>CM048745.1:706325505-711125505 GCA_026315105.1 Locusta migratoria | reverse complement strand
GAGTCGCTTGAGGACTCGTAAAATTTCAGCGAAGTGTTCCAGTGTGGAACTTAGAAATACTTGTTCTGTGGTGCTTCGAGAACTTTGATTTTATTCTGCGTTTTTGGAACTTAGAAAAAGTGACAGTGGAACTTAAAGCTTCTCAGGACTTTTGGAAGACTTGAATTTTTATTTAGCGATTATGAGACTTGGAAACTATTTCCAAGTTTTGGTGTGGCAATCTTAAGGAATTGTTCTGAAGTCAGGTGTAACAAATATTCACTGACGGATGTTAGGTGGAATAAACATCAATTCAGTTAAAAGTGAATGTGTCGTTCGTAAATTTTTTATTGCTGCCTGCATTTATTTAAAGCTAAACATTTTGGGGACATTGCCGCAGGTTTGGCTGGCCTCTAGACACGACGCAGCCAGTTTGTATACCAAATGGGGTCTACAACCGCACTTCGAGTAGCCCCAAGCAATCACAGGCTGTGAATGGGTGATTTCTATTGTTTTATTTTTTCCGGGCTGTAGCACTGGGGGCTAGGAAACAACTGATAAAATTGTGACACCCTGCACAGAATAGTGGGGTTTTTTCCTAGTTTGTATTTATAAAATCCTGGCGTAAGCTCTCAATAATACTGTGGATTTCAAGTTAGCTGTTTCCGGCGTGTTTTTAATCAAGAGCGACAAGGGATTACCAGCGACGAAACCGTCAGTATGTTCAAAAATTTAATTCTAAATAAAATCTACGGCTTGTTGAAACATGTTTGAATAATGCTGAAATTTGTTTATCCATGTTTGTGTCAAAAACAGTTGGTACCTGGCGAAACTTTGGGAAACAAACCCCCGGTGGTACCCCTGCCAAATATCAAGTTACAACATCGTTAAATCCAGTGACCGCTTATGTCATTGGCGGTAGAGAGGAGGCTAACCTTAATCGCTGGTAGCTTCTACAGAAGGCCCACGTCGCCCTAAAACACACTACGATGTACCGTGAAAAAAATGGGGTCCGAATTATGCTCAGCATAACACTGAAGACGGAAAGACTTCAAGTGTCAATTATGAGCAAAGAAAGAGACTGGCTGATTAATGGGAATAAACAATTATTGAGGTAAGAGTATGTAGAATGAGGCTTGAGGCCATCATCAGATATTCATAAGGTATGTTTACATCGATTAATATAGAAATAAGCACATATACTTTACAAGCAGATTAATATGAACTAGGAGATACTATACTAAGAGTTGAATTTGACAGAACACTCAAAGATCTAAGTCGAAACAAGGCCCGTGGAGTAGATGACATTCCATCAGAGCTACTGAAGTCTCTGTGGGAAGCAGCCATGATAAAAATGTTTCAGCTAGTGTTTAAGATGTATGAGACAGGTGAAGTACCCTCAGACTACAACAATCTCCATTCCAAAGATAGCAGTCACAGACAGGTGTGAAAATTACAGAACCATTAGTTTAATAAGACATGGTTGCAAAATAATAACACGAATTATTTACAGAAGGATGGAAAAAGGAGGTAGAAGCCGACCTCGCGGATAACCAGTTTGGGTTCAGGAGAAATGTAGGAACACGGAAGGCAGTACTCACAATACGGCTTATCTTGGAAGATGAAGGAGAGGCAAACCAAGAGGGGGAATGATGACCTCCGCAGTTTTGTCCCCCTAAAACATCCAAAAAAACAACAACAAACTTCCATTTCTAGCTTTTGTAGATTTGGAGAAAGCATTTGACAATGTTGATTGGAATACACTCTTTCAAATTCTGAAGCAAGCAGGAGAAATTATAGGGTCGGAAGGTTATTTACAACTTGTAGAAAACCCAGACGTCGGGTGTCAGAGCTGAAGGGTATGAAAGGGATGCAGTGGTTGGGAAGGGGGTAAGACAGGGTTGTAGCCTTTCTCCAATGTTATTCAATTTGTACATTGAGCAAGCAAGCAAGGAAAGAAGGGAGAAATTTGGAGAAGGAATTAAATTTCATGGTGAAGAAATAAAAACATTGCGTTTTGCCGATGACATTGTAATTCTGACAGAGACAAAAGGACCTGGAAGAGCAGTTGAACGAAATGGACAGTGTGTTGAAAGGTGCAAATAAGATGAAAATTAACAAGAACAAAACGAGGATAATGGCGTGCACTCTAAGAAAATCAAGTGATGCTGAAGAAATTAGATTAGGTAACGAAACAATACAGGTGGTCGATGAGTTTTGCTACTGGGGCAGTAAAATAATACATGATGGTCTCAGCACTGAGGATGTAAAATGCAGAAAGGCCAAGGGAAGGAAAGCGTTTTTGAAAAAGAGGAAGATTAAGGAAGTCCTTTCTGAAGGCATTTGTGAGGAGTGTTGCCATGTATTGGAGTGAAAATGGACGATAAACAGTGCGGACAGGAAGAGGAGAATAGAAGCTTTTGAATGTGGTGCTACAGAAGAATGCTTAAGATCAGGTGGGTAGATCGCATAACTAATGAAGAGGTACTGAACAGAATTGGTGAGAAAAGGAATTTTAGGCATACCTCGACTAAAAGAAGGGATCGCTTGGTAGGACACATTCTTAGACATCAAGGAATCATGAATGTTTCATATTTCTCCATAAAAACATTTTTTTTTTTTCAGAATGTCATTACCTTCTAGACGTTACGGACTCAAGTTATTCCGTTTCGCCTGTAGTTTGTGGGAGATGGTAGTGAGGTGATAATGGCTAATTACGGGCTCTTTGGTCAAGAGAATAGCGAGAAGTTCGGCAATGAGCGAAGCGCCGTTACTAATGTCCTTATCGATCGAAATGGTGAGAAGCGTTGTGACCGCTAATGACGTAGACTTATGGTCATAATTTGGGGGAGAGGGCGTGCGCTGTCATAGATTATGCATATTCCCACAAAAACTTTTGTTTGCAGGCGAGTTTTGCTCCTCTGTGTCCTCTGATACCGGTAGCCTGTTTTTCGTCCAACAAGCTGGATCGAAAAATACGGAACGTATAGACTGTAGTGAGCACACTATAGCCAATAAGTGTCTCAACTGATTTCCCCTGACTTGTTTCAACCGTTATTTCGTAGGATTGCCGGTTGGCGACAATTCTGTTGTGTGTGTGACTCGGGACAGGCAGAGAGAGAGAGAGAATGACCGGAAAGTGGCCTTATTAAAAAAATTGCCGTGAATGTCCCTTAGCATCGAGGAAGAGGGTAAGTTACAGTTTGTAAAATTAGAGGAATACGAACTATATCAAAGTGCATTAAAAAAAAAAAAAAAAAAAAAAAAAAAAAACTGAACTGGGTCTAGTACAGCAACTCTGAAATTATTAACTTCATTGATCTCTCCTAGACGTTTATATGTTGCTCCACAGAGACCATTCACTCAACCCAGCCTCTAGAATATGATTGTACGTAGTTGTTCCGCACAATCAAATGTTCAGCACTTTGTCTGCCATCAGGATGATTAATGTTACAAATCATTATTTTGAAGGGTAGAAGAACGTGGAATGCTACTATTTTCGTATGGTGTTAGAATTACTTACTCATTTAAGATATTGTATCTACTACCATGCAGATACCACTAAAAAGAGTTTTGGTATTACACTCAAAGACAGGAAACAAAGACCCCGCCAAGTTTGAATTGTAGGAATTGAACGGAAATGGGTAGATTGCACAACACGTACACAAAAAGAAATTAGCACAATTTCAGGAAAATTTGTTTTATTTAATCAAAAGAAAGAAATTCACAAACTGATAACTACACGATGATCCATCTTTGTCATTTATACCAGCAGATATTCGGCTTATTGATAGATACATGGGTTGGATCCTGTAACTCCGCCACATACAGACCTCAAGGGCCCAATGGGTACCGACCGGCCACCCTGTCATCCTCCGCCCGATGACGTGGTCAGCGCCCCGCACTCATGTCCGTTGTGTCGGTTTGCCAGACCAGAGCCGCTACTTTTCTATCAAGTAGCTCCACAATTGGCTCACAAGAGCTGAGTGCACTCCGCTTGCAAACAGCGCTAGGAAGATGCAGAGGGTTACGCATCCGAATGCTAGCCAGGCCCGACAAGGCTTAACTTCGGTGATGTAATAGAGAACCGGTGTATCCACTGCGAAACGGACGTTGGCGGATCTCCTATATATCTTACTCAATTCAGATTGGCGCATTAGGTCGTCAAAATCCAAAAGTGAAAGGCGCCTCCCAGAAAGCTTCAAACGATCTCAGTTGGAAACACATCAGGCGATCTCGTTCTCAGTGGTTGCTGTGTGCAACCGGGAATTTCCTTAACAAAAGTAAGCAGATAATGGCTTGCTATGAAGGGCAAGAAAATTGGTCATAGAACATCAACGAGATACCAATGTGGTATTACGTTGGCGAGGATGAGAATCGAACGGGTCCTATTGTGAAATATGAAATGGCAACCTGCGCCTTCAACCCTAGTCGTCGGGCAGTGTGGTAGGCGTCAGGTTGGCATCTCAGCACTTTCCAGGGTGGTCTCCGTGGACGTCTGTGCATCTTCACTGGACATTGGGGCTCTTTGGTGCGGGCTTCATTACTGAAGACAATGATGGGAAAGACGCTGCAATCTGCTAACTTGAAGTCCACAGTATGAGGTTTTAGGACAAATGCGCCAGACAGCACTTTACCTTGTTGTTAACAGCCATTGTCTCTGAAGCGCGGGTGTACCTCGCTTAGATAATGATTAATTCGGATTCAAAAATCTTACGGCTTTGCAGCCACTTATGAAAGTCGGCGTTGGGCGATATTTCCTCTGGAGTACACCCTGCCATTCTCAAGTCAATACTGCAGCGAGGAAGCAAACTGAAACGACGTTTAAAACATTGGTTCTCAATGTGAAGAGAAGACGACACTCCCTGAGAAAGCAAGCCGAAATATTGGAAGACGTCGACTTTCACAACTGTCTACATACCCGTAAGTTTTTTTGAATACGCCATACGCCGGAAGAAATGAAGGAATCCCAATAATTCGTATCTGTGAGTATCTCTTGATCCTTACCTTCTTTGTCGTTTTATGCCGTTCATACAACGAGGATACCCGTTCCGCCCATCGCAACTGTCAACCACCTAGGCGAACAATGTTTGAAAATGTTCAAATGTTTGTAAATCTATAGGACATTGATTATTAGTCCCTATGGGACATTGGTTATTAGTCTCTAGGCATAAAAACTACTTAAACTAAGTTAAACTAACCTGAGGACAACGCACAAACCCATGCTCCAGAGAGGACTCGAACCTCCGACGGCGAGCAACTGCGCGCTCCGCAGCGAGGCGCCTTAGACTGGTCGGCTACTCTACCGCAGCGCACAATGTATGAAGATGATATATATATATATATATATATATATATATATATATATATATATATATATATATATATATATTTTACCTAACCCGGTTACCTACTAAAATTAAATGATATATTTCTGTCTAAAATAATTTACTTTTAATGTTAAAACTCCATTGAACCGCTGTTTATCTCATTAAATGATTTCAACAAATTAAAATTTATAAACCCCTCCATGTACATAAATATATGGTTTAGATATGCGATCATTTTCAAATCGTTCACTTCCCTACAAAGTATCTGGTAGAGCGACACAACACATCTAATGAAGACTAAGAAGGCAAATAATTACTTAGTGAGAAACATTATGACTGACCTAAACAGTAAAGTCTACGAACACAGCACGACCTGCACGGAATGAAAACAGAAAGTCCTTCGATATGTTATTTGCTTTGGGTCACGTGATACATTTCCGCATTCTTGTTCGAATCTGACCTTGATCCATGATGAAAGCTGCTTTCCACGGCGAAGTTACCAGTTTTCCCTAGCCATTGTGGTAAACGACGGAAATATTACGTGATAGTCAGATGGCATATGGAAAACTACTACATTGTGTTCAAATGTTCAAATGTTTGTAAAGCTTATGGGACTTAACTACGGGGTCATCAGTCCCTAAACTTACAAACTACTTATGAGCTACTTACGAACTAAGACGGCACAAATATCCATGCCCGAGGGGGGATTCGAACCCCCGACCGTAGTGGCCGTGCTGACCGTGACTGGAGCGCCTCAGTCACCTCGGCCACCGCGGCCGGCACTACATTTTGTGTATCAATCACTTACTACATTCGTGCTCAATGGAAACTGCACTTTTTTTCCGGTTTAGCATCAGCGTTGACGATGGTTACTCAGTAACCGAAATCGATTTGCAATAATAAAAGCAAAAGATTTTCACTGCCAATGCTGCTCATTTCACTGTTTGAAATAATTATTCTGTGGTTGTTGAGCACTTCCTTCTGTACAATGGAATCGAATCTCAATTAAATATAGGACAACACAACACATGAAATGGCACGTGAAGAATAATAACATGCTGATTTTATTGTACAGCTCTCTTAACGGTGCTGTGTTGTAAAACCAGAATCTTATTTATTGTTTAGTGTCAGTCCGTGTATTTTCTTGTTTAATAGTTAAGTGGCATGCCAATTCTTTTAACAATTTTTCTCCGCAGTGTGATGGTACTTGACCGAAACCAATTTAATGAACACATTGTGTTAAATTGCAGTATGAAATGTATTAATAGTGCAGGTATTCATCTTGGGCTTTAGTGAATTAAATAAAATGTAACGGCGTAGCATATTGGACAATGAAAAAAAAAACAGCTTATAATTCTCAGTTAAACTATGTGTTTCTGGTATCCTTATGGTCAAACATGTTAAAACCTTAAAAATACCTTCAATCCTAGGGGTGTTCAGTAATCATTACTATATCAATTTTAACTGGCTAATTTCGCTTGCTATATTTCGAAATTTGCTTGGAATGTATTCAAATAAGCTCGCTTCATCTTGCATATTTCCATTTATTTTCGGTAGTTGGCAACGCTGAAAATGGCCTTCAAAATGACAGTTGTAACCTAAGTGTATTCCAAAGAAAGCGCTTATACAGTTTCTTCAAATGTTCGTATAGTCTATGGGACTTAATTACGGGGTCATCAGTCCCTAAACTTACAAACTACTTATGAACTACTTACGAACTAGGACGGCACAAATATCCATGCCCGAGGGGGGATTCGAACCCCCGACCGTAATGGCCGTGTAGACCGTGACTGGAGCGCCTTACTCTCCTCGGCCACCGCGGCCGGTTACAGTTTCTTTCTCGACATATTAAGGTGTGCGCGGTGGATTGGTCGAGCATTCTAAGGAGCCTTGCTGCGGAGAGCATGGTTGCTTCCCGTCGGAGGTTGGAGTCCTCCCTCGGACACGGGTGTTTGTGATGTCCTTAGCATCAGTTTCTTTAATTGTAAGTCTAGGTACAAATGACCCACTTAGTTAAGTCCCTCAGAATTACAAACATTTGAACATTAACTAAGGTCTGACGCAAGTCTGCTGTATCTAGCGTAGTGCACAGAAGCTCTTCATACCCACCATAGAGCAGGGATCTCGCACCTTCTGTTTCCATCTGTTTGTCCCAATGAAGGTCGAACTCCACGGGAAGCAATGCATGAAATGGTAGGAACTAACGTTAATGCCACAAAAAAATCTTTGGCTTCGATAGAAATCTGTCGTCTCTGTACTACGTAGGTACACAGGCTGAAGTGGCATAAGGCCACAGCATTGTATTGAAATTACGTTGAATAACAGTGTATTGTAGATAAAATATTGGGGAACATGGTGAAGTAATTAAATCCTGAATAAAAGTAATCTTCTTTAAGCAAATAAAATAAATAAATAAAAATAAAAATAAAATCTTCATTAAAAAATTAAAAAATTGATACATTTCTCTCTGGCTTCTAACCACGTCTGGTCTTTTCAAACAAATGTTACATTACTTGTCGAAAGTCCTTCTCATATTCGATCACAGAATATCCTGAATATAATGAATCTAAAATTTAGTTTTATTGATAGGGCATTTTTGTTCATAAGTTGATATATGAGACGTTGAACTTATGGAGGTAAAGATGTTACATGATCACTAATAAAATTCAGTGTGTATGTGTGAGTACGCGCGCGTGCGCTTGTTTCTGCATACGTTCGTGCGAGTGTGTATGTGTGTGCTCGTGTGCGCATGTGTGTGTGTGTGTGTGTGTGTGTGTGTGTGTGTGTGTGGCGCACTTTTATGAACGCTCATCACTGAGGGACAGTATGTACTACCACTGGCTGTCATATAGCGTGAAGTGACGCAAGAAAATTGGCAGCGTCGTAGCATGTCTTCTCTCTCTCTCCCTCTCTGGGCAATATGCGTGCTGCACCCACGTCTCTGTGGCTGCTCTGGACTTTATGAGGGTTCGATGTGGTACTGCGTAGGTCTGCACCAAAATTTTAATACCGTACGCAAAGAAGCATGGGTCTTAGGTAAACTTAATGCAACGCACAGCGGGTTACCCACATGGAGTGTAATCTGCAGACCACGTAGGTTCAGAGGTCCTCTTTCCACGGTGTGCATTCCGTGGAGCGGAGATTTGAAACTTACTTGATGGTCAAATTTAGTTTACATTATGAACGGTTAGTTTCCGATCATGGATCAATTGTCAAAACTTTATCTTGTAAATCCCGTATTTCTTTAGATTATGCTTCGAAATCGGACTGGAAAGTTCTATAGTATCTACTTTCGTACGCTACCTTAAATCCTATCTGATATACAATATTTTTACATTTCAGTTGTTTGTAAATCCATGGGACTTAATTACTCTGGTCGTCAGTCCCTTGGCTTAAGAAGAACTTAAAATAATTTAAACTAAGGACAACAAATACACATATGCCCGAGGGAGGACTCGAACCTCCGACGGCTAGCAATCGCGCAATCCGCAGAAAGGCGCATTAGAGCGCTCCCACACTCCACCGCGGATTGCGATTACAGTCTTGTACTTTTTATGTATAAAGTCTATATCTACATCTACATAGATACTCTGCAAATCACATTTAAGTGCCTGGCAGAGGGTTCATTAACCGCTTTCATAACTTTTCTCTACCGTTCCTTTCTCTAATAGCGCGCGGGAAGAAAGAACACCTAAATCGTTCCGTTTTCGATCTGATTTCTCTTATTTTATTGGGATGGTCATGTCTCCCTAAGTAGGTGGGTGCTAGCAAAATATTTTCACTTTCAGAAGTAAAAGTCGGTGATTGAAACTTCGCAATCAGATCACGCCGCAATGAATAACGTCTTTCTTTTAATGATTTCCACCCCAATTCGTGCAACATTTCCGTGACGCTTTGTCCCCCGTAACGTGATAAAACAAAACGAGCTGCCCTTCTCTACACCTTCTCAATGTCTTCCGTCAGCCGGCCGCGGTGGCCGAGGGGATTGAGGCGCTTCAGTCCGGTCTGCACGGCCACTACGGTCGGGGGTTCGAATCCCCCCTCGGGCATGGATATTTGTGCCGTCCTTAGTTGTAGGTAGTTCATATGTAGTTTGTAAGTTTAGGGACTTATGACCCCGTAGTTAAGTCCCTTAAGCTTAACAAACATTTGAATTTGTCTTCCGTCAGTCCCACCTGGTGAGGGTCCCACAAGGGGCAACAGTACTCCAGGAGAGGACGCACAAGTGTGATTTTCGATGTGGTACTTCGTAGGTCTGCACCAAAATTTGAATATATACAACGCACAGCGGGTAACCCACATGGAGTGTTATCTGCAGACCACGTAGGTTCAGAGGTCCTCTTTCCACGGTACTTAAACTATTCCAAGGCGCCTTAATCGTTAGTGGTAATCGGTAAGACGTCTGCCTAGTAAGCATGAGGGTCCAGGTTCGATTCCCGGCCGCATCACAAATTTTAGTTTTATGCTTCAGATTTACCATTATTATCTTGGTTTAGTTCGTGGATTGCAGCTCACTGGTTGCGCGAATACTTAGTGCTGATGGTTCTCTCTGACTGAAAGACGTGTACACTGAAAGTACCACAATGATGGCACAGAAGACATTGCTGCATTTACTAAAAACGCAGGTGATAAATGTCGGACGAAGATGACTGAAGCATATCTACACCTCGCCTAAGGTATATCCACCTTCCACATGTATAATTTCCAGACTATTTTTCTACGTGTATCAGACCGTAATTTCTCTACCTTTACCACCCCGCCCTGTAACAAAGCGATGTACTTGTCTTTAAGTCTCTTGTGTTTCATCTGTAAATACTATCTAGTACGTAACGAACAATGACGGTAAGTAATTTTCACATAATGATTGAACGAGTGTTTTCTAGGCTAATTCTTTTGTTGATTAACTAGATCTTCAGATAATTGTTTCACTGAACCTGTCACAGAACTGATGCACGAGTTGGGGTAGAAATCATTAAAAGGCGTTATTCGTTGCGGCGAGTGTTATTTGAGAAATTCCTTTAACCAACTTTCTGTTCCGAAAGTTAACATGTTTTGTTCGCGTCCGACATAGGAGCGTATGATCATCGCAATAAAATAAGAGAAATCAGATCGAAAACGAAAAGATTAAGGTTTTCCTCTGGAACGGTAGAGAAATATCTTGAAAGCGGTTGCATTTCAATGTGAGTTGCAGACTATTTATGTAGATGTAGAACTCAGCCTATAATCCACCTTATCTAAGAATCGAGTTATGTATCACACGAACGTTACTTTTGGAACTACAGAGATTATTTAACATAAACCCAAACATTTCTTGGGATTTTCTGCCAACTTTACTGTGGAACTCGTTCAAGGCTTCAGAGATACACATCCGTAAGCTAGTTTTAGTTCGTTTCGTTATTGCTTGTCATTGAGGCTTTGGCTACTTTTAAATGTGCAGGGAATCACTCACTGGTACCACATCAGTTTCCTAATTCGTTATTTAACTTTTCATAACGTGGGCTCTCAGTATAGGTGATGTCGTCGATGGACATAATTATATGAGTGTAATACAGAACACTGTAACGTTTGATATTTAATATTTATTAATGAAATATATATTTCAACAGAACTAACAAAGAGATTTTAAATATAAAAGTTATATAATTTTTATATTTGAAATCTGTTTGGTTGGATATAGCTGAACGTTCTAGAAATTTTAAGCCTCAAATACGAAGATTAGTATTACAATTAATACATAAAAAACGGATCTGAGATACTAAAATATCACAAAACCTAATAAGAGACGGTCCGAACTGTAAGAGCAGGGTAACATCCATCACAATGTTAGTAGTTCACTGATAATGGCTCTTCTGCCCAACGGCATCACGCATTGTTATTGAACGTTACATTTTCTGGATACAATAATTAAGTTTTCACTTTTTTGTCACTGGCATAAACACACCTACACCACTGGCTTTCAGCCGACGTTTACGATACACCCACCAGTAGGATTTTACAATTTCATTGTAATTCATATCTAGTTGAAGTAACTCTCTGTTTTCCGCTATGCTCCTAAAGCAACCCCACGGTGGGTGGCGGAGGGTACTTTGGGTGCCTCTATCACTTCCTTCTTTTCCTGTTTCACTTGCAAATATGCAGGGGCAAAATCGACTACAGGTAAGCCTCCCTGTGCATATTATCTTTTTTTTTTTTTTTTTTTCGTTGTCTTTCGCGAATTCAGCCAGAGGCAATTGAAACTGTTTTTCTGAATATTTAGAATAATTCAAATCGTATTAAAAAAAATGTTGCAATAAAAGTTGTTTACCTCCAGGAGGGACATCCATCGACATAAAGTTCAATATCCCGCTACCAATCAAGGTGGCCCGGGGGGGGGGGCATAACTTAAATCTTAAATATTATTTTTATGGCGAAAAAAATATGTAACTTTTGTATGAATTTTTTTCTTTCAATGATAGACGGCGCTATAATTAGCAAAAATAAAAATGACTTGGAAATTGTTGAAAAGCGACAATATCTCGATCAAAAACACAACATATTAGAAAAATGAAAGTTCAGTTTTTATAATTTTGATGATGCTGACACCGCCCACAATCCAATGAAACATAGACAGTGATCATATTCTCTGTTCACTGTACTTCAATGATTCGGACAGTACATATCTGTATGCAAATTTTCCACGAAGTTAACGGTTGTAGAGGAAGTAGATATTATTTCCTTGTACTTTGTGGCTCACAGAGATGTTGAGGTTGCTCGTCAAAGGTCTGCTACTCTTTTCCCTAGTACAAGTGTTCCTCCTGCAACGACATCCCGGGGGGGTGTTGCAGGGAGGTCGAGCTTTGTTAATGGATGGACTTTCTCCAGTTGAAAAACAGTTATTACAACTTTTCTGAATCCGATTTGCATTTTCCTAAATATTCCGAAATTCAGTTTTAAATGCCTCAACCGGCAAACGTAGAAGAGAGCAATAAAATTGGTTGACTTGTCTAGAAACGTTTGGTCTCTGAACTTGGACAGATGCTCATACTGCGATGCATCGTCTGGGTCACTGCAGATAGACGATCATCTCTGTGACGCTTTCGCGCTTACTAAATAAATCTGTAACAGAACGTGTAGCTCTTCACTGGATCTCATAATCTCATTTATCATCAATTTATGATACCTATCTCACAATGATTAGCACAATCGCAGTATTCATGGAATGAGTGTTTTGGAAGCTACTTACTTTGTTGAAAGTCTACAATTCGTAAGCATGATTTCAATTAATGTCAGTCAGGCATCCATCATTCCAATGATTAATTTTACTTGGTTTTAAAAATGACATCGATCATTATATTAATTTTATGTAAGTAACTGCTTCCAGTTATTGTTCCAATATTCTGCAAACATACAGTAAATGACCCTTCTGTATCTGTATACACAATACGTAACATTTATTTATATTGAAAGTCAATATCCACTCCCTGTACCAAGCATCGAAATGCGGCAGATATACCTGCACTTCGCTATACGCCTGATTTTATAGCAATGCAATTTCTTTGAATATTACAGCATCAGCCGTGAATTTCCTCATTAAACTTCTGACGTTAATCAAGAGGTCATTTATATATATTCTGAAATGTAATGGGCCAACAACACTCCCTTTGGGAAAGTAAGAATCACGTTTACGTTGCCCGTCCTTAGTAGTGTGTGGACATTGTGACTGTTTATAAGCGGAACTAATTCTGGGACCATTCCATTGCCACTCATGCAATTAACTGTTAGTGTGTTATCATATACTCTCTTCGTTTTGTTACGACGAATGCTGTCTCGTCTGGATGCAGATCACGTTTTTCCGGGCCCATGTATCATTGTCGACTTACTTGTATTACTGCCCAGTCACGTGTATACGTGGCATGCAAGATCAATGAGAGAGAGAGAGACATTTCTCATGTACCGCCAAATGTCGTTTATTGCGCTCATTAAGGCTTTTGGTGGTGTAAGATCACACTGTCGTGAATTGAGCTGCAAAACGACGTAAGAAATTAGCAGAAACTGTGACTGCTGATCAAGTAGCTTACCTTAGGAATTTAGGTAAAGGACTTAATGTAATATGAGGACAATGAGACACAACTCACACACTCATTGAGAAGACATTTTGGCATTGTGGGCTTGAGTAAGAGTGCGAGAATGAACTTTTCATTATATTAATACAGAGCTCCTCGGTCCAACTATTCGAATTGTATTTCATAAATTGATGCACTAAATTTACTTTTGAAATCTTTTCTCAAGTGGATCTTTTACTAATCTTGATTTCCGCAGAATGTGCAAGTTCATTATATTATTTTTTATTATATCGTATTTCTACGTACTGTTTTGTTATTCAGCGTACTAAGGCATTATTGTGTTTTCTTGTTAACTGACATGGTGTTTCTGTGTTCTCCTCCTGGTAGCGTGTCCGTGTGTTTCTTTTGTCTATTGCGGAAAACATACAAATTTGACGAGCATGTGAAAAATTGTACAGTGATTCCTGAGGATGTACTTATGGTGTCACCTGTTACGTACCTTGTAACTCCTGTTAATAGTTACATTTATTGAGCGCGAAAACTAAATTTGTTTTACTACAAAGATTTCCTTTATCTGAATGTCTTATTGTTTGGTGAGCTATGTGTAACATTTAGATCGATGTAATCCGAATATCGACTGTTGCGAATAAACAGTTCACTCATATTTTACTCGTTTTATCTGTGTTAATGATTTATTTCACATTGTACACTGTGTGACACCAGTGACCAGTGTCCTCAATTTCGTTTTTTTTTTTAAATCTGTTTCAAGAGTAGAATCTCTAGAACATCCAAGTTGTAGATTGTCAACCACGGCCGGTCACGGCACGGCGTCGCTTCGTTTTCAACCTATATCCAACAGTAAAGCAGTCTTTGAACAAAATCACGAGATTAAGACAATCTTCCATAAAACAATAGATGTTTCTGATGTGGTTGTATTTAGCGGAACATAAGAGTTTTCCTTGTGCAGCCAGTAAAGTCATCCTTGCGGCTGTGACAAAATAACAGTAAATAAATTCCATCTAACTCAATTATTCTGTATTAGGTGCAATGAGAGATATCAAATGTGTTTGCATAATTCCTTAGGATTCCGTTTAGTTTCAGTATTCTGCTCCAATAAGAAGAGAACATAGCTTAGAAGTCCTTACTGTATTCAATTTAAAATAAACGGAACACATGCGACGAGACAAATTTCGTTTTTTTTAAGTCGACTGAATTATTTTCATACGATTCTTTTTCTGTGGGTACTTACATTGATATAGTTAAGTGGCATATTATGCCTATAGAGAGCGATCAAAATTTATGTAAAACACACTTACTTCAGCAAAGATAGCTAGTTTATTTTTTATTTTATTTCTTTTTGGTTTTCACCGGTTTCAGTGAACTATGTCATCTTCAGAAACAATTTTTTGTAGCAATTTTGTCCTGTTTTCAATAAAATATAGTTACTTGTGAAAATGAAATATAAGAAGAAAAGTCAGTCCCCTTGTCACTTGTGACAAGAACGCACGATTTTTAAATGTGCAATACAGATAACGATCCACTTTGGTGATGCAAATTTCAATCGTTTGACAAAGTTCTTTTTCTTATATTTCATTTTCATAATTAACTCTTTATTTTATTGAAAATAGGAGGAAATTGTTTCTGAAGATGATGACATGATTTGACAAATAAACTAGCGATCTTGGCTGAAGCAAGTCTGTTTTACATTTACATTGAGTTACACATCGTACATAGAATAGAGGTCGTATTATTCCTTATTCTATCTAGTAAATACAAAAGCTAAACATGAATATTTTTGATGATACATGAAGTAGGCAGGTGATGTGATACTACTAGACTACCATGACTAAGACATATTGCTTACCAGATAGCCAAAGGACGATGACGGTGAACGTGTATCGGAAGATCGCCATTTGAACGAGTTCTCCTCGCCTGAAACAATCAGAACATTTTACTCTATCATACTGTATTAGTTACAGTATTATTATTTCTAATTCGTGAAATACATGAATCCGTTATTAATGGACACAGTATGGAGTGACCGAATGTAAACTGGGTGATGTGTAGAACGAGGTACTGTTAGTTTCAGAACAACTTCTTCTGTGTGACTAGAAGGTTTGAAATTAGGCCCGTGCGACCAAAAGAGATCAGCAAAACTCGGTGACAGAACAAAAGAAAGTGGCAGCCATCGTGGATGCGTAAATGAATTGGGGATCCGTATGGTCGTCTCTGCAGTATTATTTGGTTATAAAAACTCATGTGCTGTCATCGTTAGATGGATGTAATAAACAATTAATATCGTGCACAGTGAAGTTACGGCAATGAACCATGAAATATGACCACAGTACGTAATGGTGGTTAGCGTGTTCGACTTACAGGTACCCTGGACGCAAAGTTCCAGTGTCGGTTACAGTGCCAAATAGCGAGTGTGGAGCTGCCAGTGCTGACTAAACGACTCTTTCCGATGAAATCTGCCTCGTGGTGGCGTGCCAGTAATTTAGTTATCAAATCGAGAGGTTGCAATGAAATTCAAGGTGAAAGGTTATCTGATATTAAGATTCACTCATGTCGTTGTTATCCACTGTGGATACTAAAAACAAAGATTGGATCTCCTGAATGGATTTAGAATAAAACGAATAGAGATAGATTAATTTACAACACAGCAAAAAACAGAGAAAAGATTAGAGAAGCACTTGTATCAGAAGTTATAAAAGAGCTTAACACCATACCACCATAATAAACCAAGAATAATTATGGAAGTAGGATGTAGGAAGTAGAATGGTACAAGAAATAAATTGTGATTCAACTGCTATTTACTTGAGAAACAAATTTCGGATGGTTTGTACTGTGGATTCCTGTATTCATGCCCTAGTTCATAAACCTTGGGCAACGAATTAGTGGCCAAGTAAGTGATCCCCACAGTCAGGATATCAGTTACTTTGGTATAAGATAAGTATCTCAATAACTTTCTGGGCAAAATATTCTAAGCTATTGTGGAAAGAAAACTGCGAATATTGCTTGAAGACAAGATGCATGAAAAATGGAAGAGAAAGGAAGGAAGGAAGCTTGGAGTTTAACGTCCCGTCGACACCGTGGCCATTAGAGACACTTGGTTAAATGACTGCATATTGTCAGTCGTATTAGTGAACTGTTTTAGGCGAAACGTTCGTTGGAGCTAAGATTCATTGGAAAATACGAAATAAGAAGGAATCTTTGTAATACGGGATTTCATTTTTTCCTCACAGGAAATATCCCTCTTGTTCGCATTTGAGCTCTGTTAGTGAAATAAGGCTTTGGACGTCATTACTAGAATATTTAACCTGCTCGCAGAAATGAGTAAAACTGCGACTCTAGTAAGCCAAATCGGAGCTCAAATCCATCTTAAATAGGTAAAATAATTCATTATACCCAAAAATCTGATATGCAGTTTTTGTGTTATAAGTTACTAACAAACCAAAGAATGAGACAGTATGAGAAGTAGTGAACGTAGTGGATAGTGCAGAAACTTTATATCAGTCGAGCTCCACACGTTTTTAGTGAAGACGGTTTGTCATTTGTCACGTCCGACGTGCTCTTATAATAGAGTATTCATGTACGACGAGTCACTAGCTGTACTGGAAACTCTAGTTTATTTTATAAGAAGCTCTAGTAATTATATAAGAGGACAATCTTGTGAAAAATTTTGGTATTGTATAATCCGCTGTTGTCAAATGAGGATGAGTAACCACTGCAGCCGTTAGCATCCCGCTTCCAAATTAATGAAGCATATTATTAGCACTATGTCTTTATTTCATGATCCTGTAATATTGTTTACATCATAAACCGAATGCGGCTATCTCGTTCAGAAACATGTGCAAGAATGCTGTTTACCATATTTGAGGCCACTTTACTAATGATGTTCACACTAATGGTTTTCATCCTTATTGATATGTTAACCTTCTGTTCCGTCCGTGTTTGGAGCCGATGAAAGTAGCCTCATATGAAGGTACTAAATCGATAGACGTTAGTAATATTCCTTTACAAATGATTCCATCAGCAAAAATTAGATTTGGG
The DNA here is from genome assembly GCA_026315105.1 of Locusta migratoria. Classification (NCBI taxonomy): domain Eukaryota; kingdom Metazoa; phylum Arthropoda; class Insecta; order Orthoptera; family Acrididae; genus Locusta; species Locusta migratoria. Next base: position 711,108,101 of record CM048745.1, on the reverse strand, counting down.
GAATGAATTGTTTCATCAGTAGTGTGTGTAGTTGTAAAGTTCTGCTGGAACAAAGAACAACTTCCATCCGTCTTAAGAAGCAAAACCGATTCTTGTTAAATAAATAACATGTTTCCCACAGTTACAAAGATGTTATGGCACCGTAAACCATACTGTAACTTTTTGTTAGTGGATTGCTTTGTATTGGTCATTCACGTAATTAATAGCATTAAACCATGCGTCAACGATGAAGAAAATACTCTTCATCTCTGAGATACCGTAAATATCAACAATAACCGAATAAATGTACAGCATTTTGATATCATGAAATGCGTACACTTAAAATTCTTGTCTTCTTTGGATGACTATAAGATATATTGTGCACTCTTGCATTGAACATCTGAAAAGCTGCTTCTATTAACATACACATTTATTTTTATACACGAAACGTCTCCATCGAACTGTACAAAATGAAATTGATTTTCGCACTGGAATTGAAACGAAGGGTTAATTACACAAACCGGACAAGTCCAACAACGGACTTTTTGAGCTAACACTTCCTGGTTATTCTCTGTCATGACATCTATATTCTGGCGGAATTTGTTTCAGCAAAAGCCATACAGATTCAAATATATTTCTATTTGAAAATCTGGCTGTTCTAATAAAAGCAAATTAGTCCCTTGTTATTCTATCAAAAACTGGACAGATCCAGGAGTCGTAAGTGTCCTGCTATTATATACAATGTTGGTAGCGCCGTCTGCGATTTGTTTAAGCGTTTTAGTCTTTGTTGAGTGGCTTAGGCAGCATTATTAAAACAGCTTTTGTATTGTGAAGACGAAAACGGAGGAAGCGTGGCAAAAGAGAAGAAGCAGGAAGGAATAGAAAGAAAATTTGTTAAAAATGTGCAAAGTAAAAGGTGAGGGGCATATTAATCACGTTGGTAAGCTGGTACCAGCTCACAGAATTGGCAGAGACTGCAGGTAAGTTAATGTATCCTAAACTTAGTTTGTACGTTAGAATTTACAGTTATTTACAATGGTTTTCTTTCCCATATTTATCAAAATATCCTGTATGTCACTCATTTTCCTGTTGTCGATGTTCTCGTTCCAAATTCTTCGAAACAATAATTGACGATGCACAAAGGCAGAATATACTGGGAGATAAAACGATACAGGATTCTCATCTTACTGGTCTGATTACTATGCATCACATTCACAGGAAGCGTCCCAGGATTGCAGATGAAGAAGGCCGTCCCAATAATGAAGCAGCTTTTTAATACATGTTGAGAATTGAAGGTAATGATATTCCAATTTATATAGAATCCTAAACAGCATTGTAACGTATGGCCACTCTCTGAAAGATAAAAGGGATTCCCAAAATTCATACCAATAAAGATACCGGAACAAATAGTTCATTTGATTGACTGCCACATAGTCTTTTGAAGCAAGACAATCGCAGTATTCTCTGCGTAATAACCCAAATCGACAATTCCTGCCAGAAGATTTGACCGTAAGTAATATTCATTGATAATTTTTACACAAGTACTATATTAATCTTCCTTATAAAAGCTACTGGATAGTGGATAAAACTTTTAATATACATTTTGGATATCCGCGTTCTGATATATGATTCACTTAACAGCAAAATAACAGCTGAGGTAAGAGATTTTTGAAAAGAGTCAACTAATAGTGCAAAAGACATTGCACTTGAAACCGGCGGAAACATTCATGAGCTTGCAACGAAGCTGTATTCAGAAAGCAAAACCGGGTCTCATTAACTGTATTTCATTTGATTACATGCAAAAATTGCGCCTACCACATTTGCAGTCAAATGTTATTTACTGGGTAAGGCAATTATGGTAGTACGTTTTTGAGATTCACGATCTGGCAGATGACTCAGTTTCGATTTTCCTCTATCTTGAACGTGAGGGAAGGAAAGGTTCTAATGAAGTCATATCCATGGTTTTGTGTTACATAAAAAAACATTGCATTAGAAATCATACGAAGGGAGCTTGTTCTACTTAGTGACGGGTGTCCTGGCGAGATCAGAAATAAAGTGATGGTTCAATTTTAGTACAGTATAGTGTATTATCTTGAAGTTCTACAAAAGGATCACATATTTCCACTCAAATTGGAGTAGGTTCGAATGATTGGCATTTATGTGGAATACAGATTTTGTATCTCGTTGTGGAAGTCTTTCTTTGATCCATGGAATAGACATATCATTGCCAAGAGAAATAGCACTACATAATGTACTACTCTGTAGTTTCATCAGCTGTACTAGAAAAATCCAGGTATTCAACGATCTAAAGCAAAGGTGTTCGTAATATGCTGCAGTTTCTGCAAGAAGAAAACAAAGCCTTCTGCAAGGAACTCCTTTATGCTACCCCAGACGAAGATTGTAATGGTGAGGAAGAGTTACATGTTGATGGTGATTATAACAGTGATGGGTTCGCGGATGAATGACTAATAATGAAAACCATAACCTCTGTTTCCAGTTGATTGTAAATAAAATATTTTCTCCATTGTTATGTAGTCATTGAGAACATTGTGAAATTTCAATAAATTGGTTCCGTGTAAAATATTAGTTTTTATATTTCTTAATTTTCTACAAAAATGGGACAAGTATAAAGTAAAAACAGTAATTCAGTAATTAAAAATAAACTATAGGCTTCACGCTTAAAAATTAACATTGGTGAAAAATTCATTCCTGAAAAATCACTATTTTGGACTCATCCGGCCTTTGTAATAAACCCTTCCGTTTCTCTCCTGGCAGGGATTCCCCATATGACATAGCAACGTCGGATAATCAGTCGAGTATGAGACCAATGTTTACATTTATGTTTACCTTTATTAAAATAGTGTAGAATCTAATCTGATGACGCACTGATTCTGACATTTGATCGTTAAACTAGTTAAAGAATATTTCGTCGGACATAGTTTCTTAAGTTCACAAATTGCATACCATTGCTCTGGACCGTAAAGTCCGTGAAAACAGCGCATAAATATTCAAATGCTTCCACCATACGAGGTAACGCGATGGCACTGCCGGACTGCGCCTGCGAGCAGGCAACCCAGGTGCACAGGGGAGTGGGGCCTCGCGGCCCCTGGCGATTAGGCCGTCCCGCTGGGCGCGTGTCACGTCCGGCCCCTGCCGCACGACCAGGTCTGCGCTACGCAAACACTGCAGAAAAAACAAACGAACGCGCTCACCGCTATGGCATACTGATGCAGTGTGCGCTGGCCGGAGCTCCATAAATAAAGCGCTGACCCAGAGTCCCGATGGGCCACTTGTTGGGAGCAGGCTGCTGCCGCTGTATGTCGTCTGTCATTGTATGGTATGAAGATCAATTGTATTTGCTTACACGCATGCTCTACAGTTACGTATATTTTTTGTGGGACAGAAAGTTTCAAATACGTTACAGTTAAAAACATAGATGTTTCCCGAAAAATAAGGTCACTTTCGACCAGGAACATTCGCTAAAAATGTGATACTGAGTCAGCTCATAATACTAATTATATTGTTATCATTAATCTAATAAGTTTCGGGCATGCAGCCGCGCGAGTTCAATTTCCTCCAATATTTCGGCCGAGTAACGTCCGGCCACCTTGAGAGTGAGCTCAGACTCAGTCTTGCGGCGAACCCTGAATATGGCCGGACGTTTCTCGGCCGAAATATTGGAGGAAATTGAATTCGCGCGGCTGCATGCCCGAAACTTATTGGATTATACAATACCCCGCGAAAAGTAGAAAATGCACATCAAAATCATTGTTTTTTAATTTCCATGTGAAGAATCATTATTATTAAAACACTATTTAAAATTTATACATTTGAATGTTTAAAAATTAAAGAATGTTCAACAAATATGAACCTAACTACGACGAAATCTTCAAAATCATCTGTAAGAACCTCAATTTTGCTGCCGTATCCTACCACTATGCAATGAACAATACAAACCAAAATTTATCTAAATTGCACGTAGGAGATTAAGGAAATTAAATACGACCCTGAGCACGAATTTGTAACTACAAGTGTGTAAAACTAAGCCACAATTCTCGTCCTTCTGGAAGTATGTCAGCGCTAACTGGGTTAAATTTTTAATGATAAGTGTTTCATTACCTATGGAAGGCGAAATTCAGTGACACATTTAATCAATGTTGAATATTTTGGCTTCATTTGAAGATACATACAATGATCACTGTAGTAGCTGTTCAGATAAATATACTCAAGATATTAATATCTTGTCATTAATATTTTTGATCGTGCTTACAGTAAAATATCGTGAAAATTGACTTATTAGTAACATTTTAAGAAGAACTATGATTATGGCATGATTTGGATCTTCATCTATTACATGAATTTATTTAAAGAACGAGATTAATGCTCCAAAAAGTAAACTTTTATCTCGTATTATCACTGCGCTTGAGTTGCCAGGTGATATCTGGTGACTTTTTAATTGACAAGAAGATGGTGTATCGGTATTCTATGAATTTTGTGCAAGTGGATCAAATTTTTTGTAGCTTCCTAGTAGGTCCTAATCATAATTGTGGTTATTTATCGATACCATCTGTAAAATAACTAGTGTACTTAACTGCATCGTATTTTGGCGACTGCAATTTTGTGATGCCGTTATTTACCTGAGCAGTGCAATATGTGGTGGTTCACTGCCTGATTTTGTGCCAAACACAATATATGATCAATTACAAAACGATCTGTGACAGTCATGATAGCAGACTTCACGACCTGCGTTATCGGGTGGGAAGTTATAGGGATCCACTTGATGGATCAGGGATGCATTAAACATAGGAAGCAGCTACACGGATAACAGAATACCTATGGAGAGCACATGGCTCTTTTAGACTGGGCGACATTTCTGATGAACTTTCTTCAACAGATATACAATGAAACCAGCTCACGTTCAGGACTCTTAGACTGTCGAAATACTGGTAATAATTTTTAAGAGGATTAGAAACAAAGTTCCAGAATTTACTGTATTTAGAAAAGAGTGAGGAAAAAGTTTAAGTGCAATCGGAAGGGATGTGTTTATTGTAGTCCACAAAAATATTGTTTCTGCTGATGTCGAAGTCAACAGTGACTTAGGTTATCTGGACGCCTATAACAGATATAGGCGAAATCGTTACTGTCTTCATATTTTTACCGGCCCCCCGCTACCACCATCACGTTGGTGGAGTCATTAAGAGAACGTTTACGCTCAGCAGAACGAAGCTACCCGGCCATGCATTATTAGATAGGGGCTACTTCAATCTTCTTTTTCTTCTTTCTCTGTAGCCGTTTTCCCACACATTGCAGGGTCGGCTTGTTAAGGTGGATTTGGGATGTTAGTAATTACGGAGTGGCCGGATGCCCTTCCTGCCGCCACCCCATGCCCCACCGGGAGGAAAAGGGTACCCCAAATGTCTGCGTACAGTGTTATACGTGTGAAAGTGTAAAGTGATACGAAATGTTTGCAAATCGTGTAACTGAGGCGGGACTTTTGTACCAGCCCGGTATTCACCTAGGAGAATGTGGAAAACCGCCTAAAAACCACATCCAGGCTGGCCGGAACTCCGACCCCCTTCGTTAATCCGCCGGGCGGTTTCGAACCGGGGCCTGTACGTCTCCGCGTCTCAGAAAGCTGTGCGTTAGACCACACGGCTAACCGAGCGGGTATGGGGGCGACTTCAACCTGCCGAGTATATATTGGGGCGTCTATGGTTTCTCTACTGGGGTACAAACAAGCAGTCTTGTAAACTACTGGTAACCACGTTTTCTAAACACTACTTGCAGCAGCTACATCGTCAACCCACAAGCATTGGAAATAATTTAGACATTATAGCTGCAAACGGGCCAGACCTTGTCAATGATATAACTGTAGAGACAGGGGTTAGTGATCATTACGTCATCATAACGACAATTTCCATCAAAATTAAGAAACCAGTCAAGAAGGCTAGGAGAGTGTTTGTGGTAGAAAGAGCAGGTAAGCGTCCTTCTTAAGGAATGAGTGGACATCGTTTAGTTTCGTAAAGTTGGACGTAGAGGAATAATGGGCAAAATTTAAATGCACTGTCAATGTGGCGCTTAAGAAATACCAGATGATCAAAAAGTCTGTATAAATTTGAAAACTTAATAAATCACAGAATAATGTAGATAGGTTAAAATTGACATGGGGTTTTATTAGAACAAAAAAAAATGTGATGATAGTGTGCTCTGCCGCCACTTCCGTCATGCTTGTCCTTCCAGGTCCCCAGACCTCAGTCCGTGCAATTATTGGCTTTGGGGTTACCTGAAGTCGCAAGTGTATCGTGGTCGACCGACATCTCTAGGAATGCTGAAAGACAACATCCGACGCCAATTCCTCAGCCTAACTCCGGACACGTGTTACAGTGCTGTTCCCAACATTATTCCTCGACTACAGCTATTGTTGAGGAATGATGGTGAACATATTGAGCATTTTCTGTAAAGAACATCATCTTTGTTTTGTCATAATTCGTATGGTAATTATTGCTTTTCTGATCAGATGAAGCGCCATCTAGCCGAAATGTTTTTCAACTTTTTTTCCTTATAAACCTTATAAACCGCCAAGCATGTGTGTGAATTTTTACCTCTCTGTCTACATTATTCCGTGATTTATTAAGTTTCCAAATTTATACTGACTTTTTGATCACCCCGTATGTGCCGACAAAGTGGATTAAGGATGGGAAAGACACTTCCTGGTCTAATAATAATATTCGAAAAATGCTGAGTAAGCAAAGGCAGTTGACTGTTGGTTAAAGAAACGTTAAATAAATCAAAACTTGTAGACATTGGCGCTTCTATGAAAAGGGCGATGCGTGAATCATACAAGAACTACCACGGTCATACCTAGGCAAAAGATCTGACCGAGATCCCGAAAACGTTCTGGTCCTACGTAAAATCTCTAACGGATCAAAAGCCTCTATCCAGTCACACGTACATCATTCTGAGGTGGTGAAAGAGGACAGCAAAATGAAGGCAAGATTTTTAAATTTAAATTTAAGAAATCATTCACGCAAGAGGGTCATCCAAACATACCTTCATTTGATGGTCGCAGTAACTCCCAAATGGAGGACATAACCAGCGTAGAGGAGTTGCTTAGAGAATAGAAAATAAACAAGACGCCAGGTCCAAATGGGTCATCGAGCCTATTTTACAATGCGTACTCTGCGACAATGGCCCCTCACTTAGCATTTATAGCGAATCTTTGCTCAGACGTAAAGTTTCAAGCGACTGAAAAAGGCACAGGTAACACCGGTGTGTAAAAATGGCAACAGAACGAACCCAGATAAATACAGACATGCATCATTAAGATAAGCTAGCTGTAGAATTCTTGAACATCTTCTCCGTTATAAATTTCCTTGAGAAGGAAAAGCTTCTGTCCATGTATCAGCACGGCTTTAGGAAGCATCGATCCTCCGAAACTCAGTTTGCCCTTATCTCTCATGGCATCTTGCGAACTATGGATGAAAGACAAAACGCTTCTACATCTACATAGATAATCTGCAAATCACATTCAAAGGCCTGGCAGAGGGTTTATTAACCACTTTCATAACTTTTCTATACCGTTCCATTCTCTAATAGCGCGCGGGAAGAAAGATCACCTAAATCGTTCCGTTTTCGATCTGATTTCTCTTATTTTATTGGGATGGTCATGTCTCCCTAAGCAGGTGGGTGCTAGCAAAATATTTTCAAATTCAGAACTAAAAGTCGGTGATTGAAACTTAGCAAACAGATCACGCCGCAACGAATAACGTCTTTCTTTTAATCATTTCCACCACAATTCGTGCAACATTTCCTTGAAGCTTTCCCCCCCGTAACGTGATAGAACAAAACGAGCTGCCCTTCTCTGAACCTTGTCAATGTCTTCCGTCAATCCCACCTGGTGAGGGTCCCACAAGGGGCAACAATACTCCAGGAGAGGACACACAAGTGTGATGTAGCCAGTCTCTTTGGTGGAGCTGATGCATCTTCGAAGCGTTCTGCCGATGAAACGTAACCTTTGGTTCGCCTTCCCCACAATATTTTCTATGTTTTCTCTCCAGTCAAATTTGTTCGTAATTGTAACTCCTAGGTGTTTGGTAGAATCTACGACCTTAAGGTTTGACTGATTTATCGCGTAATTGAAGTTCAGCGGATTGCTTTTAGTGGTCATGTGTATTACTTCACACTTATCTTTATTTAGTGCCAATTGCCAATTTTCGCACCATGCAGAAATTTTATCTAAATCGCTTTGCAGTTGCTTTTGATCCTCTGTTGACTTCACTAACCGATAAAAAACAGTATCATCCGCGAACAATCTGAGGGAGCTATTCAGATTGTCTCCTAAATCGTTTATAAACACGAGGAAGAGTAGGGGACCTATAATTCTTCCCTGTGGAACGCCAGATATCACTTCTGTTTTACTCGATGACTTACCGTCAATTACAACGAACTGTGTTCTTTCTGATAGGAAATCGTGAATCCAACCTCACAATTGGGTAGATATTCCATAAGCACGCAATTTCATAAGGAGCCGCTTGTGGGGTACAGTGTCAAAAGCCTTCCTGAAATCCAGAAATATGGAATCGATTTGAGATCCCTTGTCGATGGCACTTAACACTTCATGTGAATAAAGGGCAATCTGTGTTTCGCAAGAGTGATACTTGAGCAGACTTGATATTTCTCGATTTTCGAATGGCGTTTGACACTGTACCGCACGGTAGACTGCTAACGAAAGTTCGAGCATATAGAATAGGTATTCAGATATATGAATGGCTTGGGGACTACTTAATAGAACCCTATACATTGTCATCGATGTCGAGTGTCGAGTCCAGGGTAACGTCAGCAGTTCTACAGGAAAGTGCGGCAGGACCGCTACTATTTTCTATCTATATAAATGATCTGACAGACAAAGTGAGTTGCAATCTTAGCCTGATTGATAATTATTCTGCGTTATGCAGGAAGGTGTCGTCATTGAATGACTGTAGTAGATGCAGAATGACTTAGACTTAATTTCTAGGTAGTGTGACGAATGGCAGCTAGCTCTAAATGAGGAAAAAATAGGGTGAGGCAGATCTGTAAGAGAAACAATCTCGTAATGTTGGATTACAACATTAGTAGTGTGGTGCTTGACAGATTCGCGTCAGTTAAATATCTAGGCCTAACGCTGCACAGTGATATGAAATGAAACGAGAATATAAGGAAAGTCGTAGGGAGGGCAGATGATCGTCTTCGTTCTATTCGGTGAAATTTGGGAAGGTGACTCAACTATCAAAGAGACCACATATAAAACGCTTGTACGATTCTGCCTTGAGTATTGCTCAAGTATTTCGGATCCCCACCAATTCGGTTTAAAGGAAGACGTAGGCAGTTGATAGGTGGATGGCTAGGTTTGTTACTGGTTGGTTTGTTACAGGTAGGTTAGATCAATGCGCGTTAGTCAGATGCTTCGGAAACTCTAATGGTAGTCGCTGGTGAGAAGGCGGTGTCCTTTTCGAGAAACACTGCTGAAGAAATTTACAGGGCCTAATTTACAGGGCAGTCGAATCGGACTGCAGAACGATTCTACTGCCGCCAATCTAAATTTCGCACAAAGACCACAGAGATAACATGCCGGCCGCGGTGGCCGAGGGGACTGAGGCGCTCCAGTCACGGTCTGCATGGCCACTACGGTCGGGGGTTCGAATCCCCCCTCGGGCATCGATATTTGTGCCGTCCTTAGTATAAGGTAGCTGATAAGTAGTTTGATATTTTAGGGACTGATGACCCCGTAGTTAAGTCCCATAAGCTTAACAAACACGCAGAGATAACATCAGACAGAGAGAGAGAGAGAGTAGGTCTTGCACAGATGCATAGAAGCAGTCGATTTTTTCTCGCTTTGTCTAGTAACTAGTACTGGTAAGTAACTGAGTACCCTCCGACACGCAGCTTTGGGTGGATTGACGAATATGCGTGTAGATAATTAGACGTCTGCTGCCATCTTTTAAACAAGCTGTACGCAAATCTGAAACTATTCCAGTGGTCCACGAAATTGCCTTAAAATAATGCGGAAAGTGTTTCGCAGAACCGCAATTATCGTAATACACTAACAACTAGAGTCAGCAACTGTCCCCTTTTTCCGATAGCGAGACTCCTAGGTACTACATTTATAACATGTAATAATAGTTGGAGGTAATATGGTTGTGCAGTAAAGCACACGAATCAGAATCAAACAAGTAGCTAGCTTTTGCCCCTTTAGTACAATACACTTTGTACGTGTAATAAACTCCTGGAAAATGAAAAAAGAACACTATGAGTTCGTCTATCCAGCAGAAGGAAAATTTATTTAGACTTGTTTGACGAGGTATACAACATACAATCACACAGACATAGCTATACACACGTGAGTACTGCAACCAGACCGTGGCGAATGTCAACGCTACTCGCGTGTTTACAGTAATAAAAGGTGTAATTCTCCCATGAAGACGATCTTAGAGGTGCCGAATGTTGTGGAATGGCTGTTGTGCAGTTTTCACCTGGTGCCTCAGTTCGGCCGGATTTCGTGCTGATCATGCAGACCGCGCAACATGGCATTTCATACGATCCCAAACTTATGCACGAAGGAGGGCAACAGGGCAATGCACGGCGACACGTACTCCGTACCATCCAACGTACTCTTCAAGTTGTACGTCAACTATCTTGGCCAGCACTATCCCCAGATATGTCCGTCATTGAGCTTGTTTGAGACCGGATGGATCGTCATGTTACGCGGTCTGCATAAGCAGCATAAAATGAGGCCCAACTGAGGCAACAGGTGGTAAGTGCATAGCAGGCAATTCCACATGACTACATTCGGCACCTCTACGATCGTCTCCATGCTGCAAAAGGACATTCATGGTACTAACGCCGACATTACACATGCTACGGTGACTGTGCTCACGTGCGTATTCCTCTGTGTGATCGTGTGTTGCATATATCCTCAAGAATTTATCAACAAAATTTCCCTCTACTAGGTCGAGGTTCTTTCTTCATTTTCCAGTCATGTATAAAATTCTTGACAAGGATTTATATAGTGTTATTTGCATCATTTGTAATAAAAAGTATACGAACTGAAATTCCCTGAGACGTTTAGGTCCTGATATTAGAACTCCACAACATTGACGGTTAACTACAATGATTGGCAATCTTCCTATCCATATTACGATTGTTAGAGTTATGATGGACCGCGCTTTCACACAGTACTTTACCACACGTTAAATAATGTGTGTACTACACATTCTTGGGATAACTTACTCCGTGTGTTTCAGAGTTAGCGTCCATACACACATTTAAAGGGTAAAGTTAAGCTAAACTGCTCACTGAAACGTGAAATATATGTAATGAAAATGTTTACTTCATAAACCAAGTACCAGCTGCTAAACATACGTATTTTTCAAAATACCTGCATAAGATTTTCTCAAAATGTTGTAAGAGACAGGGGACTATTAAGTTTTGACACGATAATGAAACAAAGAAACACTGTCTAAATCTTGGGGAACAAGAAGCTTAGGCATGACGGTTTCTACATGACTGGGAATGAAAAACGAGGTATACCCCAAATTGGCTCATTTATCAATGACTTAAAAAGAAGCAGATAAGTATAAAAATCTCCTTGGGTAATATACATCCTACTGAAAACCTATGTACTATCTTCCGCTATGATATAAAAAGAAAAGAAATTGTTAAATACCTAATCCACCAGAAACTTTAAGAGACATTTGTTTGAAAACTGCATTTAAATATACTGCACTAGGACTTTGCATTGTGATTCCTCATATACTATTGTTGTTGTTGTTGTTGTTACTGTGGTCATCAGTCAGCACACTGGTTTGATACAGCTATCTACGCTACCCTATCCTGTGAGTGGCTAGATCTGCTAGGTTCTGGCTCACTAACTCAGTTTCTGACTCAAACTTCGGTTTCACCAGAAACCGAGCTAATTATCCAAAACCTACATCTAGCTACTGTACCACAATATTTCTGCTCAAATTCTCTCAAAAAATTTCAGGTGATTGCAAGCATTCACCTTTTTCTATATCTATCACATACTCCGCAATCCACCGTAAGTGTGTGGCGGAGGGTAAACTGTACCACTACTACGCATTCCCTTTCCCATTCCACTCCCAAATAGAGCGAGGAAAAAACGAATGACTATATGGCTCAGTACGAGTCCTAATTTCTCTTGCCTTTGTGATCGTTACACGAAATGTACATAGCCGGAAGGAAGATCGTTCTACACTCAGCTTCAAATTCAGGCACTCTAAATTTCCTTTCACAAAATTTCTCGAAAATAACGTCGTGTTTCGTCCAGCGATCCCCATTCGAGTTCCCGGAGCATTTCCGTGACACTGGCGCATTGGTCGATACTACCAGTAATGAATCTAGCTGCTCGCTGTTTTTTTTCTTACATTCACCTATTTATTTTCTTACAGTCATTTTTTCTTACATTCAACTGTTTTATTTATTTTTTTTCATTCATCTTTTCAAAGAGAAAAAAATGGGGTAAGGGACACGCGATTTTTTATTTTCTATTCTTTGCTCGAAATTTTTTTCTTGAGTGGCCAAAGGATCTTTATGAACTGCCGTTTGAACATTGTTCACTAAAATTAAATAGGAAGAAACAAAAACTGATAGAGTCACTCAAAAAAGTGCTAAACGGGTGTGCACCTCAAGCTCAGGGGGACTTTGATGTTACGCCCTGTATGTTACGCAATAAAAATACATCTGATACAATCCTCGCCGTGTTTAATCCATATATTTACATACTGATATCACAATCTAACGTATATGTACAACTTCTATGGAAGTTTAAGTCTCACGCTTGGAGCGACAATAGCGCAACTAACGGAAAGAGAGCCAACCGCAAGAATAATAATTGTTTTCAGTGATATTTCTACTTCATTAAGGAAATACTTATTATATTTCAGCTTTCCATGCCTCAGACTATTGTCAAAAGATATGTATGATAGTGAGGTAAACGATTTAATGGCGAATATAACTTATGTATGCTGTAAGCTACATAATATTCATGAATAATGTCTATTTCTAACACGTTTCGCAAACGTATTAAAAAAAGAAACTACTGACACATTTTCTAATGCGTTTTTCACAGGAAATTTGAGCTAATATTGGGGCTACATAGAGGCATGATTTCATCAAAACCAGATCACGGAAAAAGGATACATCCCAATCTTAAGTGTTTTCAGTAACTGTCTGTTCATCTATTAGAAATACCTCATCTCCTAAACTACTTCACGGATTTGCATGGATCAACTTTGTGTCATAAAAGTGGAATCAGGGAAATTGTTTTAGATGTAGGTTATGCTTGAAGTATGGATTGCGTAGTACAGAAAACAAGTGATAGAGGCGCTGTAGTGCACAAAAGAACTAATAAACACCGCTGCTGCGAAATAATTATGGGGTAATACAAGGAAGCGAACGTCTGAGATAGAATTGAGCAATCTCATGTCTACGAATACCAATAAACACCACAAACATTGAACGTAGTGGTACTGATTTCTTTGCTTATTTTGGCACGTTTCACTTTTAGTATCAAAAGCTTTATGAAGATACATCGTTTAGGACAATGACTTTTACGAACATTTGGCATCTTGGCTAGGACAACTGAGTTTAATGACAGAGCGATCCAACAAGGATTCTATTATTACTGACTGAGGTCCGGAACCCTAAAAAGCCGTGATACACACAGGTCCTCCTTCAACAACCGTCCTAAACACGGGCATATAAGCTAGTTCTCATCGACTTCTCCTTTCAACAGAAATCGTGACATGCATCGTGTGCTTTGAGAGAAAAGATGAAGAGGTCGGGATTTCTTCAAAGATTTCTGATACAATGTTGGCTAATTTCTCTTTATGCAAATTGTCCAATAGAACAGTTTTTGGTTTATGAATTTAGTTTCCAATCTGCAACTAGACAATTATTCCTTGTTTGATGACGATTGGATCGAACTATATAGCTTCTTTCTGTCAGCAAGTTTCATATATTAAACGTCAATGAGAGTCGATTATGTCAACATTCTTCTTCGAGTCTGCACAAAACAAACTAACATAATATTTTAGATCATCGTAGCGAATTTGAAACAATTTGAAACATCTCTTTTTTCTTTGTTGTCTCTGTGGACGCCTAAAGATTTTTCAACCATGTTCTCAGTCATTTTGTAGTTGCTGCTTTCGTGGATAGAGACATAAAACGGTTTGAGATAATCTAAACGACCACTGTTGTAAGTAGAATATCTTCTGGAAAGATGACTGTCAGACAACACACCACCAACTTTGAAATAATTTTTCTTTGCATTGTGTTTGGTTGTCTCAGTGCAGACAATTTCTTCTTTCTTCATTTCTACAACATTGCATACGAATCTTTCAAGTGAAGAGATTCTCTCTCTTCCAACTCTTTCTCTTTTATGTTTAATTGGCTTTTAAAGTCTGTGGCGAGTTGCTGAAATTGAAGAATTTTCAATTCTTTTATATAATCAGCATAGGAGAGAAAGATGTTTTCGAGTTTCAGATAATATTTTTTAACTTCTTTGGTTTTAGAGTTATTCAACAACGTAACTGCACATTTAAAATTATCTGTAGCCATAAGCAACCATCTTATTCTAGACAACTGCAGGATCAGAAGTGAAGTCTATTCTTTCGGAATAGACGCCTCGTGCAATGCCAGTGACAGGCAATGATCCTTTCGTTAATGGGGATGGGTGGCCAAGTTTGGAGCACTTACTCTTACGGGAATTAGTACTACGAGTTTGAGTACTGTGGGCAGGGTAAAGCTGGAAGTTTGTGTCTAACGGGAGGCGTGCTTAGGTAGTCCTTGCAGGTGCGGAGATCACTGGGTCCCCAGTGTTGTAAGAGTCAGCGCAACTGCCTTGAAAGCAGGAGATCCGGTTTACAATCCCGGATGGGCACACATTTTCAGCTTTGTCCATTCGCAGTTGAAGTCATATATTCTGTGAATACGAAAACAATAACAACTGCAGGATCAGACGTGACGTCTGTTCTTTCGGATATATACGCCACGTATATATATAAATTATTTGGAATGGTGTTCTTCATGTCTTTCTATATGTATGGATAAAATTTGTCATTTTCAGACTGGTGATATATCTGTTCATAATCTGTCTCAATCTCCGTTAAAATTCTATAAAAGTGTATTTTCTCTTTCTTTTGTCAGCACCCAAAAATGTGGGACGCTGGATTTCACTAACAATTCCCATAAATATGAGTAAATTCGGTATGATCAAAATCTCCTTCTTATCCTTCAATGATAGCCATAATTCCAAAATACTTGTTTGTCAGAAAGTGTTAAATTGTTATCTTTCATTAAATCAAAGAGGTTCGACATAGATGATTCTGAACTTACGTTGACCTCATTATAAGCTACTATTTACCAGTATATTTTTAAGTTTTTCGTTACCCTTTAAATTTTCATGTTTTCACATATATATTAAATTTACTTCTACTAAATGACGAGTCGAAACAACCTGAAAGTTAGCGAACTGAGGACTATAGAAAAAGAATTAGGACTTAGAGTTCATTCCAAAATAAGGAAACAACAGCATGTTAATATGATCAAAACTAAAAATGAGGTGAATGAATTAAAAGCTAGATAAGAAAAACTTTTTCAAGTGATTCATCTCATCTGTAAAAATTTTAAGTCTATACAATTACATCAACTATAGAGAAACCGAACTTCAAAGAACGAACAATATGCAATGAGAATCTTGCAGCCATTCATATAAACAAGATAAAAATCACATTCAACGAACCAATCTACGTTGGAATGAGTAATATTGATTTGTCTAAAGACCTGATGTATGATTTTCACTACAAAATAATAAAAGGAAAATATGGAGGAAATACTGATTTGTGTTATCAAGATACAGACAGTTACATCTATAATGTACAAACTAAATACTTTTATGAAGACATGAAATCGATGATTGATTATTTTGATTTGAGTGATTATGTAGCAAACAATATTTATGGACTTCTGCAAGTAACCAAGGGAGTTTTAGGAAAAATGAAAGATGAATGAAATGGAAAAATAATGGAAGAATTCTGCAGTTTATGAGCTAAAATTTATGCTTATAGAGTTGACAAAAATAGAGATACAAATCTAAACATTTTAAGAAGTGTATTGTTAGAAACAGAATATGTTTACAAAATTGTAAAGATTGTGTAACAATACAGAACAGTACAGTAGTATTACTATGATTTGAAGTGAAAAAAAACGAAATCTACACAGTTGAAATTAACAAAAAAGCACATGTTCTGAAAAAAATGTATAGATACATTGCTGTACAGATATTATTGTCATATTCATGATCATCGAATAGGTCTTATGAGTCAAATAAATCACTTAATTTGGGTATGTTACTTAACATTTCTGCTATCTCTTCAGCAGTGTAGACCGTTGTGGAGTTGTTGTTGTCTGAGTCCATTTATAACATAAAAAATTAGGTCAACAACTTGCGTGTCTCGAAGGAAATAAGTTGAGTTGGATACAAATGTTGCATATACTGGATGTGAATATTTACAGACTAGATACAGAGTAAAAGTTTGTATGGAGCTTAATCAAGAGTTTAAACTAATCAACAGCAAGGATTTGGGAATAATTGAAGATAGTCAAATGAACATGATTTATGGAGGATTGAAGCTTAAAAATAAAAATTATGAATTTCATGATACAGAATTGACAATATGAATATTTTTTTCCTTTTGAATTTTGTATTCTTTAAAAGGACAACATTAAACCACAGCTAAAGCAGTGTGGTCAATGTCTGAATAAGAAAAAAGTTAATTTTATAAAGATAAATATCGAAAAGGTGGATATTCTGGAATGTGTATAGAATGTAGTGAAGGATATCTGAAAATTAAAGTTATTTGTGAATGAGGTAGAACTGATTTGAAGAATCACTAAAACATGAAAAATCAACAGTTCAATATGATGAGAGAATTAGAAACATTTTGGGTAAAGACTAGTCAATTTTTGCCTTTATTTATTTTGTGAATGTAAGAAAATAAAGGTAAAAGTAAGAAAAAAAGGTGAATGTAAGAACATAAAACAGGTGAATGCTTGCAATCACCTAAACATTTTTGAGAGAAATTGAGCTGATATATTGTGTCATAGGAACTAGATTTGGTAGGTTTTGGATGATTAGCTTGGTTTCTGACGAAACAGAAGGTTGAGTCAGAAACTGAGTTAGTGAGCCAGAAACTACCATATCTAGCTACTCCTGTGCAAGATACTTCAACTGAGAATAAGAAAAACAACCTACATTCTTTTGAATCTGCTTACTGTGTTCGTCCCTCGTGAAGATAGCGACAGGAAAATAAAGTAATTTTTATGTGAAAGTATATCACTACAGCGGTTATTACGTATTTTCTGTTCTGGAGGTCAACTGGTAACAATGTAAATATATCAAATATCCTTTTCTCAGTCATCTTAACTACATCATTTTGTAAAGGGTGCCCATTGCTGTTTTCGTAGAGATTTTCTTTCCTCATATATTGGATATTATAAAACTTAACAGACTATTAAAGCATGACGGAATGAAACAAACAAGAAATATTCATGAATCTTACAACAAAATGCAGTATCAAAGTTTGGCAGAAGACCCAAACTGACATTGATGATATGGATGGTATACTGGACGCAACACACCAATAATACGTTTACTGTTGTTGTTATGGTCTTCAGTCCGGAGACTGGTTTGATGCAGCTCTCCACCCTACTCTATCCTGAGCAAGCCTTTTCATCTCCACATAAGAACGACAACCCACATCCACTTGAATCTGCTTACTATACGCGTCTCTTGGTCTCCCTCTGCGATTTTTACCCCACACACTTCCCTCCAACGCTAAATTCACAATTCCTTGATGTCTAAGAATGTGTCCTACCAATCTATCCCTTCTTTTAGTCAAGGTATGCCAGAAATTTCTTTTCTCCCCAATTCGGTTCAGTACCTCCTCATTAGTTACGCGATCCACCCACCTAATCTTCAGCATTCTTCTGTAGCACCACATTTCAAAAGCCTCTATCCTCTTTCTGTCCACACTGCTTATCGTCCATGTTTCACTCCCATACAAGGCAACACTCCATACAAATGCCTTCAGAAAGGACTTCCTTAGGCTTAAATCAATATTCGATGTTAACAAATTTCTCTTTTTCAAAAACGCCTTTCTACCCATTGCCATTCTGCATTTTATATCATCTGTACTGCGACCATCATTTGTTATTTTACTGCCCAAGTAACAAAACTCATCTACCTCCTTTATTGTTTCGTTACCTAATCTAATTCCTTCAGCATCACCTGATTTTCTTACACTGCACTCCATTACCCTAGTTTTACTCTTGTTAATGTTCATCTTATATGCACCTTTCAGCACACTGTCCATTCCGTTCAATTGCTCTTCCAGGTCCTTTGCTGTATCTGACAGAATCACTATGTCGTCGGCAAAACGCAATGTTTTTAATTCTTCACCCTGAACTTTAATTCCTTCTCCAAATTTCTCCTTGCTTTCCTTTATAGCTTGCTCAATGTACAAATTGAACAACATTGGGGAAAGGCTACAACCCTGTCTTACTCCCTTTCCAACCACTGCATCCCTTTCATGCCCTTCAACTCTGACAACCGCTGTCTGGTTTTTGTACAAGTTGTAAATAACCTTACGCTCCCTATATTTTACTCCTGCTTGCTTCAGAACTTGAAAGAGTTTACTCCAATCAACATTGTCAAAAGCCTTCTCCAAATCTACAAAAGCTAGAAATGTAGGTTTGCCTTTTCTTAATCTATCTTCTAGGATAAGCCGTAAAGTGAGTATTGCCTCCCGTGTTCCTACATTTCTCCTGAACCCAAACTGATCTTCCCCGAGGTCGGCTTCTACCAGCTTTTCCATCCTTCTGTATATAATTCGTGTTAATATTTTGCAACCATGACTTATCAAACTGATGGTTCTGTAGTTTTCACACCTGTCTGCACCCGCTTTCTTTGGAATGGGGATTATAACATTTTTCTTAAAGTCTGAGGGTACTTCACCTGTCTCATACATCTTACACACAATGTGAAACAATTTTGTCATGGCTGGTTCTCCCAGAGACTTCAGTAGCTCTGACGGGATATCATCTACCCCAGGGGCCTTGTTTCGACTTAGGTCTTTCAGTGCTCTGTCAAATTCATCTCTCAGTATAGTATCTCCTATTTCATCATCATCATCTACGTCCTCTTCCCTTCCTACAATAGTGTCTCGAAGTTCATTTCCTTTGTAGAGCCCCTCTATATACTCTTTCCACCTTTCAGCTTTCCCTTCTTTGCTGAGAACTGGTTTTCCATCAGTGTCCTTGATATTCATAGAGCTGTTTTTCTTATCTCCAAATGTTTCTTTTATTTTTCTGTAGGCTGTATCTATTTTTCCCCTATTTATACATTCTTCTACATCCTTGCATTTGCCTTCTAGCCATTCCTGCTTAGCCATTTTGCACTTCCTGTCAATCTCATTTCTTAGTCGTCTGTACTCCATTTTGCCTGTTTCATTTACTGCATTTTTATACTTTCTCCTTTCATCGATTAAATTTAGTATCTCCTGTGATATCCAAGGATTCTTTGTAGGTCTTGCCTTCCTACCTATTTTGTCCTCTGCTGCCTTCACTATTTCATCTCTCAATTTTACCCATTCCTCCTCAACTGTTTTATTTTCCCCTGTTTCTGTCAATTGTTGCCTGAAGCTCCCTCTGAAATTCTTAAGAACTTCAGGTTCCTTCAATTTATCTAGGTCCCATCGCCTTATTTTCTTACCTTTCTGTAGTTTCTTCAGTTTCAGCCTACAGTTCATAACCAACAAGTTATGGTCAGAGTCTATGTCTGCCCCTGGGTATGTCCTACACTTCAAAACCTGGTTCCGAAATCTATGTCTTACCATTATAAAATCTGTCTGGTATCTCCCGGTGTCTCCTGGTCTCTTCCACGTATACAACCTTCTTTTGTGATTCTTAAACCAGGTGTTTGTTATAACTAAATTATGTTCCGTGCAAAATTCTACCAGGCGGCTTCCTCTTTCATTCCTTTTGCCCAGACCATATTCACCCACTATCTTCCCTTCCCTCCTTGTCCTACTACCGAATTCCAGTCTCCCATAACAATTAAGTTTTCCTCTCCCTTAATTGTCTGAATAATTTCCTTTAGCTCCTCATATATTTCTTCGATCTCCTCATCATCGGCAGAGCTAGTTGGCATATAAACCTGTACTACTGTTGTCGGTGTTGGCTTCGTACCTATCTTGACAATGATAATGCGATCGCTGTGCTGGTCATAGTACCTTACCCGCATTCCTATTTTCTTATTCATTATCAGTCCTACTCCTGTGATACCCCCAACTGATTTTGTATTTATAATCCTGTACTCACCTGACCAGAAATCCTGTTCATCCTGCCACCGAACTTCACTAATCCCCACTATATCTAACTTCAACCTATCCATTTCCCTTTTTAAATTTTCTAATTTTCCTACTCGATTAAGGGATCTAACATTCCACGCTCCGACCCGTAGAATGCCAGTATTGTCTTTCCTGATGATCACATCCTCCTGAGTAGTCCCCGCCCGGAGATCCGAATGGGGGACTATTTTACCTCCGGAATATTTTACCCGAGAGGATGCCATCATCATATGTTCATACAGTAGAGCTGCATGTCTTCGGGAAAAATAACGGCTGTAGTTTCCCCTTGCTTTCAGCCGTTCGCAGTAGCTGTGTGGCAAAGCCACATTAGCTGATGTTACAAGGCCAGCTCAGTCAATCATCCAGACTGTTGCCCCTGTAACTACTGAAAAGGCTGCTGCCCCTCTTCAGGAACCACACGTTTGTCTGGCCTCTCCACAGATACCCCTCCGCTGTGGTTGCACCTACGGTACGGCTATCTGTATCGTTGAGGCACGCAAGCCACCCCACCTCGGCAATGTCTGTGGTTCATGGGAGTGCGATAGTAATAGTAATGTTACAGATGACAATGTTGCTAAAGCAGGATTACTTAACACGCATTTCCAAAATTCCTTCACGAAAGAAGACGAAATCAATAATCCAAATTTCTAATTAAAAACAGCTGCCAACTTGAGCAACGTAGAAGTAAATATCGTCAGAGTAGTAAAGATGATTAACTCGCTTTTCAAAGATAACTTTTGAGGTCCTCAATATATACCGATTAGGTCATATAGAACCGCTCTATGTACGAAGAATGAGTGTCCAAATACTTAAAAGTTATAGAGGTCACAGAGACATTCAAGAAAACCAATAAAAGTAATCCATGTAATTATAGGACCATATCATTGATGTTCATTTGAAACAGGCTTTTGAAAAATACGTTCAAACGTTTTGAATTACCTCGATCAGAAAGATCTCTTGACTCTATGGGAACAAAGATTAAGAAAATATCGTTCTTGTGGAAAACAAATTGGTCTCCATTCACGCGGAGTGATTATTACTATAGACATAGGATCTCAAAATCTCAAATTCATTACGTATTTTCAGAAAAGTTTCACATGAAACGTCACAAGCAGCTTTTGAATAAATAGGGGACTTAGGGAATATCGTGTCAGATATGTGATTGAATACGAGATTTCCTGTCAGAGAGGACACAATTCGTAGGAATTCTTGGAAAGGCTGAAAGAGTTAAAATCTGGTTTTCCGGAGAGTAATGTTGGAGGTCTCCTGGTGTTCCTTATCTATATAAAGGAACTGAAAGGAAATTTGAGTAGTTTTCTTAGCTTGTTTGTAGATGATGCTGTCACTCTATAGCCTATTTAAAATATCAAAATCGATTGTACAACGATTTAGATATCAGTATGATAGAATAGTTGGCAGTTGAATATAAAAAACGAATAGTGTGGTCGTCCACGTGAATTGTAAATGAAATCGCCAAACTTCGTCTGTAAGATAATCACATCTCAAAGATTTAATTCAAAACAAAACATTGGAATGACTATTGCGACATACTTAATTTAGAAAAAACACAGAAAATGTTACGAGGAAGGCTAACCAGAGACTGTGTTTTATTGTCAGGATATTAGAAGAGGTACGGAATTACTAAAAACAAGCTCCTACTGTCTTTATTGAGAATTGTTGTGCGATGTAAGGATATCTAAAGAGAACAAATGAGAGTGGCTTATTTTGTGTTATCATGATAGAGAAGTGGGAATCATTACAGCAACTATTTTCTCCGCTGAAACCGAAACAATATTGTTGACTCTCGCCTACATCAGGAGAAATAGTCATCAAAACAAAATATGAGAGATCAAAGCTAGAACACAGAGAATTAGGTATTCCAGCGTGCTATTCGAGTATGGAATGGCAGATAAATAGTATGTAACACGTACGATGAACACGTTGCCAGACACATCAATGTGATGTGTAGAGTATTCATACAGAGGTGAGTGTAGATGTAAATTATAATAAGAGAGAATTGCGCGAGTTATTGTAATTATTTGTACGTAAAAAACAATTGCATGCTGTTCTACTTGTAATTATTGTCAAGTGTTGTAATAGAACTGCGCTTGAGAAAAAACTTAATGGTAATAGTGCATTGTAAAATGGTAGCGCAGACAATCGCAGTAATTTGTTTTTCCTTGGACGAATGAAGAAGGCAATAAACTTTCTGTTGTTAGCGCTCCTGTACTCATAATTCTGAAAATGTTGTTTCGTTTTGTTGTGAAACTGCCGAGAAAATTACTAAGTACACTAATGGTTACAAACGCTAATGGTTACCAATATTTTCAGAACCTTCCTTGACTTCAAATCCTAAATTTATTTTGTTTTGTTTTTAGGTGGTAGCCGCCTTCGCCACATGTTGCTTGGCCAATGAAATGATTACATTATTATTTTACGAAATCTATTACTTATTAAGAGTCAGCGCAGTTATTTGCGTTCCTAGGAACCAACAATATTCTCACGGTTATGCTTTTGGTATTGGTAACGAGGCAACAAACATCGAAATCCTCATACCAGTTAATACTCCCTTTTCTTATTTTATTTGCAAACATTATTTAATATAACTTTTGAACCATATAGAGAGGAGGAGTGATAGTATGATTACTATTAGAACTATTAAACTAGCTGTTCTCGTATTGCTCCACCTGACCAAGTGAACATATATGAATTATCTTTAGGTATTTACTGTCCGGGATATCCCAGACTTAGTTCGGCCACCTAGTGCAACTCCTTTTAGTTGGACACTTCGGCGACTTCAGTGTCGATGGTGATGAAAACCAACACACATCTCTGGGTCCCCTTACAGAAATCTAACATGCGCCTACAGCGGGGCAGTCAGTGACGCTTTCCACGAACAACGAAGGTATCGTGACCACATAAATGACAGAGACAAGGAAACGATAAAATTCTCCCATTCACAAGAAGCAAAAGTTCAAATGTTTGTATATCTATGGGACTCAACTAATGTGGTTATCAGTTCCTAGGCTTACAAACTACTTAAAATAACCTAAGGAAACACCCACACACACATATTCACGAGGGAGGAATCGAACCTCTGACAGGAAACACCCGCGCGGTCCTGCAGCTAGGCGCCTTAACAGCGCTTAGCCGTTCCACCGCGGCACACGACGAAGCAGCTACATATATACATCTTCTTAGAAATATAGGTAAATTCCTATAAAAACTTCGAGAACCAATTAGTAAATATATTTTGATAAGGACCCATGTCCAGGAACATCATCCAATCATGCTAAGAGCACACCTTTATGCCTGACACGGTGAAAAATAAACCTCTTGCATTGCAATGCCTTTGCGTTCCATAAATTTTTAGGATGTAGTACAGATTAAAATGACAAAAAACTGTCCAAATAACATAGGATCTAAAATGCATGCTTTAGGCTTGATGTGTTCAAACATCCATCTTCAATATTGCGAATTCACTGGTGTAGTGTTAAAAATATTATGGTATGCAGTTTAGATCATGTTTACTAGCGCTTCGTTCGTGTTTTTGGAGATAATACTTCCACCCAAAATACAGAATGGAAAGAATCGACAGTAGAAGAGATTTGTGAAACAAAGATAAAGAAGTGCTTAATTCCTCGTTAAATGACATTCCTGGGTCGGGATTTCCTATCCAATGTATGTAATTGCATCCGAGTCGTCTAATATTGTAACGAGAATTTACGAACATAACATTTCCCTCTCTAGACCGTGCCACAATTATTGAAAGGCCTCACAGTAGATTACAAAAGTGGCCACGAAAAGTAGAAAAAATTTTGTCGCTCCTTCATCCACATTCACATCACGGAGAGACGAGCATTTAAATATATCGTGCATCACGAACATAGGTTACTGCATTCCGTTTATGATGTGATGTATAATGTTTGTCTAAACGACGCTCCATTAGCACGCACAGGACCGCAATGCTTTTAAGCGATTACATCGTGCTTTTAGCATCTCTTCTACCTTTTTGATGTGTCAGTTATGGCATGAAGTCTTTTAGTTTAACTGTAAGTTTTCATAGTATCCACTATATTTTATCTGAGTTTTTAAGAGTTCTATATGTCCGATATCTTTTGATAAGATACGCTTTTTCCATAATCACCTACTTTACTATTACCTTTATTTTGCAATTTTATGGTGCTTTTGGACATTTCAAAGTACTGTACATAGATAAAATTGAATGGAACTTTTTACCTGGAAAAGATCCTCAATATAGTGTTTCTGGTAACGCATAATACATATTTATTGTGTGAACGGTTGAAAATATCAAAACCGTATTTTCGGCCTTCTTCTAAAGTATAAGATGTTTCCTAAAACAAGCATCCCATCACATGCTTTAGCTACATTAAGGGTTAATATCTTATTCAAATGTTTGTAATATTAAGACGGGAAATTGCAAGGGTCATCAGTTCCTAGACTGTTGTTGTTGTTGTGGTCTTCAGTTCGCAAGTACTCTTTTTTTTAATGAAACTGCAGTAGGTATCTCTTGTGAAGACAGATACAGTGATATAGTGTTTGTTAATGTCGGTTTCTATCCTAAAAAGTATTACATTAGTACAGAAGGACCTTATAATAGAAAAATTTTTTGTTCATTGATTAAAATTAATTGTTTACTATTTTGAAAGATTAATGTGTTGCATTTAGAAATTCATTTATGTGGATTTTTCCTACAAATAGTTATGATATTACATGATTTATTTATGTTTATTTGTCGTTAAAACCAGGCTGGATTGCAATGTGGCTCCTGGGCTCAAGGACTGTTTTTCGATTTGTATAAAATTGTCATCAATCAGTCGTAAATATTTTATTTATTCACCAGAACTGAATTTCGGTCATAGTGTGACCAGTATTAACGCTAAGACAAATACGAAAATACCAGTTAGAATTAGATGACATACCTGCCAAGTAATAAAGCAGTTGTACAAGGCACCAACAAGTATTTATTATTGCTGCTAATCCTGTGTAACTGTTAAATAACATCTAGTAATACAAAACATTTTTATTGTACAAAGTGCTTATTAAAATAAAATGTAACCATTACCATAACATAATAAATATACAAAATACAAGTTTTGAATTACGAAACCTGAAGTTGGGCGCAATAATCGCCAATAACGAACGCTGACGTCAGCTGTGTAAAAATTTAACAGCTGCATCAGTATGAACGTAACCTCGAACATGGAGGTCGAAATTTTGTACACGTTTTAACTGTTTTGTTTTAAAGCATGTATTTTATCATTGACTGTAATTGAAACCTTATACAACTCTTTATAATTTGCTTAGCATTGATGATAGTCACACACTCATCGGAATCTACTTCTGGTGAATATATAAAATATATGACTGATTGCTGACCATTTCCTCATGTCGTTAAAATTCGAGAAGTCCTAGAATTTTAGGGCATGATGGCCTGAATCGGCGTTAGCAGGGCAAAAACCACGAAGTGGAGCTCTCGAGCTATGTAGCATCATAATGTCAGCACATCAGACCGTCCACTTGACTGCACTGTAGGCGGCTCATCTCTGCCTCAACATCAAATGCGTGCAGACATTTACACGAATGAGGAGAATTTGGATATAGTACCCTTATATGGTGGGTTTAAAAGAAATGTCTCGCAAACAATATAGCGGTGTTGCAATATCAACACGGATTTAGAAAATATTGTTTATGCGAAACACAACTAGCTCTTTACGCACACGAAGTGATGAGTGCTATTGACAACGGATCTCAAATTGATTCCGTATTTCTTGAGTTCCAGAAGGCTTTTGACACCGTACCTCACAAACGGCTTTTAATCAAATTGCGTGGTTACGGTATATCGTCCCAAATTTGCGTTTGGACAAGGGATTTCCTGTCAGAGAGGACACAGTTTGTAGTAATCGATGCTAAGGCATCGACTACAACAGAGGTGATATCGGGCGTTCCACAGGGTAGTGTTATTGGTCCTCTGATGTTCCTTATTTACATTAACGATTTGGGAGAAAATCTAAGCAGCACTTGTAGGTTGTTTGCAGATGGCACCGCGATTTACCGTCTAGTAAAGTCATCTGAAGATCAAAACCCACTGCAGAAAGATTTAAATAAGATATCACTACGGTGTAAAAATTGGCAATTGACTCTAAGTAATGAGAAGTGTGAAATCGTCCACATGAGTACGAAAACAAATCCGTTAAACTTTGTCTATAACATAAATCAATCAAAAGTGTAGGCCTTAAACTCCATTAAATAACTAGGAATTACTATAACTAAGGACTTAAACTGGAAAGAACACGTAGATAATGTCGTGGGAAAGGCGAAATGGAGACTACGTTTTATTGGCAGAACCCTCCAAAGATGCTATAGAACTACTAAAGAAACTGCATACACTCCACTTGCCCGTCCTTTTGTGGAGTATTGCTGCCCAGTGTGGGATCCTTATCATGTGGGTTTGACGGAGGACATCGAAAGAGTCCAAGAAGAGCAGCTTGTTTCGTATTGTCACGATACAGGGGAGACAGCGTTACGTAAATGATACAGGATTTGGGATGGGAATCATTAGAACAACGGTGCTTATCGCTGCGGCGTGGGCTACTTACGACACTACAATCGCCAACATATTCTCCTCCGAATGCAAAAATATATTGTTGCCTCCCACTTACAAAGGTAGAAATGATCATAAGAATAAAATACGAGAAATCAGAGCTCGAACGGAAAGATTCAGGAATTCTTTCTTCCCGCGCGCTATTCGAGGATTGGAATGGGAGATAAATAGTATAACGGTGGTTCGATGAAACCTCTGCCAGGCACTTAAATGTGATTTGCAGAGTATGCCATGTAGATGTAGATGTAGATAACGAATTCGTATTTTGGGAGACTACTCTGAAAGTTCCCACTCTTCGACTTTTCTGTAGCCATGAACAGGAAGACGTTGACTGCTTATTCCGGAAGTCGTGGATCGTCATACGTGATAATTTTTTTTTCTTTTAGAAAATTCAATTGCATGACTGGAAACCGGAAACAAATAAATTCGGATTTATTTTATATCAATGTCGCTACCCCTAGAGCGATGGTTCCAAAAGCGAAAAAAGTTATGCATGACATAGTTAACACAGAATTCATTCTTCATAATTACGGACTAAATGATTGACATGTAAAACTCGTGTGTGAATGGTGTACTCATAAGTAATACGTCAACTGAACTTTCATCTTTTTTATTTTTATGGACGATGGAAGAAAAAATAAAGTGTTTGACTCCCGCAACGATGAAATTATTACAGTATATGGGGAACTGCTATTTTCTTTGAGGGTATTGGGACATCAACGGAAAAACTAAATATGGGTGGTCGAATAGGGATTAGGAATTACTTCGAGAAGCGAGTCCAATACCTTACTAATAAGCTGCCTCTTACTCGATGTGTAGGAGATAGAATCTGACTTAGTTTTGAAAATTATTCGTTTAAGTTATTCACTTAACAGATAGGGACAAACGTAATACTCATCGGCAACGAACCGCAAGAAAATATATTTTAAGTCTAATGCTGCGATAAAGGTATTACAAGGAGATCTGAGGAATATATACTTTAGAAACTAACTTCTTTATAGGACTTGGCACTTATATTACGGAGAGACGAGTGCTGTAATCTGGGCAAATAATCTCGCACGCTTCTCAGTTACCCCCACTTAGCGGCTGATGCGCACCCCACGGGACGCGCCGACTTCGCGCGACTGTGGCGCCACGAACGGCGCGGTCGCAAACCACCGCTAAGGGACGGCGCAAACTTCCAGACAACTCCTTTAATATCGCGAGTACCTGAGTTCAAATTAAATGAACTGAGCACAAACAATGAGCTCAATCTCTCTGGTGTGGTTCTTTCAACCCCTCTGACTTTTGCGGAGTTTCTCTGACGAAAGGAAAACTTTCGTCACTTCGTCTTTGGAAAGTAATGGCCACCGCAGGGACATCTGAGTTTATTAAGTATCCCGCTCTGTATTCATACAGTCTTAATCCAGCAATACGGCGAATGCTTTGTAGCCGCTCAGCGGCGGAAAGACGAAAATATTCAAAAGTAATTTTAATGGAAGGCCGGTGTTTAATTTAGTCCGTTCCCATGGTACTGTATTTGATCAGGAATGAAAATTTCAATAAAACCGCCTTTCTTAGAATACATTTACGGATAGTGGAAGACTTAAGATGAAATCGACAAATCCTGCGTATACCGGGAGTTTGATGGCAAATCCTATAGATTTTAGTAAGTGGCATCATGGATCAATCTGAGCGAAGTTTTCTATACAACTTGTGCCGATTATTTGTTGGTTACAAAGAGATGTCTATTGAAAGGCTACCCAGGTAGTTCCTAACTGAAGGTGTTAAGGCAAAGAATATGTTCAAAGGCAAATTTCATCATTCCATTTTCATTTTAAAAAACTTTATTTTTTTTCTTTTTTTGACGGGGGAGGGAATAGCGTTTATATCTTCTGTGTATATCTTGGTTGTAGCGCAAGAGTCGAACGCGGAGCTACGAAAGACATCTCGCCGGTTGTCAGATGATGTAGAAGAGTGCTGGAGTTCTATAACAGACTTGTACCGACGTTAGAACATGTCAAGGAATCGAGTGCTACGAAGTGTAAGTCACAGATCCATCTGACCGACTGCTTATGAACTCAAGTGCCGGAGTATACAGGGTGTCCCAGCTATCTTGTCCACCCAAAATATCTCTGGAACAATAACAGCTATTGGATAACGACTTTCACCGGTATCAATGTACGGCTGGGGCCCATAAATTTACATATTTGGAAACATTCTAAAACGAAAGAAAATGTGTTTTTAACACAAATATATGTTTTTTTATGGACACCCTATAGTTTTTCTTTAGCAGTCCATAGCATGATAAATCACATAAACAATGGCGTTGATTGCATCGCAATATTAAAATTACATCCCGAGATATTGCGACGCGAAGTTTACGCTTGAAATACGCGAAACGCGCGGCTAGCGCACGTCCTGAGCAGCAGGGGGTTCTCGCCTGAGTCTCAGGACGTGTGGTAGCCACGCGTTTTGCGTATTTCAAGCGTCAACTTCGCGTCGCAATATCTCGGGATGTAATTGGAATATTGTGATTCAATCAACGCCATTGTTTATGTGGTTTGTCATTCTATGGATAGATGAAGGAAAAGTATTGGGTGTCCATTAAAAAAAAACATAAATTTGTGTTAAAACACATTTGCTTTCGTTTTAGAATGTTTCCAAATATGTAAATTCATGGGCCCCAGCCGTGCATTGATACCG
This sequence comes from Locusta migratoria, assembly GCA_026315105.1. Taxonomy (NCBI): domain Eukaryota; kingdom Metazoa; phylum Arthropoda; class Insecta; order Orthoptera; family Acrididae; genus Locusta; species Locusta migratoria. Next base: position 711,078,350 of record CM048745.1, on the reverse strand, counting down.
CTGAAAGTCGTTTTCCAATAGCTGTTATTGTTCCAGAGATATTTTGGGTGGACAAGTTAGCTGGGACACCCTGTATATAGCGTGTGTGGTGCGGCTGATATTTCTCCTACGCACTAGTCATGACCACATCGGCTTTGTCATACGAACGTGTCAGCGTTTTATATCTTGCCGTTGTTCACTTAACAGGTTAGCTGGTGGTTCCAGAAGCTCCGGATCCGGTTGTTGCGCTAGACTTAAGCATTGTTTCCTCGCGTAACGAAGTGACGTGATACGACAAGCTCGTACTGCCCCATTTAACTTCTGCTGACGCGTGCTATTCAGTCCAGCGCGTGTGCGTTCATTCCTTGACCCAGTAAGTATGACGCAAAGTAGCTGCTGTTCCACTTCTGTCGACACACCGCAATGTTTCTACAGTAACAAGACTTGGAAAATATCAATAAAATTCTTCTGGGTATGATACCGCATCGTCATTTTGTAAACTGTACCGACGTTTCGGCCACTGTTGCAGACGGCCTTCATCACGGTCTGTGTCTGACTGCTGACTATACGATCGCTTGGTGTTTATATATCAGCGGATGAGGGAGAGGAAGGGGGACGTTGGTTATCCTTTATTGGTGGTTATATTATTGCACGCCATTGGTGGAAAGGGGCGTTGCTGATTGATGTTTTAATGGCTGGTTTTTGATATGATTGGATGTTGTATTCTTCTCCCTTATTTGTCATAATGGACGTTTCCTATTGGCCTTTGCATTAGAACTTGCTATTGGCGGAATGGATCTGGGAGAACGGACAGTGGTTGTGGCGTGCCGCTGTCGCCTGGCGCAGACGGCGGCGGGCCGGTGCTCTGCGTGTTCGCGGCCGCTGTGGTCTCCGGGGCAGTCTGCGCGAGTCCTTCCGCGCGCGGTGCCGTCACGTACGGCCGAGTGCACCAACCTCGGTCAAAAGTTAATCGCGGTCAAGTCGGCATTTAACCGTGGTCAACTGAAGTTTCTGGTGCATCGACACCGATCAAAGTTAAACGAGGGAGTTGATCGCGGTTAAATTTGATCGCGGCTGACGCCCGGTTTTGTCGAGATGATCAGGGTTATAGGAGTGTGCAGTATCAAGATGGCGGCGCGTTTTGCTGTTTTAGACGGAATTGACAAAGATTTATTTTACCTCAATCATTTAAATAGGGATCAAAACCGGAACGTCGTGATTGTAGAAAGGGGGACTCTTTTGAAGATTACAGTGACAAAAAGTTCGAAGAAAGATTTTGTTTGTCCAAAGAAAGTGTGGTGGTTGTTAAACCAAAGCAGTGACAGGTTAGAATTTCCTACCGATAGAAATAACCCTATTTCGCCTATGAACAGACTATTGATTACGTTAAGAGCATATGGAACTGGTGCATTTAACATACTTACTGGTGACAACAGTAACATATATCGCGACGACACATTGCCAGGAAGAGCAGTTCGCCGCTCTATAATTGATCAATATTTCCAGTAAGGTAACTATCAAATTCAGAAAAAGTTTTGAATAAAAAATTACGATATGTTCCGTAACTATAATCGTAAAGCTTTCGTGTTATTAAAACATGTTATCTGTATATTTCTGTTACCAGGTGAACATGCGGTGCATGGGAAAGTACGCTGTGAACAACAATGACATTTGAGTTGATTTGTTCGAAACAATAAATCATAATTTAAGTAATTATATAAATCTGTCTTAGGGTGTTCTTTTAATAATCATTTCTCTTTGCAATATGACTGGATTCGGTAAAATTTTACGACGCTTCTCGCTGGGCTCCAGTGCTTATGTTGGCAACAGATGAACAATGAAGTGTAGAATTGCGTTAATATTTTTCACAAGCTACAGAGTAAATGTTATTGCTGCTCGTTTCACTCGCAGCAAAATTAATACTGTACCTGCTCTATGGTTGAAAGGTTCTTGTATGTACCCTTGTCCGTTCAGAAGAAAATAATTTTCGTTTTAATTGAAGTTGTCACGAAAAAATATTTATTGGTCATCTTAGTTGCCGTCATTACCATTGATCCCAACATAACCACTGAAGCCCGGCGAGGAGCGTCGTACTATTTTACCGTATTTACAATCTTGTACATACAAATCACGTGGTACTGTCGTCATTCACCAAAGATAGTCGAGAATACACATGTAGGTAAGCTCAACTAACACCTTTGCATCACTTGGGTGCCTTCCATTGCGCTACACGGACTTGATCACGATCAAATGTACGATTGGCTGACGACGGTTTGCTGACCGGTGATTAACGTTGGTGCACCGCAGAGACCTTTTAACTGCGGTTAACTTTTGACCGTGTTCTCGGAACCCTTGATTATCGTGCTTTTTGACCGAGGTTGGTGCACTCGGCCAGTAGTGTTGCAACTGCTGGCAGCCACGACGCCGGCAGCCTGTAGCCATCCTCCCTGTTCATACTGGCGGACGCTTCGCTATTTCTATAAACTCTCTAATCTTCCTCCTCGATGAGAATGGTTGTTTTGCCAGCACGCGGGCCTCACCGAAAGATAACCGCTGACTTTGTCTGCTGTCCAAGCCGTATGTACCTTTCATGTTCCGAAAGCCTCGTGCAGATTGCTCGTCCGGTCTCTCCTATGTAGACCAGCCCACACTCGCAGCTTATTTCATAAACGCCGGCATTACTCAGTTTGTCAACCTAGGAAATCCTTGGATTTATTGGTGCTGCGGAAGACTGGCTTGATGCCTGCCCGACGAAGAACCTTGCCCACACTTTCAGTGACGCCCTGCACGTAAGGTAATAGGGCGATTCTTTGCGCTTCCTGCTGTTCCCCTCTATTGTTTTCATTCCTCATGGACATTGTTTTATTTATTTCGCCCAGTCCATAGCCATTAGCTACAAAGGTGGATCTGAGGTTCCGTAGTTCCGCCTGTAGGTGATCGGCATCGCTGATCCTGTGGGCCCTCCTTGTTAAAGTTTGAAGGGCGGACTTCTTCTGCATGGGGTGGTGGTGGGAGGAGACTTGGAGGTACCCAACGTCCTCCTTCCTCTCCCTCATCCGCTGATTTATAAACACCAAGCGATCGTACAGTCAGCAGTCAGGCCGCTGCAACAGTGGCCGAAATGTCGGTACAGTTTACAAAATGACGACGCGATATCATACCCAGAAGAATTTTATTGATAGTGACAATTGCCGCGGAAGCCTACGTTTGCAAGACTTGGAAAAATTTACTGGTACAGAGCTGGTGTGCAACAATGCATTTAATCTTTAAAAATGTTCAAATGTTTGTAATTCTAAGACACATAATTACGTTGGTCATTAGTCCCTAGGCTTACAAATTATTTACACCAAGTAAAGTAAAATATTTGCTCCAAGGCAAAAGGTACTTTGGTAAGTACCAGGAGAGTTTGTGGCAAAAATTGGGGCCTGAGCCCCAAGGGTATGCACTGGATATACACCACGGTGATTAGACCCAGGATCACCTATGGGGCGGTCGTGTGTTGGAAGAAGGTAGAACAGCAGGTTGCTGCTAAGGAGCTTAGTAAGGTGTAGAGACTAGCCTGCTTAGCCATAACAGGCGGAATTAGCAGCACACCAACTGCTGGGATGGAAACCCTGCTGGATATGCCCCCATTACACCTTTGGGTCAAGATGGAGGCAGCAGCTGGTGCATACAGACTCAAAACTGGCAACAACTGGAACTCTTTGGGATATCCAGAATCACACACTAAAATAGTGAGTGAGGTAAATATAGGAAAGGTTGGGGAAATGCCAGCCGACTATATATAACCCCATACTGCTTCAACAAGCCTTTCAGTATAACAATTGGAAGTAGGGAGCAGTGGGAGAAAATAGTTCAACACCGTACGGGGGATATTGTCTGGTACACTGATGGGTCAAAATCAGACCAAGGTGTTGGGGCCAAGACTGGAGGGCGTCATCTCTCTAGGGAAACTGGCCTCAGTATTCCAGGCGGAAATCACTGCCATCAGGGCGTGTGTGGAGGAGAATTTGCGTAGGTGCTACAAAGACAGTAGCATCTATATCTATTCAGACAGCCAGGCAGCCCTGAGATCACTGGCAGCTCCTGAAACAAGGTCTAAAATTGTTGCAGAATGTCACAGGGTTCTGGTGGAGCTAGGGGAAGCAATAGAGTAAACCTATTGTGGGTCCCTGGCCACTCGGGGATCAGTGGCAACGAACACGCCGACAGATTAGCCAGGATGGTGGCAGAGACTCCATTTATTGGACCGGAACCTGTCCTGACAATCACCCAGGCAATGATCAAATTCGAGCTATGTAACTGGCTCAGAAGACAGCACGTAGACTATTGGACCAAAGTCTAACATCAAAAACATGGCAAGATAATGATGGCAAAGCCATGTTTTAAAAGAAGCTCTGCAATCCTGGGCCTGAACAGGACAGAGATTAGACTCATGGTTGGATTACTGACAGGCCATGGGAATTTCAAAAAACACCTACATACAATGGGAATACAGAAGAGGACCCTAAATGTAGGATCTGTTATGACGGTGATGAAACTGCATCACATCTAATCTTCGAATGCAATGCATTGGAGAGTAAACGGCACAGAACATTTGGGACAACCAGACCCGAAGAAATTGTATCTAATAAAGAACTGTTCAAAGCACTGTTCAAGGGCATTGGTTGGCTTTACTAGATGTACAGGGAACGATACCGCACAATAAACTTAGTTTCGATGCGGGCAGTGGCGGGTTGGACCAAGACTGTTTTGGATTCCCTGGAAAATCAAATCAAATCAAAGTAAAATAACTTCCACTAAGGACAACAAAAACACCCATGCCGCGGTGGAGTAACTGGGCGGTCTAAAGCGTCTCGCTGCATAGCGCGCGGTTGCTCGCCGTGGAGGTTCGAGTCCTCCCTGGGGCATGGGTGTGTGTGTGTTGTCCTTAGGTTAGTTTACCTAGGTTTAAGTAGTTTGTAAGCTACGGACTGATGACCACGCAGTTTGGTCCGATAGAATTACAAACATTTGAACATTTTGAACTAACACCCATGCCGAGGGAGGACTCGAACCCCCGACGGCGAACGGTCGCGCGCACCGCAGCTGGGCGCCTTAGTGCGGACGGCTATTCTGTCGCGGCATTTAATCTTTAGGAAAATATAGTGACAGTTCGAATGTTCAAATGTTTGTAAAGCTTATGGAACTTGACTATGGGGTCATTAGTCCCTAAACTTACAAACTACTTATCAACTAGCTTATCCTAAGGACGGCAAAAATATCCATGCCCGAGGCGGGATTCGAATCCTCGACCGTAGTGGCCGTGCAGACCCGACTGGAGCGCCTCAGTCCCCTCGGCCACCGCGGCGGGCTATAGTGACAGTAAGATACATGGTTACCTAATTTCTAGGAAAGGATGAGACTGCACTTATTGGCAACAGTTCATTTTAACAAACTCCAAAAAAGGTGAGAGTACGTGAATTAAGTTTGCTCCCTTTTCCTTTGCGTCTACACCTTTCAATATCTGGCATCAGCCGCTGAGTGCTTTACGGCGCACGTGTTGACCTTCTCGTTGCTGCGCGCTTGTCGGGCTCAGAAAACACTGTTTACCGTTATCGTGAGAACGCAAACCTTGTACGTCCAGAGACACAATTATTCATGTCGTAAGAGTGAGATAGAAATCATTGCGTGCGAAAGGAGCATACGTCTTTGCTGACAAGAGTTCCTCCTTAACTGCAACATTGCTAGCCCCTAGTCTGGTATTCACTTAAGAATGCATTCCAGGGCTATTAAAAAGAAACGTCCATTGTAATAGCAAAAAAGCGTAATACCGAAAATAGAAATGTTGAGTGCTTCGACTCCCACTCTCCCTTCTCGCAGGAACTGTTTAATACCTACCAGTTTAGAATTTCTACAGGAACGAAACTTTTTACGAATTTGCCATACATTTACCTATTTCTTTGTTACTGACAACTGCATTGTTTCTGATATTATAATTAAAATTTCAGATTGAACTGTAAGATAATTCAAACTATTTGGTACTGTACAATGTAATACAAATTTCTCATATTGATCACTGGGAACTCTTGGATAGTATTTTGCCAATCAGCAAGGAAGATAAGATATTTACTATACGTTGCAAAGAATCATTGCAACATTTGGTACAGTGTTGACTTAGTAGTGTAGTAATCGTCCTTTGGCTTCTAAACCCCTTAATAACCTTTTATTATGAATATCAATCAGTGTAGTTGGCACAAATTTTTATTTCGTAAGGTAAACGGGTTCAATCTTCGATCTGATCATCATCAGGCCTTGTCTTGCTGCGGAGAGCACGGTTTCTTCCTGTCGGAGGTTGGAGTCCTCCCTCAGGCATGTGTGTGTGTGTGTGTGTGTGTGTGTGTGTGTGTGTGTGTGTGTGTGTGTGTGTGTGTGTGTGTGTGTGTGTATGTGTGTGTGTTGTCATGGGGTTAGTTTAAGTAGTTTGAAATGCTAGGGACTGATAACCAAAGTAATTAAGTCCCAAAGATTTACAAACTTTTGAATATTTGAATCATCGGACCGTTTGTCTGGAATACAAAAGAGAAGTTTCCTTAGGGGAGAAACAGGTACACCATACATTCCAGCTTATACAATTTACAGTAATGAATTACTTTATTTTGAACACAAACGTGTACTTCATATTGGTGCTGGAACGATGAGCGGGCAGCATGTGTATGAGGAGTCGATTGATTAATTTAATATCAACTGTTTGTAAATCTAAGGGACTCGACTTCTGTGGTTATTAGTCACTAGGTATACAAACGTATGTGTCCTAGTCTCGTTGCCACTTTTGTGTCTCGTTTCCGCCCGTTGTCCTGGTGTCGGTGGCCGAGTAGAAAGAGACCGACCAAGGAATAAAGGATGCACGCGTGTGCAGTTACGGAGGTGATCAGCCAGGGGGACAGCAGAAACACTAGAGTAAATAAGAACGAGATATATATTTCATGGAGTCTTGGTAATACTCAACTTTTACATAGTTCTTGACTGCAGAATGCTGATACATAGATTAGATAGAGGCCTGCCTACTGATGATTCCTAGTGCCTATCCGATAGCCAAGTCTTAACTGGTGCCTATCTCAGTCCCAAGTGAACGATGTCGTTCAGCGGTGGCCACGAGCGGAGTTGTAGCAGAGGGCGCTCGTGGCTGACGTCGTAAGAACGCCGCGCCGTGCGTGCATGGCGACACGCGGCGTAAGTACGTGGCGCGCACTTCATACTTGTGCGACACCACACAAACTACTTAAACTAACTTAAATCTAGACAACAAACACCTCCATGGCAGAGGGCGGATTCGAACTTCCGTCGGCAAGTAATCGCGCGCTCCGCAGCAAGGCGCCTTAGAACGTTCGGCCACTCAACCGCAGCCGTGTGCAGACACCTATTGCAACTGTTAAACAGCGAGAGAACGCTTGCGAGTTGTAATTTGTAATCCCCGGCCATAAACTCCAGAATGAGCATATCGAGAATCAATGGGGCACTGTAGTTGTGCACGTAGATTTATACATTACTCCTATTGATATAAAATATAGAACAATGACGTAATATGGCATTTTATAACCTATAAAATGTAGCTATTATTATCATCCGCTGACATACTTTATCGGTGAGTTTTAGGCATCTTACTCTTCTACCTGAAAACATCTGTCATAACTACAATCGTTCCGCGGCGGTGGAGTAGCCGAGCGGTCTAAAGCGTCTCGCTGCGGAGCGCGAGGTTGCTCGCCGTGGAGGTTCGAGTCCTCCCTGGGGCCTGGGTATGTGTGTTATCCTTAGGTTAGTTTACCGAGGTTTAAGTAGTTTGTAAGCTACGGACTGATGACCACGCAGTTTGGTCCGATAGATTTACATTTACAATCGTTCCAGTCTCCATGCTGACAGACGATGTCCCCTACCCACTTTAGCATTCGACACACGTGTCTCCATATACACATGTAGCCCGTTTATCGTCTCGGCACCAACATATTGTAAATTATTACTGTAAATTGATTTTTAGCTGTAGCTGTATCCTTCTAAGGAATATTGTCTTTTATATTCTAGACAAATGATATAAACAACGATCGAAACCGGTCAACTTAGGAAATAAATTTAAAATAAGGGCTGAGAAGTAGACTAATTTTTGTTCGTAATAAAATTTATCATATTCCTTGTTTTTCCCAAAGGAAAAAATTTCCAAAATATTTTCCTTAGTAGTGTTTCGTAACGGTGAATTGTTCAGGTCCACTGACTAAATTAGAAAACTAAACGTATAACTTTTTCTAAGCTCTTTGCGCACGATGCGAGGTGCTGTGGTGCTTAAACACTAGATCTGCAATCAGAAAGGGGGCGATTGATGCATGGCTGACATCTCGCCCTACGATTCGCTACATGGCTTGAGGCACACCCAGTGCTCTAATGACATCATCGTCGACGTAAGCTAATCGTCCATTTTGTTTCCAGTAGCCTGCCAAGCTATGATCGGCTTTATTCAGTTTAAAGAAGGAAAAATGTTAGGGAATCCATTAAAATGTAAACAGTTTTATGTTTAATATAATTATATCGAAGAATATGAAGATACTGTAACCACAGAGAAAAGTCAAAACACTAAAAGGTTTATGGGAAGATTAAAAGAAACCCAATAACGTACTATAACAAGCAGAAGTTACGGAGCAACAATACCGTATATTTGAGACGAAGAATTGGTAACTTGTGAGACAAAAGTATATATGAGGAGTTATAACAAAAGGTTATAAGGGAAAGCTTGTAAAATGTTCGAGGCAAAGGTATACAAGTGGACTATACTCTGATTCTCCGAAGTGAATGAAAGAAAAACTATTACAAGATGTCGTAAAGCAGCTATGGCCAGATACTAGTGCGCTTGTATCCTCTGAGCAGATAAAGCGAGTCATCCGTTTCTAGGTTTGCTGTATTGTCACGTTGCAACAGACTACTGAAAAGCCGCAGTTGTGTACATAACATTTTCCAGGTATCAAGACGAATTTATCGACTCCAGTAAGTAGAAAATACCAGAATGTACGACAAAAGTATTTTTATTTCCCAGTATTTCGTTTGATGAAAGGAATGTTCTGCTTATTATATGTTGTGGAATATAAATAATAATCTAAGTAATAATAGTAATGTTTCCCCCCAGAGTTGTTTCTCTTCTGGTTGATACATTTATGCTTAGTTTTGCTTTCATGCGTATGTGATTGTTTCGGGAAAGACAGAGGTAAGGAATAAGTTTCATCTGAAACCTCAAACATCTTTATAGATGAAGGTTCATCAGGAAAAAGGAAGAGTAGAATAAATCTCATTCTTCTTCATTCACATCTTCGATACATAATGATAGAAGTGCGTAAATTCTTTTCCAAAAACCGAAAACTGATCAATTATATTAATTGGTTGTTCCGACATGCAAACGGAAAATGCAACAAAGTATTTTAATGTCTAATATTGCCATAAAAGTCTTATATTCCTCCTGTCCCACAATAAAATTGAGAAATTTTATGAAAACTACGAGATGTGTACTGATACCCCTTTTCTTCTCAATCCGTAATGTGACACGGAAACTAATTGTGCTGAATACGGAAAAACTAAACTGCAAAATCTAATTTCTGGCTAATATTTCGAAATTTACTGATACCTAGAATGTTTAGTTAGTGACTTCCGACTTAAGTAATTTGGTTATCACAGCATTAGATGAAAATGCAGCATTTTCACAACTACGGTATACCTGAAAGGCTCAAGGTAACGAAGAGAAGTTCTTTAAAAAAATTTCATGCCCCAAAGTCCATAAGAAATGACAAAACAACATCCCATAAGAAACCTTTTACTAAACAACGGAAAATTACTAATTCGTAAGAAAGAAAATAACTCTTTTAAGGAATCGAAGGAACAACAACAAATCACTCCACGCTATCCTGTCCTGTGCATTCTGCAAACCTCTTCATCTGAGAATAAGAACGGCAACCTACAACATTTTTATCTGCTTGTTGTATTCGTCTCTCTACGATTATTACCCCAATATGTTCCTTCTAATACTAAGTTGACGATTCCTCGGAGTCTCAGAATGTGTGCCACCAACCTATCCCTTCTCTTAGTCAGGATATGTCAGAAACTCCGTTTCTCTCCAGTTCTGTTGAACACCTCATAATGTACGTGATCTAACTATCTTCATTATTCGTCAGTAGCACCACATTTCAAAAGCTATCATCTCTCTGTGTGAACACCTTATCGTCCACGTTTCACTCCCATAGAATGCTACACTTCAGACAAATGCTCTCAGAAAGGTCTTCCTAACAGTTAAATTAATACTGGATGACAACAAATTTCGCTTCTTCAGACAAGTCTTTCTTCCTTGCATTATATATGTCTTCTTCGGCTATCAAAAATTATTTTGCTACCCAAATAAAAAAATACCATCCTTTCAATATACAAATCACAGTGGTCTACATAACTTGACGAAAATTATTCTTAATAGCGTATTTCCTACAGCTCCACTGTATTTGGTATAGATGTTTTAACAAATGGTGACATGAAATTTGTGCTATGCCGGGACTAGAACCCTGGTTTCCCCGTTTTCGCGATCGATCACGTTACCAATAGGCTACCCGGGTAGTCTAGTGGTTAAGACGACCGCGGATGAGGGCGGAAGAGCTGGCTTAAAGGAATTTGAAGAAATAAATGCTAGGGTAACGCAGAGTTTTCATCTAGTTAGTTCTATTGCCATGTACTTTAATTACAAAACATTCTTGACATTTACAGGGTATATCAAGGAGGATGGTGCAAACTTACATGCCTGAAAGTTCACGATAATAGAGACAAAAATCTACCAATAGACATAGGTCCCCAAACGAGCCACTTATGAGATAATTACGAATTTATGGTTCCAAGCTGCCACTCACGTCATTGTAAGCATCGTCCTAGTTAGAACACATTAATTTAAAAGTTAGCCTTTACTATTAGGTAACATACGGGTTATCTGTTAAAGGAGGTGTTCGAAGTGTCTTCCTTGCATCCGGTTACAATACTGTGCTCGTCTCTGCTATTAATTTCTGATTCTTTCGAGAACCTCTGGATCATTTTGGAATTCTTGACAAGCGTGTACAACTCTTCTTTCTTTGGTCGTGTTAACAGATGTGTAGTCCACTTCGCTTTTGAGGTGACCCAAACGCAAAAAAAGATTTAGAACAGATGATCTTGGCGTATCTGCACGTTAGATGCCGGCTCAAAGGAACATCAAAATGTGTCACAGCTCCATCCAACTAGGAGAATATTTACAATGAAGCCAGTGAAATGTGAACTAAATGCGATGTAAGTACTAATAGTGAAGTCTAAATTTCAAATTGATGTGTACTGAATTGGACGGTGTTTACGATGACGTCAGTGGCGGTTTGGAGCCATAAAGTATTTATCTCTTATGTGATTCCTTTGTGTACCAATGTTTAATTGAACATTTCAGCTTCTATTATCGTGTCGTTTCAACCATGTAAGTTTGCGGCATCCTTTTTGGTACAACATACATTTAGGCGAAAACACAACTACGATATCTTAAATCGCTCCAAAAATATTTAAGAAGAACACAGTATGTGGAAATAATGCTTTGCTTACCACCGCCATTTCCTCGTTTACATATTCCAGTCGTGTAATTTAAAGGGCGAAAAGGACTAGAGGTATACATCAGCGTGGGCTCTAAACACTCCAATATCATCCTCGCGCTCTATTTTCGAGGTATCGTAGGAGGAAGCACGGCGAATTAGAGCCAGTTAATACGCGTGTTTAGTTTGAAAATTTTCGATAGCGCACTTGCAGGCGCTTCCAGAACTCTTAACTCGGTTGAAAGGGATTGGTATAATAATTTACTGTTTTCCTATATGTGTTGCTTATTAGTGAAAAGAGCTGTTATTTGAGGTTCAGTTACAGCATCATTAAAGGGTATCGAGTTTCGTTTCCCATGGTTGTCAGGAATGCGGTATCTAATTTCTGTTTCAGTGAACAGCGGTGTCACTCTCTCAGCCTCACATAATAACGATGCCAGACAGACGGCAGAGAGGAGTGGGATAGAGAGAGAGAGAGAGAGAGAGAGGGAGGGAGGGAGGCAACGGGGAGCACATATTGAATAAGCGGATTGGAAATCTCCCCTCGGCCTGTCGGGCGCCCTGAGACTCCGCATAAAGCTGCCGTGTGTTCATTGAAAGGCATACGGAGGTTTATGCGTCTCCGAGAATTTCATCTCAACTGTTTCACCCCACCGCGCTGTATATATTTCCTTTAATTCAAGTTGTGAACGTATTCATACGTCTCTAAATTAACTGAAAGGTGCGATTGATTGCAAAATATATCTTTGAATGAATGTAGTCACGGTTGTGAAATGTCTTTGTATCACTTATGACGCGTTTTTCCATTTTGGGAAATCATCAGATTATGTAAATTAGATGTAGAGAACCATCATAGATCTTTGATCTCTAGAGATGGTGATGCCCCAAAAGGGCGAAAAGCGTCATTAACCCTTCCAGACAAGATTTTTTTCCAGAGGAAGGAAATTATTCTTTTTGCTGTATTCCTCTTAATTTAGGTTTTTAATGAGTTTAGGTACAAGATTTACGCTGTTGTATGCATCCATTTACAGACTACAACATTGCATATGCTGAAAAGCAAGGCTTCTTTTTATGGACTAAAATAATTAATTTTGTAGAACTAACTTTTGTACTAAATAAAGTGATCATTCAATAGTTGCCATGCAAAATAATTACTACTACTTTCCATTTGTACAGTGGAATACAAGTAACAACAACATGTGTGTACTTTGGAGTTCACAAGCTGGTGAGCAGTGCAACACTGATTACTTCGTATTTTTATAGTGATCTTCCGCAGTTGACATTAAGTGTGCACGATGAAAGGTTTAACACTCATACATGTTGTTTCAATTGAGAAAAAATGTTTCTAATCTATCTTAGACACTGTAAAAGTTATGTACACAATCGTAGCCAGAAGGGTCGGAAAGGGTTAATAATGAAACAGCACTTTCGCAATCTTAACTACATTCATTCAACAACTCGACAACCGATTGCTGCACCAAACGTCAACATTGATTGGAAGTAATTTTACAAAATATTTCTGCAACTCCCTCCCTAGTACTCATCACCTCTGTTAGTGATAACGTTAGTTTGAAAGTAAACGATATTCATTGTCCATCATTTGTAATCACGTCCTGACAGAGATACTACACGTTTACCTAGGGTTTAAATGTGATATTCTTTTCGGGTTGTCTGGCTCAGATAACCCGAAAAGAATATCTTTTGGCAGGAATGGCAAGGGAAATCGACCGTCCCTTTGAAGAAAACATACCGGCATTTGCTAAAAAAGTTCAAATGACTGCCAGTCTTGCTTGCAAGATGAAAGCGGAGCTCACCATCTGCAGCATTGTCGACAGGACTGACTGCGGACCTTTGGTTCAGAGCCGAGTGGAGGGTCTGAATCAGAGGCTCAGACGGTTCTGCGACCGTGTCGGCTGCAGATTCCTCGACTTGCGCCAAAGGGTGGTGGGTTTTCGGGTTCCGCTAAATAGGTCAGGAGTCCACTACACTCAGGAAGCGGCTACACGGGTAGCGGGGGCTGTGTGGCGTGGACTGGGCGGTTTTTTAGGTTAGATGGCCTCGGGAATACACAAAATGGGTTTCAGTCTCAAAGGGGGCAGGTCAGACACGGGAAGAAAGTAGACATAAAAACCATTGGTGTAACAGTTGTAAATTGTCGTAGCTGTGTTGGGAAAATTCCAGAGCTCCAAGCGCTGATAGAAAGTACTGAGGCACAAATCGTTATAGGTTCTGAAAGCTGGCTGACGCCTGAGATAAATTCGGCCGAAATTTTTTCAAAGGGCCAAATGGTCTTCAGAAAGGATAGAATAAATAAATCAGGGGGTGGCGTGTTTATTGCTGTTACAAACGGTTTATCCTGCAACGAAATTGAGGCAGATACTTCCTGTGAATTGGTCTGGGTAGAGGTTATACCTGACCACCGAAATAAATTAATAATTGGATCTTTTTATCGGCCCCCTGACTCAGACGATGCGGTTGCAGAAATGTTCAAAGAAAGCCTGAATCATATTTCAAATAGGTATCCGAAGCATACTGTTATAATCGGTGGCGACTTTAATTTACACTCGATATGTTGGCATAATTACGTATTCAAAACCGGAGGCAAATATAAAACATCGTCCGAACTAGTTCTGAATGCTTTTTCTGAGACCTACTTCGAACAGTTAGTTCATGAACCCACTAGAATAGTACGTGGTTGCGAAAATACTCTTGATCTCCTAGCAACAAATAATCCCGAGATAGTAAAGAGCATCAAAACAGATACAGGGATTAGCGAACATCGAGTTGTAGTAGCGAGACTGAATATCGAAATTCCCAAATGCACCAAAAATAAACGAAAAATATATCTATTCAATAAAGCAGATAAAAATTCGCTTCACGCTTTCCTGAGTGATAGTCTCCAGTCCTTCAAAACTAAAAATGCGAGTGTAGATCAGTTGTGGCTTACATTCAAAGACATAATATCAGTAGCAATCGAGAGATTTATACCAAATAAATTAATAAAAGAGGGGGCTGACCCCCCGTGGTACACAAAACAGGTCAGATCACGGTTGCAGAAACAAAGAAAAACGCATGCAAAATTTAAAAAGACACAGAATCCGCAAGACTGGCAATCTTTTACTGAAACTCGCAACCTAGCGCGGACTTCAATGCGAGAATCTTATAGTTGTTTCCACAACGAAATCCTGTCTCGTAATCTTGCAGAAAATCCAAAGAAATTCTGGTCATATGTGAAGTACACTAGCGGCAAAACACAAACAATACCTTCACTACGCGATAGCAATGGTAATACTACCGACGACAGTACTGCTAAGGCAAAATTACTAAACACAGCTTTCCGAAATTCTTTCATCAAAGAAGATAAAGTGAACACTCCAGTATTCAATCCAAGAACAGCTGCCAGCATGCGAAACTTAGAAGTAGATGTTCCTGGAGTAGTAAAACAACTTAAGTCACTAAACAAAAATAAATCTTCCGGGCCAAATTGTATACCAACTAGATTCCTCTCAGAGTATGCTGATGAAATAGCTCCGTACTTAGCTATAATTTACAACCGATCACTCAGCGGAAGATCCGTACCCAAAGACTGGAAAGTTGCCCAAATTACTCCAATATTCAAGAAAGGCAATAGGAGTGATCCCCAAAATTACAGGCCTATCTCATTGACGTCGATTTGCAGTAGGATTTTGGAACATATACTTTGTTCGAATATTATGTACTACCTCGAAGAGAACGACCTATTAACCAATAGTCAGCACGGATTCAGAAAGTATCGCTCTTGCGAAACACAGCTTGCCCTTTATTCACATGAAGTGTTAAGTGCCATCGACAAGGGATCTCAAATCGATTCCATATTTCTGGATTTCCGGAAGGCTTTTGATACTGTACCCCACAAGCGGCTTCTAATGAAATTGCGTGCTTATGGAATATCTCCCCAATTGTGCGATTGGATTCACGATTTCCTATCAGAAAGGACACAGTTGGTTGTAATTGACGGTAAGTCATCGAGTAAAACAGAAGTGATATCTGGCGTTCCACAGGGAAGCGTTATTGGTCCCTTACTCTTCCTCGTGTTTATAAACGATTTAGGAGATAATCTGAATAGCTCCCTTAGACTGTTCGCGGATGATGCTGTCGTTTATCGGTTAGTGAAGTCAACAGAGGATCAAAAGCAACTGCAAAGCGATTTAGACAAAATTTCTACTTGGTGCGAAAATTGGCAATTGACACTAAATAAAGAAAAGTGTGAAGTAATACACATGACCACTAAAAGAAATCCGCTGAACTTCAATTACGCGATAAATCAGTCAAACCTTAAGGTCGTAAATTCTACCAAATACCTAGGAGTTACAATTACGAACAACTTTGACTGGAGAGAACACATAGAAAATATTGTGGGGAAGGCGAACCAAAGGTTACGTTTCATTGGCAGAACGCTTAGACGATGCACCAGCTCCACCAAAGAGACTGCCTACATCACACTTGTGCGTCCTCTCTTGGAGTACTGTTGCCCCTTGTGGGACCCTCACCAGGTGGGACTGACGGAAGATATTGAGAAGGTTCAGAGAAGGGCAGCTCGTTTTGTTTTGTCACGTTACGGGGGGAAAGCGTCACGGAAATGTTGCACGAATTGGGGTGGAAATCATTAAAAGAAAGACGTTATTCATTGCGGCGTGATCTGTTTGCGAAGTTTCAATCACCGACTTTTAGTTCTGAATGTGAAAATATTTTGCTAGCACCCACCTACTTAGGGAGACATGACCATCCCAATAAAATAAGAGAAATCAGATCGAAAACGGAACGATTTAGGTGTTCTTTCTTCCCGCGCGCTATTAGAGAATGGAACGGTAGAGAAAAGTTATGAAGGTGGTTAATGAACCCTCGGCCAGGCACTTAAATGTGATTTGCAGAGTATCGATGTAGATGTAGATGTAGATGTAGATGAAATCTATCGGACTCAATTGCGTGGTTATTAGTCCGTAGCTTACAAACTACTTGAACTAAGGTAAACTAACCTAAGGACAACACACACACCCATGCCCGAGGGGCTACTCGAACCCCCGACGGAGAACGGCCGCGCACATCGCAGCACGGCGCCCCAGTGCGCACGTCTAATGCGCCGCGGCCCGGTATTTGCCTGCAGTAATTTAAAGAAATAACGGAAAACCTAAATCAGGGAACCCGGTAGCGGGTTGCAACCGCCATCCACCCGAATGGGGACGTTAACGTCATAGTACCATTTCAGATACGTAACTAATGAGGAGGTGCTTAACCGAATTGGGGAGTTTCTGGCATATCCTAAGAGAAGGGATAGATGGGTGGGACACATTCTGAGACATCAAGGAATTGTCAACTTAGCTTTAGAAGGAAGTGTGTGGGGTAAAACTCGTAGAGGGAGACCGAGGGACGAATACAGTAAGCAGATTGAAAAGGATGTAGGTTGCCGAACATATTCTCAGATGAAGAGACTTGCACAGGACAGGGTAGCGAGGACAGCTGCATCAAACCAGTCTGCGGACTGAGGACAACAACAACAACCATTTCTTGCCAATTTTCTAAGTAGGTGACAAAATTTAAGCATACATCACAAATGCAACAAAGTTTATGGCGTAGTGTACCTTATTTCCTTCTTTGTTCCTCTTCCAAATAGAGCTGTCTGCCTCTGACTCTTTTCTCAATACGCGAAATGAAAGTTTGTGGCAGTAGTATCGTTATGGAATAAAATGATGATCCTGTAAATTTCCTTAGAAAACAACTTCACCTTCTCTGATTTGTATCATTATGAATCATAAAATTTCGCACTAATTGTATGATAATACTTTAGTCGTCACCTTCTCTGAGTTTCTGAAGCACCTCTGCAATCTTTCCTTATTGATTCAGTCACCATGTAAACACCCCGGCTATGTATTGATTTTATGTCTTCCATTAATTAGACCTGATGAGAATCCGAAACGCATAAGCAGTATTCAATAATGAATCGCACTGTGGTTTCCCACACCCGGTGTCGTTTATAGATGAATCAGATATACTTAATTTTCTTCAATAAACCCAAAGTCTACCACCTACCTTCCCCGTTTCCTGACCATTCCATTACATAATGATTTATTTGGTTATGCAAATACTTAATCGACGTGACTTTATCAACCAGAAAACTACTAATTCGAAGATTATGTTAATATATTTCCTCCTCAACTTAGGTCTTATATTTTCCCACATTTCGAACTACCTATCATTTATAACAACCATCGTCGCTATGACGCAATCAAGATCGCTAATTCCTGTCTTTACTTTGATACCATCTGTGGAGACACGCTGTTTGTAGCTACTTGTTATAGAAATATTTCCATTGAATGTGGGGTGTCATAGTAGGTGCTAAAGACTGTTTTCGCAAAATGTGTTCAAATATACGTAGTTCAAAAGACGTATCACTTGCAATGAATCCATAGATGTCGCAATGTGTACGTTAGGTGAAATCTCCTCCAACGTACAGTGCCTGGTCGTGTATTACCGCGCAACTGAGCTAACGCTCCAGTTGAGCGACTCTAGAATCGTCATAGTGCAACCGGCTAGCCGGTAAAGACATCCATTAAACTTTATTTCTCCTATGGCTGTTACATGTGTCACTTCGCAGTCACCTTTAACGTCGAAATCAGTAAAAACAATACTTTTGTCGACTACAGTGGACACACACAACTACCTACAAACCTAAATCGCTTCTAATCTCTCTTTTCAATATACTTTTCGTGTGTCGTTAAATATTTTCGGAACTCAGGCAGATCTCAGTTGTGAATTTTAATGGAATTTCATTTTTAATATGTGCTATATATAATACACATAAATTTTATAATACGGAAACGATTCTAAAAAATAAAAAAGAAGTGACACACACACGCACACAGGTATATATATTTGTAAGTGATACCGGCAAACTTCGTGGGATGGTAGAGGATGGCTTCAGGGACGAAATGAGGTAGGGAACCCATCTCCGGAAAAGACACTTAATGGCGCTACCGAGCGTCAGAAGTATAGGTGCCGGCGTCTGTCGGTGTCTACACGTATTGCTGTTCTTCATTTCCTTCCATTTATGGTATCCGTCCGTTAAATACATTAAAGGCTTCGACATCACGAAACATCAACCGTATCATGTGGCCCATCGCTGTACACTCCAGCAGCGTAGATGGTGATGGCTGCTGCACAAGACGACGTTAGTCTACAAAACCCAACATAGCCTGCTTAGCCATAACAGGCGGAATTAGCAGCACACCAACTGCTGGGATGGAAACCATGCTTGATATGCCCCCATTACACCTTTGGGTCAAGATGGAGGCAGCGGCTGGTGCATACAAATCTGGCAACAACTGGAACTCTTCGGGATATCCAGAAACACACACTAAAATAGTGAGTGGGGTAAATATAGGAAAAGTTGGGGAAATGCCAGCCGACTATATTATAACCCCATACTGCTTCAACAAGCCTTTCAATATAACAATTGGAAGCAGGGAGCAGTGGGAGAAAATAGTTCGACACCGTATGGGGGATATTGTCTGGTTCACTGACGGGTCAAAATCAGACCAAGGTGTTGGGGTGCAGCCAAGACTGGAGGGCGTCATCTCTCTAGGGAAACTGGCCTCAGTATTCCAGGCGGAAGTCACTGCCATCAGGGCTTGTGTGGAGGAGAATTTGCGTAGGTACTACAAAGATTGTGGCATCTATCTTTATTCAGACAGCCAGGCAGCCCTGAGATCACTGGCAGCTCCTGCAACAAGGTCTAAAATTGTTGCAGTCACAGGTTTCTGATGGAGCTAGGGGAAAGCAATAGAGTAAACCTATTGTGGGTCCCTGGCCACTCGGGGATCAGTGGCAACGAACATGCCGACAGATTAGCCAGGATGGGGGCAGAGGTTCCATTTATTGGACCGAAACCTGTCCTGACAATCACCAAGGCAACGATCAAATTGGAGCTACGTATCTGGCTCAGAAGACCAAAGTCCATCAACAAAAACATGGCAAGGTAATGATGCCAAAGCCATGTTTTAAAAGAAGGTCTGCAATCATGTGTCTGAACGGGAGTGAGATTAGACTCATGGTTGGATTGCTGACAGGCCAGGGGAATTTCAAAAAACACCTACATACAATGGGAATAAAAGAAGAGGACCCTAAATGTAGGATCTGTGATTAAGGTGATGAAACTGCATCACATCTAATCTTCGAATGCATTGCATTGGAGAGTAAAAGGCACAGAACATTTGGGACAACCAGACCCGAAGAAATGGTGTCTAATAAAGAACTGGTAAAGGGACTCCTTGCATTGTTCAAGGGCATTGGTTGGCTTTACTAGACATACAGGGAGCGATGCCGCGCAATAAACTTTCGGTGCGGGCAGTGGCGGGTTGGACCAACACTGTTTTGGCTTCCCTGAAAAAAATCAAATCAAATCAAATCAAACCGAACATAGCACCACTGTCATTCTCTGTCAGTTATATCCATTACAATATGCTGTAGCGTACAGCATCGGAGCTTGTGTTGGGTTTTGTGAGGCAATAAATCAAGGAGAGAAGCGCAAGTACGTCACCATCAGCTATCACGACAGGAGAGCATTGCATTCATAGGAAACAGGGCCTGCCCTTACATCTGCTAGCTCCATCTTCTGCACCGGCGATCTTTGCAATCACTCGCAAACCCCAAGTATCAAAAAACACATATTACAGACCTGCCAGCGATCTGTGTGTGCATAGAACAACGCGTTCGCCGCCAGAGGGGTGGCCTAGCGACAGGTGCCAGCATCTATAATGTTGACACTGGGTAGCGCCATTGGGTGACGTTTCCGGACACAGATTCCCTACCTCAGTTTGTTCCTCAAGCTACCCTCTACCACCCCACGAAGTCTGTTATGTATACATGTATGTCGTAAATGGTATTCGAAAGCACGTACAACTGGCGCTACATGACGTGGAATGGACTCGACTCATGAAGGGAGTTAACACCATTTTTCCTGCAGCCTGCAATCCATGAGTACGAGACGGAGATCTCTTCTGAACATCGTGTCGAGGCGTGATAGTAGGGTGTAATGTAGTATTGTCGTTCTGGAATTGCCCATGTCGGTCAGCATGGACAATAAAAATATATGCAGGTGTTCAGCCAGTATACGTGTTACCTATCAGAGTCTTATCTAGAGGTATTACTGCTCCTAGATGACTCCAAGCCCACTCTCGGCACACCATTATTTAGCCTCCACCAGCCTGAACAGTACCCTCCTACCTTGCACGGCCCTTGGATTAGATACAAATAGAAATTAGATTCGTCGAACCAGGAAACATGTTTCCACTCATCAACAGTCCAATGTCGGTGCTAAGGGTTCCAGGCGAAGCGTAAAGCATTGTATTTTGGAGTCAAGGGTACATGGCTATCCATCGCCTCAGAACGCCCACATCGATGATTTTTCGTTGAATGGTTCTCACGCTGCCACTTGTTGATGATCCAGCATTGAAGTCGGGAACAATTTATGTAAAGGCTGTACTTTGTTGAAGGAGTCTCTTCAGTCGTTGTTGGCTTTATTCTCGTAGGATATGCTTATTGTCTCATTGGTGTCGGAGATTTGATAACCACAGTGCACTCTTGAAATTTTGGAATGGGAGAATCCCCACCTCATCGGTACCTTGGCGACTATAATACCACGCTCAAACTAAAATAAATCGTGATAACCTGCTATCGTAGTAGCAGTAACTAATCGAACGCTTGCGCCACATACCTGTTGTCTTATATAGGGGATACATATATTGCTTACATATAGTGCGTACATATTTTTGTGTTTGCATACGCATACCTACATCAGCTTCTCTTGCTTTCCAGTGTATGTGCATATATCTCTCATATATGTGAAATGTTGTGTCAAACTTTCAAAGAAGTCGTTCAAGAACGTTTGGGGATCAACTGTTTTGTAGAAACGAACATTAATATTTTACAACGATCTCCATTCATTACATGTGTACCACACGTATAAAAGGTGGCGTTCCAATGGGTATGTATGTGCGACATCAACTGCTACATTTTGTAAAAATATCGACAGAAATGAAATATGGAATAGAGTTGCCTTGAGCTGTACTATTAGTCCATTACAAAACTTTAATGTATGAATTCATAGTTTCGCGGTGAGGTTTGCTGATAAAATTCTCTCGGGCTTTCAGCAGCGTCAAGTGCTTCGATATCCACGAGTTTTCGGCCGATGTCTCCTCTGCCATTATCAGGTGGTGACAGTCGCTTTATTGCTGCCGCCGATCTTATATACCTGGAAGGCTTCTTTTGACGTCAACGGTGCTCGACGCATTACATTATATGGCAATGTTTTGGTCGTGCCGCGGAGGATTAGCCGTGCGCACGCAAGCGCCATGCAGCAGCGCGCGCGGCTGTACGCCGTCGGGGATTCAGGTCCCCCAGTCGGGCAAGTGTGTTTGTGTTGTCCTTAGGTTAGTTTACCTTAGTTTAAGTAGTTTGTGAGCTACGGACTGATGGTCAAGCAATTGAGTCCAATAGATTTACAAACATTTGAACTTTTCTTTTCTTTTGCGCGTGCCTACCGCGCGCGCTTCAATCGTCTGATGGCCGTGAGCGCAGCTGTGTTCAGCTGCAAGCCACCGTATTTATTAATTTTGTGATATTTTAGTTTCTATCGCTTTAAAGCTTGGCTCTAACTAGAACACGTCTGGTAGGAAACCATATAGTCGTACAGTTGATGTATAGTGCGAACGTTTTAAAAGAACTCAAGACAGGAGAACATTGTTTCAAAAATCATCACATATTTAATTCCTACCTGCATTCTTGTAAAAAAAAAAAAAAAAAAAAAAAAAAAAAAAAAAAAAAGAAAAGTTATCAACAGTTACTACGAAGAATAATCGCGTGTTTCGACACACGCGTTAGAGGTCCCCTACACGATAACCATCCAGAAATTAGCAACAAAAGTTATTGCCACTTAATGAATGATACTGTAACACGTATCCTGGCATTTCTGATAACCAAAGAAACTTTCAAGTACGGGCATTATGGTTTCATTGGATTGTAGATGGCTCCGAATATCACAAATCCACGATAGTCGCTTAGCATATCGTGAGTATAGCAAACGAAAGTCTGAGATGACATTCCAATTGCCGCGGTGGAGTAGCCGAGCGGGTTAAAGCGTCTCGCTGCGGAGCGCGCGGTTGTTCGCCGTGGAGGTTCGAGTCCTCCCTGGGGCATGGGTGTGTGTGTTTGTCCTTAGGTTAGTTTACCTAGGTTTAGTAGTTTGTAAGCTACGGACTGATGACCACGTAGTTTGGTCCGATAGATTTACAAGCATTTGAATTTGAACATTCCAATTGAAATTTCGTGTCAGAAATCATGTGAAATACCATACATGGGAATATTTGATGCCGGCCGCGGTGGCCGAGGTGACTGAGGCGCTGCAGTCACGGTTAGCACGGCCACTACGGTCGGGGGTTCGAATCCCCCCTCGGGCATGGATATTTGTGCCGTCCTAGTTCGTAAGTAGTTCATAAGTAGTTTGTAAGTTTGGGGACTGATAACCCCGTAATTAAGTCCCATAAGCTATACAAACATTTGATTTGAATATTTGATGCCCATTTCTTGGCAGGAATTTACGACGTTAACTGCGAATGGATAATGTTGAAAATTTGTATCGAGCTTGGTCTCCTGCTTTCTAGGCAAATACTCTGACCCCTACACCACTGCGGACACAGCGATCATCACAAATGAAATGACCACTCAAGCACGCTTTCAGTCAGATACAAGTTCTCAACTTCTCCCTGCCCATTTGGAACCCAGTCCCGTAAGAGGAGTGCCTCCTCACCGAAGAAAAGTTCATTTCCCGTCATCGGCTGATAATACATGTTACATATACGTGGTGTCCGTTCTTTCGGTCTTGTCCGAATTTACCAGACACCAGATATATATGAATTACAAGGTTCTTTAGCCGCGAAGCAACATCCTCCGATCTTCCAATCTCGTATAACGAATCTCCCAAATCGTCTGCGATAACATGCTCTGAAGTGTGTGGAGCGCGCTACCATTTCTGTGCCTCTGACACCACAACTGCAGAGTGAGCGGCTACTCCCCGTCGGAGGTTCGAGTCCTCCAACGGGTATGAGTGTGTGTTTCAGTAGTTTGGAAGTCGAGGGACTTACGCCGATCGCATTTTGTTGCCATAGCTATACAAACATTTAAACATTTGAAAAATGTTAAAATGTTTGGAAATCTACGGGATTTAACTTCTGCGGTTATCAGACCCCAAGCTTGCAAACAACCCTTTCATTCCCAGTCTTGTTGTTGGACAACAACGAATTAAAAGTTTATTTAAACCTTATTTTTGCGTTAATCCGTAAAGCTGTATTATTGTTGACGAACAACGTGCTTCTAGTACGACATTTAGCCGCTTGTTACGGCGTGTAGCCACTTATGAGGCATTAATCTGTCCATCTGTCCGCTGCTTTAAACATTTTTGAGACCATAATTAAGAGACCACAATTAAAGCATAAATAACCTAGATGACCATTGCATTGTCTATGTAGCTGTACAAACCTTCAAAAGATACAGTTCACGGCCAGGACGTAATGAATCTCGCTGTGTCAGTTAGGTGTACACAGTTTGTTAAGTCTACCCATTTTGACAATTTGTCGGTCTACCTATTTTGTTCGAAGTTACCTTGAGATGATTTTCCATTGTTAAAAACCAATGTGATCGTGTCGGACGTTTCACTGTGGTGTTCACGTTCCAATGTGAGTACTGGTTTCGGTACAAATGCCGTCGCACATTTCTGTTATTCTTCTTCATCTTTTCATTTTTTCCCCAAATTCGCAATGTCGGCACATTTTTTATTTCGCATTTGGTGTGTTAGTTGAGCAGTGACCGGATGAACTTCCTACCACCACCCCAGTGCCTGCTGGGAAGAAATGTGGGATCCAAAGAAAAAAACATGTTCAAATGTTTGTTAAGCCTAAGGGACTTCACTACGGGGTCATCAGTCCCTAAACTTACAAACTACTTATGAACTACTTACAACTAAGGACGGCACAAATATCCATGCCCGAGGGGATTCAAACCCCCGACCGTAGTGGCCGCGCAGACCGTGACTGAAGCGCCTCAGTCCCCTCGGCCACCGCGGCCGGCATGTGGGATCCAGTTGTCTGTGTTTTACACGTGAAAGCGTACGGAAGTTCTCTCATTGTTTTTATATCGTGTAAACGAGGCAGGCCTTATGCACCAGGACGATATTCACCTATTTCGATGAGAGTAACGGCGAAAAAAGTTACATCCAGTCTAGCCGGCACACCGAACCAAGCCGTAAATCCGCTGGGTGTATTCGAATCGCAGCGCGGATTGGCCGTATGATCTAAGGCGTTATGCAACGAATTGGATTTTGCTACCCGTCGGGGGTTCGAGTCCTCCCTCGGTCATATATTTGTGTGTGTGTGTGTGTGTGTGTGTGTATGTATGTATGTTTTAAACTTAGTGTAAGTCAGTTTAAGTAGTTTGTACGTCTAGGGAATGATGGCCATAGTACTTTGTTCGAATAGGTTTACAAACATTTGAACAAATGGTTTGATTCGAACCAGGGCCGGTACACCTCTCCGTTGTGGAAACCGGCACCTTATGACGCGTTGTAACCGGGCGGGTAAAACTTTTCAGTTACTGAAGGACGGTAAAGGATTTAATTCAGACAGGTGAGAGTGTAATAACTATTTTCAAAATGTAGTTCCTTTTACTCAAGTAGCAATATTGCGGCGGACGGTGTGTGTGTGTGTGTTTGTGTGTGTGTGTGTGTGTGTGTGTGTGTGTGTGTACGCAAGCTTATGTGTGAGCGTGTGTTTAAAATGAATTCTCTGGTATTGTCAGCTTAAAGAGCACTGGCAGCAGCTGTTTAGGTGGTCGACCACAAAGTAAATTCCGTTCCTATTTGTACCCGCGGCAACACTACGATCGCAGTTCCGAGCATGCACGCCATTTTCAGATTGCTGCTGCCGACGCGTGCTTTGTATTGCTTCTTTATAATGTCAGCCGTAATTGAAAATACCGTCGCGTGTCAAATCAGGTGAATCGTATTTTAAATGCAGAGAAAGTTAAACGAATGGAAACTCATCGGGAAATCTGCGTGATGTAAGGACAGAATACTACGAGAGAGTCTATGGATAAAAGATTATTCAATGAAGGACGTGATCAAATGCACGAAGAGGAACGAAGTGGACTGCTGTCTGTGGTTTCTGATGAACTGGTTCACACTATTGAAGAGAAGATTAAGCACGACCGTAAGTTTATACTTATAGCACATAAAATCTGTTCTTTGTGGTCAAGGGTAAAGAACATGTTAGCACATGGTTGAATACACAGGCAGCTACCTTCTATGAAGAAGGCATGCAAAAACTTGTGCCACGTTATGACAACTGCCTACAAAAGTTCGGAAGCCATGTTGAAAAGTAGTTTAACAGTTGTAGATTTTCGAGCAATAAATATATTTTTTAACACGTTTATTTTATATACCTTGTATTATACTAGCATTTGGCACTTTATCCATAGCAAAGAGTATGGATAGTCAAGTTCCAAAATATTCACGTTTGTAAAGCTATGAGAACAAACTGCCATGGTCGAAACTCCCTCGACTTACCATTTACGTAAACTGTCTTACACTAAGGACAACACATACGAATGCCCAAGGGAATACTTGAATCTCCGAAGGGAACGGCCGCCCAGTCAGTCATATATCACGTGGCCATTCCGCGCAGCCAGTCAAGTTAAAAATATATTCAAATGTTTGTAAATCTATAGGACTTAACTACGGTGGTCATTAGTCCTTAAACTTACAAAATACTTACACTAACTTAACGTAACTTATGCTAAGGATAACACAAACACCCATGTCCGAATGAGAACTTGAACCTCCGGCGGCGAACGGCCACATGCACCGCAGCTGGGCGCCTTAGTGCGCACCGCTATTCTGCCGCGGCCCAGTCGAGTTCCCAATCACCTCGTTTCCGAATCTAATCCCACATAAACTAGCACTTCGAAGCGCAAGCAGTCGAGATATAAAATAAACAAAATTACTGTGTTAAGAATTCCCCGTCCTACTTAATAACAGCAGGTTCGCCGCCACATTTCTGCGTGTTGCAATCCGTCCACCTCAGCTTTCCTTTCGTATAGGATGAAAACATGTATCAACGTGCACCGCTGAAATTGTGAATGGTGGCGTATTTCCCGCTACATAGAAGAATGCTTTGGTGGACAGACGGAAAAAAAAATTCACATGTTTGTACCTGTTGGACCAAACTGCTATGGCCAAAACTCCCTAGACCAAAACTATTTACTCTAATTTACACTCAGGACAACACACACACACACACACGCACACACACATCTATGCTCGATGGAGGATTCGAATCTCTGTCGGTAGCGGCCACTAAGTCGTTAGCACGATACCTTAGACGACGTGACTATCCTCGTGCGGAACGGCAATATCCATGAACGGAGGATTTGAAAATTTAGTTATTTATTTATTTATTATTTTTTTAGATAAGTTGTGTGTTTAATTCCCGAATGATTTTATTTATAATTTTTTGACTTTGTGTCCTTGTATGTGTGCAATTTTATTAGATTAGACAGCCGATGAATGGGAGCCTGACTACCGGAAAACTTTGCTAGTGATTATGTGCCTAATATTCTACTTGCATGCCAAAATAAATACAACTAAAATGAGCTTTTGTGAAGAAAGATAGCCGCGGCGGAGGGGCCGAGCGGCCGAGCGCATTGAGGCCCTATACTACGATGCACGAGGCCGTTCCCCGTCGGGGGTTCGAATCCCCATTCGGGCATGGATGTTTGTGCCGTCTTCACTATAAGCTATTTCATAAGTAGTTTGTAAGTTTAGGGACTGATGACCCCGCAGTTCAGTCCGTAAGCTTTACAAACACTTGAACTTTTGTTCTTCAAATGTTTGTATAGCTTATGGGACTTAACTACGGGGTCATCAGTCCGTAAACTTACAAACTTTTTATGAACTAGCTAATCCTAAGGACGGCACAAATGCCCATGCCCAAGGGGGGATTCGATCCCCCGACCGTAGTTTCCGTGCAGACCTTGACTGGAGCGCCTCAGTCCCCTCGGCCACCGCGGCCGGCTGGACCTTTGTTTTTAAGAAATATAATGGTCATATTAATTCGACTGAGATACAACGGAATATAATCACCTTTATTTTTCTAGAATACCAAGTGACTCCCGGTCTATCTTACTCCCGTATTTAATAAGAGGTTGGGACATCTGCCTGTGGAGTGCAAGGTAGCGTAGAGATGGCTCTGCAAGGATCTGTGATGGGTCCAGGAGCGTAGAAGAGCGATTTCTCTTAGGGACGACACACGGCTGCCTAGTGACGAGGAGGAATGTTCGGAGATGAAAGCAGTATCATTAGACGATAAGCAACGGAAAAAACACATCAGCTAAAATTCCCCAAAGAACGTCTTTCCCTGTTCAGTGGAACCAAATAAACGTTATTCGAAGAAAAATATCATGAGGAAGGGATAAGAAGTAAGCTGAATACTAACATTGTGCACTCATATCCTAAAATATTTATACTGAAAGACACCAATTTTATTCATGAGATACGTAAGTACGAACTGAATAAAAAACAAATACACTTAACTAATGAAGGTTATGAAATGAGGCATTCCAGATGAAACCATTATTGTGCTACAATCAAAAAGTAATACAACTGTACTGAATGTATAGATAAGCGGCAACGCACAAAGTTTTCAAGAAATCACAGATAAAATGTATCTGCACAAATAATGTTCCAGCAAGTACAATTTGCGACAATTTATGTCTAAGGTAATAACTACGTCACACGGAATCAAATGTTCAAATGTTTGTAGAGCTTAAGGGACTTAACTACGGGGTCATCAGTCGCTAAACTTACAAACTACTTATGAACTAGCTAATACTAAGGACGGCACAAATATCCATGTCCGAGGGGGGATTCGAACCCCACGACCGTAGTAGCCGTGCAGAACGTGACTGGGGGCCGCATACCGCTCGGCTACTACGGCCGGCCACAAGGAATCAAGAAAAATAATTCCACTAACATCATATTATCGCTTACTAATAACCTGTGAATCATATATGATTGTAGCGTTGGAAGTCCGCCCTGCGCCAACATGTAAACAGCAGATTATTTTGTCTATATTAGTAAATGGAGACATTCCTGAACTGTCCTTGCGGATTGCTTAATGGCTTAACATTTCTCGTGCATGAAAGGGTAGACGTCGTATATATGGCACAGAATTCTAACTTCTTAGCCCTTGAAGTATACAAACTGCAGTAATTACACTGCGAAGTGGAAGTGTGGTAGTCATGAATAGTATTTTCACGTATAAGGCAGCAATGTGTAATGGATGTATGTTTCTGAGGAGTTTAAAATTTTCAGGGGCGATGTAATCAATGGTATATGTGTGACAAGGGGTGCCAGTATCTTATACCAATCCATAACATGGAACACTCGTGAAATCTATTTTGATTCGATAACTTTCAAAAGTGCGTCGTATTTACGACGAAAATCAAATTTGAGTGGTGTACAAAGACTGACGCCAATTTTTTGATATTCCGAGGAAACAGACAATTTAATAGTGTTAACGATATATCCTTAATTTTTTGCTGTACTGGCAACAGTTTACGACATAAAGCCATTTTAAACCAAAGCCTGTTTGTATGCTACTCTTCGTCATGTGCAACAAGTCTGTTTAGTAACTTAAAACGGTATAAAACCATAAAATGCATCTATAGTACGTTTTGTAGCAATATAAACCGTAGTTCTTACCAAACTTTTGTATATTATTAATATTCTGTCGCCTAAATATTTACCATACAAAGTAACCTTAAATAACTGCATCTCGGAGCAAAGGATTAGGAAATCACATCACATCTTACATTCATAACAATAACTACCAGCTCTCAATATGTCCATTCTCACATGAAATTTGCTAGATATAGTTTTATGAATGTTTCACTGTTGTCTTCGGTAGAATGTACGAAAATCAATTATAAATTCTAGTTTGTAAGGGAACAAAGTATTTCAGTGCTGGATGAACCAAACAATTAATTTATTATTGCTGCTCTCATACATACTGGAAACGCCAATATTAACATGTCGAAAGTAAATAATGTAAAACCTATATTATTATATGAAATAATTTAAATATTTTTTATTCTTCTTAGGTAATTACATTTCAATGAGATTATCAATAATTTATAATTTTGTAATATTTGTTCCCTTGTCAAGGTTGTCATGAATACCGAAATTTAAAATTCTGAGATTTTTTGGGTGGCACGCTTTCCATAAACGCGTCATACTGGGTAAGTGGATATAATGCTTCTCTTTCATAGACATTTGGAGACTAATTGTGCTGTGATTTTGTTTCCACAAAGGTTCAAACAGCACGCGATACTGGTTTCTGGTCATCTTATTCTGCATTTACAAGTAAATGATGACTGTTAGTACATTTTCAGGCATTTAAATATAGAGCTTCCAATGTAAATGCAGCTTTAAATATTATGCGTCTAGAATAAAGGCCTCAGAGGTATCATTAATTGCCGGAAACCTCATCTCGATATCTTGAACTCTTGTGTAACATTTGAAAAAGGACAAACTTTGCGGTGATTATTGTCACTTGCAAGTCCAAAAGGATCAGTTATGATGCAGTGGTACTTGAATGCTCTACAAATAGCATTTGACATTAATTTGTTCAAAATGCATGATTCTTTTACTGATTGACGACCGACATGTTTATGTATATGTAAACTGTTACTCTCAAGAATGAAGATTTGGTTTCCTACATGTACCAACCATTTGACATTATGTAAGTAACTAATATTATATCCAATTTCACACTTTTCTGTACCATTACTTGTATTGTAAATTTCACAGTGTACACTTGACAATGGCTATACAGCCGAAATCCGGATTGCGACGAAACTTAATGAAATAATATAGCTAAATGGCGGTTAAATCATTTAACAATGACAGGAACAATTACCGACACTAAATTCAAATCATTGCTGTTATTTTAGGATGTCACACGATCTAGTTATAAGATGGAAGAATCTTAATTACTTTATAGTTTTCAAAATAAAAATCAAAGATAGCACATTAATAATTTATTAAATGACGATCGGTTTCGGTGCACTGTTCACCATCATGTGGTCTCATATGTGTTATAAGCTGTTCATGTTGTTAAAAATTGGGTTTAAATAACAAGTGCAACACTGCACTTAGTCGCAATATAAAAATACACAAGTTAAAAACATGACAGCTTACAAAATATTTTATAAGCTGTCATGTTTTTAACGTGTGTATTTTTATATTGCGACTAAGTACAATGGTGCACTTGTTAATTTATACCCAATTTTTTAACAAGATGACCAGCTTATAGCACATATATGACCAGATGGTGACATAGTGCACCGAAACCGGTCGTCATTTAATAAATTATTAATGTGCGATCTTGGCTTTTTATTTTGAAAACTATAAAACGATTAGATCGACTCCAAATCCGACTATGTCAGATAATCTTACCTTAATTGCCATGTTATTTCTTCAGGTCGTGATCAGTACATTTTATAACAAAGTATATAAGCAAATAAGCTGCAAAATTTTTTTATCGTTCAGTAACTAGTTTCGACAGTAAGTCATGGTTTGGTAGAGAAAATAATGTAATACAAATTATCGCAGTATATAAACACGTAATATTTCGATTAAAATTTATGAAAGTGGCTTGGTCTGTAAACACGAATATGATATACATCAGAACTATAGTACTTTGCATCAATAAAAATATATGAGAAATTGTAATAATAATAATAATAATAATAATAATAATAACACCGTGATTGTTTACAAGCGAGGCTAGCTGCATAACAATAAATATTTTTTCATCAGCCACTAGTGTTCACAGTGCCTGTCTAATTTATAGAGCCCCCATATCCTGTAGAGCCAGTACATGTTTTCTCTAACATATATTGACAGATAATGTGGATGTAAAACGTTCGTTTTGTCGGCTGCTAGCGTGAGTGCAGCCCTGCGTGCTGAGCCATCACCTGTCAGGTGCGAGGTGCCCGGCGAGCGACTCGTCCGCGGCGCGCCAAGAACCGCGGGCGCCGCTGGGGTTGTGTGCTGTCCTCAGGCAGCAGCGGAGCTCGAGGCGTCGCGACGCTGCGAGCGCGGGCCGCCGACTGCCGGACCAGAGCGGCGTCGCCGCCGACGCGCCGGCGCTGCCGCATCTGCGCATGCGCCGACCACAGCGCCACCGCGGATAAGGTTTACAGCTCCGCTCCAGCGACGGCGACACTCCGTGTCGCACTGACCAGCCACTCTGGACGGCGGAAGAAATGACCTAGAAACGGCTATACTAAGTTTCAGTACCTCTCCTCATATATCATAATGTTAGAAAAATGCAGTTTGTTTGTTTCTAGACAACCTATCATCATGAACTTAGCATACACGTTGTCAGGGGTATAGAAAGGGAAAAGTGTGAATTCAGGAAATTCTAAACGGTCGTTTAGCAGTAGTGGCTAGAGGACAAATGTAGAACCGTAGAAGAATGCATAACTACAGGAAAATATAAGAGATCTTTGGAGACAAGGAAAATAGCTGTATGAATATCAGTCGGAAAACCAATACTAAGCAAAGAGGGGAAAGCTGAACTGTGGAAGGAATATATAGTGAGCCTATACAAAGGAAATAAACTTGAAAGCAGTATTCTAGAAATGGAAGACGAAGTGGAAGAAGATGAGATAGGAGATATGATACTGCGAGGAGAATTTGACAGAGCGCTGAAGGACTTTAGTCGAAACAATGCCCCTAGAAATAGATGATATTCCTTCCGAATTGCTGATATTGTTAGGAGAACCAGTCATGAAAAAATTGTACCACCGGGTATGCAAGAGGTATGAGACAGGAGACATACCCTCCGACTTCAAGAGGAATATCGGAATTCCAATTCCAAAGAAAGCACGTGCAGACAAATGTGAAAATTACAGAACTATCAATTAAATAACTCATGGTTGCCAAATAATAACACGAATTATTTACAGACAAATGGAGAAAAACGGCAGCAAAGGGACGCACAGGGGGGAAGGGAGTAAGCCAGGGTTGTAGCCTTTCCCCAATGTTGTTCAATCTGTACATTGAGCAGGCAGTGAAGGAATGGAAGGAGTAATTTGGAGAGGGCATTAATGTACAGGGAGAAGAAATAAAAACATTGTCGTTTGCTGATGACATAGTAATTCTGTTAGATACCGCAAAAGATCTGGAAGAGCAATTGAATGGGATGGACAGTGTCTTTAAAGGAAGATATAAGATGAACATTAACAAGAGTAAAACGAAGGTTATGGAATGCAATGTCAGAAACTCAGGTGAGGCTGAAGGTATTAGATTAGGTAATGAGACAATAAAAGTAGTAGATTAATTTTGTTACTTCTGTAGCAAGGTAACTTCTCATAGCCGACGTAAAGACGATTTAAAATGCATAATGGCTATGGGGAGAAAAGCGTTTCTAAAGAAGCGAAACTTATTAACATCCAATATTAAATTAAATGTTAGGAAGTCCTTTCTGAAAGCATTTGTTTGGAGTGTAGCATTGTATGGCAGTGAAATGTGGACGATAAGAGGTTCATATAAAAAGATGATAGAAGCTTTTAAAATATGGTGCTACAGACGAACGATGAAAATCATATGGGTAGATCATGTAACTAATGAGGAGGTGCTTAAACGAATCGGGGAGAAAAGGAGTTTCTGGCATATCCTGACTGAGAGAAGGGATAGACTAGTTGGACACATTCTGAGACATCAAGGAATTGTCAACTTAGCATTAGAAGGAAAAAAATCGTAGAGGGATACCGAGGGATGAATACAGTAAGCAGATTCACATGGATGTATGTTGCCGAACGTATTCTCAGATGAAGAGATTTGCACAGGACAGGGTAGCGTGGAGAGCTGCATCAAACCAGTCTGCGTACTAAAGACCACAACAACAACAACATTCAGCACAACAGCTCGGCGTATTGACAGGAATACATTTCCATATGCCTGACAAGGAGAAAGCGTCAGACACGGTCAACCGATTCGGCTCAAATTTGGCAGGTCGCTTGTGTACAACCTAAAACGAAGAAATCTAAAATAGTTTGGGTCAACACCCCCTTGTTTTTGAGAAAATCACCCCTAAAGGTTATTACGGGCAATCGACTCAAAATTGGAGGGATCGATAGATAGTTGTAAATAAAACATCTTCCGTCCGCAGACATGGGGCCCGCAAACGCATACTTTTCTAGAAATCGAAGAAAGAAACTTTTAAACTTT
This sequence comes from Locusta migratoria, assembly GCA_026315105.1. Lineage (NCBI taxonomy): Eukaryota > Metazoa > Arthropoda > Insecta > Orthoptera > Acrididae > Locusta > Locusta migratoria. Next base: position 711,044,399 of record CM048745.1, on the reverse strand, counting down.
TAAAACTGCCGATTCCTTACCCACGTGGTAAACGCTTTTCACCGACAGCGTGTAACATCTCTGCAAAGGTGGACGTGAGCGGTGGCGATACGGGCCTCCAGAGGTCGCCCGCGAGTGTGAGCAGAGCAGAGCAGAGCGCTCACGTGTAGAGGAGAGGGCTGCTGACTGCTGAGGCGACGGCATTTCTCTCAGTCGCTCTCTGTCTTCCTTAGTTGCTGTTGAGATCTACTAGCAGTCGTTTTTACGTGGAATTAGATATTGGATTGCTGCTAGTATCATTTTGTCTAAGTTGAATTTTTTTTCCCAACTGTACTTAATACCAGTGGCGGCTCGTACAAAATTTGACCAGTGTGCTACAATACTGCCGCGAGAGACCACGAACACCAACTTCCGGCGTGGCGGCCGGCCGCGGTGGCCGAGGTGACTGAGGCGCTCCAGTCACGGTCAGCACGGCCACTACGGTCGGGGGTTCGAATACCCCCTTGGGCATGGATATTTGTGCCGTCTTTAGTCTTACCTAGTTCATAAGTCGTTTGTAAGCTTAGGGACTGATGACCCCGTAGTTAAGTCACCGAAGTTAAGCAACGTTGGGCCCTTTCACTACTGCCAAAACAGAAACAGGATCAGCGTCCGCAAGGACATAAACTACCCATAGAGCAAAAAAAAAAAAAAAAAAAAAAAAACAGGTGATAGCGTCACGGACTGCGGAGCGGAAGGTCGCCGGTTCAATCCCGCCCACCGGCAAAAATTTATTTCTTTGTAATTTACAATTCCAGAAGATTCTACATCTTTCTTATGTTCACTTGTAAATTCTACTTGTTTCTTATGTTAACTGTTCTTCTAATTTCTGGTAAATTCTGTCTGTGTATAAATAGCAGAGCACTCTGCCTGAGAGGCAGTCAGTGCTGCGTGTATGTAGAGTTCGTAATAAACGTGCTTTGAGTATAAGTGCTCTGTTTAGTTGCCTTCGAAGTCAAGCCTACTTCCATTGCAACGTGACAATATTACAAAAATAAACAGGAAGCAAAATATACTAAAATAAATAGTCAACCTTTGTATGAGTGCCTTTAATTAAATATCAATTAGTACTGTATTGACAGTAGACCTTCAGGGGAATCTATAACAGCGCTGCCAACTGCATGTATTCACTGCAGATAGTAAATATAACGTTTAAACAATATTAATTTTATTTATAGAAATTAAACATTTAGACTCAGAGGTATTTGAATACGAGCCTCACACAGGAATTGAGAGACAACGCGCAAGACGCCTGAGTCAGCGCGCTATTTGACTGTGTAAGCCGCAATATTCGTCACAAGCAGCGCGAAGATAAATATTGATGTAGTGCTGCAGTCGGTCTCAGCACAGATGAGTTGCCAGGCCTGACGTCACGTCTGCGCATGCGCACTAGCGAACAGACGACTGCGCCGCCTCTCTGCGTACGTACCAGTGCGGCTGAATCCTACTTCAGCACACGGAGCTGGTTTCCAGCTATCGCGGCGAGAGCGCTCCAGAATGCGTTTTCATTCTTATTACTAGCATTCTAATACGCATTGGAAGGGAATTGGCATAATTTTATTGTGATATCTGGCTCGTATTCCAAGAGAAAGGATGTAATTTTACAGTGATTCCTCGCTTGCATTCGGAGAGGAATGGCATAATTTTAGTAACATATTTACAGTGTGCTGCAGCACATTAGCACATTATCACCAGCCGCCACTGCTTAATACTCCCCTGTGCCAATACATGTTAGCCTGTCCCGAATCCATGACATCGAACCTGCAATTTTATTAATCACCGTGCTAAATTTGACCTCAGGTGCATGGAATTGTAAGGAAACGACATTGTTACATTCCACACGTAACTAATAAGGTAATTATGTATTTTTACGGAAAAAATGGGTATTGTAAGCGCCGGATTCAAATCTCGGAGAAACCTGTGACGTTACCTCATATTTCGCGCCTTTCATTTTATTACTTACATTTATTTTCCAAATTTTATTCTTCCGTACGGTCAGCCATGGCAGGCCATATCAGATACGGTGCACTTAGCGCGGCCCGGTCCGGGCTAGCAAGCGACAGTTGGTCGCTCGCACCGCGGGAGCACTGAGCTTGCGAGTACGGCGTATAGCGCGGGGCTCCACCGTCACTGCGAATGGCGGGAATCGGCTTCGTGAAATAAATTTTATTAACTTTGCAGGATTCTTGTTTTGAGCTCCAACATTTCTCAAGGATACAGCTATGGCTGATTAATATTTTGTTTATTTAATAGTGTCTTAAAGTCTAGTATTATTAAGAGTAAGTTGAATGTACAACGAGTGATGTTATTGGACAGAAAGTGTCAGCCAATGGCGTGATAGTTGGATGGATTCTCGCTCCAAGACTTTGAGGTGGACACTAGGCAGTCGGTGGGTGGTGTCCGGTGTGGAACCACGTATTGTGTGTGCGCCGATAGTGCGCTCGGGTAGCTAAGTGTGTAGACAGTCGGTGGATATCAGTGTTTATCGTTGGTGTGTGACGTTCCCGTGTGGAGTCACTTGTTGTTTCGATCGCGCTACGGGCGTGCAGATAGTAAAGTTTGGTGTGTGGTGTCCGGTACGGAACCAAGCATTTATTGAGTTGTTTGGCAGCATATGTTGATGCGCACAGTAGTTGCATTTGGCTGCGTTAATTACTATAATTTTGAGAGTGCTGAAGGTAGAAGTTAATGAAGAGTTTATCTCTCTCTCTCTTTTTTTTTAATGACAATTTATTTGCATCTGGCTTCATACTTGACTCCCACACTGATATGAACATTTTCAACTTATTTCCAGTAGTTAGAGCAACTTCCTCTACGCTCATTATTCTTGACAAACGCACTGCAATTTGGGAAGCGTTAGAATCTGCGGCGTGAAGAGAAGAAAATCCAACTGGACATTACAGTTGTACTACAGGTAAGAAATACTGTTAGACATTATTTTGGAAAGAGTGTGTGGGAACATTGAATATTGTGAGGTGTGTGTTCGCATGTAACGGAACGTGGTATTTACAGAGTTCTACGTCTCTTATTTAACGTAGATGCCATCCCTTAACTGACATTATTTTGTTCGTGTAGCAGCACAGAAAATAGCCGCGCCTCGTCAGGACCCGTTATAAACCTAGTTTGTTGTTGTTGTTGTCGTTGTTTATAGGGGACCAAACTACAAGGTCATCAGTCCCTTGTTCCAGGCACTGATGTAACATGTGATAGAACGAAAACACAGAGAACTAGGATTAGAGAATTCCTGGAACGTAAAATAAAGACAAATACTACACTAATACACAGAGGACTGCACAAAAGGGTTAAAAGGACAATTTCACAGCAGAATGCAATGGCCGGCTGATCACTAGGATAAAAACGGATGAGCGAGCCATGCTGTACACACTAAAAAAAAAAAAAAACCACCTCAACCGAAAAGGTAGAGGCTATCAAGTAACTTAAAAACAGTGTAAAAATGAGAGTCTGTGAATCACTCAGAAGCGCCTTCCATTAAATGGAAGGGTAGAAACCAGAGGCGCGAATAAAATTTAAAACAGTAGTAGCCAAGGAGGTATTGTCACCTAAAACTTATGGCAGCGAATCTTGTAGGCTAAAGGACTGCCGCAAAGCGGCTAAAAACGGACAATGCAACAGTATGTGCACCACAGTCAGCTGGGCGCCACAACGACAAACTGGTGGGCCCTCTCGACGCAAGAGGTGGCCGTGTGTTAACCACGTATGGCCAATGCGTAGTCGGCAGAGTACAACGGACTCCCTACGAGAGGCTCGCAGGGAGGACCTCCACATTGCCGTAGTAGGCTTAACATCACGGAGCTTATTTGGTGCGTTCGATTCAGCCCACTCTGTGTTCCAAAGGCTTAAAACCTTCCGATTGAGCACCGCCCGGAGATCCCTCTCCTGGAGACCGATTTCCAGCAAAGTTGAGGTAGTAGCCTCCTTCGCCAGTTGGTCAACACGTTCATTTCCTTTTATTCCAACGTGGCCTGGAGTCCAAAGGAAGACCACAGTGCGACCAGATGTATATAGTCTGTATACAGCTTCCTGAATGGACCGTACCAAAGGACGTTTTGGGAAACACTGGTTAAGGGCTTGCAGACCACTCAGGGAGTCAGTACAGATAACCACAGACTCCCCGGGGCAGGCTCTGAGGTGTTCAAGGGCCCGCCAAATTGCGACAAGTTCCGCCGTAAACACACTACTCCCACAGGGCAATGAACGTTGTTCTATATGCCGGCCATGGGTATAGGCATACCCAACATGGCCATCGACTAGGGAGCCATCGGTGTATATAAATTCAGCGCATATGGTAGGAATCTAGAAGGGCCTGGAACTGTTGACGCAGAGTCGTCGGTGCAACAGATGCTTTAAACCTAGTGGGTGTTATTCTTCTCGTTTCTATTTTTCCATATCTCACTTGATACGGATAGGAAGGTTAATAAGGTAAGTAAATCAATACGGAATGATAAAAAAAGTAGGCAAATAAATTTCTCAAACCTCTTGGGAAAATTAAACAAACTAAAATGTTGCTCCAGGTCACTTTACAATGGCTCTTCCAGTCACTGTTACGTGTCCTCACTTTTCTTCGAACAACTAGATGGAAGGTACTGGTCATTTAAACATTCGAAACAAATATACTCACGGTACCCAGAACTCCAATGAATGCAACCTTAGACAGCTATATTGTTCCTTCCGAAGACTCGGCGGAAAACAAACTTGGTTTACATTTTAAAATATGTCTTTTCGGGAATTAATTTTGATGCGTACCACTCAGACGATATCATTGCCTGAAATATCGGTGCTGAAATTTGATTATGAATTATGCTCTGAAGAGTTATTGCATCCGTGCGGTTGTGCAATTCCCGCTGGATTTCCAAGAAGCACACTGCAATTCTGAATCGTGGAAATAGAGTTTTTAACTTGGCGATAGAAATAAACATCAGACAGCTGGTATACAGGTGTGCCGATTGGCGGTATTACTGTGCACCTTATTAACTTTCCTATCCCTATCAAGTGAGAGATAAAAAAATACAAACGAGACGAATAACATACACTTGGTTTCTTCGAGATTCGAACCCGAGTTTTCCGCTTCCCAGCCGTTTACCTTGGCCGTTGCGCAATCGGCGATAGGAGTTTACAGTGTGGGTACAGAAGCGTCAGTTGTAAAAGTTTCTTTCTTAGTTTTCTGGAAAAGCATGCATTTGCGGACTCCATATCTCATACTGAAAAATGATTTATTTTTTAATTATCTATCGATCCCTTCAATTTTGAGTGGATTGCTCGTCATAAACTTTAGGGGTGATTTTCGCAAAAACGCGAGGGTGGTGACCCAATGATTTTACATTCCTTAGTTTTAGGTTTTACACAAACGACCTGCCAAATTTGAGCCGAATCGGTTGCCCGTGTCTGAGGCCTTCCCCTTGTGAGTAGAGAAAAAGGAGCATAATATGGTGTCCCGGTACCTGAGTCACGGTATATTACATATTAAAATGGTACGTGGATGGCGGTGCCTTACAGTAGACTTTTAGACTATCTGACCGATCACCGAGAAAGTTGGCACATATATGTGTTTCCATTGAAATGGTTTTTATAATTCGAAAGTCACTTTATAGTGCATGTTGGGGGGTGGCCTGCAATACAGGCTGACATAATTATACCGATCACCATGAAAGTTGTCACATGTATATTATTATTTATTTGACATGTCCCGCCGGCCGCGGTGGCCGAGGAGACTGAGGCGCTCCAGTCACGGTCTGCACGGCCACTACGGTCGGGGGTTCGAATCCCCCCGTCCTTAGTCTTAGCTAGTTCATAAGTAGTTTGTAAGCTTAGGGACTGATGACCCCGTAGTTAAGTCCCATCAGTTCTTCAAACGTTTGAATATTTTTTGACATGTCCCATTACGCAGGACTATTACAGGTTTGTAGGTTACATTCAGGCAGTTACATCAGGTACTTTGGCTAACACAAACACAGTACATATGATGGAAGGGTTTACAAAATAATGCATTTTGGCTATACGACATTTATCACTTCACATAGAGAAACCAAATGAGTTTCACACAGTAGGAAATCTTATTGAAATACGTAAGTAAAAGTCTCTAGTGAATTTATGTACCAAATTACATTTACTGACGGGCTATCCTCGTCCTCTGTCAGCTTTTTTTATTTTTTTTTTTTATTTTTTTTATTTTTATTTTTTTTTTTTTTTCACTCACGCTAGCTAGTCTCTTTCTTTTAGTGAGTTGACCCGCTTATCGATTTTACATAGGACCAGAATTTTTTCGGGTTCTCGGAAAGATCATTAACTAAGGTATGGCTGTGATAATTATTGTATGCTTCGCGCATCGATCTTTTTATAGACGCACGAATCTCTACTAACTTTTCCCTGTCATCATTTGTGTGTTCTTTTTTGAATCGAGAGTGCAACAGCCTTTGCTTTCTCAGCAGCTTTTTAACATTATTATTATTATACCACGGTGGATCTTTTCCATCCTTAATCGTCTTTACTGGCACATAATTCTCTAACCCTTTATTAACAATGCACTTAAATTTAGTCCACAATTTCTCTGCATCCATAGTCCCGGAATTAAACGATGCCCATTCATTTTCTAAGTGTGAGCGTAACATTTGCTTATCAGCTCTTCCCAACAAAAACAAGCTCCTAGCCTTCTTCATTGGTTTCTGAACTTTGGTCACCATCGACGCTATGACGATATCATGATCACTAATTCCTGTCTCTACACAGTCATCGTTAATAAGGTCAGGCCTGTTTGTGGCTACAAGGTCTAGAATATTTCCATTGCGCGTGGGTTGCCGGTTTAACTGCTCAAGACAGTTTTAGGAGAATGTGTCCAAAAGTAGCTCGCAAGACTGCTTGTCTGTACCGCCTGAAATTTAACTAGCGAGGTCCCAATCTATACTCTTAAGGTTGAAGTCTCCTGCGACTAATATTACCTGGGCCGGACTTTCTTTGAACGATTCTAAAACTGCTACAGCAGCACTGGGAGGCCGGTAAAAACACCCAACTATTAACTTTACTTCTTTTAGACCTGTTATACGTGCCCAGATAACTTCACAGTTACTTTCAACCTCGATCTCAGTAGAAACAATATCTTTGTCCACAGCGATGAACACTCCTCCACCAATTGTATCAGATCTATCTAACCGATATACATTCCACGCTTCGCTAAATATTTCTGAACTTGCCACATCATGATTTAGCCAGCTTTCGGTGCCTAAAACTATCTGAGCGCAATAACTTCCATGCACTGCGGCAAATTCGAAAACTTTGTTTCTAATACTGTATAAGTTCGCGGATAATATTTTGATGTTCGAATTTTTGTTCCGAAATTGATTAACCATTGGACTCTTTTAACTTTGGAACGGTTGTATTGTCACTCAGGTGCGTCTATCCACATCGGTGATCCGTACGATAATATAAACAGTATTGCTCCTTTATAAATAGTTCGCAGTGGTGTATCCCGCAGACTCCAGTTGAGTCTAGTTGATCTTGGAAGAGCATTAAGACCGTGCTGTTATCTATAATGTACATTTCATTCCATTCCATAATGGTGCTGGTGGCAGCTGGTGCAGCAACATTGTTGAATAGTTAAATAATTCTCAGTCTCTAAACGCGTAATTGAAGAATAAAAATAATGCAACAGAGACTGAGAATTATTTAATTATCTATAACGTGTTGAACGTGTTTGTTGAATGTAATCATACTGTCGATTATAATGCCCAGATATTTTGGATGCTCTACTTGTTGAAGAACCTTGTTATTAAGGTACAATACGACTGTCGACGAGGTACATCTCCTTTTCTTGGTGATCAGCATAGCTTTTGATTTCTGTTCAATGAATTGGAGTTTATAACTGTATATAGAGAACGTACCTGTTTCCATTGACATGGTTTTTATAATTGGGAAGCCTCCTTGACTGCATGTTGGAGGGTAACCTGGAATAAACGTCTACATTATTTCACCGATCATGAAAGTTGTCGTATATAATTTTATATAGGGGACGTGTATAAAGCAGCAGGACGAGATACTTATGGAGGAGGGCGTGGAGGAGGAGCTGGACTGAGAATGAGGTTGGAGGACATGATCAGAGAGATAGGCGATTGACAAAGTGTGGAGGGAAGGGGGTAGAAATGATGTTGAATAGAGGAGGGCCGGCCGCGGTGGCCGAGGGGACTGAGGCGCGCCAGTTACGGTCTGCACGGCCACTACGGTCGGGGGTCCGAATCCCCCCTCGGGCATGGATATTTGTGCCGTCCTTAGTGTTAGCTAGTTCATAAGTAGTTTCTAAGTTTAGTCCCACAAGCTACACAGTTGAACATCTTTCATTTGAATAGAGGAGGAGGGGGAAGATGAGAACTAGGAGGAGGAGGTTTATGGAGAGGGATTACAGATGGAGAAAGGAAGAGTAAATCGGCTTGGAGATGATTGAAATAAATAAATAGTAAGACTCTTGCACCCTTAATATGCAAGGGTCCCGCACCCATGCTACGCAGGATATGGCGAAGAATGTGAGCTTGTGTCACATCTCCCCTACCTTTTAAAGGACAGCGGGAACAACCATTATTTGCATTCTTCAAGCCAGAGGCACTATTTAATGGTCTAAATTTAAATCCGCGTAAGCAGACAAGCCCGTATTGCTTTCTTAAAATGTTCAAACTTTTGTTCAAATCGGTTGCAACAAGTCTATCCCGAATCTTAATGCGCTAATATTTAAACATAACTGTGTAATAGTATTTAATAATTGAATATCGAGAAACTTGAGATCCTTGAGATCGTTGACAGCAACAGCGGACTGGTATAGTACAATGACATGCACCCACGGAACAGAACAATGGGCTAACGTCGTTTTTGTCCATACAGTAATATCGGTGTTCATCATTGTTTAGCTCAACTGGTATCCGGGTGGCCCATTTTGGAGATTCGCCGTTGTCCACCAGTGTCTTAGCCGTCTTAAAAGGTTGCGAAGTTCGAAATTTGTGCTGGACCAGGTTACAAATCCAGATTTTTCGCTTCGTGCCAGCGGTCCCTTTACAACTGGGCTATACAAGGACGCTTTCCGTCCACCCCAAATTCTCAACTTACAGCACACTACGATGATAGTGCCCCTTGTATATTAGTCCCTCTAGCTCTCATTCTATACTGGATTCCCGCAATCGGTCGAGTGTTGTAATGCATCAGCAATGAAATTGTCATTACCTATTCAGGCATTAATACGCTAGATCCCTTGCAGGAAATTCTAAACGGTAGTTCAGCATAACAGCTCGGTCTATAGACAGGAATAATTTTCCTGATGCCTGACTACAAAAAAGGGACGTGTGGTATCTTCAGTACCTTAGCCCCATCTTTGAAAGGCACATGATAGACTTCTACACTATTTGAGCGATCACCGTGAAAGTTGGCACATATATATGATTTCAAGGATAAGGTTTTTATACTTTGGAAGCCACCTTATAATGCATACATCTAGCTGGTTATCATCTTTCATCTCCTCTAGAAACCGTGTGTGCCCATTTTCGGAGTTTCGTCATTGTTCACCAGTGTCTCTGCCGTCTTAAAGGGTTGTGATATTGGAAATTTGTGCTAGACCAGGTTTCCAACCCTATGCCAGGCAGTTAAATGTGATTTGCAGAGTATCCCGTGTAGACGTAGATTTCCCGCTTCGGGCAAGCGGTCGCCTTCGCCCACTGGCACGCTTGCCTTGCACCCTATTTCTCAACTTAAATCACACTTGGTACTGGCCCCTGCACATTAGTACCTCTAGTACGAATCCTACACTGGATTCCTAGTTCAAATGTTCAAATGTTTGTATAGTCTATGGGACAACTACGGGGTCATCAGTCCCTAAGCTTACAAACTACTTATGAACTAACTAAGGACGGCACAAATATCCATGCCCAAGGGGGGATTCTAACCCCCGACCGTAGTGGCCGTGCAGACTGTGACTGAAGCGCCTCAGTTCCCTCGGCCACCGCGGCCGGCACTAGATTCCTGCAAATGATCGAGTGTATTAATGTATCCGCAATGAAATTGTCGTCTGTTGTGGCATTAATTAGCTCGATCCCTTGCGGGAATCCAGTATAGGCTTTGAGAAAGAGGAACTAATGATCAGTTAGCAATACCATCGTTTTATGCTATGATTTGAGAATTTAAGATGGACGGAAACCGTACTTAAGGCAACAACAAAAAATTGTTAAGCCGTCCGCTGGCTCGAAGTGGGAAATCCAGGTTCGACTCCTGATCCATCACAAATTTACAACCGAATCGGTGAATTTATTTCAGCGCCCTGAAACGCTCTAAATATTTCAATATTTCGAATTCGTAAAATCACGGTCGTTACTGTCAACCAATTGTGTCTGTTCCTTCGGACATCTCCGAAATGAACAGACACCGTATCAGTGATCATATTTATGCCTCAACAGGTAATGATAATATCACTGCGGACGCATTAATACGCTCCATCCATTCCGGGAATCTAGTATATGTTACGAGCAAGAGGAAATAATGGACGGGATGGCACTACCATCATAGTGTGCTGTAAGCTATTTGGATGAGGTGCGTGAAGGGATACGCTAATTGGTTCAGCCTGCTTCGGGCAGTGTAGCGGCTCAGAATATACTGTTTACCTCCTGGCCGTTGCGCGTGTAAAGCGGTTGTTTTCCTTCGCAGCGCTTCTCGCTTGTATACCAGTCGACATCGGGGATTTGACACATCGACCTGTATCGGCCTTGGATTACGCACGGTCTGAGTTTTCGAACTTCCGCTCGAAATATCAGCAGAAGCCGTGAGGGCGACGCTACCCCCTTTTGTAACGGTACACGGACACGTTGCAGGGAAGTGGCGACACTTCACTACGTATTGAGTCTTGAACGGCGTGCGGCAAGTGAGAATCAAGCTAAAGAGACGTCCCGCTCTACCTCTACATAGGCGGCTGCCGGGCCATAGTTATACAGGGTGGTCCATTGATAGTGACAGGGCCAAATATGTCACGAAAAAACACTGCGAAGAACAAAACTTTTCTACCTTGAAAGGAGGAAACAGATGACGCTATGGTTGGCCTGATAGATGGCGCTGCCATAGGTCAAACGGGTATCAACTGCATTTTTAAAATAGGTACCCCATTTTTTATTTCATATTCGTCTAGTACGTAAATAAATACGAATGTTTCATTTGGAACACTTTTGTCGCTTTGTGATAGATGGCGCTGTAATGTTCATATACTTATTGCTCACGATTTTAGACGAACAGTGAGTAACAGGTAGGTTTTTTTAAATTAAAACACAGAACGTAGGTACGTTTGAACTTCATTTCGATTGTTCCAATGTGATACATGTACTTTTGTGAAATTATCATATTTTATGAGAACTCATGCTGTCACAGCGTGATTACCTGTAATTATGTCATGACTTCAATAATGCTCAAAATGACGTCCTTCAACTTAAATGCATTTGGCAATACGTGTAACGAAATTCCTATCAACAACGAGTTGTTCGCCTTCAGTAATGTTCTCACATGCACTGACAATGCGCTAACGCTTGTTTTCAGGCGTTGTCGGTGAATCACCATAGCAAATGTCCTTCAATTTTCCTCACAGAAAGAAATCCGGGGATCTAAGATCCGGTGGACATGCTTCAACGACTAATCCATCTGTCATTTAATATTCCATTTAAGAATGCGCGAGCCATGTGCCGGACATCCATCATGTTGAAAGTACATCGCCATTCTGTCACAAAGTGAAACATCTTGTAGTAAAATCGGGAGGACATTACGTAAGAAATCAGCACACACTGCACCATTTAGATTGCCATTGATAGAATAGGGGCGAATTATCCTTCCTCACATAATTCCGCACCATACATTATTCCGCCAAGGTCGCTGATGTTCCAACTGTCGCAGCCATCGTAGATTTTTCGTTGCTTAATAGTGCTTATAATGCCGGTTTACGTTACCTCTGTTTGTGGATGACACTTCATGACTAAACAGAACGCGTGAAAAAATCTCTTATCGTCCCGTAATTTATTTTGCGCCCAGCGGCAAAACTGTACACGACGTTTGCCATACAAATCCTAGTGCACAGAAACATGGTAGGGGTGAAATTTATGTTGAAGTAGAATTCTCAACATCGACGTTTTTGAGATTCCAGGTTCTCGCTCAATTCATCTGCTACTGATATGAGAATTAGCCGCAACTGCAGCTAAAACACTAACTTGGGCATCATCATTTGTTGCAGGTCGTGGTTGACGTCTCACTTGTGGCTGAACATTTCCTGTCTCTTTAAATAACGTAGCTATACGACGAAAGGTTCGGAAACTTGGATGATGTCTTCGAGGACAATAATCATACACAGCACAGGCCGGTTGGGCATTTTGATCACAATAGCCATACATAAATATCATATTGACCTTTTCTGTAATTGGTAAACGATCCATTTTAACACGAGTAACGTATCACGAATCAAATACCGTCCGAACTGACGAAATGTTACGCGATAGCATATATACCTTAGTGACTATTACAGCACCATTTATCACAAAGCGAAAAAAAGTGTTCCAAATAGAACATTCATATTTATTTACGTACTACAAGAATATGTAATAAAATGGGGGTACCTATTTAAAATATGCAGTTGATATCCGTTTGACCTATGGCAGCGCCATCTAGCGGGTCAAGCATAGCGCCATCTGTTTTCCCCCTTCAAGCTAGAAAAGTTTGTTCTTTGTAGTTTTTTCGTTTGTTACTTATTTCGTGAGATATGTGGCCCGGTCTGTGGTGTCGCACAAGTATGAAGTGCGCGCCACGTACTTGCGCCGCGCGCCGAAATGCACGCACGGCGCGGCGTTCTCACGATGACAGCCACGAGCGCCCTCTGCTGCAACCCCGCTCGTGGCCACCACTGAACGACATCGTTCACTTGGGACTGAGATAGGAACCAGTTAACACTTGGTAATCAGACAGGCACCAGTTAAGGCTGGCTATCGGATAGGAACTAGAAATCTAGGAACTATCTAATCTATCTATCAGCATTCAGCAATTAACAACTATGTAGAAGTTAAGTATTACTAAGTGTCTATGAAATATATATCTCGTTCTAATTTACTCTAGTGTTTCTAGTATCTGCTGTCCCACTGGCTGGTCACCTTCGTACCTGCACACGCGTGCATCATTTATTCCTGTGTCGGTCTCTTCTACTCGGCCACCGACACCTAGGACAACCGGCGGGCGAGACACAAAAGCGGCGTCGAGGCTGGGACACAAAAGTGGCGACGAGGATGGGATACAAAACGGTCACTATCAATGGGCTACCCTGTATATAACGGCCAGCAGGACCTGTTCCGAAAAAAAGGACACGTGAGAAACGTTTCCCCGACTCAGTTTTCTACAATTTATAAACGATGATGTTTCAGTTCCCCAGCCCTCAGCGGCAATGATGATAAACCTCAGACGCCAGCCCAGAAACTTACTCAAGAACTCCAAGACGTTTGATAATTTCACAACCTGCAAAGAGGGTACGGGACGAGGCCAACGACCAATATTAGCAACCGACCCCACGCCCGGAAGTTTCGATGCCGGAGGAAGATACTAACAAAGGTGACATTGGTAAGGATATCGACGCCACAGTCGTGCCTACGGCAGCATTCGATCCTGAACGACGCGACTCGACTCCATCATCGTAAACAGAAGTCACCAAACCAGTACAAGAAGCGGAGGAAAACATCAACAACGGTGTCACGATTACAGGATGAATCTGCGACGCTCCCACCGAAGGATTCCCAGGACGAAGTCTTGAGCCCATTTATGGGCGCGCCAGAGAGAAGAACTGTCTGCCGAACGTCTCTGAAACACAACAATGCTCTGAAGATCCGGAAGGCGATGTCTCCCAAGACGCCAAAACGGATACCATGATGCCAGCAGCTACTCATGTATCAACTGTAACTGGAGTCACGTTCGGAGACGACATAACTGAACCTTCACCAGATGAAGAAATACCACAGGCCCGGGCAGGAAACACGCAGACCCCCGCGTCGTCCGTGACTATGGATATGAACGCTTGGGGCAATGTACAGGCGCACAGAATTGCCACCATAAATTCCAATACCATTGGCTCCTATCCAAAACATAACCTGTTACGCGACACACTACGAGCGGCGGAGATTGAAATTTCGCTGTTCCAAGAGCTACTGACGGGCACCTGGCCAGATTATTAACGGTTTTGCCACATTCGTCACTCAATAGTGACATTCCAAAACATTCGGCCTCCACCACGTTTCCACACTCGCATTGCGGTATGTCTAAAACTTTCAGGCTTCCTCGAAAAACGTCGACAATTCACAGCTGTGAACAGCATTTGTTGCTAAATCAGACTAATCCATTATGCATGCTGTTGGGGCCCATCTTTACCAGGCAGCGGGGTGTCACAGCTGAACCTCAACATGGATGTCGGCAGTTCACATGTCATGTACCTATTACATACAGTCTGGGTCGGTGCACGACGTCCTGCGGCTTTCTGAAAACCATTATTCTGCATAATAACGTTCGTCTCCGTGTTCTTCCGAGTTGAAATCCATAAGTAGCTGTCATACACTGCTACAGTAGACTTTTGACGGCCAGAGGGAGGCAAATTATCCACAGTTCCTGTATATATGTACCTCCTCCACGTCCAAGCAACATCTATTTGTTGCACTCCAAGAGGTGGGAGTCGTTCCTTACACAAAGTAACTGTGTGGACAGGATGAAATTTATGGACCTTTTAGGCATTGCATAACTACGGTCAACACTGTCTACTTCCTTCCTGGTGTTGCGGCTGAAACTGTCGGCCTTCTTATTCCATTGCATTGAGGCCAGCCATCTTGGACGCCATGTTGGACGCTGCAATTTTGAATCCAGAGATATTACACATAGAAGAGCTTCCAACTTAACTGCAGTACTCTCTGAGATACCTAGATGTGTCTCGCACAGACAGCATCCCAGGATGCCCCAGAGAGATACAACACCAAGAAGAACCGCTTCTCGGTTTTTGGCAAGAACAGTGTTTAGTTTCTTTTTTAAAATTTTTTATTAAAAAAGCAATACAAGGAAAACGTTTAAAGTACAAATCTTTATTTCATTATGATAATAATAGACAACATCACCAAACACTTTAATCTTATAACATTTATCATAAAATTTAAACCACGTATAAACACCTTCACTTTCATTAATTTTCCTTTGAGTTATAGTTCTAACAACAAAAGGCATATTAAACGTATAATATGAAGTACCTGGTCGGGTTGGGGATTTTCTCCACTCAGGGACTGGGTTTGTGTCGTCCTCATCATCATTTGATCATCATCGACGTGCAAGTCGCCCATGTGGTTTCATCTAAAGACATGCACAAGGCAAGCCGAACACCAACCTAGCTGGTGTCTAACAGCCAGAAATGCCACACTAAATCATCATTATCTCTACTGAAAACCTCACCACTTGAAAAGTCATAAACGCAATTACATCTTGATGACAGTCCTCCCTCACACAGAGTAACTATACAGATGCGATCAAATTTCAGAACTGAGCTTCTTGCTATGGCATAACTACAGTCAACACGGTCTAGGTTCCTTCCTGTAGTTAAGAGTAAAACTGATCAGCTGTCTTACCCACTCCGTCGCATTTAATCTGCTCAATATTGTTTTTTTTTTTTCGTCTTTGTTTGGATTGAGTGATATCTATGGACAACAGACATCAACAGACTGAGTAACTGTGCTCTTGATGCAATACACTCAATCAGCGACAGTATTCAGGATACCTTGAAATCAAAGTGAGTGTAATAAAACGCACATTTCCGCTTTGGTTCATATGCTGGTCATGTTATTATGTTTAAGGGATACATCTTTATAATGTAAAACTGAAAGGTGCTTATTCGCTCGATAAGCTCAGTAGCGACTAATAAATTATCAGACCGAACACACATTTTAATAAAACTCAAAGGCCATCCTTCTTCGATCAGAGTTACTGTGCAGAAGTAGACTCTTCAGAACATGCAAAGTACAAGATTGCAACAATAAAGTTCTAATACTGTACTCTAAGTAAGGTGAAAACTGTCCTGTACAGAAAAACCGTAATAGAAAGCGTACTTACATCATGGAATATTATACTCATTCAGGAAAGTCTTGAACTTACCAGAAAACGCGAATATGAGAAAAAAATATAGACACTCGACCCTGGCAACATACGTCATATTCAGTTTCGTAATCCGACACTCTTCTTCTTCTACTACGCCAGTCTCTGTTGACATGTAGTCAACTGATATGTAATTACAACAAGCGATTCAAAGAACAACGCCTTTTGATGGCTCTTCAGTGTGCTGTTAATTTTGACAGTACGATAATTCTTTAACCACGAATAAGACATTCCCATTCATTTAATTACAATAAATAATACCCGCAACTACTGATATACGAAAGATCCTCGGTTTACATATTTGATTTACGATTTTTTATGTAACCTGATAATATTAGGACGAGGTTTGGACAGTTTATTCAATTATTTAGATTTGCTGTGAAATGGCATATGTTCGTAAGACATACGTTCAATAAGCAGAACCCACTGAATGTGAGCTTCTACAGACAGCCAATACAGTGTCCTCATCTCTGTACCGAAAAGACCTGGGAACGACGTATAGCCTCTGTGTTGCGAATGTACTCGTCTCCCAACTCTTTTGTTAACTTTCAGATACGAGATGAAAACGTCTGACATCCTAAGGGACTCACAAGGAAACCTACCAAAGTGTCACTGTCCGATTTTTATGAAATTTGAATATGTTATAATACATTAAAAATATGAGGCAGAAGTAGAAAAATCGCGATTAGTTATGGAGAACTGAAGCGAATTTAATGATATTTGGTATGGAAGTATCTTTTGATAAAAGACGAACATCGGCCTAGGTATATTGCAGGGGGAGTGACAATTCGGGAGTTAACTACACCTAAAGAGACCCATTTTTTGTGCTCAAAATTGTTTTTATTTAATCGAAGTAAAATCTATGAAAACTTCAAAAGGAAGGTGAATTAAGGAATAAGTGTTTTTTAATATTTTTTAAATATATATATCAATATTAGGGGCGGTGGGGTAAACAACCATTACATTGCCCCTCTCGTTTGATACTGCTCATGAAACACTTTGTGGATCTATATTTTTGAAGTTTCATCTCTTCAATATATTTGAAGTCGCTGGATCCTAATCTGAAATCAGATTCTCAAAATTCATTATGGTGGATCCACCGGAAGACACACCACCTCAGCTGCTAACTGACCACTAGGCCGCCGGTGATACCTACATCGCCGGCCGCAGTCACGGTCTGCACGGCTGCTACGGTCGGGGGTTCGATTCCCCCCCATCGGGCCTGGCTATTTGTGTCGTCTTTAGTATAAGGTAGTTCATAAGTAGTTTATAAGTTTAGGGACTGATGACCGCGTGTTAAGTCCCTTAAGCTTAACAAACATTTGAACATCTACATCTATATCTACACGGGATGCTCTGCAAATAACGTTTAAGTGCCTGGAAGACCGTTCATCGAACCACCTTTATACTGTTCATCTACCATTGCTCTCTCGAATAGCGCGCGGAAAGAAAGAACACATGAATCTCTCCGTTATGTTCGTGGTAGTCCACAATATATTCTTGTTTTCGGAAGAGAATGTTGGAGATTGAAGTTTCGTAAGTAGACCACGCCGCAGCGATAAGCGCCGTTATTGTAATGACGCCCATCCCAGATCCTTTATAATGTCCGTGACGCTGTCTCCCCTATACCGTGCCAATAAAAAACGAGCTGCCCTTCTTTAGACTCTTTCGATGGCTTTCTTCAAACCCACTTGGCTAGGCAGCAATACTCCAAATGAGGACGGACAAGCGTAGTGTATGCAGTCTCTTTAGTCGTTCTGTTGCATGTCTTAAGGCTTCTTCCAATAAAACGCAGTCTCTGGTTCGCCTTTCCTACCATATTATCTACGTGTTCTCTCCAGTTTAAGTCTTAAGTAATAGTAATTTCTAGGTATTTTGTGGAGTTTACGGCCTTCACTTTTGATTCATTTATCTTGTAAACAAAGCTTAATGGATTTCATTTCGTACTCATATGGACGACTTCACACTTTTCATTATTTAGAGTCAACTGCCAAGTTTCACACCATACTGCTATCTTATTCAGATCGTTCTGCAGTCGGTTTGGATCTTAAGATGGATTTACTAGATGGGAAATGACGGCGACATCTGCAAACAACCTAAGAGAGTTGCTCAGATTTTCTCCCGGATCGTTTATGTAGATAACGAACAGAAGGACCAATAACACTACCCTGTGGAACGCCGGATAAGACTTCTGATTTAGTCGATGCTTTACCATCGATTGCTACAAACTGTGTCCTCTGTAACAGGAAATCCCACATCCATTCGCCGATCTTGGACAGTATTCAAATCAAATGTTTGTACAGCTTATGGGACTTAACTACGGGGTCATGTTCCTAAACTTACAAACTACTTACGAACTAGGACGGCACAAATATCCATGTCCGAGAGGGGATTCGAACCCCCGACCGTAGTGGCCGTGCACACCGTGACTGAAGCGCCTCAGTCTCCTCGGCCACCGCGGCCGGCTGGGCGGTATTCCATAACCACGCCATTTGATTAAAAGGGGATGTACATTAGCACACCTGATGATAGCAACATGGTCGATTACCGAAATATTGTGTCCTATGCACAAACATCAGGCTGTTCACCCGAGATCTATTTCACCATGAAATACGCCTGGAGAAATTGACGAATGATTAAAAAGACGTTTGTGAGGTACGGTGTCAAAGACCTTCTGGAAATCTAGAAATACGGAATCAATTTCCGATCCCTTGTCGATAGCACTCATCACTTCGTGTGAGTAAAGAGCTAGTTTCACATGAACGATATTTTCTAAATCCGTGGTGACCTTGTGTGAATAGATCATTCTGTTCGAGATAAATGTTTGTTAAGCTTAAGGGACTTAACTACGGGGTCATCAGTCCCTAAACTTACAAACTACTTATGAACTACCTACAACTAAGGACGGCACAAATATCCATGCCCGAGGGGGGATTCGAATCCCCGACCGTAGTGGCCGTGCAGACCGTGACTGAAGCGCCTCAGTCCCCTCGGCCACCGCGGCCGGCTGTTCGAGATAATTCATAATATTTGACTACAGGATATGTCCAAAACAATGCTGCAAATTGACGTCAATGAAATAGGGGTGTAGTTTAGTGAGTTACTCGTACTGCCTCACTTGGATATTGCTGTGATCTGCACAACTTTCCAGTATTTTAGTACAGATCCTTAGTTTAGCGAGCGGTTGTATATGGCTGTTAAGTAAGGACTAATCGCATCAGTATAGTCACATAGAAATCTAGTAGGTATGCAGTCCGGACCAAAGTTCCTCGTAGCAGGCAGCCCACACTTTCATCCCAAGTGGTAACCGTGGTTTCTCTGGAACAGGCAATCATTTTCTGTTGGAGACGTAAAGATAATGGCAAGAAGTCTGAGGCTTTAAGCTCGCTTGATTTAATTATACGAGTCTCAAGATTTGAACTGGAAGGTGCTAATGGATTTGTTTGACCGTCATTTCATGTGTCAGCTCTTTTCGACTCCGTTCCTTGCTAACTTATGTAAGTAGTTTGATGTTATAACCGAAGCAAGTGAGAGTTCGGTAGCCGCGAGTTACTGTCTGCTGCTAAACACTTTTCCCTGCACTGATCAATGTTCCCGGAGGCTCGTCCGCTCACGGCGTTGTAGCCTCGTGTAGCCGACGGGTTTTCGAGTAATGTTAACACATTGCCTAGCGCACGAGTCGATTAGACCATCGGTCAAGTTGGTTTCTATTGTTTATAATACAACTTTACCAATATACAGGGTGTTTCACTACGCGTGTTTGCCTCTGTAACTTATAAAATAATAGGTGAAGGGAAATTTTAATGCGGTAGGTCAACACAAGAAATGTTACACTTTCTGCAGAGCTATGAACACAGTTTATTGTATCATTTTCCAAAGAGTTACAGCACAAGGATATAATTTTTTAAATGGAACAATAGTTTTTCTATCGTGCATTGCATTCGTTGAAACCAGCTGCGTCCAAATCAATTTAAGCTACATTCCTATCACTGTTAGTTTGGGAGCTACAACCCTTCAAAGTTTCAGGGGCAGATACCACTCGCTGTACATAATACATGGCTGTGTGGTGGGGTTGGGGCGCCATGGTCCTCATTCATGGACCGCAAGGTCGCCCGATTTAACACCAGTAGATTTCTTTTTGTGGGGATATCTAAAGGATCGTGTTTATGTCACTGAGCCTACATCCCCAGATGATCTAAAACGGCGCATCGAGGAAGCATGTCGCTCCGTCACACCGGCGATGTTACATCTCGTCCGCAGATCCTTTCGACGGCGCGTTGCATTATGCATTGAGGAACATGGATACACATTTGAACATCTCATGTAAATCAACTTCCCACCGCCATAACATCCATCACCCACCACACAGCCATGTATTATGTACAGCGTGTGGTATCTGCCCCTGAAACTTTGAAGGGTTGTAGCTCCCAAACTAACAGTGACAGGAGTGTAGTTTAAATTGATTTGGACGCAGCTGGTTTCAACGAATCCAATGCACGATAGAAAAAAAAAAAGATTGTTCCATTAAAAAAATATATCTTTGTGCTATAACTCTTTGGAAAATGGTACAATAAACTATTTTCATAGCTCCGCAGAAAGTGTATAATTTCTTGTGTTGACCTACCGCTTAAAATTTCCCGTCACTTATTATTTTATAAGTTACAGAGGCAAACACACTTAGTGAAACATCCTGTATATATAAATCTCATTTTTTGTCCGAGCTGAACAACTCAACTGAACCTAATGAAATTTTGCACAGAATGTGTGATTTGCTACAGTTACAAGGTAGGATATCTTTCATGTCGAATAATAACCTCAATATTGTCTTAATGCAAATTACATGTTAATCTAGAGTTGTTAAGCATCCAACGATTGGCATTATTCTTCAGATGGAAGTGTGGGAAAGAGGCAAAGTACGTGGTTGAAGTGTGAAAGGTCACGGGCTTCTAAAATTGCTGAGATCAAGGAATTTTTCACCTTTAGTTTTAACCCAGCCTTCCCTTCTCAACGTAGCGAGGAGTCGCTAGACACCGGTTCGGCTTTCACGCTAAATTGTAGGTCACCTTTTGCCAGTTGGGGGGGGGGAGGTATTTTCAGAAAAGTGGATCACCAAGACGGATTAAATAAAGTGGAGGTGTTCCGAAACAGATGTGAACAATCACAGGGATACTTTGAGCGAGGAGGCGATGTAAGGAATGGGAAATGGCGCGCTCAGGGACCCTGGAAATTTCCAAATAGTAAACTCAGATCAGCAGGGGCAGAAAGAAAGATAGAGTGGTCAACAGGGTGTCGAATCCTTTGAAAAGAAAAGATAGACTAGTTCAGAGTGTATAGATACAAGTAATTCGAAGTATACCATTACCATCCATCACATAATGCCGAATATAGAATTCCGCGCAAACTACGCGTTACTATTTCGATCCAGTGGAACCTTCAGTAATGATTACAGTGAATATGAGATAATCGATACTTCGGGGTGGGGTGAGTTGAGAGTAGCTTCGTATGTCTACCAAGAACTTGTCAGTTCGATGTCACGCAGGATCATTTTGCGTTATCGGAATAAACGAGTGTAGACGATAACGTGTGTCCTTAAGCTCCACTAACGATTATAACCATCATTGGAAATGTCATCAACGTCTTCTACGCCATCCCCTCGACAGCAAATGCGAATTTGTAAGCTTGTGCCTCTGCTTCCATTGCATGTGACGGTCTCTACAGCACTCGTATGGTGCTAATGGAAGCACTCAAAGCCGTGTAACGATGTGAGTAGTGTTAGATGCATTAAGTGACATTCCAAACTGCATCAGTGTTCACACACACTCCAGTTAGTCCTGACAGAAGGACTTACACTCCTGGCCATTACAATTGCTACATCACGAAGATGACGCGCTAAAGACGCGAAATTTAACTGACAGGAAAAGATGCAGTGATATGCAAATGATTAGCTTTTCAGAGCATTCACACAAGATTGGCGCCAGTGGTGACTCGTACAATGTGCTGACATGAGGAAAGTTTCCAATCGATTTCTCATACACAAACAACAGTTGACCGGCGTTATTGGTGAAACGTTGTTGTGATGCCTCGTGTATAGAGGAGAAATGCGAACCATCACGTTTTCGACTTTGATAAAGGTCGGATTGTAGCCTATCGCGATTGCGGTTTATCGTATCGTGACATTGCTGCTCGCGTTGGTCGCGATCCAATGACGATATGGAATCGGTGTGTTCAGGAGGGCAATACGGAACGCCGTGCTGGATCCCAACGGCCTCGTATCACTAGCAGTCGAGATGAGGGGCACTTTATCCGCATGGCTGTGACGGGTCGTGCAGCCACTTCTCGATTCCTGAGTCCCTTGCAAGACAACAACCATCTCCACGAACAGATCGACGACATTTGCAGCAGAATGGACTATCAGTCATACATGGTGTTACCATGGCTGCGGTTACCCTTGACGCTGCATGAGACTGGATCGCCTGCGATGGTGTACGCAGCCGGCCGCGGTGGCCGAGGGGACTAAGGCGCTTCAGTCACGGTCTGCACGGCCACTACGGTCGGGGGTTCGAATCCCCCTCGGGCATGGATATTTGTGCCGTCCTAGTTCGTAAGTAGTTCATAGGTAGTTTGTAAGTTTAGGGACTGATGGACCCGTAGTTAAGTCCCATAGACTCTACAAACATTTGAACATTTGATGGTGTACGCAACGACGAACCTGGGTGCACGAATGGCAAAACGTCATTTTTTGGGATGAATCGAGGTTCTGTTTACAGCATCATGATAGTCATCCGTGTTTGGTGACATCGCGGTGAACGCACATTGGAAGCGTGTATTCGCCATTGCCATACTGGCGTATCACCCAGCTTGATGGTATGGGGTGCCATAGGTTACATGTCTCGGTCACCCGTTGTTCGCATCGACGCCACTTTGATCAGTGGCCGTTACATTTTAGATGTGTTGCGTTCCCTTCGAAACCGTACATTTAAGCAGGATAATGCACGACCGCATGTTGCAGGTCCTGTACGGGCCTTTCTGGATACGGAAAATGTTCGACTGCTGTCCTGGCCAGTACATTCTCCAGATCTCTCACCAATATCAGCTGACTCGTTACAATACGCCAGTCACTACTCTTGATTAACTGTGGTATCGTGTTGAAGCTGCATGGGCGTCTGTACCTGTACACGCCATCCAAGCTCTGTTTGACTCAATGCCCAGGCGTATCAAACCGTTATTACGGCGAAAGGGTAGTTGTTCTGGGTACTGATTTCTCAGGATCTATGCACCCAAATTGCGTGAAAATGTAATCACATGTCAGTTCTAGTATAATATATTTGTCCACTGAATACCCTTTAATCATCTGCATATCTTCTTGGTGTAGCAAGTTTAATGGCCAGTAGTGTACTTTCAGTCGTTGCGATCTATACAATTTGGAGATGTGTCGTTCTATAATACTTCTGTACATACAGTAATAACGTCTTTTCGGGACACGCGGCTTGACGTGGATGACTTTGAGAAAATAAGGAGCTGTTTAACGTGATAACAGTGATACAAAATTTAACCCCCAATTTATAGAATGAGATTCGTAGTTCAGTTAAATTCTTAGCACAATTGACCTTGTAATTTGCTTTTGCCGAATCTTTTTCCTATCCTTGAACATAATCGTCGAACAAACGTTAATGATCCACAGCCATTTTCTAATCATTTTCTGTAAAATGTTTTGCACTTTCATGCAATACCTATCATATGACTCCATAAAAACATAAAGTCGTATGGCTTGAATGAAGGAAGAGCCCGAAGGTCTGGTTCAGCCGTCTAACTAGAAAGGTTTTCCCTACCCTTCGCGCCGAAAGGCACCTTTCCCTTGCGAGGTTTAAGAACTGTGTACGGTAGAGTATGCAGTGTAGGTGACTGTATTTACAGTGTTGGAGCTGATGGTAAACGGGAGTGGGTGAACCCCGGTGTCTGCACATAGCATACTCCTCTCGAAAAGTAACCAGGAGGCCTCGGAGCTTAACGTCCCCACCCGACGGACGGTTCATCATCAACAGTGTCTCCTGCCCTCAATACATGAAAGACTGCGGAGGTCTGTATTTTAATCCAGGACATTGTCACTAAGACTGACGATCTGGACCTTGGGCCACCAGTCCTGTCCACTGTGCCGCAAGACAAAGGTACAATTGTGACGCACGTGACGCATCCGGACGTCTGCCCATCCAAGCACTGTCTGACTTCGATTATCTGACGGGAACCGGTGCATCTACCTCGGCACGGCCGATGACATATGAATCCGTGCTGTGAGGCGAAATCCAATACGAAATTTCCATATTTCATATTTAAGAAATCATCAGTTTACATATGTTGCTAACGAAGTATTTTGGATCAATAAATGAATAAAACAAATTTTAGACCACTGTGAATGTTGTACAGTCAATAAAACGAAACGCGCCTGGTGCACATAGTCACATCTATTGTAGTTGCATAGAAGGAAATGAAATATGCCTCAAAGATTTGTCTATGTTATTTTTGATAAATGTTGAACATCTGTGTGATCTGAAAGATTTTCATACCTCTCAAAACATAGACAAACATGTGCTTAACATGATATCATTTTCTGAAACGTATAATTAACTACAATTCTAATAAAGAAATATACATATGAATAAAGATAAGAAACGAGAAGAAATCTAAAAGCCTGTCATCTTAAATTAGGAACAGATATAGCAAACTACTTATCTAGTCAGATTTTGGAAACATGACACCATTCAAAATTTCTTCCAATTAATGCGAGTATATTATATCCTGACATCTCCTATGAGAGAGAATGGGATTCAATCTTTGGTGAAAGGTAAGTGCTTGGAGTTTATTAAGCTTTGTCTATTACGCCACACGTACCTCTTATCTTCAAAGCAGTTACTTGAATTATCCAATTGTACAAGTTTCTGTTTCTATTTTTCTCTATATGGCATAGAACAGCGTGGATAGCCATTGTCCTGTATTTTTAATTCAGGTGCATCACTTCCTTTGTTCGTAGTATTGCGTATATTTTACAATAACTGGACGATGTAATAGAAACAATTACTCTCATGATACAAATGAGGAATCTGACTGGGGAGGGTTTTACGTTCGAGAAATGTTTGTATTTGGGAAGTCGAATTGTTATTCTAAGATGATAGAAGTTAAAAAAGTAGTATATCATCACAAAGTTATTAAGGTAAAGATTGTAGCGTTTTATAGCCAGATTCAGACTTGTAATATTAATAATAGCAATAATAATGGAAGGTAAACAAAATCCAAACAAACAAATAAACGAAAAATGTGGAAACGTAACCCAATTTGCAACGTATGGTACCGAAGGATACGGTTCGTTACGTAATTATCAAACATTTAATGTAGTTAAGATCCATAGTGCTTTATCAGTCATGCAATTTTTCTAATTTACCTCAAATAATCAAAGATACACCAGGTGAGAGGCGTCCAATATTTCTACCCATTTCATCTGAATGTGAGAGAACGTAAACGGAAAATTTAAGATAGTGAAACTTTCACTCTGCAGCGGAGTGTGCGCTGATTCATCTGGATGTGAGAGAACGTAAACGGACAATTTAAGATAGTGAAACTTTCACTCTGCAGCGGAGTGTGCGCTGATATGAAACTTTCGGGACTCGAACCTGCGACCTTTGCGTTTCGCGGGCAAGCGCTCTACCGACTGAGTTATCTCGACACGACACACGATGCCGCATCACAACTTTACTTCCGCCAGTAACTCACCTCCTACTTTCCAAACTTCGAAACTTGCAAGACTAGCACTCCTGAAAGAAAGGATATGGTGAAGACATGGCTTAGCCACAGCCTTAGGTACTTTTCCAGAATGAAACTTTCACTCTGCAGCGGAGTGTGCGCTGATATGAAACTTTCTGGCAGATTAAAATTGGGTGCCGGAACCGGGACTCGAACCTGGGACCTTTGCCTTGCGCGGGCAAGCGCTCTACTGACTGAGCTATCCTTTCTTCCAGGAGTGCTAGTCTTGCAAGTTTCGCAGGAGAACTTCTGTGAAGTTTGGAAAGTAGGAGGCGAGGTACTGGCGGAAGTAAGGAAGTGAGGCGGTATCGTGAGTCATGTCGGAATAGCTCAATCGGTAGAGCGTTTGCCCGCGAAAGGCTAAGGTCCTAACTACGAGTCCCAGTTCCGGCACACAATTTTAATCCGCCAGAAAGTTTCAAGTTAAAATAAGTTTATTTAATGCAGACATTAGCTAACTAAATTAAGTTTGTAGGAAATCTAGAATGAATGAAGCAGAATGGAGAATTGGAACATAATAATGCATCTGTGCTCCAACTCCAACCACGCCCACACGATGGTACTTAGATGGAAGTCGTGTAGTTGCGGCCCAGTTTCCCATCCTCAGGAACTTGATGCCCGCTGCTACCGGCGGCCGTTGTAAGGCAATGGCGTCGCGCTGTGGCCACTCGCAAATGGCCGCTCGAGGTAGCAGCGGGACGAAGCCGGCCGCTCATCATTTATTCACCACAGGAGGAGACCAGCGCTACACTTTGGCAGGGCTCGGCACTTAAGTCCCAAGTTTCTGATCTCACCAAAGGCGCAGCCATGCTTACGGCACTTGTTACAGACTACCAGAAACCGAAGCAATTACAAACCCTATACAACATGAATGTTTCGGGTATGAAATGAATATTTGCATAAAATCTTCACTGCTGACAAGTGAAATAATGCAGGCTGCGACCACAATTACAGTGGGTATGCAGTTTGCATCAATATTTTTGAAGTGGTGATTACAGAAATGTATAAACTACGTGTCATCGTCTATTACATTACGAAGATACAATATTCCACTCACAATGAACCAATTCGTCCGCCTGCTCCGACAGCCAAATGTTCACGGCCGCTTTCACTTCATCGTCGTCATTGAAGCGCTGCCCGCCAAGATGGTGTTTCAGGTACCGGAAAAGGTGAAAATCGCTAGGAACAGGGTCGGGGCTGTATGGTTCATGGTCCAAAACTTCCCAGCCAAAGGAATCAATCAAATCCCGAGTCTTTTGAGAGGTGTGAGGCCTAGCATTATCGTGCAGGAGCAAAACTTCTTTTGTCAGCATGCCGCTCCTTTTGTTCTTTATTGCTATGCGGAGCACAGTTGCACAGTAGGCATCTGAGTTGATTGTCGTTCCTCGTGGCATAAAGTCCACTAGCAAAACACCGCGCCGGTCCCAGAACACAGTTATCATAATCTTGCGCTTTGACAGCGTCTGTTTGGCTTTGACCTTGACGGGAGAAGTTGTGTGTCGCCATTCCATCGATTGTCGCTTGCTTTCTGGAGTGATATGGGATACCCATGTTTCATCTCCAGTTACAATTTGACTCAACATGTCATCCCCTTCTTCCTCGTAACGAATGAAAAAGTCCAATGAAGTGGCAAATCTCTTCCCTTTGTGGTCACCTGTGAGGAGTCTGGATACCCACCGAGAACACACTTTCTTAAAGTTTAGGTTTTCAGACACAATTTTGTACAAAACAGATCTTGAAATTTGTGGAAATTCTAAGAAAGAGCGGAAATTGTGAATCTTCTGTCCTTACGAATCTTTGTTTCGACTGCAGCCACCAAATTATCAGTGATCACAGAGGGCCGGCATGAGCGTTATTCGTCGTGTACGTTTTGACAGCCGTTTTTAAACTCTCTAACCCATTGACGCACTTTACCTTCACTCATTGCATTCAAGCCATAAACTTCTGTTAACTGACGAATTTCTGCAGCTGATAGGCTTCTCGCGATCAAAAAACGTATCACCGACCGTATCTCACACGCGGCGGGCGATTCAATAATCGTAAACATTATAAAGTAGCACAGCGATGCGTACACGTCAGCTACAGAGCTGCAACTGGCATCAGTGTGAACGGGAAGGATGCCGGCAAGTGGCGCAGTGGCTTGTTGCAACGTCCGCGCGAACTACGGGACTATACGCGCGAACGGTCCTTACTTAAAAAACAAGCCTCGTATTACGCGCACCACTTTTGACCCTTGGAGTTCTAGGGTTCGACAGCCTGGAAAGAGAAACTACACATGTTCGAAATAGTAACGTCCAATGCTGATGTTCTGCACATATAAATACAAAATAAGCTACATGATGTTGCGGTCAATTCTGACGTCAGTATTGTAGTAGTCGCCAAGGAGCGCAAAAATATTTGCCGCTGGACAGAGTGGAACCCATGACCCTTTTAATACAAATCCAACAGTGACGGCGCGTCCTATGTCTTCAATGGTTTCGTTAAAAGTTTTCGCTGCCCCAACTATTTTCAAACAAATATTTTGTTACAACGAAGAGTATAAATGCCTTTTATCTTCAAAATCGCAAAACCGTCCAGAGATATGTGCCAAGTAACAATAAATAAATTATTGTTGTTCCCGTATCTGTTAAAGGAAGATTGTATTTTTAAAAAATGCTTCCAGTTAGTTTCAGTTAAGCCTTTACAGAATGTTTTGACTATACACACTAGCACTGACTTTGCAAAACCATGGTCTTGAGGCATGTTTACCGAGAAGCGTCATCCACTAACCCAGGGGACCGAATCGAGATTAAAGGAGCGTATGTGTCAGAATAATGTTGTGCCATCTCCTGCCTTTAAATGGAATTGTCCTGATTGTCACACATTTTTCTCTAGGGAGTCTGTGATAACAGAGGATATGATTGCCACTAAAGGCACAGTCGATTTCTGATTCATAATAGTTCTATAGTTTATTTGAGGGCTCTACGTGGATTGTTTTTGGGGAGTACTATTAGGTGAAGGCATTTTGGTGCAGGACATCAAGCTAAGAGCGGATTCCAGTTTGTGGCTTCGTGGGGACCAGGGGATCGGTTTGGAAGTTCAGAGCCAGAAATCTCGCAGCAGCGTTGTTTCCTGACGAGGTGCCGGCACTTCACCAGCTGCAACAATGCAAAGGCACATTTTATCCACGTTTATTGTAAGCAGCAAGCACATGGGTCAGCATTATTGCAGATTCAACAATCACGCTCCATGAGACAATATTTCAGTGTCATAAGACTTTACCGTCAGCCATCTCAGTTGTACACGAATATATCCAGGACGATTACTAGGTTTTTCAGCCGTGGTCAATGTTGTTGCTGTTGTGGTCTACAAGCAGCAGACTGATTTGACGCAGCTCTCCACTCCACCCTGTCCTGTTCAAGCCTCTTCATCTGAGAATAAGACCGGCAATCTAAGTCCTTTTGAATCTGCTTACGGTATTCGTCCCTCGGTTCCCCTCTACGATTTTTACCCCACACACATCCTTATATTGCTACGCCGACGATTACTTGATGTCACGGAATGTGTCCCACCAACATAATCCTCCGATTAGTCAGGATATTATAGAAACTCATTTTCTCGCCAATTCTGTTGACCACCTCCTCATTAGTTACTGATCTACCTATCCAGTTTTCGCCTGTAGCGCTACGTTTCAAAACCTCTTATCATCATTTTGTCTGAAGTCCCTATCGTCCACGTTTTACTCCCATACCATGCACTATAGACAAATGCATTCAGAGAGAACTTCCTAACATTTAAATTAAAGTAGGTTGTCATCAAATTTCTCTTCTGCAGAAACGCTTTTCTTTCTATAGCGATTCTGATTTTTATACTTTCCTTACTACTGCCATCAGAACTTATTTTGCTACCTAAATAACAAAACTCACTTTCTACTTTTATTGTTCCATTACCTAATTCCTTCAGCATCGCTCTATTTCTGCCAATACATTCTATTACCCTTGACTTCCTCTTGTTAATATCTTATACCCTCCTTTCAAGACAATGTCCGTAAATTCAATTGCTTTTCCAGGTCCTTCTCTGTCACTGACAGAATTATTGTGTCTTCCGCAAACTGCCAAGTTTTTATTTCTTTTTTCTGAACTTTAAGTTCATATCCAAAATTCGCCTTCCATTCCTTCACAGCTTTCTTAATCTACAGATTAAGCAGCATTGGGGGATGGCCACAAACCTGTCTTACTCACTTTCCAACAACTGTGTCACTTTCATGTACTCTGTAATTGCAGTCTGGTTTTTGTCACGTTAAATATAATTCTTCGTTCCCTAAATTTTACGCCTGCTACCTACATAATTTTAAAGAGTGTATTCTATTCAACAACGTGAAAAATCATTCTCCAGTTATACAAATGCTAAAATCGGTCGCACCAGTAAACCTTTCACACCACTGGTTTGCATTCTTAATTCAAAAAATGTTCAAATGTTTGTAAATCAATGGGTCTTAACTACTGTAGTTATTGGTCCTTAGGCTTAAAAAACTATTTTAACTTAAGGACAACACACACACACACACACACACACACAAACACATATGCCCCAAGGAGGATTCGAACCTCCGACGATGAGCAGCCCTGCACTCCACATCATGGCACCTTAGAGCGCTCGGCCATTCCACCGCGGCTCCTTAATTCAGTTATGAAAATATGGGTAATGACATTCGGTCCATTATTGTCCAGTAGACATACAAGTACCCCATTAAAATTACTAGGACCCAACATATTAATCTCTGTTGTCCATCATGAATGGCTCTCGATAGGTTTTTCGGAAGATGTTTTCCTGTACTGAAGAGAAATTTCGGGGGAGAAAGTAACAATACGTACAGAATATCTGCTGAAAAACATCGTACTTTGAAATTATTAATATGCATTATCTTTCAAATTCAGTTGCCATTGTTGGGATCTGCAGTAAGATGCAGCTACCCTTCTGTACAGGTCTCTTTATCTTTGAATAAGAACGGCTCCATCATCGATATGTACCTGCATCTATTCGTTGGCTTCCCTCGAGATTCATAGCTCCCCCCTCTGACACACACACACACACACACACACACACACACACACACACACACACACACTCAAACACACACACTGAAACATACTTGCCTCTGGTACTAAATTGACCATATCTTGATGTCCCAGAATGTATTTCAGTCACCAAATATTAGAAATGCATTTTCTCCCCAATTATGTTCAATATCTTCTCCTTAGTTATATGATCTGCCTAAGCATTCTTCCTGTAACATCAGTTTTCAAGATCCTCTATCCCCTTCTTTTCTGAAATTTTTTTCGTCCACATTTGACTTCCGTACAAGGCTACACTCGAGAAAAGACTTCATAAGAGGTAAATTAATATTTATGGTTGAATTTCTTCAGAAATGCTTTTCTTCCCGTGGCCTACTGCATTTTATACCGTCTCTATTAGCCCCATAGAAGTTATTGTACTGTCCCGTTTTCTAATCAGCACAGGATGATTTAATTCCATCACATTCCATTACACTTGATTTCCCATTGATAATCTACCGCTTTGCTATAAAGACACAGTAAATTCCATAGTTGTTTTCCAGTTACTTTGCAGTCTCCGACAGAAGTACAATGTCGTCGGCAAACTCTTCTCCCTTAACTTCAATTCCGGGTTCAAATAAGGTCAATCTAATATGAATCTAATTATTCAGTTTTTGAAGTCAAGTCTTCCTGCCATAAAGAGAGTTTTGTTGAAACCTTGAGTTTCTTCTTCAGTTTGTTGGGCTTCTCCTTTATTATATATATGTTAGCTGCATTATCCATATATCGTGTTTGATTTCTCCACTCCTGGTAAGGTAGGGATGTTTCACAGTTGCGAATTATAATAAGCTGTTTTACTGATTCACCTGGTATTACGGGGAGCGGTCTGTTCGCTAGATATGTCACCTTGTTCTGCGATTGATAGCATCGCAGCGGTATGCGTAACGCGCAAATGTGATCTGCCGAAACGTAAACTGGTAACAATGATATTGCAAACAGTCAAAGAACGCAAGTTCTTCAGGGAAATAAAACAAAAACTAGCATTTCTTGTGTAAAGAAAAATGCTAGAATTTAATGTTCATTTCTGTATCCATCTGGTAAAATTGGACACAAAATTACGTCAAATTTAAACTTTTTCAAGTTTTTTTAGTCATAATAATAAGGAGTTCCACTTCTCAGAATTTTAGAACCTTACAGCCAGAGGAATATCACATTATATTCATAAGAGTGGTATTCTGAAGATTGAACATTAACCAAAATATAAAAGAAGGGATGGACGTAAAATGAATGTAGAAACGGCCATAAGGTTGCGAAATAAGAACTGAAACTATCATGCTAACGTAGTCCAGTAAGAAAACATTTCTAGTATAAGAGTCCATTCAAGAAAGAAAACGAAAAATATGCAATGGTGAAAATTTCACCAACTGACTTTTACCATAACCACAAATAATACACAAAAGATAAATGTTCTATCGATGGGCTCCAATTATTATTTTATACACATTTTTAAGACTAATAGCGACGTATAAATTACTTTATTAGCTCCTCAAGCATATTATGCCAAAATGCTAGGTAATATTCATAACCAACTGGTTATCTTCGAAATTGGTACAACGTATCTTTCATAAAGGCTGAAAGAATTACTTTCTCACACGAAAATGTAAAGTAAATTACAGCGTTGCCTCGTATGAGATGTCCTGTATTTTTTATGAAAGGATCAAGTCCCATTTCTGTCCATATACTCCCGGTTTATGAAAGCTTTCTTCCAAATATGTCCAGTAGTAAAGGAAGATATAACGAAACGGGACCGGAATTATGATTGATGCCTTTCAGTTCAGCCCGTGGCAGCGACAGCGACGGCTACGGTCGTGTTTCCGTATAGAACTCATCGTTCCGGCTTAATTTCCCAGGAGAAATGCACCAATATCCGGCGTGATCAATATGTATGAAGCACCACTACCTCACTCACCTCGATAAACAGACAGCAGCGAGTCATAGCCGATTATAAATACACTCCATCAGTACTCAGAAACATGATTATCAAGCTAAGGCTATTTGACAGAGCCGTTAAAATGGAGGGCCCTGCGAGGGGATGTAAAACATAAATCATCATCCGTTCATACGAGAACAGTATGCGGAGAGTAATTTAGAATTCTTGTCCACGCATGAATTACCGGTTTACTAGCGTACTGTCTGTCTAATAATCGACAGTATTAACTGCAAGTAGTCTCATTTGGAGTAATGGAAGTTATTTATTGTAACAAATAAACTGCTCAGCAGCCGTCAATCTTCGGTGGGACAGATAGTAAAAGTTCAAATAAAATCAATTATCTGCACCAGTCACTCTTTTTATTATTCCAACGACGCGTTTAGAGAGTTTACACTCTCCAGCTAGTTCTTATTTAGGGTTTCATTTTTCTACAAAACGCATACACACTCTTGTTAATGTAGGTAGGTACAAAGATTTACATGTAAGTATTGATTTGGTTACTTAGTTTGTTCTAGTGTATATAACTCTGAATTTTTCGCAAACTGACATCTTAGTAGAACTAGGCACAGTGGACATGAGGCAAAACAAACAAACCAAAGATTACGACTCCACAGATATATTGCCTTGTCTCAAGGATCATATACAACTAACTAAACACTGTGGGCTATTGAATATGTTTAAAACAGTTTATAACTGTTTCAAACAATGTTGAACAGATGGGGCATAACAGCTTTTAGATAATTGCAGAACGACATATTGAACATAGCTGTTTATTTTTTCCCAGTGCTACCGGTTTCGGTCATTTACCATTATCAAGCGTTAGCAGAGATTAGCTAATAGCTCAACTTGTCGTTATACAAGAATTCAAAATTATAACATAAGTATTTACTGTCATTATTCTAGTCATTGATAGTATCACAGTGACTGACTTACAGACTGTAACAGTGGCTGTAACAATGTAAACAAAATCCATGGTTCCACCTTAAGATGTGAGTGTAAACTCACTAAAAGCGTCGTGGGAGGAACAAAACGAATAACTGATGCAGATAATTGCTTTTATTTGGACTTTTATTGTCATTAACAGTCTCAATACCTTACCACAGTCCAATATGAACGATATAAAGTGGGGCAGATATTGAGCTGCAGAAGCTGTATGGACGTTTATGGAGTTCGTAATATTTGTTTCTTCAGACACAATATTATTTTTCCGCGTAAAGCATATGAATATTGCGCAGAAACTCATATATGTAAGCCTTTCTGTCATTGCTTTGGATACTTTCATGTATATTAGATACGACTACCCAGAGGGATATCAACCATAAAACACTACATTTATACAGTATGATATTAATATCTCTATATGAACATATTTTCCGTCAGGAAAAGTAATTTACCATAAGTTCAACATAACAAAGTATTTTCAAGACTTTTAAGACAGAAACCGGCTTGAGACATATAATTATTATACGTGACTGATCTCACAATGTTTCCTACCTTACCTCCCCCCCCCACTCCTCACCTCCGCCCCATTTGTACGTAACATCTCAGTGTATTCATTCATTAGTTTGATTGTCGTTCTCACCTTCCTACCAGCTATGTTGAGGTTTTATTTATCATACTACAGCTCATTAGTGTGATTCAGTTCTTTCTCCTGTTCTTTGGCAGAAAGTACTTCTTTATAAAGCAAAATCTTCCTTGAAAATAGTCATTATTAAATATTTATTTCCTATTTTCATTTTAGTAACTTTGCGTCTAATAATTTTTCTACGTTGCTAAATTACATTGTTTGCAATTCAATGCATTATATTCAGATTCCTCATCTGACAGCTTGAGAGATACTTTCAAGTACGGTTTAAATTATATGTTCTGGGTTTAAGTATTCTTTTCTGTTGACATTATAGATTAGATAACACAGTGAAAAGCACGCCTATAAACATGGTTTATATGAATATAAAACTATCAATGTTTTCAGCGCTCTGCCTGCCGAACAAGAAGTGAATCCTTAAATACCTGAAATACATTGGATGGATACCCCTTTCACCATTATTCCCTTCGAAATTTCGAGCCTGTGTTTCACTGTTATTTCTTCCTAATTTGATGGTTCTACGGTAGAATATGTTACAAAGGCTGCAGCAAGATGATATACGTATATTTTAAACTGAAGCAGAGTAAAGCTAGTGTAACACACGTCTCATTTGTTATGCACAGTGTGGTGTTGATGGAAACGCAGAGTTGCACACAGGAAATGTCAACAGGTCGAATGTCAAACCCAGCTGGCCACTGTGCTGTAAATCCTATTCTTCCTTTCTTTTTCTGGTAGGGGGCTTTGACTCAGATGACTGAAAAACCTTCTATCACCGTAACTATATAATGTAGTTCTGATATCTGTATTATCGTGGTGGGAAACACGTAGAAACACGAAGTCTAGTAATACATTATAATTTAATATTTATTATGCTTTTTTATCAAACGTAACCAACAAAATGCGAGTCAGGTTGGCCGGCGCCGTTTTAACTTTTCCCAGGGATGTACTATTTTTAATGATATTGACGAAAAATGTTAATATTTTTGGTCTAATACCGTTGCTACGCTTATTTATCTGATAGACTTCTTTAAGGGTAAAATAAATACGAAAATTTCCGGTTATCAGTTTTATTACTGTTGACACCAAAGATTAAACTGTTTAACTAATGTCTAGCTCTTCGCATTCGTAATCGAAGTCCTCATACAACAACCGTTCTAAATAATATATAAGATTACTTCTAACTAATAAAAACAGTCGATCCGGGAGAAGTGTCACATTATTCAAAATTGTTTCAAATAATAGATTAAAAATCAACTTAAAGACTCGAGTTTTCTCGTAGAACTACTTCGTTAACTTCTCACGACTGAATACTAAAGGTGAAAATGAGAGATTGACAGGCACAATTTGGATAAAACATAGAGGTGACACAAAACTGAATTACAAGCATTGTATTTGGATCCACTTCTTAATCAGTTTAGTGTTACAGGACACTCCTAACAGTTACTCGTAACCGATAGAAAAGTGTGGCAGCAGAAACAAAAATCTGAAGTACGAGAATTTCTATACTACGACAAAAGACAATGCTTTGACATCTCAACCTGTACCTCAGTGTTTTATTCAGTTATAATGTAAATCTTGTTACAAAATTGGACCAAAATGGATTGAGCGTGAAAAATCAAACCTTACATAATTTTTAAATCAAGCTTCGGCATTGAATGAACAGTTATTCCACTAATGAAGAATTCTCGGGCTTCCAGCCGGGTGGCGGTTTCTTCAAACTGCGACGTTTCGGCGAGTGACATACCCGTCATCTTCTGGCGAAGTGCTGAGACTGGACAGATGCCGCGCTACCTGCGTGTGCCCCCCACCACCCGGACACGGGAGGCTGGGTCCAGCGCCGTCGGCGAACGGGGCGGGGGGGGGGGGGGTGGGGAAGGGGGCGCCAGAAGATGAAGATGACGGGTATGTCACTGGTCGAAACGTCGCAGTTTGAAGAAACCGCCACCCGGCTGGAAACCCGAGAATTCTTCATCAGCCGGCCGCGGTGGCCGAGGTGACTGAGGCGCTCCAGTCACGGTCAGCACGGCCACTACGGTCGGGGGTTCGAATCCCCCCTCGGGCATGGATATTTGTGCCGTCCTAGTTCGTAAGTAGTTCATAAGTAGTTTGTAAGTTTAGGGACTGATGACCCCGTAGTTAAGTCCCATAAGCTTAACAAACATTTGAACAACATTCTTCATCAGCAATATACGCCGGGAAAGATTACATTCTCAGTTATTCCACTATTTGAACAGAACGATTCCTTGCCATCAGTACTACTTTACATGTTGATGTGTCTTCATCTGGAGCTCTCCACACTACCCTGTCCTGTACAAGCCTCTTCATCTCGGAATAAGAACGGCAACCGACATCCTTTTGAACCTGGTTACTGTATTTGTCTCTCGGCCAACCTCTGCGATTTTTATCCCACATCCCTCCTATGATAATTGACAGTTCATTAATGTATCCCACAAATTAATCTCTTCTCTTAATCAAGATACGCCAGAAATTTCTTTTGCCGGCCGCGGTGGCCGAGGGGACTAAGGCGCTCCAGTCACGGTCTGCACGGCCACTACGGTCGGGGGTTCGGATCCCCCCTCGGGCATGGATATTTGTGCCGTCCTAGTTCGTAAGTAGTTCATAAGTAGTTTGAAAGTTTAGGGACTGATGACGCCGTAGTTAAGTCCCATAGACTATACAAACATTTGAACATTTGAAATTTCTTTTCTTCCTTATTCTTCAGTACCTCCTCAGTAGTTACGCGATCTACCCACATAATCTTCACGACTGGACTGTAGCACCTTATTTCATATTCTTCTATCATCTTTCTGTCTGAACTGGTCATCAACGTTCATATACGTACAGTGCTACGCTACAGACAAAAATGATTTCGAAACATTTAATAAATTTTGGATGTCAACAAATTCTGCTTCTTCAGAAGTACTTTTCTTCTCATAGCCCTTTTGCATTATATATTTTCTTTACTTAGGCTATTATAAGATATTTTGCTACCCAATTGTCATATCGCTTATACGAATTTTATTGTCTCTTTACCTTCTCTTTTTCCTTCAGCGTCACCCACTTTTCTTCGCCTACATCCCATTGCCCTTCGTTTACTCTTGATAATGTTCGTCTTATAACCGCCTTTCAAATTACTGTACATACCGTTCAATTGTTCTTCTGCGCCCTCTGCTACCCGTTACACAATTACTACACAACTGACCATTAAAATTGCTACACCAAGAATAAACGAAGATGATAAGCGAGTATTCATTGAACAAATATATTATACTAGAACTGACGTGTGATTACATTTTAACGCAATTTGGGTGCATAGATCCTGAGAAATCAGTACACAGAACAACCACCTCTGGCCGTAATAACGGCCTTCATTCAAGCAGAGCTTGGACTCTGTGTACAAGTACAGATGCCCATGCAGCTTCACACTATACAACAGTTCATCAAGAGTAGTGACGCGTATTGTGACGAGCCAGTTGCTCGGCCACCATTGACCAGACGTTTTCAGATGATGAGAGTTCTGGAGAATGTGCTGGCCAGAGAAGCAGTCGAACATTTTCAGTATCCAGAAAGGCCCGTACAGGACCTGCAACGCGCGGTCGTGTATTATCCTACTAAAATGTAGGATATCGCAAGGATCTTCAAATGTTCAAATGTTTGTACAGCTTACGGGACTTAACTGCGGGGTCATCAGTCCCTAAACTTACAAACTACTTATGAACTACTTACGAACTAAGACGGCACAAATATCCATGCCCGAGCGGGGATTCGAACCCCCGACCGTAGTGGCCGTGCAGACCGTGACTGTAGCACCTCAGTCCCTTCGGCCACCGCGGCCGGCCGCAGGGATCTAATGCAAGGTAGAGCCATGGGTCGTAACTCCCACTGTTCAAAGTGCCGTCATGAAAATAAGACGTGACCGAGACGTATAAGCAATGGCACCCCATACCATCACGCCGGGGGATACGCCAGTATGGCGATGACGAATACACGCTTCCAATGTGCGTTCACCGCGATGTCGCCGAACACGGATGGGACCATCATGATGCTGTAAACAGAACCTGGATTCATTCGAAAATTCGTGCTCCCAGGTGCTCCTTTCTGCGATGCAGCGTCAAGGATAACCGAAGCTATGGTCTCCGAACTGATAGTCTTTGCTGCTGGAAATGTCGTCGAACTGTTCGTGCAGATGGTTATTTTCTTGCAAACGTCCCCATCTGTTGACACAGAGATCGAGACGTTGCTGCACGATCCGACAGAGCCATGCGGATAAGAGGCCGCTGGAATCCAGCACGGTTTTCCGATTCCATATTCTGTTAACAGTGATGGGATCGCGACGAACGCGAACAGCAATGTCACGATACGATAAGCCGCAATCGCAATAGGCTACAATCCGACCTTTATCAAAGTCGGAAACGTGATGGTGCGCATTTCTCTTCCTTACACGAGGCATGACAACAACGTTTCACCAGACAACGCCGGTCAACTGCTGTTTGTGTATGAGAAATCGACTGGAAAATTTCCTCATGTCAACACGTTGTAGGTGTCACCACCTGCGGCAAGCTTGTGTGAATGCTCTGAAAAGCTAATCATTTGCATACCACAGCATCTTTTTCCTCTCGGTTAAATTACGCGTCTGTAGCACGTTGTTTTTGTGGTGTAGCAATTTTAATGGCCAGGAGTGAATGTTATCGGCAAACTGCAATTTTTTTTTTTTCGTCTCCCTCAACTTTAATTCATTCTCCAAATTTCTTTTGACGTTTCTTCATTTTATATCTCTGGGATGCGGTAGTAGAATGAGGTGGACAAGGTCTGCAACTAATACTTTAGAATACTCAACATTAATGTGCTCGTGATGTGTAGCTTCGTCCTAACTACAAAACAGTTCTGCAATGATCTCTTCTACAACAGTCAATAGCAGTTTTCCGGATTGTGCTAATATAGACTGGTGGCTCACTTTGACGGATCTCCTGGAACTGTAGCACTCGTTGATCTGCTTCGTACTCTGCTGCGGTCATGTACTGACTGCTATTATGACTTTCGTGACTGTGGTGCGCCGGCATATCTTGGCGAGCCACTGTCTTCCGATTGGCCGGCGCGCGAAGCAGGCAGAGAGGTAACGAGACTGCAGGCGCCCTCGGCAGCCGAAGTACTGTGGAGCGAGTTATCGCTCGTCTTCTACTAGCGCGGCGACTTGCACGGACCGCCGGCGTTGTGGCGAATAACGACGCCACAACACTTCACAGCCTTCTCAATGTACGGATTGAATATCTTTGCGGAAAGGCTACAAACCTGTCCCAATCCCTTCACAACTACTGCGTCCTTTTAATGTCCTACGACTCATATAACTTCTGTCTCGCTTTCGTACAAGTCGTATGGGCACGTATTTTACCAATGCTACCTTCAGAATTTGAAATAGTGCATTTCAGTTAACTTTCTTCAAAAGCTTTCTCCAGATATACAAAAACTAAACATTTAAGTTTGTCTTTACTCCACCTGTTTTCTAATGCAAGTACTTGTGTCCCTACAGTTTTTCTAAATCCAAACTAATCTTCCCCGTGGTCAGATTCTATACGATTTTCCATTTGTCTGTAAATAATTCATGTCAATATTTCGCATCATCATCATCATTAAAGACTATGGCTTTCACTGTTCAGTCTGGAGCATAAAACCTCTAATAAAATTCCTCCATGATTCCCTATTCAATGCTTACACAGATGCCTCGACTGATGTTAAGCGTTTTACTTCAAAATCATTCTTCACCGAATCTAAGTATTTTCTTCTTGGTCTACCTCGACTCCTCTTATCCTCCGCTTCCGAGCTCATGAGTCTCTTAGGTAACCTTGCTTCTCCCGTGTGTGTAACATGACCCCTACCTGTTTGCTCTAATTGCTTCATCTATGGTGTTCATTCCCAGTTTTTTGGTTTCCTCATTGTGGACGCCTTTCTGCCATTTGTTCCTATCTATTAGTACCTGCAATCATTCTTACTACTTTCGTATCTGTAACCTCTACCTTATGAATAAGGTAACCTGTATCCAACCAATTTTCGCTCCCACACAAAAAAGTTGGTCGAAAGATAGAGCGGTGAACTGCTATCTTAGTCTTGGTATATACTTCCTTCTTTCAGAAGAGAAAAGATATTTGCTGAGCACTCACTGCATTAGCTTTACTACACCTCGATTCCAGTTCTTCTATTATGTTGCCATCG
Organism: Locusta migratoria; assembly: GCA_026315105.1. Taxonomy (NCBI): domain Eukaryota; kingdom Metazoa; phylum Arthropoda; class Insecta; order Orthoptera; family Acrididae; genus Locusta; species Locusta migratoria. The sequence continues at coordinate 711,003,604 of CM048745.1, read as the reverse complement.
TGTGAGAAAATACATCTTGTTACTTGAAACTGTCCACCTGTTCTAACTTTGTGCCTCCCATTTGGTACTCAATCTGTTTAAATCTCTTTCCCACAGACATTGATTTTGTTATCGAAATGCTCATCTTCATATCATAACCCTTACCACTCTGATCGATCTCCGAAATATGAGTTTGCAACCTTTCAAGCGTATCTGCCATTACAACTAAGTCATCCGCATATGCGAGACTGCTTCTTTTGTTTTCACCTGTTTTAATTCCACCCTGCCAGTCTACTATTTTCAACATATGATCCATTAATAGTATGAACAACAGTGGTGACAGGTTACAGCCTTGCTATACCCCCGAAACTATTCTGAATCATGAGCTTAATTTGCCGTCTACTCTAACTGCTGCCTGGCAGTCTGCGTAAAGACTTTTAATTGCCTGTAGAAGTTTGCCTCCTGTTCCACAATCTTGTAGAACTGACAATAGTTTACTCCTAGGAACACGGTTATAACCCTTTTCTAGATATATAAAACATAGATACAATTTTTCTGTACGACTCATAGCACTTCTCCATTATCAGCCGTAAGCTAAATATCTGGTGCTGACAGCCTCTAAGAGGCCTAAATCCACACTGATTTTCATCTAACTTGTCCTCAACTGAACTCGCACTCTCCTTTCAACAATATCTGAGAATATTTTGCCTATAACGCTAATGAAAGAGATACCTCGATAGTTGCTACAAACTTTTCTGTTTCCATTTTCAACGATGACTTATAGAAATGATAATTCTGCACTTTTAGCATTTGTCTGCGCCGGCTTTCTTTGGAATTAGAATTATTTTAAACTTGTTGAAGTCTGGGGGTATTCTCCTGTCACGTACAATATATTTTGCACACAAGGTGCAACAGTTTCTTCATGACTGACTCACAAGCAACGATGTTAGCAGTACAGAGGGAATATCATCCATGGGCCTTGTTTGGACTCTGTCAAATTCTTCTCGCCGTATTGTGTCTGCTGTCTCATCTACGTCTACTTGCATTTCCAGTTCATTTCTCTTGTATAGGCCCTGTATCTATTTTATCCATCTTGCATCTTTACCTTCTTTCTACAATTCGCAATACTACTAGTTTTCCACCTGGGTACTTGATATTCATTCATCTACATTTCTCTTATTCCCGTGTGTCTTTTACCTAGTTAGACATTCTTCTACGGTCTTGTATTTTCCCCCTCAGGCATGGATATTTGTGCCGTCCTTAGTATTAGCTAGTTCATAAGTAGTTTGTAAGTTTAGAGACTGATGACCCCGTACTTAACTCCCATAAGCTCTACAAACATTTGAACATTTTCTTGCATTTTTTCTTTAGCTACTACTGCTTATCCACTCTGGACTTACTGTGAACCCCATTTTTAGGCGTCTGTACTCTCTTTGCCTGTTTCATTTGTTACATTTTTTAACTTATCATTTCATCAATTAATTTCAATATTCAATATTGCAAAGCCACTCTTTACTTCCCATTAACCCCACTTTTCAGCCGCCTGTGCTCCCTTTGCTTGTTTCATTTGTTATATTTTTATGTTTTCTCATTTCATCAATATCTCGTGTGTTCTCCAGAGGCTTCTGTAAGGACTTGTTCTACATATATGGTTCTCCGCGGCCTTTACCAATTGTTTCTTAAAACAACCTACTGTGTTACTTTCCCCCGTTTTAGTGAATCCTTACCTAATGTCTCTGATTCCTCTTCACAGGTTCCTTCAATTTATTCGGGTTACATATCCTTACTTTTCTACCTTTTTTTAGTCTCTTAACGTTTAATCTACAGTTCATAATGTACAACTTGTGACCATCGTCTACATCTGCGCTTGTATATGTGTTACATTTAAAAAATGTATGTATGTAAACATTTTTGTATGGTGCTGATTAAATTATGCTTCGTGCACCATTTCACGATGTCCTCTGTCATTCCTTTTCCCCACTTCACCTACTATTTTTTCTTCTCTTCCTTTTCCTACTACTGACTTCCAATACCTCAAGATATTCAAGTTTCCCATTCCTTTAACTGCCCGAATAACGTTTATGTCATCAAACATATCTTCAATTTCCTCCTCATCCGCAGATCTATTTGGAACTTGTACTAGTGTGGTTGCTATTGGTTTCGTGTCTAGTTTTGCTGCGCTAATGCGTTCACTATTCTGTTCATAGTCACTTTCCAGCAATCGTATTTCCTTGTTAATTATTAGGCCTATAACTGCTCCCCCCTCCCCCAAACTGAATCTGTATTTATAACACATTAATCAACTGACCAGATAATCTGTGCGTCATCCTGCCAACGAACTCTGGTAATCCCAAACATATCTTACTTATACCTCTTTATTTCTCTTTTCAAATTTCTAACTTACTTGCCCAGTTAAAGGGTAGAACTTTCTACACTCGTATCCGTAGGGTGCTTGGTTTTAATGCCACCGTCCTGACTAGTCTCCACCCACAGATCCGAATGTTGGACTTGTTTTACCTCCGGAATATTTTACCGAAGAGGACGCCATCGTCATATATTCATACACTATTGCTGAACGCCCTCCGGGAAAGTAACTACTGCATTTCCCCATGCTTTCAGTCATTCTCAACTATATGGTAGAGCTATATTAGCTGATTATGTAATTAAATTTACAAAAGCTGCTTTAATTGTAACTAACTCTTATCACTTTAGAACCTATTTCGGCATAACTGGCATCTTCAAGAAATGTCATATGGTAGTGACATCCGTATATATCGTTGGTTTTTCTTGCTGTCAGTCTATTTGGTTGTTCTTGAGGTTTATGAGAGCTACATGCTACATGATTTGCTTATCCAAGCATATAGTTAACCTATTTTCTATGATATCTGTTGTTTGACGTCTACATCCGTGTGGCATCGCTGGACGCAAAGCTGGCAGGACTCCAGTTGTCAATGGAAGAGTACGCAGGACACACGTCCCGAAACACTGCTATTGACTGATGGAAGAGACCATTGCAGAACTGTTTTGTAGCTAGTATTGAGTATTGATTCAATTGTAATAGAAGTATATGTTTTTAATTCATAAAATGCAGCAACCAGTTGCATATAATAAATTATTTATTTGTGACGACCGGTTTCGGGCGCCTGAGTGCCCTTCTTCTGGTCTCTATACAGGGAAACAAGTTAATTGGTGTTACAATAAAGCATACATAACGTACAAAAGCCGGTTAAACAAATTTGAAAGTATGAGTATAAAAGTATTCGACATCAGTGTCAAAGTTTATAAAGCTAATACAATACAGTGATGCAGTTTTGAAACAAATAAGTTGTAATAAAAGTTATGTTCATATAAAGGGACAAAATTTACACTTAAATTTTAGTATTTAGCTTAAGATATTTACATGCTTCATGGCAGCAGGACACTGAACGCTAAGTGCAGAGATATGCAAAGAATAACAATAATCAGTTGCTAACGGAGAAGCTATGGATGAGCCTCATAGTGAAAGCGTGAAAATAAATAAGGAAAAAGTGTTGAGATAAAACGCAGTAATAATCGATGTAGTTGACAATAAAAACGTAAAAAGAGGAGCATGTGACTGATAAATCAGTCGCTTAACAGATTAATATACAGAAGTATATATATATATATATATATATATATATATATATATATATATATAAACTTATAAATTTACACAGATTTAGAAAATACTTTGTCACATGATAAGTGGAAGAGAAACTACTGGCCGATGTAAAGCTATGACCCCGAAGTGTGAATTGTGTGTGGATTTTGTATGGCAGTTGTATGCGAAGGCTAGTGTCCCGCACAGGTCCGTAAATTATTCCAGAAGAAGGGGAAATGTAGATCAAAGGTTCACTGAATATTTTTTTCGAGTACTACTATAAACAATGAATCTTATTAACTGGAACATTAGGAACGTTGATATACGAAACTGTAATTCATTACTATGTGTTTCTAAAAGTCCTATTGGACGTTTTTCGCGTCGACGTGTTGCTGACTTATGATCTAAATTTTCGTTAATTATAAAAGATGTCTTTAAAACGGTGTCTCTTCCCAGAGTTTGTTCAAAATTACTTCTTTTCATACCAGAAATTCTTTTCATACTGCTCTGAATATCATTTAAAACTTAGCTGTGCTCATAAGATAGCAAGTAAGATTCTTACAACTGACGCAGAAGATTTTACTTTCAGGAATATAAAAATAAAATTTTAATTCATTTATATGGCATGAATATAACTGCATTTTAATGTAATGTTCAGTATTCACACAGATTTATACAAACCAACCAAATGGTAATTGCGGCACCACATGCACCAAATTAATACACTGTGACCACATTTTATAGTTCCAGTGACCATGACGTGTTGTGGTGTCAGTTTTCGCACGCTTATAGTAAATTACAGACGACGGCAATGAATTTAAAACATGTTTGGCACACCATTCTCTATTCCAGTTTCATACCCGTGTTGCAATAAGTATGCACTATGTTTTCAAATCGATACTATCGTATGAAGTGGACGACAGTCTCGTTGATATAATTTTTTTGGATTCCATGAGTCCTCTTTTGCAGTCAGAGAAATTCAGTGGATGCCTGTTTGATGTTACAAAAGTACTGCTGCTTGATATTCATGTTAAACAGTTGCATTCATATGATAAATGAAAGCAGAGTGTTGCCCTTCATATCTGTTGTGTTTCATGTAACAGCTTATTAACATCGGAAAATTACAGAAAAGAGGAATGTGAAGTGTCTCATTAAACTTTTAATTAAGAATATTTTAATTAAAATTAATTCTTCCAATTAGTTCAGTAGGCATTCTGTTAGAACAGGATCCTGTTTTATCAATTAAAACTGGCAGATATAGCGATTTAGCTACACATTATCTGTGCTCCAGTTAGACTCTCTCTCTCTCTCTCTCTCTTTTACGCAAATAAAAAAAAAAAAAAAAAAAAAAAAAAAAAAAAAAAAAAAAAAAAGGTAACAAATTGCCACCAAATGGTTAAATGGACACACACACATATACACACACGCACAACATCAAGACCATCCCTGTGTTTCTTCATCTAACTGACTTATTTAATGACCTGTGCGCCCATATGTGAAACACCACACAACTGACGAAAAGGTTTCAATGAGAAAAGTACATAGCGGAAGTACGCAAGAAAAAAATGGCCCTATATCTTTTATCCTAAGTTCGCATGAGAATGATGTTTATATAGGGAATCTGCTCTTAAATTAACAGACGTGTTACTCATTGGACTAATTCATCTTAAAAGATAAAACTATTGACTGAATTAAATTCCATGAAGAAGTTGAACATTTTGCCCGACCTGGACTTGCGAGTCCATATAGCCTAATGTGAAAGGCGACCGCTGCCCCAATGGAAGAAATTTCGGTTCGACTCCTAGTCAAGCACAAAGTTTTTATATTCGGCACTGAATTTAAATCAGCATGTTGAAACAGCAGAGATGTTAAAGTATTTCAATATTATATATGTTTTATTGTTTTACTTTTCATCAATGAATACGTCGAATACTTTAAAGCAAGTACATTGAAATTGAAATGTTAATTAAAATATTATTTTAGTTAATAGGTTGATGTGGTATTCAAACAGAAGGAAAACGATGGAGCACGGCAGCAACGAGAACGCAGAAGAGTTATAGACAACTATTTTCATTTAATTGTGTGCTCGGCAGTTTTAATTCTTACGTTCGTTACTTGTTTTAGGATTTTGCAGGCCTACCGTTTGGTTTCTTCCAAATTCGTGTAGCTGTGTATTGCGTCTCCTTTATCGTGACTGTTTCCTTTTCGTTTGAGTAGTACCTGCACTAGTCGTCTTCATTTACCTTAGTGACTGTAAGATCTACTGCGAAACTTTCGTGTTATTCCTTTTCTGGGTACTGTAGTCATGGATACGGACTGTGGGTGCTGTGTGCGGATGCAGACTGAGTTGGTGATACTTCGCACCCAGCTTTAAGCCATGTTAACCTCGCTTGCACAGCTGGGATACTCTGCAAATCAAATCAAATGTTTGGGGTCATCAGTCCCTGATTTGATTTGATTTGATTTTTTCAGGGAAGCCAAAACAGTGTTGGTCCAACCCGTCACTGCCCGCACCGAAACTAAGTTTATTGTGCGGTATCGCTCCCTGTATGTCTAGTAAAGCCAACCAATGCCCTTGGACAGTGCAAGGAGTCCCTTTACCAGTTGTTTATTAGACACAATTTCTTTAGGTCTGGTTGTCCCAAATGTACTGTGCCTTTTACTCTCCAATGCGATGCATTCGAAGATTAGATGTAATGCAGTTTCATCACCGTCATCACAGATCCTACATTTAGGGTCCTCTTCTGTTATTCCCATTGTATGTAGATGTTTCTTGAAATTCCCATGGCCTATCAACAATCCAACCATGAGTCTAATCTTTCTCCTGTTCAGATCCAGGATTGCAGAGCTTCTTTTAAAACATGGCTGTGGCACCATTTCCTTGCAATGTTTTTGTTGATGGACTTTGATTCAATATTCTACGTGCTGTCTTCTGAGATAGTTACGTAGCTCCAATTTGATCATTGCCTTGGTGATTGTCAGGATAGTTTCCGGTCCAATAAATGGAGTCTCTGCCCCCATCCTGGCTAATCTGTCGGCATTTTCGTTGCCACTGATCCCCGAGTGGCCAGGGACCCACAATAGGTTTACTCTATTGCTTTCCCCTAGCTCCACCAGAATCCTGTGACATTCTGCAACAATTTTAGACCTTGTTGCAGGAGCTGCCAGTGATCTCAGGGCTGCCTGGCTGTCTGAATAGATATAGATGCTACAATCTTTGTAGCACCTACGCATCACACGCCCTGATGGCAGTGATTTCCGCCTGGAATACTGAGGCCAGTTTTCCTAGAGAGATGACGCCCTTCAGTCTTGGCTGCACCCCGTATACCCCAGCCCCAACACCTTGTTCCGATTTTGACCCGTCAGTGAACCAGACAATAGCCCTCGTACGGTGTCGAACTATTTTCTCCCACTGATCCCTACTTTCAATTGTTATATTGAAAGGCTTGTTGAAGCAGTATGGGGTTATAATATAGTCGGCTGGCATTTCCCCAACCCTTCCTATATTTACCTCACTCACTATTTTAGTGTGTGATTCTGGATATCCCAAAGAGTTCCAGTTGTTGCCAGATTTGAGTCTTGACCCAAAGGTGTAATGGGGGCATATCCAGCATGGTTTCCATCCCAGCAGTTGGTGTGCTGCCTGTTATGGCTAAGCAGGCTAGTCTCTGCACTTTACCAAGCTCCTTAGCAGCAACCTGCTGTGCTACCTTCTTCCACCACAGGACCGCCCCATAGGTGATCCTGGGTCTAATCACTGTGGTGTATATCCAGTGCATACCCTTGGGGCTTAGGCCCCAATTATTGCCACAAGCTCTCCTGGTACTCACAAGAGTACCTTTTGCCTTGGAGCAAATATTCCTGATGTCCATGTCAGTTTCTCATCTAGGGTAACCCCTAGATATTTCACTGCCCCTTCACAGGTAGTGCTTCATTGAAAAGCTTTAGATTCCAACTTGAATGTCGTATATGCTTCTTTGTGAATGGTACAACAACAGTCTTCTTAGGACTAACCCCCAGATCCTGATTTCTGCACCAGTCTTGCACAATGTCCAAAGCACCTTGTGCCATATTCTTTACTGTGTCAGCAAATTTGCCAAGTATTCCTATGACAAGATCATCTGCGTATCCTTGGCAAAAGTACTGCCTAGAGTTTAATTCTCCAATGAGATCATTCACCACTAGATTCCACAATAAAGGGGAAAGAACTCCTCCTTGCGGGCAGCCCCTACTGGTATTGATTACCATTTTTTCATTCATCATGGTAGCTTCTACCTTTCTTCCACTGAGCATGGCCCTAGTCCAACTACATATTGTAGTCCCTAGGTCATGCACCTCTGCTGCCCTAACCATGGAATCGAAGGTCGTGTTGCTAAAAGCCCCCTCGATGTCCAGGAAGATACAGAGGGCTATTTCCTGAAAGTGTAGTACTTTCTCAACCTTCCCAACGAGATGGTGGAGAGCTGTCTCACATGTTTTACCTGGCTGATATGCATGTTGGTTTGAATGTAGAGGAGCCCTACTTAACCTCCTTTCTCCAAAAGGCACATTAACCAGCTTTTCCAATGTCTTAAGAATGAAGGAGGACAGGCTGATTGGTCTCATATCCTTGCCCTTGGTATGATCAATTCTCCCTGGTTTAGGAATGAAGACAACCCTCACTGGCATTGGGAATGATTCCTGCTGCTAGGCTAACCCTGAATAACCTGCATAGGAATCTAATAAGATTACCTCCCGCTTGTTGCAGGAGAGCTGGAAAGATTCCATCGAGGCCAGGTGACTTGAACGATTGAAATGTTCCCACCGCTCATCATACCGTAGCGAAATCGACGCACTCCTTGGCCAGATCCCAGGCCTCTTTGCGAATACCTGAGAACCGTTGTCTCTCAGGAATCGCATTCTGGTCTGAGTTATCCCCCAGAGTATTTTGAGGAAAGTGAGTCTTGAGGAGTAGTTCCAGCGTTTCATGTGCTCTTTGTATACTCCCCATCCTCCTTCCTCAATGTTCCTCCTGGATTAGTTGGTACCCTAGTGAGGATTTTATGAAGTCTCGCTTGAGCAGCCGTGCCCTCCACTTCCTCACAGAATACCTTCCAGGATGCCTCCTTTGCCCGTCTGATGGCAAGGTTGTAATTGACAAGGGCCTCACGGTACTTTTCCCATTGTCCTTTGCGCCTCGCAAGGTTAAACAGTCTTCCTTTGAATTTCCAGGTTCTTATTCCACCAAGGCACACTCCTATTTGTTCACTTCTTGGTGATTGAGCAGTTGTCCTGGTATGACGTCACTACAGCAGAGGTTACGCCCTCTGCTACTTCCTCAAACTCTGCTGGGTCCCTTATCGAAGTTTTAATTTCCGATAGGCTGAAGTCAAGGTGTCTCCTATATGTCTCCCAGTCCGTTTTCCTGGGATTCCAATAGGCCATAGTCTGTCTGGTTCCCATTTCAACCTTGAATTTAATATTCATGTGATCTGATGAGGATGGCTCCAGGACCACATGCCACTGTTAGACGTAACTTCCCATCATCATGGAACTAAAAGTTATGTCAATTACTTCTTCCCTTCTACTATTCCTGAATGTAGGTTCATCACCTCTGTTCAGGATCTCCAAGTTGTAAGGAGAAATTCAAGAAGATGCTCACCTCTACTGTTGGTGTCCTTGCTGCCCCACGATAGATTGTGGGCATTGGCATCACATCCCACCAACAGTTCGTCACCTTGCCGATGGCAGGCTTCCGTCAGTCTCCTCACTTCCAAAGAAGGAGGAGAGCTGTCTCCGTAAGGAAGGTATGCTGAGGCCAAAACAATTTCCCTCGTGATACCTTCCTCACGTTGCTGCATCCTGATGGTCACCAGGTCCCTGGAACAAAAATCCATCATTGGTATGAAAGGTATTCCATTTCTAACATAAATACATGTTCTGGCATAAATCAGTTTACCTCCAGTACCACCGAGACCCGAAACATCCCATTTGTATAAATAGGGTTCTTGTATCTGCGCCACGTCCACCTCCTGTCTCCCCAAGCGACGGCTCAGGGCAGCAGTGGCCCCTTTACTGTGCTGCAGGTTTCTCTGCAGCACTTCCAGTCCCCATCTTGCTGCCATTATTGCCTTTAAGGTCTTTGATTACCCTGACGGCGACCTGCGAGAATCCTGAAAACAGTTTCAGGTCTTGCTCTCGCATTGCCTTCAGGGACTTCTCTCCGACCTCCACCACCAGGGTTCGTCCTTCCGGAACGACCTTTTGGTTAATTACCCTACAATGCTCTGTCGAGACTTTTGGGTTCTGGACCCTTATTTTCTCGAACAGAGTCTTTGGAGGGACATCTTTGGTACCCATATGAGCAAAGAAAGAGACTAGCTGATTAATGGGAATAAACAGTTATTGAGGTAATAGCATGTAGAATGATGCTTAAGATCAAAAAATGTTCAAATGTTTGTATAGCTTATGGGACTTAAATACGAGGTCATCAGTCCCTAAACTTACAAACTACTTATGAACTACTTACGAACTAGGACGGCACAAATATCCATGCCCGAGGGGGGATTCGAACCCCCGACCGTAGTGGTCTGCAAATCACATTTAAGTGCCTGGCAGAGGGTTCATCGATCCAACTATATACTATTTATCTCCCATTCCATTCCCGAATAGCACGCGGGCAGATAGACAACTTGAATCTCTCCGTTCTAACTCTGGCTTCTTGTATTTTATTCTGATGATCTTTTCTACCTATGTAAGTGGCAGTCACAAATATATTTTCGCATTAGGAGGAGAATGTTGTTGGCGGTTGGAGTTTCGTAAGTAGCCCATGCCGCATCCCAGATCCTGTATCATTTCCGTAAAACTTTCTCCCATGTATCGTTCTTTAGAACTCCTTTTCTAGAATTTATCAGATTACTTAAAATAGTGACACAATCAAAATGTTCAAATGTTTGTAGAGTCTATGGGACTTAACTACGGGGTCATCAGTCCCTAAACTTACAAACTACTTATGAACTACATTATACTAAGGACAGCACAAATATCGATGCCCGAGGGGGGATTCGAAACCCCGACCGTAGTGGCCGTGCAGACCGTGACTGGAGCGCCTCAGTCCTCTCGGCCACCGCGGCAGGCAGTGACACAATCACAATATATAATGGAAGGGCAACATTAATGTTATTTGTCTCTGATCGCAAAAACGGAATTATTGGATACCTTACAGGACTTTATTTCCATTTCCACACAAATACCTATTCAGATGCTGTGGCATTAGAAGAGATTATATATTATATAGTACGTCACTTCCTCGTAATTTTTTTTTTTTTTTTTTTTTTTTTTTTTTTTTTTTTTTTTTTTGCCTTTTCCCCGTTTATGATTATTTGGAGTTGATACATCATCAGGCCTTTTCAGTGTGTTATTTACGGTATGTTTGGTGTGGTCTAAACCTTGCATTTTACGTGTCGCCGATCTGCTTTAAAATCTGGGCAGACGATTTCATCCACCTTTTATTGCACGGAAGGATTGAAATGCAACGTTTTGTGTTCTTCGTATAGAAGTATTCATTTTTTTATTGATTACAGGCACTAACGGTTTGATTTAATTATTATATTATCTATTTTAGTATGTCTACTTTTCCGTACTGCCATTACTTTTACAGTTACTAACTTTCTAAAATCAAAATTCAGCTTTTTAGGAATTAAAAAACATTTTAATTTCTTTAATGTGTGCATGTTATATATCTGAAAACTAATCGTTTGGAGCTATCATTTGATACCTCACTTGTAAAAAAAATGATCAAGGCATTTCCTAGATAGACTTTTTCAAAATTGTCAATTTATTACACACAACAGCTTATTTTATATTTAAAACTACTAGAGTGACAATGGGCGCGTTTATACAAGCGCGACCGGCTTTTCTTCCACTTTAAAATGAGCCTACAAGCTTCTTTACGTGGTATCGGGAACAGTTTTCATTCATTTTTATGTAGATGGTAGACTTTTACTCAATACTGGAACAAGTCCCAGAGACCATTATCCTACGGTATGAATTTCCACTCACGTGTTCGAGTGGCCAGCCGGCAGTATGCTGGTAAGATGATGTTGTTGTTGTGGTCTTCAGTACGGAGACTGGTTTGATACAGCTCTCCACAATACCCTATCGTGAGCAAGCCTATTCAACTCCACACAGGAACGGCAACCTACATCTGTCCGAATTTGCTTACTGTATCCATCTCTTGGTCTACCTCTGCAATTTTTATCCCACCCACTTCCCTCCAAAGCTTAATTCACAATTCCTTGATGTCTAAGTATGTGTCCTACCAATCGATCCCTTCATTAGTCAAGGTATGCCAGAAATTCCTTTTCTCCCCAGTTCTGTTCAGTACCTCCTCATTAGTTACGCAATCCACCCACCTAATCTTCAGCTGTCTTCTGTGGAACCACATTTCAAAAGCCTTTATCCTCTTCCTGACCGCACTGTTTATTGTCCATGTTTCATTCCCATACAAGGTAACACTCCACACAAATGCCTTCAGAAAGTACTTCCTTAGGCTTAATTCAATATTCGATGTCAACAAATGTCTTTTTCAAGAACGCTTTTCTACCCATTGCCATTCTGAATTTTATATACTCTGTACTCCGACCATAGTGTGTTATTTTACTGCCCAAGTAAAAAACCTCATGTACCTCCTTTTATGTTTCATTACCTAATCTAATTCCTTCAGCATCTCCTGATTTTCTTAGACTGCACTCCATTACCCTAGTTTCGCTGTTGTTAATGTTCATCTTACATGCACATTTCAATACATTGTCCATTCCGTTTAACTGCTCTTCCAGGTCCTTTGCTGTCTTTGACAGAATTATTATGTCGTCGGCAAAACGCAATGTTTTTAATTCTTCACCTTTCTCCTTGCTTTCCTTTATAGGTTGCTCAATGTATAATTTGAATAACATTGGAGAAAGGCTACAATCCTGTCTTACTCCCTTCGCAATCACTGCGTCCCTTTCATGCCCTTCAACTCTGACAACCGCTATCTGGCTTTTGTACAAGTTGTAAATAACCTTACGCCCCTATATTTTACTCCTGCTTGCTTCAGAACTTGAAAGAGTATATTCCAATCAACATTGTCAAAAGCCTTCTCTAACTCTACAAAATGTAGATTTGCCTTTTCTTACTATATCTTCTAGGATAAGCCGTAAAGTGTGTATTGCCTCCCGTTTTCCTACCTTTCTCCTGAACCCAAACTGATATTCCCCGAGACCTGCTTCTATCACATTTTCCATCCTTCTGTAAGTAATTCGTGTTAATATTTTGCAACCATAACTTGTTAAACCGATGGTTCTCTAGTTTTCACACCTGTCTGCGCCTGCTTTCTTTGAAGTGGCGATTATAACATTTTTCTTAAAGTCTGCATGTACTTTGCCTGTGTCATACATATTAAAAATCACGTGAAACAGTTTTGTTGTGGCCAGTTCTCCCAGAGACTTCAGTAGCTCTGAAGGAATGTCATCTACTCCAGGGGCCTTGTTTCGACTTAGGTCTTTCAGTGCTCTGTCAAATGCTGTTACGATATCACTATTTATTGGAAAATCTCTGTACTTGAACGGTTTTGCAGCTGTGAGAATCTGTTTGTCAAACACTCACATTGTATTGAAACGTGCCAGACTTCTGACAGACGCGCGGCCACGAGATTCTCTTCTGCCTTCCAAAATTCTGTCTCCTCACCGAAACACACATCATTGTGTCTCAAGCCGGAAATAAGTTCAGGAGAAGTATTTGCAAAAGATCTATCGGTGTTCAGAAAGGATAGATTAAACAAAATAGGTGGAGGCGTGTTTATCGCCGTCAAAAGTAGTATTTCATGTAGCGAAGTTGAAGTTGATAGTTCCTGCGAGCTATTATGGGTAGAGGTTGTAGCCGAAAATCGTAAGTTAATAATCGGTTCCTTTTACTGGCCTCCCGACTGACGATACAATAGCAGAAAGGTTCAAAGAAACCTGAGTCTAATTACAAAAACGTACCCGACTCACACGATAATAGTAGGTGGTGATTTTAATTTACCCTCGATCTGTTGGCGAAATTATATTTTCATATCAGCAGGTAGGCATAAAACATCGTCCGAAATTGTACTCAACGCATTCTCTGAGAATTACTTCGAACAATTAGTTCAGGAGCCAACTAGAATTGTAAATGGATGTGAAAACGCAACAAATAATCCTGAGCTCATAACGAGCGTCAAAACGGATACAGGTATAAGTGAACACAGAGTTGTCGTAGCGAAATTGAATATCGAAATTCTCAAAGTTACCAAAAATAAACGCAAAGTATATTTGTTCAGGAAAGCAGATGGAAACAAAATACATTGCTTCTTGAAAGACAGCTTCCACTCGTTTCTAACACTAAACGTAGGTGTAGACCAGATGTGGCTCAAATTCAAAGAAGTGGTATCGACAGCAATTGACAGTTTTATACCAAATAAATTAATAAAAGAAGGAGGCGATCCCCCTTGGTAGACAAAACAGGTCAGGACACTGTTGCAAAAGCAAAGGAAAAGGTATACTAAATTTAAACGAACACGAAATCCCCAGGATTTGCGATCGTACTCAGAAGCTCGAAATTTAGCGAGGATTTCAATGCGAGATGCCTACAATATTTATCACAACGAAACTCTTTCTCGTAATTTGACTGAAAACCCAAAGAGATTTTGGTCATATGTTAAATATACTCGGGGCAAATCACAAACAATACCTTCACTACGTGATAGTAATGGCGACCCTGCCGATGACAGCGCTACTAAAACAGAGTTACTAAACTTAGCTTTTAGAAACTCATTCACCAAAGAAGACGAAACCAATATTCCAGATTTCGAATTACGAACAGATGCCGTAATGAGTAACGTAGAAGTAGATATCATCGGAGTAGTGCAGCAACTTAAATCCCTTAACCAGAACAAGTCATCTGGTCCGGACTGTATACCCGTTAGATTTCTAACTGATTATGCTGAAGCGATAGCTCCTTACTTAACAGTCATATACAACAGCTCTCTCACAGAAGGATCTGTACCAAAAGATTGGAAAGTTGAACAGGTCACACCTATATTCAAGAAAGGCAGTAGGAGTAACCTACTAAACTACAGGCCTATTTCATTGACGTCAATTTGCAGCAGGGTTTTGGAACATATCCTGTGTTCAAATATTATGAATTACCTCGAACAGAACGATCTATTGACCCAAGGTCAACACGGATTTGGAAAATATCGTTCATGCGAAACACAACTAGCTCTTTATTCACCCGAAGTGATGGGTGCTATCGACAAAGGTTCGCAAATCGATTCCGTATTTCTTGATTTCCAGAAAGCTTTTGACACCGTACCTCACAAACGGGTTTTAATAAAATTGCGTGGTTATGGTATATCGCTCCAAATTTGCGATTGGATAGGGGATTTCTTGTCAGAGAGGACTCAGTTCGTACTAATCGATGGTAAGGCATCGACTAAAACAGAGGTAATATCGGGCGTTCCACAGGGTAGTGTTATTGGTCCTCTGCTATTCCTTATTTACATAAACGATTTAGGGGAAAATCTAAGTAGCTCTCTTAGGTTGTTTGCAGATGACGCCGTCATTTACCGTCTAGTAAAATCATCTGAAGATCAAAACCAACTGTAAAACGATCTGAATTAGATATCAGTATGGTGTAAAAATTGGCAATTACTACTAAATAATGAGAAGTGTTAAGTCGTCCACATGAGTACGAAAAGAAATCCGTTAAACTTTGTTTACAACATAAATCAATAAAATGTAAAGGCCGTAAACTCCACAAAATACCTAGGAATTACTATTACTTCGGACCTAAACTGGAAAGAACACGTAGATAATATCGTGGGAAAGGCGAACCAGAGACTACGTTTTATTGGCAGAACCCTTAAAAGATGCAACAGAACTATTAAAAACTGCATACACTGCGCTTTGCAATGCTCGGCTACTTCAACGCAGCAGTGTGTCTCTAGACAGTCCTGTGCCCACATACGCAGCAGCCAGCGCAGATCATCTCTATTGGCTGTTAAAAGCCTTCCTTCGCTTGGCCACCTTCTGTGAGAGTGCAAGCGCGCTTTTCCCCAGTGAGCGACCTATCCTTTAAAAAAAAAAAAAAAAAAAAAAAAAAAAAAACAAAAAAAAAAAAAAAAAATCTGTCCGACAGCAGCCTTGTAATACATGCAGTGTACTTAGATCCAATGAATTTTGTAAGTACCGTAATTACTTCTCTCATTTTCCAACGCAAATAGTGTGTGTGGGGAAGCAAATCTATATATCTATATCTATAAATGTGAATGTCTGTTCGGTGAACGTTTATCACGTCTGATCCACAAGACACAAAGAGCTAAAAATTTGCACAATTACTAATGTCTATCCGGGGAAGGATTTAGGCACGGTTTTATGGCGATCGGATAGCTATATTGTGAATGTCTGTTCGGTGTATCCTTATCACGTCCGAACGACAAGACGCAGAGACTTGAATATTTTTACAGTTACTAAATTATACCTGAGGAAGGTTTTAGGCACGGTTTTATAGCGATCTGATAGATATTTAGTAATTATTAGTAATATGAATATAACACGAAATGTGGAACAATAATTACTCTGAAAACTATATTTACTCGTTGAAAGTGGCTTTATTGGTTGCATTGTTGCTTGAGGGTTGATAATGATAAAAGGGTGGAGTATATTGGGATGGAAAGTTATCGGTGTATATAAAATTACACGTGTGTGTGTGTGTGTGTGTGTGTGTGTGTGTGTGTGTGTGTGTGTTTTTAATATTGAGCTCTGCAGCGAAAACTACAGAACGCAAACGACTGGTTTGTGTGTAATTGTTGTCCCAAGTCTCCCGTTGTACACCATAGCAGTTCCATGCCGATAGCTATAAAGGGGTGGAAGATATGGTGGTTGAAAGTCGTCAAATTATTAAAAAAAATCGGACTGAAGGCCAGCGATGTCGTTTGCGACTCTATAGCAAGGAGGTTACATACGGCGAAACGTGATGCCACAGACCATATCTTTGGTCTATGCGTGCTACAATGTCTTCAGCTCTTTCTCTGTAAGAATAAGCATACGAATAAGGAAATATAAGAATAAATAAATAAAGCAGAAAAAAAATTCTTTTAATACAGACATACAGCACTTATACAAATGAATATATACCTGCAAAATTATACAATTGTACAACATATAACTCAATAAATATGTGATCGTACGTATTTTATGTATCATTTGTGTTTTGATTACTATCTTTCTTTTTTAGATACTTATAAATTTTTACATTATGCAGCCTTATATCTTATTTATTCTCCAATAAATATAACATGTTTTTAGAAAAAAGGAGATGGACAGTGAGAGAAAGGATAGGAGAAATACTAACTCAATGCCGGAATAAATAAATAAATACCAGGGCAAAGCCGGGTTTTCAGCTAGTATATATATAAAAGAAAGTCGTGTTATTTACACTTTATAATTAATTGGCTCAAAATTGGTGGGGAGGTAGCTTAGAAGCAGGAGACGGTCATAGGATACTTTTTGTGCCGCTCGACCGCGTTCCCATGTAACGTGACATAAAAAAATATCTGTATTAATAAAAATGAATTGCCACGTGTATGAAAGCGCATCACTTGAGAATAGTTTCACAGATTTCGCTAATCTTTCCTTTGTTCTCTTCGTAATTCACAGGACAAGGTTCTTTCTTTAGAAGATCCTCCGTATTATTGTTACCTCCATGGTCTTACCGGTGTGTTCATATCTTTGGGCCGTTGGAAAGATAGAATCGATGTCAGTACGTGGTATTTTTAGTGTAACAATGCGGCGTCGTAATGTCTGTCGGCGTACGCGCAACGACATGACGATTAAAAAAGCGCTAGGCCTGTTGTTGGACATTTGTGTAACAAATCTTGAATTGCTGTGCCTTTTCATGGGTAATTGTACGTAGCGTGATAAAACAGTCGATAAATCATCTGCTCTGTTCGTTTTCTCTCCCAATGCGCACGGTTGCTTTGCTACATATTGTGAATGTGATTCAAAAATTTGAAGCAGACTTAACCATATTTAAAACGCATTTCTATTCTTCTCGCTGCGAGAAAAATATGCTAAGTTGTATTCTAAATATGTGCGGTTTTGTTTCCCTTTTCCCAGTGATTTTTAACATAAAACAGAAAAGTTGTTTTTGGAGTGAAACGGATTTAAAAAGGGAAGGGGGAGTTGATAAAGACGCAGAAAGGAGGGGGGAGGAGATGGATATGGTGTGGAATAAGAGGGATTGGCTTGAAGGTATGGGGAGGAGGAGGAGGGAGGAAAGGATAGACTTAGGGAGAAGAAGGGAAAAGGGTATAATCCCATACACATTAGCTACGTCGAAGCGTTGTCGGGTTTGCTAATTACTTATAAAGCAAGACGGTTCTGTTCATGTACATAAAAATGGCACGTAAGGAGGTTTGCAGTTCTTCTTACAACTGTTATATCAGATGTCAAAAAATTAATTTTGTCTCACTGCTTGAAAAATTAATCGCTAACGTTCCAGTTGTTACCTTGTGGACCTGTTTATTGCGCCGCTGCTTGAGAAACTTTATAACAGTTGTAACGTGTCAGAACTTCCAGTCTCTCACGAGTAATATACCGTAAATAGCTAAATAAGATCTCGTGTAGGTGTAATGTTATGGATAGGATGACGGAAACAATTGCCATTTAGTATTTTATTCAGCTAGTTGGAATAGGTAAACCACTGCTGAAACGATCTGAATGGGCTAGAATGTGAACAGGGGAGGGCAGTGGACACAGAAAGGTATCACAGACTGACCGGAGTGCGGTGCAGAAGTTTCTGATATTTCGCGTCAAAATTGAGGAGATGTGTCATGATTTACCGTTGTTGCAGCAGTTATCAGTCTGATGGAAGCGAGAATGTTCTACAACATTCAGGAAACTTGGGTATCACATAAGTCGAGAAGTGGGAGTGTGGAAGGGGAGATTGCTGTGATAGGTGGATTCTATTGTGGAACCGTATGGCCGGCCGCGGTGGCCGCGGGGACTGAGGCGCCTCAGTCACGGTCTGCACGGCCGCTACGGTCGGGGATTCGAATCCCCCCTCGGGCATGGATATTTGTGCCGTCCTTAGTTGTAGGTAGTTCATAAGTAGCTTGTAAGTTTAGGGACTGATGACCCTGTAGTTCAGTTCCTTAAGCTTAACAAACATTTGAACATTTTTGGAACCGTATGTTCTTGTCGAGTTTTCTGCCGAATCAGGACGTCATCTTGACACAGTATTTCGGCGGTCTAACCGGTCGCCATCATGACATGTGTGAGCTGTTCACCAACACGGCACGGGATAAGGGCGTCATCTTTACACAATATTTCGGCGTTCCAATCGTCCGCCATCCTCAGGTGTGTGAGCTGTTCACCAACACTTCACGGATTGGTGAACAGCTCACACACCTGCGAATGCCGCTCGCTTGGACCGCCGAAATTTTGTGTCAAGATGACGTCCTTATTCGGCAGAAAACCGTACAAGAATAATATTGGAACGACATGTTTTCACAAACGAGGAGAGTTTTACGTAGAGCATTGGGAGACTTGGTTTTGGCCGTCCTAGTGAGAGGATGCTCATGAGAAGTCACTGGCATTGTGTTCACTGATCGTTATAAGCATAAGTTCTTGAAGGGCCATCAAGACGTGAAGTGCTGTGAATCGTCTTCTCCTTAAACAGAGTGACATACTTCGCTACGGCGCTTTGCCCCTCTGAATACCGCTGAACACCACTGGACACCGATATCTAACCCTCATCAGTAGCCTACGGTAAGCAGAATATGCCAGGTTTCGTGAGCGATAGCCCTATGTTATTAACTTCACCTGTTGTTTGCAGTATTAATTCCGTTCAGTGAGTAGGAGAGTTTTCTGAGCTGCATCACGAAGCATAGTTGTGTTTGTTACTGCAATACATGCTTCATCAAAGACACCGAGCTTCTTGATGTCGGTATATTTGCGCATATTATTAACTGATAGGGAACTCTCATTACAAATTCATATGGTTCCACAAATTTATGTCCAATGTGCTCCTCGTGCTCTGAACTAACGTAATTGGTGGTTAGTGTAAGCCTAACAGGTTCTACATTTACATGGATAATCTGCAAGTCACATTGAAGTCCATGGCAGAGGAATCATCGAACTATCTTTATGATATGTCTCTATAGTTTCATTCTCTAATAGCTCGCAGGAAAAAAGAACACATTAAAATTCTTTCGATCTGATTTTTCTTATTTTATTATGATGATCATGTCTTCCTATGCAGGTGGGTGCTAACAGTATATGTTCGCATTCTAAAGAGAAAGATGACGAAAGAAATATCGCAAATAGATCTTACCGCAACAAATAACGCCTTTCTTTTAATGATTTCCATCCCAAGTGATGCATCATTTCCGTGACACTATCTCCCCTATATCGCGGTGACACAAAACGAGTTGCCCTTCTCTGAATTTTCTCAAATTCGTCCGTCAGTCCCACCTGGTGTGGATCCCACAATGCGCAGCAATACTCCATAACACTACGCACAAGTTTAATCTGGGCTGTTTCTTTAGTAGAGCTATTCTTTGTACCAACTATTGATAGATATGTACAAATTAAGCAAATTATCGAGTTAAGTAGGTCTTGTGTCAGTCCTTGACAGGCAGAGCATAATTACTGTCAAACATCCATCAGAGGTTTCATAATTGTTGCTGCTCATCCAGGCAGAGCATAATTATTGCTAACATTCATAAGAGTTTCATAATTGTCGCTGCTCATCCCGGTTGCTCGGTAGCACAGTGGTAGAGTGCCAGACTGTCAATCGAAAGCTCGCGTGGTCTATCCCCGCCAGGTTGTAGGTTTTTTATCTTTCACTTTCCACTTCTTTTCCCTCTGGCAGTGTTGCTGATGTAAAAAATGCCGAGTAGCACCGTGGTTTGGAATCCACGTTAAACTGTAGGTCCTCCTATTAACTGTCTGGGTAGGTCCGTTCGAACGTCGGAGGAAGGCAACGGCATACCACCTCCAAACAGGACCATGCATAGTAAAGCACTCAAGTGTTCAGTCCAATCTTCGGATTGTTGACTGCTTTACCTTACATACCGGTTTTAATGTAATAAACTTAATTTTATTAAACTTGGATGTATTATTTACTTTGGTACTATTCCACATTGAAAGTAGACCGCTGCAGATGTAATGTGATATTTAGCTATTTTAGCTGAGTATATTCACTGTAGCTGTCTGCTTACAAGAATAAGCTGATCTTAGTCTCGGTAAGTAATCAAAAATGCACTGCTTAAATAGTGTAATCAAATCTGGCATCAATTAATTTAATGAAAAAAAAACTCACAGTTATAAAATTAGTAAATAGAGCCTTGACGAGAGGAGCCAAAACCAAGATCAGTATTAATTTAATGAAATGATTCTAGTAGCAGAAAACATAGGATTACCTTTAAAAATTATAGTTCTGGGTGTACAAGCCAGTTAAAAGATTCATGTAAACTATTTGATGTGCAACTGAAACTTGTAAATTACTATCACAGCCGAAAGTCAGAAAAGCAGCGGTCATATGAATTGTAGTTCACAGGAATCACACTTACTATGAAACGAGCCACCACAAATAAATTACTTTATGAAAGTGGCGGACGACACAAGAGGCGCGACGGAAATATTAACAATAATCAGCATCTGAATCTGTTCTCAGCACATGTGAAACAATATTTATAAGCAAAGGGGTAGGTATTCTCAAACTACTGCATTAAAAATAGGGTAAGATTTGCAGGCCGCGGTGGCCGAGGGGACTGAGGCGCTCCAGTCACAGTCAGAACGGCTACTACGGGCGGGGATTCGAATCCCTCCTCGGGCATGGACATTTGTGCCGTCCTAGGTGTTAGTTAGTTCATAATTAGTTTGTAAGTTTAGGGACTGATGACCCCGTAGTTGAGTCCCGTAAGTTATTTGAACATTTTTTGGGTAAGGTTTTATTGAACAAAATGCTTTTATTCAGTGTAAGCACAAGCACGTGGGGGGAACCAATTTAATTACACAATAAAAACGCATCCCATTGAAATTAGCTCACAAGCACTACCATATGCTAAAAATGCCCATAATAGAAATTTAAATGTATCTACACTGAAATGAATTTTAGTTGGGGGAGGATTTACAAATAGCAATCATTCATCCACACGCAATGCAAGCGAAACTTACTAAAAACAGCGTGCTGAACAAGGCAGAAACGGCCGTCGATCTCGTAGGGGAAGTTTCAGCGAGCCAAGGCGAAGGACACAACACAATAAAAATAACTTTCGTACGTGGATGGTTCTATTCTTTCTTAACTAGAGAGGCGCATAAAGCAACAAAATCTGTTTGCATTTGAAGCTAAAACAAGCGCTGGCAAACTAACTAAGGTGCGCACCACACGGTTCCGAAATCCAGTAAAATGAAGAAAATCAGTTACTAGAATATTACGAAAATTAACTATAGCATGCAACCCATAGAAATGCGTGGAATGTTACAAGGAAACGGAAGAAACAGTTCCACACGATAGGAGAACTTTCGAGAGATGGATGAGGTTCGCTCTCAGAAATCATCAAAGTTTAATAAATTCAGATTCGCGGTAAAACAAATAAAAAATACGACATGAAACGCATCGAAATACGTAGAATGTTGTAAGGAAACAAAAGAAACAAAGACATACGCGATAGCACGAACTTTACAGAGAAGGATGAAATCCTATCTCAAAAGTCATTAAAGTTTAATAAATACGAAGTCGTGGAAGAACAAATATGAAATACGGTATGAAACCTATAGAAATGTGCAGTATTTCATAAGCAAGCAAATGAGAAAGGTTGTACAGGGCTACTAAAGAATTTACAGACCGCGGTTGGGAACAGAGTACAAATTCGAGAATAAAATAGCAATGTACAAAAGGCGGAAGAGGGAAGATCGCGCAGTACTCCTAGAAAATGGAAAGATACATGCAGTTATTCCAGCCTGAAGGCCATGGAACAAACATGGGTTCCGCTGAAGGCTTTGTTCTGAGAGCACACCACGTGGAGTACATGTTACTCGCAGACAAAGAAAACGAACAGTAAAATTGCACACGAGTTACAAGAAGCAAAAATCCTGCTTAGTAGTCGCGCATCTTTCGATACATGCTTGGAGAAACTTACTCTGAAAATGAATGCAAGTTCTAAAACCTAAGTTGAACTAACTGAACAACGAATTGCTGCCATCTCCAGGCTGAAAGAGCAGAGCTAACTCACCATTCCGAAGGACAGCCACCGAACGAGTCAGACGTTGGCGGGCCACTTGGACCTCCGCCCGGAAAACGGCAAGCCCAGGGAGTCAGGGGTGGTGGGGGAAACACAGAGATTCGCACAAGGGCGCGTATAGGCTCACACCAGCCTCTTGCCAACCTAACTGGCAACGAAAGGGTGTGGAAACCTCTTTGTAGAGGTTGGTACTAGCCACCTATCGACGCAGGTCCAGAGAGCATCGCCCAAGGCTAATTTTCTCATACTTCCAGACACACTAACACGCCAAAAAATTCTCATACTCACACATGCAGAGATAAAACATTTTACACTCTTATAGGCACGGTGGCGAGACGAAGAAGCCGTTCATGTTGCCACATTGATTGACACACTATTAAATTAGTAACATAAACCTAATACGAATGCAGTTAAATACGATTACTAATAATAACATTTAAAAACAAGAACTGAAAGGCTACGTTACTCCTCATGTCTCAGAAAACGAATAGAGTGTCGTTAAGCCACTTTAAATAAAATACAAGATTACTATTTAGGGAACGCGGCAGACAGCCGTCTTTCAACATTCACCTCAGTAGATTCGTAAGATGAAAGGAGACCAATTTTTAAGTAAATTAGGTAAAATTGCAACTGAATCCAACAAGCATAGGGCGAACAGTTTCACTTATAGCGCACGATTTATTACGTTACAAAGTACTGATATAACGTAAAGATAGTATTTTAATTCTTAATTGTTGAGAATAGACATTCCAAGACCGCTTGTTCGATATTTTATTTTAGATAACTGGTTTCGACAAACTTAGTTGTCCGTTTCAGATCTCTGATTTTTTTTTTAATTACCTCATCTACATATACATTTAGACGCATACTCCACAATGTACACAATGGTGCGTGGCGGAGGGTTCTCCGTACCAATAGTCGTTACTTGCTTTCCTTTTCCACTCCCATATAGAAATAGCGGAAAACGAATGTTTATGTGCGTCTGTACGAGCCCTGATCTCTTTTATCTTGTCCTTGTGGTCTATAGGCGAAATGTAGGTTGTCGGCAGTAGAATCTTTCTGCAGTTCGCCTCAAATTGCGGCCCTCTCTATTCCTTCAACCGTGTTTCTCGAAAACAACGTCGCCTTCCCTACAGCGACAACCATTTGAGTTCCCAAAGTATTTCAGTAACACTCGTGCATTGCTCGAAAATACCCGTTACAAGTCAAGCCGCCCGCCTCTTAACCGATCTGGTGGGGATTCCAGACACTTGAGTAGTACTTAAGACGGGGTCGTACAAGCGTTTTATATGCGGTCTCCTTTACAGACGAATTCAATAAATAAATAAAAATTCTCAATAAACCGAAAACGGCCACTCACCCTCCCTACAACTGACCTTAAATGCTCGTTCCATTTCATAATGCTGTTGACCGTTACGTCTAGATATTTAATTGAGGCGCTATGCTCCGATGCGCGAGGCCGTTCCCCGTTTGGGGTTCGAATCAACTCTCGTGCATGGATGTTTGTGCTGTCTTTAGTATAAGTTCGTTCATAAGTAGTGAGTAATTTTAGGGACTGATGACCCCGCAGTTATGTCCCATAAGCTTTACAAACATTTGAACGTTTGGCTCTGTCCAGCAGCACACTACTAATGTTTTATTCGAACATTACGGGATTGTTTTTCCTGATCATCTACAGCACCTTACAATGTTCTATATTCTGTGCTGGTTGCCATTACTCACACCACCTAGAAATTTTGGACTAAGTCATCCCGCATCCTACTACAGACCCCCTTACACCACAGCATCATTAGAAAACAGCCGCAGACTGCAACTTACTCTGATCGTCAGATAATTTGTATAGATAGAAAATAATAGCTGTCCTACCACATTTCCATGGGGCACTCTCTGATGAACGCACGTCATCGATGGCAACATACTGGATTTTATTACTTAAGAAGTCTTCAAGTCTTTTACATATTTAGGTACCTCCTCCATCCGCTCGTACCTTCGTTACCAGTCTGTAGTGCGGCACCATGTCAAACGCCTTTCAAAATCGTGCAATATGCAGTCTGCCTGTTGCCCTTCACCCATACCTCGCAAAGTGTTATCTGAGAAAAGGACAAGCTGTGTTTCGAACGATCGATGTTTCCTGAAGCATGGACAGAACCTTTCCGTCTCAAGGAAATTTACTGTATTAGCACTGAGAATATGTTCAATTATTCTACAGGAAACTGATTTTAATCATATAGGTCTGTAATCATGTTGGTCCGCATTTTTTACTTTATTATACACGAACGACAACTGCGCTTTTCTTCAATCGCTTGGAACTTTGCTCTGAATCACGGATTTACTATAAATGCAGGAAAGAAGACGTCAGTGCTACTGAATACTCTTTTTGAAACCTCATATGACACGGTGTCTATAAAACTGTCTTATAAAAGTTCCATACATATTTTAAATGTACTGTGTCGAAACCGAATACCTAAAATAAAATATTCAACTAGGGATCTTGGCACATATATTCTCAAGTCTCGTAGAAGCGTCCGAGCGCGGTAAGGCGCCTTGCAGCGGTGTGATCGGCCGCTCTGTCGGAGGTTGCAGTCCTCCTTAGGGCATACTTGTCCTTGTTGTCCTCAGTGAAAGTTATTTTAAATAGTCTGTAAGTCCAGGGACTGATGAACAACAGTTTTGTCCGGTAGGTGTACAAAACATACTCTCAATAAATAAGAATTTAGATCTCCCCTTGCTTGAAAAATGTGAATCATATACAGTATTTTAATTCGTATGTTAACGAGATAGCATCGGAACTATAAGTACTATGCATAAATACGGCATTCGTCAGCGATTTACAGTTTAAAAGGGAAGCATGAAACAGATGCAGAATGTGTCGTTAGCTTTTACATAAAGTTGCCTCTTCTTTTCGTGCGGAACCAGCCGTAAACTGGAAGTGAAATCTGTATCATAAACATAACAACAACTTATCAGACAACGTTAAAACATGGCAAAACAGAAATACGTATCTTCCTTATAGGTGGCATGAGGAGGAAATTGGTCAATTGTTTCCTTTAGAAACACGAAAAATATGAAAGGTTTCGTGCTGATATTTCAACACGTGAGCTGTCATCATCTATCTTTTTCTTATCGGTATTTTATTTGAGTAAGCCTTTCCGCAACGATTCTACTAAACAATTTTTCATACGCGGTGGACGAATTTCTCAGAAGTTTCGATTTCGTTTTTGCCACGCTTTCCCATCACTTGTTCTTAATTCCGACAAAATCCAGGACTTCGGAGAATTTATTTTTCAGATCACGGCCCATGTTTGTTCCTAGTAAACTTCGTTTGCAAATTGTCCTGCTTGCTTTCTCTGCCACGAAAAGGTTTACCTCTACCGTCAGGATAATAACTTTATTATCCGCTATTACGACGTTCGGATTATCGGTAATCTTATTGCAGCAACACAGGGATACTGCCTTCGCTCTCTGGCTAATCTCAACTTACATTTCAGGCTCATTAGATCGTGCCATTCAGTAAGTCCAGCAACGCTTTCTCCAATTCAACGATGATGGCAAAGTCATTGGCAAATTTTATTGCCTGTGTCCTTTCACGATGACTTCTAATCCGCTCTCGATCCTTTGATCGATTGGTATAACTGCCTCTACGATGAAAAAGCTTAAAATAATGAACTGACCGTCATTTTACTCCGATTTAGCAAAAAATTTTGTTATTTATTTATTTATTTTTTTGCTCCTTCATGAAGAACGTTATACAAATTGTACTGCTCTTAGTGTGTGGGTGCCGGCCGCGGAGGCCGAGGGGACTGAGGCGTCCCAGTCACGGTCTGCACGGCCACTACGATCGGGGGTTCGAATCCCCCCTCGAGCATGGATATTTGTGCCGTCCTTAGGATTAGCTAGTTCATAAGTAGTTTGTAAGTTTAGTGTCTGATGACCCTGTAGTTAAGTCCCATAAGCAATACAAACTTTTGAAACAAGTGTGTAGGTGTTCAGTTGTGATACTGTTATTTATGTAAGCCCATCCACCACGGCAGTCATACACATCGGATAGTAAAAATCGTTTTTTAACTGTCCTCAGGCCAAAAACCAATCACATCCGTTTCTAATGGTCCTGAGGCCAGAATCCGCATAAAAAGCATCAAACAGTCCCAAACTCCTGTGTATTTATTTATTACGATTTATTTTTAAGTTTTGAAAATTTGGTCTCATTGTAGGTTACAATATAATATTCATTTTCATCTACATGAATTTTTAGAATATTAATTAGACAGATTTCTTTTAGTTTAATCTAATGCAGTAACTATTCATTCTAAGTTCTTGTTGCGACTCCAAACCTAGCCTTACAACTGTCATATGTAACACCATCTATAAAATGTTCAAATGTTTGTTAAGCTTATGGGACTTAACTACGGGGTCATCAGTCCCTAAACTTACAAAGTACTTATGAACTACTTACGAACTAGGACGGCACAAATATCCATGCCCGACGGGGGAGTCGAACCCCCGACCGTAGTGGCCGTGCTGACCATGACTGGAGCGCCTCAGTCACCTCGGCCACCGCGGCCGGCACCATCTATAATTATCGTGCAGAAGTATTAACAAGGCACTTATATATGTTTATTTATCAGCATTATCAGTTTGTTTGTAATAGTAGGTAGTTTCAGTTCCCAGGCTATATCCAAATTTATTCCTTGTTTTATCCTTAACACATTGTATATTCATTTATTACTGTTTAGTTTTTAAGTTGATAACTGTAATAACACAATGTCAAAGAAGTTCTATACAATGTATGTCGATCTAAGTGGAGACTTTTGTCATCTTTCACATACTGAATCTAAACATTGTAACCTCTTTGACACAGCTGTAAATACTCTGAAGATGGCCTAATAAGCCGAAAACCGGTTATGTAAACCATAATAAACTTGTAGAACACACACAAAATTGTGTTTTTAATTTATCATCAAACAAAATCCTATCTGTTCAGTAGCTGCTTAACTGGATTTCCAGTGTGTGGAGGTGCTTCATCTTGCATAAAAATGATGCCATCCACACAATCACGCTGTTGCGTGATTGTGCAAAATACACTCATAGCGCTTATCAGTGAGGTACAGGTAACAGGACCAAAAGCACCTGCACATTGAAGAAATACGGATTTTTGATAAATGATGCTCTAATCTTGCACCACAGGAGAATGCGGCAGTGGTCGATTTGCTCGAGGATATTCTGTTGTCCGTATTCGACAATTCTGTGTATTGACAGATCCAGTCAGATGGAAGTAAGCTTCGTCTGTCAACAAAATCTTCCACCGTCATTCATAGTCCGCTTACGTGTGAGAAAGAAATTCTAAAGTATATGTCTCTCTTGCTGGCGGGTCAACAGAAAGCAACTCGTGGACATAGGTAATTTTAATGCATTGAAAAGCAGGATGTTTCGTAGGAGTCAATGCACCGTCCTCACCGGTTTGTCCAGTGTGCTGGTAATTCTCCGTGCTTCACACATTTTCACACCAGCACTCGATTCCTCCTGCATTGCTGCGACACTTCTTCCACTGTCGTCGAATCAGTTCGTTTCCTCCCTCTGCTAGGTTACACACCAAAGCAGTCCGTCTATTGGAATTTTCGGATCATTTCCTTCTAACTCGTGGCCATCATCAGACCAACGCCTATTTTCAAATCCTGGAGTGACGGAACTTGACTTGTGCACAGTCATTATTCTTGTTAAACAGTTTTACTAGTAGTACGCGATCCGCATTGAGACAGTAATGGCGAAGGTCTCAGATGCGAAACGGGGAAAAGCCGTGTATCAGGCGTGTTTATACGTACTTCAACGGGTTGTGCGCATGACAGGTGTTTTCATTTAAGCGCCATCCTTAGATCAACTTTCATCCAATTTATTTTTCTTATGCCATACGTTTTCCCCATTCTCCTGTAATATTTCGTTGTAATTTTACGTCATTCTTACTAGAGGCATTACTTTTCTAGTGTTTTAAAAGTTTAATTACCATCACACTGTATAATCTGTTAAGAAATGAATTTGATCCGACATTGATTGAAACTGTACTGTTTACTGAAATAAGATACAGAAGGAAAAATTGAAAGGCAAAAGAAGAAGGGAGGGAAACGACATCAATTGATGGACAGCACCAAAGAAAAAAAAATGAAAACTTGGCTATTGACCAGGAAAAGCTGAGGATAATATATAAAAGCTACAGGATAATATATAAAAGCTACAGGATAATATATACCATAAAGCACAATACCTGTGGAGATGATTGCTGTTTGTTATCTGACAAGGAGACCAAATGGATATAGGATTTTAAAATTTCTCTATAGGTATGGCACGTGAAGTTCAGAACTGAAATAACAGCCAAGCCATTCGACGCAACTCTCAAAATTCTCGAGAAAATCGACTTTGAACTTTTACAAGTACACGTAAGTATTACTATTAAATTATTTACAGTATCTGTCAGTGTAGCTAATGTGATATCGTTCTGGCCGGTCGATGGTTCTAATCCTGCCGTACGGGTTTTTTAAAATTGTTCTTCGTTGTGTTCCAATATGTACACAATTTTAATATCTAATGGTAATTTTACAAAAATGCACGTATTTCTTTTACTCCTAAATTTCTATATTTTATAAAAGGTCCTTAATGATCGTTTCAATCGCAAAACGTTAGTTACATTTTATACACTATTGGTTTCACTAGTAGTTGACGACTGTAGTCTTTGATTGCTCAGTTTGTGAACAGATACGAGGCTGTTTTTCGAAAGTCATCTCCGTTGCTGCTAATGGTTTTCCAAGGAGCTAACCTACTCAACCATACTATCGTTTTAGGTGAAAACAAGGTGTTCAGTTCGTCTACACATACGTAAACGAAAACTGACAACACGTAGAATTAAAGATCCCAAAATGTTTTATATAACTGCATTTGAAAAGAAAAAAAAATTAAAAAAATCGTGTCACAGCGGGATTCAAAAGTTTTAATTGTTTGTATAGCTTATGGGACTTAACTACGGGGTCATCAGTCCCTACAAACCACTTACGAACTAGCTAACACTAAGGACGGCACAAATATCCATGCCCGAGGGGGGATACGAATCCCCGACCGTAGAGGCCCTCCCTTGGGCATGGGTGTATGTGTTTGTCCGTAGGTTAGTTTACCTAAGTTTAAGTAGTTTGTAAGCTACGGACTGATGACTACGCAGTTTAGTCCGATAGAGTTACAGACATTTGAACATTTGTAGTGGCCGTGCAGACTGTGACTGGCGCGCCGCAGTCCCATCGGCCACTGCGGCGGGCCAGCGGGATTCGAACTACCTACTCTATGGTTTATGAAGTCAGACCGCTACCATCTGACCCACAACGACGGATGCTGCAACTATTTTAATTATTGGTACTTGCGAAAATTAAAAGTCGATTTCTCGAGAACTTGGTACTTGCGAAAATTAAAAGTCGATTTCTCGAGAATTTTTTGAGAGTTGCGTCGAATGGATTTAGCTAATTATATTTGACTTCTGAACTTCACGTACCGCAAATATCAAAAAATTCTAAGATCCGATACCCATGTGGTCTCCTCGTGAGAAGTGTAAATTCCGGTGAACTATTTCTAGAGCATGTATCTTTCTGTTCAAATTCACTCTATACGTAGATGTGACATTTAACTGCACATATTTTGTACTGGACATTTCGCAATGGCTTCGTATATATAAATCGGATGACTTACCAAAAGGACCGGCTCGTCGATAGGCACAAATAATCACACACAAACACACATACAAGCTTTCGCCACCACTGGCATTTTTTTTTCAGGAAAAAGAGGATAAAAGGGGAGGAGAAAGGGAAGGATATGGGTTTTAAGGAAGTGGAAAAAGAGTCATTCCAATCCCAGGAGTGGAAGGACTTACCTTAGGGGACAAAAAGGAAGATAAACAAATACACACACACACACACACACACACACATATCCAAACGCAAACACACCTAGACAGACATTTTTTGGCTTTTTACAAATGCAAAAAAAAAAACAAAAAATGTGGAATTTCATTCCATTCATTCAGGTAGGTAGGTTGCCTTTAGTACAGGGAGTCGGACAGTGACGCATTTGCGGGCACTGGGGATCAGCTGTCCGGGACAGGCCGTGTCGCCAGGGACCTCCAAAGAGCTGCGGTGCCCTCTGAGTGGTACCTACGCTCTGTCCTGCCCCCCCCCCCCCCTCGCCCTCCACCCTTACCGCCAGCTGTGACGAGATGAGCAGCGGTCGCTCTGCAGGGTGCTGGCTGCTGTTGGATTGACGCTTCTGTGAAGCGCGCCCTGTCTCCTGCTGTAAAGCCAGGTAGCTATGCCGACCGTATCGAGTGACTCAGTATTGGGTTCGGCTGAAAGAGTCAACGTATTATCAGACATCTACACAAATGAAGTTCTATTTTTTTCTTTCCATTACGGTAGATGCAGCAACAGTGGATAAATAATGCAAATGATTTAGCCGCCGCCGCACCTCGCGGGGTAGGCGTATCATCGGAATGAAACAATAAAGAAATTCTTACAAGTATGTGGATCTAGAGGACAGGTGATCTACATATGAACACCAAACACGTACAAAAGATTTGTTTACTAGCTTAATCCCCGCTGAATCGCAAGCGTAGAAGCTTTAAAAATGCTTTCCTAATCAGGTATTTTGATAGGACTTGCCATCCCCCCCCCCCCCATTGAACCATGACGGAAGAAAGCAAAACATCCAGAAAACATTTTTTTTTTAATTCTACCGTGGTTCCAATCCAAATTTTCAAAATATTCTTAGTAGCACCCTTAAAATATTTTCCCTTATTTCACCCGCTTAGTGGTCGAATTTCCAAAAATATCGAAACACGCGTTTTTAAAATTTCAATCAAAAATCTAAATCCGAAGTTTTGTATTTCTTGCTTCAAAATTGCCTGAATAACAACGTATTTTCAAAAAACAGTTCATCTCTTATTTCACCCCCCTTAGGGATGGGAACATCGAAAAATCGCTGATGCCTACAGTGTAAGATAAACAGGTTCTACAAATTTCAAGTTTCCATCGTCTGCAGATTCACTTTTCAGCACTATTTTCTGCCTTTTTAGAAAGGGATCGAGAAAGCGAATTTTCTTTCTCTCTGTCTGTCTCTCTCTCTCTATTTTTTTCACGCTTTGGCAACTTTCTTGGTAATTTAGTTTCGAAACTGCAATATGCACTTATTTTTTTCTTTATTCTTACATTCTTACGCTTGTTACAGAAAAACTACTGAAGAATGTGCATTACGTTTCGAAGTATATAACCTCTGTGCTACTATAGTGTCAAAAGTCATTGCTGGTCTTCAGTTCGAATTTAAGCTGATGACTTTCAACCAACTTTATCTTACCCTCTTATAGCTATCGACACGAAACTGCTATGGTGTACAATGGGAGACTTTGTACTACCACAACACAGAGAGATTGTTCGCCTCCAGTGTGTGGTTTTTTTTTTATGAGGAGCAAAATATTGACACCCACACGTAGAATTTTATATAAGTCGGTAACTTTCAAGTCCCATATCTTCCACACCATTATCGTGTGTGTGTGTGTGTTTGTGTGTGTGTGTGTGTGTGTGTGTGTGTGTATGTGTGTGTGTGTGTGTTTGAAGAGGCATTATTTAATTGTGTGTGTGTGTGTGTGTGTGTGTGTGTGTGTGTGTGTGTGTGTTTGAAGGGGCATTATTTAAGTGTGTGTGTGTGTGTGTGTGTGTGTGTGTGTGTGTGTGTGTGTGTGTGTTTGAAGGGGCATTATTAGTTTGGAATATTACAGTGTTTATTATCAATTACAGCTGTCGAGGATGGTGAGGTATTCGTTCACAGCTATCCAACTAGTGTGGGCAATGAGAAGAGCAGTTGAATACCGCGATGTAGCTGCCCAAACCAAGACGGAATCTCCACTTAATTAAAAGAAATGGGGATGCCGTGCAACGAGCCTCTTTTGGGGTTTCGATACATGAACCTGATTGTTTGTTGGAAGTAACGTAAACCGTAATTCATTCGACCGCACTTCATACTTCTAGCAGTGGAGTGACCAGGTTTCACGATAGTAGCACTATTTCCTCTGCTGCCGCGCACTGGGTTTAGCAAGTGTAGTCCTTCCATAAATGCTGTACCATTTTTTATCGAAACAGTACTACTCACTATTGCGTTTTGCAGTCGTTTCTGCAGTTGTTGAATGTAGTAAGGCGTGCAAATAAATCAGTGAAATAAAATGAGGTAATAAATAAAAAGTGAACAACAAATGAAGTAAAAATGAAAACTTAGTTCAGAATATTCAGGCGGAGGCAAATACAGCAGCAGACCTGCGGCGTCATTCCGACAGTACATCGACCGGCTCACGTAGCACATTCAGCAGGACATTGTCCCATCCTGTATTCACTATAGGCGGGACGCGAGGAGGAGTCCGTCACTATCTCCATA
This sequence comes from Locusta migratoria, assembly GCA_026315105.1. Lineage (NCBI taxonomy): Eukaryota > Metazoa > Arthropoda > Insecta > Orthoptera > Acrididae > Locusta > Locusta migratoria. Next base: position 710,970,269 of record CM048745.1, on the reverse strand, counting down.
TTCGTGAGCCAATGATTAAGTGATGAGGCCGTCAACAGAACTCACCTCACGTGAAAACACAAATTGTCAAACGTCACCTGATTTACGTATTCAAGCAATGTGAGCAGAAGCCAATGACCTAGTGTATTGACCTCCTGGGCACCGCGACAATCGATCTTTGTAGAAAATGTACAATAAGTCAGAAGAGACAACGACCCTGAAGTTGTCCACTTCCAGTCAGGTCCATCGAATAAATACTATGGCCAAGAAGACGCTGCGATTAGTATTACTAGCAGAAGTTGCAATTGGTGGTCAAGTTGGAATTTGTCATGGTCAGCAACCGGTAGTGACAGTTCAAATTTGTTGTTGTTGTTGTTGTTGTTCTAGTCTTCGGAGACTAATTTCATGCGTCCTGAGCAATCGTCTTCATCTTCTCACGTAACGGCAACCCACATACATCTGAATCTATTCGTATCTCGCTCTCCCTCTGCGATTTTTCGCACAAACTTCCCACCAATGCTAAATTTACGATTCCTCCATGTCCAAGAATGTGTCCTACCAATCGAGCCCTTCTTTTAGTTAAGGAATGCCAGTAATTCCTTTTCTCCCCAATTCTGTTCAGTACCTCTTCATTATTTACGCGAGCTACCGAACTGTAGCACCACATTCTAAAGCCTCTATCCTCTATTTATCTAAACAATTTCACTTCCACACAAGGCAACACACGTAAATGCCGTAAGGAAAGATTGCCTTAGGCTTAAATTAATATTCAATTCGTCCCCTGCCAGGTCCTAGGATTTATGTCACTTTCCACTTCTTTCACCTTTGACAGTATTGCTCATGTGAAAACTACCGAGTAACACCGTGGTTCGGAACCCACGTTAAACTGTAGGTCACCCTGTAACCTGCTGGGTAAATCAGTTTGAAGGTCGGAAGAAGGCAACGGCATCCCACTTCCAAACAGGACAATGCCTAGTAAAGCACTGTAGTGTTCAAACCAACCATCGGATTGTTGACTGCTTCACATTTTTTTATATCCTCAGCACTGCGACCGCCGTATGTTATTTTACTACCCAAGTACCAAAACTCATCTACCACGTTTATTGTTTCCTTACCTAATCTTATTCCTTCAGCATGGCCTGATTTTCAAAGACTGCATTCCATTACGTTCGCTTTGTTCTTGTTATTTATTTATTTATTTATTGGTTTTTCTGTTCCATAGGACCCAATTGAGGAGTGAGACTCCATGGTCATGAAACAAGTCAATACATTAATTATTACACAAGAATGGTAATAGAAAAATTGTAAGTAGTCCTTTGCACACGACAATCTTAAGACAAAGTGAAAAGAATCAATAAAGAAAAAAATGAATTAGCTTAATTGTTTAACTTTTCTAGGAGTTCCTCGACAGAATAGAAGGAGTGAGCCATGAGGTAACTCTTCAATTTAGATTTGAAAGCGTGTGGATTAGTGCTAAGATTCTTTAGTTCTTGTGGCAGCTTATTGAAAATGGATGCCGCAGAATATTGTACCCCATTCTGCACAAGTGTTAAGGTGGTGTGATGCAAATGCAGATTCGACTTCTGTCTAGTATTCACCGAGTGAAAGCCACTAACTCGTGGGAATAAGCTGATATTATTAACAACAAACGACATTAAAGAAAAAACGTATTGTGACGCCAGAGTCAAAATTCCCAGACTACTGAAAAGGGGTCGACATGACGTTCGCGAACTTACACCACATATTGCTCGAACAGCCCGATTTTGAGCCAGAAATATCCTTTTTGCATCAGGCGAATTACCCCAAAAAACAATGCCGTACGTCATAAATGAATGAAAGTAAGCGTAATACACTACTTTTCGTGTTGAAAAATCACTTATCTCAGATATTGTTCTAATGGTAAATATAGCAGAATTTAGTTTTGGAACAAGATTCTGAACATGGGCTTTCCATGACAGCTTACTGTCTGTATGAACACGTAGAAATTTGAACTGTTCAGTCTCACTTATCAAATGCCCATTATGTGTAATCAGAATGTCAGCTTTCGTCAAATTATGTGTTAGAAATTGTAAAAACTGAGTATTACTGTGATTTAACATCAACTTGTTTTCTACAAGCCATGAACTTATCTCTTGAACTGCATTATTTGACATTGTGACAATATTATGAGCAACATCCTTCACTACCAAGCTGGTATCACCAGCAAACAAAAATATTTTACATTCACCTGTTATACTCGAAGGCATATCATTTGTATAAATAAGAAACAGCAATGGTCCCAAAACAGACCCCTGGGGCACCCCACACTTAATTGTGCCCCATTGGGATTGCACGTCATAGCCATTTTCTACACTGCGGAGAATTACTTTATGTTGTCTATTATTAAAGTAAGAGGTGAACCAGTTGTGGGCTACTCCCCGTATTCCATAATGTTCCAACTTCTGCAACAATATTTTGTGATCAACTCAATCAAACGCTTTTGTTAAATCAAAGAAGACGCCTAATGTCCGTAGCTTCTTATTTAACCCATCAAGCGCCTCACAGAGAAACGAAAATATAGCGTTTTCAGTCGTTAAACCACTTCTAAAACCAAACTGCACGTTTGACAATAAATTATGTGAACTGAAATGATCCATTAATCTTGATAATACAGCCTTTTCAATAACTTTAGAAAAAACCGATGGCATAGAAATAGGTCTATAGTTGTCTACATTATCCCTTTCTCTTTTTTTATAAAGTGGTTTCACTACTGAATACTTTAATCTGTTAGGAAACTGACCTTTCTGAAAGGAAAAATTACAAATATGGCTTAGCACGGGGCTAACATATGGAGAACAGTACTTTAGAATTCTGCTAGATACCCCATCATATCCACAAGAGTCCTTAGCCTTTAGTGATTTAATTATTGACTCAATGTCACCTATGGAAGTATCATGAAGGACCATTTCAGGTAACAGCCTCGGAAAGGCATTTTCTAAAAACGTTATGGTTACCTGTAGAAACTAGAGTTTTGTTTAGTTCCTCTACTATATTCAGAAAGTGATTATTGAATATTTCACATATATCCAACTTGTCAGTAACAGAAACATTCCTACTACGCACTGACGTTATATCTTCTACCTGCTGCTGCTGACCTGACACTTCCTTCACGACTGGCCAGATAGTTTTAATTTTATCCCGAGAGTTTGCTATTCTTTTTGCATACCACATACTTTTTGCATTCTTAATGACATTTTTCAGAACATTACAGTACTGTTTGTAATGAGTTACTGCATCTTCATTCTGACTGCTTCAAACATTTTGATACAACTCCCGCTTAGTTCTACATGATACTCTTATCCCCTTTGTCAGCCACCCTGGCTGTCTGTTACTGGAAGTACCCTCGTTTGATTATTCCAGCGGAAAGCAACTTTCAAACAGCATAAGAAATGTGTTCAGAAAAGCATTATATTTATCATCTGCATTACCGGCACTATAAACATCCTGACATTCTTGTTCCTTAATTAAGCTTAAAAAGGTCTCAATTGCAACTGGATTAACTTTTCTAAGTAGTTGATATTTATGTTTAACATTTGTTTGAGAACAAATACTTTTTAGAATTAAAAGTTGGGCATCGTGGTCTGATAGGCCATTTACTATTCTGCTGACAGAGTGCCCCTCTAATAATGAAGAATGAACAAAAATATTGTCAATGGTAGAACTGTTATTTCCTTGCACTCTCGTTGGAAAAAATACTGTTTGCATCATATTATAGGAATTAAATTGATATAACAGCTGACTTTTCCTTGAGCTATCACCTACACAATTAATGTTGAAATCTCCACACACAATTAAATTTTTATACTTCCTATACAGTGAACCCAGAACCAATTCCAGCTTGGGCAGAAACATTTTAAAATCTGAGTCAGGGGATCTATAAATAACAACTATTACTAGTTTAGTTCCATTAACAACTCCTGCACAACATTCAAATATCTGTTCTGTGCAGAGTTTAGAAAAATCGATTGACTCCGATGAAAAATCGTTTTTTACATACATGGCCACTCCCCCACACTGCAAGGAACTCCTAGAGTAGAAGGCAGCTAACCTGTATCCTGGCAAAGGAAGTCTCTGAATTGTCACACCACTTAAAAAGTGCTCTGAAATACCAATAATGTCAGAATCAGTGTCAATAAGCAGTTCATTAACTTTATCTCTGATACCCTGTATATTTTGATGAAAAACAGTAATTCCCTTATTAATTATATTCTTAGACTTTGTCAAAGGTGGTTCCTTTCTTAGAGGGACTTCCTTTAAGCAGGAATACCTATTAGCTGTCTTCAGTCTAAAAAAGGTGCAGCCCTAACACCAACTACAACAGGAATTTTTCCATGAGTGACACCCCCACCCCCTACTACATTGTCACCTATGAGCTTTGCCAAACTCCCCTTCCCATGCCTATTAAGGTGCAGGCCGTGCCTAGTAAAATCCGACCTTTGGATAGTCTCAACTGGCACCACTGCAATGTGCTCCATGCCCTCCGTCAACAGCGCCTTCTCAAGCCCCATGTTAACACGGCTGACAGCCGTATTAAGACAAGGCCTATCATGACGCTGAAACAGCCGCACGAAATGCACATTCGTGCCACAAGTTTGAGTTGCTATCCTTTCCAGATCACCACCTATATCATATTCCCCGTCCCTATCAAAACTATTCCCGGCCCCACCCAATATAACTACCTGATCCTCTTTGGAGAAATTCCTACATAAGTCCCCTAAATTACAAGTGACCTGAGCTAACCCTGCACTAGGCTTCACTATGCTGGTGACCTGGTACTCACTCCCAAGTACTTCCTGCAACTGTTGGCCAACACCTCTGCCATGAGAACTGCCTAGCAGCAGAACCTTCTTCTTCCTAAGAGACCTCTACAAATTTCGGCTTCCTAACAGCTAAGGTCTGATGCGTACTTCCTACACCTACAGCTACAGGAGGTTCATCTCCACTCAACTCTGACAGTTGGTCAAACCTATTTGCAACTTGCAATGTAAAGTTATCTGAATACCTTCTTCTAGCTACCTTCTTGCCAACTGCCAGTTCCCATTCCCCAGCCCCCCTTCCCCTCCTCAGCCTACCTAACTCCTCTTCAGCGTTTTTCAACTGCACCTGAAGGGCGCAGATCAAACGCTCCTGCTCCTCTATCCTCTTATTTCTGCTGCAAATCCTACAGTTCCAGGAGAGAACCTCACCACAATGCCCACTGGCTTCCCCACTGCACTCCCCCCCCCCCCCCCATGAAAATACTTACTACAAATCCCACACTGCAACCCACTACGCACGACCCTACGACAGAGCCCACACTTTTCACTCATGGTAAAATTTCACAATTATTTGTTAAGAAAAACTAGACGTCTATGTTATTAAGTTACGTTTCTACAAAAGAACTAGGAAGTACCTCTTAACTACAGCAATCAACAAACCTCAGTCTCTACAAAATCAAGTAACAACAACAACTAATAGTATCAGAAAAGAACAAATAACACTACCACTGAAACTTTACACTATTGCTTATATAAACAAGTTCAAATTACGGACTGATGACCATGCAGTTAAGTCCGATAGATTTATATATATATATATTGTCGCGTTGAAATGGAAGCAGGCTTGACTTCTAAGGCAACTAAACACAGCACTTATACTGAAAGCACGTTTATTATGAACTCAACGTACACGCAGCACTGACCGCCTCTCAGGCAGAGTGCTCTGCTATTTATACACAGACAGAATTTACCAGAAATTAGAAGAACAGTTAACATAAGAAACAAGTAGAATTTACAAGTAAACATAAGAAACGTGTAGAACCTTCTGGAATTATTAATTACAAAGAAATAAATTTTTGCCGGTGGGCGGGATTTAACCGGCGCCCTTCTGCACCGCAGTCCGTGACGCTATCCCCCGCGCCACGCCGGCAGTTGGTGTTCGTGGTCTCTCGCGGCATTGCTCCCTCTCCTGGAGAAACAGCGACCCGTTGTTATGATCCCTGTGGAGCCAGCTGCAATGTCCTGGATCTTGACAGTGTCGTGGGTCCCCTGTATGACAGTTTAAGAGAATCCTTCCCTTCTCCGCGATTATCGACGACAGACGTTCCTGTCGTGCCTTCATCAGGAACATTACCGTCCTTAGAGTTCTTGAACAACAAGCCATTGTTGTCTACCTGCTCTTTAGGATCGTAGTAAGGCTTCATGCGCAGGACGTGAACAATGTCTCTTCGTTTTTGACGTTTCGACGACGGCTCATAATCCTCAACTTCGTATATGACGTCTGACAGGCGGCGTATGACACGATACGGACCAAAGTATCGCTTCAATAAATTTTCTGACAGTCCAACCTTCCGAACAGAGGTAAAAATCCATACCAGATCTCCTGGGCTGTACACAACAGGTCGGTGCTTGTCGTTATACCGCTGACGGTCCTTTTCCTGGGCGTCCAGTGTACGTATGCGAGCCAGCTGTCTTGCTTCTTCGACCCTGGTGATGAGCTGTTTAACATAGTCATCCTGAGTGTCGTCCGGTTGGAACGGGAACAGCGTATCCATTGTCGTCTCAGCTTCACGGCCAGGGAGAAGGAAAAACGGAGTGAAGCCTGTGGTGTCTTGTTTTGCGGTATTGTAAGCAAATGTCACGACTGACAGAATTGTATCCCAATCCTCCTTCTCAACATCGACGTACGTCGACAGCATGTCGGCTAACGTCTTGTTAAAACGTTCCGTAAGACCATTTGTCTGAGGATGGTATCAAGTTATCATTCTGTGGACAATGTTGTACCGTGACATTACCTCTGATACCAGTTTTGCTTGGAATACTTTCCCACGATCAGATATCATGACACTTGGTACTCCATGCTTCAAAATAATGTCTTCTACAAGGAATTTTGCGATCTCTGGTCGGCACAGGTTGGTGACAGCGTAGCGGGTGAGGTAGTCAGTGCAGACTATTATCCAACGGTTACCGGTTGTCGACTTCGGGAACCTCCCTAAAAGATCGATCCCAACACGGTGGAATGGAGCTGCTACCGGCGGAATCGGTACGAGATGTCCTGGAGGTAATTGCGGCACATGCTTCCGTCGCTGGCACTCTTTACAGTGACTCACATTGTGCTTCACAGATCTGTAGAGACCTTTCCAGTAATACCTGCATCTTATTGTGTCTAGGGTCTTTACGAATCCCAGATGACCGGATATTAGAGCATAGTGGAAATATTTGAGAATAGCTGGCTGGAGATAAGCTGGAACAACAAGTAGCCATTTGGGGCACAGTGGATCGTAGTTGCTCTTATAAAATGTTCCGTTTATAAGTTGGAACTCTTCATTGCTCGGTTCTCCTTTCTCCAAGGCCTCTATCGTTTTTAATAGTGCTGGATCTTGCCTCTGTTCAGCTGTAACGTCTAATTCAGTGAGAACTGAAATTTTATTAATGCTGTGTGTTCCACTAATGGATTCCTCGTAAGGCAGTCGGCATCCTTGTGTTTGCGCCCGTTCTTGAATACCACTGTGACATCGAACTCTTGGAGTCTTAGTGCCCATCTTGCTAGTCGACACGATGGATCCTTCAAGCTAGTCAGCCAACACAAAGAATGGTGGTCTGTCACGACGGTGAATGGTTTGGCGAATAAATACGGCCGGAACTTGTTGATAGCCCAGATAACTGCGAGACATTCTTTTTCGGTTGTAGAGTAGTTTATCTCGGACTTTGAGAGTACTCTGGACACATAGGCTATCACTTTTTTGCACCTTCCTGAACTTGTACGAGCACTGCACCAATCCCATAACCACTGGCGTCTGTGTGAAGTTCCGTTTCTGCATTCTCGTCGTACAAGGCTATCACTGGTGCGGAAGTTAGAGCCTCCTTAACTGCCCGGACAGCTCTTTCTTTTGTCTCATCTCAGTAAAATTTGGCGTTTCCCTGCAGAAGTTCTTGTAATGGACGTGCCTTGTTACAAAATCCTTTTATGAAACGTCGGTAGTATGAGCACAGCCCGAGATAAACTACTCTACAACTGAAAAAGAATGTCTCGCAGTTGTCTGGGCTATCAACAAGTTCCGGCCAACTTGATGAACTCGTCTGTCGTAGCAACGTCTTTTGTCAAAAGAGCTTGTTACATGTCTGCTGCAACACCCATCATCAGGTGCGTGATTTTGTCGGCCTCAGTCATATTCGGATTCACTATGTTATACAGGGCCAAAACATTCTGTATGTACGCCTGTGTCGGCTCACCATGTAGCTGGACCCGGTTCTTCAGTTGTTCTTCCGCCGAACGGATTTGTCGCTGGCGGTCTCCAAACGTCTTCTTCAGTTCTTCCTGGAACGTCTCCCAGTCATTCAACTTGTCTTCGTTGTTCTCGAACCATTGCTGGGCTGTTCCGTCCAGAGAGAAGTAAATGTTGGCCAAGCACATCGTATGGCCCCACCTGTTGTACTTGGCGACTCGGTCGGACCCTTTTAGCCATTTGTTGAGGTCCTGTCCACCATCTCCAGAGATCACCTACGGGTGTCTGATGTGCAGCTGGCTTATTGCTGGTTTCGTCTCCATCGTTCTTCTGATAATACGGATTTCTGGAAGGATGTACTCGGTGTATCCCTTGTATTCCGGTTCCAGTCCGTGTAAGCGACGGCTTTTACGTTGCCTAATCGGAGCCACGGTGATGCAGCAGTTGCACAGCTTACCCGGCGCCTCCACCAAACAATGTCGCGTTGAAATGGAAGCAGGCTTGACTTCGAAGGAAACTAAACACAACACTTATACTGAAAGCACGTTTATTACGAACTCATCGTACACCGAGCACTGACCGCCTCTCAGGCAGAGTGCTCTGCTATTTATACACAGACAGAATTTACCAGAAATTAGAAGAACAGTTAACATAAGAAACAAATAGAATTTACAAGTAAACATAAGAAAGGTGTAGAACCTTCTGGAATTGTTAATTACAAAGAAATAAATTTTTTGCTGGTGGGCGGGATTGAACCGGCGCCTTTCTGCACCGCAGTCCGTGACGCTATCCCCTGCGCCACGCCGGCAGTCGGTGTTTGTTCTCTCTCGCGGCATACATATTAGTCTCATACATCTTACCAGCTGAAATGATGTTGTCATGGCTGGTTCTCCCAGAGACTTTAATAGCTCTGAGGGAATGTCATTTACTCCATGGGCGTTGTTTCGACTAAGGTCTTTTAGCGGTCAAATTCGTCTTTCAGTATAGCATTACTTATTTCTTCCCTTCCTACAATATTGCCTCGAAGTTGTTTTCCTTTGTGGAGCCCCTCTATATACTCTTTCCACCGTTCAGCTTCACCTTCTTTATTCAGAACTAGTTTTCCATCTGATTCGTGATATTCGTACAGCTATTATTCTTGCCTCTAAATGTCTCTTTTATTTTCCTATAGGTAGTGTCTATTTCTCCCTTAAATATACATTATTTTACAAACTTGCATTTTGTTTCTAGCCACTCCTGCTTAGTCCTTTTGTAGTCCCTGTCAATCCCATTTCTTAGTCGTCTGTACTCCAATACACCTGATTTGTTAACAGCATTCTTATATCTTTTATTTCATCTATTAAATGCAGTATTTCCATTGATATCTAAACATCTTTCCTTGGGCTTACCTTGTTGACCTATTTGGTTCTGTGCTGCCTTTATTTTATCTATTAAAGCTACCCATTTTTCCTCTAACGCTTTATTTTCCCACGTTTCTTCATTTGTTGTCCTTCTGAAACACTCAAGAACTTCAGGTTCCTTCAATTTAACCAGGTCCCATCAGCCTATGAATATTTGCTTGATCGTATTTTTTTTTTCTTTTTTGCGCTGCCGTACCGTACGACCGATTGTGAGGAAACTTTGTCAACAAATTGCTTGCACTTTCGCGATGGTGATAGGCACCATTAAACGACTGTACGACGAATAGTTCAAGAGATATGGCGTATTAAACAGTGAAATGCGCGGTAAAGTGTTGGATCATTTGGTACACGTATTCGCTCCACGAGGACGTAGGGGTAGTTCAGGAGATATGATGTCATACACAATTATATGGTTGAAAATCTTTGGCATCATCCGACATGCCAATCAAGACTCTATTCATCCTAAAATCTTCATGTATTTAGGACACTTCACCTTCCAAAGAAAGTGGAAGGTCACTGTTACATAAAATGTTAGATAGTGCATGACGGAGAATACTTTACATATTGACTTAGTCAGATTCTACGGTTGTATTCGGATCCTGATGAAATTTTTAAATATGACTGAACAATTAAATTTATCAGTGCGGTATAATTTTAATATTTCGGTGAAGTTTGGAATGAAATAAAATTTCTGAACATTCTACTATTTCCCTCTGAAAGTAAGAATTTTCTTTAAAAAATATGATTTAGGGGAAAGCATACTTCATTCAAATTTTTAAATGACATTTTTTTGGCTGTCAACTTTGAATCATACCAAGCATACCCAATCATTGGGGTGAAAATCACCAGCAGAACGAATTTGTTATTACCGACGTATGGTTTTAATGTGAATTTGAAAATAAATACGTAAATTTGATACGTAAAAATTAATGTGTGTTTGTCTTTTTTGTTCGTATCCTATGCACGACCTTAGCGTACATCTGATTGCGATAAAACTTTGTCAACTCATTGCTTGCACACGCGCTAATGTTATAGGCGTACTAAAATTAACTTCGTATGGTGTACGGCGGACGGTTCTTTACAATTAGTTAATTCGTTTCTTACGCCTTCACGCTGAAATGGCTGGACGGATATGAATGAAATCTGGAACAGAGGTGGATTATACCATGATTAATAGATACTACCTACCACGTTGCGCCTAAAGCAAGCAAAAGTTAAATAACAATAACTGACGAGTAGAATTTTACTAAAACACGCAAAAAAAATTAAGGCCGACAGCTTGTTCAATACTTCGCCGCCTGCGATATTGGCTCTAAATGTAGAGAGGGACATTGCTACCTACTTCCTGATTGATTCCTAAGCGTCTACTGTATTAACTAACTCGGCTGGGCCATCCTGCCCCTATGGGCAACGTGTTCCGGTCTCCCCTATAGTGTTGAAGAAGAAGACAGGGTAATGGATAGAATGTAGAAAAAGTTTGCTACTCTCAATTACTCAAGGTAAATTATACGTTCTATGTTCCCTACAGTACACAAAAAAGGACCGACTTCAACGAAACTTTGTGCACATATTCCTTACTATCAGACAACAATCGCTGTTCAGTTGAGAAGATATAACGTCATAAACAAAAATAACTGCCAAATCATGTGATTTTTTTTTACATTTCCTTCTAAAATAATTAACCGATTCCTTCTGAACGAGCGAACGTAATAAACAGTGAGAGTCACAAAAAATGCCCCTTATTCGTGAAGTATTTGAAACTGAGAGTACTTAGCGGCTTGCAATAAACTTTACACACAGTTTCAAACCTTTAGGAAAGTTTGTATCCGTGACAATATCGGTAAAATGATGAAAGCAAAGAAGATTATGGTTTACTACTTTTCCGTTTTTCATGAATTATGATTACAGCAATCGACACGACGCTACGATATATTACTTCCACCTACTTAGTCAATTCTCTAGTTATTTTACAGACAGTATGTACATACACCAATGTAATTATATACCTTCGAAATTATATCAGAATATGGCACGTAGTTAATAAGATATAAGATAATACAGAACAAGACTCATGAAGTAGAAATTTGTTACGTGTTGATTAGTAACTCTGCTTGAAACATATTTTCCCAGGTAGTATGTATGCTGACATACCAATGATTCTATCACAGAAATTATATGAGCCTACCCACATGGTTTAGAAGAAATGACCTCGTAAACAATGAAATGAACATCATACTGAAGTGGAATGATAGTGGGCTAGATGTAGGTAGACAGAAGAGGAAGGGTGAGGCGGACAAACGTAAGAATGGAATAAATACATAACCGCGTAGCGCCGGGTACTAAGGTTGGTATAAATATACTTGTTCAACTACAGGTTACTGAGTTTCGTAAATTGAAGGAGTTTTATGCGCATTAGGGCGTTGTATCGTATAGTTAAGATATGAAAGTGCAATTCGAGAGAGCTTTATAAATATTGGAAATCCAAGAAATATCTATAGCTTCGAACGCATTAGTTCCAATCTGCTGGAAAAATGCGAATTATTTTACGTTTTCGACTGTAGAGGCGTACGTATTACAGCTTCGCCTGTAGTAATTTAATTCATTATCCTTCGGGAAATCACGTCAAACGTTAACGAGTCAGCAGACGCTTAGCTGTAACAGTGAACTGTTCACTCTCACATTTATAATACGTGATAAATAATTCCTTTACATCGCCCGCAGGGATTTAGAATTAAAAACGCACACTGCACCATAGAAACGCATTTGACGCTCTGAAATGAAATTTTATTATTAATGCGCATATTCTTTTAACATTATTTTCTACTGGTTATTTCATTAAATAAACTTGTTGCGTAATTTCGTTCGCCAATGTAATTTGAACCTTGAAGCTGCAGCTTGTATCAATGTCGCAGTACTCATAAAAACACTAATGACGTTCTTTGTGGTGTTTAACATACAGAGGCATACAGAGGTAGTCTGTTACCGGCTGTTAAAGCTACGACTACTCTAATTCTCATTGTACAGTCCACTGAATAAAGTCATCTATGAAAACCAAGGAATCTAGTGCAAAAGTAACAGGTATTACAGCCATAATTCCTCATACAATAGAGACAGCTGATTGCTTTGTGGCTAAATAAATTCATAGCTTTGAAACTGATACTCCCATTAATGGCTCCATTTCGTTTGACAAGAGGATCAATTACTGAGATATTCTACAAATGGTAAAAATGTTGTGTTGCAGCGTGTAGGAAATTAACATTACGGAAATAATATCTCTTTCTCCGAACTAACACCCACCCCTTCCCGAGAAAAAAAAATCTGATCCTCAACGAAGCTTTACAAGATGTCTTACCAGAGATGTAAAACTATTATCGAACGAGAGTAAACGGTATCAATATATTTGGAAACGCCGTGTACGAAATTATGATTCTTCAGGGGGGTACTTCGGCGAAAAATTACAATCATCCGTTTTAGCCGACATTGCACCGCAGAACTAAATTATCTACATATCTAACAATACCAAATAACAGAACTTTTACAATACATTCCGTAGAAAGTATTTTAGAAACGGTATATTCGAGTTTTCGAAACTCTTTATAGAGTTATACCTAAAAAAACCATGATATTTGTGCACTGTGAAACGGCGTTCGGGTCGCTATGAACCTTACCATCCAGTTTCAAGAAAAATACTTGGCGCAAACTTTTTATTTTTGGATATCATACATTTTGGTATCTTCACCCAATAAGGGGTTGATTTTTCTTATTCATTGCAATTAGCATGTAGCATTAAATTACATAGACTACTGCAACATAGGTTGCGGAGGTAAAAAACACATTGCGTAGACTTTGCGTTGGTTGATTTTACGTCATACTCAGCCGAGGACCTACCGAAATTTAAGTCAGGCTGAGGTGGATGACCTTGTTGAACTCTTAGAGCTTTCACCTTCATATTGTACTTTTAATGGTCAAATATACCGCTACAACGATGGGCTAGCAATGGGCAATTTTCTTTTGTGAATAATGAAATGCCAAGAACGCGGAATTTCGTCTTTATTTATAACAGACGACCGGTTTCTACGAACATAGACATCATATTCAGGTCTCTGTAATAACTTATAACATTATTACATAAATGCATATTGTTGTACGTTAGTTCAAAGACCAGAAGATGATGTCTATGTACATCGAAGCCGGTCGTCTGTTATAAATAAAGACGATATACCGCGATCTTGTCATTTCATTATTCACAAAATACGTTTATAATATCGCTCCCTGCCATGAGGAAATTATAAGGCAATTTTCTTGTTGGAACCATGCCTGACGTATTTGTAAATTATTTTGAAAACTAATTCTTTAATATCTATGTACACTGTAAAGACCACACAATATTACATAGACGACGTAATAGCTCTCGTCAGAGTTGACGAGTCTGAAGTACAAGAAGATTCAGCATGTTTGAACAAAATGCATAAAAAGATACAGTTTTCTATTGAGATAGAAAATGAAGGCAGTATCAAATAATTGGATCTTACTATTGAAAAAAAAGGCAAATGTAAGTTTTACATCTTTCGAAAACCTACATATACAGACTCAGTCAAGAATGCCAAATATCATCACCCTCCGCGATCCAAACCTGCATGTTTTAACTCCTCAATTCATAGATTACTCAAATGACCTCTTTACTCCAATGTTGTCACAAAAGAAATGAATACACTTGAATACACTCAGATATTTCATAAACTATATAAAAATAAAGTGACAAACGGAAACCGGAGCAATGTTCATGATATAATAATAATAATTATAATAATAATACATGCCCATGATATACAGAGGTAAACATTCTGATACAAATGAACAGCTTTTCCGAAAATCTAATGTGTCCATTAGCTATTAAGTAGCTACACAATAAGATTTCTGCTTCGTCATAAAAGTCGAGCTGTGACACGTATAAGAAGTCAGGCATTTACAAAACAGAATATGGTCAATAAAACGGGTTCTATATTGGGTAAACCAGTCGTTCCTTCTTCACTAGGTATAAAACATATACAGGTAGACACAACAGTACATCATTTAGTGATCACCTGTGCGACACACACAGCACAGAGTGAATAGTTTTACGCATAATATGAAAATCTTGCTCAACACCCCGAAAGAAAATAAAAATTTACTAGTGTGTTTAAAAATATATAACCATAAAAACTAAAAATGAAGATGTCTGAATGATCAGTGAGACTATAATAATAGGAAAATTTTCAAAATCTTTCATTTCATACTTGGTCTTTATAATTCTGTCAGTGCATAATTGATATGTAAACCTTGCGCTACTTGTAGTGGTTCTGCAGACGCAATTCCTGCATCCTTAAATCCCACGCATGCTTATTATATAGCGTCTCTCACTATAATAATTCATATTTAAATTTATATTCGGCTTAAAAGACTAATGATGTATTGTAGCTTTCTCGTTTTTTTATACCTTATCAGGTAGACATTGGGCTACGGCTAGTGAGATAATAAGTTTCCATATCTCATTGACCTTACGAGCCATCTTTGTGTTGTGACTTTGAATTTAAACTTCATAGTAGATCACAGTTAACATTTTCTAGAACACCATGTAGACTATGTGCGTTAACTATGTCGATAAATTTGTTAGGTAGACATTAGGCTACTACTGATAGAACATTGTGACAAACGTTAGTGACCTTCCGCCACCAGTTTCCCAAGTTAATATTTGTATGTTTGATGATGGCTGGTGATACTTCAATCTACGATCCCCATTTAGCACGTACAGAAAGCGCTATTATCCATTTGGCACTTTCAGTTAGGTAAACATAATGATTTTGTGGGAGAATGCTCTTGCTATCACAGATGACCTGTCAAATAGCCTTACCTGTGATAGTGACGGTTTTTATCGCTCGTCACGTAAGTCCGAACTTAGTTTCAATTCCTAACTTTATATCTAGCACGTACGGTATAATAGGTGGAAATTAATAGTTTCTCCCTCTTGTCCCAGTATAACGCCATAATTTTTTAATTGTATCCTCTCCTTCACCACGTCAGTTTTTATGAATATCTGCACTGGTCATTGTGCAATTAAAGATACAGATACCGCTCTATGGCTAATTTGTACTGACAAAATTGTAAATTAAATATATATATATATATATATATATATATATATATATATATATATATATATATATATATATATATATATATATATATATATACAACGTTAACGAAGTAGGCGCATCACGATCTTATCTTGATTTGCTTAGATGTAGCTCGTTCGTTATCTTCAAATATACTTGAGTCTGCGCTTTCCACATCAGCACGTAGAATATGGGTGATGCACCATTCTTTGCATCTTGACATGTAGATATCACGCTACAGTAGCTGCAGTGTGAAAAATCCTCTTAACGATATTCTGAGAACTACCTACGTTTCGTTGCTAAGCGACGAGGTTTTTCTATGTGTACCTGAATCCACTGGCCTCTTGTAACACGCAGATTAATCACTGACACAGCGATATTGCAGGCGTAGAGCCTGAGGCCACTGTTGCTGATTCATTAACAGTCTGACCACTGCTGTGTTGGCGCCTGTCTAGTTTCGTATACAACTTGTTCCTAACTTTTCGTATTTAGAACCTAAACCAAGAGCTAAGTACGGCGTAAATCTGTTTATTGTCTAATAGTGCTCCAGTTCGCCTCTGTGGAACTTTATTTATTTGCAACATTCTTGCCTCTTTTTTTATTTTTATTTTTTTTTATTTTTTATTTTTTTTAAGTAAATACCGTTTACTTGTCACTAGACACCTTGGCAAGTAGTTTCTCTTGTGCTGTTGGATGTGCACGTTTTCTATGTGATACCTATGATTCATACCTTCACAGTCACCGTTTCACTTCCCCCTTTTATTGGCTTTCGATGGAAACAGGTTTTGAAAAATGATACTTACATAAACAAATTTAGCAATCTGCCACTGCTGAACCGTTAGTCTGATGATGCCGTAAGACCATATTGTCATTTTATTCTATGTAGTTTACGAACGTTATTAGTATTTTATATATGAGAGAATGTAGCCTATTATAGCTCCACTTATCCAACAGTTTTGAGTGGTTTTAGCTTTTTTGATATTCGATTTGTTTTTTAAGGACTATAATCAACAATTGCTAATTTTAGGTAACAGTTTATAACATGATTTACCTGTATTTTGGTTACGCTCCGTAGTGTTATACTAGCATGCTGGTGCGTGTAGGAACCTTCTACGTAATTTCCTTGTTGCCAACCCAAGTTCTTACATCTCGTATAAACCTTTAAAATTTGGAGGCAAACAGGTATATTATTTTGTTTTTATCACATACTGTCGCGGCGGAGTGGGCGAGCGGATTGAGGCGATATGCTCCGATGCACTGGGCCGTTTCCCGTGGAGGGTTCAAATCCTCCCTCGGGAATGATTTAATTTTATTTATTTATTTATTTATTTTGTTTTTAGTGGAAGTTAGTTCATAAATAGTTTGTAAGTTGAGGGACTGCAGATCCTGCAGGATAGCAGGATAACAAACATTTTTGACCCTTGTATATGTTTAAATCTCACTTCAGTTGTACCGCTGTTTACAATAGCTAGTAGATGAAATATGTATTTTTTACTGACTAGCAAAGTTATAAAAAAATGTTATAAATATAATATATATTTAACACATCTATTCAACCATCACTACTATTTCTGTAGTATGTATGTACTAGTTGCCTGTAGTACTATGCATCAACAATATGATTGTACACTCTTTATTTTTTGATATTGTATGAACATTGACACAAAATAATATGAGTCTTCAGTTGCATTTGGGGTAATTTGGCTTGTTACGCAAATTATTTTGTATGTTTTAATTTTTCTTGCTCTTAGTATGTACCATTTCTGTACAAAAGAATTAAACATTGGAACTGAAATTTTATAGTGTTTTTTTTTTTTTTTTTTTTTTTTTTTTTACTTTTAATTTGTACGAGGTAGCTCTGATTTTAAGGTATTTTATGTTTAATTTATGCGGTAACTATCTTCTTTGTCAAAACATGGGCTGAAAGTACGCTCTCTGGCTGCAACCACAGTTTTAGAAGCTTGTAAACAAACTTCAGTCAGTTGAGTCGTGCATGCAGAGGAGAAATATTGAGTTTATTGGACAATCTGTGATTAAGCCTTTGTGGCAGATAGAAATTTGATCACTACCTAAATAACTGTATTTCATGTGTACAATAGTAGAGCTGTCATCAAATGATTATGATACAAAGATAAACCAAGGCCCACAAATTGTTTGCAGTGTTTGGGCTGAGAATTCTAAGACAATTTGTACAAACACTTGTAGAAAAACGTTATCTATTGAAAATTACTAACATTTTCACTTTTAGTTTATTTGTAAATTATACTACTCCACCTAACATAAAGAGTGAATACTAAGATTGGGATTGCCTGAGAAAATAATGACTAACAAAGGGGCAAATGTTATGTCCAATTTAAGAAAGGAATGCACGTTATTGCTTGTTCAAAGGATTTGGAGAGATGCTTTACACCCTCAGTAAAATTGTCGGATTGTGAGGGTTCATTAGACGCTTGCGAAAATTTATGTTCAAAATGTTCAAATGTTTGTATAGTCTATGGGACTTAACTACGGGGTCATCAGTCCCTAAACTTACAAACTACTTATGAACTACTTACGAACTAGGACGGCACAAATATCCATGCCCGAGGGGGGATTCGAACCCCCGACCGTAGTGGCCGTGCAGACCGTGACTGGAGCGCCTCAGTCTCCTCGGCCACCGCGGCCGGCGAAAATTTATGTTACTATGTTAAATTTCAGTGTAACAACCGTTACGCCAAACTTGCTTTTGTCGCAGAAGCATAGAATAGAGCAATTCGTGACAGTTCTGGAGGTACTGAGGGCAGAAGATGCCATCCACGTTTTGCACCTGATGAGTAAAGCTTTTTTTGAAAGATTAAAAAGGACAGGTGGAATAAGGGAGCTGTGTTACCTACATATCCCTTAAGTTATTGATCATGATGACCAAGTCGTATGTACTAAAAGAGCTTACTATCATGTGTATAGTAGTAGTAATTTTCCGGGTACATCGCGTGTTGTTTAGTTTGAAACTCTAATGTTTTAAATACAGATTCTCTCTTGAAAATCATACACAAGTAATTCGCACTATTCTACGGCGTCACTATACAAAGGTACTATGTGCGCCATCTAGGCCCTGAAAAGACTCCTTACCTCCTTAGTAATGATGATTGAAAACAGACTCAATAGTCTTTATCTTAACATGTTATCCTATGACGATGTCATTAGTCAGCTTATCCGCTGGTATCGGGTCACCACTTCCTCGAAATTCATCAAAATTTTTCTGGTTGGTGTCATTTTAAAATGGATATATTGCTTGCGGTATACCACAGGGTTTTCACTTATTTTGTGAAATTCATGTATGTCTAAGTAGCCCCCAAATTTTTCTATGGGACAGGGAGGGGGTATCTAGTCATATCATTTATCCCCAGTTTCAGCAACCTCATCCCACTTTACTACTCAGAGGATTTATCTGTATCGTGGAAAGGGTGATAAGAATGGTGTATTTACTCGTCCCAATATTAATCAATATTGGCCAATGATTGATGCATGTGAAATATTGTAATACAGAGGAGGATCTATATATAGGTATTTATTATCCGTACTTGTAACTTCTGCCTCCATGCTGCTGGTACAGAACTATCAAAACACGAAAAGTACGTCAAATAATAAAATTAATTTACTGCCGTCTGCCCAGTTAGAACTACTTCGGAATTTCTTTTATTTTAATTATGCCTTCACTGAGTATGGTAGCACATAAAATTTCCGAGATATAAGACGATATGTAGTGGTAGCAGACGGACCTCTGAAGGCCATGGTTTCTATGTAACTACTGTTGGTATTCTAATTTGTACTATAACTATGTGAATGCCATTCACATCCCATGTTGTTTGTAGATCTCCCTTGTTAATTGACAATAGACTTTATTAACACGACGATGCGATGCGAGCAAGTAAAATCATTTTTTTTTTCTTTTTTAACCACGGATGACACTGAACTGCAACTAAGTCGACGACACATTTGTATTAATTCTTATGTAAATCTTGGTACCTGTGTTAAGTTATGTCTTCTATACTCAATGGGATGATCTTGATGAAAGGTCCAAGGATTATGCGTGGATTATTCTAATATGCAGCGTGTGAGTCCATGTCTTTTGACAAATTCATTTTAGCCGAGAGATCGTTGACATTATGCGGCTATATCAACTTCTCGCCTTCAGATATTTGCCTCTAAGTTACTGTTAGGTGTTTGAATACTTCTACATCATTTTCAGAATCCTCGTCTATGCTGCGACAAGTACTTGTGACAATATAGACGAGACCGATTTGCAGAGACAACTACAAGACTGAAACATGTAAATGTGAAAAAATCATTTACAACCGTTGGCTGATAATACATTGTTTCAAATTATAATGATACTAGCTATGCAACAGGCACGCAATGAAGTTATCACGTCAAGTTAATTTACCGTAACTTTAATTTTTGTGTGCATGAAGTTAGTTTTCTCTTAGTCTATAGAAGAAAGATATTTTCTGGAGTTGTTCAGGGCCGGATCTAGGGGTGGGGGGGGGGGGGGCAAAGGGGGCAGTTGCCCCAGGTGGCGGAATTTAGAGGGCGGCAAATTTTGACCGACTCTTTTTTTTCCAGAATGTATCTTTCTGGTATAATTCAATAAAATTAACTGACACAGAATTATTAAAAGTAAAATGACTGCAAGAAATACCGAAATCATTTAATAAAACTAAAATTCCTGGTTTCTGACTTCAGTGTTGCCCTGTCACAGGTACTTCAGCTAATCAAACATTAAAAATCTACTAGATATTAGCCAGAATGAGGGAGATGTTTCCGTTATTAAATAAGTAAATGTAAAGTGTTTACTAATTTGCATAGATTTCCTTTTATTGATAAATGAATATTCATATTTCATATCAAGGTAATATTTGTAGAACAGGTGAATTTGAATAACGTTACAGTATATATATATATATATATATATATATATATATATATATATATATATATATATATATATATATATTTCAGGTGCGCACACTTCTTATTGAAAGTCAAAAGCATTAAGGATCGAGAGTCCTCTCTCGGTTGCGGTGGAATTGATAGATATCTACACAGGACACTCTGTAAATCACATTTAACTGCCTGACAGAGGTTTCATCGGACCACTTTTACACTATTTATCTCCCATTCCATTCTCGAATAGTGCGCGGGAAAAAAGGAAATATGAATCTCTGATTTCTCCTATTTATTCAGATGATTTTTTCTACTTATGTAAGTGGGAGGCAACAATATATTTTCGCATTCGGAGGAGAATGTTGACGATTTTAGTTTCGTAAGTAGCCCACGTTGCAGCGATAAATGCCTTTGTTCTAATGATTCCCATCCCAGATCATATCATGTATCATTTCCGTGACGCTGTCTCCCCTGAATCACGACAATACAAAACAAGCTGCCCTTCTTTCCAATCAGGAATCTGACTGTATTATTGATGCTGTCCTTTTTCTATCTAAGCAAGGAAGTCCTTTTAGAGGAACAAAAGAAGATGATGATTTTGGTGATCCACATATCGTCAAATTTCTAAATACAATTGATCTCATATCATACTATAATGTCCCTTTTCGTCTGCGTATTGAACTCCACAAGAAAGGCCAAATTAGCTATTTTTACAAAAATATACAAGATGAGTTCCTTGACTTGGTTTGCTGACAAAATAAAACAAGATATAATTAAAGATATTTTAGCTGGTAAATACTTTTCACTGATGTTTGACTGCACTCCAGACATCAGCCACAATGCGCAGATGACACAATAAAATCGATATGTCAAATCGAATGACTCAGAGGTTGTTGAAAGTTTTACTGACTTTTTTTACCGTTACAGACAAAACAGGAGAAGGCCTTAGTCAAGAGATACTGCAAAAATTGGAACAAGATGGGTTGAACATTAAGTACTGCAGGGGGCAGTCTCATGACAATGGGGCAAACAGGGCTGGAAAGTACAAACTAGGAGCAAATTCATCAGACATTCAGCAAGACTTGGTGATCTGCAAGAGTAGATGCGGTTGAAGCTGTTTACAAGCATTTTCATAAAGTTTTGAAGGCCGTGGAAGAAACTGAAACTTATAAATTGCCATCACCAGAAACATAATCAGAGACAAGATTTTTTTTAAAAATATGAGAAAACTCAAATTCATTACTTTAACTTGTTTCTGGTATGCAATGTTACAATAAATTGCTCATGTTAATCAGTTTCTGCTAAGTTAATACTTTACAATTGATAAAGCTGTTTGCAACATTCAAGGACTTTTGGGCTTTCTCAAAACTTCCCGGGATTCTTGTACCTCTGAAGCTATTTCTGAGGGTAAAGTGCTAGTAGAAGATAATGAGGTATCAATGGTATTCTCTGAAAAAAGGATTCGAAGAAAGAAGAAAATGGCCGATGAACTTTGTGAGGTACCGCACTTGAGAAAATTGGTGCAAAAATTAGTTTTCTGTGTGGTGTGCAAATTCGAGAAATTGAAGTGGAGGACTTGAAGGTCAGAGCGGAACTGGCAGAAGATCTTAGCGAGGAAGAACTTGAAGTTAAAAGTTTCAGGCAACATGCGCTGGCAGTAGACAGAGCCTGCATCATCAATAAATTGGTACAGGGGTATTCCAACCTTACTACAGCGTTAAAATATATCTTACCATTCTAGTTTCTGTTTCGTATGGGGAAAGAAGTTTCAGCAACCGGAAACTAATTAAATACACTTGAGGAGCACGACTGCTTAACAAAACTGAGTATAATATCCATAGAGCACAAACGAGCTGCTTCTCTAAACTATGATGATATCAAAAACAGTTTTGCAGCAAAAATGTTCGAAAAACGAAATTCTGAATTGATTTTTGTACGATGAGTAATCTTGTAATATTTTTGTATGTATTAAAATTGTTGTTTTCCTTTGATCTTAATTCAGTCAATGTTGTGAGATTGTGACAATTATTTAGAAATATGTAACCCAATTAGCGTCAAAAAGTCGATTCTTACAGGGGGGGGGGGGTGAAAGAAGGAGCGACAAATTTAAGCTTGCCCCCCTTGGCAAATGTTCTAGATCCGGCCTTGAGTTGTTCCTTGAGCCCTTCTAATGCATGTTAATTGTAAGATTTATACAATTATTTTCTGTTAACGAATATGTATTTTAGAGTACTCGTCAAATTGTATAACATTTATAACAAAAATAAATAAATAAAATATCGTAAAAAACGAAACATTATTTTTGCCGAGTAATTAATTTAGCTGTAAAGCAGAACATTATGTTCACGTACTGACAAAAATGAAGAATATAATCTCAATAACGCAACAGAAAATGTTCCTAACCTTATGCTGAATTTAACATTTTAAGCGAAAGGCATTCCGTATACCCTTCAATTATTATCAATATTACCGTCCTGGTGGATAAAACTGTGAGACAGAACGGGATTCGAACCCAGTGCCTTTGCCATTCGCGGGTGACGGCTCTACCGACCGAGCAACCTGTGCACGATCTCGTAGCCCGTTCTCACAGATATTTTAGCTCTGCCAATACTCCGCCTCATACTTCCAAACTTTACAGGAGTTCTGCGAACCTTGCATGACTAGCACTCTTGGAAGAAAGGATATTTTGCAGACAGATCTGAGCCACAGCCTGGGAGATATTTCCAGTACGAATTTTCACTCCGCAGCTGTGTGTGTGGCGTATGATACTTCCTGACTGATAAAACCTTTGTGGTAGACCCATTCTGCTATTATAGAATAGATTGTTACGGAGGAAGCAGCTGTACAGGAGGGTATGTTATCGACTAAGGCAGCACTGATTAAACACTTCCCTGAAGAACTATTGATGATAGGTTTAAGAAGCGTGTTCATGTTGCCATCGTGGTATTAATTGCAAGCGATTTGAGAATAATATAGAAATTCGTGCTCCTCTACAATGCAACAATAACTTACCTGGTGTTCCGCAGCATTTTGATTTGACTTTTAGTGGATGAAGCTGTCATTTATCGTTTAGTAAAGCTACCAGAAGTACAAAAGCAACTTGAAAATGATTTGGACAAGATATCTGGTGCAAAAATTAGCTTTTGACCCTTAACAATGATAAGTATGAAGCCATCCACATGAGCATTAAAAGAAATCAGTTAAACTTCATTTACTCGATAAATTAGTGAAATCTACAGGCCATAAATTCAATTTAATGCGTAGGAAGAATAATTACGAACAACTTAAACGGGAAAGAACGCAAAAAATGCACTGTAGAGAACGTTAACTAAAGACTACGTTTCAGTGGTTGAACAGTTAGAAGGTGCAACAATTCCACTGAACGAACTGCCTAAACTACACTTGTGCGTCCTATTTTGGAGCATTGCTGCTCCTTGTGAGATCCCCGCCAAGTGGGACTGACAGACGATTTAGAGACAGTTCGGAGAAGGGAAGCTGGGTTTGTATTATCACCATATAAGGGAGAGAGCAATGATGCATAAGTTGAGGTCGAAATGATTAAAAGAAAGGCATTATTTGTTACGGCGAAATGTATTTGTGAAATTTTTTCACCACCTTTCTCTTCCGAATGCGAACATATGTTGTTACATAGATACTGGAGCATACGAGGGGCGTATGAAAAGTTCGTCCAAAAATTTAAAAAAAAACTTATAAAAAATGACTCGTCTTTTGAAATCCAGTTTTATTTTACGACATATTCTCCTCTTAGACTTATACACTTCGTTCAACGCTTTTCTAATTTGCTGATCCCTTACGAGTAATAGGAACTGTCCAAACCTGCAAAATAGCTATTAGTTTCTGCAATCATCTCCTCGTTTGAATGAAATCTTCGTCCTGCCAGCCATTTCTTCAGATTGGGAAACCAACAGTAATCCGAGGGAGCGACGTATGGACAATAGGGGGAATGTTCGAGTTTGAATCATATTTCCAATAATTTTGCGACTGCTGAGGTGTGTTGTGGTACATTGTCGTAATCGAAGATGCAGGGTCATCATGTTTATGAAGCCTCTCTTTAGTCTTCTGAGGGGTTTTGCTGTTCATAAAATAATGTTTAATCACCACACGAATTTATTTTTCGTCCATTCATGAGAATTACTCGACTTCCTTGATTCACACGAATATCAAGCGTAACGAAATAGACTAATATGGCTAACACTTGGTGTACGTTATTTCCAAATATGCTACTAACTAAACGGTACCTAGATACGTGTCGGTGGTGTCATATATTCGACTTTGCGCGGACTTTTCAAACGCCCCTCGTAATAAATGAAATAAGAGAAATCAGATCGAAAACAGAAAGATTTAGGTTTTCCTTTTTCCCATGAGCTATTAGAGAATGAAACTATAGACGAATATCATAAATGTTGTTTATGAACCCTCTGCCATGTACTCCAATGTGACTTCCAGATGTAGATGTAGATATTTATAGAAATTGCCTAATTGCCTAGTACGACGAAAGAAACGAGTTTCAAAGAAGATGCGGATTGTCGGGGTGAAGAACCTATTCATTGACCTAGAAATCAGCTGGAAATACGCAGGATAACCAGCGTCTGAGACGTCCAATTGGCGCCAACATAAACAGAGAAACGGCACAGGAAGAGAGTGATCTGATGAAGCTGTTAATGCGCTTTGTTTCGCGGACTGGCGGCGCCGTGTAACTAAACCGTTTACTCAGAGCCGTGGGAGCGTCAAAGGCCCTTTGTCTCTATTAGGTGTCAATTACGGGCTGCAGCGCCGCTAATTGGGTTCACGAAGGTGTCGCCAGGCGGCGTCCCCGGCGGCTCACTCCGCCGCTGCTGCCTGCCTGCCTGGCCTACTGCCTGCCTGCCGCATTGGCTAACGAGGCAGCGCCGCCTGCGGTGGGGGGCGCTGACACTCAGACAGTTAACCGTTACTACTCGACACTTTATAATTACTTTCAGTCTAAATGTATAAAACTCGATTTGTGAATGTGTGTATGTATATATGTATGCTGCCTACGGACTTCAGCAGGGCTGGAGCTATCGTGATGAAATCTTCAGAGTAGTCCAGCGACTGATCCCGTGAAGCTTAGTTCCGGTCGAACCAAGATATGTATTGATTTAAAGAACGTAGTACAGTCCTTTGCTGCTTCCATCCCGCCTGGATATCCGCTCCCCCCTCCTAGTATGAATCCCTCAAAATCCTCGAACGCCACGCCCTTCGCCTTGCCTACCGCTTCCGCCTCCCCTCCCCCACGCGGATCCTTTACGACCTCATCCCATTCCCACACCTGGTCCAATTCCTTCAACACATCGGCCTCAAGTACATCCACCGAAAGATAGAGTCCCACAACCCACTAGTATCTCCTCTCCTCCTGGATCCCGGGCCCCTGCCACGCCTTTACCGCCACATCCCTCCCTCCCTTCACCTGCACACCCTCTACGTCCTCTCCGAGGGTGGCTTCCACCACCTACCTCTCCCTGACGACGTTCTCCAAAACCGTCCCGACATCTATCCTCCTTCCAACTTTGACCCCTCTCTGTGGGTTGCCGCCGCCTCCTCCCTCCCCCTCTCCTCCCACTCCCATCCCCCGCTTGGCTCACCCCCTCTTTTCTCCACCTCCCCGGGAGCTCCTTCCGGTTTCTCCCATTCTCCCTTCCCCCACCTCCTTTCCCTTCCCCCGCGCCTTCTCCCCCCTCCTCCCCCCCTCCCCCTGCAGGGCCAGTACAGTGCTGTGTTTTTAAGTCTTCAGTGCTTCGTGTGTATAGTGTTTCGTCGCCCAGTGTTTTTTAACGTTGCATACACCAGTGTTTTTTCCTCAATGTCGCCGTCTTGTTATGTCTCGTCGTCTGCAGTGAGTGTTTTTTAGTCACCGTGGCAATGTCTTGTTTTAACAACCATATATGTTCTGTCCGCTGTCATATTGTCTTTTAACATTCTCCCAAATTTTCATCTTGTAATTGTAAAAGCGCCATTTTATCACCTTTAATTTTATATTTTGTTTTGTCCATTGTTTACCATTCGCTCGGCTGTAGAGCAGCATCATCGGCTGCTGCGAGCTTGCCTGTATTAGGACATTAAAATTCAATAAAGGGAAAAAAAGAACGTAGTACATCTCCTACAATATGCTGATGACACCACCTTCCTAGCCCTCGTCCCCTCCCTTTTCCGTTCCCAGTTTTTGCTCCAGTCCCACCTCGCCGAGTTCGCCTCATGGTATAACCGGTGGCTCCTCTCCGTCAATCCCGACAAATCCCAGGCAATTATCATAGGTCGTACCTCCCCCTCCTTCCGTCTCCATGATTTCTACCTTATACTCCATAACCACGCCCCATCCACCACACCCCCCCCCTGACGTACCTTGGTCTAACCCTGGACCCTCCACACTGTCCGACAGAAAGCCCTCTCACGACTTAACCTCCTAAAACTCCTCACCGGCCGGACATGGGGTCTCAGCCCCTCCACCATTCTCTACATCTACCGCTCCCTCATGCATCCTGTCCTTTGCAGCTTCCATCCCGCCTGGATTTCCGCTCCCACATCCTATTACAAAACGCTTCGTCCTTGAGCGCCACGCCCTCCGCCTCGCCTACCACATCCAGCTCCCTTCCCCCACGCGGATCCTGTAGACGAGATCCCGTTTCCCCACCTCCTTGAGTACCTCCATCAAATCCGTATCCTCTAAACCACCCTTAAAATAGAGTCCCTCAACCCCCTGGTCCACCCCATCCTCACCAACCCTGGGCCTCTGTCACGCCTCTACCGTGTTATACCCCCCTACCTTCATCTCCACACCCTCCATGTCCTATCCCAGGGTAATTTCCGCCGCCTCCCCCTCCCTGTTGATGTCCTCTGTCCATATACCCGTACTACCAATCCTGATACCATCATTTTTAACTGACTGGATGTGATTTTAATCATCTGTCTACTGTTTGTAATTCGAATTGTCACCTTGTCTATGTCATTGTTCCTCCGTTGTTTTTTCGGCTGTCTTGTATTTTAATTTTCATCTCATCCATGTATTTTATTCTTTCGGCTGAAGAGAAGCCTCTGGAGCTGCTGCCAGCCTGCTGGTGTAATAGCTGGTGTGAAAATACAATAAAGGGAGAAAAAGAAAAAAAAAAAACATAGCACCTCCGTTCTGACATATACCCTTCTTGCCGGCCGCGGTGGCCGAGGGGACTGAGGCGCTTCAGTCACGGTCTGCACGGCCACTACGGTCGGGGGTTCGAATCCCCCCTCGGGCATGGATAATTGTGCCGTCCTAGTTCGTAAGTAGTTCATAAGTAGTTTGTAAGCTTAACAAACATTTGAAGAACATTTTTATACCCTTCTCATAAGCTTTAGCCTTCTTTGCAGATTAGTGCCCCACCACCCATCCTTTTCCCTTCCTCCGCTTGGATCCCCATCCCCACCCACTCCCTTGGAGTTCTTCCATCGCATCCCATCTAATCCAATCCCCACTCTGCCCCCTCCCCTCCAACGTACTTTCTTCCCTCTCCCTCTCCACTGCTTGGCCTGCTAGGTGTTTTAATTGTGTTTCAGTGATGTTACATGTACAGTGATTTCGTGCATCGAGTGTACGTGTGTCTTTAAAACGTCAGCAACCGCCGCTAAGGCAGAACACTGGTTTGCCATTTTTTTAATTGTCTCTGTTATCGTCGCCATCGTGGCAGTTTTTAATACTGACTATGTGTGTTTTAAAGCCTTAATTTCATTGTATTCAGTTCGGCTTTTTCTCTCCTTTCTATTGTTAAATTCATTTTTATCGTTAAAATCAACATTTTTATCTCCTGTTTTAACCTACCATTTCTGTTTCCAAATACATATGTACCCTGGGCTCAAGAGCAACATTCGAGGCTGCTGCCAGCCTGCCCCCGCGGGGCATTAAAATACAATAAAGGAAAGAAAAGAAAAAGAACGTATAACCATCATTTCCGCTTGGCAGTAGTGCTTACGCATTGCTCACTGCTTACATGTCGCTGCGTCATCCTGCCGCCAAGAGAGACTTGTGACCGCCGTCGCCGTCGCCGTCATCGTCATTACCGCCGATCGTCGAAACCAGCTCCTTCGGACCTCCGATTCGCCGAGCCGTCTCGCTGCCCGTCGCTGCCGCCTCCACCTGCACCGCCGCTGGACGACGCCCCTGCCCGGTAAATATCGCCGCCGCTGCTCTGGTCCAGCCCCACATCCTCACGGATCGCCGTCGCTCTTCCAGATCGCCGAACACCGACCCGGGTCCGCCCGGCTAGTCCCACTGCCCGGCCGCCGCTCCAGCCCAGTCTCGGTCGTGGCGCCCACCGCCACTGGTGCAGCCCCGCCGCCGCCCCAGTGGCCTGGGCCCAACCACCCGCCATACGAAGGTCTTCCACCCGTCTTCTCGCATAGTGACTAACTTTTTTCTCTCCGTCTGTCTTCTTCTCCTTCACACCCTCTGTTGCCGTCATGGACAAAATTCCCAATACCACCAACGTGATCCACTACACTGCCTCCCTCCCAAGCCCCCACCACCACGAGCAGTACATATGCTCAGCCTCCGGTCTTTTCCTATCCACCATCCTTCCCGCCACCACCGCCTTCCAGGAACGGCCCCCATCCCCACATCTACCTCTCCCCTCTACTGATCCCCATGAATACCCCTCCCTCACACCTTCCGGCATCACCAGTGCTCGCTGTGCCACAGATGCTGACATGTCTGAAACACCTCCGCAGCGGCTCGCACCTCAGGACCACGCTCCTCATCCCATCCCTCTCGATCCCTACATCCTTCCCATCTCTGCCACTTCTGGTGACAAGGAGAACAAGCGCGGAAGCCATCTCCTGGCAGGTCCAAGAAGGCTGTCCTCTTCTATCTCCTCCTCCTCCACGCCACCAAGGTGTCATAGACACCCTCTCCCCAAGCCCGACATTTACGTGCTCTCACATCCAGACCCACGTTTCCTAGATAATCGCGCCCTCTCCATTGAAATCAGAAAAAAATACTTCCCATCTTTTCCCATTTACCAATTCATCCCCCGTAAAGGACTCCATCCTGATCAAGTCCCCCAGCCTGTCCTTCGACTTCCTCCAACGCCTCCCAAGCATTCGCATCGGCCCCTATGCTACCCTGACCGCATACTACACTGCCTCCACACCACATGCTCTCCACCCTCCCCACCGCCCGTCCACCTTCACTGCCATGATCACTAAACTCAGTCCAGTTACAATGGAGCATGAGGTGCTCGGGTCTGGTCTGCTAAGCGGATTCATAATGCCACAGGATGCGGATCTTCACGGAGTCTGCATTGTCTGTCAACTGCCTCCTAGAGGAGGCCGTAAGATAGAACCCTCCTGAGCCCCACCCCAATCCTACTGTTGCGCCAGGTGTCGTCCATAGCGATCAACAGATGCAGAACTGTCCCCACTGCAAATCCCAGCACCTCCACAACCATATTCCTAACCTCACCTCCCCTTCTGTCTGGAACACCTGTGGCAGCCCCTACCCTACCAACTCTTACTCCAACCACACAACCCCACAATCCCAGAGCTCGTCATTGCTGTCCACCTGTTGATCTCTGATGAGCCCAACAACCCCTTTTCCCTCCTCCTACCGCCGCCGACGTCATCCAGTTTGTCACAACCATCGTCCAAAACATACATCCCTTTCAATGTGCCCACACTCTTCAACAGATTGCCCCCGCCACAAGATCCATGTTCCAGCTAGAGACCTGACCTACCTTCTCCTGTGCCCACTCCCACTCCAGTTAGTTACCATAGTCTAACCGCACCATACCCCATTTTTCCGTCAACCCCTCCCTGTTAAAGGAGGTGTTCGAAGTGTCTTCCTTGCATCAGGATGCAATACTGTGCTTCTATCTGCAATAAATTTAGAATTCTTTCTAAAACCCACGGATCATTTCGGAATTCTTGACAAGCGTGTTCAACTCTCCGCTCCACTTCTTCAACCGTGTTAACCGTTTCAGTCGAACACTTTGAAATCAGGTTTGGAAGAATTAAATTGGGTGTATTCTGTTTTAATACTCTGCAGTAAACTGGGTGAACTATTGATTTTTATATAATGTATTTCGTTCATAACACAGACGTTTGTATCGATGTTTTTTTATTACTTGGACGCTATTTTGTTGATAGTTAACACTACCAGATCAATAATGCTAGCATAATCTTCGCCACAGAACCAAAGACAATTCACTGCCGAAATTAAATAAAAGGAACACACCCGCTCACACTCTTAGCCACATACAGACGGCAATGCAACACAACCTCCAAGATGGACATATTAATGCCTTAGAAGAGGCTACTCGCCGTACCAAGCGGCAAAGTGTCGTACTAGAAGCATGTTGTTCATCAACAAAAATGCAACTTTAAGGATTGATGGACAAAATACGGTATAAATCAACATTTAATACGTTGTTGTCCAAGTACAACACTGGGAATGAAAGGGTTAGCGGGTGTGCTGTACACTTCGCTTTTGAGGTGAGTCCAGATACAAAAATCCAAAGGATTTAGATCAGGTGCTCTTGGAGGCAAAGGTACGCCTCGACCTATCCATCTTTGGTCGAATCTGCACGTTAGATGCCGTCTCACAGCAGCACCGAAACGTACCTGAGCTCCATCATGCATGTATACTCTGACGTTGCTGTAGCGGAACAATTCGGGAAGATGTGTAACGTCTAAATTTCAAATGAATGTGCACTAACTAGGATGATTTTTACAATGACGGCTCGTAATTAACTCGTAATCGGCGTAAGTACAAAAATGTTCAAATGTTTGTAAATCTTATGGGACTTAACTACGGGGTCATCAGTCCCTAAACGTACAAACTACTTATGGACTACTACTAGGACGGCACAAATATCCATGCCCGAGGGGGGATTCGAACCCCCGACCGTAGTGGCCGTGCAGACCGTGACTGAAGCACCTCAGTCCCATCGGCCACCGCGGCCGGCGACGTAAGTACATGTAAACACGGAATATTAGGCCATTTTCACTCAATTTGTGAACGAATTTTGCATAAAATCGAAAGATAAATATAATAAACGTTTCGATGTTACATGCAATACCTATGTTAAGATTACCTGACATCGTCTGATCTTGAGGCGATCAATTAGTTTTATAGTTTCCAAATGATAAGCAGAGATCGCAAACTAACAATTTTTAAGTGACGACTGGTTTCGGTGCACTGTGTCACCATCATCTATATGATCACCATCACCATCATCATCATCATCATCATCACCATCATTTATATAAAAAAATACTTTTAAAAACATGATTATATATATTGACTAAGTGCAATGTTGCAATGTTGCACTTCTTATTTTATACCCAATTTTTTAACAAGATGACCAGATTATAATATATATATATATATATATATATATATATATATATATATATATATATATATGACCAGATGATGGACACAGTGCACCGAAACCGGTCGTCACTTAATAAATTTTAGTTTGCGGTCTTGGCTTATCATTTGGAAACTACAATATTTATGTGTCATAAAATTTGCTTATCTATCTGCTACGCTAATTGTACATAGGTACTTATTTAGTTCATCTATTACGAACTTTTAATAAATTTTTATGAAGTTCTTATTTACTGTTATATGACAGTTTCATTTAAATAGTTCATGTTTACAAAGATGTTGCTTTCCGTAAATTTTTGTACTATCTTTGATCGTGCAATAGTGCAACTCTGGCTTCTTGAGAGGATTTTTTTGAAAGCTTTATTCCTTTGAGTGTTTCCAAACTTTGCAAAAATTCGTTCACAATTTGCTTTAAAGATCTGTGATTATGCCTACCACACATATCAACATTTCTTTTTTTGTATTTTTAAGTAGCCGTGGCGGAGTGACCAAGCGTAGTGAGGCGCTATGTTCCGATGCGTGAGGCTGTTCCCCGTCCGGTGTTCGAATCCCCCCTCGGGCATGAATGTTTGTGTTGTCTTTAGTATAAGGTAGTTCAAAAGTAGTTTGTAAGTTTAGGGACAGATGATCCTCCAGTATTTTAAGTATGGAAACAAACTCGAATAGTCTCTGAAAGTCTTTCGTCCTTAACGTTGAAGAAGAAAACTCCATCACCTAACTAAAAAACAGATCCTGCCGACAAAATTTCATTTATCTGCCACTACCATAGCGTAGAAGAAAAGTTTGTCACTGCCTGCCATTCCGAAGTAAGAAACTAAACCCACCATCATATTGTGACAAAAGATAACGAGACATTGCAGGTTATTTTGAGATTATCGGTAACAAAATCGCGCCGCCGAAGACAAAGCTGTCCGCGCGTATCACGTTACCTACAGTCTTGTACGTAGTATGGGGCATAAAAGCGCAAGAGGTAAGATATCCCAAACAGCTTTATCAGTTTTCCTGTAAGAGTGATATTTGCAGCTTGTGTCAGGCTGAAGTTCATGTTTCACTGCTTATGACGCAAGTCCCTCGAGGCCAGCAGAGCGCTGATCCACAAGCAGATGTCGGCTTTGAGAAACATCGTTAGTATCTCATGCTATAATGAGAGTATCCATTTTCACCGATCTCACCGAAATAGCTTGTTGCCTTTTCCTAAATACCATTGAAAATCAGTCCCAATTTCTTCCATTGCCTTAATAAATAAGGTAATATTTTACTGTAGAATCGATGAGAGTTTATGAATTTTGAAATGACAAATTGACAAATTATAATTATAAATTAACAAACAAAAGTCTTCTCGCAAAGTGACTAACTTTTTTCTCTCCGTCTGTCTTCTTCTCCTTCACACCCTCTGTTGCCGTCATGGACAAAATTCCCAATACCACCAACGTGATCCACTACACTGCCTCCCTCCCAAGCCCCCACCACCACGAGCAGTACATATGCTCAGCCTCCGGTCTTTCCCTATCCACCATCCTTCCCGCCACCACCGCCTTCCAGGAACTGCCCCATCCCCACATCTACCTCTCCCCTCTACTGATCCCCATGAATACCCCTCCCTCACACCTTCCGGCATCACCAGTGCTCGCTGTGCCACAGATGCTGACATGTCTGAATCACCTCCGCAGCGGCTCGCACCTCAGGACCACGCTCCTCATCCCATCCCTCTCGATCCCTACATCCTTCCCATCTCTGCCACTTCTGGTGACAAGGAGAACAAGCGCGGAAGCCATCTCCTGGCAGGTCCAAGAAGGCTGTCCTCTTCTATCTCCTCCTCCTCCACGCCACCAAGGTGTCATAGACACCCTCTCCCCAAGCCCGACATTTACGTGCTCTCACATCCAGACCCACGTTTCCTAGATAATCGCGCCCTCTCCATTGAAATCAGAAAAAAATACTTCCCATCTTTTCCCATTTACCAATTCATCCCCCGTAAAGGACTCCATCCTGATCAAGTCCCCCAGCCTGTCCTTCGACTTCCTCCAACGCCTCCCAAGCATTCGCATCGGCCCCTATGCTACCCTGACCGCATACTACACTGCCTCCACACCACATGCTCTCCACCCTCCCCACCGCCCGTCCACCTTCACTGCCATGATCACTAAACTCAGTCCAGTTACAATGGAGCATGAGGTGCTCGGGTCTGGTCTGCTAAGCGGATTCATAATGCCACAGGATGCGGATCTTCACGGAGTCTGCATTGTCTGTCAACTGCCTCCTAGAGGAGGCCGTAAGATAGAACCCTCCTGAGCCCCACCCCAATCCTACTGCTGCGCCAGGTGTCGTCCATAGCGATCAACTGATGCAGAACTGTCCCCACTGCAAATCCCAGCACCTCCACAATCATATTCCTAACCTCACCTCCCCTTCTGTCTGGAACACCTGTGGCAGCCCCTACCCTACCAACTCTTACTCCAACCACACAACCCCACAATCCCAGAGCTCGTCATTGCTGTCCACCTGTTGATCTCTGATGAGCCCAACAACCCCTTTTGCCCTCCTCCTACCGCCGCCGACGTCATCCAGTTTGTCACAACCATCGTCCAAAACATACATCCCTTTCAATGTGCCCACACTCTTCAACAGATTGCCCCCGCCACAAGATCCATGTTCCAGCTAGAGATCTAACCTACCTTCTCCTGTGCCCACTCCCACTCCAGTTAGTTACCATAGTCTAACTGCACCATACCCCATTTTTCCGTCAACCCCTCCCTGTTAAAGGAGGTGTTCGAAGTGTCTTCCTTGCATCAGGATGCAATACTGTGCTTCTATCTGCAATAAATTTAGAATTCTTTCTAAAACCCACGGATCATTTCGGAATTCTTGACAAGCGTGTTCAACTCTCCGCTCCACTTCTTCAACCGTGTTAACCGTTTCAGTCGAACACTTTGAAATCAGGTTTGGAAGAATTAAATTGGGTGTATTCTGTTTTAATACTCTGCAGTAAACTGGGTGAACTATTGATTTTTATATAATGTATTTCGTTCATAACACAGACGTTTGTATCGATGTTTTTTTATTACTTGGACGCTATTTTGTTGATAGTTAACACTACCAGATCAATAATGCTAGCATAATCTTCGCCACAGAACCAAAGACAATTCACTGCCGAAATTAAATAAAAGGAACACACCCGCTCACACTCTTAGCCACATACAGACGGCAATGCAACACAACCTCCAAGATGGACATATTAATGCCTTAGAAGAGGCTACTCGCCGTACCAAGCGGCAAAGTGTCGTACTAGAAGCATGTTGTTCATCAACAAAAATGCAACTTTAAGGATTGATGGACAAAATACGGTATAAATCAACATTTAATACGTTGTTGTCCAAGTACAACACTGGGAATGAAAGGGTTAGCGGGTGTGCTGTACACTTCGCTTTTGAGGTGAGTCCAGATACAAAAATCCAAAGGATTTAGATCAGGTGCTCTTGGAGGCAAAGGTACGCCTCGATCTATCCATCTTTGGTCGAATCTGCGCGTTAGATGCCGTCTCACAGCAGCACCGAAACGTACCTGAGCTCCATCATGCATGTATACTCTGACGTTGCTGTAGCGGAACAATTCGGGAAGATGTGTAACGTCTAAATTTCAAATGAATGTGCACTAACTAGGATGATTTTTACAATGACGGCTCGTAATTAACTCGTAATCGGCGTAAGTACAAAAATGTTCAAATGTTTGTAAATCTTATGGGACTTAACTACGGGGTCATCAGTCCCTAAACGTACAAACTACTTATGGACTACTTACGAACTAGGACGGCACAAATATCCATGCCCGAGGGGGGATTCGAACCCCCGACCGTAGTGGCCGTGCAGACCGTGACTGAAGCACCTCAGTCCCATCGGCCACCGCGGCCGGTGACGTAAGTACATGTAAACACGGAATATTAGGCCATTTTCACGCAATTTGTGAACGAATTTTGCATAAAATCGAAAGATAAATATAATAAACGTTTCGATGTTACATGCAATACTTATGTTAAGATTACCTGACATCGTCTGATCTTGAGGCGATCAATTAGTTTTATAGTTTCCAAATGATAAGCAAAGATCGCAAACTAACAATTTTTAAGTGACGACTGGTTTCGGTGCACTGTGTCACCATCATCTATATGATCACCATCACCATCATCATCATCATCATCACCATCATTTATATAAAAAATACTTTTAAAAACATGATTATATATATTGACTAAGTGCAATGTTGCAATGTTGCACTTCTTATTTTATACCCAATTTTTTTAACAAGATGACCAGATTATAATATATATATATGACCAGATGATGGGACACAGTGCACCGAAACCGGTTGTCACTTAATAAATTTTAGTTTGCGATCTTGGCTTATCATTTGGAAACTACAATATTTATGTGTCATAAAATTTGCTTATCTATCTGCTACGCTAATTGTACATAGGTACTTATTTAGTTCATCTATTACGAACTTTTAATAAATTTTTATGAAGTTCTTATTTACTGTTATATGACAGTTTCATTTAAATAGTTCATGTTTACAAAGATGTTGCTTTCCGTAAATTTTTGTACTATCTTTGATCGTGCAATAGTGCAACTCTGGCTTCTTGAGAGGATTTTTTGAAAGCTTCATTCCTTTGAGTGTTTCCAAACTTTGCAAAAATTCGTTCACAAATTGCTTTAAAGAACTGTGATTATGCCTACCACACATATCAACATTTCTTTTTTTGTATTTTTAAGTAGCCGTGGCGGAGTGACCAAGCGTAGTGAGGCGCTATGTTCCGATGCGTGAGGCTGTTCCCCGTCCGGTGTTCGAATCCCCCCTCGGGCATGAATGTTTGTGTTGTCTTTAGTATAAGGTAGTTCAAAAGTAGTTTGTAAGTTTAGGGACAGATGATCCTCCAGTATTTTAAGTATGGAAACAAACTCGAATAGTCTCTGAAAGTCTTTCGTCCTTAACGTTGAAGAAGAAAACTCCATCACCTAACTAAAAAACAGATCCTGCCGACAAAATTTCATTTATCTGCCACTACCATAGCGTAGAAGAAAAGTTTGTCACTGCCTGCCATTCCGAAGTAAGAAACTAAACCCACCATCATATTGTGACAAAAGATAACGAGACATTGCAGGTTATTTTGAGATTATCGGTAACAAAATCGCGCCGCCGAAGACAAAGCTGTCCGCGCGTATCACGTTACCTACAGTCTTGTACGTAGTATGGGGCATAAAAGCGCAAGAGGTAAGATATCCCAAACAGCTTTATCAGTTTTCCTGTAAGAGTGATATTTGCAGCTTGTGTCAGGCTGAAGTTCATGTTTCACTGCTTATGACGCAAGTCCCTCGAGGCAGCAGAGCGCTGATCCACAAGCAGATGTCGGCTTTGAGAAACATCGTTAGTATCTCATGCTATAATGAGAGTATCCATTTTCACCGATCTCACCGAAATAGCTTGTTGCCTTTTCCTAAAAACCATTGAAAATCAGTCCCAATTTCTTCCATTGCCTTAATAAATAAGGTAATATTTTACTGTAGAATCGATGAGAGTTTATGAATTTTGAAATGACAAATTGACAAATTATAATTATAAATTAACAAACCTTGAGACTGTTTTACGTCTCTAAAATGTCAAAGACATTAAAGTTAAAGGTGCAGCCTTGAATTCAAATTTGTGATGCGGTCGGGAATCCAACCTGAACCTCCATGCTCACTAAGCACTACACCACCGCACCACTAGCGATTACGGCGCTTTGGAATAGTCTAAGGACGACTTCACGTTACAAGCTGTAATTCAGTTATTGTGTTCCGTGAAAGTTTGCCCCAAATGCCAAAGCTCTCCATGCATCGGAAAAGCACCTCGGCAATGGATATATCAAAACATTCCTGCCGTTACCTCAGGCTAAGGTAATAGAAATATCATTATAATTATAAATTAACAAACCCAGAGTCTGTTTTACGTCTCGAAAATGTCAAAGATATAACTGTATTTTACAATTATAATGATACTTCTATCAGCCTAAGGTAAAGGCAGGAATGTTGCGATATGTCCATTGCCGAGGTGCTATTCCGATGCATGGAGAGCCTTAGCATTTGTGGCAATATTTCATGGAACACAGAAGCTGAATTAGAGCTTGTCACGTGGAGGTAAGTCGTTCTTAGACTATTCCAAGGCGCCTTAATCGCTAGTGGTGCGCTGGTGTAGTGGCTATAATATCTGCCTAGTGAGCACGGACGTCCGGGTTCGATTCCCGGTCGCATCACCAATTTTAATTCAAGCTTCATCTTTAACTATAGTGTCATTGAAAAACTGTTTCTCGACTCTACGTATGCAGTCAGTATTAGCTCACATAAAGTCATCGTCCTTTCGGTGCTTCACTTTAAAGTGAAATTTTGAATGAAATGTCGCACTAGTGTCATCCTCCCCTATTTCTTTAAGGTCATCTCTTTTCATTTTTACTGGTGTCATTGATCCACCAATCACTTTATTCTACTGCCTAATATACAGTATTGTAAACTACTGGGAGACGGTTCCAGTGACACCTCTCCACTCACACTAGCTGCGCTGATGCGGTCTAAGGCGCCCTGCCACGGATTACTCGTCCGTTCCCCGTAGAAGGTTCGAGTCCTCCTTAGGCATGATTATGTGTGTCGTTCTTAGACTAAGGTAGTTTGAGCAGTTTGTAAGTATAGCGAACGACACAAAAAATTTTTGACCATTCATCCTAACAATCCAGATCACAATGGAACAACTGCAAATTTGCATTTCTCTTTGACGTCCGATGGTATTTGTGCTATCGACACTACCCTACACACTGGTTGGAATGGTTTTGTCAGGTTTTGATTATTATGTGTTGTGACAAGTTCTTATCGGAGTATGATAACTTGTTGCTCATCTTCATCCATTTCTTCAAATCCTGATTTGGCATGCCACAGGTCTTTTGATTTTTGTACAATAGTTTCCCTTTTCCTCTAAATCAATTTTTAATCCTTTTGCGATATCTACACTGGTCCAAACAGCTAGGCGATCAGATGAGATATGTAGGTTCTAAAGTAGTGTCATCGGCAGAATAAACTAAAAGGGTTCGTCTTTCTGTCGGTTTTACGGAGTGGAGACAACAACATTAAGACAATGGAGACAGTGGTAATAACAGAAAGTAGTTGCAAAGGGGGTTGATTTTTACTTGTGTTTACCGTATCAACAGAGTTACAATAGCAGTTTGGTTCAGTTGGAGTAGTGAACAGTAGTGCATTGCAACAGCGACTTGATGTATCCGAAGCTATG
Organism: Locusta migratoria; assembly: GCA_026315105.1. Lineage (NCBI taxonomy): Eukaryota > Metazoa > Arthropoda > Insecta > Orthoptera > Acrididae > Locusta > Locusta migratoria. The sequence goes on along the minus strand of CM048745.1, from coordinate 710,930,873 downwards.
GCATGGAAGGACTTACGATGGATTGAAGCGGGACAGAGACTTAGGGCAGTGGCTGCGACAACGGGAGTGTCCCGTTTCAGAACCTGGACCGATTTAAAACAACAGGAAGCGTAAAAATAAGGCAAGGCCTGGGTCATATACGGGTAACATCATCAAGAGAGGACAGTTACCCCGGTTAACAGCCTGTCGAGTCGGGGGGGGGGGGGGACAAAATGCAACACAGCTACAGCGCACCCGCCGGGCAACAACAGGTCGTGATATATCAAAACAGTCCGAAATCGCCTTGGAGAATGTTGCCTCTACGCACGGACGTCATTAAAACCAAGAAACCGTTTAGCCTGCAGAAATTGGGAGGAGCAACATCAGATATGGAGTCGTGACGCATTCACATTTTGCTCAAAATTTTGTGTTCATCCGAGCAATCGTCATTCCCTCATTTTGAGTGAACTCGGAATTCGGAACAATACCACTTATGTGGAGACATCATCATATCATGGTGGTGGGCGAATGGTTTAAGAAGGTGTCAGTATTGACGGACGTAAGAAATAATGTCCTTCAGAATGGCACTTTGACTTCTCTTCGGTATAGGCTACAATGTTCCTCTAGTGGCACCACAGACGGCTTGGAATATATAGGGCTATTCAAAATAATGGTACAGATTTCAATATAATACAGACACACAATTCCATCGTTCCTGGGAAGAGAAAAGATCAAATTTTTATACATTCATTATGAACAAGTATTGCAACAGTGGCTCATTTATTGCCACACACAAAGCAGCTGCTTTCTCGTTATCAAATTCACAGCCTGAACAACTTGATGTAGCTGACTTTAAAAGGTGTTAGACAACAGTGAGACTATAAACACTGTCTCTTACATAACTCCACAGATCAAAGTCACAAGGTGTGAGGTCCGGAAACGAGGGAGACCATGATTGATTAAGCTGATCATCTGCTTCTTCTCATCCAATCCAACACCCTGGAATGGTGTCACGCAGGTAATGTTGGATGTTGGCGTCGTACGTTATTTTACTTCTCAAGCAACAAAACTGATTTACCATGTTTATTGTCTAGTTACGTAGTCTGATTCCTTTAGGATCGTAGGTACATTCCATTCTCTTGTTTTCCTCTTGTTAATGTTCATTTTTCACCTTCCTTTCATAACTGTCTCCCCGTTCAATTGCTCTTCCATTTCATTTTCTGACAGTGGTGCAAAGTCATAATCAAACCACAAACTTTTTATTTTTTCATCTCGAACTTTAATACTTTCTCTAAATTTATCATCGTTTTCCTTCACAACTTGCTCAACTTAAAGACTGAATAACACTGGGGAGATGCTACAACCCTGTCTTACTCCCTTTCGAACTATTGCGTCCCTTTTCCTGCCGTTAGACATAACCGCTGTCCGTTTCTCTTACAATTTGAATATAATCTTTCATTCTCCATAATTTACCCCTAATACCTGCAGAATTTCAGAGGAGAAAGTGTGTCTAAATATTTTTCTAAGGTTTCTTAGCATGGCCGGAGAATTGTCGTCTACTGACGCTTAGATCACTTCTCTAACTTTGACACTGTGAAACAAATATCTTTTGTTGCAAGTTTTCACTTGGAGTATGTAACAAATCCAGAAAAAAAATCTGTATACAAAATGTTGACTCTAAAATGCATTTATAAATAACTTTCAATCAGCACTTCAACAGGACGAGTTCAGATAATGGTTGTAGTCGCATTCACAGCTTGTAAGAGATATATATATATATATATATATATATATATATATATATATATATATATATATTACAGCCAATATTTATCAGTCATTTCTTTATTGGAAAGGAGGAAAGGAAAGTTATTACAGTGTAAGAGACTTGATTTAAAGCGTCGGAAAAAGTGCTCATCGCGCCACTGGATAGTATTTTCGGGCATGAGTCCCTTATCGAAATAATATGTACTAAATGCCTTCTAAAATCCTTCTAAGTTAGTAATTTCTGAACACTCCGTACTTTGAGAAAGTTACTGTATGTAACTAGTACGTCCGCCCGTTTCCTGAGGAAAAGGTAAATGGTGTCGCGGTAAATTAGAAAGTGATCATTTTTATTTTAAGACTTACTTTGCACATTTCATCCATGGCTTTCACTGGCGGCACAAACTTTAACGCATTCATATTCATCCACGTTACCATCCATTGTTGCCCAATATATTTCTTCACCTGGTTGGTTCTCGCTAATTTCTTTACAAACAAAGAAATTATTACATCACCGTCTTTAGTTTCTTTTACAAACTGTCTTCGATGTCGCTTGACATTAACACTAATTCGATGACTGATTGTGGCAGTGGAAAGAGGACTTACTGAAATTCCAGCAGCAGCATTTGAACTAAGACTTTTTATATTTCTTAACAATAATTTTGCTTTTATATTCGTAAATTCACCCATATATTAGCTGTATTTCTGCACTGTTTTTAAAAGCGGGTACCAAATTAGTTACGAGGTCTACTTGTGTCTTAGTGTTTTCGAAGAGCCAATATAAATAACTCATATTTTCTCTCCGGGGAGGAATATTTTTGTAACAGAAGTCGTTTTAAATCGGTAGAAAACATAGTACCATAATGAGAGTTTTCACTAAGCACAACACACTATTCGATTTGTTACGTCCTGCCAGCACATCAAAGAACCAGTAATATAAATATACAAAGATACAAAACATTCCTACCATGAAAGACAAATGAAAATTTCTCATGGACGTAATGGATGAATTGTAAGACACAACAGCGCAATTTCGCAGAGGACATGTCGATAACGTGTTTGCGAATTGTGTTCAAATGTTCAAATGTTTGTAATTCTGTGGGACCAAACTACTTTCGTCATAAGTCCCTAGACTTACAAACTACTTAAACTAACTTGAAATAAGCTAAGGAGACACACACAAAATGCCCGAGCGAAGATTCGAACCTGCGACGAGGGAGGCCGCGCGATTGTGAATGGTGTGTCGTCATTATCAGTTGGACAGTAACTGTGCCTCGCAGACATGCGCGAGAAACATATACGCAGATATGAGCATTTGCATGAAACGCGTCCGGCTATTTGCCTGTCGAATTTCATATTTATGAATTCGCAGTTACTGATGTGATGAACATTGCGAGGTAATATGTTGATGTGATTACATTGACAATAATATACTCCCAGGGGCTGAAAAAATTGCATTAATACTGACTTTTTATTTTCGAGTTTAAAATTACACTCCCGGCTAAAAAGGCGGATGTTTAATTTTCTCCAAAATTCAATGACTCGTTTCTCAAATGACCGGATGTTTGTAAATCATAGGGACCTAACTGCTTGGTTGATTGGTCTCTACTCAAACTAATGTAAGCAATCTTCTGTTAAGGAAATCTGACATACCCATGTCCGAGGGAGGACTCGAACTTCCCGTCTGAGCGGCTACGCAATCCGCAACACGAGGCCCCAGACCGCAGGGCCATTTCCGTGTGGTGACGTGTTTCTCCCGTGGTTGTAGACATCTTCAGAATATAGTGACAGATCAAGGTGCAAACCGCTCAGGGCACGAACGAAAAATTTAAAAATCACTCGCGTCTTTCGCGTGAGTATCTTGAGTGTTGTGACGCATAGAGAACTCTACAATGAGTGCTACGACCCCTGATAGTCTTATTAGACTAGATTTATCTTCAGGAGGATGTTACACATCCCCTCAGATATCCCCTTAAATCAGATATTTTATCGAAATTCATTCGCAGTAACTTCAATGTGTACAGTACAGATGTACTAACTGTAACATACAAATATTGGTGCCGGATCGGGTCTCGAACCAAGTTACCCAAAAGCGGTAGCCTTATCATAAGGCTACCCGAACAGCGAGAAACCCCTGTGCGACTCCCGGTCTGGGATTCCCTTTGTAGATTATTCAGTAAAGGTGTGAGATTTCAGTATTGCGAAAAAATTTCGATAAAACATTTGAACAACGTAATTCACCATACATTTCAACAATGTAATTGGTTCAAATGTTCAAATGTTTGTATAGTCTATGGGACTTAACTACGGGGTCATCAGTCCCTAAACTTACAAACTACTTATGAACTACTTACGAACTAGGACGGCACAAATATCCATGCCCGAGGGGGGGATTCGAACCCCCGACCGTAGTGGCCGTGCAGACCGTGACTGAAGCGCCTCAGTCCCCGCGGCCACCGCGGCCGGCTGTAATTGGTTACCATAAAATATTTGAACGATGTATTTCGTCGCTGTATTACAAAATCCTAAGCGATGCAATAACGATAACAACGTACAGTAATGCCTCGTAATTTTAATTATCCCTTGTGAGTGAATACAGTATAGGACGCGAGTGCAAACGGATGAATGTAGTTTACTCCCATATATGCAGTCAGTGTGGCAAACGGAGTATGGATTGCAGTCGTGTTCGAATAGCCTAATGGTAGAACGTTTTATTCACGAGCCAGAAGGAACGCGGTGACCTGTCTTCGAGCCCAGGCGTTGTATTATTTTTTCGCGACGGCACGAAGCATGTACCTGACTTCTGGAACCATTTACAACAACGACATGTGGCGCTGGTACGTAACCGGAAATATCAACATTATTTTTTTTTTTTTTATTTTCTAGAGAGTGAGTTACGAGATCTTCCATGCAGCTGGAACGTTCCGGGTATGAGAAGCTAATTTAATCAGGTTGATGTAACGGTTATCTGTCACAATAAAACTGGAAGACGTGGCCGGAGACAGAAATGATAGAGATCGCTCGGAAACTCACCCCTACACTGTTTTATTTCTTTAATTTTTTATCATAGAAGAGAGAGAGAGAGAAACTTGAACGGGGCGACATTGGGTGGAAGAGAAGCTTGAGAGGAATCAAGGACAGTGCATTTCCTACATTCTTTTTCAATATTTTTATGCTTGTCAGGAAAGAACTGTTGAAATTAAATAAACACAAACTAATAAATCGATTCATCCCAAAGACAACTCCCTCCTCCTCTAATACACAAAAAAATACTAGGAAAAAACAACAAGAAATAAACCCAGTAACGTGACAGCTTGCCTGAAATGGGAAACCCGCGTTCGAATGACGGCCCGATAAAAATTTTCGTATGTCACCATTAGCTATGGCGGAGTTTATATGTAGTTTGTAAGTTTAGGAACTGATGACCCCGCAGTTAAGTTCCATACGGTTTATAAACATTTGAATTTTTCGTCAGAATTTGGTAGTATTTGTTACCTTATACAGTGAAGTTGCGAGAAATTTGCTATTGCGAATCAATTTCCATAAAATATTTGGTCACTGTATTTCAACACCATACAGGAATGTCCTAGAAAGCGGAGATCACTTTGTCCTTAAATTTGCCAGGAACATGAAATATTAGAAAAAAAGAAAAGCAAAGCCCTACTGAAACAAGCAAGAGTAATTACAAGCTATTGAATTGACTGTACAAATAAGGGCTTTAACACGCATTTTTAGCAACCCTCCTCTTTTCGTTCTTACCCACTTATTCAAAGCTCTTTAATAAAGTCCTCACCTACAGTTCTTATGCCAAGTTAATTTAAATCAGAACCATTCAACAATGTCAATTTTACAGTTTGATGCAAGATTATTACAATTCAACAATCTCGAGTTAAGATACAGTTTTTGGCCACAGATCGGACACAAGATCCATAACACACTAAAAACACTAGTCAGAAGGATATTAAACAGGAGACCAAATAAACATACAAGTCGCGCTTAGCGCAAGGGGAATAAACTACAATTTATAATGCAACAAACAATTGCTCCTCATAAAATTTAATCATATCGAAATTTAATGTAAAATGGAACCGGCTAGCTGCAACAAGGTGACTTGGACGGTAATTAAGGTACTGCAGTAGTAAGCTACGGCAGGAGGAAGCAAGAAGACAGCAGGTTAACATGAGGTAAGAGTAAAACCTCTGCAGAATGCGGAAAGAACCAAGATGAAATGAGACAATAACTTGTTAATCGGCGACTCACATAAAGCGTAGCGGGCAGGCCGTGTGCGGTCGTAGCGTGGCAGCAAACTCCGGCCAAGTGCAGCTAGCTGCTCGGTGCTCCGGCCCGCCTGTCTCACACGCCAGCGGGACCACACTGGACGATGACAGCCAGCCGAGGAGACCGGAAGAGTTTCTGGTTTTACAAGTAGGGGAGACCGGGCACGTTGGCCATTTTTTATTTATTTTTATTTTTTATTTTTGTGAATATTAATTTACTAGCTTAAGCCCGCGGCTCCGCTCGCGTGTTGGTTGATTATATTTCATTATTGGTATGCAACCTTACAGAGAAAGAGCTGTAGTCATTGTAGCACGCGCAGACCAAAGATATGGTCTGTGGCATCACGTTTCGCTGTATGTAACCTTCTTGCTGTAGAGTCACGAACGTCATCGCTGACCTTCAGTCCGAATTTTTTTGTAATATGACGACTTTCAACCACCATATATTCCACCCCCTTATAGCTATCGGCATGGAACTGCAACGGGAGACTTCGGATAACAATTACACACAGACCATTCGCTTGCGTTCTGTAGTTTTCATGGCAGACTGAAATTTTAACACACACACACGTAGAATTTTATATACACCGACAACATTACATCCCAATATACTCCACCCTTTTATCATTATCAACCCTCAAGTAACAATGCAACCAATAAACCCATTTTCAAAGAGTAAATATAATTTTCATAGAGCATTTCGCGTTATATTCTTCAAATTACTAAATATCTAACAAATCGCTATAAAACTGAGCCTAAAAACCTTCCTCAGGTATAAATTAGTAACTGTACAAATATTTAAGTCTCTGCGTCTTGTCGTTCAGACGTGATAAGCGTACATCGAACAGACATTCACACTGATATATATATATATTTAGATAGATAGATAAATAGCTATCCGATCACCATAAAACCGTGCCTAAAGTTGTTGTTGTTGGGTTTTTAAAGGGGGCTCAACTGCTGGGTTATCAGTCCCCTCGTGCCTGAAGCCTTCCCCGGATAGACATAAGTAACTGTACAAATTTTTAGGTCTTTATGTCCTACGGTTCAGGCGAGATAAACGTACACCGAACAGACATTCACATTTATAAATACAGATTGACAGGAAGTGCAAAATGGCTAAGCAGGAGTGGCTAGAAGCAAAATGCAAATCTGTAGAAGAATGTATAACAAGGGGAAAAGTAGATACCGCCTACAGGAAAATAAAAGAGAGATTTGTGGACAAGAAAAGCAATTCTACGAATATCAAGAACTAAGATGGGAAACCAGTTCTCAGCAAAGAAGAGAAGGCTGAAAGGTGGAAAGAGTACATAGAGCAGCTCTACAAAGGAAACGAACTTAGAGACGCTGTTGTAGGAAGGGAAGAGGAAGTAGATCAAGATGAAATAGGGATACTATACTGAGCGATGAATTTGACAGAGCCTTGAAAGCCCTAGGTCGGAACAAGGCCTCAGGAGTAGATGACATACCCTCAGAGCTACTAAAGTCTCTTGGAGAGCCAGCCATGACAAGACTATTTGAACTGGTGTGTAGGATGTATGAGACAGGCGAAATATCCTCAGACTTTAAGAAAAATGTAATAATCCCCATTCCAAAGAAATCAGGCGCAGACAGGTGTGAAAATTACAGAACCATCAGTTTGATAAGTCATGGTTGCAAAATTTTAACACGAATTATCTACAGGAGAATGGAAAAGCTGGTAGAAGCTGACCTCGGGGAAGATCAGTTTGGATTCAGGAGGAACGTTGGAACCCGGGAGGCAATACTTACCTTCCTTCTTATCTTAGAACATATATTAAGGAAAGGCAAACCTACATTTTTAGCTTTTGTAGATTTGGAGAAAGCGTTTGACAATGTTGACTGGAATACACTCTTTCAAATTCTGAAATCAGCAGGGTAAAATACAGGGAAAGGAGAGTTATTTACAACTTGTACAAAAGCCAGACCGCAGTTATTAGACTCGAAGGGCTTGAAAGGTAAGCATCAGTTGGGAAGGGAGTATGACAGGGTTGTAGCCTTTCTCCGATGTTATTTTATTTGTACATTGAGCAGGCGGTGAAGGAAAGCAAGGGAAAATTTGGAATAGGGATTAAAGTTCAGGGGGAAGAAATAAAAACATTGTGTTTTGCTGATGACATTGTAATTCTGTCAGAGACAGCAAAGGACCTGGAAGAGCAGTTGAATGGAATGGACAGTGTGCTGAAGAGAGCGTATAAAATGAACATTAACAAGAGCAAAACAAAAATAATGGAATGCGGTCTCAGAAAATCAGGCGATGCTGAAGGAATTAGATTAGGTAACGAAACAATGAAGGTGTTACTTGGGTAGTAAAATAACATGTGATGGTCGCAGTACAGATGATATAAAATGCAGAATGGCAATGGGAAGAAAAGCATTTTTGAAAAAAAGAAATTTTCTAACATCGAATATTAATTTAAGTGTAAGGAAGTCTTTTCTGAAGGCATTTGTGTGGAGTGTTGCCTTGTACGGGAGTGAAACATGGACGATAAGCAGTGCGGACAGGAAGAGAATAGAGGCCTTTGAAATGTGGTGCTACAGAAGAATGCTGAAGATTAGGTGGGTAGACCGCATAACTAATGAAGAGGTACTGAACAGAATTGGTGAGAAAAGGAATTTTTGGCATACCCTGACTAAAAGAAGGGATCGCTTGGTAGTACACATTCTTAGACACCGAGGAATCATAAATTTAGCATTGGAGGGGAGTGTGTGGGGTAAAAATCGCAAAGGGAGACCAAGAGACGCGTATAGTAAGCAGATTCAAGTGGATGTGGGTTGCCGTTCTTATGAGGAGATGAAAAGGCTTGCTCACGATAGAGTGAGGTGGAGAGCTGCATCAAACCAGTCTCTGGACTGAAGACCATAACAACAACAGATTTTAGATAAATTTGTGAAATTATTGTTAAATATTAGTCAGAGGGTAGTTGTGGCAGCGGGGGGGTTGTTGGTGGGTGAAGGTAAGCAAGTATACTCAGTTCAGGTTCCGTTTGTTACAATTAAAGGCTGAAGACTCAAGAAGACAGTTCAGATAAATGATCCAAGGCAGAGGTCACGCTGAGACAAGCAATTTCTGTTTAATAAGGCTCCAGATTTAGTAAGCCAACTCTTTAAAATGCAAAAACACAATGAGCCCAGCAATTTAAACTAGAGTGGAAAATCTTAAATCTAAGGCAAGCCTTGTAAATACAGTATTAATTACAAATGACCCCTGCCATTTAAATGAAACAGCTCAGCTTAATTATCAAAATCAGTCTAAAGTGGGGCTCCAAAATGTAAGTGAACACAGCCCTTTAAAAATACCATTACCAAAAGGCACTAAAGACGAGCTCGAACATTTAAGTAAAGTTTAAGTTTGATTACAGAGGCTGGTAACATTAAACCGTGCACCCAGATACCTGTTGCGGATCCAAACAAGGCGTCAGCGCGAACTGTGAAAGAAGCGTGCAGTTCTCTAAATAATATTCTGGCTCCGATACCCAAGTGAAATAAGCGTGTTTTTACTGTTTTTTCTTAATGGAATTGCTCTTAATTAATTGATCTCCTTCTATGTATCTTAAATAACATATTAAATGGTGGTAACGGAAACGTGGGTTAGTTTTCTCTCCTCCAGAAGGGAGCAAGAGACAAGATATTTGTTGTTACTACACAACATTTATGAAATGTATAGTGTGGGGGAATTTAAATTAGGGCAAAGGGTTAACGTTTAACAAAATGGTATATTGTTCAATGCATAAACAACAAAGGGGAGAGACCTTATAAAAGAATCCACATTTACATAAGATTATATGGCCCTAATACTGCCCACCAGCAAAAGTAGTACTTGCTTAATTAATAATGACTATATTTCTAATGGGAGAAAGGATACATGCGCCAAGCCATGCAGGTTCTTACCAGCACGGAACACAAAAAAAAAAAAAAAAAAAAAAAAAAAAAAAGCAACGGCAGCAGCAGAACGCTGTGCAGAACAGTAGGTTCACTCCCGCACAAATAAAAGAAAAACTTTATTTCGTAGTGTATGGTCTTGTGGCTTAGGCTCAGGGTATCCATCAGCGGGAACGAACGCACATGATAGTAGAGCACGTGGCGTGCAATTCAGTCGCGCAGTACAAATGTCCAGAGAAATTCAAAATATCGATTAAATAGGAAAATTCTGGTGTACGTTTTGCACAGGGGGAAGAGAACTACTGAATGGTAAAAGTTTCAGGTAAAAACAGCACTCTCCAGGCTCGGATCTAAGAATTACAAGTATTAAAAAATATACTTTTAGAACAAGTAAAACCGCGTGATATGTTGTGCAACCATTCGTTCTTCGCATGGGAATGACATCTAGCTAATATGCAAGGTTGTAGAAAGTCAGGACGTGCTACAGGGTCGTAACACTGAACTTCAACATACTAAAAAAAATCTATGTAGAAAATAATAACAATAATAAAATAAAAATGCGAGTTAGCTCGTGAAACCATTCGTTAGAGGAAGGAGAGGAATCTTATGACTACGGTATAGAACACGCTATTTGCCATACACGTGTGGCAGCGAGTACGGGAGTTACAAGTTAAGAAATACCAAAAATTCGAGGAAAATTACCACGTTACACGTTTTGTGTCCCCGCCTCGTCGCCGCTTTTGTGTCTCGTTTCCGTCGTAGGTGTCGGTGGCCGAGTGGAATGAGACCGACACAGGAATGAAGATAGCACGCTGGTGCAGGTACGGAGGGGAGCAGCCAGAAACTAGAAACACTAGAGTAAATTAGAACGAGATATATGTTGCACAGAATTTATACAGTACTTAACTTTTACATTGCTCAGTACTGCAGATACATAGTTGAGCTAGAGGCCTGCCTAGTACTGCTTCCTAGTGCCTATAGGATAGCCAAGTCTTCACTGGTGCCTATCTGATTACGAAAGTCCTAACTGGTTGCTATCTCGGTCCCAAGTGAACGATACCGTTCAGTGGTGGCCACGAGCGAAGTTGTCGCAGAGGGCGCTCGTGGCTGTCGTCGTAAGAACGCCGCGCCGTGCGTGCATGGCGGCGCGCGGCGAAAGCAGGTGGCGCGCACTTTGGACTTGTGCGACACCACACCCCTCCCCCCCCCCCCCCAAACCGCCGCGCCGTCGTGGTGTAGGGCTGAGGGCCACGGCGACGGCACTGGGAGGAGGGCCTGGGCGGGGGCGTTACTGGTGGGACGGGCGTCGTAGCTGAGGCTGGGATCGAGACGCCGTCCGCACCCCGGCATCCGCCTTGCGATCCTCTAGGAAACCCGCCGAAACCTGGGGAAGGGCGCACACCCCCGCCCAGAGGGAGCAGGTCATCTTCTTCTGAGGTGCGTGGCCCAAGCTGGGGGGGCCAGCACGATCCCGGAGTCCCTCTCGGTGACGCTGTCATCTGCGGCGGCGACAGCGGCGGCGGCGACTGCGTCGGAGGTGCGTCGACGTCCATAGGGATCTCGTAGTCCGGGGACGAACGATGTGGCTGTGCTCCCTGGCGGTTAATTGGGTCTGGAATCAAGAAACCGGAGACAGGATCGCGCGGCCTGTGCAGGCGCAATTGGTTTGCGTGGCGTCGCAGCTCCGACCCTGTGGAAGAACGTACAACAAACATATTGCGACCAAGCACGCGTTGAATGGTGCCCGGCAACCATGTCTTCTTGTTTCCAGCAAACACCCTGTACAGCATCGGCGTAGAAACCTGAAAACGCTTAGCGCCATACGAACCGACTCGGTGCGTGGGAGGCTGCAGCAGGTGAAGGTGAGTGCGGTGACGGCGGCCGTGTAGCAGCTCGGCAGGAGACGGGCCGTCACGTGGCATGCACCGATACGTAGTCAGGAAAATTTGAAGAGCTTGCCGCCTGGAGTGCTGACCTTTCATCTTTTGCATGTGTGACTTGAATGTTCGAACGAAACGTTCTGCTTCACCATTGGACTGAGGGTGAAAAGGTGCGGTTGTGATATGCTGAATGCCATTCACACGACAGAACTGTTGAAATTCCGCACTAACAAACTGAGGTCCATTGGCACTGACGATAGTTTCAGGCAAACCTTCGATGCAAAACACTGATGTTAAGGCACTGATTGTACTAGACGCCGTCGTTGAGTTCATGTCAATCACAAAAGGAAACTTGCTGAAAGCGTCTACAACGATTAACCAGCGCGTATTCCAGAAAGGTCCGGCAAAGTCAATGTGTAAACGTTGCCATGGTCCCTTGGGGCGTGGCCAGTCTGAGAAACGTTGCGGAGGAGCCGCCTGATGCTCCGCACAAACAGTACACTGTGACGTCATGCTCTCTATCTGAGCGTCCATACCAACCCAGGTACAATGACGTCTGGCCAATTGCTTTGTCCTAACAATACCCCAATGTCCTTGATGCAGGAGACGTAACACTTCTCGTTGCAGGGAACGAGGAACAATCACTCTTGTTTCGTCGTTGTCCGTATGTAACAACAGAACACCTTGACTTAAAGACAATGCATGACGTTGTGCAAAATAACGTCGAACCAGAGGCCGTTGAATGTCTTTGGCTCTGGCAGGCCAACCAAAGCGAACAAAACGTGCTACCACACTTAGGTCTGCATCCGCAGCTGTTTCCTGTGCAACCCGACGAGAGTTTAAAGGGAAATCTGCGACAGCGGAAGCATCTTTGGAGTCTATCTGACAACATGCCATTTCTGAAGAATCAAACGACACATCCTGGCCAACCGGAAGTCGGGAAAGTGTATCTGCGTTGGCATGTTTAGTGGTAGGTCGGTACAAAATCTCGTACTGATAATTAGACAATATCAAGGACCATCTCTGAAGCTTTTGTGCCGTTCGTGGCGGAATTGGCTTTGTGGGTGAGAACAACGACGTGAGAGGCTTGTGGTCAGTCAGCAAATAGAATTTTCTGCCGTAGAGATAATGATGAAACTTTGTGACGCCGTAAATGATTGCTAAGGCCTCCTTTTCTATCTGACTGTAATTCTGTTGCGTTGGCGTCAGTAGATTGGATGCAAAGGCAATAGGACGATCGTGAGATCCAATACGATGTGACAAAACTGCACCCACACCGTACGACGAGGCATCAACTGCTAGCACTACAGGCTTCTGTGGGTCAAAGGGAATCAAACATGCATCACTGAGTAGTGCAGACTTTAAGTTGTCAAAGGCAACCTGGCAATCTTTGGACCAAACAAAAGGAACATTCTTCCTTCGTAAGTGATGCAGTGGAGCTGCAATCTGAGAGGCATTGGGAATAAATCTGAAATTATAATTAAGCTTTTCCATTACTGCTTGCAATTCGTGCACATTCTTAGGAGGAGGCAAGTCTTTGATTGCTATAAGATGTGACTGTAAGGGATGGATTCCTTGGGCATTAATCACATGGCCTAGGTACTCTATTTCAGTCTGAAAAAACGAACACTTTGCTTTATTACAACGTAGACCTGCTGCAGTCAACACTTTGAAAAGGCACTCCAGGTTTGATAAATGTTCTTCAACTGTACGTCCGGATACCACAACATCATCTAGATAGTTCGAGCAACAAGGTACCGAAACTGTCAGCTGTTCCAAAAAACGCTGAAAAATAGCAGGGGCGGAAGAACTGCCAAAGGGTAGGCTTTGAAATTGAAAAAGGCCCATGTGAGTATTAATGACGAAAAATTTTTTTGACTCGTCATCAAGCGGAATTTGTAAGTATGCCTCTGCTAAATCAATCTTAGAAAAGAAGTGAGACTGTCCTAATTTGTCCATCAGATCCTCAGGTCTGGGCAGGGGGTAAGTGTCTACAATTGTTTGACTGTTCACTGTTGATTTGAAGTCCGCACAGAGACGAAGTTTTCCCGACGGCTTGGGTATAATTACTATAGGCGAGGCCCACTGACTCGCAGAAACAGGAGAAATCACCCCACTATCTTGCCAACGTTTAAGTTCATCGGTAACTGTATCACGCATTGCGATAGGCACTGGTCTAGCTTTATGAAATTTTGGTATAGCAGATTCTTTTAAAGTTACATGTGCCACGAAGTCTTTTGCACAACCTAGTTCCGGCGAAAACAAGTCACTGTATTTTTCACACAATGCATTTATTTTGTCCTGAGGCACTACTGACGAAATTTGAAGCACATCTCTTTGAATTGATAAACCAAACAAGTCAAATGCATCTAGGCCAAAAATGTTCTGTGTAGATTTGGCCTGTAGAACAACAAAAGCAACTGTTTTTGTAACACCTTGAAAAGAGGCAGGCAGGCTACACGTTCCTAGCACGGGAATATTTTGACCTGTATAAGCTGTTAGCACTTGTTGACACGGCGATAATTTTGGCGAACCCAGTAGTTCATAAGTGTCTTTATTCATTAAAGTAAAAGCGGAACCAGTATCAAGCTGAAATTTCACAGTCTTATTGTCAATGGAAAGATTCACAAAAAGTTTTTGCTTGTGGCGCACGACAGGTGCGCGAATGTGGGCAACGTCTAATACACCTTGTTTGTTGCGCATGCGCGGGCAGCGTAGTGAAGTAAGCGGCGCAGACTCGGCACGCAGCGGATTAACAACACTGTCACTAGATGGCACTACCGCCGGATCGGCGTCCGCGCAATGCGAGGCTACTACAGATTCACTAACTACTGCACTAAACTTTTGAGTAGCTACATCAAATTTACTGTCACTAGCTACACAGTACTGGGCACTATTCCAAGGAGCAGTTGCAGAAGGCACTAGTTTCACTACAGGAATGCACTGTTCATTGTCACTTTGCTTGTCCCGAACCCTTTTCCGTTGCACAGAATTACGCGCTCGGCGGCGCTTGCGGCGTGGCTCAATACATAGTTTCGCAATATGTGCAGAAGAATTTCCTTGCAATTGAGAACCAAGTAAAGCACCGTTCAATTCCACAGCGTCTATGACATTGACTGTATGCACTGCTCTCGCACTTTGCGAAGCACTGTTTCTAACGTTACTGTTCTTTGAGTTTTTAATTTGCATACACACAGACTGCACATGTCCCGATTTGCCACATTGATAACAGGTTGCGTTGCGACTAGGGCAATGAGCACGCTTGTGGCGAGACACACACTGGGGACAAGATTTACGTACATCTTTCTGAAATGAGCGTTGGCGCTCGTTATTCAAATTACTTTGTCTAACACTACGGGGCGACCTTTGCGTCGCACTTTTACACTGGCTACTGTTCACTGTCTGTTCAGCACGGCCGGTAGAATTTAAAGAATCACTAGTGCTACACTGAGAACTACGGCTAGGAAAGCGTCCGTTACGGCGCACGGAATTTACACTGTGGCTTTGCATTTCTACATCTGCTAATTCAAAAGTATCATGCGCTTCTATAAGCTGCAGTACACTGTCTAATGAAGGGTTTGACTGTTTTAGAATTGCTGCCCTAATTCTGGGGTTCTAAATGTTCTGCGTAATCGCATCCCTCAACATCAGGTCACCATAAGAAAGTCCACAAGAACAGGTAAATTTACATTTGCGCGTTAAGCCCTTCAACTCGGTGATCCACTCTTGGTGTGACTATTCCGGTAATTTTTTCAGTCTGAAAAATCGGTACCGTGCCGCAGATACGAGAACTTTTCTCTCATAATATGCATTTAGTGCCTCTACTATTTGTTCAAAGTCTACATCACGAGGAGATGCGTCGGGGAAAAGTTTTTTCAGTAACACGAAAGTGTTGGTGCCCACCACAGATAATAACAGATGCTTCACTTTCTGACCTGTAATTTGATGATCCGCGACGAGTTCTTGAAACTGTGCGAAGTAGTCGTTCCATTCTTCCTCACGTTCGTTGTACTGGCGGAACGTAGGGAGCGGTACAGCGGCAGGTGTGGGCTGCTGATGCGACGGCTGTTGTTGAGTTGCCGTCAACTGCGCCACTGCCTGGAGAAGTTGTGTGATTTGCGCCGTCTGAAACTGAATAATTTCCATTAAATTTGGGTTCGGGGTAGTGGCCATGCAGACCGATTAGGCGCCGCGTATACAAGTAACTTATAACAAAACACAAATGCAATATGAAAGAGGACACTCTGCAACAAAACACGTAATAGAATGTTCCCCCAAAATCTTATAATAAGGGTGGGTGGGCGGGAGCAATTTCTCCGTGCTCCGACTGCTGCTGTCTGGCTGCTGCAAGCAGGCTGGTCCAAGGTTCGTCTATCACTCCTCGTCGCCACTTTTGTGTCCCCGCCTCGTCGCCGCTTTTGTGTCTCGTTTCCGTCGTAGGTGTCGGTGGCCGAGTGGAATGAGACCGACAAAGGAATAAAGATAGCACGCTGGTGCAGGTACGGAGGGGAGCAGCCAGAAACTAGAAACGCTAGAGTAAATTAGAACGAGATATATATTGCACAGAATTTATACAATACTGAACTTTTACATTGCTCATACTGCAGATACATAGTTGAGCTAGAGGCCTGCCTAGTACTGCTTCCTAGTGCCTATAGGATAGCCAAGTCTTCACTGGTGCCTATCTGATTACGAAGGTCCTAACTAGTTGCTATCTCGGTCCCAAGTGAACGATACCGTTCAGTGGTGGCCACGAGCGAAGTTGTCGCAGAGGGCGCACTTTGGACTTGTGCGAAACCACAACACGTACTAGAAATAACCACATATATAAAAAAGGTTATAGTTAACATCACGTGCGCAAAGGGGTATGGAGTAAGCTGATGGCTTTCTCATACCGTCATCCATGTGTTCTATGGGCAAAAGGCAGACACCAGAAGCATCGAAAAGTTCCCGAAAAACATCAAATTTACCGACCAAATGAACATGAAAAACATTTAAACATGTTTAAACGTAGGGAGGAAGACTCTACAGTCAGGGAGTGCAAGTATTCTCTTAACGAACACCAGTGAGGCCGCGAAATCAAATTTCGGCAAAAATCATCATGAAATTAGCAATCCAGAACAAAATTAAATAACATATCACCACTATGCATTGCGGTGATGTTACAGCGAGAACTGAATGAGCATTTTCATCTTACAATCGAATCCGAACAAACTTCAACCACGTGTTCAGGAAACAGCCACCATCAAAAAGCAACTTACCCCGGAAAAGACCAGACAACGACTCTTGGTTGCCATTGTGATCGCTACTCTCCAGCGACCTAAAGTGGCGGGGATACCTCTGCAAAGGGTTTAGCCGACTCAGGTAGGCAAACTTAACGTGCACACCGGACACCGGAGTGAATGGGGACCTTCACTAAGCTTCTTTGCTAAAGGTTTGCCTCTTGCCGAGAGGAGAGTTGGCAGAACTTGACCAGTGCCAGAAGCAACTGCAGCCACGCTGTTTGAACCAGCAGACGACATGTGCAACGAGGCGATGCTAACGGTTGTTTAAACTCTTTTCTTCACAAATCCCATTCATTCTGCGCAAGTGGGGTCAGTGGTAACATGTTATAGCGTACGCCACCACATATGGAGCCTCATACACAAAAAGAAGTCATTTAAAACTATGAAACACAACAAATTATCCCATATTTCGGATAAAAAAATTATTTTGTACATCTTGTATCTCGCATAGTGCGAATGGAGAGTCTCGCCACACCCAAAAAAGTCTGAAGCCCATCAACAATTATTTAGTGGGGATAAAATAAATGAAACTCGCTATATGGACGTGTTTCAACTGTATCACCCAGCCGTGACGTCACTCCCCGTTTAAAGCGTCAGACGTCAGCGGGAAACTTGAACTCTGTCGTATGGACGACTAGCTGAGATCATCGTGTATCCATCTGAGAACTGTATTCCTCGATAGTAAACAGATATTGGTTTTCGGCATTGCTTTCTTAACGCCAAAAGCGCTCCGGGGACTGTCTCTAATCCTGACAAGTAGTCTGGACGACTAGAAAGCACGATGCTTCCTGCAGAAGTGTCTCTTCGACCACGTGTCCACTACCAGTCCTGTATTTAGGGTCAGAGAAAGAGCGGCACTCCATCACGCCACAACAGTCTCCACAATGCACTAGGTGCAAAAGACCTTTATTGTTTTTCTTTTGTGGTCCTGTGGTAGAGTGTATAAGAATAGTGCTTCGTCCAGCGTATTTTGTAATCCTACAGAATCGAATCATACTGAAATAGCTACTAAGTGTGCGCCTGTATCTTGTTATAGAAGACATGGTCATAAGGCTGTGTGGAGTGTCTCTGGGCTATGATCAGACGTAGAAATTCATGCAATGTCACGTTTTCTTGGGTGGTATTTGTGCTCCGTGATGTAAATATTTTGGGTTGAATAGAGCAATAGTAACTTGCGCTGCGGTTGCGTGAATGGCCACAGGGCAGAGGAAACCACTGCACCATGCACAAAACGCGAAAGAAAAATAAACTGCGATAGACACTGCATTTACGTGACTACGTAGGCTTTCCCAGCGTAGTAAATAATAATATCCTTCTCGGGTTTGTTGCCGGATAAATACGTCATCTAGACGCAATATTTCGGCCGTCCACCTGGCCGCCATCCTCAGGTTACAGTGCTGGTACATCGACTCGTCGAGACTAAGCCGCGAGTGGAAACCCCTATATCCATCGCGGAACGCCAAGAGCGCGTGTGCAATAACGCACAGTTCCGCCCTCTGCGATTCAGCGCCGCCAATGGTGGAAGCCGGCGTAAACGATAGATGGATATTCAGCAGATCTAAAGAGAGACCATTGTTTTTCGATGTCAAACAATACAGGGTTCCACATTTCGCTCAAGGGAAAACCCTTGTCTCTGTTGATAAGAGAAGTATATTTGTTCAGGAAAGCAGATAGAAATAAAATACATTGCTTCTTGAAAGACAGCTTCCACTCGTTTCTAACACTAAACGTAGGTGTAGACCAGATGTGGCTCAAATTAAAAGAGGTGGTGTCGACAGCGACAGTTTTGTACCAAATAAATTAATAAAAGGAGGCGATCCACTTTGGAACATAAAACAGGTCAGGGCACTGTTGCAAAAGCAAAGGAAAAGGCATTCTAAATTTAAACGAACACAAATTCCCCAGGACTGGCGATCGTACAACGAAGCTCGAAATTTAGCGAGGTTTTCAATGCGAGATGCCTACAATACTTATCACAACGAAACTCTTTCTCGAAATCACTAAAGAAGACGAAACGAATATTCCAGATTTCGAATTACGACCAGAGGCCGTTGCACAGGTCACACCTATATTCAAGAAAGGCAGTAGGAGTAACCCACTAAACTACAGACCTATCTCATTGACGTCAATTTGCAGCAGGGTTTTGGAACATATGTATTCAAATATTATGCATTATCTCGAACAGAACGATCTATTGACCCAAGGTCAACACGGATTTAGAAAATGTTTCAAATGTTTGTTAAGCTTATGGGACTTAACTACGGGGTCATCAGTCCCTAAACTTACAAACGACTTATCAACTACCTTATACTAAGGACGGCACAAATATCCATGCCCGAGGGGGGATTCGAACCCCCGACCGTAGCGGCCGTGGAGACCGTGACTGGAGCGCCTCAGTCCCCTCGCCCACTGCGGCCGGCGCGGATTTAGAAAATATCGTTCATGCGAAACACAATTAGCTCTTTATTCACAGGAAGTGATGGGTGCTATCGACTAGGGTTCGCAAATCGATTCCGTATTTCTTGATTTCCAGAAGGCTTTTGACACCGTACCTCACAAACGGCTTTTAATCAAATTGCGTGGTTATGGTATAGCGTTGCAAATTTGCTATTGGATAGGGGATTTCCTGTCAGATAGGACACATTTCGTAGTAATCGATGGTAAGGCATCGACTAAAACAGAGGTGATATCGGACGTTCCACAGGGTAGTGTTGTTTGTCCATGCTGTCCCCTATTTATATAAACGATTTAGGGGAAAATCTAAGTAGCTCTCTTAGGTTGTTTGCAGATGACGCCGTCATTTACCGTCTAGTAAAATCATCTGAAGATCAAAACCAACTGCAGAACTATCTGAATAAGATACCAGTATTGTGTAAAAATGGGCATTGACTCTAAATAATGAGAAGTGTGAAGTCGTCCACATGAGTACGAAAAGAAATCCGTTAAACTTTGTTTACAAGATAAATCAATCAAAAGCGAAGGCCGTAAACTCCACAAAATAACTAGGAATTACTATTACTTCAGACTTAAATTGGAAGAAACACGTAGATAATGTCGTGGGAAAGGCGAACCAGAGACTGCGTTTTATTGGCAGAACCCTTAAAACATGCAACAGAACTACAAAAGAAACTGCATACACTAAGCTTGTCCGTCCTTTTATGGAGTATTGCTGCCCAATGTGGGATTATTCAGGTGGGTTTGACGGAGGACATCGAAGGAGTCCAAAGAAGGGCAGCTCGTTTCGTATTTTCACGATACAGGGGAGACAGCGTTACGGAAATGATACAGGATTTGGGATGGGAACCATTACAACAACGGCGCTTATCGCAGCGGCGTGGGCTACTTACGAAACTCCAATCGCCAACATTCTCCTCCGAATACGAAAATATATTGTTGACTCCCACTTACATAGGTAGAAATGATCATCAGAATAAAATACGAGAAATCAGAGATCGAACGGAGAGATTCAGGTGTTCTTTCTTCCCGCGCGCTATTCGAGAATGGAATGGGAGATGAATAGTATAAAGGTGTTTCGACGAACTCTCTGCCAGGCACTTAAAAGTGATTTGCAAAGTATCTCATGTACATGTAGATAATATTGTCAGAAAGAAGAATTTCAGTCGATTCTTTTAAAACGCTGTCCTAATAGGGAGACGCAACCATTTGTATCTCGTCCTACTTCATTTTATGTCCTCATTGTTCAGCTACCACAGATTTATCTGGCTGAAGGATTGTCGTGGGTGAAGGTAAGCAGACATACTCAGTTCAGGTTCCGTTTGTTACAATCAAATTCTGAAGGCTCAAGATGACAGTTCAGATAAATGATGCAAGGCAGGAGGTGAAGCTGAGACAAGCAATTTCTGTTTAATAAGGCTCCAGATTTAGTAAGCCAACTCTTTAAAATGCAAAGACACAATGAGCCCAGCAATTTAAATAAGAGTGGAAAATCTTAAATGTAAAGCAAGCCTTGAAAGTACAATATTCATTACAAATGACCCCTGCCATTTAAATGAAACATTTCAGCTTAATTATCAAAATCACACTAACGTGGGGTTCCAAAATGTAAGCTAACATAGCCTTTTAAAAATAGCATTACCAAAACTCACTGAGGACGAGCTCGAACATTTAAGTAAAGTTTGAGTTTGATTACAGAGGTTGGTAACAGGAAACCGTGCACCCAGATAGCTTTTGTGAAACCAAACAAGGCGTCAGCGCGGCCTGTGAAAAAAGCGAACAGTTTTGCAAACAATATTCTGGCTCAGATAGCCAAGTGAAAGAAGCTTGTCTTCGGGCAGTGGTGCTTTCCTTCAGGCATCGTAATTCTCCAGGCTTGCAAATACTTCTCTTAGTTTCCTTTCACAGATTTTGCACCTAAACGTGCCGTGATGCTATACGTAGAGGTAATTGCAGAATGGTATTCAAGTAGAATGGTTACACTGACCAACAGATCTGCCGTGCTTTTCTGTTTGGACCGTTGCGGAAACCACAAGAAGAAACTTGCAAGTCGCTGGCTTTCCTACCATTTGCTGGAAGTATTTGTTCAAAAATAGGAAGAATTTTGAAAAGACATGACATCCAATGCTTGTTGATTGTAAATCCCTCCCCCGACGATGTTCAGTTCAGATTACTTTAGCTTAATTTTCAATGTGAGATGCATGTTATTGTTTAACAAAATTTGTTCCCCCATTTGCGCATGATTGAACTGAATAAATAATTTGTCAGCGAAATTTTATCCTAGTTAAGAATATTAGTTTATGAATACCCTCCCTTTTGTATTTAATGTTGTTTTTCGCCAGTGTTGAGAACAAATTCAGATGCAAATTATCATATTTTAATTCCGTTGCGCCATAAATGTTCTCTCAGACACCTTCATGAAATTGTTCGTGGTGGCTTGTATATTAATGATAGTGTGTAATTTTCATGATCTACGACGTGTGTCGGCCACCGTCTCTTTATCTTCCTGCTGCTAAAGTAAAATTTGAGTAAGTTATAAATTTTGGGCCGGAGAACAAGATTCTGTTGCAGGAAGTAGTCCGTAGTTCATGCGAATCCTTTAACTGTTTTTACGGCCAGAATTATGTGTTTAAAGTAAGGTTTTAACTTAGTATTAGAAGGAAGTGTGTGGGATAAGAATTGTAGAGGGAGACCCAGGAACGGATAAAGCAAGCATATTCAAAAGGATGTAGGATACCGAACTTATTCTCAGATGAAGAGACTTGTACAGGGTAGCGTGAAGAGGTGCAGCAAACAACGTTGACATATAGGATAATAAATCTTCTGCGTAGTAAAGCAGTATTCTAAGAAACTAACTGCTTACTTACGTTTCGTACGATGCTGCGGTTGTCAGTCGGCAGTTCATCAGAAGTCCGGTGCAGCATCGAACGAAACATAAGTAAGCAGCAAGTTTCTTAGAATACGGCTTTACTACCGAGAAGATTTATTAACCAATATTTAAAGTAGATTGTAAGCCTACAGAATGGTGACCACAGTAGTTTGGTCCAATAGGATTACGAACATTTGATTTTATATTTTGCCAACCTCTTTAATTGGCAGGACATTTTAACCCAGTGCATGTATTGTATTTTATTTTAATTAATGTTTTTTTAGATATCGTGTTTCTGATTGGTTAGTAGTAACATTGCGTGATGGGAGGAGCTCACTATTCGCATCAGCAGTAGACGTTTGTGCCTTCTGCTTCGTCCACCGCCACCAACAGCCATCAAGGGTATAAACTTTGGAATTTGTATTACTGTTTTAGATCTCTATCTAAAGTATGTTCACCGTTATTGCAGAAATACCTCTAAGGTTCTTAGTTATATTGCAGCGTTATTTGTCTACAAATGGTCTTTATTGACCGAAACCGGCAACACAATAAAATTCCAAATGTAAGACATGCAGTATTTTAATTTACTTCAGTATTGCAACAATGTCGCAATTGCTTTCAAAAGGGCCGGCCGCGGTGGCTGAGGGGACTGAGGCGCTCCAGTCACGGTCTGCACGGCCACTACGGTCGGGGGTTCGAATCCCCCTTCGGGCATGCATATTTCTGCCGTCCTTAGTATTAGTTTGTAGTAATACATTAATGATTTTTTTATAACTTGTGCGATGCTTGTCGCTGACTTCTGCCCTCTCTCTGCCAGCGTATCGATAAACATATGACATTTGTCACGTTCAATTTTTTGCAACAAGCTGAAGGGAGAGAGCGGAATTGTTCGTCACTTACTTTCTTCTGCTTCATGTGTTGGACGTGTCCTAATTCATGTAAGTGTGAGCTTCTTTTCTATTAATTTCAATAAACCCCCACAGTTAATCTTTCTTACTTACAACCCCGTCTCCATTCTCACTAATTTTAAAGTTATTTATTTTCAGCAGATCCAGTACTTCATAAAGTGATGCTCGGGTATTGTTGTGATTTGTTTCGAGATTGTACTAGAACATTCTCTGTGGAACTTTTATTTATTTCGTGTGTGTGAATGGTTTATTACATTTTAATGCCTGCAGGAAAATCTTTGTAATGTTTGTGAAGTCCGATAATTTTGCAATTTTTGGCGACTATCATGATTAACTTTCAACACGGTCATAGAACAATAGTAAACGAAATGCACAATCCCAGCATCAATTAATCGAAGTAATATTCCAGTCATCTCAGCTAGAATCACTACAGAATATGATCGAAATGTTTGTACCAGCTCTCAATAAGGTAAAATTTAGATTCCGCCGACTTCTTCTGTAATGTTGCTTTCTGGTGTTGTAATTTTTATTTGATACCGAAATTACGATCGCTACCATTTAATGGCGGAATCCAATAATTTTGTTTAAATTGCCCCTTCCTTGTCAAAATTGCTTAGTAATCTCATTTAAAAATATTTCACTACCTGGTAAAATTTCATTTGCGGTCCCCAATTTTAACTTTAATACGCAACACTCATTTTCGTACGAAAGCAGCATTACAAGTTCATAAGTAGTTTGTAAGTTTATGGACTGATGACCCCGTAGTTAAGTCCCATAAGCTGTACAAACATTTGAACATTTGTGGTTTCAAAAGGTTATCACTGGTCGTTGTAAATAAATCACCGCGAAACAGTAGTCGACGATCTTTAATCATTTCATTATTAATATTAAACTGGCATTGTAGATGACTCATACTTTTATAAGTATTCCAGTACTGTTTTACAATGTATGTGAGAGTAGCGCCTGTTTCTTCTGTGAAAGAGAATATACCACAACGTAATTCTTATTCAGATGTCGCGTTAGACTGTACGTTGTTCAATCGAGTTACGGTATGTGTATAAGGAGGATGATAGTAAATGAGCCATTCTGGAATTCGGTATTGGCACTGAGGCTACCATTTCGCGGCAGGTTTTGGTGATAGTCGGTATCCAAAGAATATCACACTAATATGGAATCAATAGTTTCGGGATGGGGAATTGTGGGACGGAATTAATTCAGAAAGGACTGACATGCCAAAATCTCTTATAATGCGTGGCATGAAGTTCGTTCCTGTTACATTTACCCGCAATGGTAGTGCAATTTTCAGAAACGTTGGTATATGTAAAATAAGAACGGCAATATTACATCCATCACTTTAACGACTGATCCCACTAACAGCTTGTGCACTGATCCCAATATCGGAATGCATTGACGGAGAACAAAGCAAGTTGGTGCACCATCGGAAGTCAAACGCAGGTGCAGGCGGGCCATTAACGAACAGCGGTATATCGGAAGCAGCCACAGATTAGTCTCTGTGGTTGCGTCATTATCTGGTTGACAGACCGCAGAGTTGTAATGCCGAAAGGAACCGCCTGATGCAGACGGCAGAAAGCCGATTATTAATCGGCTCCGGAAATACAAAAATTATTTCCAGAAGTCCGCTATAACTCAACAGGCTTACAACTTAGCCAGACCAAATTCATACTAAAGAGTCGTAAAATATTACTGTTAAATATTACAGCTTTCGGTAACCGAAATTAATATTGTGTATATTATTTACTGAAAGTGGAAAATGCGGAAATGTTCAACAGAGATTGAAAGTGCGTATGTAAGCTCCTATTATGTTAAAAATATGCTGCCGAAGGAAGGTACAATCTCATTAATTTTACGGATTATCACTCCGCGTTTAAAGCAAAGTAACTGCACTTTACAGCATAGGTTATACTTTTTAATTTTCCTTCGTTAAAGACACTGATCATATAGAAGATTATACCCATCTACCTACTATTGATATAAGTCCGTCCACACGATAGGAGCTTCACCTGATGAACAATAAGTATTACACATACGAACGGTACACTGGGCGCGCTGTCCATGAATAGAATGTGGACGGTACGCGATGTAGCTGAATTTAAGAGCAAATTGAGAAGTTCCTTAAGCTTGTTACGACGATTTCGGAATCTCCTCGGATCGATGGAGTAACCGTTAAATAATTGTCTGAACCGAGGTGAAACGTAGCTCGGGAGTAGCCGAGCGGTCTGGAGCAACATGTTGCGGATCGCGCTGCCTCCAGCGTCGGAGGCTCGAATCCTCCCTCGGGTATGGATGTTTGTGTTGTCTTTAGTATAAGTTAGTTCATATGTAGTTTGTAAGTTTAGGGGCTGATGACACCACAGTTAAGGCCCATAAGCTGTACAAACATTTGAAAATTTTTGAACCGAGGTGAAACAACATCCGAACGTCGAGGGTCCAGGCGTCCACCCCTCATTACAGATATAGGAAATGCAGGTTGGCCAAACTGATAAAACAGAAACTGAAGTTTGCTACTAATTGCATTCGCAACATATTTTGCAAATTTGATAGTAATTTTTTCACCGAATGAAACAATAAGGATTATTGTTACCAACTACGCTTTATTTACACATCTCATCTAAAATATTCAAGCATTCATCCTCATGCCGTTTTATTTTTATTTTTGTGTGTTGTAAATGTAACGAGTGTATTTTATTGCGAGTTTTAACCTGTGGTGCTGTCTGTAAATTGGAAACCGAAATATTACTTCAGAACTTTAGTCAGTAGAGGTCATCAATGTAAATTAAATTAAATATATAATTGTGAAAAAAAAGCAGGATACCTTCAGTGGTCACAGGTTCGTTTCGCTGTCCTGAAATCTCTAAACTGAAAGACATATCCATTTCTTCATGTGTTGCTTGTTAATTTCACCATTCAGTAATTGTCGTTGGAAAGTTTATGTCCCCGTAATTCTGTTTGGCATGAGACTTCGCAGGCTAATAGTATGAATTAAGGGTGTTCATCTACCTGTTTGTAAAACGCACTAGGGAAAATATTTCGAGGAACAGGGCTCTAAAGTCGTACACGTGGCTCGTATACTGTACGCCATGGTAACACAGTGAAATGATTGCATGTATATCGGTCTCGCTTTTCACGTGGGTGAACCATGTTGGATACTACCTTTTTAGTTAATTGTTTAAAATATATAAAAAAACAATTGATCTTATAAAAATTTAGCTTGTCTGAACAGAAATAGTAGAGGCATAAATTCTCCTGAAAAATGGAAAAATACCACTAATAATGCGTAATTTATTGTCATCGCCAGTTTTAATGAAATGACCCAGTATGGGAAAGGAGACGAGTGAATGAAAAAAAAAACTAGAAAAATTTGTGACATGGATGTGGAGGAGAATGGAGACGATAAGCTGAATGGAAAGAATGAGCAATAAAAGATTTTAGAGTGGAGCCCCTCCACGCTCGCACTAGCATGGTGACCAACTCAAGAGTTCTACTGTCACCTCTGCATGTGTTAGTAAGTTAATGAAGGCGTCACAGGAGCGGGTACTGTGATGTGTTCCGTACGTGTGGATAAGATTACCCATTAATACGGTCCATATCGGGAGATAGTATTGGTCGAAAACTTCGAAAGAAGAGCGGTTTTAAGGGCAGAGGGAAAAAAGTGCCAAGGCAAGCGCCAAGGGAAAAAAACCTCTGCGACAGTTAGGTGCGGGTAGTAAGGGCAGTAGCGGATTCCTTGCTAGCTGCGATAGTTCATGCAAGGGTAGGTTAAGTTAGTAGCGGGTATCGTGCATCGATTACCGTGTCAGAGCTAAGGCCGTCATAAAGACATCAATCCGTTAGTGCTGCAGCAGAACCTGCTGCGTTGGGCTGCACTGCCACTCTCGACCGGCTGGTCAAGTGCGGCAGCGAGCCGCGATGTTTCTGCGCCCTCTCTCCGGCGGTGGCGTCCATTCGTCACGGTACCTCTGCGCGCAAATGACTGCACGGAGAGGTTCCTGCCGCCGGTCGTCTGGGCCGCAACCTTACTGGGTGGCGCACGATTTCTTCAGCGTCTCCTCCAGTGATTGCCCCTCCAGTGAGGCCTTCAGTTTAGCGTTGAGTTGTTCAATCGCCCGCTGTTGGGCAGGCGTCCACTTCTGGGCAGCTGTCGACTGCGGTTGCAAAACCACAGGAGCGCCGGTCGTCACAGCAGTGGGCGCCCCAGAGCTCTGCGCCACAGGGGCGGGCTCTGTAGCGTCCTCAGCGTCGTCGTCGTCAGCGTCGTCGTCGTAGAGGTCGCGCGCCAGTTCGGCGTGCAGCTGCCGAATTTGTCGGCAGACCTCGTCCCTCTCCACAGCAAGTTGGGCCTGGAAGGCCACCCTCTCTGCTGCCATGGCGGCTTTGAATGCCGCCGTTGCCTCCTCCGCGGCAGCGCGCAGGTCATCCCCGGGCCGCGTCGTCTTCTTTGGGGCGGATGGCGCCGGCCCCCTTTCCGCTCTCGGCCGGTCCGCGCCGCCGTTGGCGGTGTTTTCCGACCGGTCGCGGTCAGGGGGCGCGGCTGCCACGCCGTTCCCTCGTCGTCGTCGTCGCCGCCGTTTCCGCCGACCATGCGGCGCCGCCGCAGCGGCCGCCGCGCCACCTCCGGGTTGGCTCCGGCTTGAAAAAGCCGGGCAGCCTCGCCAGTTGGCAACGTGAGGACCGCCACAACGGGCGCAAGTCGGCGTCTCTTCCCTGCCGCGCACGCAGTCTCGTGTGTCATGCTCGCCAGAGCATTTGACGCACCGCGCTGCGTTGCGGCAGTATTTGGCCACATGGCCTACCCCCTGGCATCTGAAGCACTGAGGGAGAGGGTCCATGTCGGCGGGGAGAGCTTCCACCGTCACTGGGAAGCCCAAGAGCTTCCGCAGGGCGAAGACGTCGCCCCCATCATCGACCGTTTGCACGGCGACAACGTAGAGCGGCGGCCTCGTCCTGTTGGTCCGGTTGTGCAACTTAGCAGTTACACCACCGAACCCTGCTCGCCGCAGCCCTTCCCGGACTGCTGCCTCGTCGCAGCACCATGGCAGGCCCTTCAGGAGCGCCCTGGTGTACTTCGCACGCTTCCCTTCAGGCGTCGTCTGCAAGGGAGGAGCGTCGACGATGAAGGCGGCCACAGCGCTCTTCAGTGCCCTGTGGTCCGACTTCGTTGCTGCTTGTAGCGAAATGGTCGCGTTCGAGTTGACCAGCTCGATGCCGACCTCTTTCTTGCAGCAGCCGACTATAATATCGTACACCTCGACCCACGCGCCACTGCACGAGATGTACAAGGGCGGGGGAGGTGTACGATCTTCTTCGGTCTTCTTACCGTGATCTGCAGCCTCGATGAGTTGCGTGACCGACGGCCCCTTCACTGCAGGTTTCTTCTGCTGCGCCGATTTCTTCACCATGCTGTGGTGCGGGAGGACACGACAATTTTGCAGCGTTGTTACAACAACGCAACGACAATTTGCTTCGTTCCCGCCACAGCACGGACTTCCTCACAGCTCTCCGGCAACTGGAACAGAGCGCGCTGCACCGACGATGCGCACGCCTCCGCTGCTCAGCTGCAACTCAGCAATAAAAGAGTGTTTGAAAGGGTTAATGAGAGTAGAAGACTGCTACCGGCTAGAAGGGAAAGGGAAAAAAATGGATGGGACATTTGTGAAGAAGAGAGTGTTTAATAACAAATGTTTGAGAAAGACTAAATTGTTGGAGAAGATTGAGAGGAAGGAGGAGATAGAAGTTGATAGATAAATGGAAGTGTAAAATATGCAGACCTGAAGAAGATGGCACAAGTCAGGAGAGTATGAACAGTTCCGTGTGAAAACCTGCCTCTGGGCAGAACACAAATAGTGATGATGATGATGATAAATCAGTGGGCCATCTAATCATAGCAAAGTTCGTTAAAAAATTGTTTGTGTGAACAATTTTGTTTCATAATTTGTGCCATTTGTGCCGACAAAAAACCTCCCGCATTTGACGTAGCCGGCGTGCGAGTTGTTGTGAAGATATTGACGTGGAATGTTTTGCTTGGAATCATTGATGTTGCCATTTTCAGTGTGCGCCATGGCGTGGGTTGGTCAGCATCACGCCTTTGTTGTGAAGGAAATTAGTCGTAATGGACGTTTTGTGATTAGTACTCAGCGAGCGTTTCGAAGACTTTTCAAACTTGGCCGACATGATCCTGACCCTGATAGGAAAGCTATTCAACTGTAGGTGTGAAACTTTAGAAAACCTACTGGTCGTCCTCGGACTGCAGCAACGCCGGAAAAGTTGGCGCCTGTGAGTGTGTCTATGCAGCAGCCGCCTGTGCGTTCAGCACTTAAACATGCAGCTGCCCTTGGATTATCTTATAGCAGTGCTTACACTGAAATTATGCGAAAGAAATTTTGAAACTCCCAGAGCTGCGTGTGAGGAAATTCTTCAAAACATTGGCCCATTTCCACTTACCAGGAACGGTAAACAAACAGAATTTCCGCTACTGGGCTGCAGAAACCCTCGTTAAATTCATCAGCAACCACTACGCAGCCCTCATGTGACAGTTTGGTGCGCCTTTGCCATTGTGGGGACCGTATTTTTTCGAAGAATATGGCCACACGGTAACGGTTAATTCAAATCGTTATTAAATGTTTTTGATATGTCGCGTTTTGCAGCCCTTACATGTTGTAGAAAAGATATTTTTACGTTTTGCACCAAAGCTGCTTTTATTTGAAATGCTGACTAGTTTCGGGCTTTACCCATTTTCTTAAGCCACCTATTACAGAGAACAAAGTTTGATTCACAGGAAGATATATTAATGTGACAATGTTATATTGAATGTACAAGTCGTAATTACTTACATATATTTTTTTGGATACTGCTTACGTCACGCTGTTTGTTGTAATTACTAATTTATTTAGCTGTTGATTCAAATCTATACTCACATGACTAAATAACCAGAACAAATGTTAAATGAACAAAAAGAAATGCGTTATAAAAAATCATCGAAAATTTACACAAAAACCTTGACCACCGTATAAAGTACAATCCATCCTACCGTAATATAATTCCAAATATGCAACAAAACTCGATAAATTATAGTAGCACTGCAATATTATCACTATATTACAATACAGAACACACAAGCAATTTATTACAATTATAATAGTTCGGAATGAAATATAAAATTTATTGTACGATATTTGTAATGGTACTGTTTACGTCACACTGCATATAACCAGCGATATTGTCACAAACAAAATTAAGCACAGAATATTTAACAAAAGCATCTTGTGATAAACAGCTCAATAAATTACACCAAAGTAATTACAACAAACAGCGTGACCAAAGCAGTATCCAAATAAAAATATATATGAATGTAAGTAATTACGGCTTGTAAACTCCATATAACATTGCCACATTAATATATCTTCCTGTGAATCACACTTTGTTCTCTGAAATATGTGGCTTAAGAAAATGGGTAAAGCCCGAAACTAGTCAGCATTTCTAATAAAAGCAGCTTTGGTGGAAAATATAAACATGTCTTTTCTACAAACCGTTATTGTCACATGCTACAGGGCTTCCTCCAACTTGGCTAAACCAGTTAATTGTAGATCATGGAGATCAAAAAGTGTGTTTCCAGTAAGATGGATCAACATCGCATACTTCTAGGGGTTCTATGGAAATATTGCATAAGCTGGTTCCTGGTCATCATCTTGTCTCTTTGCGAAGAGACATTGCGTGGCTCTCTAGGTCGCCTGATTTATCGCCTTGTGATTGTTTTTTCTGTGGGGACCCTTAAAGGCTCTAGTGTACAAACATTGTCTCACAACACATCAAACAGACCATTACCCAAGAAGTGGCAGCCATTCCAAGAGAAATGACACTAACATGTATGGAGACCTTTCCGGATATACCTCGTCAGTGTATCAACAATGGAGTACGTCATTTAGCGGATGTAATATACATAAGGCAAAGTACGTATTTTTCATAAATAAAACTAATTTATCTCTATCATATTTAGTTTTTCTGTTACAATCTATTACAATGAGAGAGATTTCTTTGTCGAACCCTGTATTTTTCGTTTTCAATATTTTTATGGGAAATATGGTTTAGCTGCTTGTATGAAGTACGAACATGACAAATAAAGATACGGTAAATATTTTTATAGAAATAAATGCCTATTCTAAATTTTGTTGCTCTGATAGTTATAACTTTAACTGTTTACTTATAAAAATCAAACAGAATTCACAGTCGAAGTACTCGTAACACGTATGTCATAAAATAGAATTCACTTATAACTTACTCTAAAATTTTCTTGTAATTAATATTGTTTCAATGTTGTTCCCACTCGCTGCGTAGCACTCAAGTACACTATATATGTAACCACATCTCTCCACCGACATAGCGTCCGAATTCATCATTATAATTTCTTTAGGAACGAATTTAGCTTCTTTTCTCTCTAAATCATCTGGCTAGTGCGCATTACAACTTTAATAGATGGACACTCTTGAGGAACATTACCAGCCAACGAAGTATCATCGCGAATTTATTTTACGTGTCCACGAGTTCCACTTTAACACACTGCAGAATAATCTTTAGTTTAAGGAAACTTTGAATTCAACAGTACTTCGATGGATCGTTGAAATACAATCAAGTTAACATTTTCACATTATAAAATGAAACAACGTGGTTCATTCTTCCTCTGGATATTCGTACATCTTCCCATTTGTCTAATATGTCTGGTGTTGCAAAGTGTGCATCGAGTTGTCATTACAGAAAAGCACACTGCTACTGAATGTACTCTTCAGAATTACGCAATCCACAACAGAGCCCCCAAATAGCGTGCTCGAGACTGCCGCAAAAGAAGTGCGTCTGCTCGTAACGTCTCGTTATACAAATGTTCGTCGCATCAGCGACTCAGGGTCCTAATGGAACCGCTCGTTTGCACCTCGTCGTCACAAAACATTTGTTACATTACCTCGACGCAGATTCTCGAGTACAACACACATCCAGTGCCTGCTCGCCATCACGGAAGACTCAGATCGTATCTATGGAGATCATATTTCTCCACATGTTATTCGCCTATAAACATGATTTTTGCGGTAAACAAGACTAAAGCATTTGCAAGCAGAATTATTTGATCACATAATAGCAATGCCTCAATTGTTTTCCACCTGCACTCCGTGTCTAAAATAATATATGCAAATTGATGTTCAGGTGTAACTCTAATAGGAAGATTAGTGCAATACTTTTCGAAACAAATTTGATTATCTGGAGGACTGTGGTACAAGTATCTTACGACACGTTCCTGTTTTTAAAGGTGGTTATAAAGTAGTAGGGGTCTCGTACACAGCAAATACAAAGAAATGTACATTTTAAGAGTACATAATCCACAGTAAATGAATGAAGTTATACATAAGCTGTACACTAATGAATAGTTTGCAAGAATATAAACTATTACATTCTCTGAACAAACATTCAGTGACAGAATGGTATAGCCAGCCGCGGTGGCCGAGGGGACTGAGGCACTCCAGTCACAGTCTGCACGGCCACTACGGTCGGAGGTTCGAATCCCCCCTCGGGCATGGATATTTGTGCCGTCCTTAGGATTAGCTAGTTCATAAGTATTTATAACGGTGAATAGATGGGGCATAACAGCTTTCAGATAATTACAAAACGACATGTTGACCATAGCTGTTTATTAATACTCAGTGCAAGCGTTAGCAGAGATTAGCTAATAGCTATTCTTCATTCTATAGCAGTCAGCTACTGTGACAATAACTTGAACAATGACAACGAATACTTGTGGTATAATTTTGTATTTTTATATTCCGACATGTTAAGCTATTAGCTAATCTCTGCTAACGCTTGACAATGGTACAAAACCGAAACCGGTAGCACTGAGTATTAATAAACAGATATGGTCAACATGTCGTTTTGTAATTAGTTCATAAGTAGTTTGTAAGTTTAGGGACTGATGACCCCATAGTTAAGTCCCATAAGCTATATAAACATTTGAAACATTTTGAAACAGAACGGTATACACATTCCAGAAAAGCAATTCACTACGAAAGAAAGATAAATTTGAACTATGATATGAATGATATGAATTATATATGTTTTTAAATGTTCAGTTTAACGGTGAACTCTCTCTCTCTGATAGATTAAAGATTATGTTTCCTCAAATTAATATTTACTTCCATTCATGAAGTGATCAAATTTTCTAAACGTGGGTATAGGTCCACTGTTTTAAATAAGTAATATCTGTATCAAAAAAATAAATGTTCAATTGTTTGTAAGTTATAGATCCCTACTATAGTGATCATCGGTCCATAAACTAACCAACTAGATAAGTGGACGAGGGGACTAAGGCGCTCCAGTCACGGTCTGCACGGCCGCTACGGTCGTGGGTTCGAATCCCCCCCTCAGGCACGATCGGTGCGAAACCGTACATTTCAGCAGAATACTGCACGACCGCATGTTGCAGGTCCTGTACAGGTCTTTCTGGATACACAAAATGTTCGACTGCTGTCCTGGCCAGCACATTCTCCAGATCTCTCACCAATTGGAAACGTTTAGTCAATGGTGACCGAGCAACTGGCTCCTCACAATACGCCAGTCACTTCTCTTGATGAACTGTGGTATCGTGTTGAAGCTGCATGGGCATCTGTAACTGTACATACCATCCAAGTTCTGTTTCACTGAATGCCCAGGCGTATCAAGGCCGTTATTACGACCAGAGGTGGTTGTTCTGAGTACTGATTTCTCAAGATGTATGCACCCAAATTCCGTGATAATGTAATCACATGTCAGTTCTAGAATAATATATTTGTCCAATGAATACCCGTTTATCATCTGCCCTTCTTCTTGGTGTAGTAATTTTAGTGGAAAGTAGTGTATGTTTATGCATTTCATTTATTTCACTATTACTTTTGTAGTACATTCATTAGATTTAGAATTATTCCCACACTACCTAGTTGTTTGACTGCACAAACAGCCTGATTACACAGGATGCCATTATTTCAAGATTTCGATCGTTCTTAAACAAAAAAAAAAAAAAAAAAAAAAAAAAAAAATACAAAAAAAAAATCCCTAGCTCAAAGTCATATATCTTCGTTTATTCGACTGACTGCACAGTCTGCCAGTTTATTAGTCATTAAAGAATTATTATATATTCTTCAAAAACAGGCAGTTTTCATAGAACAGGTAATATGGAGGATTATAGCTGAAGTAATTGTGATGTTAATGTCAAACTGAGGAACTACAGTTTTGCATAGCTGGAATTACTACTTACTTATCAACAAAATAACTGAGGAACTACAGTTTTGCATAGCTGGAATTACTACTTACTTATCAACAAAATTCGCTGAGTATGTTGAAAGAAGTATCTAAACTGTTAGTCTTCAGGCTTTTCCAGCGATCTAATGACGTAATGGGTTATTTGGTGTTTTGCCGGATGTCAGTGTCGAAGTTGCACGATATTTCGGTCATGTATCTCGTAACTTTCATGAGGTGCGATCTGCGACTGCTCTCTGAGTGGACCTGATGCAGTATTTATGTCTTTGGTCTTCCCCATCCACTGGCGGTTGTAGGTGCTCCCTCTGTGGTCCGCACCAGTCAGACCCGCCTCTGAGCGTTCAATCTTCGGTCTGGTGCTCCGTTTGCCGTCTGTGCCCGTTCGCTGCGATCTTCTGGAGCTCTGCCATCCCATTTGGCATTCGCTGCGGCTCTACGATTTTCCCCTGTAGTCTGCGTCCGTCAGACCCGTCCCTCGGCGTTCAGTCTTCTGCCTGGCGCTCCCTCTGGGGTTCGCGCCCATTGGGTCTGCTCCTGGACGTTCTATCTTCAGTTCCATGCGCCTGGTGCTATGCTTGAGTATCGTTTTGCAAGCCTTCAGTCCTTCCGTTTACGTTATGCTGCTGCCGTCGTCGTTGATTCTTTAATAATTCTGGAACAGGATCGAAGGGTTAAAACTGTTCAAATGTTTGTAAAGTGTATGGGACTTAAATGCGGGGTCATCAGTTCATAAACTTACAAACTTATAGAATATTTTATACTAAAGAAAACACAAACATCCATGTCCGAAGGAGGATTCGAACCCCCGACGGAGCACAGTGCGCTCGGCCACATTTCACTCTATTGATTCCTTTATTACAAAATGTGGGTGTCTTGCTTTCATCATAATTCATGGGATGATCCAGTTCCAGACAATATTCTGGCAGAGACACCTAGATTTTGGGACAGTGTAATAAAGGAATCAATAGAGATAAAAGTACCAGAATATCTCATGAACCGAGACACAGGTTACCAGCTGAATAGAATATCGGATCCTGCTCTAGAATTATTAAAGAAGCAATGAGGACAGCGGCAGCATAAGGTGAACAGAAGGCGTGGATATGCAAAACGATCCCAAAGTAGAGCATCAATCAAATGTGAAGGCCGTAAACTCCACAAAAACCTAGGAACTACTATTACTTCAGACCTAAACTGGAAAGAACACGTAGATAATATCGTGGGAAAGGCGAACCAGAGACTGCGTTTTATTGGCAGAACCCTTAAAAGATGCAACGGAACTACAAAAGAAACTACATACACTACGCTTGTCCGTCCATTTTTGGAGTATTGCAGCCCAGTGTGGGATCCTTATCAGGTGTGTTTCACGGAGGACATCGAATGAGTCCAGAGAAGGGCAGCTCGTTTCGTATTGCCGCGATACAGGGGAGACAGCGTTACGGAAATGATACAGGATCTGGGATGGGAATCATTACAACAACGGCGCTTATCGCTGCGGCGTGGGCTACTTGCGAAACTCCAATCGCCAACATTCTCCTCCGAATGCGAAAATATATTGTTGACTCCCACTTACATAGGTAGAAATGATCATCAGAATAAAATAAGAGAAATCAGAGCTCGAACAGAGAGATTCAGGTGTTCTTTCTTCCCACGCGCTATTCGAGAATGGAATGGAAGATAAATAGTATAATTGTGGTTCGATGAACCCTCTGCCAGGCACTTAAATGTGATTTTCAGAGTATCCCACGTAGATGTAGATGTAGAACCGAAGGTAGAACATTCAGGAGCAGGCCCAATAGGCCCCGACAGCAGAGGGAGCGCCTGAATGTCGATCGAACACCCGGATGCGGGCCTGGCGGGCGCGGACCACAGGGGGGGAACGCCTAGAGCCGCAGCGAACGAAAAACAGAAAGGCAGAGCTCTAGGTGTTCGCAGCAAGTGGGCGCGGACTGCAAACAGAGCACCAGACCGTAGGTGAAGCACGCGGAGGCGGGTCTGACGGGCGCGGACCACAAAAGGAGCACGTACGGACGCATCGATCGCAAAAAGGAACACTCCAGAAGATCGCAGGGAGCAGGCGCGGAAGGCAAGCGGAGCGTCAAACTGAAGATGGAACGTTCAGAAGCGGGTATGACGGGCGTGGACCACAGGAGGGGTGGTCCGTGGAGGGGGAATGCCGCAGACATAAATACTCCAGCACGACTACCCATAGAGCAATCTCAGATCGCACCCGATGAAAGATGAACTATGTAACCGAAATTTCGTGCAAATTCGACACCGACAAGTGGCAGAAAACCCGACAACCCATTATATCAGGATAGAAACTTGGATGTCTTACAGGTTGTCGACGCTGCTGAAATATAATGTCCCATTTTTTTTTATTAGAACACTGCTTACCTACACACTATTTTAGGATACGTTTGAAGTTAATTCATCATGATTATATGTCATCACCATGTGTTATGTGGAAAGTATGTTTCACAATCGCTTATCTTGGACCTCACCCCCCATACGTACACAACATAACATATGTAGTTGCAAGTAGTGTTTAATAGTGAAGATTGTGACACCGTTATAAACACTCAGAAGTGTTATTACTATGTAGTATCTCTTTTATAGATACGAAAGAAATTTCCTTTCACCTACTGTAAGGTGTTATAAATAAGGGGAGCTACTTGGTTGCTGAAGGGTTGTTTTTGGGAGAGTCGATTTTGCTTTCTTGATTACTACAGTTGGCGAGATTGGGCACAGCCAGGAATCTGGAACTGGGTTGCTCAGTTACGTAGGTAGTACGGACAAGGCCAGATATGAGTATATCCCTGAAGGGACATCACAGCATTTTGTTCTCATAGTTTGATAGATATAGTATGGCGAATTATTGACCACAAATAAATGCTGCTACTATTAGAAATTCAGCAATAAACCATTCTACTGAAAATATGACTACACTGTGCATAAAATTGAGGTACAGTCAAAGAAACATTAGCATTTCACTATCTTAAAAACTGCAGACGTTAATAATTTACAGTTACTGAATAAATTCACAATGAACCTCAAAATCGGCAGCTTTCAGAAACTTCTGTAGGAAATTCCATACGGTTATTTACTTTAAATGACGTAAAACATTTTTACTGTCAAATTTATCACAGACGAACGAAACATTATTTACGCCAGTGGCTCTACATAGAAAACAGATCGTAGAACTGTCATAAGATACTTATGTAAACACTTTGCAGCGTCAAAAGACAACGACAGCACACAAAAGTTTCCCTTCTAATATCCAACATCCATCCGCAAAAGCAAACCCATTTTATTTACTCAATACAAATATTGTTGTTACATTGTTCCTTTCACCAAGATGACAGCTTCCATGTCACATATTTAATAAACACAAAATTAACTTTCTTCCTCCTACCGTTCTCGGTCCTATCAACTATGCTGCAGATGGTAAGCTCTGATTTCATCTTGCAAGCAAGACTGGCAGCCTTTACCACTTAGTCGCCCAAAACCTAAGAGGATCTCTTCAGATCCGAAGCAGCACATATCATTGGTACCGACGTTGGCCACCACCTGTAGTTGGCTGCAACGCGTACCCTTCATGGCTACCGGAAGGACTCGTTCCACATCTGTAATGACTCAACCAGGTACGCACATGGAGTGAAACGTTGGCCTTCTTCCTCAGCTTGGCAGCAATGTCTGTAAGGGGTTTCATTTCCTGCCTAACGCTGGAGCTTCCAGATGTCGAAGACTGCGTGGTGACCAGGGTGAGAGAGACACTATCAGGCTCAGGAACATAGTCCTGAACAGATAGCACCTCAAACCTGTTCACAAGACGAACCAGGGAGGTCTCACGATCGGTCCCCGGAAATGTCGTGCACCCTCTGCCACACACTGAAGCTACCTTCCACGCAACCACGGGTGGACGGGTGGGGTGTTTGTTTCACTGCTAGCAGTATCAGGGCATGTCGTTGCTGCAGGCCGATCGGTGGACACGCTGTTGGGTTCCCACTACCAGCAACAACAACGACTCCCTTCGGCCGCAGTCTCAAGCTGTGCCACGAGGTTAACAGAGCTTGAAGCTGGGAGCAAAGTGTCACTAGCTCGGACTGCTTCCGCAAACGGCAGTCACAATCCCTATTCATAAGTACAATACGCAGAAAAACTAGAAAGACGCGGTGTAGAATCGATAAAGGGTAACTAAGGTAAACGAGGACGGCTAGAGCTGATACTAATCCAACGGAAACAAAACAGACGGCTGTCAGGATTCAGACGGCGGTACAGAGTCGAGTGAAGGGTCCGAATCAGAGGCACAGATAGTTCTGCGACAGTTTAGGCTGCAGATTCCTCGACTTGGCCATCGGGTAGGGCGGCTACACGGGTAGCGGGGCTCTGTGGCGTGGAGCTGGCGGTATTTTAGTTTAGAGGGCCTCGGGAACACACAGAAAGGGTCTAAATCTCAAAGGATACAGGTCAAAGATAGGAAGAACACTGATTACTGATCTAAAACCCTTTGGCCTAACTCTTGTTCAAATGTTCAAATGTTTGTAAATCTATCGGACCAAACTGCGTGGTCATCAGTCCGTAGCTTACAAAATACTGAAACCTAGGTAAACTAACCTTAGGACAACACACACACCCATGCCCCAGGGAGAACTCGAACCTCCACGGCGAGCAACCGCGCGCTCCGCAGCGAGACGCTTTAGACCGCTCGGCTACTCCACCGCGGCAAACAGTCGTAAATTGACGAAGTTTTGTTGGGAAAGTACCAGAGTTCCAAGCACCAATAGAAAGTAGTGAATCTCAAATCATTATAGGAATCGAAAACTGGCTAAAGCCAGAAATAAGTTAAGCTGAAATTTTTACTAAAGGGTAAATAGTGTTCACAAATAATAGATTGAATAAAACAGATGGTGGCGTATTTATTACGTCAGAAGCGGTTTATCTTGTAGCGTAAAAAATCAAACGTTTGTACAGCTTATGGGACTTAACTACGGGGTCATCAGTCCCTAAACTTACAAACTACTTATGAACTACTTACGAACTAGGACGGCACAAATATCCATGCCCGAGGGGGGATTCGAACCCCCGACCGCAGTAACCGTGCTGACCGTGACTGGAGCGCTCAGTCACCTCGGCCACCGCGGCCGGCCAATAAGTATCAATTGGCTGTTTATGCCAGCACCCTTACTCAGATGATTCGATTGAAGAAATGTGCAAAGAAAGCTTGGACCAAATTTGAAAAATATTCCCCCAGGCCGCGGAGGATTGACCAAGCGCACTGCGATGCGCGAGGCCGCTCCCAGTCGGGGATTCGAATCCCCCCTCGGGCATGGATGTTTGTGTCGTCTTTAGTATAAGGTAGTTCAAAAGTAGTTTGTTAAGCTTCACAAACATTTGAACATTATTTTCCCCCAGCACACAGTTTTAACTGGTGGCGACTTTAACTTACCCTCGATATGTTGGTAGTAATACATGTTCAAAACCGGAGGCAACTATATAACATCGTCCGAAATCGTACTGAACGCATTCTCCGAATATTATCTCCAGCAATTTGTTCATGAACCCACTAGAACAATAAATGGTTGTGAAAATATACTTGACCTGTTAGCAACTAATAATCCGGAGCTAATTAAGAGTATCAAAATAGTCACAGAGATTATTGAACACAGAGTTGTTGAAGCGAAAATGAATATCGGATTTCCCAAATCTACCAAAAATGAAAAATATATCTATTCAAAAAAGCAGATAAAAATTCGATTAACGTTTTCCTGAGTGAGAATCTCCAGACTTTCGAAACTATGTTAGTGTACCAAATTTAAACGGACACAAAATCGTTACACTCTTTTAAAGAAACTCAAAATTTAGCTCGAACTCCAATGGAAGAAGCTTATAAAAAATTCCACAAAGAAACCCTCTCACGTAATTTCGTAGAGAATCCTAAGAAATTCTTGTCTTAGATAAAGTATACTAGCGGTAAAACACAGTCAGTACCTTCACTACGCGATAGTAAAAGAAATTCTTGTCGTAGGTAAAGTATACCAGCGGTAAAACACAATACCTTCACTACGCGATAGTAAAGGTGATGCAACAGATGGAAGTTCTGCTAAAGGAGAATTGCTTAACACAGCCTTCCGAAATTCCTTGAAAAAGGACAAGAAGATACTTCAGATTTC
Source organism: Locusta migratoria (assembly GCA_026315105.1). Classification (NCBI taxonomy): domain Eukaryota; kingdom Metazoa; phylum Arthropoda; class Insecta; order Orthoptera; family Acrididae; genus Locusta; species Locusta migratoria. The sequence goes on along the minus strand of CM048745.1, from coordinate 710,890,101 downwards.
GTGCGAAGAGCAACTGCGAGTAATGCGTAATATAGAGGCTGATACCCCTGGTGTATCAAATGTTCAAATGTTTGTAGAGCTGATGCCCGAGGGGGGATTCGAACCCCCGACCGTAGTGGCCGTGCAGAACGTGACTGGCGCGCCTCAGTCCCCTCGGCCACCGCGGCCGGCCCTGGTGTATTAAACCAACTTAAATCACTTAAGAAAAGTAAGTCTCCCGATCCCTATTGAATACAAATTAGTCTCCTTTCAGAGTATGCTGATGAAATAGCCCGATACATAGTTATCATATACGACCGCTCGCTCAGCAAACGTTCCGTACCCAAAGACTGGAGAGTTGCACAGGTTACGCCAATATTCAAGTAAGGCAATAGGAGTGATCCGCAAAATTACAGGCGTATATCATTGACGTCTGTTTACATCAGGACATTAGAACATTTCCTCAAATATTTTGAACTACCTCGAAGAGAACGACTTACTGACCCTTAGTCAACATGGATTCAGAAGGTATCATTCTTGTGAAACACAGCTAGTCCTTTGCTCACATGACCGTCTTTAATGAGCACGTTGTCGACGGGGCGTTAAACCCTAGGCTTCCTTCTTCTTTTTACTCACATGAGATGATAAGTGCTATCGACAAGGGATGTCAAATAGATTCTGTATTTCTAGATTTCCGGAAGGCTTTCGACACTGTACCTCACAAGCGTCTTCTAACCAAACTCCTTGCTTATGGAATATCGCCACAATTGTGCGATTGGTAAGGACACAGTACGTTGTAACTGACGGAAATCCAGTAGAACTGAAGTGATATATTGCGTTCCCCAGGGAAGTGTTATAGGGCCGCTACTGTTCTTTATTTTTATAAACGGTTAGACTGTTCGCGTATGATGCTGTCACTTATCGGTCAGTAAAGTCACCAAAAGATCAAAAGCAATTGCAAAATGATTTACATAAGATACCTGCGTGGTGCAAGAAATGGGAATTGACCCTTGAAATGAAAAGTGAGAAGTCATCCACCTGACCACTAAAAGAAGCCCGTTAAACTTCATTTACACGATAAATGAGTCAAACCTAGAGGCTGTAAATTCAACTAAATACCTAGGAGAAACAATTACAAATAAATTGGAAAGAACACATAGAAAGTATTGTAGGGAAAGCGACCTAAAGACTACGTTCCGTTGGAAGAACACTTAGAAGATGAACAGCTCTATTAAGGAACTGCCTACACCACACGTGTGTGTCCTGTTTTGGAATATTGCTGCGCATTGTGGGATCCTCACCAAGTGAGATTGGCAGACGATTTGGGGGAAGTACAGAGAAGGGCAGCTGGTTTTTTATTATCGCGATATAGGGGAGAAAGATGGGGCCGAAATCATTAAAAGAAAGGCGTTACTCGTTGTGACGAGATCTACTTGCGAAATTTCTTTCACCAACTTACTCTTCCGAATGCGAACAGATTTTGTTAGCACCCACCTACATAGGAAGACATGATCATCTAAATGAAATAAGAGAAATCAGATCGAAAACGGAAAGATTTAGATGTTCCTTTTCCCGCGAGCTATTAGAGAATGGAACTGTAGAGAAATAGCATAAAAGCGGTTCGATGAACCCTCGACCATGCACTTCAGTGTGACTTTCAGAGTGTTTCTGTAGGTGTAAATGTAGATAGCAGGTGGTAGACACCAACTTTATTGCGCTTTGATTCACATAGTGTATAACTAGCACATTATTTTCTAGTTTACCGTGTTCAGTTTGCAGCTGCTGAAGTTCCAAAGTTTAATGAGTTGTTGCCGGCATCCCCAAATATTCTTCCTTTGCCTTAGAAAGCGCTACAGTCCGTTGTTTTCACGAATTCCAAGCAACACTGCCTTTCTGGATTGTATCCAGTGCCAGGTAATCTATCTGTAGAATAATTGGCCCAATCTTCATCACAGTATGCGGTTACTTCTGTAAAGCCTTCTTTGGTGATACGTAATATTAACAGTACTCGTTTTCAACCGAATAATATTTGCAGGGATCTATTCTTCATCATTTCAGTCCTATATCGAGAAGTATCTAATTCAGTTTTCCATTTCACTGTCGGCGAGCTTGCTTCAATACATACAAAGGCTTATGTAATAAACAAACTAGATTTCCTTCTGCGTACATCACTGGTTTTGACATATAACTTTCATTGTCAATGTCTCCCTCCAGAAATGCACTTACTACATCAATCTGATCAACGTCTAGGTCTTATTTAGCGTCCGAAGCAAGTAGATAACGAACCGAAATATACCTTACTACTGACGAGAGGAATTCATCATAATCATCACGTTTCTTTCACATCTAATGTTTTATATAGAATAATTTCTCCCTTCTCACTTGTCTTTGTCTTAAATACCTACTTACAAGGTAAGACTCTTTTTCCTTGGGGAACATCTACCAATGACCAAGTTTCATTTTTCATTAAGGAATCATATTCTTCATCCGTGGCTTTCTTCCACTTATCACCATGAGCAGATGATATAGCTTTCTCAACAGTCTGAAGATCATTCATACATGGAAATGAACAAAATAAATTGACTTGTCAAATTCTTCCTCTGTTTATTGAATAATTCCTGTCCGTAGACGTTAGTTAAAATCTTGTATCGAGGTATCTCCATCAGGTATGTATGCATCATGATAAGTACCATCGTCTGACTGGAATCATTAACATCGATCATACTTGTTGTTAAAGTATCATCTGTAAATTTCCATACGACTGAGTTTGTTCTATATTCTCTTCTACTGCATTTTGTTTAATATCTCTAGATGTAGCTATGCTTCTCTTGGAAGCACGACGTAAGTATAGTTTATAATAGCTTAACGTTTTTTCGAACAATACAATGTTTCTGCTCTTAATGACGTTGTAAGAGTCGATATCAGCCAGACGATATCCTTTGGAATAATCACAATAGCCGACAAATATAAGCATTCTGGGCTTTGGTTTTAATTTTTGGGGTTTTTCTTTAGGTATCAAAGTCATAACCTCTGAGCAAAAATTTGCGTGTAAATAGTTTTGGCAGGTGATCTGTTAATATCATATGCAGGTGTCGCTGTTACCTCTGCCCAGAATTGTTTAGGTAAACCTGCATTAACTAATATGCACTTTGCCCGTTTCGGAAGCGTACTGTTCATACGTTCTGCGAGACCATTCTGCCGAGGACAGTACCGAGTAATCCTCTGATGCTTAATACCATTTTCGTTCAAGAAGAAGACTTCGAATTTTTGTTACATTACTCTTTACCATTGTCTGAGTGAGTGATTTTTATTTTAATATCTAGTACATTTAGATTTTTGTAAGTCTTGAGCGCTCCCAATATACTGAGTTTTTCCCTTAAAATATAGAAGGACATTCCTGGAAAAACATCTAAGAATGTAAGAAATTATTTTATACATCCCACTGGTGTAATTTCCATAGTACCACATATGTCACTGTGAATGAGAAGCAGTGGTTGTGAACCTATAGAAGTATTATTGAAAGGCAGACTGGTTTCCTGAGCTCCGACACACGTTCTATATGTGACATGTTCTTTACTTCCAGAAGGACACTAACTAACACCAATTGCACAATCTGGTAGCTTATTTACATCATTAAAATTGAAATGTTCCATACAACGATAAAGATAACGGGATTTAAATTTGAAGGCACTTTAAATTAGCATTCAGTCTCTGTGGACGTTTAGCATACATAAATTGTTTTTCCAGAGTTACTGATCACACAAAGTTCCTCTGTTCCTATGTCGCTGCCATCATAGCGAAAATTTACTTCGCATCCATTTCTGACCATAGCACTAACAGACAGAAAGTTAGCAGCAACGTTTGGAAGGTATGACAGTCTATTACCCGCATTATTCTGATTTCATCACCATTCAATATCAAACTGACATATCCCATACTTTTCATAGGAAGCGGTGTCTTATTGGCACCTGTTACAGTAGGTATCGGTGAACGTCGTACATCATAGTCCAATGACATCGATTTGTCATGTAAACAGATGCACTTGAGTCAACATACCGTAGTCCGGATTGTAATATTTCGGCCAGGGACGCTTTTGTACGGTGACTTTGCCAATGGAAGCATTCAAACACGCCACGCCGGCCTCCAGCCTGGTTCGTCCCGCCGCTGATATGGGTAGCAGCAAGGAGCCAGCAGGCCAGGAGGCATTCCCAAACTTTCACCTTCGCAGTGCTTGGAACTGGCGACGGAGTTTGAACGGTGTTACTAAGGCTTTCAAGTCCCGGGGCAGATCCAATCTAATCTGCAAGCGAGGAATGGACCAAGGAGGGTATGCGAAGTGTAATGAAAGTGGGAGTGAAGGGAATGGATTCAAAGGATGAAAAGAGGGACCGGACACGGACCGTATTCGGGAGAGGTGACCTGGGCCGTCTTTGGGGAGGGGGGGGGGGGGCGGGAGTGCTGCAGTAGGAAATATAAGCCTCTGATTTGGATGGAGGAGGGGGGCGAAGCGTGAAAGCGGGCAACAGCTGTTTCCGGCGGAACCGCAAGGGAGAGACCCATGCTTTGATAGGATGCTTGTCACCGGACTCATGCAAAAAACAGACCCCCCCCCTCTATGTTGGATTGGGTCCAGGATCTGCAGTGCTGAAGGCGCTGCCGAGTCGTACACTAAGCTCCTGCAGTCCGAGCGCGATTCTATGTGGTCCTTGTAGAGCTGCAACAGAGATGGACATGCGGCTACCCAAACAGTGTGGCTGAAGAAGTAAAGAATGTTATAGAGCCAGCACTTTTGTCGCAGACGACGAAGGTGTGGCACCCAAGTGAGCTGGTCATCGAAGTGAATGCCTAAGTAGCAATGCCTCTCTTCAGCTTGTAGTAGTTCGCCAGGTAAATAAAGTTCGGGATCCAGGCGTACTGTCCGAAATAGACGAAACAACAAAACCCGAGTTTTGGATGCAGAGAACGGGAATAGATGGTCAAGGCCCAGGAGCGCGCCCTTTGAATGACACCCTGCATTGGCCTTTCAGCGGCACCAATGGTAGCGGAACTAAAATACATACAAAAGTCATCAGCATACAGTGAAGAAGAAACCGATGACCCCACTGTTGCAGCAAGACTGTTGATGGCAGTTAGTAATAGCGGAACTCCTGGTGAAAGCAGTGCGAATAGCCGACTCCAACGACACTAGTTCTTCTACTGCAGAAGGGCCTTGGCGGAAGCCCCCATCTTACTGTTCCGGGGGCGAGGAATCACCGTTCTTAAAGAATTCACATGAATCGCCGACTGACTATACGTTGGAGGAGCTTGCACAGTACGTTGGTGAGGCTAATCGGGCGTAACCACCAGCCACCTGAGGATCGGCGCCAGGTTTAATCACTGGGATGATGGTACTATCCCGCCACTGGCACGGGAAAACACCTTCTGTCCAGAGACGATTGAACAGGTGACAGGTGACGAACTGGCTGTGAATGCGGTCTGGTCCTGGCGAGGTACCAGAGCATGCAACTAGAGCAATTTGAAACTGCCACTGACTAAATAGGGCATTGTATGTTTCCTGGCAACATGTACGAGAAAGATAATTGTCGCTGTTCGACCTGCTGTTAGAGGGCACGGTAGTTCGCACTGTAAGTAGCAGTCGCAGAGTTACTAGCATAATGGTCCGTCATATGCTCACCGATAGCAGCTGGGTTCGTACGTATAGCATCCTGAATGTTGATACCAGGGATTCCTGCCGGTCGACGGTACCCGCAAAGTCGCCAAATGTAGTACCGCACTAGAGATGGGAACGTGCGAGAGCCAATGGTAGTTACATACCTTTCCCAACAGTCCAGCTTACTCTGTTGTATCGGTCTCTGAGCTCAGGCCTGTAGTCGCTTAAAGACAACCAAGGGCTCTACACGCTGATTTTTCATTTTTAACATATTTTAGGAAAGGCCTTCATTGGTTAAGTTCCAGGTAATATGATTCAACACAATCAATACCATGCTTATACAATGAGCTTATTTAATCCATGTTTACGTACTAATATCACAGTCTAACCTATACGTAAAAGCTTACATCAGGCAATTGGAATGACAATAGCGCCGCTTGTGGAGTACGAACCAATAATAGCGGCACTATTAATAAACACGGAAGTGACGTTTGCACCAAGTGGCAGTTGTGCAGTAGCAGAAGAAAGCCAAGATACAAGAACGGAGAACTTACTATTGGCCCACTTTAGGTTACGGCAGTAACACTAAAAATGGGCCTTTGCCATCGTTTTTTGATAGCACGAAATTTAAATAAAAATAACGCCTTAACCATTCACCTGACACGAAAATTGAATAATCGAATTTGTAGAGGAGGAAAGTCTCTACAACTTTGCTCTCTTATGGTTTTTTTTTATCTCGTATCGTTTCAGAGATATTTGCAAAAATAGCGGCGATTTGAAGATGTCTGGCTGACTGTAACGTGTTCCCACTTTTTAGGTCGAACCGTTCAACCGATCGGCACCAAATTTTACAGACATAAGTTGTGGCTACCAGAGACCAGAATCTCGCTTTTTCAAATATTTCGGACAAGAAATACGTTAGTAATACCAAAAATGGCCGATTGTAATGTAATTTTAATTGCATATAAACCGTTCATCTGAAGCTAAAATTGAATAACCGAATTTGTAGAGGAGAAGATTCTCTACAGCTTTGTTACCTTATGTTTACTTCATATCTCGTATCGTTTGAGAGATATTTGCAAAAATAACAGAGTTTTGACATCCTCCACTGAATTAACGTAAACCAGCCGTTCGCAGATGTCACGTGACATTCATCGCCCAGAACTCTCTCTGGCATAAGCCATCTTGCGTTGCGTATTTGATCATTTTCTTATTTTAACTTACACGTTTTCATTTCAAAGCAATGGCGCACTGAAAATTTAACAAAAACACGTCGTTCTTCGTACGATACATGATAATCTTATGTCTATAAATGCCATATCAGCATCAGTTAATAACGGACATGAATAGTATGAAATTTGAGAATGCAAGTTCCAAATGTTGGCTGTAGCGTAGTGGGCAATGCGTTGAACTGTGACTCTGGTCAGTGGTTTAAAACCCGCCGCTACCTAAACTTTTTTTTCCTAAAAGGGTTTCAGACACTCATATTAATTATTTTTTTACTGTTTACATTATTATTTTTGTCCAAAATGTTTGCAAAAATATATAAAACTACAAATCTAAAGTGGGCCGTAAAACACATCAGTGCGATTTTTTTATATGCTGTTATCCCATATTTCCGTAGCTAAATGTATTGGTGAATTTTCCACTACGAATCTGACATTACCTAAGCATGAGTGCAGTTATTGTTTCGGAATTTTTTAATATCAATAAGGCAAAACAATTACGGTGTTGCATTTCATGAGTTTCTCTTATACATCGTTGAAAAAGAAAAATCAAACTGAGTTGAATAATTCAAATGTTACGTAGATTTACTGGATTTTTGTTCCATTAATAATGTATAACCCAAATTTGAAAATGATGTCGTACTACATCTAAACATGTCATGTGTGAGAGGAAATTAAAAGTTTTCTCATAGGAACTGTAGCTCTGACCTTAGGGTGACGTTTTTTTGTTTTATTGTAGGAGTTTCCAGTCGCACTCCGTATAGATAGTGAGAGTAAATAAAAATTGTATCGTTCCTTCTGCAAGTGTTTCCTCGACCTCGTAAAGTGCTTTGAAGATAGGAGGGACACGTTAAGGTGTCAAGGAAAGTTTGTTCTGGGCGCAAAAGTAAACCGTTACTGGGGCAATGTCAGGTCGATTCAGCACTGTCTATCAAGGAACACACTCATTTCGAAGTAGTAAGTTGAACCTCAAGTAAGGGTCATTTGAAAGAGTTGCATTAACAATAACGACAGGAAAAATATTAGTTTATAATGACTCAACGTGTTCAACAGGAGGGAAATAAATGCTGGGTAGGTGTAGAGGTCATCTTTCTGTGCGATGTTTGTATCACACTTGAAAAAATGGACAAATCCGACATCCAGGAAATGTTCAAAACAAGTAATTTACATGCACCATCAAGATCGAATGAAAAGTAGTGCAACAAGGTCATCACAAGGGGTCGCAAAATAAAGATCGAAGGCGAACTCCTTGTAAGTTAAAAATCATGCAGGAGATCCAGCTAGGTACCCACTCTTACAGAATGCATTTTGAATCATATTGGAGTAATGAACTGATTGCGAAAGGCTGGAAGCACCCCGGTGGGAAGTCATGGAAAACCTAAATTTGGATGGTCAGAGGTGTATTTGCTCCGTCCTTCAGCCCAGTGTGTAGCCTGCCAGTCCGATATGGATGATGAAATACATGGCTCGAATTAAAATAGTATTTTCAGTTGATACGCGCTTACTGTCATCGTTGTATTCGTCATGTACATTGTGTGACCGCTCGAGACACCGTGCAGTCCACTGAATCAGCTTTACAGAAACGCCAATGCAGGCTACGTCAACTCGACCACTCAGTACTTGCGCGCCCCGGTGCCGCGCCGGCATTGTTAATCTGTCCTGTGGGCGCTGAACGAGAGCAAAAAGGGCCTGCACAGCACTGCAACTGAAAGGGCCCAGCCCTGTTGTCGGAACGTGTAGGTTTTGTAGGGCACGAGAGAAGAAAGTGTGCGAACTCGTATTTGGACAACACACTGACTTTTACATAAAGACGCTATGAGAACAATCGTTCCAGAAGTTTAAGCCCATAGCACATAAATTTACAAAAATAGTTAATTTTTGTAGAGGGCACGGCTTGAATCATCGCGAATTTAAATGATTTTTGTAGTAACATGGATCAATTTACAAGAACATTCCTTTACATTCTGTCGCAAGATGGATAAGTTGCACAAAATCACTCTCAGACTTTTTTGATTTGAAATAGGAAATAACTCTTATCACTTATCTGAAAGGTTTCCCAAATTCAAATTTGAATTATGATTAATTAATGACCTCACATTCCTGATTCAAATAAATTGTTTGAAGTGAAAGGAAAATTAATAAGCACTGTGTGTTACCGTATTGGAAGTTTAAGACTGCAATGCTTTTGCTTTTTAAAAGTCAGACTTATGACCATATCAGAGAGTACACAGTCACTGCATACAGATTTTGAAGAAAGGTTTGAAGAAATAAAACAACTAAATTACGCCTATTTTTATGCGGCCAGAGGATGCCCCTATAAAATTCTCCAAATTCATCTGAAACAACTACACTGCGGGTCAATTTTATCAGACCACTGTTACCATTAGAATGTGGTTTTGAATCACGTTTCCGTCTGGCTCAGTGGAATATTCATTTATCTTTGAGATCATAAACAAGGTGCAGAAGTGATCACCTCAGTACCATGTGGATTAACCTGTCTGTATCCTCAGTTAGTACGATGGTGATTAAAATCTCCAACGATGATAGTTGGGTGTGAGGTGGTTGGTAGTACGCCATCAGGTCATGATGCATTGGGGGATTTGTAGATATTTGTAATACTGGTGTTATTGCTGTCGACTCGTTTTGAGAGTTTTTTTTTCAAATGTTGCGTGTTAGAAACTGACTTGTGGACATGGTGGTTGTTGTGGTGTCGCACAAGTACAAAGTGCGCGCCACCTACTTTCGCCATGCACGCACGGCGCGGCGTTCTTACGACGACAGCCACGAGCGCCCTCTGCTGCAACCCCGCTCGTGGCCACCACGGAAAGACATCGTGCACTTGGGACTGAGATAGCAACCAGTTAGGACCTTCGTAATCAGATAGGCACCAGTGAAGACTTGGCTATCAGTTAGGCACTAGGCAGGACTCTAGCTCAACTATGTATCAACATTCTGCAGTACTATGTAAAAGTTAAGTATTGTATAAATTCTGTTCAATATATATCTCGTTCTAATTTACTCTAGTGTTTCTAGTTCTGGCTGCTCCCCTCCGTACCTGCACCAGCGTGCTATCTTTATTTCTGTGTCGGTCTCATTCCACTCGGCCACCGACACCTACAACGGAACGAGACACAAAAGCGGCGACGAGGCTGGGACACAAAAGTTGTGCCATACTGCATATGTGGCACCTATCCTGTAATATGAGACTGAGCCATACTTCTCATGATATGTGGCACCTATCCTGTAATATCCAGAGATTGAGCCACGTGTTTTAACCTAGTCTGCATTGCCTACGAGGGTTTCTTGCAATGCCACAATATCTATTACGTGCTTTCTGAGGATCTTATGCAGTATTACATATTTTGATTTGTTGATGCCTTCATTGTTAACGTGGGAGATACGTTTCCTCCTGATTAGTATCACTGAATAACAACAAACTGCTGTGTCAGTAGTCAGTTTTCACTAAATAGTTTGCATGTAGGATTAATATAACCTGAACGCATGCTTAGGAGCAAGAATTGGAGCTTCCCCATCTTGTTCCTAATATTTGTCCAATCATTACCTACTTATCACACTGCTGGTTTCTAACATATACATTATACATCGCCTATCATTTATTATTACAAAATATGTCTTAGGTATAGTTGTTTAACTGAATTCCTTATAAGATTGAAATACCTGAAGAAATTAAAAGAAAATAATTCCCCAAAATTTCTGCATCTAAACTAAAACTCTCCCCAAAGAAGTATAATGAACCTAGTATACCAAAAAAGAACTTAATGACAAAGAAAAAGTGATGAGTGTTATTAACTTCTTAAACAATCCTTCATGCTCAAGAGACAGTAATCTGAGGTTGAATGACAACGAAGAAGATAGTAAAGACTGCTTGCACTGCTACGACTTCTCTGGTGGAGGCTGGATATGGTGTGTTGGACTTGGACGCTGGCCGACGACTCTTTTGCAGGGATGCAGTGATGGCGACGAGGCTGTTCACATTTGTGTACTACGTGAAAGTAACAGACTTGATTCTACGTTTCAGAAAGTCATGTTTTGAAACCTTATCTTCTCATTATTCCGTTATTCAAATCTTCAGTTATGCTTTAGAGATGAATTCATGATGGTTCCCCGACTTACCCCGCATATGGGACACGACGGGGAATTTGCAATTTATTTTTCAAATCGAGATACATATAATAAAGTGAAACAAGTTTTCAGGTTTCTTTGCATTTAATTGTAATTCATTAGTTGAATAGACAAATTATAATCAAAATTACTTGATTTTTTTGTCGCTTTTGTAAAGGGGTTTAAATTTAAATTCCCCATTTTCCCCGCCTTCCCCTATATTTAATCAAATTGTTTATCGTTGGAATTGCTCTACTTTGTACCAAAACCTCTTCCCCTAAATCATTTGGAAATATTTTGACTGTCTAGACCACAAATGAACTTTATTAAAACCTTACACGTTTCGATATACGTCATTATCAAAAGCTATTAAAATATGTTGGTGTTAATAATCCATCCAACATTTAGCTAAAACGTAACAAATAAGTAACAATAACTTTACACTCACGAAAGCTATGTTTAAATTTTAAAAAGTTCCCTCTTAAAACAATTTGTGTTGTAGACATATGTCATATATAAAACAATGTTTAAAATTCCCCCCCCCCCCTTCCCCCGAACATCTCTATAGAAAGGTCAAGTGAATGACAGGGACGTCAGTCACACATCAGTACTCCTTAAACTGTAATTATACACAGTACTTCCTGACCCAGCTCCTCCTACAAATAGTAATCAACTTTATATACATTTTAAAATAATATATTACACTGCAGGTACCTTGCCAATCTTGTAATTTAATGTTCTCATTTTATCCACTGTAAACTGCTCTCTTAATCTCTTTGCCTTTGCACTCACAACTTAACCTTATGTTTCCTCTATATCATCCACCCGCATAACTCAACTCTTTATTACTTTTCCTTTATGTAGGCCTAACGCCAATAGAAGTGACAACTCTTGTTTACATCATAGAAAACTTTGTGATAACTGAGAAGCACAATGCAATCTTGTGTGTTACAGGAACCAGTGACAAGTGATCGTTGTAGGCTGTGTAGTGCTTGGTGGTAGCTCTTCCCTCACAGCTCTGCATTTGTGCTCCTCCCGCTCACCTTCCTCCCCCCCCCCCCCCGCTCCCCGCCACACATACACTCATTTTCTCTAACCTAGATGTTATAAACAGACTGTGATTTTGGTGTTTCTCAGCATTATTTTGCTTAATACTATCTCGCTCATTTAAAATTGTATAATGTATCAGCGAACACTTTAGTACAGCATTCAGTTTTTAAAATTATAAGTTAAAATTTTAAAAAATCGCACTGACGTGTTTTACAATCCACTTTAGATTTGTAGTTTTATAAGTTTTTGCAAACATTTTGGACCAAAATGATAATCTAAATAATAAAAAATTAATTAAGAAGTGTGTCTGAAACCCTTTTAGGAAAAAAAATTAGGTAGTGGTGGATTCCGAATCTCTGACCTTCACCATCACAGTCCAAAGCATTGCCCGCTACGCTACAGCTATCAGTTGGGAGGTGTGTTCTTTAATATCATACTATTGATGGCTGTTGTTAAGTGATGCAAATATGGTATTTGCAGACACTAGATTATCAGTTATCGTACGAAGAACGACGTGTTTTTGTTAATTCTTCAGTGCGCCATTGCTTTGAAATGAAAACGTGTAAGTTACCATAAGAAAATCATCAAATAGGCAACGCAAGATGGCGTATGCCACAGAGAGTTCTGGGCGAGGAATGTCACATAACATCTGCGAACGGCTGGTTTTCGTTAATTCAATGGATGGTGTCAAAACTCCGTTATTTTTCCAGGTATCTCTCAAACGGTACGAGACTTGAAAAAAAAAACTTAAGAGAACAAAGTTGTAGAAAAATTTTCTCCTCTACAAATTAGTTTATTCAATTTTCGCGTCAGATGAACTGTTTATTTGAAATTAAAATTTCATTACAAACGGATTTGTTTTGGTATTACTAACGTATTTCTTGTCCGAAATATTTGAAAAAGTGAGGTTCTGGTAGCCAACATTTATGTCTGTAAAATTTGCTGCCGATCGGTTTAACGGTTCGACCTAAAAAGTGGGAACACGTTACAGCCAGACAGACACCGTCAAATCTCCGTTATTTTTGCAAATATCTCTGCAACGATGTAATATATGAGAAAAACATAATAGATCGAAGTTATAGAGAATTTTCCCCTCTACCATTTAGGCTATACAATTTTCGTGTCAAATGAACGGTTCGTTTGCAATTACAATTATATTACAAACGGCTTTTCTTGGTGTTACTACCGTATTTTTTGTCCGAAAAATTTGAAAAAGGGAGGTTCTGGTCTCCGGCGGCCTACAATTATGTCTGAAAAATTTGGTGCTGATCGGTAGAACGTTCAGACCTAAAAACAGGGAACACGTTACGGACAGACAGACAAAGCCATCCCAAAATCGCTGTTGTTTTTGCAAACATCTCTGAAACGATACGAGATATGAAAAAAAAAGACCATAAGAGAACAAATTTGTAGAGGACTGTATTTAAATTTCGAGCTGTCAAAAGACGATCGCAAAGGCCCACTTTTAGTGTTACTACCGTAACTTAAAGTGGGCCAAAATAATGGCGGTGTGAAGGAGAGAGGGAGATCGAGCGAAAGAAGAGTAGCTAGGAAGTATCGCCATTTGGCGGATTATCCCGGTAGTCACTAGACGTCCAAGCAGACGACAGTATGCACCTAACCTTTCTATAGAGATGGTCGCTGGTGAATTATAAACATTGTTTTATGTATGACATATATCTACAAATTATTTTAAGGGGGAAATTTTAGAAATTTTAATTCAGCTTTGCTAAGAGTAAAGTTATTGTCACTTATTTGTTACGTTTTTGTAAAATGTTGGAAGGAATGTTAACACCAATTTATTTGTATAGCATTTGATAATGCCTTATGTCGAAACGCGTAAGGCTTTAATAAAGTTCATTTGTGGTCAAGACAGTTAAATTATTTCCAAGTGGATACCTCAATTCCCGCTCCCTATTGCCATTAGCATCAAATACTGAGCGTAAATGCATGTCGAACGTCGAATATCGTAAATATCATTAGCCTGATGCGACCCCGTATTCATCAGGTTCCTCGCAAGAAGATTTGCACTTCGCAGAAATCAAGGGAGACGAGTAAATGGGGCTCGCCCTCAGTCAATATCTCATCGCCGGAACTGTCCATTTATCAAAACCGTGTGTCCTCACTGCTAGCGACCAAGCGACCAAACATTGGGTTGTTTGGGACCGCTGGACACTAGGTTGTAAACAGATGATAACTTTGTCGCCCGAGCATGATAATACTGTTACATAACGTGACAAATGCAAGTTTTGGGAAAACGTTGTACTTCACCATCGCACACTGGTTTTACCGTAATCTCAGAATCGTTGGACAGTAATATAAAAAAAAGCTTTATAATTTGACATAAATGGGGATAGAAGGATTATGGAGGTACGTTCATTACGAAGTTAATGGTATGTTTTCGCCGGCCGCAGTGGCCGAGGGGAATGAGGCGCTCCAGTCACGGTCTGCACGGCCACTACGGTCGGGGGTTCGAATCCCCCCTCGGGCATGGATATTTGTGCCGTCCTTAGTCTTAGTTAGTTCATAAGTAGTTTGTAAGTTTAGGGACTGATGACCCCGTAGTTAAGTCCCATAGACTTTACAAACATTTGAACACATTTGGTATGTTTTCAAAAATCAAAATAGCAGATCCAATATGGCTGATTGTTTCATAATAGTTTAAAATTTCTTGTAAATCGGAAAAGAACTGTTTCTGATGCCTTTGATAAGTTTCACATTAAATTTCAAAACTGAAAAAAAGTACTATTGAAATACAATTGTTAATAAAAAGTAGTGTGTTTTCCTATACCTTGAAAAATTTTTTGACATACGAGTTATTATGAAATAATATGTAATGTTTAAACATTTTAAACAAGAAAGCTTGAAAAAATATCAGTCGTTCTCGTTGAAGTTATCGTGTTCGAAATCGAAGGCGGTGTCAATGTTCCCAAAAGTTTCTAGTATGTTTCCTAACTCATCAAAATAATATTACAGTTTCTTTTTTCCTTTTTTTCAGGCTCAGACTAAATAACTCTTTTAATTGTCCTGGAAACTAGCTTTATCAGCACAAAGCAAACCGACCCGATATTAATTCCGCTGATTCTACTGACCACCGTGCATTAAGACTTCATAAACGGACAAATAATACCAATGAAAACTAATAATGTGCAATCTATGAATGATATCTTCTTTGAGCCCTAAGAACTGAGCAGACACTGATGGTATCAATAAAAGAGTAAACAAATAAAATATTTCCGTGAGCAGAGTACTTGAATCCCGTCTTTAGGCCATCAACAAGTAACCCTATCTGTTTGAAACTTCAAGACATTTATTAATTACTTTTATGTTTTTATTAATTTATTTATTTCGAATCTCTGATTTTTGTATCCAACACATACAAAAATTGTCTATCCTCGTTCAGAATTTAAGAATATTTTTTGACCTTTGTTGCAAAATTTGCTCCAAATATTAATTTGCATATCCAACTGCCGAAAAGAAATTGATGCGAACAACATCGAACACCTCTTGGTGAGTGGAGATTAATTTATGAATATGGAAACCTACATTAAAATACAATGCAATATAAAATGAGTACATTTTGTCTACATTGACAAATCGATAATATTAAAACAATTTTTTTTCCTAACCACGCTGTAGTGGAGCATTTTAGAGGGTAGATAGCTCACGTTTCCACATTACCAACGCGCCTCCATATTTGCAGATTACTGTACATTCCAATTATTATTTATACAGTCCGTAAGAATTTAATGTTACTGTGGAAATTTTTTTAAAAAAGAATGGTCAAAATATTTCAACCAAAAACTGGGAAGTAGTTGTAGCAGTTGACCATAGCGTCTGATAAGACCTGCACAGTACAGCTCGGTATCGTATATTTCTAACCTTAAATGTACGGGTGCAGAGATGGGCAAAATTTTCTTTCACATTTTATTAAAGAACATCGTAAGCTATAAGCAGCGTATCGGATATTCCTGAATAATGCCGAATACTGGTTCTCGGAAAAAAATTATTGAAACGTATACGAATACGTTGACACAGATACTGATTTGCAACACACTGGGAGGACGAGAACGGCCGTAGCGGTCGTGCGGCCGAACGCGTCTGAGGTTAGAGTCCTCTCTCGGGCGTGTGTGTGTGTGTGTGTGTGTGTGTGTGTGTGTGTGTGTGTGTGTGTGTGTGCCGGGAGGGGGGGGGACCAATGAATTCAGCAGATTGGACTTATTTTTAGAAACATTTGAACATCTGCAAAACACTGTAATACAAATTAATACAATGTTATTCATACTAATACCCCTCAAACGGAACGAATACAATACTTCAGTAAAAAAAGTACAAGCAGTAAGGGTGATATTCCGGAGCAACTACACGTCATTAACCCCGAGAGGAAAAACAGTCAATTGAAAGTACCGTAGCGTCTCAGGTATCGTACCATTAACATTTCGAAGTAACATTCACCAAAGCCAGATTATTTAGTGGTCAACCTGTTTGGGAAAGATGCATTTTTATTTTTATTTTTGGACACATTTATTTCAGATAAAGTCCACTGTGCAACACGTTACAGGAGCCTGCAACCTATGTGCCATTATAGGAAATTCTGGATTAAAAGTTAGGGTGCATTCTGATTGATTTATGTCCATCACTTGTGAAATCACATGCTGTAACAGATGAATGCGTCGAACAGAAGTGCTTATTTGGAACATGAACTTGTCACTGGTTGTTATCTGACTATAAAATCGAATACAGACGTTTCAGCCCTTGTACAACTGTCCACGTCGATATCTGGTGATTATGGAGATGAATAGCAAAGGAACAATCAAATCTACAGGCAGAACTGTAGACCGTATGTACAAAGAGACAGGGCTGCCGAACGTCGACTAGTATGTCTGGAAAAAATCGCATAAAATCAGCGGAAGGACTCCATGTTTCAGAGTGCTACAACAGTGCAATGCGGTCGACTGTGAGCATATATCAAATATGGAGCATAATTACCACAAACTATCCCTTAAGCACTAAGTCTCTTTTTGATGAAGTATGTTGTTAAAAAAAATTTACATGATATTACGTAGATTCGTAACTTCTTAATAAACAACTTATCTTTCTATAATCTTAATAACGGTAATTGAGTAATGGACTATTTCTAAGTACATACATTTACAAAAGTTGCACTGAAATTCTGATAGAGTATAGATTACTTCTAGATACGTTTCTTACTACATTTTAATGTAAGAGGTGTGGATAAAAGTACGGAACAGTTTGTCCGGTGGCATTGTCACTGATGTCTAGTATCACAAGTAGCAGTTTACTTTAAATGACGACATTTTGGTTTAGGCTTTAACGTTACTGTTTTATGAAATTGATTAAAAAAGGAGGTACTTCCGTTACCATTCACTATGGTTTATTATTCCCATAAAACTTTTATGTGGTTTAAAACCACACCATGAGGTGGAATTTTACACTATACTGTGTACATGTACATTCCAACTGATAATGGGGGGTTTAACCCCTTGAAATGCGTTGTGGAAATAATAAACAATAGTGCCTGTTAACAGAAATAACTAGCGTTTTAATCAATAAATGTATGTTAATGAGTGCCGTTACTGAAAATATCACAAGCCTACGGAATCGGAGCAGGTTTAGCGTTATATGAAAAACAAATAACTAGCGTTTTAATCAATAAATGCATGTTAATGAGTGCCGTTACTGAAAATATCACAAGCCTACGGAATCGGAGCAGGTTTAGCGTTATATGAAAAACGGTGCGGGACAATAAACTACTAGGAATGATTGAGGGCTAGTATGGCAGCTATGCCTAATTTTACTCATCCAGTTTGAAAACTCTCGAAATATCTGGGATTACAGTGGACAATGATGTTCTGTGATTTCACTATGAGTCACACTTTACATTACAAAAGGTAAACAAATATTTGCTATCTATACCCTTCAAATAGTAAAATGTAAGTTTCATGTTTCTAAAATAGGACGGTAGAATAGAGGAATCTAACTGTATACTTAGGTGCGGTTGGGCTACAGAATAGGCTTACGAATCCCTACTTAATTAGGGTTTAGTGTCCTGTCGACTTCGAGGGCAACCGACATGGTTAACAGAAAGAATACTGTCTCCCTCCCATTGTTTTTTTTTTCTCCGACTGGTAGTACGCAGTAATTCTCTCTGAGCCTTGTACAACCTCCTTCAATTGTTTCCTTATGTAATTCTAAACATTTCTATGGGTTGCATGCGGTAATTCTTATTTTTATTTTTCCGACTTAATAATTATTGCATTTTGTCGTTTTCTGAAACAGGACCTCATTCGTCTCTGTTAACGCCCCCTATTGCGTGTAGCTGTATTTCATTCACCTCCTTACATAATTCTAAGCAATTCTATGGGTTGCATGTTGTAGTTAATTTACTTTATTTTTCGGAAACTGAATTTTTTCAATTTTATCGGTTTTCGGAACCACGTGGGTCCGAGTTCCGACTTCCGGGGTTTGCAGCTAGTCGCCTGAATTCACGCCACTTCTCATATAAAACCAGTACGTAGATCGATATCTAACAGTCTGCAACTTAAGAATCCACAGTGATTTTCTATAATGAATTCGATTTTCAGCCACTTCAGTGGAGTGCGTACATGTAACGTAGCCCTGTGTCGCCGGTAGTGTGTTTGCTCGCGGTCATATTCAGATGTAATTTTATTGGGATATACACACGCACCATCTCAAAACAGGCACGACAGACCAGAACCAGCTATTGTGTTTTGTGCTACCTCCGACTTGCTGAATTTCGCCTACGATAGCGGCGCCTGCTTGCGCCTCGTCTCAGCACGCTGATTTTGGTGAGTTTCGCTGTGGCCTTGCGTGTGTGTGTGTGAGTGAATGAGTGTTGTTTCTGAATCCTTCCCTCCAGTAGCATTAAATCATGTATAATTTAGGCTGGGAACCGTCTGCATTAATCCATGTAAGAGAAGCATTTTTATTGTATTAACAAAATTGGTTCCCCATTTTCCTTGTTTTCTATCTGAATAAACAAGTTTAAGTTCAGCATAATCCGTAAGTTGCCTATAAATTGTAGAGCACCTTCCCTCATTTATTTAATATTGTTCTCCACAAGTACTGAGAACAAGATCCGATGCAATGTTTCTTATGTCTAAATTCTGTTGCGCCATAAATGTTTTCTTAGCCACCTTTCTAAAATAAATTTAATTGTGGTGGCTTGCTTATTAATCTCTGTGTGTAATAACGTATGTGCTGCTATGTATATTGACCACTGTAGTATTAAATTCCTGGTATTGAAGTAATTTGAAACGAGTCAGTTCTCAGTTTGGGCCAGGCAAGAAGGCTTTGTAGCAGGGAATAACCAGTAGTTGACACGGACCTCATTTGCTAATTGTAGTGATAAGTTAAAGCACTTGTTACGTACAGTGGTCGACTTTTAAGGTATAATATACATTATACATATGGTAACATATTTTATTCAGATGTCGGCGACAATTGTAATTTGTTTGTGATATAGTACGATATTTTGCTAACTCTTTACTTGAGGTTTACATGGTGTTTACTTAAAATGAACTACCGTAGGGCTACCACAAAATAGGGTAAAATCATCCTCATCGTCCTGTAATATGATGTGTGATCACATCGGCCACCCACTTCATTTTCATACCCGCGTGCCATGTAGAGTAAGAGGTTATCAGTCAGCTCTTGAGGGGTAGTTGACCATTCTTCCGCGAGTGTAATATCCAGCTCTGCAACCGTTGTGCCGTGGTGGAGTAGCCG
The DNA here is from genome assembly GCA_026315105.1 of Locusta migratoria. Classification (NCBI taxonomy): domain Eukaryota; kingdom Metazoa; phylum Arthropoda; class Insecta; order Orthoptera; family Acrididae; genus Locusta; species Locusta migratoria. The sequence continues at coordinate 710,870,304 of CM048745.1, read as the reverse complement.
ACCTGTCTAAGGCGCCTCGCTGCGGAGGTTCAAGTCCTCCCTTGGGCATGGGTGTGTGTATTGTCCGTAGGTTAGTTTACCTTAGTTTAAGTAGTTCGAAAGCTACAGACTGATGACCACGCAGTTTGGTCCGATAGATTTACAAACATTTGAACATTTTTTGCAACCGTTGTGTAACGTGCTGGTCTCGCTGCAATGCGTCTACCAAGTTCTTCACAGACATGTTCAATCGGATGTAAGTCCAGTGAACAAGATGGCCACTCCATTCATTCACTTCCCTCTGCTTCAAGCATGTTGTCCACCAGTGGAAGCGAGTGTTATCGTCTACCAGAAGGAACCCATCTCGTATGGCACCCTCGTACGCACAACAGTCGAAGGATCACTTCTCTATACCTCTGAGCAGTCAGCCATTCTGAGCCATTCTGAAGTACACAGATGTCCAAAAGTCCTCCAATACTGACTCCAGTCAACAAAATCAGTCCAACACCATTATATGGTGATGTTTCTTGCACAAAAGTAGGATAGTTCCGAGTTGTATGTTCTCTCTAGGTGAGGGAACGACGATTTTCCGGCTGAAAGCAAAATCGTGACTCATCTGTGAACAAAACCTGGCGCCATTCGTTACGACTTCAATCCTGATGATCCTCAGCCCAGTTTCTGCATGATTAAGGTTGTTATGGTTGTAATAGGACATACACCAAAGCCTCCGTACGTAGAGACTACATTCGCAAACAGTTTGTGTTGATATTGCGCGTCCTGTTGCTGTCTAGAGGGTGCGTTGTAGCTTAGGCGCATTCAGCCTCCTTATTCGAGGAGCTTTTAACCTGAGATAACTGTCATATGTTGCTAATGTTACCCATGAAAGAACTACGCTTTGCCTCCTGTTAAGGGTTTCTGATATCTGAAACCACCCCCAGGTCCTGGCAATTACACTTTGGGATACTCCAGTAGCTTCATCCACCTCACTGCGTGTCTGTACCGCGTCCAATCCTTCTACGGCTTTCCACGTCATAGCTTCGGGTACGTCACGTTGTCGCATTCACTGTCTGCTCACTACACCGTCTGAACTATTTCTGTAATTCGTTTGGTAGAGTAAACACGAATCAACACTAACCCGATCTGCAGCAATTTTTTGTTAATACTAAACTACTGGCCATTAAAATTGTTACACTAAGAATGCAGATGATAAACGGATATTAATCGTACAAATATATTGTACTAGAACTGACATGTGATTACACTTTCACGCAATTTGAGTGCATAGATCCTGAGAAATCAGTATCCACAACATCTCTGGCCGTAATAACGGCCTTGATACGCCTGGGCATTGACTCAAACAGAGCTTGGATGACGTGTACAAGTACAGATGCCCATGCAGCTTCAACACGATACCACATTTCATCAAGAGTAGTGACTGGCGTATTGTAACGAGCCAGCTGCTCGGCCACCATTGCCCAGACGTTCCCAATTGGTGAGAGATCTGGAGAATGTACTGGCCAGGGCAGCAGACGCACATTTTCCGTATCCAGAAAGGCCCGTACAGGACCTGCAACATGCAGTCGTGCATTATCCTGATGAAATGGGCGGTTTCGCAGGGATCGTAACACATCTTAAATGTAACGGCCACTGGTCAAAGCGCCGTCCATGCGAACAAGAGGTGACCGAGACGTGTAACCAATGGCACCCCATACCATCACGCTGGGTGATACGCCATTATGGCGATGACGAATACACGCTTCAATGTGCGTTCACCGCGATGTCGCCAAACACGGATGCGTCCATAATGAAGCTGCAAACATAACCTGAATTCATCTGAAAAAATGACGTTTTGCTATTTGTGCACCGAGGTTCGTCGTTGCGTACACCGTCGCAGGCGCTCCTGTCTGTGATGCAGCGTCAAGGGTAACCGCATCCATCGTCTAAATTTTCGAATGTTTGTAAATCTATCGGACCAAACTGCGTGGCCATCAGTCCATAGCTTACAAACTACTTTAACTAAGGTGAACTAACCTAAGGACAAACACACGCACACCCATGCTCCAGGGAGGACTCGAACCTCCGAGGGAGAGCAACCGCGCGCTCCGCAGCGAGGTGCCTTAGACCGATCGGCTACGCAGCCATGATCTCTGAGCTGATATAGTCCATGCTGCTGCAAACGTCGTCCAACTGTTTGTGCAGATGGTTGTTGTCTTCCAAACGTCCCCATCTGTTGAGTCAGGGATCGAGACCAGGCTGCACGATCCGTTACGGCCATGCGGATAAGATGCCTGTCAACTCGACTGTTAGTGATACAAGGCCTTTGGGATCCAGCACGGCGTTTCGTACTGCAGTATTGAACCCACCGATTGCTTATTCTGCTGTTACTGGATCGCGACTAACGCGAGCAGCAATGTCGCGATACGATAAACCGCAATCGCGATAGGCTACAAAATGACCTTTATCAAAGTCTCAAACGTGAGGGTACGCATTTCTCCTCCTTTCACGAGGCATCACAACAACGTTTCACCAGACAACACCGGTCAACTTCTGATTCGTATGACAAATCGGTTGGAAACTTCCATCATGTCAGCGCGTTGTAGGTGTCACCACCGGCGCCAACCTTGTGTGAATGCTCTGAAAAGCTAATCATTTGCATATGACAGCACCTTCTTCCTGTCGGTTAAATTTCGCGTCTGTGGCACGTCATATTCGTGGTGGGGCAACCTGTATTCATCCGAAAACATGACGTTTTGCTATATGTGCACACAGGTCGGTCGTTGCGTACACCATCGCAGGCGCTCCTGTCTGTGATGCAGCGACAAGGGTAACGGCAGCCATCGTCTAAATGTTCAAATGTTTGTAAATCTATCGGACCAAACTGCGTGGTCATCAGTCCGTAGCTTACAAACTACTTAAACTAAGGTAAACTAACCTAAGGACCAACACACACACATGCCCCAGGGAGGACTCGATCCTCCGACGGCGAGCAACTGCGCGCCCTGCTCGTTGTACGAGGCAGTTGGGATCCAGCACGACGTTCCATATTGCCCTCCTGCACCCACCGATTCCATACTCTGCTGTCATTGGATCGCGACTAGCGTGAGCAGCAATGTCGCGATACGATAAACCGCAATCGCAATTCTTCCTATCGGTTAAATTTCGCATCTGTGGCACGTCATATTCCTGGTGTGGCAATTTTAATGGCAAGTAGTATAGTAACTTGGATGCCGTATTATCTCCTCTTCGCAAAACCGACAGAAGAACGACGAACCAATTTGGTCTATTCTATCGATGATAATACTGAAGAAGCTAGATATTCTGCATATCACATAATTGCCAGAGTGGCCTAGCGCATTGAGGCGCTATGCTCCGATGCGCGAGGTCGTTCTCTGTCGGGGGTTCGAATCCCTCCTCGGGCACGGATATTTGTGCTGTCTTTAATATAAGTTAGTTGATAATTAGTTTGTAAATTTAGGAACTGATGACCTCGCAGTGCCATAAGCTTACCAAACATATGACCATCTGATCCCGTAATGTTTGGACCAGTAAATTTTAAGTGTTAGAAATGTTTGGTTGTAACTACTTTCCTGAGACAAAAAACGGGATTAATTAGTTTCTTCATCTTTCGTAATAGCTCGCTGAACGTGAAACAAATTTATTTTGTTCTTTTCTACCTGCAGAGTTTTAAAAATATTTTCATCATTTGATTTCTTTTTTCTGAAATATTTTTGTCAATGGAGATGCTTGATTCTTTTGAGTCCATGAAAACCCCTGCAAATAATTTTCTGCAGTGTGTGGAACAGAGACTAATAAGGGAAATTACGTAAAATAATATCTGACTCTATTTTCACTGACTCTTGGAATTGAGGTGTCTTTTAAGAAATCATATATATGAAACCAATGGCTGTTGCAACTACGTATTGAGGGACTTTACGCTGTATCACCTGACATAATTTTCAAGAGATTTAACATGCTTCTCTGTAACTGTTTATAAGATTTTCCTTCTCCATTCCTTTATTTAAGTTTGAATAATTGTTAAAAACCAGTGTTAGAAAACACGGCTCTTTATCTCTCTGTTCCTGATGTATTGTTGTCGATGGACTTCAGCAAATATTGATGGAAAAAGTAACCATGCGTATGTTATTACAATACTTGCGATGTTCATTAGCTGACTGTGTAATGCAGATAGCTTCATTATAGTCGACATGGTTGAATTGAGAGTGTCCGCAACTGCACTATGTTACGTACAAGAAAAACTGTGCGCCGCAGAACGCCACCAAGTAGCGACAGAGGCAATTAACGCCCATACCATACTGTTTATATATATATATAAACAGTTTAATGATAATTTTAACAAACTGACGTTTAAAAAATATTAAAGTATGTCATATGTAATTTTATACATATCTTTTTTACACCTTCAATGTTATAAATATCGTATGCATGTTTTAATTATCTTACCATATTTTTATACATATATCACATACAGTTTTATAATCTTTATGTCTGGATATATTCAAGAACCCCACTTTTAGAAATATTTATATAACAATCAATTGTGCGGTATAAGACCCTAGCTTATTAGGGCTGAAGCCATCCCCTCCAATCCCCCCCCCAACTTCTCTTTCCCTTCCCACCGCCACCTGCAAACAAATTATAAGTGCCTACATCAAACTGTAAAACTCAGTACCAATTAGTACTCAGACAGACGAGTTGCGGACGCAACTATAAGGTAAAGAAAAATCTATCCATTTATGTATAAATTAACTATTGTTCAATTAACCCTTAGTAAGTTTATCAAATTGTACATTTCTACTTTACTTTTGTTTTTTAGATCTGAAGATGATCCAAGTGATCGAAACATGTTATTAAACAATTTAATTGCAACTGTTGACGGAAATAAACACATTTAAAATAGCAGATAGCTTCATCTTTGGGGGAAAATTGGAAAGAAACTTGAGGAGTGGCACTTCTGACAGCAAAAGATAGACGGAAGACGACGGATTCGCTTTCTGCAGAATGTGTAGCGGTGCTGCAGCGGCTTGCGGCAGCCAGCGGGTCGCGCCTGGAATGTCAAGCATTCCCAATGTCGCGGCGCTGCTCCCGGCGCGACTTCGTGTCTCGACTGCCACCGTGGAACCCCGTCTCTCAAAACGAGGCGTTTGGTATCTCGGAACGGCACCGACCGGCCCGGAACATCTCGGTTTCGTAAGCGGGATGAACGCACCATACTGGGGACGACAATCCCTATAGGAATCTATATAAATAAAAATGAATCGCCAAATGTGTTGCTTAGCGTAAATAGTTACAACCCGTCCTTGGTTCGCAAAATGTACACTAAAAAACGTTCTAAAGATGTACCACAGCTTCACTCGGTAACACCTGACGATGAAGTTAAACGTATCCCATTCCTTTAATGGGATATTTTTCTTATGACCTGGCTAAACACTTTCGTGGCACAAATGTACAAGTCGTATTTAGTAGCCCTTTGAGCATACAGCAAATTCTCCCACACAACGAACAAACCAATAAGGACAGATACCTTTCCTCAGGAGTCTACAAACTACAATGTCCCGAATGGCCAGCTGAATATATAGGACAGACAGGCAGGACCTTTAAAGTACGTTTTACTGAGCACCTTCTTACAAAAGAAAGGCCAACTGTCCCTTTTGCGGAACATACTAAAGCATCCGATCATAAACAACCTACCATTGACAACATGCAAATCTTACATATAGCGCAGAAGGGGCGTAAGCTAAATTTACTGGAAGAGTTTGAGATAGCGAAGCGCGCTTACTTTGGACACCCATACCTCCTAAACGATCAGCTGGCATGCAAAGATCAAACATTCCTAGATATTATGATGTCTCTGTTCAAATAATATTCCTCTCATTTACAAATACCAACATAAATTATAAACTTCTGTCCTGCTTAATAACCTCCCTTACGCTAAATTTGTATTCATATAACTAGATTTCACCCGTCCCGTCTTATACATCGGCTTCCTATGTCACTCCCTACCCACATTCCCTTAGTCTGTACAAGTCGGCGGAGCAGGACACCACGCCCGCCCACCGCCCGTGAGCGCAATTGTAAACATGGGCTTATCTTGTGTCATCAGAGACCACCGCTTAGATTAAGGTACTCTTAAAAATCGGTTTTATGTTTCTCACATCTTTACCGAGTATGTTCCAACTGTAATTCGTTGTTACCCGAACATTTGTATGGCCACAAGGAAATCCAAAAAACATTCCAGGAAAATAGAAACACCGCAATAACAACTTACGGTGTCACACCACGGAGAGCGCATTGTAAGCTTTGTTTACCATTTATACTGTCTTCTTAACACAAAATAAGCCCATGTACCATTATAACCGTTTGTAATTCCGCCTTGTAATTTTGTGCAAATTCACACGCCGGCCGCGGTGGCTGAGGAGACTGAGGCGCTCCAATCACGGTCTGCACGGCCACTACGGTCGGGGGTTCGAGTCCCCCCTCGGGCATGGATATTTGTGCCGTCCTAGTTCGTAAGTAGTTCATAAGTTGTTTGTAAGTTTAGGGACTGATGACCCCGCAGTTAAGTCCCTTAAGCTTAACAAACATTTGAACATTTTGCAAATTCACACTCTCAGTACGAGACTTCCTCTTGCCAACGAACGTTATTTATCCACCTCACTATCGTTCAGCTATATTCAGTAGGTATACGTACAAATTTGCTCATAAGGTTCTGTTCTCTTTGCTCCATGGATTGGTAATGACGTAGCCCATTCCCTATACCCCCCTTATGCTATACACCGCCTAATACTTGACACATGATGGACACCTTTTGACTTGTGTGATCTCAAGGTCCCAATCAGTTCTGCGTTTTGATGAACTAGTCACGAGATCAATGAATTCAGCACTGCTATCCGACCTCCTCACTCATTACCTTCTCCACCTGTAAAAATTATTTAACTTTCTACTTTCATGGTGATCGGTACATTGTTGTCTAAGCTTATCGGAAGGTACCCTTCGCCATGAACCGAATGAAATTTCAAGTAGATTGTAACGTTCGTCTTGATTTCAACGTTAATTGTGCAAAATATCATCAAGATCGGTATAGGAAAGAAGAAATTTTGGAAGTTCGTAGGCAGAGTACCGCCGGCCGCGGTGGCCGAGGTGACTGAGGCGCTTCAGTCACGGTCAGCACGGCCACTACGGTCGGGGGTTCGAATCCCCCCTCGGGCATGGATATTTGTGCCGTCCTAGTTCGTAAGTAGTTCATAAGTAGTTTGTAAGTTTAGGGACTGATGACCCCGTAGTTAAGTCCCATAAGCTTAACAAACATTTGAACATTTTTTTTTTTTTTTAGCAGAGTACCTTCTGCCATATACTATAGAAAGATTACGTAGAAACTGACTTCCCGCTTGTTTGATGTTGTAGTGTGCAAAGCTTCTGATTGTTGTGCCGCGTTATAAAGTAAGAGATGCCATCTTACGTTATGTTTCTGTACAACACTCAGAGAAGTATTATTTCAACTGAGTCTGGCCGCGGAAGCCTAGGCAATTATAATATAGGTGCAATACTTAATGGCAATGCTTAAGGGCAGCGCACAAAATACGGTCAACCATGGCGCGGCTGTTTCTCACACGCCTCAATGTTTATGACGTCAGATCTCCTACAATATAACACGCATTAAATGTGTACCGTTTGCAAAATATCTTGCGTTGAAATTTTGAAGGAAGGAAGTAATAAATTTAAGCATAATTAATAATGCGGCATTTATCACTAATCTCTGTGTTATGACGTCATATCTCTTGAACCAAGTGCCGTACAGTGATATATATTTATCCCTATAATCTTCGCGAAAATGCAAGCAATAAGTAGCAAAGTTTCGTCGCCATCTCATAAACGGCAGCTAATAGAATCCAAACAAACTTACAATCAATCACACATTCATTTTTTTTGTTATAAAAACAGTTATGAGGCTAGTTACTTGATTAAAAGTTTTGCCATGGTCGGCTTTGTAACCCTTATATCTCGCTTACTAGACAGTTGCCTAATACAATTCTATGTGATCTACATATTTACACCATAGATTTTCTGTTGTATTTTCTGGATGGTTCACATTTTTATACTGAACCGAACGTGTGCGAATTTTTGCAAGCGTAGGTAGAGTAAAACAGAGAGCACTTCAAGGCAACACTTATAGAAGTATCACTAGTCACGTAGACTTGTTGACAGCACGACAGAAAGCTTTACGCTTGCCTGGGGTCGTCAACACCAACAGTGGACTATTGATCACTGTTTCCAATGGATGGACGTGTTCGGGGATGGATACAAACTCATGAATCCATGGATCTTGCACGTCAGTAGGGAACTGTTCAAGCTAGTGGAATATCTGTAATGGTATGGGGTGAATGCGGTTGGAGTGATTTGGGAAGCCTGATACGTCTAAATACGACTCTGACATGTGATACTTACGTAGACATCCTGGTTATCACCTGAGTCCATTCATATCCATTCTGCATTCCACCGTATTTGGGCAATTTTAGGGAAACAATGAGACAACCTACACGTGAAGAATTGCTACAGAGTGGCCTCAAGAACACTCAGAACATTCTTCTAAAACATCTTGTGGTTACCAAACGCCCCAACATGAACATGATTCAGCATATCTGGGATTCCCTACAACGTGCTATTCAGAAGAGATCTCCACCTCCTTGTCCTCTTACGCAATTCCGGACAGAACTGCAAGATGCATGGTATTTATTTCCTCCTTCACTACTTCAGATATTAGTCGAGTCCATGCCACATCTTGTTGTGACACTTCTGCGTGCTTGCGGAGACTCTTCAAGTTTGACACTTCATTGTATTAATCTTAGTTTATGGCGCAGCAGAAGAAATTACAGACCTTGCATAAATTTTTTTTAAAAAATCCATCACTCCATCTTCACTATTGAAAATAAAGAGGAAAACGTCAAAGTTAAATGGATCTCTCTGTTAGTCGGTCCAACAGAAAACAAGAAAACCAACATACATAGATAAGATAATAAATAAATCGTCGTGCCATCCAGACCATCATGAGATGGCTTCATACAGTAAAATTCTCAACGGAACGCACAAAATAACCTTTTGGAACAGCCGACGAAACGCAGTAACTGAACACCATTAAAGCAATTTGTTACAATAACGGCCACAATGCAAGATTAATTAATGACTTGAACAGTATTATAAATTATCGTATCAGTTATCTCAATGATGGAACAGTCCTATAAAGATCACAGCAACGCAGCTAACCATTTGTGAGAAAACTGTCCTCTAAAATGGCAAACCTTTTAGAAAGAACGGATAATAAAATCAGCTATTATACATATAATAAACTAACAGACAAAGCCATCTACAACATTAAAAATAGCAGCTAGGTACACAGTCGCTCAGAAATATAGAAATATATCTGCAACTCATTATCTCTATATATAAAAGGAAATGTCCCGACTGACTGCCTGACTGATTGACTGACTGGCTGACTGGCTGGCTAACTCATCATCGCCCAGCCCAAACCACTGAAGAAAAGTGAAATTTGTAGAGGGTGTTGCTATTACTCTGTAGGCGTCATTTAAAAAGTGATTTTTCGACATTACGTCCGTAAGGGGGAAAAATAGGGGATGACACGTTTTTGAAAATACGTTGCTATTTAGGCAATTTTAAAACTAGAATTACAAAATTTCCGATTTTAATTCAGGGTTAGAATTTAAAAGACACGTATTCGGCATTTTATGAAATTCAACCACAAAGGGGTTAAAATATGGGACGCAAAAAATTGATTTTCAAAAATATTTTGCTGTTCACTCAAATTTTAAGCTACAACTATGAAACTTCGGATACGGAATCTTGGTCAGGATTAGAAAAACGAGTTTTATTATTTTTGTAAATTTAACAAGTAAAAGGGTAAAATAGGGGATGTAAGATTCTTTTAGAAAAGATGTTGCTATTCAGACAATTTTGAAGCTAGAACTGCGAAAATTGATATTTCTATTGTTGGTTAGAATTTAGAAAATACGTATTTAGGTATATGTAGAAATTCAATCATAAAGGGGATTAAATTGGAGAGGGGTGTTTTTCGAAAATCTGTTGCTAGTTAGGCAATTTTGAAGTTAGAACTATAAATTTTCGGATTTGGACTCGGGGTTCGAATTTGAAAGACACGAGTTTCAGTATTTTTGAAAATTCTACCAATAAGGGGGTGAAATACGGGATGCAAAAATTATTTTCAAAAATATGTTGCTGTTCTCAAATTTCAAGGTATAACTACGAAACTTAGGATATGGACTCTTTATCAGGATTAAAAAGACACGAGTTTCGGTATCTTTGGAAATTCAGCAAGTAAGGGGGTAAAATATGGGATCAAAAATTCTTTTCGAAAACACATTGCTATTAAGCAGCTAGAGCTGCCAAAATTGGTATTTGTATTATTGGTTAGAATTTGAAAAATACGTGCTTCAGTATTTTTGGAAATTCAACCTTCAAGGGGGTAAAATTGCGGAGACCATTGGGGGTTAAAAGTAGTAAAATCAACTGTTCAAATGAAACTTCCTGGCAGATTAAAATTGTGTGCCGGAACCGGGACTCGAACCTGGGACCTTTGCCTTTCGCGGGCAAGCGCTCTACCGACTGAGCTACCCCGACACGACTCACGATGCCGCCTCACAACTTTACTTCCGCCAGTACCTCGCCTCCTACTTTCCAAACTTCACAGAAGCTCTCTTGCAAACACGCAAGACTAGCACTCCTGGAAGAAAGGGTATGGTGGAGACATGGCTTAGCCACAGCCTAAGGGATGTTTCCAGAATGAAACTTTCACTCTGCAGCGGAGTGTGCGCTGATATGAAACTTCCTGGCAGATTAAAATTGTGTGCCGGAACCGGGACTCGAACCTGGGACCTTTGCCTTTCGCGGGCAAGCGCTCTACCGACTGAGCTACCCCGACACGACTCACGATGCCGCCTCACAACTTTACTTCCGCCAGTACCTCGCCTCCTACTTTCCAAACTTCACAGAAGCTCTCTTGCAAACACGCAAGACTAGCACTCCTGGAAGAAAGGATATGGTGGAGACATGGCTTAGCCAGAGCCTAAGGGATGTTTCCAGAATGAAACTTTCACTCTGCAGCGGAGTGTGCGCTGATATGAAACTTCCTGGCAGATTAAAATTGTGTGCCGGAACCGGGACTCGAACCTGGGACCTTTGCCTTTCGCGGGCAAGCGCTCTACCGACTGAGCTACCCCGACACGACTCACGATGCCGCCTCACAACTTTACTTCCGCCAGTACCTCGCCTACTACTTTCCAAACTTCACAGAAGCTCTCTTGCAAACACGCAAGACTAGCACTCCTGGAAGAAAGGGTATGGTGGAGACATGGCTTAGCCACAGCCTAAGGGATGTTTCCAGAATGAAACTTTCACTCTGCAGCGGAGTGTGCGCTGATATGAAACTTCCTGGCAGATTAAAATTGTGTGCCGGAACCGGGACTCGAACCTGGGACCTTTGCCTTTCGCGGGCAAGCGGTCTACCGACTGAGCTACCCCGACACGACTCACGATGCCGCCTCACAACTTTACTTCCGCCAGTACCTCGCCTCCTACTTTCCAAACTTCACAGAAGCTCTCTTGCAAACACGCAAGACTAGCACTCCTGGAAGAAAGGGTATGGTGGAGACATGGCTTAGCCACAGCCTAAGGGATGTTTCCAGAATGAAACTTTCACTCTGCAGCGGAGTGTGCGCTGATATGAAACTTCCTGGCAGATTAAAATTGTGTGCCGGAACCGGGACTCGAACCTGGGACCTTTGCCTTTCGCGGGCAAGCGCTCTACCGACTGAGCTACCCCGACACGACTCACGATGCCGCCTCACAACTTTACTTCCGCCAGTACCTCGCCTCCTACTTTCCAAACTTCACAGAAGCTCTCTTGCAAACACGCAAGACTAGCACTCCTGGAAGAAAGGATATGGTGGAGACATGGCTTAGCCACAGCCTAAGGGATGTTTCCAGAATGAAACTTTCACTCTGCAGCGGAGTGTGCGCTGATATGAAACTTCCTGGCAGATTAAAATTGTGTGCCGGAACCGGGACTCGAACCTGAGACCTTTGCCTTTCGCAGGTTCAAATGTTTGTAAATCTTAATAGACTTAACTACCATTCTGCCGCGGCTACAAGTAGATCACAACATTTCATTATGATAGTACTTAAGCTATATCTATGAAAATTTATATTAAGAGGGAGAAACAACTGGTGCAGACCAACCAGCCTACGAATGCGAAGCAGCGGACGTTAAGCTAGTCAATAATATACATTATCCAAACAGGTTGAAATTACAACTTACGTTTCAGGGAGCAAGTGGATGCTTTTAGTTTATAACATTTCAAGAAACTCACAATTTTTAACACATAATCGAAAAATGACATCAAGTGACAGACATATCTCAAAACTTACAAGTATTCCATCTAGCCAACGGAGGAAAATGAATGAGCCTCTCCGCAGGAATCAAAATTTATTTCCATAAATATACATCCATATCTAACATACTGGAAGGCCAAACACAGCTGCGAAAACTAATTTTTCTATACCTTTTCGATAATTAACTCACCAAACCACATACTAAGTGTACCTATAAAAATATAATCTGAAACCACAAAATTGGCTATTGGCTATTTAGTAATATAACTCCCACCGTTAGTAAAATAAATATTATTTATTAAGTGTATTAAAAATATTAGGTTAATCTACAATTTTCAATGTAGTTTAAATAACCAATTAGTTGTCATGTCACATTTGAATGTTAATCAATTAGTAGGCTAACTGGAAGCAGAAACTCTAGTAAAATATAACTCTGACCACAGTCATGAAAACTATCAGATGCGCTGACCTGGGTGGAGTCTTACGGCGCTGCGTCAGGCAGCGTCATTAATATTCGCAAATCATGCGCACTGCGAATAGGACGCGACAGCCTGACGTCGCTCCCCTGCCGGTCCACGAAACAATATGATGTTTGGGCATTGATTTCACAGCCGACTTGTGGCGATCTGTGGTTCTTAACAGTAGGTGCCTATTACAATGGATCCGGGTGGAACTTCTAGATCACCGGTTCGAGTCTTGAACATGTTGCAACGCACTGTATACGCTAAAGTTAATGTAGCATTCCGTTTCCCATACGTGGCACAGACGTTTCCCATACCATAGACGATGGCCGGGCGTATTTTGGCGGCATTGGGCTCGTTTGTGAGTCAAGGTATGTTCTTCAAGGTGTGCAATGAATCCCTTACCCTCCCACAGAGCAAAGGGGTCCTTAATCTCCGTCATGTACAGCATCGAGCGACGGCCCTCTTTGTAAGCACGCATATCAAGATGTGGCAACATACTCCAACTTGCCTTTCCAGCCTGTTGATGAGGGCCCTTTCCCCAAGCTCGCTAATCGCACCAGTGCAGCTGACCGCCGCCCCAGCGGCCTTTTTCTACTTCAGATAACACTTCTTCTAATACAGTTATGTTCGAACTACGCTTACCCGTCCACGCTTCTCAACGGCTATGCTGGTGTACTCTGCGATTCAATCGAGACTTTCGCCGAATGCGATCGTACACAAACATCCGCATGTTCGCTGGACAGCAGTGTGCCGAGCAGTGAATGATCTTACATTTACATGAGATGTCCAGTCCAGCTGGTATCTCGCGGTCAATGAAAAGCAGATCTGCCTGACGCGCCTCCACAGGATCCACCTAGCAGCATCGCCATTATGTACCACGTGTGGAGTGCAAGACGACGACGGCCATCGACTTGTCTGCGGCGAGGCGGACAATATTTGGCTTATGGTCCGCCAGATGTTGGCCTTCTTCACACACGCAACACCTGACAATAAAAAAAAAGGTATGAACACCACAGTGCTTTACTAGGCATGGTCCTGTTTGGAGGTGGTATGCCGTTGCCTTACTCCGACCTTCGAACTGACTTACCCAGCCAGTTATAGGGGGGACCTACAGTTTAACGTGGGTTCCGAACCACGGTGCTACTCGGTATATTTCACATGAGCACTACTGCCAGAGGTGAAAGAAGTGGAAAGTGACAGATAAAAATCCTAGGACCTGGTGGGGATCGAACCCGGGACCTTTGGGTTTGTAGTCCAGCCCTCTACCACTGTGCAACCGAGGCGCACTCACACCAGACAATATCAGTGTAGAAATGCTCCTCTTCCCCGATAAGGACCATTTCCCATAAGCGAAGACCTACATAGTGACATGGATTAGCGGATTCGCTGTGAACTACCTGTTAAATCACTTCTCAATTTCTGGCAATACATCAATGAACGACACTGCGCAGTTGTCGACAACCCGAAGTACCAGCAATACTGCCGGCTGCGGTGGCCGAGGGGACTGAGGCGCTTCAGTCACGGTCTGCACGGCCACTACGGTCGGGGGTTCGAATCCCCCCTCGGGCATGGATATTTGTGCCGTCCTAGTTCGTAAGTAGTTCATAAGTAGTTTGTAAGTTTAGGGACTGATCACCCCGTAGTTAAGTCCCATAAGATTTACAAACATTTATATTTTATACCAGCAATACTTTTCGATTTTTCTCCGGAGTGCGTGACTCCTCGTAGCTGGATCATCCATGCAGACAGAGTATGATTTACGCCCACTATTACCAGATTATGTTTGATCATTACAACGGTAACCCACAAATAATTTCGAGAAGACGTGTGTGGATGATCTGCTTGTGTATCGCCACCACGCGGTTTTTATTCTCGTGCTGCTAATCAAAAGCGATCGCCAGTCTTGTGAGGACGTGCTGTTCCGACGGAGTCTTTCATTTTATTACAAAGAGGTCACAGATAATCTTTATTCTTGAAGGGCTGCTTAGTTTTAAATGTATTTTTTTCTCCTTTTCCCCCTTATTTGTTTAAATAAAGATGAATTTGCAAAAGGGGCGAGGCGACCTGTAGCGTAGTGGGCAATGTGTTGTACTGTGACGCTGAAGGTCAGTGGTCGGAACCCGCCAGTACCTAATTTTTTCCCACAAAGGGTTTCAGACACTGTTTTAAATTAATTTTTTATTATTTAGATTATTATTTTGGTCCAAAACGCTTGAAAAACTTATAAAACTACAAATTTAGAGTTGGCCGTAAAACATGTCAGTGCGATTTTTTTTTCATTCAAACCATCAGTATAAAAACCTTTTATAAAACATAGAAAATTACGAATATACAAAAACACGTGCACTTTTCGAAAAAAATTACCATTAGATATTAACATTGCATAAATAATCGAAAAGAACGAAAAATTAAATAAAAAATACATCACAGCAGATTCTAACCACCGTCCCTGTGGTTGTAAGTCCACAACGGTACCATCTGAGCTACAACGAAAGATGCTTGAACTATTTTAATTATTGGTACTTACGTGTACTTGCAAAAGATCAAAGTCGATTTTCTCGAGAATTGTTGAGAGTTGCGTCTAATGGCTTTGGCTAATTGATATTTGAGTTCTGAACTTCACGTACCATAAGTATCAAAAAAATTCTAAAATCCGATACCCAAGCGCTCTCCTTGTCAGAAGAACGCGTAGCCCAAACATGAGCAAATAAATTGTTATAATGTTTTGTCAAGCACCGACGGAAAATCCAATTACATTTACTTATTGTGACATTCAACAAGTGACAGTATTTCACGTGCTGTGTTAGGCTAAAATGGCGTCAGTCTGTGATTATTATTTATGACACAATTCATTTATTTAATCATGTCTGAGCAACATCTGTAATCAATAGGCTACTTATCCTAGATTACAAATTAAACTAACAACGATAGTACCTGGGCTCGAACAGACTTATCTGTATGAACGTTTATTTGCAGGATCTCTACGTACACCTCAATGTGCTGGTGGGTGTCGTTTTTCTGCCAAACTCTGCGATCATGCTCTAGATAGCACTGTAGATGTAATTGTAGACGCCATATGCAATGCAGATATGTGAACTATAACTTATGTAATAATCGTCGTACATGTTCTATAGCGTATTGTCACCAAGAGCCGTGATGATAGTTGCAACTTTAACCTTCTTCTCGGAAGTCTGTTGGTATTCACTGCTACTGCTTCCATCGCTTCCTCCCGCACTTACCGTAGCACTACCACTAGCAATGCGTTCTTCATTATCATCCCTATTATCATCATTATGTGTTAGTGTTACAACGGTATCTAACGTATGCTCATATTTCTGTACCATAACAGATTCGAGAAAGCATGCGAATGATTCATGTTCTACACTATCTTCACGAAGAAGGGTCCTTCGTAACTTCATCTGAACTAATCGCAATACATCAGCTGGATTGATTAGCAATCGCCGCCGCGTCTGACGCTTCACCACACAAATAACGTCACAAAACGCAACTTCGGAGGCACACTACACCGTCCCTACTGGCGAACCGACAGGTCAAAGTGCAATGTGGCACGGCACACGAAGAGGCCTCTAACGTACGACTGCAGAGTTTTGCAGATGCGGTAGTATAGCTAGAGCGGTAAGGAATCTTTACATTATTTCTCATACGATTTTGATGTATATGTGTTCGAGCCCTAGTACTTTCCTTGTAAGTACTAAATTAGACATTCATATATACAGTCGCGATTTTCAGAGATCATACGCCATTATTGTCCATAACAGACTCATATCTCTCTCCAGTGTTCGGCACACTTCACAGCAACGTCGTTGGCAGCCACAGGTCTTGGAAAGTGCGAGACACCGGCAAGGATGGGCAGCTCAGCAGGTGTGTCATTGTTTGTTTCCCTCCACGTTGGCAGAGCTCGTCTTCTGCGTGTCCCCACTTGAACAGGTTATCCTTTGATTTTCCCATTCGACACCTAAGTCTATTTAGGCTCTTCCAGACTTTCCAGTCTGGACCAAACTGCGTGTTCATCAGTCGGTAGCTTACAAACTACTTAAACTACAGTACACTAACCTAAGGACAAACACACACACCCATGCCCCAGGGAGGACTCGAACCTCCGAAGGCGAGAAAACGCGCGCTCCGCAGCGAGACGCCTTAGGATACGGCCACACTTGCGTTTTTTGAAGCTGGACGCTCAGCGTCAAAAGACGCAATAGTTATAGGCAGGCTGGAGAAGGCCGGTAGTGGCCACACACGGCGTCTTTTCAAGGTCAGACGCCAGTCGGATGGGCCGGCGCCCATTCGCTGCGTCAAAAGATGCTTCTCACACTGCGTTCCCACGTGAACTCAGTATTATCTGTGCAGTCTGTGAACGCAGAGTAGTGTGTGTTATTACAGTTTTTTTCGATGAGTGAGATGGAAAAAATTGAACTTGATAGCGAACGTATTATCGTAGAAGTTCAAGCTCGACCATTTTTATACGACATTCAAAATGAGGATTATAAAAACACACACAAAAAAGAGACGGTTGGCTAGCTGTCATTTTATGCAATGTAAAGAAATAATAAAATAAGTAAAAAATACTTCACTTACCTCAGAGTAACATAGTTTTTCTTCAACCCTTATAAATTCACGTAGTCGAGTATTTCTTCCAGTAATAGCACTCTATACATTAGACAGCAGAGTTTCGTATGACTTAATAGACATCCTGTAGTACTCAAAAAAACTTTGCACGGTTTTCTTTAAGTCTGTTGTGTATCAGAGTGAATTTTCCCCTCTCTGATCAGTCTTCAATTATTGGATGAATCCAAATACGTATTTTTTGTCTACGTCGTCTCCGTCGAATCAGTAACAATGCAGCAAATATTATTGTTGCAGACTGTTTACTTAATACATTCATTTCTAAATGCTGCGATGTCACCCATGCAGGTCTGAAACGCTACTGAGCCAAATGTGGCCACATTCACATCTTTGGTCGGTAGGACGCCTGTAAGAAGCCGCTGTATATACGCGGTCGAATGTGGCCACCACCTGGCGCCTTTTAAAGCTGCTTCTTTAGACGCTCAGCGTCCAGCTTCAAAAAAACGCAAGTGTGGCCGTAGCTTTAGACCGATCGGCTACTCCACCGCGGCGAACAGGGGAAGTCTTCTATCCACGGAGAAGGAAGGAGCCTCCCAGAAGATTGTACCGTACATGTACAATCGGGTGTCCCCTGGGCAACGGTAAATACCGGCAAATCCTTCCACATACTGAGCTACGTCTACGTCTATGGTACAATGAGCATCGGCTACTCCCTCTCTATTCATAGGCTAAGCACAGGAAGCTACTCTGGCCGTGATTTTCTACGAAGTTTCGGTGCTCCAATCCGACTGCGCTCTCAGGAGGCCCAGGTAGAATAGGCATCGGCTGCTCCCTCTCTATTCATAGGCTAAGCACAGGAAGCTACTTTGGCCGTGATTTTCTACGAAGTTTCGGTGCTCCAATCCGACAGCGCTCTCAGGAGGCCGAGGTAGAATAGGCATCGGCTACTCTATTCATAGGCTAAACACAGGAAGCTACTTTGGCCGTGATTTTCTACGAAGTTTCGGTGCTCCAATCCGACAGTGCTCTCAGGAGGCTCGCGGCCAGAGTCACGGCGGTTCTTGTGTGGGTCGGGCCCAGCTGTTGCCCTGCAAAACACGTGACCGCGGCGCCGGCAGCGGCCGGCCGTGTTTTGCGTCGCGCCGGCCGCATTAACGTTTATCAGAGTGTCTCATTAAACGTGCGCGGCCGACAGACCGCCACCTCGACGAGTCCTCGGCCTCGGGCGGGCCGCGGCTCAGTACATTGGAGGGCGGCAAAACATGGCCGACCGTTCGTCAGCCGCAGCACGGACGCAGCCCGCGCCCTGCGGCGAACGGCCGCGCAACTTACTCAACGGGGGGCAGCGGCAAAAGCGCAGGGGACCGCGGCGCGTAGCCCGTGTTTCTGCCACGGCACTATGTAGGCTGGATAATGGACGGAGAGCAGACACCCGCACCACCCTTCCTCAGATTTAGTGCCAAGTTGGCGCGGTGAGTTGCCCGTCAAAAACTGAATAAATCGGCCATAATTGGAATATCGCCCCAAATTTTTGTCTGTATAGGAGATTTCTTGTCAGACAGGACACAGTTTGTAGTAATCGATGGTAAGGCATCGACTAAAACAGAGGTGATATCCGGCGTTCCACAGGGTAGTGTTTTTGGTCCGCTGCTGTTCCTTATCTACATAAACGATTTGGGAGAAAATCTGAGCAGCTAACTTAGGTTGTTTGCAGATGACGCTGTCATTTACCGTCTGTCATTTACCAACTGCAGAACGATCTAAATAAGATATCACTATGGTGTAAAAATTTGCAATTGACTCTAGATAATGAGAAGTGTGAAGTCGTCCACATGAGTACGAAAAGAAATCCACTAAACTCTGTTTACAAGATAAATCAATCGAATTTGAAGGCCGTAAACTCAACTAAATACCTGGCCACGAGGTAACAGTCAAGTAAATTTTACCAGGAAAAAAATAACCATAGGAGATCAAATTTCATGGGCGAATGGCCGTTCAAACAGAAGATCTAATTGCTATCAAGCTCGACAAGAACTCTCGGTCATCAAAGAACATGTATTTATAAGGACATAGGAGTGGAAAACCCTCAAGAGGAGACAAATACAGGCAAGTACACGGCGAGCCAGGAGGAAAGAACGCCAACTAACGCAAATAATTAGATATGGATAAGTGAAGCAACTAATTAACTTGAAAGTCCAATAAAAATAGTTGTACACACCAGGGCGCCTGAATATACTACTCGGATGTTCAAAAATGTTTGTTAAGCTTAAGGGACTTAACTACGGGGTCATCAGTCCCTAAACTTACAAACTACTTATGAACTACTTACAACTAAGGACGGCACAAATGCCGGCCGCGGTGGCCGAGGAGACTGAGGCGCTCCAGTCACGGTCTCCACGGCTACTACGGTCGGGGGTTCGAATCCCCCTCGGTCTTGGATATTTGTGCCGTCTTTAGTATAAGGTAGTTGATAAGTAGTTTAGGGACTGATGACCCTGTAGTTAAGTCCCATAAGCTTAACAAACATTTGAAGCCGGCCGCGGTGGCCGAGGTGACTGAGGCGCTCCAGTCACGGTCAACCACGGCCACTACGGTCGGGGGTTCGAATCCCCCCTCGGGCATGGATATTTGTGCCGTCCTAGTTTGTAAGTAGTTCATAAGTAGTTTGTAAGTTTAGGGACTGATGACCCCGTAGTTAAGTCCCATAAGCTTAACAAACATTTGAACATTTGAAACATTTGAACATTGAACATTTTGACGGCACAAATATCCATGCCCGAGTGGGGATTCGAACCCCCGACCGTAGTGGCCGTGCAGACCGTGACTGAAGCGCCTCAGTCCCCTCGGCCACCGCGGCCGGTTACTCGGATGTGAGTCTGGTTTTAATCCAAAATGAAGTCTCCGGAGAAGCTGGTAGATCCCGGGAGGCTCAAGTGTACACAAGGCCGCCGGCGTCACATGGAACACACTCGGCGACACCGACCGCCCGGCAAGTGGCACACCACTCGGTAAACAATGTCAGCACGCCCGGCCCATGTCCGTACGGAGTACCGCCACCGAACACACACACCGACTGTCCCTCTCCTTTCAATTCCTCGCTCATATGCTCACGGGCAGCGAAGATAGCCGCAGACAGCAATTGGGTGCGCCGCCGTTGGGAGAAATCAAAAAGAAGATCGATAGGATTGCGCTCCGCGGTACGGCGCCGGCACCGCTCACTAACGCTTTATGTTCATGCACGGCAGTCAGAGTACACTACTACAGGTCGTTTATGGAACATCACCTGCGACAAGCTTTGCGAACGAAGCGGCAATATGTTCTGCGCAACCCACCCATCATTTGCACGACAGTGCACGGGCGCGTACAGCGCAAACTGTGGCTGCTCTGTTCGGTCGATGGGACGAGGTAGTGCTGTATCATCCACCATTCGCCGGATTTACGTCCTTGTGACTTTGATTCGATTCCGAAGATGAAGAAACCAGTTTGTGGCTTTCTCTTCAGTACTGTTCTAGAGATTCGACAGGCAGTAGAACGCTCAATTCGCACCATCAAAAGAACAGGCTCTTTGAAAGGTATATTTATGTGGATGTGTTGGAAATAAAGGTTAGTTAGGCAGGAGAAAGGAAGGTAGGCAAAGGTTTGTTCACTTGATATTAAAGGATAGTCGTGGCTGACCCACCATCCAACATTTAATAACTTTATCCACTATTTTCCAAGTAATAAAACCCATCCAAAATTGTTCAAATGTTTGTATAGCTTATGGGACTCAACTACGGGGTCATTAGTCCCTAAACTTACAAACTAATTATGAACTAGCTAATCCTCGGCCACCGCGGCCGGCTCTAAAATTGTGAAAGGGGGGTTAACTAATTTGAATGACTTAAGCAAAGAAATTAGTTTTGACACGTTTTATTCTCTGAAGTCAAATGAACGTCAGAGTTGAAAACAAGATATACATACTATTGAGCACAGAACAAATTATAGGAATTTACAAAACAATATAAACACTCCAACAGCAAGTGGCTGGTAAGTCGCAGAAAATGTATTTGATTCTAATCACATGCGACAACCCACACTAAACTGGAAACCCTGGCGTAATCGAGAGGAATATTGTGATACCAGATTTCTGTGAATTAATTAGCGTTTTCAACAGTCCAAAACATGAATACCCGTTGGAACACTAGTAAATTCACTCGATACTGACCGAAATTTTGCTGGCCGCCGATGTCGAAAACGCGACGGGTGGCCAGCGGCTGTGTGCGTCGATAGCTGCAAGTCGCGGACCCGGAGATAGCTCATCTTCGTATTCCAGAAGCGATATTTAACTAATATCAGCCAACTTCGACCCCGGCGGATCTCAGTGCCTACGATCTCCTCGTTCGGCTATGTCGTGCCACTACAGATAATTTACATGTAAAACACGAATGTACTGTAGGCAGAGGTGACACCAGAACTGTGACAAACGCAATTAGCCCGTCGGTGCGTCTAATATCAGGCTGGCTGACTCTGCTCTCGGTTTGACAATAGCGCTATTAGCACAAGTTTTGGATCAATTCCAAAGGTTGTATCACAAAGTATAGCTGCTCGACGTCAAGTATAAACTGAGAGCAGAAGAGAAGCGTCTTGCGTTCGGGAGTCGGGCAGCCGAATCCCCTCACTACAAAACAGCATCCAATGGGCAACTCCCCGCGTTTCCGCCGTCGGGCCTCGCCCTTCCGTCCTGCGTTCTCACGGTAGCGGCGCATGGCCTTCTGGCACCTTCGAAAACACAGCCAGCAAGTCGTTCCCTGCAAATAGCCAAACTCCCTAGCTATTGTATAATTGCGGCGCCCCCCAGCTTGGCGCCAGTGACGTACAGTGTCCTAGCGGGTACCACCCTGGCGTTCCCCAACTCGTCGCCAGATGTCTCAGCTCTCTCTTCGTAAAGCACCGTACGCCGTGTATTGTATTGCTCTAAACGCTCCCGCCTAGACGACGCCAGCGTCGGTGGCGCCAGCCAGATACTTGAAGTCCCACTTGCCTACTGTGGCCTTCGGCCATAAGGTGTCTTCCGGGAACCGCTCCGAATAATAGAGCCACCCTCGTGCTCGCCACCGGTCGCCATTAGCTCTGAATGTTTTTTTCTCCCCTGCTAAAGGCCTCACAAAACCAAGTAACAGAATATTTCTCTTTCGCCACAAGTTATTAAATCGATAACCTACGTATAATCTAAAAAAATTAACAAGGTTGCGTATTCCTTTTACTGTTGAAAAGCAACATGGCAGTACTGAAATCTCTCATCTTCTAACGGTATACTAAGCCTTCCACATCACTGGCAACGGCTCTACACAACGCTGGTGAATACTTTGAAGGAGAGTAACAGGTGCAAACATCTAACGCTTTTGTATCGGTTGTGAAAAAATAGCTGCCATAATTTAAGTTCCAACCCTTGTACAGCAAAGACCTAGACACATTGTTACATAATTGCCGCATCTTACTTTTCTCATACCTAACATCAAGTGCTCTTCTAACTACACTGCTCAAAATAATTAGGAGATCTGGTCAGATAGCATATGTAACGTTTTGTAATCGATTTTGGTTACAATTGTAATTTGTGTGTGATACTGTCTCAGCTATTTACTTTTACGTGGCGTTTACATAGAGCGAATCACCATGGGCTACTATATTAGAGAAAAGAATTTTGTGTGTGATCACCTGAGACGGTCATTACAGTTATACACCTATGCGGCATGGACAGTCTGACGTTATCAATCAGTTCTTGAGGGATAGTTGGCCAACATCTAGCTCTTCAACCATTGTAGAAGGTAGTGTCCTGGCTGCAATGCGCGTGCCAAGTGCATCTGACACAAGCTCAATCGCTTTTAAGACCGATGAACAAGCTAGCAAGTCTGTTCGTTCAATTCCCTTAGCTTCAAGCGTGTTGTTCAAGAATGCAGCTCTGTGGGGCGAGCGTTATCGTCCGCCAGAAGGAACCCATCTCCTATGGCACCGACGAAGTATATAACAAAAGGTTGAAGGATCTCGTCTGTATCCCTCTGAACATTCAGCGAGACATAGAGGTTCGTACGACTGCGAATAATGACTCCTGCCCAAACCATGATATTTTCAATTTTCCTGCATATAAACAGATTCGTTCCGTGTTCCATTTCCTGTTCATATGAAGGAAAGACGATTGTCCGGCTGAACACTGATCTGTGAACGCAACCCGACGCCATTCGTTACTACTCAAAACCTGTCGTTCCACCCCTTAGTTACTGCAGACTAAACGGTGTCGTGGTTTTAATGGTAGACACAGCATAGGACCTCATGCGTAGAGGTCACATTCCTGAAAGCGGTTTCAGACTGCTTGTGTTGATATTGCGCGTCCTGCTGCTGCCTGAAGGGTACTTTAAAGCTGAGTTGCATTCGGGCCTCTTGTTGTACGGGCTGTTAACCACAGTTCACCTCTCTGATGTTACCCATAGACAATCTTGGCATTCCATGTTTTCAACGTATCCTGTTGTCACTACTGCACATTACACTATGAGGACCCACACTGCTACGTAATTACTTTGGCAAGTACAACACCATCCCCCTCTACAGCAACTTTCTGCTTTTACCATTATCTTCAATGCCGTAATGTAGTTGTCTTCATAGAACCGAAAGAAAGATATCGAACCGTTTTAGTTTATTCTCAACTGATCCCCTAACTGTTTTGTGCAGTGCAAATCAGATCACTACATTGTTACAGAAGTGAAACGTCCATGCCCGAGGGGGTATCGAACCCTCGACCGTAGCGGTCGTGCAGACGCCTTTCGTCCACCAAGGTGTTTCCTATAAGTGTATTACATCGATGGCCCTTGAGAACACATGATAGTAACAACGAAATGTTGCCTCAAAAAGATAATGAAGAAATCGCTTGAAGTTGAAGAATCTCTCTGAACCTTATTAGTAAGAAAAAGCCGCCAGTGACGCCAATAATACAGGGAGACAGATATGCTGAGTCCAAGGTATTTCTTAATAGGAAAATGATTAACTGCAATACCGCTCGGGCCGAGTATAAAAAGAAATCTGTAAAGAGAAACGAAATAAACAGAAAAACTGTATAATGTATTTGTGAAATAATGGAAGGAGGTGTATCATACAGTTAAGAAACGTTCATTAAGTCCGGCGCCCTAAAAGGAAATCTGCTAAATGAAATGAATATTAACGGATCCTACACCATTCAATATTGTCTGTTGGAGTTATTGTCTCAAAATGTTCAAATGCTTGTAAAGCTATGGGACCAAACTGCAATGTTTATCGGTCCATAGAGCCACAAACTAAGTACAACAAACACACCCACAGGTGAAGGAAGACTCTATGAACCGGTGGGGAGCAATCCGCAGCAAGGCGCCTTAGAGCTCAAGGCCATTTTCCAGCGGCGTTATTATGTCACCAGTACAAACAGTGTATTGATTGCAGAGAAACGAGAAGTAATACTAATATGCCATGTTAACACCTGCTCATCATGTACTTTCCTCTTATAGGAAAAGGACGACAGCACACGCACGGTAATTCACCTGGGCCAACTCGTCATCTTATGCAATTTCGCTAAGGGCCACGCTATACTGACGAACATGCTTGTGTTACGAGTAGATTTCAAAGCAGGAAGGAAGATAGCGTTTCACGTCTCATCGATTAGGGACGGAGCACATACTCGGATAGTTTTGTCAAGGATCCTTCTCAACGGAGTATCTCGACTTGTGTATCCGGTAATTTATGGAGATTACGGGAGAAACCTAAGTCAGGGTGGTCGGAAGCGGGTTTGAACGTTCATCCTCTCGAGTACTTGTCCTGTACCACTGTACCACCGCAGTAGGTAGAACAGATTGGAGACCACACTCCGGCGTTTAATGCGTTGTTTACTTGAGTGTTCTCAGTTACCCGCATTCACTAGGCACGACACAGCTATATTGTACGAGAGTCGTCCACAAAGTAAGTTCCGTTTCTATTTCCATCCGCGACGGCAACGCTACGATCGCACGTTCCGAGCATGGGTGTCAGTTACTCTGACTCAAGAGAAGACATGTGCAACATTTTCAGATCGCTTCTGCCGACATATGGTCTGTAGTGCTTCTGTATAATGTCAGTCGTAACTGAAAATGCCGCCGTGTGTGAAATAAGATCTGTGATTCGCTGTAAATGCGAAGAAAGTTAAACCAAAGGAAATTCATCGGCAAATCTGAGAGATTTACGGACAGAATGCTATGAGTGCTTCAATGATTAGAAGATGGGTCAGACTGTTCAATGAATTGCACAAATAAGAACAAATTGTACTCCCGTCTGTGGTTACTGATGAACTGATTCACAGAGTTGAAGAAAAGATTAAGCACAACCGTAAGTTTTAACTTAGTGCCCTTGCAATAAAAGTTCCGCAAATCTCACGATCACTAATTCATGTAAGTTTTACTGAAAAAACTGAAATTTCGAAAACTTTGCTGACATTGGGTAATTCTTACTAAACAAAATTCTTACTAAACAACTCATAAAACTACACTAATTAAAACTTCCGGGCTGAGAGGCCGTGGTCGAACAGTAGAAATTTCTTCCCCTAACGTTTCGTTGCCGGCTGCGGGCAACATCTTCTGAGGTGAGTCGACGACTGGCAGCTGGGCCGTGGAGATCCTGCATATATAGAGGGCATAGAGGGCGCCACCACTCGTCACGTGATGTCAACAGTAAAACTATCTCTGGCTGGCGTCATTACTCTCGATCGAAGGTAATCGATTGTCACGGCTTTGGTACAAAGCAGACCGCCATATCTTGTCTAACTTCAAGCCTTCTTCCTTTCTGTTAAAATTATTGTGGTGTTTAAAAATCTCTATAGCCTCTATTCATACGTGCATAATAATGCGATGTCTTAGCTAGCACGCTTGTCTCACTAAATTTTATTTTGTGGTCACCGTTTTCAAAAACATGTTCCGCTACGGCCGATTTGTGCGTGTGTCCCAGTCGACAGTTCCTTGACATCACGTGACGAGTGGTGGCGCCCTCTATGCCCTCTATGTATGCAGGATCTCCACGGCCCAGCTGCCAGTCGTCGACTCACCTCAGAAGATGTTGCCCGCAGTCGGCAACGAAACGTTAGGGGAAGAAATTTCTACTGTTCGACCACGGCCTCTAAGCCCGGAAGTTTTAATTACTGAAGACGCCGGCTGTGAAAGCCTACACGTTATGATCATAAAACTACAGATGGGCAATGTACTTGTGTTTTGGACACTCTACAATGAAGAAGGTTATGGTTTTCTTTCTCGAATAGCGACGGGGGATGAAACTTGGGTATTGTACGACACCTTTGAAAGAAAACGGCAATCAGTGGGACGGAGGCATACTTCATCCCCAACGGAGGTTAAGCCTAAGCAAATCTTGACAGGAGAAACATTTTGCTAATTGATTTCTTACGCCAAGGCCAAACAATCAATGCACATGCTTACTGCGAGACCATTAAGAAAACGCATTGCGCAATACAGAACAAGCTCCGAGGATTACTGACAAGCGGTGGTTTATATATATATATATTCTCTATAGTGCTCGACCTCACACGGAGAATACGACCAACCAACTCGAACGGAAATCTTACTTTGACGTGTTTGATCATTCTCCGCACAGCCCAGACCACGCTCCTAACGACTTTCATCTCTTCTCACACCTAAAATCTGTCCTTGGTGGTCAACACTTCAAAGATGATGACGAGCTGAAAGAACATGGTACCACCTGGCTGAATATACAAGCGGCTGGTTTATATAACCAAACGGAATTTACTTTGTGGACATACCTCGTAATAAATAAGTGAGAGACGTAAGTACATAAATCATTTAAAGGTTGCACCCTTTACAAGGGGCCTATACAACTGACGTGCAGAATTTTACACTAGGTTGTTAAAAGTAATTCACAGAGAGCTATACATCTGCTTCGGTGTAAGGAACAATTACAATGGGACTTTCAGAGGGTTTAGTTGTCGCACTGGTTTTGTTCTAGCTGTGCTTAAATAATGTTGAGAAGCACGCTTGTGGTAAAGTTTTTGTAGTTCTGTGAAATCAACCTCTGTGAAATTACCACTAACAAACTCCTGGATAGAAGAAACTTTTCACACTATCCCCCTTTTGCTACGAGCGAAGAGTTGTGCTGTTCTAAGTTGGTAGGCGGCTTGAAACTAGTGTTAAATATGAACAGTTGATATTATTTCTGAAATTTTCAGTTCGTTACAGTTACTGAGTTCCATATGCATAATTTTTTAAACCTTTAAATTAAACCGGATTAGCCAGATATTTGTAATTTTTACAAATACTTGCAACCATACTCATGCAATAGAATGCAACAGAAATCATGCCTCATTATAAAACAGCTTGAAAGATTTCTTCCTTTCGTTGCGGGAGGAAACGTCTTGGTTTCGTCTCCACGTGAATTGCTGGCGTCCTCAGACCATTTAAAAAGTTAGTAATGGGGTCACAGTGAGACCATTAAGAACTTCACCGAGAAGAGCAACGCTGCAGTTCCTGCGAGCCACCAAGAAGTTTAGCGTTTCAATCCGGATTAACTACTTTTCGACGTGAACCTGCGTCTTCCTTTTGAGATATGCTTCTAACCCTCTGATGGTGACTTGATTCATAAAACTGCGTTTAATTTAAGTATGAAAATAACAAATAATTCTAAATGTGACAACCAATGGTTTCACCACTATTGGATCATTGAATGTATTTGAAGTGTGAAGTCATTTTATTTACTTTTCTCCAGATAGGTACAAAAATAAATGCAAAGGTTTGTCATATCACCTGAAATTACCTACGTATGTTTTAAAACAGACGGTAATAATGCAATTATACTGTATTTATTCAAGTACAGTTAAAGAGTACTAAGTGCAATTTCCTTTCCTTAGCAGTTGTGTTCAGCATCTCTTCAGTGGTAAAAGATCCACCTATCCATTCTTAAGTCTCACCACCCGTCAATTTTTTTTTCAAATCTGTAGCTGGACCGAAGCCAAACAAATTCTGATCATGACACCATTCCTACGACGCCCGGTGTAGATGTAAAGCCTCGGTTTCTTTCCTGTCAGGAACAAAAAATTTTTAAAGCGAAATTTTTTGAGCCCGGTCGACATAGCAGTCCCAAATTAGTGTAGTGTGATATTCGGTTGATCGAAATGTATTGTCAGAGACAGTAAAACACTACCACTACTCCGGAAGCGGATGTGTAACGTTTCCATAATGCAGTAACAGATGCTGCGCGGCGAGGCGGCACAAGTTCGATTGGGCACGTCGGGCGAGGACGAAGTGGCGAGCACAAGTGTACCGATATGTCGGTATCTGTCGTGGGTATCAAAAGCGTTGGACACCGGCTGAGAGCAATGCTAGTAGCCACAGCAGTAATGCAGCACGATGCAGTATCATTTTCAAGACGATTTCAGGCAACGGCCACGCGTTTCAGCTTCTGTATACCTAACACTATAACATCTATCGAATTTTACAAAGCTCTGAGATTAATAAAATACAGACAAATATGTTTTAATTTAGCTTAGTCACAGAACTTATTAGTGACAGGATTATACTGTATGTTTACTAAGCAATTCCTAAGCAACTGAACAGTTAATGCATTACTTACTCGCTATCAAAGCAAAGCAGCGCACATCGAGCTGTCTCCTTGGCGACTTCATTACACATCCCTACAGTCCGTAGTACGGAATCTCGACGGCCGCGGTGGCCGAGGAGAGTAAGGCGCTCCAGTCACGGTCTGCACGGCCACTACGGTCGAGGGTTCGAATCCCCCCTCGGGCATGGATATTTGTGCCGTTCAAGTTCGTAAGTAGTTCATAAGTAGTTTGTAAGTTTAGGGACTGATGACCCCGTAGATAAGTCCCATAGACTATACAAACATTTGAACGGAATCTCGTCAGAAATATACTGTATGTTACAGTAACAACAATTAAACATTTTTCTTGTACAAGGTAACGTTAGCAGCACTTACCCATTACCAAAATCATGTCTGTTACTTCTGAAGGTGTGTGTTCATCTTGTATTGTGCAGTACGATATGGCCGAAACAAAACAGAGATGCGTCCGCTGCCAGCTACACTGTCGTACAGCACTTGTATCGGTAAACATGTGTTCGCACCGTCTTCCTTATAGTCCAGTCAAATAAGCCGAAAAAAGGCGCCAACCTCCGAATGAGAGGTAACAAGCTGAATATTTGCATAAACCTTTGTTTTGGCATTCTAAATGATGTGTCAAAAGTCTCATAAAATCTCGTGTCCGCGTCTTAAGATATTAAAGGTCAAAGGTCACGAAAATCAGTTTTTCGCAAATATCTCGCTTCCTATGCGTTAAATGGTATTTGAATCTCTGACAAAAGTTGTAGAGCATGAAATTCTCTACAATTTTTGTTTTAATCATTTTTTGTGCAAGTCATCGTTTTTTAGATAGAGCGCGGAGAGCGCACAGGTCACAGTGCTCAGACATATAAGACGTAATACGAGATCAGCTGCGAATCACAATCAGTGGAAGGTTGTTTACAGTTAATAAATCATTGCAACACTTACAATAACAAACTTTCATTCTTTATTAATTGTGTTCAATATTTCATAATATTATTCATAAATCAAAAAGATTTGTTTAATAATATTTACTTATTTCATAAAATTATAAAGTTATGAAGCCAAATACTTTAAGTATATTTTAATTATATTCTAATATATCTTAATTATGTTTCATGTAGAAAAGAATAAAATAAACTATAATTAAGACTTAATTATATTTGAAACAAAAATATATTAATAAAGCGAGGAAATACGTTTTATGTAAATCTTTATTTAGTAGTCATGTATGATTCATTTATTACAATTAGAAGTTCAAACGTGAGAAGGGTTTTTATTCACTTTAATAATTAATTATACATAGGTCTTAATTTTAATCGTCTTGATCATCATCGTCGTCTTTATCCGGTCGCTCGAAAACGTCCATTCCATTATCATCATCCTCGTAATCGACGATCGTCGTCTCTAAACCTTCCAAGATTTCGGGTCATGTGCACTTTCATCATCGAGATCGTTCTGGTGTGATGACGCATTGAGGCAAGCTTGCCCATTACACTGGCCACAAGCTGAAGAACATTGTATCCCCGATTTCCTGCACCCGCAGTTCGAACCACAACCATTTTTGCAGTTGCAAAATATTGTATTCAGGAGCTCGTCTGGTGCAGGTGGTAATATTGTTAGTATTGGCTCCAAATGTTGATTCTGCAGCACCCAACTCCATTCCTGGGGTTCTATATAGTTTCCTAACCACGTTTGTAGTTGGTAGTAAGCACGATTGATATGTCGATGAGCTGCTGCACTAGTTGGTGACAGATTTGATAGTTGCACAGGTTTATTAAGTTTTGTCGATTTAACAAACTGCGTGTATCGAAGATGATCTATATTGCCTTCAGATTTTGGAGCGTTATATATTGCCAACAATATACGTACTCCATTTTCAAATAACGTTTGCGCATGGCAATTTTGTTGTTGAAATACTTGAGCTAGCTGATCCAAATCTGGAAGTTTCTCCAATATTTTAACAAAAGTATTTTTGCCTTTTTTAAACAACGCAGATGTCGTGTCACAGCCACTCAATGCGTGCAAAAGTAAAATGTGTGTGTTTTTTTTTTTTTTTTTTTTACAATGGGGATAATGTTCAAAAATTTTGGCGGAGTATATTTGTGTTTTAACATTGCCTTTACCAACTGTTTTAAAGAACAATTCTTGTTGATGCGATTGGGTACGTCCAATTAAAATGACAAGCAAATCAATATATTCTCCTACGATGACGGCAGTCCTTTGGTGCTCTGATTCTTCAATACCTGTTTCGATTATACAAACATCATTATCATCTCTGGCTTGTTTTGTAGTGATATTAACAGTTTTTAATTTCTCAACAAGCAAGTCAATTAGCTTTTCTTTTATTAGATTGATTTGATAAAAATTTCTCTTGGCTGATTGGCACAGTCGTTGTTTCCTCAAAGTAAACTTCATGCGATTCTGAAAGAAGTTCTTCTTAGTTGTTCCATTGATTTAGTCTTTCTACTGTAGTCCGAGTATAGTCAAATATAACAACCATTCTTGAGCCATAATGTGTTTGTAAATACTTTATATATTTATCTAAAACAACGGTGAAAGTATCGTCTTTGCTCTATATGACGCGATGCAGAAGAAATCCACCATCGATAATATATGTTACATTACTTTCATGAAGATCGGCCTTCAACAATGGAAGTTGTGTTTCAACTTATAAATAGAAAAGGTGGCGTTGTAAGGGTCCATATTTCCAGGTATAAACATAATATTACTAGAAATATTCTACAGTTTATACATTTAAGAGAAAACATACTAAAATTATTTTCTACATAAATATAGTTACGATACATTGGAACCGAATTAAAATATACTTAAAGTATGGAATTAATGACATTTTAATTACTTGAAATAAGTATTATTAAATTGGGTATTAATTCTTAAATAATGAAATTTTATTTACAATTATAATTGTTTTATTCAACGTACCATTGACTGTGATTCGCAGCTGACTTCGTATTACGTCTTATACGTCTGAGCGCTGTGACCTGTGCGCTCTCCGCGCTCTATCTAAAAAACGAGGAATTGCACAAGAAAATGTTTAAAACAAAAATTGTAGAGAATTTCATGCTCTACAACTTTTATCTGAGATGCAAATACCATTTAATGCATAGGAAGCGAGATATTTGCGAAAAACTGATTTTCATGACCTTTGACCTTTAATAACTTAAGACGCGGACACGAGATTTTATGAGACTTTCGACACATCATTTAGAATGCCAAAACAAAGGCTCATGCAAATATTGAGCTTGTTACCTCTCATTCCGAGGTGAAACCCTAATTTGACTGGATTATTAGCCGAGCTGCCCCGTCGTGTGTGCTAACACGCCCCGCGCCGTCTGCTACTGCCTTATGGAAGTACTGATTAATTGTCTTGTTTTACTGTCGGTACATTTCGGTAAACCGAATATGACACTACACCAATTGGAGCCTGAGCACAAAAAAATCACTTTAGAAATCTTTTTATATAAGTTACACATTATTGGGGCGATCTGGAATTGTTTAATAAGAGGTTTTCGGCTAATATCGCTTTCTTTTTTAATTACATGAACGGTTTCGGCGTGCTAGACGCCATCTTCAGACCTGTCGTAATTTTTTACATCACTGCTATTGCAAAAATTTTTAACATAGCAATGTGATGTATACCAATTTGCTATGTTACAAAAATGTTCAAATGTTTGTACAGCTTATGGGACTCAACTACGGAGTCATCAGTCCCTAAACTTACAAACTACTTATGAACTACTTAATACTAAGGACGGAACAAATATCCATGCCCGAGGGGGGATTCGAACCCCCGACCGTAGTGGCCGTGCAGACCGTGACTGACGCGCCTCAGTCAGCTCGGCCACCGCTGCCGGTTGCTATGTTACAAATTGTTGCAATAGCAGTGATGTAAAAAAAAAAAAAAAAAAAAAAAAAAAAAAAAAAAAAAAAAAAAAAAAATACGATAGTTCTGAAAATGGCGCCTAGCACGCCGAAACCGGTCATGTGATTAAAAGAAGAAAGCTATCTTGGCTGAAAACCACTGGCACAGGTACCTCGCCTCCTACTTTCAAAACTTCACAGACGATCTCCTGCAAACCTTGCAAGACCAGCACTCTTGTGTGCCGGAACCGGGATTCGAGCCTGGGACCTTTGCCTTTCGCAGGAAAGTGCTCTACCCA
The DNA here is from genome assembly GCA_026315105.1 of Locusta migratoria. Classification (NCBI taxonomy): domain Eukaryota; kingdom Metazoa; phylum Arthropoda; class Insecta; order Orthoptera; family Acrididae; genus Locusta; species Locusta migratoria. Next base: position 710,837,051 of record CM048745.1, on the reverse strand, counting down.
CTATCTCGACAAGACTCACGAGTCGTCCTCACAACTGTGCCGTGGTACATGGTACATGTGCACAAATGGGAAAGTTTGAGTTACTTAAAATCCATTAAAAATACATAAAAATATCAATGTAAAACTGTGAAATTACCATCGGAGATGGATGTCATCCAATTGGCAAAATAATAATAATAATAATAATAATAATAATAAAATAAATAAAAAAATAATAAAAAGGTGTCATTTAGTGGACTTAGGTTTTTAAACTGCCGTTATACGTTTATTATGTTAGTTGTTTCCTCTTGACGATGCAGTCTGCGTTTTTATTTTTTTATTTTTTTTTATTTTTTTTTTAGAGAATTTTATTCATTTTCTTCCCCGATCTCCATATTAGACGTAGATTGCTCACTTGAAACTGACACTATCTATCTCTTTAATTATGGTGATCAATTCTTGGGCCCTGCCACGAATGCTTCTGCAGTCTGCTTATACGAGATCATCTTCCCATTCTCATGTTAATTGTTAATTTCCTGTAAACCGGGGCACATTTGTTGCTAAAAATGTTAGGTATTCAGCAGTGACTGTACAGAGGCATTACAAAAACGTAAAAAATATACGATACGGGTATCTTGTTGATGGAGTCGCTTTATTTGAATGTTTCATATCTTGTTATGTTAGGAGTTGCTACAATCCCCTTACTTATAGCAATGGATCGAATTCGAAACGGTCATCGATTCCGTTTTATTTCAGTTAGTCCACTCTGCTTAAAAGAGCACACCAATCGAATTCTGATATGTCATAATAAATTAAAGGAATTAAAGGTATACAGCCAGATACAAAAACTGACGTCGGTGGATATTTCGCAGGAGACTACCCTACCATTCTCAAGGCGACTCTGCAGCGAGGAATCAGTAAGCAACGACGTTCAGAACCTCTGTTTTCAATGACAACAGGAAAGACAACACACACAGAGCAAGCAAGCAAACAGCGGCATCACACGACCAAAGTTGAAAACCTTCAAAAATATTGATAATCAACATCAGTTTTCAACAGGTGAAATATTAATTTTGCTCCTTTGTTTTTGACAAGTTACATAGCAAGATTACATGCAGAATTTAAGCATTTATTTTATTTCAATCGCTTGCTGGGTAAGACAGTCCCAGTAGCTGGAAGTGCATGCCAAAATTGGCGTTTTGTTATATTTTATTGGATGACATGTATCTGGGCAATGTTCGGCAACAGCACATTTTTTGGGTTGTTGTAAACGTGTGTGATGTTTATGCTCCATACAGTCCCAACTGCGTGAGCAATGTTAAAATCCAACAGCTGCATGGTATACGATAGACACTTATCATGCGCAAACCAAAATCATCCTTCACAGACCCTAAAAGCGCCTAAATTTGAAATACTTCGCATCATATTGCTTCGTCAATGCTGCCAACTTACGGCAGAAAGGCGTCATCTCTATCATCACTGCGGATAACCTTACGAATAGGGGTGGAGGTTTTGTCTTAAATTCTGCCATAACTTCTGCTTTCTCAGTTGCCCCCCCCCCCCAAAAAAGTACAAAATTAATGCCTCATCACTGTTGGAAAACTGATGTGGTTTGTTATCAATACTTCCGCACAGTTTTCATCTTTTGGTCGTGTGACGGCGCTGTTTGTTTGCTTGCTCGTTCGGTGTGTGTTGTCTTTCCTGTTGTCATTGAAAACCGAAGTTTTAAAAGTCATTGCAGAATTAAATTGAGACTTGCAGGGTGTGCTCCTTCCGCGCGGGAGAGTAAGTATGAATTAGTTCATAATTAGATGACATAAAAGTTTACTGGGTGTTGTACCGCGTCATGATGTAAGGCTATTACTTAAATAACCGACATTTCGGCCAACATTAAAGTGGCCTTCATCTGGGTATACTGATGTGAGCTGGTTGTTACTACACTTTGTATTACTTTCATTTAGACATTACGTCATAATTTTAAAAATAAGCGATGTTATTGGTGAGTTTTTGGCGGAAGAATGGAACTTTATTTTGATAGGATTCTGAGGTGGTGGGAGTGGGGGTTAGCCGTTGCTAACGGCCAATCATAGCGAGACATGATTGGTGTTCATCGGCGAATGAGGTGAGGGCTTCCGTTTATCTCCTGCTGGCCGTGGGCCGCGCGGCGGCAGTTGCTTACTAGTGACGCTCGCGTGTTGTGTTGTCAGTGCGGCCTATTTCGCTGTGATGGCTGGTAGCCAAGAGGGGGCAAGCCTGAGTCCATCTTCTCTATTCATGTTATTAGGATGTTTTACAATTTCGATGGCTTCCCTTATCTTGCGTTTAACCATTCCTGGTTGCTTGGCGAGTATTCTGGCATCGTTATGTCATCTGACATCTACGTAATTATATAGTTCATAATTAGTTTGTACGTTTAGGGACTGATTAGCCCGCAGTTAAGTCCCATAAGCCTTACAAACATTTAAACATTAGAATTTGCTGTGCTCCTACAGAAATATCGGTCGCCGTTGATTTTTGTACCTGTCTGCATACCCGTTAGTTTTTTCAGTATTCCACTGCCCTGGAGAAATTAAATAGTCTTGAATTATACGAACGGACACATATGCACCGAACGTAAGTGACCATCGCATTCTCAATCCACATTCAGATTTTCTGTTGTTTCCTCATATCTCTTAGCATGAGAAATAATTACACATATTAAATGAAGGGCAACCAAAGCTAATTTTTGTTTAAATAATTTTCGTAACTTTCAAATATTAACATAAGTGTGTTAAGAGTAACAGATATTTAGCTAGATGGACGTTCGACTGAATGAAAGACCAGTACTATAATATATCTGTATTTAATGTTATAACTGTTCGACTGAATGAAAGACCAGTACTATAATATAGCTGTATTTAATGTTATAACTGTAGACAAGCAGAATCGGTTTCGCACCATTTTAATCTGCATCATAGTAGTGAACCTGTGTATAACAATAAGAAACTTTATTGCAGCGAGTAATAAATCACACAATAAATATAAATAACGTGTGGTCTGGTTAATTTAGTGAATGTAAGAAAGTGAAGAAAACTTCTCCACTAAAGGTTGAACATGTCACTGACTTTTTCATGAGTCGATAACTTGGGGATAAATCATAAATCATGATTTTGTGAACTTTCCCATATTTATGTAACAAAAAGTTATGGGGGTTTACGATTCACAGGGTGTAATATGCCCAATCACCTGCATCGTGCTCAGCAAGTGTGAAAAATATTAGGGGCTCAACTGGTGTGCGTCATGATGGCTGAAACTAAATCATCCAAAAAAATGTTAAAAGTGTGTTCAGATTAACATATATTTAAATAGATGGACGTTTGACTGAATGAAAGAGCGATAATCTAATATAGCTGTTGATAAAATAACAGTCCAGTTCGCAAAATTATTTTTACAATTTATTAATATAGGAGACCGGTTTCGATCTAGGTTTAGATCATCTTCAGACCTCGCTGTAGATGATCTAAACCTAGATCGAAACCGATCTCCTATATTAATAAATTGTAAAAATAATTTTGCGAACTGGACTGTTATTTTATCATTAAATAATAAGTTCGCTGTTTCTTCCAAATAAGAAAACAATGTTTTCCAAACTGATTAATATAGCTGTATTTAATGAAGTAACTACACTCGCACAATCGGTTTCGAACCATTTTAAACTGCATCTTGTAGGGAAACTGTGTATAACAATAAGAAACTTTGTTACAGCGAGCAATAAATCGCAAGTAAAGATAAATAACTTCTGCTTAATTTAGTGAGTGTACGAAGTGAAGAAAAGTTCTCCGTTAAAGGTTGAACATGTCAATTTTTCATGAGCTGAAAACTTGGGGCTAATTCATACATAATGTTTTCGCGAATTTTCTCATATTTATGTAACAAGAAGTTATGAAGGTTTACGATTCACAGCGTGTAATATGCCCAGTCACCTGCATCGTGCTCAGCACGCGTGAAAAATTTGGTGATCATGTAGTATGTCTCATGACGACTGAAAAAAAATCATACCAAACAAACCGAAAATGATATTGAACCTTACGTCCTAACACAGTTGGGCAATATAGCTGAAATGTCTGGACATGAGCAACTGTAGTGCATCGCCGTTGTTACTTTTATCAGTTTGATCCAATTAAATTACTGGCTCTATAGTGATAGTCTCATATTACTTGGCGACAACTACGAAATTTACCATGTAATATGTATGTTATGCCTTTACTAAAAAAACTGTAATAAATAAAAATAATTAAAAAAACTTTAACTGGAAGAGCTTTTATTCCAACCCATATACCTTTTTTATTCATTGTGTAAGGGTTTATTGTGCACCATTTTGTGAAGATAAGACAGACGTTTGCTAACTGTGAGTTTTTATCGCCAAAAGTTTTTAGTAAAAAAATCGCCGACATATATTTGTAGCCTATGTACATACTGATCCTTATTCTTGACATTCTTCTGAAAGCGAAAAACTAGATATCTATATAATGAAGCAATGTAAAAGCCGCACATGTAAGCTGAATGTTGAGTACGCTGGTGCAGTTGAATGGCAACAGATTATACTGTACACACATACTCTCACGTAGATTGGCTCAGCAAACCTCAGAAGTGCGAAATTATTGCGGTAGCGCTGGACGAACGCAATTAGCATCTCATTTCGATGATGGTGGACGCAGAGATTTCGAGAGCTGTACTCCAACAGGCCTCTGTGCTTCACTATGATTGCTCTCTAACCTGAAATGGAAATACGGTGTCAGTACGCGCTAATTGCTATCGAGAAGTGCGGTGACATGCACTGTTACTGCATTTGGAAATTCCAAGCGTAGCTGACAGATTGAAGTGGAGCCCTGTTCAGGTGCGCCAAACACCGAGGAACGAAACAGACGGCGTAAAATCTGATCAAAGTGCAGCAATACTGAATAATTCATTCACAGAATGTACTAACTTGACGCCTAGCTGTCTACACGCCTAGCTGTCTACACGAGGTCCACTGTCGAATATCGGACAAACACGCTTTGACAGTTCCATTACTCATTTGTTTGACTCAAAAGTAACGGATGCTCAGCTTTATTTTGATTGAACTATGAGATGAACGTCTAAGGCTGCACAAAAGAAATACGTTGGAGGATTCTACCACTACTTGATTACTATCTTCCAGTTCCCATGGAGGCCGTCGGGGATTCGAATCGAATCCCCCCCCCCCCCCCCCCCCGCGCATGGATGTTTGTGCTGTCTGTAGTAAAAGTTAGTTCATAAGTAGTTTGTAAGTTCATGGACTGATGACTCCGCATTTAAGTCCCATAAGCTATACAAACATTTGAACATTTTGATTTTTTGAAGTTCTCTTGTCAGCGTATCAACATGTGAAACTTTGTTGTTCTCTTGAAAGAGTACTTTTCGTATGCAGTATCATATTTTGTTAATTCCCGGTTGCTCCAGCATATTAGGAAGTATTCACCAGTCTTTGTAACAAATTATTAAGTATAATTCTGCGGAATATTAACCAAATCTGTCCATCACATGGAAGGAACAGAGTGGCCAACGACTTACAAGGTTGCGTTTCCTTTCTAGGATTTGTGACCTGAAGAGCGGAACAGACTCTAATCTATAATAATACTGACCAGTTTCAAAAGCTACAGTTTTCTAAATACAGTTGAAAATACGCAGTATTATTAATTTTCTCTAGTATTCAAGTACTAAGCATAATATCTCATAGTTCCTCGTAACGTAAAATAACACCCTAATGATATTCTTACTGCTTCATTTTGTTCATACACCTTGAGGCGCCTATAGTCAGTTTTTATAAGGTATCATTGACCTATAGTTTAGACTACAGTTGCAATTATGGGGACTTATATGTGGATCATTTGAAAGAACATCAACCCATTACAATTCAGCTAACTGGTTGTGATGGTGGAAATGCATTGTGACATTGCTTGTTAACCTTCAGCATGTTTGGAGGCGCTTCCAAATTCTCTTGATAGATCATATCAATATTTATGGCCCAGTGTAAAACAAAGGGAAAAAACCAGCAGCAGAAGAAGAAAGATTAGGGTTTAACGTCTCGACGACAACGTATTCAATACGGACGGAACACAAGTTCGGATTGTTTCTGTATGGTGTGGGGAAAAAATCGGACGTGTCCTTTCAAAGCAACCACCCGGAATTTGCCATTTGTTCTTGTAACGGCTGTCCTGTGTAAAATACTTTAAATTTCTACAACAGCGTGAAGAAAGGTTTATTTCGCCATACAGCCAATTAAAAACTAAAATTCCAAAAATAAAAAAGGAATACGTATGAGAGATTTACTAAATTTACTGAAATGGACCATTTCATGCCACTGTTTCAAGTGTAAAGGTGATAATTGACTACACAACAATCGACAAAAATATTGTTGTGCAAGCTTTTTATCTGTAAAAACCCCCCTTATTAAATAAAAAAAATTCAATGTTTTTACTGCTATAAGGGGAATACGCACGCTGCCAGCTGTAGAGAATATCTAATAATAAATCAATACTTATACAGAAGGATATTTACAATGTAAAGCCCACAGTTAAAATTTTACCTACTATATACCATTACTTTTTCAATTTCGATATATCGAGCCCGATAGGTTTTTTTTTTTTTTTTTTTTTTTTTTTTACCGGAGTCGAGGCCTTATCTCGTTATCTCGATTCCGTCTTGGGAGACATTTAAATTTTTAATTCATTGATTTGGATGATTTACTAAGTCATATTAACCATTTAATACATAGTCTATCTGATCGGCTACAAGCTCGTTTTTTCATTATTTCACAAAGTGATCAAAATTTTACCACAAATTCATTTGTAGCTGCTTCTATACATAGTGTTGCATATGGAAGTAGCTCGTCCTAGAAATAGTAAATTACACAGTGCTGCTGAATCAGCTGGGCCGTTATCTGCATTTAGTTACCCCTAACATGTGCGTTTGTTTACTTTAGTATTCCTCCTTTGCCGTGTAAAAGTAGTCAATCACTTAGTACTGTTGCATTGAGTTACTTTCTGCGATGATTAGAGACATATTAGTGATATTTACTGCTTCGGGTATAACGTGGAATCAGCTGCGAACTTTGTTACTGGTAGTGCATAATTTCAAGGATTTTTTTTTTCATCGTATATATGTAATATACATTAATCGCGGAAGTTTTTATAGCTTCAAATAAAAAGTCATGCAATAAAGGATTAAGACATTTGATGAACATTTTGAGCACGTTGCTCAGGTTCTTACTCGTTTGGGCAGTACTGGAAGGACGGTTAAGTCTGTTAGATATTCCCTTGTTCGGAGATTTTCTATCTCGGCACTTTAGTGTCGTATAACGGAATTTTGGTAAAGTCAGGTACCAAGACTATTTATAATTTAAGACTGCCACCAACAAACAAGGGCAATGTGGCGTCTGTTCTGTAAGAACAGACGTCGCTTCTGATTCTGCAGTTGTTATTCTTTCAAATTCATAGAACTTATGACGTCAACTGCGAATCGGCAAAGCTGAAAATGTGTACCCAGCCGTGTACAGCCACCACACACACACAAATCAAATCAATTGTTTGTAGAGCTTATGGGACTTGACTACGTGGTAATCAGTCCCTATAGTGGGGAGGTATGGGGACGTTTTGTGCACACAAAAAAATGTTCAAATGTTTGTATAGTCTATGGGACTTAACTACGGAGTCATCAGTCCCTAAACATACAGACTACTTATGAACTACTTACGAACTAGGACGGCACAAATATCCATGCCCGAGGGGGGATTCGAACCACCGACCGTAGTGGCCGTGCAGACCGTGACTGGAGCGCCTTAGTCCCCTCGGCCACCGCGGCCGGCGACGTTTTGTGCCCTTATTCTTACGGGAATTAGTTTCTAAAACTACGAATTTGAGTTCTTTAGGTAGGGTAAAGCTGGGAATTTGTGTCTGACGGGAGTCGTGCTTAGGTAGTCCTTGCAGGTGCGGAGATCACTGTGTCCCCAGTGGTGTCTAGAAAGCAGGAGACCCGGGTTCGAATCCCGGCTGGGTACACTTTTCAACTTTGCCTAATCACAGTTGATGTCATAAATTCTGTGAACATGAAAGGGGAAGATATGTTGGAATGTTGAATTTTCCCATTTTGCTGAAATAACTTGAAAGTTAAATAATTTGTGATATAAAGGTATAAATTTTAAATGGATCAAATGCCAGCAGGCAGCATCTACTCGCGTAATGCTGCGTTTAGTAATGTGTCCATTCTGCTGTCCCAGATGTTGCGTGTCCATTTATACTACAAATAGATGCAGTCATTCAAGAGAAAGATGGAGAGGAAGGCCTAGTGGCTGTGTCTCATGCGCCCTTACTCAAGTGGAGCAAATTTACTCTTTTTACGACCAAGATGCGCCAGCCGTGCTCTTGGCTACTGAACGGTTTAAATCTCAAACACCAAGTGCTTGAATCCGACAGCCATGCCGCGTGGGTGTTATTCATACCAAAGAAGACTGATCGTATTGCACGTTGGGCGATGTGGTTGTCTGCACATGTTCGACATGTTAGTGGTACATAGAATGGTTTCGCAGGTGGGTCTCGTTGCATGTTCGAAAAATCTAAAGAGCCGTCTTATCATGAAAAGTGAGGTGTCGAGGAGTTAGAATAAGAACATCATCTGGTAGGCGCTGTGTTTTGGGAAGTGCTCGGATTATTGGTTTCTCTGGAGAAAAAACGGCTATAAGGTCCTGATTTAGCCAGAATTCGAAAGTGTCTGAAGCAGGGCGAGGAACTTCCCAAATTAGAAATACAGTTTCATCGGCAGAGACCAGGATTTTCGATTACTGCGACTGAAATCTAAGCTTTTAAATATTTTCACCCACTCCTCCCTCCTGGTATTGTCAAGCCAGTTCAGTAGGTGATTAGCAATATTTGAATCTTTAGCGCTGCTAAATTCATTACACAGGTTTTCAGACTCTTTGCTCTAGTCCGGAATCTATAACTTCATGTAGTCCCTAGGTATATAGGCTTTCTCTGTAATTTTCAGGACTCCAGAGAATCTGTCGCAATTATCGACTGTAGGAGGGATGAATCTGATATCCTCTAATTTTGAAGTAAATTGCCCCCACTCTAATGAAATTCCATCTAGGCCTGGGATAGGATTTTCAGAGGGAACTCTAAATTCCAACTGATCAACACTGTCCAATGATGCTACCATGGAAATTCGCCAAGTACCTTTCTCTTGAATTATAAACACCTGAATGTCTGATCACAGGAACAAAACCAAAGAGCAGCTGGAAAAAAAAAAAAAAAAAAAAAAAAAAAAAAAAAAAAAAAAAAAATCTGCTTGAATTTTTTACGTTAAAAATCAAAGGAAGGTTATTTTCACCCGCAATACCATATTCGTTTTCAGACGAGTACCCCCTTTGGCTGCTGTTGCTGCTGGAATTGCCAACGTAGAGGGAAGAATGTTAGAAAAGTGGGAGAACCGTGGCTTGCCAGCGGATGTTAGGAGTCTTGTAATTCCAGAACCTTCACTGCGAATACGAATACGTTACAGCGGCAACTTTAATGGATTATAGGAACGTCATACTGTCTAGTGTATGCACCCAAGCCATAGGGTCTAAGGCCTATTTATCCCACAAGTATGTAACCAGGAATATTGCCTCTTGCAAAATTAAGGTGTTCTGCACGGGTTTCTTCTAGAGCAATGACGTAACTATTATTACTCAAGACTATTACTGAAAAATTCACATTTTGGCCTAAATCTCCCATCAACATTGAATCAGCAAACGTTAAGGACTGGATCTACTGCTCTGTTAATTTCCTTGACGCTGACAAGAGCCAAGAGGATTTGTCTTGCTAGCTGACACATGTGAGAAATCACAATGGCGAAATGACCAGATACAAGATCTTGCTTTCCGCTTGGAACTGCTCGGGGACACGTGGGGCTTTAAGGATGGCTTCCAGACGCGAAAAACACCCCCACACCCCCTCCCCAGGAAACACGAAGCACAGTGATATTGAGTCGCGGCACTGGGACGTCACCGTTAACGTAGCCGGCGGCCTGGCCCTCAACTGCTTGCCGTGTCTTAAACGTGCGAGGTCGGCAGTCCGGGTTAGGATCGGCTTGAAGTAACTTTTCCATAGTGAAAAAAATGTTCACATGTTTGTCGAAGTTAAGGGACTTTACCGCGGGGTCATCAGTCCCTAAACTTACGAACTACTTATGAACTACCTTATACTAAGACGGCACAAACATCCATGCCGGAGGGGGGAATCGAACCCCCGCTCGGCCGCTCCGCCGCGGCGCCAGAGTGCAACTGGGACTTCCGAAACTTCTACTACCGAAATAGGGTGCGCTAACCGCAGAGGAAATTAGAGGTAATTATCCACGTGCTTGCACTTAAACCCAGTACTCGAGTTTAACGGCGTGCAAAATTGTTAAAGGTGAGCATACTTCAATTGCAGTTCATACGCAAAGGGCTACGTTTAGAGTATACTAGCTTAAACCCGCGGCTCCGCTCGCATGTTGGTTGATTATAGTAGATAAGCTATCTTTCAGTAGTGTGCTATGAATGATGAAATGATATACAATACCTTCTTAGAAACAAACATTTTTAATCAACATTCAAATAAAAAAATTATGTGAAGTAAGTAGTGATGATCAAATCACGAAATTCAAAACTAACGATTGTAATAATATCACAGATCGATCATTTGATGTAATGCGCGAAACGTCAAATCGATTTCTTTTAAAGATATGTAGAAAAGAAATTTCTTTTTTCTGCTTTATTTATTTATTCTTATGTTTACTTATTAGTATGCTTATCTTTACAGAGAAAAAGCTGAAGACATTGTGGCATGCATAGATCAAAAATATGATCTGTGACATCACGTTTCGCTGTATGGAACCTCCTTGCTACAGACTCGCAAACGTCATCACTGGCCTTCAGTCCGAATTTTTTTAATAATATGACTTCAACCACCATATCTTCCACCCCGTATAGCTATGGGCATGGGACTGCTATGGTGTACAACGTGAGACTTCGGACAACAATTACACATAGGCCATTTGTTTGCGTTCAGTGGTTTTCGCTGCAGAGCGAACTATTAACACACACACACACACACACACACACACACACGTAGAATTTTATATACACCAATAACTTTTCATCCCAATATACTCCAACCCTTCATCAATATCAACCCTTAAGCAACAATGCAATCAGTGAAACCAGAGGAATTATTGTTCCGCATTTCGCGTTATATTCTTCAAATTAGTGAATATCAATCAGATCGCTATATAACCATGCCTAAAACCTTCCTCAGGTAAAAATTAGTAACTGTACAAATATTTAAGTCTCTGAGTCTTGTCATTCGGACGTGATAAGCGTACACCGAACAGACATCCACATTAATATATATAGATAAATAGCTAACCGATCGCCATAAAACCGTGCCTGAAGCCTTTCCCGGATAGACATTACTAACTGTACAAATTTTTAGCTCTTTGTGTCTTGTGGTTCAGACGTGATAAACATACACCGAACAGACATTCACATTTATTGATATAGATATCTGCCTCTGGATATGTGATACAGTTTTAAACCTAGTTTCTAGATCTATGTCTTACCATTATAAATCAATTTAGTTCCTCGATTAATCCTGGTCCCTTCCACGTCATGATGCGTAATCCAAGTGTTTGTGATCGGTAAATTGTACTCTGCTGAAAATTCTACGAGGCGAACTCCTGTTTCATTCCTTTTCCCCAGTCCAGATCCGTTCCCTTCCTTTTCCTACTACATATTTCCAGTCCTCCACAATAATCAATTTTTCTCTGTCGTAATTGTACGAATGATTTCATTTATCTAGTCATACATTTTAACAATTACATCATTATCTGCAGAATTAGTTAGCAGAATAACTTTTATATTGTGGTTTGTATTGGTTTCATTTCTATCTGTTACAACAAAGCGTGCGCTATGCTGCTTTCAGTGACTTACCCACGTTCCTATTTTATTGTTACTCTTAGTCCTAGTTTTGTATCCCCCCAAATGATATTTTGTTTATGTACCTTTACCTTCCTGACAAGAAATCCTGTTAATCCTGCTACCGAACTTCACAAATCCCCACCATAGCATCAACCTGTATATTTCTCTTTTACAATTTTCTAACTCACTTGGTGAAGGCATACAAAATTCCATCCTCCGATCCGTATTATGCCTATTTTTCTTGGTGACGACTTCCTTCTGAATTTTTCACGACCGGTGTTTCGAATTATGGATGGGGGGGGGGGGGGGGACTTTACCCCCGGAATATGCATACAGTAGAGCTGCTTGGCCTCGATAATAATAACGACTGTAGTTTCCCCTTGATTTCAGCCGTTTGCAGTAGCTGCGTAGCAAAGTCACATTATGTCATGGCGTAAGGCCAGCGCACTCAACCATCCAGACTATAGCCTCTGTAACAACTGAAAAGGCTGATGCATCTCTTCAGGAACCGCCTGTCTGACCTCTCCAAATATACCCCTCCTTTATATTTGCATCTACTATACGGCCAACTGTGTTGAGAGGCAATGTCTATGATTCAGAAAGGGGGGAGGGGGAGGTTAGGGGGAACGGAGGACACGCGCCTTAGGTCTCGTAAAACATCACAATTAAATAAATAGAAATATATATTTAAAAATACCCAAAATAATTTTAAAAACTGTGAAACATAAACGAATCTTCCTGCCTTAAGCATAAAACGGACCTTCTTATCAGTAAGTTAATGAACAGCTTAACTACAACATCTATATGCACTGAAACTCTACCTACCTCAACCACAGAGATTTCCGAGGAGGGATGGCTTGCCTGCCTCCACGATACAGATAGCCGTGCCGTAGGTACGAACACAGAGCAGGGATATCTGTGGAAAAGTCAGACCAACGTATGATTCCTGGGAAGGGTTGCAGCCTTTCAGTAGTTCCTGGGACAACAGTCTGGATGATTAACTGAGCTGGCCTTGTAACATCAGCCAACGTGGCTTTGCCATACCTTTACCATTACTGAGAACGTCTGATAAAGAAGGGGAAACTACAGTCATTATTACTCGAAAACATGCAGCTATATGGTATAAATATATGATGATGGTATCTTCTTGGGTGAAATATATCGGAGGTGAAGTAGGCCCTTATTCGGATCTTCTGGCGGGGACTACTCAGGAGTATGTGGTTATCAGGAAAGACTGGCGTTCTACGGATCGGAGCGTGAATTGTTATATCTATTAATAGGGTAGGAAGATAAGAAAATTAAAAAAGGTAAATGGAAGTTTGAAGTCGGATATAGTGAGGATTAGTTCGATGAAAAGATGAACAGGATTTCTGGTCAGGTGAGTACAGGGTTATAAATACAAAGGGGGTATCACAGGAACAGACGTAATAATGAATATAAAAATAGGAATTCGGGTAAAGTACTATGAACAGAACAGTAATCGTATTATCGTAGTCAATATAGCTGGATACGAAGCCAATATCGACCACAGTAGCACATTTCATACATGCCGAATAGCTCCGCTGATGACGTGGAGATTGCGTTCTTTTATATAATCATATATTTTTCCATTTAGTTAGGGGAGACGAAAACATTATCGTGGTGGACTGGATCTCGGTAGTTCTAAAAGGAAGGGAGGGATAGATACTAGGTGAATATGGATTTGGGAAAAGGAATGAAAAAGGGAGTAGGTTGGTAGAATTTTGCATGGAACATAATTTAATCATAAAAAATACGAAGTTCAAGAATCACGAAAGACAGTTGTATACTTGGAAGAAACCACGAGACACAGGAAGGCACCAGATATGTTTTATAATGGTAAGAAATAGATTTCGGAACCAGATTTTAAAAAGTTACAAGAATCCGGAGCCAATTGTACCCTCTGAATATATCGTGCTTTGAACTGCAGACTGAAATTGAAGAAACTGAATGAAAGGTAGGAAAATATGGAGATGGTAGCGGGATAAAGCATAGTTACCTGTGGTACTTATGACATAAAAGTTTTCCGGGTGCTGCACCGCGTCATGATGTAAGAAGGCTATTACTTAAATAACCAACGTTTCGGCAAACGTTACAGTGGCCTTCATCTGGGTATACTGAGGTACTTAATTCAGAAGGAGCTTTAGGTAACAATTGACAGGAAATGCGGAATGTAACACAGTAGAAAATGAATGGATAGCCTTGAGATATGAAATACTCAAGTTAGAAGAGGACCAAATAGGTAGAAATGCAAGACCTACGAAAATATCCTTGGATATCACAGGAAGTAACGAATTTTACTGACGAAAGGAGAAAATATAAAAATGCAACAATTTTTAACAAATTTTTATATCAGCCAAATGGAATAAAAACAGATCTTCCGATGAAGTTGTCCCTAGTGGCAACGAAACCTGGGTCAAGCACCTAAAAATTACGCAACCGGTTGGCTGATATAAAAAAAATGTTTAAAAAAATAGAATCTGTAGAATAATGTATAAATAAAAGAAATGTAGATATTGCCTATAGGAATATGAAAGAGACATATGGAGAGACGAAAGGCAGCTGTATGAATATCGAGCTCAGATGGGAAACCAGTTAAAGCTGAAAGGCTGAAAAAATATATGGGTTCTGCAAAGGAAACGAACTTTAAGACAATATTGTAGAAAGGTAAGAGGAAGTAGATAAAGAAGATAGGAGACACTATGTTGAGAGAAGAATTTGACAAAGCGCTGAAAGACCTAAGTCAAAGCATGCCCCCTGGAGTAGACGACATTTTCTCATAGTTGCTGATGTCTCTGGGGAAGCCAACCATCGCTAAATGTTTCACCTGGTATGGATATTAAACCTCTATTCAAGAAAGATGATAAAGATATACACAGAACTACAGACCGATTTCAATTTTGCCTGCATTCTCAAAAATTATACAAAAGGTAATGTACAAACAGCTTCTCAACCACCTGACCACGAATGATATATTGTCCAGAATTGTCCAGTTTGGATTTATCAAAGGTTCCGATATCGATAAGTTTATTTATACTTAATTCATTAGATAATAAATTGCAAGCAGCAGGTATTTTCTGTGATTTGTCAAAGGCATTTGATTGTGTGAACCATAACATTCTTTGAAGTAAATTAGAATTCTATAGTGTCATGGGAAATGCTGCAAAATGGTTCTAGTCGTACCTCACTAACAGGAAACAAAGGGTGCCAGTGCAAGTGACTAGTGAATTAAGCCAACAGTCATCATGAGATTGGGAAGAAATTACATCTGGTGTCACACAAGGATCAATCTTAGGGCCATTGTTTTTTCTTGTGTACATTAATAACCTCTCATCAGTTACACTACCAGAAGCAGCGTTCGTTTTGTTTGCATATCATACAAGTATTGCAATAAAAAGTACATCAAGCATAGTTATAGAAAGGTCTGCTAATATTTTCATGAACATTAATAAATGGTTTAAAGCCAACTCATTGTCATTAAACATTGAAAAGACTCCCTACATGCAGTTCAATACATGTAAGAAATTTCCCACCAGCATATGCATTAAGTATGAATAGGCGCAGATAGAAGAGGTTGACAGTATTAAATTCCTGGGATTATAGCTTGATAATAAATTCAGTTGGGAGGAACACACCACAGAACTGCAGAAACGACTCAAAAAATCTGTATTTTCAATACGAGTGTTATCAGACATAGGAGACATAAAAATAAAAAAGCTTCCATACTTTGCATACTATCATTCCATAATGTCATATGGTATAATATTTTGGGGTAACTCTTAAAGTCAGTCAAAAGTCTTCAGAGTCCAAACGCGTGTAATACGTACTATTTGTGGAGTAAATTCACGGACGTCCTGTAGAAGCCTCTTCAAAGAACTGGGCAACTACTGACTTTCTGTATATTTATTCCTTAATGAAATTTGTCATAAATAATATATCCCTTTTCCGAACAAACAGCTCAGTTCATACATACAATACTAGGAACAAAAATAATCTACACAAGGACTTAAAAGCGCTTACCTTAGTACAAAAAGGGGTCCACTACTCAGGAACACACATTTTCAATAATTTACCACCAAGTATAAAAAGTTTAGCTAGAAATAAAGATCATTTTAAGAGAACCCTAAAAGACTTTCTAATGTCCAACTCCTTCTACTCCATTAGTGAATTTCTAAATTGTACCAAATGATGCATGTATCGGTATTCATACTATATTGGTATTATTTTATTATCTGCTCAAAAAGAAAAAAAAACTTAAAAAATATATGTATCTGTATTTATATTATTTGTATCATCTATTATTCAGATTGTAAATTTTGTTTCCTGACATGTTCCACATCCACGAGGATCTCCTCAACATGGATCTACGGAACGAATAACTAATATAATGTAATCTAATCTCATGATGGCTGGAGATGGATTTGAACTGCCATCCTGTGCACGGATCCAGTGTGTACCACTCTGAGACCTCGCTGGGTCAAAAAATTTTCATTAATTCTGTACCTTTTATTCGACGGATGTTAATGTTTTCCTTGGCAGATGTAGTAATAGCAAGACATATGTTACACTAACACATGGAAGTCAATACCGGAAAATCACCATCAAAAGTTTCTACACATTAAAAAGAAAAGAAAATAAAGTGGAAATATGAGGTTCACAAGGTTTGAATGCTAAATGAGGCCATAATATGCGTTTAGGGAAACGTTTTGACTATAGACTGGAACTCAACACGAAATACTAGAGGTAGCAGAAATAAGACACCGAAAAAAAAAAAAAAAAAAAAAAAAAAAAAAAAAAAAAAAACAACAGCTTAACTGCAACTTGTAGGAAAAATAGACTGGAATTTCAACAGTGAAATAACGTATAAAGCAAAGAACAGCAAGTAAATGGATGCGAAAACATTGTAGTCTGTTCCAATTTCACTCATTCTCGACATTCAGCAAGTGGTATGTGAAGTGTCAAATGTCGTAAGAATTTAAGATGATTGCTAAGAAATGAAGAATTTGCTACCTGCGACGATATTCCGAATTTCTGAGAGACAGAAATAATTTGCGAACCTATTGGACCAAATACTGTGGTCGCAAGTCCCTAAGCTTACGAACTACTTATACCTTAAACTAACTTACACTAAGGACAACACACCACGCACTTACACAAACGCACACACACACACACACACACACACACACACACACAGCCGGCCGCGGTGACCAATGGGACTGCGGCGCGCCAGTCTCGGTCTGCCCGGCCACTGCGGTCGGGGGTTCGAATCCCCCCTCGGGCATGTATATTTTTGCCGTCCTTAGCTAGTTCATACGTAGTTTGTAAGTTTAGGGATTGATGACCCCGTAGTTAAGTCCCATAAGCTCTACAAACATTTGAATATTTTTGAACACACATACATGCCCGAGGGAGGAGTCGAACTTTCGGCGGAATCTTCCGCCGAGTTCGTAGCATGAGGCCGCAGACCACGAGACCATTCCACGCGCAGAATAGATCTGGCTATCAGCTTAATTGAATGAATATTGTCAAGTGGTTAGAAGATGATAGAACGTGAAATGGAATGTTATGGTCTTTACGTAGACTGTCAGGTAGCAGCTAAAGTTGACGATAAACTGAGTTCATAGTGTAGTTTCAGAGGAAAGATAAGGCTGTAACCTGTAACCAACGGTGTTCATATCAATAATGGACCTTATGTTGAAAATGATGGACTCTCAGATTGAGATTAAAATAGGTAAAACCAAATAAGCCGACTTAGTGGTGGTGGCAGATTCGATTCGAAGGTAACAATCTAACATTTCAGAGTTAATTATGATTAGCTTCCCAAAACCTGTTTCTCTCTTTTGATTCTAACTCATGTGATTACTGGTTCAAATGTTCAAATGTTTGTAGAACTTAACTACGGGGTCATCAGTCCCTAAGCTTACAAACTACTTATGAACTAGCTAAGACTAAAGACGGCACAAATATCCATGCTCAAGGGGGGATTCGAACCCCCGACCGTAGTGGCCGTGCAGACCGTGACTGGAGCGCCTCAGTCTCCTCTGCCACCGCGGCCGGCGAGATAAAATTCCATTGTGTGTGTGTGTGTGTGTGTGTGTGTGTGTGTGTGTTGTGTGTGTGTGTGTGTGTGTGTGTGTGTGTGTGTGTCTGTTTGAGTGGGTGGGAGGGTGAGTTCGGTATCGAGGAAGACCGAAGCTAAAGAAGATTAAGCTCGTTAGGACTATATAACGGGAGTAACTTTTATAGCACGCACGTAAATTAATTCCCGAGTTGGCCTCCTTGGGATATTCACAGAGAGAGAGCGGCAATCAGTATGACGCGTGCGGTAGCTGTGAACATGACGCGCGCAGGCCTGCCGCAGACGTCAATCAGCAGCGGGCGAGTAACGAGCGAGTGCGCCGACCGCGCTGTCACCTGTGACAGGACGCGCTCCCCCTGCCGGTGAACAGGCCTCAACCTGCGACTGACAGGTGCCAAAACTTTGATACCTGCCATCCGATTACAAACTGGCGGGGCAGGCGCGCCGCACAAAACAATTAGCTGGTCAGATGACAAATCACACGTCATATGGGGACAGTTAGTCGTATCAACCTTTTAGCGTGATTTATTTATTTGGTGAGTAACGTTTCGTATTGGATATAGTGACACGCCGAACACTCAAATAAAGGTTCTAGTGGGACGAAACATGACTCTATGTTACTTATTTTAAATTCAATTAAGAAAGGACAACTAGCAACAGACAGAATTTGGTAAGGCAGTATCGCAATTGCATTAAGTATGTGAAGTTCCGACATGTTGGAGTATAATAACACTTGTTTGTCAAAATAGTCATTTTCCTTAAATTATTCTCAGTGGTTTTCTTCTATTCTTTACAGTGTTGTGATTGTTTTGTACAATGCAGTCCACTCTCAACCTATAGCAAATGTTAAAATGTTTGTATTTATATGAGACCAAACTAATGTCCTAGACTTACAAAGTACTTACATTAAGTTAAACCAACCTAAGGACAACATACACACCCATTCCCGAAGGAGGACTCTGAACCTCCGACGCGAATGGCCGCACGATCTGTAACGTGGCTCCCCAAAAAACAGCCATTTCAGCGAAGCTCAAAGCATTTCCTCATACGTAAATGTGATCATAATCATCTTTCTCAACTGCAAGGTCATCAGTCCCTCAACTTACTTACAAACTACTTATGAACTAACTTTTACTAAAGACAACACAATCATCCAGCCACAGATTGGATTCGAACCCCCGATGAGGAATGGCCTCGCGCATCGCAGCATAGCGCCTCTATTCGCTCGGCCGCTCCGCCGCGGCTTTTCTTCAGCTTGTCTCAGTTCATGAGTCACTGTTCATGATTCTTACCTTCCATTTCTCTCCGTCCAGGAGTCCTTCCCGCCTGGCCCTTCCCTCTCAGTTCTTCAGTGATGCAGTCCATCCGTCTTTCCTTTGGTCTGCCTCTTCTTCTCCTGCCCTCCACTTGTAACTCCATTGTTCTCTACAACAGATGTCCCCCATCCCTTCTTATCACATGCCCGTACCATTGTAATCTTCGTTCCTGGGCTTTCTTCGATGCCTACACTACACTTGTCTGCTCTCGAATAAGATCATTTCTTATTTCGTCCATCCTTCTTTTCCCCGTCATTCACCTCAGCATTCGCATCACAGCCACTTTTAATTTCATAACCTTCCACAAATTTCATATGAAACAGACAAATTCTCACTTCATTAATTACATAATTACAATATAATGTATCACATACTGTATATGTGTGTGGAAACTCTCCGATAGGAAGAAGGCTATACATCTATGCAGTGTATGATTTATTACATGTAGCTGACTAGTTATTAATGATGACTTGCAAGACACTGGAACAGTACGATCACACTTACTTCTGATACGATGGTTTGACAATGAACTGAATTATCCAAAACGTCTCACCACAGAGCTATGATTATTACCGGAAGTGCGACGGATATTTAAAATATAAGCAACCAGTTTGACATAAACTAGCTTTATAAGATTTCGGATATTTAGCGTCATTCTTTAGATATATAACAGTGCCATTGTACAAATAAGGGCACTAACTGCCCGAAACAACTCTAATAAAAACAATTTAAGTTCAACTTTTTGCTTCTAGTAAAAAAAATAACATTTGAATAATAGTTCTAAAAAATGATATTCTTAAACGATCTTAAACTTTCTCTTGTCGGAAATTAAAAACGCAAAAATTTTGCTGTTCAAATAACTGACAGTTATTGCAGTTATTGCAGTATCATTCCACCATTATCCCAAAATATTTTTCTTGCGAACGTATTTGTGTCCTTTTATCACAGAACAATAAATCTTTGTCAGCCTTTCGTTGTTTTGAAGTTTTCATACAAACTTCCTCTCTGCCAAGTCTCCTTTTACTCCAATTGGTCCTTTCTCATGTCTTTTCCCCCCACTGTCATTATCCCTTTGTTTCTCGATCTCCGACACCATAGTTTTTGCCTCTGTGTTTGTCTGCAATTGTCTTTCCCATTCTCCTTCTCACACATTGTCACTGTGTCTACCATTACCACAGTCTTCTGTCATAACACTTGTACTTTCGGATGCATTATTCGGACTTTAATATGTCAGATTAGGGACGGGGGGAGGAAATTTTTCTTCTTATGGTTCGTTAGTCTCTAGGATCGAGAACCACAATCCCTCAAGCTTATTGATCATCTCTACTCACGTCTCATTACAACGTTTAGTCTCTATTTTAAATGTTCAAATGTTTGTATAGTCTATGGGACTTAACTACGGGGTCATCAGTCCCTAAACTTACAAACTACTTATGAACTACTTACGAACTAGGACGGCACAAATATCCATGCCCGAGGGGGGGGGGGGGATTCGAACCCCCACCGTAGTGGCCGTGCAGACCGTGAATGGAGCGCCTTAGTCCCCTCGGCCACCGCGGCCGGCAGTCTCTATTTTGCTCCCACTGTTGCTATCTCCAGGAATTCGTCTTTTTTACTGCCTCAGCCTCTCTCCCATCATCACTGTGTGGTCTCTTCTTCCACCGTCGCAAAAGAATGCGAACATTTTCGCATTCCAAAATTTTTTGCCAAGAAAGCGGAATGACGAGTGAATCAGCTTATTCCCTGCTTTCCTGTCAGTCATTAATAAAGGAACATGTTTAATAACTAGTTTCATTATATAGCTTTTCATTAAACCTTGACAAGGTTTGGGCAAAATTAATTTTGCCTTTTTCAAAACGTGTCTTACAAGTGAAATTATTCATACGTTATTATGAAATACAGTATATGACTGAATGCTATACTCAAATTGCAGCTTTTACTCCGCATGAAGACTTAAAATACAGAATTTTGAAAATTACAGATCGAAATTTCAAACTGTGGAGCAATTACCCGCCCCCCCCCATAAATATATTCACCGTACAATTTGAGGAATATATTAGCCTTTTAGTGCTCCGAAAGAGGCATCTTTCAGCTGGTTCCTCTTCTTTTCCTTGCTACAGCACGGTGTGCAGCTTACACGAGACAAATTCCTCAGATCTGTAGAGATCTGACAGTTTCTATATATGCTTGAGTGCTTTCACATTTAGCTAATGACAAATAACAAAACTAATAGTCATTTATCAATAGAAGATACTGTACTTTGTTCAAAATCAACATACTTCACAGAATGTCTTAAAATAAAATGAAAAATATATTCGCCAAGTCCGCTTGGATATTTGAAGTAAATCGTACGGTTTCGCCATCTGCATGTGACGTCAATATCTCCGAAACGCAATGTCTAACGTTTGAATTCTCAACGTTCAATTTTCGATATCTCGTAAGTATGACAAAGTCAACGACACGAGACGTGTACCCAGCGTATTTTACCTCTGATAACTCTCAAAAATATGTTGTAAATCTTCACGTAATTTAATGATACTCAGTGAAGTATAACTAAAATAAAACCATCAAACAGAGCTAAAAAAAAAAAAAAAAAAGTCGAGTGAAAATTAACATAGTTTTTCGGCTGGACCTTGATGATGGATAAATGGGATAAATGTATCGTAAAACGGAAAAACGAATTTTCTATAGAAATGTCTACAAAATGATTTCCCTAGATTTGGTTCAAATGTTTAAATGTTTGTAAATCTATGGGACCAATCTGCGTGGTCATCAGTCCGTAGCTTACGAACTACTTAAACCTAGGTAAAATAACGTAAGGACAACACACACACCCATGCCCCAGGGAGGACTCGAACCTCCACGGCGAGGAACCGCGCGCTCCGTAGTGAGACGCTTTAGACCGCTCGGCTACTCCACCGCGGCTAGATTTCGTTCCCGGAAAAATCACATCGACCCACATTGACCCCCACAGGTCAACATATGGATGGTGCTAGTATTAGTGTACACAACCCACCATTCAAACAGTAATACCAGAACTTCACTTGTCAAATAGGCCGTATGCCTCTATAATCTGGCTAACAAATATAGGTGCGAAAGACAAATTCATAATTTTAATGTTGTTCAAATGTTTGTTAAGCTTAAGGGAATTAACTGCGGGTTCATCAGTCCCTAAACTTACAAACTACTTATTAACTACCTTATAATAAAGACGACACGAACATCCATTCCTGAGGGGGGGTTCGAATCCCCGACGGGGAACGACCTCGCGCAACGGAGCATAGTGCGTCAATGCGCTTGGCCACTCCGTCGCGGCATGACTTTGTGGACGGCTTGTTTGACTTTTCTAGGTACAAAAAAAGAAGCCAGTAAAGTGAAACGATAATCCGAATAAACACAGTTCTAAACAACAAATTTTACCCCGATAAGCGAATGCCTAATTATATGTATAATTTCGTAAGTAAGCGTACTGCTGGCTTAAGATTTCTTTATTTTGATTTTCTTGTAAATTCTGGTACATTATGTTTCGACAGCAACCTTATCGGTCATGGCTCACCAATACTATGCACCACATGGTACCCTGTTTCGACTGGACGAACACAGTCCTGAGTCGATAAAAGACTCGAATATTGTCCTGACTTAATGAACAGTGTCCTTACGCAGTAAACACTGTCCCGAGTCGATGATCTCTGTCTTGATGGAAAGACTAGAACACTGTCCTGACTTGATTAACTTTGTCATAACATATTGAACACTGTCCTGAGTCGGTGAACACTGTCCTGACTTGACACTACTGGTTTCACAAGCATTCCGATTCTGAGCTTCAGGTAATGCATTTATCAGCGCTATATTAGCAGGTACAGGGTGATCAAAAAGTCAGTTTAAATTTGAGAACTTAATAAACCACGGAATAATGTAGATAGAGAGGTAAAAATTGACACACATGCTTGGAAAGACGTGGGGTTTTATTAGAACCGAAAAAAGTATTGCTAGACACGTGAATCATCTCCTGCGCGTGATGATCGTGTGCTCAGGCGCCAATTTCGTCATGCTTGGCTTGCCAGGTCCACTGACCTCAGTCCGTGAGACTACTGGCTTTGGGATTACCTGAAGTCGCAACTGTATCGTGATCGACCGACATCTCTGGGGATGCTGAAAGACAACATCCGACGCCAATGCCTCACCGAAACTCCGTACATGCTTTACAGTGCTGTTCACAACATTATTCCTCGACTACAATTATTGTTGAGGAATAATGGTGAACATATTGAGCATATTTGCTTTGTCTTAATCTGTTATACTAATTATTGCTTTTCTGATCAGATGAAGCGCCCTCTGTTGGACATTTTTTGAACCTTTGTTTTGTTTTCGTTTTAATAAAACCCCATGTCAATCCAAGCATATGTGTCAATTTTTACCTGTCTATCTAAATTATTCCGTGATTTATAAAGTTTTCAAATCTATACTGACTTTTTGATCACCCGGTATTAAATAGAAATTTATAATTAACATGGCCGAATTAGACTAACACAGCTTAAGGAATATTGGGAGGGTGAAGGTCGGGGTGAGAGTTTAAAATAGGGAAAGTTTAATTTTGAAATATTCACAACACACGGTAGCACCAGATTCAACTTGGTGCAGTCTACGACGAGCAAACACACATGGCAATTGCAACACAAAAATCTATAGTCTCCATCTGGAGATCCACATGCCGACTGTGCAGAGCGACGCCGCGCCCGGCCAGCTACACCACTCGCTCCCGACTCGTCACTTCCTGGGGCCGCGCGCGCGCGCCAAAAGCCCAACTGCAGGTTTTTTTCCCTACGTCATCAACTTCCCCATGTGAGCTGTTCTAACCGACTTGCCAACGTACAGCGCTCAGCCAATACATTTCTAAAACTTTACTTAAAATCAAAATAATTACACTACACATTAAACAAAAGTCTTCTTAGTTTTTTATATTGGTATAAACATCCTTTGTACTATTTATTATAATCGTGCAATTTCTTATATCACAGATAAGTGATTTAACTGAAAACTTCAAGATAAAATACACAAGATTAATTGAAAATAAAATGAGAAATAGTTAATATATTATTTTTATAAACAAACATTGCCATGCTAGTTGTGTAACAGTCTTGTATTCATTGGTAATTTATTACTTTTCATTGTCAATTAAACATATTACGCCAGATGTGACTATATCAGGTAATGTATTGTTTATTTGTCAACAGGCTATTTTGTAATGAGGGCCTTAAAGGTACCTAACTACATCGTATTACTTCAAATGCAAGTAGTATTAGAATATTGTATTTCACTCTGTGCACTGCACTGCGCCTGGCACTCGCCATTGTCCCTCTCTCCCCTCACCAGAAACTAGCCTGGAAAATCCTAAGTTGGAACAAGCCACCAACGTCGGCCTGCTCGCCGCCTCCCCTCAGCTACAAGCACACAGCAAATCTCAACGTGGAGAATTTCTGCCTATGGCCTAACTATAAATGTTGTCACCCAACTGCGTACATACATTGCTACCATAATTATTAAGATTACAATTTTGTAACATTTGGTGCATTGGCATGGTCAATGTTTGCAGTGCACTTCATACTGTTTAATTACAAATGCTATTAATTACCAATATTTCTAATGGGCGGTAATCTCACAATATTAAATGAAAAATCGCTTGAAAGAAATATATGAATTTCTTCATAAGGAAAGCAACCATAACTGTTACGTCACGAAATCGCAATTTAAATTATGTAGAAAAGTACATTATTAATACAAAGAATTTCTTACAAGTGGGAAGATTATTGCGATCACAGCAACACATCTAAATGGGAATTATTCTTTTTGTGGCACGACTTGAAGAGTTAATTATGCTACAGGTAATATTGCGGAATGTAAGGAACAACTAGACGCTGTGCGTGTATTTAACGACTTTGGGAAACGCTGTTGATTCAGGCTGCCGAGCATACCGCCAGCGAAATGTTGCGTGTTTGCGGGAAGCCGGCATGTAAACATATCTCTGCTGTAAGCTGACGCGCAAATATGAAACGTTTGCTGTGGAGGGCCGTGACATTCGACGCTGAAACGTGAGCAGCAGCAGCAGCCCGTGGCCCGCGGCTATCACTGACTTGTGCACCGAATGTCTCGCTGAAACGGAATATTGATGGTTATTTACTGGTGCTGGCCGAATTCAATGTTGCACGTTTCCGTACTGAGGTCGAAGGAAGGTAAACTAATATATTTCGCCAAAATGCAATGAATCACTGCCCTAAAAAATTTTCCGACGTACATTACACTAGAGATTGCTCGTTTTTTATTTTCCTTCGGAGATTTAAATATCGGCAAAGCTGCAAAATACACTGCCTGACAACAGAAAATTAAGCACCCGGAAGAGATGATGGACTATCTGTGCAAACTTCTAACACTTCATCATCAGCCATGCGCGAAACTATTTGGCCTATTCCCGTGTACTCATACCTATATCCTGTGTGTCCAAGACTTAATGTGTGTACAAGTATAATATACTATAGTAAAACAAAGGTAATGGAATGTAATGTCAGAAAATCAGGCGATGCTGAAAGAATTAGATTAGGTAATGAGACAATAAAAGTAGTAGATGAATTTTGTTATTTGGGTAGTAAGGTAACTTATGATGGCCGAAGTAAAGAAGATATAAAATGCAGAATGGCTATGAGAAGAAAAGCGTTTCTAAAGAAGCGAAACTTGTTAACATCCAATATTAATTTAAATGTTAGGAAGACCTTTCTGAAAGCATTTGTCTGGAGTGTAGCATTGTATGCGAATGAAACGTGGACGATAAGAAGTTCAGATAAAAAAATGATAGAAGCTTTTGAAATGTGGTGCTACAGACTAATGATGAAAATTAGATGGGTAGATCACATAACTAATGAGGAGGTGCCTAACCGAATCGGGGCGAAAAGGAGTTTCTGCCATATCCTAAGAGAAGGGCTAGATTGTTTGGACACATTCTGAGACATCAAAGAATTGTCAACTTAGCATTAGAAGGAAGCGTGTGGGGTAAAAAATCGTAGAGGGAGACCGAGGAACGAATATAGTAAGCAGATTCAAAAGGATGTAGGTTGTCGAACGTATTCTCAGATGAGGAGACTTGCACAGGACAGGGTAGCATGGAGAGCTGCATCAAACCAGTCTGCGGACTGAAGACAACAATAACTAAATGAGATGAGACACAATGTTTCCTTCCTTTGTATAAAATTTTCTCATTCTGATCAGCTATTTACTTAGTAATGACTGAGAGCGATGTACCTGATAGCGATGTGGGAAAATAACTATCGTTGCATGAAGAAATGGCCACGCAGTTGTTTAATCTATGCATCAGACAGCTTCGATACCTCGTAAACGGGTTTTACAGTTATCTTTACTAGAAACTTTATGTGAAAGTTTATTTTTTCCAGTAACAATATAATCTACTTAATCACTACCATTAATCTGTCGCATTATTTTTGAAAAAAAAATATTCATTCCTTGTCTCAACTGGTAATGTTGCACATTTCAACTCTGTACAAAGTTACACCATAAAAATCATCCAGAAAGGACTTCCTTTCACATTTTCTCGTTATTGGTGGATTGTGCTGCACATACTGTCTGTTTCGACACAGAAAATTGTAAACATAATCATTTGTCTCCTTCATGTTTATTAATTAAAAAAATAATTTGTTAAAGCAAGGGGAGGCAGAATGATGTATTCGAATAAAAACTTGTCAAAATCTTACTTCTGCCTTCGAAACGTATATATGACACTATACAACTGAAGATTGAATCATAATTCCGAAATTCTGTCTTCTAAATTATTGCATTAAGCTTCGTGATACTATTGTGTTAAACGCAGACGGGAAAATAAATCGATCCTTGGGCAGTAGGTGCAGAGGCACAGATGAATGTTACCCACAGATGTAACATTAGCGTCACACCATAGAACTATACTCATATTGCCACGAGACCCCACGTTAAACGACTGCCGGCCTCGCGCAAGGGATAGCATCACCGATTGCGGTGCTGAAGGTCGTCGGTTCAATCCAGTCGAGCGGCAAAAATTTATTTCTTTGAAATTATCATTTCCAGAATGTTCTACATGTTTCCTATGTTCACTTGTAATTGCTACTTGTTTCTTATGATAACTATTCTTATAATTTCTGATACATTCTGTCTGTGTATAAATAGCAGAGCACTCTGCCTGAGAGGCAGTCAGTGCTGCGTGTATGTTTCAGTTCGCAATAAAGCTGCTTTCAGTATAAGTGCTGTGTTCAGTGGACAGTCGAAATCAAACCTGCTTCCTTGCTGTTTGGTGGAGGCGCCGGGCATCATGAGCAACAACTGCATCAACAGGGCTCCGATTAGGCAACGTAGAAGCCGTCGCTTACACGGACAAGAATACAAGGGATATACCGCGTACCTCCTTCCAAAAGTCCGTATCATCAGAAGAGCCATGGACACAAAACCAGTGGTAAGCCAGCTGCACATCAGACACCCGTCGGTGTTCTCTGGAGACGCTGGATAGGACCCTAACAAATGGCTAAAAGAGTTCGACCGAGTCGCCAAGTACAACAGGTGGCATCATACAATGTGCTTGGCCAACGTTTACTTCTACCTGGACGGAACAGCCCAGCAATGGTTTGGAAACAACGAAGACAAGCTGAATGACTGCGAAACGTTCCAGACCGAACTTAAGAAGACGTTTGGAGACCGACAGCGACAAATCCGCTCGGCGGAAGAACAACTGATGAACCGGGCCCAACGACATGGTGAGCCGACACAGTCGTAAATACAGAATGTTTTGGCCCTGTGTAACATAGTCAATCCGAATATGACTGAGGCCGACAAGATCACGCATCTGAAGAAGGGTATTGCAGAAGACATGTACCAAGCTCTTTTGATAAAAGACGTCGCTACGACGAAAGAGTTCATCAAGTGGTGCCAGCGTTTTGAAGAGATGCTACAAATGAGCGTTGGAGGAAATAAGTATGACAGACTCCCAAATGTAGTCCCTATGGCCGTTGTGGAAGACCAGCATGACTTCGCTTCACTCATACGGCAAATTGTGAGAGAATAATTACAACAATTTACGCAGCTGGGACTATTAGACCAAGCGAGCATCAGATTATGGGCGTGAATTTAAGCCCTGTAAGTCACAAGGGAGCCGACGTCGCTGAGGAAGAGGTATTTTAGACATTAGCTCCTGTCTGTCCCACCAATCGCACCCGACGTGAAGAATAGTGTCGCCCTGCTATGACTTATGCTGCAGCCGCCAAGCTGCAGCCGCCAAACGGCAGCCTATTAACCGGCGGACGCGACCACAACCAACTCCCCCGGTAACTATGACGCCCCGCAGAAGAACAGACGTCTGGATGACGGAAGACAACACACCACTGTGTTTCCACTGTGGGCGCCCTGAACAACTAGAATTGTAAACAGATGTGAAAACACACTTGATCTCTTAGCAACAAATAATCCTCATAACGAGCATCAAAACGGATACAGGTATTGGTGAACACAGAGCTGTCGTAGCGGGATTGAATATCGAAAGTACCCAATTATATATATATATATATATATATATATATATATATATATATATATATATATATATATATATATATCGAAAAGTATATTTGTTCAGGAAAGCAGATAGAAATAAAATACATTGCTTCTTGAAAGACAGCTTCTACTCGTTTCTAACACTAAACGTAGGTGTATGGTGGCTCAAATTCAAAGAAGTGGTATCGACAGCAATTGACAGTTTTACACCAAATAAATTAATAAAAGAAGTAGGTGACCTCCCTTAGTATACAAAACAGATAAAGCACAGATGCAAAAGCATGCTAAAGGCATGCTAAATTTAAACGAACACAAAATCCCCAGGTTTGGCGATCCTACACAGAAGCTGGAAATTTAGCGAGGATCTCAGTGCGAGATGCCTAATATACTTACCACAACGAAACTCTTTCTCCAAATTTGACTGAAAACCCAAAGAGATTTTGGTCATATGTTAAATACACTAGGGGCAAAACACAAACAATACCCTCACTACGTGATAGTAATGGCGATCCTGCCTATGACAGCGCTACTAAAGCAGAGTTACTAAACATAGATTTTAGAAACTCATTCACCAAAGAAGACGAAACCTATATTCCAGATTTCGAATTACGAACAGAGGCCGTAATGAGTAACGTAGAAGTAGATATCATCGGAGTAATGCAGCAACTAAAATCGCTTAACAAGAACAAGTCTTCTGGTCCGGATTGTATACCCATTAGATTTCTATCTGATTATGCTGAAGCGATAGCTGCTTACTTAACAGCAATATACAACCGCTCTCTAAATGAAGGATCTGTACCAAAAGATTGGAAAGTTGCACAGGTCTCACTTATATTCGAGGAAGGCAGTAGGAGTAACCCAGCCGGCCGCGGTGGCCGAGGGGACTGAGGCGCTCCAGTCACGGTCTGCACGGCCACTACTGTCGGGAGTACGAAACACCCCTCGGGCATGGACTTTTGTGCCGTCCTTAGTATTAGTTAGTTCATAAGTAGTTTGTAACTTTAGGGACTGATGACCCCGTAGTTAAGTCCCATAAGCTATACAAACATTTTAACATTTGAATTGCAGTAACCCACTGAACTACAGGCCTATTTCATTGACGTCAATTTGCAACATGGTTTTGGAAGATATCCTGTATTCAAGTGTTATGAATTATCTCGAACAGAATGATCTTTTGACCCAAGGTCAACACTGATTTAGAAAATATCGCACATGCGAAACACAGCTAGCTCTTTATTCACACGAGGTGATGAGCGCTATCGACAAAGGTTCGCAAATCGATTTCTTGATTTCCAGAAGGCTTTTGAAACCATACCTCACAAATGGCTTTTAATAAATTTGCTTGGTTATGGTATATCGCCCCAAATTTGCGATTGGATAGGGGATTTCCTGGCAGAGAAGACACATTTCGTAGTAATCGATGGTAAGGCATCGACTAAAACAGAGGTGATATCGGGCGTTCCACAGGGTAGTGTTATTGGTCCTCTGCAGTTCCTGATATACATAAACGCTTTAGGGGAAAATCTAAGTAGCTCTCTTAGGTTGTTTGCAGATGACGCCGTCATTTACCGTCTAGTAGAATCATCTGAAGATCAAAACCAAAGCAGAACTATCTGAATAAGATATCACTATGGTGTAAAAATTGGCAATTGACTATAAATAATGAGAAGTGTGAAGCCGTCCACATGAGTACGAAAAGAAATCCGTTAAACTTTGTTTACAAGATAAATCAATCAAACGTGAAGGCCGTAAACTTCACAAAATACCTAGGAATTACTATTACTTCAGACTTAAATTCGAAAAAACACGTAGATAATGTCGTGGGAAAGGCGAACCAGAGAGTGCGTTTTATTGCCAGAACGCTTAAAAGATGCAACAGAACTACTAAAGAAACTGCATACACTACGCTTGTCCGTCCATTTTTGGAGTATTGCTGCCCAGTGTGGGGTCCTTATCAGGTGGGTTTGACGGAGGACATCGAAAGAGTCCAGAAAAGAGCAGCTCGTTTCGTATTGTCACGATACAGGGGAGACAGCGTTACGAAAATGATACAGGATCTGCGATGGGAATCATTACAACAACGGCGCTTATCGCTGCGGCGTGGGCTACTTACGAAACTCCAATCGCCAACATTCTCCTCCGAATGCGAAAATATATTGTTGACTCCCACTTACATAGGTAGAAGTGACCAACAGAATAAAATACAAGAAATCAGAGCTCGAACGGAGAGATTCAAGTATTCTTTCTTTCCGCGCGCTATTCGAGAATGAAGTGGGAGATAAATAGTATAATGGTGGTTCGATGAACCCTCTTCCAGGCACTTAAATGTGATTTGCAGAGTATCCCATGTACATGTAGATGTCGTACGCTACTGCAGGGGGAGAAGGCGAGTATTCGACGATTATTTTGCCCCAAGACGTCAGCCACCAGAGCGGTTCTATCCGAGGCAGTCACCTGCTGATGAGTTCAATCGACTTATGGGAAGAAGCCCATCGCCATACCCTGGACGAGGTCGCTCCCCGACGCGCCGCTGCCGTTCACCGTGGCCGCACAGAGGTACCAGCCGTTCCCCTAGCACCCAGGAAAACTAAGCGAGGCGAACATCTACGGAGGTGAGGCCGCCGCAGATGAAAATCCTCCATGGACGAAATCTCATCGAAGTCATAAACGACGGCCAACCTGTCCGTGCACTGGTTGATTCCGGAGCTTCTTTCTCTGTATTGTCGGATAATTACCGCCGCATTCTAAAGAAGACAATGTTATGTGATACGGGGGCAACCCTGATGAATGTCGCAAATGAAAAGGAATGTCCATCCAGCAGGAACTTGTGTCGCAGGAATAACCATTAACAACAGGACCCAGCCGTCTGAATTTGTCGTTTTAACAGAATGTAGTCATAACACCATCCTCGCATGGGACTTCCTTCAGGCATCCCGAGCCATCATTGACGATGTGACGATCCCGCCGATGACAATGAGACGAGTTGCAGTCACAAACACAGATGATCGGTTAAACTGTTAAATGCTTGTTGATAGTAAAAGGTTTATTAGGCTCACAAATGACATTTACATACCACCGGTTATCGTAAGCATTACCGGTGGTTGAGAAGAGATTTGGATCACAAATTGTCACAAGCAGTCACAAATTATCCCCAGAGGAATGTGTATCGGGACAGCTGAACCAATCTAGGACGGTGAGCTCAACGTCATCAATGAAGACCCACGCCCTGCTGTTAGTACAGACAACACTCTGGAGTAAACAAACGTGGAACTGCTAATAGGGCCTGGAGTGACCAAGGAACAACGACAGCGGGTGTTAGCTGTACTACGCCAATTTTCGGGTGCATGGGAAACGTCAGACGAAACGGCCCACGATAAAGCACCGTATCAATACTGGGGATCATTCGCCAATTGGCCAGCGTTCGTATAGAGTGTCGCCAGCTGAAAGACGGATAATTCTTGAGGAATTGGAAAATATGTTGCAAGATGACGTTATTCTACCTTCGGAGAGTCCTTGGTCATCTCCGGTGGTCCTCGTAAAGAAGAAGGATGGCACGTGGCGATTCTGTGTCGACTATCGTCGGCTGAACAGAATCACAGATGTGTACCTAATTCCGCGCTTCACGACACATTAGCCTGCTTGAAAGGAGCTACATACTTCTCAACTAAGGACATGTAGACAGGTTACTGGCAAATCGAGGGAGAAGGCGACTTTTATTACACCTGACGGCCTCCATGAATTCAAAGTAATGCCATTTGGATTATGTAATGCACCGGCCACATTCGAACGCATGATGGACAACTTGCTCCGACTAGTGTCAACTCCCTATTTTGTTAATTGATTTGTCATAAACCTCTCAACTGCTATCGATATTATTTTTATTATTTATTTCGTTATGTCGCGTAGAATGATATAATTTTGGAAGCATGTATTTATTAATAATAAACGTTATATGTTAGAAAAATTTGTGAGAGAGAGTTATTAATAAAAATAGATTAAAATATAAAGCGTGGTGGAGCGGATCTCCGTGAAAGTTATTGTTTATGTCCTTATATGTCATTTCATACCTGTCGTTCTGCGGTATAATTTCAGATGAACGTTCAGTGGTAAGTTCGCGAATACAATTAGTAAAGTGGAAATTATAAAATGTATCGCATACCGAATGTAGTTTTAAGGCTTGAGATTGTCAGCGAGTAAATACAAATGTTGAAATTTTTGTTGCAACTCGCTAAGTATTCTCTCATATTTTCTCAATAAAGTATTGTTGCATGATGTGACAGACTCTCAATGTCTATGATGTTATACCTCTTGAACTATGTGTCATAGTTGGTTTTTACACACAGCGATTTTTTTTCTGGCGCTAAGGAATATTTTTACCAAATATGGTTGAAATCGCTCCTTTAGGAGGCAATGTTGAAAATTTTCGTGTGTTGAGACAGTTTTACGTGAATTTCATTGTTTAAAACGTCACATCAGTGACTGCTGTCTGATAGTAAGGAATATGAATACCAATTTTCGTTAAAATCGATCAAATAGTTAAAGAGATATCAGGATATTACAAATACACACACATATACATTAATACATTTTCTATTGTGAACTATCTTCATCAATTTTACTGCAGGATAAAGAGCTTTCTGGAGACCACTTTCCCTTTGTAAGAAGTTCGGCTCAACCGATCTCCGGCTTTAGCCATCTCTCACTACCTATAATCAGTTGTGTGTGGAGCTCTGGTACTTACCCTACATAACTCCATCAATTTACAACTGCTAAATAGGTGCTTTCAAGATCTTCAGTCGCCCTATGTGTGACTTTGCAACTTTCAGATTGAATCCTTTGTGTGTGATCCCGAACCCCTATACACTAAAAAAAATTGACCAGTCACTTCACAAAGCCGCGCCTACCCTAATAGCCACTTCCTGTGCTTAGTGCACGCCTTACCTACTTATCGGAACCTGAAACACCGCCACCCTATGGCGCAAATAGAAACATCACATCCGCAGAATCATCTGGACATCTGAACCATACCCTACACTCGGCTCTGTACTAGTGGTCCACAGGACGTCCTGGTAAATATGATGCAGATGGTCAGGTGGTCAGCTCTGCCCACTATTTCAAGAAACAGAGACATTACTACTTCAGATAACCGCCAGAAACGCGAAAGAATCTCCTCCGATTCAAAGCGACACAAGTCGTCGGTGGTAATGTGAGCCACCGTTTGCAGTTGACACTTCAACTATACACGAAAACAAATGAAACAGATATCTGAACCAAGGAAGTTAAAGGGAGATCGCATTGTCTATGCTGAGCACACACGTCAGTTGAAGCCTGTCCGCCATCTTGCTGAGTTGTCGAATGCTATTTCTATGTTAAAACTATGCGTCAAGTCAACTGTCTTACTGCTACTGCAGTGAATTGTAAGTCAGTGCAAAATATGTATTTTCAAACAGTATATTGTCTTGAATAAATACTAATGAATTCTTATCGTAAGATATTTGAAGCATTAATTTTAACGCTAATTTTCACACTTTTAACAGGTTGTACATCACGACAAAACCGCCGGACATGTTATTCCTATTTTTAAGTGACATAAAACATCAGCTCTATAATAAGAATACTTCTCCAAGACTCAGAAATATGACGGAAGCAGGCTTCACATTTTCAACGTAAGGGCATCTCCCAATATTCTAACCTCCTTTGATCAGAACTTATTGCTACATACCGCCTGTTATCGCACCACCCAATAAAACTCAGACTTTTCTGAGATCGCCTACCGTCGCAAATATGAGGTTCCAAAAATTGCAGATAATTCGTAGTTTGGCTGTAACTGAGTGTTGCCATGACATGCCACCTAGGCACTAGCCTTTGTCGAATGTATAACCACCAGAAGTTTCTATTATTATATGCTTGGTAGTTATTGTTGAATGTTGCATTGAGTAGAACATGTTGACACACATTTTTCTAAGAGAGAAGATCAATACGTCATTAAGTTTTTCGTTAAATGCAAGGAAACCCTCACCGAAGCATACAAATGATGCAGGCAGCCACGGTGATTGCTCAAGTTGTAATTGGTGTTACAAATGGTTCAGGCGCTTTGAAAATAGTTAGATTTAAGTTAAATGTGACCCTCATTCAGGACGAATTCGACGTCTACCGGAATCGCTCATGTGAGGAACATCAACAAAATGGGGCGTGCCAATAGAGACTTGGATAGAAATCAATCTAATTCGCACAAACTTTAAAATTTATTTCATAAGGTGACCGGTTTCAATACTTGATTAGATCATCAGCAGGCCCTTTGTAATACAAAAGACGATTTGCCTTAGTGGGAAACAAGTACACCAATAATTATAGTTTACACAATTTTATTTGGTTACTCATAAATACTTGAAATTTCTTTTCACAAATTAAAATCATGGTAACAGCATATAACTTTTATACATTATAAAAAGCCTTTTTGCGTCATAATTTTATATTTTATATCCACTAGGGTTATTTACATTTTTACGTACGTAACTTCTGTAGGACAAGCCTCATTAGTGACCGACGTGCTTTTGCTGTAGGCGACGGCTGTAGCTTATACTTCATAACTCGCAGGGTCACCACGCTGTTTACGAGCCTCCACACACATGCAACCCACCCATCACCTCGAGACGACAATAAAGTACACTTTAGGTTCTAAATATTATGATTCATTACTGGAAATTTTATACGCTAGAATTTCTGGTGTACCTGATTCTCTCTAAGGAAAATTGTCTTTTATATTCCAATCAAATGGTCCGAGGATGACCTAATTAGGAATCGAAACCGGTCACCTTACGATATATATTTTTATTATTTATACGAACCAGGCTGATTTTTATTAGTAGTAAAATTTTATCACAGAAAGCCGAAAAATGAAATAATCCCCAGTCCTAATAAAGCAGGTGCATACAGGTGTGAAAATTACAAAACCATCAGTTTAATGTCATTTTAACACGAATTACTTACATGAGGATGGAAAGGCTGATGGATGCTGACCTCGGGGAAGATCAGCTCGAATTAAGGAGACATGTAGGAACACGTAAGGCAATACTCTCCTTAAGACTTATCTTGGAAGACACATTAAGCAAAGACAAACCTACATTTATAGTTTTTATACATTTGGAGAGAGCTTTTGACAATGTTGGTTTGAATTCACTCTTTCAAATTCTGAGGTTATCATGGGTAAAATATAGGGAACGAAAGGTTATTTACTACCTGTACATTAATCAAACAGCGATTATTACTGTTGAAGGGCATGAAATGGATGCAGTGGTTGGGACAACAGGATATATTATATATATATATAATTTTCGTTACACCAGTCGATTATTATATTTTATCAAAGGTATTATTCATACAAACGCTGTCGATAACTTTGAGTAAACGTCTTAACGTCTTATAACAATTTTATACGGGTTGTAATGAGACTGTCTAACAGTAATATTGGAATAATAAATCCCTTTTTTTCTATACATTTTACAACAACAACAAAAATAATTTCCCTAGCAGTGATTTTAAGCTTCAATGAGATGTTACATCGTTTTATGAGGACGTTACGTTGAGATCATTAGTTACCTATCTTGAAACACTCTACTTACAGGATGTATGGACAGGTTTATAGCGAAAGTAATTCCTTATTTTCCTATCTCCTACAAAAAATCCTCAAAGGAAAAAAAAGATAATAAACTTTATGAGGATGTTACATCTGTTGAGGATTATTGAGTTTTAATCATTATTTGAGCGTTCCATTATAAGTTCATTGGAGCATGATACATCAGACATGATAATCAACTCTGTAAATCTTTGAGTGTTTTACTCGCCAAACTTTTAACTCTGACGCCTACAATAGGCTCTAGTGAGCCACGGGGGAAGTATTGTTTAAACCATGCCGCTCCAGTGAACCGCAGCATTGAGGTCTAATCGATTAAAGCTCACATAAAAGCTTGTGTAAAGCTGCGATGTGTGAAAAGCCACACTGGGGATCAGGGGTAACCTATCCGAACGTATACACCCTGTTTCCTACACCAGCGCTCTTGTTACAAAGAGTTAAATTCACTTACAGCTAACCACGCTATTAGACTAGTCCATGGGTGAGAGTGAACATTGGAGATCGGACAGATCAAAGAGTAATAACTTCGTTTAGCGACGAAGGAGTCTAATTATAAGTTTTTGCTACAATTATCAACTTCGGAGGTTTCGAAATTCGTGAAGGTGAAGTTATAACTGAAGTTCTTGTTGGCTGCATTCCTGATATGGAATTTGTTGGAAAAGTAGCAGCCAGGTAAGTGTGGAACTGTTGTTGTTTGAGGAGCACAGCTGAAATATAGAGGAAGGGTTTTTTTCTGCTGCAGCTACGCCAATCTATCTCAGTGAATCTGGGAGTATGCAATGCCACGTGGAAGTACCTGTGCAGTCAGGAGTCAAAGGTTACGGATCGTGCGGTAGCTCGCGTCGGAGTTTCGAGTCCTCCCTCGGGCGTAGATGTGTGTGTGTTGTTGTTAGTATAAGTTACTTAAAGTAGTTTGTAATCCTAGGACCCAATGACCAGGAATAGTCTGGTTCCATATAATTGCAAACATTGTAGTATGCAGTCCTCGCAATAGGGGAGTTAGAGTTTAACGCCCCGTCGACAGCGTAGTCATCAGAGGCGTAGATTCGCTGGGAGTTGTGGGTAAGGATGGGGAAGTAAATCGGCCGTGCCCTTTGAACGTACCATCCCGGCATTTTCCAGGAGTTATGTAGGTCATTCACAGAAAACCTAAATACGGGTGGCCGGAGGTGGATTTGAACCACCCTCCCGAATGCGAGTCCAGAAAAAAAATGTTCAAATGTTTGTTAAGCTTATGGGACTTAACCACGGGGTCATCAGTCCCTAAACTTACAAACTACTTATGAACTACTTACGAACTAGGACGGCACAAATATCCATGCCCGAGGGGGGATTCGAACCCCCGACCGTAGTGGCCGTGCTGACCGTGACTGGAGCGCCTCAGTCACCTCGGCCACCGCGGCCGGCGCGAGTCCAGAGTGACGTACTAGAATCCTATATTGAAAGTAAGTTCAGTGGTATATCTGCATTCAATTTGCAAAATGTGACATGAATGTAGGTACTACGACGGCGGTTTCAAAAGTTCTCGGAAGCACCACAAGAGGTCAGCGCTAGCGCAAAGAGCTGTTCACGTGATATCCGTTGGACAGTTGCGTGAAACGTACCACGTAGTTGCTCTTGGAAAAGAGTCGTGGTTGTGGCGTGACTGTTGTTGTTTCCGCTTGTTGATTTACGCAGATGAAAAACATAGAGATTCGAGCAGTGAGTAAGTACTTCGTAAAGAAAGATATGAGAGCAAAGGACATTCTTGCCGGTGTCCAGAAGCACGGGGGGACTTTGGTCATTCATATTCAACTGTTGCCAAGTGGAAAACTGAATTTAAATTTTCTTGCGAGCTCAGATGATTATCCGCCCAGTGGTCGACGAACATGAGTCACTGCTCCAGAAATAATTGCAAACGTGCACAAATTGGGGATGGAAGGTCGCCGATTGAAATGGTATCATAACTAAAGAATTAGAAATGAAAAAGATATCTGCAACATGAGTACCGCGACTCTTGGCGCTGCATATGCTTGGGCATATCGGAAAAATATTTGGTCCATTTCAGAGGAAACTAACAAGGATTTTTGCGCCGGGTTGTGACCACAGATGAAACTTTGGTGCACAACTATACTCCAGAGATAAAACAACAGTGAATGCAGTGGAAACATGCTGATTCTCGGCCGCCAAAGAAAGCAAAAATAATCGTTTCAGCTGAAATGTGAATGGGATTGTATTTGCGCATAATCTCCCCATTGGGCAAACAATTACCGACGATTACTATGCTAACCTCCTGCACAAATAGCAACAGAAGATACGCGAGAAAAGGCCAGGCGATGCAAGGAAGAAAGTAATCTTCAATCAGGACAATGCGCACCCATAGACATGTGCCTTCGCCATGCCAAAATTACACGAACTACGGTATGAATATTTCCACACCCGCTTTATTCACCTGATATGGCTGCCATCTCTTCCCAAAACTGAATCGTTGGACCAAGTGCGCTAATCTGCAAGGAGACTACACTGAAAAATAAAAAATAAAATGTTGTATTTAGTTCCGAGAACGTTTGAAACCACCCTCTTAGTAATGACGTGAGAAAATATATTGAATTGTTTGTAAATCTGTGGGATTTAACTACTCTGGTCCCAAGTCCCCAGGCTTACAAACTACTTAAACTAACTTATGCTGAGGACAACAAATACATCCATGCCCGAAGGAGGACTCGAACCTCCGACGGCAAGCAGCAGCGCGCTCCGCAGCTATGCGCCTTGGAACGCTCGGCCACTCCACGGCGCCAATGACGTTGCAAATCGGAAGTTCATACGGGATAGGGGCAGTTATTAACGAACCTCATTTCTCTTGATTACGTGTCATGCTATGATACAATTTCGAAGACAAGTGCAATATGTAAATACTGCAAGTAAAACTTTTTGCGGATCAAATTAGTAACTTAGAAATAAATTGTAGCGTCATTCAGCTTGGCGTAGTTTTGCCACTGTGTAGAACTTGACACAAAGAAACGTTTCTTGAACTTTTAATATTATGCGTAAAGCTTTACGTAAGTCGCTAAATGCTCTTGTTCTCAAATAAATTATCGTTTCTTACGCGTCGCACGATGCCACGGTTATAGTGAAAACAACTGCAGTTGGGGGGATGACATGTACAAATCCACAGTTTTACTTACAATTTTAACCCTATAATAGAAACAGCAAGGGAGTTCAACTACATCCATCATAGATGAAATTCATATATTTGTATATGCAATTTATCTGTATTTCTCACGAATTTCACGGTGCGATTCAGTTTTGAAACAGGTCAGTGTTCACTACATGCTATCTTCTGAAATAACATAATTTTGCTGTTACATGCAGTGGTATAAGTAAATACCGACCGCGAAATGTGTTGGAATTAGTCTACTGGCCAAAGAAGAAATTAATCAGAACGACGTTTATAATAAGACAGATTTTCAGCACTGCACAAATAAGCCTACGCAGGGTATACACTTCGATTTTAATCGGTTTTTAATGTGTTGTATTGTAGGACAAAACAAAAGATAGTATTTTTAAAACTTGGCCATAAGGCCTTTAAGAGGGAGAACACCCTCTAAAAAATTTTAATATTTCTCAATGACTACAGTTGAAAACATAGCAAATACAACAACCTTCATTTAAAAGTTTTATGGTTTTTCATAAACATTACACATTTGCACTAATATTTGTCGAAAAAGTCATTTTTTCGGAATTCCCTGCTCAGCTACTGCTTTGCTTTTTATTTCTGCATTTGACATACCATAACGTACTCCAAATGCAATTATTCATGCTGATGTGATATTCCAAACGCACATTTGACAGACACAAGCTAGAGATAACTCGATATCGCTGTATACACGCCCGATATGTCACATTAAAGCGGATACACATTGGGTGCGTGTACATTGATACAGAGATATTTCTAGCTTGTTTCTGACAAATACGTCTTCGAAATATCATTTCGTCATGTATGATTGAATGTGACATTAACGATGCCATACGTTTTGATATTGGTGAACTGTCGATGAACGTTCCTTTTTCCACCAATATAGGTGACGGTTGAAACGTTCATTAAAAACCATAGAACCTTTCTTTTTCAAAAGTATTCATCCATTTTTTCGAGGATACTCATTACACCTTTTGTGGCTTCATGAACGTATATAAAGTAAATGTGACTCTCATTACAACGTATTCATCGGTGAACAAAATTGAAGTGTATCACTTGAAAATGGTAACTTATGAGTGTGTATGACGTTGTATATCTTGCACTATATGTCCAAAAATAATAGTGTATTCGTAAGTTCATGGTAGAGTTTTAACCAGTCACATTTAGGGAAAAGATGGAAGACAGAAATTCGTAAACTTCACAAAATTGAAGAGAAATTCTCCAAGATAACGTCACGTTATATCTTCCTGAGAGACAATGCGCACTTCTTTCGAATTAGAAATGTAATTTTAGACCTGTGTTTTCTGTGCCACGTGTTTAGCGTAAATACTGTCAGTCCGCAGTTTGTCGGATAAAAAACGTTCTGGTAGGCCTTCCGATATTGAAAGACAGCAGTTGTTAGACGGTATTCACATATCTGATTGACCCAACAATTTGAATTTGCTTCGCAATAACACTGACAACGATGAACAATTCCTAAAGAGGACAGTGTTTAGTGATGAGGCCACATTCTATATACCTCTATAACGTCAGACCGGGGCTGGTGACCATTGTCTTGGTTACAGTGAATACTCACGTAACTGCCCTAAGGTAAACGTCATGTGTGTCCTCATATATGATCAAATTATAGAACCATATTTGTATGGGGGAGCAAGCAGTGACGTTAACTAACTTCTTTGACTTCTTGCTATTGAATGCAGTTCCACAAATTGGAAACGAAGTTGAAGGATGTCATCTTCGAACAAGACGCCACTCTTCGACACTACGCCAGAATTTTTTTGGAAGTCTCTGGATAAAACCTTTCCACATCAAACGAAATGAAGGGAATGAAGGCATAGCCACCACGATCCTCGCGTTAGGCGTACGGAGATCATATCACCGAAGTGACATTTTAACGAGTGATGTCCATCAACTTGCGTGGAATCAACTACAGTATCGTTTAAATGGGTGCAGAGCGGGAAATGGAAGCGACATCCAACTGCACTACACTACACCCGTACTATCTCGGAGAGTTCTTCTTTCATTTGATGAAGGAATCACCTTTCTGTCTTGTGTCGTTGCCTTTTTCTAACCAGTGAGAACTACACCGTGGCTTTATGGACACACTGTACTGCTGCAGATTTGGTAGATGTAACGATAAAAACGCGTGTTTTGTTGGGTTACTAATAGACATGTAATAAACTATTTTACTGCATGTGCAGTAAAAAAGGTTCCATTTCATGAATGTCTTACTTTTTGCTCTTTTCTCTTTGGTGTCAGAACGTAAAATTATCGTAAATGTTTTAAATTATGTGCAAGTAATTTGAAATACCTGAGTATTATGGTCTGGGTATTTCGGCAGCGTGTTCTTCAACATCACTCCCACACCTTCGAGATGGTTTGGGTTTATAGTGGATGCATATACTTTTTGATTGATAGTAAAACATTCCTCGTTTGCAGAGGTAAAATATATTTAGCAGGTTTCGGCAACTGCTAGGAGTGCTTTCATCAGATTCATAAAAAATTCATGTCACATGATAATATAATGTATAAGCGATAAAGCTCAAGACACAGTTTAAAAATGAAAAATTCGTTAGCTAGTAACTAAGTGCTGCTTACATGATCATGTAAGCAACTCTTAGCGGCTGGGTAGGCAATTTCTCATTTTTAAACTGTGACTTAAGCTTTATCGCCTATACCTTATTTGGTAAAAACGCATTAAATTAAGTACGCATAAAAATTCGACCGAAATTACTAAAAGCAGTAGGACATTTGGGTATTATTTTGGTTAGTTCATGAGCCCACTCGAATAGTAAATATTTGCGATAACTCCAAGCAACAGATAATCCTGATTTCCTAAAGATCATGAGAACGGAACGGATATAGGGATACCTTAATACAGATTTATTCAGTAATTTCCTAGAATCGTTGGGAATCGAAACGGGGATGCCATATATCGCGCCGGCCGCGGTGGCCGACGGGACTGCGGCGCGCCAGTCACGGTGTGCACGACCACTACAGTCGGGGGTTCGATTCCCCCTCGGGCATGGATATTTGTGCCGTCTTTAGTGTTAGCTTGTTCATAAGTAGTTTGTAAGTTTAGGGACTGATGACCGCGTAGTTAAGTCCCATAAGCTATACAAACATTTGAACATTTTGACATATATCGCCCTCACAGCTCGAGTAACATATCTGTATGGCGACATGCGCGATGGACAAAAGATGAACGAATCTGAACTTGCACTTTCGTGACGTGTAATCGACAAAATACTAACGTATGTGAAACTGCATTTAGGTTAATGGAAAGACAATTGTGAAATAGTTTATATTGTCGTGTCTGTTTTGTTTCCAATGCAGGTTGTAATATTTTATGCCAGAAAGAGACGCTACTGGTCAGTGGTTCCAGAGCCGTTTGCATAAGATGCAGGTGTGAGACCTATTTTGCCATATCCAAGATACATCTTGCGATTTTAAAAATATCGATAAAGTTTCACATGCGTTATTTTCTCTTGTTAGTTTCAAACTGTGGAAATACATGTATTCAAATAAGTACAATTCATCTATATTGTCGGGTCTTCCCCCTTTTTGTGTCTTTCAGAGACTTCCGTAGCCTTCTAATGTTTTGTGTGTGCGAACGGACAGATCTCTGATGAAGCAAATCCCGCAGGGAGATAAACGAACTTGTGATCAATGTCTTCTTTCCTTAAACTTTGGTAAAATTTTCATGCATCGGTTGCCTTTCGTTCCTAGAAAAATAAAATCTTGATTAGGTTCACAAGCAGAATGAAACACTTTCGAGCCTCCCCTTCACTCCCACCAAAAACCCATATATGCTCTATCTCAAGTTTCCGACCTTTCCCGTTTTTCTTGGTTCCTCCTTGGTTCCTCGTTTTGTTACTATTACATAACCATAATAGTCACAAGCGGTAATTAAATGAAGATCTGTTTACGCAGTTCAAGCTTGTAAAGTTTAATGCCGTATACAACACGAAAAAAACTATTACGCTTATTTGAATGCTGAATTTCGTGTTGGTAAACCAGGTGTTATTGCTCTTGCAGAGCTTCACAGTATTTTCGTTGTTAAACTCCACATATCGTGTATTAGGCAAAAGTCCAAAACGCAACAAATTATAAAAAAAATGTCTATCGAATAAATCGGACAATAAGCGCATGCCACGACACTCCATTCATCGCAATGAAACCACTAGTTTCATACGATATATAGCACACACAGCATAAACTAATTCCAAATAACGGAATGTAAAAACAACGGTGTGTTTTGTTCATCA
The DNA here is from genome assembly GCA_026315105.1 of Locusta migratoria. Classification (NCBI taxonomy): domain Eukaryota; kingdom Metazoa; phylum Arthropoda; class Insecta; order Orthoptera; family Acrididae; genus Locusta; species Locusta migratoria. The sequence goes on along the minus strand of CM048745.1, from coordinate 710,793,012 downwards.
CACGCCCGTCACTTTTGGTATATATTGCTCGAGATGTGAGAACGATGTATATCGTACCTGCCTCTATTCGAAACGCTTCTATGAAATTACCATTTATTGTAGCGAGACTAAATATTTAAACTGACAAATTCACCAAAGGACACGAAAAATTATATCTATTCAAAGCAGCAGATTAACTTCACGGTATGTCTTCCTAAGAGGCAATTTGCACTCCTTTCAAATTATAAATGTAATTTTAGACCAGATGCGGCTTATATTTAGAGAAATTGTATTAATATCATTTTACATATTATGTGAAATAAATTGACAAAACACACAGATCATCTCCCTTGGTAGATAAAGAAGGAGCTCTTTTTCAGAAGTAACAGTAAAAGCATCCATTTTTAATTAATGTGCACTTTCCAAGTTCATCGATCATCTTCAAATGCTCGTAATTTAGCAGAGACATAAATGTCAAATGGTTGTATTAGGTTTCACAACAAAAATCCAAAGATATTCAGCCGATGTGTGTAATGGAGCGATAGTAATGGTGATTCTATCAATGAGAGAGCTTCCAAATTAGAATTGCTAAATACAGTTCTCCGAAATTATTTTACCAAAGCAGACGAAGTAAATATTATAATTCGAATTTAAAACGGCTAACAACATGAGTAACATATATTCGCAATCGCTTAATAACGTAAGTTTTCCGGCACAGATTGTGTTATTAGCAAAGGATGCTGGTGCCATTGCCCCATCCATAGCTTTCGTATACGACTACTCCGTCAATGTAGGATCCATACCAAAAGTGGATGGTTGCACATGTCACACCAATAGTCAAGATAGGAAATGAAAATAAACCACTATATTTCAATTCATTGACGGCGATTCGTAGAACATATGTTGCGTTCAAATATAAGAATTACCTTTAAGAGAACGACCTACTCATCCATAATCGACACGGATACAGAAAATGTCGTTCTTGTGAAACACAACTAGCTATTTTCTCAGCCTGAAGAGACCAGTGATTTCGAGAAGAAATCAAATATTCAAATGTTTGTGAAGCTTATGGGACTTAACTGCGTGGTCATCAGTCCCTAAACCTAAAAACTACTTATGAACTACCTTATAGTAATGACAGCACAAACATCCATGCCGCAGGGGGGGGGGATTCGAACCTCCGACAGTGCACGACCTCGCGCATCGTAGCATAGCGCCTCAATGCGCTCGGTCGCGCCGCTGCGGCTCGAGAAGAAATCGGGTAAACGTTGTTTGCAACGCAAATCAACTAAAGTCCCAGGAATTACAATTGCAGTTACAGTTAAATCTGAGAGAATCCATAAAAGATCTTATAGAGAAGTACACAAATATTGAACTGCTCTTGCCCGCTGTCTTCTGCTTATTGCTCGGTTAGTGATCTTGATTAGGTGGACATCGAAAAAGTACGAAGAATGGCAGCACGTTTTGAATTATCGCGATACAGGGAGAGACATGTTTTGTGTCCCAACTTCGTCGCCGCTTTTGTGTCCCAGCCTCGTCGTAGGTGTCGGTGGCCGAGTGGAACGAGACCGACACAGTAACAAAGATAGCACGCCGGTGCAGGTACGGAGGGGAGCAGCCAGAAACTACAAACACTAGAGTAAATTAGAAGAGATATATATTGCACAGAATGTAACAATACTTAACTTTTACATAGTACTGCAGAATGTTGATACATAGTTGTTAGAGGCCTGCCTAGTGCCTGTACAATAGCAAAGTCTTCACTGGTGCCTATCTGATTACGAAGGTCTTAACTCGTTGCTATCTCAGTCCCAAGTGGGACGATGTCCTTCAGTGGTGGCCACGAGCGGAGTTGTCACAGAGGGCGCTCGTGGCTGTCGTCGTGAGAACGCCGCGCCGTGCGTGCATGGCGGCGCGCGGCGAAAGTAGGTGGCGCGCACTTTGTACTTGTGCGACACCACAACATGGGCTAGGAATTATTAATCAGTGGTGATTATCGTCGCTGCGAGATCTGTTCACGAAATTTGATATATACTCTCTCCTCCAAATGGAAAAATAATGTAGTTAACTCCCAAATACACAAGTAGAAATGATCATTATGAAAATGGTAAGCGAATTTATAAATCGAACGTGGAGAATTAGGTGTTCTTTCTTCCAGGCCGCTATGCAAAAACTGGAATTGTAGATATGTAGTCCCTAAGTAATTCGTTGAGGCCCCTGCATTTGTAGTAAAGAGAGAGAAATAAGAGTAGTCATAACTCGAACGTAGAGTGTTTGGTGTCCTTTTTTCCCATGAGGTTTTTGCATGAGGTTTCTGTATTTGTAATTTGAAGGGTGCTCATGCAGACGTAGCAAGGGTCCAACCATGAATGCTCTCCCTACTACAAATTCTTCATTTGAGTGAATCATTTGCCCACAATAGCCTCTTGTAAAAGTTGTACACGCTCCAATCTCTGTCTTCTCCTACAGCTTTTTACCCTCTACAACACCCCAATGTTATTCCTTATTGTCTTGAAGTGATAAAGTTCTAGAGATGATATTCGTCGTTCTCTTAACATTTCCTGCCATTCCCTTCGTGTTGTTGTTTCTTTTATGTTCCTCCCCCTTACCGATTTTGAGGGTTACGTCAAATGTAGAAATGTTTGTAAACCCAGGTTACAAAACTAATGAGGTCATTGTGCCCTAGATTTACAAACTACTTAAACTAACTTTTATTGAGGACACCACAGACGCAGGCCGCGTGGGGGATTCGAACGTCCGGTGGCAGCGGCCGCACAATCCGTGACCTGGCGCCTCAGACCGCGGGTCATTTTCGTGTGGCTTGCGGGAGAGGGTGGGGGCAGTGAACACTAATTTTGTATTTAATTATTAGTGTCATATTGTTCTTGAAACTTTTACAATTCCTGATGCTTTATTCCAATTACTTTATCTTTTTCTCGAGTCTGCTAGTGAACGTGAATGTTAAAATGCTTGAAAACAGCCTTAAACCCATGTTTTGCCTGTCATTTTTCAGGCATCAATTGGGGAGCCACTCTCATTTAGTAAATACTGCTATTAAATATTTAAAAGGAAATGTTTTCGAAATGCTCTGTTCGATTGCCTTCGTGGCTCTCGTTGTTGCCGTTTGTTTTAACTCATTGATGGCGGAATGCTATGCACTGGAAACTCGCAGCAGTCGTTTCTATTGTAGTCAGCAACGCTTTGAACTGCGATCATTGTATTTTCTTACGCAAGTATCGCTTGCCTAGGTTAGTATTATTTTCCTCCGCTGTTGTCGATATTTCATTTTTCTTGTTAAATTGTGATGTTTGTTCTACTTACTGTGGTAATCCACTGTCACTCAGATATGCTTTCCATAGCTACGTACAACTTCATAGACTCTCAAAGTGTGAGGACGGTCAGATGCGTCAGCTGTAGGTTGGAAGCAGTATTTTTATCATCCAGGAAGTTTTTCACTACTGGGCATCATATCTGCTAGTGAGTAATCAGGTATGTAAGGCCGTTCCGTGTGGAGGTACACCGTACATGTTCGTTGGTCATTTTTGTCCTAATTGAACACGCCGCGTCACTAGGAACTCATTTGAAAATGTACAGCGCATCTCTTAATGGAACATCATGGACAAAAGTGCTTCAAGATCCATGATCATCAGATAGGAAAATTCTCAACCAACTATTTTATTTTGTTACTGCGGAAAGTGTAGACATTATGCTCTACCTTTGCGTTGTTCATTTGTATGTACATTGTTTATTTTTTTGCAAGGAAACAAAAACGAAAGATATTTCTACAAAGTGATGTTTACTGACGAGGCCTCGTTTGATCGTGATGGTATTTCAGACAGCAGAATTAGTCATGTGTGAGGGATTAGTGAAACCTTCAAGTTGGAGTTATGGTGGCAATAACTAGGTAGGCATTGTAGGCGACAATCTTTTTAGGCCATGTTTTCTACCTGACCGTCTGAATGGCGACCAATACTTTACCTTCTTGCAAAGACTACTGCCTAAGTTGTTGGAGAACGTACTATTAACTGTTAATGGAAGGATATGTATGCAATGTGACGGCGATCCAAAACTATGGATTGCTGCAACCATCACTGCTGTATTTCCTGGTCGCTGGATTGGAATACCAGCCTACGAGGTCCCCTTCATTATTTCCTCCAGGGGTATTTGAAGTGACTTGAGTATGGGACTCAGTGGATGCGCCCGTGGAATTAGTTGGCCTAATTGTGGCTGCTTCGAAACACAGAAGTCATGCATGTCAGGGTGCCAGGGTACGTCAGAAACTTGATCAGCGATGTCCCGCTTGCATTGAGGTTCATGGCCGTCAGGTTCATCAAATTTTGTTACATACGGTATGAATGGAAGGTACGTTGATTGTATCACTAATGGTGTTTCTAGTTGACTGTGAAAAAATGGAACGAATGTATGGCTTTTCGTAGCCGGGATAGTCCCAGAGGGTTTCGGCAGCCTACTGCAAGTCTCTCCATTGGCGTCACTTCGGCGACTTGCTGTCGATGATGATAAAAGTGATGATGAAGACAAACAAGCAACATCCAATTCTCCTTCGAGAATCGAATCCAGGCCCCTTGCATCGTTGGTCAGCGACGCTGCCACTTAGCTACATCTGTATCTAATGTAAATAAAACAGTACATAGTAATGTGATTGTATTCTTATTCATATCCTTAACCAGGCTTGTCTGATCCAAGGTTCCATACCTAAAATTTATTCAGTGGAGCATCCGTATGCTTTGTTAAGGAAACACCATGTAGATTGAGAGTAATGTTTCGCTAATATTTGTATGTTAGCAGATTCATTAATCACTAGACTGATAACCATTTTAAACCATTGTTTGCGACATGAAATGCCATCACTATAATTCATAATAGAAGACAGTAATAGGCCTGTGTTGTAGTCTTCAGTCAGGAGACTGGTTTGATGCAGCTCTCCACCCTGCTCTATACTGAGCAAGCCTCTTCATCTCCTCATAAGTATGGACACCCACATCTATCTTAACCTGCTTACTATATTCGTCTCCCACTGATATTTTTTTTCAAACACACTTCCCTCCAATGCTAAATTTACGATTCTTTGATGTCTAAGAATGCGTCCCACCAATCGATCCCTTCATTTAGTCAATGTATGCCAAAAACTCCTTTTCTCCCCATTTCTTTTCAGTACCTCTTCGTTAGTAACGTGAGCTACCCACCTAATCAGCTTTCTTCTGTAGCACCATATTTCAAAAGCTTCTATCCCCTTCCGTTCTGAAGTATTTATCGTCCATGTTTCACTTCCGTACAGGGGAACAGCCCACATAAATGCAAAATATGTTCAAATGTTTGTAGACCTTAAGGGACTTAACTTTGGGATCATCAGTCCCTAAACTTACAAACTACTTATGAAGTACCTTATACTAAAGACGGCACAAACATCCATGCCCAAGGTGGGATTCGAACCCCCGACGGGGAACGGCCTCGCGTATTGTAGCATAGGGCCTCAATGCGCTCCGCCGCTCCGCCGCGGCAACACAAATGCCTTTGGAAAAAACTTCCTGGCACTTAATATTCGATGTTGACAAACTTCTGTTTTCCAGAAACGTTTTTCTTCCCATTGCCATTCTGCATTTCATATCCTCTGTTCTGCGACCATCATATGTTATTTTACTGCTCAAGTAATAAAACTGATCTACCGCATTTACTGTTTCGTTACCTAATCTAATTCCTCCAGCATCGCCTGATTTTTTTAAGACTACATTCCATTACCATTGTTAATGTTCATCTTATACCCTCCTTTCAACACAATATAGATTCCGTTTAATTGCTCTTCCAGTTCCTTTGCTGTCTCTGGTAGAATTACAGTGTCATCAGAAAAACGCAGTGCATTTATTTGTTCCCCCTGAACTCTAATGCCTTCTCCAAATTTCTCTTTGCTTTCCTTCACAGCTTGCTCGATGAACAAAATTAATAACATTCGAGAAGGGCTACAAACCTGTCTTACTCCCTTCCGAACCACTGCGTCCCTTTCATTCCCTTCACCTCTAATAACTGCTGTTTGGTTGATGTACAAGTTGCAAATAACCTTCCGTGCCCTATATTTTACTCCTGCTGATTTCAGAATTTGGAAGAGTGTATTCCAATCAAAAGCTTTCTCCAGATCTACAAAATCTAGAAATGTAGATTTCCAGACGAGTAAAATTATAGGGCCACATATAGTGATGTGGTCAACGTTTATTTACGCGTTTCGATTAAATCATCTTCAGAATCTGTAAAGTTACAAACATCAGTAAGCCTGGCGTCACAAAAAGATAGACAAAAGAGATACCAAAGCCGGACGCGATGGCCGAGGAGATTGAGGCGCTCCAGTCACGGTCTGCACGGCCACTACGGTCGGGGGTTCGAATCCCCCCTCGGGCATGGATATTTGTGCCGTCCTAGTTCGTAAGTAGTTCATAAGTAGTTTGTAAGTTTAGGGACTGTTGACCCCGTAGTTAAGTCCCATAAGCTGTACAAACATTTGAACATTTTAGAGATACCAAAGTACATTACAAAAACAAATAAGTACGTACCGTGGAGGGGGGTTAACATAATGAAAGTGTATGGCGTCGAGGCCCTGCTGAACATTACTAAAGCCAACTCACCCAGCATCGTCAAAGTAAACGGTAGACGCCACCAGGTGACTCTGGTTAAATGACAAAGATAAGAAAAATAGAAACTATATAAAACCAAGTAGAAAGAATTAAAACCTAGTAATCCTACAAATATTTAAGTTTAAATTGGAGAGGACGGGACTATAGAATATAACTGTATGAAGCTCTTATTGTTAAACTGACACACATATGGTGGTGTCCCATGGCATGGCGAGGACAGAAAGGCGGGGGAGACTAGTACGTATTCAAATGGGAGTAAAATTGACGGATACTGTCCGCTATTATAAAATACTACTATTTAACGATTGACATGATAAAATCCCTACGTTGTGTTAGTAGGGTTACACATATCTGTCAAAGAAAAAAAGAGCACTTCATGACAATTGTACATATTCTATTACTTTTAACCTCCGCTTGTTTTATGACTGTTATGTCTGACTCTACTAATGCAACGTAGGGATTTTATCACGTCAACCCTTAAATTGTGATATTTTATAATAGCTGACAGTATCCGTCAATATTACTCCCATTTGAATACGTCCTGGTCATATTTTATTACTTATAACCTCCGCTTGTTTTATGACATATATGTGTAACCCTATTAAGGTAACGTAGGGATTTTATCATGTCAACCGTTAAATTGTGATATTTTATAATAGCGGACAGTATCCGTCAATTTCACTCCCATTTGAATACGTCCTGCTCTCCCGCCTTTCTGTCCTCGCCATGCCATGGGACACCACCATATGTGTGTCAGTTTAACAATAAGAGCTTCATACAGTTATATTCTATAGCCCCCTCCTCTCCATTTTAAACTTAAATATTTGTAGGTTACTTGGTTTTAATTTCTTTTACTTGGTTTTATATAGTTTCCATTTATCGTATCTTTGTCATTTACACTAGAGCCACCTGTTGACGTCTACTGTTTACTTTGACGATGCTGGGTGATTTGGCTTTAGTAATGTTCATCAGGGCCTTGACGCCATACAATTTCATTATGTTAACCCTCCTCCACGGTAGGTACTTAATATAGTTGTGTTTGTAATGTACTTTGGTATCTCTTTTGTCTATCTTTTTGTGATACCAAGCTTACTGATGTTTGTAATTTTACAGATTCTGAAGATGATTTATTCGAAACGCGTAAATAAACTTTGATCACATCACTATATGTAGCCCTATAATTATACACAGCGTCCTAATAGCACTGTTTGTTAATTAAATGTAGATTTGCCTTTCGTAATATGTCTTCTAAGACAATTGGTCAGGTGAGTATTGCCTCCCGTGTTCCTACGTTTCTCCTGAATCCGAACTGATCTTCCTCGGGATAGGCTTCTATAAGCCTTCCCATCCTTCCGTAAATAATTCGTGTTAAAATTTTTCAGCCACGACTTATTAAGCTGATGGTCCTGAAATATTCGCACCTGTCTGCGCCTGATTTCTTTGGAATGGGGATTATTACCATTTTGTTGAAGTCTGACGGTATTTCGCCTGTCTCATACATCTTGCGCACCATGTGAAATAGTTTTGTTATGGCTGGTTGTCACACAGATTTTAGTAGCCCTGAGGGAATGTCATCTACTCCAAGGGCCTTATTTCAGCTTAGGTCTTTCAGTGCTTTGTCAAATTCATCTCTGTGTAGTATCACATACAGAAATTGATATACACTCACTGTCCTGAGCCCATACCTGGATATTGAACAGAAATTCAAACACCGTAGGGCAATTCACGGAACACTGTATAACTGCTTCCGCTTATACCCACACAAAAGCTCGTGTTTTGAATCAAAGCTGGCGGTCCAGCGGAAGCTTCGTACGTTGTCGTCAACGTAACGGACCCACCGGCGTATATAAACGTCGCTACCAGAACACAGCCGTTCTAGTGAAAGCCGTCGCGTGTGTAAACGCTCCATCGCCGAGATAAACGATAAACATGCCGGCGAGCCAAAGCCGACATTTAGGTCTCTGCATGAAAAGAAAGTTACACAGCAGGAAACCGGCCCACTGTTGCGCAGTGTTCAGTATTTCTAGCTAAACAGCTGACACAAAGTGAAGTTGGGCGGCGGGTATGAAGCAGGCAGCACCGACAGAGCTCAGCAGTCAAGTACCAGCGAGCTGTTTTTATTTACATGTCTGCTCTTTATATTTCATTTTTACGTTCCTTGCTTGTTTTTGCATTTAGAAGGCCGACTCTCGCCTTTTCTTCTTTCTTCCCAAAATAGTGTACTTTGGTAGTTGTGTATCGAACCTTTCTTAGCGCATAAGTCATTTGTTTTGTTTTCGTTTGAGTAGTAGTAGTAGTAGTAGTAGTAGTAGCACCGGTTGATTCTGGAAATAGATAAAGAGATGAACATTAAATGATACGGGTTAACAATGGATTGCTAAACAAACGGTGGTATTTGACAGATCCTACGAAACGTCGTGGTACACTCTTCTTTCAGGAATTTTAAGTACAAGGTCAAAGTTTCTGAAATCGATTTATTATTCAACATTGTTTCTACATCTACATTGATTCTCTGCAAGTCACACTGAAGTGCATCTCACAGAGTTCATTGAACCACTTTTATTATATTTCTCTACAGTTCTATGCTCTAAATAACTTTCGGGAAAAAAAGAACCCAACTCTTTCTATTTCCGACCTGATTTCTCATATTTTATTATGATGATCATGTTACCCTATGTAGGTGAGTGCTAACAATATATGTTCACATTCTGAAATGAAAGTTGGTGAAAGAAATTTCGCAAATAGATCTCGCCGCAATAAATAATGCCTTTCTCTTAAGGATTGGTACCCAATTCGTGCTTCATCACCTCTAGATCGCGGTAATATAAAAAGAGCTGCCCTTCTCTCAATTCTCTGAATCGTACCAAATGTTGCCAAAGTCGCTATTTTTATGGGTATGCCACATCTCCCGTATTACGTATCCAAAATTAATGAGTGAGGTATCATTTTCAAGGTTTCATTCGTCACTAATGACGAAAAGTACATATATAGTTTAAAGTTATTGTTTCCGCAAAAAATCTTTCTTTTGAAAAAAAAAAAAAAAAAAAAAAAAAAAAAAAAAAAAAAAAAAAAAAAAAAAAGATGTGTTGTTCGTACAATCTAAGTTGATACCCAGCGAACGATAAAAATCAGCCACCGCATCGACTATCAACCTGGTTTACGGGACCAATAAAAAGCTATGTAGAAGGTACAACCTGTTTAACTGAATGAACGACAGTTGTTTAGATACTTTATGCAACACGAAGACATTCTTTGATGTAAGGATAGTTTATCCCACGATTTCGTTTATTCACGTCGATGTAAAGCGTAGTTTAGCAGACGATTTCGGTTATACACGTCGATGTAACGACGAAAAATACACAAATAATTTATTTTAACTAACAGGCACGACAGCTCTTGCAGTTGCAAACGTAGGCTTCCGCAGCCGTTGTCACTATCAATGAAATTCTTCCGGGTCTGGCCCTGATGAAGGCCGACTGCAACAGTGGCCGAAACGTCGGTACAACATAAAACGACCAAGCGGTCTCATACCCGGAAGAATTTTCATTGATAGCTCTTGCAGTTGTTTACATTCTTTAGGTAACATGAAAAAGTCAATTTCTCATTTTGTATTTGTTTCACGGTTAATGATACTGTATTGAAGTTTATAAATTATCATACAACGAGACCAACATTTGTTACTACTATTCAAATTTAATATCTTTTATACATATGTACTTGCATATACCTTTTCTCCATTACTAATTTACCTATGACTGACTAGGATAGAGTGCGAATTATTCACACGGGTCAGCTAGTTAGTCACAAACCTGTCGACTACTGAACTAGAACGTTGCACGTTGAACGGTGAATATGGTGTAACGCGTATTCAAATCGAACGCATTGCGATTCATCTGTCATTTTAGCCGACCCCGTTTACATTAAGACCCTTACAATGGCAGCTGCTGGTAAAATTTTCGAGAATTTGTTTTATTTCATAGCGTTTCTTGTAACGTCATCAGTGAGGGCAGCGGATATTTCTCTACAGCGTTTCGGAACTAGAACTTTCATTGTGCACACCTTGGGTTTAGGTATTGCGAAGCCTCGTCAGGTTCTCCCTTTCAACACAAGGAAGTCAGGATGCGATGCAATGACTGGAAAAATAATACAGGGATTGGAGGACGGAACCCACAACTACATCTTCAAACTAATCCTAGATATTTATGAAACTGGAGAAATACCGGAAGATTTTAAAAAGAACATCATAATTCCTATACGTACCAAAGAAAGCAGGCACCATCAAATGTGAAGAATCGTACCTTTAGCCTATTGCCACATAACAAAATTAACAAAAATAATATATAACATTTATTACAAAAATAACAAAAATAATATATTAACAAAAATAATATATAACAACAAATTAACAAAAATATTAACAAAAATAATATATAACCGAATAAAAAGTCAAACTGAGCAGAATTTGGATGAAGATCAATATATATTTTGACAGAACAGAGGTACAAGAAAAGCTATCTTAATGTTAAGACAAAACATGGATAAATGGTGGACCTAAAAAGACCTATGTTTATTACTTTCGTGGACTTGGAAAAAGCCTTCGACAACGTGAATTGGAGTGTTCTGATGAAAAATTATGACTAACGTTGGTCTATATTTCAGAGACAGACGGATAGTACATGAACTCTACAGAAATGAAAGAGGGTTATAAAGATACATGGTGAAATACAAGAGGGTTACGTACAGAAAGGAGTACGACAAGGATGCAGTTTATCACCAGTGCTCTTCAACTTCTATATTGAGAAGGGAATTAAGGAATGTAAAGGGTCTGTGGAAGGAATTAAGAACAATGGAGTAGAAATTGAAATAAGGTTTGCTGATGACATGGCCATCATTGAAGAGAGCGAAGAAAATCTACAAAAGTCATTATCGAGAATCTGCGAGATCCTGCCAGATAAATATAACATGAAAATCAACACAAATACAGCCGCGAGCAAATTACAACTGCCATTAAGATTAATGATGTACCACTGCAACAAGCTAATTGTGTTCACCTACTCAGGAAGTAAAATCGCACATGATGGCAAAAGTTCAGCACAAATAAAAAGCAGAATTAAGCAAGTTATCCTTCAACAATAAACGGATGCTTCTTACATCAAGAAATATAAAATTAGAAGCCAAAAAAAGCAATTATAAATTGCTATGCGTGGAGTGTGGCATTGTATGGCTCGGAAACTTAGACACTCGGCATGTGCGACAACAGAAGACTAAAAGCATTTAAATTGTGGTGTTGGAGAAGGATGCAGAAAATTCCTTGGTCAGAAAAGATGACAAATGAAAACGTCCTTAGAAGAATCGGAGGAAAGAAAGCACGTTTGAAAACGATAATGAAGAGAAATTTAATAAGTTAGCTCCATAGGCACAATGAGTTGATAGTCAATGTTGTGGAAGGAATGGCAGAAGGACAAAGCGACAGAGGAAGACACAGATTGTAGTAATTGAAACAGATTAAAAAAGAAATAGGAGTGGAATCAGAAAATGAAACGGAGATCAGAGAAGTGTGGAGGAGAAGAATTGCTGCCAACCAGCCTTCGGATTGAGAACGAGATAGAGAAGGAAGTCAGCTGCCTCAATCGTTGGGATGTGCTGTAATTCCGTTTCGTTTATTTGCCATTATGATGAAAAAAATACGGAACTTGCTGTGACTTGCTTCTTGCAGGTCGCTTCTAACCGGACGCAGCGCTGCACTGTCTTGGCTGTGGAGGTCGGACACTGTCTCCAACGGTGCACCCGGCCTGGGGGGCCCCTCCCTTCCCCTTGACAACCACTCCCCCCACCCACCGGCCGCTGACAATTACGGTCTCAGGTCGCCACCGGCTGCAGAGTCCTCCGCCTCCTATTATGTCGCCATTACGGCGTGAAGGGCTCGTTGCCGCCGTCTTTGTGGAGAGATTAACCCCGGACTCCTTCCAGAGCACTCTTAAACTGGCCCCTAAATTGCGTCTCTCCAGGCCTTGCAATTTGACGTAATCAGAGCTCTCAGTCAAGCGCAGGCGGCTCGTTTGAACAAGTGAAACCGCCAAAAGTGGTTCACTGTCTTTTTGTGCGGAAACTGTCTTTCCTTTTCCTCAGGACTTGCACGCGGAACAATAGTAGGGAGGAGGACGGAGCGACTTGTATACCACTAGCTGCTAAAAGTGGTCAAATTACACGCGTTAACCTAAATCCAACCTGTTATTTCGGTGAGTCACACCCGCGATTATCCACGAGTACTTTCAGATGCTGAAGAACTGTATTGGATATCTTTTCGGTACCTTCACGTTGTCTGCAGTTTCGACTTGACACGCTGAGCCGAAAAGAGTTCGCGTGGAGAAGTGCAACATCTCTGCTTGACATGAACTCAGCACATTTTTCGAGGCAAACTAGAGAAACACATTGAGCGCTGCTGCCTCTATAGTCATCCAAAACTACAAGAATATTTTAGGTACAGGATTATTGTTTGAACCCTCATTACAGGGTCGGGATTTACTTAAGGAAATCATCTTTTGTTGGTTGGTTTAAAGAAGAAAAGAATTTATTAACAAACATCATAAAATTTATGAACGGCTTTTAGACCTGTACCATAGTTTTACTGCTTATTCCAATATTATATTACGCTATATACGGCTTTTACTTTCAAAATTATACGTTGACAATTTAAGGAAAGAAAAATTACAAGTACAATGATCTTAAAGAAAATATCACCATGAAACCAAATTGAACACGAAAATTAAGAAATATTTACCATAAGTTACAAGTTAACAATGTCAATCACAGTGGGTTGCACAGGAGAATTTTTCAAATTGCAAGATACACACGACTAAATTAAGTTTACACCAAAGCAAAACAGACTTAAGGTATGATGCAGGTTAAAGGGATAGGGACCTTTGACTTCACGGCATTCTGCCGTGCAGAACTACGACAAGAAATACTTAACTAAGATCTTAAGAGCATGCACGCCATGACGTGTCCTGTTTAGGACAACCTAGGCCCCGAGAGCTATCAAGAATTCCGTCGAAATCGCCAGCCAACGTAGTAACTCCAATCTACGGACACACGCTCTTCTCTCGCCCGAAGGTACCTGCGAACGTACAAGCGCGGGACCAGAATCGGCTTTCAGAAAACAGAATACAATGAATTCAATACTCCAAACTAAAATTTAAAATCATAATAAGCAAAGAACAAGGTACCACGAATGAAAGCTAATTAATTACAGAAACTCCGCAATACTCAAATTCAACAACCGAGTAAGTTGAACTGGAAGCTAAACAATAGCAACAAACGGAAGTCCAGCTTCCATGCAATTTAGTTACAATGCCGTGTAATGACACATCTAACGCAGGAGACGGTTTTATCAGTCTCGTCAACCTGCATAAGAAAGTAGAACCACATAAATACTGGAGAAAACAGTTCTTCAGGTACCCAAACGGAGCTGGTGGTTCCTATAAGTAACCAACAGCTGGTTTAATGAAATTTTCTTCAAATCGTATCACAGTCACTGCATGTCTATGGGCACAGTCTATGACTCATTACATAGGTGATTGACATACCAACAAATTGCTTAACAGTGAGCGCCATCAGTGCTCATGTTGCCACTCCGGCACACTTAAGCCTTCCTGGTCAGGTGTTCCTTCAAAATACATGATCACTTCCAGAATGAGCATTGATACACGCGGCCATGCGTGCGCTTGATAAGAGATAAGGAGTAACAACCAGATTAGCAGGCACTAACTTAGCCACTGGCAACCGGAGAGAAAATTCACTATCGTCAAGCTCCGGTATATACGTTTCAAGCTGCTAAACGAACAAAACCTACACAAAATAATATACAGGCACTTAATACCCGAACAGTGACACATTCAAGTTTCAGATCTTCCTATCAGTAGTCACCAATAAGACTTGGGCAATACATAACTCAGGGTAGTAAAAAGTTTATGGATCGTTGTCTCTGTTCATAGGGGTGAGTTATGTATGTCAGCTTCTATGCCCTAAACAGCTACCAAATCTGTTTAAACAAGATCAATAATTAATCTGTAGTTTAGCCAGTCTATCAATCTGCATATAATGACGTATAAATATATTTAACAAACATAAATTAAACCTCTGAATCTCCAGCAAAATGGATTCTAAGATAAAGAAGTGATTCACTCACGAAGTAATTCTTCATGAATGGAGTTTATTACTCTTATTAGACATGAAACGCGGAGGTGGTGATACTTTATACATCGGTAAATAACTAAATATTTCCCCAACTATTGTTCATTAGAGGTACAATAAGTATGACACGCGCTCGAGTAAAAGTTCCAAATTATCACTCGTAAATTAGTGTAGTCCATCGAACATTAGAATTCAAAATTAATTAGTGATTAAAGTATTTGTTATAAAACACAGTATGTCATCGCATGAGCAAACGACTTCTGAATTATCACAGTTCCACAGCCCTACTACCGTGCATGTTTTATCACTATTCAAGCAGAGACTAAGTTCTGCAGTCACAGTCCTGTAAGTTTTCAAAGTTCACGCATGCCTCTCTCTTCAAATCTCAAGTTCGTAACGCGGCTTCAGACCGCCCAGTGTCACAATACTTCACCACCACGTCCAAGTTACGAGTCCCTCTTCAAGCGTTCGGAAGCATGCTCTTTTTGCTCTCAAAATTGTATCCTTCCGCGCATCCTAACGCATCTTTAAAATAAAATTTCCCTTCCAAAATTTTATACATTTGAATATCACAGAAATAAATGCTTCGACCACCTCCCTACAAATGTTGCTTACATTTAACAAACAAATATATATTTAACAATACTAAAAAACGGTTGAGACTGAAGCTCTTTGCTCAGATACCCATTAAGCGTTGCATCTCAGTGTTCAAATATACTGCCGCCGTCGAAATATAGTTACACAATTACTATTTAATTTATCATGGATTTTTATACAAATATATTCTGTTATTGTTCACAAATACTTATAATTTCTTATGTATAAATTATCTGCTGCGTATCTACTATTCTTAGTCGGCCATGAAATATTTAAGTGGCAGTCTACTACATAAAAACGTACGTTACTAAGAATAATATTAAATATAATAAAAAAACATATATAAATGTAATGCGCTTTGCTGGGTTAATATTTTTTGTTATTGTGGTGGAATCTATGTTCTGACACAAGAATATTATTACCTCAACGAAAAGCAGAACAAGAGAGTAAAACAAAGTTTATTGAAAGAATATGGAAATAACGTGGTACGACTTTCAAGATAGGTAGCGTGGTGCAATGCTGCCCATTTGCTTCTTAATCTGTTACTGATAAACACTACGTATTAATAATTGTAAATATAAGTCTTATAATATTATTATTACTATAGTACTTAGATTTATCGGCTTTTTATCTGTAAGGGATATTGAAATTGTAATTACGGCATTTGATTCTCGCAAGTCTCCTGAATTCATTAGTATAATTATACTTGCCAAATGATCTCTCCCTGATTTTATATGGATTTTTAGAATAATGTGTGTGGCTATATTGTATTTCAGTTGCAATCTGTGTTAGCCGCCCTCGCTCATCAAAGACAGCCACTTTCTGTTTCCGAGCACATTAGGGAAACCCTGAATACCTGTATCCCATTAATTTGATCAAAACTGGTAGCCGGCCCGGCTGCGGAACCCAAAAGCCTGGCAAAACCCTGAAACAATCAGCTTACCTCTGTATCTCTAATATCACAAGGGCTCCTAGTAACTTCTTTTCCAACCCAGATGCTCACTGATGGCCATGCCATCAATAGCACTCGTTCGGCCGGATACCAGAATCATTTGACCAGGACAGCGTCAACGACAACGAAACTGACCACTGCCCGTCACTGCGCACCACTCGTCTTATCCCACCACGTGTCCTTAAACAACTCGCTATGCTCCGATGCGCGAGGCCATTCCCCGTCGGGGGTTCGAATCCTCCCTCGGACATGGATGTTTCTGATGTCTTTAGTATAAGTCAGTTTATAAGTAGTTTGTAAGTTTAGGGTCTAGTGACCCCGCAGTTAAGTCCTATAAGCTTGACAAACAACATAACTAAACGATGTCGCGGTTTTAAACACTCTAACCGCCAAACCCGTAAAATTTACGGGCCTACGATCGCGCGGAAATCACCAGATCCGCGAAATTTACGGGCCGCTACATTTAATTTAATGCAAAACACTGCGACGTTAATTGTACGGGTTTCACCAGCGTTATATGTTCTACAGATGTTTAGTAACAAAATGCGTCCATAGATGGTACGAATGTGAACAGTGCGGCGTTGCACTCTTTCTTGAACGCTTGCTTGAAAATTTGTCACAGTAAAAAGCAATATGACCGTGTGCGTAATCTGTATGAAGTTACAGTAGAATGACAGAAAGATGTAATGTAGTGTCTATAACGATTTCCGCTTGGTCGACGTAAATGTAAAACACAATTTACATTTGTGACTTTAATATGCATGAAAATACCGTAAAGATTTCGAAAAAGAAAAGTTAACTGCAGGTTCATTTGCAAAAAGAAAAAAAAGGCGACTAATACTGATGCATTTATGAATAAAGTTTTACCACATTTATGACTGATCAATAATGACGTCGTACTGCAATCCATAGAACCTACTAGAAAAAACTACGGAGGGTTAGATAATGAAATATGTTAAATTATTGTTAAAGAGTGAATCATATTTTTATTTTGCATTAAGTAATTTAAAAAAAATTATTCACACTCACATTGCACGAAGAGTAACCGGAAAGGAGAGCCTAATTGTCCGAGAGAACAATATCAACCGTAAGACAATCAAGACAGAGACAAAGCAATGCCTTCTTCTTCCTTTTTACAATTGAAAAATGTGACAATCAATCAATGATATAGAAAGGAGAAGGACACCAAGCTAATTACCTATGGGATAGGACCAGAGATCGCTTGTAATGCTTCATGTCATACGTTTGTTAAAAAATAAATCACAATTGCATTATCTTATTTGTATGACTTTTCTAAATTCTCAAAAATATCTAAGTAACTTCTATAACTGCACCTTAAAGCAATGCATTCAAAGTAATTTCTTTCGCACAGAATTAAAGTAGCAAAGTGCAGCTTCAGAATGTTACTAAATTTCCCTCAATCCTAAATGTAGATTTCATTCAGTGATTTTTTTTTTTTTCAATATTGTGCAATATTGCTCGGTTTCTATGGATAGGTACATAAAATAGATGTGGTACAGAGAGTGTTAATGGGACAAACACCACAGGCCTTCTAGCGTAGAGGCTACATTCAGCGCCGGCCGCGGTGGCCGAGGGGACTGAGGCGCTGAAGTCACGATCTGCACGGTCACTACGGTCGGGGGTTCGAATCCCCCCTCGGACATGCATATTTGTGCCGTTCTAGTTCGTAATTAGTTCATAAGTAGTTTGTAAGTTTAGGGACTGATGACCCCGTAGTTAAGTCCCATAGACTATACAAACATTTGAACATTTGCTACATTGAGCCTCCTGCTGCTTCCTGTAGGGTGCGTCGCAGCTGAGTTGAATTTAGCCTCCTGCCTCGACGAGTTGTTAACCGGAGATAACGGTCATCTCTTGCTGATGTTACCCGTGGACGACCTTGGTCTTGCCTCCTTTTTAACGGTTACCGTTGTCTGAAATCGCGTCCTGGTTCTGGAAATTAAGTTGCATGTATCTTCCTTTGTGTCTGTCAAGCTTACATAGCTTCGGGTAAGTCACGTTCTTGTTGTAAGGTAGTACTTGTTCACTTCACTATCTGTAATTCGCTTAGTAAACACAAATCAACATAACCCCCTTCAGCAGCAACTTTCAGGTATTTCATCTCGGTTGCCGTGATGTTGATGTCTCCACTACGTAGTACCATTTTAATTTATTCTGATGATGACAATACTTCAGAACCTATATATATCTCAACTGATTCCCTAACTGTTTTCACCAGTGTATATTTATTAATGGAATAGGTAATTCGGCAGAGCGTTGTCATCTGGTATTCATTTTTGGTGAACTGGTATAACCCTACTAATGAACTGGAAATTAGCTCGCACGAATTTCTGAGTACTCGCAATAGCACATTATATAGCACAGCTGGCTGATGTTGTCCTATAGCTAAACATATTAATATATTTCGTTCCATCGTTCGAGTCTCATTCCAATCAATTTCGTACAAAATCAGTTTTATAAGAGAATTATACACGAAAAACATAATTTACAATTGAATGCCTATAAATTCACCTTAAATCCACATGTAGTTTCTATATCAAATCATTGGGACTGAAAAAAAGTCCTGTTAGTGACAGGAGGATAAAGGATTATAGATTCTCTCCAAATCACACCACATTTGGCTGCAACGAATTCTACATTCATTCATGAAAATACTGGCCACACAAATATTTAAAATCCTTTGCTGAAGTTGGTGTCAACTGTACTTATGGTACCTGTTATGAAAGACATAATTCTGAAGTGCGATTTCATTCATTTTCATACTCATTGGAGGAAACTGTAGGTACATGAATGATACAAAATACTGCAATAATTTGGGTGGCCACTGCTACGGAAAATCCAAGAGGTATTCTACTATAAAAAGTATTTTGACATAAGACGTACACTTGACAGCAAAAAAAGTGGATCACTGCTGAATGCAACCCAACTAACGTAGCTGTGTTGCAGGTACTCCACATTCAAAACCCCTGTAGAGTACAGTCGTTCGACTATTCACAATGGGTGCCAAAGAAGCAGTAGAGAACATTGCTCCTTATGGCAGTCGGTCCACATGTAATTAAATACCGTCATACAAAAAGCATTGGAATGCAAGTTATTAGAGTCGAGAGACCAACGCAAATTCAATTTAATTACAATAAGTGACAAATCTGGTACCTTATCAAACTCATTCAATGGCACAATAAGTTTTGTTCGTGCTCTGAATTTGAACGCACTGTTGACCAAAAAAAGCTTGCGTTTCTGATCGAGACTAGATTAGGCATGAAGAGACGTAAGGCATTGACGTTTTCATTGGTATCGGTTTACAAGACCAATGTCCGAACCCGGTTAATTTTAGCATTCCACCAGGAATGGCGTGGAGTGCAAATTGTTTCTGAGAGGTAACCACTAAAGGAATATAATACAGTGCAACTCACAGGTGTCAAACGTCATAAAATTGTGGAATAGAACGCAGTACCTATATGAATCGTTAACGAAGCACGATCACACGTCAGATATTAAATAAATTTACTGACAGCGCTATATTTGAACTTGAAGTGGCGATACAATTGACTTCTTTCCCGGCAGGGACCCAACCCCGGCTCTATTAGCTATTTATTATATACACGCAAAGAGATGAAATAGTTACTGTTCTCACCATTAGCGGGATGTGCATATGTTCGGCTAGAAGTAGCGCAAGCCGCGGCGGATTAGCCGTGCGCACTGGAGCGCCATGCTGCGGTTCGCACGGCTGTTCGCCGTCGGGGGCTCGAGTCCCCCCTACGGGCATAGGTGTTTGCGTTGTCCTTAGGTTAGTTTACCTTAGTTTAAGTAGTTTGTAAGCTACGGACTAATAACCAAGTAGTTGAGTCCGATAGATTTACAAATATTTTGAAGTAGCGCAATAAATAACGTTGTCTGCCTGGTATCCAACCCCGCGCCTATCGTCAGCGTTGACCTCAGATGACAACTCAGGTAACAACTCTCCCAATCCCGTTTACTAGTAATTAGAATCGCGCTGTTCGTTGAGACATGGAGGGGTTTGGCATTTTGAAGAAACAACGAAAACTAATCCAACTTTGTTCTAGTCAGTAGCGAATGGACATGTGTAATGTGATTTGAAAGACGCGACAGTCCTAAATTATTTACTTTCCGCTATTGGAGGTGGAGAGGGGGATGTTTGCGATTGTTAAAAACTGTTTCCCCAGCAGGAATCAAACCATATCTTAGCCATTACAAGATGGCATCAGCCCGACAAACTACCGATTTTCAGATGTGGTAGTATAATGTTTTTCGTCAAAATGGAGTGCAGAACACATGGTACGACAAGTAAAATGGTTCGGCAGTATCTCTCTAAGTAACAGTAATTTTTGGCCGTGGTCGTGGAGTTGTGGTCGCTCCAGCCAGAAGTTCGACTCCTTCAAATTCAAATGTTGAAATGTTTGTAGAACTTATGGGACCTAACTACGGGATCATCAGTCCTTAAGCTTACAAACTACTTATGAACTAGCTAACACTAAGGACGGCACAAATATCCATGCCCGAGGGGGGATTCGAACTCCCGACCGTAGTGGCCGTGCAGGCCTTGACTGGAGCACCTAAGTCCCCTCAGCCACCGCGGCCGGCTCGACTCCTTCCTCGGGCATGTGTAGTTGTGTGTGTGTGTGTGTGTGTGTGTGTGTGTGTGTGTGTGTGTGTATTCCTTAGCGTAAATTAATTAAAGTAGCATGTGAGGCTAGGTAGGGACTAATGACCTCAGGTGATTTGTCCATTAGGACTATAACAAAAAAGTTATATACAGTATGTAGAATTATGTAGCATTGCGTATGATAATAAACTATGTCTTAGCATGCTGTGTGGTGATTTTGTATGACATGTTGCTGTACGCTTATTTAACTATAGTCTCGTTTCAACAAGTTTGTATGAAAAATGTGTGTGAACTCTTATTGGACTTAACTGCTAACGTCATCAGTCTGCACACTACTTAAACTATCTTAACATAAGGACAACATAGACACCCAAGACCGAGGAAGGACTCGAACCACCGACGCGAGCAGAAGCCCAATTCAAGACACGATGCCTTAAACCGCGCAGCTACTCTGCGCGTCGCTCAAGAATGTAACATAGCTCTTACCATAATAAATGAAATATTACGCATCTTAAAAGTAGCAAGGAGCGTCGTTTACACATTAGAAAACGGGAAATATATATCATGTGTAACGATATAGTCTGTTGGGATGAAAGCAGAGGAGGTCAATCGAAACACCAGAGCTCTGTATTTGACAGAAATAGGTAAGGGGGTATGAAAGGACACGGTCTCATAGAGAGGACTGATATACAGTAACGAAAGCATAAATTAAAAGAGAAGGCATGCTGTCAACGGAAACCAATAGATTTTATCACTGTATTGTGAGGGAACCGACCAGAAGGGTAACTGAGGTTATGATGCAAGAGCGGCGACAGCGAGTGAGAGAGTCAGAACAGAAGAGAAATTAACTATTAATAAATGCAAGACCGTTTGCGTATTTTGTGAAGGAAAGAGGGTGTATTAACGGATGGAGGGGAGCATAGAGACGTATCTTAAATAACAAAAATTACTTTCACAGCGCCCATGCATGGAGGCTGGGTGTAAATGTAATAAAAATAGGATATTGAGTGAAAGGAGAAGCATTAAATTAAAATTTGTACCACAGGGAGGAATCTAACCCAGAACTCCACACTAACTTTAATTCATTGCTTTTCCCTTCACTCCATGTCTTTGACATATTTACACGGAAAACTCTCACTAGGTATATAAATTTATAATAAAAATAGGATAATAAAGGAACTGAATATTAAAAAAAACTTCAATTTAAAGGTAGCTCAAAGGAAAAAGAAATACATAATTTATTTTTGTTGCCAAGAGATCTTCCCCAGTATCTCACTTACGAAATATGAAAATAGAGATGAGATTTAAAAAAAAAAAAAATTGAAGGACTAACAATTTATTCAGAATCCCTCATTATTTGTTTCTTCCGTTATGCATCTCAGCATATAATCTATAACGCTATCGGAAGCTTCTCTTCAGTAAATGCGACGACTCTATCTCGAGTTGATTGCTCACAGTGAGACGGCCTGATTTGTATTTCTGCTTTCCGCTCTCACTATGAAGCCAGGAAGTAAACATTCTGTATTTACGTCAGAGCCCCGCTTTGTGCAGTGCTGAGGGCTGTTGCCCGCCACTGCGACCGCCAACTGGCTGGTTTCCGCCAAGCCTTGCCTCGGCACCAGCTGTGGTTGACCGGCCTGCCCGTAGCTCGCAAGCCACGGCTAATACAGTGAGACTCAACCCTTGAAGTATGAGAAGTTTCTGCAAACCTACCCTAACGTGTATTAAAAGCTACCACACCTAGAGCTATTTTGCTATAAAATGAGCAGCCACGTTATCTTTTGACACTTCATTGAAATATTTAACGAAGTGAAAGAATAGAATCATGGTAAACGTAGTACCACATAATGTTCCACATAGATAGCAATCATAAATGTTCAAATGTTTGTACAGCTTATGAGACTTAACTACGGGGTCATCAGTCCCTAAACTTACAAACTACTTATGAACTACTTACGAACTAGGACGGCACAAATATCCATGCCCGAGGGGGGATTCGAACCCCCGACCGTAGTGGCCGTGCAGACCGTGACTGAAGCGCCTCAGTCCCCTCGGCCACCGCGGCCGGCTAGCAATCATATAACACAGAAAATTATTCTCTCTTTCCAGCGCTCTGCATTAGATCTAGATGTAATTTAAATATGTAGATATCTTAGAAATGTAAGCATGTTGTAAAATTAAACAGTTCTAGTGGCAACAACACAAATGTATACATGTAGTATATCATTCACGTTTTGTGTACTTATAAAGTGTTTTCAATGTGTCTGTAAACAATAAGTGCTAAACAACGGAAATTACCTTTTGCTGGGGCTCTTCATTTACACGATTGTTCTGTTATTCACAGTGAAGTGTTTCGTAATGGGTTCATATAATCGCTTAAGTTTCTCGACTGTTCCACGCTAATACTAGGTTCGAAATTCTACTACTACTAATAATAACAATAATAATAATAATAATAATAATAATGTATACAAGTGCCAAATAGCGTATGTGATATATTCTTTCAACTTTCTTGACGTCCTCCTTGTATTCCATCAGGTAATAATCGCACACTACTCAGCAGTACTGCATAAGAGGGAGAACAATTGTAGGGTAGGCAGTCTCTTTAGGAAACTTTGAAACGTGTCCATAAAAAATATTTTTGTAAGAAAATGTCTAATATTGTACCTCCTGTTTTGTGTCGAGTAACTTGCTTGCAAGAAAATGTATAATATCGCTTCTACTGTGTGTATCGATATGTGTACTTAACTCTGTGAAGTTTCATCTTTGGCAAAGATCATGTATTGCATAGCATTGTAACTCGCGCAGAGAGAGAGAATCTCTTGTGGTTCAGCTCGCTTAGAGAGCGGTTGAGTTGTGTGTATGGCTCCGATGTAGAGCAGAGGCTGCTGTGCCAGCAAGTCGATTTGATTGTATTTGGAATATATATTGTAACACCGCTGGAATGAAGGTAAGTGCATTTGATGTCATTAGGAAGAAGTTGTATTATGTAGGTAAAGTAATGCTGATTATTAATAACAAGTAACAAAGTTGACCTTTCTTTCCTGTTTCATTTACGTAGTTTAACCTACTTCCTTCATTTGATAATTAGTTATTAGTGGATTTAAAACGAAATATTGATTTTGATAATATTGTTGAACAGATTTCGTTATTGGTGCCATAGTAATTGATAGTTAATTGATTATGATACTAAATTTCAATAATCAGAAACTGATCTGCATAAAATTCTCACAATCAAACATTAAGAAAGTGGTTTGTGGCTTTTTAATATCTTTCTCGCAGTCAAAATTTTTGAGTATAGTCAGTGTCTGTTTCAAATGGTGACTTGCCACAGTTGTTTTGTGTTTAAAATATCCGTTGCGAACATAATCAGTTTAATGCACTGTTTCTTATTTAATGGTATATACATCAATATCAGGGCCATCATTAAACAAAATTGCTGTGTTAATGAACAATTTGTTGTTTGATTTAACGATAGGTTCAACATCCACAACACACACACAGCTTTTAACGTGTAAATGTCCTAATGGTAGTGTCAATAAGACTGTTTGTTTCACCTTCGCCAAAACATGTGTTATTCACAGTTAACATTTTTTTTAATTGCACCCCCAGGAATTTCGTTATATGTAAAATCTTCAAATTTGTTTTGCTTATCGATATCTAAAATGCTGACGAAACTCTGAGTACTTATGTTCAGAGCCAAATGCATATTGATGTTTAAGGTCAATTGTCACCATCTGCGGCGTGAAGATACAAATTCAAATTCATTTCGCAATTGACTTTGCTTTTCTGAGTTTAGTAGTGGGCAACATTAACTGCCTCAAATCTAAGAGCAATATTCTGATTGCTCATTAATTATTTCGAATATATATTCGAATCAGGAGAAGTCTACTTCACTTTGCTGGAACAATTACACTCGCCACGTCCTTTTCACTAGATGACTTCTCGTCTGTTACTGCAAACTATTACCTTGCAGATAGGACATCACGAGTCCAGTCGCACAACTTAGGAAAACGATAGGGTTCGAAGTTGATTATGGCTGAAGATTGATTTTTTTTTGTTAAGCTTAAGGGACTTAACTGCGGGGTCATCAGTCACTAAACATACAAACTACTTATGAACTACCTTATAGTAAAGACGACACATCCATGCCCGAGGGGGGATTAGAACCCCGACGAGAAACGGCCTCGCGCATCGGAGCATAGCGCCTCAATGCGCTTGGCCACTCCACTGCGGCGTTCAAGATACCAAAAATCGTTTTGGCACTCTATAAATATGAAATTAGTTTGAGAGTACTCAGTAGATCATGAAAATATAGTATCGCCAAGTTTCACGAGTAAATATTTAGAAACCTTTGCCGGTTTGATGTTAATTTTTCTATATATTTCATAACGCTGGAAAACGTATTTGTTCAAACGCCCTTCTACATGTCGATAACGGAAAGAAGGTCTCGGATGTTTTCCGTTTTCTTTTTTACTACTTGGGTTGGGGAGGGGGCGGAGACGGCAGGGGGATGAGGTGGGGAAGCAAAATATTAAAACAAGAGTTTTCAGTGTAGCACGCTTCTTCCATAAAATTTCAATCACCAACCTTCTCCTACAAATGAAAAGAGCTTTTGTACTCATTAACTTACAAATGTTACAATTGTAAGAAGGCCGCGCAGAGTACCCGCGCGGTCTAAGGTGCCATGTCATGGATCGGGCTGCTGCTCGCGTAGGAGGTTAGTCTTCCCTCGGGCATGGGTATGTGAGTGTTGTCTTTAGAATAAGTTAGTTTAAGTAGTGTGTAATTTTAGGGACTGTTGAACTTAGCATACCACACACATTCGAACATTTGATTTGATTTTTAAGAATAATATAATGGTAATTAGAACTCGCATATATCCTTTTTGGCACTTGTTTTCTCGATCTTCGTAGAAGCGTATAAGCTATTTGGCACTTGTATTCATTATTATTATTATTATTAGTAGTAGTAGTAGTAGTAGTACAATTTAGAGCCTAGTATTAGCGTGGAACAGTCGAGAAACTAAAGCGATCCTATGAACCCATTACGAAACACTTCACTATGAATAACAGAACAATCGTGTAAATGAAGGGCCTCAGCAGAAGGTATTATTGTTTCAGAGACAATGAGAACATTTTATAAGTGCACAAAACGTGAATGATATACTCAGTGGCGTAACTAGGACTTGGCTTTGGGGGGGGGGGGGGGGGGGGGGTGTGGAATAGATCTGCTTGCCGAGCAAAATTTTAGTCAGTTTCCAGACAGACTACCATCTACCACTCCGTTTCCGTTGAAGAAACTAATTCACTCCCTTCCAATGAAAGCTTATGTAAAACACCCCAAGTCTCAAATCTTTACCTTCACCAGATTGCTGTTATACGATTTCTTTTTCTCCTCTCTCTCCTTTTTTTTTTTTTTTTTTTTTTTTTTTTTACTTTTCGGGTTCTGGGGGGGGAGTTCTATCCCCCTCATCCCCCCATAGTTACGCCACTGGATATACTACATATATATATATATATTTGTGTTGTTCCCACCAGAATTGTTTAATTTTAAATCATACGTAGTTTTCTAGGTTAAATACATATTTTCTTGTGTCAAAATGTAATGCAGAGTGCTAAAAAGATAGTTTCCTGTGTCGTATGATTGCTATCTAGGTGAAACATTATGCGGTGGCTGTGTTTATCATGATTCTATTCTTTAACTTCGTTAAATATTTGAATGAAATGTCAAAAGATAAAATGGTGCTCATTTTATAGCAACATAGCTCTACAGACTTGGGTAGGTTGGCAGAAACGTTTGAGCCTGGTTTTGCGGTCAGTGTCTGTATTAGTCGTGGCTCCAGAGCTATGGGCTGGCCGGTCAACCACAGCTGGTGCCGAGGCGTGGCTTGATGGATGCCAGCAAGCTGGCGGTCGCGGAGATGCCCAACAGCCCCCAGCACATCGCAGAGTGGGGCTCTGACGTAAATACAGAATGTTTACTTTCTGGCATCATAGTAAAAGCAGACAGCCGAAATACAAATCAGGCCGTCTCACTGCGAGCAATCAACTCGATACAGAGTCATCGCTCTTACTGAAGAGAAGCTGGTCTGACGGCGTTATAGATTCTACGCTGAGATGTATTATGAAAGAAACAAATAATGAGGGATTCTGAATAAATTATTAGTACTTTAATGTTTTTTTAATCTCCTAAGTGAGACTATAGAAGGAATAAAATCTGAGTTTCTTTTTCCTTTGAGCTGCCTTTAAATTGATTTTTTTTTTTTTTAAATATACAGTTCCTTTATTATCCTATTTTATCATAAATTTATATACCTAGAGTCAGTTTTCCGCGTCAGTATGTCAAAGAAATTAAGTGAAAGGAAAAGCATTGAATTAAAGTATGGAGGTCTTGGTTCGATTCCCGCCCGTGGCACAAATATTAATTCAAAGCTTCTCATTTCACTCAAATCCTATTTTTATTCATTTATACCTAGACTCCATGCATACAGAGGAATCAGTTTAGATGGACGCTGTTAAAGTAATTTTTGTTATTTCAAATACGTCTCTCTCCTCCCATCCATCCATTAATACCCTCCGTCCTTAACAAAATATGCAAACGATTTGTCTTGTATTTATTCGTTGTTAATTTTTCCTCCTTTCTCTGTCACCTCCCTTACATTATAACCTCAGTTGCCCTTTTGATCTATTCCCCCAAGCTGTAAAAAAATTGTGGTTTCCGTTGAAACAATACTCTCTTTTAATGTCTGATTTCTTTACTGTCCATGGGTCCTCTCTATGAAGCAGTGTTGTTTTATATCTCCGATAATCCATCCTTCGTTCTGTAAAACATTCGTTCCTTTTCTCTCGGCCCTAAAACAAACTGTGATATATCAGTAAGGAGTACTTTGCAAGCATTTCACTCTTTTATTTTCCAGTTCTGCACTCCTGTTCATTCCTAGATCCCGCCCTCCCTCCTGCTACCCCTCCCTTGAAATATATATCTGCATCTCCGTGCTTCTTTTCACAATTTTGTGCTCGGAAGATTTTTTTAATCACTTTCATTATTTCTCTGTCGTTGACTCTCGAAAAGCACGTGGATATAATAGACAACTGAACCTTACCGTGCAAGCACTATTGCCGCCATTAAAATGGACATCTATTCCGACAAATACCAGTATCCAGGCTTTGAAATGGCAGAGACTGAAGTTTTCCCCCGTCCTTCCCAGTTGGATATTATGCTTCGCATGTAATCGCATTTTTGATGCGACATTGTACCAGAATCCACATTGTTTTGTAACCCTAGTATGACTATTGAAGGCAACAAACACCGTGAAGAATAATTGCTTGACACTCATGCCAGTTATCGGATACCTTGTCACTGACCATACTAGTAAATCACAGAAACCTTCTTCATCGAAGTCTGTTTGTGTTCCTGAACATGGTGAATAAATGTCAAAACGAAGTAACTTTCCGAATTTCAAAATTTTTAACGCATAATCCACGTTCCTCATAACTATAAAAATGCCTAATATTCAAGTTATCGTGGCAACAGCTACGCAACAATCTTTATTATGAGCTCATAGTTAAATAAGCTTATTACACAATGACATACCAAATCGTAATGTAGCATACTAAAATGTAGTACATCATGCAAAATCCGCGATAAGGCGCCTCACACTACGTGGCCATCCCTTGCGGCCAAGAATTTCTTACCTAGCCAGACACCTGAGCTCTTTGACTGGTCGTACTGTCTAATGAGTTCTCCATTATGACAAAACATTATGCCAACGCATCTGTAATTCGCTTGCAGCCGGGATGAGGTTAACTCGTAATAGCTAAGATATGGGTCCGATTTCCGCTGGTGGTAACAGTTTTTAACGACTACAAAAATACCATCCACACCTCCAGCAACTCCAATAAAGAACGCAGGACTCTGCCTTGTTTCAAATCAAAATTGCACATGTCCATGCACTACTAAATTAAACAAAGTTTTCGAAAAATACCAAACCCCTTCCACGTCTCTACGAACGGTGTGATCCTAACTACTGGTGAACGACAATGTGATCCAGAATGAAACTTCACTCTGCAGCGGAGTGTGCGCTGATATGAAACTTCCTGGCAGATTAAAATTGTGTGCCGGAACCGGGACTCGAACCTGGGACCTTTGCCCTTCGCGGGCAAGCGCACTACCGACTGTGCTATCCCGACACGACTCACGATGCCGCCTCACAACTTTACTTCCGCCAGTACCTCGTCTCCTACTTTCCAAACCTCACAGAAGCTCTCCTGCAAACACGCAAGACCAGCACTCCTGGAAGAAAGGATATGGTAGACACATTGCTTAGCCACAGCCTAAGGGATGTTTCCAGAATTTCATCAGAATTTCGTCAGGGTATGTGGACTTATTTTAGCAAATAACAAAGTGGAAGACAATAATCAATACGAAGCACAAATCAACAGTACATTGACAAGGTCTACGGTGTACAATGCTGTTACGAGGTAAGGTTGGTGGGGAGAATAAACATTCCATTGACACACGAGCTCAGCCGACTTCCGCCGATCAGAGAGGGGCCACGAAAAAGTGCGTGACCTGTAATCGCATCTCGATCAGCCATACGACTGTTTTTTTGCTTAACAGTGCGTTCAGATTCAGATCATGAACAAAAACATATCATGTCACTAAACAAGTATAATAATGTATCTGACTTTACTCTTATTGCAACTAAATTTAATTTACAAGTGTTACTGCCTCATCTCTAATGACGTCTATTCTAATATTTGTTGTACGAAAGCATTGGTTTGTACCTTGCCATAAGGAGAAATAGGAGACTTACTTGGTACCTATTGTGGGTAGGTAATAAATGTACTGTGCAATGACTTGACGACCTGCGACGCAGCTGTGCAATGGTAGTTGCATAGCGTCAGGTGCGATCTCCACTTAGGAATTCAGGGGCGATCCACTTTTTTTTTTGCTATCAAGTGTACAATACGTCTAGTTTCTTAAAATGTCAGACGTGGTTGGACTCCAGCGTATTGTTTATAAG
Source organism: Locusta migratoria (assembly GCA_026315105.1). Lineage (NCBI taxonomy): Eukaryota > Metazoa > Arthropoda > Insecta > Orthoptera > Acrididae > Locusta > Locusta migratoria. The sequence continues at coordinate 710,762,977 of CM048745.1, read as the reverse complement.
GTCGTCCAATTGGAAACTCGTTCTACTCAGTTCTCCTAACACCACCTAGAAGACTAGGCCTCACAACTGACAGGCCTACGTCACACGTAATGGCTACGAACGCTAGCTGACTGGCCGACCGCTATGCAGCGGTGGGCGTGCCCCAGCGGCCAGCCTGTCATCTGGCAGCCGCGGTCTTTAGGTATGACGTAGTTGTGAGGCCTTCCATGCTTGTGTAATCCTCTCCATTTTGTGTAACTATTGCATTCACAACCAACCACTTGTTTGATACGAAATACTTCCCTCTGTTATCATGTTCATGACTTCTGGCTATCTCAGAATGGGTAGAATAAAAGGAACACTTCTTTTGACCAAATTGCATCCACACATTTCTCTTGTCGCCATCGGATTTTTTTTTTATCATCCTGATTACTGATCCGATTTACCCGTATATCTCCTACAATCTTCTATAGCATTAATTTCAGAAAAAATTCGTATATACTCCATCTCTAAAATGTTGAATCTTCACATTTCATTCCCGTACAAGACAATGTTCCCGAGAAGTTACCTACAATGTAAAATCGGATTTTTTGTTGCAGGTAACCTATCTGCGACAGCAAAACTTTCATGTTCAATATTTGGCATAATTAATGACCAAATTTAGAGATTAAAATGCTGTCATAATCAAACGTTCAAATGTTTGTAAAGGTAAGGGACCGAACTGCTGTGGTTATCGGTCCCTAAACTTACGAACTGCTTAAACCATCTTATCCTAAGAATAATACAGACACCTATGACCAGGGAAGGACTCGAACCTCCGACGATGAACGGCCGCGCGAACCACAGTCAGGCGCCTCAGTGAGCACGGCCATTCTACCGCGGCCTGTCACAATCAATTCAGTATAACACCAAAAGGCAAATACTACATTTAGAAATGTGTGTTTGCTTTTAAGCTGATGGCATTCAAATATTTCGATTTTGTTCGCTCAGTACACGAATGTAGTAACAATAACTCCCTATTTCACACGTAATTTAAAACTCTACCAAATGTTTCTTCAATTTCTCGTATAATTTGAAACCTTTACGAAAGATTTTCCGCTGATATCCCCGAAAAACTGATGAAAGAAATTGTTACTTGTGGCAATAACACACACAATTTTTAAATGTGCAATACAGGTGACGATCCACTTTGGTGATGCAAATTTTAATCATTTGACTATGTTCTTTTTCTTATATTTCATTTTCACATGTAACTCTTTATTTTATTGAAAATAGGAGAAAATTTTTATAAAAAAAATTGTTTTGGAGATGACATAGTTCATCTAAACCGGTAGGAAAACCAACGGATAAACTAGCGATCTTGGCTGAAGTAAGTGTGTTTTATACTAAACTTACTGGCAGATTGTGTGCCGGAACCGGGACTCGAGCCTGGACCTTTGTGTTTTACGAGCTAGCGCTCTATTCTGGCACGCTTCACGGTCCGTCCTCACAACTTTACTTTTCTTTCTGGAAACATTCTTCAGGCGGTGGCTAAGCCATGAGTCCACCATATCCTTTCTTCCATGAGTGCTATTATTGAAAGAGTTGCAGGAAAACTTCTGTGAAGTTTGGGGAGTAGGAGGCGAGGTACTGGTAGAAGTTGTGAGGAACCAATGTGAAGCGTGCCGGGATGGCTAAGTCGGTAGAGCACTCTCTCGCGAAAGACAAAGGTCCCAGGTTCCAATCCCCGTTCCTAGCAGTGCTGCTGATAGACGGACTGACGAAGCTTTAGGGAATAATATCTGTGTGTATTTTGTTGCTGTTTTTATGCCGGATTCCTAGTAATAGGGGGAAAAGGTAAGAGGAAATGAGGAGTGGACTTCACTGGCAAGCTGTGTTCCAATTAACATTTTTTTATCTGATCAACCCGGAACAATAGTAGTGCGCTTCCTAAATTCATATCAGTGTGTAAGCTCGCAACAGCCGTCCGCCATTACTGTGCCTGAAGACGTCTGACATAGGTCATCAACAGTGACAGAAGGGCAATAGTGCAACGAAAGACGGCTCGGTTCAACAAAGACACGTCTACCAGTGGACAAACTATAGGCATATGGTGTTTGGAAGCCGGCGTCGCACAAGGCTGCCACTGTTGTTAACATCATTGGAAAGGGTTTGCATTTGTCGGCCATGACTAATAGGACACTGGAGCATTGGAACATTGTTAGGGCTTCTTTTGGATCTGAGTTAAGATTTCAACTTCACCATAATGATGGATGTATTGGGCCCCTTGTTTCTTCTGGAATGACCTGTGGTAGGTCTGCGGTATGTAGAACTGCTCGGGAACTCTCTCCATTTAGCCTTTGAAATCCGTAACGATGCTGAGGCTGCGGTTTTTTAAGATGGTAACGCGGCGCCAAGCAGCCGCGTCCCAGAATGGTTAGTCAATTGCATAGGAGATCCGTAGACTGAGATACTCACGTTGTAGTGCGCATTAGAGACGCATTGGGCATAGCTGGGTTTTCGTGGAACGCAGGATCAGTCCCACGGGCGAAAAGACAAGGATTGTCTGCCGCTCTCCAAATAATTTCGTTTCAGCTACGTCCACTTGGGTACCAGCCAGGCATTTGTAGATTCATTCTCATGGTGTCTGACTGCACTACTCAGGGTGATGTGACTCACCCATGACATTTGGTAAGTCAGAAAGTTACCACGGAACTGAATTGACTTGTCAAGCAATTCTTATACGGCTACAGAGCTAATAAGGATTATATCATCTTGAATGTGGGCTATTGATGCCGGAACTGGATGGTGATTTAGAACATAATGTAATTGTTTCTTTTTCACTTACTGCAATTTTAATCAAATTTAGTGCTTATGGAATATCGCCACGTTTGAGCAATGGGATTCGCAATTTCCTATCAGAGAGTATCGGGTAAGTAGTAATTAACGGAAAGTCATCGAGTAAAACAATGACGCTCCCAAGGGAAGTGTTGTACGGCCTCTACTGTTCCTTATCGTAGTAAACAGTTTAGGAGACAATGTGAGCCGCTCTCTTAGACTATTCTTGGGTGATGCTGTCGTTTATGGGTTAGTAAAGTCAGTATAAAATAAAACGTAGCTGCAAAATGATACAGATATATGCTTGGTGGAAAAACTGGAAGTGGAGACTAAACTATGAAAGGTATGGAGTGAGCCAGATGAGCACTAAAAGACAACCGTTGAGGGGAGCAGGAGATGGTCAAATCTAAATAATTACGATTTTTCTTTTTTTGCTATCAATAATTAAATGGAACGTTCCTCTTTAATGCAAACATTGAAATACTGTTCTACTCGCCCTGGAAGAGGAGTTATTACCTTTTTCTCCCACACCTGCATAGGAAATGGGCGGAGCCAGTGAATGCCTCTGACAACCTCTCGTGACTTCTTAGCGAACTACTTTGCATTTCCTCGACCTGAAGTTGAATATTTCCTTATTTCGACCATTCAGAGAGTGTGCAAGGGTTAGCTACATTGCTTTCTGTGACAAATGAAGCTTTATGAGCGCCGAACATTGTCTCTTTCTTGTTCTGTTTCGAACTACTTCAGTGTTGCGCCTGTAGTTAGTAATAATATACGTCTTGCGCAAGCTCAGTGATGGAAAGTCAATAGGAGGAAGTGGCAGGCTTACTGATGAGGTGATTGAACTGCTACAATGTTTGTATAGTTTATGGGACTTAACTACGGGGTCATCAGTCCCTAAACTTACAAACTACCTTATACTAAAGACGGCACAAATATCCATGCCCGAGGGGGGATTCGAACCCCCGACCGTAGCGGCCGTGCAGACCGTGACTGAAGCGCCTCAGTCCCCTCGGCCACCGCGGCCGGCGAACTGCTACAGAGATACTATGGGCATGCATTAAGACAAAACTAGTAATGCTATGCGAAAAGCGGTGTAGACATCGTTCCTTCATACTGTCTTTTCCAATGAATACACTCAACCCAGCCTCAACAGATGCCTGGTGCAAATATAACACCAAAAAGGACTATGAACAGAAGAATGACTTGCCAGCAGCTGTAATAAACGCCCTGAAACCAATTTTTCAATACAGCATAGCCAGATTTGTTAAGCCAATGTCTACACGGAAAAACGCAGAATCCTAATGAGAATGATTTAATTTTGACAGTGATTCCTAAAAGGGTGTTTAAGCATAAAAATACTGAACTTTGGTATTTATGATACAATAGCGACCTACAACTGAGGGGTGTGACGTATTGAAGTCATGAGGATTTAAAGCTGGGGTGAACACTGTAAGAGCACTAAGAAAGGATAAGAGGAGCAAAAAGAAGAGAAAAGAAATATGGTGGAAAACAGACCAGAAAAGACCAAAAAGGAAGATTTTCGAGGATGAAGAAGAAGACCCTGATAATCCATCCTATAGGGCAGGAATGTATTGAAAACTTTGACAGCCATTTCCCGTAAATTAGAATTTTGGTAATGTAAGGAACATTTTCTCAAAATCGTCTCAAACTAGGGAGATGAAATTTTTATACAGCATTCCTAGTGATCAAATTTAAATTATAATACAGCCATTTGGCAATATGTTCAGTTGTTTCATATCAATTTGACTAAATAAAGCAATTTTTTTGTACAAAATTTGGGTCATTAATAAAAAGTTATTGAAAAATTTCAGATTTTTCTGTTTGGTAGAGTAATCATAAATGTTCCGCAAACTTAATGATTTTAACATGTGCAGCATAGGCACCTCCGGCTCCCCTTAAACTTCGTTTACACTATTCATGAGTCCAATATAAAGACCGTAAATTCATTAATGCCTAGGAATTACAAATGTGTACAACTTAAACTGGAAAGCATTCACACAAAATATTGTAGGCAATGCGAATGAAATACTACGTTTCATTGGCAGAAGACAATGAAGATGCACCTGTTTCACTTTAGAAACTGCGTCTTATATTAGAGTATTGCTACCCATTGTGCGATTATTGCGAAGTGGAACCGACTTAGGGTGTAGAGAAAGTTGAGAAATGGGCAGGTCAGTTTTAGCCTATTATCACGATTAGGGGAGACAGTGTAAATGATATGATGCATGAGTTCGCGTGGAAATCATTAAACGAAAGGCGTTATTAATTGCGACGATATTTATTTGCGAAATTTCTGTCACCAACTTCCTCTTCCCAGTGGGAAGATATTTTGTTAATACCCACCTACGTAGGCTAAATGATCGTCTTAATAAAATAAGAGAAATCAGATCGTAAACGGAAAGAATAAAGTCTTCCTTTCCCGCGCGCTATTAGATAATGGAATGGTTGAGAAATATATGAAAGTGGTTCGAAGAAATTTCTGCAATGAACTTAAATTTGATTAGCGGTGTATTTATGTAGATATAGATGATATTTGTGGTTGTCTTTCTCAAAATGTAATTTTTTTATCTACCCTGTAAAATGGTATGTGATGAATATACAGGGTCTCACAAAACGGTACGGCCAAACTTTCAGGAAACATTCCTCACACACAAAGAAAGGAAATATGTTATGTGGACATGTGCCCGGAAACGCTTAATTTCCATGTTAGAGCTCATTTTAGTATTTCTCTTTAAATGTAAAATGAAATAATTCGTGCAAACAACTGTCAAAATACCCAGTTGTTCCGTTAGTATGTACTGTACTTCCTCGATTCATCGCCAGTTGGCCCAATTGAAGGAAGGTATTGTTGACTTCAGTGCTTGTGTTGACATGCGACTCATTGCTCTGCAGTACTAGCATGAAGCACACCAGTGCGTAGCATCAACTGGTCAGTGTTCATCACGAACGTGGTTTTGCAGTCAGTGCAATGTTTACAAATGCGGAGTTGTCAGATGCCCATTTGATGTATGGATTAGCACGGGGCAACAGCTGTGACGCGGTACGTTTTTAGCGAGACAGATTTCCAGAACGACAGGAAGACGTTCGAAGGAATTAATCGTCGTCTTAGGGAGCACGGAACATTCCAGTCCATGACTCACGACTGGGGACCCCGGTACCATATGTCAAGACTCTTCTGCTACTATTATATACGGCTGTGATACAATACGCCATTCTCCAGGGCTGCATCAGCGCATCAGGGATTCCATGCGACGGAGGGTGGATGCATGTATCCTCGCTAACGGAGGACATTTTCAACATTTCCTCTAACAAAGTGTTTGAAGTCACGCTGGTAAGTTCTGTTGCTGTGTATTTCCATTCCATGATTAATGTGATTTGAAGAGAAGTAATAAAATGAACTGTAACATGGAAATTAAGCGTTTCCGGACACATGTCCACCTAACAAAGGTTCTTTCTTTGTGTGTGAGGAATGTTTCCTGAAGGTTTGGCCGTACCTTTTAGTAACACTCTGTATGTATGAAAATGCAGTTTCTACCCTTACCCGAAGTAATAGTATGGAGAAGAAGTTGGATGTGGGAAACAGAGAGGTACATGGCTGTAGCTACTGGAGAGTTCCAGTGTAATGTTGACTAGAACCGTAGGTGAAATATAGGAATTCTTTGGCCAGCTCCATGACAGCCCTCGTGAGCTGGCAAACCTCTTAACAGATTACTGTTGCTGGCAGCCTTGAAGATGGAGATAGAGGAAAATTGCTGCGAGACCACTGCCGGAAGTGTTACTACTCTGGCTCCGGTTCAGCTGCACACAGGTATGCATCCGGTGCCTGTGCCAATTCTGAAAAGTCTGATTTTATATCGTTATTGTTTAATAATTATTGAGTTTTCGTATCTTAGTTGTAAAATTTCTACGAGCCGAGTAGTAAGCAAAGTAGCATGATGTAATCGATGGGACGGGAGGGAAAAGCATAACAGATGGCACAGGACCGTAAGAAAGCACGTCAGTGTAGCATAGAATTGATCTGATTGGCTGCCGCCTCCCCTTCCGGTGCTACATTTCATTTATTTAATATTTAAGAAAACAAACATTAGCAAATAGCGTAATTTCAATGTAACACTTTTCTGTTAATAAGCTTCCTTTTGAACCCATTTGATGCTTTGTTCATTGTAGTTTATATAAACAAAATACTAGCGACGAATCTAAAAGGTTCGTTTGGTGCCAAAAAAGACGGAGGTAGCAACTAGCAGCCACGTCTGTCCAAAAACAGTCCAGTGCCGACCTTCGAACTGTTAACACGTAGCACCTTGTCTCATTACGGGGCATTATAGAACTTGAACTGATTGTATACAATTTTAACTCTCTGAACGTCTCCATAAATTTTGTCATGCTCCTATTATTGTGCAGCAACGTCTTATAAAGTTGTCTAGACACAAAAAACAATTTGTTCCCTACGAGCTCTATTTGCTAGGGGATTTTTCTTTGTTCCGGGAACACAGCACGCTGTCGCCGCACAAGAGGTGGGAGGGCCCGCCCCGCCCCGACATGAAAAGCGTCGTAAATTACGGCGCTCGCTATCAGACGCGGTCTCAGCTTGTGTGGCTGTTCAGCGCCGTCGTAAAACATGGCCGCCACCAGCTCCTGCACTCTAGTGTCGACGTTTCGCTCTGCCCTTATCTCGGTTTTATAAACCACGTCTCCCCTTGTATGTCGTAATTTACAGCCGGCCCGTCATTACACAAGAAATCGGAACTATGTATTTCACTTATTGAGGAGTGCCGCCTCATCTGGAAAATACGTCGTGGACAGAGTCGCAATCATCTCAGTGAAGCTCCTAAAACATATCACTTTGGTTCTTAACGATTGAGCAGGATTTAGTCATACTCAGATCATAGCTAACATCGCAAAACACCACGTGAAGCCTAGATATTGACCACAACGAGAGAGGACCATGCTTTATCATATCCAGTTCGGATTATACGAGGCGCGTCCAGAAAGTAAGTTAAAAAAAATGTTCAAATGTTTGTATAGCTTATGGGACTTAACTACGGGGTCATCAGTCCCTAAACTTACAAACTACTTATGAACTACTTACGAACTAGGACGGCACAAATACCCATGCCCGAGGGGGGATGCAAACCCCCGACCGTAGTGGCCGTGCAGACCGTGACTGGAGCGCCTCAGTCCCTCGGCCATGGAAGTAAGTTCCGTTTGGTAATGAAATTGTACACAGATACAGAAGAAATTTTTATTCCACAAAATTGTACAACTCTTAAACTACTTTTCCACATAACTGCCGAAATTTTGCCGACATTTGTGATAGCGTGGCACCAGGTTTTGTATACCTTCTTCATAGAAATCTGCCGCCTGTGTCTTCAACCAGTTGGAAACAGTTTCTTTCAGCTCGTTGTCATTTGTGAAGCAATGACCGCCAAGGAAAGACTTGAGATGTAAGAACAGATGAAAGGGCTGTACGGAGGATGGTCAAACAGGTCCCAGCCAAATCCCTGTAGGAGGTTTTTCGTCACAGTTGTAGTGTGTGCTCGTGCGTTGTTGTGAAGCAAAACAACACCTTTTGACAGCAGCCCCGGCGCTTATTCTGAATTGCACGGCGCAATTTCCGAAGTGTCTCGCAATAAGCATCTGCTTTGATTATTTGACCACGTGGTAAAAAAAAATGGGTAAGATGCCTTTCCACTCCCAGAACACTGTGCACATCATGGTCCAAGGTGTCATGATTTGCTTCGGCTTTACCTTTGGTGAGGATGAAGTGTGCCTCCATTCCATTGATTGCCGCTTACTCTCAGGGGTGCCATAAGAAATCCACGTTTCATCTCAGGTGACTATCCGTCTCAGAAATTCTTCGCCGCTTTCAGCATAACGGGTCAAAAACTCAAGTGCACTACCCATTCGTTGTTTTGTGTTGCTCAGTGAGAATCTTTGGTACCCAACGTGAGCAAAGTTTATGGAATTTCAGTTGTTTGGTAATTTCATGCATCAGTGATCGTGAAATTTGGGGGATGTCCATAGCGAGAGCACTAATTGTAAACCTAAGGTTTTCCTATCTTGTCATCAATCGCGTGAACCAGTTCTTCTGTTACCAAAGGTGGACGCCCACTTGGTTCTTCATCGTGCACATCACTACGTCCGCGATTGAACTGTCGGATCCATCTCCTCACCATCGAATCACTCATCGCATTTGGTCCGTAAACATCGCAAATTTGCCGATAAATTTCACTTGGTTTCACTTTCCTCGCATTCAGAAACCGAATCACCGACCTGATTTCACAGGCGGCGGGATTTTCAATCAACGCCGACATTTCAAACAAGCACAACAAAGCGTACGTAACTGACAGCGATCTCCAAATGGCGTACGTTCTTCTCCTTGATACACATCGTAAACAGCGAATGTGCGGAACTGTAATCGCAGCGCTGCAGCGGAGATAAATTGAAACGGAAATTACTTTTTGGACGAGCCTCGTATAAGGATTAGATAAAGATTAGATCCCATAAACCTAGAATATATAAGATATTTTTTTCTGCTGCGCGCCGGCCGCGGTGGCCGAGGTGACTGCGGCGCTCCAGTCACGGTCAGCACGGCCACTACGGTCGGTGGTTCGAATCCCCCCTCGGGCATGGATATTTGTGCCGTCCTAGTTCGTAAGTAGTTCATAAGTAGTTTGTAGGTTTAGGCACTGATGACCCCGTAGTTGAGTCCCATAAGCTTAACAAACATTTGAACATTTTCTGTTGCGACTGGATAACATCCAATTTTCCACAACACAAATTTATACACGGAACTTCAAAAAGAAGTGTACGTTGTTACATAAAAATATTTCGACGAGACTACGTACGGAAATAAAAGATAAACCAAGTTCCTACTGGCGTTAACAAAAAGAAAAAAATTCTTTCCTATCATAGCACAGTAGAACGCACACGAAAAGTTAGAGCTCACAATCCTAGAGAAATATTCACCAAGAATCCTAAATCTGTAGTAGCGCCAGGGTCCACGAGAGGCCGAGCGAAGATCCAAAGCATTAATCCCACACAGTCATAAGGCATACAGAAGTAGTCCTCAGACATATCTACCCGTAAAAGGCTTACGGGTATGAACTGTACAACTAGCCTGGTAGAAATTTAATTTTAATGTCTCTACTAATGAAATATAAGTTCATCAAGAGGGGAGAAAATAGTCACTGACCGACAGCAAGTCTTTATATACGATGTTAAACTGTCTAGATGGAAAGTTCCTAACAGTTTCTCAGCACAATCATTCACCCTCTTAAAAATTTTCCCTGCCATTACTAGGTATGCATACACTGCACTGCACTAGATAACGCATATTGCAGGAGGGGCCGTAGGTGTCACCAATTCTTCAGACTTGTGAAACATATTTTATTTATTACTGATCTTACATCTCGAAGTAGATAATGGCCCACGGAGTTTAAGCACACAGGTCGCAGATTCTTGATCTCAAGAAGCTGAAATGCTGTAAAAGTAATTTAAGGGCTCCAATATTTTTCGCGAAGCTCGGGATGCCAGTGGATTTTACATTTATTTTTCCAAAGTTTACAAACGCTCAGCGAAATCCACAAATCTAAGCGGTACATTGAATGATAGTGACTTCACAATAAATAATAGTGCCATGATAATAAACGTACAAGTTCTATAATGAGACATGGTGCTACTTGTTGGCAGTTCGAAGGTCGGCACTGGAATGTGCTTGGCCAGACGTGGCTGCTAGTTGCTGCCTCGGTCTTTGTTGGCGCCAAACGAACCTTTTAGTCGTCGATAGTATTTTGTTTACATAAATTTCAATGAACAAAGTATCAAATGGGTTCAAATGGAAGCTTGGTAATAGAAAAGTTTTACATTGTAATTACTCTATTATCTAATGTTTACTTTCTTAAATACTGATAAAATAAATGTAGTAATGGTAGCATCGGGAGGGGAGCGGCAGCCAATCAGATCAATTCTATGCTACACTGCCGTGCTTTCTCACGGTCTGTGCCATCTGTTATGCTTTTCTGACCCAGCTACTTAGCTTCTAGAAATTTTACAACTAAGATACGAAAACTCTGAATACTTCTTAAACCAATAACGATATAAAATCAGACTTTTCAGAATTGGCGCAGGTGCCGTGTGCAGCTGAACCGGTGCCAGAGTAGTAACACTTCCGGCAGTGGTCTCGCAGCAGTTTTCCTCTGTCTCCATCTTCAAGGCTGCCAGCAACAGTAATCTGTTAATTGGTTTGCCAGCTCACGAAGGCTGTCATGGAGCTGGCCAAAGAATTCCTATATTTTACCTACGGTTCCAGTCAACATTATACTGGGACTCTCCAGTAGCTACAGCCACATCCCTCTGTGTCTGTCCCGCTTCCAACCTTCCAATGACAATCCATGCTATAACTTCGGGTAAATCACGTTGTTGTTGCATAGCACTACGTGCTCGATACACTATCTGACTCTAACTGCTTGCGTAATTCGTTTGGTAGAGAGATGACCACCGACTCCGTATGCAGCAACTTTGTTATTAACACTATCTCGATTGCCGTCTCCACTACGTAGGACCGACAGAAATGCGTCAAACTACTTTCGTTCATTAAGCCAATGACAGTAGTTCAGAACCTAGATGAGTAGTTCAGAACCTAGATGCCTCAACTGATCCCCTATTAGTTTTCACCAGTGTATTTATACTATTAACACGTATGAATTCTACTGTAACATATTCCCACTAGGAAGGTAACAAAATATATGTATGAATTCATAGTTTCGCCGCGAGTTATGCTGATAAAATTGTCTCGGGCTTCCAGCCGCGTTAGGTGGTTTGATATCCACCAGATTTTGGAGGGAATCTCCTCGACCATTGTCAAGTGGTGTCTGTCTTATCATTACTGCCGCTGTCCTTATATACCTGCGCGGCCTCCTGTGACGTCACTGGTGCTCAGCCGCATCGCCATATATGGCAATGTTTTGGCCGCGTGCCTGCCGCGTCCGCTTCAACCGTCCGATGGCCGGGTCCCAAGCTGTGCTCAGCTACAAGCAGCCGTCTTTATTAAGAGATTTTTCAGATATTTTGATTTCAGTAGCTTCTTTTATTACGCTATCCCAGAAAGTATTTTTTCTGATAATGACTGATGTATCCTCGAACGCAATGCGATGTTTGTTTTCTAGAGCGTGCTCCGCAATTGTTTTCTCGGGATAACGTAAGCGGAAACATCTTTCATGTTCAACACAGCGCTGTTCAATATTGCGCACTGTCTGTCCGATGTAGAACTGTCCAAACCCACACGGTGTCTTGTACACATCTGCCGTTCTAAGGCCCAGATCATCTTTCACAGGTCTGTCTGTCGCAATTTTGTAGGAGGCCTGAAGACCGTGTCGATCTCGTGTCTCTTAATAAGCCGGCCAATCTTTCCCGTTACCGAGCCACAAAACGGCAAGAATGCAAGCTCCTTTGTCTGCTCTTCGACGGTCTCCTGAAGGAGAAAATGTTTAAGAAAAATGGCTATAACAACCGCCAGATAACAGAAGCCCTCCATCCGAAGACACGCAAGCAGTGACGTCACAGAAGGCCGCGCAGATATACTGTATAAGTACGGCGGCAGCAGTGATATGACAGTCACCACTTGACAATGGCCGAGGAGATTTCGGCTGAAAACTCGTGGATATCAAAACACTTTACGCGGCTGAAAGCCCGAGAGAATTTTATAAACAAAATATATGTTTATCGGAGGACACTTTGCCGTAGATGTGCACAAAACATATCCATGCGTGTACGTAGGGAATAAAAGTGGTAACTAGAAGACATACCTGTAAATGTAGTATTACATTCCAGAATGAAACTTTCACTCTGCATCGGAGTGTGCGCTGATATGAAACTTCCTGGCAGATTAAAATTGTGTGCCGGAACCGGGACTCGAACCTGGGACCTTTGCCTTTCGCGGGCAAGCGCACTACCGACTGTGCTATCCCGAAAGGCAAAGGTCCCAGGTTCGAGTCCCGGTTCCGCCACACAATTTTAATCTGCCAGGAAGTTTCATATCAGAGCACACTCCGATGCAGAGTGAAAGTTTCATTCTGGAAACATCCCTTAGGCTGTGGCTAAGCCATGTCTCCACCATATCCTTTCTTCCAGGAGTGCTAGTCTTGCGAGTTTCGCAGAAGAGTTTCTGTGAAGTTTGGAAAGTAGGAGGCGAGGTACTGGTGGAAGTAAAGTTGTGAGGCGGTTTATCACGCAGTGAAGTTCCAATGATAATACCAGTGAACATCCATAACTGAAGTTCTAACAAATATTGAACTGTGTATGTATAAGGCGCTGTGATAGAGATGAGACATGAAAATAACAGAGTTTATGAAATCACGATTACGTTTAAATGTTTCATTTGGAAATACAAATGATCACCAATCAACAACAGTGCTAAATGCTAGGTTATCAGTGAAAACATCGTACTAGCGTAGTGTGTGAATAATATTATTTACTGGTTTTGTTTTTTCGCTTACATTTCTGTATGATTAACTGTCAAGCCACTTGCCATTTTATTATATACCACATATATTGTGGTTAAGCCATAGTCACAAAAAATGAACCTTATATTCAAATAACGTAACTAGTTTTGTCATCATTATCAAACGTAATAATGTTGCAAGAAATTAAGCATAAACTAAAAATATCATATAAATAAATTATCAAAAAATGTATCTTACCCAGTAACTAGAGACAGGCCATCTATAGGAGTGAAAATGGCTCCCAACTGTCTGCTATATCCACAGTATCAAATTCTTGCAATATTATTACGTTTGATAATGATGACAAAGATTATTACGTTATTTGAGTATAAGGTTCTTTTTTATGTCTATGGCTTAACAACTATATATGTGGCGTGTAATAAAATATAAATTTGTCACACTCCTAGACAACAATGTCGAATAAAATACTTTCCATTTTGTTGAACATTTTTAAATTCTATTTTCTAAAATTTGAATAACTGCTGTGAGGAAAAGAGCAAATGGACAAATGTTCAAATATTTGTAACGCTGTGGGACCAAACTGTAGTAATCGACAGTCTCTAGACTTACGAACTACTGAAACTAATCATACAATGTAGGCTTTCACGGCCGGCGTCAATTAGACTTAAAATTTCCGGGCTGGTAGGCAATGGTGGATGGATAAAACACTCCCCTAACGTTTCGTCTGCAGCTGTGGAAGACATCTTCGGAGGCTTAGTGACACGAACGCACGCGCTCACACACACACACACACACACACACACACACACACACACACACACACACACACACACACACACACACTCGATGGAAAACTCGAACCTCTGACGGGGAGCAGCCGCACACTTCGCAGTAAGGCGGCTTAGAGCGCACGGCCCCTCCCGCTCTGCAATAAGTCGACAGACTGGGGGGAGGAGGGGGTAGGAGGAGCAATATGGTGAGGGAGATAAAGAAGGAGGTGATGGATAGCAGAAGGAAGTGGAGGAGGAGACAGACGTGAGATAGGTAGAGGGGGTGGGAGGAGGTGGAGGTCGTTGCAGTGGGAGAGGTAGTGTGCTACTGGGAGATGGAAAAAAAGGGGTGGATTGGGAGTAGATGGATGGACTATAGAAGATAATTACGTTTTGTGGGAGGAGTACAATATGTCACATGCTGCGGAGTCGGTAAAGTATCTGATATTTATACTTACGTATAAAGTAATCAAGAAATTTAATAAAACCGCAAGCTTTCCAAGAAAATGATTATCTGATATGAAATTTTACTCGTCTTCGTCTACTGATAACTGAAATAGCCTACCTTCACAGATGTCACACACGTTACCTGCAGTCTAGTGACACCATCACATTAGTAGTGGCCCTCATTATGTCTAAGCAAGAAAATAAATTAATTTCTACACTGGTCAGGGGGCCGAATGATGACATAGTAAAGTGTAGAAACTGAGAGCACCAAAATTTCTTTATTTGAGGTCTGAAGGTACTGCATTTATTTGTTTCAAAAATGGCCAAGAAAAAGAGATTTTTCATGTTACGTCCAACCGGTGCACTTAAAAATAATGCAATTGGGTAAGCGTTAACTTCAGCCGAATTGACAACTTTTTCCAGTGTTCTGTAGAGACTTCCAGCAAAATAACAAGCTATTAGTTCCAAGAATTCATACCCACTGTAAGCTGATTATTCACCAGAGAGTGAAGAAAGACGCCCTGGTCACCACCAGCCATCGTTTAACACTTTGGGCTGCAGAAAATCCGCTGACCGCGGTTCGCAAATGTTTGAGTTACTCGACAACGCTCACCCACACACATCTAATATCGCCGAACATTTCAGAGAAGAAAGAGGGTGGTGCAATTTGGACGTGCACCATACTCGCCAGTACTCATTTCTACAGACTTCTACTATCTCGACTCAAACTTGCTTTGAAAGGAGAGAGATTTGACGTTGTTCCTAACATCCAACGAAACGTGACTAGAGTTTTGAACAACATCCCAAACGAAGAATTCGTGCAAAGTTTCCGGGATACGTATCGCAGAGCTCCGCGTTGCGTAGTTACAGAAGGTGACTGTTTCGAAAGATAGTAAGGTAACGGTAGTTCCTAATTTATCTACATTAATGTTATATGACTATTAACCGAAATTTATTGTCAAAGATTGCACAAGGTAAGCCACTACAACAGTTTTGAAGCCAACAAGGGCGCAACATAAACTGACCAACTTCAACACACCTCGGTCATGTACAGTAGATATTGCTCCTGATGAAAGGTATTACCGTTATACAGCTTTAGAACGTTTTTTATTGTACATTCCTAGATATTATGATGTCTCTGATCAAATAAAATTCCTCTCATTTACAAATACCAACATAAATTACGATCTTCTGTCCTGCTTAATAACCTCCCTTTCGTTAAATTTGAATTCAGATAACTAGATTTCACCCATCCCGTCTTATACATCGGCTTCCTATGTCACTCCCTACCCACATTCCCTTAGTCTGTACAAGTCGGCGGAGCAGCACACCACGCCCGCCCACCGCCCGTGAGCGCAATTGTAAACATGGGATTATCTTTTATCACCAGAGACCACTGCTTCTATTAAGGTAATCTTAAAAATCTGTTTTATGTTTCTCAAATCTTTACAGAGTATGTTCCAAATGTAATTCGTTGTTACCCGAACATTTGTAGGGCTACAAGGAAACCCAAAAAAACATTTCAGAAAAATAGAAACACCGCAATTGCAACTTACGGTGTCACACCACGGAGAGCGCCTTGTAAGCTTCGTTTACCATTTATACTGTCTTCTTAACACAAAATAATCCCATGTACCATTATAACATGTTCAAATGTTTGAAAAGCTTATGGGACTTAACTACGGGGTCATCAGTCCCTAAACTTACAAACTACTTATGAACTACTTACGGCACTAGGACGGCACAAATATCCATGCCCGGGGGGGGGGATTCGAACCCCCGACCGTAGTGGCCGTGCAGACCGTGACTGGAGCGCCTTAGTCCCCTCGGCCACCGCGGCAGCAGCCTGTGTCTGTCAATTGTTAAGTGCTAACAATAATCTAAAGCAGTGAGTTACCACAAGCTTATCATAATTAGAAGGTATGGGTAATTGGAAAATTAGTGGAACAATTTTCAGTGTGAAACCTGTTAATTTAGAATCCATGTTAAAGGCTTTATTCACCACAGTCATTATTCAGACACCTCCCCCCCCCCCAGGGGGCCCACAGCTCTTTTGTGGGTACGTGTGTGGCGCGCACGGGCCCCCGAGCCATTACAGCCTTTTTTCCTGCTTTCCCCAGGCTGCATTACCACTCCTAGTTCCCCCTCCTTCCCACCCCAATTTCTCCTTCGCACCCTCTACCCTCTCCAACCCCGTCTCTCGGTGTTACTCTGGATGACGGCTTGGCTATCCCAAGGTACCGATTGTCCTGCACTTTGGTTTTGTCTGCTGTGTACACCGGTTTTTGGCCCAGTTTGGTCCCCCTCGGGGTTTGACCTTCCATACCAAAATTGTCCGATAATGTGTGAGCCAATTGGGGAAGAACTCCCGACCTAGCCCCTACGGCGCGTGTCCTTTCCTTTCCACTTCCTTTCCTCGCTGTAGCCCCCATCCCCCGCTAGGTCCCCAGCACGTGTAGCCAGTCCGTGTGGGGGGGCTGTTATGTACCCTTTGGCTGAGCCCCCTGACACCACAGGGATCACACTACTGGTGTCTGAGCTGTGACCTCTCCATGTAAGCCAAGGAGTTGATGCCTGTCCTCGGGGGTATCAGAACTCCCGGCAATGGCCATCGTGCCAGGTGGCCTTTGCTGAGGCTGGGTGGCGCCCATGGAGAGAGCCCCGGTTTCGGAGTGGGTGACACCAGGGCGGACGTCTAGCACCATGAAAAGAGTTAGACTCCAAAATGGTCGTGCATCGGCCGTCTCTGAAGACAGGAAGAGATCGTTCAATGCTGCTACTGCGGATACGAGGATGTTTCCCTCCCTTGCTACCCCTTGGGAGGAAGGCCAGGCTCGCCGGTTAGGAGCAAAACCCTTTCCTCGCTATCTGGTTTGCTCAAGGACTGATGGAGAAACTTTTACTACCACCAAACCGCTGTTCTTTGTCGAGACCATAGAGGACAAGTTTGGTGAACTGGAATCTATGGGTAAGCTTAGATCTGGCTCATTGCTCATTAAAACGGTCTCGGCAGCCCAGTCTGAAGCTTTGCTCACCTGCACCACCCTTGGCGACATTCCTGTAACAATACTCCCGCACAAATCCTTGAATATGGTACAGGGTGTGATATTCCACCGGGACCTCCTCCTTCAAACTGATGAGGAGCTTAGGGTCTATCTCGAGCGGCGTGGTGTACATTTTGTTCGCCGCGTTCAGAGGGGACCTAAAGATAACCGCGTCGATACTGGGGCCTTTATCTTGGCCTTCGAGGGGGACACACTCCCAGAGAAGGTTAAGATAATGATATATCGATGTGAAGTGAAGCCCTACATTCCATCTCCCATGTGGTGCTTTCGATATATGAGGTTTGGTCATATATCCTCTCGCTGTACAGCAGTCCCAGTATGCGTTGATTGTGGACGTCCACTACAGGAGGGGAGCCCCTGTGTTCCTCCACCGGTGTGCGTCAACTGTCATCAACACCACTCTTCACGGTCGCCAGATTGCCCTATGTTTAAGAAAGAAAAGAAGATACAAGAGTACAAATCCCTGGAGCGTTTGACGTACCCTGAGGCCCACAGTAAATATGAAAGTCTGCATCCCGTGCAGATGGCGACGACCTTCGCTACGACGTTATCTTCTAGCCTTTCACCCTCCCCTTCCCACTCCCATCTCCCCCCTACACCCCGTCCCCACCCCTCCCTCACATCCCCCTCTCCTGTAGCTCCTGTAGCCCTCCCTTTGTGTCCCACCCCTTCCCAGCCGGAGAAGTGCACCCCTTCTCCGTCGCCTGCCGGTGACAGTGCCCCATCTCAGGGCCTTCCGTCGCGGCCTTCCCCAGATCGGAGATCTTCGACCTCCAGTCGGCCATCGGACTCCCAGTCAGTGAGTTCAAAGGTCGCCCGATCTTCGTCAGTACCAGACCTAACTGACAAAAGTCCTCTCTCTGGGGCGGGTCCTGCCCGTCCCACACGAGAGAAAGAGAAGGAGAAAGAGAAAGAGAAGGAGAAGAAGAAGAAGAAACCAAAGTTACAAGATAAAGCCCCTCCGGTACCAGCGGAGGTGCCGACTGTGCTTTCGCAACTCGCTCATCCCATTGAGCCTGAGGCTGATAAACTATTTATGGATGTTGTCCCTTCTTCTTTGGTGACGGACGCTGACAAAGCGGCGTGACAGACATTATGCCATT
Organism: Locusta migratoria; assembly: GCA_026315105.1. Lineage (NCBI taxonomy): Eukaryota > Metazoa > Arthropoda > Insecta > Orthoptera > Acrididae > Locusta > Locusta migratoria. Next base: position 710,744,309 of record CM048745.1, on the reverse strand, counting down.
CGCTTCTCGCCTAGATCCTCGTGATATGATCATCCAATGGAACTGTAATGGCTACTACCGTCACCTCTTGGAGATTAAACAGCCAATCTCTCTCTCTTCTGCGGCCTGTGTCGTCCTGCAGGAATCGAGGTTTATGGATGCACATTCACCGACCCTCCGTGGGTTCCATGCTTTTTGTCGGAACCAGGTTGGTCCCCTCCAGGCATCTGGTGGGGTTTGTACTTTGGTCCGGACAGATATTGTCAGTACCTGGATTCCTCTCCAAACTCCATTGGAAGTGGTTGCTGTCAGGGTTCACTTGGACACTCCATTAACCATTTGCAACCTCTACCTTCCCCCTGACAGACCACCTACACTATCGTCCCTAGTGGCCCTCCTTCAGCAACTCCCCCCTCCTTACCTCATCCTTGGGGACTTCAATGCCCACCATCCTTTGTGGGGCAGTGCTTATACATCTAGCCGGGGCCGCCTCATAGACCAGTTTATTGCTGACCACAATCTGGGCCTTCTCAACGTTGGTTCTCCAACTCATTTTAGTGCCGCTCACGGCACCTTTTCTGCCATAGACCTCTCTCTCACTTCTCCTTCTCTCCTTCCTTTATTTCACTGGTCGGTGTATGACGACCTCTGCGATAGCGACCACTTTCCGTTGATCCTTTCACTTCCCTCACACCTACCACGAGCCAGGATACCCCGCTGGGTTTTCCGTCGTGCTAATTGGCCGCTATATACGTCCCAGGTTGTTTTCCCATTTTCCCCCTCAGGCTGTATAGATGATATAATATGCCAAATGACCAACATGATTACCCAAGCTGCCAACGCCGCTGTTCCCCGGTCGACAGGCCCTCCTACTCGCCGGCCAGTCCCTTGGTGGAATGCAACTGTTGCCGCAGCCATTCGCGAGCGCCGTAGGGCCTTGCAACATCTTAAGCGCCACCCATCCCTCGCTGGTCTCATAAATTTCAAACGTCTGCGTGCCAGAGCTCGTTACTTAATCAAACAAAGTAAGCAGACATGCTGGGAGCATTTTGTCTCCTCGTTGGGCTCTTCTGTCCCTTTGACAAGAGTGTGGGCTATGCTCCGATCCATCCAAGGTAGCTGGCGGCCATCTCCCGTCCCTGGTCTTGCCCTGCCTGATGGGGTCTGCACAGAGCCATCTGTTGTTGCAGAACATCTTGCAACTCACTTCGCCAATGTATCAGCGACAACTTCATATCCGGCGACCTTTCTCCTTAAGAAACACCAGGCCGAAACCTTCAAATTAGGCTTTACTTCTCACCAGGTGGAACCATATAACGAACCTTTTACTGACTGGGAGCTATCGCTGGCCCTCTCCTCTTCTCGTGATTCAGCACCTGGCCCTGACGATATCCATAATCAATTGCTGCAACACCTCAACCCCTCACAACGACAATTTCTCTTAAAAGTTTTTAACCGTATTTGGCTTCAAGGGGTGTTCCCCTCCCAGTGGAGGGAGAGTATTGTGGTCCCTGCCCTCAAGCCTGGCAAGGACCCGTCGGCGCTGGACAGTTATCGACCAATAAGCCTGACAAGTGTCCCCTGTAAACTACTTGAACGGATGGTAGCCCGCAGATTATGCTGGGTTCTTGAATCCCGGGCACTTCTCACACCTTACCAGTGTGGGTTCCGGGAGGGACGATCCCCTATTGACCATTTACTTCGACTGGAGACTGCGATCAGACAGGCCTTCTCTAAAAGACAGCATCTGGTAGCAGTCTTCTTCGATCTGCATAAGGCGTACGACACTGCTTGGCGTCATCATATTTTACGTCCTCTTCATGACTGGGGCCTCAGAGGCTCCTTACCAATTTTTATCCATCAGTTTTTATCCCACCGCCTGTTCCGTGTCAGAGTTGGCTCTTCCTTTAGCTCCCCTCGGATACAGGAGAACGGTGTCCCCCAGGGCTCAGTGTTGAGTGTTACACTTTTTCTAATCGCCATAAATGAGTTGGTTAGCTCTGTTGGGTCACTGGTAACCCCGGCGTTGTATGTCGACGACTTTTGCATATGGTACAGCTCCTACTCAATAGCCTCTACTGAACGTCAGCTCCAGAGCGCCATTCGGCGGGCTTCAGTGTGGGCTACGTCCCATGGTTTCCAGTTTTCCTCGTCAAAAACGAGGGTGGTGCACTTTTGTCGTCGTACTACAGTTCACCCTGATCCAGAACTGTTCTTGGGTAATCAGCGCCTGGAAGTTGTAGCACAGCATCGTTTCCTGGGTCTTCTCTTTGACAAAAAATTGACTTGGGTGCCCCATATTCGCCACCTAAAAATTAGTTGTATGAGGAAACTTAATGCCCTACGTTTCCTTGCTCATTCATCTTGGGGTGCAGACCGAACAACTATCCTCCGTATCTATCGGGCTCTAATCTTGTCCCGATTGGACTATGGGTGTCACGTTTATGGCTCGGCAGCTCCTTCTGAAATTATTAGACCCAGTTCACCATTATGGTGTCCGCTTGGCTACAGGTGCATTCCTGACTAGCCCGGTCGACAGTCTCCTTGTTGAGGCGGGAATCTGCCCTCTTCAGGTCAGGCGGCATCAGCTTCTGGCGTCTTATGCCATCGCCAACCGGCAATATCCTGATCATCCCGCTTACCAGGTTCTTTTTGCATATGAAGGGCTTCGACCCCCTGATATCCGGCCGCGGGCGGGATTTTCCGTCGGACTGCGGCTTGCCTCTCTTTGCCGAGATTTCCATTTCCCTTCCCTAGATTGCGCCCCCCATTTTACTGCACGCACACCTCCGTGGATGGTGCCACGACCACTAATTCGGGCGGATCTCTTCCAGGGCCCAAAAGCTTTGATTTCCCCCATGGTCTTTCGGCGTTTGGTGCGCCCAGTACTAGAAGAGTTTCAGGGAGCCTCTATCTTCTACACTGATGGTTCGAAAACAGCGGGCCACTCCGGATATGCTTTTACATCTCCTGTTGGGGCGGAATGCCATTCTCTGCCAGAGGCATGCAGTGTGTTTACGGCAGAGCTGATGGCGATTTATAGAGCCCTCTGTTTTATTAAACATTCTGCCGTGGAACGTGGTTTAATCTGTGCTGACTCCATGAGCAGTCTGCAGGCCATTGATCGTTGTTTCCCCTCCCATCCTTTAGTTATTTCCATCCATGATCTCCTTGCTGACCTTCATCGTGCTGCCTGCTCCGTTACCTTTCTCTGGGTGCCTAGCCATGTTGGTATTACAGGGAATGAAGAGGCTGACCGGTTGGCTAGATCGGCAATTACTCGCTGCCCATCTCCCTTTCGAATTCCGGGTGCGGGTCTGTGGGTGCAGGTCAGATCTTTGCTTCACTCCTCATGGGATAGCAGTTGGAAAGCTACTGCCCCTTCCAATAAACTCCGCACCATCAAAGATACGACTGCAGCTTGGAGTTCATCTTTACGCCCTTCCCGGAGAGAATCAATTGTCCTCTGTCGCCTCCGTCTTGGACACTGCAGGCTGACCCATGGATTTCTTTTACGAAATGACAGTCCACCACATTGTGATTGTAGAGCCGTACAATCCGTGTCTCATATTCTGACTGAATGTCATCTCCATTCGACACTTCGTGGCGACTATGGCCTACCGCCTGCATTGCCTTTAGTTTTGGCGGATGACCCACGTATGGTTGATCGCGTGCTTGCCTTCCTCCGTGAAAGTAGATTTTATTGTCAGCTCAAGGACTCGCTTGGTCGGGGTGAGAGTGGGATTGTGATTATTGGCTGATTGTGGGGTTTAAAGCCTTATCCCCACCAGTCCCCCACTCTTTTACATTTTAATGTAGCTTTATTTCTCCCTGCTCTGGAGCTGTGATACGTTGACCACTGTGCCATTAGTAACTTGTGGTTTAGGGTAGAGGTCGCTTCCGGAGCTGTGGGAGCGGACACTGTAGCATTTTCTGCCCTGGGATGGTCTTAGTCTTGTTGACGAGTCAATTTTACTTCCTGGTGTAATGGTCTTTTGGCTTTCACTTATTTTTCGTTGGGTTCAGTGGCGTATACAATTTGAGGTTGAAGGGACTGATGACCTCGTTGTTTGGTCCCTCATGTCCACCACCACCACCACCACCATTATTCAGACAGGTTCCTTCCTAATCCATTATCTTGCCGAGACTAATTGAGACTAAGATAGAAAATGTCATTGATTTACTTAATTTTACTAGTTGGATAATAATGAATTTGCTGAATTCCTTATCAGCAAAGTTAATAGTACAAATGTTGCTATCCGGAGAATTTCTATAGGTCTTGATACAGTGGCCGAGGGGACTGAGGCGCTCCAGTCACGGTCAGCACGGCCACTACGGTCGGGGGTTCGAATCCCCCCTCGGGCATGGATATTTGTACCGTCCTAGTTCGTAAGTAGTTCATAAGTAGTTTGTAAGTTTTGGGACTGATGACCCCGTAGTTAAGTCCCATAAGCTTAACAAACTTTTGAACAAGAAATACTGGAAAAAGCTCTCTTCGAACATATTAAAAACTTATCCTTAAAGACCTTTTCAAAAGTACAAATTCTTTCGGCAAGCCAATGACAGTGTAAGTAATAATTTTGTTGACTGCCATATTTCATGGCAGGGATTTATTATTTTTATATAAGAAAAGAACACCATAAGAATAGCCGATTTAAGTAATTATTACGATAAATTCACTAATCAATTGCAAAATCCTACCAGTATAGTTTATTGTTCAATGACAATCAGTATATTGATGAGGCAATTTTGAAACTATTAAACGAGCAGCTACTCATTTATTTTGATCACCTGAAGCTGTGCATGATAAGACGACATATGCATATTCATCGTATACTAAAATTGCTTTGGCGCTGTTTGTACATTGTTAATTTATTTTTGTGGGCGACGTGTCTTCTGAACCGTGGTTTGGACTGCATTATACAGATTCCATGCCCACCCAATTTTGTAATTTTCAGGTCACCAATTAACTTTGTTTTTGTTAACTTTTCGGTAAATTCATTACTCATGTAAATTATCTGCTTTTCCCAAATATTTGTTCCTTGTTGTTTGTCCTGAATTTATTAAATGTAAATAAATTTGTATATTCCGCATGTTTTTCCTTGTCACCTATCGATCGTTGTATCCCATAGCACTCAACATGCTCTTGGAGATGTACGTCATCCACTCTGGCCAGCCCGACCCGCAGATTTGAACCCCATTGAGCACATCTGGGACCGGATGAAACGTCACCTTGCGCGATCTGTAGGACCAGCATAAAATATGGCCGAACTGAAGCAACGGGTCGAAACTGAATGGCAGGTCATTCCCTAAGACTCATACAGATCCCATACTGATGCAAATCATTGAAGTATTGCCCGAACAAGATATGTCACAATATCAAAGATAAATAATCGTACTGTCCTTGAATATTTCTCGACGTGAAATCCTATCTTAGATGACTTACGTTTCTAATACAACCTCTACAAGTGTGTAATATGAACTGTGAAGCACCCTGTAAAATAACCAAAAGGAACAGTTCGAATGGATTATTGAGAGGTTATGCAATAGAGCAGACAGCGGTATGTTATCTTGAATTGATTTTAATATTGCGGAAGCGGGAAAGGGATTATCCCGAAACGCGCATGATACGATAAAATATTGTTTGTCCAGTGAGTGTGTTACAATCTATTTTATAACTCTGTACTTATTTTTTATGTTGCAACATTGTAGTGTAATTATTGTTATTAGCAGATATATGTTTTCCGCATGGAGTGCTATCATTATGTAAATCCCTTTACAAAGGTTTGTCAGGCGTTGATCGCAATTACTTAATCACTTTAATTATTGGCCTGAACTACATGAATCAACATATGAAATGTAAACATAGATTAATATGTCAAATTTAATGGTATGTAACATGTGTGATATACATAACTGCATTTACCAGCTTGCATTTCCAGACGCTCCATTTCTTAGAGGGAAATAGTCATAGTTTTTCATGCACGAACAGATTAAAATGATGTTATGCTGTCATTATTATACATGCACAAGCACCATTTCGTTCTGATTTTCAAACAATTTTTTTTTATTTTCTTTGTTATATGATGTTACGTAGACGTCGGGGTTCATCTTTGCACACACCAATGCCATGCAATCACGTAGCCCAAGTTCTTCCTGAATATCAATCTACTATAATAATTAGTGTGTATTATATGTTCGTGTGGCACGGTAGCACATTGGTTAAGTGCCAGACTATGAATCCGACATGTCGCGGTTTCGATCCCAGAGAAGTTTTAGGACTTTTATCCGTCACTTTTAACTTATTTCTGGCAATGTTGTTGATGTGAAAAATGTCCGGCAGCACCGTGGTTCGGAATCCACGTTAAAATGTAGATCTGCTATAACTATCTGGGTAAGTCAAGTTCGAAGATCTGAGGAAGGCAACGGCATACCGCGTCCAAACAGGACCATGCCTAGTAAGGGACTGTGGTGTTCAATCTTCGGATTGTCGACTGCGTGATAATCTGATATATTTTGCCGTATGGAGTGCAATTTAATTATGTAAACAATATGCAAAGGGTTACTGAGAAAATATTTTCGTTGCAAGTTATTATTCAATACACAACTAGTTAGACAATTTTTAAACACAAAGGATATGTTGTGACATGTATAAAAACTTTCAAATCTTCCACTTCGTTGGAGGGGAAACCGGCGTAATTATGTATACCGTGTAGTGAAAGATTTTTAAATGCATACAAGATGATCTTTTTATAATATGACTAGAGACTTGTACAAAGCTTCAAATTTCTGATAATAGTTCTTTAAATTTCATTTATTGTAAACCGTACTTTGAAATGCGTTTAATTTTAAGTTCCCATATTGTGTCCATTTAAAATCATCTGAAGATGATTTACTTACTTGAAAGTGGTAATGAAAATAATTACTTTCGATCAAGACCGCACAATTTACACAACGTGAACGTATTAAAAGTTAGTCGACAGTCATCCAGAGTTCACAGTAACAAATAAGCCGCTTTTGACGGAAGCAACCAGCAAAGTCTCAGAGTTGGTAACAAAGCCTAAGCTGTAATTTAATTAATAACTTAAGAATAAGGAGAGAAGTTTTCTTTGACCCTCACGATCTCAGAAGCGGGTTTCTTTTCTGCAACTAATCTCTCGTTTGTGTGATCTGATTTCCGGAGCGCTCCGGACTTATATTGCTCGGTCGATGGTCCTCGCAACAGGAACTGTCAAAACTTGTGCGTACCGCCGTGATCGAACGTGACACCCAGAAATTAATTTTCGCAGAAGGGCGAAACTCTGTTTTCGCTGCTCGGCCGAGAGGAGAAATTACGCGCTCGGCCCTCAATGTCTTCGTCGTTTAGGGTCAGTTTAAACACCTCCGCTACAGTAATTACTTCAAAGTAACACGATGAGGCGCTCCGCACAGAAGGTGAGTTTTAAATATTAAATTAATGACGGACACACGGCCGAGAGGCGGCGTTTCCCGTTGAATATGGAAGCAGTTAGGACCGGGCTGACGTAATTACACGACCCCTGTGAAGTGCTCGGGTCGTGTTCATTTGTTACGCTCGCTTTGCGCACGTTGTATTATTAATGGACTCACAAAATACAGAAACCTTATTTAGGAGTGGGTACCAGTCCGTGCTTTCCGCTACATAGTTTGCTCGTAACGGAACAATACTGTGTAAGCGATACCGAAAAGTTAGCAGCAAATCGAGAGAGCTGCTCTAATTTACCTTTATTGCTTTTACAATATAATTAACACAAAACAGGTCAGACAGAGACTATTTAAGGTTGCAGCGTAATTTTCTATAGAAAATATTGAACGATAAAATAATAATACCAACAAATTTTGATAAAAAAATTAAAATTCCCGAAAGTTATCAGTTACAATTGATTATCAGTGCTTTCTCTCACAGATGAGTACTCATTTATGAACATTATTAAATGGTGCTGGTAAACCGAAGATGATGCTTAGTGAATAAATTAATTATACGACATGCTTGTATCAGCGCGATTGAGACCGTCGTTTTATACCAAGTGGTCTTGATTTTCGTGTAACGTGGGTGTCTCAGATGCTATCACGCTATTTAATTGTTTCTACCATTAGTCAATGTAGAAATTTGGATTGAATGGTATTTGCCGGCCGCAGTGGCTGAGGGGACTGAGGCGCTCCAGTCACGGTCTGCACGGCCACTACGGTCGGGAATTGGAATCCCCCCTCGGGCATGGATATTTGTGCCGTCCTTAAGATTAGCTGGTTGATAAGTAGTTTGTAAGTTTAGGGACTGATGAACTCGTAGTTAAGTCCCATTAGCTATACAAACATTTGAACATTTGAATGGTATTTTATGTAGCTGACAAATTAAATTAGCCACATAGCAGTAATTTTGGTTTACCAGCATAATTTAATGCTGTCCCTATGACATATACGATGGAGCGAACCCAGATGGATACAAAATCTATAAAAAAAATCACTGCAGTGATACAAAAACTAGATTAACCAAAATGTTCCTGAGTAGTATGTGGGTGTATAGGGAACACCCCCTCTTCTAAGGTTCATTTTGACCATAAAATTATTTCTTTTTTAAGGTCCAACCCAACCTTAAAATATATTTTGCTTATCTGTAGGGTGACCCTGTTTAAGATCAAATCTCACCATACAACACAATCAAAAGTTATGGATCAAACCAACCACAGCCTCTCCAATGAGGTTTCCAATTTTCCACAGGAAAATGGCTCACCCCAACCATAAAAATTTAAAAATTTAACACCCCGGCCATAAAGATATTTTAAGGTTCTAAGTAATCATAAAATGCAATCAAAAGTAATGCTTAAAACTAACCATAAACAAGATTAAAGAAACGCCACAAAATTTTATTAAAAATATGGCTCTAAGTAGCCATTAAAATCTACTCAAAAGTTCTGAGAGAAATTAAGGTTCACAACTACCCTAAATAACAGTCAAATTCCTGGTTAAAACCAACCATTATCCGAAATTAAAATTACCAGAAAAAAGCATTAAATCTGTGGTGAAATTATCCATAAAAGTTACCAACGATTTTTTAAGGATGAATAAACATTTTTATTATCTACTGAGATGTGGTGGAAGTCTACCTTAAAATTATTTCTTATTTTCCGCAGGAAAATGATTCTGTTAAACCTTAAAAAACAATTCTCAATTTCTTATTTTCTGCAGGAAAATGGTTTGTGTCTACCTTAGTCTAATTATTATTTTCCACAGGAAAATGGTTTGTGTCTACCTTAGTCTAATTATTATTTTCCGTAGGGAAATGGTTTGTGTCTACCTTAACGTATGCTATTACTTATCTTAAACTCTATGGTTTACGTCTACCTATTTATTTCAATAACCCCAAGGATATGTTTCTATAATACCACCAGCCTCAGGCTTAATCATTCTCTTATCATATTCGAATTTAAAGTTTTTGGTGACGTTCTTATTAATCAAGGTTTTTGTTTTGGAATCCCTGGTAATCATTTTGTAGTTTAACTCGACCTTATTAATCTCCTTATCAACTATTTGATTCATGGTAGTTATATTTAATGCTTTAGAGTTCTCATAGTTTAACGTGAAACCTTTCACCTTCATTGTCTCCTTCCCCTTACTTGTAATGTACCCGTAGCTCTTAGGTCCTGTAGAGATCCAATCTGTGATATAATCATCTTTACCCAGTTCATCAGTCCATTCTCCCAACATACAACCTGTTTCAACGGTGTTTGAACCATCATCTATGTAAACAACACTATCTGTATCGTAGTAGACCACATTTGACCCTAGCCTGTCTAGCATATCATAAAGTCGCAACCGAGCATTAGAAGTTGTAAATGCTGCTATAAACACATTAGTGGATAAACTATCCTCAACAAAATGATCTTTATATTTATAGGTGACTTGTACTATATTATCGTTAATAGATATCATATTGCTTACATCAAGCCTGTCATCCAACATTATTTGATACCACCTTTTAACATCCACTACATACTCACTCTGGGTCAAGTTTTGTCTTTGTCCGAATTTACCCCACAAAGAGTTTAAACAGATCTTAGCTACTGCTCGCTTTCCTGGGTTTGGAACCACCTCTTCGGGACTCAGATCGATATCAAGATATTTCTTAACTGATGAGATATACTCCTCAATAGTTTTAAAATCCTCTTTTCAGGGACTCGTTTCTAGCTTAATTTTCATAAAGTCCTTAACGTACCCTTTAAACAGGTCATTACTCTTTTCTTCAAAGTGCCAAACTTCATAAGTCTCCACCACTTTATACCCCTTCTCGATAGCTTTATTCACTTCATCAGTTGTCCACGTTCCTGTTATAGCCCTTTCGTCGTCTGTGTGCTTACACCTACTACATTTATCTTCGAAACATTTTGTGCAAAGCGCAAATATCAACTTATCCTTCTTAATAGGCAAAACCGGATGATACAGCTTTCGGGGTGGTAGTACTTTACACTTGATCAAACCATACCAATTTTGATCATATTTTTTGGGTTTATAAATTTTTATAGGGTGACCGATAGGGAAGTAGTCGAAAAACATTACTGTAGGGTAGAGACTGCATACATCAATATATCGTAATATTTTACCTTTAACTTTCAGTTTCGCGGCATTAGTCCTTCCTCCATAAAAGGCATCACGTGGATTAAGTGGTTCAATAACATCAACTTTCTTATTCAAGCTTTGATGGTATGCTTTTGATTTTTCCCATTCACAGCTCCATATTTCGACTACTTCATAACCAGCATCGCGCAATTTTTGAGTACGTGTCATAGTCTTTGTCCAAAGATCATCCATAGTCTCATTGTTTACATTATTAATGGTCTCACAATCGTAACAGTCAGGACAACCGTGCCAAAAACAACCGTGGTATTGGTATACAGTCTTGGTAACTTTGTCGTATCCATCTACTTTTGCGCCTAGTATCCTCACTTCACCACCATTCAAAGCATGTTGTACACCCTTGAATGTGGTTAACCAAGCGATAGACTCTTTGCTGCACATTTCTTTCTTGTCACTCTTAATAACCGCCATAGTATTTTCCTGGAGGTACTTGGATCGATATATAGCCATACAAACACTTGCAATAGTTATGTACTTAAAGGGATCTATGTTGGCAATTTCCAGAAATTGTTTCCTAAGCTCTAGACAACCCCTACGCAGAATATCTACATCAGAGTTACAATATTCCATAAATTCTTTCTGAAAGTCAAATATATAATTTTCTTTAATCTTTTGGGTGTGCCACTCAAGGAACTCTTTTCTACCCTTAGCCTTCATCGTATCAATTCCGTAGTACTTCTTCTCAGGCATAGGTCCAATATAATTCTGGTTCTCCCTAGTATTGAAGAAATGGGGAAAGTAACCCTTCTTAAGTTCTTTCAACCCGAACGTTTTGGGGAAGTCGCTCAAGGGTGAAGCCACAAAATTGTGGCTATCGATAATGCTTATTAGACCGTTTACCTCTAGCATCATCAGCTTTGTGCCATTGTATATAGTGTATGGTTTCAAAGTGTTCTCTATGCAGTATTTCAGGATGAATTGTGAGTCATACCCCTTTGCATTGTGGGCGATAGCCGTGTATCCTTGGTGGTCCTTTGATATCAGCCACTTACAGAACTCTTCGTTGGTGTTAAAGCTTACTTTTGTCCCGTCAAAGTAATGTGCTACTACCAGATTAGGAATGTGAACCCCTGTCTCCTGTTCAGCTTCATAATCGAACCAAATATACTTCTCAGTATACCTGCACCCGTTTTCATAAGTAATAATGTCAATTAAGACATTGTTCAATAGTACTTTGTACTCCTCTTCTGAAATTTCCCCTGCTAAGAAACGTTTCTGAAGATCCTTAATATGCGGTTTCTTGAACAGTTTTAACCTATTTTCATCCAAGAATTGTTTTAGAAAAGCGTCTTTATCGGTAGCCTTACAAATACACACTTCTTCACACTTCCCACCTTTCTGATGTTTATATTGGATGTAGCATTGATGTTCACCAGTCTTATAAGGTTGCATACAATTGTAGCAAAAAGAGTACCCACATTTGTGTTCTTTAGATCTAGATAAAATTATATTACAGCCTCTACACTTATAAATTTCCTCACAAACCTCAGAGTGATTACTCAAACATTCCTGGTTATAACAATACCTATTACACTCTCCACAATACACTTTAGCTTTCTCTTCGGGCGCGTGCGCAGGTTTCTTGCACAAAATACACACATTCCTGTTCCTCTTACACTTATGCTTGTCTTTATTATTGTAAGGTGAGTCGCACTTGTCGCAGTAATAACAGCTTCCTAGAAAAGCTTTCATACTGTTAATGACGTCAAAATGGTTCCCGTTTTTGTATAAATAAAGTTTAGTATCCTTCTCTTGGCCCGAGTATATAACCGAATTAAAATTTTCGGCACACACAACCTTTATCTGAATACCCAATAATTCTTCTACATTCTTTATGTCCTCTAGAGTAAACCCTTCTTCGTTGTAGTTATCTAGTCTCTTGCACAGCTCTAAGGTTAAATCAGTTTGAATTTTTCTACCCATTCTGACCTGTTTAATATCCATCTCACTGAGCGGTCTATCGAGGACTTCATTCGAGTGGTATGTCAGTGCTGTTACAATAGCCCTCGGACAACACAAGTTATCTTTATTTTTTATCTGGGTAATGCATCTTTTAGTCCTCACATCTTCACTTAGATTTATTATTTTCTGTGCTTTACCTTGTCCTCTTGGTACGTTCAGAATCTTAATATTGAACCTGGTCTGTGTGATATTTAAGTTCTCGTTAGAAGATAGAATTCTACCGATGTGGTTCATGAATGTTCTAGCACTGACGTTAGATTGAACAACAGTCGAAATATCGTGGGGGAAATTTGGGTTGCTTGCTACAATGGTCAGCTTATCTCCTTTTTTGTAGTTCCCCTTCTCTTTGGCCAGTTTAATCATTGCATTAATGGCATTCTCCACTTCCATTAACTTATCAACTTTAATGGTGTAGTCTACTTCAGTGGCATTAAATTTCTTAATGAACCGTGAGTTTGTTTCAGTGATCTTGTATGGTGGCTTTCTTTCTTCCTTGGGTGGTTCTATCAAGTCTTCGTGGAAGCCTAACTCTTGAGCTACCTTATTACGAAAGACAAAGTCTTGTGTCTTCAAAATGGATTCAATTATTTCAGCCTTCCTCATCCTAACAGTCACCTTAATGTTTTTACTTCTGCCGATGTCTATGAGCTGTGGTACCGTAAACTTTTCCAAATCAGTCCTTTTATAGAGCATATCTTTAGCCTTATCTATGGCATCAATAAGTTGGGATTTTCTCCATTTGGAGAAACCACTAAGATTATAATCTTTAGCCATGGACCTGAGGTCTTCAATAGTCACTTTAACTATCTTCTTATCCAAAATCTCCTCACCTTCCGGATCGTTGGCTTGATGAGTCTTAGATTTCAAGTGTCTGGACCAGTTTTTGTAAGAGACGTCCACAGAACACTTGTTGCAGTGTTTATCTGCATAGTTATATTTCTTTACTTCAGACATATTATTTATTTACTGATTTATTTTATTAAAAAATTAAATTAAAAAAATCAATTTTTTAAATCTCTGAAAGAGATAAAAATCTTCTTACCAATTGCTAAAAATAGTTTTAATCTCTTTAAAGAGATTAAAGACCTTAAAAATAATTTCTTCACCTTTTAAACACAACTATTGAACATTATTTTGAAGAGAAGTTAATTGGGACTTTAAATTTAATATTTTTATTTCTTTTTCTAGTAAAGACGATTTAGACCTTTCTTTTTTTAGCTGTAAATCTTTTAAAAGAAGTTCATGGTCTTTGTTTTTTAAAGCTAATTCATATTTTAAATCTCTTATTTCGTCAGATTGTTCAGCTTCAGAGTCAGATTGTTCAGCTTCAGATTCAGATTGTTCAGCTTCAGAGTCAGATTGTGGGATTATTTCAACCATCAACTTTTGAAATTGCTTTTCTAGTTGTGACATACCTTCACCTATTTCTGCGAGTTCTCTCTCGTCTTCTACGTGTTCCATAATAGTCAGTTGTAAGTACTGAAGGCTGCGCAGATAATTAAAAACGATATCTCTTAGGTTTTCTGGCACCTTATTTATATCAAAAGGAAGTACTGCTGATTTGTTGCCGCCTTTCATTATGGCCGTCATGCTACAAGGAGGTATTAGTTGCGATTTCTTCATTTTCGAAACACCACTAAGATTATAATCCTTAGCCAAGATCTTAAGATCTTCCCGGTATATTTTATCCATCTTCTGCACCTCCTTCTCTTCGTTGTTTGGGTCATTCTTAAGATGACCCTTTGATTTTAAGTGCCTGGACCAATTCTTATAAGTGATGTCCACTCCACACTTGTTGCAGTATTTACCTGCATAGCTATATTTATTTCCTTCCGGCATATTCATTTATTTACTTATTTATTTTATTAAAAAATTAAATAAAAATTCATTTTTTTAATGAATTTTTTTTTTTGAGTTTTTATTTGATTGTTTTAGGGAAGTCACTCAAAGGAGAAGCAAAATTTTTTTACAACCACATTTTTTACATTGTAAAACAGTCAGATTGTTCAGCCTCAGAGTCAGATTGTTCAGCCTCAGAGTCAGATTGATCAACCTCAGGGTCAGATTGTTCAGCCTCAAGAGTCAGATTGTTCAGCCTCAGAGTCAGATTGTTCAGCCTCAGAGTCAGATTGTGGTATTATTTCAACCATCAACTTTTGAAATTGCTTTTCTAGTTGTGACATACCTTCACCTATTTCTGCGAGTTCTCTCTCGTTTTCTACGTGTTCCATAATAGTCAGTTGTAAATACTGAAGGCTGCGCAGATAATTAAAAACGATATCTCTTAGGTTTTCTGGCACCTTATTTATATCATACATAGGTAGTTTTGAACTATCTCCACCAGTCATAATAAACGTCATGCTACAAGGAGGCACTAATGTGTTATTCATTGTTATTTATTATATATATTATTCCAAAAAAAAAAATAATTTTTGTCGAAATCAGCAAAACCTCGGCGCCGAGGAACCCTGTGGGGTCTTTTGTCTGTAACATTTCTTCGTCGTTGTTGTCGTTCTTCTGCCCCACAGGGTTTTTTCCTCTTTTTTACCACGTCTCGTCCCATGCTTCTTAGCAGATGAGGGAGAGCGGATCAGTGCGGACGTCTCATGACGTCACTCAAAACTCCACGATGAAAACTTTACTCAGTTTTTTCTTCAGAAAGGTGGCCAGTCTTCCTGACCGAACGCGCTGAGCTACCGCGCCGGCGAAACAAATGCATTCGAGTAAGCTATTAATCTTACTCTTTCTCTCAGCATTACGCTTCCTCTGACTTACCGTATATTTTTACTTACATTACGTAGTGTAACATACACAACACCCAAAAACAACAATTTATTAGCGGAAAATTTACGTTTAAGTGAATAATATACATTTAAGTTAAAATATTACGCTAGAGCAGTGCTGTTGTGACTAATACAGGCACTCATGACATCGGCGGACCGACCTTCACCGCTGGCCTCCCAGCTGGCTATCGCAGTCGGAGCAGCCTTGGCCGTGAAGATGTCGCAAGAGGCGAGACACGTCACTTCATTCTAGCGTAAATGAAAGGAGCATTCTTCATATATAAAGATTTTTAATGCCCCAAAGTCGCCAAATTAGCGGTGATGGGTCAGAAGAACAAAAACGAGTCAAACGAACATTTTTTACTTATAATGGTCTTTTAAAGGTTATTTTTAAATCCAATTCAGGTACAGGATATCGATTTCGTGATTGGGCTACTAAAGTAGTGTATACAGCTCATCTTGGTACTGAAGAACAAACATTTGAGCAAGCTTTAGATATAGCTGGAGTAAACGCAACTCTTGTAAAACAAGTTTTTGATACCTGTGTTACACAAGTACCATGTGTTTATCTCTTTTGTATAGGCAGAGTGTCAAAAATGCTTAAATACTACCCCTGATTTCATTTATTTAATTATTTATTTTCTTTTTAAAATCATTTTTATTATTTCCATTCAAATAAATGAACAAAATAATTATATTATCAATATTATCATTTGTATCTGCTCACGATGAAGCAGCAGTAAAATATTTGCACAACTTTGGGTACTTGGATTATCAAGAAGATCAACTTTCTCAACTGAGTGAAGAAGCGTACAAAGATGCACTTACGTTATTCCAACAGAAGTATAAGCTAGAGGTTAATGGTGAGCTTACCGATGAAACATTACAATTAATGAAGAAACCGAGATGTGGTGTGGAAGATAACGTATTAAGCTTTACTACACACATCTACAAGTGGAATAAGAAGAACATCAAGTGGAATTACTACCTAGCAACTAGAAAAATGTTGCAAGTGGCGGAGGCAGCCTTTAAAATGTGGCAAGAACACACGGATCTTATTTTTGAGAACAGCAACCAAAGTCCTGATATTGTCATTTCGACTAAGAGAGGAGCACACCGACGCCAAAACTCAGCCCTACAGTTCTGTCAACGAAGTTTTGATGGTAGAGGAAACGTATTAGCTCATGCCGACTTTCCTAACTTGTACAACGACCCCATTGAAATCCACGTTGATCAGGATGAATACTGGTACATGGAAATTGACGGTAACACACCTTCTTCACAGACAAACCTATTTGTTGTTCTAGTTCACGAGATTGGTCACACGTTAGGTATGGCGCATTCAGATGTGTCTGAATCGGTGATGTACGCCTTTTACAATAGCACTATCACCACCCTATCTGAAGATGATATACGCGGTATCCAAAGTTTATATGGGAAACGTGCTTCTAGCGATACTGAACAGCGCCCTACTCCTACTCCGGCTTCGCCCTCAACCGAAGCAGTCCCTGTAAAGGAACCTGAACTGTGCAGACTGAAGCAGTTTGGAAGTTCTGTAATTGTGAATGAGTTTCTATACATTTTTTATGGAACGTGGGTTTGGATGACTGCTCTTAATAGCAACGAGGATCACTCGAAACCGCAACTAATCACAGACTGGTTAACTTTTCTACCTCAACAATTCAAAAATGTATCTGCTGTTTTCCAGAGACCATCAGGTGAAGTCGTTCTGATTATTAATAACATGATATATATGGTTCAAATACCGAGCTTATCGTTAAAATCTGGTTACCCAAAAAGAGTATCTGACATAGGGTTGCGACAAAATTCTGTTGTACATGGAGCTGTGAACACTTACACTGGTCGAACCTTCATTTTTTATGACGATGTATATTTCGTGGAAATAGATGAATGTAGCTTTAAGACTAAGTCTTATGGTGTGATCAGTAAAAGCTTCCCAGGGGTACCTTCAGCCTTTGATTCTGTTTTTAGATACATAAACGGTTTGCTGTACTTCTTCAAGGATGGTATATTATATGAATACAATGAATTCTCAAACGTACTAGTAAGAGCAGGTAAATTCGATCTTTCTTTATTTGGCATAAACTGTCCCAAGAAGTCGTCTTCATTTACGGCACTAGTGAAGAGCTTAAAAGATACTGTGATTCAGCTAGAAACGTTAACCCCGTAGGAATTATTTAAATTATTATTTTTCATATAATAAATGGAACGAAATCAACTGCTATTGAAACTTAACCATTACAAATGCTGAGAATATAAGTACAAAATATGGACAAAAGATTTTTGTAGAACTCGACAGTGAATGGAAGGTTATATTGCCTGATAGGTTCGCCAAATTATTAAGCTGGGATGATTGCAATACTTTGGTTGGATTAAAGATGTTATACAATGGTACCAAAGAAACAAACAAGGGTAACAAGATACATAATATTGAGTTCTATTAAATTGATTTTAATCTCTTTAAAGAGATTAAAATCTATACTAACAATCTACAACGTCAACGTCCAACGTCCAACGTCCCAACGTCCAACGTCCCAACGTCCAACGTCCAACGTCCAACGTCCCAACGTCCAACGTCCAACGTCAACGTCCCAACGTCCAACGTCCAACGTCAACGTCCCAACGTCCAACGTCCAACGTCAACGTCCCAACGTCAACGTCCAAACGTCCAACGCACCAACGTCCCAACGTCAACGTACCAACGTCCCAACGTCAACGTACCAACGTCCCAACGTCAACGTACCAACGTCCCAACGAATAATTTTTATTATTTCTCATTAAATAAATGTTTGCAAAATATGATGAAAAGCTTGTGAAGCAAGCAAAAAAGAACAGAAAGAAATTTGAACAACTCAAAGGTCAATTTAAAGAATGGAAAATTAAGCCTATAACCGAATACGAAAAATATAAAAAAGAGGACCAACCAGTTATTGATAAATTAGATGCAATAGGGAAGGACGTGATTGATGCTATAGAGAAAAATCGTGAGATAGAAAAGCAGCTACTACCTTACGACGGGGGGTTTGACGATATGTTCCCTATACCACCTACTCCTGAGGTAACATCGTTTGAGAGAAGCTTATTTGTTGATGACCCCATCACACCAAAGACTCGTAAGAGGTTGGAGCCTATGCTGGAACAAATTGAAGATGAGGAACGACAGAAGATGAAGGCTGTTACAGACTACTCAACGACTTATTTAGGCCCGAAAGTTTCAAAATACTTGGGCGCTCTAGGTGATACAATTTTTGGATTAAGATTTAATAATGGGAGACATTACATGGGTGACTCCGAAGTAACATTCAATAATGATAATATTATGGTGAAGGGGTACAACTTTAACGCCAGCGACGGCTTGATGAAGCTCCTAACTCAGAAAACCGTATCACCTGAAGACTACACGCCTGATGACCTCGATGCCTATACAACTATGCTGAAGGTGACCAATGCGATATATCAGAACAATGATCCAAAGGGGAATAAACCCAAGTCAAGCAGTAGCGAAAAATACAACAACATCATTAAACCAATATGGCAGTCACTCAAGAAAGAACGTGGTAACTCGCCAAACACAAAGGGTGGTATGGGTTTTGTAAAGAGGTATACAGACAAACCAGTCGAGTACGTGTGGATGAATGACGTCAGAGATTTAATTGATAGGCTAATGGTTATTCATGGTGAGGAGAATGCGGGAAATAATAACTTCCACAATGAGAAGGTTGGAATAACCAAGATGCTTACGAGTAAATTTAATGACTTCATAGTAAATAATTCAAAGGGGATACCTTACCTAATTAGATTTCTAAACAATCTCCCTCATACATTCTGGAAGGCAGAAAGTTATGGAAAGGGCTTAGTGAACACGTTAATTAATAATCTTCCTGTTGAAATGCATTTACCTGGATACAATTACTGTGGTCAACTGGGCCACTGTTGTGCTTGAAAAGAGTATGGCAATACACACCTTGTTGCGGGAACGCCCTTAGAGCCTAATCTACCACCTCTATTTGGAAACTTTTAGAGGGAACCCGGGTAATGACCGGCTCCAACGGTAAAAACGATTAGGATTGGGTAATCCGCAGGCGAGTTCCTGTTCTAGCAAATGATCAGTCTAGTATGGAGCCGTCTCAGAGACTGAACGGGTGTGGTGGTGAGAAGCCTGATCAGCTTCCGTGATCCATTAAGATACAGTCCGGCCTTCGGGGAAACTTGAAGGGTGTACCGCCAGGTACAAAACTAGAAGAAAGATTAGCAAGAGGAGATGCTGGAATAAATCCTCTAGATGAAGCTTGCAAAAGGCATGATATCGCATACAGGGATCATAAAGATTTGGAACAAAGACATCAAGCTGATAAAGAACTCCAGAAAGCTGCAAAGGAAAGGATGTTCAGCAAAGATGCTTCACTAGGAGAAAGATTAGCTTCCACAGCTGTTGCTGGAATAATGTTTGGGAAAAGGAAGCTAGGGCTAGGTTTAGATGATAATGGTTGGGCGCTGTGAAACGTGAATTAAGAGGTGTAATTTTAATGGGTTGTGACCTATTAAATTTTAATTTATTTCAGTTAATAAATGAGAGGATTTAGTATTGACTATAACATTCCCTCAAGTGGGAATCCGAGAGCGAAATCTATTAAAATAAAACTGTCCAATGACGACCTTAAAAATCATGGCTTTCTAGATGCTTATCTTACAGAGACTCAAATGAAACAGAAAGCTAATAAACTTAAAAAAGGTGGTAGCTTATTGATAACATTTTCTATACCTGTTGTGAAGAAGATACTCGAGTATCTAAACTCTAAGAGATTGAAAGAAGGTTCTGGATTGAATAAGCACGAAGGTGGATTTCTACCACTGATACTTGCAGCGTTGGGAGCAATCGGTTCCTTAGCTGGTGGTGCTGCGGCAATAACAAGTGCTGTGCACAAGAAGCAAAAGGAAGACGCAGAGTTAGCGGAGCAAAAGAGGCATAATCTTGAAATGGAAAAGAAAGCGGGATATGGTATCTTTAAAAAAAAGTCGAAAAAATTGTGAAAAAATATAATCACCCATTGAGCAACTATGATATAGAAAGCTTAGTAAAAACCTTAAAAATCAAAACCTTTAGAGGTGTATTCATGGCTGACGAGCTGCCACCAGAACCTAAAGAAGTTGAATCAGGGGTAGTTAACTTGGATACATCTGATCACGTAGGCACTCATTGGATATGTTATTACAAGAGGGGTGATGAAAAATTTGTTTTTGATTCATTTGGTGGTATTATTCCACTTACGTTAGTACACTACTTGGGGCCAGATAATTTGTTTTACAACGCAGAAAGAATTCAAAATTTCGATCAGTTTATATGTGGCCACTTATGTGTGATGGTCTTGAAGCTATTTACAGATGGATGGAATTTTAATAAAATTCTTGATACAATAAATGGATATTTTTGGAAATAAGGTAAAGAAGGGTATTGAACAACTAGACGATGTCAGAGAAGTTATAAACGGACTAGAATCTAGTATCAGTAAACTTAATATTAAGAAGTATTTCTCATTTTCAAAGAACTGGGTATCATTGAAAGGAAGGCGCATTGTAAACGTAGCAGATGCCATAGGTGGATATGACGCAGTCACTAAAAGCCAGCTCGATGCTGTTAATGCCAAATACACAAGTATACTAACAACCCTTAATAATTATTACAGTAAAAAGGACCTAGAGAAAGTTTTTTCAGATTATTATACAAAAGGTGATTTATCCCAATACATTAACAAAACTGAACAAAACCAGAACAAAGTATATGACAAACAAACAGTTGAATTCACTTTTATGACTGGATTAGAACATCAAATTTACACCTTCGAGTATGATTTTCTACTGAAAAAAGTTATTGTCATTGGAAAAGATATGAACAAAGATTTAACATTTAATGATTTTGGTGTTTCAGTAAACGTACATGACAAATTACACGTAATTGAGGACAAGCATAACCCAATATTAATTCATAAAGGAAATTTCCTAACTGTAAGACTAAAAGAGTCGGTGAAGACAGTCCCTGTGGACGTAAAACTCTTGCTATTCGGTGAACTAGCATCAGTTAAAGATGCTATTGATGAGGACTTAGAATCTTGATCTTTAATTTTCAATTAAATAAATGATAGAACAGAAACATATTTGGTGCCTAAGGTGCAAGAGATTTACTGCTACACTTCAGCCTCACACTGTTGCCACGAAAAACGGTCGTCATAGGATTGAGGGCTATTGTGGGGTGTGTAATACCAAGAAAAGTAAGTTTATAAAAATAAAATAATGTCTCCGACAAATAAAAGTATTCGTGAAGAAATTATACAAGAGCTTCACAAGTCACTGAGAAAGAATTTTCCAAGAAAAGCTGTTACATCCTACGGTATAGATGATTTGTGGCAGGCTGACTTGGTTGAGATGGATTCTGGTCACCTTAAAGGTATATCAAAATTCAACAAGGGTATGAAGTATTTACTGACTGTAATAGACGTCTTTTCAAAGTATGCTTGGGCTATTCCTGTTAAAGATAAATCAGGTGAAAGTATTACCAGCGCTTTTAAAGGTATACTACAAGAAAGGAAGCCGAAACATTTACAAACAGATAATGGTAAAGAATTCTACAATAAACACTTCAAGGAGTTGATGAAGCTTGAAGGTGTAAATCATTATTCTACGTTTACAGAAGTTAAGGCTTCAGTAGTTGAAAGGTTTAACAGGACGTTAAAAGAAAGAATGTGGAAACAATTTGCACTCCAGGGCAATCAAAAATGGGTTGAGCTACTTCCAAAACTGGTGTATGATTACAACAATAGGAAACACAGAACAATAGGGATGAAACCAGTAGATGTAAACGAAAAGAATGCAAAAAATGTGGTGAAGACCGCTTTTACAGCGGAACTCAAAACAGATCCGCCCAAGTTCAAGATAGGTGACAAAGTTAGGATAAGTAAACTTAAAGGCTTGTTCGAGAAAGGCTATACTGCTAATTGGTCGACAGAAATATTTGAAGTGACTCAGATCAATAACACAAGTCCGACTACATACAAGTTAAAAGATACAAGTGAAGAAGAAATTAAAGGAAGTTTTTACGAACAGGAGTTACAAAAAACTAAGTATCCAGATGTGTATCTTGTAGAAAAAGTTTTGAGAAAAAAGGGTGATAAAGTATATGTTAAGTGGCTAGGTTTTGATAGCTCTCACAATAGTTGGGTACACAGAAAAAGTGTAGTATTTTAATGGTTAAAAAACCATTAAAATCTGATAAAAGTTTTAATTTTATTACGGTACCTACCGTCATACAGCTTTCGAGTCATGTCAACAGTTATGAATCCAAAGTCCTCGTTCCACACCTTACTGCAAAGCTCTTTAAAGTCATTCCATTTAAAGTCTCCACCTACAAATTCGTCGTAGATGTGCTTCAAATTAATGTCATCTTGTCTAAATATGTTCAAAAAGTTAAGGTTGTCTCTCACCAACTGCTTGGGTATTTTAGAATACGTTTGCGCTAAGTAGAAACAGTCAATGTTCTTATGTCTTCCTCTGGTAAAGTATTCTCTTACAATATCTTGGTTTTCTGATATAAAGTCGTCAAACACCACAACAGAGCGGTCTTCACACTCATCTAATGGTATAATGTCATCACAGTTACTAACAAATGTAGCTACCTTCTCGTTGTGTTCATTTTCAATTCTTTCACATTTTTCCATAAGATGTTTGTACTTAAACTGTTCTAAGCTTTTCGAGTAGATGTACAAGTGTTTAATGGTGTTCCAGTTAAGCCATCCAGGACACAGAAGGTAATTATCAACCATTAAAGTTGTTTTACCACATCCACTTGGTCCAACGATAGCGCAACGAATTGAACTAGGTAATAACTTCCCATGTCTGCTTTTGATTCGTTTTTCTCGAATTCTGATCTTTGGATCCCAATCAGTCATTTTACTTTTTTATTTACTACTTAATAAATGAATAGAATTTTTGAAATTAGTGGTACATCCTCAAACTTAAAAAAGAGGCTTAATGTACCAATAAGAAACATGTATACAAAGGTTGGTTTGGTCGGATTTTATTCAACATTCTTAACTCCAAATGTCACAAAGGATAATAACAGATTACACTATGAGAAAGATGGTGTGGTTAATACTTTAAATATTCCATCAGGGCAGTACAGTCTAGACAATTTAGAGAGGTGTATTCAGAGCCAGGAACCTTTCAATGCTAGTAATATAAAGATTAAGGCTAACGAAATCCTAAATAGAGTTGAGATAGAAAGCTTAGACTTTAAGCTGTATTTTAATAAGGAATGTAGTATTGGGAGGATGCTAGGTTTTAGAGACGAAATTGTGGAACCTGCAACAAAAGTTGTAGCAAATGAGCTACCGAAAATAATCCCTTTTGAAAAAATTAAAGTGCATTTTAACTTAGCTGATGGTATGTTTGTAAAGGATTCTGACCACTTTCATCGAGAGACAAATATTATTGCTTGTTTTAAACCCAAGTTGGAAATGTGTGGTCACTTACAGTTTGGCAGTCCTATAATACACGAACCGAGTTATCCATTATTTTTCCCTGTGCACGATAAAGTTCAAAACCTGGAAGTAAGTGTAATGGATGAAAATGATGCTGCGATAGATTTTGGAGGAGCGTCGGTAACAGTTCTTTTAGAAATGTTTTAATGCAATTTTTTGCATTAAATATTGCAGTAAATAAAATGAATAAAATAGAAAGTTATCAGTGGCAGTCTTTTCCAGTAAATGAGAAGACTAGAAATAATTTAAACCTACCGAACAAAGATGTAGAAATAGACATCAAAGTTGGTGATGGTTGGTTTGACAACAATGCTTACTTGTATATGACCTATAACGTTACTCACGCAAATGGCTCAGACTATACTTCTTACGAAGGCAAATCGAATGTTAAACTAGTTGACAACTTTCCGACACAGTTATGGAGTGCAGTAATTGTTAAGAAAAGAGGTCACATAATCTACAGGTTAGAGCATCCAAGCATTTCGTCGACGGTTTTATACCACCTTACTTCTTCTCTCGACGATGACATTAGATTCGAGGGTAATTTCATTAACAATGGTAAGTTACGAAGAAAGGAAAACGAGGTGTTGTATCCGTTAAAAATGTTGGGTGGATTTTTTAAGGATTACAAAGAAATCATGTGGGAAGGTGACTTAACAGTAACATTTGTGGGAAGCGCAAATGCTGGCGATGCCTTGTTTAGATGGTTTTCAAAAAATAATAGTGGTGCAGATATTGAAGGCTCTCGACCTGAGTTGGGTAAAGTAACCATTACAAATATGGAGATTCGAGTACCCATTGTTAAGTATGAGCCTAATTATGAACTAGAGCTAAGAGAAAAGATGCTAAAGGACCCTAAGATTCCGATTTCATTTTTTGATCTTCAGACGCAGGAAATAGCAGGAATTAGTGGTAAGAGAAACTTTGAACTAGATATTACCAATTACTACAACTCTATGGAGTTTGACATGCCTTATTTTGTATTTGTGGTGTTTCAGACCAACAGGAAAGGAAACCAAGATGCTGATTCATCAGTGTATGATCACGTTCATCTCCAAAACATTTATTTAAAGAATGGTAGAAATGAGATATTTCCTGAAGAACTGTGGAACATTGACCCTCCGGGTACTTGTTTGAAGGCATACAATGCATTTGCAGACTTTAAGAGAATAACTGAATTGAAAGATGACCATAAAATTAGTGCATACAGTTTCATTAACTCGTACCCTATTTACGTAATCAATATGAGTAGGAGAAAGAATGTTGTTACTGCTCAAAAAACAGCGATGAAGTTGTCAGCGACTTTTAATGCGCCTATTCCTGATAACACTTTGGCGTACATCATTATGTATGGCAAGAGAAATTTGACTTACGACCTTAAACATGGAATAATTACAGAGAATTTTTGACGGTGAAGATTAAATTTTAATGGTTAATAAGCCATTAAAATTAAGGTAGACACAAACCATAGAGTTTAAGATAAGTTAAGGCTAATAATAATGGTAGACACAAACCATTTCCTGCGTGAAAATAATAATTAGACTAAGGTAGACACAAACCATTTTCCTGCAGAAAATAAGAAATTGAGAATTGTTTTTTAAGGTTTAACAGAATCATTTTCCTGCGGAAAATAAGAAATAATTTTAAGGTAGACTTCCACCACATCTCAGTAGATAATAAAAATGTTTATTCATCCTTAAAAAATCGTTGGTAACTTTTATGGATAATTTCACCACAGATTTAATGCTTTTTTCTGGTAATTTTAATTTCGGATAATGGTGGGTTTTAACCAGGAATTTGACTGTTATTTAGGGTAGTTGTGAACCTTAATTTTTCTCAGAACTTTTGAGTAGGTTTTGTGGTGACTTTGAACCATATTTTACTCATATTTTTCAAGAAAACTTTGTGAATTTTTTATGGTTGATCTTAATGATAACTTTAGATTACGTTTTAAGATTACTTTGAACCATGAATTGTTTCACAATTCTCCAGAAATTTTTATGGTTAGTTTTCACCTTAACCAAGATTTACTTTTAGAAACCTCATTGGACAGGGTATGGTTGGTTTTAATCTTAAATAAGATTTAAAAATAAAATGCGTTTATGGTGAGATTTGATCTTAAGCAGGGTCACCCTACAGATAAGCAAAATATTTTTTAAGGTTGGGTTGGACCTTAAAAAAGAAATAATTTTATGGTTAAAATGAACCTAAGAAGAGGGGGGTGTTCCCTATACACCCACATACTACTTTCCTGATTTTTTCTCAGCTACTTCTGGTTTAAAAGATAGTTTATTACACCTGTAATAGATCGTTCACATGTTACACCATGTTGATTTCACACGAATTGCACCATTAGTCTCGGCTTAATAGGTCGTCCTTTTGGAACGGAGTAAAAATGAAAACATTACAATTTAGATGTGACATTTTAAATGTAAAGCCATCCATATGTTTCAGAATAATAAAAATAAAATTGATGTGTAAGTACTTACACACCCGAAATCATGAGTTAATCCATACCTTGCTTCTGAACCCCTATCTTCAAAGATAACTAACGTAGAATAATATGGTAAAACAATGATTGCTACTATCTGCATGTCAATGATCGACAGTCAAATGACAGTCCGAGAAAGCTGTTTTGTGCAACCAAAAGGGAGCAATTTACGTAAAAAAAAAAAAAAAAAAAAAAGAAGAGAGAGCGAAACATCAACGACAAATATGCAATTTATATTAAACTATTATCTTACCTGAAGTATGATATAACTCGGAATTTCTTGTAATATACGACTAGTCTCAGTTGTTTCGCCATTTCAAGTTGCAATTTCTCTGCTGCATGTAGGTATAAAAGCCCTATCTTGTTGACCTGTCTTCAAAAATATTTTTCTTTAGTTTCGTCGTAAAAAGCTTTTGTAATGAAACTGTTCCTACACAACTTCCAGCTATGTCTGAGTTCCATGGAGTAGGAGGAAAGCAAACTCCATATACACAAATTAGCTTAAACATTACTATTATTGGGTAATAGACTCGGTTTTTTTTAAGATGACATTTCCGCTAAAACTTCATGTATCTAAAATATAATGTATCAACACCATCTTTTTTGCTATCCACAACACGTAAGGTAACGGGAAATTGTAAGAATAACCTGAATTGTATTTGTCAGAG
Organism: Locusta migratoria; assembly: GCA_026315105.1. NCBI lineage: Eukaryota > Metazoa > Arthropoda > Insecta > Orthoptera > Acrididae > Locusta > Locusta migratoria. The sequence continues at coordinate 710,717,224 of CM048745.1, read as the reverse complement.
AGCTGCTGTTTGGCAAGTTTGCCTAATTTAGCCTATCACAGCTACTCGTTTTGGGCATTAACTATTGGTGAACACTTATTAACCTTGAGTCATGTATGCATTTTATACTGTAAATATTTTAAAATCTCCCTAATGTTGGATGTGCAATTCTGTTACACATTTTATTTGAGGTAGCTTATCTCTATAGTTCCTATTTTATGTATGAAGTATGTTTTATCACATATTTATATATGCAACATTTTGTTACTAATATCAAATGTACATCCCACTGGTACACATATTATCTTTTGACGTAGCTTGTCGATACAGTTAGTATTTTATGAAATATGTCTTTCCATCACATTTTTATGTTCGCAAAATTTTGGTGTAATTTTATGACTGATATTGTTAGTAAATATCGTCACTGTTTTGGCTTATGACTTTGCGCAGGCGCACGTAGCCTCTTGATCTGGATGAGAGAGCCTATGTTGGAATTACCATCGCCTACACACATCCATGAGCTCCTGTTACTTTTATTTTATTATAAATTATGTTATTTTAGTGCTTATAATTTTATCATCTGTCTGTTTATAATAAGAAAATTACTTTCGCTATAACTATATTACCCACATCTATGGCACTGTATCACTTTAAGGTATAAAATATTATATTTATTGACAAAGGATTTGGCACGTAAGCTAGTGCTACCTGTCAACCTTTACTTACTATTATCTTAACACGCCAAGCCAGTTTGACACACGTAACCTGAACAGTAACTTCTATCTATAAGCATATAATTATATGATAATAGTAATTAATTGTCTTTTGCCCTGTCAGTTGAGCCTTATACCAGAATTGAATTTAACTACTATCAAGTTGTTCTGATCGTTGTTTTATTATTGTTATTATTATTATTATTACTTTTGTAACGTTCTTTCTTATATTGCACATCCACGTACATACTTTTGTTTTAAAAAATTCGAAGTTTATATCTGAGGATGGCAAACTGAAAAGCGTAATACGTAATAAAAATTAGTGCGAACAAGTCCTTGCTATACATTTCATAAGTGCCCATTGTGAATGGTCGCTTGCCTTTATCGTGGAATATGTTTTTAATCAATTCGCTGACAATAAAGATTGTTTTGTTACTTCGACAGTAAAATAACGATGTTTGGAGTACAGTAGATATAAAATCCAGAATGGCAAAAAGAAGAAAAGCATTCCTGAAAAAGAGAAATTTGTTATCATCGCATGTTAATTTAACTGTTAGGAAGTCTTATCCGAATACATTTGTCTGAGGTGAAGCCTTGTACAGTGGAAAACGTGGACGATAAATAATTTAGACAAGAAGAGGACTGAAGCTTTTTAAATGTGTTACTCAAGACGAATACCTACGGTTGGGTGCTAAACACCTAGCTGTAGTGCGCCAAAGACCAATATTCACCCATCCTGTTAATGAGGAGGTACTGAATAGAATTAGGGAGAAAAGACGTTCCTGGCATATCTTGACTAAATGAAGGGATAGACTGGTAGGATACACTTAATTATCAAGGGATCCTGACTATACAGTTCAATAATAATTTGTGGGGTAAAAGTCGCGGAGGGAGGCAACGAAGCAGATGCAGCAGATTCAGACGAATGTGGATTACCTTTCTGATTCAGAAATGGTCTTGTACAGGATAGCTTGGAGAGCTGTACCAAACAGTCTACTGACTGTTGACCACAACAAAAATAAAAAATAATCGTTCGGTCAATAATTGAATATTTCTCCGGGGATCCAGAGGGTTGGATACGTTTGACACAATACATAAAGGATTCCGTAGAGAGCAGAACGCTTCGCTATAGGTTCATTTCGTATGCACGAAAGCGTCACGGAGATGATCGGCTAGTCCCAGAGGGAGACAGTGCAAGAGAGATAAAATAAAAGAGGAAAATAAAAGATACATTTGGAGATAAGAAAAACAGCTCTATGAATATCAAGAACACCGATGGGAAACCAGTTCCCAGCAGAGAAGGGAAAGCTGAAAGGTGAAAAGAGTATATAGAGAGGCTCTACGGAGGAAATGAACTTAGAGGCAATATTGTAGGAAGGAGAGAAGTAGATGACGATGAAAAAAGGAGAAACTATACTGAGAGATAAATTTGTGAGAGCACTGAAAGACCTAAGTAAAACAACGCCCCTAGAGTAGATGACATATCCTCAGAGCTACTAAAGTCTTAGGGAGAACCAGCCATGACAAAACTGTTTCACCTGGTGTATAAGATGTATGAGACAGGCGAAGTACCCTCAGACTTTAAGAAAAACGTAGTAATCCCCATTCCAAAGAAAGCAGGCGCAGACAGGTGTGAAAACTACAAACCATCAGTTTAATAAGTCATGTTTGCAAAATATTAACACGAATTATTTAGAGAACGATGGGAAAAGCTGGTAGAAGCCGACCTCGGGGAAGATCAGTTTGGGTTCGGGAAAAATCTAGGAACATGGGAGGCAATACTCACTTTACGGCTTATTCTAGAAGATAGATAAGTAACGGAAAACCTACATATCTAGCTTGTGTAGATTTGGGGAAGGCTTTTGACAATGTTGATTGGAATAAACTCTTTCAAGTTTTGAACCAAGCAGGAGTAAAATATAGGGAGCGTAAGGTCATTTACAACTTGTAAAAAAAACAGACAATGGTTGTCAGAGTAGAAGGGCATGAAAGGGATGCAGTGGTTGGGAAGGGAGTAAGTCAGGGTTATAGATTTTCTCCAATGTTATTCAATTTGTACATTGAGCAAGCTACAAAGTATTTTTTGACATACATAACATAAACTGCCTGTCTTTGTTATTAATCAACTGGAAATTCTCCAAGATACCAGAACATCGTAAAATATGGCATTAACATTCGTCAGACATAGCCATTTCTTCACGAGTCGTATTTGCTTATACATTTATATACATAAACATAGATGAATGTCATTTCAGGAAACACTTTTGTAGGTACGTGGGAGCCTTCCAGTACGTCTCTGAAAGGCTTCCAGGTACCTGCCCAGCTCCACGACATCAATGGAGGTACAATCCTGAAGATGGTCCCCCCCCCCCCCCAAAAAAAGAGAAGAATAGAAACTAGTTGATTAAAAGAAAATCATTGCACTTTAGACTGTTCTTTATAAATAAGTAAAGGTGAGTCATTTATTTTAATCAGATGCTGATAAGTAAGCTATAAGACTTGCTCTGGTGTCATACGTCGAACTGATGTCTTATTGCAATCCTTAAATGGCTGCATTTCTGCCTGGGTCACTAACTAAATGCACGGCCCACTCGCAGTCTGGTAAAAACATGGCGGTCATCGGCAGGTTGTCCACTCTCTCCCTACACAGGCTCACTAGTGTTCCTGTTGTTGTCACTGCGTTTACTACGCCGTTTTCTTTACCCATTCAACAGGGGGAACCCCCACATCAAGAGAATCTGTATAGCCCCAATGTCTCTTTGTGTTCCTTACGTGAAATTTGAGTTGTTGGTAGTGGAATCCTTCAATAATTAGCATCAAATTCTGGCACTCTAGATTTCTTCAACAAAGTTTCTCGAGGAGGACCTTGTCTTTATGTTATTCTAGCGATTCCGAGTTCCTGATGTATAATACGTGAAAATCAAAACTACCTGCAACCAAACTTGCAGTCCGCCTCTGAGTCGCTTCTATTTTTTTCTATTAAACCTATCTGGTTAGTACTGAGAGCGACCAGTTATTTTTCCCCCAGGAGACGGACTCGGGGAATGAAATTTTCCGGCTCTTCGCCATCTCAAGGCAACGAAATCATTAAGCAGAACTTTTCTGCTCCACTTATTTACATTCAGACATGTCGAAAATCAATCAGTACTGAAAGGAATAATTGGGTGTAATTGGCGTAAGGTGCTAAGGGTAATATTGTTTAGCCTTTTACATAAAGAGAAATGTTCCTTCACACTTTTCTGTACTGCCAATTAGACAACGTTGGTTCAAGTAACACACGGGACTATATCGACATACATCTTTTTACACGCTTTGACGGGGAAAAGAAACGACGGACGACGTAACTCATTTTCAACCTCGCAGCTACAATGATAATAAATGTGGCACATGTCGAGAGAAGAGCATACAGTCTTTGCGGCATCAGAGAGCGAGAGAGAGAGAGGATATCTAATTAGACTGAAAGATTGTGTTAACTGATTCTTCCGTCGCATCTTGGTAGAAAAAATTCATTATGAAAATTAGAATAAACAATTTTGTGTTTGTTGTACCTGTAGAACAAACAAAAAAAACGGTGTTTTTAATTTTCAAATATTGTCGTTTGAGTAACTGATGAACCGACAGACATTTCAATAGAAACGTTACCACTGTTCCATGATATTTGCAGGAATGTCTTTCTTTTCTATCTTCTTTATTTTTTATTTTATTTTATTTTTTGAACATAAATTAAAACAAGTCACATAAGTCACATAAGTTACAACTCAGCTGTAAAGCTTACGTCACAAATTTTAAAACAATTTTTTTGAAAGAGCTAGCGACTATAGCCAGGCTGCACGCCTGCAGACTACAGCTGTGTTAACTCTTATTATGTGACATGTTTTGATTTATAATTTGTTATGAAGGCAATCGTAGTTACTGCCAAAACCAGGTTAAATAATTTTAGTCTTGCGGCTGAGGGCTACATTTTTATCCTTTGTTTCTGAGTTAATTATGACTCTCTATCCCAAAAGGCGTCATAACAGTGATGTTAAGAATATCATTGATGGGAGTAGGCTGATGACTATTGAAGACTTGTATAGTGACAACGCGGACAGTACATGTAGTCCTGAATACGGTCCAACAACCAGGAGAGATGGTCACGTCATTTTGTAGCTTCACCATTTCTGTGGGCACATCCATCAGCACAGCGCCACGTCGATGATATTCTAAGCCCTGTTTTGTTGCCCTTCATGGGAAGCCATAATGGGTTTCCCTTTCAGCAAGATAATACCTCCCAGCAACGACGTGAGTTCATATAACTTGTTATCATGCTTGCAAAATACTACTTCGGTCAACAATGACGCCGGATCTCTCCCCAAAAGAGAACTTCTCGATATCTCGACAGACGATATCTCTCAGAACGACATCCAACCTCATTAATTTGTTCCCATAGGCTTAAAAATAATATATTTGATAGTGCGGTGCGTCACTCTTTTTCCTGGTGGGTAGGAGAGGAAGGTAGTGTATCTATTTCACATCGGTGAAGTCTCCGCAAATTTCCCGACGAGTTACTTTTGCTAATCTATTCCGTAATCACTAACAGCTACAGAGAATCACAGACAGCTACCAAACCAGTTTTTAATGCTACAGAAGTACTGTACGTTGATTACATCGTAACTCTTACGTGAATATTCAGTGCAGAAAAAAGCCAGTGCTTCATATGAAGAACAGTTTGAGTACACTGTGGAATCAGGCAGGCGGAAGATTTTCGGAGAATTGTTACAAGATTTGCAATGACGTCATTACCGACGTCATGCAGTAGTGCCAGATGTAAACCCTTTCCGACGCTTATGAGGTCTTTGTTGAGGCAAGGTTGCTGTTAGAACAAGACATTTGTGGCACAGTAAGGGTTATTGTCATGGTGGAAGTAGATGACGTATATTAAACCCAGAATTCATAATGCTCACTGGATAATTTCCTGCTATTACTGTGGAGGTAGGGCTGCCATGTGTGGCAACGTGTGAGAAGGCATGACGTAACATTTGAAGCCACTGCGCTACCACCACCCCCACCACTTGCCTGTGTTCTGCTTCCCCACTCTGTGTGCTAAATCAAGACATGACCGCAGTGCATGCAACTGTGGAGAAATTGATAAAGGACTGTGTTAGCCGGGAGGCATGTCAGGAAGCCATCAGAGTTTATAGCCAGTTACTTATAGCCGACACACTGCGAGATTGTTGTCCGTAATGGAGGCAAGAGATGTAATAACGTCTGCTGCGTGTAGTAAGACTTTCCACGACATGCACTCAAATATGTTATTTATTTACTAATCTCTCTTTTATGTATATCTAACAGACTGTTTATGTACGTCCCTCCAACTGTTATTCACTCGATAGGAATTTCAGGTCGACTTTCAGCGCTATTTTCAAGAATGATAATGAAAGATAACCTCGATTCAAAACTGAATCAACGGATAAAGAAGGTTTACCTAAATATAATTAATATTCCACATAATGGAACCTAACCTTAATCATAAACGATGTTTTATAAAAATCTGTAAATGTCTCGCCCTGTACTATTTTTTGTGTGGTTACCATAACGGATTTCGATAATCTATTCTTATTTTCAGATGTGTTTGCTTACTTCATTATTTAGCGTGATTTCTAAAGAAGTTCAAACGTTTGTATAGCTTATGGGACTTAAGTACGGAGTCATCAGTCCCTAAACTTACAAACTACTTTTTAACTAGCCAACACTAAAGACGACACAAATATCCATGTCCCAGGGGGGGGGGGGGGGGGGGGGGGGTTCGAACCTCCAACCGCAGCGGCCGTGCAGACCGTGACGGGCACGCCGCAAACCGCTCGGCCACTGCGGCCGGCTCCTGATTTCTCTATACGTGTTGCTTCGTCTCTCTCTGTGTGAGTGTCGTTTGGAGGTGATAAAGTATTGTGCCACCTTCATTGTAAAGAACCCCACACACAAGGACATCATTTGCACTGATCGTATGAACAAAAGAGTTACACATATGTTGTTATAGCGTTATGCTCAGCATGAAAACAAGTAACTCGTGCTTTTTCCATTATTGAAATTTTGAAGAAAGTTGAAGATGATTATCTTGTATTGGCTGCTTGTAACGCCATTGCTCACTTTAAGAAAGTATAGATGTATGGCATAGTTGTTCTAATCGCTGTTGGTTGCACACCTTTATATAAGTAGGTCTATTCTGTCACCACAAATATTCTATAGTTTTTATTTATTTATCCACATTGAATCGTGGGAATAATAGATAGGGTACACGAGCATTAAATAATGTTTTTAATTAGTAATTCATAATCATGATGATAACTTAATGCTTAACCATCAGAACCGACATAATGTAATGGTGAAGTGTATTATGGGAATAAAGTTCAGAGATAGATTTAGTATCTTCGGCGCCATTGACAGCACTATACTTCACTCCAACCCCCCCCCCCCATCATCCCCTGACACTAACCTTACCACCCCACTGATGAAGTGTTTGATGTAATACAAACAAAACTAATAAAAGATATTAATGTGGAGCAGAACACCCGGCACAAACCATAATTATATTGTAATGGCACCGTTTTCACAGCGATAGGACGTCTGCGTCATCGTATCTCGGCCAACCGACACTAAATATTTGTAAAGTATGTATATAAATTTGACAACATCTTGGAGATAACAGCTACCAGAATGATTAAATTCGCTTAAAACTAGCAGTCAAGATCTGAATTTATGATTTATTTATAGGTAACCAGTTTCGACCATTTTAAGTGACCATCTTCAGACTGTTACAACCATAGTGTTGGGCACCGGTTGCGTTGAACGGGGGCTAACAACATGCTAGAAGTCGACTGCTGGCATCCAATTAGCTGCTGCTCAACGCAGTCAGCAACAAACACTACCGTTTTAGTGGTCTGATGATGGCAATATAAGGTGGTCAGAAACGGTTACATATACATAACTTATAAGTTGCGACCCTGATTAATTTTTAAGTCAATGTACGTAATAATCTTGTTCATGAACCTACAAAAATCCCTACACTGATCCTTTAGACTTCTGACATTTAATGAATACAATTTAATTTCCAATGGCAGATTTTTCTTTTACTTGTACCGTAAAACTAAGCTACTTGTAAAATTACGTGATTCTAGGTCATCGGTAATGACTTAGTTTGCTACAATCAAGGCATATGAGCTGTGTGGGTATATCTTCGGATATTTATATTTAAGACTTTACAGTTTTTACACTCCCAAGGAACCAGATATTGACATGGGATATCAAACTGATTACATACAGAAGGAGAAAAAGTGATATCAAATGAGTTTCACAATTTTGAACATAGCTCCTATTGTCAGAGACCGTTACAACGTCAAATGATCAAAATGCAGCCCTCGGTCGCAAAAATAAAATTCTTTATCTGGTTTCGGCAATAACTATGGTTGCCTTAATCAGAAATTATAAATTAAAACAAGTGACATAATAAAAGTTGCAACTCAGCTGTAAAGCTTACGCCACAAAATGTAAGGGGTGCATTTTTTTTTTTTTTTTTTTTTTTTTTTTTTTTTTTTTTTTTTAATAGCTGAGTTGTAACTTATAGAATGTCACTTGTTTTAATTTATAATTCCAGATGAAGGCAATCATAGTTATTGCCGAAACCAGGTTAAAGAATTTTGTTTTTACGACCGAGGACTGCATTTTTATCCATTGAGTTTCGTTTTGCCGAATGAGCTATGTGGCCCCAATTCAGTACAGTTGTATAAAACGTCTAAAAGCGTTATAATTAGTGTAAAGCTTCTGTACATTCTGATGCCTCCTCCTTCCCCCGCCCCTACAAAGGAAACCCCTGCGCTCTAAACAGCTTTCTATCCTCTCTGCTACGCTCCCCCCCCCCCCGCCCTCCTCCCTGTAAGTTACTAGATTTTTATTTTATTATTTGTGGTTCATACAGTAGTTTATCCATTAACGAGAAAGTATATATATTCGCGAAACGACTTTAATGCTAAATTCAACTGGAATGTCCTATGATCGTGAATTCGACAAAGCAGTACATTTTTAGACGGGGTTGCACAAAAGTTTTATATGCGTTCTTCTTTACAGATGAACCACATGATTTCAAAATTCTCCCAATAAACCGAAGTCGACCATCCGCCTTCCCCATGACCTTCATACCGTTGTGCAGCACTATGCCTAGATATTTAATTGACGTCACTCTGTCGTCCACAGATATGTCGCCCCATGTTACTTAAAAACGTACTTCCTACGAAACATCGTAGAACCAATTTGTACGAACTTTCACAATGATCTTCACTTCCCATAGAATGCTGCTGATAATTTAATTGTGTGTTCGCACCAATACGGAATACTATGTGTGCGATTACAATGCTTGATGTAGGCATCAAATTTCTTTCTTATTTGAGAATTTATGTATACCATGCTATTTGTAGAAGTTAAGTTATTCTATAAAATACATCTATTTCCGTTAAAAATTCTTTAATTATCCAACATGAGAGAATAGGTGAAACATCCTCTCATAGGATAAACTGCAACGGAATGTCCTGATTTTGTTAATATATAAATGGAGAAGTATGGATTAGTCACTACTACATGTCAACAAGTTCATTACCATTGGGCCAGTGAGACTGGTGAACTGCCAACATCCTCATATCCCTGCTACTTCATAATGCAGATTTTGTTTGTTGGAATATTTACATATATTTTCAACTAGCAGGAAGTACCCGGCTTTGCCCGGGTTTAAAATGAGCTTTCCTGTAGATGCGTACAGAACCGTTTATTTGCATGTAATAAAAGGGTACATTTGCCTTAAAGCAATGTGTAAAAACAATATTTTGGCAGTTCTATTTATTGTAACTTCCCCGTGAAATTTTGTGTACGTGTACCAAATTTCACGTTATTTGTTGACTGGATCTTGAGTTAGAAGAGAATAAACAGACAGACAACAAATGCATGTTATAAGTATAAAGATAACACTGCTTTCAACTGAAATTCCTCGAGGGAAATGTTTCAGATAATGATAGATTTATACACATCAGAAAAGTGTTGGTTCAGCAAGAAACCTGTGTGTTCATGACCCTTTAAATAAAAATGAAATAGAGACATACAAAAACAACATTTCATGAGCAATAAAGAGAATGACAGTAACAGCCCTTTCCATTGTATCCCAGGCATAGGGTAAATGTGTGACGAACATTCTAATCTTGCGATGTGGTTATCACGAAGGAACTCAAAAACAAGACGTGCACGATGAGCGCGAAAAGTGACGCAGATTAAAACGAATCCATCACCAAAATGCTGCCGACATATGTATCAGTAGCACAACGTCATTCAGGTCTCTTCTACGAGCACCACTGTCATATGGTGTCCACACTTATTGCCACCCCAAAACATCAGGTTACCACCACCACCTTGCTCCATTCGCTGGATGGTGTGTCAAAGGCGTTCAGGCTGACCAGAATGGGTGCAAATTCGTCTCCGATAATTCCCTGGACGAAGGTAGATTCTAGTCTAATACCAACAATGACGAGTCCGTTTAGTGTGCTGTTGGGCCAATCTATCTGTACCGCGATGCATGGTGTCTAGGTGTCAAACCCGGAACTCGACATGGACGTCGGTGCTGAAGTGGCATGTCATGCAGCCTATTACGTAGAAAAAACACAACGTCCTGTGCCTGCGCTAAAATCATTATTTAGCACGTGGGCGTTCCTCTTAGGGTTTATCCGAGCTGCAGTATGTTAGCAGTAACTGTGGTAGCCTTTGGGCGGCCAGAGCGGGGCAAGTCGTTGACACTTCCTCTCTTTACCTCCTCCACTCCGAACAACAACGCTCTGGTTTACTCCGAGACGTCTGGAAACCTCCCTCCTCGCACAAAGTAACAATCCGTATACGGTCAAACTTTGAAATTGACCTTCGAGGTATGACAGAACTACAGTCAACACAAGCAGTGTAATTTCGGTTAGGTTGGGTTCTTTGGTTGGGATAGGGAGACTAAACTGCTAAGGTTATGTCCCCCGATGGGGAGGTGAAGGAATGAGGATAGGAAAGGATGGGAGGGGGAAAGGAAATGCAGTGGGGAAAGTAAAGGAGGCAGGAAGACGGCATTAGCTCGGGGCCCCGTGCTCGCCACCCACGTACTCATGAAAGAACCCCCTTCGGTTATGTAACTGGAACTGATATGCCTTCTTACCCACTCATTCAAATTAGCACTGCCCATGAGTGGTTTTTTACATCTTTGTGCGGGTTTAGTGCCATATATGGACAATCTGTGAACCTGCGTTCCTGATGCAATATTCGAATTCAACTTCAGGGTTCAGGAGACCTTTGGACAAGAAGATGCAACATTTTTTCCATGTGTGTACGTTTAATATTTTCATCAAAAGAATGGCCCAACACTTTAAGGAGTAAAATTTGATGCAGTACTGATATTCGGTGGGTTGACGACGGAAAATCGGAATCATACTATACTACGTTACCTTTGGCAGCCATAGAAGTGAGAACGTATTTGATCTGAGCCAAACACAGTGTAGAACAACAAAGAAAGCCTTATTACTGAATGTAAATAAAAATAATATGCGTTTGAAATGTATGTCATAAACATGTAGGAAGGTAAGTGCCATTAGATAAATTTACGAATTATACTTAGAGATAGCTGGAATTATTTAAGTGATAGGTTACTGGTTGTTGATAAAATAATGCAAATGAATAATAATCGATACAGGCAGAAACAAAACAATGTTTTAAAATTTGATACACACACACACACACACACACACACACACACACAGTGGCTACACCCGTCAGCACAGCGTCTTGTCGATGATATTCCAAGCCCTGTTTTCTTGCCCTTCATGGGAAGCCTCTAATGGGTTTCCCTTACAGCAAGATAATACGTCCCAGCAACGACGTGAGTTCATATAACTTGTTCTCGTGCTTGATAAATACTACTTCGGTCAACAATGATGCCGGATCTCTCCCCCAAAGAGAACTTTTTCATCATTATGGGCACATCTCACAATACAGGTTGTGATTTTGACGATCTAATCCGCCAAGTGGATTTTGGCACGATATCTCTCAGGACGACATCCAACAACTATAATAACTACAACCTAAATAACTTCATGTTGTAAATGCGACATAAAGTCATTGAGAAGGCAGGTGACCATGATAAAATGATTGTGTAGTACTGCTGTGAAGCTGGTTAGGTCGCAAATTCTTTATTATAGGTCAAACTTCATGTATAGCGTGTCCTCAAAAATGACGCGTTTCGGCTTTACCATAATCAGATTAGCATCTCTTCCGTGCCCTGTGCACAAGTGGACAATGGTAAGATTTTGTTTGATATACATACAAAAGGAGATGCTAATCTGATGATGTTAAGCCGAATCGCGTCATTTTTGAAGGCACACTATACATGAAGTGTGACCTATAATAAAAAATTGGCGACCTAACCAACTTCACAGCAGCACTGCCGAATCAGAACTGCATATTGCAGGCATGTCAACGTGTACATCACTTCCTCCGATTTCCCATTCGTATAATTCCTCGCCATGCGCGAATGACCCCTCCCCCCCCTCCCCGGCTGAGACGTCAGAGACATTTTTATCCTCTACAAAAAAACCTCTTCACGAAATTTAACTAAAGTACTGACTCTGTATTACTATAAGTGATAATTAAAAAAAATGTTGTTGTTGTGGTCTTCAGTCGGCAGACTGGTTTGATGCAGCTCTTTAAGCTACCTTGTCCTGCGCAAGTCTCTTCTCCTGAGAATACGTTCGGCAACCTACATCCTTTTGAATCTGCTTACTATATTCGTCCCTCGGTCTCCCTCCACGATATTTAGCCCACACACTTCCTTCTAATGCTGACAATTCCTTGATGTCTTAGAACATGTCCCACCAGTCAATTTCTTCTCTTAGTCAGGACATGTCAGAAACTCCTTTTCTCCCCAATTCGGTTAACCACCTCCTCATTAGTTACGTGATCTATCCATTTAATTTTCATCATTCATCTGTAGCACCACATTTCAAAAGCTTCTTTCATCATTTTGTCTGAACTCCTTACCGTCCATGTTTCACACCCATACAATGCTACACTTCAAACAAATGCTTTCAGAAAAGACTTCCTAACAATTGAATTAATATTGGATGTTAACAAGTTTCTTCCCATAGACATTATGCATTGTATATCTGCCTTACTTCGGCCATCACTTACTTGGTTTCAATCACTGAGGATGGTCATACACTGAACGAAATCGATCTGTGTTGCATATAATTAATAAAGATTTCAATGCGGCCAAAGCTGGTTCTTCCAATTTTAATAATTTTAATGCGGTTTCTCTGCACCAGATTCCGGTTGGAGTCGCCTACATCACAATTACAGTTATTTCATAAAGGTGGCTAAGAAAAAACATTTCTGGCGCAACGGAACTTAAACATAACAACTTGCATCTGAGCTTGTTCTCAGCACTGGTGAAAAACAATATTAAATAAAAGGGCGAAGGTGCTCGAAAACTACTATTTATAGGCAAGTGAAAATTATACTGAGCTTGACTTGTTTATTCAGGTCGAACGCATGCAAAATGGGGAACCAATTTTGTTAATACAATAAAAATGCATCTCATTTACATAGTCTAATACTGACGATGCCCAGTACTGAATTCAACATAAATTACACAGAACTTAACGCTACCAGGAGGAGGACTTACAAACAACACCCACTCTCTCTCTCTCTCTCACACACACACAAGCGAAACTCACCAATATCAGCGTGCTGAAACGAGGCAGAAGCAGGCGCCGCTATCGTAGGCGAAAATCAACAAACACGAAGGTACCACGCAACACAATATATAATAAAACTGCGAAGATGGCTCTGGTCTGTCGTGGCTGATTTGAAAAAATGTTCAAATGTTTGTAGAGTCTATGGGACTTAACTTCAGGGTCATCAGTCCCTAAACTTACAAACTACTTATGAACTACTTACGAACTAGGACGGCACAAATATCCATGCCCGAGGGGGGATTCGAACCCCCGACCGTAGTGGCCGTGCTGACCGTGACGGGAGCGCCTCGGCCACCGCGGCCGGCGGCTGATTTGAGATGGTGCGTGAGTATAGTAAAGTTGCATTTAGATTAGACCGCGGGCAAACACGCTAACGGCGACACACTGCCACATTGCATGATCGCACTCCACTGACGGTGAAATGGTTAAAAATCGGATTCATTACACAAAATCACCGCGGACTCTTAAGTTGCAATCTGAGAGTAAACTGTCTAGGCGCTGGTTTTATGAGAAGTGGCGTGAATTCAGATGACTAGCTGCAAACACCTGAAGTCGGAGTTTGGACCCACGTGGTTTCAAAAACTGATAAAAATGTATAAATTCAATTTCAGAAAAATAAAGAAAATTAACTACAGCAGGCAAACCATAGAACTGCTTAGAATTTCATAAGGGAGCTACTGAAATGCAGCAACATGCGATTGGGAGCGTTCACAGAGATGGAAGAAGTCCAGTCTCAGAATCCGGAAAAGTGAAATAATTACAAGGAAAAATAAAAATAGAAATGTTTAGAATTATATAAGGAAGCAAATGAAATGCTGCTACACGCGATAGGAGCGATTACAGAGGCGGGTGAAGTCCAGTCTCAGAAACCAGAAAAGTGAAATAATTACAAAGACGAAAATGTGAGCATAAAAACTACGGCATGCAACCCTTATAAATACATAGAATTGCATAAGCAAGCTATTGAAGAAGGTTGTACAAGGTTCTGAGATAATTACTGACAAGGACTGAGTGCATACATGTTCGGAGAAGAAACAGCAAAATTAAAATAGGCGGGGAGAGAAGATCGCGAAATGTTAGTGGAAATCAAAAGGATACTCGCATAGTTACTTGCCTGATGGGCGCGGAACAAACAATAGTGAAAGCTGAAGGCTTTACTCTAAGAACCAACCACATGGAACACATATCACTCACGGTAGGAAACGATAAGAAAGGTTTCACATGCACTGTATAAAAATGAACATATCGTCTGTTAGAAATCGGGCCCCACAAAGCTAGAAAGAATTTACACAGAGTTCATACATTGCCACATAATCACAAAGGGATTGAATAAACCAGGCCATTATCAAACTACAACTAGTAATGTATACAACATGTTTAGCTGTTGCAAACCACTGGATTGAAAAGCTAGAACACATTTTTGCGCACGGTCGGAAAAAATATTCCGAAAAATGGATCTAAGTTCAAGAGTCTAAGTTAAACATGCTAGACAACGAATCGCTACCATCTCCACGGACACAATAGCAGAACCAACCTTACCTCACCATGATCCCAGCACAAAGTTAAGACCGAGCAGCCAGGAGGCACGAAGCAGGAGGCGCGAAGCTACAGGAAACTGGCAAAACCCAAGATACAGCGGTGGTGGGGACGTGAGTCTTGCCCTGGTGAGGGTTCGCCGACTAGCTTGTAACCAAAAGGTGTAGAAACATCTTTGGTCGCATCAGCTGTAGGGGTTGTAACGATCAACTATCGACTCTGAGCCAGAGAGAGCCATGCAAAGAGAGTTGTTACTACTCACATTCAGACAGCCATTAAATCCTGGCACATCCATTTTTTTAAGCTTAAGGGTCTTAACTGCAGGCGAAAATAACGGCGATTGTATGATGAGTGTCTGTCTGTCCGTAACGTGTTCTCACTTTTTAGGTTGAACCGTTCAACCGATCGGCACCATATCTTACACACATAATAGTGTCTCCCCTTTTCAAATTTTTCGGACCACAAATACACTAGTAACACTAAAACTGGCACGAAAACTGAATAACCGAATTTGCGTAGGAGAACATTCACTACAACTTTCCTATCATGTTTTTTTCGTAACTTGCACCATTAGAGACCGCCTCTTGATTTTACGTACACCAGGCGTTAGGAAATGTGATGTAACATTCCTCGTCCAGAACTCTCTCTGACATAAGCTATCTTGCTTCCTATATTTTATGATTTTCTTATTATAACTTACGCTTTGTCATTACAAAGCAGTGGCGCACTGAAGAATTAACAAAAGCACGTCGTTCATAGTTCGATAAATTAAACTCTAGTTTCTAAAAATGTCATTTTAGCTGTTAGCAACTTCCAGTAATAATACTAGAATTAAGAAAATTGCCATATTTGTTCACCGTGGTGTAGTGTGTAGTGCGTTACATTGTCATGCATGTGGTCGGTAGTCGAAACCCGCCGAAACCTTTTTTTTTTTTTTTTTTTTTTTTTTTTTTTTTTTTTTTTTTTTTTTTTTTTTTTTTTTTTTTTGCCATGGGTTTTAAAAGGGTTTCAATTAAATGCGGCTATCTTCTGCAATGTTTACAGTTGTGCATATGTAAAAGAGTGCTCCTTCTAAAATATGTTTGTTCTATTTCATGCCGGCCGCGGTGGCCGAGGGGACTAAGGCGCTCCAGTCACGGTCTGCACGGCCACTACGGTCGGGGGTTCGAAAGCCCCCTCGGGCATGGATATTTGTGCCGTCCTAGTTCGTAAGTGGTTCATAAGTAAGTTTGTAAGTTTAGGGACTGATGACCCCGTAGTTAAGTCCCATAGACTATACAAACATTTGAACATTTGATCTATTTCGTGAACATGCAGTGAAATACGTAACAACGAACTAAATACTGATCTTATGCAGCATTTGCACAACAATGGGGAGGATACTTTGACAATGAATAATCTAAACAATGTTCAGATACTGGTAGTTTCATAGATAAAATGAATCCTAGATTTCTGAGGCAACTGGAGTTCCTTAATGAAACGAAAGGGAGGTGTAGACATTGCAACGAATTGTCTGTTTTTCCCCCTAAGCTATTATTCACTACTAACGGAATATGTTGAAAGTGACGCGTGCAATCTAACGGGAAGGCATACCGGCCCCGGTTCCAATCCGCCTATTGGATTAACGAAGGGGGATCGGAGTACCAGCCAGTCTGAATGTAGTTTTTTAGGCGGTTTTCCACATCACCCTAGGTGAATACCGGGCTGGTGCCCAAGTCCCGCCTCACACTATTCGCAAACATTTCGGATCACTTTACACTTTCATACATATAATACTATACGCAGACATTTGGGGTACACATTTCCGCCTGGAGGGAAAGGGGGGGGGGGGGCACGGAGTGGCGACAGGAAGGGCATTCGGCCACCCCGTAAATATTAACACGCCAAATCCGGATTTAACAAAGCCGACCCTGCATGTGCGGAAAATTGCAAAAAAAAAAAAAAAAAAAAAAAAAAAAAAAAAAAAAAAAAAATGTTGAAAGACATTGATTAGAATAAATTTATCTTTGGCATAGTTGCTATGCACGTTTTTAACGTAGATTGTATTACCCTTTCTGTAGTTCAGATATGACTTTGTTCAAATAAAGAGCAAATATTCTGTTTCAAACCGTGACTACGTTTTCTTTTACAGCTAAAATAACAGATGGAGTGTTAAGTTTGGTAGAACCGAATTCCACTGAGCTTTAGTACTTAATCTATAAACAAACTTACTATTACCATTATGTCTTTTACAACAGTCATTGTAAAAGTATCCCCCCCCCCCCCAATTTGTTCCAATGTTCCGATATTTGTAAATCTAAGGGACTTAACTACGGTGGTCATAAGCCCCTAGGCTTACCAACTACTTACACTAACTTAAAGGAACTTATCCTAAGGACAACTCAAACACCCATGACCGAGGGAGGACTCGAACCCCCGGCGGCGAACGGCCGCGCGCACCGCAGCTGGGCGCCTTAGTCCTCACTGCTATTCTGCCTGGCCCCAGATTGTGTTTATGTGATAAAGAAGTCCATGTTGGCAATTCGTTAGTACGTATTTCATGATATATTCACAAAATAGAACAAACGCACTTTTCAGAACAAACGCACTTACCTTTGAACAACTCAGAATCTTGCAGGATGTAGTTGGGTTCAATTAACAAGAGGGTGCGGAAACATTTTAGGCAACAAGATGAAAAAAAAATGTCAGTGGCGGATTTTTATTCCTTTTATTTTTTTCTTAGGGAGATCGATGCTTTACTGTCGTTTGTACATGTTCGTTCTGGGTTGTTCCTTGGTTCTTCGGTTTGATCGGTCCTTTGTGGACTTTTTTATAAATTTAGCTTCGATCGTTTCGTCGTTGACTCAGTTTTTTGGTTGCAGAGGGCGTTGCCATGCCGGCAATCCTCTGACCCAGCACGCTGATCAACCGCGTCCTGCAGTTTCGGACGAGGGATGTTACTAGACTTATTTCTGACGCCAAATGTACGCTGTGTTCCATCCAGGCGATAGTCATTCGTAACCAGTATAGGTAAAGAAAATAAACTTTGAACACCCTAGTAAGGCAAGACAGGTGATAATATTGTAACTTTTCCGTCGGGGGCTCGAATCGTCTCTCAAGCATGGATGTTTCTGTTGTCTTTAGTATAAGTTAGATTATAAGTAGTTTGTAAGTTTAGGGACCGATGATTCCATAGATAAGACCCACAAGCTTAACAAACATTTGAACATTTAAAATTTTAACGTAAAAATATCATGAAAATGTGAGAGAGATATTAAAATAATACTTTAAAGAGGTAAAAGTTCAAAAACGAGTCTATTTGTCAAAGCTGAACTCAAATATTAAAATAATTTTGGCTGCTTGTTAAAATACGGTCAGAAAGAATATTACATGTTGGGTGCATAGATATTATCATAATAGTGCAGTTCGTACTAGTATCGCCCATAAATTTTTATTATTTACATTTTCATAATTTTTATCCAAAATGTTTGCAAAAAATCATAAAACTACAAAGAAATCTAAAATGGGCCGCAAAACACGTCGGGCTTTTTTTTTTTCTTTTTACATTCTAGCAATTGCGCTTTTAGTGTTTTGTAAATCTTTAGGTACATTAAATGTTGTGCAGTGAAAGTGAATTTGTAATGGTTCTCAGTATTCTTGTACATTCCGGCATGCAGTTTGTTTGAGAATTATTGTACTCTCTCTGATTAATGTACACTGATTTTCCTTCATTAATACATGGCGAAGAAGACTGTAACTTAAGTTTAGTAGAAATTTGTGAATTGTTTTGAAATAAAAAACACACTACCAGTGTCTTACCTAATAATCTGTTGTGATGGCTCCACTCCCTTTTGGATTAGTTTGTCCACTGATGCTAGTCTAGATGTGTTCGTAATAGCAAACTGTGTATTTTATGTGTACAGGTTATCTTGAGACATGATAATTTGGGTTCTGTATTGTGCTAAATTTGATAACAATATAAGGGATTAACTAATTACTTTACAGTGGTATTTAATTTATAAGTGGAATAAAATGTAGGGAACAAAATGATTAAATTACATATTTTGTTGACCACTCTCCCATTCTGGCTAATGTTGAAATAACAGGATACTTAAATGTTGCCGGCCGCGGTGGCCGAGGGGACTGAGGCGCTCCAGTCACGGTCTCCATGGCCACTACGGTCGGGGGTTCGAATCCCCCCTCGGGCATGGATATTTGTGCCGTCCTATTTCGTAAGTAGTTCATAAGTAGTTTGTAAGTTTAGGGACTGATAACCCCGCAGTTAAGTCCCTTAAGCTTAACAAACATTTGAACATTTGATTTGAACTTAAATGTTTACGGAATTACTTTAAATCTTTGTTTAATTGGTGCATCATTTTCTGTATTAAGGGAAAATATTGTTCCAAAACCATAGAAAAAAGTTTTATTTACATAAACCTTTATCTGGTTTCAGAGAATCATACCTAATCTCTGCTTGACGCCTTCTGCAGAGACGTAAAAAATAATAATAATATGTAAATAAATAATAAAAATCTGGTGATGCAGCTGAATTGTGCAGCAGCAAATGGAGTAACTTCAGTTCCATGATATTCCTCAAAGATGTGATGGCATCAAGAGAGCTTGTCAAACATAGTATACATAGATTGTATGTCAACAGATTCTTGCGCCTGGGTACTAAGTCAAAGCGATATGTCGGAAGGAGAAGGATCACCGGCAAATTTGGTCTTTGATGGACTGTTCGATAGTGTTGACAGTGAACAGTTGTCACCAGCATGTCACTTTTCATTGGATGACACACCAACACCACCTACACCTCCGGCACCTACCCACCAGCAGCAACACCCCACCACTTCACCAACGCCACCACCATAAAGGCATCCAAAGCAATGACAGGTACAATCACTCAAGAGAAAAAGGAAAGAAAAAGGATCTTTTGAGGAACAACTGTTGCAGATGGAGGTCCAAAAGAAAAAACATCTTGAATTCACAGCCAGAGTGAATAGACGCAAAATTCTTAATGTCGTTGGTACCATACATCTTACAACTGGATCAATTAGATAAACTTTATTTCATGGGAAAAACAATAACACTTATACAGACAAAAATTCAAAATAAAAAATAACAAAATATCTTATTATCTCTCTTTTCTTAATACATGTAACCTTATTCAGTACCCGGCTGTGTCAGACTCAATGTTTCAACTCTGTGGGTATCAATCACTAGTGATGCTTTACCACTGTCAGGTTTTTATTTTTGAAGTCACAAGATTTATTTTTACTGCTTAAAATGTGTTTCTATTATTATAGTTTGAAATTATGAGAGTGTAGCGACGATTATATGACAAAATATTTCTCAGACTTTGACATCAAATGCCATTTGAATACAGGTAGACTCAAATGAGGATCTGTATAACTTACTTCAAAAGAGTAGGAAATATTGAAATTGGCTGTAATATGATAGATATGTTTGTATTCAGGGAAACCGGGTAGTATAATGACAATAAACAATATTTGTGTATTGCAATAGCTTAGTGTACAAGTAAATGTACAATAGAGGAAAAGTCAGTTACAATTTAACATTTAAATGAGTAAACTTTTTTTTTGTGGTTTTAGGGCGCACAACTTCTATGGTCATTAGCGCCCAGCCAAAAACATAGATTCGCTATGATCTCCAAAAAAATGGTGACTGTCAGAACATCTACAAGAGGCTAAAAACGAAAGATAAAAGACAATTAAAAGGGTTAAATATCCTTGGATAAGTTGGCCAAGTTGATAAAACGCAAAACACTAGCAGCTGCTCGTGTGTCATCAGCTAAAATTTCCTCCAGAGTAGTCGGAAAGTGAGGGGCTACACGTAGATGATTAAAAATTACGCAAGACAGTAAAACATGTCGCACGGTCAGCAGTTCACCGCAGGAGCACAGCGGTGCAGGGTCGGCAGAGAGCAAGTGACGGTGGCTGAAACGGCAGTGACCGATCCGCAACCGGGCCAGGATGACCTCCTCTCGCCGAGAGGGGCGTGAGGAGGTCCTCCAAGCGGTCGGGATCGGTTTTACAGTTCGCAGTTTATTGTTGGTCATTAAAAACCACGCACTGTGCCATTGTGACACGATACTCCGGCGGAGAGACCGTTGAATATCGTCCGATGGGACGCAAAAGGTAGCCACGCGAGGCAAAAGAGCTGCGGCCTTGGCCGCTATGTCTGCGGTCTCATTCCCGGGCACACCTACGTGGCCAGGGACCCACAGGAAAGAAACGTGACAGCTGTCATCAGCTAGCAACTGGAGGGAGCGTTGGATCCGATACACGAGAGGATGGTTCGAGAAAGGGTCCTTAAGACTCTGCAGGGCACTAAGGGAGTCCGAACATTTGGCGTAGAAAGGTTGGCGGTGGCGGCAGGTGTACAAAACGGCCTGGTGGAGGGCAAAAAGCTCAGCCGTGAAACTCGAACACCGGTCAGGGAGCTTGTATTGGAACCGGTTGTCCCCGACGACGAAGGCAGATCCGACACCGGCAGTGCTCTTGGAACCATCAGTGTAAATAAATATGGCATTATCGAACCGCGAACGGAGTTCGACAAGCCTCGAGCGGTATACCAAATCCGGAGTGGTCTCCTTGGGGAGCGAACTAAGTTCGAGGTGAGTGTGAACCTGGGTCTGTTGCCACGGTGGCAATGGGCTTTCGCTCAACCGAAAGGTGGAAGGAAGGGTAAAATCGAGCCCCTGTAGTAGGCGGCGAAACCGAACTCCAGGTGGAAGCAAGGCAATCGCAGACAACTGATATTGGCGATCGAGTGAGTCGTCAAAAAATAATCGGTAAGATGGATGGTTGGGCATCGACCGCAGGCGGCATGCGTACCGAGACAAAAGTATGTCACGCCGAGTGGTCAAGGGTAGAACAACAGCCTCGGCATACAGACTTTCAACAGGGCTAGTATAAAATGCACCGGTCGCAAGACGTAAACCCCGATGGTGGATAGAGTTGAGACGGCGGAGAATCGACGGCCGTGCAGAAGAGTATACAAGGCTTCCATAGTCGAGCTTCGACTGAACAATGGCCTGGTAAAGGTGAAGCAGGACGGTACGATCCGCTCCCCATGACGTGCCATTGAGGACACGAAGAAAGTTAAGGGAACGGGCACAACGGGCAGCCAGGTAGGACACGTGTGTGGACCAGCCAAGTTTACGATCCAACATGAGTCCCAAGAATTTCGTAGTCTCCACGAAAGGGAGAGCAACAGGGCCGAGATGTAGAGAAGGTGGAAGAAATTCCTTGTATCTCCAGAAGTTTATACACACAGTTTTCTCAGTGGAGAATCGGAAGCCGTTTGCGATGCTTCAGGAATATAGACGGTCAAGACAGCGTTGAAGAGAACGCTCCAAGAGACACGTCCGCTGGGCGCTACAATAAATTGCGAAATCGTCAACAAAAAGAGATCCGGAGACGTCGGCTGAAAGGCAATCCACGATCGGATTGATTGCAATGGCAAAGAGCGCCACACTCAAGATGGAGCCCTGTGGTACGCCATTCTCCTGGCAAAAGGTATCTGACAAAACAGAGCCCACCCATACCAGGAACTTGCGATCCACCAAAAACGCTTGAATGAAAAGAGGAAGGCGGCCCCGAAGGCCCCATGTGTGCAATGTGCGGAGAATGCCCGCTCTCCAACAGGTATCGTATGCCTTCTCCAAGTCGAAGAACACTGCTACTGTTTGACGCTTCTTTAGAAAGTTGTTCATTATGAAGGTCGACAACGTAACGAGGTGATCAGCAGCAGAGCGGTGTCGACGAAAACCGTATTGGATATTAGTCAGGAGGCGGCGAGATTCGAGGAGCCAGACCAACCGAGCGTTAACCATGCGTTCCATCACCTTACAGACGCAGCTCGTCAGAGAAATGGGGCGATAACTGGAAGGAAGGTGTTTGTCCTTCCCTGGCTTGGGGATGGGGACAACAATGGCTTCACGCCAACTTGTGGGAACATGACCTTCAGTCCATATGCGATTATAGGTACGAAGAAGAAAGCGCTTGCCCGCAGGAGAGAGGTTCTTCAGCATCTCAATATGAATGGAATCGGGCCCGGGAGCAGAAGATCGGGACAGGGCGAGAGCACGGTCTAGCTCCTGCATGGTGAAGGCAACGTTATAATTTTCACGATTAAAAGAGTGGAAAGAAGGCGGCCGTGCCTCCTCTACCTGTTTGCGAGGGAGAAAGGCAGGGTGGTAATGGGCAGAGCTCGAAACCTCCGCAAAGAAACGGCCCAATGCGTTGGAAACAGCCGCGGGGTCCACGAGGACTGCGTTCTCCACGGTCAGGCCAGGAATCGGGGAGTGGACCTTGATGCCGGATAAACGGCGTAGGCCACCCCAAACAACCGTGGAGGGAGTAAAACGGTTAAAAGAACTAGTAAGAGCAGTCCAGCAAGCTTTCTTGCTGTCATTTATGATACGACGACATTGCGCTCTCATACGTTTATAATTGATGCAATTCTCCAAAGTTGGGTGGCGGCGGAAGGTGCGTAAAGAACGGCGCCGGGCTCTAAGCGCGTCGCGGCAGGCTGCAGTCCACCAAGGGACCTGGACACGACGTGGAGAAGAGGATGTACGAGGTATGGAACGTTCAGCAGCGGTGAGAATAACCTCTGTGAGGTAGTAGACCTGACTGTCACAGTTGGGAAAATTCTGATCGTGATAAACAGCCACGGAAGAATAAAGCCCCCAGTTGGCTTTGGAAATGTTCCAACTGGTGGGACGAGGAGATGGGGAATGATGCAGGAAGTGGATGATACAAGGGAAATGGTCACTTGAGTACGTGTCAGAGTTGAGTGTGCGATGTGCTTCCACCTTGACAGGAAACGTGTGTAACAGTGTAGTCCGGAGTAGTTTCTGAGCTTGGAAGGCACTTTCCACTTCCAGCAACAATGTGCCCTTGCGCTGACGTGAACAGGTTTTAACAGGGCCAGCAATTGCATCTACACCTTTCTGTATAACGAAAGGATTGACAGAATTGAAATCCTTTCCGTCGGTGCGAGAGACAACAAGAAATTTAGGTACATTAGGCAGAGTCTTTTTTTGCTGAGGCGAATCTAACTTACGTTTCTGGGTCAACGTCATTAAAGAAGAGAAGGAAGTCATCGCGGAAGTGTCCCCCGTGATTACCGGCGTCTCCGATGGCGCGCTCCTTCCTAGTGGGGGCCCTCTCCGAGGGCTTACCCGCCTTAGGTGATTGTTCACACCTCAGGTCACACCTCCCGAGAACTGACGGAGGGACCAATCGGCACGTTCGGAAGGTACCAGCTCGGGTAATCACCCCTCCCTGGGCCTGGCCTTTACCAGGGGGTACGTATGTGCCCTACTTGTCTACCCGGGGCGGGGAATTACGCGTTACCCCGTCACCTGCTACGCATGATAATGCGTGGGTCGGCCTTCAGACACGCACAGGGAGGAAAGAAGAAGAATAGAGGAAGTGAAGAGAAAGAAGGAAAGAAGTGTCTCAAACTCCGAGGCGGAGACTAATGAGGAGGAGAAGTAAGCTAGGAGAGTACAATGAGAGAAAGACAGAAACAAAGGGTAAGAAAGGAAGAAACGAAGGAAGAAAAACGACAACAAGAACCACCGTAGCTTACGAAACATGCCCGTCTCCGGGCGAAGGCATAAACTGGGAGGGAAAGTGAAGCAGCCTGGGGCAGAAGAAAGGCTGCTCCGGTTCGGGGCCCCGTGCGCGCCACACACGTACCCACAAAAGAACTGTGGGCCCCCTGGTGGGAAATGAGTAAACTGCTACATATAGGAAATGTAGTTATGTTGATGTGCGGAGTGACGAACAAGTACTCTAAACGGAATTTTATTATCGACAACAAAAAGCATCAAAGAATAAATCTACTGGGAAGTGAGAATTAGAATACTGAGATCCTTAAAAAGATTTCTGCATGAGCTACGATTATGTACTTTGTATAGTATTCTTTCTGGTCGCTTTAACAAAATTAATACCTTATTTACTTGAGCTGCACTTCTCCAGAAGGTAATTCCATAAGATAGTAGGGAGTGAAATTATACAAAATCAGCCGAGATACTTGTCTTTTTGTCAACACAGAGAAAATGCTTCTAAGTTAAGTTTAGTGACTATTTTATCCATGTGTTGAACCCATCTTAAGTCTGAACACTGACAATGAGTCATTGTTTATGATTCTCCAAGTAAATCACTGAAGATTTTTGGGTCTAATAGCATACTGACAACATCCATTGCGCAGGGAATTTTTCTGTAGAAACTAATTCAAAGCTGAATATACGGCAACTCAAGACGTCCTTTGTATTATCTGACAGAACTATCTGTTCAGGAGTCCACAAATGATATTTTTCTAAGTATGTGAAAGATTAATACAACTATTTCTAGCTGCTTTATGAGGCTTAAAAAACTTCCTGCTGATGTAACCTTTCAGCTTGTGTGTCTCCAGATCGGGTATTGTAGCACAGCCTTTGAAAATCTGTTCAACACAATATTCATTAACCCCTATGTCCGGGAACATACTCAACTTTTTTTGCATATATAGCCACTCCATTCTTCTCCTTGGTACAAATATATTAATTTTTTTATGGAGTAACATTAGTCTGTTCTCTAGCAGTGATCTCCATGTGATGTTCCGATAAGCACACGTTTTTGAAATTCCATCAGCCATGTGATGTTCCTGAATGGAAACAAGAAGCTCATCTTTATTTGCTAGGCATCATATCTCTTGATGTAAGACTAAATATATTTTGTATTTGTATGACTGTCCTTGTCGAAACTATAGTATTTAGATTTCGTAGTAATCAATTGAACTGTAACTGCATCTACTCTGCAGCTCTGTCCCCCCCCCCCCCCCCAGGGGGCTCACCGCTCTGTGGTGAGTACGTGCATGGCGGGCACGGGGCCCCAGCCTTTGTAGCACTCTTTCCTTTCAGTGCTACACGACGCTTCTTCTTCTGTCCTTTTCCCCTGTCTTGGGGACCGAGTCTGTGCATCCTTCGGGGAACCGAAGTTCTGACCGTTTTGGCTTTACGCTCTTCTTTCACCTCTTTATTTGCCTCCGCGTCTGCGTTTGAGGCTTCTCCTCCCACTATTTCTCTCTTCCTCCTCCCTGTACGCACTTGAAGGCCACCCAAATGGGTGACTGGGTAATGCGTAAGTCCCTGCCCTGGGCTGGCATGTAGGGTGCGTGCGTACCCCCTGGTTAAGGCAAGGCCAGGGGAGGGGCGATTGCCTGCGCTGATACCTTCCCGATTCGCCGATTGGTCCCTCCGTCTGTAGATCGGCAGGTGTGACCTGGGGAGGGAACAATCACCCAAGGCGGGTGTGCTTCCGTTGGGGGCCCCCAGCAGGAAGGAGCGTGCCATCGGAGACACTGGCAATCGTGTGGGATACATCCGTGATGGTTATAAAAAAAAGAAAATGTAAAGAGTCTTTAGAAATTGACGTACTGGACAATAAAAATTTACAGACATCAAAGTTCCTTGTGGTGACCCGTACTGAGGAAGGACAATACTTTTCGTCGGTGAACCCATTTGTTATTCAGAAAGGGGTTGATGCCATTGCTGGCCCGGTTAAGACCTGTAACCGCCTATGTAATGGAACACTACTGTTGGAAACAGAAAGTGGCTCCCAGGCACAGCGGCTGCTTAAGGCTACTCTGCTCTATAGCTACCCGGTTCGTGTTGAGCTTCATCCAACCCTCAATTATTCCCGAGGGGTTGTCTTCTCAGCCAGTCTGGACGGTCTGACTGAGGATGAACTAAAGGAATATCTGGCAGCGCAAGGCGTCATCGCCGTACACAGAGTGACGAAAAAAGAAAACAATGTTTCAGTCCCCACTCGCACAGTTTTTCTGACCTCCGACCGAGTGGCTCTGCCACCGAAGATCAAGGCAGGGTATGAGGTAGTCACAGTACGACCTTATATCCCTAACCCTACTCGGTGTTATCAGTGCCATCGCTCAACCACACAAGCCAGTCGTGCAAGAACCCGGTAACATGTGTCACATGTGGTAAAGAGGCACATGAGGGGATTTGTCCACCACCGTCCCCCCATTGCATCAATTGTAACGGGAATCATGCTGCCTCCTCCCGGGAATGTCCCGTGTTTGCCGATGAACGGGCCATTCAGGAAATCCGTGTGAAGGAAAAGGTCCCAATACAAGTTGCACGTAAGGTGTACGCCAGTCGAAAGCCTAAGACCCGACCGCGTGCTAACTACAGTACTGTAGTTGCAAAGCCTCCACCAACATGGGATATGGCACAGACTTGTGACCTACAGTTTACGACAGTAGTTGTCAAACAGTCTACATCGACAACGGCGTCACGTTCAACGAAAAGTGTCAGTACATCTTCTAAATCTTCATCTTCAGCTGTGAAACCACAGATAGAGACCCGCAAGTCTAAGAAAGAGCATTCGGGCGAGGATTTCTTCCGCACCCTTTCCAAAACATCTGAGCCAACCAAGGAGCTTCACCAGGGCTCCAAGAAGTCAAATAGGGGGAAAACTTCATCCCCTTCTACCTCACAATGCGACGATGGCATCCCCTGGAAGCCTATAGTCTCTCCAGGTGCATCAGCCAAAAATGGGGCTGCTGACCACACTCACGCAGCAGCCGTGGTCACCTCTGAGAACATGGAGCAAGACCCTCCCGTCTCAGACACCACCAGTAGCGAACATTCGCACTGTGGCCCGCCGCCTTCGTTGGGCTGATGTCCACCTTCATCTCATTTTCTGCTATTATGGATATTCTTCAATGGAACATTCGTGGTATCCGGTCGAATTGGACAGAACTGCAGCTTCTAACGCGAACATATCACCCAATTATCTTCTCTCTACAGGAGACAAAATTACTTTCCCGCGCTACACTACCGTTCGCTTTGACCTTCCTCCAGTGGCAGGAATTCCAGCCCACGGGGGCGTAATGTTGCTTATTCGGGATGACATACAAAGTACACCGGTCCCTTTGTGTACTCCAATACAAGCTGTTGCTGTCCGGATATACCTTCCTGGATTTATCTTTACACTGTGCAATATTTACGCTCCTTCCTCCTTTCCCATCACTAGATCCGATCTTCTAGATCTTATTGACCAGCTTCCACATCCTTTTTTGTTGGTGGGTGATTTCAATGCCCACCACCCTCTTTGGGGCTCCCCACGGCCATATCCACGGGGCTCCCTTCTGGCAGATATACTGAACCACCTTCAGCTCATCTGCCTTAACACTGGTGAACCTTCTTATCTTTCGGACTCCACAAACACTTTCAGCCATATAGATCTCGCTATCTGCACTGCTCATCTGGCACGGCGTCTTGAATGGTCTGCTCTCTCAGACACACATTCCAGCGATCATTTTCCGTGTGTAATTCACCTAATGATGCCTGACACCCTTGAGCATCCACACCGCTGGCAGATAACCAAAGCGGACTGGGTGCTCTACTCGTCACTGGCGGATTTTGGTACTTATCATTATCCTAGTATAGACGACCAAGTGGAACACATTACCACAGTTATTCTGACAGCCGCTGAATGTTACATCCCCTGCAAGACTTCCCACGCACGTGGACCGCGGAATGCCGTGACGCTCTAAGAGCACGGCGATGTGCCCTTAGAATCTTCAAACAACGGCCCACGCTCGACAACTGCATCCGATACAAACGGCTGCAGGCCTATTGTCTTCGCCTCTTTCGCGACTGTAAACACGCCAGTTGGCGCTCATTCACGAGTTAATAGGTCTACCCCTTCCTCCATTATTTGGGGTAACCTCAGAAACATTTCAGGCACTATGGTTCATTCCCCGAGTCCCGGTCTTTGTGTCGCAACTGACACCGTCATCGATCCTCCACAAATAGCCAACGCACTGGGTCGACACTTTGCAGAGGTCTCTAGCTCTTCACATTACACCGACGCTTTCCTTGCTAAAAAACGGACGGTGGAGACGACTCCATTGCCCTTTACCTCTCACAACCGTGAATGTTACAATACCGAGTTTACTGTACGAGAGCTCCACCACGCACTCTCGTCTTCGCGGTCCTCCGTTCCAGGACCAGATGGCATTCACGTGGCGATGCTGCAACACTTTTCACCAACGAGCTTGCACTTCCTACCGGCCACCTACAACCGCATATGGATAGAAGGCACCTTTCCGCCACGCTGGCGTGAAGCCATAGTCATTCCCATACCAAAGCCTGCGAAGGACAAATGTCTCCCAGCTACCGCCCCATTTCCCTCACCAGTAGCGTATGCAAGGTGATGGAACGTATGATTCACGGGCGCCTGGTATGGTGGCTTGAAACGCGACATCTCTTTTCTAATGTCCAATGTGGGTTTCGCAACCACTGTTCTCCGGTGGATCATCTTGTTGCCCTATCTACTTCAGTAATGAATAACTTTTTACGGGAGCGCCAGACAGTAGCGGTGTTCTTTGATCTGGAAAAGGCACACGACACCTGCTGGAGGATGGGAATCCTCCGCACTCTGCATACATGGGGTTTTCGGGGTCGCCTGCCAATTTTTATCCGCGAATTTTTAACAGACCGTGTTTTTAAAGTGCGTGTTGGTTCGGTTTTATCGAACACTTTTATTCAGGAGAAAGGAGTCCCGCAGGGCTCGGTCCTGAGCGTTGT
The DNA here is from genome assembly GCA_026315105.1 of Locusta migratoria. Taxonomy (NCBI): domain Eukaryota; kingdom Metazoa; phylum Arthropoda; class Insecta; order Orthoptera; family Acrididae; genus Locusta; species Locusta migratoria. The sequence goes on along the minus strand of CM048745.1, from coordinate 710,687,591 downwards.
TTTATTTGCAGTGGCAATAAATTCCATAGCCGATCACCTTCCACCGGGAGTGTCAGCGTCTCTCTTTGTTAACGACTTCGCGATCTACAGCAGCTCTGAGCAAACGGGTCTTCTAGAGCGGCGCCTTCAGCGGTGCCTAGACACTCTCCACACGTGGAGTATGGACACTGGCTTTCGATTCGCGGCTGACAAGACAGTCTGCATGAACTTTTGGCGGCGGAAGGAGTTCCTTTCCCCGTCCCTTCGTCTGGGCCCCATAGTACTTCTATTTGTGGATACCACGACGTTCTTGGGACTTGTTTTCGACAGGAAGTTAAGTTGGTCGCCCCACATATCCCGTTTGGCAGCTCGCTGTACCCGCTCTCTCAATGTGCTGCGGGTGTTAAGTGGCACCACGTGGGGAGCTGATAGATCTACTCTCCTCCATCCGTATCGCACCATAGTTCGGTCCAAACTGGACTATGAAAGCATCGTTTATTCTTCGGCTCGACCGTCCATACTGCGCCGCCTTAACACAATCAACCACCAAGGTATCCGTCTGGTGACGGGAGCGTTTTCCACTAGCCCCGTTGCGAGCCTCTATGCCGAGGCCGCCGAACTACCCCTTTCTTACCGTCGGGAACTCTTACTTAGCCGTTACGCTAGCCGTTTGTCGTCCATGCGAGGACACCCAACAGACGCAGTTTTCTTTAACGACTCACTTTACAGTCTCTTCGCCATGCGCCCGTCTACTCTGCTACCGCCGGCCATCTCGGCGTTACAATGCCTTCTATCTTCTCAACTGGCACATATAAGCTAACTACAACAGAATTTAGCATACCAACTATGGAAAGTAAATTCATATTTATATCCTCAAATAAAACTTTTCTTTTTCATTTCACTTTTGTTTTTACGAAAGATGTTTATATCTGACATTCATTAGCTGAAACCATTGTTTAGACGGTGGTTGAGAGTGTGTACAGCAACAAACAATGGAGGCATTTTAAGGTGGATCAGTCGCTGTACACTGGTGTAAACAAGAGATTTGTGTCATTCTCTAGTTTCTTATGTCACTGTTTACCTTCTTCACAAGCCTTGATTATCACCATTTGGCAATAACCACTTATTGTGTTAAAACTTACTACTATAGTATGTCTTGCTGTGACTTTTGTTTTCTTGTAGCTAACTGTCAAGTTTCTTTTGCTCCACCCTGTAGGGAGCGATTTAATTTATATTGAATATTTGTACCCTTACAAGTTAGTGTATCAATATCATTATTTAGTTGTTACAAGCCACCTTATAAATTTGTAAGCCTGCAAAATTTCCTGTTGTCCCTACCCATGTTACTTTTTGTTGCTAAATTGTTCCTTTCTTTACATTTTTGAGAGTATTAGTACAGTTTCATGTATGACTTTGCAACCTCAGCTAAAATGATTATAGTTAGAGAGAAAATTGTTCTGACAATAACCACACATTCGATGTCAGTGTTTTGTCGACAGATTATGTTAAACTCCATTAACGAGATCACACTTCGAACCAGATGTAAGAGATAACTGTCGAAATAACTCATGCATTGACACAAATGACAACTGACAAATATATTCCCCACAATTTCAACGTCACACATAGATTGCATGATTCAGCCATAATCTAGAACAAAAGCTTTCTCATTAGTAGTATTTGTCAAAACAAGTTCTTTTTTTATATTTGTCTGAAGATTATTAGGTCCAACCCAGTTTAAATGTTGTTCAATATTTATGTTTAAGCATCATTCAGTAAGGAAAACATTCAATTACGAGAATAAATGATATTTATTCAGAATTTTCTTTCTCCATACAATTAAAATAGTTACAGAAAGCATTCCTAACATTGATTACCTCTCTCTGATAAGAAATGAGTCTTGCTGATGGACCAATGTTTGCTGCTGATTGCTGGAAACTTTCATTGATGTACCAATGTCATCCCGATCAAAAAAAAAAAAAAAAAAAAAAAAAAAAAAAAAAAAAAAAAAAAAAAAAAAAAAAAAAAAAAAGACGTACAATAACAGTAGCTTTGACAACTGCAATTTAATTATCAACATTAGTTTTAATCGCCTTCGATAAAACCCTCCACTTCACTGACAGTATTCCAAAAGCACATTCTACCACGCATCTGAGTCTAGACAACCTTTCATAAAAAGTTGTCTTTTCAGCTGTTAAATTTCTTGAAGGATAAGCTCGCATTAAGTATGTCCTTAATGGAAATTCTTCGTCTATTAAAAACACATGGGGGTACTTTCACTTAACTATTTGGCAAATATGAATCTTCTGATAAAATCAGTCCGTTTGAGTCAATTTTCTTTTGATAAACATAGTTGTTAAAAACACCAGCATCACTCTTTCTTCCACATGCTCCAATGTCAACCACTATAAATCCGTTACAGTCAGGAGGACTATAGACAATTAAAACATTTATAATTAAAATAATGGTTTCCAGAATTGGCAAGGTTGCGGATTCTTATGTTTCCCGTCAATACTGCCAGTGGAATTTGGAAATTGCCACTTTGTTTCAAATTCCTTGGCAACACTTTGAAAAAAATTCTTAGTTGGTTCTGGCACATGTATTGCCTGAAAGCATATTCAGAGGCTGTCAGATACATTCTTCACAATATTAGCCACTGTTGTTCTGTCGCCTCTGAATGAAAAAGAGAGTCTGTGAAATGAAGCACCTGTGACGTAATACCTGAAGCAAACGAAAGAAAATATTTATACACAGTTTTCGATTTTCTAAAAGTACAATGTCTAAACGTGGAACATGTAACCAATAGCAGTAGCAGTAGCAAAGAAATCTTTTCAGTAATATAGTTTCTACTGAAGGCAGGTAGTAAAAATTACTTCCACAAACATGAAAAACCAAAATATTTTTACAGGTCTGATACTCAGTCTGTAGAAATCGGGGTACCACAGGGCACCCTATAACATATTTATGTAAATGATATCAACATTCCATTCAATGGTGGTCTCATAACTTTGTTGACACAAATGTTGTGATATAGACAAATTATTACCAACATCTGCAACAAGATTTTTGGATCATGTACAGAACTAGTTTCAAATGAACCTTTCTTTATAGGGAAACAAAGATCTCAAACTTCGAAGTAATAATTTTGAATCGATAGCTGTCTCCAAATTTTTAGGCAAGCTCACTGATAAAAATTTACATGGGAAACCTCACATTATTTATCTTGCTAATGAAGTAAAGTCTGCTTTTTTGTGTTACTTGGCATCAGTAAAGTGTGCAGCAGGATTGTGTACTTTGTTATTATACATTTTGCAATTACCTGTAGCATCTCCTAAAATCTAGTTTGTGGAAGAAACTTCCGGCAGAGGCAAAATAAATCAAAGAATTGTTTTCATTTAAGGACAGTATTAAAAATTTTAGTGTGCCATTGTTGTTAATAATGGTATAAAACAGTACTTGCAGTAAGTTTCAGAATAATAGTGTCTATGGATAAATGAGCTACTACTACTGTTACCACAGAATCTGTAACAAATTTTTTCTATTGCCTAAATATACATTTAAACTAGGAAATATTTGGTCCCTCATTGTATGAATACATCCAGTGTGTAGAAAACGTTTGTCATCAATACTGCGTTTTGAATTTCGAAATAGGTGACAGTATTTACACATTACAAACTACACTTGCACTAAAGTAAAACAAAACATTGCCAAAGACGCACGAAAAAAATTACTATATAATTACGTTGCATTTCAGATGTGTCAGCCAGATCAGTAGCATTTTCATTGCCATCCATGGAGTCATCGTCCTCCATTACCCATGTCATGAAACCTTACACGTCGAGGGTTCTTATAAGTTCCGACATTTCTTTCTCAGTGCTTTTACTGGGAGTAGAAATTCAAGAGGAATGACATTCGGATCAAAGGGTAGGTTCCTGTGCTCCGGAACCCAGCAGTTACGTTGCTTGGTGTCAAAGCTCTTGACCACATTTGTGAGAAAAGTTTTCCGAATGATATTTTCGTTATTTTTCTATCAGGATTTTATTTTTCCCAGTATCTAAAGTATCGTGGCCTTATTGGTCTACACACAGTTTCTTTCCCACCCCGTGCATATTTCTTCAATTTCTAACAAGCTAATCTCAAAATACCTCAAAAGTTTGAAATCTATAAAAATATACTTCAAATAATCACCAGTTTATAAAGAAGCCACAAAAATTAATTACTCCAGAGCTTAGAAAAAATCACCTGAATTGCTTAACTAAAACCTGCAATATCAAAGATACACTGCTGCAAATGATTACCGGAAAGCAATGACCTATATAAACAACATAGACTGGCTAAGGTGCTGCCACACTTGAAGCAAATTGAAACCTCGGTCGCCATGTCTTAGAACGTCACGTAGGCGTAACCGGTCGTCTGCTATAGCACTGAATCATGTCACTTTCACTTTGTGCAATGACTTAACAAACCATTCTCTACCTGCTTATTGTTATTTTTATATGGATAAACGATAGAAAACAAGTGTGTGGCAGGCAAATCGGAAAGTTTAATTACAAATGGCACATACACTACATCGGCTAAACATCATCTCATTCATACAAAAAAAAACACGCTTTTTCACTGTCCTTTAAACAGTATTAATTTCGTGTACATTTGCCTAATCTGCTTACCTCTTTCCTGCGCAGATTTGGCTTTACCTAAATGATGTATTCTACAACTGAGGTAATGTTTTAATAACAGCTTTATTGGGCTGGAGTAATGAGATTCCTCCCGAAATTCCGAGGATACCATTAAGTGCTCGTAGTTGGTAAATAATTTCGACAGTATCTTTAGACGGATTGAACAGGCTGTTTTTCATTCCTTATACCCGATTAATCCTGCTTGATTCTCATTTTGTGGAGCAACGAGAACTTCCAAGCAATCAAAACACTTAAGTTTTCTACTTACTTGCCTAAAGATGCTTCCAGATATAGGCTATATTCAACTAGTTTTTCGGAATATAATGTCAGCATTTCGTATTCTGCCACATATCCGTGGTCACAATGAGTAGGCCTACTGCTCTCTGAATGACTTAAATCATGATTTGCAATAGGTAATAAAAGAGGTTCCATCTCTTCTGCTCGGCTACATGACATATTTTCAAAGGAAGCTGATTCAGCCATGTGACTTTTTTTTAAGATCTTCTTGCTGGCTTTTCTTTGTTTGAATATGTTCAGGGAACGAAAATTTCGTCCGAATCGCATTAGCCAGAAGCCCTTTTGTATCATTTGTTGTATACATGTATTCTCCTCATAATGCGACTAACACATGCAACTGTATGCAGTAGATTTCCACTATCTCGCCTCTTATTGGCTCACCATCGTTTTGTAAGTTCTTCATTTTTCAAAGGAAAACTGAAAAATATAACTACAGCTTACTTTAGTTACAGTAGGACTATTGTATACGGAAATGTAGTAGGACAAAAGACGAGTACATGAAATATTAGAAACGAAAACATACAAATACTAACTGAGATCCGATAATCCAGTCTTATTACCGCGATTAGTACATTTATATGCTGCGCATACACTGGGCACGATTTCAGCTTAATGAATAACCTTTCAAGCTTACTAAGATACATAAAATGTGGACCCAAAACATGTAAATAGAGTCAGCCTAACTTTCGTATTCGGTGTACTAGACGTTGGAAAAAATGGCTGCCACGGTTCCTGGCTGTTGCCACAAGGAGCGCTGTTAACCCAGAGATAGCCACTCTGTGCAGTTGACGGAAAGCATGGCGCTTCTTGATTTTCATTTTTTACTAGGACGCCATTTCGGGACATGTAGGTGCTGCCATCCGACGGATTTGAAAGGAAGTTTCTGAAATAAACGGGGTTGGCCTTATTGGGGACTATGGCCTTATTTGGCCCATCTATCTTATTTGCTTCAAAGCATGTTGAATGTAGTTTATCACAATAGGTGAGTAGCATAACGACAACAAAGCCGCATTCACTAAGGAATGCACAGAGCACATCTAATGCCGAGCCAGTGTTCAAACTTACTGGCCCACTTTACGTTACAGTAGTAACACTAAAAGTGAGCCTTTGCAATCGTCTTTTGACAGCTCGAAATTTAAATGAAAATAACGACTTAACCCTTCATCTGACACGAAAATTGAATAACCGAATTTGTAGAGGAGACAATTCTATACAACTATGTCCCCTTGTGTTTTTCATATCTCGTATCGTTTGAGAGATATTTGCAAAAATAACGGAGTTTTGGCACCCTCCATTGAATTAACGAAAACCAGCCGTTCGCAGATGTCACGTGGCATTCCTCGCCCAGAACTCTCTCTGGCATACGCCATCTTGCGTTGCGTATTTGATGATTTTCTTATTGTAACTTACATGTTGTCATTTCAAAGCAATGGCGCACTGAAGAATTAACAAAAAAATGTCGTTCTTCGTACGATAAATGATAATCTAGTGTCTACAAAAGCCATATTAGCATCAGTTAACAACGGTCAGCAATAGTATGAGATTAAAGGACCCATCTTTTGATTGATAGCCGGAGCTAGTAAAGAAAAAAAAAGTAGCGTAGTGAGCAAGGCGTTGAACTATGACGCTGAAGGTCGGTGGTTCGGAACTCCCCACTACCTAAATATTTTTTTTTTCCTAAAAGGGTTTCAGGCACACTTCTTAGTTATTTTTTTATTATGTTGGTCCTAAACGTTTGCAAAAACGTACAAAACTACAAATCTAAACTGGGCCGTAAAACACGCCAGTGCGATTTTTTTTTTTTCATTTGTTATAGGACGCCTTTTCCGAACATGTAGGTGCTGCCATCCGACGGATTTGAATCGAAGTTTCGGAAATAAACGGAGGTCGCCTTATTGGGGACTATGGCTTTATTTGGCCCATCTATCTTATTTGCTTCAAAGCATGTTGAATGTAGTTTATCACAAAAGGTGAGTAGCATAACAACAACAATGCCGCACTCACTAAGAAATGGCCGGCCGCGGTGGCCGAGGGGACTGAGGCGCTCCAGTCACTGTCTGTACGGCCGCTACGGTCGGGGGGTTCGAATCCCCCCTCGGGCATGGATATTTGTGCCGTATTTAGTATAAGGTAGTTGATAAGTAGTTTGTAAGTTTATGGACTGATGACCTCGTAGTTAAGTCCCATTAGCTTAACAAACATTTATTATTTATACTAAGAAATGCACTGAGCACATCTAATGCGCCGCAAGAATACATTTATTCTCTAACGAAATTTGTCGTTAAAAATATATCTTTTTTTCAAACCAATAGTTCAGACCATGGGATCAATACTAGAAACGAGAATAACTTGCATAAAGATTTTAAAGTCACTTACTTTGGCTCCAATATTCAGCAGTACACATTTTCAGTAACATGCCAGCAGCCATAAAAAATTTAACTCACAATAAAGTACAGTTTAAAAAGAGTCTAAAGGAATTTTTGGTGGCCAACTCCTTCTACTCAATTGATGAATTTCTTACCAGAAGTGATTGATTGTAACTTATTGTATATAATATTCACAAATATGAATACTGTGTTCAGTTTGACTTCAGTACATGTATTGTGCAGTAATGTAATCATTGTAAATCAGTGTAAAAAAGTAAAAATATATAAATAAAAAAGAATGTAATTGCTAAGAATTTTAATATGCACCGAGTAAATTAGTAAGTAGTAATACGTTTTGTGTTCTCATCATCGTCATCATCATGAGAGACTGATTATACCTTTGAGCGTTCAGTCTGGAGCATAGTAACTCTAATAAAATTCCTCCATGATCCCCTATTCAATGCTAACAATGATGCCTCGTCTGATGTAATGCCTTTCACTTCAAAATCATTCTGCACCGAATCTAAGTACTTTCTTCTTGGTCTATCTCGACTCCTCTTACCCTCCACTGACGAGCTCATGAGTCTCTCAGGTAACTTTGCTTCTCCCATGCGTGTAACATGACCCCCCACAATCTCAGTCTGTTCTATGGTGTTCTGCCGGCCGCGGTGGCCGAGGGGAATGAGGCGCTTCAGTCACGGTCTGCACGGCCACTACGGTCGGGGGTTCGAATCCCCCCTAGGGCATGGATATTTGTGCCGTCCTTAGTTGCAGGTAGTTCATAAGTAGTTTGTAAGTTTAGGGACTGATGACCCCGTAGTTAAGTCCCTTATGCTTAACAAAGATTTGAACATTTTTTATGGTGTTCATTCCCAGCTTTTCTTTGATTTCCTCATTATGGACACCTTCCTGCCATTGTTCCCATCTATTGGTAGATCTTAGCTGAGCAATCACTGCATTAGCCTTGCTGCACCTCGATTCCAGTTCTTTCACTATGTTGCCATCCTGTGAGAAAATACATCCCAGGTACTTGAAATTGTCTACCTGTTCTAACTTTGTTCCTCCTATTTGGCACTCAATCTGTTTGAATCTCTTTCCCATAGACATTACTTTCGTTTTGGAGATGCTGATCTTCATATCATAATCCTTCCACCACTGATCGAGCTCTGAAATATTAGTTTGCAACCTTTCAATCGAATCGGCCATTACAACTAAGTCAACTGCATATGCGAGACTGCTTATTTTGCTTTCACCTACTTTAATCCCGCCCTGCCAGTCTACTGTTTTCAACATATGATCCATGAGTTGTATGAGCAACAGTGGTGACAGGCTATAGCCTTGTCTTACCCCTGAAACTACCTTGAACCATGAGCTTAATTTTCCATCTACTCTAACTGCTGCCTGACAGTCTACATAAAGCCCTGTAATTGCCTGCAGAAGTTTGCCTCCTATACCATAATCTTGAAGAACTGACAGTAGCTTCCTCCTAGGAACAAGGTCATAAGCCTTTTCCAGATCTATGAAACGTAGATACAATTCCCTGTTCCACTCATAGCACTTTTCCATTACCTGCCGTAAGCTAAAGATCTGGTCCTGACAGCCTCTAAGAGACCTAAACCCACACTGATTTTCATCTAACTTGTCTTCAATTAATACTCGCACTCTCCTTTCAACAATACCTGAGAATATTTTGCCTACATCGCTAATTAAAGAGATACCTCGATAGTTGTTGCAATCTTTTCTATTCCCATGTTTGGAAATTGGCGTGATTACCGCTTTCGTCCAGTCAGACGGAACCTGTCCCGATTCCCATGCCTTTTCCAACTGTAAATATTTTTAAGATAATTGTTTTTCCTGGCCAATTCCACATCAACAAGGGCAATTACATTTGGGGTCTGTGGAAGGTACATTAACACATATGCTCTCTTTTTGTAAGTATCTATTGTGTATTTTGTTCTGACATGTTCCTACATCCAAGAGGATTCCCTCAATTCGGATCTACTGGAACGAAAAGTACATCTAATCAAATCTTCATCCTTGTTTTATCTCACGAAAGTCTCCAGGAAGAGTGACAAACATTGAAGACGATGTAGAAGGTGTACACGTTGTTCGGCTGTAGTGCCCTCCCGCTTCACTTTTCTTTTCAGCGCAGGGCAAGGCGGGGCCTCAGCTGGCAGTGGGCGGCATCCATTGATCTCTGGACGGTGGCGGCGTCGTAAAGCCCGCCGGTCCACTCAGACCTGCCGAGCCGTCTTCTCCTCTGCTCTGCTCCGCTAGCCAGACTCGATTACCGCTGACTTATCGACCACGCCAGGCTCGCTCCTCTCACAGAATTACGAGATTTTCCAGCAGCTCTCACTGAGCACCAACAGGCAGTTGCAACGACACTAGAGGTCGTAGTGGTGGGCAAGGTGCCCTAAGAGATATGTTTGCTTGTTAATTCTTTTCCACGTAATTAATCGAATAATTTCTGTGTTCCAGACATTATTTAGATTAGATTAGATTAGATTAATACTTGTACCACAGATCATATATACGACATTTCGTAATGATGTGGAACGTGTCAGTTTAGTAAATGTTGTCTATACTTGAAAATCAATATTTTAAGGATTTTTTTTTAATTTTTTTAAGTTTTATCTAAAAATTCATCTACATTGTAGAAGGAGTTGCCATTCATAAATTCCTTTAATTTCTTTTTAAATACTAGTTGGCTATCTGTCAGACTTTTGATGCTACTTGGTAAGTGACCAAAGACTTTTGTGGCAGCATAATTCACCCCTTTTTGAGCCAAAGTTAGATTTAACCTTGAATAGTGAATATCATCTTTCCTCCTAGTGTTGTAGCTATGCACAGTGCTATTACTTTTTAATTGGGTCGGATTGTTATTAAAATTTAATGAAGTGAATATATATTCAGAGCTACAGTGAGTATCCCTAGATCCCTAAATAAATGTCTGCATGATGCTCTTGGGTGAGCTCCAGCAATTATTCTGATTACACGCTTTTGTGCAATGAATACTTTTTTATTCAATGTTGAATTGCCCCAGAATATGATCCCATATGAAAGCAGTGAATGAAAATAGGCGTAGTAAGCTAATTTACTAAGATTTGTATCACCAAATTTTGTACTGACTCTGATAGCATAAGTAGCTGAACTCAGACGTTTCAGGAGATCTTCAATATGTTTCTTCCAATTCAGTCCCTCGTCAATGCAAACACCTTAAAATTTTGAACATTCTACCTTAGCTACAGATTTATGTTCAAAGTCTAAATTTATTAATGGCGTCATGCCATTTACTGTGTGAAACTGTATATATTGGGTTTTATCAAAGTTTAATGAGAGTCCATTTGTAGAGAACCACTTAATGACTTTCTGGAAGATATTATTTACAATTTCATCAGTTAATTCCTGTTTGTCAGGTGTTATAGCTATACTTGTAACATCAGCAAAAAGTACTAGCTTAGCATCTTTGTTTATGTAGAATGGCAAGTCTTTAATATATATTAAGAACAGCAAAGGACCCAAGACCGAACTTTGTGGGACCCCATTTTCGATAACTCCCCAGTTAGAAGAATTAACTGTCTCATCTACATCATGTGAACTGCTTATTTCAACTTTCTGCACTCTTCCAGTTAAGTATGATTTAAACCATTTGTGCACTGTCCCACTTATACCACAATACTTAAGCTTATCTAGAAGAATACCATGATTTACACAAGGTGCCGTAAGAGTGTTTGCTTGTAATTACTTTTCCACGTAATTAACCGAATAATTTCTGTAATTTCTGCGTTCCAGACATTATTTGTTTATGCATTTATTTTACCTGACAAGATTAGGGCCTTCAGGCCATCTCTTACAACTAACCACGCTCACTCAAAGTGAACAATTTTAGTACATTACAGACAGACAATGTATAATACAAGTACTAAAGTAAAAAATAGTACAGATTATTAATACAATATAATTGTAACAATAATAATAAGATAGATTATAAGAATCAAAAATTATAATAATAACACTAATAGCGACAATAATAGTCATGACATTGCAAGGATATTAAGCGAGTTTCGTATTATAAATGACGTTTTTACCTTGCACACTGCTGTTATAATGCGTCATTTATTGACTATGAACTCATTTCGGCTTTATATTGGCATCATCAGGATTTTTGTAATATACACGAGATAATTTATAACAACAGTTACATAAGCTGGCATTTATAATATTTTTATGGCTAATACATTTAACTTACTTACATTTCATGTCGTTCTTGTTTCTGTCCTTTTTGTTTAAGATGATCTTGATTTTACTTAAATTATGACTGGCTTATATGCCTGTAATGATTTTTTTTAATTTTTTGCCTGATTAAAAAGGACAGCTATTTTCAAAATGTTTAACGACATATGTTTACATAGTTACTGCGGGCCCCAAAGTAAAGAAAAAAGAAAAGAGTTTCATATTATAAACATCAGCCTTATTACCATTTAGGAATTGCCTCGTTTTGTTCTTACAGATTGTGATTTATTCACATCAAGTAGAGACTTAACCCTGCGGCGGGCACGTGGCGGCATAGAGTGCCGCCAATTTTGTTTTCTTTCAATAATTACGTCAGAGTGCCGAGCACGCAACAATGGTGCTAGATACGCTTCGATTGTTTAGTCACGCGCCAAACTACATTACTGCGCTACCAAAATACTCACCATAACAGCTGTGACTGACCTGTGGAGTGGACGACTGCACCGAGACGGCACTGCGTATTCACGCGCCTGCTAATGTAAGTACATGTAGCCGTACCACTGTCGGATATTTTGACGATTAGAAGCTTTGTTTTACAACTCTGTGGGTGTATGATGATTTAGTTATTAACATTGCTTTGGTATTAGAATTATTTTATTGTCTTCCAGGTCCGCACAAAGGAAAGGACTAAGACCAGAAGAAATTGAGCGTCTTCTTCTGCAATCATCTGACGAAGATTACGCTGATTTCTCTGACAGCGTTGAGGAAGCAGTTGAACCTGCAGATCATTCTAGCGAATCTGAACAGTCATGCGTTGAAGAGAATGAAGTGATAGGAATGCCACATGATGACTGCCATTTTTATATTGATAAGGATCAAGAAACTTTGTCGATAAATAATCCGTTAGCACTACCAGGGAAAACAAAACGTAAGAATGTAATCAAAGTACCCCAGCATCTTCTAGAAAATGGGATAACGTTCTTTGGAACATTGAAAAAGAAGAAGAAGCAAATTTCTCCGGAATTTTTGCCGAACAGATCGCGAGAAATTGGAAATTGTCTTTTCGGATTTCAAAATGACTTCTGTCTTGCCAAACAAAAAGGAACAAGGCTGTGCTTTTCCTGTCATCAATGTATGAAACTGCTGAAATAGACACCGCTACAGGCAAGCGTGTTAAATTTGGACTACAATGCAAAAAAAGGTGGAGTCGATACTGTGGATTATATGTGTACATCCTATTCTACACAAAGGACCACAAGAAGATGGCCCTTAGCATTGTGTTTTCGTTATCTGAATATTGCTTGGATAAATTATAGGTCTAACAAACCTGGCCTTGGCTCTGATGGACCACCATTTGAAAGAAAGGGCTCAGCTCTCAACCAAGAGATATTGAAGAACTTCTGTCACCTCATCGATCAATTCCCGCCAATCACGATGAGACTGTAGGAAGCTGTGGGAGGTTCCATCTTTGTAGAGGTAAAAAAAAAAAAAAAAAAAAAAAAAAAAAAAAAAAAAAAAAAAAAAACATACTGTCGCTTGCAATAGCTGCAAAAGATTCATTTGCAAGTAAGATTGCCACAATGGTATCACGTGTAATGATTGTAGAGCTTCTCCGGAGGAAGAAAGTGTGTGCTTCTTGACATGAATTTATTGACTGCCTTATTCTTTATTATTACTACAAAGATTTTATACATATTACACTTTTTTGTAAAACTTGCTTTAACAATTGTAAACAATCGAATCATATCTGTGGTTATAATTTATTTAGAATTTGTTATTAAGTTAGCGCTTACGAAATATCCTGGAAACGTATGTGAGATATACTGTAACAATTTTAATTTTCCAATGCATCCTCTATATATGTATACAGATCGTATTAAAAGTTGCTATTAAGAATGTTGTTACACACAATAAATAATTAATTCCACCGAAAATAAAAAATAGCGTTTCTATGTATTTAAATGTAGGCGGCACAGAGTGCCGCCCGCGCCCGCTGACGTAACAATCTTAAGCGCGCCTGCCGCAGGGTTAAGACGATAGAATGTTGTGAGAAAGGAAGGAAGGGAAATAGAATGGTAAGATTCAAAGCTATGGTGGAGAGTAGAGAAAAAGAATTGTCAGGAGAGTAACAATGGAGGCTATGCCGTCGTTACAATGTGAATTTTCTTTTCCTCTTGAATGTCGAGTGGTTTAGGGTAAGACGTAAATCACATGGCAGTGTGTTCTATAGTCGTATGGCTAAGATAGAGAACGACACGGATAAAGATTTAGCGTTGTGTGAAGGTACAGCCGAGATGCTACACGTATCCGACCTGGTATTTCGGTTGTGGAATGATGGTAATACTTTAATTTGTGAAGATGATTATTGTGGGCACTGGCGGCTGAGAAATCGATAAAGTAAGCACAGAGTTTGAAAATCGCGTCACTTATGTGGTCGCATCCATCCTAGCAGGGTATATGACAGAGTTATATGATCGTACATTAGTAACACATTGAGAGACATAAACCATCGTGAAATAATGTAAAAAAAGCCGCATTTCCTCTGATTCGGTGACATAAAGAACAACTCATTCATAAGAAAATACTAACGGATATGTGTATATTTTGTAGCCTACTCCACTGAAATTGAGACAATATAAACAGACGAAAAACATTAATTCCTGCGGTGATCTGTTCCTATAAGACCAGGAACATACTTTGACATGTAAAAATTCGATACGGTATTAAGTGATGTAGTAACAATTGTGGAAGTCGTTTCTGCTTTCTTGGGAAACTGTGTTTTTTATTTCCATGTTTTAATTTCTCGTTTTTGAGGATTTCCCTTAAGCTACAACTGTAGTGGCTGATCTGGTACATTTAATAATGTAGGTAATGCTTTCCATATAAGTTTCTTATGTTCAACACTTTCTGATTTGGTTGGAATTGTAGTGAAGAAAGCCTGACGTTTCTGCATGGGAAACCGACATCTTTCTGTCGAAAGTTGGGGATTATGTTGTTTATTAGTAATGTTTGCTCTTAATAGAAACTGAAATTCCTGATTGAAAAGTCGTAGATTTCAACCTTAAATAAAATGTCCTGTAGAGTACCGTTTCATACCATCTAATATTCTTAGGAAACACAAGTGTGATTTTCTGGTTGTTACCTACTTTTATGGTACTACATATATAATTTTATAACAATTTTCACACTCATCCGATATCGTATTCAGAAATGTACCTTTCCAGCCGCTAGGAGCGCTGATGTCGTTGCGTATAACGAAAATCAGTGGGAGTGTTGTGACTGACGTTAGACTGGGGCACTACAATCACTCCAGGAGTAACCGCCACACATTCCGGTTGGTTTATTTCGGGTTGTTTTCTTATTATTGTAGTGCAAGAAGCTGAACACGTCTGTACGTCTTAGACGCCCATTTCATTGACGTCGATTTGCAGTAGGGTTTTGGAACAGATACTTTGTTCGAACATTATGAACTACCTCGGAGAGAACGACCTATTAAGCAACAGTGAACACGGATTCAGAAAGTATCGCTCTTGCGAAACACAGCTTGCCCTTTAATAACATGAAGTGATAAGTGCCATCGACAAGGGATCTCAAATTGATTCCATATTTGAACTCGGTAGTAGGACAGGGAAGAGAAGGTGAATATGGACTGGGAAAAGAATGAAAGAGGAGATCGCTTGGTAGAATTTTGCACAGAGAACAGTTTAATGATCACCAACACTTGGTTTAATCATCACGAAAGTAGGTTGTATACGTGGAAGAGACCAGGAGACACTGCAAGGTACCGGATTGACTTTGTAATGGTAAGGAATAGATTCAGAAACCAGGTTCTAAACTGCAAGACATAGCCAGGGGCAGATATAGACTCTTACCATTACTTATTGGTTATGAACTGCAGATTAAAACTTAAGAGACTGCAGAAAGATAGAAAGGTTAGGAGATGGAACGTGGACAAAATGAAGGAACCAGAGGTGGTTGAGAGTTTCAGAGGGAGCATTAGGCAAGGATTGTCTGAACCGGGGAAAGTAATACAGTAGAAGAAGAATGGGTAGCTCTGAGAGATAGGGTAGTGAAAGCTGCAGAGGAACATATAGGCAGAAGGATAACACAGGATATACTGAACATAATTGATGAGAGGAGAAAATATAAAAATGCTGCAAGTGGAACAGGAAAATGGCAGTACAAACGTCTGAAAAATGAGATTGACAGGAAGCGCAGACTGGCTAAGCAGGAGTGGCTAGGGGACAAATGGAGAACTGTAGATGAATTCATAACTAGGGGAAAGATAGATACCGCCTACAGGTAAATAAAAGAGAGATTTGGAGACAAGAAAAGCAGCTGTATGAATATCAAGAACTCAGACGGAAAACCAGTACTAAGCAAAGAGCGGAAATCTGAACTGTGGAAGGAATACATAGAGGGCCTATACAAAGGAAATAAACTTGAAGGCAGTATTCTAGAAATGGAAGACGAAGTGAAGGAAGATGAGGTAGGAGATATGATACTGCGAGAAGAATTTGACAGAGCGCTGAAGGACGTGAGTCGAAACAAGGCCCCTGGAGTAGATGATATTCCGTCTGAACTGCTGATGCCGTTAGGAGAGCCAGTCGTGAAAAAATTGTATCACCTGGTATGCAAGAGGTATGAGACAAGGGAAATACCCTCCGACTTCAATAATAATATTGTAATTCCAATTACAAAGAAAGCAAGTGCAGACAAGTTTGAAAAATACAGAACTATCAGGATATAGGAGAAATGTAGGAACACGAGAGGCAATACTCACATTACGACTTATCTTAGAAGATAGGCCAAGGAAAAGGAAACCTACGTTTTTAGCGTTTGTCGATTTGGAGAGAGCTTTTGACAATATAGACTGGAATACACTTTTCCAATTTCTGAAGGTAGCAGGGTTAAAATATAGGGAGCGAAGATTTATATTCAACCTATACAAAAATCAGAAAGCGGTTATTAGAGCCGAAGGGCAAGAAATGGACGCAGGGGTTCGGAAGGGAGTAATACAGGGTTGTAGCCTTTCCCCAATGTTGTTCAATCTGTACATTGAGCTTGCAGTGAAGGAATGGAAGGAGAAATTTAGAAAGGGCATCAAACTGAAGGGAGAAGAAATAAAAATATTGCGGTTTGTCGATAACATAGTAATTCTATCAGAGACCGCAAACGATCCAGAAGAGCAATTGAATGGAATGGACAGTGTCTTGAAAGGAAAATGTAAGATGAACATTAACAAGAGTAAAACGAAGGTAATGGAATGGAATGCCAGAAAATCAGGCGATGCTGAAAGAATTATATCAGGTAATGAGACAATAAAAGTAAGTAAATTAATTTTGCTATTTGGGTAGCAAGATAACTTCTGATTGCGGAAGTAAAGAAGATATAAAATGCAGAATGGCCATGGGAAGAAAAGCATTTCTAAAGAAGTGAAACTTGTTAACATCCAATATTAATTTAAATGTTGGGAAGTCCTTTTTTGAAAGCATTTGTCTGGGATGTAGCATTGCATGGGAGTGAAACTTGGAAGATTAGGAGTTCAGATAAAAAGATGATAGAAGCTATTGAAATGTGGTTCTACAGACGAATGATTAAAATTAGATGGGTAGATCACGTAACTAGTGAGGTGGTGCTTAACCGAATCGGGGAGAAAAGGAGTTTCTGGCATATCCTGACTAAGAGAAGGGATAGATTGGTTGGACACATTCTGAGACATCAAGGAATTTTCAATTTAGCATTAGAAGGAATTGTGTGGGGTAAAAACCGTAGAGGGAGACCGAGTGACGAAACAGTAAGCAGATTCAAAAGGATGTAGGTTGCCGAACGTATTCTCAGATGAAGAGACCTGCACAGGACAGGGTAGCATGGAGAGCTGCATCAAATCAGTCTTCGGACTGAAGACAACAACATTTCTAGATTTCTGGAAGGTTTTTGACACTGTACCTTGCAAGCGGCTTCTAATGCCGTGCTTATGGAATATCGCCCCAATTGTGCTATTGGATACACGATGTCTTATCAGAAAAGACACAGTTCGTATTAATTGGCGGTAAGTCATCGAGTAAAACAGAAGGAATATCTGGCACTCCCCAGGGAGGCGTTATAGGTCCCCTACTCTTTTTTGTGTTTATAAACGATTTAGGAGACAATCTGAATAGCTAATTTTGATTGTTTGCAAATGATGGTGTTTATTGTTCAGTGAAGTCAACAGAGGATCAAAAGCAATTGCAAACCGAATTAGAGAAAATTTCTACAAGTTGCGATAATTGGCAATTGACACTAAATAAAGAAAAGTGTGACGCATTACACATGACCACTAAAAGAAATCCGCTGGACTTAAATTACTCGATAAATCAGTCAATCCTTACGGTTGTAAATTCTACCAAATACGTAGGAGTTACAATTACAAACAACTTAGGCTGGAGAGAACACACAGAAAATATTGTGGGGAAGGCGAACCAAAGGTTATGCATCATTAGCAGAACAATTCGAATATGCAACAGCTCTACCATACGGACTGCTTACATCAAAGTTGTGCGTCCTCTCCTGGAGTACTGGGACTGGCGGAAGACATTGAGAAGGTTCAGAGAAGGGCAGCTCCTTTTGTTTTATGACGTTACAGGGGAAAGGCGTCGCGGAAATGTTGCACGGTTTGAGGTGTAAAACATTAAAAGAGCGACGTTATTCGTTGCAGCGAGTTCTATTAAATTTCAATCCCCGACTTCTGAATGTGAAAATATTTTGCTAGCACCCACCTGCATAGAGAGACTGACCATCCCATTAAAATAAGAGAAATCAGATCGATTTCTTCACGCGTGCTATTAGAGAATGGAACGGTAGAGAAAGGTTATGAAAGTAGTTAATGAACCCTCTGATAGGCACTTAAAGGTGATTGTCGGAGTATCTATGTAGATGTAGGTGGTACAAAAATAATGAATTCGGTAACAGGTTCCGTACAGATTTTTAATAATATCATTGTCTTGGCTTGTGGAGGTCACTGTTTGGCCGAAGTGGAACACTACAGTTTTGGGTTTCATAGATGTCTGATCCACAGTGGCGATAGACTCAATACTCCAGGTTGAGATATTGTATAGTGAAATGGTCTGATCAGGGGGAACGGCAGAATCTTATTAATATTTTCATGTTCCAAACTGCAGGTGCTCCAGAATTCGAAGACTGGTCGATAATAGAGCACTACACTTAGAACACTTTATTGCTAACACAAGCGTACACAATAGTAAATACAAACATATATCTTTTTCTGCCTGTGGTAGGATTTGAACTGGGGACTACAAACACAGCGATCTGCGATGCTTACCACTACACCACGCGTTCTGTCGGAATACACATAGCTGTATTATCTGTTCCACCTGTAAAATAAGGTTAAAAACAGTTTTGTAATTACGTACCAAGTTTTGGTAGTGAAAGGCTCACCGAGTACATATTATTGTAATAAAAGGTATTTTGTGTAAGGCATTTTGGATTGACAGTTTGTCAAGTATTTTGAGATATGTAGAAGTTTGTACAACAATGTTGTGATTTTTTAATACTTAATGAAGTAGTTAAATAACCCTCTGTCTTATTATTGTGGTGACATGGTATCATCTTTCCCCTCCTTTGATTTACAAGTTTTGAGATCAATTAACCTTGCACGAGTAAATAAGTTGCAACAACAAAGGAGTGTTTCCCGTATGTGTAGAAATAATATTAAAAAGTGATTAGTGAGATAGCAGGAATTTATTTTCCGCATAGGTTTCCATTATTGTCAATAGTCACAATGTTAATATTGTATTTTCCGAATGAGTTTAAATTTCAAGGTAATTAAGAACAAATTGGTACATGTTGATCAGAAAACAGGGAAATTTGGTTAAAGTGCAGTTAAAATATTCACATCAGAGGGGTTATTGAGAGTAAAAGAGCACCTTGTGTATGCCTTTTTCTTTACTTATATAAAGTGTTTGGTGCTATCGACAAGTGATCTCAGTTCCATTCTATTTTTCTCTAATTCCAGAAGACTATTGACACCCTCACAAGCTTCTCCTTCCCAGTTCCTTAAGTTTCGGTAGGCTGGAAGCTGAACCGTTTCAGTTTCTTATGTCGCGCTTCCCTCTGTCATTATCTTCGACGGAAAGAGGGATTTGGGAGATGAGATGGGCAATGAGGCTTGTAAATAACTTTTGACCTTCAATTGACCGAGACCTTTTGACCTTGACCTTAACCTGTTGACCTTGAAAGCATCGATCAATCGAGCAATCAATCAACTTCCTCAACCGATCAATCTACCACCTCAGCAATTGAGCAATCGATAAAAATTGCGAACAACAACAACAATTATATGGTAGACATAAACAATTTCACAGACATAAACAATATGTGGGCTGGACGTATACAATAATATTGTCAAAAAAACAATATGGGAGTGTGGGGGGCATAATCACTATATGGCAGATATAAACAATATATGGGCTGGGGCATAAACAATAATATTGTCAATATGGCAGACATAAACAATATGGCAGAGACATAAACAATATGGAAGACATCTACACATAAAAAAAGTCTGACATGTCTCCATCGATCAAAAATAATTGATAAATTGCAGACAACAACAACAACAACAAATAATATGGCTGGGCATAAAAAATTATGGCAGAGATATAAATAATAATAATAATAATAATAGTAATATTGGCAATGCCAATATGGCAGACATAAACAATAATGTTGTCAATATGGCAGACATAAACAATATGGCTGGATAATAAACAATATGGCAGACATTTTGTAAATAACATCAACATTGGCAGATGTGAAAAGTGGAAAGCAGCAGATACAAATGCCTGGGAACCTGGTGGGGATTGAACCCACGACCTTTGGTTTATGAGTCCGAGACACTACCAAATGAGCCACAACCCATTCACATTTTGTGGCACTTTAATAGTGAGTCACATATCTGTTGTGAGCAGTGTTCGATATTTATTACATCGAATATTGCTTGAGACAGCTAATTACAACTCATAATATGACACACTAAACTAACAAAGTGTGTAATATATATATAATATATATATATATATATATATATATATATATATATATATATATATATATATATATATATATAAAATAAAAAAAACGGATTCAGCTGTGTGTGCTTTAGCAGTTTGTCTGGAGTAAATATTTCGTGTTTGGAGTACAGTAGCCGAGGCCAGCTCGGGCCAAGCCAAACCAAGCCAAGGTTAAATGATGGTAAAACCAAGGTCAAATGAAGGTCAACCCAAGGTCAAGTGAAAGTCAACCCAATGTCAAGAGAACGTCAACCCAAGGTCAAGTGTAGGTCATCCCAAGGTCGAGGTCAGCCCAATGTCAAGTGAAGGTCAGCCCAATGTCAAGTGAAGGTCAGCCCAATGTCAAGTGAAGGTCAGCCCAATGTCAAGTGATGGTCAGCCCAATGTCAAGTGATGGTCAGCCCAATGTCAAGTGAAGGTCAGCCCAATGTCAAGTGAAGGTCAGCCCAATGTCAAGTGAAGGTCAGCCCAATGTCAAGTGAAGGTCAGCCCAATGTCAAGTGAAGGTCAGCCCAATGTCAAGTGAAGGTCAGCCCAATGTCAAGTGAAGGTCAGCCCAATGTCAAGTGAAGGTCAGCCCAATGTCAAGTGAAGGTCAGCCCAATGTCAAGTGAAGGTCAGCCCAATGTCAAGTGAAGGTCAGCCCAATGTCAAGTGAAGGTCAGCCCAATGTCAAGTGAAGGTCAGCCCAATGTCAAGTGACGGTCAGCCCAATGTCAAGTGAAGGTCAGCCCAATGTCAAGTGAAGGTCAGCCCAATGTCAAGTGAAGGTCAGCCCAATGTCAAGTGAAGGTCAGCCCAATGTCAAGTGAAGGTCAGCCCAATGTCAAGTGAAGGTCAGCCCAATGTCAAGTGAAGGTCAGCCCAATGTCAAGTGAAGGTCAGCCCAATGTCAAGTGAAGGTCAGCCCAATGTCAAGTGAAGGTCAGCCCAAGGTCAAGTGAAGGTCAGCCCAAGGTCAAGTGAAGGTCAGCCCAAGGTCAAGTGAAGGTCAGCCCAAGGTCAAGTGAAGGTCAGCCCAAGGTCAAGTGAAGGTCAGCCCAAGGTCAAGTGAAGGTCAGCCCAAGGTCAAGTGAAGGTCAGCCCAGGGTCAAGTGAAGGTCAGCCCAAGGTCAAGTGAAGGTCTGCCCAAGGCCAAGTGAAGGTCAGCCCAAGGTTAAATGGTCAGCCCAAGGTTAAATGGTCAGCCCAAGGTTAAATGGTCAGCCCAAGGTTAAATGGTCAGCCCAAGGTTAAATGGTCAGCCCAAGGTTAAATGGTCAGCCCAAGGTTAAATGGTTAGCCCAAGGTTAAATGGTTAGCCCAAGGTTAAATGGTTAGCCCAAGGTTAAATGGTTAGCCCAAGGTTAAATGGTTAGCCCAAGGTTAAATGGTTAGCCCAAGGTTAAATGGTTAGCCCAAGGTTAAATGGTCAGCCCAAGGTCAAGTTAACGCCAAATGAAGGTCAAAAGTAATTTAGAAGCCTCATTGCCCATCTACTTGGTAGTGTCACCAGTGGGATCATGTAAATTTAGTTGGTGTCTGGTAATCTGCAAAGGATCTTCGAGTGGAAAGGGATAGTAATCGGTCTCTATAGTGGTATAATGCCCATGACATTGAAATAAGTGAATGGCGGTTGGATTGGACCAAGGAGGTTAAAATAAGGAGAGGCAGCGCTAGTATGAATGGCTTATCTGTCGACTGAAGTCAGTCCTTCATCTTGTCACCGAAATATGATTCTGGTTAAATTTTTGTGTGGTTCTTGTCCTATTAACTTTCATACATTTAAATGTCATTGCTGGTACATGTTTGATATAGTACATTTCTGTGAACAAATACAGACCTTCCAGATAGGTGAACTGTGATTTAATGACACAAAATTATTGCAAGTTATTTTATAACTTGTCACGTGTTTTTTTTTTTTTTTTTACCTTTAGGTTTTATCAACAATGCAGTAGTCAAAATCACATGACCCACATTTTAACGTCCATGTTTTTAATCCTGAAAGACACCGATTTGATATTGGAATTGGACCCATGTATTCGGCCCTATTGAACTTTTAACCAATTGACGGATGAAAGCGACTAGAATGTTGAGACTCAGTAAAGAATTATGACGTGGGAAAAAATTGTAAGTAATACCTTGTTCAATTCATGTATCGCATTTATCAAGATATTGGTCCTGTAATTTTAATTATTGTTTTGTTTTTAACACAGTAACACCTGTAGATGCGCGTCTATTGACGCGAAACCGGTAGTGGACCTGTATATAAAAGGATCTCAATAAAAAATGCTGATGCGGCTCCAGAATTTATTGGTTGCTTTATGAGAGGACATTTTTAAGTCAATCTTCAAAAAAGTTTTTATCAATAACGAAAGGAGCAGCATTAGCCGTAAAATGTTTTGCTTTATTTAGGCAAATCGATTTCGGTTTTCCAAGAAACCATCTTCAGTGCTCTCAGCAAGTTCAAAACAGCATATTTATAAAATGTATAATGACATTTACGTCTAACATATCCATTGACATAGTATCACATGTATCTTACTATGTCAATGGATATGTTAGACGTAAATGTCATTATACATTTTACAAATATGCTGTTTTGAACTTGCTGAGAGCACTGAAGATGGTTTCTTGGAAAACCGAAATCGATTTGCCTAAATGAAGCAAAAGATTTTACGGCTAATGCTGCTGCTTTCATTATTGATAAAAGTGATTTGGTGGCCGTTGAGCACACCCCTCCAGATAATGGAATCCAACTTCAAAAAAGTGTCAATTTCTTAAACAATTGATAATTTTTAAGACGATTGATAAATTCATAAAAGAAAAATTATTGTCTCCACAATATAGCGACAACAGCTTCACATCTGTAGCGTTAATGGCATCTCCCCCTATTCTAACCTCCTTGGATTGGACCAACATGTGTGGTTCTGCCTAGGTCTGCAATTCGCATCTATCACGCCAGAAATCATGCAGTTTGCTGCAATTGCCTGGCTGTTTAGAAGTACTTAGGGCTATGGTGAGCAAAGGCCTATCTGCCTTTCCCCAGTTCCCCGTTGCCAACTTTGTTATGATGTTGTGAACTGTTTGATTCCGGACGCTGCCGAATGAACAGGCTTATGGGCGCGATCGTGCTGTCGAGTCCCGTTACTACGCTACCTTCGTTCCTCTAGTTCGTGTGCCTACCTTATTTACACTTGTGATAGTGGAGTAAGAGACCTATGTGTTAAGCCATGCTTATTTTTAATTCGAATTGTGATTGCTTGTTTTTTCAAATGTTCCCAGGCTGTTAAAGGTGGAAACATATATTAGAACAGATGGCTCTGTAAAAACTTGTAGTAGGGCAGCGAGGGCTGTGAAATCAGTCAATTAGTGAGAGTCGTGAGATGAAAGTAACCCGTGTTGAGCAGCATGCTTACATCAAAATAACCGTTCTCCGAGGGAGATATTCGATGGATTGTCACAGTGAATTAGTGGAAGCACTGGGGTATAATGCCCTACCATATCATAGAGTAACAAGTTGGACAGGAAAGTTTTAGCAGGGACGTGTTTCAACCGGTGATAAGCTGAGGCTAACGCTTATGCAGATAGTATTCACCGCCTCCCCTTCGTTGGCAGCGTGTAGTGAAAGTAGCAGGGGACTTCTTCGAGGGTCTGTAGGCCCAGGTTTGTAATGTCAAATGTATGTGCACTGTTTTGTCATTCTTTTGCACAGTGAAGTCCATATTGCCTTATATACTATAGTAATAAATTAGTGTGTTACGATATTTCACTGCTATTCATTGTTCACACGTGCAGTTAAAACTTGGTCCTTTCATCTGTGTATCTCACATTTATCTGCCGGACTAATAGCTGCAAGGAAAAAAAAATATTTTTACTATGACTTTTGCCCCAACCCTAGTATATATTGTCACGTTGAAATGGAAGCAGACTTGATTTCGAAGGCAGTGTTGTCAACTGAACACAGCACTTATACTGAAAGCGGGTTTATTGCGGACTTAACATACACGTAGCATTAAGTGCCTCTCGGGTAGTGTGCTCTGCTATTTATACAAAGACAGAACGTACCAGAAATTAGAAGAATAGTTAACATAAGAAACATGTAGAACATTCTGGAAATGTTAATTACAAAGAAATAAATTTTTGCCGGTGGACAGGATTGAATCCGCGACATTCAGCGCCGCAATCCGTGACGCTATCCCTTGCGCCACGCCGGCAGTGGGTTATTGTAGGGTTTCGCGGTAATATTACTACATCCCGGTGATGTATATTTCGAAGTGCTAGTAAAGTATAATCCTTCCCAGGCATCCAGAAAAACCGTTCCACAAGTGAAAGGCTAAGAGCTGCTTGGTCTATTATTGTTGAGCCGTGTCATTTCGGCTCGCCTAGTCTTTTGTCATCTTTCACCCCTTGCTTCCTTTCCTCTGGACTGGCGTCAGTTCGAGTCTGTCCTGTTTAGGTTGGTAAGGCCAACAATCCTCTGCGCGTTTTTCTGCTGTCGCTTCCGCCTAAAGTCGTTGCCATCTTGGCGCGATAAATAGGAGTGCGCGGGGCGGAAGAATGGTCAGTTCCGGCTTGTTTCTGGGGTAGTGTGACGCCTGTCATCTGACGTCAGCCGCTGCGGCCGGTCAGCAGAATTCATTTCGTCCTCGGTTACCAGAGGGAGGTACATGGCGGCTTGCCCGTCGTGTTGCTAGGAGGAAGCCTGACGCTGTCGCCGCTCGGGAGAGGTGATTCGCCGTTCGCCTAGCTGGGGCAGGGGCGTGGTCGCTTCGCCCGTTGCACCGCGAGGAGGAAGGCCTTGTTGTCAATCGTTCCGAGGCCGTACTCCACTGTCCTTCGATGGCGGGAAACTTCGCGGCGCCATACTCTGCCGGGTGGGATTTCTAGTCCTGCTGTTTCTTCTCATCGAGATCTACAGTGCGACAGTTAAGTGCTACTGTCTTCTGCTAGGTAGAGCAGGACACCGGTGACTGTGTTCCCTCTCGCTTGAGCGGCGTTGTCTTGAGTATGTTTATGTGGGGTGTGCCGATGGCTCCTCAGCGTTGTCTTCGTCTTTAGTGTATTGATGTGGTTGGCGATAGTTAAAGGAGGTGTCTTGATATTACATTGTGAATTGCTTCAATTAAGTTTTTTGCGGACTAACGTCCTCTGAGGTATTTAATTGGCGGTGTGCCCGCTGGTTGATCGTTGCCTGTCCGGAGACCAGTGTTATTTTTTTCTAGGCAGTGCCGTTTCCTTCCTAGGAGCCTGGCCCGTTCCTAGGTCGTAGTTTTGACTGTGTTTGCATCTGAAGGTCCACCAGGACACCGGATAGTCCGGTGTGGTTGATCTTATTAATTAACTGAGCCTTCCTAGTCCTTTTCCTTATCATCCTTTGTTAGCGACTGCCTCCGTCGCCATTTAATCACGTTGGCTACTATGTAAAACCTGGCCATTTCAGCCAAAGTTAGACCTGATTTCTTGCTCATTTACAGTCTGTACTTTGAGTCTTGTATTGTTTATCATTATATACTGTGTAAAACCTGATCAAGCTCAGCCAAGATTAGATCGGATTTTTGCTATTCTGAGCTGTACATGTTAGATTAATTTGTTTGTTGTATGAGCCTGTACTACTGTCAAGGCTGAAGTTCGTTCGTTATGAATCTGTTTACTGAAATAACTATGGACTGTGCAGTTTAACTATCTGTGGTGCCAACTTACTCTTAAACTCCAGTTAAAGTTTAACGTTTCTTACTAGTCACTTAAAAAAAAAAAAATTCCACTTCCTGTATTTTCCCTTTCCCACTGTTGGTATAATTAGACTGTTGTGACGCACATGTGTTCGTGCGGCAGAGGTTAGAGTGACGAGGGTTGCTAAAATTATTTCAGTTGCTGAAATTAAAAAGAAAATTCCTTTTCTATTTTTTTCTCCCCCCCCCCCCCCCGACCTCTGTTTCGAAGAGTAGCCACTTTAAATCATTTGCTATTCACAACACGTAGTGCAGAATTTGTAATTTTTAATGGATTTCCCGCCGTGGTTTGTAACACTTGTTTCTGCTTGTTATTAGGTGATTGCCGGGCTCCAGCTGCCCTTCTGTACTTTTATTAATACCCAGTATTGGCCAGACGTTGCCTCGCCACTTCTGCCTCGCTCAAGGTTAAAAGTGGGCCACTGTACGAAATAACTCCTTATTTCTAGTAGGAGGTACCCAGATAAGTTTACTGTTATAAAAAAGCTTAATATTAGCAGTAAAATTAGGGAAAGGTCCGTGTGAAGTGCCGGCTACGGGTTCCCTTGCCCAAATTCAGAACTGACGTGGTTCAAATTACTCTAATAACAGGAAGTTAACGATACAGTGGCCAATATACGTAGCAGCTCAAACGAAATTACACACAGGCATTAATAAACAAGCCACCACGATTAAAGTTATTTCATAAAGGTAGCTAAGAAAAACATTCATGGCGCAACGGAACTTAAACATAAAATATTTGCATCTGAGCTTGTTCTCAGCACTGGTGAAAAACAATAAAAGGGGGAAGGTGCTCGAAAACTACAATTTATAGGCATGTCAAAATTATACTGAACTTGTTTATTCAGGTCGAACGCAAGCAAAATAGGGAACCAATTTTGTTAATACAATAAAAAAGTATCCCATATACGGGATCTAACACTGACGATGCCCTGCATTGTATTTAACATAAATTACACAGAACGTAACGCTACTGGGAGGGGGGGATTTACAAACAGCACTCACACTCGTTCACACACATGCAATGCAACAGCGAAACTAACCAAAATCAGCGTGGTGAAGCGAGGCAGAAGCAGGCGCCGCTATCGTAGGCGAAATTCAGCAAACCCAGAGGTACCACACAACACAATATACAATAAAACTGCGTAGAAGGCTCTGGTCTGTGGTGCCTGATTTGAGATGATGCGTGAGTATAGCAAAGTTGCATTTAGATTAGACCGCGAGAAAAAACGCTAGCGGCGACACACGGCTACGTTACATGATCGCACTCCACTGAAGGTGAAGTGGTTAAAAATCGGATTCATTACACAAAATCACGGCGGCCTCTTTAAGTTGCAATCTGAGACTAAACTCTCTAGGCACTGATTTTATGAGAAGTGGCGTGAATTCAGGTGACTAGCTGCAAACACCTGAAGTCGGAGCTCGGAACCACGTGGTTCCGGAAACCGATAAAAATGTATAAATTCAATTTCTGAAAACAAAAGAAATTAACTATGGCATGCAAGCCCTAGAACTGCGTAGATTTTCATAAGGAAGCTACTGAAATGCAGCAACTTGCGATTGGGAGCGTTCACAGAGACGGAACAAGTCCAGTCTCAAATGTGAAATAATTTCAAACTTGGAAAAAGAAACTACGGCATGCAACTCATAGAAATGTTTAGAATTACATAAGGAAGCGAATGAAATGCAGCTACACGCGTTAGGGAGCGATTACAGAGGATGTAGGCCCGTCTCAAAAACAAGAAAAGTTAAGTCAGAGAGAACCTTGCAAAGCGAGCTATTACTACCCACATTCAGACAGCCATTAGATTAACGTACATTCTTACAGGGACAGTGACATAGCGGAGAAGCTCTACTTATTGCCACATTCATAACCACAATAATAAATTATTAAAATATAAAAATCTAGCAATATTAACTATCATTTCAGAAACTAATATCTTAAAACATGAAATAAAAATGCTATTCCTCATGCCTTGAAACGAGTGGGGTTCAAGTTTTAAGAAAATGCTGATCTATCGACACCAAATAAATTACAATTTTATAAAAAATATGTCTTTCAAGGTCTGGGCACAACGTATCACTCACGGTGATTGCAATTTTTGATTGCTTTTTTGAGAAATTTGGGGCACTGCCACCTTGTGGAGAGGAGTCTTTGCTGGGCTCCGATGTTTTCCTCACAACCAACTGCCTAATATAACAGACTCTTCTTAACCTTTACTTCCTTCATTGCTATTGTTTTACGAATTTATTTAATTAATATTCTTACTACTATTATGTATTTGTTTAAAATCCTAAAGGAGTTCTGAAAGTTCTAGTCTTTCCCCGAATTTTGGGAGATTAGATGGTATTATCTCATGTCAATGTCCGAAGGAGTTATTGTTTAATGTTGTTGTTATTCTCTTTTATCGAAAGGAAGAAGATTAGGGTTTAACGTCCCGTCGACAAGGTGGTCATTAGGGACGCTCGGATTTTGGGTGAGGATGTAGAAGGAAATAGGCCGTACCCTTTCAAAGGAACCCTCTCGGCATTTGCCTGGAATGATTTAGGGAAATCACGCAAAACCTCCCAAAAGCGAGGGCTGTGTTACCACTGCGCCACCTTTCTGTCTATTTTATCGAGTAGTATTATTCTCGTCACTTGGTTCAGTGGCCGTGGCCAGTCAACTACTTAATCTGCTATTAAGCAAGATATTCGAAACCTAGTTGGAAACTAAACATTTAATCCATTACAATACTGAACAGTATTAGAAGTTGAGAAGTTGAAAGCTGCTTTTAAGTCATTATCAACTACTTTGTAAGCGTTTGAAAATTTTTTCGTCTTTACTAAGTTATAATAGAAACATTAGTAAGTTATAAGAGAAACATTTGTGAGGCAAAGTTTCCTGACTAACGGTTGCTTTTGTGACATTACTTTACTCGAAAGTCTTTTTTATTTACGGTCGCTGTATTGACATGCCCCTCCCTTATGTTCTCAGTAAAGCCTCTTTTGTAGGATCAAAGAAACAATTGTGTGATCTTTTGAATATAAAGTTTTTGGTTGTCGGTTGGTGTTCGATTCATTTCATATGGCCACACCTTCCTGGTTCCTAGAAAATTAACGTATTAAAATTTTATTATCGCCTAGTTTGCCAAGTTGCACTTTACTTCATGGATACCGATTTTATTGTTGCCTGTCGACTGTAGCCGCATGTCTCTGTATGTGTGGTACTTCAAAGGTTATCGTCTTAGATGTCATGAAATTATTCACATCCGTAACAGTACGAAAGCGTGCAATATAATTTATATGCAACTTGTAGTTACACATTAAAATGTACTATCCCCTAAGTTCCCAAGATATTAAAATTGTTACTGTATTAAATATTCTTTGTACTTTGGAATAGAAATTTATAGGTTTCAGCAAAATCAAGTTAAATTCGAAATTTTTTTAACAATTTTAGTACTCCGCAGGAACAGTGGGGAAATAAGTTGAAAACGTTTCACTAACGCTCTACAAACACACACACACATATGTATGAAATACTGACATGTAGTCGATGTATGTTCGCAGCGGAACATATATTCATTATTGCTGAAAACTACATTTAAAGAGATTCTATTGTTCTCATACCAACTACGAACGAAATACTCCATGAATCTACAGTAAGACTGAAATGCAAATTGGACACGTAGCATATTCCTCTTTCTGACGCATTACGCATAATATGTTAATATTTGAGAGACCTAGAGCAACTTTTATGGCAGTGGAGACAAGAGGAAAATTGTACATTAGCTAGAGGGTTGTTCCCGCTTCCGCAGCTGTATCAAAGTAACCTGCGGCAATGAAAATTAGTTCGATGCTTATCAATGACATATTTATACTTGTTTGCACGGTACCTTATGGTTTTTTTTTTTTTTTTTTTTTTTCTTCACATTTCATTCACCTTTCCCTGAAGGGGATAAGGAGCGGGCTGTTATAGGGCGTGCTGATTTGCCCTTTGCAGCCATGGGTTTTAGGTTACATTTTTTTTCTTTTATTACATGTTTCTTGCAATATGTACAAATTACATTATACTTTTACAATAATTTTTACAATTTATCAATATTCATAGTTATATAATATTAATAGTGCTTAAATTTACATTTACATTTGTACAATTTCGTTTTTCACATATTGTTTCATGCAATTTTATACTATAAGGTTACTTTGTAAAATGAAAATAATATTAATATGTTGTAGTTGTATTGTTTGTAATTGTATTTAGTTTGTTTGTTGTTGTAGTTAGTAGTATAGTATAGGTGTGTGTATTTTTGTTACATTTGCTGTGGTACAAGGGTTTCGTGTTTGTTTTGATTTTTCGCACTGTGTGTTTTTGTTTTGCCATCTCTTAACTCGTTGGTGTTGGTTTGGATGTGTGCGGGAGAGTCTGTTGTGGTCTCTCGTTTATGTTTCTTCTTGGTTTATTTGTTGTTTCTTCTTTCTTCGTCTTGTTTCAGCTTTTGTGTTTTCGGTGTATTGAGAGTCGTTGTAATCCTAGTAGTAGTTGTTGTGGTTTGTGAGTGTTTTTCTGTTTGGTGTTGGTTTTTGTTGTTACTTTGTGAGTTGTTTTAGTTGTTTTCTCTCTCGTCTAGGTGTGGTGGTCTTATGGTGTTTTGTATTATTGGTGTGAGGTCCGGGTATGCTTTGGCTGTGTTTTGTGCAACTGTCATGGATGGTGTGATGTATTTGTATTTTGGTTTTCGTGTAGTTCTGTGTGGAGTTGAAATTATGTGTTCCATGTCTGGCCTTCTTTGTAATATGTTTCTGCCATATCTGGCTCGCAGTTTGACCATTCTTGTTTGTAGTGGTTCTATTTGTGTTGTGTCGTACACCTCGTTGCTTGGTGTTTGGGCTGGTAATTTCGCGATGCTTCGGAGTAGCCTTCGTTCTGTGCTGTACATTTTTTTGGTTATCGGCTCCTGTACTCCTCCTAACGGGGCTACCGCATATTCTAGGTTTGGCCTGACAAATGTTTTGTACGTATGGAGTGCAGTTCTCGTTTCGCATCCGCGGAAACGCCCCTGAACTTGTCGGATGAGGTTTTGTCTTTTGCGAATTTTGTTTAATATGTGGCTGAGGTGGGATTTCCAGTTAAGATGTTTGTTCATGTACACACCGAGGTATCTCACGTCGTTGGCTAGTCTAAGGGGAGTGTTCCAGAGTGTTAGGTGTATGTCGTTTGTGTCTTGTTGTTTTTTTCGTGTTAAGTGTCTGTGTTGAAAGAGTATGGTTTGTGTTTTATTGGGGTTGGGGCAGATTCTCCATTGTGCCATCCAGGTGTCTAGTCTCTGTATGTATCTTTGTGCTTTGTGTTGTGGTTGTGCGTAGTTCGGTACACCAATATGCTGTATCATCAGCATACAGGCCTACCGTTTCTGTTTGTGTTGGTGGAATGGGGATATCAGCAGTGTATAATGAGTATAGGAGTGGTGATAGAATTCCTCCTTGTGGTACCCCGGCTTGTGGTGTAAAGCCTTCTGATTTTTGCTCACCCACGTGTACGATGCACGTTCTGTTGGTCAGGTACTTCTCTACAATTCTGACTACTTTGGTGGGTATTCCTTGTTTTGTTAATTTATAGAGAAGTCCCTGATGCCATAATTTGTCGAACGCTCGTTCGATGTCCAGCATTACTGCAAGGGTACAGTGGCCTTTATTGAATCCTTGTGTGATGGTGTCTGTGAGTTTAAAAAGTGGATCGCTGGCGGAGTGGTTTGCTCTGAAGCCTGATTGTATAAGGGAGAGAATGTTGTGTGTTTCGATGTATGTTTTGAGGCGGTCAGTTATTATACGTTCATAGGTTTTGCCTATGACGTCCAGGAGGGAGATGGGTCGGTAGGATTTGGGGTCGGTTTTAGGTTTGTCTGGTTTTGGGATTAGGATGGTCTTGCTGGTTTTCCAGCTGGATGGGAAGGTTTCATGGTGGAGGCAGTAATTAAACATTGTTTCGAGGATAGGTAGGAGGAGGTGTAGGGGCGCTTTTTGGAGGTGTAGTCTTTTTATGTTGCTTTGTCCTGGTGCTGTGTTTTTTCCACTGTAGATTGCGTCTGCTATTTCTGTTTCGGTGATGTGTTGTGTGAGGAGTGATTGGGTTTCTGTGTCGGTTGTTGGTGTTTCAAGTGTGTGTGGTAGTGTGGTGTCTATGTGGTGTCTGAATGCTTCATTAAATTTATCATCAGTGGGGAAGGCGTATACTTCTTGAAATACTTGTTTAAAAGCATCTGCCTGTTCTTTCTCATCAGTGGTGGGTTCACTGTTTATGAGTAGTGTCGTCTTAGTTATCTTCCTTTGCCCAGTTAGGGTTTTGAATCTATCCCAGAATTTCTTCCCTTCCCTGTAGTTAAGTTTGGTGCACGTGTCTTCCCACTGTTGTTGCTTATGTTCGGAAATAATTCTTTTTATCCTTGCATTCAGTCTGTTCCATTGGCGTTTTAGATCTGGATTTCTGTCTCGCCTCATCTCTCTGTGCAGTTGTTTTTTCTGCCTTATGAGATTGAGGGCTTCTTGGGGGATGGTTGGTTTCCAATTTTCTATGGTTACTGTGGGGATGGCTTCTTGTATGGCTTTCTGGAATGCAGTGTTTAGTTTTGTTGTGATTAATTCTAGGTCCTGTGTGTCTGTTATGCAGATTGGGGACATGAGTTCCCCAGTGAGGGTTTCTTTATATTTGTTCCAGTCTGCGTCCTTATACTTGTGTATGGTGCGCCTGGTGGGGATGGGTGGAGGTGGTTGGCTTGCTGTTGTTGAGAAGAGGATTGGAATGTGATCGCTTGTTATGGAGCTGCCAGTTCTAGGTTGGGTTATTGTGTCGTCTATGTTTGGGTTATATAGTACGTGGTCAGGTGCAGATGTGCCATGGTGACCAATGAAGGTTGGTTCGTATATAGGTAATCTACTTATTGGCTCTGTTGTAAGGAGGTCGAAAAGAATTCTTCCGTTTCTGTTATCTTGTCTGTCACCTAGCTGGTGGTGCCTTGCATTTAGGTCGGCCATTAGTATGGTGTTTGGTTGCGAGGTAATGTGCTGTATAAACTGTGTGGGTACTGGTGTTTCGGGGGTATTGTATAGGCAGGCTATATTAAGAGGCCTTCTGTTTCGATCGGTCGTCCTAATAAGCATGGCTTCTATGTTGTTATATGCTGCTGGCAGCGGCAGTTCCTTGGTTGCGATGTCGTTTCTGACATAGATAGCTATGCCTCCTCTGCCGTCCTGTCTGTTCTTGCGGTATGTATTGTAACCTGTTAGGTCGCATTTGTCTGTGTCTTTAGCCATGTTTCGGCTATGGCAGCTATGTGTATGTCTTCAGTTTTCAGTGTGTGTATGAGTAGTGTCCGTTTGTTTTTGATGCCTTGGGTATTTACAAAGAGTAGATTAAGTGTTTGTGTTTGTTCTTGAGTGTGCGCCATTTCTGCGGTTGTTTTGGTTTGTGGGTTGGGTGTGGAGGGTTACTGCTGTGTGTCGTCTCTTTGTGTGTGTGGTTTGTGATTTGGTGTTGAGTGTGTGTGTGTGTGGTGTGGAAGTTGAAAAAATGTTTTTCTGGGTCCCACGTTTCTTTGTGATGTGTAAGAGGTTGACTTATTTTAATAATTCCTTTGTAGACTTTAGCTGCGAGAAGGCGTAGTTACGAGGGAAAAAACTAACATGGACTAAAAACAACTCGTTTCTATGAATTGTTCGGCGTTTCCTTCGTGTAATATAGTGCATAAAGGACATTGTAGTTATGTCTGTTCCAGATTTAAGAAATAGTGGGCGGAGAGCATTGAATTCACTGGGTTGAGCTAACGCCATTTGCAATCAACGGAATTGTTAGCCACCATAAATATAAAACTTCGAAACCGAGAATTGTGTCCGCAATAGGCGTTTCTTTGTCAAATGGATTACAAGAAAGAACGTTAATATTGGAACCGTCAAATAAGTTTATTCTGAAAATGAAGAGTTTTTCAACATATCACAATACGTGAAGTGGAACTTTGTCTTCCTGAAACCTCTATGAATTGCGAAGATCTCTTTAAGTAATTGGAACTTCAAATTAATGCAGTTCCCATTAGTATGGGAAGCAGCAAATCCTGCTATCCTTTAAGCTGCATTTCGTAATTGCAAACTGACGGACTTAAAGACTGAGTATTCATTCACAGAGAGATAAACGCCTGGGCCATACAGCCAGCCATGTTGTAACACTTATTTCACTGAGAAGTAACTGAAGTAATAATACCTTTTGATTTTGTCGAGATGAAATGAAACAATAGGTTTTAGGGTAGTTATATTTATTATTATTATTTATTAACATCGGCCGGCAATACATGAGTCGTTTCTACTCTGTGTTGCATCTTAGATTACCACGATAATAGAATGTGAAGGTCAATAAATATTTGTAGTTCGGGTACAGAGAGAGATTTTTACTCATATTATTGAAAGCTTTTAGTTATTCATTCTTTATTCAGATTACTTATTACACTACACTAGGTGATGGTAATGTTGGTTCATATATAAAATGCCGCTACGCTGTGGTTTGGAATCTACGTTGCAAACGTTCATGCACATAGTTACTCTGAAAATGTGTATGCAGGATTCTGATGATGGCCCAGGCCGAAACTCTTCAAATAAAGTCATATTTTAATCACTTTATGACTTTAATCAATACAGCGACCTATACAGCCTATTGCAGACTTTATTTACTAATTCCTTTTTGTTTCTGGTTCGAAGTAAGGCACATTGTTTTTATCATCACAAATGATCCATGACAGAAGACCTTTTCTATTGGTCTCAATCCGATTCAACAATTCTTATGAAAAAGCATGGCCTTCAGTAGCCGAAATTTACAGCATGTGAGATACAATGCGTGAAGATGATGTGAACGTATCTCTTGTAGTGAAAACATTGCCACAGAGTGCATTTGCAATAGGCAAACTCTTAAAAATATAGGTATTAGGCCATAGTACAACGGTATTACTGTATCAGAACACCTTTTTTAGGATTCAATTACGACAAAGCTTAGGGGAAGATGAGGTAAGGTAACAAAGTGGGAAGGCGACAAACATGATATTTCTCCAACACTTTCATAGATAGCAACATTTGTGATAGCTCCTTCGGAGACTGTCAGTAACAAAGTTCGACAAAGCTGTGCGGAAAAATATCCGCGCAGTCTATATCGCGCGCCGGCCGCAGTGGCCGAGCGGTCTGCGGCGTGTGTAGTGTAATTGCTTGCCTGACAATTTAGGTTTGAAAAATTGGTCGTACAGAAGTTGTTGAACTATTTTAAAACAATCAGTGACTAAGCCTTCAATTTAGTCGAACTGTTAATTAAAAAAAATGAAATGAAGTGAAATGGCCAAACATTTAATAGTTTAAAACATTTTGCAGAGCAAGCAACCTACAGAATTCGACGAATAGTTACCTTAAACAGCGGTGTAGTTGATCTCGTTGATAAGCTGTAGTGAGATTGGTTGTAATCCGCGCAACTATCCGCCGACATTGGATGGAGGTTCAGAATATTAAGATTCAATCCCCGTGTAGAATAATTTTGAATGAAAGTAATTTAATGAATGAAAATTAATAATTGATACAGATGAATGGCTAATCAGACTTCGAACTGTTCATTTAATAAAAGTAATTGCAGGTTCCAAGCCAATAAATATTGCAAAATGGTTCATTACAGTCAAATATACAATGGGCAAGCTACATGAGATACGTAAGTTTAACATGTTTAGTTACCGAACCATCCAAAGTCGTAATAGTTAGTTATACCTGAAGACAGCATTATCACTAAATGGAGGGACTGGAAATATAATTAAATGACTGAACAACT
Source organism: Locusta migratoria (assembly GCA_026315105.1). NCBI lineage: Eukaryota > Metazoa > Arthropoda > Insecta > Orthoptera > Acrididae > Locusta > Locusta migratoria. Next base: position 710,651,432 of record CM048745.1, on the reverse strand, counting down.
GACTGAAGTTAACTTTAAATAAGGGGATTTATTAATTTGAACAGTATCCATTTTATATCTGAAGATTTTGTACAATCAGCTAAGAACAATAATCAATAGTTAATAATGTTCGTTTCAACATATTGTAGTGGCAGATCTTATCAGTACAATTCAGACAACAGAACAATCAGAACAGAGCAGACAATAGAACAGAGAGCGAGTACGATGGGATTATTACTTTTATAGTAATAGTCAGATTTTAATTAGTTACACTGATATTATAATTAGAGTTTCTTTGTATATCTTTTACGTAGCCTATCGATTCCAAGGAAGAAAAAATGAATTGACTATTTATCCTAATTACATTTTATCTGATTTAATATTTCAGATGATTTTAAAATATGTTATTTATGGGGTACTTGCTATATGGTAATATTAAACGTGTCAGTCAAGGTCTGCACGGCCGCTGCGGTCGGGGGTTCAAATCCCCCCTCGGGCATGAATGTTTGTGCCGTCTTTAGTATAAGCTATTTCATAAGTAGTTTGTAAGTTTAGGAATGATGACCCTATAATTACGTCCCATAAGCTCTGCAAACTTTTGAACTTTTCTAAATGGCGGTGCAACGCACATCGCGGCGGCTCCCGTTGGACGTCCGAATACTCCGTCGGACAGGTGTGTGTATGTTGTCCTTCGTTTAATTGAAGTACTTCGTAAATCAAGTGACCGATGATCCTACACGTTTGGTCACTTACTTTGATAAACATTTGAACATTGTTTGAAGTTCGACAAAGTGATGTCGCGATACACTGATTTGCGAGCAGAAACTGCAAAGATGTGTTTTGTTTACACGTGTATGTAATTTTTTATGATTTCACAGCGTCATGAATTACTCGTACGTAGTCAACTTTCATTCCTTTTCCATGATATATTCTCAAAATACAAATCATTGTTAAAAGATGATGAATGGCGTTGGCTGCTGAAAGCAAAGTCGAGTAATAACAAACATGTTCCAAACTAATACGAGGACATGAGATGACATGACATGACAATTAACAGAGCTGCAAGGATGGCGAGAAGTGGGACATTTTACCCGGCGTCCCTTCTAAATTCAGGTGTTATGCCACTTAAATCGTGGCGAAAATATATTAAGCTGTTGGTCATGCTCCACTGGTCACTGTGAAATGGAAAGTGAAGGAACAACCGCAGCTAAACCAAGACCTTATTTCATGAAGGATAAGGGCCGTCCTGCAGTGGTGAAAGTGGTAAAAAATGACATAACACGTAGGAGCTGCAACAGATCTAATGATCAAACTGCGTACACTAATCGTGTCCGTCCTCTTTTTTAATATTGTTGCGCGGTGTGGGATTGACATCAGGTGTGACTGACGGAGAACGTAGAAAAAGTTCGCAGAAATTTTTGTAGTAAGCGATACAGGGTAGAGTGTTTCACGGAAATGATTCTCGAGTTGTGCGAAAATCATTATTCTTTGCGGTAAGATCTATTTGCGAAATTATTCTCACTAACTTTCTCTTCCGAATGAGAACATGTTTTGTTAGTACCCACCTTACATATGGAGACATGATAATAATAATAAAAACAAGAGAACGGGGTAAACGTATTATGAAACCGGTTCTATGAGCGCTATGCGAGGCAGAGTGAATGTGTCGACGTGGGTGTGGTGTTCCCTATTACGTTCTACAGCAATAAATCCATTATAGGCCGAATATTACAATTAATCTTTCGGGTCTAGCGTAGCCTTGTCTACTATTGTGCCGCCTTGTCGGTGTAACTTTGTGGGTGTAATGTTTGATACGATTTTTATTGTTCATTCTCATCGTTAATCTATTAACAAGCTTTAGTAGAAAATAGAAGGCCCAGAAAGAGCTCAGCAAACTCAAAACAGAAGACGATTTTATCAGCAAGACAAAGCGCTCTTTCATAAAGTAATATACGTAGCCGGAGGTTTGTGTACTAGTCATGGTACTGAGTTAGGAGCAATGTCTCACTCCAAAACTGACCTACCCTGACAGTTCTACAGTGATCAACAGTTTAACTTTTCCTATTTGAATAAACAATATTGGAGAAAATCCGGGCAGACCTCATGTTGTTTACAGATTATTCTGTCATTTAGCGAATAGGAAAGTCAACGGAAGATCAAAGCCAACTGTAGGGTAAGGTGGTACAAATTCGATATAGGTACAATTCCGATCAAACAAGTTTTCTTGTCATTTGTCAGTCTCTTAGTGTCTCGTTGTGTGGCGTTGTTCAAATGTTTGTCAAGCTTAATGGACTTAACTGCGGGGTCATCAGTCCCTAAACTTACAAACTACTTATGAACTCAATTTTCTTAAAAGGGCAACCACAGCTTAAATACATATTTATGGAATTCTCCACACAATCACCACAAAAAATAAAGATTGAAAATTAAATTCACTTCGATGTCTTAGGTGGAGGTGTGTAAAGAATAAAATCGTAACAGCTGGCAAGAAGATGTGTTTATTCCGACGCTATCGGTTTCTCATCAGTAAAGATGCATCTTCAGGTGGATGACATAACAAAATGATTACATAATAATTGGAACAGCATCCAGCTTTCAGGGTACCTTGTTAAAACACATATGACATGTGACACATGTGACATGTGACACTTCAATTTGACTATGCACGTGCTGTTACCGCGTCGCATCACTTCCCGGTCTTTAAATTTCGTCTGTTTTCCTGACTCCCATCAGTGGTTTCTTTATAAAGGATAAAGCGGAAATATTATTTACCTAAAGACGACCACACCCTGTTGTGGGAATGTTTTAACAAGTTACCCTGAAAGCGGGATGCTGTTCCAATTATTATGTAATCATTTTCTTATGTCATCCACCTGAAGATGCATCTTTACTGATGAGAAACCGGTAGTGTCAGAATAAACACATCTTCTTGACAGCTGTTACGATTTTATTCTTTACACACCTCCACCTAAGACATCGAAGTGAATTTAATTTTCAATCTTTATTTTTTGTGGTGATTGTGTGGATAATTCCGTAAATACTTATGAACTACCTTAATCTAAAGACGACACAAACAACCCTGCCAGAGGGGGCGATTCGAACCCCCGACGGGGACAGGCCTCGCTCATCGTAGCATAGCGCCTGAATGCGCTTGGTCACTTCGCCGCGGCGTAACGTCGTGTATTTCTGTGTAGTCACTATTTTATTCCTGAATTATTATGTCATATATTATCTGCGAACTCCATATTCCTTGGTCCCGACGTCATTTCCGTACTCAGCACGTCGCAACTTGGTACCTAATATTCGGACCACATGCATAGGATTAATTGTCTTAATGATATCGTGCCACTGTACACAGTTTACACAGTAATTTGCTTGCGAACACTCAGAGACAAATACGCGCTGCAGCTATACCACTCACGCAAATGGAGCACTATGCCATCATCTAGTAGCGCTGGCAGACAAGTGCGGCGTTTTGCATAGAAATGACGCAACCAGGTTTGTTTATGAATGCTCGTTATTCTAAGCATGGTTTCGTGTGGTTCCGAGCGTTCGAGGTGGAAGGTGTTCCTTATGAGAATTACTTGCTATTACAGATTACTTCTCTAGATAGATCATCGTGTTTGTTATTTAGCCTTGACTCTTACGAAAGAGAGAATATGCCAAAATTTTCGATTTGAATGTTTTTGAAGCTGAACAGTCGAAACGTTATTTCTCCTCCTTTACATCTTTGACAACGTCTGTGGAATATTCGCTTACATCACTCTTAATCCGAAAATATTTTTACTTCCATACGTATACAAATATTATAAATTATTAAGTTGTTTATTCTATTACTCTTTCATGACTGATATAGCTGAATCATCTTTGATTAAATGTTCTATTGATATAGCGTAAATGGTGGATAAGGACATAGGCTACTTTGTCATTCAAGATGTTAATTGATTTTTAGTAAAAAACTCTAGTCATAGGACGATAATTACTCTTAGGAAGGAAGGAAGGAATCTTAGAGTTTAACGTCCCGTCGACAGTATGGTCTTTTTATTGTTATATATTCTACTCAATACAGTTCTACGCAAGGAATTCAGTACGTGTACAATCCTCTGTTTCATCCATACTTCAGTTGTAATATCGCATTTTATCCGCTGAGCGTCATTCATCTGTTAGTCCTTCATAGGTGACTGAAGACGCAACGACGACTACATTTAAGTTCAATAGGACTTGGCAGGAATTTAATAAGACACCAAAGGTAAGGAGTATTACAAAAATCCGGAACAAACAAAAAATCATTCATATTTTTTTCCAACACTGACCGGTATTTAAATATTTGATGAATTACGATTTTATGTTAATTCCACGACCAACAACAAGAGGCACTAACTTCTAGTGTTATAGCTACTGCTGCCGGTACTTCACAAAACAAGTCCCGACTTAGTATCTTGACTTATTTTTCTTTTCCTTTTTTCCCCTGCATCTATATTAGCTGTCTACCGGTCCAGATTACTGCCAAGTTGAATAACCCTATGAACGTGTCTTCATTTTTCTTCAGTCTCGTTTCTGTTACCAGACGCAATCTGAGAACTGTAATCCTACTACCTACGCTTTTCCTAAAGCTTAACTGGTCGTCATTAAACGAATCCTCAATTTCCTTTGTTATCCTTATGTTCGTCAGTTGCCTCGAACGATATGCTGTTAAACTAATTGTGAGGTGTGATTCTTGAATTATTTCCGGCATACGGAATGTTTCATAAAGTTTCTGGATTGCAGCCGGATTCCGTCGACTTCTTGCCACCATATTGCGCTTACAACCGTTCCGCAATATTCAGGTGAGTGCGTCCAACTGGAGACTGCTAGCGAAGTCAGCCTTGCATCGAGCCGTCACACAAGTCAGTCCAGAACACGCACTCGTAGGATCAACACGTACCTCTCGCATAAGTAGGCGGTCATAAGATATAAATTGATCAGCTTAGAACAATGCGAAATGACAATATATTGAACTTTCAGTTAAGACAATGGGTATCGAGTGTATATTTTTATGCGTTTTGCTAGGTTTCTGCATTCTTTAAATATATCAGCTGGCATCCCAAGAGCATGAGTATTACTCCATAATTATATGAGTTCCTGTCTATAACTTAATAATCATCAGTTTCACTTCAAGAACTCCTGTCTGTCTGCTACCATCTGCGTGGGGACGTCAGCTATAGAGGACGTCAGGTTGGTGAACTACTTAAGAAATTCTACTGTTCACACAGTGCAGTGGAGAGTTACTACAACCATCGCGTACACTGTTATTGCGGTACTAATGCAAACTGTAGTGCATCACCATGGCAACATGGGGGGCGAAATAAAATTTTATAGGACAGGTTAGCAATCCGCCATTGAATATTTTTATTGTTGTAACCTCTGGAAAGTTGGCTAATCAAGTTAAGTGCTTATGGCATATCGCGATATTTATGCGACTAATTTCGTAATTTCCTGTCGGAACGGACACAGTACGTTCTAATTGACGGAAAGTCATCACGTAAAACGGGAAATCTGGCGTTCCGCAGGGAAATGTTTTAGGGCTTCTACTGTTCCTTATCTTTTTAAACGAACTAGAAATTAATTTAAGCAGCTCTCTTACACCATTCGCTGATGATTCTGTCATTATCGGTTTGTAAAGTCACCAAAAGATCAAAAGCAGTTGGAATGTTTTAGATATCTGCATGGTTCCGAACTTCACAGTCGATACTAAATAAAGAGAAGTGTGAAATAATCATTATGAGCACTAAAAGAAATAGGTTGAACTTCATTTGACGTTGGCTATAGGGGCAGGATGGCCCAGTCGAATTAGTTCATACAGTAGACGCTACATCGTCTTAGAAATCAATCAGAGAGTAGGTAACACTGTCCCTCTCCTTACACAGGGTCAAAATCGCAGTCGGCGAGGTTTTGGACAAGCTGTAGTCAATTGTTTTTGTGTGTGTTTCGGTAAACTTCTACTCGTCGGTTAATGTGTGTTATTTAAATTTTGCTTGCTTTAGGCGCAACGGGGTGAGTAGTCTAATTAAAGGTGGTACTTTAAGGATTATTTCTATATGGCATACAGACTTAACTGCTTCAGTGAGTTTTCTAAAGAACAGAATTTATTGTAAAGATGGCGATCGGGCAGGTTGGACCAGAGAGGACGGGGCACGTTGGCCAGCCAGACAACCTGTCACGTCCTATAGGAGCTGTAGGTTGAAAGGTTTGTTACTTTTAATGCTAATTTATAGGATATTTTAGCTATATTTTAATTATTTTACGTTTGTACGGAAACAATATATCAAATGGAGATAATGGAGAGACGCATAGTCCGATGGATAGACGAAGTTGACATAGATTCTGAAGAATTATAAATAGCACAATGAAGACTGTAGTGATAAAAAAGATATTCCAGTGAATGACGTTATTGAGACGTCAGTGATGCTCAAACTGGATATCAAATGGACGCTTCTAAAATTATGGTGATAAAGATCTACCAGCCGAGTACCAAAGGTCAGCCAACCTATCAACGCAGTTTTGCAACTCATAAAGTCAATAAAATGTATGCTCAGAAACGTGACGACCGATAATTGATTCATATCACTGGAGCTACTGAATGTGCTAAAACAAAAAGAACAGACACTAGTGGGTAACATGAAGAAAATTAAGCATGAAATTCCGCCCAAGTTTCATCTCAGGCGTGACTGACAGGTGGAATCGGCCGTTTTTGCCTTCACATCTTTTATATCAAAGCCAAATAAATCTGTGCTTGTTTGGTCTAGCGGGCATCATACCAAAGCGCTGATTCAAATACGAAGAATTCGGAAATATTTTACGATATCACAAACGGATGCCTTAACTTGCTGGATCAGAAATGTGCTATCTACTCCACGCCTAGACGAACTCAGCTATAGTCAATGACAATATTTTGTAAAAGCCTTCGCGCATGTTCAAGAAATGCGTACATTTTTAGTAAATAATCGAAGCACAATGTACCACGCTTGACTTGCATAAACGGAGTTGCCAGAAGACCTTATAGAACCTCACTTGAAACGCCACGTGCAGAGTTTTGGCCCACCAAGAGAACTTCAGTGCACCATATGTCGACTTCTAAAAATGGAACGAATACCCAGTCCCACATCAACCGAAACTTCAGAGAAACATAAGAAAAGAAAAAAAAATGTGTTGGACTTTTGATGCCGAAAAAACATTAAAACAGCATATCTATTTTTTACATATATAAAATAAATTTGCATTGAATGCAGTTAAAATCTACGCTGCATGTCGCCACAAATTGACTGCTTGTGCCTTGCAATTTTGAATATATGTTAATATATGCAAAAAAGTACTTGTATGTTATAGGCAAGATATAGAACGTTTGGTAAATATGTAAGGATATTGGTATTACAAAAATGTGTACTACCAGATCTAAAAACTTTAAAGTCTCTAGAATTTTACCTAAAGTGAGTAAGCTTCTTTTATAAGTAAGGTTTTCCACATTTTTAAGTTGCTCTGTGATTTTAAATATTATGGAAACAAAGATGCAACTTCAATTTATTCCAACGTACTTTGATTTTTTTTTTTTTTTTTTAAAAGCACCCTCTATGACCACTGTAAGGTAGCAGTGTATTTGAAATACATGTCATGCGGGTAAGTGTTAATTTTAATAGTAGCGGAAGTGCAATGTGCAAACGTCGCTGAGGGAGACCAAGAGGCGCCGCGGAGTGGCCGAGCGCATTTCACGTCATTCTGGAACATAGAGGAGGGAAACAAAATCACACAACTTCACGATGACGACGGGACGATAATGAGCAAGCTACTATTAAGGTCTTTGTCTTCAGTTACTTCAGATACTTCGAGCAGGACGCAGACGCGCCGGCTGGGGATGGATTTTTATCCAACATTACTTCCGATCTCATCAGGACGATAAGGCAAAGATATTGGCACCGATAACCGACACAGAAATAAAGTCAATCATGTGTGCTCCAAAGAAGATAGCTGCGGGTTTGGACGGCCCACCACTAGAATTCTACACACAGTACTGGGACATTTTTGGTTATGAGATGACACCTATGTACAACGACTTTCTATCGAGCGATTCCTTCCCTCCCCTGTTCACCGAAGGCATGGTGGTGTTGGTATCAAAAACGTCGTGACGGGATATGATAAATAACTTTCGCCCAATAACGTTGGTCAACGCGGTCTTCAAGATACTGACGCGACATAAATGCAAGAATAAAGACGATTCTTAGCAAGCTACTGGGCTCTTACAAGTGTGGGCAGCGGCCCATTAATGTTCAACGCGCTTTGAGGATATCGTGGATTTGCTAAACCATCTGACAAGGCGTTTGACACAGTCACGGATTTTTATTTAATTTTTTTTTTTTAATTGGGATTCCAGCAGAGTTTGCGACATCTCCACAGGAATAGTGTGTGTGGAACATCCTCTCCTATCAAAAGCAACGGACACCTCACTGCTCCTGTGCCCATCCAACAAGGTCACAAGGGTGCCCACTCTCTATGGGCCTTTACGCCATTGCAGTGGAGCCACTTCTCAAGGCATTTTACTTCACTCTCGAGGGTCTACGGACGCTGAACACAAAAGCAGTCTGCCACGCCTATGCCGACGATACCAGCGTCAACCTCAACAACAATGACGAGATGGCGACTGTCAGACGGCTCGTGCAACGGTATGCCAACGTAAGCGGAGCGAGACGTAATGAAAGCAAATCCAAAGTAATGATGCTAGGACATCGTGTTAACTACGTTGACACCGATGGCTTGACAGCGCGGCAGAGTGAAAACATCCAGAATTGATTATAACACTAAATCCGCCGGACATGATGAAAGTCAATTGGGAACGCAAGCTTAATGTTCTACGGGCAAAGAACACAAAGTGTGATCCTTAGATCGGATACAGAGTGCGATCTTTGTCAATACCTATGCTCTCAGTCGGGTTTATCATATTGCTGCTGTTCTAGCTATTCCCACAGATATATAGCATAAAATTCTAGCGTTTTCTTCTGAGTATGTTTGGCGGAAATAATATTTTTAAAGTCTTGTTCAAGTCGTCTTCGCTACCTCGGACCAGAGGCGGAATGGGTGTTAAAGATGTTAAATCACAATGCCTGGCGATTTTCATGTATCACGCATGATACAGAGCGATAAAGCGGTCTCACCGCTAATCTTTTTAGGCAGTTACGTCCTGTGGACTTGTCCGTGCCGACATATTTGGATCATATACACACGGACCTTGATTACATCCGAAAGTATGATGTAGAGCTCAGCTATATTCATGGACACCAACAACTGTCTATAAGGAAATTATTAAACGGCAGCAACCAAACCGTATATAGGAAAAATATGTAAGCAGTAATTGGAGGGATATATGGAAGAATATTAGTAATCCTTTTCTTCAATCCGGCGTCAATTCGGCTTGGTATGACGTGGTCTATTAAGTAATACCCAACGGAGAAAAAATTGTTCAACATTAAGCTCCGATCATCGCCAATTTGTGCAAAATGTAATCTCATGGAAACACTATATCATATATTGCATTGTAGGAATCAGAATCAAATACGGACTTGGACACGGAAGAGACTGGCTGTTATAAACAGAACGTCAGAGTTCCATACAATTACGAGACGTACTTCACCCTGATTGGCGGCTCTTTTTTTGCAGAATTCAAGAATAGTAGCACTGGTTAATGGGACAATTTCTATATTCCATGATTACCGACAAAATCCCAACTCTTCATGGTTATCATATGCACTTGACTGCGGAGTATTTTGCGATCAAAAAATAAGTATAAAAAAGATGTTTCAGAATTTCCTCAACATTGCAATTAAACGATGGATGCCTTTAAGTTATCGACAAACTAGGCAGTTTCTTTATTATTATTATTATTATTATTATTATTATTATTATTATTATTTTAATGCTGGTTACTGTTATTTATTATTCTGTGCGTTCCTAGCAGTTTGGCGTATCCATACTCCGCGTATTAAGCCACGCTGCACAACATATTCAAGTGTCCTTCCTTCTTCTGTATGATTTATAAAATTCCTTACAGGCTGCAGAAGTTACGCATCATTTGTGTTTAAAACACTGGAGTTTTTTACCGGTTGAGTTATTATGGAAACCATATGCCTCATTGGAGAAGACTTTCTTTACTCGCTGTGTACATTGGAGAGGAAATAATTCTTTGCTAAACTTTATTTATTTATGGTCATTTCTGAAACAGAGGTCACTCCAATTGTGGTAGCTTTCAGTGAACTGGAGGCACTGTAGTCACAGACCAATGACAGTACGGAGCTCTCAGTGGGTTCAGAGCTAAGAGCAATGGAACTTAACACATACATAATTAAACATTAAACATGGACTTTGGGAAACTGAAGCAAATTTTGACCGACACGACATGGAAAATGAACACTTCGAAAAAGACTGAGTCCTGATTTCGTTGCGAAGGCATCGTAATGCGGAGATCATACGACATAACTGGAATCTACAACGAACATTTCATGATACCATGAGAGAAGATACCATTTTAATTTACATATATGGTGAACACAGATAAGGGAAAACAAATTGTTTTAAAAGGCATTGAAGCCGATATCTCAGAAGGCGATATTGTAGAGTGAAAGAATGGGATGTAGGGGAAAAGGGAAGCCCATATTATATATATGTTTGTCTGTATTTGTGTTCAGAACCCATTCATTCGATTGCTATTAAACTTGGGTGAACTGTTCACCTTACGCCCACGAAGGTTCCTGAGCCAAAAGCAAAATAGTACGACACATGCGTCAGGAGATATGAAGTTGTAAATAATGCATAAATTATTGGAAAATGTGAGTAGTTAGGGACCTGTAACAAAGTATGCAGGTAATTTCGGACGTTGATGAAGCGTTTTGTAACTGACACCCCCCCCCCCCCACCCTACAAAATGATCGAAAAGAAGTCTACCACTCACAATAGTTTCGTTGTAGATGCCGTAAAACTATCGCATCAGGCGTTTTACTATTTATTTTTGTCTGTAAGTCTCCCTTAATTCTCATGCACCCAAAATTAAGTAATCTGTCTTCTTAATTTCTATCTGTATAACAGCGAAAGATCACTCACTCACCGACTAAACACGAAATCTCGACAACTGCTTCACCTATGAAACTGAAATTTGGCAGGAATTTATTTTATAGGTAGAAAACGTCAGCTATGAATCTATTTTGTGATAGGCGCATGGCAGAGCATACATCTCTCTGACTCGCGAAATCTGCAGTTTCATTCCGATCTTCACGAAATTTGGCATACTTGACATTCAAAGCATGAAGATGGTACCGTCTACCTTCATACTGTGCATGGGGTGGGTACCTTGCAACATAAAAATGAATCCCTAAATACCTTCTTGCGCCATAACCTGAGATTTTTTTTCCTTTTTCCTCGTTTTTCTCGGAACAAGGGTTGAATGAATAAAGCTGAAAATTTTGAGAACAATAAAGTGCGTCTTTCAATGTGATTTCGTCTTTCTATTGCAAACGAATCTATAGTTTTGTTCCGATATTGATGAACTTTTGGACCCTCTACCCAAAAAACAAGAGGAATGTCTATAAAAAATTCTCTCGATGCTTGATGGAGGGTACTTAACTTACCGAATTGTACAAAATGTATAGTTTTGTTCCAATCTATATGAATTTTTGCACGCATGACATTTAAACCAAGAGGAAGACTACTGGGTACATAAATGTTTGTATGGTACATGAGAAAAGGTAACTTGATGAAAACTTTACCGAGACAGGGAAAGGTGCAAACGAACAGAGAGAGAGAGAGAGAGAGAGAGGGGGGGGAGGGAAGAGGAGGTGGACTACGAGACTGTAGGAAAAACGAACACCCGGGCAACGCCGAGTTTACAGCTAGTATAAAATAAATAAATAAGCACATTGAGGCGCTATGGTGCGATGCGCGAGACCGTTCCCCGTCTGGGTTTCGAATTCTCCTTCGGACCTGGATGATTGTGCCCTCTGTAGTTAGTTTATAACTAGCTCGTAAGTTCAGAGACTGATGACCTCGCAGTTAAGTCCCATAAGACAAACAAATATTTGAACATTGGAGAGCAAGAAACGGGTACATCTGCATCTACATAGATACTCTGCAAATCACATTTAAGTGCCTGGCAGAGGGTTCATTAACCACTTTCATAACTTTTATCTACCGTTCCATTGTCTAATAGGGGAAGAAAGAACAGCTAAATCGTTCCGTTTTCGATCTGATTTCTCTTATTTTATTGGGATGGTCATGTCTCCCTAAGTAGGTGGGTGCTACAAAAATATTTTCACATTCAGAAGTAAAAGTCGATGATTGAAACTTCGCAAACAGATCACGCCGCAATGAATAACGTCTTTCTTTTAATGATTTTTACCCCAATTCGTGCAACATTTCCGTGAGGCTTTCCATCCCGGAACGTGATAAAACAAAACGAGCTGCCCTTCTCTGAACCTTCTCAATGTCTTCCGTCAGTCCCACCTGGTGATGGTCCCAAAAGGGGCAACAGTACTGCAGGAGAGGACGCACAAGTGTGATGTAGGCAGTCTCTTTGGTGGAGCTGGTCCATCTTCGAAGCGTTCTGCCAATGAAACGTAACCTTTGGTTCGCCTTCCCCCACAATATTTTCGATGTGTTCTCTCCAGCCCAAGTTGTTCGTAATTATAACTCCTAGGTATTTGGTAGAATTTACGACCTTAAGGTTTGACTGATATATCGCGTAATTGAAGTTCAAGGGATTTCTTTTAGTGGTCATATGTATTACTTCACACATTTATTTGGTGTCAATTGCCAATTTTCTCACCATTTAGAAATTTTGTCTAAATCGCTTTGCAGTTGCTTTTGATCCTCTGTTGACTTCACTAACCTACAAACGTCAGCATCATCCGCGAGGTTGGAGGTTCAAAAGAACGTGTACTGGCAGTTTTCGGAGATGAAGAGGATTGCGTAGCATAGTGTAGCGCCGAGGGTTGTATCAAACCTGTTTTCGGTCCACAACAACAATACCGTTAGCACATAAAATAATCTGTAGAGGGGAAGCAAGTAGTTTGCAGGGTTGCTGACACCGGCAGTTGCCGGCTGCGGTGGCTGGACGCGGGGCCAGGCGGGGTGGATGAGCGGGCGGCTAATGGAGTGTCGGCCGCCTTTGTGCCGCGGCGGCAGGTGACAATTACAGGCTCCAGTGCACATAATTAGTCAGCCCCGGCCCACAGGGCTGACCTGTTGAAGACAGCCCAGCGGGGCAACACGGCGGAGCGGGCGCAGGCAGCCACAGCCACAGGAGCGCCTAATAGGCACTCTCCACATTTCCGACAGAATGTAGAGTACTTTGATGCAGTGGCTTCTATAAATATATAGGCACTCTCCACATTTCCGACATAATGTAGAGTACTTTGATGCAGTGGCTTCTATAAATATAAAGGCACTCTCCACATTTCCGACAGAACGTAAACCAGTTTGATGCAGTGGCTTCTATAAGTATATAGGCACTCTCCTCATTTCCGCCAGAATGTAGAGTACTTTGATGCAGTGGCTTCTATAAATATATAGGCACTCTCCACATTTCCGACAGAATGTAGAGTACTTTGATGCAGTGGCTTCTATAAATATATAGGCACTCTCCACATTTCCGACAGAATGTAGAGCACTTTGATGCAGTGGCTTCTATAAATATATAGGCACTCTCCACATTTCCGACAGAATGTAGAGTACTTTGATGCAGTGGCTTCTATAAATATATAGGCACTCACCACATTTCCGACAGAACGTACAGCACTTGGATGCAGTGCCTTCTATAAATATATAGGCACTCTCCACATTTCCGACAGAATGTAGAGTACTTTGATGCAGTGGCTTCTATAAATATATAGGCACTCTCCACATCTCCGACAGAACGTAGAGCACTTTGATGCAGTCGTTTCTATATATATGTAGGCACTCTCCGACAGAACGCAGAGCACTTTGATGCAGTGGCTTCTATAAATCTTAATATACCGGGTGATCAAAAAAGCCAGTATAAATGCGAAACTTAATAAATCACGGAATAATGTAGATAGAGATGCAAAAATTGACACACATGCTTGGAATGACAAGTAGTTTTATTTGAACCAAAAAGAAAACAAAAGATCAAAAAATGTCATATGGCGCTTCATCTGATCAGAAAAGGTATAATTAGCATAACAAATTAAGACAACGCAAAAATGATGTTCTTTACAGGAAATGCTCAATATGTTCACCATCATTCCTCAACAGTACCTGTAGTCGAGGATTAATGTTGTGAACAGCACTTTAAAGCATCTCCAGAGTTATGGTGAGTCATTGGCGTTGGATGTAGTCTTTCAGCATCTCTAGAGATGTTTGTCGATCACGATACACTTGCGACTTTAGGTAACCCCAAAGCCAATAATCGCACGGACTGAGGTCTAGGGACCTGGGAAGCCAAGCATGACGAAAGTGGCGGCTTAGCACTCTATCATCACCAAACGACGGGCGGAAGAGGTCTTCCACGCGTCTAGCAATACTCTTTTTTTGTTCTAATAAAACCCAATGAAATTCCAAGCATATGTGTCAATTTTTACCTCTCTATCTGCATTATTCCGTGATTAATTAAGTTTTAAAATTTATACTGACTCTTTGATAACTGAGGTGTTAGTGCCTATATTTCACTCTGCGGCCAAAATTACACATCGCGAGCGGATAGTATTTGTATTTGGTAGTACCACTATGCTGGTAGAGGGTTGATAACGATAATAAGCTTACCGACACATATAAAACTAGCTGAAAAACCGGTGTTGCCCGGGTATTTATTTATTTATTCAGTCCTTGAGCTAGTACTTCTCGCTCTGACCATCTCCTTTTTTCTAATGAAGTGTTATATTTATTAGAGAATATATATAATTTGTTCTTGGCAGGGGGCGACCTAATACATTTTTCTGAATAATGAAATGCTAAGATCGCAGTATTTCGTCTTTATTTATGACAGACGACTGGTTTCTATGTACATAGACATCATCTTATGGTCGCTAAGGGAGAACTTAAGATGTATGGTTACAAAAAAAATCAACAAAGTAACAAGTAACATGCCACATAACTATCTGCACAAAATTATAACATTGTTACAGAAATGCATATTGTAACAAGTTGAATAGTACTGGTGGGTCGTCACACGCCGCGGTGGAGTAACCGAGTGGTCTAAGGAGCCTCGCTGCGGAGCGCGCGGTTGCTCGCCGTCGGAGGTTTTAGTCCTCCCTGAGGCATGGGTGTGTGTGTGTTGTCCTTAGATTAGCTTACCTTAGTTTAAGTAGTTTGTAAGCTACGTACTGATGACCACGCAGATTGGTCCGATAGATTTGCAAACATTGGAACATTGGATTAGTCGTCACACATTAAAATATACCGTTTGGTTGTCAGATATAAAAATCGAGTAATTATATATACATAGAAAACGACCGTTTTGTACAGTTGTGAGTGATAACAAGCTACTAACAGGCTACCTTGACATGCCGTTAGATTGCGCTGTTGTATGTGAAAACCTTACAACTGTTACCAATTGTCGATAATAAAATTTAAAATTGCAGGTGTATTTACTGGGGTTTCGTCAGTGTACATCTGTTACATAATATTTAATTTACTAATAACCAGAGATAAAGTTTCGTTATTCAAAATTACGACAAGCTGAAGAATAAAAACAGCACCCAGCACACTTATAAAATACAGCACGTATAGGATTTACCACTGTGAAACAACAGTATAAAATTTAAAATTACAGGTTTATTTGCTAGGATTCGTCAATTTACATATAGCCAGAAATAAAGTCTCATTATTTAAAAACTGTGATAAGCTGAGGAATGAAAACAAATATATCATACAGCACACAGAGTGGGCTATATATGTGTTACACCAAATCGTTCATATAGCCAGAAATAAAGTCACATTATTTAAGATCAAAACAAGCTGAGGAATAAAACGGCACACAGCATAATTACAAAACACAGCACATATAGTATTTACCACTGTGAAAGAACAGTATAGAAATTTTAAATTGCAGGTGTGTCTGCTAGGGTTTACATACAGGTAAAGAAGTGGAAAAGTACATGAGAGATGGTGCACAACTGCCAACACCTACACTCTCTTGGCATATTTGTCATTACATATAGGGGAATCAGGAGGTTGAGGTGTTGATGCATAGTTTAGGAGTTAGGTGAATGACGGTAAGTAATTTAAAGCACTTTAGTGAGTACGAGAGGTGCTAAGTGAAGTAGACAATTGTTACTGCTCATATATTCATTGTTACATATACTGCAGTATAAATAGGGCTTTTTTTATATGTATACAATGACAAAGGTTAGCATCTAACCGTTTCTATATAATATTTCATCAGATAATATTTCATAAAAATAATTTATCATGGTGGTTGTACAGGCTGTCATTACATTCATACATATAAGTTATATGGTTGTCTTGCATAATGTACAAAGTTATGTCTGTGGTATCCAAACAAAGAAAGGAAATAATCGAAATAAAAATGATATGTAACATTGATTCATTCATTTAATTCACAATTTTGTTATAAACAATATTTCTTGTGACTTCTTGTTGTTTGGTTGTATGTGTAAGGGGGACAAAACTACAATGGTCATCAGTCCCCCTTTGTGACTTGTCTAGGATCAAATATGAATAACTTCTTTGGTGAGCTCACCCTTGAGAAAGTGACAATTTGTCCGTTTGAGAAACATGGTCATGTCAAATCCACACCACAGTATTGAATAGATTGCCCTGTGATTTATTAATTGTAACAGAAAATGAAAATCTCTCTGGAAACTGCAGTCTCTGGAAGTTAAAAGCTAGATATGTCGGATATAATGGGTTTTCGTTGGATGTACATTGTTTCATTCACTTCCATTCCTTATAAGACTATACAAGTCTAGTGCTTTCACCTGCAGCCGTGTGCGCTTCACAGTTCAAGGTTTTCAAGAATTCGTTACGCTTGAATCTACAGAGAAATTCGCCCTTTACCTTCGTTTTCAAATAGCTCAATGGTTAGGACGATCAATGGTTATGAGGATCAATGGTTATTACGATCTACTGATAAATGTGTCGCTCAGTGATATATTATTTTGTAGCTCCTTTCAGGGACGTATTTGGTTAGTGTTCGCGGAATGTTCTGCCAATAGAGTACTAAAGCCTTAACAAAATGTCAAACATAATGTAGTACCTATTAACGGATATCACGTTTATGACTAACATTTCCTGAATTATGTGTCCTACAAAAACATTATTTCCCAGGTTCGTAGAGTGGAATATTAGGACACTGGCTACTTACTGTGTTGTCAATGAAGTTGTTGGTAAAGACATAGTAAATTACAACCTCATGCTAATTAGGGCGAATTTTCATTCATTACATTGTCTTTGACGTCACAGAACCTGAACTATATATCGTAAGACGATATTATTTCGAAGGTAGATCAGATGGTGTATATATAAAACGCCTGTAACTTCACGAATAGAGTTAGTAAGAACGACGTAATAAATCAAAACGTCTGCGTGGCTGGCGATTTTTCATGAATCAAATTGTTTATGACGCCATATTTCATAAACTGTGTGTCGCACTACGATAAAATTTCGAAAATACTTTCAGTGGTATGTGTGTATACCTTCTGTAACATTTCGCGTGAATACAGTTAATAGCGTACGAGTAATAAATTGTAACGTCATGCGAAATGTCGTAATTTTGCTGCATGAACGCCGAAATCGAAGTAAGCGACAAACGTTTTTCCTTTTATCATTTTGCTGGGGTTGTCAGCGTGAAAAGTTTCTTAAAGGTTTGAAATTACGTTTAAATTTTGTTGCAAGGCCTTAAATGGTCTCCTTCTCAACTCAAGACCAGCGATGACTTGACACTGTAATAGCAAAGAGGTTATGTACAGCGAAACGTGATACATATTCTTCAGTTGTTTTTCTGCAACAAGCGTACGAATACAGAAAAGTGACTGCATCCTGCAGTTTCAAAAGTAAAACTACCAAGATAGATGCCAAAGCGTAAGAAAGAAAGTTCACGATCTCAGTCCGTTTCTAAAAGACAGGAAACGGCGCTGAAAAGTGATCTACAGACGTTAGAAACTTGAAATTTGTAGACGTTGTTTATCTTACACTGTAGGCATCAGCGATTTTTCGATATTTCCATCCCTAAGGGGGTGAAATAGGGAATGAACGGTTTTTTGAAAATACATTGCTAGTAAAGAAATTTTGAAGCAACAAAAACAAAACTTGGGATTTAGATTTTTGATTGACATTTTAAAAACACGTGTTTCGATAATTTTTTTCAAAAAAGGGTAGGGAGTGAAAGGGTGGTGTGAGATGAGGAAGGAGAGGGAATGTAGGATAGGGAGTTTATAGGATGGTTGTATGTCGGAATAGGGTTAATGATCAGGGAGTTGAAATTCCTCTTGGAATGGACATGGGGAATGTGTATTCAAGTACTTTTAACTGTGCTGTCCACGTGCATTTTATTTATTGTGTTTCGCCTACACGTAAAGATAGCCAACATTATACATTCATATAAAACTCAACCATAAAAATAACCTATTTAAAATTTTTATATTCATTCGTAAATATTCGCCTCTTTATGTGAGTTATTCCGAATTTTAAATATAAACAGAGTCTGCTGAAGATTGGCTTAATTGTGCCACTGATGACATTCTGAATGACGTGAAAGTTAAAAAATGTACTCCTTGAAAGTACAACCTAACAACACAAGAAATCAATAACAAAAATAGTAATTTCACCTGCTAGAGTTATAGATCGTTAACGCACACGCTAAAAGCTATTCCAGTCTTCAAAATCATACAAATTGTTATCGAAAGAATTGCTGTATTTATCTACATCTACATAAATACTCTGCAAGTCACATTGAAGTGCATGGCAGTGGGTTCATCGAACCGCTTTTATTATGTTTCCGTCAGGTCCATTCTCTAATAGCTCCCAGAAAAAAGCAACACCTAAATCTTTCCTTTTTCGATCTAATTTCTCTTATTTTATTTTGATAATCATGTCTTGCTTTGTAGGTTGGTGCTTTCTTCGCATTCGGAAGTTGGTAAAGAAATTTCACAAATAGATCTCGTCGCAACGAGTAACGCCTTTCTTTTAATGATTTCCACTCTAACCCTTGTATTCCGTGACACTCTCTCCCCTATATCGCGATAATACATAACGAGCTGCCCTTCTCTGTACTTTCTCTAAGTCTTCTGTCAATCCCACTCGGTGGGGATTCCAAAGTGCGTAAACATACTCCAAAATAGGTCGCACAAGTGTGGTGTACGCACTTTCTTTAGTAGAGCTGTGGTATCTTCTAAGTATTCTACCAACGAATGTAGTTTTTGGTTGGCATTCCCTGCAAATTTTTTTGTGTTCATTCCAATTTATTTGTAATTGTTAGTCCTGGGTATTTAGTTGAATTTACGGCCTATACTTTTGACTGATTTATCATGTAAATGAAGATTAACAGAATTCTTTTAGCGGTCATGACTTCATACTTCTCATTATTAAGGGTCAATTGCCATTTTTGCACCATGCTGATATCTAAATCTTTTTTTCAGTTGCTTTTGATCTTCCGGTGACTTTACTAACCGGTGACAGCATCATCCGCGAACGGTCTCACGGAGCTACTCAGATAGTCTCCTAAATCTACACTTCCCTGGGGAACGCCAGATATCAAGTCAGTTGTACTCGATGACGTTAAAGAGGGAATGTTACATTACAGCGGTACTGGCAGGAATAGAACTACCACGTAGAGTAAACATACCTCATGTGTTTCATTAACTCCGCACGTTGCAGTCTTTGTGCTAACTCGCTATATAACATTCCAGGATTCTTGCAAGAATAACCTTTTTCCACATTTATTTAATTGTACTTGCGCAACGACCGTCAGAACACGTTTGCTTTATGTGAATATCTAAACTGTAGACTTTGCTTTTGTCATGCATTATCCGTAAAAAGTTTGGTGTTTAATTTCTCTTTCTTTGTGAGAAATTATTTTTTGACATAACTAGCTCTCTACATTTTTAGAGAATTCAGTGCTGCGTTTTCTCTCTCTGTCCCTTTTATACTGACGTTGTAAAGGTAATAACATACCACAATATAAATATTAGGTTGGTTTTTGAGTTGGTAGAGAAACACGTAACAGAGACTTTAGTCATCAATAATATATCCTTTTATTTATATTTGTTGATTAACGCTTTTAAACATTCATTAATCCGCGAAAGACTTCCTGAATGTGGAGAGCCCGTAAGTCAAAAATATTCTCCTTACAACGAGGAATCCATTTTGTTCCAATGCTCTGTCCAGCGGCGTTACACACACAGAAGTACCTGGCTGCTTCAGCTTCTGTTTCCCCTCTAATAAACAGAACAACACTTCGGAAATGTTTCGGTTTCTCTACTTCTCCATGATGTAGCATTTAATTCCACCCACTATAACGTATGATGCTGAATATGCAATAAAAATAAAAGAATGATAATAATCTAATATTCTTACAGCAACCGGAATACCAACATACATAACAACGAAGTTACGTAACGATGTAATACAGGGTGTATAAAAAGTTTGGCGCAATCTTATGCGACTGAAGGTACACGATAATAGAAAAGCAGAAATGTCCCGATTAACATAGGACATCAAACTGGCGGTTAACGGGATAATTACGAATGTATGATTCCAAGCCGCCACTGACATTATAAGCATCGTTCTAGGTAGTACACATTAATTTGAAATTTACACTTTACTCTCTTCCATGATTGCTTGAGGATTTTCCACTTCAGCAATGTGGTACATTCATGATGGAGCACCGGCAAATTTTGCTGCTGCTATGAGACGGCATATAATGCGCAGATAGGGCCCAAGATGGATGGGTCTCGAAGCGGACCTCTACCTTGGCCTCCTAGGTCATCTGATCTAAATCCTTTGGATTTTTGTGTCTGCGACACCTCGAAAGCGAAGTGTTTAAGTGTACAGTTGAAGAACTGGAGCGGGGAGTTGTACACGCTTGTCAAGAATTCTGAAATGATCCAGGAGTTTTCGAAAGAATTAGAAGTTCATTCCAAATACAGAAACAGTACTGTATCCAGATCCAAGGAAGGCACGTCTAACACCTCCTTTAACAGATAACCCATACGTGAAAGGTGAACCAAAAGCGATGTAAAACCTAACAGTAAAGTCTAAATTTCAAATTAATTTGTACTAACTAGGACGCTGTTTACAGTAAAGTCAGAGAAATGTGAACTAAATGCGATGCAAATATTAGCAGTAAAGTGGAAATTTCAATTTATTGTGTACTACGTAGGACGAAGTTTACAACAACGTCAGTAGCGGTTTGGAACAATACATTCATAATTATATAATTATACATTCATTATATAAGTTTGTTCGTTAAAGTCTGTCTTGCCCTTTCGGAGGCTTTTGAAAGCATTATTTTATAATCTTGGACGAATTGATTATATTTTAGCACAAAGCCTCTGAATCCCACCTCACCAGTTACATCGGACGATGACGTTAGACTTCTTGGTGCAACAACTCCGTTTGTATTTGCATGTGCTTGGTTCTAAACTTAGTCACCAAACTTTGGTTCTGATGTTTCAGGAATAAACTAGGATACGGCAGAGAGAAAATTACGGTCCATAATGCCACTATGTCGTGTTCCATATATAACACTCAATAACGTTGCCCGATTATGTCATACATTGCAAACGGCGTTGCGCGCAACAATTGAATTCAATGCATCAAAAACGTTCTTCGACGTTTTAATAATATTAATTTAATGGTATGACGATACGTAATTGTTCTGAAATTTTTAACTAATCATTTGTTGCGTATTGCAAGAACGGAATATATTCCAGGTCACCTTATTACTGTTATTGATGTATGTTTCAGGTTGAATGTGTCATGAAATTTAGTATAACATTCCACTTAATATCGGAATCGGCCAATGTCCTATTTTGTTTACTATTACAGTCGATGTATTTCAAAGATTGTTACAAGTGGCTATTGACGATCATGTCTTTGCCGATCGCCAACGTATTATATGAAACGTAATATGGTAAAACCCTGAGATTGGGGTTCACATGACGTGACGTAATTAGGTCAAATGGGTGATGCGCCAATGCTCTAAGCGCTAACTGACGCCAATATTCAATATGAAAACTATTGAAGAGTGCGCAATTGACACGAGAGCTAACAATAACGTTATCAGTGTGACGGTGATGCTTATTCAAACTGGCTGAGCCTAATCACACCTCTATTATACTCAGGTAGACAGACACAAGTTTCAGACGGTGTGTGAAAAGTGAGTCTTAAACTCCAAGTCAGCAAAGCGCAATAGGTGAAAGATAAACGAAGTCTGAAAACGGACACAAGTAAGCACCTAAGTCGAACCAACTGTACTAGGCGGCTGCCTTAAACGAAGTCCAAACTCACGTAAGGGAGCATATAAATCGAGCCGCCACGGTGGAGTAGCCGAGCGGTCTAAGGCGCCTCGCTGCGTAGCGTGCGGTTGCTCGCCGTCGGAGATTCGAGTCCTCCCTGGGGTATGGGCGTGAGTGTTGTCGTTGGGTCGGTTTACCTTAGTTTAAGTAGTTTGTAAGCTACGGACTGATGACCACGCAGTTTGATACGATAGATTTACAAACATTTGAACTTTTTTTTTAATCGAGCCAACCGTACTACTGAGTTGCCTAAGACGAAGTCCAAAACTCACGTAGAAGACCTGTATCGAGTCAACCGTACTAGTCGGCTGCCTAAGACGAAGTCCCTTCTGAAGCACTGCTCCGCACTGTTCCCGCAAAGTGCGAGGCTACCCACTCATTAGAAAGCAAGAGCCAGTCGCTCTATAGGCGGCAATTTTCCTCCAATGCATAACACGATGACAAGATAGCTTCGCAAAAGTGTCCTCCCGCTCAGTGCAGTCCAATGACGACCATTCCCGCGCAACACGCCCCACATAGCCTTTTTCGCGTTCTTCCGCGGGTTGGTCACTGACCTGAACGGTATACCTTGGTGTGCCTCTGCCTTTCCCAGGGTGATCACGATGCAAATATCGACGCCCCTTGGTGCGTGCCACACCGACGCCATACCCTTCAGCCTGTCGGTAGCAGCACAGAGAAAAACAAACAGCCGGCCGCGGTGGCCGAGGTGACTGAGGCGCTCCAGTCACGGTCAGCACGGCCACTACGGTCGGGGGTTCGAATCCCCCCTCGGGCATGGATATTTGTGCCGTCCTTAGTTGTAGGTAGTTCATAAGTAGTTTGTAAGTTTAGGGACTGATGACCCCGTAGTTAAGTCCCATAAGCTTAACAAACATTTGAATTTTTTTTGAAAAACAAACAGACGGGAAACCTCCGTAATGGCCCGGTCATACCCGCAGGGGTGTGAGGGAAGGAGGGTGTCCAGCAGTTCCCTAAGATGTCCCATGATGACGCTGAGGTCACAAGCAGCTCTTTAAAACTGGCCAGACTGGCGGCAGATGGCGGCTGTCCCACAACCACTTCCCCTCAAATGCTGGCACACCGGCACAGAGTAACACATACAGAGGAGAAGCCCCCCCCCCCCTCTAAACCATTGTCCTACGCTCCTGTCGTAGTTCCGTAAGATGCTAGCAGGTGTCAGGCGGTTTCCTGGCTTAGTACCGGTAGACCACACTAGAGGCACTACTGAGGGTAGCGTGGAGGGTGTTATGCTGCTTTCGTATGAAAATGGGTGTTGCGTATTAAAGTTAAGGTTGGGGACCGCAAATGAAATTTTACCAGGTAGTGAAATATTTTTAAATGAGATTACTACGCAATTTTGACAAGGAAGGGACAATTTAAACAAAATTATTGGATTCCGTCATTAAATGGTAGCGGTCGTAATTTCGGTGGCAAATGCAACACCAGAAAGCAACATTACAGAAGAAGTCGGCGGAATCTAAATTTTACCTCATTGAGAGCTGGTACAAATATTTCGGTCATGTTCTGTAGTGATTCTAGCTGTGATGACTGGAATATTACTTCGATAAATTGATGCTGGGATTGTGCGTTTCGGTCACTATTGTTCTATGACCGTGTGGAAAATTAATCATGATAGTCACCAAAAATTGCAAAATTATCGGACTTCATAAACATTACGAAGATTTTTCTGCAGGCATTAAAATGTAATAAACTATTCGTAGACACGAAATAAATAAAAGTTACACAGAGAATGTTCTAGTACAATCGCGAAACAAATCGTAACAATACCCGAGCATCACTTTATGAAGCACTGGCTCTGCTGAAAATAAATAACTTTAAAATTAGTGAGAATGGGGAAGGGATTGTAAGTAAGTAAGATATTTCAAATTAACTGTGGGGGTTTATTGAAATTAATAAAACAACTAAGCTCACACTTACATGACACGTCCTAGCACCTGAATGAGAAGAAAGAAAGTGACGAACAGTTCCGCTCTCTCCCTTCAGCTTGTTGCAAAAAAGTTGAACGTGACAAATGTCATATGTTTATCGATACGCTGTCAGAGCAGAAGTCAGCGACAAGCATCGCACAAGTTAAAAAAAAATTAATGTATTACTACATTTGCCCCCTCTGGCTTTGAGTGGGCAAATGAAAATTTCCTACTCAAAGTCAAAAGAAAAAAAAATCTATAATTTTCGTATTGTTATACCTTACACAAGAAGAAATTTATGTCATTACATTTTATCTTAATATTGTGTGAGCTTATATTTGATTTCTGTTTATAGCATATAGACAATTTTGAAATTTAATGTTTTTTAACAACACAGTCTGAGGTATATACATTTTGAATTAGTCTCATTATTACATCACAAATTATTTTCTTTTTCTTTTTTGCTTTGCATTGTTTTTTTTTATTATAATTCAATCGACGCGAAGTGTCGGTGAGTGGGCGAGTAGCGCGGCGGTGCAGCGAGGTGGTAGGAGGCGGTTCCGCAGCGCGCCTCGATTGTTGATGCCTGGGAGGTGGCGCGACGCAAGGCGGCACGCCGGTGGTTGTAGTGGGGAGATGACGCTGCTGGCCCCAGCGCCGGCGGTGTAGCCGGTGTGGCGTCAGGATTGCGCACGCGCTCGCTTTGGCTAGGCCGGCCCATCTCAGTTTGGATTACATGAAATAAAGATCACATAAAAGGGATTACAATTTGACACTTAATCAGATGTTACAGTCCTTCCTTCTGAAAGAGAGACACAGTTAGTTATATATATATATATATATATATATATATATATATATATATATATATATATATATATATATATACACACTTTTGTTCTCGCGAGTGTCTCTGTCATTGTTTGTTTAGCAAGAATTTTACATTACTATTGGTTTGTAAGTGTGAGCTTATTTCTGTGAAATCAAATATCTGAGTAATCTGACATGAACATGTGTCGCGTCTTTTACATGAACTAATTTTGGCAATTTAAATTAACTATTTACAAAGCATATTTTGCAAAAGTTTTCTTACTATACATTATGTGCATTGAAAATGATTTAACTTTCATTAGATGAAGCATTATTATTTGATTAGTAAAAAATTGCTTGCAAATCTAACCTTTTACTTTATACACATATTTAGATATTGCATATACATATATACAGGGTTCATTCAATGACATTACTTTATTAGTTCAGAGATTGTACGTTTGCAAGTGCTACAGCACAGTCTTTTGATGTGACAAGGCTGAAGAGTCAGTCTCTTTAACATCACTTTTAAACATTTTATTTTTTCAGTTCGTGGAGTCGTTGACTTTGTCAGTTTGAAATTTCCACGCGTCGGGTCGACCGCCGGCTGCGTGACGCAACAGTAAGTTTCCAATAGTGGGCATGTAGTAAACGCGCGCCAGTCTCGCCAGTGCTTGCGTGTTCGTGGCGGTGGCAACACGTGAATTTGCATAAGTTTTACATTACACTTGGATTTTTTTTTTTTTTTTTTCGTTCAGTCGTGTGTGATTTCTGCACTTCATCCTTTGGACAGGACTACTACTAAAATCGACGCAGCGCGGTGAGTACACTTCACGTATACCATAGTGATTAAGTCTATCCGTATGCCGCGCGACCTTCATTGCACCGTCCGGCTATCTCGGCAGTTACGATTATAGTCTATTCGCTGAAACAACACTGGTGCATTTGGGCTTTATACGACTTGTAAGTTCGTAGCGTACCTTGGTTGGACACTGCACTGCACAAATTCAAAGTTAGCAGTTCGTAACAGTGTGTAGCACTTATGGTTTGCGATAGTAACATGCGTCGCACTCTTTAAAGTGTCCAGCACGCAGAAGTTTACAGCGACGAAAACTTTATAACGTATTTATATGCTGACCGTTCAAAATTTATGTTAGTTTGCCTGCTACGTATCGTAGTCCACGCTTATACTCGTCACTGATATTTCACTTCACTCAAACATGTGGCTTGCGAATATACATAGTTTATTTAATCACAAAATCACTACTTTTTAGGAAAGTCGCGGGTTTGCGTCCTTTCAATAGTTATCAGTCACTGTTTTTGTTCTCTCTATAGTTCACTGTCTTATTAGTTTCACACACAAACTTCAGTCTTTTTACAATTCGTAATGATTTTACTATACATAAACTATGTACAAGGCTATATACAAAGTCAGATCATTGAGAATGGCTATTTCATTTGTAAAACTTTATGTAACAGTTTCTTTCGAGTGACATTCAGATAACATTATTCTTTTGCTTTAAACGATTATTTGTCAACATTGGGTGTTACATATTTATTTTTAAGGCGTGGCCTATGTTCATGTCGGTTATCGGGTGGAAAGTTATTTATTCTCAGCAATATTATATCTTTTAAATAAGTTACTGTATTTGACATGAGTAAGTAAACATTCAATGACTTTTAGAAACGTCTGGGGTAGTTTTTCGATACAATACTAAATTTCGGTTTACAGCTTTTACTACGCCTCGTCAAAATTAACATGTCATGTTATACCGTTCATAAAATTGGACTAAACGACTTGAGTGATAAAATCATGAATACCAATCCGAGACAAATAAAATGACAATAAATACAGTTTTTACAGACACAGGCAAGGTCAGACCCGCTAGTCAACCTGGTGCAAAACAGCCTGTTAGTTTTTTTTAATACAGTTTGAGAGAAAGAGAAAATAGTCAGAGAATAGTCGCAAGAAAAAATAGTGCATTACACAAATTCAGCATATTGACGCATTACTACAAAAATTACTGCACACTTCTACTACAAAATATTGCATTTAATAAAATTAACAGCTGTTCACGTTTGTTCTGTCCGCATTTGACTATGAAAATATGTGCGTGGTTCAGTCGCAAATATTGGTGTCTGACTAAATGTTCCTGTGCCTACTAATTTAGGGGGTGGTATGTTAATTTACCTAGCTCCTTATACTTATCAGGTGTGAAATGTTCGTTAAAGTGTCATATCTAGTCTAATATAAATTGTGATAAATGTTCATATGAATCCTCCTCTGCAGCGACTCGTAGATCTTCGTAGCGTCGGCGGCGACACAATTCTCTGCTCATTCACAGCTGAAAATGAATTCTTATTCTACAGCTTATGCTACAGACTATTTAAGCTAGACGTTGATGTTTTTAGATTGCTGCATAATTATGTTGTATGAGCTGCAGCGCTACGAGATTTGTTTACATTCAGTGTAATGTTTTGGTGACTAAATCTAAAAGTGGCACATGGGCGGAAAGATATTCCACACCAACTGGTGTGCGTGTTTACTGGCCATAATGTAAAATGTTACGTTAACCTTTAAGCGGTTGTCAGTACCCTACAGTATAGATAGAATAATTCAACAAGCTTCGTTGTTTTGTATAAATTACATTCTTCTTAACAATTTAAGGAATCGTTAGATTTGTAATGTCGGTCAGATGATTAGAGTTAACTGTAATGTTTTTATTTTTGTTACTGCTCACGCGTCGTAATGTCAGCATTCGTGTGTGTGTGTGTGTGTGTGTGTGTGTGTGTGTGTGTGTGTGTGTGTGTGTGTGTACTAAGAGCCACAGACAACTAAAATATAACTATTTCCTCATCACCTCCTTCTCTTATAATAATATAATACATATTTTTTTTTTTTTTTTTTTTTACTGAACTCTCATCGTAGACGAAGGTGTGCTAGTGCGCTCCACTCCGCAATAATATCATTTCCTTCATTCATCTCCTTGACATATAAAAAAATTGTAAATATTCTTATACCCTATAATACTAAATACTATACTAATTAATGCTCTTTTTGTAAATGTGTGTGTCATCATAAGTGTTTAGGTGAGATTCTCTTATATAATTCTTAAATTTCACGCGTGACAACAGTTTCTGTGAGCCAACATCAATTGCATTGCACTTACCTTTGTAGAAAATGATTTTTGCTCGCTTAGTATTTTTAGTGAAAGTAGGACTAGATACTATCTGATCAGCTTGGATTTATGCATAACATTTCTTTAAATGTTTGTGTGGGTATAAACCTCGTATTTTTTGATCGGAGTGTGTGCTTGGTAGGTGACTACAGTAACTTTGGGTTGCTGTGTTGGTTCATGAAATAGCTCTTCCCTAATGTCCGTTCCATCATTGTACCTTAGCATTTTGACAGAAAGAATTGTGCCCACGCTGTCGCTGTCGCTCAATGTTGGTGGGCTTAACATGAGCCTCTCTGGTTTGACGTCTGCATACTGCTAGCCTGTCGTTGTGGTTGGTTTATTGTCTCAGTCACGTCAGTTATTGTCACTGCCGACTGGCTTGTCGTCAAGTTTGTCTGGTCCGAACAGTCAATGGTCATAGTTGCAATCGGTACGGTGTTTAGTTTGCTGCGGTGGTTGAGGAGGACGAAAATTTTGAAATTGCTGATTACTGCTGGGATTATTTAGGAAGAAATTTCTATTCTCATTTAAATTTCCACACTGATTATGGTTACGCCACTGAGGTTGCTGGTTGACATTAAAATTGCTCGGATAGGCAACAGCATTATTACGGTAGCTATTGTTGTTGTTGTTAAAATAGCCAGGATTAAACCGATTACCACGGTGGCGTCGGTAATATTGCCCGCCGTTGGGAACATTACGTACGACGTTACTGCCGTTCGCATGTGTTGTCATTTTCTGGGTACGTGACTGTCCGTTGTTTTTAATAAATGGCTGTTGCAGTAATATCGGCTGTGATTGTGACATGTTTTGGTTTCCTGCTTGCGGCTGTTGGCTGACGGGAATCAGATGATTGTTGTATTGATTGAGAAAACGGTTCCCTTTACCGTACCCGTTATTGTAATGACGTGCTCGATCATCTTCAAAAATCAAATCAAGCGTGTCTAACATTGAGAGGAAGCTTTGCAGATCGTACGTTTGCACATTAGCCAGCTGTAGCCTCAGTCTTGTGGGCAATTTGTTAATAAGTACACGAAGTACTTCCCGGTGCGGAAGAGGGTCGTCAAAGAATTTTGCTTTATTGAGATACTTCTCGAAGTATCTCCGCAGGCTTCCGTTTCTTCCATCGAAAGGCTGCGGATTGTACACTTCATTCCTAAATCGTTCTTGTACTACGGGCGACCAAAAAGTGGACAAAAATGCCCGTTCAAATTCACCATAGGTGTCATATAATTGCAAGGCTTCGTTTGCCCATATTCCGGCTTCGCCTTGTATATAGCCCACAACAAATCTGATTTTTCTTTTCTCCGACTAGGTCTCGGGTAGTAATCGTCTAAAAGATTGAAGAAAGATCATGGGATGTACTGTGCGTTTCTCATTAATAAATATTTGAAATTGATGATGTTTAATCATACTTTCATCTAGTTCTTCTGTGTTACATGAACATTTGGATTGTACTTTAGGATTCATTTCTCTACCAAGTCTGTCAAGGTCACAGGAAGTTGTCAGTCGATAGTCAGTGTGTGTTCGATCAGATATTAATTTATTAATTGAGCTCTGATTGTCAGGAAAACGAGGGGAATTCATTGCATTATGTTCTGGGTTCAGATTCTGCGGTACATTTATTACAGGCGTGAAACCCTGAGAAGACTTTGTTTGTGAAGATAACATGGATTTTACCGCCGTCAAATCTTCCTGTAAAGATTCGACGATGATTCCATGATCTTCATATACCTTTTCAGTGACATTCTTTACCACAGAGGCCAATTCTGACTCTATTTTGTCATTTAATTGAGCCTGCGTATTATGCAAAAATTGTTGCACTCTTTCTTGGTTATCTTTCACAATATTCTCGGCTTGACTGGTAATTCTTTCAACAGTGGTTTCTAAATTTTCCTGTTTGATTTTTAATTCCGAGAGATTTTGCGCAATATTATCAATAGCATATGGCAATGTTTTTACTGTTTCCTGACAATCAGTAACATTGTCGACAACAGAAGAAATTTTTGCGTCTACCGTATCCATAATTTCGTCGACAACTTTCTTTTGTACAGTGGAAAATTTACTATTTATGATTTCTTCGACTTTGAGCATCTGTGCACTTAATTGTTCACTTACCTCATTGGAAATTCGTGTATACAAATGCTTTTGAGCAGACTCAAGTTTTTCAATTTCTGCTTGTGTTTTTGTTTGCTGTTCTTCTAAGCGATCTAATTGTTGTTTGGTTTGTGTAGTTAAGCCTGAAATCTGATTATTAATCGCAAGCTGCTGTTGCGACATGTTGGCTTGCAAGTTATCAATCTCATTTGTGATCTGATTAGTCAAAACCGTAATTTGTGTGTTAGTCGCAGCTTGTTGTTGCGACATATTGGCTTGCAAGTTATCAATTTCATTTTTTGTGGTAGTTTGTAAATTTGTGATCTGATTAGTCAAAACCGTAATTTGTGTGTTAGCCGCAGCTTGTTGTTGCGACATATTGGCTTGCAAGTTATCAATTTCATTTGTGATCTGATTAGTCAAAACCGTAATTTGTGTGTTAGTCGCAGCTTGTTGTTGCGACATATTGGCTTGCAAGTTATCAATTTCATTTTTTGTGGTAGTTTGTAAATTTGTGATCTGATTAGTCAAAACCGTAATTTGTGTGTTAGTCGCAGCTTGTAAATTGCTAATCTGAGTAGTCAAAAGTTCCTCAAAACGCTTTAGCCAGTCATTCTGTGTATCCGCGACATGGTGTTCAGTTTGTGGGGATAAGTTACTTTCGCGAGTTTGTGTAGCCAGATTTTGTTCCACTAATGGTGGAATTTGCTCGATAGAGCTGGCAGCCATGTTGTCTTCTACGTTCTGAACAGATTGTTGGGGAACGTTTAGATTTTGTTCAGATGCCATGTTGCTAAACTGACTGCGGGTTTTAACCATATTTGTTGAATTTTGGCAAAAATTGATAACAGAGGGGGGTCCTATAAATTTCGCAAGGAAAATTACTAAAATTACTTGTGGAATCGTTCACACGTACGCGAGATAAACTTCGAGAGAGAAAAGCAAAGATAAGCTCAATTACACGCAACATTAACTCTTTATTTGATACTTTCCCTGATATTCACTTGAAATAGAATTGTAACTGCGAGAGAAATTTTGAAAACGCGGTACCTAATGGAAAATATTGAATTTGCTACAGTGCACTAGCGACAGATAGAAGAATCTAATAAGCTCCAAGCAAGCTGAATAATGAGTCTGATCTTACCTTTATTGTGACTGCAATTGTTGGCTGGATTGGAAGTCTAACTGCTATCGGCTGATTAAACTTTACTTCAGTTGCCAAAATCATTAATTTTCATATCCCGTACAGTTCATTGTTGACGCATGAAACAAAACACAATATCAACATTAGTGACATGAAAAGGCACAATCTTCACAAAAATCTTAACTAAATATTTCAAATAAATTTACTATCTGATATATATATATATATATATATATATATATATATATATATATATATATATATATATATATATATATATATATATATATATATTTGTACATGTCCTGTCACAATGGGCGCCAATTCTTCTTGTTATGCTGCTTTCGTATGAAAATGGGTGTTGCGTATTAAAGTTAAGGTTGGGGACCGCAAATGAAATTTTACCAGGTAGTGAAATATTTTTAAATGAGATTACTACGCAATTTTGACAAGGAAGGGACAATTTCAACAAAATTATTGGATTCCGCCATTAAATGGTAGCGGTCGTAATTTCGGTGGCAAATGCAACACCAGAAAGCAACATTACAGAAGAAGTCGGCGGAATCTAAATTTTACCTCATTGAGAGCTGGTACAAATATTTCGGTCATGTTCTGTAGTGATTCTAGCTGTGATGACTGGAATATTACTTCGATAAATTGATGCTGGGATTGTGCGTTTCGGTTACTATTGTTCTATGACCGTGTGGAAAATTAATCATGATAGTCACCAAAAATTGCAAAATTATCGGACTTCATAAACATTACGAAGATTTTTCTGCAGGCATTAAAATGTAATAAACCATTCGTAGACACGAAATAAATAAAAGTTACACAGAGAATGTTCTAGTACAATCGCGAAACAAATCGTAACAATACCCGAGCATCACTTTATGAAGGACTGGATCTGCTGAAAATAAATAACTTTAAAATTAGTGAGAATGGGGAAGGGATTGTAAGTAAGTAAGATATTTCAAATTAACTGTGGGGGTTTATTGAAATTAATAAAACAACTAAGCTCACACTTACATGACACGTCCTAGCACCTGAATGAGAAGAAAGAAAGTGACGAACAGTTCCGCTCTCTCCCTTCAGCTTGTTGCAAAAAATTTGAACGTGACAAATGTCATATGTTTATCGATACGCTGTCAGAGAGAGAGCAGAAGTCAGCGACAAGCATCGCACAAGTTATAAAAAAAATCATTAATGTATTACTACAAGGGGAGGCTGAGGGGAGAGCTCGTGCCGCCTGCCACGAGACCACGGCTGTGTCCGACGTGCCGGCGTTTGAGGGGAGGTGGTGGTGGGGACAGCCGCTACCTGCCGCCTGCTCTGGCCAGTTTAAAGGGCTGCTTCTGACCGCAGCGCAATCACGGAACTGCTGGAAACCCTCCCTCCCCGCAGCCCTGAGCGTAAGACCGGGCCATTACGGAGGTTTCCCGTCTGTATATGTCTGTGACACCGGGCACGTCCACGTCCGTGGCCTCGTGGCAGGCGGCAATAGCTCTACCCTCAGCCTCCCCTCCACGCTACCCTCTATGTGCGAGAGGCACCCTCAGAATCGCCTCGAGTGTCCCAAATGTTGTCTACCGGTACGAAGCCAGGAACCTGTCTGACACCTGCTAACATCTTACGGAACTGCTAGGACAGCGTAGTACAGTGGTGAAGGGGGTGGGGGTTTCTTCTCTGTATATGTTACTCTGTGGCAGCAGATAGCAGCGCAACAGGGTCCATAGACCGCCACTCCGCGGCCCTCACGCTGTGTAATGAATGTGTGCCTTCTCCGAAGGCTCGTTCTCTGTCTCGGCACCTCTCTTGCTCTGGTGCCACCAATAAGCGCTTCAGAAACAGACCAGATTCACTGGCTTGGCCTCCCCGTGGAACTCAAATGAATGAAAATATCAATAACCCGTAAAATAAATTTGACAGGCAGTTCTTGACGCCTTTCAATGTAAGATACGCAACAGCAGTTCTTCGCAACCAAAACTGAGTACCATGTAAAAAGGAAGGATGTAAGATTACAGTTTAAAGCCCCGTAGTCATTAGAGGTAGAGAACACGCTCCGATTGTTTGGAGAAGAAACTCGACCGTTCCGTTTGAAAGGAACAGTTGCAGCATTTATCTGGAGTGATTGAGGGAAATCACAGAAAACCCAAAGCAGGATGCCAAAGGTGTATGTGAACCACCGTCCTCCCGAATGCGATATAAAGCGGTACAGGCATTTTTAACCGTGATACCCTTAAACAAACTGAACGGATGTGCTAACATCCGTGTTGCATTGCAACAACCCAGTCTAATTACATCATCTTCTCATTCCTCAAACTTAACGCTAAGAATGTCTGCTGTTTAGCGGCAACGAATCGAGTAGGAGGATTAACGAGGCATATATATTCGATCTCAGTGCTCGGAATCTGCATCACAAACTAAATTCATCCTACGGACCTCGAAAGGGCTATGTAATTCTTCACCCGAAGGTCGGATGGAAAGGCATTTACAAAAAAAATTAAGATATTCAAATACCACTACGCCGAAATTGTAATATTTTGAAATCACAAACTTATATACTAATGGTCCAGTAAAATAAACGATTCAAGTTATTGAAAATAACCTATTAAAGTAAAAGAAAACGTCACCAAGTGCAATGCAAGAATTTATATTCATATTAGAAGTCGCATTGTCTCAAATTATTTTCAATTTAATCAGATGTACTGGCTGTGAGTAATAGTATATCTAGAAATATCGCCGATATTTTCCTCAATAACCCTGAAGAAAAAATTTTCAGCTCTAATTGGTCTAAACTAAATAACATTATATATTATTATCATTATGTGGAAGACAATTATGCCAATTAACGGAACAGACTCAGATATACTTAAAATCCATCTCCACCCAAAGATCTAGTTCATGATGGAAATAGAAAAATATAATGCTATAAATTATTTAGACCTCACAATTAGTAAAAATGATGCACACCACATATTTGATATTTATAGAAAACCCACCTCAACAGAGAATATTGTCAAAGCCTATTGATGTCGCCGTCTATCATAAATACTTGTTTATTTTCGCTTCACAACCAACAGATTACAAAATCTACAATTAGAATCACATATAATCCAAAACAGAACTAAACAAACTCAATTACATTGCACATAAAAAAGATATTGACCGTGACACCTTTACTAAATTATACAACAAAGACAGACCTCCTAAAGCCTACACTGTAGACGCTGAAATAGGACTAAGAAAAGAAACAGCAACTAAAAAGATAAGGAAACACTTACCAGCTACTTACATAGTTCTAATATCCGACGAAATCAGCAGTTTATTCAGAACCACAAATATACGTTTCCGTTTCAAAATAATGTTCAAATGTTTGTAAATCTATCGGACTCAATTTCTTGGTTATTAGTCCGTAGCTTACTACCTACTTAAACTAAGGTAAACTAACCTAAGGACAACACAAACACCCATGCCCGATGGGGGACTCAAACCCCCGACGGCGATCAGCCACTCGCACCGCAGTTGGCGCCCCAGTTCGCACGGCTTTGATTTCTAGACCACTAACAATCTTAAACTAAATTTACTATCAGGTAATCCAAAAATTTCCATGATGTCGTGAAAATTTTCCTGATGTGAATTATTCACGGGAAAAGTGGCAACATAAGACAGAGAGAGAGAGAGAGAGAGAGTCTTCAATAAAACACACTGTTTTATTTATAACACAGACACAGAAATTAGCTTAGTACAAAGATATAATAACAAGGAACAGGCTTGATTCCATATTGGAAAACGAGGAACAGTTCAAAGATATAACAACGTCCAGAGATCAGTCTTTCACATTCTTCCCCCTCTGATTCAGCCTCAAGGGTCATGATCAGTTGATTGGGACGATTAAGGCGGCTGCCCTCTGGGGTGCGTACACCTGCAGTTCTGACTCTTCCATCTCGTCGTTTCAAAAGTTCTTCAATCCACACACCTTTCCACATGTGGCGTGGATGAATGTCTTCGTGGAGTAAAGCGACATCTCCAACTCGTGGTGTGATGGAATTCTTCTTCTGACGCACTTCATGAAAGCTCCGAAGTGTCATCAGGTAGTCAGTCCCCCATCGTTTCCAGAAATCGTCTATCACTTTCTGTCTGTGGCGATAGCCCTCTTGCAAGTTGTTTGTGGTCGTGGATGGCTGTACGATTGGTAGAGTGGTCAACCTTTCTCCAGTCAGGAAACGCGATGGAGTCAATGGGGGCGAAAGGCTCGTCCTTACCCTGTGTAAGAGGTCGGGAGTTCACAATAGCTTTTATACCGACCAGTATAGTGATGAGGCGCTCCTCTGTGATCTGAGACCGCCCTAGAACTTTCCGAATGCAGCATTTCACTTTACCTATCATCCTCGCCCACCATCCTCCCACCAGGCTGCGCTAGGAGCGATGCATTTCCATGTGACGTTGTGGTGGG
This sequence comes from Locusta migratoria, assembly GCA_026315105.1. Taxonomy (NCBI): domain Eukaryota; kingdom Metazoa; phylum Arthropoda; class Insecta; order Orthoptera; family Acrididae; genus Locusta; species Locusta migratoria. The sequence continues at coordinate 710,615,334 of CM048745.1, read as the reverse complement.
CAAGAAATTGACACATTTCTTAGGCTGTGAGCGACTTCCAAATCTCCATCAAATGGGTGCATTGTCTGTATAAATGATTTGTGGTACACCTCGCCTTCCTATGAAGCGTTCAGATGCTAACAGAAAAGTGTCAGTTGTCATGTCAGAACGTAGTTCTATGCACTGCTCGAGTAGTTGCGCAGGTGAAGAGTGCGATGTAAGATTTGCGGGTAGCACAGCCTCGCTTGGTGAACAGTGGACTAGCAAAATCGATTCCTGTTACGTGGAACGCTTTTCCAGGCAGTAATCGGTCGGCAGGAAGTGGAGCTTGTACTTGCTGACATGGCTGATTCCTTGCAAACTTACATAGGCAACTGTATAGGATCTGTTGGGGCACGTAATATCCCGAATTGGTCTCTGAGTTCTGAGAGGACAATACGCACACCCAGGTGGTTGAGACGTATATGTGTATTCATAATTAGTACATGTACAAAATTGTTTTCTCCACCAAGTAGAAATGGGTGACGGGCAGTATCTGGGCGTACAGAAAACTGGAGAAGATCGCCTAATCTGATGATGCCATCCTGAAGAAAAGGATTGAAACATGTGATTTTTGAATGATGAGGCCAATCCGTTCCTTTCTTCAGTGACTGACGGATAGTCCTTTTGTTGTACTTGACGAAAACATGTGAGATATGCCTGTTGCATTTCATTTTCTGTCAGATTCCCATGTATCTTGTCCGTTCTTCTTATGTTAGTCAGAAACGGCAATACCTGATCCATGATGTGTACTATTTTCCAGTATGAGCTGTATTGCTTGAAGTCGATGAAGGGCTTGTGATTGGTAATTTCCTCTGTTGAGATAGACGTTTCTCCCTGACTTCGTTTCCTCCATGTAAGCGGCGCTATCGCATATGAGCAGCACGTTTAGTAGGTCTACCCATGTTGTTGTTGTGGTCTTCAGTACGGAGACTGGTGTGATGCAGCTCTCCACACTACTCTATCCTGAGCAAGCCTCTTCATCATCTCGTAAGAACGCAACCCGCGTCCGTTTGCATCTGCTTGCAGTATTCATCTCTTGGTCTCCCTCTGCAGGTTTTACCTCAAACACTTCCCTCCAATGTTAAATCCACGATTCCTTGATGTCTAAGAATGTGTCCTTCCAATCGGTTCCTTCTTTTAGTCAATGTATGCCAGAAATTTCTTTCTTTGCAATTCAGTACCTCCTCATTAGTTACGCGATTCACCAACCTAATATTCAACATACTTCTGTAGCATCACATGTCAAAAGCCTCTATCCTCTTCCTGTCCGCACTGTTTATAGTCCACGTTTCACTTCCATACTAGGCAACACTCCACATAAATGCCTTCAGAAAGTACTTGCTTATGCGTGAATTAATATTCGATGTTAACAAATTACTCTTTTTCAAAACCGCTTTACTTCCCATTACCATTCTGCATTTTATATCCTCTGTACTGCGACCAACATATGTTATTTTACTGCCCAAGTAACAAAACTCATTTACCACCTTTATTGTTTCGCTACCTAATCTAATTATTTCAACATCGCCCGATTTTCTTGAACTGAACTCCATTACACTTGTTTTCCTCTTGTTATAGTTCATCTGTTACGCACCTTTCAATACACTGTCCATTCCGTTCAACTGCTCTTTCAAGGTCCTTTGCTGTCACTAACAGAGTTACAATGCATCGGGTAAACGCAATGGTTTTATATCTTTATCCTGAACTTTAATTCATTCACCAAATTTCTCCTTGCTTTCCTTTATAGCTTGCTCAATGTACAAATTGAATAACATCGGAGAAAGGCTACAATCCTGTCTTACTTCCTTCTCAACCACTGCATCCATTTCATGTCCTTCAACTCTGATTACTACTGTCTGGTATTTCTACAAGTTGTAAATAAGTTTCCGTTCCCCATATTTTACTCTTGCTGATTTCAAGTTCTGAAAGATTGTATTCCAATCAACATTATCAAAAGCTTTCTCCACATCTACAAAAGCCTTTCTTTAATCTATCTTCTAACATAAGCCGTAAACTGGGTATTGCCTCCCGTGTTCCTATATTTCTTCTGAATCCAAACAGGTCTTCCCCGGCGTCGGCTTCTACCAGATTTTCCATTCCTCTGTAAATAATTCGTGTTAGTATTTTGCAATCTTGAAACCATGACTTACTGAAGTGATCGTTCTGTAATTTTCACTCCTGTTTGCACCTGCTTTCTTTGGAATGGGGATTATTGCATTTTTCTTAAAGTCTGAAGGTATTTCGCCTGTCTCGTACATCTTACACACCATGTGAAATAGTTTTGTCATCGCTGGTTCTCCCAGTGCGTTCAGTAGCCTTGAGGCAATGTTAACTCTAGGGGTCTTGTTTCGACTTAAGTCTTTCAGTGATCTCTCAATTTCATCTCTCGGTATAGCATCTCCTATTTCAACTACTTCATCTTCCCTTTCTACATTATTGTCTTTAAGTTCATTTCCTTTATAAAATCCCTCTATATATTCTTTCCACCTTTCAGCTTTCCCTTCTAGTTGTTTAACTTGTATCCAAATGTGTATTTTATTTTCCTGCAGACGTTATCTATTTTTCACCTATTTATACATTCTTCTACAGTCTTGCACTTCCCTTCAAGCCACTCCTGCTTGGGCATTTTGCATTTCCTGTCAATCTCTTTTCTTCGTCGTCTGTACTCCATTTTGCCTGTTTCCTTTACTGCATTTTTATATTTTCTCCTTTCAGCGATTAAGCTTAGTTTTTTTCGGTGATATCCAAGGATTTTTGTAGGTGTTGCCTTCCTATGTTGTCCTCTGCTGCCTTCACTATTTCATCTCCCAATGCTACCTATTCCTCTTCTGCTGTTTTATTTCCATCCCATTTCGGTCAATTATTGCCTAAAGCTCCCTCTGATATTCTCTAGACCTTCAGGGTCCTTCAATTTATCCAGGTCCCATCTCCTTATTTTCTAACATTTCTGCAGTTCTTTCAGTTTCAACCTACTATTCATGACCAATAAGATATTGTCAGAGTCAATGTCTTCCCCTGAGTATGTCTTACAGTTTCAAACCTAGTTCCGAAATCTATGTGGTACCTCCTGGTGTCTCCTGATCTCTTCCACATATACAACCTTCTTTCGTCATTATTAAACCAGGTTTTTGTTATAACTAAATTATGTTCCGTGCAAAATTCTACCAGGCGGCTTACTCTTTCATTTCTTTTGCCCAGTCCATAGTCACCTAATATTTTCCCTTCCCTTTGTCTTCTTACTACAAAATTTCAGTCTCCATAACAATTAAGTTTTCCTCTCCCTTAATTGTCTCTCCTTAATTGTCTGAATAATATCCTTCCTCATACATTTATTCGATCTCCTCATCATCGGCAGAGCTAGTTGTCATATAAACCTGTACTACCGTGATAGGTGTTGCCTTAGTATTTGACTAAGATAATTCCATCACTGCGCTGTTCATTGTAGTTTAGCCGCAATCCTATTTTCTTATTCATTATTAGTCCTACTCCTGTAATACCCCCAACTGATTTGGTATTTATAATCCTATATTCACCTGACCATAAATCCTGTTCCTCTTTCCTCCGAACATCACTAACCCAAATATGTCTAACTTCAACCTATCCAGTTCTCTTTTTAAACTTTCTGCTCTCCCTAACCGATTAAAGAATCCGCTCCTATCCGTAAAATGCCAGTGTTGTCTTCCTGATGACAACATCCTCCTGAGTAGTCCTCGCCCGGAGATTCGAATGGGGGAATTACCTCCGGAACATTTCCACGATCATCATATATTCATAAAGTAGAGCTGCATGTCCTCGAGAAAAGTAACGGCTTGTAGTTTCCCCTTGCTTTCAGCCGTTTGCGGTAACTGTGTGGCAAAGTCACATTGGCTGATGTTACAAGGCCAGCCTTGTCTATTATCCATATTGATGGCCCTGCAACTACTGAAAAGGCTGCTTCTTCTCTTCAGGAACTACATGTTTATCTGGCCTCTCCACAGATACCCTTCCGCTGTGGTTGCCCCTACGGTATGGCTATTTGTATCGTTGAGGCACGCAAGCCACCTCACCTCGGCAATTTCTGGTCTACCCATATTCAGAAAAAATTGTTAGTGTACTTCAGATGCATTAGAAACCAAAGTGAAACAAAAATTTTAACAAAAAACTGACTTACAAAAACTATTCCAAAACATACTAATATGCACTAAAAATTATTTATTTTTCTATAACGTAAAAATCAACTTTTCCTACTCATCTATATGTCGGTACGATCTGTGTGTTTACCACGCTAGAAGGTAGGTATGTAACTCAATATAACTCACCACATACCTATGAAAAACAATGATGAAATGAAATGAAAAATATTAGACTATTAGTCAATCAAGTTGTTACGATAATATAATGTAGTTACAATTACTGTAATTTTTTGAGACAGTGTCATCCATGGAAGCTGTGCAATAGACCTAGCATAAATAATGTGAGAATTTTACGACCGAATAGGATCGGAAGTTGATTATTAAGTTGTGGACGAATACCCAATTGTTTTATTTATTTATTTATTTGTACTTCTAGTGCTTATTAATTTGTTTTAGAATAGTTTTTTGTTTATTTTTGTTAACATTTTTATTTTTTTAGATTAGCATCTGAATTTGTGTCTGTTACTTTTTTTTTCACCCCTACGTGTTGTATAGAGGTAATTCGTGGTTCATACGTTATCACTTCCATCCCTTATCTTGTTCCAAAAGTGTCCGTAAATCCAGTCTATTCAACAAGTTTTTTAAGTTCATGGTTTCAGAAAATACAGTAATTTTCGTTTATATCTGGTTATTACTACGTCGAATATCTCTCTATATATGTAGGTAGCTCTGCCAGAGAGATACGTGAAACTGCTCAAATTAACTGCTAATTTTACGTTCTGGCCACCTGAAGCGTATGATAATAATTTGACGGATCGACTTGCCTGTGATCGTGTAGCGGTTATCACATGAATTTCATTGACAATTGCTCTTTACTGTACCTTCAAGTACCACGTTCTCGATGTTCGCCAGGAACTGCAGCGACCGGCATTAATTGGGCTGATTATGGCACTCAACACTGATTGCTTTTCCTATTGCGCGCTCGTAGGGATAATTGATATCTGTCCCGAAATTTCAATATACAGGTAGGTATTAGACTTTTCGCTGAACATTAAAGAGTTAATCCCCTTCCATATTGCGTATTGCATCTGGCTATTCATTCTGTTGTATGGACTAATGGTCACTAAGTGAGAGTTGTAAGCGAACTAAGTCACCACGATTTTACAAATTACAAATTGTTGAAATGTAACTGTTGGTTTTTCTTTATTGTTCAATTCTCCTCCTTTAGTTGAGGTAACGTCTTCGTTTTTTTATTTAATACGTTCTTTATCCATAATACTCTATTTAAATGAATAAATTCTGAATAATGCAAAGCGACGAAAACCTTGCTGACTTTTCTCAAGAATGTCAAGCAGCTACTTTGTGATTATAACTGAGTTCAATCATTCGCGAACAGAACTGTCTTTTTTTTTAATTTGAATAGATTGTGTTATCCATCCATAGCCATAAAATTCTACATTAACCAGATATATTGATATTTCATTTAACTTTGACATTTCAAGTAGTATTTTTTTCTTGCCCCGATAATTCACCAGCCATTGAAAGTACCATGACGTCAATGCCCACCCATGAAGTTTCTTATCAATAACATCATAAAATCTACCTTAGTACAAGAAGTTTTGTCTTAACCCTCGTAGTTCCTTACTTTATCGGAACACATCAGTATAGTGTATTAATATTTCACATTTTTACACTTTTCAAGCAAACTTTCTAATACACTGTACCTCTTGCCTCTTTAATTCTAAGATTGTACTTCGAATTTTATGTAATATTGGTACTTGTATATTATTCTGTGTTTTCTGCACAGGCACCTCGAGATGGGCCAGTTGTCAATTTTTCGTACTCTACAGCTATCTTACCGCCGGCCGCGGTGGCCGAGGGGATTGAGGCGCTCCAGTCACGGTCCGCACGGCCACTACGGTCGGGGGTTCGAATCCCCCCTCGGGCATGGATATTTGTGCCGTCCTTAGTTGTAAGTAGTTCATAAGTAGTTTGAAAGTTTAGGGACTGATGACCCCGTAGTTAAGTCCCATAGATTCTACAAACATTTAGCTATCTTACCTTTGTCGTCTCGCAGTTGGATTTTATCTCCTGATTAATTTATACTGAACTATAACGGCAACATTATACGTGGTGTACTATAAAAGGCTGCTCCTGTATTCGGACCGCCAGAGGATATGTAACGAAGAGGATATGTAACAAAAACCGCTGGAACGTATTACATCACTTCCAATTTAAACGCATATTTATTGGTTGTAATAAAAAATTGATGTACCTTAGAGTTGGCTACGGTTTCATGGTTTCGAAACAAGGTTTCAAAACACACAACAGTTTCAGTGTTTCAAAGCCGCCGCGTTAAACGGTTTCGAAACCGTGCGGTTCATTACATTCTGTTTCGGATCACATTCGCAGTCCATAGTCGATACACTTAAACCGATTCTTCCTGTCGGTTTCACGGTTTCGTGGCGGTTTCATGTCGGTTTCACAACACCGGTGTTTCAAACCACTAATGCAGAAAAGCGGAAGAAACTAATGGTATCGAAATGTGGTGTTTCATTTTGATGAAGCTCCACACATATGCATATATAACTTACTAGTATATAAACCATTTAGAGACTGTCAAACAGTAGTTCACACTCGTGAGTCTGCAGCTTATGATTACTGAAATCAACATTCGTTTCCAAGAGACTGCCATATTCCGAAATGACATAATGTCTGCTTTATAAATGTAAAACAACAATAAAACAAAGTTCACTATTTGCATTGAAATAAGCAGTTAAATTCTGGGTCTATCTACCACATTAAAAACGCACGAGTGAACCTACATTTTAAAAAATAAGATACAACATAGAGCCTGAAATGACAGATTTTATACTAACAAGGGTTGATCCCATAATTAATCTCGCGTTAAAGAGTTAGAATTTATTTCCTGTACAGTTAGTTTCTTACGAGCGAAACGAAGTTACGGTACCTACAGTCGTTATAATTTTTACGACACTCATGTTAAAGGAATTGTGGCGGTGGTGTAACGGTCAAGACGTACAGGTGGTGAACTTGTCTCTTTATTATATCTTTTAATTACATAGCATTATTTGTGATTATTCAGTGTGCCCTTTATTCCCTATAATTTATATAGCATGTATAGAAAGTAGTATTCATGATCCATCACTGCAGTATGCGTACAGTATTGTCGTTTGTGAGTACCTAACGGGGTAAACTTTTACCTACCGCACCGGCAGCCTCGCGTAATTATGTTGGCAACATCAACACGGTAGAAAATATTAATCAAGATGTTTCGTACAGACCCAGAAGTAAATAAATACTCTATGGTTGACAGGTTCTTGTATATACACTTGTCCGCATAGTGAAAAATATTGCCCTCATAGACATGACAAAACATTTGCGTTGTCACATGATTGCCAACATTATCACGCTTGGCCGCCAGGACGGTAAGTAAAATTTAACCGCCACGGAATGTGGGAATTCCAATACTTCCTGCTCAGTAACTGGCCTGTCTTTGTAATAATAATAAGAATAATAATGAATAAAAAAGATAATAACGGTCATGCCGCAAGACGGATCTGTTAGCCTTTCAATCATAAATCTAAAGTGGTTTTAAGTCAAGCAGGTACTTCACAAAACCAAGTTTTATTTAAAAAAAAAAAAAATAAAAAAAAAAAAAAAACAGTGATCTTCCATAGAGCACAAATCAAGTTTTTATTACAGGATATATATATATATATATATATATACTTTGCAAAACATATTTAATTGCATTTTAAGTGCATGGCAGAGTGTTCATTGAACCGTTTTTATGATATTTCTATATAGTTCCATTCTCTAATAGCGCGGGAAAAAGAAACACCAAAAGCTTTTCGTCTTAGATCTGATTTCTGTTATCTTATCCTGAAGAACATGTCTCCCTATGTAAGTGGGTACTAACAAAATATTTTCGCATTCGGAAGAGTAAGATGGGGACAGAAATTTCGCAAATAGGCTAAATCTTGCCGCAACGAATATCGCCATTATTTTAATAATTTCCACTTCACAGTGAAAAGATACAAGGAAACGAAGTATACATTTTCCATAGGAACCTATAGCACAGAGCTTCACACTACCAATATTACATAAAAATTTTCTTACACCCGCAAAATAATATTTAGAAAAGTAATAACAAAAAGTGTTCCGCATTCATTGTTTCTGTAGTTTTATTAATGATTGCTCGTGTTGTATCTTGTGTATTACTGTCTTTTTCTGAAAACGACCAATTATATGTGCCGGCATAGCATGTGAGAAGGCAAACATTTGCTTCTTACCATACGACATGCATATTAATTTTGAGCATCAACCATTCATATTTGCGTGCTGCCGCGGCGAAAAGGAATGCAAAATTTAATTACAGCTACTTTAATAAAAACCAATTTATTAAACATAAAAATGTCAGCCCTCAGTTAATGGGAAAGCAGGAAATATCAAATGTTTAATATTTTCTGCTACAGTTGCTGTCGTTGTACTATGTTAGTGGTTATATAGGTATATTTTTGACGATAAATGGGCCCACACTATTACAAAACATACATTGTTTCACGGTTTCATGGTTTCGAAACCACAGATGGTACGGTTTCATTTGTTACGAAACCGACAGATGTTTCAGTTTTCCCATCTCTAATGTAACTAATGCAAATATCTTACAGACATTAATCGCAAATTCATTGGCGGTGGCGACTTTAACTGAAACCTGTCCTCCATCTTCGTCAATTTTGGAATGCTACTTCTCCGTTAAAACTATACGTTAAGTCGACCTTCTTACTCTTAATGCATTGAACTGACAGTCGCCGCGGTGGAGTAGCCGAGCGGTCTAAAGCGTCTCGCTGCGGAGCGCGCGGTTGCTCGCCGTGGAGGTTCGAGTCATCCCTGGGGCATGGGTGTGCGTGTTTGTCCGTAGGTTAGTTTACCTAGGTTTAAGTAGTTTCTAAGCTACGGACTGATTACCACGCAGTTTGGTCCGATAGATTTACAAGCATTTGAACATTTTTGAACTGACAGTCACAGCAAAGTATGTACAGGATGTCAAGAAAAGGACTCCCTGATTTCAAAATTAAATATCTCGAAAACAAAGATCGATAGAGGAATGCAGTAAATGGTATGTTTATTGTCAAAGCTGTAAGAAGTTTATACAGCAGTTTGAAATATTAGTTACAAAAGCTGCTAACAGATAGTGCTGTAATCGCCCTACGTAATGCGTAGTATAAATAGTGATCCGAAGCCCAGAGCGAACAGTTCCACTATTGAAACGTGAAAGGAGGTTAGCGTACCGAAGGAAGAAATTAAAGCTACAGGTTAGAAGTGAGTCCTACGGCAACAAGGCGAAGTTTTCAAGCACGATTTAATGTTCCAAAAGGACCAGATACGAAAATCATTCGTATGCTCTTCGCAAAATTTCAACGAACAGGCAGCGTAACTGATGATCTAGTGGGGCATGTTGGCCGCAAGCAAACCGCAGTTACGCCTGAAAATATCGCCACAGTTTCTGGAATTATTCAGCGAAATCCAATGTCATCCGTCGGTAGAATAGCATCTGAGACTGGTTTGAAGCGTTCCAGCACGCAGAAAATACTGAGAAAGAGCCTACACATGTTTCCATTCAAACGCACCAGGGCATACCCATACGAGCTGTACAACAAAGGGTTGTCTTTGCTAATCAGATGTTTACAATGATTGATACTGAAGGATTTGATGTTGGCTGCATCTGGTTTACAGATGCACGCTTCCACCTGAATGGATACGTGAATAAGCAGAACGCGATTTTGGGGCTCCGAAAAGCCATATTGGTGTGAAGAGAAACCCCTGTAGTCTCTTAAAGTTACTGTGTGGGCTGCAGTATGCAGCAGAGGCATTATTGGCCCTTTTTTTCACTCGAGAAACGGGCACTGGTGCACGTTACGTTGCAATTTTGGAACAATTTGTCGCCACACGGCTAGCGTTAGATGATCGACCAGGCACCGAATGGTTTATACAAGATAGAGCCCGACCACATAGGACCAAACAAGTGTTTCGCTTTCTTGAGGAATACTTCGGGAATCTGGTCATTGCTTTGGATTATCCCAAATTTACTGGTGCAGGCATAGATTGGCCTCCATATTCGCCGGATTTGACTCCCTGTGACTTTTTTGTGGGCATTCTGCCACGCTGGACGAGCTCGAATCGGCGATCTCTGTGGCATGTAAATCCGTTTCGGTTGAGACACTATGAAATGTGATGGTGAATTTCATTCTTCCTTTGCGCCACCTCTGTAGTGCCAATGGTGAACATTTTGAAAACATTGTGATTTGATTGTTTGCAAAGAGTGTTTTCATACGATTATTTCACTTACGTATGCTGATATGAGCTGTACAGCGTACAGCGCCATCTGTTAGCAGCTTTTTTAACTCTTATTTCAAACTGATGTATAAACTTCTTACAGCTTTCCCAATAAACATACGGTTTACTGCATTCCTCTATCGATCTTTGTTTTCGAGATATTTAATTTTGAAATCTGGGAGCCCTTTTCTGGACACCCTGTACTTTTAAACAATATACTTTCTTAATTATTAACGGCTAATTTGCACTCTTTTAACGCTTTGTACATCACGGCAAAACCGTCGGACATTATTCCTGTTTTTAAGTGACATAAACATTAGATCTACAAAACGAGCACCTCTCCAAAACTTAGGAAGATGGCGGAGGCAGGCTTCACTTTTTCAGCGTAAGGGCGTCTTCCTGCATTCTAACCTCCTTGAGTCTTACATAATTAATTGTTTTGCACCGGTTACGTTTTTCTTTTTTACAGCCGGAGACTGGTACTTTTGTTTTACACGAGAGGTGCTTCTCAAATGGGTAAGAGCGATTTTTCTTTGCTCCTCATTTTCCGCCCCCAGTAGTGAGTCCTTTGCTTTCAGATATTCTTTTTATATATCGTTGCTTACCCAGTCCTCTGTTCACTTGGAGGAGATCTCCTTTACATTTTTTTTCTTTTTTGACAGTTTTAAATAATTAAATAAATAAAAATAAAGAACGTATGTTTGAAGGAACAGACGTGGCAGTGACTTACAACTGTGAGATTAAATAGAAGGAATTTATTCGCAGTTGCAAATTTGAATCAGCATCAAGTGTGGTAGTAAATGGTAGCATACAAAACCTTTTCCCAGACCAGGACTCGAATCAGAAAAAAATGTTCAAATGTTTGTGGAACTTATGGGACTTAAATACGGGGTCATCCGTCCCTAAGCTGACAAACTACTTATGAACTAGCTAAGGACGGCACAAATATCCATGCCCGAGGGGGAATTCGAACCCCCGACCGCAGTGGCCGTGCAGACCGTGACTGGAGCGCCTTAGTTCCCTCGGCCACCGCGGCCGGCTCGAATCAGAATTTTCCGCTTTTCGGTAGCAGTGACGTTGACCATTACGCTGTGTGTGCACGCCTCCTAAACCGATCCAAACTTCCGTATACTATACATTGACCAGGATTGGTTCTCAACTCCCGCCTCAGTCACACGATTCGCAAACATTTCGTAACACATTACACTTTTACACATATGACACTATACACAGACATCTGGGGTGCACATCTCCTCCCGGGGGCATGGGGTGGCGTCAGGAACGGCATCCGGCCACCCCGTAAATATTCACTCACGCCAAATCCCGATTTAACAAAGAGCCGGCCCTGCATGTGCGGTACATGGCCAAAGACAAAGAAAGTAAGGGAAGGAGGGCCTGACTTAAGTAGCAGTAGTGCATTGAAATTACGCAACGGTGACAAGGAAAATGTGATCCGGCCAGGGATTGGAACCTGGGTCTCCCACTTTGGGCCGGTGGTCGCCTTAAACACTTGGCTACCTGCGAACGCCTCCCGTTCGTGTCATATTCTCACAAATAGAACGGTGTGGTGTCTGTTGTTTGGGACATGCTCGAAAGAACAGACACCACGACAATGTATATGTAACAGTGGCCAGCCTTACTGCGGCTCATTTAAATACGATGTGTAATGCCCGTGTTTATTGGAGTAACCAATTCAAATGTACTTAAGACATGGGGCTAGAACAGTCAAGTAAAATACAGGAGATGAATTCGGAATTTCGAATATGAATCAGAAAGAGTTGTGTAATTTAATGCTGATACATGTTCATAAAATGAGTTAATTTCTTGTAGTGGCGGCAATATTTACTTCAGTTTATGTCGCTTCCTTTAGATCAATTTATACGATCTATTTCTTATCTGACATGAAATTACTAACAGATCAAATATGTGATACGACATTCTCTAAGCAAGAATTTTATTAAAGGCTGTTTTTGAGATGCGATGTCAAAAGGGAACTGGAAATCGGGAAATTCGGTGTTAGTTTGAGATCCCTTGACGTGAGTAACCAGCTATTTGACGTTCAAAGTACGATATTTTCTATATTCAATCTGGGTCAATTGTTCTCCCAAACCCTACTGCAAATCGACGTCAATGATATAGGCTTTAAATTAATGAGCTTTCTACTGTTGCCTTTCTTGATTACTGGTTTGAAGTGTTTAACAATGATTGTAGGAACAGCCCAACAAATTACACTTTGTTTAGATACTTGATGTAGTTTTCGGTACCACAAGATTAAAATTATTACCTAAAATGAATTATTGAGTAAATTACCTGACATTGGTATGATATACTTTATACAATAATTTTGGCCCACTTTAGGTTACGGTACTAACACTAGAAGTAGGCCTTAGCGATGGCCTTTTGGCAGCTCGAACTTCAAACCGTTGTTCTGACACGGAAGTTAAATACATGACTTTGTAAAGCAGACATTTATCTACAACTTTGCTCTCTTATGATTGTTTCATATCGCGTATCGTTTAAGAGATATTTGCAAAAATAACGGCGATTTTGGGATGTCTGTCTGTCTGTCCGGAACATCTTCCCACTTTTTAAGTCAAACCGTTCGACTGATCAGCACCAAATTTAACAGACATAATTGTAGGCCGCCAGAGACCAGAACCTCTCTTTTTCATTTTTTTGGACAAAAAATACCTTATTAACACTAAAAAAGCCGTTTGTATGTAATTGTAATTGCAAACGAGCCGTTCATCTGAAACGAAAATTGAATAACCGATTTTGAAGAGGGGCACATTGTCCACAAGTTCGCTCTGTTATGTTTTATTTTTCACATCTTACATCGTTGCAGAGATATTTGCAAAAATATGGGCGATTTGACCATGTCTGTCTGTCTGTAATGTGTCCACACTTTTTATGTCGAACAGTTCCATCGATCGGCATCAAATTTAACAAACATAATTGCAGGCAGCCAGAGATCAAAATATCGCTTTTTCAAATATTTCGGGCAAAAAATACGTTAGTAACACAAAAAAGCCGTTTGTAATGTTATTTTAATTGCAAGTAAACCGTTCATCTGACACGATAATTAAATAGAATTTGTAGAGGAGAAAATTCTCTACAATTTTGCTCTCTTACGTTTTCTTCGTATCTCGTATCGTTTGAGAGATATTTGCAAAAATAACTGAGATTCGACACAATTGAATTTACGAAAACCTGCCGTTCGGAGAAGTCGTGTGACATTCCTTGCCCAGAACTCCCTCTCGCTTACGTCATCTTGCGTTTCGTATTTGATGATTTTCTTATTATAACTTATATGTTGTCATTTCAAAGTAATGGCGCACTGGCGAATTAACAAAAACACGTCGTTCTTCGTTCGATAAATGATAATCCATTGTCTAAAATGCCATATTAGAATCAGTTAACAACTGTAATTAATAGTACGAGATCATAGGATGACTTTTCTAACTGTTCACTGTGGTGTAGTTGGCAGCGCGTTGGATATGGGCGATTTGACCATGTCTGTCTGTCTGTAATGTGTCCACACTTTTTATGTCGAACAGTTCCATCGATCGGCATCAAATTTAACAAACATAATTGCAGGCAGCCAGAGATCAAAATATCGCTTTTTCAAATATTTCGGGCAAAAAATACGTTAGTAACACAAAAAAGCCGTTTGTAATGTTATTTTAATTGCAAGTAAACCGTTCATCTGACACGATAATTAAATAGAATTTGTAGAGGAGAAAATTCTCTACAATTTTGCTCTCTTACGTTTTCTTCGTATCTCGTATCGTTTGAGAGATATTTGCAAAAATAACTGAGATTCGACACAATTGAATTTACGAAAACCTGCCGTTCGGAGAAGTCGTGTGACATTCCTTGCCCAGAACTCCCTCTCGCTTACATCATCTTGCGTTTCGTATTTGATGATTTTCTTATTATAACTTATATGTTGTCATTTCAAAGTAATGGCGCACTGGCGAATTAACAAAAACACGTCGTTCTTCGTTCGATAAATGATAATCCATTGTCTAAAATGCCATATTAGAATCAGTTAACAACTGTAATTAATAGTACGAGATCATAGGATGACTTTTCTAACTGTTCACTGTGGTGTAGTTGGCAGCGCGTTGGATATGGGCGATTTGACCATGTCTGTCTGTCTGTAATGTGTCCACACTTTTTATGTCGAACAGTTCCATCGATCGGCATCAAATTTAACAAACATAATTGCAGGCAGCCAGAGATCAAAATATCGCTTTTTCAAATATTTCGGGCAAAAAATACGTTAGTAACACAAAAAAGCCGTTTGTAATGTTATTTTAATTGCAAGTAAACCGTTCATCTGACACGATAATTAAATAGAATTTGTAGAGGAGAAAATTCTCTACAATTTTGCTCTCTTACGTTTTCTTCGTATCTCGTATCGTTTGAGAGATATTTGCAAAAATAACTGAGATTCGACACAATTGAATTTACGAAAACCTGCCGTTCGGAGAAGTCGTGTGACATTCCTTGCCCAGAACTCCCTCTCGCTTACGTCATCTTGCGTTTCGTATTTGATGATTTTCTTATTATAACTTATATGTTGTCATTTCAAAGTAATGGCGCACTGGCGAATTAACAAAAACACGTCGTTCTTCGTTCGATAAATGATAATCCATTGTCTAAAATGCCATATTAGAATCAGTTAACAACTGTAATTAATAGTACGAGATCATAGGATGACTTTTCTAACTGTTCACTGTGGTGTAGTTGGCAGCGCGTTGGATTGAAATGCACATGATCTGTGTCTCGGAACCTGCCACTACCTAATTTTTTTTCTTCTTTTGTCCTAAAAGGCTATCGGGCACTCTTATTAATTAAATAGAGTTGTTGTTGTTGTTGTTGTGGTTGTTGTTGTGGTCTTCAGTCCGGAGACTGGTTTGATGCAGCTCTCCACATTACCCTATACTGAGCAAGCCTCTTCATCTCCACATAAGAACGGCAACCTACATCTGTCTGAATCTGCTTACTGTATCCATCTCTTGGTCTTCCTCTGCGATTTTTACCCCACACACTTCCCTCTAATGCTAAATTCACAATTCCTTGATGTCTAAGAATATGTCCCACCAATCTATCCTTCTTTTAGTCAAGGTATGCCAGAAATTTCTTTTCTCCCCAATTCTGTTCAGCACCTCCTCATTAATTACGCGATCCACCCACCTAATCTTCAGCATTCTTCTGTAGCACCATATTTCAAAAGCCTCGATCCTCTTCCTGTCCGCACTGTTTATCGTCCATGTCTCACACCCATACAAGGCAACACTCCATACAAATGCCCTCAGAAAGGACTTCCTTAGGCTTAGATCAATATTCGATGTTAACAAATTTCTCTTTTTCAAAAACGCTTTTCTACCCATATCCATTCTGCATTTTATATCCTCTGTACTGCGACCATCATTTGTTATTTTACTGCCCAAGTAACAAAACTCATCTACCTCCTTTATTGCTTCGTTTTCTAATCTAATTCCTTCAGCATCACCTGATTTACTTAGACTGCACTCCATTACCCTAGTTTTGCTCTTGTTAATGTTCATCTGGTATCTCCCGGTGTCTCCTGGTCTCTTCCACGTATACAACCTTCTTTTGTGATTCTTGAACCAGGTGTTTGTTATAACTAAATTATGTTCCGTGCAAAATTCTACCAGGCGGCTTCCTCTTTCATTCCTTTTGCCCAGACCATATTTACCTACTATCCTCCCTTCCCCTCCTTGTCCTACTACCGAATTCCAGTCTCCCATAACAATTAAGTTTCCCTCTCCCTTAATTGTCTGAATAATTTCCTTTAGCTCCTCATATATTTCTTCGATTTCCTCATCATCGGCAGAGCTAGTTGGCATATAAACCTGTACTACTATTGTCGGTGTTGGCTTCGTATCTATCTTGATAATGATAATGCGATCACTGTGGTGCTCATAGTAGTTTACCCGCATTCCTATTTTCTTATTCATTATCAATCCTACTCCTGTGATACCCCCAATTGATTTTGTATTTATAATCCTGTACTCACCTGACCAGGAATCCTGTTCATCCTGCCACCGAACTTCACTAATCCCCACTATATCTAACTTCAACCTATGCATTTCCTTTTTAAATTTTCTAATTTTCCTACTCTATTAAGGGATCTAACATTCCACGCTCCGACCCGTAGAATGCCAGTATTGTCTTTCCTGATGATCACATCCTCCTGGGTAGTCCCCGCCCGGAGATCCGAATGGGGGACTATTTTACCTCCGGAATATTTTACCCGAGAGGATGCCATCATCATATGTTCATACAGTAGAGCTGCATATCCTCGGGAAAGGTAACGGCTGTAGTTTCCCCTTGCTTTCAGCCGTTCGCAGTAGCTGTGTGGCAAACCCACATTAGCTGATGTTACAAGGCCAGCTCAGTCAATCATCCAGACTGTTGCCCCTGTGTGTAAGGTAGTTCATAAGTACTTTGAAAGTTTAGAGACTGTTGATCCCGCAGTTAAGTCCCATAAGTTTCACAAACATTTGAACATGTCCAGGATAATGGACTTACACGAATATTTCAAGACTAAAATTAGTCAATTCGGTTCAGCCGTTCTCGATAATATAGTGTCTACAAATGCCATATTAGCATCAGTTAACAACGGCCATCATTAATAAGAGAGTAACGAACGCAATTTTTAAGTACTAGCCGTAGCGTGGTAGACAACGCATTGGACTGTAACGTTGAAGGTAGGGGTTCGGAATCCAGCACTACCTAATTTTATTTTCGTAAAAGGGTTTCAGACACACTTATTAATTAATGTTTTATTATTTGGGTTATTATATTGGTCCAAAATGTTCGCAAAAACTTATAAAACTACTAATTCAAAGTGGGCCGTAAAACACGTCAGTGCGATTTTTTATAGACAAAACCATATGTAGAAATGTGAAGACGTAAACTTATGAGCCATATGCCATATTTCCAAAGGCCAAGAAACATAGGCACACATACTAACCAGAGGCTAGTAAAATTTTATAAATGAGCGGCTGGCCGTTGTCGAGCTGCCGTACTGCTCGCCAGCCAACTGCGGCCACAACTGCGCATGCGCCGTACATTGGCTCCCTGTCCTCTCTCAGTGCTTATGTGTAACACAGAAGCATTAATACAGATAATGTGGAAGACGAAAAACATTACATTTTATGAATAAGCAGTTAACAGACAGGAGTTTTCTGTTTTAATATTAGCTGATGTACAAGATATGGGCACAGAAATATTCAAATACACAACAAATGTTAAAATGTGGCTTTAACAGATGTTTCCAGATAAGTAGTAAAAGAACAGGCAACGCTTGAAGACAGGCTTATTAAACAGTGAATATTATATGAAATGGAAGTAGAAAATATTGTTACCGGAGATACACGAATAACCCAAACAAAAAAGAAAAAATGGCACTGACGTGTTTCCCGGCCCACTTTAAATTCGTAGTATTATCATTTTTTGCAAACATTTCGGAGAACAATAATAATGCAAAAATAATAAATAATATAGTCATATGATTATGACTCTATTATTGTGATAGTATCTATGCACCCAATACGTTACCCTTTTAGGAAGAAAGGAGAAAAAATATTTGCGAGTAGTGGGTCCCGAACCACAGACCATGTGCTTCACAATCCAACACACTTCCCTCTTTTTTTTTTTAATAAACTTTTATTTACTCTATTCCTTGTACATTGTACTGTATACAGTGAACATCAATTATAACATCTTGGAATACATATGCACAAGTAAAATACTTTACACAGGTACTCATAATGATATACTCACACATAAACAATCATAAAAAAAGAAAACATGTTATTTACTCCTATTTTACAGTTCAATTTTTAAATAATTTAACCTTAGCATGTAGGCTTCTCAAACACTTTCAGTTTTTTCCTTGTAGGTATCGATATAAACTTATATTCAATTAGTCCATGTATATATATTAACCTATCCCCATTCGTTCAAATACGATAATAAGCATGTTTCCATATTTGGTTTTTTGGTCCATATACTTGCTAAGTTTTTTATATTCATCCTGCATGTACAGTTTGAAGTCAATGGTGGTGTCCGGTCCAAGATTGTTAACGACGTAGCTCACGTACTTTCCCAATAACCAGTATACTGCGTTATTTTTTTCTCTGGAAAATATCTTGCATCTGGTCTACATATTATGGATGGAGATACGTATTCAGGTGAAGTTCTTGTGAGGAGTGCTATTTGCGCTCTCACCCATTTCCAGTTATTTAAGTTTCCACCACAGGTAAATCTGTGTATAACTGTATCAACAAGATTGCATCGTTGGCATAGATCTGTTTGATTTATACCGATTCCACAGAGTCGTTCGTTGGTGGGAATTATATTATTGACGACTTTGTACCAAGCTGTTATTACGTCCGAAGAGTGTCCTTTTAGATTAATATTTCGCCATACAGCATCCCAGTCCACATTTCTTGACCTATCTTCTATTTTATTCCTTCTTTCACATTTCTTTCTTTCATTCATAATAGCCCTTGCTGTTAGGTGACTTGACCACGAAAGTGTATGGTTGACATAACTCATTTCGATATAAAAGGTCCTCACGTGTTGTAAGCAAACATTGATGTTTCTTACATCGATTGGAGGTTGAAGACTTGACAGTTTAAGAACATCGAAAAGTTTACTTGTAATGCTTCCAGGTTGCTGCTGTATAATGTTCATCGTCCGTTTAACGAAGAGTGCTGATGCTTTAGTAGTTACGTCTACAAGGCCTAATCCACCGTGATTGGGATCTAGAGTGGCTACTTTAGCAGTGACTCTAAATACTTCTCCTCTCCACAGAAAGTTTGTAACTTTTGACATAATTTTTTTAGCTATCATTTTCTCTGAACTTGATTTATGTGACGTGATAAGTTATCCATTATGGCCCCTTGTACTTTATTCGCTGCGTCCTTCCAGTTTCTAGCTGCCATTTTCATCACATTTGCCATGAGCACTATTCCTAATGTTTTTTGTTGGCTGACCGAGGTTGCCCAATCGACATTTACATGGTCAAAGCCTCTCAGTTTCAGAATTTTACTTTTGTTAGCATTTATATTTGCTCCTGAAGCCTGACAGTATGTTCTAGTCACGTTTTCTAATGTACTTATTTCATTGCAACTTCGGACGACAACGCCTACATCATCAGCGTAAGCTCTGATTACTGTCTTATGGCCAGCCATTGTTATGCCTGTCAAATTTGCATGCACATTGCGAAGCAAGGGATCAAGTGAAATAGCGAATAAAAGCATGGAAAGAGGACTTCCCTGTGTAACACCTCTTTTTATTTCTATTTGTTTAGTTGTTCGTCCATTTACCGCTATTCTTGCATGTATCCCTGTTGCAATGTTTTTGATCACGCGGAGAGACCGCTCATGAAAACCCAGTTTTTGCATATTTTTAAGCAGGTATGTGTGATTGACAAGGTCAAATGCTTTATGGAAATCTAAAAAGATCAATGCACATTTGATTCTATTCACATCAGTTATTGAAATGATATCTCGATATTCAGCTATGTTTTGAAATATAGTCCTACCAACTACACAGTTTTGATGCACACATGATTTTGTTTGCAAACGAAGAAATTCTTCTATTCAGAAGTCTGGCGATTATTTTATAATCTGTATTAAGCAAAGAAATAGGTCGAAAATTATTTAACATTTTATTTTCTTTACTTTTTGGGACAATAACAATTTTAGCTTCTTTAAATTCTGTAGGTATTGTATGGCCCTGAAGAATCTCGTTTGCAATGGCTGTTACTTTCTCTCCTATAAGTGACCAATAACGTGCATAAAACTCGGTAGGCAGCCCATCAGGTCCAGGAGATTTTCTTGGAGGTGAGGTTTTCACAACGTCATGGACTTCGTCTTCACTGACTTCTGAAAGAATTTCTTCATTGTCATTTTCGGTAAGCTGTGACGTGATAATTCCCAAGCAGTCAACAAGAGAGTCTTCATTTACAGCGTTGTCAGCATAGAGTTCTTCATAATAGTGATGAATCTCATTAATTATGTCCTTTTGTGATCTAAGGTTCATTCCATTTGTAGTTCGGATTTCTTAAATAAGGGTACTCCTTCTATTTCTGGCGTGCTTTAGCAAATGATATAAAGAGGTCATTTCGTCTTCTGAAGCGGTTTTAGCCTTAGATTTTATTTTCAGCTCTTCCATCTGTTTGCGTTTTATGGTTAATAATTTAGCTTTAACTTTTTTTATATCCACCAAACGAAAGGAGGACTCTGATGCTTGATCATAAAGGTTCCTCAACAGGCTGTAGTAATATTCTATACTTTGTTTTATATCCTTGGTCCTTTGTGCGCTGTATTGCATAAGGACTCTTCTCAACTTTGGCTTCGCCATTCTATTCCACCACTCTAATATTGTGGAATATCTACCTATAGCACGCAGACATATCATCCATGCATGTGTTAACATTTCTTCTAATTCAGTTTCTTGTAACAATGAGACATTTAGATGCCACTGATTTCTAAAACGATGAATCGGTTGTACCATTAGATTCAAGCAAGCCTTTACACTGGAGTGATTTGAAAAATATACAGGAACAGTTTCAACAGTTAACAAAGATGATTCAAGATTCTTCGAAATGTAAAATCTGCAGGAATTATGAGCAATTTATGTATACTGTACAAATGCGGGATGTTTGATTTCCCACACATCCTGTAAATTCATGTGTTTGACTAGTTGTTTTAATTCAGCAGAATAATTAAAATTTGGTTGCTGGTCCCTCTTATTAAGAACGCAATTGAAATCACCACCCATTATGAGATTCTGTGGATTTTTTCGTAGCAGATATATAAGTTCCTCACTAAAAAAACTGCGTTCGGTCTGTTCTATGGGCACTGCCTGAAGGGGCATATATGTTGATTAAAGTCAAATCAAATAACTGTATGCTTATTCCTCTTCCTGATTCTAGACGTTCTACTGTTGTGACTGGAATACCTTCTCGTATCAAAATGGCAGTCCCAACACTCGTGTCGTGTGACACATTTATATATTCAACAAACCCTGTAATTGTCAGTTTGGGAATCACTACTTCTTGCAGAAGGGCAATATCGGTCCCTGATTCATATAAAAATTCCCTAAGTGCTGCTATTTTTAAATCTGATTGAATTCTGTTTATATTTATAGTGGTGATAGTATAGGCCTGAGGCATGATGTACTCACTTTTGTAACCTGGTCTCCTTATCAGTTATGCAATGAAAAACAAAACAAAAACAGAAAAATTAACAGTTCTATGCAGTATTCGCTGGATTCGCTGGATCTGGAGATTTGTCATGTGTATCAAAACAGCATTGAGTTTCGTTAGATTCATCAGCTAAGTCATTTTGTGATCCACGTCTGACGATATCATGTCTCACATTCTTTGTTTTGGTTGTGTCTTTCCCAGGTTTAGATTTCACATGAGTGCGTTGAACATTGAGATTAGACTGAAGCTTTATTTTACGACGTGTGGCATCGTGAGGTTGCAATTCTACTTTGAGATTTTCTGTTTTTGAAATCTTCTCTTTGCCATTGTCAATTGTTATGCCCTGTTTATCAACTAATGATTCAGTACTTTTGTGTCCCAACTTCGTCGCCGCTTTTGTGTCCCAGCCTCGTCATAGGTGTCGGTGGCCGAGTGGAATGAGACCGACACAGGAACAAAAATAGCACGCTGGTGCAGGTACGGAGGGGGGCAGCCAGAAACTATAAACACTAGAGTAAATTAGAAAGAGATATATATTGCACAGAATGTAACAATACTTAACTTTTACATAGTACTGCAGAATGTTGATACAGAGTTGTTAGAGGCCTGCCTAGTGCCTGTACGATAGCAAAGTCTTCACTGGTGCCTATCTGATTACGAAGGTCCTAACTGGTTGCTATCTCAGTCCCAAGTGACCGGTGTCTTTCAGTGGTGGCCACGAGCGGGGTTGCAGCAGAGGGCGCTCGTGGCTGTCGTCGTGAGAACGCCGCGCCGTGCGTGCATGGCGGCGCGCGGCGAAAGCAGGTGGCGCGCACTTTGTACTTGTGCGTCACCACAAGTACCACTGACATATATCTCCTGAGGGCAAATTTCAGGAGTAGGGGGCACGTCAGGAAAACTTTGCTGAACAGTTTTATAGACAATTGAATGTTGTTCTGTACGACCCACTGCTTCTGCAGTTAGTTCGGGCACGTTACTTGATAAAACCCCACTTGCGGACTCGCTTTCTAACATAGTTTTCGAGACTTGAGTGTCGATTTCCATCGACACTACCTCTTTCTGAACCTCTTGCTGAATCTCTTGCTGTATCACCTCATCGCATTGTTTTTGCTTACGTACTGAATGAGGTGTGTCGGATAATTCCGCGTCTGAACAGCTGTCAGTATTTGCATGCGGTCTTTTTTTCTACTGAACATCACTATCATGACCAGAGTCAATAATAGGCTTCTTAACTAATGGTGAAAACTGAGACTTATCTTCGAGAGGGACATAAGAACAGCTTGATATATTTGCTACGTTTTCAGTCTCATCCGATTGCGCCAGAACAGAAGGCTGTAATACATCACTAACAGTAAGCCTCTGGCGTTGTTTTAAATTACTTTTTAACACAAAAACTCGCCGAGGACAGTCCTGTCTAAAATGTCCAGACTCATTACATATGTGACACGTAGGTTCCTGTCCTGAGTACACTACTTGTGCTCTATAACCACCCACAACGATGTGTGACGGAATATTTGCTTTAACTTCCATCTCCACCGAACGAATGCCATTGAAACACTGTAATTTATAATGCCTCGACCACCTTCCATTTGTAATAGACTTGATTGTGCCATATTGACTAAGTACATCCTTGATTACTTCATTATCAAGTTCAATTGGGAGGTTCAACACTCTAACGGTCGTATAAACTATATCGGCTCTCCAAATAGATACTTTGCTTTTCCTGTTATCCCTATGAGTTAACTCGACTTCATTACCCCACTTCTGTAACAGTTTATCAATATAAACAGGGCTCAAAAACTTGACAAATATACAGTATTTATCGTTGTCTAATTGAAAAGTATGGACAGATTCATCAGTAACACCGATTACCTCAGTTTTCCAATCGTGAATTTCCAGCGACGTCGGCTGCACATTGCGGGTTTCCTTGTCAAATGAAAAAACCAGTGTATTCTTCGGTAGATTAGTAGACATGATGCCAGTAACAGGAGAACTCCGGTTAAAAATAAACCGAAATCCTGTTAATCACCAGCAGAATGGAAAACACCACACGTAAACACGAAGCAAAACTCGTGTTCTAGCAGAACTAAACACTGTTTAAATACTAGTTATTCCTATACTTTTAATTATTTTTAAAGTTATCCGAAATCCGTGTTGTTTATTTTGCTCACCAAAGATACTATGTAGACTACAGCGAACAGTTACGAAATTCGTCCTGTATTTTCTTGCTATTGATGGCTGTTGTTAACTGATGTTAATATGGCATTTTTACACACTAGATAATCATTTATCGTACGAAGAACGACGTGTTTTTGTTAATTCTTCAATGTGCCGTTGCTTTGAAATAACAACGTGTAAGTTATAATAAAATCATCAAATACTCAACGCAAGATGGCGTATGCGAGAGAGAGTTCTGGGTGTGGAATGTCACGTGACATCTGCGAACGGCTGGTTTTCGTGAAATCAATGGACGGTGTCAAATCAGCGGTATTTTTTGCAAAATATCTCTCAAACGATACGAGATAACAAGAAAACATAGGAGAGCAAAGTTGTAAAGAATTTAGTCCTCTAGAAATTCGGTTATTCAATTTTCGTGTCAGATGAACGGTTTGTTTTTTGTATTACTACCGTATGTTTTGTCCGAAAAAAAATGAAAAAAGGAGGTTCTGGTCTCTGGCGACCTACAATTATGTCTGTGAAATTTGGTGCTGATCGGTTGAACGGTTCGCCTTAAAAACGGACACACAGACAGACATCCCAAAATAGCCGTTATATCTCTGAAACGAAACTATATATATATATATATATATATATATATATATATATATATATATATATATATGAGAGAGCGATGTTGTAGAGAATTTTCTCCTCTGCAATTCAGTTCAGTTTTCGTGTCAGATAAATGTTTCAGCTGTTATTTTCATTTAAATTTCCAGCTGTCAGAAAACGATCGCAAAGGCGCACTTTTAGTGTTACTACCGTAACCCAAAGTGGGCCAAAAAATAGGGATTGTTGAGTAACGGCTTCAAAGCACCGATAAAATCTTTATTGCGTAAATGTAGCTGCTACTTGAGAATGAAATTATCTTTCAAAGAAAAATGTTAGAAAATTTCCAATTCCTCAAGAACATCGAGTTTTCATCCTTTACTTTCTGTGTGCAAAATACTGACATCGTGAACATCGTTTGGTTTGTGATTTGCAATTAGCAAATGGTCGGCAAAGGAAGAGTTGTAAACGTTAGTACCTTCTTTTCTCTATACAGTGTTCTTTACATCTGGCAGTAATAGCCCCTCCAGTCTGTCCAATGTAATATGCAGGACACGACCCACATGTAACTGTATAGACACCGGATTTTTGTAAGGGCGGCTCATAGGATTTCAAATTATGAATGAGATTACTCTTAAGGCTGTTGGAGGTAGAAACGGCTACATTACAATTACACTTATTACTAAGAAGACGTCGTATTCTACAAGATACGAGACCAAGAAAAGGGATCGGAAACTACTATTTGTCTTTTTGATCGGTGATAGAGTAACCAAGGGTGGTAACTTTTCTTAATTTTCGTGTGACAAATATTATCTACTAAAGTAGGTTCATAGCCATTGTTCACAGCAATAGTTTTGATCAGCCTGATTTCGGAATCAATATCTCACATCGTTCACTGGTACAGGAGACGCTGGTTTCTAATTCTTCTCTTCCGTAGTACTCTGCCAGGCCTCCTCTACCCAGAAGACACGAATAATGTGCAGTGTTCTCACATGAAAATTCGCTAATTATTTTACATAACAACTAACCATCAAGGTTGAAAGCAGATTTCTTTGTATTTATAACACAATACCGCTACAAAATCAAAAGAAACTAACGCAGCCGTAACGTATGCTCCCAGTGTCCGCTGAATATTCAGGCTATTGTGAATTTATTCGCAAAATAGAATGGAATATCGCTTTATATGAGAGCTTACATATTGTTTACCAGCAGCTTTGTATACCAGAGGATGAAATTTGGTCCATGTCGCAGAAAACGTTGCACAATTTTGATGTTGCTTCAAAGCAACACTGCCAAATGAATTATTATTCAATATCTGGTGATAATGATTATTATTATTCTTTTTTTTAATGATAGTAGTTACTTTATTTCCTTTGGTATAATTGGTTTATTGATTGTTGCTGTCTTTGGTGGAAGACTTTTGTCATCATCATCATCATCATCATTAGAGACTTTTTATGCCTTTCAGTGTTCAGTCTGGAGCAAAGTACCTCTGATAAAATTCCTCCGTGATCCCCATTCAGTGCTAACATTGATGCCTCGTCTGATGTTATGCCTTTTATTTCAAAATCATTCTTCACCGAATCTAAGTACTTTCTTCTTCGTCTACCTCGACTCCTCTTACCCACCGCTGACGAGCTCATGAGTCTCTTACGTAACCTTGCTTTTCCCATGCGTGTAACATGAACCCACCATCTCAGTCTGTTCGTTCTAACTGCTTCATCTATGGTGTTCATTCCCAGTTTTTCTTTGATTTCCTCATTATGTACACCCTCCTGCCATTGTTCTCATCTATTAGTGCCTGCAATCATTCTTGCTACTCTTGTCTTGATTAATTTTTCCTGTACCTTATTTCATTGTTTAAAGTTTTTGACTTTATGGACTATTATTTTAGGTTCATATTTTGGTTATTAATTTCTGATTTTATTTATTTTTATGAATTATTTTCCTTGAATTTTTTATCTTACGTTATATTTACTGGTTCAATAAGTCCCGTATTGACTGCGATATGGCAATGATAATGTCATCTCTGGCGCTGTACCGGAGCCTTCACATTGGCGAGGTGATCTGAGTCACTGGGGTGTCCCAGAATCTCTCTTCTCCCCGGCTCCAAAGGGGTGCTGACTGCTGAAAAGGTGTTGCTTCGCAGGTTGTCTTGCAATATATGATGGTGCGCTGTTCCATGAAATGTCGTTGCGCTGGTCGTCCAGCTCTCAACCAAAGTGCAGCAGTAGTACAGTGCAATACTCATGGAACCGCTTTGTGTCGACAGAGCCTCCCAGGAGCGCCAGTGATGTCCCGACCAACGCCCACGCTCCCCACCACGCTGCTCAGTGCCCGCTGGGGTGTCTAAAACAAGGGCTCGTTGTTTCCTGTAGTCACGGAATCTTTTAAAGCTTTGCCCCTTCAATTATGGAAGCGCGACTATGACGCAAGCGCTATTTGCGGCGTTGCACACAACACTGTCAACGTCAAGGCCGGTTTCGTTCACTATGTTTGCTCCAACACTGGTAGGTAGAGTTGAGACCTCCGCAAAGTATTATTTTTAGATAATTTCAACTGGAGCTTCTGAGACTAAAAGGAGAATCCCAACTTTAGAATACAGTGGATATTATTACCTTGTAGTCTCTTGTTGTCAGTGATTGGTCATCAGCTTTAAAGTCTCTATATATATATATATATATATATATATATATATATATATATATATATATATATATATATATATAGGGTGTTTCACTAAGTGTGCTTGCCTCTGTAACTTATAAAATAATAGATAACGGGAAATTTTTATGCGGTAGGTCAACACAAAAAATGTTACACTATCTGCGGAGCTATGAACATAGTTTATTGTGTCAGTTTCCAAAGAGTTACACCACAAAGATATAATTTTTTAAATGGAACAATAGCTTTTTCTATCGTGGATTGGATCCGTTTAAACCAGCTGCGTCCAAATCAATTTAAACCACATTCCTATCGCTGTTAGTTTGGGAGCTACAACCCTTCAAAGTTCCGGGGGCGGAGGCTGCGATAGCGCAGCTTAGTGGCCGAGTGGCTATCCCCTGGGGCACGGCCCACTGTCTCATGACCACCAGCCAGTCAGCTACGCTGTCGTAGCCTCCACCCCGTAAACTTTGAAGAGTTGTAGCTCCCAAAATAACAGTGATAGGAATCTAGTTTAAATTGATTTGGACGCAGCTGGTTTCAACGAATCTAATGCACGATAGAAAAAACTATTGTTCTATTTAAAAAAAATATATCGTTGTGGTGTAACTCTTTCGAAAATGATACAATTAACTATGTTCATAGCTCCGCAGAAAGTGTAACATTTCTTGTGTTGACCTTCCGCATTAAAATTTCCCGTCACCTATTATTTTATAAGTTACAGAGGCAAACACACTTAGTGAAACACCCTGTATATATACCGCTAACATAACCCTAGATTAATATTTATCTGTTGTTGCCTTTCTGTAGATTGTGATGCTAAAACTTCACTGGCTACATAAACACACGTATTAGTAGACAATATAATATCTCACTTTAACGCCCCGTTCATTAAATAGGCACAAGTTTCGCCAGAAGAGATTTAGGAAAGTCACGGAAAGATTAAATCTTGATGGCCAGAAGCGTGTGCGTCGTATACCCGAATGTTAGCCTAGTGTGATTCTAGTATGTCACTGTGCTCGGTATCTCCTTGAATTCATTTTTCCTGTCGGTCCGTGAAACTGGCTTACCAATCAACTGGATGTATTAAATTTTTATTGAATTAAGTCATACTATTACACTCCTGGTCATAAAAATTGCTATACCACGGAGATGACGTGCTACAGACGCGACAGGAAAAAGATTCTGTGATATGCAAATTTTTAGCTTTTCAGAGCATTCACACAAGGTTGGCGCCAGTGGAGACACCTACAACGTGCTGACATGAGAAAAGTTTCCATCCGATTTGTCATACACGAACAGCAGTTGACCGGCGTTGCCTGGTGAAACGTTGTTGTGATGCCTCGTGTCAGGAGGAGAAATGCGTACATCGCGTTTCCGACTTTGATAAATGTCGGATTCTAGCCTATCCCGATTGCGGTTTATCGTATCGCGACATTGCTGCTCGCGTTAGTCGTGATCCAATGATTCTTAGCAGAGCATGGAATCGGCGGGCTCAGGAGGGCAATACGGAACGCCATGCTGGATCCCAACGGCCTAGTATCACTATCAGTCGAGATGACAGGCATCTTATCCGCATGACTGTAACGGATTATGCAGGCACGTCTCGAACCCTGAGTCAACAGGTGGGAACGTTTGCACGAACAAAATGTTCAAACGTTTGTAGAGCTTATGGGACAACTACAGGGTCATCAGTCCCTAAACTTAAAACTATTTCTGAACTAGCTTATACTAACAATGGCACGAACATCCATCCCTCAACGGGGAACGGCCTCGCACATCGTAGCAGCATGGTCTATCAGCTCGGAGATCATGGCTGCGGATACCGTTGACGCTGCATCCCAGACAGGAGCGCCTGCGATGGTGTACTCAACGACCAACCAGGGTGCACGAATGGCAAAACGTCATTTTTTCGGGTAAATCCAGGTTTGTTTACAGCATCATGATGGTCGCATCCGTGTTTGGCGAAATCGCGGTGAACACACATTGGAAGCGTGTATTCGTCATCGCCATATTGGCGTCTCACCAGGCGTGATGGTATGGGGTGTCATTGGTTACACCCCTCGGTCACCGCATCGACGGCACATTAAACAGTGGTTGTTACACTTCAGATGTGCTACGACCCGTTTCTCTACCTTTAATTCAATCCCTGGGAAAAGGTTTGTGCATTAGGTATGTATATGTAGTCGCAGAAGTTGGTGGAAAATTAACGCTTTACTCCATGGATACTTGCAGGAAAAGAGGAGAATGGCACGGTCCAAAACTTTGCAAACATGATGACGAAAATACAGACAAAGCGCCAAATACTCCTCTCCAGTAGATTATTTTCTCTATATGTAGACCAATGAGGAACACGAACCCCACTACTCCGCAATAATCATACAATTTTACATATGCACCGGCCCGCATACGGAACAAATCGAAGTGTAATACGCTTTCAGTGCCAGCAAAAATGTTCAAATTTTTGTAAAGCGTATGGAACTCAACTGCTTGGTTATCAGTCCCTAATCTTTCAAACTACTTATGAACTAACTTATACAAAGAAAGCACAAAACTCCATGTGGGAGATCGCGCGATCCGCAACGTGGCGCTCCAGGCCGATCGGTTCACTGCCAGCATTAATACTACAGGCAGTGGTAATAAGTTGCACGAAGTGGAATACACGGTTGTGACCGTTTTGCTTTGACTTGCATGCTGATATTCATCGTTCCTTTTTGTGGTATGTAGGTTCGTCTGCAGCTGACTGTAACTTACGGTGGTTACAGGCAACGTCGATCCCTTAATATTATCTGTAGTTCTGGTGTTTATTTTATTTGGTGGGAGGGGGCAGGGAGGGGGAAGCACGTCATGGCACATAGCCAGGAAAATGTTGTAACTGGGTTTTTGCTGCGAATTCTTATCTACTGTAGGTAACAACAGGAGAGGCCTGTAGTCCGCCGTCATTGTATCCATCAACAGCGCTACACCACTATTAAAAATTTGAAAGTTTGGGTTCGAAAACCGTTTCTGAATATTGATTGTCTTTAGAAATGTAAAAATCAAAGTTGTCCGGCTATTTTATTATTATTGTGACACCAGAGACAAAGCTGAAATGCTACCTGTTGTACAGAAAAGGTTTCGAATGAAATTTCATGTCACTTCCGAGTAATAAAGAGTGACAAAAATGTGATGGACGAAACTAAAGGTATAAAAATAGGCAGACTTCTTAAAGACAAAATTCACCTTGATTGCTCAGCTTCTTCAGATCACTTTGAAACCCTATGGATTAACAGATAAGAATCAATCCATTCCACGGAAAGTCGCACGAAATAGCCGCAAAAACCGGACTTATAATTTAATTCGAAAAATTAATGGAAGAAACTAAATCAAGATTCGACAGTAAACCTTTAAGTACAAAATTTGGAGAAATTTTCCATGCAGGCGAAATTATTCACCCAGAAGGGATAAATCAGAAAGCTAACAAAGAAAGAACAGCTAAATTGCGAAGAGCATACAAAAATCAAATGGAACAGATACAATAGAAGATATATATAAAAATGCAAAATTAAGACACTGCAATACAGTCATAAAACCAGAGGCACTTTATGCATATAAAACACTAATAACTGGCGGCTGGTCACAAATGAAAAGCATCAGGAAAGAAGAGAGGAAAACTCTTAGAAATATTAAATTTTCCATTTCTCAGAAAAAATCACAGATACTATGATAAAGAGAGGATTAAAATTCTACGGTCACCTACACAGAATGAACAATAACAGTCTGACAAAGAAAAATTTAAAATCATTGTCAGCCCTGAAAATCCATAACAATTTGTTATAAGAAATAGGTATTGCTACAAAACCATTAAAGATAGGATGAACTTAGTAAACGAAACCAAAAAGGAAAAATACAGGATAGACAGAAGCACGCAGAAAAGATCACAGTGAACGAATGAAGAGAATTTGGGAAGAAAAGAAGAAGAAACATTTAGCAAATTAATTTCAAATGCGCTCCGTAGTTGGCCACAACTCAAAAAAAGAAAAAAGTGAATTCCTGGTAACGTTACAATGTCCTAATTTTTGTCGACTGAAACAGTGTAAAACTGCTAATATTTATTTCCATTCTCTCTCGAAATTAAATACAATTTGTGAAATTGAGAGATTGGTACTATTTATAAATGCAAATCACGATTGGGGTAAATTACCGAGCGACACGGCATTAAATTTCAAACTCTATATTCCACACACATATTGAACAGATCACAATACACGCGTGCTTTTAATCCTAAGCGATCCCGAGTTGGAAACAGAAGAAGGAAAGTGCAAGCACTTTTATACTATGAAACAAGACAATGCTTATGCTTTAATATATTATTGCTTTGACCTCTTAGTGTTTGCGTTATTCTTTTTGTTTCATTCTTAATTTTTTTTTACAATATTAGACCAAAGCCGTTAAACTGATGAAATCAAACAGTACGTTTCCTTTTATATTTAGGTCTTTAATGATTCATCGCAACAGTTACATTGAATATTCGGATGCTCTGACCTATATAACAGATTAGTAGTTGAGATGATGATTCTCGTATTATCTTTTCAAAGACACAGTAGTTCTGGGTGTTTTAATAGTATATATGCAGATCGGGTTTCCTAGCCCGGAACCACTCTCAGAATAATTTCATTGTTCTAGAAAGTACTTTAAGTGATACACAGTGCCTTTCTAACCGATTTCTGCCAGCTACATACTGATTAGCCATTCCTTACTCTTTTGTAGGATTATACTGGTCTGCAAAATTAAGGAAACGTCGATACTATGAGTGTAGTACACTGACTAGTGTGAATCATTGTAGTGTACAAAGATAGTGTTTTTAAAGCGTGACAGAAGTATATACAAAACATTCATAATAACGCTTTGAGATTGGTGTGATTTTCATTATCCATTCCCACCGCAATTCATTGCTCATTCCCTCAGCCAAAATTATGGAGGAATTTTGATTAACTTTTACCTTCGCCATTGATCAGTGGCTTCATTTTGAGTAACCCTTTCGTCTCACCCCCCCCCCTCCCACACACACACGTCGTCAAATCACAAATACAGGTTTCGTTTCGGGCCATATGGTTTGATTAAGGCTATTCTGGATTAAATACGGGAATCATTAGTTTTCCAATACACCCCCCTTCCTTTTTCTAAAAAGACTAGTAAGGCTGCCACAATTTTTTATAGTGGAACGGTCCCTCCCTAAGCAATACCAACTGGGTCGCGGTCTCTGCAGCATTATAATCCTGATACAGAACGATATCGATACCGGAACATCCCATAATTCTAGCACAGAGCAAGGTAACCGCTACCAGAATAATAGAAGGAAAACAAATATAGAGTAATACAACAGTACTGTGCAACAATATTCAACAATATTTTCGGCCTTAAAAAGAACTATTGAAATTTCAAGAAACGTACCAAACATACACACAAACACACACAAACACATGTAAACAAATAGTCAGAACCACACCCTATTCACAGCCTAACATCTATCCAAAATAAATAAATAAATAAATAAATAAATAAATAAATAATAATAATAATAATAATAATAATAATAATAATAATAATAATAATAATAATAATAATAATAATAATAATAATAATAATAATACAAGATGGTTGGACACATGAACATTACATAAACAGTGAATCTTACATAGTGAAACAGCGCACTAAGAAACATAGTTGCTACAAACTGATCAAAACGAATTTCATGAAACCACAAAAAATAGGTATGCATACTTCTTGAGAAATACCTTCCACCTCTATAACAGTTAACAAAAACCTACCCACAGCAAATCTGAGATACAATTTAAAAAACGAGATGAGAAAGGAACATGTTCAGGTTATGTCTCAACGTTTCTCACATACTGACATGTAAAAAGCCTTAAAATCAATTATAAACGCAGATGACACACTGAGTAGGAATTAAAATTATTCCAGAAATATCAGACAGTAATAAAAAATACAAAATCTAGTTTTAAGGTGTGTGGCATAGCATCTACAATCGCTATAGATATATCATTAGTGTAATTAAGTTAACCTCAAAAATTTTTCAGATATCAAAATTTGAAAATCCCTCAAGCGTTATTGACAGATGCAACAGTGAAAGCAAATCCCACTGACGATGTAGCATAATGTTTCGGTAAATTGAAAAAAAAAAAAAATGTGTTTGCGCAAGGCAAACCTCTACTTCACGCCTTTGTTATCAATCACAACAATCCACTGCTTCAGCTCTCACTTTAGAACGTCGAGAGCGCAGAAAAGCATTGTCATCGTAAAAGACGTGTAAGGTGTTGTCCCGTGCTCGCAATCCACAGGGCGTTCCCAGACATATACCTACTTAATGTAGTTGTTGTGGTCTTCAGTCCAGAGACTGGTTTTATGCAGCGCTCCACGCTATCCTGAGCAAGCCTCTTGAACTCCTTATAAGAACGGCAACCACCATCCATTTGAACTTACTGTATTCGTCTCTTGGTCTCCCTCTGCGATTTTAAATCTCCCAGACGTCCATACAAAACTGAGTTGATTTCTTAGAAAGCGTCCCACAAATCGATCCCTTTTTTTATTTAAGGTATGACAGAAATTTCTTTTCTTTCCAATTCCGTTCATTACCTCTTCATTAGTTACGCGATCCACCCACCTAATCTTCAGCAATCGTCTGTAACATCACATTTGAAATATCTATTTTAGACACAACTATATCCGAGCGGCCTAAGGCGCCTCGCTGAGGAGCGCACGGTTGCTCGACGTCGGAGGCCCTGGGGCATGCATGGATGTGTGTGTTTGTCCTTAGGTTAGTTTACCGTAGTTTAAGTATTTTGTTAGCTACGGACTGATGACCACGCAGTTTGGTCCGATATATTTACAAACATTTGAACAACTATTTATCGTTCATATTTTACTCCGTTACAAGCCTACACTCCCTACTAATTCCTTGACTTACTAACACTAGAATTAATATTTGATTTAACAATTCTTTCCTGTATTGCCCAAGTAACAAAACTTACCTTCCACCTATATAGTTAAGTTACCTAATGTAAAACCTTCAGCATCCATGCCCTAAGAGGGATTCGAACCTCCGACAGCAGCGGCCGTGCAGACCGTGACTGACACACTGCAGACCGTTCGGCCAATGCGGCCGGCTCCTCTACACTTGCTGACTTCAGACTTTGAAAGTGTTTATCCCAGTCAACATTGTTAAAAATATGTAAGGGATCCTATATGTAGGCAGAAATCGATTTTTAATTCATATTCATTAGCAGATTTTGTGCGCGAGAAAAAGGAGACGCATCACATGGCTTTGGCAGAGGGCGCGGGGCAGCGAAAGCTCGAGTATGCTGTATCCGTGGAACTGTTCGTTGCGACCGCCGCGCCTCTACGCCGGAGAGGTAGAAAGAATGTGGGTCGAATACAAGAGCCTTATTAATGTTTTTTATTTAACAATGCTTTGGTGGCATACAGACCTTATTAACAGACTAAGGGTCAACAGAAGTAGGTGCTGGTCATTTCATCTTTTTTATTTTTTATAATGTTCAAACAAAGGAATAAATGAATTACGATGCCTGTAACCAACACTTATGAATACTTCCAAAGATGTGCGAAGTTTATAGGAGATCTCGGCTGCGCGCCACTGTAGTCAATCGGCGTAGAAATCTAGACTAGACCTGTCGCATAGGAACCATGCTCTCATTATCAGCATTGAACTCATAATTATTATTTTCAAAGTCACTAAACAGTTTCTTTTATTATGTCGTTGCTAGTAATAAAGCCCCTTAGGGCATCCAGGATTTTATTTAAGTAAAATACCTACCAGTAACAAGTTAGTACGAGTTCCGTTTGGTTATATAAAACGAACGTGTACAGATACAGAAAAAAATACTGATTGTACAAAACTCTACAACTGTTAAACTACTTTCCTACATAGCTTCCGAAATTTTATAGGCAATTGTCATAGCATGGAACAAGGTTTTGTGTGCCTTTTTCATAGAACGTTGCCGCCTGTGTATTCAACCATGTGGTAACATGTTCTTTCAGCTCGTCATTATCGTTGTTGTCCACCAAGGACAGATTTTAGGTGTAAGAAGAGGATTGATTTGATTTTTTCAGGGAAGCCAAAACAGTGATGGTCCAAACCGCCACTGCCCGCATCGAAACTAAGTTTATTGTGCGTTATCGCTCCCTGTATGTCTAGTAAAGCCAACCAATGCCCTTGAACAGTGCAAGGAGTCCCTTTACCAGTTCCTTATTAGACACCATTTCTTTGGGTCTGGTTGTCCCAAATGTTCTGTGCCTTTTACTCTCCAATGCAATGCATTCGAAGATTAGA
The DNA here is from genome assembly GCA_026315105.1 of Locusta migratoria. Lineage (NCBI taxonomy): Eukaryota > Metazoa > Arthropoda > Insecta > Orthoptera > Acrididae > Locusta > Locusta migratoria. Next base: position 710,579,801 of record CM048745.1, on the reverse strand, counting down.
TGTGATGCACTTTCATCACCGTCATCACAGATCCTACATTTAGGATCCTCTTCTGTTATTCCCATTGTAAGTAGATGTTTTTTGAAATTCCCATGGCTTGTCAGCAATCCAACCATGAGTCTAATCTCGCTCCCGTTCAGGCCCAGGATTGCAGACCTTCTTTTAAAACATGGCTTTGGCATCATTACCTTGCCATGTTTTTGTTGATGGACTTTGGTCCAATATTCAACGTGCTGTCTTCTGAGCCAGTTACGTAGCTCCAATTTGATCATTGCCTTGGTGATTGTCAGGACAGGTTCTGGTCCAATAAATGGAGTCTCTGCCCCCATCCTGGCTAATCTGTCGGCATGTTCGTTGCCACTGATCCCCGAGTGGCCAGGAACCCACAATAGGTTTACTCTATTGCTTTCCCCTAGCTCCACTAGAACCCTGTGACATTCTGCAACAATTGTAGACCTTGTTGCAGGAGCTGCCAGTGATCTCAGGGCTGCCTGGCTGTCTTAATAGATATAGATGCTACAATCGTTGTAGCACCTACGCAAATTCTCCTCCATACACGACGTGATGGTAGTGATTTCCGCCTGGAATACTGATGCCAGTTTTTCTAGAGAGATGACGCCCTCCAGTCTTGGCTGCACTCCATATGCCCTAGCTCAACACCTTGGTCCGATTTTGACCCGTCAGTGAACCAGACAATATCCCCCGTACGGTGTCGAACTATTTTCTCCCACTGCTCCCTACTTCCAATTGTTATATTGAAAGGCTTGTTGAAGCAGTATGGGGTTATAATGTAGTCGCCTGGCATTTCCCCAACCTTTCCTATATTTACCTCACTCACTATTTTAGTGTGTGATTCTGGATATCCCAAAGAGTTCCAGTTGTTGCCAGATTTGAGTCTGTATGCACCAGCCACTGCCTCCATCTTGACCCAAAGGTGTAATGGGGGCATATCCAGCATGGTTTCCAAACCAGCAGTTGGTGTGCTGCTAATTCCGCCTGTTATGGCTAAGCAGGCTAGTCTCTGCACCTTACCAAGCTCCTTAGCAGCAACCTGCTGTTCTACCTTCTTCCACCACACGGCCACCCCATAGGTGATCCTGGGTCTAATCACTGTGGTGTATATCCAGTTCTCCTGGTACTCACAAGAGTACCTCACAAGAGTACCTCACAAGAGTACCTCACAAGCCTTGGAGTAAATATTCCTGATGTGTGGGGTCCATGTTAGTTTCTCATCTAGAGTAACCCCTAGATATTTCACTGTCCCCTTCACAGGTAGTGCTTCATTGAAAAGCTTTAGATTCCAACTTGAATGTTGTATATGCTTCTTTGTGAATGGTACAACAACAGGTATCTTAGAACTAACCCCCATATCCTGTTTTCTGCACAGTCTTCCACAATGTCCAAAGCACCTTGTGCCACATTCTTTACTGTGTCAGCAAATTTGCTAAGTATTACTATGACAAGATCATCTGCGTATCCTTGGCAAAAGTACTGCCTAGAGTTTAATTCTCCAATGAGATCATTCACCACTAGATTCCACAATAAAGGGGAAAGAACTCCTCCTTGCGGGCAACCCCTAGTGGTGTTGATTACCATTTTTTCATTCATCATGGTAGGTTCTACCTTTCTTCCACTGAGCATGGCCCTAGTCAACCTACATATTGTGGTCCCTAGGTCATGCACCTCTGCTGCCCTAACCATGGAATCGAAGGTCGTGTTGCTAAAAGCCCTCTCGATATCCAGGAAGATACAGAGGCCTATTTCCTGAAAGTGTAGTGCTTTCTCCACCTTCCCAACGAGTTGGTGGAGAGCTGTCTCACATGATTTACCCGGCTGACATGCATGTTGGTTTGAATGTAGAGGAGCCCTACTTAACCTCCTTTCTCCAACATGCACATTAACCAGCTTTTCCAATGTCTTAAGAATGAAGGAGGACAGGCTGATTGGTCTCATATCCTTGGCCTTGGTTTGATCAATTCTCCCTGGTTTAGGAATGAAGACAACCCTCACTGCCCTCCAGGCATTGGGAATGATTCCTGCTACTAGGCTAATCCTGAATAATCTGCATAGGAATCTAATAAGATTATCTCCCGCTTGTAGCAGGAGAGCTGGAAAGATTCCATCGGGGACAGGTGACTTGAACGGTTGAAATGTTCCCACCGCCCATCGGACCTTACTGAAATCGACGCACTCCTTGGCCAGATCCCAGTCCTCTTTGCGAATACCTGAGAACCGTTGTCTCTCAGGAATCGCATTCTGGTCTGAGTTATCCCCCAGAGTATATTGAGGAAAGTGAGTCTTGAGGAGCAGTTCCAGCGTTTCATGTGCTGTCTTTGTATACTCCCCATCCTCCTTCCTCAATGTTCTTCCTGGATTAGTTGGTACCCTAGTGAGGATTTTATGAAGTCTCGCTTGAGCAACCGTGCCCTCCACTTCCTCACAGATTACCTTCCAGGATGCCTCCTTTGCCCGTCTGATGGCAAGGTTGTAATTGACAAGGGCCTCACGGTACTTTGCCCATTGTCCTTTGCGCCTCGCAAGGTTAAACAGTCTTCGTACCTGTTTCCTTTGCATTTCCAGGTTATTTTTCCACAAAGGCTCACTCCTATTTGTGCACTTCAATCTATTAAAAGAAGAGGATTACTGTTAATAGATTTTTTTTCCTACGATAATGCCTGACCTCACACACTGAATGTGACCAAACAATTCTTACGGAAATTTCAATGGGACCTGTTTGATCATCCTCCATACAGCTCGGACCTCTTTCCTAGCGACTTTCATCTTTTCTTACACCTAAAATCTGTCCTGGTGGTCAACACTTCAACGATGATAAAGAGCTGTTGCCACATGGTTGAATACACAGGCGGCAACCTTCTGTGGAGGATGCATGCAAAAACTTGTGGCACGCTATTACAAGTGCCTACAAAATTTTGGCAGTCATGTGGAAAAGTAGTTTAAGAGTTGTAGAATTTTGTGCAATAAAAATTTCTTCTGTATCTGTGTACAATTTCATGTTATAACCAAACGGAACTTAGTTTCTGGACGCGCCTCGTATTTCAGCTCTGCTACTAGCCCTTCCACCAGTACTGCACTGTGCTATATAGCGGCGAAGGGACTGCATCATCGACAGCATAAAAAAAGGAAAAAAAAAAAACTGGTAGAGGGGACGCCTTTACTTCGGCTCACAAGTCTGACTCAAAGACGGGTCAGCTTGCAGATTCCGGATGGACAGTGCTGGCTGGTAAATCCGCATGCTCTCTGGCCCATTTCTATGAATTCCGGACTACACCTATACACGATAGGTTTATCATTAGGAGGGTGCTCTAGTACTTGGCATCTCTTTATCTGGGAATTAACTTATTGGATATGTTTGACTCGAGAAGGGACTTGATCGATTTCACAAGGGAAGTGCCATTAAGAACTGCGAAAAACTGAATGTAAATTTTTGTTGTCGTGCAAACTATGTACAGCTGTTACAGAAACTGCAATTTTAATAAGTTACGGTTAGTGACACTAACAACACACGTTGCGGAGTGCGAAAGAGTGTGTCGTGGATCGTAATATGTTGACTGAACATAAAAATCCGTGGTAAGTGCCAAAAATGAATTTTTTTTTTTTTTTTTTTTTTTTTTTTTTTTTTTTTTTTTTTTTTGTGAAAATGTGGGCTACATGCCTAACACTACTCAGTAAAAAGCGGGCTATGTGTTATTCGATGTGGAAGTAGTTCTAATGTTTCTCACAAGAATGCCCGATGATCTACGTGCCACCTGTTGTGAAGTAAAATCTTGGTTATGTGCTAGTGCCCAGAGGTGCACGTGAGCTTTGTTGTTAGAGTTTGAGTTTCCATCGTTTATCAAGCAGTAACTGTTCATTTTTGGCTTTTTCTGCACTAGAAGTGATAAATAAGCGCCGTTAAAGTTCTTAAGGGAGTGTTTCTCAACGACGCAAGAAAAAGCATACAGCAGAAGGGAAGTCCTACAAGAACAGCCAGAATGTGACAGTGCCTGAGAAACAATATCCACCTATTGCGGTAGGTTTAAAGACAGCATCATAGACCTAGGTTGTCGTTTATTAATAGCTCAAAGTTGTATTCCTTCGACTTTTAATGTCGCAGTTATTTGTATATGCGTTTATGTTCTGAGTGCAAAGTAGTGAAAAACAGGTTATTAGACGCAGTGTTTACACTTCGAATGGCCTTCTTTTATGTAAGTTTCATGCCAATGCCCATATCTATGCAGAGGCATTGCCTTCAAACAAAAACTAAACATCTTCAATCAGTTTTATGAACTAGGAGATAACGTCAAGCAAAATTCGTATCCAATGGGAAACATAAGTATGAAACGTAGGCGACATGCGTCGTACACAGATTCGACAGAAAGTAGAAGGCAGGCCAGTGTATCATAAACAAGTGTGCAAGCAAACATTTATGTAAATCCATGGTATCACAAATCGTAGGGTTAAAACATTGGTTAAATCGAAAAAGTGTGGTGACGTTACGTACGTTGAACGTAGGGGAAATAAAACGAAAGAGAGGAAGTACACAGGTGATGATGCAGAGCGTATAGTTGAACACACAGCAATTTTGCCCCAAGAGGAAAGTCATTGCACAAAGGCCAAAATTCGCTTATGTGTTTAAGCCAAGATTTGAATTATTAGAGAATGTATGACGCCTTTGTTGACCTTCATGCAGACCAAAAAGTCCAATACAGCTCTCAATTTACTCAAATTTGGGGCATAACCCGGTTTTTACAGTAGGGATATGGCACATAGCCCGGTTTTTACAGTAGAGAGTATGGCACATAGCCCTATTCTTTTCATCAGGAAAATATTTTTTTCTTAAAGATAAAAATTAAATGGCCAATTCAGCTGCAATAAGTCTTCAAATATTAACGGTAGACACAAATTAAGCCGAAAAAAATTGCACTTACAGACAAATTGTTCATTTTAGGAGGTTTTTTGCGTTTTACTCAGAACGTTCATTTTGGCACTTGGCACGGATTTTATAGTCAGTCTACTTATGTCGTGCAGTCCACGGTTAACATCGCGGTGAAGAAGGAAAAGATGGAAGCAGATGTGGCGAGGTTAGCTGCAAATAAAACTGAGCCACCGCACTGCGCAGGGAGCGCGCTGAAAACAGACCGAAGTATTAGCCGGAGGGCTGTGGTACGGGTGCACACACAAAAGTCCGGAGTTCGACGCAGGAGTGCAGCGCCGGGACGTCACTGCCTGAGCTATGTCGACTGGATACAGTAGGAAAGCTCAATAAAGTAAGTGCAAAAAATTTATTGTATGTTGCTCCGAAGCGGCAGACTAACTAAAGCTAATAATATGTCGAATACTGAAGAAAATATCGATCAAAACGTAGCCCAGGAAAAATTAAATATGGAGAATCGAGAAAACGACGTTTCCATTAGGAGACTCTAAAGAGGGACCAGAAATTAGAATCAGTGATACAGTGAGAAGTGAGGAGCAGGAAACGGTAGCAGAACCACAAGGTCTAACGAATACTTGAAGATTGTTATCTAGGATCACTGTGTATATGGACGACATCGTAATTGCCGCCAGTAGTTGGCAGGAATATAGGGGCTTTTAAAGAAGGTAAAGTTTCCGGCGGTAACCTCACGAAAACCGAATTCGGAAAGGGAGAAATCCGGTCTTAGCGCACATCATATCGGCGAAAGGTATTAGATCTAGCCTTGCGAAATAAGAAGCCATCAGAAACTTCCCACAGCCAAGGAAGGAATGAAGCTTAGAGTTTAACGTCGCGTCGACAGCGTGGTCATTAGAGACGAAGCTTATCCTCGGCGTTTTGGATAAGGATGAGGAAGGAAATCAGCCGTGCCCTTTGAAAGAAAGAATCCCGACATTTGCCTGGAGTGATTTATAGAAATCACGGAAAACCTAAATCTAAGGGGATTTCAACCATCGTCCTAGCGAATGCGTCCCCACCCCCAGGGGCACACCATTCTTTGGTGAGTACGCGCTTGGCTGGGGTAGGGGTATACAGGGAGCAGCCAAGACTGGAGGGCGTCATCTCTCTAAGTAAACTGACATCAGTATTCCAGGCCGAAATCACTGCCATCAGGGAGTGTGTGGAGGAGAATTTGCGTAGGTGCTACAAAGACCGTAGCATCTATATCTATTCAGAAAGCCAGGCAGCCCTGAGATCACTGGCACCTCCTGCAACAAGGTCTAAAATTGTTGCAGAATGTCACAGGGTTCTAGTGGAGCTAGGGGAAAGCAATAGAGTAAACCTATTGTGGGTCCCTGGCCACTCGGGGATCAGTGGCAATGAACATGCCGACAGATTAGCCAGGATGGGGGCAGAGACTCTATTTATTGAACCGGAACCTGTCCCGACAATCACCAAGGCAATGATCTAATTGGAGCCACATAACTGGCTCAGAAGACAGCACGTCTGTCAACAAAAACATGGCAAGGTAATGATGCCAAAGCCATGTTTTAAAAGAAGCTCTGCAATCCTGGGCCTGAACAGGAGAGAGATTAGACTCATGCTTGGATATCTGACAGGCCATGGGAATTTCAAAAAACACCTACATACAATGGGAATAACAGAAGAGGACCCTACATGTAGGATCTGTGATGATGGTGATGAAACTGCATCACCTCTAATCTTCGAATGCATTGCACAGAACATTTGGGACAACCAGACCCGAAGAAATTGTGTCTAATAAAGAAGTGGTAAAGGGACTCCTTGCACTGTTCAAGGGCACTGGTTGGCTTTACTAGATATACCGCACAATAAACTTAGTTTCGGCGCAGGCTGTGGCGGGTTGGACCAAGGCTTTTTGGGTTTCCTGACAAAATCAAATCAAATCACGCGCTTGGCTACGACGGGGCTCCAGCCTTTGCAGCACTACTTCTCTTCCGTGTTGCATGACTACTCTCCCACTATCCCACTATCCTTTCCCCCTCTCTTAGGGACGGACTCTTGCGCCTCCTCCGGGAAACCAGAGATGTTTTGCTGCTTTGAATCTACCTGGATATTTCTTTCGCACTCTTTCTTCTCTTCTTCCTTATCTTGCCTAATTTTCCTCCACTTCGCCGTTTGAGGTTCTTCTTCTCTTCTTCTTGCTTCCTCCCTGTGCTTTCCTGAAGGCAGCCCACACGTTTGACGCGTAAAAGGTGACTGTGGTAACTAGTAAGTCCCAGCCACGGGTTGGCATGTATGGTTATGTCAAGGCCCAGGAGGGGTGACTGCCTGAGCTGTAACCTTTCCGATGTGCCGATTGGTCACTCCGTCGGGAGTTCGGGAGGTGTGACCCGAGGTGTGGACAATCACCTAAGGCTGGTGTGCTCCCATTGATGGGGGCCCTAGTAGGAAGGAGCGCGACATCGGAGACGTTGGCAATCATGGGGGATTTCTTCGCAATGGGATCCCAAAACAGAAAGTATAAGGATATGCAAGAGTCTCAGGATTCTAAAAATTCGGAAACTCCTCCGGCTGCACCTCGATAACTCATGGTAACACGTACTGAAGAAGGTCACAGTTTCTCTACAGTTAACCCAGTTGCCCAGTGAAGTCTTGGAAACTCTTGCGCAGTGGTACCCTATTGATTGAAACAGACAGTGCCTTTCAGGCTCAGAGGTTACTCAAGGCAATCCTTCTCCAGAGTTCCCCGGTACAAGTCGAGGTCCGCCGTATTCTAAATCTGCTTGATGGTTTGACCGAGAAGGAAATCAAGGATTACCTCCCCATTCAGGGCGTCGCAACGGTGCATAGGATCATGAACAGACCCAACAATGAATTGCCGGCCGCAGTCGGCGAACATTCTGCGGCGCGCCAATCACAGTCTGCACGGCCGCTACAGTCGGGGGTTCGAATACCCCCCTCGCATGTATGTTTGTGTCGTCTTTAGTATAAGGTAGTTTATAAGTAGTATGTAAGTTTAGGGACTGATGAACCCGCAAATGTCCCTTAAGCTTAACAAACATTTGAACAATGAATTGGTCGCAATCCGCAATGTTTTCTTGACTTTTGATCGAGTGACCTTGCCTCCCTAGATGAAAGTAGTTATGAGATTCTCAACGTCCGACCTTACATCCCGATTCCATCCGCTGCTACCAGTGTCAGCGCTACAACCATACCAGGCAGTCCTGTAAAATCCAGCTAAATGCATCACAGGTTGCAGGGATGCCCATGAGGGTTATTGTCCACCTCCTTCCCCTCGCTGCGTAAACTGCATGCCTCCTTCCGAGACTGTCACGTCTATCGTGATGAGCGAACGATTCAGGATATATGGATGAAATAAAAGGTACCGACAAAGGTTGCAAGGAAAATATATGCCAGTCGTAAACCGAGTACGATAGCATCTGGGACTTTCAGCTCAGTTGTTGCCACTTCATGACAACTGCAAGATATATCTACACAGACATGCGACCTACAGTTAGTTAACTAATACAGTCACATGATGGAATTGTCGTCATTTCCTGCCAAGAGCACACACCAGCCTATCAAACCTCCGCCTGCACCTGTGAAATCCTTGTCCACACAGACAGAGACACGGAAATCCAAGAAGATTTATACCCGTGAAGGCTTCCTGCGCCCATCTAGCTCACAACCGTCCAGATCAAAATGTTCAAATGTTTGTATAGCTTATGGGACTTAACTACGGGGTCATCAGTCCCTAAACTTACAAACTACTTATGAACTAACGAATACTAAGGACGGCACAAATATCCATGCCCGAGGGGGGATTCGAACCCCCGACCGTAGTGGCCATGCAGACCGTGACTGGAGCGCATCACTCCCCTCGGCCACCGTCCAGATCTTCCGGTATTCTTCTTCCACAACATCTAGCAATGCCCTTCCATGGACGGCCTCTGTATCGCCGGGTCGCACTGCCAGTGGTCGATCAAATTGCTGACCTCAGGCTGTCTCTGAAGCCACTGTCGAATTAATGGACCAAGATCCTCCACTCTTAGACCCAACTAACTGCGAGTATTCGCATTGTTATCCTCTGCAGTGGTGGGGGTGACTGTTCATTCCACCTCTTTCCATTTCTCTCACAATAGATATCCTTCAATGGAACATTCGCGGTGCACGGTCCAATAGAACGGAACTACAGCTTGTCTTGCAAACCTACTCCTCACTGTCTGCCATACTTCTCCTCAGTTCGCTTCGACCTTCCCTTCCACAGCAGGGGTTCCAGCTCATGGGGGCATCACGCTGCTTTTAAGAGACGATATCCATTTCAAAATCATCCTTTTAGAAACCCAGCTTCAAACAGTTGGACTGTACTCTCCTGGCGTCACCCTCTCCCTGTGTAATGTCTATACACCGTCATCCTCTGCTGTAACCAGGTTTGACCTTCTGCACCTTATTGAACAGCTTTCTCCTCCTATCTTGTTGGTCGGAGATATCAATGCCCACCATTTTGTGTCCCAACTTCGTCGCCGCTTTTGTGTCCCAGCCTCGTCGTAGGTGTCGGTGGCCGAGTGGAATGAGACCGACACAGGAACAAAAATAGCACGCTGGTGCAGGTACGGAGGGGAGCAGACAGAAACTATAAACACTAGAGTAAATTAGAAAGAGATATATATTGCACAGAATGTAACAATACTTAACTTTTACATAGTACTGCAGAATGTTGATACATAGTTGTTAGAGGCCTGCCTAGTGCCTGTACGATAGCAAAGCCTTCACTGGTGCCTATCTGATTACGAAGGTCCTAACTGGTTGCTAACTCAGTCCCAAGTGACCGATGTCTTTCCGTGGTGGCCACGAGCGGGGTTGCAGCAGAGGGCGCTCGTGGCTGTCGTGAGAACGCCGCGCCGTGTGTGCATGGCGGCGCGCGGCGAAAGTAGGTGGCGCGCACTTTGTACTTGTGCGATACCACACACCATCCACTTTGCGGCTCTCCACCCCTTTTGTCAGAGGGGCTCTTTTCTGTCGGATCTCCTCAACCAACCTAATCTCAACTGTCTCAACACAGACGGACCCAATTATCTTTCGGACTCCACATACATCTTTTCCCACTTGGACCTTTCCATCTGCACTGTACAACTGGCCCATCGCCTCGACTGGTCTGTTCTTTCAGGCACACGCTCTAGTGACTATTTTCCGTGTGCCTTTCGTCAAATGACGCCCTTCATTCCAAGCCAAGGAAAGTAATAGTATATACTGATCATAAAGCCTTGTCTTTTATTAACAGTTGAGAGTAACGAGTGGTAGGCTTAACAGATGGTGAATTGCTCTATAGGAGCACTGATATGAGATACAGCACGCAACTGGAAAAGACATTAAAGTGGGAGACGCGTTGTCTCGAATGCATATAGGAATGGTTCAGGAGGATACAGCTGAATGAAATCAGAGAGAAATTCGTCTGTTTTACTTGAAAGGAGAGAAATATGAGAGTAAAATAAAGAATATGTGTCACGAGCAGGATAAAGACGAACTGTTAGTCGTTGTACAGAAACAGTGGAAAGAGAAACGGAATGCTAAAACCGAAGAGTATTTGTGAAAAATGGTATACTGTACCATAGGGCGAACTTAGTGTGTGAGATCGTGAAGCTATGTTTACCTGAGCATACGACAGAGGATTTCCTGTGGTATATTCATAACAGTTGCGATCACTTTATACCTAAAAAGTGCGTCGAGGAGTTAGGAGAGACATGCATTTTAATAAGATGGTAAAGTGGGGCTGAAAGTACTAAAGAAGTGTGAAAAAAAAAACAGACAGCCACAGTTACCAGCAAGGGACAGGTGTATTATTCCAAAGAAGGTAGGTTATGAAATATTGTCATCGGCGGAATGAACTAAAAGGGTTCGACGTCTTTCTGTCGGTTCTACGGAGTGGAGACAACAGTATTACGGAAAGTGAGGTAATGGTAATAAGAGAAGGTTGGTGCAGAAGGGCATGGACTTTTGTCTACTCTACCAAATGAATTACCAAAATAGTTATGTTAAGACCGTGAAATGAGCAGGTAGAGCAATGCAACAACGTGACTTATCCGAAGCTATGACGTGGACTGCCACAGGAAGCTTAGAAGCGGGGCAGACACGGAGGGGTGGACGCAACTACTGGAGTTTCCCAATGCGTCATTTCCAGGACCTGAATGCTGACCATAGGAAACGTTAAAAGAAGGCAGGCCAATGGGTAACATCAGAAAGACAGAACCGTAATCTCCGGTTACCAGCTCAACGAGACAGGAGGCAGACTACAACTCAGCTGAATGCACCCTCCAGGAGGTTACACTTGGTAGACGCATTTCAGCCATACCAACACCTTCCAAAACGATTAACGATCTGGACATTGCACATGGAAGAATGGCCAAATATCCCTCAAGAGCTGACATATTCTCATACTGGCCGTGCCAAGAAGGTGTGCAAATGTACTGGCCGTCAGAGGTTATTACACACTATATTAGAGGGCAACGAGAATGAATTTTTCTTATTATGGCAGCCGCATGGTTACTTGCCATGTAAATCTCAAATTAAGGGTTGAGATAGCAAAATATCATACAGATTACAGCTGTAACCAATTCCTGAATAAAACACGTTACCCTATGTTATCTCATCTAATCCCCTAATTGTTTTGAGATTTAGAGCGTTCTCGGCAGTAGTTCATTCCATAATAGCTTTATTCACAAGAATATGCCTTAATTCGGTTCTGGTTGAAATTTAAGGATTTTATAAGTTAAGAATTCGAATGAGAAATATACACAAGAGATTCAAAATTCTTCAACATTAATATCAGACGTGACATAGCCTCTCATGACGTATTCGCCTATAATTATAAATTTCAATTATTAAACAGTGCTATTAATGACGCTGTTAAATATGTAAAGGCCACAGTTGGGATGATATGGATGTAAATTTAATTACACGTTATTGCGTTATGCGTTACAGTTTAATAACTGACATTCATTAAGTTGCACTACAACTACAAACGAAGCACACAGCAATATACCTCCCATCCTCGTAATGACACGACCAGTAACATTCGTCTAACAACCATTACTCTTAACGGCTTTTGCCCAGCCAGGCAGCTGCTTGTATTTCTAAGCTGAAGCTTCAGCACGAGCAGGACAACAGTAAAAAATTCGGCAGCGGAATATGCCGTGCTGCACACAACGAGATTTTGTTGGCAGAGCGTTCCCTTTTCTCTGATGTTACGGCAGAGACAACAAGCTAAAGAAAAAGATGAGCACGTCCTACGCTTATATTGTCATGTTGGACGCCATTTAAAGTAATTGCTTCTCGTCTGAAAGAGAGGAGAAACTGTTAAGAGCTTTTCAAGTAGTCGTGGACAAAGGTATGCAGGATAACAGCTGCCCCCTTTCCTTCTGCGACGAGATAAAAATACTTTATATAGCCAACGGAGCACGTACAATAACGTCCGGAATTCCTGATAATAACCAGCTTAGAGCTATTTTCGGAGAAAAGTATTTTTAAACTTTTTCTTGAACATAGAAAAGAAGTAGTTACACGTTTCAGGTGATGAATATGCTCTTAAATGGTGACTTTATTACCCAAAAAATAACCTCAAAAGATTTCCACATTAATTACATTAGCACGAAATCCCCCAAAAAATCTCCCCTTCCCACCCAAAACTATATTAATAAATACAACAATAAAATTAAATTAAATTAAAAAATCCTGTTTTCTTTCTTTTTATCGCTGCAATTGACATTTTATCAACACGTCTTACTCGCCTCCATAACAGATGTTTCGTCGCTAACGTATACCAGTGTGGTTGCTCTTGGCTCGGAGGAATACACTCACAAATCACCGTTATTAGCCTTTGAGGACAGGAGAGAGAGGGAGAGAGATGTTAACCTGTTTTTGCATCAAAGTCTAGGACTAAATTCCTTGCCTCTTCTTAAAGTCTTACCCTTAACTAAAAAATGTTCAAATGTTTGTAAATCTATCGGAACAAACTGCGTGGTCATCAGTCCGTAGCTTACAAACTACTTAAACCTAGGTAAACTAACCAAGACAGAGACACACACACACCCATGCCCCAGGGAGGACTCGAACCTCCACGGCGAGCAACCGCGCGCTCCGCAGTGAGACGCTTTAGACCGCTCGGCTACACCACCGCGGCTTACCCTTAACCACCTGTCGCGGTTTTGTTTCTAAATTTTGTTCATTGTTATTCGCATGAAACAATCAGTTCGTGGAGAGCGGCAAGCAGCTCCAAATAAAAAATTAAGGTAATATTTTTTCTGCTGGTGGTCTGTGACGTTAGGAGGTTACATAATATTAGCTAAATTACAATCATTTTTGTTTTTTAGGGTACCAACGTCTCGAATGGAGGGATATATAGTCCGATGGATAGACGAAGTTCATTAGATTCCGAAGTCTTATTATAAATACTGAAACTTCTGAATGAAGACTGTAGTGATGTACAAGATGTTGCAGTGGATGACGTCATTGATGACGTCAGTGATGCTAAAACTGGAAATTTTGATGGCAAAGGTCAGCCAATCTACCGATGCACTTTTACGACTCATGACGTCGATAGAAGGTACGCACAGAAACGTGACGACCGATAACTAATTCACGTCACTGGAGCTACTGAATGTGCTAAAACAACAACAACTGACACTATTGGATACCATGAAGAAAAAATAAGCGTGAAATTTTGCCTCAGTTTCTTCCCTGGCATGATTGAGAAGTCGGATCGGCCGTTTTTGGCCTTACATCTTACACTAACATCTTTTGTGCGAAAGCCAAAGAAATCTGTGCTTGTAAACGAAGGCTTCCACGGCCGTGTCAATGTCAGTAAAATTCTTTGGGGGGTTCTGGCTGCATTGTCAATTTCGGCCACTGTTGCAAGGCTACAGAAATTGCTAAGTGGAAGATTCCTGGGTGCCTCATAATGTGTCTCAACAACCTATCCCTTCTCTTAGGGTAAGTCAGAAACTTCTTTTCTTCCCAATTCTATTGAGTACCTTCTCAATGGTTACGTGATCTACCCATCCAATCTTCAATATTCGTCCATAGCACCACATTTCAAAATCTTCAATCATATTTTTTTCTGAACTTCTTATCGTGCACTCCAGTCAAATACTTTCATGAAGGACTTCCCAACATTTAAAGTACTACTGGATATCAATAAATCTCGCTTCTTCATAAATCAATTTCTTCCCGTACTCAGTCTTCGTTTTATATCTTCTTATTTTTATATCCAAATAACAAAGCTCATTACATTTCGTTACCCTTGTTTTACTCCTGTGAATGTTCGTCTTATACCTTCTTTTCAAGACATTGTCCATTAATTTCTATTCCAGGTCCTTTACTGTTTCTAATAGCATTACTACGTCATCATCAAACCGCAAGGTTTTTATTTCTTCTCCCTGAACTTACATTCTTACTCCAAATTTCTCCTTGCATTCCTTTACAGTGTACAGATTGAACAACATGGGGAAAGGCTACAACCTACCTTACTCCCTTCCCAACACTAAAACCCCTTCATGGCGTACGACTCTATTAACTGTTGGATGGCTTCTGTAAAAGTTGAATATAACTCATTTTGCTCCCTTCAGAATTTGAAGGAGTGGATTACAGTCAACATTGTCGAAAGCTTTCTCCATATCTAAAAATGCTAAAAAGAAAGTTTCTCTTTCCTTAATTTACCTTCTAAGATAAGTCTTAATATGAGTATTACCTTCGTGTTCCTAGATTTGTCCTAGATTCTAACCTTCCACAAGGTCGGATTCCACCAGTTTTTCCATTCGTCTGTTAATAATTCCTGTTATTATTTTGCAACCACGCCTTATTGAACTGAAACTTCCGGGATTTTAAGGTTTGTCTGCTCTTGCTTTCTTAGAAATTAGAATTAATATATTCTTCTTCATGTCGCAGGGTATTTGCCTTGTCTCATACAGCTTGCATACCAGGTGGAACGATTTCTTCATGACTGGCTCTCCTAACGAAATCATCATTTCACACGGAATATTATCTACTCCAAGTTCATTGTTTCTGCTCAGATCTTTAGTGCTCTTTCAAATTCTTCTCACAGTATCGTACCTCCAATCTTTCTCTACTTAGTCTTCCACGAATTTCTAGAATACTGCCTTCAAATCTATTACCTATATATTCCGTCCATTTATCAGCTTTCCTGTCTATGTTTAGTACTGGATTTGCAGGTGAGTTTTTGATATAGTGCTGTTTTTCTTGTCTATAAATCATTCATTTTCCTGTGGACGGTACCTTTCTTTCCCATAGTTATACATTCTTCTGTAGTATTGCATTTGTCCTTATCCACTAATGCCTAGCCAGACTGCATGTGTTGCATTTCCTGTCACCCTTTTGCCTGCTTCACTTTTTATGTTTGCTCCTAACATCAGTTAATTTCAGCAACTCCTGTGTAATCCAAGGATTAACAAGCAAAATATTTAAAAAAAAATCGAAGAAGCGTTCTGCACAGTATTTACAACAAACGAACCTCGTTCGCATAATCATCTATTATACAATACTAGCGGTATACCCGATGTAGGCCGGATATTTACTTATTTATTCAAGCTTTAAGTTAGTACTTCTATATCCCTTCTCTCTCTCTCTCTCTCTCTCTCTCTCTCTCTCTCTCTCTCTCTCTCTCTCTCTCTCTCTCTCTCTGTGTGTGTGTGTGTGTGTGTGTGTGTGTGTGTTAATAACATGACATATTTATGGGAGAGTATTCAAGAAATAAGGCTGTTTTGCATGAAGTACGTATACATCTACATTTACATAGGATACCCTGCAAATCACATTTAAGTGCCTGGCACAGGGTTCATCGAACCACCTTTATACTATTCATCTCCCATTCCACTCTCGAATAGAGCGCGGGAAGAAAGAACATCTGAATCTCTCCGTTAAAGCTCTGATTTCTCGTATTTTGTTCTGATAATCATTTCCACTTTTGTATGTGGGAGTCAACAATATATTTTTGCATTCCGAGGAGAATGTTGGCGATTGGAGTTGCGTAAGTAGACCACGTCGCAGCGATAAGCGCCGTTCTTGTAATGATTCCCATCCCAAGTCCTGAATCATTTCCGTGACGCTGTCTCCTCTGTATCGAGACAGTACCAAACGAGCTGCCCTTCTTTGAACTCTTTCGATGTCCTCTGTCTGTCCTCTGTCAAACCCACCTGATAAGGATCCCACACTGGGTAGAACACCCAAAAAAAAAAAAAAAAAAAAAAAAAAAAAAAAAAAAAAAAAAAAAAAAAGGACGGACAAACGTAGTGTATGCAGTCTCTTTAGTAGTTCTGTTGCATATAGTAACAGTAGTATTCAAACAAAGAAAGCTTGTCATCAAGATTCAAATGATATGTAACCTTAATACATTCATTTGATTCAAAACTTGATTATAAACAATATTTACGGTTACTTGTACAAAATTGAATATGAATAGATTCTTTGGGGAAGCAGCCTCTTAGCAAACGACTTGTAGGTGTCTGTGTGAGGAAGATGGAGATTTTAAAACCACTGTACAGTATTTAATAGGTTGCCATGTGATTTATTAATTGTAACAGAAAATGCAAGTATAACTGGAAACTACAGTCTCTTGAATTTGTAGATCTGCCGGAAATAATGGGAATTTTTGTTTGGATGTACACAGTTTCATTCTTTTCCATTCCCTGTTAACTCTATTGTAGTCTCTTGCTTTCAGCTACAGCGGAGTATGCTTCACAGTTGGTTGCAGTTGTCAACAGCAGTGTCAGCTTTCAGGAATTTCTTTCACTGACTGGAATACAGGAGTGTAAATGGTAAATGTGTTAAAAGGTGGTGAAAGGTTTTTACCCATCGCAGTTCATACGAAATGCGACAATATAGTAATGAGACTGTTGTGAAAAAAGCTGCTTATTGTTTTAGTCAAGTTTAGTGTTTTATCCGTCAAAGTAGTTTCCTTCTGATTGCACCTCACTTATTACAGCGCTTCTGCCATTGATGGTAACATTCATGGAACTCATCTTCTGTAATATCCTCCAAGACCCTCGTCACAGCTTTTTGGACATCTTCTGTTGTTTTAAAATGGTGTCCCTTGACCGCCATTTTGACTCTTGGAAATAGAAAGAAATCGCACGGAGCGATATCTGGTGAATAAGGTGGCTGTGATAGTACTGAAATTCGTTTTGAGATTAAAAATTGCTGAACTGACAGAGCGGTGTGGGATGGCGCATTCTCGTGATGCCTATGTATAGTATATTGTATGTAAATTTCCTGGGATTACAATTTGTAGTGTAGAAATTATAAACTGTAATGTCATACCGAATGCCGTAGCTTAGTCTATGAGCAGCGGAAAGGTAATAAGGGAGAAATATTTTTCTTTTCATCGTTTTCATGTGTTTCTCCGCAAGAAGTGTGTGATACAAGTCGATAAGTACTCTCATTCTTATGTAATGTATGAATAATGCGTCGTCACACGATGAGGCTGTTTCTGGCGATTCCTATTGTTCTTGATATCTCCTGGACGATGTGTGTATGTGGTTCTTACCCTTACAGAAATTGGTACCTCACGGTAAAAAATATGTGTACCAAATTTGCTTGACATCGGTCCAGGGGTTTAGAAGAATCGTGTAGGAGAATTATTGCTTAATGCAGCAGTTTTTCGCGCATGTCATTGTTTATGACGTCTATTTCGTGAATTATGCGTTGTACATAATTATTACATTTAAGGTGACCGTCCTCATGTATTGAAGCTTAAGTGTACAAAATTTCATAGAGATTGGAACAAAACTGTAGATTTGTATGCAATACGTACACACAAACAAACACACGGACAATCTGATTTATCTGTAAAGAACTGTGCTCATGCTCTCGTAGTACACAGTTGTAATTTGTATGTGCGCTGGCTAACATTCCAACAGCCAAATGAAAGGCCGATTTGCTCACATTGGTTGTCTATTACTAAAGGCAACCTCAACAATATGGCACCACGTACTCTGCAGTCGTTGTCAATTTTTAACTGATAGAATAATCTATCCTACGGTATATGTTATCGATATGTTAATGTTCCAAGTATGTCAGTGGTACCCCAGTAACCAGCATACAGGTGGAGTACTTTATGTTCTGTGTACACCAGATACATGTGCTTCCGGAAGTTTTTATACAGATTTATAATTATAATTTTACGTTTGAAAATGAGAACTTGTTGTCGAAACTAGTACCCTAATAAAGTATGAAGTAAAATATGCGATCTAGGCGCTCTTCTATGTGAAGTGTATATACTATTTACAGATCGCTCCCCCTACTCGACTATGTCGAATGTTGATACTAGCTGAAAAACCTGCGTTGCCCGGCTATTTATTTATTTATTCCTGCCTTATTTATTCCCTTCTCTCTCTGTCTCTCCTTCTTTCTAAAATCAAGTTATATTTATAAGAGAATATATAAGAAATAATGCTGTCTTGCATAATGTACAAACTTACAATGCAGTATCCAAACAAAGAAATAAAGTAATTAAAATACAAATGACATATAAAATTCGTACGATCTGATATTTATTGAATTATATGTTGTACAGTTGTATAATTTTTCAGGTATGTATTGATTTGTATAAGTGCTGTATTTCTGTAAAATCTCTTGGGTATACAATTAGTAGTAAATAAGTCATGGATTAAAACTTGGTGCGTTATGGGCGGTCATCCATGAACGTTATTGTTCATATGCTTATGTCACTTGAACTACGTGTCGTACTGTGATACATTTTAGAAGGTACATCAAACTATGTGTATACTGTCTGCAAAATGTCTTGCGGCTACAATTTTTAGTGTACAAATTATAAATTGTAACGTAATAACGAATGCCGTAGTTTTAGTACATGAACAGCAGAAAAATACTAAGAGAGAAACTTTTTTCCTTTCATAATTTTCCAATGGGTGTCAGCGAGAAATAGTTCAATAAATGTGTGAAATTACGTGCAAATTTTGTTGCAAGTCGCTAAGTAATCTCGTACTCATATTCTGTATTCATAAAGTCTCGGCGCATTATGTGGCAGTTTCTTGAAACTCCTATTGTTTATGACGTTATATTTCCAGAACCATGTGTCGTGTGTGATTATTATCATTACAGAGTTGGTGTCGCACTGTAAGGAAGATGTGTACCAAATTTGGTTGAAATCGGTCGAATAGTTTAAGAAGAAATGTGCAACATTGTCGCTTAATGCAACAGTTTTTCTCGCATCTCATTGTTTATGACGTCATATCTCGAGGAATTTGTGTTTTACGTGATCCTTATACTTACGGCGTCCCTACTCATGGATTGAAACTTACGTGTGAAAAATTCCGTAAACACTGGAACCAAACTGCAGATTTGTATGCAATACTTACACACAAACAAACACACAAACATACAGACTTTATGATTTATATATATATATAAATACTAGCTGTAAACCCGGCATTACCCGGATATTTATTTATTCATACCTTGAGTTAGTACTTCTCCTATCCCTTCTCTCTCTCTCCATCTCTTTCTTTCTAATAATACGATATATTTATCAGAGAATATATAAGAAATATTACTGTCTTGCATAATATACAAAAATTTTAAGTACAGTATCCAAACAAAGAAAGATAGAAATCAAAATACAAATGATAGGTAACATTCATACATTCATTTAATTCACAACTTTATATAAACAATATTTCTTGTTACTTGTCAACGATCTAATGAGAATAACTAATTTGGTGAGGCCACCCCTAAGCAAGTGCCATGAAGCTGTCCGCGTGGGAAGCATGCTAATGTCAAATCCACACCACAATACTGAATAGATTGCCCTTTGTTTTATTAATCACAATAGAAAATACAAGTCTATAGAAGTCTATTGCTTTCGCCTGCATCACGTCAAAGCGCAAACACTACTGTCCAGATCGAAATATATACAATCTCACATTTATTGAATTACACGTTGCTTGATAGCTTAATTTTGCAGTTTTGAAGTAAAGAAAATATTAAAACCGGATGCGTGAGTGGGCAGTTTCCCATCAACGTTACTGTTGATATCTTTATATCTCATGAACTACAGGTCGTACTGTGATACAATTTTGCAAGTAAATTCATCTGTATATGTGAATACTATCTGTAAAATTTTCTGCGACTGCCATTTGTAGATTATAAATTATAAACTGCAACGTCATACCGAATGCCGTAGTTTTACTCCATGAACAGCGGAAAAGTAGTAAGCGAGAAATGTTTTTCCTTTCATTATTTTTATGTGGTTGCTAGAGAGATAAAATTTAATAAAGATTAGAAATTATGTTTAAAGTTCGTTGTAACACGCTAAGTACTGTCATTCTCATATAGAATATTTATAAATTTTCGTTGCATTATCTGGCATTTCCTTGCAACTGAACCATGTGACGTATGTGGGTCATACTCATACAGCAATTGTTATCTCACGTAAGGAATATGAGTACCAAATTTGGTTGAAATCTGTACAGTGGTTTAGGAGAAAATGAGCAGTATTTTCGTTTAATTCAGCAGTTTTCCGCGCACCTCATTGTTTATGAGGTCATATCCCGTGAACAATGTATTGTACTTGATTGTTACACTTACGGCGACAATCCTCATGGATTGAAGCTTACGTGTACAAAATTTCATAAATATTGGATCAAAATTGTAGATTTGTATGCAGTACAACACACAAACACACAGCATACGGACACTGCTTGATATATTAGAAGAAGATTACATACAGGAACTCTCATTCTTGAAAAATAAAATCTTTAGAAGTGTGACATTCAATTAGTCTTAGAGATTTACTTTCAAATGTTCAAATGTTTGTATAGTCTATGGGACTTAACTACGGGGTCATCAGTCCCTAAACTTACAAACTCCTTATGAACTACTTACGAACTAGGACGGCACAAATATCCATGCCCGAGGGGGGGATTCGAACCCCCGACCGTAGAGATTTACTTTCCGGAGGCGTACATTCTCATGTTTTCTTTTGTTTCTGCCTCGTGTGTTTTGGCACTGAGATTCAGATTTCTTCTACGTACTTACAAATTGAAGTGTATCAAACTTCTTTAGTTTGCGGTAATGTGAAGAATCAGGTTTGCCCAAAATCGCTTCTATATCTGTATTTAGGACATATGACACAATCGTTAGATCTTCCACATATTATCATAGGTTCGCTATTTTGCAATGCATGTCTGTCTACGGTATCTGATAGTATGGAAAATCTGCATGTTAAAACAGTAAGACTACACAAGATCACAGTTTAAATTACAACATCGTGAGTTTCTGTTAATATGTTGAAGATCCGATAATGGCAGCGCATGTCTCTCGCATATTGTCACAGAAAATAATTTAAAACTGCTATCTATTAATTTAAATTTTAAATCAGAGATTGTCTAAAAGTTCTGTCAATATAGATGTGTCACTAACGGTAATGGACCACAATATTCTGAGTATCCTGTAATAACCCCGCGGAAATGGCCACGTGGTCCACGTCTGCTGGTTTTACTGAGATTCATGACCCCCTTTATGTGTATGTATTTTGTTAAAGTAGTGTGTAAGACTTGGGACCGGTAACATCGCCTATGTCAACAAATATTTGACATACATGCTGTAATACTGTAAGATGCAAGTCGAATTGCGTATGCTATTATAATAATTTAGAAAAAACTCTCTTAGAAGTTGTTATTTCATAACGCCGTTATCTCCACGTATAAATAGTCATTAGTGTAGCGTCCTACGATCAGCGAGAAATAAATAAATGGAAAAGTTATATAAAATTTATTAACACAAAAGCGCCTTCCTGGCCATATTACTAAGAAACAAACAAGTAATCACAAAGAAAAGAAAGAACACAAACTTCAGACTAGCAATCAAGTTAGTCACACAGTTTGGATTGGCTGGGAAATGTCACATGTCTCTCTTCGTAAAGTACTGTCTTAATTCACATCTACATCTACATCTACTTGGGATACTCTCATCGAACCACAATTATACTATTTATCTCCCATTCCATTCTCGAATAGCGCGCGGGAAGAAACAACACCTGAATCTCTCTGTTCGAGCTCTGATTTCTCGTATTTTATTCTGATGATCATTTCTACCTATGTAAGTGGGAGTCAACAATATATTTTCGCATTCGGAGGAGAATGTTGGCGATTGGAGTTTCGCAAGTAACCCACG
This sequence comes from Locusta migratoria, assembly GCA_026315105.1. Lineage (NCBI taxonomy): Eukaryota > Metazoa > Arthropoda > Insecta > Orthoptera > Acrididae > Locusta > Locusta migratoria. The sequence continues at coordinate 710,557,705 of CM048745.1, read as the reverse complement.
CCGCAGCGATAAGCGCCGTTGTTGTAATGATTCCCATCCCAGGTCCTGTATCATTACCGTAACGATGTCTCCCCTGTATCGTGACAATACGAAACGAGCTGCCCTTCTTTGGACTCTTTCGATGTCCTCCGTCAGACCCACCTGATAAGGATCCCATACTGGGCTGCAATACTCCAAAAATTGGCGGACAAGCGTAGTGTATGCAGTTTCTTTAGTAGTTCTGTTGCATCTTTTAAGGGTTCTGCCAATAAAACGCAGTCTCTGGTTCGCCTTTCCCACGATATTATCTACGTGTTCTTTCCAGTTTAAGTCTGAAGTAATAGTAATTCCCAGGTATTTTGTGGAGTTTACGGCATTCACATTTGATTGATTTATGTTGTAAAAAAAGTTTAACGGATTTCTTTTCGTACTCATGTGGTCTACGTCACACTTCTCATTATTTAGAGTCAATTGCCAATTTTTACATCATACCGTTATCTTATTCAGATCGTTCTGCAGTTGGTTTTGATCTGCAGATGATTCTACTAGACGGTAAATGACGGCGTCATCTGCAAACAACCTAAGAGAGAGATTTTCCCCTAAATCGTTTATGTAAATAAGGAATAGCAGAGGACCAATAACACTAACCTGTGGAACGCCCGATATCACCTCTGTTTTAGTCGATGTCTTACCATAGATTACTACGAACTGTGTCCTCTCTGACAAGAAATCCCCTATCCAATCGCAAATTTGGGGCGATATACCATAACCACGCAATTTGATTAAAAGCCGTTTGTGAGGTACGGTGTCAAAAGCTTTCTGGAAATCAAGAAATACGGAATCGATTTTCGAACATTTGTCGATAGCACCCATCACTTCGTGTGAATAAAGAGCTAGTTGTGTTTCGCATGAACGAAATTTTCTGAATCCGTGTTGACCTTGGGTCAATAGATCGTTCTGTTCAAGATAATTCATAATATTTGAATACAGGATATGTTCCAAAACCCTGTTGCAAATTGACGTCAATGAAATAGGGCTGTAGTTTAGTGGGTTACTCCTACTGCATTTCTTGAATATAGGTGTGACCTGGGCAACTTTCCAATCTTTTGGTACAGATCCTTCTATGAGAGAGCGGTTGTATATGACTGTTAAGTAAGGAGCTATCGCTTCAGCATAATCAGATAGAAATCTAATGGGTATACAATCCGGACCAGAAGACTTGTTCTTGTTAATTGATTTTAGTTGCTGCACTACTCCCATGATATCTACTTCTACGTTTCTCATTACGGCATTTGTTCGTAATTCGAAATCTGGAATATTGGTTTCGTCTTCTTTGGTGAATGAGTTTCTAAAAGGTAAGTTTAGTAACTCTGCTTTAGTAGCGCTGTCATCGGCAGGATCGCCATTACTATCACGTAGTGAAGGTATTGTTTATGATTTGCCCCGAGTATATTTAACATATGACCAAAATCTCTTTGGGTTTTCAGTCAAATTACGAGAAAGAGTTTCGTTGTGATAAATATTGTAGGCATCTCGCATTGAAATCCTCGCTAAATTTCGAGCTTCTGAGTACGATCGCAAATCCTGGGGATTTTGTGTTCGTTTAAATTTAGTATGCCTTTTCCTTTGCTTTTGCAACAGTGTCCTGACCTGTTTTGTGTACCAAGGGGGATCGCCTCCTTCTTTTATTAATTTATTTGGTATAAAACTGTCAATTGCTGTCGATACCACTTCTTTGAATTTGAGCCACGTCTGATCTACACCTACGTTTAGTGTTAGAAAGGAGTGGAAGCTGTCTTTCAAGAAGCAATGTATTTTGTTTCTATCTGCTTTCCTAAACAAATATACTTTGCGTTTATTTTTGGTAACTTTGGGACTTTCGATATTCAATTTCGCTACGACAGCTCTGTGTTCACCAATACCTGTATCCGTTTTGATGCTCGTTATCAGCTCAGGATTATTTGTTGCTGAGAGATCAAGTGTGTTTTCACATCCATTTACAATTCTAGTTGGCTCATGAACTAATTGTTCGAAGTAATTCTCAGAGAATGCGTTGAGAACAATTTCGGACGATGTTTTATGCCTACCTGCTGATTTGAAAATATAATTTCGCCAACAGATCGAGGGTAAATTAAAATCACCACCTATTATTATCGTGTGAGTCGGGTACGTTTTTGTAATTAGACTCAGGTTTTCTTTGAACCTTTCTGCTATTGTATCGTCAGAGTCGGGAGGCCGGTAAAAGGAACCGATTATTAACTTCTTACGATTTTCGGGTACAACCTCTACCCATAATAGCTCGCAGGAACTATCAACTTCAACTTCGCTACATGAAATACTACATTTGACGGCGACAAACACGCCCCCACCTATTTTGTTTAATCTATCCTTTCTGAACACCGCTGTCTAGTAGGAAGTTGTCATAATTGTTTTGATTACCGTTTGTGTGAGCGCCTTAGAGGGAAACTCAGCAGCCCGCCTTGGCTGCCTGTTGTGCGGGCATTCATTAACCATCTCTGGTACATCTCTTTACATGCAACAAACCATAGAACTGAACTGAAGAAAAACAGCATACCTAGCTGAACACATCATTACACAAGACATGATACTGGCATCTATACAACAATTAACTTATTGCAATGATCAACGCTCAAAAAAGGCGTACATGTGTATAAGAAATATGAAAATTAAATGCAACTGAGCACTTGGTGCTAGATAATGGTAAGCCACAAAAAGTAAATTTACATTAAAAAATCTGAACACCATAGCTTCTGAAAAGTTAATAAGACGTCCATCAGTTTGGATTTAGGAGAAATTTAGGAACACCGGAGACAATGCTCACATTACGACTTATCTTTGAAGATAGGCCAATTAAAGCCAAACGTACGTTTTTAGCGTTTGTCGATTTGGAGAAAGCGTTCGACAATGTCGACTGGAATACACTCTTTCAAATTCTGAAGGCAGCAGGGGCCAAATATAGGGAGCGAAGAGTTACATTCAAACTATACAAATACCAGACAGCAGTTATCAGAGTCGAAAGGCAAGAAAGGGACGCAGAGGTTGGGAAGGGAGTAAGACAGGGTTGTAGCCTTTTCGCAATGTTGTTCAATCTGTACATTGAGCAAGCAATGAAGGATTGGAAGGAGAAATTTGGAGAGGGAATTAAAGTTCAGGGAGAAGAAATAAAAACTTTGCGCTTTGCCGATGACATAGTAATTTTGTCAGAGAATGCAGAAGACCTGGAAGAGCAATTGAATTGAATGTACAGTGTCTTGAAAGGAAGATATAAGAACATTAACAAGAGTAAAACGAGGGTAATGGAATGTAATGTCAGAAATTCAGGCGATGCTGACGGAATTAGATTAGGTAATGGGACGATCAAAGTAGTAGATGAGTTTTGTTATTTGGGTTGCAAAATAACTTCTGATGGCCGATGTACAGAAGACATAAAATGCAGAATGGCTGTGGGAAGAAAATCGTAAAGAAGCGAAACTTTTTAGCATCCAATATTAATTTAAATGTTCGGAAGTCCTTCTGAAAGCATCTGTCTTGAGTGTAGCATTGTATAGAAGTGAAACGTGGAATATTAGTTCAAACAAAAAGACGATAGAAGCTTTTGAAATGGGGTGCTATAGAAGAATGATGAAAATTAGATGGGTAGACCACGTAACTAATGAGGAGGTGCTCAAAAGAATTGGGGAGAAAAGGAGTTTCTGGCATATCCTGACTAAGAGAAGGGATAGGTTAGTAGGACACATTCTGAGACAACAAGGAATCGTCAACTTAGCATCAGAAGGAAGTGTGTGCGGTAAAAATCGTAGAGGGAGACCGAGGGAGGAATACCTTAAGCAGATTCAGAAGGATGTAGGTTGCCGAACGTATTCTCAGATGAAGAGACTTGCACAGGACAAGGTACCGTGGAGAGCTGCATCAAACCAGTCTGCGGACAAGACCAAAACAACAGTTGATTTCTTTCTTTTTGTCCTCCCTTGTGTGTATTTCTTGTCATTAAGTTAGTTTCAGTAGTTTGTAAGCGTAGGGAATGATTACCTGGGGAGTTAAGTCTCATATACTTACGAGCACTTGAATTTATTTCTTTTTGTTATGTGCCGAGATAGTATGTTCCTGAACTCTATGAAACCGTCTTGATTGTAACTCTCATGGCAAATTTCTTTTCAGCTCTGCTCTTCGTGACAATTGAAACTATAGAGTCTCTGAGCGATAACATTAACACTTTGCGTAAGATGTCACGTTTACACCATGTGGGTATTGTGGGCAATAATTCTGCACCTATAATTTCCTGCCTGCCTGCTTCACCTTATAAGGGAGCCACACTCTCCACTGCAATGACAGTATTGTATAAACCTTGTATGAAGTTACAGACAGATAATCTTTGTACCTTATTGTATTCGCACTCTCGAAACTGGAACACTTGTGACTCACATTTTGCAGTGTGCTGCAAATGCTCAAACCTATGATTTCCGAAAAGTTTTCTGTGTTTAATGTACTTTTTCTTTGCAGTGCTTATAACATGGTGTTAAGCAATGTAGCATTAGGTGTTCTTGAATTGACTCTTTTCTTAAACAAATGAAGAAACTTATTTTTCCAACAATAGTATTGCGAAAAAATTTATTTCTCAACAACAGAAATGGCTGATTGTACTGGTGTGACGGTGCGTTTCTTCACCGTAAAGCTGTCGTCTTCCAAATGACTTTTTATCTTCGAGGTCAAGCAAAACACTGGCCTTATTTACAAAAATTATATTTCCTAATGCCAATCTGTTTAAATGACGGTAAGTAAAGACAATTTATTTTCAGTGTACTGTTAATGCTTAATGTCATGTCAACTACACACAAAATTTTTACTTGAAATAAAATTGCAGGTTAGATTACTAAGTTTACCGCTGTTTCTTTAACAGCACAAAAAGAACTTTTCTCACGATCCTGAACGAGTGACAATCTTTCTGCTTCACTAAGGAACAGGAACTTACAACAATGTGGCTGATAAAATTATCTGTCATTAACTGAATGAAATGAAAGTCTCTGCAAAACACTACAGTCTTGACAAACTAAAGTATTAAATTTTACCCTGTTCGCAACTAATTATCATTATTTTATGAGCAACGAGACATCTTATTTAATTCTATTTCTCAAAAATGGACACTGCTGAAATATTCTACTCTAACAATATGCAGATAGGCGTTTCGCAGTTATACTTCTCACAATACCTATATTCTCAGTTGAAGAAGAAATAATGCCGTTCGCTTTCTCAAAAGGAATCATAAATCTTTAAGCAATTTCTGAAATTAAGACTTTCCACTAATATAATAGAATATTGTAGCTACTTTTTCTTAACGAATATGTAACACTTCACTTTTCAGAGATTGACACCTTTTCAAACAATTTTCATATAGCATCAATGTGTTAAATGACTACAAAGGGATACCTACTAACTACTGAAGAAGATAATGATGAACTTCTAGTAATAACTTCATTCAAGAAAGATGAAACAACTATGCAACTACAATACTGAGTAATACAATAAGCTTCACAAGATTTACTACATACAAAGAAATTTTTTTCTGTACCTTTGCCGGCGAATTCTCTTCTGAGATTTGCAGAATGTTATGTTGACGACAGTTGCTTAATCTTTTAGCCTAAATGTACAGGTTTCGGTTAATAAATTATTATCAAGCGCCAGCAGAGCTTAGCCAGTTGATTAACGTGTCATGTTACAATACTGAAAAAATTGAAAATAAATATTTGGCATTATAGTTGCTTGTTAGTCTATGAGTAATCACTGGAAAAACATATCTAGCAAGTCACGTATAATGCCAAATAATTATTTTAATTTTTTTCAATAATGATGTATTAACCGAAACCGGTAGCTTTGGGCTAATAAGCAACTGCGGTCTAATTGATATTCTACAAATATCTAAAATCTGTTTACCTCCACCTTTCTATTTTAAGATGTGTTACAGAAAACGTAACGAAATTAAGACTAGGGTCCAAACGAAACATAATTTGCGGCCGAAACGGAAACCGTAAGCGAATACTCAGCTCCTAGTTTCCGCCAAATCGGAAACCTACGTGATTGATTAAAAATTTCTGTACACTTCCATTATACCACAAAGGACTTGTTTTGCCACATGTTGCATGACCCTCTCCTTGTACTGAGCAGTCGTGAGCAACAATATGGAATTCCACATAATTACATTTTCTTGAGCCTTACTTCTTATGAAGACAAGGTATCACCTGAATAACGCTGAAAATCCACATCTGCTCCACCGTCATCGCACGACTATTCACTCTCAATGAGACGGGCTTCTGTTTCACTTCCAGAATGCTCTTATTGATCCAAACAACTCGCTCTGCTTCCTCTGTAAGTCGGCATCTTGCATTCGACTTGCTATACCAAAATCACAATATTGCCTTATTGTGACTCGGTGCAATATTTAACAAAATATGCGTGCAGCCATTTCTTGGTTTCTTCATCTACATCTACATCTACATAGATACTCTGCAAATCACATTTAAGTGCCTGGAAGAGGGGTCATTAACCACTTTCATAACCCTTCTCTACCGTTCCATTCTCTAATAGCGCGCGGGAAGAAACAACAACTAAATCGTTCCGTTTTCGATCTGATTTCTCTTATTGAGATGGTCATGTCTCCCTATGTAGGTGGGTGCTAGCAAATATTTTCACATTCAGAAGTGAAAGTCGGTGATTGAAATTTTGTAAATAGTTCTCGCTGCAACCAATAACGTCTTTCTTTTAATGATTTCCACTTCAAATCGTGCAACATTTCCCTGACGCTTTCCCCCCTGTAACGTGGTGAAACAAAACGAGCTGCCCTTCTCTGAACCTCCTTAATATCTTCCGTCAGTCCCACCTGGTGAGGATTCCACACTGGGCAACAGCACTCCAGGAGAGGAAGCACAAGTGTGATGTAGGCAGTCTTTTTGGGAGAGCTGTTGCATCTTCGAAGCGCTCTGCCAATGAAACGTAACCTTTGGTTCGCCTTCCCCACAATATTTTCTATGTGTGCTGTCCAGTTTAAGCTGTTCGTAATTGTAACTCCTAGGTATTTGGTAGAATTTACGACCTTAAGGTTTGACTGATTTACATTCAGTGTATTACTTCACACTTTTATTTATTTCGTGTCAATTGCCAATTTTCGCACCGTGTAAAATGTTTTTCTAAATCGCTTTGCAATTGCTTTTGATCCTCTTCAAATACCACTCTGGCTGTGGTTTACCACCGACTAGGAGATTTCGGAAAGTTTGATATCAAATTCGCTCGGCGTGTGGCTTAACATTATCTAGATCCAAGCGCCTCAATTTCACCAATGTTGGCTAGATTACTGTTGCTGCAGTAAATCATTTCTCTTATTGACTGTTCATTGTTTATCCAGTGGTATGGCGTAGTGATGGAAACAAAACGGCTCAATAGGTTTCAGTTGCAATTCACGGATGATGTTTCACTATACTAGTTAAAGCCCCAGTATTCTACACTAATAGGCATTTTTATTCTTCATAGATCTGTAGGCTTAACCTAACGTGTTTTTCTACGTCGTTAGTTGTGTTAAATTTTATTGAACTTGTACTATCAAAAATGTTCCAATATTTTAAACCTAAGGGGCCAAACCGCTTGGGTCATCGGCCCGTAGACTTAGACTACTTGAAATAACTTATTCTAGGGACAATAAATAACAACCATGTCCGAGGGAGGGCTCGAAACACTGATGTGAGCGACCACGAATCCGTGACATGACGCCTCAAATGCTGCGGTTGAGTGGCCGAGCGCTCTAAGGCGCTTTTCTGCGGACGCACGATTGCTCTCCGTCGGAGTTGCGAGTCTTCCCTCGGGGATGGATGTACTGTGCATAGTTTATCGTTGGTTTAAGCAGTTTGTAAGTTTAGGGACAACCAGTAACGTCTGATACACAAAAATTTGAACGTCTTACACCAGTCGGCCGGGGTGGCCGAGGGGACTGCGGCGCTTCAGTCACGGTCTGCACGACCACTACGGTCGGAGGTTCGAATCCTCCCTCGGTCATGGATATTTGTGCCGTCCTTAGTTGTAGCTAGTTCATAAGTAGTTTGTAAGTTTACGGACTGATGACCCCGTAGTTAAGTCCCATAAACTCTACATCTTACACCGTGTTCCATTGACGTGCAGAGAGCTTACACCATCTACCTACGTCGGCGGTGTATACTTGGTAGCTGCCATACATCGTTGAAAAACAGTTGCTCCATCTTACATTCCCTCCAATTCTAGTATTACATAACTTAGCTGTTAAAAGTAGTTACTCACTCTCGTTGCTTCCTGTGTTCTTTCAAAACAGGAAAAACGAGCACCCTGTAACTAATTGCACAGGGTATCTGTCCTTACTTGCGTTTTTATAATAATAAAGAGTCTGATAAAGAGCTCATAGCCAGTAGGCCTACGAGTACATCGCCAACGTCATTTAAAGATGTCATTCGTCGGCGTGTTGGTGGAAGAGTATTAGCTGAACACTCGAGAGGGGGAAGACCTGTTTCCTTCTGTGGACAGCTGGCGTTAGTGGTTGAACCTTGCCCTACAGTGGCTTCAGCACAGACGAGGGAAGCGAAAAAGAGGATTTCGCTTGAGAAGGGCCATGAAAATGCAATTACTCTAATGCAGGATCTGCGGTGTAAAAGCCCTTGTTTTACAGTCGAGAATTTGCATTCTGCGTAGCTTTTCCGACGAATGTGTTTTTTCCCCTCTTTTTGTCCCCTGTCCGCACAGTGGATGCTTTAAGTGAAAGTTGAGGTTATACCGCCGCGTGAAGTACATGTTCTGAGAGATTTCTGATGACGAACGCTCTGTATTAAAGATACTAAAGTATTGTGCTAATGTTAATATAATAAGTGTTTTAATTAGGTTTGTTAAAATTTGTGTTTACGAGTCTGCAGGATGCTGCGGAAGAAAACTGTATTAAAGGAGACACAAATTAGCCGGAGAAAATATCTCGCTAGAAAGCAAAATATTTCTCCATTGCGTATCTACCATCCTCTCCTGACATTGTTAGCAGCTTTTCACCCTCTTTTGTAGTGGGTGAGACGACTCCTTCCTGAGCTCCCCGGAAACACATACGGGAAGACGGCGATTTAAATCCGCCTCCGGTAATTCAGATTTGGATTTCTCGTTTTTGCCGGCCGCGGTGGCCGAGGAGACTGAGGCGCTTCAGTCACGGTCTGCACGGCCACTACGGTCGGGGGTTCGAATCCCCCCTCGGGCATGGATATTTGTGCCGTCTTTAGTATAAGGTAGTTCATAAGTAGTTTGTAAGTTTAGGGACTGATGACCCCGTAGTTAAGTCCCATAAGCTCAACAAACATTTGAACTTTTTTTTTTTTTTTTTTTTTTTTTTTTTTTTTTTTTTTTTTTTTTTTTTTTTTTTTTTTTTCTCTTAACGGTGCAGGCACACTGGAACATGTCTCCTTTCAAACTGCACGCCCAATTTCCTTCCCCATTAGTAACATGAAACACAGCTTATGATTGGTATCTTAACGTCCATCTTTGTCGTTTCTCCCACTTGGTGTACTGAAAGCTTAACAGCTTGAAACTGTGTATTAATTTTAAAGAGAGACCACTGAGTTTGATGTGGTAGGACGTTGTGCCGTGAAGATGTGAGTTCCAAACAGTCCCCTCATAGACGCTGTTCACTGAAGATCTAATAATGCCACTTTCATTCTTTTACAGCGAAATTTGAAAGAAAACGTATTTGGCAACCGGCATGAAAAGCGAGATCTTCATCTCGTACGAAATACAAATGTCAGTCTCAGTACCAGTTCTGAAATATGATAGACGCCTTTGCGCATCGAACAAAAGCTGTTCATAGTGTCACACTCATATCTAATGCACTTCCGTCAATCAAGCTCACCTACCGGTGCACCTCTCATGTTTTCTAGAAATAAAAGAGTTATGAGGTTCTTAGGTGATTCTGAGTTGATTATCCTATATCTTTAAACGAGCAATTATAGTAAGTATACACTCCTGGAAAATGAAAAAAGAACACCATGAATTCGTTGAGACAGCAGAGGGAAATGTTTTGACACATTCTTGAGGACGCATACAACACACGATCACACAGAGCCAATAAGCACGTGAGGACAGTCACCAGACAGCGCGAAATGTTGACGCTAGTACTGTGTATACTCTCCTTTTGCAGCAATGTACCAGGTGATCAAAAAGTCAGTATAAGATTGAAAACTTAATAAATCACGAAATAATGTAGATATAGAGGTAAATTGACATACATGTTTGGAATGACATGGGGTTTTACTAGAAACAAAACAAAAAAGGTTACAGAAAAGTCCGAGAGATGATGCTTCATCTGATCAGATCGGCAATAATTAGCATAAAAATTAAGACAAAGCAAATATGTTCTTTACTGGAAATGCTCAATATGTTCACCATCAGTCCTCAACAACAGCTGTAGTCGAGGAATAATTTTGGGAACAGCACTATAAAGCATGTCCGGAGTTATGGTGAGGCATTGGCGTCGGATGTTGTCTTTCAGCATCCCTAGAGATGTCGGTCGATCACCATACACTTGCGACTTATGGTAAACCCAAAGCCAATAATCGCACGGAGTGAGGTCTGGGGACCTGGGAGGCCAAGCATGACGAAAGTGACGGCTGAGCGCACGATCATCACCAAACCACACGCGCAAGAGATCTTGTTTTGAAGTTTTTGTTCTAATAAAACCCCATGTCATTCCAAGCATGTGTGTCAATTTTTACCACTCTAATTACATTATTCCGTGATTTATCAAGTTTTCAGATTGATACTGACTTTTTGATCACCCGGTAGTCTTGGGGAATGGCCTGATATTCATTTTCCACCTGGTGCTTCATTTGGGTCAGATTTTGTGCTGGTCGTGTAGACAGTGCAAGATGACGTTTCATCCGGTACCAGAAATGAACAACGGGGCTCACATCTGCAGACTGGGCTATCTAGGATGGTTGAAGAGAATGTTGGATGGTACGGGATAAATATGGTTCGGAAGCGGTGGCCGAGCGGTCTGCGGCGCGCCAGTCACAGTCTGCACGGCCGCTACGGTCGGAGTTTCGAATTCCTCCTCGGGCATGGATGTTTGTGTCGTCTTATCAGATGGTTCATGAGTAGTTTGTAAGTTTAGGGACTGATGACCTCGCAGTTAACTCCCTCAAGCTTAACAAACACATGAACATTTGATAAATGCGGACATGTATTGTCTTATTGGAAAAGGATGTCGCCTTGTCAGTGCATGAATGTTGGCTTGAATGATGCTTTTAATGTACCGTGCACTGTTAAATGTTCCATCATGATCAGCAGAGGAGAACGCCCATTCTAGAATGTGGCTACCCACACTATGAAGCATGTTCATGCGTCCTGTTACGGCATTTTCAGCGCAGGCGCAACATCGTTCAGCTCGCCTCCAGTGGTGCCGCGGCAGGCGCTTATGAAAGGCCGAATAGAGAAGCGTCTTCTACAGTAATGAGTCACTACTGCCCCGGTGGCAATGATAGTCGTACAGTCGTGTGGCATCGTGCAGGAAAGCGCGAAAATGTGGCTTGTATACGACAGAGACACAGGGGACCGACACCAGCATCAGGGGGTAAGGAGCCGTATACCACACTGGTCATTCTCCTCTGGTGATCGTCATGAGAAAATTGAACAGTGCACAGTTCATTGATATCATCATTCAACTCGTCTTGCTAATGTTCATACGCCAACTAAGTGATATGCTTTTCCAACAGAATAATGCATATCCACATGTATCTCGCACCACCCTACGTGCTCTTCAACGTGTACGTCAACTACCCTGGCCAACACGATCCCCAGATCTGACCTCCATTGAGCATGTTTGGGACCGGATGAAAAGTCATCTTGCACGGTCTGCACGACCCGCACGAAATCAGGCCCAACTGAGTCATCAGGTGGACATTGCATGGCAGGCAATTCCGGCTCCTCTACGATCGTTTCCATGGAAGAATTGCAACTAGCTTCGCTGCAAAAGGACGGTATACACGGTACTAACGCAGACATTTCGCACACTCTGGTGATTGTAGTCATGTGCTTATGGCTCTGTCTTCGTGATCGTGTGTTGTATATGTCCTCAAGAATGTGTCAATAAAATTTCTCTCTGATGGGTCGATAAAATGATCGTCTTCTTTTTTCATTTTCCAAGAGTGTATATTTTGTAGCTGTCTCGGAAACGGCTCTAAGGATTTCGATGAAATTTTGTATTTACACAGTTTTTTTCTTTTGAAGTTCACCTACATAGTTGTATTTTTCGTAGGAACGCAATTTTCCAAAATTACCTATTCGGATGACAGAAGATATGTTTACCTCGAAAACAAGGTGAGCAGCACTGTCGCCACTGGGCCAGTAAGCCCCGTGACAGTACCCATGGCAATTACGTATCGTGTTTCATTAAACGAGTATGTGATCACGTTTTGCATTTTCACACTAAATGTTAGATACGGTTTTGTTCGGCTACACTAACGAACTGAAACAGTTTCCGCATTTGTAGCCAACCTGTGCACTTCAAATATCTAGGAAATATTGCACAAAAACATTTACTGTGACACTGAACAAGGCACATTTTTGGTTATTTTTGTTTAACGGCTGCAATGCTTGCGTAGGTAGTGTTGCAAAATATTTATAAAACATGAACATTATGTAGCAGAAAACAAATTCCCGAGCAATACTTGATATTATTTAACAAGTTATTAACAGTAATTGAAATTTTGATTTTGTTTTGAAGAATTAGTTGACGAACGTTACGGGACGTATAGCTACGTTTTACGATGTGCCGTATATACTCGAATCTTGCACATCTATCTAGTATGTACGTAACTGCTAGGTAGGTATTTTATTATTGATGCTAGATTTCACTATGCAAGTTCAGAGGTTTCTAGATCTGATGGTGACAGATGCCGAAACGTCGTAATCAATAAACATAATTTTAGCGATATAGAAGGTTTTTATTCTTGTTAAAAATGAATATCGCGGACTCGTTCAGAAAATTCGTTTCCTTTACACAAAAGAGGTATAAACACATTCGTCAGATAGACAAAATAAGATGTATAATTAATTCGTTATTACCATTACCTGTCTACACCACATTAAACGATTATTCATGATTAATAAATTAACATAACGCTTTGTAGGGAAGAGGAGGGGAAATGCACGCACCTAAGGTCATTAAAACCTACGAAAATAAATACGTAACATACAATGGCCATTTTTCCACATATCCCAACTGACTGAAAATAAACAGTATCTTAATTATAAACATTAAAATAAAAAAAGTGCAAATGCGTGGTATTCTCCTCCCCTTAGTTTAATGACACGCGTTGCACTGGGTAATAACACACAAAAAACCGTTTTGTTTTTCAGTTACAAATAATAAACACTATATTTAAGAAAGAAATGATGTTCTGTACACATGTCGTATATTTTTAAAAATATGCATTAACCTCTTCTTCAATAAATGCCTGTATTTTATTAATTCTAGTTGCTCCAAGTTTTCTCGGGCTAATAAAGGTTTTTAAAATAAAAATAGAGTTCACCAATCTTTTCCAGCTAACCTAGATGACTTAATAACATTGTTTGCAATCTTGTTAGCCTCTGCAATCTTCTGCAGTTGGATGAATGTAACTCCATAGAAGAGCTTGGCCATCGTAATAACATTATCTCTGATCTCACTTTCCTGTTCATTCGAAAACGGTGGGTTTCTTCAAAGTTTTGGCCCCTAGGTATTTTTAGATATCATTCTCGTATGCAGAGTAGCTTCATGAATCCACAAAGCTCTTGATAATTCTTTTTTTTTTCCCTTCCTGAATTTATAGCATCTAGAGCCCTATGAAGTTCCTCTTGAGTCGATTTTGCTTTCTGGTTTTTCATTTTATAATATATAGTTATCTGACATTAAAAAAAATCAATAAAATCGATGTAATTGAAAATATAATCTGCTGCTTTTATTATTAAGGGGGAATACCATGCGCTTAAACAGCCGCGTGCTATTACCCCACAGTGAGTTCGATGACTAACCTAAGCATAACTTGGCTCCTAGTTCAAATATCTGGAAAAATCTATGATTAAATGAAAGGTTACACCTAGGGCTAGTAGTTGATATGCAAAACATTACATTAAAGCAACTTATAGTAGCACTTACATTACAAAATACAGCTGGCGAAAATTACATCAAACACCCTGATAATAAACAATACTTCAATGTTCCAACTATGCCACTGGATGGCTGTCGTGCTTTGCACCGTACTTGTTATTCCTACCAGCAGGGTGCAGCACCATCTGCGCAAGGCCTGCGCCATTTAAACTGCGAAATTCAGCCTGCGTGTGATTACTTGCATGCGTGTAATTCTCCCACCCTCCCCTAAGTAAGCTATAAAGTACGGGTCTTACATTCCTACTTCCCAATTTGTTTCGTCTAATTTTCTTCCTTGATTCCGAAAATTTCAAGAATACTCATGTAAAATATACGAATATGCTGTACTGGATATGACATAATTGCACTTCTTGCTCCTTTCTTAATTTTTTTAATAAAGCAGATGTCGTTCCTTTCTCAGTTCAGCTTGCACAGAAACTTGCTATCCACTATGCGTATTTCTTTTTTATATGTTTACGGATATTCAAGTAAAACTGATGTACGTAAGCAGAATAACGACATTCACGGAACACAAGGAATATTTCGTGGAAGTCAGTATTCCTACTGAAACTTAGCAATAAATCATGAGTAAACGTTTTTCTGTAGATGAACTGATTAATATTTTTGTTGTTAGTGCTGACATTACTGGTAGCAGAAACTTTCTTGGCTCTTGGTTACCATTTGTTCTTAGCAAGAGTGTGTTTCAGAAAAGTTGGGATGACTACCTTCTGATTTATGTATGTATTTACGTCCGCTCAGTTAATGTATATGCGACCAACAACTTTTCTGGCCTGAAGTCAGCATGCGCTCTCCCTGTTTAACGCAAAAGCAGCAGAAGACACAACAATATTTTTTTCTGTCTCCAGTATGATTTAAGTTCTGAAATGAGACACTTCTTAAGCACAATATCATTTCTTTCATCTTCTGGCAAAAAAACTATCCGCGTGTATCTTTGCATGTCTCATTACATATCAAAGCCATCTCCCAATCGAAAAGACAGAAACGTAACACTTTTAACGCATATCTTACATAATATGGGCTTAACATTTCCTTATATATGTATTATGGTGAAGTCTATAGAGACCATTGAAACAATGGAACAGGAACCGGGATAAATGATAATAAAAGTAGGAACATATAATGAAAGTGTCACTGAATATATTTTTGCCTGTGGTCGCTTTTGGTATATTGTAACCTGCATGGGGCCTGAAACGAGTTTTTGTGCCTAAAATTTTGTTTCATAATGAAGGCTTTAATCTTGTGTATGCAACGACTGGATCCCGGAGTCTCGTCGACGTGTGTTCTTATTAAGCCCATAATGCGCAAAAGTTTTTGTTGCTCTGTCCATTTAGCACTATCAACCATCAAAACATATCTGTGCTCCTCACAAAAGTATCCCATCAGCTCGTTTTGAACGAAATTGGAATTCACGAATCTTTCCTAATGTTACCATGTGAATTTTGCAAATTATTTAAGAGTAAAATCTCTAAAGTAGCCTTCAGTCAGTATACAGCATTGATGTTTTTTCTATGTTACTCAATAGTGTGAAAATGTTTTCCTTTAGTCAAGTAATGCAACAATTTTCATTTTTCTCCACAATCTAGTCTGTGTTTCTTCTTTATTTACGCGAATAGGCAATGTAATACAAATAAATTATTTGAATACACATACCAAACAAATTCATTCTGTTGTGCATTTAACAATAAAAATTCTCAGCATGTGAAGGAATTTGAATTCAAACCTTCCGGCATGTCCTCCCTCACCCCTCCCGCACTTACCATCCATACACAAAATCTTTGACAGAGAGAACAGTACCTGTTCTTTTCTTTCTTTTTTTTCTTTTTTGTTAAAAAAAAAAAGAAAAAGAAAAAAATTCAATGGGGGAATGACTACATTGTTTGTAATCTCTTACTAATTCGGAATATTTATAGTGATTTAATAGTGGCCAATAAGATGAATCGTAATTATTTTGAATCCGTGAGCAATTCAGGATTAGATTCCGTAATGCGCGTGATCTGATGGAAATTTGTCTTGAACAACTTCGTATATTAACAAATAATAAAACAGTGAAGGTGGTTGTAATCACACTACACAAAATTAACTAAATTAGAATAGCAATTATACAAGTTCTGTTTGTACTACGATATTTGATCACATAAGCGGAATAGTTTGAGGACTAAGTTACAAACAGCACTGCAAAAATAGTATTCAGATTTCGAAATTGCGTCTCGTGCAAGCATGGTGACAGCAGGTGCCGTCAGACAGCGCCATACTTGCTTCTTGGGCATATACGCGATGTTGCTCAACAGCGCCTAGAAGACGAGGCCTTACCACGTCACACCAAGAAGCCTAAGGCCAACAAGGAAGACAGGCCGCGGCGCGCTCGTCACGTCGCGTGATCAAGTGAGAACTGGGCAGACGCGATCGCTAGCTCAGTGGAAGGCGGCTGTGAGACAGTGGGCTATTCCCCAGCGGCCGGCCAATCAGCTAGCGATCGCGCCTGCACAGGCCTCACTTGCTCAAGCGACGTGACGTGCGCGCCGAGACCTGTCTTTCTAGTTGGCCTCGAAGAGGCCGCGAATGCTAGATCACTGACGGGCCGCTGGGACGCAGCCCACCGTCTCGTAGCGGTCGGCCAGTCAGCTAGCGTTTGCGGCTCTCGGTGTGACATGACATGGCCTTGTGTAGAACCTCGTCTCCTAAGAGATGTTGCGCTTCTGCAACCTGTGAATACCGCGGTAGTTGTACCCACTCAAAATTTGAGAGTGGGTAAAATACCAACTCTTGCTTTCTAGGAATTTTTATTTACATTGAACTTTCGGAAATTAATGGTTACATTTACGACCTTCAAGTTTGATTCATTTATCATGTAAACAAAGTTTAACGGATTTCTTGTCATACTCATGTGGACGACTTCACCCTTCGCATTATTTAGAGTCAACTGCCATTTTTGACACCATAGTGATATCTTATCCAGATGGTTCTGCAGTTCGTTTTAATCTTCAGATGACTTTACTAGACGGTAAATGACGGCGACCTCTGCAAAGAACCTAAGAGAGCTACTTAGATTTTGTACCAAATCGTTTATGTAAATAAGGAACAGCAGCGGAACAATAACACTACGCAGTGGAACGCCCGATATCACCTCTGTCTTAGTCGATGCTTTACCATCGATTACTACAAACTGTGTTCTCTCTGACAGAAAACCCCCTATCCAGTCGCAAATTTGGGGCGATGTACCGTAACCACGCAATTCGATTAAAAGCCGTTTGTGAGGTTGTTGTTGTGGTCTTTAGTCCTGATACTGATTTGATGCAGCTCTCCACAATACCCTATCCTGAGCAAGCCTCTTCATCTCCACATAAGAACGGCAACCTACATCTGCCTGAATCTGCTTACTATATCCATCTCTTGCTCTTCCTCTGCGGTTTTTACCCTACAAACTTCCCTCCAACACTAAATTCACAATTCCTTGATGTCTAAGAATGTGCCCTACCAATCTATCCCTTCTTTTAGTCACGTTATACCAGAATTTCTTTTCTCCCCAATTCTGTTCAGTACCTCCTCATTAGTTACGCAATCCACTCACCTAATCTTCAGCATTCTTCTGCAGCACCACATTTCAAAAGCCTCAATCATCTTCCGGTCCTCACTGTTTATCGTCCATGTTTCACTCCCATAAAAGGCAACACTCCACATAAATGTCTCCAGAAAGGACTTCCTTAGGCTTAAATCAATATTCGCTGTTAACAAATTTCTCTTTTTCAAGAACGCTTTTCTACCCATTGTCATTCTGCATTTTATATCCTCTGTACTGCGACCATCATTTGTTATTTTACTGCCCAAGTAACAAAACTCATCTACCTGCTTTATTGCTTCGTTACCTAATCTAAATCTTTCAACATCACCTGATTTTCTTAGACTGTACTCCATTACCCTAGTTTTGCTCTTGTTAATGTTCATCTTATATGCACCTTTCAGCACACTGTCCATTACGTTTAATTGCTCTTCCAGGTCCTTTGTTGTATCTGACAGAATTACTATGTCGTCGGCAAAACGAAATGTTTTTAATTCTTCCCCTTGAACTTTAATTGTTTCGCCAAATTTCTCCTTGCTTTCCTTTATAGCTTGCTCAATGTACAAATTGAATAACATTGGAGAAGGCTACAACCCTCTCTTACTCCCTTTCCAACCACTGCAGTCCTTTCATGCCCTTCAACTCTGACAACCGCTGTCTGGTTTTTGTACAAGTTGTAAATAACCTTACGCTCCCTATATTTTACTCCTGCTTGCTTCAGAACTTGAAAGAGTTTATTCCAATCAACATTGTCAAAAGCCTTTTCCAAATCTACAAAAACTAGAAATGTAGGTTTGCCTTTTCTTAATGTATCTTCTAGGATAAGCCTTAAACTGAGTATTTTCCTCCCATGTTCCTACATTTCTCCTGAACCCAAACAGATCTTCCCTGAGGTCGGCTTCTACCAGCTTTTCCATCCTTTTGTATATAATTCGTGTTAATATTTTGCAACCATGACTTATTAAACTGATGGTTCTGTAGTTTTCACACCTGTCTGCACCTGCTTTCTTTGGAATGGAGATTACAACATGTTTCTTAAAGTCACCTGTCTCATATATCGTACACACCAGGTGAAACAATTTTGTCATGGCTTGTTCTCCTAGAGACTTCAGTAGCTCTGAGGGAATGTCATCTACTCCAGGGGCCTTGTTTCGACATAGGTCTTTCAGTGCTCTGTCAAATTCATCTTTCAGTATAGTATCTCCTATTTCATCCTCATCTACTTCTTCTCCCCTTTGTACAATATTGCCGCTAAGTTCATTTACTTCATAGAGCCTCTCTATATACTCTTTCCACCTTTCAGCTTTTTCTTTGCTGAGAACTGGTTTTCCATCAGTCCTTGATATTCATAGAATTGTTTTTCTTATCTCCAAATGTTTCTTTTATTTTCCTGTAGGCGGTATCTATTTTCCCCCTATTTTTTTCCAGTATGCCCAGTCGTCTTAGAGAAGTAATTAAGATGAAAGGAATATCTGCCAGATACTGAACGTTTTGGACCATTAGTATACCGATGTGCATCCAAATAGTTTACATTTATATTTGTTTCATAGATCATGAATACGAGATATCGTAGTCATGTAGAATGTGTCATTTTAGTAAATATTTGTATTACATTACATACATTTATTAGTTTCATTTGTTTATTTACTTATTTTTTGTAATAGTATTAATTTATATATAAAATTAATATACTGAGTAGAAGGAGTTTTCATTCAGAAATTCTTTCAATTTGTTGTTAATTTCTGGTTGACTGTCAGATATTTGATGTTAACTGGCCAGTTACCAAAGACATCTGTTGTGACAATTCATTCCCTTTCGTGTCAAAGTCAGCTATTGTTGTAGCTATGCACACTGCTCATATTTTTAATTGGGTTGGATTGTTAAAAACAAATGTAATAAAATATATGAATTGTGAAACTATGTGAAGATCCCTAGATCATGAAATTTCTTTCAAGATGATCTTGGGTTGGGTCCAGAACATATTATAATTACACACTTTCATGCAATGAGTACTTCTTTTGCTCACTGATGAATTACCCCAAAATATGATGCCTTGTGAAAGCTGTGAATGAAAATAGCCATAGAAAGCTAATTTACTGAGATGTCCGTCACCAATATTTGCAGCAACCCCAATAGCGTAATTTGCTGAACTCAAACGTTTCAGTAGATAGTTAATATGTTGCTTCCAATTCAATTTGGTATGACTGCACACACCTAAAATCTCTCAATATTGTACCTTAGCTAAAAACTTCTATTTATATTTATTAATGGTGTCTCGGCATTTGTCCTATGGAACTGTGTGCATTGTGTTTGATCAAAGTTTAATAAGAGTCCATTTCCACAGAACTGGTTAATAATTTTCTGAAAGGTATTATTTACAATTTCATCAGTTAAATCTTGTTTCTCGGGTGTGATTAATATACTTGTAACAAAACGAACTTGCTTTGTATAATTATGAATATAGAATGGCAGATCATTAATATTTATCAAGAACGGAGAAGGACCCAAGACTGAACCCTGTGGGACCTCATTCGTGATAGCCTCCCAGTTTGAGCTGATATTTGCAGTTTTCCTGAACCACTTACGTCAATTTCCTGCACTTTTCAAGTTGATTACCAAGTAAACCAGTAATAACACAATCCTTATGGTTATCTAGAAAAATTCCATAATTTACACACTCAAAAGCCTTTTACCGATCACAATGTTTGCGTGAAACTGATTTCGTTTATTATTTCTCACGTTTGTAAGTCCAGTGTTCTTTAGAAATAAGTTGGATATTTAGTCTCTACATTTCTTACAGAAACTAGCATTAATTAATATCAGTGTTTCAATATTATTGAAATCACTAATACAAATGGCAGTGTAAAACAACATGTCTGTACGAATAATTATGTGAGTCACAGCGGGTACCCTATAACATATTGGAAAGACAAGGTTGTTAATTAGATCACAGTAACAAAAGTACAGTTGA
The DNA here is from genome assembly GCA_026315105.1 of Locusta migratoria. NCBI lineage: Eukaryota > Metazoa > Arthropoda > Insecta > Orthoptera > Acrididae > Locusta > Locusta migratoria. Next base: position 710,536,993 of record CM048745.1, on the reverse strand, counting down.
AAAGGACCCATACACAATCAATAATAAAAGGCAATATACAAAAGACGTTCACAACGTTCCCTCCCACTTTAAAGCTAAGATAGCGGTTGCTGGATACTTAGTAAGGCGACTGAAGTAATTTTTTTTTTCTTTTTCTTAGAAACTACATCAGCATAACGTTACACTGTTCAGTATTAGTACAGAATCAAAATAACAGTCCACGTTAAAATCGGACACGTGCGGTGTAAGGGACTACACAGAGGTTAGAGTCACTACCTGCAGCGTGCAAAATTGTAAGAACTACCAACCATTCACAAAAGCGAACGCAATGTAGCCTACGCCACGAAAAACAACTCAACTGGCAGGTCACCTAAAACGTACTTGACGTGTCGTACGCAGTGTGCACTCCCCGAAGGCAGCCGCCGACCAGCGTTAAACATCAAAACCAGGTACACGGGAGCGGTGGCAAGCATCAAACGGAGTGTCCGCTTGTTTCCTGTTGTCAGTTCGGCCGTCACCAAAACGCCCCGGCACTGCTCTCGGCGTTTTCCCGTTTCTCGACCAGAGATGTCACTGAGTCTCTCTCTCTCTCTCTCTCTTTTACTCCCTCCCTCTAACACCCGACTGCCAGCGATGCAGCTATCGCACACTGGCTGCAAAGTTGCAGCACCATCTGGTGGCGAGTCAGCGAATGAAATTTCGAAACGCGAGTCAGCGCGGCTCAAACAGATTTTAATACTTATCTGAAAATACTGTATATTCCAGGCTATTATAATTAAAGTTCTCCAGTTCTTTCCAGTATTAATATACAGAATATGGCGTCCCTGATCATGCGCGCCGGCGCCACCTTCCAGTTACAACCAAGGAGGTTAGAATAGGAGGAGATTCCCTTAACGCTAAAGAAGTGAAGCTGATGTCGCCATATTGTGGACACAATAATTTTGTATTATTAAATCACAGTTCAACTACTTGGAAGGCCTGTATTTGTTCACAGAAGTGTAGTATATCAGACTTGTAACAGAAATGACAGTTATTTAAATGTATGAAAGTTAATAGGCCAGAAACCGAACAGTGCATTAATCTGAATCATATTTCGTTGGCTCCACAAGATGGCGGACCGGCTTCAATTGACAGATAAGCTTTTCATAGTGGCACCGTCTCCCCAGATGCCGTAATCAGTCATCATGATTCATCCTCTAAGTCTCCATTATAAATAGAGTTGTAGCAAAGCGCATGTATTCTGTACTGAGTAACGAATACTTTGCCTGATACGAAGTATTGAAACATTAGTCATAAATACATTTTGTTACCCGTATCTACCGTATCAATACCAACTCTGGAAAGAACAGTAGGGAGAATGCATATATTCTCTGATAGTATTTATTATGAGATGAGTAATTTATATAGACATCTGTGATGAAATTTAGATGTACATTGCGTAGCTCTATGATTTTAGATGGTTATTTTTGTTTGTAAACATTTTGATTCTACTTCTTGGCCAGTGTTTGCAGGTTAATCCACGATGATCTGACGTCAGCTTTTTGGCGCAAAAATATGTTTTATTGTATCTTTTACATGTAAAGGTTTCCGTTTATAGGTTAATTACTTGCTTGTTATCTTGTCTACTATAAAAATGTTTGTAAAAAGTACTCAGAAGTTAACATCTACACATTTTGACACTACTATTGTTAATGTAACATAACACAGTACAACAGTCCCGCAGCTCGCAAAACGTAGTGCTACTACTATGATCGGTCATACTGGAATTCGTTACGAAACATTCCGATTAATTCCGACATTCAAAGCCTCTAAGTGCGGGAACAGTATTTAAAATGGCGCTCGCGGATGTGTCTCGCTAATTTTGATCAGTTTCTGTGACCATTACATTTGAATCACGAGGCAAATGGACTGTACTGATCCTTTCATAAGGAAAAAATCAGGCATATATTACCTACGTGGCAAATTAAAATGTTAAAGTGGTATTAAAAATAACAGCTAAAATTTTTTTCACGGTTTCAAACTCAGTGGAGTGGCAGTATTTCTGGGTGGCACTAGTAATGACAGTAATTAGTGACGTTACGTTTGTACCGAATACTGATGCTTTTAGTAACGGATACACATCTTTTAGTTACTCTCACAGCTCTAAATTTAAACCCTTTTCACAAGGGGTAAACTCTTGTCACTGCTCTTCCTTAAACAACAACCACTACAGGCGCCATCAAACAACCACACGCTCGCTGAATATAAATGGAAATGACACTTGCTACAACATGTTGTAATGCACATCGTGCATTCCGTAAGACTGTAACTTCCTGTTTCTATGTGCGAATCTACTAAGTATAAGTGTATTGCTGAAAACGGATATTTTTGCGTGTAAGGTGGTCCTGAAATGAAATATAAAAATAGTAACAAAAACTACCCGCCCGTATGTGCAAACAATAAATAAATAAATAATTGAAAATGCGATGCACTTTTTGTCAATTGAATAAGCAAAACTTTTGTGGATGGAAAATGACTTCATACCCCAATTTTCAATTGTGACAGTAATCATTTATCAGAAAATACGATGTCACGAGCAAAGAATCATTTGAAGCTGCTTGTATACCAACAGCGTCAGCTGTCACGTGCTTCAAATACCTAATACAGAATTCGTTTCACTTTCAGCTAACATTGAACTACTACTCTCGCGTTTTTATTGAAACTTAAAATAAACACTCTAGCGTTAAACTTATTATTTTGAGATTGCACACTAAAAGTGGGTTTCTTTCTTCACGTAGCTGTGCATTTGTTTTGTAAATAGCTTACACTGTTACTCATGGACGTAGTGCTATAGATCCGAATATGGCGACGGGGCACGTTTTCCGAGTGCATATGGGGCACATATTCCTTGTTGCTTTGAGTCTTACGCCAAGTCTAAAGCAAATGAAAAGTGTGTACAATGCACGAAATGGGCGCATGGAGACTGTACGAAAAGGAATGTTCCAATTTTTTGTTTGCTTACATTGTGTTTCAGACAACCAGTATAAGTATTGTGAAAAATGTCTGTATTTGTAAAATATTTAAGTCACATATTTTGTAAAACCATTAAATAGCATTTGTTTTTATTTATTGTGGCTATTTTTACTATCGTCTTTTTTAATGTATTGTAAATTCGTGATAAAAATACGTATTCAGTTTTAACATTGACAGTATAATTGGAATATTTGCCCCTGTACATTTTAAGTAAGCATACGGGGCAAATTTTCCAACGCAACATGGTCAGACAAAACCATTTGTTACCAAGAATGATATTTACTATTTTTTAAAATATCTGTACAAGACTGTAAATAAAGGTGTAGGAAATATAATGATCCGCTGTTTACCGCAAAATCGATAAAAATAAGAAGTACAAAAATAAAAATGTAAAATGGTGGAAAACGTGCCCCGGTCTCCCCTACCTATTTCATACGCTCGGACCTCCGTTAGCAGTCTGTAGTGCTGTACCGTGTGAAACGCCTTTCGAAAATCGAGACGTACGCCTTCTGCCTACTGCTCTTCTTCCATAGCTCGCGGGTTTCTTGAGAGAAGAGGGCAAGCTGAGTTTCGCCCAGTCGATGCTTCCTAAAGCCATGCTGATACATGGGAGGAGCTTTTCCTTCTCCAGGAAAACAGAAAGTAACATGAATAGTTTTCGAGGTGAGTGAACAAACTGAGTCCTTGTGCTATACGAATATTTTAAAGTGTTTTTTCATCTACGGTTTCCGTAAGAGCCGACAAGGAATGAGGTTAGCTTGTGGTACCAACAGCGAAAGATGTTTAGATCACTGCGAGACAGTACTCGTTGGATGTAAGATGCTAGTGAGTAGGCTTTATATTATTTGGATGCTAAACTCTCGCACACCGGTCAAGTCGGAGTGCCGGCCGCGGTGGCCGAGGGGACTAAGGCGCTCCAGTCACGGTTTGCACGGCCACTACGGTCGGGGGTGCGAATCCCCCCTCGGGCATTGATATTTGTGCCGTCCTAGTTCGTACGTAGTTCATAAGTAGTTTGTAAGTTTAGGGACTGATGACCCCGTAGTTAAGTCCCATAGACTATACAAACATTTATTCACAAGTCGGAGTGCACTTGTTGACGTGTCAACATGAGTGTCGACAAAGGCAGAAGAGCATTTTTGGTGAAGCTCTATTATGAAAGCAACTAATGCTGCAGCTGCGTTTCAAGATTATTGACAGATGAAAGAATTACGGAAAGAGGACTGGGCATTGAAGAGTGAGACGGAATTCCCAAATCGTGGCCAAAGCCCGGAGAACACTTTTAATGCACACAAAATTCATCACAGGGGGTTTTTGAGGTCGCTGATTACGAACTTGATGATAAAATTTGTACTTAATGGGGGAGCTAATATACCTACGTGTCCCATTAAAATCCATAATAGTTTATTGGGGTGTTTAACTAAGTGTGTTTGCCTCTGTAACTTATAAAATAATACGTGACGGGAAATTTTAATGCGGTATTTCAACACAAGAAATGTTACACTTTCTGCGGAGCTATGAACATAGTTTATTGTATCATTTACCAAAGAGTTACAGCACAAAGATATAATTTTTTTAAATGGAACAATAGTTTTTTCTATTCGTTGAAACCGGCTGCGTCCAAATCAATTTAAACTACATTCCTATCACTGATAGTTTGGAAGCTACAACCCTTCAAAGTTTCAGGGGCAGATACCACAAACGCTGCGCATAATGCAATGTGCCTTCTAAATGTGGTGCGGCCGAGTTTTAACGTCGCCGGTGTCACGGAGCGAGAAGCTTCCTCGATGCACTGTTAGACTGCCGACTGTCGCCGCACACTGCCGTATACCTAACAGTTGGAGCCACACATACAACCGGGGCTCAATATACCACAGTTACTGACATCGGATGACGATGGCATACACGAACAACGAGTACGTTGATATGTTGCTGACGCTCGGCGAATGCCAATACGATGCCACTGAAGCAGCCACGGCGTATACCGTGAGATATCCTAGGCGAAGAGCCCCGGCAGCCATTACGTTCTTACGTGCCGAACAACGACTTAGGGAAACAGGCAGCTTGGTAATGCGCCACAGTAACAGACGAAGACCTACAAGAAGTGAGGAGGCGGAGGTGTTTGTTTTAGCTGCACTACACCACGGTCCTCATGTTAGCTTACGAGCCGTTGCTGCGGTCGCTGGTGTCAGTCTCACATCTGTGTGGCGTATAGTACACGGCCACAGGTTTCACCCGTACCTCCTGTCACTGGCCCAGGAGCTGCATGGGAACGATTTCCGTGCAAGAGTGACATTCTGTGAGTGGGCCATGCGTAATTTCACGCTGAAATCTTTACAAAGTGTTATGTTCTCTGATGAGTACACGTTCACAAATTATGGTGCAGTGAATCGCCATAACATGCACTACTGGGCTGCAGACAACGTAGGTGGACTATTAACGTGTGGTGTGGAATCCTTGGGGATGAAATCATCGGTCCACACTACTTCCCAGGTACACTGATAGGTGAGTTATATCGCGCATTTATTGCCGACAGTTTGGGTGGTCTCATTGAACTTGTGTGTCTACGCACGAGAGTCCATATGTGGATGCAGCACGATGGTCACCCAGCCCATTCTGCGCGTACTGTTGTGGGAGAAATAAATAACAGGTTTGCAGGAAGGTGGTTGGGGCGCCATGGACTTCATTGATGGCCCACAAGGTCGCCCGATTTAACACCAGTAGATTTCGTTTTGTGGGGATATCTAAAAGATCATTTTTATGCCACTGAGCCCACATCCCCAGATGATCTAAAACGGCGCATAGAGGACGCATGTCGCTCCGTCACACCGGCGATGTTACATCTCGTCCGCAAATCCTTTCGACGGCGAATTGCATTATGCATTGAGGAAGATGGACACACATTTGAACATCTCATGTAACTCAACTTCCCACCGCCATAACATCCATCACCCACCACACAGCCATGAATTATGTACAGCGTGTGGTATCTGCCCCTGAAACTTTGAAGGCTTGTAGCTCCCAAACTAACAGTGATAGGAATGTAGTTTAAATTGATTTGGACGCAGCTGGTTTCAACGATTCCAATGCACGATAACTATTGTTCCATTTAAAAGAAATATGTCTTTGTGTTGTAACTCTTTGGAAAATGATACAATAAACTATGTTCATAGCTCCGCAGTAAGTGTAAAATTTCTTGTGTTGACCTACTGCATTAAAATTTCCTTTCACCTATTATTTTATAAGTTACAGAGGCAAACACACTTAGTGAAACACCCTGTATATATATATATATATATATATATATATATATATATATATATATATATATATATATATATATAAATTAATACACTGCCAACGTGATTATAACAGTATATCAGATTATTTATCGAAAATGTATCGGAAAAAAATTCTTCGATACCACACAAACACAGTAATTCAGCAATATAATGAAACAATCTTTGAGGTCGGTGACGGGACACAATAGTAGTAAGAAGTGTAGCTAATAACGACAATCGTTCTTAACATTCAAAACTTAATATGATTAAAGATGTTGTTCTGATGCATAGGAAATGGTATGATTGGTTTTACATCTAGCAATCAGAGTCAGTATGGTTCTCGAAGTTCTCTAAATCAAAATTCATTATCGTAATTTTCCTTGGGCGATCGTAGTATAATTGGAATTGAAAGGGACAAAAACACTTTATTACCTCATTTGACAAACTTTTCGCATGGGTTTGTGGTAGTTTTCTAATACTGGATGTGTATGGATCCGAAGTTACCAGAAGCCTCTTTAAAAAGGTTTCTATTGTTTTTATACGTGAACATTTTCTGAAAAAGTCTTCCAGATATATTTTAATGTCTTTGTTCCTCGCTTCCTGTCCTTCTTCGGATAATTGACCGATCGGCAACTCTACGTGGGCATTTGTAATTATTCGTTATACAAGAAATGGCAAATTTTGGCAGCTGATTCTTGTCAATTCCATCAGCTAATTAATCAATCTACAGTCTGGGAGTTGAAATCCCGCGGTATATTGTGTTAAAAGGTAAAGCAGTCATCAATCCGAAGATTGGTTTGAACACCACAGTGCTTTACTAGGCATGGTCCTGTTTGGAGGTGGTATGCCGTTGCCTTCCTCCGACCTTCGAACTGACTTACCCAGCCAGTTATAGGGGGGGACCTACAGTTTAACGTGGGTTCCGAACCACGGTACTACTCGGTATTTTTCACATGAGCAATACTGCCAGAGGTGAAAGAAGTGGAAAGTGACAGATAAAAATCCCAGGACCTGGCGGGGATCGAACCCTGGACCTTTGGATTTGTAGTCTGGCACTCTACCAATGTGCAACCGATGCGCACTATATTGTGTTATATACTACATTTTCTCTAGTTGAAAATGCAAGTTCGGCAAAGCATAGTCGTTTTGCACCGGCATTGGAAAAAATGTAATATCAATAGCATAACCACGAAATTTATACTGATTTAGTATATTAACATTTTGTACATATCTGTAGCAACCGTTTCCATCTTGAAGAACTGAATTTTTTCTCTTCACTACCAAAATGTTCACTCACAAACCGAGAGTAAATTTGCCTTTCTTTCACAGCGCCGCGTGTGCTCTCGACGAAGGTCACTTGTGAAATGACGTAACTCTACAGGATCGAAGATGGCGACCTCTCCTTCTGGAATGAGATGCACCAATCCTTCCCCTACCCAACCCTCCCACCAAAATTTCGAGAATCGAAAATTCATTTTTCGGGGTTTTTGCCACGTTTTGGGGATTCCGTCCCACTGCGCATCGCTCCGAAAGAGGCTGTCGACAGGTTGCATCAAAGGTGGTTGATGAAATCGTTGTTATGGCAGACCACGCTGCGCACAATTCGCAATCGTCAAACAGTGCTCGTGGTGTCACGACAGTTGAACATCCCGTCGTTCAAGAAACGGAAGGTACTTCGAACCATTCTCAAACGGTATCCATATAAGTTCCATACTGTACAGCAGCTGTCACCACACGACGAACAAGGATCTACATCTACATGGCTACTCTGCAAGCCACATTGAAGTGTATGGCAGAGGGTTCATCGAACCACTTTTAGGATATTTCTCTCCGGTTCCCTTCTCTAATAGCACGCGGGGAAAAAGGAACACCTACATCACACTGTTTTCGATCTGATTTCTCTTATTTTATTTTCATGATCAAGTCTTCCTATGTAGGCGGGTGCTAAGAAAATATGTTCGCATTCGAAAGAGAAAGTTGGTAACAGAAATTTTGCAAATAGAACTCGTCGCAACAAATAACGCCTTTCTCTTAATGATTTCCACCCCAACTGTCTCTCCTATATCGCGATAGTACAAAATCAGTTGCCCTTCTCAGAACTTTATCTGAATCGTCTGTCAGTCCTACTATGCGCAGCTATACTCTAAAATAGGACGCGAAAGTGTAGTGCAGGCACTTTCTGTTGCATCTTCAAAGTGTTCGGCCAAAGAAATGTAGTCTTTGGTTAGCTTTCTCTACAATATTTTCTGTGTGTTCTTTCCAATTTAAGTTGTTTGCAATTGTTACTCCTAGGTACTTAATTGAATTTACGGTCAGTTGTATTGACTGATTTATCGTCACCGGCCGCGGTGGGCGAGTGCTCTGCGTCGCGCCAGTCATGGTCTGCACGGCCACTACGTTCGGGGGTTCGAATCCCCCCTCGGGCATAGATATTTGTGCCGTCCTTAGTATTAGATAGTTCATAAGTAGTTTGTAAGTTTAGGGACTGATGACCCCGTAGTTAAGTCCCATAAGCTCTACAAACATTTGGACATTTTGATTTATCGTGTAAAAGGAGGTTAACGGGCTTCTTTTAGTTGTCATTTGGATGACTTCACACTTCTCATTATTAAGTGCCAATTGGAAATTTTTGCAACATGCAGATATCTTATCTAAATAATTTTGCAGTTGATTTTGATCTTTTCATGACTTTACTAACCGATAAGTGAGTGGATCATCCCCGAACAACCTGAGATAACTACTCAGATTGTCTCCTACACCATTTATAAAAATTAGGAACAGTAGGGGCCCTATAAAGCCAAATGTCACTTCCACTCGATACCTTTCCGTGAAATACGACGTACTGTGTCCTGTGTGTCAGGAAATAACGAATCCAGTCGGACAATTGTGATGGTATTCCATAGGCACGCAGTTTGATTAGAAGATGCTTACGAGGTACAGTGTCGAAATCCTTCCTAAAATCTAGGAATAAGGAATCTGTTTCACATCCCTTGTCTATAGCACTGATCACATCATGTAAGTACAGAGCTTGCTGTGTTTCATAAGAATGATACTTTCTGAATCTGTGTTGATTATGGGTCAATAGGTCGATCTCTTCAAGGTAGTTCATAATATTTGAGGAAAGTATATGTTCTAACATCCTGCTGCAAACCGATGTCAATGATGTGGGCCTGTAATTTTGCGTATCACTCTTATTGCCTTCTTTGAATATTGGCGTAACCTGTGCAACTTCCCAACCTTTGGGTTCGGAACGTTCGCTGAGCGAACATTTGTATATGATAACTAGGTATGAGGCTATTGCATCAGCATACTCTGAAAGATAACTAATTGGTATACTATCAGGACCTTTAATACACCAGGGGTATCAACTTCTAAATTACGGATGTTGTCAGCTGTTCTTGATACGAATTCTGGAGTATTTGCTTCGTCTTCTTTCGTGAAGGAATTTCTGAAGGCTGTGTTGAGCAATTCTGCTTTAGCAGAACTGTCATCAGTAGCATCATGGTTACTATCACGTAGTGAAGGTATTCATTGTGTTTTACCGCTAGTATACTTTGAATACGACCTAAATTTCTTGGGATTCTCTACCAAATTACGTGAGTTGGTTTCGTTGTGATATTTGTTATAAGATTGTCGTACTAAAGTTAGAGTTAAATTTCGAGTTTCTGTAAAGGACTGCCAGTCTTTAGGATTCTGTGTCCGTTAAAATCTGGCATTTTTTTAATCACTTTTGCAAGAGTGATCTAACCTGTTTTGTGTACCACGGCGGGTCCGACCCCTCTTTTGTTAATTTGTTTGTTATAAATCTGTCAGTAGTTGTCGATATTATTTCTTTGAACGTAAGCCACAGTTCATCAACACTAGTTTCGAAAGACTGGAGATTCTCCCTAAGGAAAGCGTTAATCGAATTTTTATCAGCTTTTTGGAATATATATGCATATGTTTAGTTTGTTTTTGGTAGATTTGGGAAATCCGATATTAATTTTCACTACTCTGTGTTTACTAATCTCCGTGTCTGTTTTGATGCTCCCCATTAGCTCCGGATTATTTGTTGCTAAGAGTTCAAGTATATTTTCTCATCCATTTACTATTTTAATGGTTTCATGAACTAATTTCTCGAGATAATTTGCGGAGAATACGTTCAATACGATTTATGACGATATTTTATGGTTGCATTCGGTTTTAGACATGTATTTTTACCAACATATCGAGGGTAAGTTAAAATCGCCACGAATTAAAATTGTATGCTTGGGGAACGTTTTGAAATTCGATCCCAGTTTTCTTTGAAATATTCTGCAATCTAATCATTTGAGTAAGCTTCCAAATTAGAAATATAATTCGTAACTAATGTAATATTAATGTAAAAACTTTGTTACATCGATATCTACTTTTACAGTATTCTGACGATGCTCTTGTATACAGAGTGAAACCGGTAAATTGAATAAATAATTATAGCGACTAGTAGCTGCTTATATAATCAAATGTATCTATATGTAATGGAATGATGTATCGTAGCAGTACATTAAAAATGTTTCAACTGAATTTATGTGGCATTATTTCTTTTCTCCATGTCCTTGACTTTAATGCTATCACGTTAAGTGTTCGTATGGTAATTACGTTTCCGTGCTATCGCCTTTTAACGAAGAAAATTTTCATTCTAACCGGCACGTATGCTATATTCTAAAAATAGTCACCAACTTCTACTGCATATTGTACGGTTTTTCTCGATCATATGGACAAAAAACTCAGTATATACTTTTAGTTGGAGACAATAAGTTTTCCTGAGGATCGTGTTTCTCTTGGAGTTAATTCTTCGCCCCACTACGAGTGGCACCTGTGTCAACATTAACGGTCCCCCTCATGTCCGTTTTCATGCGACACTATTGAGCACTGAACCATGGCCTCATTTCGATTATGGCCTGCCCGCTGCAGTTGTATTTGACGATGATAGATCGCTTGCTGCAGAACCAGGCGCTCAACCCAGTCCGCTGAACACTAATATCGGAACTCCTGCGTGTACAGCAGCATTGTTCTCTGTCGTCATCTATCGCCGGCTATTTTGCTGTAGAGTTCTTTGTTCATCTGCCATCATACATGCACGTTCAACAGCTTACCGTCCTTTAACCATTTTTCGTAGATGCTGTAAACAACAGTACTCTAAAAGTCGATTAGCTTCGTGGTTTCCTACCTGCTCATTCCTAGGAAACAGTAAATTAAAAAGTAATTATGGTGATCGAAAAATCTAAAGAAAGAACCACAAGCAACATTACGAAATTGAAATTTGATAAATACAGTACTTATAGTGTTCAAGAAAACAACAGAATAGAGAACAGAGGAATACGCCACCAAAAGAAGACAAAAAATTGAACTAAACACAGCAAACATTGTAATACACTCATCAGCAGAGCGAATACAATTTCGCCCTATTTTTCGTGAATTATGAGCAAATTTGGACAGTCAGTATACATGCTAATATCTAATTGATAAAAGAATCATCAAAAGAAAATTGAATACAGTTGAAAACAAAAACGTCGTTGAAAGGAAGAGCCAAATGGCTAAGCAGGAGTTGGTAGAGGGCAAATATAAGGGAGACGTAGCGAAGTGACTTCATTCGAACCAACTATCTAGCGTGAAAGACCGCTGTATGCCGTATTTCATTTATTATGTTTTTACAGTCAGAGTAAGCGTGACATAAAACATACCCCTACCAACATGACTCAGACCTGAGAAATAATATTTAATATTTTATGTTACTGCAACGCGTATTTTCAAGTTTTATTAATGTGTGTTTTTACTATTTTTGTTTCATATGTTGTCCCCAATGCTACAGAACTCGTATTACTATGTTCTTCACCACCACCCCTGTATGCGTGATATGTGTGTGTTATCATAAACTTAGCATGCTTCCGTATCGAGCCAGTATGCCGCCGTTCATATCACTGCATCCTTGGTTGTGGTAATATGAAACGAAACTGCTACCAACTGCTCTGCCGAAGTATTGTGCGATCCTAATGTGCCGACAACCAGTGGCTTGTGCTTTTAATTATAAATAAAAATCGGTTCATCCGATTTTACATATTTTTTAATAAATGCTACTATTTTTAAATTCAATCTCTGGTATTAATTTAACAGAACTCCCTTCACATTTTGTTAATATCATTTCACTGCGTTTTATTTCGTTTAATCTTGTCAGATGCGATTTAATAAAATATCTGCTGCGTAAATGTTTCACTATCTTTTAAAATAGCGTCCATTATGCGTAGTCTCATGTCTTAAAGTGTTGTTTTACAGTAAATATAATTTGTCTGCTACTAATTTTATAAAATTTAGGTAGCTTCAACAGCCAATTTTATGAAGGTTCCCTTTGCCAGTACTAGAACAGTTAACAGTTATCTGGCCCACCGTTGCCAGGATTCGCACTTCTGGCCAATCCTATGATTGCAAGTTGTCGCAGTGTGCATGCGTAAACTAATATATATATATATATATATATATATATATATATATATATATATATATATATGTTTGTGTGTGTGTGTGTGTGTGTGTGTGTGTGTGTGTGTGTGTGTGTGTGCGTATGTGATTTTGGAAGGGTTTCAGGTTTTTTTTTTTTTTTTTTTTTTTTTTTTTTTTTTTTTTTTTTTTTTTTTTTTTTTTTTTTTTTTGTAGAACGTCACAACTCTTAGTAGAATAAATTGGACAGAGGAAAGAACAGAATATCCCCGTTCAGAATAAACCAGAGGAACAAAATATCACGATTCAGCATAGGCTTAATAGATTCGCAACGATATTGTCCGCCACGTGCAAGATCGGTACGAGGTGGTCGTGATTGCAGTGGCGGCGAATAGAAATAAAACCCAGGTGAACGTAGAAGCAAATGTTCAAAATGTTCAAATGTTTGTTAAGCTTATGGGACTTAACTATGGGGTTATCAGTCCATAAACTTACAAACTACTTATGAACTACTTACGAACTAGGACGGCACAAATATCCATGCCCGAGGGGGGATTCGAACCCCCGACCGTACTGGCCGTGCTGACCGTGACTGGAGCGCCTCTGTCACCTCGGCCGGCCGAACGTAGAAGCCTTCCCCGAAGTGAACACATGGATAGTGTAGGTGCTCGTGTAAATAAGGTAGATGCTCATGTAGAAGAGTTGCTGTAGCGCATCTTTCGCTAGATACTGAGGGCATGACGGAACAGTTCCTGTAGCCATATGTGACTCCCAAGAGGTTCATCGCTTTCTGCGGTTTCAAGAACAGCAGTGGGAGATCTGCTGCCGGCATCGCGATATAGTGGAAGAACTTCGCGAACGCGTCACCTAGCTAGAAGAAACGGTCGAGCGTCCGTCCGCCCCGCGCGTAGATTACATGAGCCGTGACGTGTGTGCCAACAAGCATGTGGGTCCGACCGCGGTGATGATTCCGCCTTCGAAGAGGGTAAGGCAGAACCGCCGCACGCCCATCCTCCCATGCGTGATCGGTACGCAAGAGTTGTTTGTCGGGACATTGTACAGGCGTTTGACAACGAACATTTTGTAACTGTGAGGAAAGACGAAGCACTTAAAAATTCTGCCAACGGAATTCACCCACGAGCGTGGGTGGAACAGTTAGACTATGCCCACGAATTGACCGGAATGGCATAAAAACAAGTAGGTCTGTTGCTACCTACATGGAAAGCCCACTACGAAGATGCACTTACTCCTCAGGTACTATAGATATTACGAGGATTTTAGGCAGCACTTTCTGTTGCCATATTGGTCTGAGCTGCAACAAGATTAAGTAAAGCATTTCAGGAATCCACATCTCCTCCGAACAAAGTGAACGCAGTCCCAGCGAGGGCTTTTGTTACGGAATCAATTCTCGTATAACCCATACTCGACACAGCAAATAATACGTATTTGTTTACACCAATTACCCCGTTGCTGTTGTTGTGGTCTTCAGTCCGGAGACTGGTTTGATGCAGCTCTCCACAATACCCTATTCAAAGCAAGCCTCTTCAAATCCACATTAAAAATGGCAACTTACATCTGTCTGAATCTGCTTACTGTACTCACCTCTTGGTCTTCCTCTGCTGTTTTTCCCCCACATACCTCCCTCCAACGCTAAATTCAAAATTCCTTGTTGTCTAATAATGTGTCCTATCATTCGATCCCTTCTTTTAGTCAAAGTATGCCAGAAATTCCTTTTCTCCACAATTTTGTCCAGTACCTCCTCATAAGTTACGCTATCCACCTACCTAATCTTCAGCATTCTTCTGTAGCTCCGAATTTCGAAAGCCTCTATCCTCTGCCTGTCCGCACTGTCTATCGTCCATGTTTCCCTCCCATACAAGGCAACACTCCATACAAATGCTGCCTTCAAAAAGGACTTCCATAGGCTTAAATCAATATTCGACGTTAAAAAATTTCTCTTTTTAAAGGACGCTTTTCTACCCATTGCCATTCTGCATTTTACATCCTCTGTATTGCGACCATCATTTGTTATTTTACTGCCCAAGTAACAAAACTCATCTACCTCCTTTATTGTTTCGTTACTTAATCTAATTCCTTCAGCATCACCTGATTTTCTTAGACTGCATTTCTTACCCTAGTTTTACTCTTGTTAATGTTCATCTTATATGCCCTTTCAGCACACTGTGCATTCCGTTCAACTGCTCTTCCAGGTCCTTTGCTGTCTCTGACAGAATTACTGCGTCGTCGGCAAAACGCAATGTTTTTAATTCTTCACCCTGAACTTTAAATGTCTCCTTGCTTTCCTTTATAGCTTGTTCAATGTACAAATTGAATAACATTGGAGAAAGGCTACAACCCTGTCTTACTCCCTTCCCAACCAATGCATCCTTTTCATACCTTTCAACTCTAACAACCGCTGTCTGGTTTTTGTACAAGTTGTAAATATCCTTATGCTCCCTATATTTTACGCCTGCTTCCTTCAGTCAATACAGAGTTTATTCCAATCAACATTGTCAAAAGCCTTCTCCAAATCTACAAAAGCTAGAAATGTAGGTTTGCCTTTTCTTAATCTATCTTCTAGGATAAGCCCCAAAGAGAGTATTGCCTACATTTCTCCTGCACCAAACTGATCTTCCCCGAGGTCGACTTCTATTAGCTTTTTCATCCTTCTGTAAATAATTCGTGTTAATATTTTGCAATAATGACTTATTAAACTGGTGGTTCTGTAGTTTTTACACCTGCGACTGATTTCTCTGGAATGGGGACTATTACATTTTTTATTAATATCTGAGGGTACTGCGCCTGTCGTACCCTGTGTAATTCTGTTCTTGCCGGGCATTGCAAGGATGACATCAAACTATTCCAGGCGTACGAGGAAGAGCTAGAATTTGACAATGACTACGAGTAAAAGAGAAGCAGCAACGGGTCATCTAAGAAAAGTAGTAATAACGGTTCCGGAAGTTCAGGAAGTAATGGACAGTCCCTCAACCGGTTCCTTCCCATGATAAAAGGCAAGTATAGGAAGAAGAAGCCGTGGTTTTGGAAGGATGAGAAGAGTTATCGCCCCAACCACGATCAGTGGCAGTGATCTGCCACGCCCCTGAAAAGCGTTGCGGTGTGATAAGCTGATCCACGCCAAAACCGACTCCAATATACTCTGCCCGTTTCCGACCTGTGTCGGCCCACCGAGGTTGACTGTTACCCAATCAAAATCCTCGGAGTGGAACACGAGCTGACAAATTTACTGGCAAATTAGGTACATTCCTGTAGATGAAGAACCAAATACTAATGAGCCAATGATACAACCAATTATGAAAATCAGCGTTCAGGACATTGACTTAAATTGTGTATTAGACACTGGAAACGAATGAGCACGCCTTCGAATGCTATAAGACTGTAGATAAATAGCTAGTCTACGCCCTGTAGCGGACAAAAGTGAAACGTGCGTTAGATAGTCGCAGCGTAGACGTCAGAAAGCAGGCAGAAATAGCATTTCACTGCAAGGTCACGAGGTCTAGGTAAACTTTATAATTGTATCCTTCTTAACGGCTGACATCCATCTAGGCTTTGAGTTCCTTGTTACCTACAGGCTGTGTCAAAGTCCAACGATGGTGAAGTACAACTGATTAAGAACAATGTCACAATGAAATTAAGATTTGATGAGTGTACTGTCGGATCTCTACTGTCAGTAGGTACAGCTGGGGATGAACACGACATCATCTTGTGTCAGGTAGAAGGAAAGAACCAGGTATCACAAGTAATTAATGAGAATTTTGTCGATCAAGCGTCAGGCCCTTATTTCACCTCTTTACTGGCCCATACTGCATCAGGTGGTTTGCTCATAAAATGCGGTTGAGTTGGAAATCATCCGGGCGAGCAAATCAAGAGGTCTGGGAATCTATAGATAATAAATATATTTTGTTTGTGTGTGTACATTGGTATTATCTCGCAGTTTCTTTTCGGTGTATTTTTTTGTATTTGATTTGCCGTGTATGCCGTATATTTTATTTTTGTGGATATTTTTCGTGTTCCAAATTGGATTCAAATTTGTTAGTATAATCTATAAACATCAGGTGCCCATGATATGTTTTCATTACCAATTTTTTTAAACTCCTGCTAAGCCATTTGGCTCTTCCTTTCAACGAAGTTTTGTATTGAACTGTATTTCATTTTCTTTCTGAGGATTTTTTTCATCAGTTAAATTTAGTATCCCCTAAGGTAATTAATTAGCATGTGGACTGACTGCCTAAATTTGTTCATAATTAATAAAAACTAGGGCGAAATTACATTCAGTCTGCAGATGAGTGTATTTATAACATATTACAATCTGTTTGCTGCGTTGAGTTTAATTTTTGTGCTGTTTTGGTGATATATTCCTCTGCTCTCTATGTGTATGTAATCAGCGATGAAAATGTGTCTAGGCTAGTATTATCTTGGTGTTTGTATAGTATGTTATTGTATGCGTGAACTTTGTATTCCCACTTTCATAAGTTTTTATGTTCGGTTCTAGTTCTATTCCTCCGAGAGGTTGTTTTGTCTATTGGAGTGTCGCAATTGGCACACTCATTCTGCATTTCATTGGGGAAATTTCCCTATAATGTTGTATATTGGTAAGTCGGCATGGAACCGCCAACGCCATTGCAAATATAAGAATTGTAGCATGCGCCAAGATGTACTGTAGCATAGATGCCTTGGGGTACGTGTATCTTTCTTTATGTTTGTTTCAGTCGTCCATAAGAATAAGCAATTGTTGATCAAACGCTGCACGAAAGGAATTAGTAGACACAACAGAAAGGAAACAGAACCTCAATTGTATTTAAGTACCACGGCCTATGTGTTATTTCACGAAAGGAATGAGATTAACTTAGATGGCCAGACAGAATGACGTAACCTGCATATCATAATGAGTCCGCCCAATAAAGTAAAAGGGGAACTGAGAGATGATAGTTGAATACAGTAATTTACAAAATCGCCAAAAAACCAGCTGATCACGTAACAGCACATAAATGTGAAGTAACAAGGAAGGTATTGTTAAACAGATTTGGAACCCGGTTGTTGATAACCAAAACTTATACAACCAATTATATTCATTATGGATCTCGGACAATACAAGGGTGACACTGATGGATTCTTTCACTGGTAAGGTAAATATATTATATTTTATTCATAAAATAAAATAATACATTAAAAATACTCATCATGATCCAGAAACAATAGGCAAATGTGATAAGACATATAAAAGGAACATAAGCTTAAAAAAAATCACACAAATTTTGAAATTTGCCAAACTCTTTTGACAAACCCATGGGGACGCTTAACAATTTGATTGCTGGGAAACCGTTTGCCATTTTAAAAATTTTAAGAAGGATTTTCTATTGTGGTTCAATCAACAAAGCAATTTAAACAAAATAATAAAAATTAACAAGGAACACAAGATGATACAATAACAATAGACAATAACAAAACCTCCTGATAACGGTAGGCAAATGTGACAACAGACATAAACAAACAGCAGTTATTTAAAATCTCAAAATTCTCTAATCCTCACGTCTTCTAAACCAATTCGGTAACGATATCCGAGAGTCCGACACTCAGCATGAGTGAATTACAATTTTATACATTGGTGCCCCTTTATCTTGGCAAACACACAATCCACATCAGTAGGTACAAGCAAGATAACAGGGTCTGAGGAAAATCACAGGGCAGAAAGGCAAAGTAGAGCATTAAATAATAAAACAGGCCTTAGCAATTATAGCAGTCTAAATATCGCCACGACCTCTTGTCCGCACTGAGTATACTTTCATGTCCTTAACAACACACTGTTACTACATTGTGGGGGGAGAGGGGTTGTCAACTCCATGGCAGACAGCTGAAGGGGCCGAAATGAATATGGTTTAAGATTAAACTCTTCCCCTTACCTTGCTTGACAACGTGAGGCAAAACCTATCGGTCAACAGAACCGCATAACTAACACATATTATCGGCAATGACGAGCCCACAGAAAAAGATCAATTAAAACGGAATAAACAGCAAAAATTACAACTATGCCACATAAATTCCGCTTGTTGAACTTAGTAGGGAAGGTATTAACCCTGAGTTACTTTCGATATTTTTCACTTGCACGACTACTATCTTGGTCATTTGTGACCCCAAAAATAAATGGTATTATTTACTTGAAATAAAATTCCATTTACTTTATTTGTTTGATAATTTTATACTATATACAACTATACATAGCAAGATAAAATCAAACTTTAAAGTTCGTTCTCGTCAACCAATCAGTTAAACCGCGTGTGAGAGCGAACAAATCGACAGGAATGCTATGGTACGAATGAAGAGGACAGCGTTGGACTAGGTGTTCGATCGTCTATTATTCTAGATTATACTCACACACCGGTGAACTGAGCCAGCCCAATTCAAGCAACAATGTCTAGTGCTCAACCTATACCCACCATCTTGATCCCACAAAGTAGCTAAAGGGTTTTGACCTACCGAGGAAATTCTGGTGTCGCATCAACAGGTTGAGGATTTTTTGTGGTCACTGTTTTATTTCAACTTGTTTGCAACTGGTTTAATTTAAATATGAAGTAGGCCTATATGAAAGCCACACAGTCATACAAAACATGTTTATTTTAACGTCTACATTTTTTCAGTTCTCAATTCCAATATAATTTTAAAGTAACCAAATTTTCATTTTAGTAGTAACTCTTCTTTTATGCTTCATTTGCCTTGTTGATTAAGGTCCAAGTTAATCTTTGAAAGGGGAAATCTAATTTTTTAATGTGTGGTACAGAAATTAACAGCCATGAACACTAAGATTGTCTCATTCTATTACTACTGGGTGGGTTGAACGAACATTTGCACCTGTTTTTCCCATAGTATTAATTACTAGACTCATTAAAAGTTTATAAATCTAAGCGACTTCACTGCGTTGGTCGTCAGTCTCTAGGCTTACAAACTACTTTCACTCAAAGTAACTTATGCTAAGGATAACACCCATGCACGAGGCTAGACTCTAACCTCCGACGGAGAACAGCCACGCGCTCCGAAGCGAGGTGTCTTAGAACGCTCGGCCACTCCACCGTGGCACTAGAATAATTGTCCGAGATTTGCTCAAGATATCAGAAATTGTTGTATCTGTATTGTGAGCACTGTGTTCACTTTCACAATCACTTGTATCGGAATGATGTTGCTGGCTTCGTTCTTCCCTGGCAGATTCATTTTCTATATTATTAAATAGCCTAACAACTCTTCCACCTTAATAACATGTCCGTCGATGTGAATAGTTTCACTACTCATTGTTAGCCAACACACATAACTCAGTAAACACAGTGGCATGTTGAGAAATAATGTGGACATATGTACTATCCTTGGGTCTTCAGTGACCTCATAATCCAAATACTCCGTTACAAACGATGTCACAATAACACCACATTTCGTTGAATTCAATTCAATTGACTTCTAAGAGAATACATAAAATCTTTGGAGCAAGTGTGTCACCGTTCCGAAGATAAATAAGATAAAGTTTACTCTGGGGTCAAAAATGACTCCACGATAGTAACTGAGGGTTAAGAAAGACGCTCACGTCACAGACGAGGTATTTCAAGAGTCAAAGGTAATGGTGAAAACCAAGAGAACTTTACTTCTACACGCAGCAAGCAGCCGTCACCCACTTAAACAGAAGGGACCGGCCTCCACGCCTGAGCCCACAGCATGCTCTGAGCACTGAGTCACCGTCGGCTGCCGCAGACCCACTCACGGACAGCGGAAAGCCAGACGTGAACTAGCACCACCACAGGACAGAAAGAAAAACAAGGTGAAAAATGGAGTGGCGATTTGAAACAAAACGAGCCCTGTCTCAAGATTTATATACCACTAATTATTACAACTCCGTAGCATAACGTTAGTAAGTTTGTGTACACTCGAGTGGTAATTCATTTTTAAAATTTTAAAATGAAATGACGTTTTTCTCTTTCAAATTAAATATTTGGTTTTTCTTGTGTGTATGTATATATGTGGTTCCATCTCGCGTTATTCACTTAAATGTTTCCTTGAACTGTGATGTATGGAATCTTGTCATGCTCTCCTAGTTGATGGACTAATTTTACAGGTATCGATGTGAATTGTAAGTCCTCTAAGATAACAAGGGCTTAATCGCATCCTCTTAACCCCACTTGTAAGCGCACTGCCCCGAGCAAAAGCAAATGTAGATTGGGCCAAAGCTTGAATAAACACTGAACAGCACTGCATCTGGCGATGAGGTATTTAATTGTCTGTTTTGCGGGCACACCTCGCCAGATCATTCTGTTGATAATGTATCATGTAAAGTTTCAATTTCTGTTGTCTCAAATACAGAGTGACCCAGTAACCCTGTTGAAAGAAAGGTTTTTCGAACTAAGTGAAAAGTAACCTGATTTAGTTAAAGTTTGTATTTACTTAAAATCTGCGTTAATGTCATTAAATTGTGATTTAGTTCTTGATTTTGTGGACACCAGAACGTACATATGCCACAGTTTGTTAATCTATGACAAATTCATGCATTTCACGTTGTTATTTCACCTACTGACAGTCAAGGTCTCTTTTGTTTATTACATAAGGAAGGGGAGATTATTGACGCCACATTTCCAATAAGCAGTTATGACAGTACGCTCCAATTATAAAATTAAAAGGAGCCACTAGAATAAGATTAGTTTTATGGTTAACAATGTGCAAGTGTTAGAGGATGTGAAAACGAGTGCAGTGACTGGAGTATTTCCATAGTGCTGAGCTCGCATCCTCTGGGTCGCGTGGAACGTTAGCTGAGTACAGCAACGACGCAGCACCGTCATGTCTCGGTCAATGTACGCCAGTGAGGCATTCCTCTGAAGTCAAAGCAGGGTTGCCCTGTTGCTGCTAGCCAGAGCGGCGCCGCAGCACAGTAGACCAAGGACCATAGATGGCGACCTTGAGTGCAATGAGCCGAGTATCAACGAACTTGTCACGTCCCCACTAGGAGCTGATGTCCCTTCCTATGGCGCCCCCGACTGCCTCTGACAGGGGCCGATGCCGACGCAGGCCATTACACTGAACCCTAAGAGACGAGCTGAAGCTACAGGAATGAGATTTCCCAGCTCAGAGTCGATGTCCGTTCAGCTGGAGCCCCTTGAGTGCCTCTGAATGGAGTCGATGCCACCTCGGGTCGATACATGGAACCCTGAGCCTTGAGCTGAGGCTACAGGAATGAGATGCCCCCCGATAGGACGCAATGTTCAGTCAGATGATGCCCTGAGTTACTCCTGTAGCCCACCATGGCAGGCCATTGCATGGAGCCCTGAGCCATGCCTGAAGCTAAAGGAATGACATGTGCGTGTGGGCGCACTATTAGCGACTCGCACCGTGCTTGCCCAACGAAAGCGCGGCTGTTTTACCAGCTCAGTTGCTCAAAAGATACCTCTTTCTCTCTTCGGAAATAGATCATAACTTTCTCTGTGTTGTATGGAGGTACCCATGAAGCACCTGTGTTTTCACTATATTTCTAGTTGCGATGCTTGCGTCCGTCATTAAACATTCTAAAAACTTGTGCCCCGGCTACCTAAGCATTTTTTTCATTTTTTAATTATGTCAGTAAACCACAATTACCATGTCACTTCAGCATTTCAATTTATTTTTCTATGCGACATAATATAACTACACGGCCTAGACGGAATACGGGCGTCGGAGTGCCATTATGATCTCAGTACCCTTTACCGCAATAGTGCGGCTTACTTCTCAGTGATAACCATGCCAAGTGGAACTCAGAAAATGTCCATCCCACTACGACATTTAGTGTTGTAACCTGCACCACCTAGCATGTTGGAGAAGAGAAGCATCACTCCGAGAGACAGACCGTCTAGGAAGAAAGTGGGACACCCAGGACGAGCACTGCAGCTGACGTAAGCACGATAAATAAACAGTTCCTCTTAATATATTTCCTGACGTACCACGGAGCATATGATAGTGACTTTTATATCTATGAGATAATCTGTGACGATGTTTCTGTGTATGTCCGTCACTTGGTGTGCAGTCAAATGGAAACGAAGATTTTATCGTGGTATTTAATCTCCCTATTGTGAATGAGTCTATCTGACGTAGGTCGCTTAGTAAACATAAAACGAAACAATAAATGTATCGCGACTGGTCCTTAGGTAAGCCTTAATTTATATTGCCATCAGTTTTTATTTCAAATCGTAAAATAATTTGGGACATACATCAATGGATCACTTAGAACTAATTAGAAACGTATTTGAATCGTAACAACATTTTATTTGTAGTAAATCCAATTTGTTTTGAACGGCCTAAAACAATTCTGACGTATTGAACATTGTGGAAATAATATATACATGTATAATTATTCTGATTTTGTGTGTCAATATGGTTACAGGTTTCCCTCGTGGTGATAGATTAGAATGGAATGAAGATTAGTGTTTAACGCCCCGTCGACAGCGTAGTCATTAGAGGCGTAGCTTGCGCTCGGGTTGTTTGGGTGGGTATGGGTATGGGTATGGGGAAGGAAATCTGCCTTGCCCTTTGAAAGGAACCATCCCGGAATTTGCCTGGAGTGATTTGGGAAATCATGGAAAATCTAAATCTGGCTGGCTGGAGGTGGATTTGAACCACCATCCTCCCGAATGCAAGTCCAGTGTGTTACCACTGCGCCACCTCGCTTGGTATGGATTAGAATGCTATTAAATGAGTCAGATGATGAAACAGGAGATGACCCACCCTGTCAATGATTCCAATTTCAAGATTTCCATGATGGATCAAATGATGTTCAAATATCCTAAAAGTAGGTCGGAGAATTTTAGATACCCGTTATATGATTAGATACCCTATTGTTTTATGTGTTAATTTTGTTTCACCTGGGTAGTATTAGTTAAGGTCTTTAAACCCAAAGAATTTGGCGGTATTTTATTCCATTCATTGGAACCTATCTCATAAATGATAGTACGCCATTTACTTCACTTAATTTATTTATTTCTATATGTCTCCATTATCAGAACTTTTTGTAAATTATAAAAAAATAATGTAACTGTTATTTTGTTTCAAAATAGAATTTTATTTGTAACTTTGTAGGCTTTCACGGCGTGACAAATCTTCGAAGTCTCTGCGGGTTTTGTGCCGGATAATAAAATCAAACTGATTCAATATTTCGACCGTCGAAATATTGAATCAGTTTGATTTTATTATCCAGCAGAAAACTCGCAGAGACTTCGAAGAATTTTATTTGGTAGATAGAACTGATTTCCTCAGAATTTGATTTTGTTACAAAGTGGTATAATTAATAAGATTTTGAATAAACTTGTTATCCTATTAAATAGATTTTCTATTTTGATTATTATTTTTTTAATTGTATTTGGCTTGTAAGAGAAAAAGTTTAACGGATTAAATAAGATAATTGTAGCTGAAAATATAATGAATAGTGGAAATTTTAATAACCTCCAATTTATTAATTATTAAAATTTAATAATAAGCTTAAGACCAGAATTTTAAATTAATTTTTTGTTCATTATTTTTAATTAGATTTTAATTTATTTAAAGTTTTATATTAAGATGTATAATTTAATTTAAAAGTTTTAAGAATAATTATTTTAGCATTACTAGGAAAACCAGGAACAATAATCGGAGATGATCTAATTTATAATGTAATTATTACAGCTCATGCATTTATTATAAAAGAGTAGTGTGAGTGAAAGTAGGCAATTTCCTTGTCAAATAGAACTAATGTAGTTGGAGATGTATATCACTGTATTTTACTATTATTATTAGGCTGCATCGTGGTCTAGTGGCTAGCAGGTCGGGCAGTCGCCACTCAGGCCCCAGGTTCGTAACTCGGAACAGCCCTAGCTGACAGTGTTCATGGGAGACGTCTCAATAAAAAAAATCCAACATTAGCAGGTACTCTGAGAAAGAACAAAACAGATTCCGAAGTAAAAGCAGCAGAACATTATGAGACCAACACTTTCAGCTTTCATTCGGTACCAGATTGATGTAAACCTGTTTTCGTGGGTGACATAGAAAATAAAACGGTTTTATTACAGTCTAAAATACATAATAAATTATCCTTTGTTCAAAAGAGCATAATAGACTTGAAGTACTACCACACTGCTACAAACCGAAAGTAGGAGAAAACTTAACGTAAACTCCATTAATTCCAGCATAAGGCATACGAACGTGCTGCAATAAATTTTTTCATGTCGAAAGTACATATCAGTCTAAAGTAACACAAAATGTATTCAATGTTTTGGTAAGGTGTGAGTTAACAGCAGTCAAATATTTAAAAAATTGCTTCTTAAAACATCGCCTGTTTATTAATTTTTAAAAATCGAATAGTCTTGCTCGTAGACCATCATAATAGATGAAAAGGTATGAATCTGTTCTAATACCTTCTTATGTATGACTAGCTTAACGCCCGCTGCTTTGCATGCGTAGGCTGGTTGAAATGCACCACTCGTTTCTCCCTCTTAATATAAATTTTCATAGATTTAACTTAAGTACTACCATAATGAAATGTTGTGATACTACTTGTAGCCGAGGTAAAATGGCCGTGCAAATTGAGGCGCCATGCTGCGGTGCGCGCTGCTGTTCACCGATTCACCCCTCGGGCATGGGTGTTTGTGTTGCCCTTAGCATAAGTTAGTCTAAGTTTTAGTTTGTAAGCCTTAGGGACTGATGACCCCGTAGTTAAGTCTCTTAAGGCTTACGAACATTTGAACATATGATTTTACTACTTGTAACACCCTATAGCACCCCTTAATAGTTGCATTTCGAAAAGTACCTCAACAGGTGTCTTAAATTCCAACAAGTATGCAAATATATTTTTTTGTAATTCTGGGTTCAAAATTGGTTGAGTAGTAATGTATTTTGAAAAACACGTTTCATTACCTATTTCATCCCCTACATGATTAAGCAAAAGATTTTCGAAAAACTTCCCTCTCCAATTTAACCCCCTTGATGGTTTAATTTCGAAAAATACCGAAACACGTATTTTTAAAATTCTAAAAACAATTCAAATACCAATTTCTCAGCTCTAGCTTCAAAATTGTCTTGACAACAATGTGTTTTCGAAAAGAATTGTTGATCCCCTATTTTACCCCCTTAGTTGTTGAATTTTCAAAAATACCGAAACTCCGTCTTTGTAACCATGATCAAGATTCCATATCCTAAGTTTCGTAGTTATATCTTGAAATTTGAGTGAACATCAACATATTTTTGAAAATCAATTTTTTTCATCCCGTATTTCACCCCCTTATTGGCCAAATTTCCAAAAATACCGAAACAGGTGTCTTCTAAATTCGAACCCCGAATCTAAATCCGAAAATTTGTAGTTATAACTTAAAATAGCTTAAATAGCAACAGATTTTTGAAAAACTTCCCTGTCCAATTTAACCCCCTTTATAGTTGAATTACAAAAATACGAAATACATATTTCTTAAATTATAACCAACAATATAAATGTCAATTTTTACTGCTCTAGCTTCAAAATTGTCTTCATAGCAAAGTGTTTTCAAAAAGAATTTTTCATCCCCTATTTTACCCTCTTGTTGAATTTTCCGAAATACTGAAACTCGTATTTTTTTAATCCTGACCACGATTCCATGTCCCATGTTTCGTAGTTATAACTTAAAACCTGAGTTAACAGCAACATATATATGAAAATAAATTTTTTGCGTCCCCTATGTTACCCCCTTCATGGTTTAATTTCAAAAAATGAAGAAACACGTGTCTTTTAAATTCGAACCCTGAATTAAACTCCGAAATTTTGTAGTTCTAGCTTCAAAATAGCCTAATTAGCACGTATTTTCAAAAAAAATTTCTTCTAATATTTCACCCCTTACGGACGGAACATCGAAAAATCGCTTTTTAAATGACGCCTACAGAATAAGATCTACACCCTCTACAAGTTTCAAGTTTCTATCTTCATTGGTTTGGGCTGGCGATGATGAGTCAGTCAATCAGTCAATCGGGACATTACCTTATTTATATAGAGGTAATGGTCTACGACCGATACTAGTCGATTTTTGAGAAATTAATAAACAGCTGATGATTTAAGACGCATTTTATGAAATAAAATATATTGAACAAATGGTGTCAATGCAAAATATAACAAAACCAATCCAAGAGGAAATGCTAGCCAACATTTTTACTAGCAAGACCAAACTTTGGGGAATGAACAGGAACGTGTTCAGAGACCACAGAACAAACACCTTGGAAAGAAGAAAAACCAAAGGCCATACAAGTGTAATTGATCTAAGTCACTCATCTCGGAGAGCATGCCAACGTTTACCGGTAGTGGAGGAACTGCATAAGTTAATGGAACAGGAATAAATATGTAGTTCAGAATAGTTGTTCAAACTTACATTTCGCAATTGAAATGAAGCTATAATGCAATTTTGCCTGTAAACAACTAAATACAAAGTCTGGTTGGTTGGTTGGTTGGATGGTTGATGGGAGGATGGGCCCAAACAGCTAGGTCATCAGTCCCAAATACAAAGTCTATATGGGCGTAACACGTAAAAATTTGAAGAAGAGTGGCAGTGTCTCCTAACCGTGACGTTTTGACGAGTGTCATACTCATCATCTTCGCCTAGGAACGTCGTGGTTAGCAGACACTGCCACCCGCCTCGAAGCCCGAGAACTCTTTCATCAGTGATGTACGCCGGGAAAGCATATATTCGCATTTACGTAAATTTTTTTGTTCAAATTGAAATTTTTAATATTGGGTCTAAAGGACACATTTACAATATATGTGTTGCTGTTTAAAACACAATAGGAAGGTTAATTTCCACGAGAAGTGCATTAATAAGGCTGAATTAGGCAGGTACTTAAGATGAACTAAAGTGTAAATATATTTTCACGTGTATTTCCAAACTATTTTATATATCAACATTTTCGAGAATGAGTAGTTATAACCACCCCTGATGAATTTACCCATGTAGCATTTATTTTTCCTCTATACTTTTTGTTTTTCCTGTACAGCATTTGAAACTGGATTAAGGATGAAACTTCAATCGTGAGAATAAAGGAATATATATCAGTCAAACAGCTGTGAAATCCTTTAAAAAATTCTTCATGACTGAGTCGCCTGAAAAATCTAAAATCATACTGTTGTGAATTTTCAGGTTATCCTTGTATTGCTTTTATCTTCCGATCTTGAAACTTTGCAAATTAATTTGAGTGAGAGCATCGGAAATAGACTACCTACTTGTGAAATTATTTCGGATAAAAATTTCTGGAAGAGACACCATTCCAATCTAAAATGTAATCAGCTAAGTGAACTTCACTGAGAATAATTTCATGCCATTTCCGTTATAGACGACAGGTATTTTTTATCTGTCGATAAAATCTATAAAGGGATAATTGGAACAGGGATGTAATGAGTACAAAAATAATTTATTTCCTTTTAAATTATAAACGCTGTAGTGGAAGCGGAGAAAAGACTGATGGGCGTAAATGAATTATGTCTCCTCCCAGACGTTTGTGCAGTTATTGAGAACACTGAATAAATAGCTGAAAAAAACAATAAACATTCATAGCGTAGTACCAGTACCACAACTTTCGTGCGTTGTAACAATCTTTGATAGTTAAAGTATCTCCAATAAATGATAAAGAATAGCTTAATAAGTAGCTCTTAATTTTTGCTCTTAATAGAAGCATGTTCTTCATTAAAAAGTCGTAGATTTCAAGATAATCTTAAATAAACTGTCCTGCAAAGTATCGTTTCAAACCTTCCAATGGTTCTTAGGAAACCTCATAACGACATAGTGTTGTACCAGTTATCTGTCAAGGTGTGCAGCACGCGTTTCCATAATTTACAAAGCGTATTTGGTATGAAAGCTATTACCGTAGATTCTGAATTTGTTTCTCTTTCACGCAATGGTTTTAATACACATAATACTGACATTAGAGACGATCCCAAGATTATAAACAGGTACCCTGTTATTTAATTTCTTGTTCCATCAGTGGTGATGACTGATTCGTTTAAAATATGTAAATGATAGCACCGACGAATAGCAAATACTTTCTTTATTGCAGAATTTGATCTCTATTAGACTATTACAAATATTTAATATTCGTTGAATCATACAGAAACTTTCTAGCTCCTGTGAACTCAATCTTCGACATGCAGGGTCAATAGTCTTCGATATGTGTTAACATACATTTTAAGCATTCATAATCGTCACAATAATTCTATATATGAGCTAGAAGCCTTAGCTGTGTCGTTCGGTCGAGAAAGCTTTAAGTTTTATGTGGACACCGTCAGTTTATTCTGGAAACGGACAACCTAACCTTGTCATGGGTTATTGCGAGGCCGCATAAGAGTGGAATATTAGCAAGTTGGGCCGTACGATTTTCAGCGTCCCGTTCAGGTGAGACATATTTGTGGGCCAGATAACCAGATTGCTGACTCTCTGAGTAGCATGTTCCAAATGGAAGATGAACCGGAGGAACTGGCTCCCGTTGGGTATCAGGACTTGCGGGTGTGCACCATACTAGGAGAAGTTCCATTTCACGATCTTGGCGAAAAACAGGGGGATGAACCCAAGTTGGAGGTAATTAAGAGACGTTTGGCTGAGGGTAAAGTAGTTCCAGGTTATCAGATAACCAAAGCCGTTTTACGTTATAACAAACGTTATAATGGAAAACCCAAGATCTGTCTGCCTCGGCACTTAGTACCTGGCGTATTTAAGTATTTTCATGAGTCTATGTGTGATGGGAATTTGGGAGTTTTTAAAACAGTCGCTGAGGTTAAGGAGAACCTGACGTGGCCCACGCTCAATCAGGATGTCCGTAAGATGGTGAGCCAGTGTCAGGAGTGCCTTAGGACTAAGCCTAACCCCAATGCCCGAAGAGGTGAATTGAGTTCTGATCGTGCTGAACAACGTATGGAGAAGCTGCTCATTGATTATCTGGGCCCTCTCTCGAGGACAAGGCAATAAGTACTTTTTGGTGGTTGTTGACGCATTGATGCATTTACTCGATTTGTGTAGCTTTTTCCTACTAAGTGCAGCACCGTACATGTGGCCGTTCAACATCTGGCACAAGTCTTTTCCATCTTCGGCGCGCCTAGGGTATTAGCTAGTGATTATGCGCCAACCTTTCTGTTCACAGACTTTAAAAAAATGTGTACCATCTGATGATGAGCTGCTAGGCAGATTGAAACCGGTCATGGTTTAATAAATCTTCATTAAGAAGAAAAAAAGGCGACTGGTTACAGTAATTTCGGAAACCTATTAAAAGGTTCTGTTTCTATTCGTCACATTACTACCACTCCTCACCATCCGCGATCCTCTTTCGCTGAACGAGTAAACCGAAACCTCAAGGCGGCGTTCATTATTTTCCATTCCGAAAACCAAGTGATGTGAGATCAATCTTTAGGGTGGCTCATCTGTGCCGTGAACATCGCCCGCCATGAAGCTCATCACACTTCTCCGGCCAGCCTCATGTTTGCCTTCCCTTTTAACTCACCGCTGTCTAATCTATGGTCTATGAATGATATTTTGCCACTATAAGTAAGTAAGAACTGGTAGGCGGCTAAGAACAATATTTTGGAGGCGCACAAGAAGGAGGCTGCACAATACAACCAGGGTAAGTGTCCCAACACTCTGCGTGTGGATTGTCAGGGTTATTTTAAAGAATTTGGAGCACAAAGTGAAGCTGTTGATAAGGTCACTGCCAAAATGCTGCCAAGGTTTGTGGGGTCGTAAGAAGTAATAAGAGTCCTGACCCCGGTAACATTCCTAATACGCCTTGGGGTAAATCTGTTAGAGCCCATATTAGCCAATTAAAACTTACCAATGACCAAGATGTAGGGGAACCTCTTGGGGTGTCCCCGGCGGTGTTCTTCCAGGGGGGGGGGAGGTGGGAGATTGTGCCGTGCGAGGCACAGGGAATCCAGAATCAATTTCAATTTCCAGAGATTGCGTTTGCGTCGTTCTGGAAGTCGAAACACTATCGCTTGGTTGGGTTCGCCCTCTGGCGGCCGATCGGGAAGCGTCACGTGAGAGACTAGAGAGCAGGGAGTGTGGTGTTGACAGCTGGAGACGGCGGACGTGGGCTTGTCCGCGCAGGAGTTGCCTACTGCTGTCCTTACGGAGTTGAAGGGTCTCATGTGGAGCTTCTGCGAAAATCTTGAGATGCTATGTGCACACGTCTCCGAATTTTGACTTTAAATGGATGTGCTATATCCTGGTTTGTGGACTGTACCTTCCTGATGGTGTGTTACTGCTGCCGTCCGCGTTGGCACGGGTCGCGGCGCATCCTTCCATCTTGAAAAAAAAAAAAAAAATGTTCAAATGTTTGTAAGGCCTATGGGACTCAACTACTGGGTTATCAGTCCCTAAACTTACAAACTACTTATGAACTACTTACGAACTAGGACGGCACAAATATCCATGCCCGAGGGGGGATTCGAAACCCCGACCGTAGTGACCGTGCAAACCGTGACCGGAGCGCCTCAGTCCCCTCGGCCACCGCGGCCGGCTTCCATCTTGATCATGGCCAGTTATTGTGTTAAGTTTTGTATGTAAGACTCTATGGTTACATCACACTCGCTTCTTGGAGTATGAAATATATTTTATGTGTTGTACTGCATGGTCTTAATCACCGTGTGTTTTAGTTTCCGTATAAGGGCCTATTGTCGGAAATTGTGTATAAAATGTGTTTATGTTCGAGTTTTTGTTGTTACTCGGACGGGCGTTGCTGAGTTCATAAGTTGCTCTAAACAAATTGTTACCTATGTTGTGGAGATTACAAGTCGTTCCAAGGGAATTAACTGATACCTAGCTCCGCAAAAAAAACTGCGATAAGTGGGCAGAGCCTGCCGTTGAAATCTTGTAAGTTGCACTGAGGACCTTTCGTGCAACGTGTCTTTAAGTAATTTTCCATTTCTTGTGTAACTGGGTTGCGGCCTATGTAACGATCTTATATCGAGTTGATTCAGTGTAATATCTAATTCTATTTACCATTATCATTAGCGTTTGCTCCTGACGCGTCTTCTCTGTTGTAGCGCTTCTTTGGGGACATTGTATTGCCATAGTGGCCCCCTTGAATTGGTTCGCCTGCTGTGTTTATTGTAAAGATGATTTCTTGTGTAAAAATTATTTGCCCTAGGGATATTTTACTTAAATTCGTTGCCTGTACTAAATGTTATTTTAAAAGATATGCAATCTTAAATTTTGAGTAACTGGTATAATTTTGTTATCACTTCAAAGGTGTCAGTACAGAACGTAATTATCTAAACGCACTGCCCATATTCTATGTCAGTTTAAAATTTTCTTTGAGAATTGATGTTTGTTTTTAACACAGGTAGAATAAAAATTTGATTTAGTACTGCGTTTTTTGTTTTTTGTTTTTGACGTAGCACCTTACCATTCATTTTAAGAATCCTATCACACATCTACATCTACAATAAAAAAATATCTCCAACCGAACTACGTTACCTTTAACGTATTGATAACCCGCTGAGAGATTGTTTTAAATTA
This sequence comes from Locusta migratoria, assembly GCA_026315105.1. NCBI lineage: Eukaryota > Metazoa > Arthropoda > Insecta > Orthoptera > Acrididae > Locusta > Locusta migratoria. Next base: position 710,504,769 of record CM048745.1, on the reverse strand, counting down.
CGAAATTCCAAGAAATATTTTCGATACAGCGACATATGTTTTTGGAATTTATAATTTCTGTAGAGTGAAAACTGAAGTTAATCAGCCAGACCAAACAACCCGGCCGATTTTCTTCTATTTTGTTTTAAAAGATTGGTATTCATGCACAGATTGGGCACCAAGTATCAGAATTTACATAACTCTCGCCTTCCTTTTTCTATAATCAAACATGATTTCCTTCTGTACAGTTCTTATGAGGATGTCCTTGCTGTAAACCAAAGTCAGTCGGTCAGGACGTTCTATCCTTCATTTTTGCATTAAACGAAAGGTATTCATTCGCAGATTTGCCGCAAAGTATCAGAATTAACTTACGTCTCACCATTCTTTATTCTTAGTCATACGCGGTATCCTTCTGTCCTTTTATGGAATGTTTTTAATCGGTTTGTTTTACGATATCTTCGATTCTAATTAAGGTGCGTCGTTCTTTTTGATCTAACAACACTCAGCGAATCAACCTCTTTCATTTGTGCTTTCAAACACTTGCATTGGTAGATTATGAAGAAACGTAAGCATGAACTTTCAACTTGACTTCCATTTTTGACAACTTGACATAGCACTAACGGAATGAAGTATACGCATGTGTCCTCTATTATTATTCACCACTAAGAGCATAACAGTTCTAAGTTCATAGCTGTCATACTTCGCAACATTGTGCTTCCTAAGCATTTTTTACCCATACTGAAGTTATTTCTTGGCTGAAAGTTGATGTATCAATGAGATCATTAGTGCAATGTGATTTACAGGCAGTTATTTTAGTACAAAACTACGCTGCGCATAGCGTTATCTGTTTTGAAGTAGTACACTGCTAATGTTGTTGTTGTTGTGGTCTTCAGTCCAAAGACTGGTTTGATGCAAATCTCCACAATATCCTATCCTGAGCAAGACTCTTCATCTACACATATAAATGGCAACCTACATCTGTCTGAATCTGCTTACTGAATCCATCGCTTGGCGTTCCTCTGTGGTTTTTACCCCACACACTTCCCTCCAACGCTAAATTCACAATTCCTTGATGTCTAAGAATGCGCCCTACCAATCTATCCCTTCTTTTAGTCAAGATATGCCAGAAATTCCTTTTCTCCCCAATTCTGTTCAGTACCTCCTCATTAGTTACGCGATCCACCCACCTAATCTTCAGCATTATTCTGTAGCACCATATTTCAAAAGCCTCAATCCTCTTCCTGTCCGCACTGTTTAGCGTCCATGTCTCACTCCCATACAAGGCAACACTCCATGCAAATGCTTTCAGAAAGGACTTCCTTAGGTTTAAATCAATATTCGATGTTAACAAATTTCTCTTTTTCAAGAACGCTTTTCTACCCATTGCCATTCTGCATTTTGTATCCTCTGTAGTACGACCATCATTCGTTATTTTACTGCTCAAGTAACAAAACTCATCTACCTCCTTTATTGCTTCGTTACCTAATCCGATTCCTTCAGCGTCACCTGATTTTCTTAGATTGCACTCCATTACCCTAGTTTTGCTCTTATTAATCTTATATGCACCTTTCAGCACACTGTCCATTCCGTTTAATTGTTCTTTCAGGTCCTTTGCTGTACCTGACAGAATTACTATGTCGTCGGCAAAACGCAATGTTTTTAATTCTTCCCCCTGAACTTTAAATCCTTCACCAAATTTCTCCTTGCTTTCCTTTATAGCTTGCTGACTGTACAAATTGAACAACATTGGAGAAAGGCTACAACCCTGTCTTACTCCCTTTCCAATCACTGCATCCTTTCATGCCCTTCAACTCTGACAACCGCTGTCTGGTTTTTGTACAAGTTGTAAATAACCTTACGCTCCCTATATTTTACTCCTGCTTGCTTCGGAACTTGAAAGAGTTTATTCCATCAACATTGTGAAAAGCCTTTTCGAAATCTACAAAAGCTAGAAATGTAGGTTTGAATTTTCTTAATCTATCTTCTAGGATAAGCCCTAAAGTGAGTATTGCCTCCCGAGTTTCTACATTTCTCCTGAACCTAAACTGATCCTCCCCGAGGTCGGCTTCTACCATCTTTTCCTTCTGTAAATAATTCGTGTTAATATTTTGCAACCATTACTTATTAAACTGATGGTTCTGTAGTTTTCACCCCTGACTGCACCTGCTTTCTTTGGAATGGGGATTCTAACATTTTTCTTAATGTCTGAGGGTACTTCACCTGTCTCATACATCTTATAGACCAGATGAAACAATTTTGTCATGGCTGGTTCTCCCAGAGACTTCAGTAGCTCTGAGGAATATCATCTACTCCAGGGGCCTTGTTTCGACTTAGGTCTTTCAGTGCTCTGTCAAATTCATCTCTCAATATAGTATCTCCTGTATCATCCTCATCTACTTCTTCTCCCCTTTCCACAATATTGCCGCTAAGTTCATTTCCTTCATAGAGCCTCTCTATATACTCTTTCCACCTTTCAGCCTTCACTTCTTTGCTGAGAACTGGTTTTCCATCAGGGTCCTTGATATTCATAGAGCTGTTTTTCTTATCTCCAAATGTTTCTTTTATTTTCCTGCAGGCTGTATCTATTTTTCCCCTATTTATACATTTTTCTACATCCTTGCATTTGCCTTCGAGCCACTCTTGCTTAGCCATTTTGCACTTCTTGTCAATCTCATTTCTTAGTCGTCTGTACTCCATTTTGCCTATTTCATTTACTGCATTTTTATATTTTCTCCTTTCATCGATTAAATTTAGTATCTCCTGTGATATCCAAGGATTTTTTGTAGGTCTTGCCTTCCTACCTATTTTGTCCCCTGCTGCCTTCACTATTTTACCTCTCAATGCTACCCATTCCTTCAATTTATCCAGATCCCATCTCCTTATTTTCTTTCCTTTTTGTAGTTTCTTTAGTTTCAGCTTACAGTTCATCACAAACACTGCTCATAACACACACGATTACATATGTAATGTATTTTATTCAGGTATTAGTTATAATTGTAAACTGGTAAGTGATACGGTACGATATTTTGTCAACTGTTTCTTCCGAAGCTTCTTGGTAGTACGTATTCATTATGAAGATTAAAATACACAATTTTGTCTTTGTTCTACGGTTTTGTTTATTTTGTGAATCTATTTTCGGCTTATTATGCCACCATCAGACATTTACTGAAGTTCAGTCAAAGAACCTGCCAGTAAAACAGAAGACATGTTACATACAGAAAAGTAAATTAACTTCTTTGATAGAGCAGTTACAGTGTTAATAAATATGTTTCCTTTTTCAGTACTATTAATTTACAGATTTCACTCAAATATATATTTACACTGTAACTACTCCATCGAAGAAGTTAATTTACTTTTCTGTATGTAACATGTCTTCTGTTTTACTGACATCACAAGTACTTTGACTGAACTTCAGTAAATGCCTGATGATGGCCTCATAAGCCGAAAAACGATTCACAAGATAAAAACTAAACCGTAGAACAAACACAAAATTGTGTATTTTAATCTTCGGTACGATGTTTTGCTGTCTCAGCTCTTCACTTCAGTTTTACATGGAGTATACTTACAAGGAAAGTACTTGGGCTAGAACAAACATATCTGTATGAACGTTTGGTTACAGTATCTCTACGTACACCTCATTGTGCTGGTGGGCGTTGTTTTTATGCAAAACTCTGCAGACGTGCTCTAGATAGCACTGTAGATGTAATTGTAAACGCCATACGCAATGCTGATATCTGAACCATAACTTATGTAATAATCGTCGTACATGTTCTCTAGCGTATTGTCATCAAAAGCCCTGATGATAGTTGTAACTTTAACCTTCTTATCGGAAGACTGTTGGTATTCACTGCCACTTCTTCCATCGCCTCTTCCCGCACTTACCGTAGCACTATCGCTAGTAATGAGTTCTTCGTCATTATCATCCCTATTATCATCATTATGTGTTAGTGTTACAACAGTATCTAACTTATGCTCATATTTCTGTACCATAACAGATATGAGAAAGCATGCGAATGATTCAACTTCTACACTAATACCATCTTCACGAAGAATGGTTCTTCGTTTCATCTCAACCAATCGCAAAACTTTAGCAGGATTGATTATCAATCGCCGCTCCATCTGACGCTTCACCACACAAATGTCACAAAACGCAACTTCGGAGGCACACTGCACCGACCCTGCTGGCGAACCGACAGGTCAAAGTGCAATGTGGCAAGGCACATGCATGGGCCTCTAACGGACGACTGCAGAGTTTTGCAGGTTCGGGAGTGTCACTAGTGCAATAAGGGATCTTTACATTATCTCTCGTACGATTTTGATATGTATGTGTTTGTTCGAGCCCACGTACTTTCCTTGTTAGAGCGAGGCACCATGAGACTACCGTAATAGTGAAAATATCATTGTAATTGCCCTCGAGTATGGTGTGTGATCACCTCGGACGGTCAGGCATAGACAGTAGAAGGTTGTCAAACAGCTCTTGAAGGATATTTGGCTGTATTTCCATGAGTGCAATATCCAGCTCTGCAATCGATGTGTGAGGTGCTAGCCTGGTTGCAATGCGGCCACTCCATTCATTCAGTTCCTTTAACTTCTACAATCTTGTCCACTAGTGCAGCTCTATACGGACGAGCGTTACCGTCCACCAGAAGGAACCCATCTCCTATGGTACTAGCGTAGGGCACAACAAAAGATCGAAGGATCTCGTCTCTATATCTCTGTGCAATATAGAGGTATGTAGAGGTTACTATGATCGCCTATACTGACTCTTGCTCACGTATCACCATAATGTGTTGATGTTTCCTGCACATAATCAGGACTGTTCCAAGTTTTACGTTTTCTCCAGATGAAGGGACGATGATTGTTCATTTGAACATAAAATGGTGATTCCTACGTGAACAGAACCCGGCGCCATTTGTTACGTCTGTAGTCCTGGTAGTATGCGGGCTAAACGGTGTCGTAGTTGACACACACACACACACACACACACACACACACACACACACACACCGTAGGCCTCCGTGCGTAGGGGCTACTTGCTGAAGGCGATTTCGGACTGTATGTATTGACATTGTGCGTCCTGTTGCTGCCGGGGTGACAATATCTCCCCTATATCCCGATAATACGAGCAGTACTTCTGTGTACTTGCTGTACATCATCCGTCGGTTCCACTTAGCGCGGATCTCACAATACGCAGAGAAACTCAAAAATAGGACGCACAATTGTATTGTAGGCAGTTTCTTTAGTTGAACTGTTGCAGCTACAAAGTATTCTGATAATCGAACGTAGCCTAAGCTCACCTTTCCTTTGACATTTCTGCGTGTTCTTTCAGATTAAAATTGTTTGCAATCCTAGGTATGTAGTTGAATTTAAGGCCTGTAGATTTGACAGATTTATCGTGTAACTGAAGGTTAATGGACTTCCCTTAGTGCTCCTGCGGATAACTTCAAAATGACCATTATTCAGGGTCAACTGCTAATATTTACGCCATACAAATTTCTTATCTAAATAGTTTTGTAGTTCTTTTTGTTCTTCCGGTGACTTAGCCTAAATGACAACATCATCCGCGAACAGTCTAAGAGAGCTGCTCAGACTGTCCCCTAAATCGTTTTTAAAGATGGGGACAGTAAAGGTCCTATAACACCCCTGGGAACGCCATATATCAGTTTTGTTTTACTCGATGGCTTTCCGTCAATTCCTACGTACTATGTCTTTTCGGACAGGCAATCGCCTATCCAATCGCACAACTATGAAGAGCTTCCGTAAGAACGCAATTTGACTAGAAGACGATTATGAGGTACAGTGCCAAAAGCCTTCCGGAAATCTAGTGCTATGGAATGGTTTGAGATTCCTTGTCGCTAGCACTGATAACTTCAAATGAGTAAAAAGCTACTATGTGTTTCTCAAGAATGATACTTTTTTAATCCATTTTCACTATTGGTCAATACGTCGAAATCCTCAAGATAGTTTACAATGTTTGAAGAAGGTATATGTTATAATATCTTGTTGTGATTCGCCTGTAATTTTGTGTTTCACTCCTGTTGCTTGTCTTGAATATTGGAGTGATCTGCCTAACTTTCCAATATTTGGCTACGATCTTTCACTGAGAGAGCGGCTGTATATGATAGCTATGTATGGAGCTATTGAATCAGCATACTCTAACAGGAACCTAGTTGGTATACAATATTGACCGGGAGACTTTCTTTTGTTATGTGATTTGTGGTACTCTGTTACTCCTGGGAAATTAAATTACTTCTGCTGGCAACTCATATTGATTCGAATTCTGGAGCAATTGCTTCGTCTTTATTGGCGAAGGAAGTTGCAAAAGCTGTGTTTATCAATTTTTCTTTGCAGCAATGTCATCAGTAGCATCACCATTGCAATAGCGTTCTAAAGGCACTGATAGTGTTTCGGCACTAGGATAATATAAATGTGATCAGAATTTCTTCGAATTCTCTACCACATTATGTGTGTTTCATTGTGAAAACTGTTTTGACCTCGTCGCCTTTTGTTGTTTATTCGTCCCGGTCTAGTTGTCAGTAAAGGTACTGGTGCAACAATTAATGTCAACTGTAACAACTATTCAGATTAATGATACAAGTTTTATTGACTGCAATTTATAATACTCAAATTTAGAACATATGTCTGTTTCTTCTCTCTTCTCGCTTCTAGCGGCGGCGTCCGTATGTTGCTAGCTGCACTGTGACCTAGTTACTGCTAAGTTCGTAGTCCGTTCTGACTTAGGCAGTTACTAGACAGCCACATAGTCAGAAATAGGACAGTACTGAGTTCTGAATAGTAACTGACTGAGTTCTCACTAGTAACTGACGGGCTGTCCAGACGTATGTCGGCCTAGCTGTAGCTGCTTGTAGAGAGGGCATGCATCTTCGATTACTCCCTCCAGGATGTGCGGCGCCTGCTTGCGATTGGCTTTCAGTCTATCACTACCTTCTCCGCGGTCGTTCTCTTACGTCTGGTGTGTGGCGCTGACTTTACGCCACAATAGAAACAATCATAAGCTTATCAGATTTTTGTTAGTCCAGAATTGCCAGGTTCTGAAAGTGGTAGCCAGTGTTGGGGATTTTGTGTCTGGTTGAATTTGGCATGCCTTTTGCTTTACTTTTGCCAGAGTGATGAAAGCTGTTTTGTGTCTAATAACCGGTCAGCCGCTTCTGTTGTTATAAATCATTGCCATGTTTAGTTTTTTTTTTTTTTTTTTTTTTTTTTTTTTTTTTTTTTTTTTTTCGCAACTGAAATGAACTGCTGAAACACTTGAATTGTGACGGCAAATGAGTGTGGTGTACAGCAGAGTATCCTGTATTTTCTCCATAAATCAGCTTGCAAGACACTGCCGCACTTTTCGGTGTAAATAATTTTCACTTTGATATATCTACAGTTTGTAATATTTCGACCAGGAACGCTTTTGTGCAGAACCTTTTCCGATGGAAGCATTCGCGCACGTCCACCAGCGACCGGCTGGCCTGGGGACGAGATGGAGCCAGCAGGAGGCACCCCCAACTTTCACCTTCCCCACCGGCCGCTGTGTCACACATTCTCCCGCTCCAGGGGGCAGCCGGGCAAATTGCCGTGGCATTCTCGCAACAATGCACACGGCGAAACAAGCCTGACTTTGGGAGCGTGCAGATAAATGGCGATAGCGGATGCAGGGAAAAGAGGACACAATAGCGCGTGTGCAGATAATACCATTGTCTGCAGATACCAGAGGAGTCATTTGCTAAAATGCGATGGAATCACAGATAAACCATTGGCCCTTGGAGATGGGAGGTAAACAACAAACCCCTGCAGTGCACACGTGCTTGAGTGGGAGAGAGACTGGTTTGCAGTATAAATAAAGTGGTTCCACCAAAACAGTACTTAAATGTAAGAGTGCAGAAAGTTGAAATAAGCACTTCAGATGATACAGATGAACAATTGATACCTCTAACTTGAGAGTTATGAAAAATGGGGTGCCACAAGGTTCGATGTTGGCTCCTTTGCTGTTCTTAATATATAATGATGACTTGCCATTCTACATTCATGAAGATGCTAAGGTAGTTCTTTTTGCTGATGATACAGTATAGCTACCACACGTGACAAACAGGAATTAACTGATGATATTGTAAATGATATCTTTCAGAAAGTTATTAGGTAGTTCTCTGCAAATGGACTCTCATTAAACTTTGATAACACCCAGTATATACAGTTTCATACAGTAAATGGCATTACACCATTAATAAATTTAGACTTTTAACATAAATCTGTAGCTAAGGTATAATGTTAAAACAATTAGGTGTTTTCATTGACAACGGATTGAATTGGAAGTTACATATTGAAGATCCTCTGAAACGTTTGAGTTCAGCTACTTATGCTATCAGGCTCATTGCAAAATTTGGTGCTATTCATCTCAGTAAATTAGCTGAATATGCCAATTTTCATTCACTGCTTTCATATGGGATCATATTCTGGGGCAATTCAACGTTGAGTGAAGAAGTATTCATTGCACGAAAGCGTCTAATCAGAATAATTGCTGGAGCCCAACCAACATCATCCTGCAGACATTTATTTAGGGATCTTCACTGTAGCATCACTATATACACTAATCAAGGTTAATTCTAACTTTAGCACAGAAAGGAGTGAATTATGCTGCCACAAAAGTCTTCGGTCACTTACCAAGTAGCTTTAAAAGTCTGACAGACAGCCAACTAGTATTTAAAAAGAAATTAAAGGAATTTCTGAATGCCAACTCCTTCTACATTGTAGATGATGTTTAAATAAAACATTAAAGAAAATGATAATAAAAAAATATAAAATCCTTAAAATATTGATTGTCATGTATAGATAGCATTTATTAAACTGACACGTTCCACATCATTATGAAATATCGTATATATGATGTATGGAACAAGTATTAATCTAGTATCATCTAATCTGATCACGGAGAAAGACCCTGATAAATGGCATACCAGACAGGCCTAACACAGGCAGCTGCGACAAATAAGTTTTTTTCGAGCCAAGAAGGAATGCAGAAGATAAAGGTAACACTCGAAACGTGGGAAAGACGCCATTCCCCAAGTTTCATCTCAGCCCTCAGAAAATTTCCACCGGGGATGGAGAGGCGTGGTCGTGTAAACGGCGATCAGCTGTTGGATGACATTGTAAAACCAAACTACCAATCAAAGAGCCAGAGAGACGCAAAATTTGAGGAGAAGCTGTGGCTGTAGAGAGAATGGACTTGGTGCGAAACCGCTGTAGAAGACACTTGGTCCGTCGCCGGAGAAACGAGAAGACATGCTGGCAGCTCCCGCCTCCACTCCTGCCGCGACCGCCTATGCTCAGATACAACGGACCGCGCGAATCCGTCTCCTGACGCACACGCCAATCATTGTTGGTGAGATAGGAAATTACCTTCTTCCCCTCCCTTGTTCATACCTGAGTTGTGACCGCACCCAATGAAATCGGCCATGATAAGTTATTGTTTTGGAAGACTTGTTATAAATAAAACAAAATTTCTTGTGGCAATCCTCTGTGTAAACTATTTAGTTCTCAAATCAGTCCCTAGAATCCAATTTCCCTGCCTGCGTAGTCCCATAACTTCTCATTGTTTTTATTTTACTGCAGAATGGGGGTTATTCAGGGAGGGGTTTGATTTACCACAAGTTAGATTTGTATATTAGATCGAACTTTAGTTCGCTAAAAGAATCAAAATGCTGATATTTGAACTTTTGAGATCCGTCTCGGCATTTCGCCTGACATCTAGAAACGCCTCTACGTGCAAATTTCAGGGCAGTTTCACCTTTCTACACTGATGCTTTACACTATAACTCAAATTGCACCAAGCAAATATTTCATATTTTTGGAATACACGGTAGAAACTCCATGTGAATTTGTATCCTTCTTGGTTATGGCTGAGTATGTATCATTTCTCTTAGTTTCGCAACATGAAACAATGAGACGGTAGAGGAGTAGTAACGGCCATATTTTTAAATTATTCTATAAGCTTTCTAGTTTATAAAACTTATTTGCTTACTGAGCAGCATTATTAAGTTGTTTGTTAATATTTTGTGTATGTGAACGTTTACTTGGACACGAAGGGGACGACACTAGTAATTTTTTGATAGTCATGTATTTCTGTACAGCGCTTTGTCTGTGGTGCTTCCGTACCGGATGGTCTACTAATATTGACAGATTTATTACCATAAATTCGTGCCCAGAATGTTCTTTATACGTTGTTTCAAATGTCCTGCTTGTCATTCTGATTCCACTGCAACGGGACTGACAGATTCCTTACTATGGCATTTGTTTGTTTTCGATGTTTCAGGTTATGTTTTCCAACTAAGGTATTTGTTTCATAGACAATGTTTATGAATATTTTTAGTCTACGTTACGTATATTTTGTATTAATTGGTTGTGGTAGTCGTCTGTTTTCAGTGCTTACTTATTGTATTGCTTGCAAATATTGTAGCATTTCTGAATATGTCTCATGTGTGTTTCTTTTTTCTTGCGATTATATCTAAATTCCTGTGTTCTCTTGTACCATGTACAGTATGTTATACACGAATCTATATCCATGCACCATGTTGGTGTCCTTTGTTACTGCATCATCCAATATTAATTTTTCTTAATGGTTCATGAAGAAGTTTGTTAGTATTCCTGAAATGGATTACTGCGTAGGTGAGTTTCCTTCTTGTTGTATGTATAGTCCTGGCCGTTAAAATTGATAAACCACGAAGATGACTTGCTGCTGACGCAAAATATAACCGACAGGAAGAAGATTCTGTGATATGAAAATGATTAGCTTTTCAGAGCATTCACACAAGGTTGGCGCCGGTGGCGACAACTACAACGTGATGACATCAGGAAAGTTTGCAACCGATTTTTCATACACAAACAGCATTTGACCGGCGTTACCTGTTGAAACTTTGTTGTGATGCCTCGTGTAAGGGGGTGAAATGCGTACCGTTTTCGGTCGGATTGTAGACTATCACGATTGAGGCTTATCGTATCCCGACATTGCTCCTTGCGTTAGTCCTGATCCAGTGACTGTTAGCAGAATATGAAATAGGTGGCTTCAGGAGGGCAATACGGAACGCCGTGATGGACCCCAACGACATCGTATCATTAGCAGTCGAGATGACAAGCATCTTATCCGCTTGCTGTAACGGATCATGCATCCAGGTCTCGATCCCTGTGTCAACAGATGGGGACGTTTGCAAGACAACAACCATCTGCACGAACAGTTCGACGACGTTTGCAGCAACATGGAGACCATGGGTGCGGTTATCCTTGACGCTGCATCACAGACAGCAGCGCCTGCGATGGTGTACGCAACGACCAACCCGAGTGCACGAATGGAAAAACGTCATTTTTTCAGACGAATCCAGGTTCTGTTTGCAGCATCATGATGGCTGCATCCGTGTTTGGCGACATCGCGGTGAACGCACATTGGATGCATGTATTCATCGCCATACTGTCGTATCACCCAGCGTAATGTTATAGGGTGCCATTGGTTACACGTCTCGGTCACCTCTTGTTCGCATCGATGGCACTCTGAACACACTCTGAATTTATGAACTAGCTAAGACTAAGGATGGCACAAATATCCATGCCCGAGGGGGGATTCGAACCCCCGACCGTAGTGGCCGTGTAGACCGTGACTGGAGAGCCTCAGTCTCCTCGGCCACCGCGGCCGGCACCCGTGGCTCTACCCATCATTCTATACCTGCGAAACCCTACATTTAGCAGGATAATGCACGACCGCATGTTGCAGGTCCTATACGGGCCTTTCTGGATACGGAAAATGTTGGACTGCTGCCCCGGCGAGCACATTCTCCAGATCTCTCACCAACTGAGAACGTCTGGTCAATGGTGGCCGAGTAACTGGCTCGTCCCAATACGCCAGTCACTACTCTTGAACTGTGGTATCGTGTTGAAGCTGCATGGGCATCTGTACCTGTACAAGCCAATCAAGCTCTGTTTGACTCAATGCGCAGGAGTAACAAGGTTGTTATTACGGCCAGAGATGGTGATTCTGGGTACTGATTTGTCAGGATCTATGCACCCAAATTGCGTGAAAATGTAATCACATGTCAGTTCTAGTACATTTGTCCAATGAATACCCGTTTATCATCTGCATTTGTTCTTGGTGTAGCAATTTTAATGGTCAATAGTGTAGTATTACTGACTGAATGTGAATTGCAGCGGTGTTCAAAATTAAAGTAACTATTTCTCCTTTCTGCGTTGAATTTAGGATATAGTCACACAAACTGTCAAAAGACGCCCGTACCATCTTGTTTGGCATGAAAGACGATAGTCTGGTCAGTGAATTACCATACCAATCCTGACGTCAGTGCATCTTCCACACTTGTAAGTGTCCTCAGGGCAGTCTGACATCCAAAATTTATGTTTACACATCACGGAGGGTGCAGTATAGCACAGAAAAGATGCCTACCAGGTTCTCAGCAGGATTATAGGAATAATGGTAGCAGGACTGTCTCAAATCGACGTGGCATGATGTCTTAATCTGAATCCTTCAGTTGTTTCTCGGATGTGGCGACAGTTTATAAAGAAATTAACTGTATTCCACAGAAAAGGGTAGGGCCTACCAAGTGTGTTAGTAGAAAGAGTTATTGGCTGTAATGGCTCGACGATAACACCACAGTAGTACATGGAAACTGGCATAAAAATTCAGACAATTTACAAACGGAATTCACACTGTGTCTGTACTTTTAGACATTGGTTGACATTAATCACTGTAATTCAAGAGTTTGCAAACGGCTTTATGAAAGTGGTTCTTATTGTCGAAGACCTGCTCTATACATTACGGTGAGGTGTCTTCATAGGCGCGGTGGTCAGTTTGCCTTCTCGAGGGTCTATTTTCGCTTAGTAATGTTAGGTTTTTACGACGATAATACTACTTCCGTTGTAGGATTTAGGTATGTTAATATATTTCATTTGGATATTTACTTTTATTTCTAATTACATGGTACCCGGTGCGCTTCTGTCGCAGAAGAAATAATTGTGCAACATCTCCCCTCCCTCATTCTCTTCCTCACCCGTCTGTCCGTCTCTTCCTCTACCCCCCTCTCTGTCCGTCTACTCCTTCCCCTTTCTGTCCCTGTCGTCCTTCACCTACTCCCTCCTATATATGAGTACATACATACTGTATATGCGCCAAATTCCACGGTGACCGCAAGGTACCCTCCGCCATGCTAAATGCACTGTCTTGCAGATTATAGAAAATCTCCTTCATGGAAACACATAGTTGTTCTGACCTTAGTGGTGAACAGTCAAAAAAAATTCAGAGTATAAGCTATCTGCATTCCAAATTTCATTCAAACCCTTAAAGTTGTTTCAGCGTGATAAACGTATTAACTCATTGTAAGGCACCCTTCTCCACGCACCACATGGTGGTTTATGAAAGATATCCCACGTATTAATGTAGGGTATAAGCTACTTCCATTCCTAATATCATTCAAATCTGTCCATCCCTTTCATCATGAAGGAGTAGCAAACATATTAACACATTGCAAGGTACCCTCCATGAAGCACCTTATGGTGATTTACGAAAGATTGCCCGTGTATGAAACAGGGTATAAGCTACCACTGTTATAAATTTCATTCATATCCGTCCAACTATTGCAGCGTGAAGCGTAACAAACGAATTAACTGTAAAGCACCCTCCGCCATGCACCAAACGAAGTTAATTTGACTGTGTCAATAACCTTCGCGCGAGTGAACGCAATGAGTTGCCAAAGAGTTACCTTAATCGGATGTACGGTATGGCCGTGCATAAAATATGACTAAAAAGACGAATAAGCATTAATATTTATGTATCAGATATTCATTTCTGATTTTGTTACTTTCTTCATTAATCTGTGTTGTAATGATTCTCATTTCTTTTGTTTATTAATCCTATGTCTGTCCTTTTTTTTTTTAAACTACAATTTACAATTCTTTTAATTTGTTACGATAATATCGCAAGTTAAGTAAATAAACAGGCCGGCCGCGGTGGCCGAGGGGACTGAGGCGCTCCAGTCACGGTCTGCACGGCCACTACGGTCGGGGGTTCGAATCCCCCCTCGGGCATGGATATTTGTGCCGTCCTAGTTCGAAAGTAGTTTGTAAGTTTCGGGACTGATGACCCCGTAGTTAAGTCCCATAGACTATACAAACATAAATAAACTGTGATAGACTTGCAACATAGATGTTGACATACACACCTACGTGCCTAGAATTTAATTATAAAGGGCCGAAACGTTTCTGTGTATTACTGAAATAAGGATATGAAGATTCCTAGAGAGACTTGCCGATATGGTCTGATTAAATTCGAAATAAATTTTCATGTATATTTTTCTCTTAGAAGTTATCTGTTCTCTACTGCTGTGCAAATTTAGAATGTCTCGTTAGAAACCTTCTGTTTTATGCAGAATAAGTACTTGTGAGAAATGGAGAATGGGTGCCAGACAGGAGTTTCAATTGAATTTTATATTTAGTTATTTCCTTTCGACACTATTACAAACGATCTGCATGTCTGTAATAGTCTCTGAGTCACTGTATCACTGATTTCGTTGCACATAGGTCATATGTAGTTGTAAGAAGTGTGAAGTAGTGTGAAGTATTACAACATGTAAGCAGTCCACTTATAGTGTTTTCTGATGAAGTTGTCGTTTAACGTCTAGTAAAAGGGGCCAGGACATCAAATGCAGTTGTAAGATAGATATTAGTACGATATGAAAACTGGCCACAGATCCTAAGAAAGAAGACTAGTGCGGTTTTCCACATGTACAAAAATATCTATTATAATTTGTTAACGGTAAATAACATAAATTTAAATATTGCCGATTCAATAAAATAATTAGTGGCTAAAATAACAATTTAAAATTGGACTCATCACTAAGAAAATGTGCGGAAGGCGAACAAAAAGATACGTCTCAATGACAGAAAAAATAGGAAAAAATCTTCGAAAGCAACGCCGTTGCAATACGGTTTAGCGTACTTGTTAGAAGAATTTATGTCCGGTAATTAGGTATAGGATTGACGGAGGACATCAAAATTACACAAGAAGGACAAGTCGTTGAATATTACTTTCAATAGGAGCGATGCAGCGGCGGATATTATAAGCGCGTTATAGTAGCTACCATTAAATAGTTGCAGTGATATCTTGCTAAGAAATATCAATCACCGAACTCTAAATTATTTGTGTGACACATGCTGACCTTGGGAGAAAGAAATTATCGAATTAAAATAAATCACAATTCATGCAAACATATAGGGTGTTCATAGTAACTATGGTAGGAGATTTTAGAGCCATATGGCATTGTATCTGTCAGTGGTCAAGAAATAGGTAGGTTATCAGTAAAGAAACTGCAGTTTTTGTGATGGTGCAGGGAAAATTTGCAATTGAGAACAGACTGTTGTCGTTCTTGTTTACAACACAAGCAAAATGACTTAGTAAACTAAGTAACATACTAGAACATTGGTTTGTTAGTTTTTAGAGTGACTACTAGCGTTCTGCAGTTTTGTAACCATTCTCTAAATGCTTCTTTATGTATACGTTTTGAACTACCTGACAACATTTATGAATTAAGTGAGATGGAGAAAATTCATAAACTTTTTAAAGGTGTGATGAAAACATTTTGCTAAGTTTCCTTAACTCATACCTAACTTCACTTCTATCTATTATTGATACATTTTGCCTTCAACATGCAGTATTTTTTATGAGGTGATTAACAGGAAATTTAGAAATTAGTAGGAACGGCGCTCCGTGAATAATACTTGCCCCTCAGATGTTCTATTTTGGCATTGAATACGCAGTAGAACATATACTGTTGTTATGCCGTTTGTATGGAGAGACTTCCGTTGGTGAGTTACCGCTGTGCATATTAGGAATTAAAGGGCATTAATTGATTACCGGCATTCTGTAGCTGGCGGTACCCATTTCCGGCGTCTGCATGGATTTACCGCGCTAGGAGAATTCACTGTAATTTGTAAGCGAGCGGATGGACAAAGCGGGAGGATTTTCTCCTGGCTTAAAGCAATAAGTTCTCATAAATATCCATTATGAGATTTGAACGGTGCCGGTCCCACCAGCTACGTGTGCGATGTTTACGGGATTAGTGATTTATGTGCGGAAACACGTAGCTTATTCCTTGTTACAGTTGTGCGGTACAGAGCCACAGCGCGTCACGCTTCACGATATGCTAGAAACAGATATAGCATACATTAGCAAATGCGGGTAATGCTGTATAATTCTATGAGTGTCTTTATTTAAAAGAAAAACACGTGGTCGTGTCGCCATAGTTTAAATACCTTTCGTTGTATCTATCTTTTAAGTAATCGAGAGATGTGCTACACGAAACTAAAGGGTGGAATACTTAGTCAAAATTTTACACAAAATTGGAGAGTGTACTTCCGTTATAATACTTGGTTTAAAGTGAAACAGGTTTCAAAAAATGTATTTGCGATATTGATTTATTCGCACATTTTTGTTTTCATTTTTGATGCAAAAAATATAAAATAAAAACATAAAAAATGAGACTTCCAAGTCCAATAGAATATAATTTAATTTGGAGAAGTTATGAAATGCTTATCACTGTTAATATAAGGATTTACCAGCAAGAAAAAGAAAGATTTTTTTTACATCGAAATGGCATTTTAGATATCGATCTGAACCGTATTCACATTTCGTAATTCGTAAACGAAAGAAAACTACAATCATTTTTTACTAATTCCTAGCAACAACGAAAATAGCATCCACAAAATGCTTTTGGCAAAGTCAGTACCAAAAACTTCAAACACTGTTTTGAAATACTATAAAAATTTAAAAGAGTTCTATTCATTGAATAGTATCAGTTATCTAAAATAATAGAAAACGAAATTACCAACTTGAGAACATACAACAGCGTCTTTCTGGGACAACAAAACGCGCCTGAAGAAATCGTGCACACAGACGTAAAACAGTCCGTTATTTACTGCTGTCTGTGAGCCGTGATATTGAACAATTATCGGACAGGGAGTGTTTCATATGATACATCAGAAGGACCCTGACGTCGCGTCAGGAATACAAGTCAGATATGATTTTCCACTTTGTTTTGTGACGCTGTAAATGCACTGGAACTTTTCAGTCCCGTCGGGCAGGAAAGGGTTAAATACCTTTCGTTGTATCTATCTTTTAAATAATCGAGAGATGTGCTACACGAAACTAAAGGGTGGAATACTTAGTCAATATTTTACACAAAATTGAAGAGTGTACTTACGTTATAATACTTGGTTTAAAGTGAAACGGGTTTCAAAAAATGTATTTGAGTGCTTTATACTCCCGGTAATACGTGTCATGTCTGTACTTGATTCATGTGCCAACCTATGGAAAGAGTCTTTTACGAAACATGTATTAGTAGATGCCTGATGCTGTTTAGCAAAGCTATGTATCCTGCTGTGCTAAAGTTTAAGACATATGAAAAGTGGATTTTATTAAACAGAGTTATTTTAGTTAAAACCTATTGTTCTTATTTCGGTTGTTGGATAATCATGAGTAAAGGGTAATGCCTCAGTGCTAACAGCACTTTGAACAAAAGCACACTTCCTGCTAGTTTGCTGAAACATGACTCTTCTGAGGCCGAGGCTGTGTAGAAAATGAAACTGTAATCTTGCGAAGAAGGAAACTAACTCTGTAATGTTACTAGGGCATAAAATCTTTGAATTAATTGCTGTCAGTTTGAGTGCAATCAAAGATAATGACAGACGGATGTAACTGCTGGAAAACTGGGATATTTACTAGAGTTGGGTGCAGAAAACGTGCGATATTCATCATGATCCCATGAGCCTTCCTATTTTATTCGCTGCCAGCGATTCACGTCTTTCTGTAGTTGATTAACCGCATGGTCACCACATTGCCAAGCCTACATTTCACGGAGCTACCTCCTGAGTAGACTTTCTTGCTCCATTATGTGTGCATGAATTGATGTTCTACTGGATGAGCGAACTACTTTCTGCCATGTGCACGTATGTTGAAAAAATGATTGCCATCCATCCAGCTATATCGGGATCGGTACCGTTACGGCCTTCTTGACCAGACATGACCTTTTTTTTTAAATGCATCGAGTAGTAACACATTTCATTTATTTTCCAGTTATAGGTATTGTACAGGGGAAGAGAATATATAGAGCATTGATTTTTAGGAAAAGAATGGTAGGAAAATTACAACAGATCTTTTTTTATATAAAAGTGAAAGGACACTCATTCACTCACTGACTGACTGAACACGAAATCTCGAAAACTACTTCACCTATGAAGTTGAAATTTGGAAGGAATGTAGTTTATAGGTAGATGACGTCAGCTACGCAAGGATTCTGTGATAGAGCCGATAGTTTAGGAGATATGACGTCATAAACAATTAAAACTTCCCCGTCTGTGGCACTTGATAATGTAACTTTATCAGTCCACTATTTGATAAGGATTGAAACAAATTTTAAACATAATTTCAAGACATTAGGAAACTCTTCTCGATGACAACCATAGCAAAATGATGAAAGGAAAAAATTTCGCGAATACTACTTTTCCGCTGTTCACGGAGTAAATCTACGGCATTCGGTATAACGCTGCAATTTATATTTCTCCACTACTTATTATACCCACAGGAAATTTAAAGACAGTATACACATATACAGCTGAATGTACCTTCGAAATTTTATCACAGTACGACACTCAGCTCATGTGACATGAGCGCATAATGAGTAACGTTAATGGAAAACCGCCCCATCACGCACCAAATTTTAATCTATTACTTCTTGCCTACTAATAGTATTCGAAACAGATTTCAGACATACAGCACTAATACAAATGCATATATACGTGAAAAATTATACAATTGTACAACATATAACTCAATAAATATCATATGTACTGCGATGGGTAAAAGCTTTTTACATTAGGCACAATGTTTTATTACATTCCTTATTTACTGCTAAGACACTCCTGTATTCCAGTGAGCTTAAGGAAATTCTTGAAAGATGACAGTGCTGTTGAAAACTTTGAAGCAACTTTGAACTGCGGAGCCCATACCGCTGTAGAAAGAAGCAATATACGTCTATAGAGCTACAAGGAAAGAAAGAGAATGAAACAGCGTACATTCGACGACTACACATTACTTCTGACACCTGTGTCTTTTAAGAGACTGTAGTTTGCGGCGAGACTTGCATATTCTATTATCATTAATGAATCACAGGGCAATCTACTCAATACTGTGGAGTGTAATTAAAATCTCCATGTTTTCGCTTGCTCAGGGATAGGCTCACCACAGAAGATATTCATATTACAAGCGACAAGAAATATTGTTCATAGTCAGGAAAGAACGAAGGAAGGGAGGAGGGAAGATTAGTGTTTAACGCCCCGTTTGGGTATTTGCCTGAAGACATTTAGGTAAGACATGATAAACATAAATCTGATTGGCTGTAGACTGTTCTGAATTGCCGTCCTTCGAATGCGAGTCCAGTGTGCTATCAATGCGTCACCTTGATCGATGTTGTGTACAGTCGAGTTATCAATTAAAGTAATGTATGAATGCCACATATCATTTGTATTTTGATATATATCTTTGATTGTTTGGAACCAGTACATGAAATTTTGTACAATATGCAAGACTGCACTTATATTCTGATAAATATAACATGTACTTCACACAAAAAAGGAGATGGACAGAGAGAGAAGGGATAGGAGAAGTACTAACTCAAGGCTTGAATAAAAGTTCAAATGTTGAATAAATAAATAAATAGCCGCGTAACGCCGGGTTTTCAGCTAGTGAAATATAAATAAATACATTGATTTCAAAAGGTTTTTTAACACCGTACCTCACAAATGGCTTTTAATTAAATTGCGTGGTTATGGTTTATCGCCCCAAATTTGCGACCAGATAGGGAATTTCCTGTCAGAGAGGACACAGTTTGTAGTCATCGATGGTAAGGCATAGACTAAAGCAGATGTGATATCTGGTGTTCCACAAGGTACTGTTATTGGTCCTTTACTGTTCCTTATTTACATAAACTATTTAGAAGAATATCTAGGTTGTTTGCAGATGACCGTCTAGTAAAATCATCTGAAGATCATAACCAACGACATAACGATCTGAATAAGATATCAGTATGGTGTAAAAACTGGCAATTGACTCTAAATAAAGAGAAGTGTGAAGGCGTCCACATGAGTACGAAAAGAAATCCGTTAAACTTTGCTTACAAGACACATCAATCAAAATTGAAGGCTGTAAAGTTCACAAAATACCTAGGAATTACTATTATTTCAGATTTAAATTGGGCAGAACACGTAGATAATTTCGTGGGAAAGGCGAACCAGAGACTGCGTTTTATTGGCAGAACACTTTAAAGATGCAACATAACTACTAAATAGACTGCATACACTACGCTTGTCCGTCCATTTTTGGAGCATTGCTTATCACATGGGTTTGGCGCATAACATCGAGACAGTCCAAATAAGGGCAATTCGTTTTGTATTGTGGCGATACAGGGGAAACAGCGTTACGGAAATGATACAGAATCTGGGATGGGAATCATTACAACAACGGCGCTTATCGCTGTGGCGCGGACTACTTACGAAACTCCAAACGCCAACATTCTCCTCTGAATGCGAAACTATATTGTTGACTGCCACTTACATAGAAATGATCATCAGAATAAAATACGAGGAATCAGAACTCGAACGGAGATATCAGGTGTTCTTTCTTTCCGCGCGCTTTTCTTCAAATGTCTTTCATTTTCCTGTAGGCGGTATCTTGTATGTTTGTATAGCTTATAGGACTTAACTACGGGGTCATCAGTCGTACGCGGTATCTCTCTTACCCCTAGTTATACATTCTTCTACGTATTTGATTTCTCCTCAAGTTACTCCTGCTTAGCCAGTCTGCAGTTCCTGACAACATTATTTTTCAGACGACTGTATTCCGTTTTGCCTGTTTCACCTCAATGCATTTTTATAATTTCTACTTTCATCAGTTAAGTTCATTATCTCCTGTGTTATCCAATTATTTTTATTAGTCCTTGTCCTTCTCATATGA
The DNA here is from genome assembly GCA_026315105.1 of Locusta migratoria. Lineage (NCBI taxonomy): Eukaryota > Metazoa > Arthropoda > Insecta > Orthoptera > Acrididae > Locusta > Locusta migratoria. The sequence goes on along the minus strand of CM048745.1, from coordinate 710,483,732 downwards.
TCTTCTGCGGCCTTGTTTTGTTCAAAACCTCTTCTTTATTGATGTATTTTGGGGATGGATTGTATTTTACTCCTTTTACCCTTATAATTAAAAAAATAATAATAATGCAGCTGGTATTTTCCCTGGATTTTTATATGCCTAAACTTCGTATGAAAGGAAGTTAGTCTGCCGTAGCTGTTATTCGTAAGTTACACGAGGCGCGTCCAGAAAGTAAGTTCCGTTTGTTAATAAAATGAAATTGGACACAGATAAAGAAGAAATTTTTATTGCACAAAATTTTACAACTCTTAAAGTACTTTTCCACATAACTGCCGAAATTTTGCAGGCATTTGTCATAGCGTGGCACCAGGTTTTGTATACCTTCTTCATAGAATTCTGCCGCCTGTGTCTTCAACTAGTTGGAAACAGTTAAATTTGGGGGAAGTCTATAGCGAGAGCACTAATTGTAAACCCACGGTTTTCCTGGATCTTGTCATCAGTCGCGTGAACCAGTTCTTCTGTAACCAAAGGTGGACGCCCACTTCGTTCTTCATCGTGCACATCACTACGCCCGCCATTGAACTGTCGGACCCATCTTCTCACCATCGAATCACTCAAAGCATTTGGTCCGTAAACATCGCAAATTTGCCGATAAATTTCACTTGGTTTTCTCTTTCCTCGCATTCAGAAACCGAATCACCGACCTGATTTCATAGGCGGCGGGATTTTCAATCAACTCCGACATTTCAAACAAGCACAACAAAGCGTACGTAACTGACAGCGATCTCCAAATGGCGCACGTTCTTCTCCTTGATACACTTCGTCTACTGCGCATGTGCGGAACTGCAATCGCAGCGCAGCAGCGGAGATAAATTGAAACGGAACTTACTTTCCGGACGCGCCTCGTATTTTCTGGAAACCAGCGTTCGCTTTATTCTTTATAATGTTATGAAATCATTCGCGTCTGTGTTTTACTTTTATACTGCGCAGTTTCCATCAATTCCTTAAATAAATAGAAACCTAACATATATCATTGTCCATATCGAACGGGATGTTTTAAAACATTTTATATATTTTCAATTTAATTGACCTTATGGTCATTAATGTCTTAAATCTAAGGTGATACTTCGCCTTGAAAACTTATGTTTTATGATTTATTATCGCTCTTCGTGTCGTATGTGGTATAGTCGAACAGTTTGGAGGTCCGAGAATTAGCACCGCAGTTCGTAAGATACTGTATTATGACAGGCTCATATTTTTCACACACACACACACACACACACAAACACACACACACACACACACACACACACACACACACAACAATGAGGTACCCATGGAGGGGTCTGTAGGATGTAGATGAAATCGCACTCATTTTCTTCTACATCATAGCTTCTAGTGATGTAATATGCTTTCTGCCAAAGCACAGGATGACGACATTCTTTCACGGCGACGAAAAATACGGCAGTATGAGAGGTGGAGCGCTGAATTTTAATTTCGAGTTCCTTCATAATTCACGCCCCTAATGCATATAAACCATCAGCGCTGAGCTCCTTTGATCGGCAGCCGTCTCCATCAGAACGCCGACGGACGCATTCATTCAGAACTGACGCGAAGCCCGTGCGACATGTCTGCCTCACGAGCAGCCCCGGAATAAAACGCGTTAATACTGTGATCTCCATTCCGATGTCAATCTGCGCCAGTCAAATTCCTTTACTTGGTTCCTCGCCTTTCAACGATATCCACTTCGCGTTATACTGGATTTCATCCGCTTTTAATTTGGGACACCCCGGGAAGAATTTCTAAACGAATCCTACATCACATTCCGCACATTCCGCCTCCGCTGATGATCCTGAAGATTGCTTCTGATTCGTTAAAAACTAGAAACGATTTTCCAATAAGAGACGATTAAGTGTTGGAGCGCAGGAAATTTGATTATTCGCCTTCATTGTTTGGAAACAAAAGTTACTCTTGCCATGACAGTACACATTTTGAACAGTGTTTAATATCATTGGTAACTTAGGACCAGATGGGGAGCATGTGAGAACAACCTTTTTGGTTCAAGCCTTGTTGTAAGAAAATATCATTTCATTTCTACACGTGTTATTACAAACTAGGAATGATTTCAATTAGTTATACAGTTCAACTCGCCAGAGTCACGATAAAGATAACTCAATGGTACTTAAATTTTGTCCTGAGAATGTTTAACTTTTGATAAAACAGTTAAACTAAAGTCGAAGAGGTAACAATTTAATGGTATTTAAGATTTACCCTTAACTGACATATGATAATAAAACAATGAACACAATTAAAGATCAAATTCCATTCTCTTCCATTTAAGTGAATCACGTATGCAAAGTACAGTTACAATAAGAAAAAGGTTAAAGATCCAGGTTTCCTCCTTTTACAACTGTTAATAAACATTAACACTTCAAACGACGAATTAGTCAAATTACAGACTTTCCAGGCTGGGGTTAAACAAACCCCAAATGAATTATTATTTTTTTTTTAATTTGCTCTAGATTAAATCTTCAGCCAGCCATACAACTTACAAGCAAAGAGAAACATTAAGACAATTTACAACTGACACTCTTGATATTCATGTCGGGTTTCCAGCCGGATCGTCGAGTCATCTTGACACAATATTTCTGCGGACCACTTGGCCCCCATCTTCAGGTGTGAATGCTGCTGAGTCTCGTAGGAAACTGAAGTCTTGCCGTGACCGACGCCCTTATATACGCCGCGAAGTACTAATGGCGCGTGCGCCAGAGAGTCGTGGCTGCGTCCACAGCCGCAAGCAGCCGGTGCAGCGTCTCAGTGGAGAAAACTGGCAGGAACCATGTATCGCTTACATGCGCTGGTTGTCACAGGCGGAGAAAAGAGTACGCTGTTTTTTTGAAATTAGACAAAACTGGATTCCAGCTAAGACTAGGGCACTTCTTGGCTCAGTTAAAGACGATTTGGGGCTGAGAAAACCTGGTGTCCATAAGATTCCTTGCCACTGTGGGAAAGCATATATCGGACAAACGATTCGCACCGTTAATGATCGATGCACCGAGCATCACAGACATACACGGTTGTTACAACCTGACAAGTCTGCAGTAGCGGAGCATTGCTTAACTGAAGAACACAGAATGAAGTATGACGAAACACGTGTACTTGCTTCTGCGTCTCGCTACTGGGAATGCGTTTTAAAGATTGAGATTAGGTTGGCGGACGATTTAATAAATAGAGATAGGGGGTTCCCTCTAAGCAACATGTGTTTCCTACGAGACTCAGCAGCATTCACACCTGAAGATGGCGGCCAAGTGGTCCGCAGAAATATTGTGCCAAGATGACTCGACGATCCGGCTGGAAACCCGACATGAATATCAACAATTTATACGCCGGGAAACTCTACGTAATCACAACTGACACTCTTATGGCGTTTCTTTGAGACAAATACGTACGTGTGTACGTAGGTAACGGCACTACTTAAGTACATTTCAGCTACTGTAAAATTATTCCCAAAGTGACTCTAAGAGCCACGCTGCGTGTTTTCAAGGTAAAAGATACAGTAACTAATAGAAAACAAAAGAAATGACTTATATTTCCAATATGTTGTTGCTCATCAATGAGCCCGATCAATCACAGACTCACCCAGTTCCGTATACCCCGCTCAAACGCGGGAGCCTGGCCTACACACATGCAAACAAACCAAGAGGCAGGTATTAATAGGCAGTCACGAAATGGAGATTCATGACAAGAACAAGCTAGGCCAGTTACACAAAAGAACCTTAAAACATATCACAGTTCCAGCTAAATGAAGAAATAAAGAACTCGATGCACATTTTAAATAGTAATGATCCATAAACCATCAGTCATAAGAATAACACACGTGACACATTACCACTCTGCAATAAGTCTTTTTTTTTTGTGGGAGTTTACATACCTGGCTTAATGTGCACCATTTTATTAACTCCAGGGTTAGTGTATCAGCATCGCATCGGACTGATTTCGCTACTGAAGAACCGAGCTGTGTAGTTAGACAAACGATGTTCTTAACACCCTGCTTAACAATAATAACAAATTAAAAACACTTTACAGGCTAAGAAGGCAGTGACAAATACTATGGGGGTGGGGTATACTAGGTTTCTCCCATAAAACAAGTTGGCTCAGGAAAACACTCACTGCTATGATCGGCAGTCTCCAAGAAACCATTAAGTGCACGAGAATATGCGCGAGCGACACTCTTGAGCTCACAACAAGATACCAAAACAGGCGTCCTGCCAGCGCCGACTATATCAATGCCGCCGTTACTTCCTGTAAAATGTTCCCCTCTCCTGCCAGAACTCAACTGCACGTCGTTACTCCAACACTCCCCAACCGTACGCGCGCCCCCTCGCGGAGATCGAAACCAACCCCGCGCCACAGACGAAACCAAACGAATGACAGATTTGCGCGGTTAAATCAAACTTGAGGCATGACACGGCTCACATTTGTTGTTCATTTACATTCCTCGCACACATTTTCACATGTTGCAACCACTGAAGCATATTGGAGAGAATTTCACATCTAGTATCCCGGAAAATTTTTTCGTTTATAAAGAACATCACTCAGACTTCTATTAGGGAAATTTTAGATGATGTTCCGCGTCTGTCTGCCAGCGGCTATAGCGTCTGAAGGTGCAAACAAGATATTTGTTGTTAAAACGAATAGACAAAAGACTCTAAAGTTCTGTAAAAGTACAAAGACAGTATGCTATGGTAGATGTATAATATTTGTATATGCGAGAGAAACATTGTATTGTTATATCAAGTATGGTATGATCCTCTGCTTCTCTCTCTCTCTCTCTGTTTTTTTTTTTTTTTTTTTTTTTTGTCGTCTAAATAGTCTAGCTTCTTAGTTTTACGAGCTATGTCACTGGTTGTATTATCTGTATAATTAAGTTTTCGAATGATTTATAACCAAAATGTACGTTTGGTGAAAATATACATATGTTAAATAAGGATATTATTGTGATTCGTAGTTTGCTGACCCCTTTATTATCATTTAATACGCAATTTAAACATTTTCAGCTCAGACAAAGGAACGTCGAATCTCTGTTATTATGTGGCGGACATATATTTTTCTCATAAAAAAATTTCACAAGTTATTTTATGACCAGTATTACAGTAAAAAAATTATATATATCGTCACGTGTCATAAGCAGTCAGTTTCAAGGAGTTTTAACGTCAAGGTTTGTCTTTCATAGCAACAAGATTTTGCACAGATCTGGACTTAGTTCATTAAATATATTTATTAACTTTAATTGAGAATTGAAGAAGAAGAATCAGCTGCACATATAAACTGTAAACTGTTCACATTTTGAATAGATTTAATAACATTCAGGTTTATGTGTAATACTTTCATGTGCGCGTAAAAGTCGCGCGCAACAATCGGCGATATTACGCTATCTGATAGAGATCAATGTTGCCAGACAAGGAGGTTAGACTCTCTGGAGATGCCCTAACACAGCAAAATGCGCATTCTGTCATTTGTTTGTGCCAAAAACATTGGTCGTACTGAGTGGTAAAGTAGTTCTAGTAGTTGAAATGTATGTCATATCTAAGTAAATACTCATATTTGTACCAGTTTAGTTGCTTTACGTAAAGAGAGCAACATTCACACATGATTTTAAGCGAGAAATCCTTGTTTTAGATACAAACGTAAAGCCCCAGTGGCTTCAACCAATGCCTCTTCTTAGGATAGATAACGCCACCTCCTTGGATTCTAACATCCTTGTGCCAGACTTAGTCTCAGCGCATTGAAGCTGATTTTAGTTACAAATTATTATCATTTTTATGTAAGGTGTGCAGTCAGATGGAATACGGCTAAATAATAATTTTCGTGAGTAATGTGTAAGTAGCTTTTTCTTATGAAACTAACACCACCTACAAAAAGAACAAAGAAGACGATGAAGCACATATTATAGTCCGGAACTCTTAGTATCATATCTTTTCAGTAATTAACCATAAAGATTTAACTGGCATCTAAAACGAGACAGGAAATATGTTCATATGTTTTGGTTGCTGATTTGTTGGGAAACACGTCGTTCATAATTTGTGGTAAAAAAAAAAAAAAAAAAAAAAAAAAAAAAAAAAAAAAAAAAAAAAAAAAAAAAAAAAAAAACTTTGTATCGAAACATACCCGTGTTTCGAACATAGTAATTTAAATTCCTAATACATACTTCATTTCGAAGCCCTGCGACGGCTTATGTAAGATTGAAAAAATAACGCAATATCTCTGTATCTTTCATTCTTAGCACAGCGCGCAGCGAAGTAATGTTAGTCTCTGCATTGAAATGCATGTTAAGGTACAATTACATAATTATTATAATAATTTTTAATAATGTTCAGAGATACTTCTCCGAACACGTCAGTACTGAACTAGGGAGAAAGGAAGGAGATTAACTGAAACACAAGACATGGTAATAACGCTTCTTTTTTTTTTTTAACAATGTATTCCACAAAAGCCGGCCGCAGTGGCCGAGAGGTCTGCAGCGCGCCAGTCACGTTCTACACGTCCACCTCAGTCGGTGGTTCGAATCCCTCTCGGGCATGGATATTTGTGCCGTCTTTAGTATTAGCTAGTTCATAAGTAGTTTGTAAGTTTAGGGACTGATGACCCCGTTTGTAAGTCCCATAAACTCTACAAACATTTGAACATTCCACAAAAGTGTTAAATTGGCTTCAGAGTAAGTCGAAACATCTACTTAAATACTCTGCACGTCACATTTAAGGGCGTGCATGGCAGAGAGTTCATCGAACCACTTTTGTGATATTAATTCTCTAGCTTTCCATTCTCTTAACAGTTCACGGGATAAAGAAACACGTAAAACTTCCCGTTTTGGATCTAATTTCTCATATTTTATTATGACTATAGTGTCTCCCTATGTAGGTGAACGCTAACAAGATATGTTTGCATTCGGAAAAGAAAGAAAAAATAATTCACAATAGATCTCGTCGGAACGAATAACGGCTTGTTTTTAATTATGTCTACCGCAACTCGTGCGTCATTTCCTACACCCTTTCTCCCATATATCTCGGTAATAAAAAACGAATTGCCCTCCTCTGAAATTTCTCTAAATCGTCTGCCAATCCCACCTGTTTGGGGATCCCATTATGAGCAGAAATGTTTCAAAATAGGACGTATACGTTTTGTGTAGGCAGTTTCTTTAGTAGAACAATTGTATCTTTTAAGTGTCCTGCCAGTGAAACGTAGTCTTTGGTTCGCATTTCCTACAATTCTTTCACTGTTTTCTTTCCAATTTAACTTGTTCGAAAATTGTTACTATTAGGTATTTACTTGATATTGTAATATCTTAGATATCTTATCTAAAAAGATTCAATTGCTTTTGGTCTTCTGGTGACTTTACTAACCGAGAATGACAGTATCATCCGCAAACAGTTTAACGGAGCTACTCAGATTGTCTCCTAAATCATTTATAAAAATTAGGAAAACTAGGGGCCCTGTAACACTTCACTGAGGAACTTCAGGTTTATTTGATGACTTTCCTGCAGTTACAACGAACTGCGTTTTTCTGACAGGAAATCACGAATCCAGTAGTACAGCTGTGACGATATTCCATAAGCACGCAATAAGATTAGAAGACGCTTGTGAGGTACAGCGTCAAAAGCCTTCCGGAAATCTAGAAATACGGAATCTATTTGACTTCCATTGTCAATAGATTCATCGCATCATGTGAACAAAGAGCTAGCTGTGTTTCACAAGAACAATACTTTCTGAATCCTTGTTGACTTTGGGTCAATAGGTCGTTCTCTTCAAGGTTAGTTCATATTACTTGAGGAAAGGTCTAAAAGCCTGCTGCAAACCGACGTCAATGATATATGCATGTAAGTTTGCGGATCACTTTTATTGCCTGTCTTGAATACTGTAGTAACCTGTGCAACTTTCCAGTCTTCGTACGTACGTTACACAGAGCAAACCGTTGCGTATGATAAGTAGGCATGGGGCTATTGCATCAGCATACTCTGAAAGGAACGTAACTGGTAACTGGAGACTTACTTTTGTAAAGTGAGTTAATTAAATACTCCAGGGGTATCTACTTCTAAATCACGCATTGTTGCACCTATTCTTTATACTAATTCTGGAGCAGTTGCTTCGTCTTTTTTAGTGACGGAATTGCGGAAAGTCGCGTCAAGCAATTTTGCTTTAGCAGAACTGTCATCAGTAGCATCACCGTTGCTATCGCATAGTAAAGCCAATGACTGATTTGCTGGTTGTATACATACGACCTTAATTTCTTAGGATTCTCTACAAAATGAAGTAATTATTGTACGCTTCTCGCACTTAAGTTCGAGCTAAATTATTGCCAGTCTTGGGGATTTTGTGTCTGTTCAAATTAGCAGCTTTTTTCTTTGCTTTTGCAAGAGATATCTAACGTGTTTTATGTACCACGGCGGTTCAGCCTTCTCTTTTATTAATATGTTTGGTATAAATCGGTGAATGGTTGTCAATATTATTTCTTTGAAACGACGTCTGACTACACTCACATTGTTAGTTTCGGAAGAATTGAGATTGTAGTTCAGGAAAGCGTTAATCAATTTTTTCTGCTTTTTTCAATAAATATGTTTTGCTCTTTAATTATCGTGGATTTGGAAAGTCCGAATTTCAGTCTCCCTACGACAACTATGTGTTCACTAATATCTTAGATTGCTTTGATGTTCATTATTTACGCCTGATTATTTGTTGCTAAGAGGTCATGTATGATCTTACAACCATTTGCTATTGTAGTGGGTTCATGAACTACGTGCTTCAGATAATAATTGAAAACGTTCATCAGCGTTGCAGAAAATATCGACCATTACGCCAGGTGTAATTGAATGTCATATAGTTGAGATGCGCTCTGTTTCTCTTTAATATTCATTGTGAACTCATTGAATTTTAATTTACTGTAGGAGGAAGCACACAGCACCAAAATGCGCTTTTAAATAATTATACTTCATATAAATATCAACACCATTTATGCTGATGTATAAAATGACACGAAGTTTTCCTTAATAATAATTAGTCTAACCTCAGTATTTTTATAACTGTTAATATTTTTTCTAAATTAACATTCGTATTATGGAGACGTTGTGGTGCCATATTCGCATTAAACCTCTTAACTTCTACGTTTTCAGTGTCACGAATTATAGAAGTTTCAAAATTATTGTTCAATGTCGACTCTTTTAAAATAGAAGGCCCTTTGTTAAAATTTAATATCATTAATTACAATCGATTATCGTGCTCTACAATATAGCCTGTTGTTGTGGCTCAATCTACCTATATTACTAGTACTGGCAACTGAATTTTAAACGTAGTCTTCCGAGAACCACTATGTATAATTTTTCATTTCAAAATTTCTCGAAGTTTTCTTCCATTTTTTTGGGGGGGGGGTGAGTTGGGTGTAAAACATTGTTGTTGTTGTTGTTGTTGTTGTTATCTTCAGCCCGTAGACTGGTTTGATGCAGCTCTCCATGCTACCCTGTCCTGTGCAAGTCTCTTCACCTGACAATACGTTCGTCAATCTACATAATAAATTCAAGTGTTCGTAAATATATGAGACTTAACTCCCCAGGTAATCATTCCCTAGGCTTACAAACTACTTGAACTAACTTAATGCTAAGGACAACAAATACACACAAGGGAGGACTATTGTTTTGGTCTTCAGTCAGCAGACTGATTTGATGCAGATCTCCACGGTACCTTGTCCTGTGCAAGTCTCTTCACCTGAGAATACGTTCGGCAACCTACATCCTTTTGGATCTGCTTACTGTATTCGTCCCTCGGTCTCCATCTACGATTTTCACCAAACACACTTCACTCTAATGCTATGTTGACGATTCCTTGATGTCTTAAAATGTGTCCCGCAATCTATCCCTTCTCTTAGTTAGGATATGCCAGAAACTCCTTTTCTTCCCAATTCGGTAAAGCGCCTCCTCATTAGTTACGTGATCTACCCATCTAATTTTCAGCATTCGTCTGTAGCACATCATTTCTAAAGCTTCTATCATCTTTTTGTCTGAACTCCTTTTAGTCCACGTTTCACTTCCATACTATGCTACACTCTAGACAAATTCTTTCAGAAAGGACTTCCTAACATTTAAACTACTATTGGGTGTACACAAATTTCGCTTCTTCAGAAACGCTTTTCTTCCCATAGCCACTCTGCATTTTATATCTTCGTTACTTCGGCTTTCAGAAGTTATCTTGATATCCAAATAACAAAACACATCTACTACTTTTATTGTCTCATTACCCTAACTCCTTCAGCATGGTCTGATTTTCCGAGGCTACATTCCATTATCATTGTTTTGTTGATGTTCATCTTATACCCCATTTTCAAGACATTGTCCATTCGATTCAATTGCTCTTCCACATCCTTTGCAGTTTCTGACAGAATTACAATGTCATCGGCAAACTGCAAAGTTTTTATTTCTTCAGCCTGAACTTGAATACCGTCTCCAAATTTATCCTTGCATTCCTTCACTACTTGCTCAATGTACAGATTGAACAACATTGGGGAAAGGCCACAACCCTGTCTTACTCCCTTCCCAACCCTTTCGTGTCTTTCATGTCCTTCGACTCTAATAACCGCTGTCTGGTTTGTGTATAAGTTGAATACAACTCTTCGCTCCCTATATGTTACCCCTGCTACGTTCAGAATTTGGAAGAGTGTATTCCAGTCAACATTGTCAAAATCTTCCTCCAAATCTACAACTGCTAAAAACGTAGGTTTGCCTTTCCTTAGAAACCTTCCACAAGGTCGGGTTCCACAAATTGTTCCATTCGTCTGTAAATGATTCGTGTAAGTATTATGCAACCGTGATAGTTCTGTAATTTCCATATTTGTCTGCCTTGCTTTTTTTGGATTTATAATTACTATGTTCTTCATCAAGATGAGGGTATTTCCCTTGTCTCATACATATTGCTTACCAGGTGGTATAATTTCTTCATGACTCGCTTTCCTAACGATATCAGCAGTTTAGACGACATATCATCTATTCCAGGAGCCTTGTTTTGACTCAGACCTTTCAGCGCTCTATCAAATTCTTCTCGCAGTATATCTCCTATCTCATTTTCCGCTACTTCATCTTCCGTTTCTAGAATACTGCCTTCACGTTTATTTCCATTGTACAGGCCTTCTATATATTCCTGCCATCTTTCAGCTTTCCATTCTTTGCTTAGCTCTGGGTTTCCGTCTGAGTTCTTGATACCACTACGGTCGGGGGTTCGAATCCCCCCTGGGGCATGGATATTTGTGCCGTCTTTAGTATAAGGTAGTTCATAAGTAGTTTGTAAGTTTAGGGATTGATGACCCCGTAGTTAAGTCCCATAAGCTTAACAAACATTTGAACATTTTGAGTTTTGATATTCATACCGCTGTTTTCCTTCAAATGTCTCTTTTACTTTCCTGTAGGCAGTATCTATCTTTCCCCTAGTTACACACTCTACTACGATGTTAAATTTCTCCTCAAGCCACTCCAGTTTATCTAGACTGCACTTCCCGTCAACTTCATTTTTCAGATGTCTGTACTCCCTTTTGCCTGCTTCACTTGCTGCATTTTTATCTTTTCAGTTCTCATCAATTAATGTCAGTACATCCTGTGTTATCCAGGGATTTCTATTAGTTTTTGTTCTTCTGCGGCTTTCACTACTCTATCTCTCAGCCGGCCGTGGTGGCCGAGGAGACTGAGGCGCTTCAGTCACGGCCTGCACGGCCACTACGGTCGGGGGTTCGAATCCCCCCTCGCGCATGGATATTTGTGCCGTCCTAGTTCGTAAGTAGTTCATAAGTAGTTTGTAAGTTTAGCTGCACAAACATAAGCTGCACAAACATTTGAACATTTTCTATCTCTTAGAGCTACCCATTTATCTTCTACTGTTCACAGACAGATATATCGGAGATTTAGATTTGGAAATAAACGTGGAACATCGTTGCTCTGCAAATACAATTATTCACGAGGAGTGACTGGTACGGAACCTTAAAAAAAATAAGCCTGTCGTCGGTATCGGTACTGATATCCATGCATTTTTGTATACTATGAAAAGGAAGGTAAAAAAGGTAAAGAAGTCAACAATCCGAAGATTGGTTTGAACAGCACAGTGCTTTACTAGGCATGGTCCTGTTTGGAGGTGGTTTGCCGTTGCCTTCCTCCGACCTTCGAACTGACTTACCCAGCCACTTACAGGGGGGTCCTACAGTTTAACGTGGGTTCCGAACCACGGTGCTACTCGATATTTTTCACATGAGCAATACTGCCAGAGGTGAAAGAAGTGGAAATTGACAGATAAAAATCCTAGGACCTGACGGGGATCGAACCCGCGACCTTTGGATATGTAGTCTGGCACTTTACAACTGTGGAATAAAAAGGAAGCAATTAATAATTACAAACCATACGATCGAGCTACTCTTATTTTCAGAATAATGTGATCATCAGGAAAAAATGTTTGATGAAAACTCCGTCCCCTTTATCACTGCTATGTTTTATCTTCGGAATTTAATTTCACACGTCTCTTATTGTCCATGAGAAGAAAATAACACATAGAATATACTCTTCTGTATATGAATAATATTTGCAGTCCGGATCACACAAGTTTCCATGACTTTGCCAATAAAAAGAGAACAGGGAACTTAAACACAAGTTTACTAGACCAATCCGCCAATTCTGCGCTAGGGTCTGTATTTATCATGAAGGCTGAGCCAGTATACGACGCGGATCGATAGCCACGAGGCGCCAGAAGAAGCCGTGGTCGAGTGTTGCGACCATACGTCACCAAACAAGTAGAAATAAAACAAAAATACGCACTCAAAGTTTTCGAAATTTATATAAGACGAAAGACGTCAGATGTTGTTTCAAAGCCTTGTTATGAAGTTCATGTATGCATTTTGCTCGTGAATCTGTATATTGTGATATTAAATAAATCAAGATGTATTACGAAAAATATATCATTACCAGGAAGCGTTAGGGCCTATGCAACTTTAAGAAGGATTTACTGCCGGCCGCGGTGGCCGAGGAGACTAAGGCGCTCCAGTCACGGTCTGCACGGCCACTACTGTCGGGGGTTCGAATCCCCCCTCGGGCATGGATATTTGTGCCGTCCTAGTTCGTAAGTAGTTTATAAGTTTAGGGACTGATGAGCCCGTAGTTAAGTCCCATAGACTATACAAACATTTGAACATTTTTTTTGAAGAATTTACTTATGATGAATTTTTTGTTTGTTTTGTTTTTCGATGACACATATATTTCTGAATGCTATGAGAAATTTCGGCTTTGATGATTTAAAGTATCCGACTTTTTTTTTAATTAATCGATACTGAAGTGCGGTGCCTGTTAATAACTCCGATGTTTAAAAAAACTTCTAGAATTTGGCACAAAAATCTACGGGGTGATTATCATAGTTTGATTTATATTTTCTTCATTGACTGTAACAGATACTTTGGAACAATTTTTTAATATTTCGTTTGTGTACGGGCGGAGTGGTTATCACAATTATATTTGTTCGAGGGAGGACTAGAACCTCCGACTTTGAACGGCGGCGCGCACTGAAGCATGGCGCACTTAATTAGTGGAAACTCAGCTGTGGAGCCACTATGCAATGGAATTTACTATTGTCGCTGATGGCACACATTGTTGACATAACTACCTGACCTCCGAGCAAACGGAGTTGCCTGTCCCACGTCGCCGGTGTGTGTACTATCGAGGGAAGCACAGTCACTTGTGAGCAAACGGTCTAACGTAACGGTGTCACTATGTTTTCGAAACAGGAACAACACTGAATGTGCCAGAGGTAGTACAGCATTACAGTGTCGTCAAGATCTTCAAGAGGCGTGAGGGTAAACAGCACCGCCGTAGATAACAACGTCGCATTGGGTAAAGGCCTTCAACGAAGGTCGGCGAACTGTGCTAGAGATGCATCAGGGTCGTTCTAGAGTTCTGGAGCATCACCTCCGACCAGAGTTGCTGAGCAACCCACCCATCATTTTGCACGGCAATGCGCGGACGTGTACAGCCTGTATGCCTCCTCTGTTCGTTTTATGGGACTGGGAAGTATTGGACCATCCACCATACTCCCTCGGGGGTAAGTCGCTGTGACTTTGACTTGGTTCCGAAAATGAAGGAAGCACTTCGTGGCATTCACTTCAGAACTTCTCCAGAGATTCGGCAGGCCGTCGACCGCTCCATTCGCACCTTTTCTACTGACGGTATACTACGCCGTCCACATCCCTGACAACGGGTTCCACACAATTCTGGTGACTACTGCGAATGGCAGTAAAAGGTGCAAATATGTAACGCTTTTGTATCGGTTTTGAATAAATAGTTACCACTATTTTAGTTCCAACCGTCCTATCTATACAAACACTAGCTTAAACCCGCAGCTCCGCTCGCATGTTGGTTGAGCATGCTAGATAAGTTATTTTTCAGTAGTGTGCTATGAGTCTGGTTTTGAAAGATGAAATGAAATACAATTCCTTCTTTAGAAACAAACATTTTTAATCAACATTATCAGGAAAGTAAGTAGTGTATATCAAATCATGCGTAAAAATTCACTCGTTTCGAAGAATCCAATCATGAAATTCAAAAATAATGATTGTAATAATATCACAGATCGATCACTTGATGTAATGCGCGAAACGTCAAATAGATTTCTTTTAAAGAGATGTATTAAAAGAAATTTCTATTTTACTGCGTTATTTATTCAATCTTATATGTCTTTATTCCAACGCTTATCCTTACAGAGAAAGACATTGTAGCACGCATAAACCAAAGATATGGTCTGTGGCATCACGTTTCGCTGTATGTAACCTTCTTGCTATAGAGTCGCAAACGTCATCACTGGCCTTCAGTCCGATTTTTTTTATAATTTGACGAATTTCAACCACCACATCTTCCACCCCCTTATAGCTATCGCCATGGAACTGCTATGGTGTATAACAGAGACTTCGGACAACAATTACACACAAACTATTTGTTTGCTTTCTGTAGTTTTCGCTGCAGAGCGAAATATTAACACACACACACACACACACACACACACACACACACGTAGAATTTTATATACACCGATAACTTTCCATCCCAATATACTCCACCATTTATCAACCCTCAAGCAACAGTGCAACCAATAAAGCCATTTTCAGAGAGTAATTATTGTTCCGCATTTCGCGTTATATTCTTCAAAATACTAAATATCTATCACATCGCAATAAAATCGTGCCTAAAAACTTCCTCAGGTATAAATTAGTAACTGTATAAATATTTACGTCTCTGCGTCTTGTCGTTCGGACGTAATTACCGTACACCGAACAGATATTCACACTAATATATATAGATAAATAGCTATCCGATCGCCCTAAAACCGTGCCTATGGCCTTCCCCAGGTAGATATTAGTAAGTGTACAAATTTGTAGCTCTTTATGTCTTGTGGTTCAGACATTATAAACGTACACCGAACAGACATTCACATTTATAGATATGTTAGAGCGGAAGTGGTTAAGGAAGGTAAACCTTTCCTAGAGCAATTATACCATCACTGACATGATCAGTGAGAGCATACCATAAACTGAAAAGGTCACATCCACTAGTGAAAGTGTACCATCACTGGCTCCGTTTACTGGATGTGAGCAGTTGCATATTATTGACGCCCCGAGTTCAAATCTCTGCCGGTGGACAGTTTGAAACGAGACTATCGTTTCGTTTCATTGTTCTTCTGTATCATTATATCAAGTAACGAATGAAATTTGAATTCATTCGCTTGTAAATGGACATAAACACTTTGTGGTAGGTGTTGCAGACTGTAAAAGCAATTGTAGAAACAGAGATGGAGAAGGTGTACACTTTATTTTGTATTTTTCTTGTTATAAGACACTGTCCTATTTCCCCCATCCTTGTATGATATGGAGTGTGAGTGGATGCAATAATATTTCATTGGGTGTTGGTAACAGGGGCAATATTGTAATCTTTGGTTGTGGCAATGTAGTTAGTGGCAGCAGAACTGCCTAGCAGCAAAGGTTGTGTTCGATCTTTGAAGTCCAAAGTCGATCTGGTCAAGTCAGGGATTTGTGAAGCGGATGAGTAACGGATACTGGGCGTCCAGCCAATCAGGGTGCTCCATCCCCGCGAATTTGAAGAAGGGACGGTTGGCCCTGGTGGCGCCTAGCGAGAGAAGATGGGTTCTTGGCCTGATGGAGTGCGGACGTGAGGAGAGCTGTTCTCTGGTGTCGTGGAGCTTCTGTTAACGATTTGGTGAGAACCTTCAGCAATGTTGCTCATGGTGACGCCTTCACCTCCGGTGTTGTTGAGTGGCGTAATCAACAGGTATCAATTTTAACCTTTTTTTCTTTTTTTAGGTGATAGAATCAGCTCGAGATAGTGTGCGTTTTGCCGTGGGTCAAATTTGCTGCTAAGTCGTTTTTTTTTTTTTTTAATTATCATAGGGAGTATTATTTTGTTGAACGGGCTTTTGTAGTTGTTTCTGGGACATTTTAGGGGTTTTATTCAAATTTATAGTGTTTTTTTGTTTTTTGTTTTGTTTTTTGTAACTAGGACGTTGCGTGAAATGCGTGAACTGTAGAGTATGAGTCCAGCAGGTGCAATGGTAGTCTTTTATTAGTCATTTGTTCCTCGTGTGTTTTAATGCATAAATGTGGGGGAGTAATCTCGGAGTTATGACGGTTTTCTTTGTGCAATGTGATCAGGGTGTTCGTTGCGCCACGTGGTGGCCAGTACATAGTAAGTCTGGTAACAGAAAGCCTGTTGCAATTGCTCACCCTGCTCATACGATAGTGTCGTAGTAATTACTTACAATTTAGTATTAACTGGCAGATTTTCGTAAATTTTGTTAGGCTTGCTTTGTAATGATTGTGTGTTATAATGAATGCGAGGGGAAAAACTCAAAAAGATTAGAGACAGAACGACAAACGAACCAAAACTGCAGCACAACTGCAATAAAGTCTTCTCTTCGAAAACTTCACACATTAAAACATAAACAAACTGCTGTACTGTCTGTAATTTAGCCTAGGGGTATGATTGTGCACAGTTCCTGCCTTTTCCCTACATATACAACAAATAAATAAAATATTCAAAGTTCTGAAAAATGATGGTGTGTAAATCAAAACATCAACATTATTTCAGTTCAAATGATGTAGTTCGGTTTATTTCTAATTCCTTAATTCATGATGGCTGATGCCTCTGGCCTCTGGCGCATTTAATTTAACACTGTTCATAGCTCGTGAGCCCCCATAAATAAAATGTTATTTGTCACTGGCTGTTTTAGTGTCTTGACGCTATCAAAACCAAAGTACTTCTATTATTCACTTCGTCTCTCCACAATTAGCACTGTTTCAAGACACAAATTCACACGGTAACTTTCCGCTGAACTAATATTTCAGCATGTACTTCAGTTCAATACGCTCTTCAGCAAGCTACCTCCAAGTAAACACATGCACTCCTTCTTCTTATTGCAGCTACAAAAAGTCTTCCACCTCGATAAACTTACACACGTTGAAATCGTTGCACTGACTGATGTTGTGGCCCGCCTCGGACACACATACAGTGAATCAAGATAAATACTGCCGTCGTAGCGGCGAGTAACAGAGCCTCCGGCCAAGTGCTCGGAACACTGACTCGTCTGCACAAACGAACACAGTGCCAACTCGAGGCACAGACCGACGCAGCCCCCTCGCAGGTAAGTTGCCCTCCGACTGCCCCGTGCAAAGGCCGCGTGCGCCCTTTTATGCTGTCTAACTGGTTTTACCCCTACGTCATCAAATTCCCAGCCTGAACTTCCCAAAGCCTAGCCAAGACGCACAGAGTTCAGCCACATACATTTCTATCATTTGTTTTAAAATTGCAATAGTTACGAAGTACATTAAATAATATTTGCTTATACACTTACATGAATATGCACATACTTGCATAAGTTATTTAAATTGTATACCTGCACATACAATTGGTATTCTATTTAAATGAACATTTAACATAAAAATTACATACTATTTACAGGAATATCATATGAAATAATTATTGAAATGACTTTATATGCAAAAATTGCCATGATATCTGTGTAATTGTCTTGGATATAAATATGGTAGCGACTGGAATGTTATTTTTCTCATAATTAAAATGTGTTATCTGCATCAGATCAACACCTCGCGTAAAATATATTCATGTTAGCAGATGCACATAGACAGAATGAATAATGTGAGCCCACGCTCGTCTTTGTATCACATGTGTATAAATATTAACATGGAAAATCGTTACATATTTATTTAATGTTTGCTGCATGCCTGAGTTCCAGTTCAAATTACCAATTTATCGTACATTAAATTATTTATTTAGCATCATGTTATCAGTGTGGCCCATAGAGGTTCCTCAGTACGTAGTATTGCTACAAATTCAAGTAATGTTTGAATATTTTATATTGCGCTCTACGCTGCACCTCGCCCGGTAGCTCCCATTGTCCAGCACTCCCCCTGGTAGGACTTAGCCTGGCCTTCCCTAATCCGGGAAAAACCACTAACTACTGGCCTCTCCTCTGCCTCAAACCCACAGCGCTCGCCAACGTGAGAAAATTCTGTCCATGGCCTAACTATAAATGTTGCTTCCACAATAAATGTTATCTTACTTAATACATATATTGCTACCATTAAATGAAAGATAAAGTATAACATTTTGTGCGTTGGCATGGACAATGTCTGCAGTGTATTTAATGCTATTTAGGTCTTATATTTTATGACCAAGTGGACGGTAATCTCACATGATAGGCCCACGGGTTAGTAATAATGTTGTCAGATGTGATGTATTCAAGTAATCATACCCAGATTCCGAAGAAATGAGAATAGATTCAGCGTGGTGGTAATTACTTTAAATTAAATTTCAGTAACTTGGTTTTTGTTTGGGGCCACGGTAATCGCGCATGTTCACCACTTCGACGGGCATTATAATATTTTGTGATCCCTGACATGTTCTCGTAGTAATCAGTAGGTCGGCAATACAAATATAATTCTCGAGTAACATTATGTGTCCGTTCACACCAGTTTGCTACCCGTGGCTCGCAACGGCCGCGCAGATTCAAATTTGATGGCTCGCGTAGTAATTCTGCCTTTGCATGCTATGTGTGAATGTTATAAATCATAAAGGGCAAACTGAGAATTCTCCCTACTACCATATCCTTGCGAGTGACGAGATTAACAGTTTTGAAAATTTGCTAAGAGGCCCATTCTGATGTTGTATGAGATGATGGAAACTAAAGTTGTATTTAAATTCTCATTTATACTAAAATTTGCATTTAAATCCACATAATATAGCATTTATTTTAAAGGAGTTGTGAATAAATAATGATTTTATCCGACATGCGTTTCGAAGCACTCTCTAAACGTTCATTCGACCATATTCAGCACTAGTGATCCCATTCTTGAAGTCCTTGCTGCGGCCTGCAATGGTGCACTGGTGCATAAATATCAGAGTAACGTATCCGTTCCATTTGAGTACGTATATTGGATCCGATTAATTAGTTCAGATGCATTTGTAATTTTATCCGTTGCGCGGGTCAATCTTATGACCTTATTGGTGTTGTCGGACGTGCTTATTTCGCATGTGGCGGGAACCCATATGTGTACTCCAACTGGATGAAGCCCGCTCTCAAATTTTTAATTTTAATTTACTGCACAATGTAATGCAATTATCTCTCTACTTCCAATTGAGTTTATACTTCCTTGATGTCAATGTACAGGGTGGGCACAATTAAACCTTCCTACCTAAAATGTTATATAACGGAAACTGATTACCGTACAGGTACCAAACTTCGTAGCATCAATGTGACACTTGCTGCACTTCTAGAATATCTCCAGCTGAAAGAGTTGCGGGAGGTTCAAATGTTCAGATGTTTGTATTATAGTTCTAAGGGACCAAACCGCTGAGATCTGCGCTCCATTGACTTACAAACAGGTTAAGCTAACTTACGATAAGGACAAAAGACACACACACGCACACACACACATAGAGCTAAAGCGATACTAGCGCTCCAAACGGCCAGTAGGGAATAACAGTGAATGACATGATACAGACTGAGAAGTTGCCTTTTTTAATTATGTTACTTTCCTGTTTCCTACTTACTGAACGTTACTGCGAACTGCCGCGGTGGAGTAGCCGAGCGGTGTAAAGCGTCTCGCTGCGGAGCGCGCGGTTGCTCGCCGTGGAGTTTCGAGTCCTCCCTGGGGCATGGGTGTGTGTGTTGTCCTTAGTTTAGTTTACCTAGGTTTAAGTAGTTTGTAAGCTACGGACTCATGACCACTCAGTTTGGTCCGAAAGATTTACAAACATTTGAACAAACATTACTGCGAACTTTCTACTACAAATATGAAAACATCATTAAAGTAATATCACTGCTTATGATAATGGCAGTCTATAATAATAAATTGTCAGAGCACAGTAATTCATACAGTTCACAATACGTGAATCGTACTCTTATAGTCCAAAACTTTTTGAAATCAGAAATGAATTGCAACCAGATGCCCTGAAGTATATAATATGAACTGTTTATGATTATGATCGCGTGCTCGGTTTTATTTTAGCGGATTTCGGCCATTGTAATATTTTCAAAAGTACACACGATTTGTACATTGTAGAGGACTAGATTCTACATCGCGTATCTTTTCACCTTGTCCGTGCTTCTGTGCCTTTCGTGTACCTATCATAACTTTTTTTATCTACTTGGCAGGTATGAAACTGAATATCTCCATACAGGGCGAGGGTGCGCAGTGGTAACACACTGGACTCGCATTCGGGAGGACGGTGGTTCAAATCCACCTTCGGCCATCCAGATTCAGACAAATGTCGGGATGGTTCCTTTCAAAGGGCACGGCCGATTTCCTCCCACATCCTTTCCCGAAAATCCGAGCGTAAGTTCTGTCTCTAATGACCACGCTCTCGACGGGACGTTACACCCTAAGTTTCTTTCCTTCTGTAATACAACCAAGAATGTGACGTGCTAACAATAACAGTTTATATATGGACATATTATTTATTTGTAGCTACGTATTCACTTTATCAAACTAGTAGGTAACCGCCAAAATGTCGTAGGATACCAGCCTATCATTTAAACGAAACTTAGGTAAAAATCTAAGCAGACACTACTGAAATACTTGATTAACTGCTACTGGAAGCATTCAGACCTTACTTTTATACAGCAGTAATAGTATGAAATAGTGGTCAATTACATGCGAATCTGATTAAGAGCTGAAGTTTGGACGTGAATGAATTGTTAACGATTTACTTCTTTGCATAAAAGTATAACTAAACACGGTAAACGAACACTTGTCATTCATAACATTGTTCTGAAACTTAGAAGTTTGTAATTCTATCGGACCAAACTGCGTGGTCATCAGTCCGTAGCTTACAAACTACTTAAACCTAGGTAAACTAACCTAAGGACAAACACACACACCCATGCCCCAGGGAGGACTCGAACCTCCACGGCGAGCAACCCCGCGCTCCGCAGCGAGACCCTTTAGACCGCTCGGCCACTCCGCCGCGGCGTTCTGAAACTTCTAAGCATCCTTTGCAAACAAGATATTTCCGAATTATATTCTTCATAGTTGCTACAATTTATAGCGCCACAAAAGCTCGTAAATACGAAGGTATTTTGAATGTGCTGCTTCACTCCAAATTTACTTTCATTACTCAATCGTTTCACGGTATGTTTATATGACCCAGCCGCTTGACAGCACTGTAGTCGGAAGTTGCAGAAATTCATTGAGAGATTCGTGACTCTTAATATTCGGCTCTGAATATACCGTTTTGTGCTCTACTTCATTATATTTCAGCAAATAGGAGCTGTATACATGAGAACATCATATTATTTACAGAAGTAGGCACTTTCTTGCACATTTACGTTTTACCTGCGTTAACAAAACGTATTCCGAGCCCTTACTAAAGTTTTCCTTCTGCTCGTGCAGCATTCTCTTTAACTGTTTCAAGGTTTCTGAAAGTCAATATCAAAACCTTTCCTTGCCTAGTTTTTTAAAATGTAAAACTGGTTTCAATATTTCGCGATTTACGGCACTTCACGCGGCAAGTAACGCTATACGACCATTATCATTCTGCGTTCTAAATCTGTTAATTTCCGTCGTGCGACAGTAATGACGTGAAAAACCTTACGAGATGAATCACTGGGCAACGAATTACAGTTTCGGCAATGCACCCCCTTTTTATACTTCGTGTATGTGGTAGTACCACCATCTTTATATCTACTACTAGCTGAAAACCCGGCTTTGCACGGCTATTTATTTATTTATTCCTGCTTTGAGTTAGTACTTCTCCTATTCCTTCCCTAACTTTTCATCTCCTTATGCTATATTTATCAGAGAATAAATCAGAAATAATGTACAAAATTATAAGTTCAGTATCCAAACTAAGAAAAATAGTAATTAAAATACAAATGACATATAAAATGTGTACCATCTCATATTTATTGAGTTACATGTTGTAGAACGTTATCATTATTGAGGAAAGTATTCATTTGTATAAGTGATATATGTCTCTAACATGTGTTGCGAATAAAATTAGTAGTAAAGAAGTAAAAGATTAAAACTTAGTGCGTGATGGGTCGGTTTTCCATAAACGTTACTGTTTATGTGCTCATATCTCATGAACTACGTGTCGTACTGTGATACAATTTAGAAGCTACATTCAACTATGTATGTGTATATTGTCTGTAAAATTTCCTGTCGCTACAATGTGTAGTGTTCAAATTATAAATTATAACGACATACTGAGAACCGTAGTTTTACTCCATAAACAGCGGAAAAGAAGTAAGCGAGAATTTTTTCCCTTTCATCAATTTACTATGGTTGTCAGCGAGAAAGAGTTATGTTTAAAGTTTGTTGCAAGTCGCTAAGTCATGTCATTCTCATACAGTGTATTTCGAAAGTCTCGCCGCATTATATAGCATTTTTTGCGATTTCTACTGGTTATGGCGTAATATCTATTGAACCATATGCTGTATGTGATTCTTAACCATGCAAGAACTGTTACCTCACGGTAAGGAATGTTTGTACCAAATTTGGTTGAAATCGGTCCAGTGGTTTAGGAGAAACTGAGCAGCATTATCGCAAAAATGCGGCAGTTTTTCGCGCATCTCATTGTTCATGACGTCATATCTCGTGAACTATATATCGTTTGTGATTCTTACACTTACGGCGACCGTCCTCATGGATTTAAGCTTACGTGTACAAAAGTTCATAAAGATTGGAAAAAAACTGTAGATTTGTATGCAACACGTACAAACATATGGACACTCTGCTTTATATATTAAGTACCACGACTTTCGTCACCTCAGGTGAAATACACCAAAGCGGAGCTCTCCACTAACGTTCGTTTTATGATGACTGCTAAAAAAGATCGCAAAACGAGTAGACCCCAGTAAAGTAATCGCGTGACGGAATTAAAAAGTGGCCCCCACACGCAAATTCCCCTAAACAACAACGTAAATGCCACTGAGAATCCCACGGCTGCACATGTGGCTACCCATTTCGCAGCCACCTCCAAACATGTAAACTGGCGGCCCGCGTAAGGTAACGCGCACCATTGTACTGGATAATCCTCATATATGCGTCGCTGCTGGCAAACTTGGCCCCCAAAGTGCCACCCAAGCTCATATCATTTCCCATACACGCTTACAAAACCGTTTCAAAAGCAGTACACGCGCAAGCGCGTGCTCTCTCACGGTAAGCAAGGGAAACTCGAGGCTAAAGCACTGTCGCTAACTCACCTAGAATGTCGCGACAAACTATAACAATATGATATACGAGGCGCCTCCAGAAAGTAAGTTCCGTTTTAATTTATCTCCGTTGCAGCGCTGCGATTGCAGTTCCGCACATGCGCTGTAGACGACGTGTATCAAGGAGAAGAACGTGCGCCATTTGGAGATCGCTGTCGGTTACGTACGCTTTGTTGTGCTTGTTTGAAATGTCGGCGTTGATTGAAAATCTCGCCGCCTGTGAAATCAGGTCGGTGATTCGGTTTCTGAATGCGAGGAAAGTGAAACCAAGTGAAATTTATCGGCAAATTTGCGATGTTAACGGACCAAATGCGATGAGTGATTCGATGGTGAGATGATGGGTCCGACAGTTCAATGGCGGGCGTAGTGATGTCCACGATGAAGAACGAAGTGGACGTCCACCTTTGGTTGCAGAAGAACTGGTTCACGCGATTGATGACAAGATCCAGGAAAACCGTAGGTTTACAATTAGTGCTCTCGCTATGGACTTCCCCAAATTTCACTGTTTCCAACTGCTTAAAGACATAGGCGGCAGAAGGTATACAAAACCTGGTGCCACGCTATGACAAATGCCTGCAAAATTTCGGCAGTTACGTGGAAAAGTAGTTTAAGAGTTGTAGAATTTTGTGCAATAAAAATTTCTTCTGTATCTGTGTACAATTTCATTTTATTACCAAACGGAACTTACTTTCTGGGCCGCGCCTCGTATATGAAGAAGATAGAAAAATACAAAGCATCTTAAAACATTTCTATATAGGTACACCCAATATTTCTACCCAGTAGTTCAGTCCCAAATCTTAGTACATTTCTATCCCAAAAAGCTATACCATTGGTATAAAGTGATATTAGTACCCATATAAACCGTTCTAATCAGCTACTTTTCATTATAATACAAACGATTTATATTATTCAACTAAAAAAGTTTTAGAAACCATAAACAACGTAATATATAAAATAGTATTCTGAAAAGTTTTAGAAACCATAAACAACGTAATATATAAAATAGTATTCTGAAACCCATTTACCTACTGTACACGTATATCACAAGGCTGTTTATTAATGTTTAGTTGGTATTAATGTTGCAATCGTCATTGGAATGTGATGCAAATAAACAAATATTATAAATAAAAATAGGCCAACAAAACCTATTGCCTCAATAGAATCATTATAATGCACTGACAACAAATATTGGTCTCACAGACGCAATTAATGCTAATCACACGAGTAATTTGTGGTGTCGCACAAGTACAAAGTGCGCGCCACCTACTTTCGCCGGGCGCCGCCATGCACACACGGCGCGGCGTTCTCACGACAGCCACGAGCGCCCTCTGCTGCAACCCCGCGCGTGGCCACCACGGAGAGACATCGGTAACTTGGGACTGAGTTAGCAACGAGTTAGGACCTTCGTAATCAGATAGGCACCAGTGAAGACTTGGCTATCGTACAGGCACTAGGCAGGCCTCTAACAACTATGTATCAACATTCTGCAGTATTATGTAAAAGTTAAGTATTGTTACATTCTGTGCAATATATATCTTTCTAATTTACTCTATTGTTTATAGTTTCTGGCTGCTCCCCTCCGTACCTGCACCAGCGTGCTGTCTTTATTCCTGTGTCGGTCACATTCCACTCGGCCACCGACACCTACGACAAGGCTGGGACACAAAAGCGGCAACGAAGTTGGGACACAAAAGTGGCGACGAGGAGTGATAGAACCTTGGACCAGCCCGCTTGCAGCAGCCAGACAGCAGCAGTCGGAGCACGCAAAAATTGCTCCAGCCCACCCACCCTTATTATAAGATTTTTGGGGGAACATATTCTGTTACGTGTTTTGTGGACTTTTTTGTTGCACAGCGTCCTCTTTCGTATTGCATTTGTGTTTTGTTATAATTTACTTTTATGCGCGGCGCCTAATCGGTCAGCATGGCCACTACCCCGAACCCAAACTTAATGGAAATTATTCAGTTACAGACGGCGCAAATAACACAACTTCTCCAGGCAGTGGCGCAGTGGACGACAACTCAACAACAGCCGTCGCATCAGCAGCCCACACCTGCCGCTGCACCGCTTCCTACCTTTCGCCAGTACAACGAACGTGAGGAAGAATGGAGCGACTATTTCGCACAGTTTCAAGAACTCGTCGCGGCTCATCAAATTACAGGTCAGAGAGTGAAGAACCTTTTCTTATCGATTGTGGGCCCCCAGACCTTCGTACTATTGCAAAAACTTTTCCCTCTCGCATCTCCTCGTGATGTAGACTTTGAACAAATTGTAGATGCACTGAATGCTCATTATGAGAGAAAAGTTCTTGTAGCCGCTGCACGGTACCGATTTTTCAGACTTAAAAAATTACCGCAACAGTCACACCAAGAGTGGATTACGGAATTGAAGGGCTTAACCCGCCAATGTAAATTTACTTTCTCTTTTGGACTTTCTTATAGTGACGTGATGTTGAGGGATGCGATTACGCAGAACATTCAGGATCCCAGAATTCGGGCAGCAATTCTAAAACAGTCAGACCCTTCATTAGACAGTGTACTGCAGCTTATAGAAGCGCATGATACTTTTGACTTAGCAGATGTAGAAATGCAAAGCCACAGTGTAAATTCAGTGCGCCGTAACGGACGCTTTCCTAGCCGTAGTTCTCAGTATAGCACTAGAGATTCTTATTTTTCTACCGGCCGTGCTGAACAGACAGTGAACAGTAGCCAGTGTAAAAGTGCGACACAAAGGTCGCCCCGTCGTATTAGAAACAGTGATTTGAATAAAGGGCGCCAACGCTCATTTCAGAAAAATGTCCGTAAATCTTGCCCCCAGTGTGTGTCTCGCCACAAGCGTGCTCATTGCCCTAGTCGCAACGCAACCTGTTATCAATGTGGCAAATCAGGACATGTACAGTCTGTGTGTATGCAAATTAAAAACTCAAAGAACGGTACCGTTAGAAACAGTGCTTCGCAGAGTGCGAGAACAGTTCATTCTGTAAATGTTATACGGGCTGTGGAATTGAACACTGCTTTCCTTGGATCTCAATTGCAAGAAAGTAGTTCTGCGCCTATGGTAAAACTATATAGTGCACCACGTAGCAAGCGCCGACGAGCGCATAAAACAGTGCAATGGAAAAGGGTTCGGGACAAGCAAAATGACTATGAACAGGGCAATCCTGTAGTGAACCTAGTGCCTTCTACACCTTCTCCTTGTAATAGTGCCCAGTACTGTGTAAATAGAGACAGTAGACTTGATGTAGCTACTCAAAAGTTTAGTGCAGTAGTTGGTGCATCTGTAGTAGCCTCGCATTGCGCGGACGCCGATCCGGCGGTAGTGCCATCTAATGACAGTGTTGTTAATCCCGTGTGTGCCGAGTCTGCGCCGCTTACTTCACTACGCGGCCCGCGCAAGCGCAGTAAACGAACCGTAGCAGACGTTGCCCACATTCGCGCACCTGTCGAGCGCCGCAAGCAAAAACTGTTTGTGACTCTCTTCATAGAAAATAAGACTGTGCAATTTCAGCTTGATACTGGTTCCGCTGTTACATTAATTAATAAAGACACTTATGAACTTCTGGGTTCGCCAAAATTGTCGCCGACACAGCAAGTGTTAACAGCTTATACAGGTCAAAATATTCCCGTGCTAGGAAC
The DNA here is from genome assembly GCA_026315105.1 of Locusta migratoria. NCBI lineage: Eukaryota > Metazoa > Arthropoda > Insecta > Orthoptera > Acrididae > Locusta > Locusta migratoria. The sequence continues at coordinate 710,456,313 of CM048745.1, read as the reverse complement.
GTGTAGCCTGCCCGCCTCTTTTCAAGGTGTAACAAAAACAGTTGCTTTTGTAGTTCTTCAGGCCAAATCGACACAGAACATTTTTGGACTAGATGCTTTTAACTTGTTTGGTTTATCAATTCAAAGAGATGTGCTTCAAATTTCGTCAATAGTGCCTCAGGATAAAATCAATGCATTGTGTGACAAATATAGTGACTTGTTTTCGCCGGAACTAGGTTGTGCAAAAGACTTCGTGGCACATGTAACTTTAAAAGAATCTGCAGTTCCAAAATTTCGTAAAGCTAGACCAGTGCCTATCGCCTTGCGTGATACAGTTGCCGAAGAACTTAAACGTTGGCAAGATAGTGGGGTGATTTCTCCTGTTTCTGCGAGTCAGTGGGCCTCGCCTATAGTAATTATACCCAAGCCGTCAGGAAAACTTCGTTTCTGTGCGGACTTCAAATCAACAGTGAACAGTCAAACAATTGTCGACACTTATCCCCTGCCCAGACCTGAGGAACTGATGGACAAATTAGGACAGTCTCGCTTCTTTTCTAAGATTGATTTAGCAGAGGCATACTTACAGATTCCACTTGATGACGAGTCAAAAAAGTTTTTCGTCATTAATACTCACATGGGCCTTTTTCATTTTCAACGCCTACCCTTTGGCAGTTCTTCCGCTCCCGCTATTTTTCAGCGTTTTTTGGAACAGCTGACAGTTTCGGTACCTTGTTGTTCGAACTATTTAGATGATATTGTGGTATCCGGACGTACAGTTGAAGAACATTTAGCAAACCTGGAGTGCCTTTTCAAAGTGTTGACTGCAGCAGGTCTACGTTGTAATAAAGCAAAGTGTTCGTTTTTTCAAACTGAAATAGAGTACCTGGGCCATCTGATTAATGCCCAAGGAATTCATCCCTTACAGTCACATCTTCGAGCAATCAAAGAGCAGTGATGGGAAAGCTTAACTATTATTTCAGGTTTATTCCCAATGCCTCTCAGATTGCAGCTCCACTGCATCACTTACGTAGGAAGAATGTTCCTTTTGTATGGTCTAAAGATTGTCAGGTTGCCTTTGACAAACTAAAGTCTGCACTACTCAGTGATGCATGTTTGATTCCCTTTGACCCACAGAAGCCTGTAGTGTTAGCAGTTGACGCCTCGTCGTACGGTCTGGGTGCCGTTATGTCGCATCGTATTGGATGTCACGATCGTCCTATTGCCTTTGCATCCAAGCTACTGACGCCGACGCAACAGAATTACAGTCAGATAGAAAAGGAGGCCTTAGCAATCATTTACGGCGTCACAAAGTTTCATCATTATCTCTATGGCAGAAAATTCTATTTGTTCACAGACCACAAGCCTCTCACGTCGTTGTTCTCACCCACAAAGCCAATTCCGCCACGTACGGCACAAAAACTTCAGAGATGGTCCTTGATATTGTCTAATTATCAGTATGAGATTTTGTACGGACCTACCACTAAACATGCTAACGCGGACACACTTTCCCGATTTCCGGTTGGCCAGGATGTATCATTTGATTCTTCAGAAATGGCATGTTGTCAGATAGACTCCAGAGATGCTTCAGCTGTCGCAGACTTTCCTTTGAACTATCGTCGGGTTGCACAGGAAACAGCTGCGGATGCAGACCTAAGTGTAGTAGCACGTTTTGTTCGCTCAGGGTGGCCTGCCAGAGCCAAAGACATTGATCGGCCTCTGGTTCGACGTTATTTTGCACAACGTCATGCATTATCTTTAAGTCATGGTGTTCTGTTGTTACATACGAACAACGACCAAACAAGAGTGATTGTTCCTCGTTCCCTGCAACGAGAAGTGTTACGCCTCCTGCATCAAGGACATTGGGGCATTGTTAGGACAAAGCAACTGGCCAGACGTCATTGTACCTGGGTTGGTATGGACGCTCAGATAGAGAGCATGACATCACAGTGTACAGTTTGTGCGGAGCATCAGGCGGCTTTTCCACAGCGTTTCTCAGACTGGCCACGCCCCAAGGGACCATGGCAACGTTTACATATTGACTTTGCCGGACCTTTCTGGAATACGCGCTGGTTAATTGTTGTAGACGCTTTCAGCAAGTTTCCTTTTGTGATTGCCATGAACTCAACGACAGCTTCTAGTACAATCAGTGCCTTAACATTAGTGTTTTGCATCGAAGGCTTGCCTGAAACTATCGTCAGTGACAATGGACCTCAGTTTGTTAGTGCGGAATTTCAACAGTTTTGTCGTGTGAATGGTATTCAGCATATCACCACCGCACCTTTTCACCCTCAGTCCAATGGTGAAGCAGAACGTTTCGTTCGAACATTCAAGTCTCACATGGAGAAGATGAAAGGTCAGCACTCCAGGCAGCAAGCTCTTCAAATTTTCCTGTCTACGTATCGGTGCATGCCACGTGACGGCCCGTCTCCTGCCGAGCTGCTACACGGCCGCCGTCACCGCACTCTCCTTCACCTGCTGCAGCCTCCCACGCACCGAGTCGGTTCGTATGGCGCTACGCGTTTTCAGGTTTCCACGCCGGTGCTGTACAGGGTGTTTGCTGGAAACAAGAAGAAACTATGGATGCCGGGCATCATTCAGCGCGTGCTCGGTCGCAATATGTATGTTGTACGTTCTTCCACAGGGTCGGAGCTGCGGCGCCACGCAAACCAATTGCGTCTGCATAGGCCGCAAGATCCTGTCTCCGCTTTCTTGATTCCAGACCCAGTTCACCACCAGGGAGCACAACCACATCGTTCGTCCCCGGACTACGAGATCGTCCCGATGGAGACCGACGCGACGCCGCCGCTGTCGCTGCCGCAGATGACAGCGTCACCGAGAGGGACTCCGGGACCGTGCGCCCCCCCCCCCCCAGCTTGGGCCACGCACCTCAGAAGAAGACGACCTGCTCAATCTGGGCGGGGGTGTGCGCCCTTCCCCAGGTTTCGGTGGGTTTCCTGGAGGATCGCAAGGCGGATGCCGGGGCGCGGACGGCGTCTCGATCCCAGCCTCAGCTACGACGCCCGTCCCACCAGTAACGCCCCCGCCCAGGCCCTCCTCCCAGTGCCGTCGCCGTGGCCCTCAGCTCTACGCCACGACGGCGCGGCGGTTTGGGGGGGAGGGGTGTGGTGTCGCACAAGTACAAAGTGCGCGCCACCTACTTTCGCCGCGCGCCGCCATGCACACACGGCGCGGCGTTCTCACGACAGCCACGAGCGCCCTCTGCTGCAACCCCGCTCGTGGCCACCACGGAAAGACATCGGTCACTTGGGACTGAGTTAGCAACGAGTTAGGACCTTCGTAATCAGATAGGCACCAGTGAAGACTTGGCTATCGTACAGGCACTAGGAAGGCCTCTAACAACTATGTATCAACATTCTGCAGTACTATGTAAAAGTTAAGTATTGTTACATTCTGTGCAATATATATCTTTCTAATTTACTCTATTGTTTATAGTTTCTGGCTGCTCCCCTCCGTACCTGCACCAGCGTGCTGTCTTTATTCCTGTGTCGGTCACATTCCACTCGGCCACCGACACCTACGACAAGGCTGGGACACAAAAGCGGCGACGAAGTTGGGACACAAAATAATTACCAAATAAATAAGTATAACGGTACTTTTCAAATCCAGCTAAATGTTGATTATAAACAAACGAAATACCTACAGCAAAATACATTCAACAAAATAACACACAATTTGATAACACACACAAACTCGACTAAACTGTCACACAAAGTGTCAAAACATTATATTTCTGTTGACAAACAAAAGACCCCCATTTTTCCAAGTCAAAATAAAACACATGTCAACAACACATTTCAAAATGCATTTACGACCACACAAGACAACGCACGCCGATTTAAAATAAGAAAACAAAATACTTCAGTTATAAACTTGATTAATGTAAATATTTTTATATGTTCAACAGACTTTAAAAAATGTTTATTTTAGTGACACTAATTTGTATTGAGAGGTGAAAGAGGAGTGTAAGACAAAGTTTGCCATTATGGACACTGTCTGCTTGGATGTGGTGACAGACGCTTTTGTAATGAGTTTTAGACAAAGCAAACATATTATATAAAATAAAATTTTTAAAGAGCTTATTGTGAAGTTTATTATTTCAAGAAAAGTATCCACAGTCCTGCAAGATGTTCAAATGTTTGTAAATCTATCGGACCAAACTGCGTGGTCATCAGTCCGTAGCTTACAAACTACTTAAACCTAGGTAAACTAACCTAAGGACAACACACACACACACCCATGCCCCACGGAGGACTCGAACCTCCACGACGAGCAACCGCGCGCTCCGCAGCGAGGTGCTTTAGACCGCTCGGCTACTCCACCGCGGCAGTCCTGCATGACTTATAAGTTTTAGCTCTAGCAGAACACACAATGCAACGCCAAGAATAAAATAAGAATAAGCAGATCAACAACAAAGAAACGACCATCAAAACCAAGATGATTTTATGTTAATGTGTCTTTATAGTTTTTTTTTTTTTTTTTTGTGGGCCCTTCTTCTACAAGCCAACAACATAAACTTTTCAACATGCCCAGAACTACGTATATGTAGAGGCCAAGTGGGAAGTAGATTGGCAAACAAAGAAGAGGAAACGCCACAATCTGTAACAACGAGACGCTCTGACACGTGGCTCAGCGATTTCCATAGAATTTTTCGTGGACGTTCTATTCTGAATATAAAGAGACACTTGTTTTGCCTTCTAGCTATAGTCGAGCCGAAATAGCATGATCCCTGGTGCTTGCTCCAATCAGCTTTGAGCATCGGCTGCGGCAGCAGACCATTGGAGTAAGTCAAACGCGAATGTTGCTCTGCGCATGCGCGTGTTCGGCTGCGCTCTGCACAGTTGCCAGTTGTCAGACTGCACCGACCGTTAAGCTATACTGTCAGGCAGCGAACTAACTACTTGGCAACACTGCTGCTTTCAGTTTCCGCAGCTGGGGCGGTCTCCCAGCCCAGTAGGCGGAGCCAAGGATCATCTTATTCCGGCCCGACTATAGATAGTAGGTTTTGAAAACGTCAGTGTCAAAGTTGAAGGTGGAAGTGCTACACATTGAAAGATCGTCTAAAGATGGTCAACTTTTAACAGTATATATCGTGTCAAAGTTAATGATGTTCGAGTAATTAACGTTTTTTGTTTTCGCCGGCCGCGAAGGCCGAGCGTTCTGCGGCACGTCAGTCACAGTCTGCACGGCCACTACGGTCGGGGGTTCGAATCCCCCCTGGGGCATAGATATTTGTGCCGTCCTTAGTATTAGCTAGTTCATAAGTAGTTTGTAAGTAGTTAAGACCGATAAACACTACAAATATATATATATATATATATATATATATATATATATATATATATATATATATATATTTCATTTTTTTTATTTATTTGTGTTATCGTGCTTTAGCTTGTGTACTTGTGAATATACGAGAAATTAAGAGCACCATCGCCTGTGGAGTAGTCCAGGGCTTGGACTTTCAGACCGCTGGTCCAGGTTCGAAAAAGCAGCATGGAAAAATTTTTGTTACAGGTTTTTCAATGTATTTGACAATATTGTCATATTTAATAACATTGTAATATTTTGTGAAATGAACATAGTAACTATACCTTAAAAATCAGGCCTAATGTTGACCTTTAATATTCTATGATATATTGGTTGCAATTCCATTATGGCTACTATAAGCTTTTCTCTGTTACTCAATAAAAAAAGTTCTTGAATGTCTATATGTGATACTGTTGTAAATCTCCTAGTAAAGGAATATTATCGCATATATGACCTGAAATTGTCATCTGGAACTCAATACTGTATATGGTGCCTGATTTAAAAAAAAAATGTTTGTTAAGTTTAAGGGACTTAACTTCGGAGTCATCTTTCCCTAAACGTAGAGAATACTTATGAACTACCTTATACTAAAGACGACACAGGCATCCATGCCCGAGGTGGGATTCGAACCCCCGACGGCGAAATGCCGCGCGCACCGCAACACGGCACTCCAGTACGCGCAGCTAATCCGTCGCGGCGTATGGCGCCTGAGCTTTAAAAATTGAGCACAGCACATAGATTATAAAACAGGAGCATTGTCTGTTTTAACTTTATTTCTTCATTAAAAACATTTTAACTTATGAATATTTGAATAGAAATCACGAGACTCAGTTGTTACTTAGATCTTAAAACGCCGCTGAACGTAGACATTAACATATGTGGCTTCTGTCTGTCGTAATTTCATTATTGTTAATGCAAGCTTGACTTGAGCACTCGATGGTATCTTATTAACTAATTTGTCAATATAAAATTAAACGTAATAAATCCCTTGTAAATGTAGACACTGAAGGCCTGAATTGTATATAAACGGCCAGCTGCAGGTGGTGGCTCATGTCGGGACCAACGATGGGTGTCGCTTTGGATCTGAAGAGATTCACTCTGGTTTCGAGCGGCTATCAGAAGTGCTAAAGACTGACAGTCTTGCTTGCAAGATGAAAGAAGAGCTCACCATCTGCAAAACTGTCTACAGGACTGACTGCTTACCTGTGGTTCAGAGCCGAGTGGAGGGTATGAATGAGAGGCTCAGACGATTCTGCGACCTTGTGGGCTGCAGATTCCTCGACTTGCGCCAAAGGGTGGTGGGTTTTCGGGTTCTGCTAAATCAGGAGTCCACAATACTCAGGAAGAGGCTAACGGGTAGCGGGGGTTGTGTGGCTTGCACTGGGTGGTTTTTTAGGTTATAGTGCCTCGAGAATGCACAAAACGGGTTTCTGTCTCAAAGGGGGCAGATCAGACAGAGGAAGAAAGCAGATCTAGGAACCATTGGTGTGGAAGTTGTGTTGTAGCTGTATTGGGAAAGTTTCAAAGCTCCAAGCGCTGAAAGAAAGTACTAAGGCACAAATCGTTATAGTTTCTGGAAGCTGGCTGAAGCCAGAGATAATTTCGGCCGAAATTTTTTCAAAGGGCCAAATGGTCTTCAGAAAGGACGGGTGTGGGCTATTTATTGCTGTTACAAACGGTTTATCTTGCAGCGACATTGAGGCAGATACTTCCTGTGAGTTGGTATGGGTAGAGGTTATACCTGACAACCGGAATAGATTAATAATTGGATCATTTTATCGGCCCACTGACTCAGACGATGCGGTTGCCGAAATTTTCAAACAAAGTCTAATAGGTATCTGAAGCATACTGTTATAATCGGTGGCGACTATAATTTACCCTCGATATGATGGCGTACTTACGTTTTCATAACCGACGGCAAATATAAAACATCGTCCGAAATTGTTCTGATTACTTTTCCTGGAAACTACTTCGAACAGTTATTTCATGCACCCACTAGAATAGTAAATGGTTGCGAAAATACCCTTGATCTCCTAGCAACCAACAATCCTGAACTAGTAAAGAGCATCAAAACAGATACAGGGATTAGTGTACTTCGAGTTGTAGTAGCGAGACTGAATGTCGAAATTCCCAAATGGACCAAAAGTCAACGAAAAATATATCTCTTCCAGAATATTCGCTTCACGTTTTTCTGTGTGATAGTCTCCAGTCTTTCAAAACTAAAAATGCGAGTGTAGATCAGTTGTGGCTTACTTTCGAAGACATAATATCAGTAGCAATCGAGAGATTTATACCAAATAAATTAATAAAAGAGGGGGCTGACCCCCCGTGATACACAAAACAGGTCAGATCACTGTTGCAGAAACAAAGAAAAACGCAAGCAAAATTAAAAAAGACACAGAATCCACAAGAATGGAAATCTTTTACTGAAACTCGCAACCTACAGCGGGCTTCAAGACGAGAAGTGTACAGAGTTTCCACAACGAAATCCTGTCTCGTAATCTAGCAAAAAAACCAAAGAAATTCTGTTCATATGTGAAGTACACTAGCGGCAAAACACAAGCAACACCTTCACTACGCGATAGCAATGGTAATACTACCGAAATTCGTTCACCAAAGAAGACGAAGTGAACACTCCAGAATTCAATCCAAGGACAGTTGCCAACATGCGAAACTTAGAAGTAGATGTTCCCGGAGTAGTAAAACAACTTAAGTCACTATCATCATCATCATTAGAGACTGATAATGCCATTCAGCGTTCAGTTTGGAGCATAGTACCTCTAATAAAATTCCTCCATGATCCCCTATACAATGCTAACATTGATGCCTCGTCTGATGTTATGCCTTTTACTTCAAAATCATTCTGCACCAAATCTAAGTACTTTCTTCTTGGTCTATCTCGATTCCTCTTAACCTCTGCTGCCGAGCTCATGAGTCTTAGGTAACCTTACTTCTCCCATGCGTGTAACATGACGCCACCATCTCAGTCTGTTCGCTCTCTGCTTCATCTATGGTGTTCTTCCGACTTTTTCCTTGATTTCCTCATTATGGATACCCTCCTGCCATTGTTCCCATCTATTAGTGTGATAAGTGCCATCGACAAGGGATCGCAAAGCGATTCCACATTTGTGGATTTCCGGAAGGCTTCTGACACTGTACCTCATAAGCGGCTTCTAATGAAATTGCGTCCTTATGGAATATCTCCCCAATTGTGTAATTGGATTCACGATTTCCTATCAGAAAGGACACAGTTCGTTGTAATTGACGGTAAGTCATCGAGTAAAACAGAAGTGATGTCTGACGTTCCCCAGGGAAGCGTTATAGGTCCTCTACTCTTCCTTGTGTTTATAAACCATTTAGGAGACAATATGAATAGCTCTCTTAGACTGTCCGCGGATGATGCTCTGGTTTATCGGTTAGTGAAGTCAACAGAGGATCAAAAGCAACTACAAAGCGATTTAGACAAAATTTCTGCATGGTGCGAAAATTGCAAATTGACACTAAATAATGAAAAGTGTGAAGTAATACACATGATCACTAAAAGAAATCCGCTGAACTTCAATTAAGCGATAAATCAGTCTAACCTTAAGGTCGTAAATTCTACCAGATACCTAGGAGTTACAATTACGAACAACTTAGAGAGGAGAGAACACACAGAAAATATTGTGGCTAAGGCGAACCAAAGATTATGTTTCATTGGCAGAACGGTTCAAAGATGCACCAGCTCCACCAAAGAGACTGGCTACAGCACACTTGTGCGTCCTCTTCTGGGACCCTCAACAGGTGGGACTGACGGAAAACATTGAGAAGGTTCAGAAAATAGCAGCTCGTTTTGATTCATCACGTTACCCGGGGGAAAGCGTCATGGAAATTTTGCACGAATTGGGGTGGAATCGTTAAAAGAAACGCGTTATTCATTGCGGCATGATCTGTTTTCGAAGTTGGGAAGACATGACCATCCCAAAAGAATAAGAGAAATCAGATCGAAAACGGAACGATTTATGTGTTCTTTCTTCCCGCGTGCTATTAGAGAATGGAACGTTAGAGAAAAGTTATGAAATTGGTTAATGAACCCTCTGCGAGGCACTTAAATCTGATTTGCAGAGTATCTATATAGATGTAGAAGTAGATGTTTCAGCGGTCCATCTGGCCGCCATCTTCATGTGCGACTGCTGCACAATCACGCATGAACTGAGGACACATCAGATGCGGCGGCTCCTTTATACCACGAGAACGGACCAGTGAGCGTGTTCGAGAAGCGGAACGCCCTCTGACAAGCGAAGAATATTGCAGTGCCACAAGCTGTAAAAGTTGGCCAAGCGATCAATCAAAACTTATAAAAGTACTGGTCGAAAACTAGACCGTTGTTGCTTAATATCTAATAAAATAGGATTCCACATTTTACTCAATGAAAATCATTTTCCCCGTTAATTAGATGACAGACAATTCATGATCGATGTGTAGAATATTGTCAAAAGATATAAAATAGCCGAGATCGCTTATCATCAATTTTTATTAACGACGATCGGTTTCACTGAACTATGTCAGCTTCATCAGGTCAAATAAAATATTTTACAAGGCCATAATCTTGTAATGTCAAACAGTTGTTATATAACAATTTACAGTGCATAGGTGCACTATGTCATTATAATAAAACATAATTATCACAGTGAGTGACAAAAGCAAAGTTTGCTTCTCCAGACATGATCCATATTGAATGCAAGGAATACAATGAAGAGAGCTGTTTCTAGGCAAGACGACGCACCAAACAATCTGAGAAATCTACGCAGAATCATAGTAGATAAGTGACACAATGTGGAACAACAATTCTATGATGATATAGTGGACAGTAATCATCGACCAATACAGAAATGCGTCAGTGCAAGAGGAAGTGTTATTAGTACCGGTGTATGCCGTAATCTGATACAAAAATTCATGATTTCCTGTATTACTGTCGTACAAATTGTCCTGTTCTGTTTTTATGAGCAGTAAAGAGATCTGAAACGTTGTTTTTGTATATCGCTACTCCATTTTTATGTAAAGGGTCATGAAACCCGAGAATCTTGGTGATGAATTATGTTTTTCATGTTTTTATATGACATGGTATCTTCGAGTTATATACGTTTCATTGACCTCCAGGCACAATTAATGTTAAAAATCGGTACTTCAATTTTCGTTGTTGTTGTTGTGGCCTTCAGTCCGCAGACTGGTTTGATGCAGCTCTCCATGCCCTGTCCAGTTGAATCCTGTTCATCTGTGAATGCGTACGGCAACGTAAATCGATTTGAATTCGTCCTTCGGTCTCTCTCTGCGGCTTTTACCCACACGCTTCCTTCTAATGCTAAGTTGACGATTACTTGATGTCTCAGAATTTGACCCACTAATCTGTCCCCTCTAGTAGTCAGTATTTGCCAGAAACTCATTTTCTGAGCAATTCTGTTGAGCACCTCCTCATTAGTTACGTGATCTACCCATCTAATCTTCATCATTCGTCTATAGCACAATATTTCTAAAGCTTTTTTGTCTGAACTCCTTATTATCTACGTTTCACTCCCATACAGTTTTCGTATTCCGGTATTAACATATCGATGCCCTTCAGTGCCAATTGACTGAGCAAGGATAGCGTACCTCACCTAATTCTTACGTAATTTATGATGCTTTAGTAGGTCCAAACACGTTAATTCTGTTCAAAAACAGTATTTTGCGACTAAGAAGCTTTTATGTAGGAATAATGACATCCGGTCGTTACATCAGCGGGCTAGAAGATATGGAATCAATAGTTCATAAAGCTTTTGCCTTCGTCACTGTGAACCAGTCCGTAACTGAGACAAGATTTTCAGCCGCTATGGCGATACCGTAAATCGGATTTCTTCCTGTTTCTATGAGACGAGCCTGCTAAATTATTCTTTTGGTAAAGGAGATAGTTGCATAATTCGTAATATCATTATATGCAACATCTGACGAATTTCGGGTAGTCATACTTGTCGCCAAACACACAAGCCACACGGTCATATTTCTAAAATGTCGTTAGTGATTAATGAGTTTCCAGAGTAGTCGAGATTAATGTGTACTACCTGGGGATGCTTCTGGAAGTAAAGGTGTTGATAGTCCTCTGGCAAAGCTCGGGGTAACATCGCACTCTATGGACACAGATTGTGTATGTTGTCATGTCTACCAAGAACTGTAGGCGTTTCAGAAGTCGTTGAGATACTGTCTAAGAAGTGCAAAAGATCTTCTACTGTTTCCATTACGATGACTTTTTGAGATAACGAACAGCTCCTACACATAATTGCAGAGACATGTATTGCAGCTATTGTCAGTGGGTCGTGCTCTGAGCCACGCTTAGTAGCTATGAAAAGTTGTTACGAAATATATAACCCATTTGTTTACCTCGTAGCACGAATAGTGAGCGCTTTCAATGTTATTAAGCTCGTATAATGAAACCATAAAAGATTATGGACTTTGTGTGGGACTAGATATTTAGTAAATTCCTTGAATGGTATCTGAAAATAATAACTTAGATCTTTAGATTTTCTAACAAATTACGAGATAGCGTTGCTTTTTGAAAATTATTACAAGCTCTCGCCTGAAAGATCGCGCTAAATTTCCATTTTCTCTAAAACATTGCCAGTCTTGGAGATTTTGTGTATCACCAAGGAATTTATTTGGTACAAATCTTTCATTTGCTGTCAATATTATTTCTCTGAAGATAAGCCATATTTTATCTACACACTCACATTGTTACTTTCGAAAGAATGGAGATAGTCACTCAGGAAAACGGTAAGCGAATATTTATCCGAATTTTTAGTTCATATACTTTTATTGAATATTCTAAGTCAGCCTTTAGATCGCAATTTTTTCTTAAATGACCGGTTTTTTGGCCAGCTGCCCATCTTCAGATCTGATAACAACAATAAGAATACAAAAGATGGTAAAAATCGTTAATATACAGAAAATATTAAAATGCTTAATAAGCAAATAATTTTTTTCCAGTAATAAACTTGTTCTTTTCTGACTTTTCTGAAGATGATTTCAGTGTCGTAACTAGACAGACTTGCACTTCGAAATTTTGTCAGATTATATATTCGTATGATTGGTAGACGTCTAATAATCCAAATAGTTTTAAAGTTTACATATAAAATTGATTTATATAAATGAAATCAGGTAAGTTTTAAAAATACCTGCAGGTGGTTTGCAAAACAAACTTTTAAAAAATTGCGTTTTTAGAATTTTAGCGTCCTTGTTAATTTTTTAAATTATAAGCATAAATTCCATTAATTGTCTAAAAACGTTTAAACGTCATTTCTGTTTGGATGTTGAAGCCTCCTTTCTGATTATGGATGGCGCTTCATTATCAGGCCGTAACCAATGTAAACACCGAGGTTTTCTCCCATTCACCGCCGTCAGAAGTCGATCGCAGCCGCAACCGAAGTTTGGCAGCTTGACTACAGAAGGTCTGTATTTCAGTATTCAATTTTTGTAAATCTAAGGGGCTTAACTTCTGCGGTATCAGTTCCTAGACGTACAAACTACCTAAACTACCATACGCTAAGGACAAAGACACACACACACATACACACACTACATATTTCAGAAAAGTTCTGACACATGAAATAACTATTTTAATGCAGTGGTTTGTCTGGGTTTTTCTCCAGGTGAGCTTGTATTTGAAGTGCTTCAGAAACATTTAAATTATAAGTTATCGTAGCACCTGTAGTTGCTACCCTGTAGTGATAACCTCGTGTTTTGTCATATGCGCTCTAAACGCTGTCTGCTTATTGTTGCTACAACGATATTTTTATCGTACTTCAAAGTTGTGCACAGTCTGCCCTACATAATAAGTATGACAGTTGATGCTGTATACCGCGTAGTTATTGTATTTACTTCGTTTTTCTGTCGTTGGTCTATGCCTATGCTTGAACCTTTGCGACGTTTGTCCTACGTTTATAATAGCCCCCCCCCCCACCCCACCCCGCACACACACATACAGATTTTTCGGATAGTATTTAGCTGCAAGACAAACTGAATATAAAAAGAATAAAAAATTCCACCCCCGCTTTTATTCCATTTATCCATTCTGAACGCCATTTGCCCATTTGAAAAAATTGAGGCTGAATTTATCTCTGGTTTTTCCCAGGTTTCACTACCTAGCAAAATGATGAAATTAAAGCATGCCTTTTAGCAACATATTTTGCAAACTTTATGCAGTTATACCACTGATTTTACCACGAAAATTTTATCATAGTGCGTCGAAATATACAGGTTGTTTGCTGCCGTAATGAGGTGTATGACTAACCTTCCCAACACATGAGGTTCTAATTTATTACGTTACTACCGACTCTATTCTCAACACGTTTCGCAGGCAGTTTTCTAATATTCAAAATTACGTTCCAGGAAAATTAAATTATTGTACGATACAAATTTCATGGGAATTGACGTTATAAGGATTAAGCTGCATGAAAACGAACTCGAATTTGAGCGCGTGGGGGAAAATGCGATGTACAGAGAGCGAAATGGGAAATAGACTAACTTAAGGATCGCATAAATACATAACCGAACTTCAGTGGGACCTAATGCTACTCGAATGTAAGTACATCAATAACTGCGTATTGGTTGCAGTACAATAATACAACGTTACAATGACACGCAATTTACCTACGTGACATAATGGGACTAAATTTAATATGTAAGAAACAGCCAATTCCTAGTAAATGATTTTAATTGCTTTATTATTTTAGTTCAGTTGTTTATTATTTATTTTTCTATTTCAAATATTTTACCTTATGTGCTTTATGTTACGGATTTTTATGTTTTCTGTGCTGCACCAGATTAGGCGTTCATACTTCACTTCTCACGACGGCTGATGTAACTGTGAGGCTAAGCTCCTAAACGTTTCCCTGTTTTCCGACAAGAAAACCTACGTCAGAGAGCGATTATCTTCCCTAAGAAGAATCGTAAGTGGAAAGGAGGACAGAGGGTCTGACGAGGTTTTTCCTCCCCCTCTTCCAGACGATTCTGCAGAGGTAGGGGGGTGGAGGCGGCGAGGACGCGTGACGCGCCTCAGGAAAGTCGGAGTTTGACAGCCGGGAGGAGGGGAATGCGAAACTCATGTCTTTCCTTCCACCTTCTTATGGCCCCAGAAAGAAGATTCCGTCGGCTTTTCGAGTAACACCAAATGAAATCTGTTGTTCGCTGTCGGCGTAGAAGCTGCGGGAGCTAAAAGCTTTGAAGGATGACTCGCAACTCCCAACACCTGCCGCAACCGCAGGCCTTCTCAGATATACTGCTGTCCTCTGGACGCTGTGCAAGCCGGCACAGTATTACAAAGTGTTCTCGCTTTTAGTAAGAGCGTAATTTCAGCTGGAGTAAGTATTACATTTCAAATATTAACTACATATATTTTATATTATTAGAACTTTGTGTCATAGTTTAAAGATTGTTACTATTCGTTAGTTCTTATCTTTCATTTATTGAAATTATATCTAACTTACATAAAACTAAATACATAAAGATTAATTTCCAATACGTCGAGAAGCGTCATCCTATCCTGCTCCTTTTTACCTTCTATCCCACTTATTACGAAGAGCTAGTTACAACATTAAAACAAATAAATAAATATAGAAAATAAAAAATTAATAATATTATAGAGTAGGTATTTCAGTTATCCGTCTACGCAACTGATTTAATGAAATATGTTATTACCATATGCATTTCGCCTTTATTTGGAAGGCATCATCAGTGGCCTGTAATATATACATGATTATGTTTTACAATATTTTATATTTACATTTCTCAGTATTTTTAGGTTATGAACAGTTCTGATGCGTTATTTTGGTATAGTATTGATATCTGGATGTTGTACATGCAATATTTCATAGATATAGCTTTACATCTGGTGCTCATTGGTTGTTTCTAGCTGTTCTGCTTCAATTCTGTGCATTTTGCTGTTTTTGTTGTTGCAGCACTTCACAGTTAGCACCACTAGGCACATGACATTTTTGTTTGTGTTCTGTTTTTGTTTTTGCTGGTGTTGCCAACTGTTGAGTATGTGTTTGTCCTACCTTTGCTTTCTGTCAGTGTGTGTGTGTGTGTGTGTGTGTGTGTGTGTGTTATGTGATTGCATAGAGGACAGCACCAGATACTGATATATTAATTATTGATTTTTTTTCTGAATCCTGATTGTGATGAGATATAGAACAGAATTAGAGACAGAGAGGTGGAGAGGAACATGGCGAAAGAGACAGTCAAGGACGGGGATTGTGGGAAAGGGAGAGAGTTGTGTCTTTTTTTTTCTTCTCATTATTATTATTCAATTTTTCGTTTGTGTGTGTGTGTGTGTGTGTGTGTGTGTGTGTGTGTGTGTGTGTGTACCAATTCTTTTCTCTCTTTGATTACTGTCTCATGTCTTTGACTAGATTTAGCAGTGAGTTTTCATTAATGTTTGTCTGTTCATTTATTACTTGTTTGTTCTCGGCTATGGTTTTCTGGATATGGTAGTTTTCTTGTGTTTGGATGAGGTGTTTATTGTGGTTGTTGGTCCTGATAATTTTCATATCTTGGTCTATATTGATTGGGTGATGGTGGTGCTGTTTAAGTGATCAGCAAATGTGGAGTGGTTTGCTTCATATTTCCAACATCTGATATGTTCTTTGTATCGTGTTTTGAAATCTCTGTTCGTCATTCCTATGTACTCTGCATCACAACTGGCATTAAAGTTTGCATATCCCTGATCCTTGGAATAATATAGTAACTGTGGGAAAAACAGTACAAAACGAACTAAAAATGTAAAAAATTAAATTCGAGTTTGCATCAAATAATCACTGAAATTGAATGAAAAACACGAGATAAATGTGTAATATTCTGCAAATTTATTGTTTTTTAAACGGTTTTAGGCTGTTACGCCATCATCAGGTAAACACTACAAAGATATAGGCGATGCAGTTAGATTACTGTTTCTCTGTAGTGTGTATCTGATGGTGGCGTAGCAGCCAAAAACTGGCTAGTAAAAACAATAAATTTGCACATTTCTTTTGTTTCATTCAAAATGAATAAAATATTCTGTCAAGATCCGACGAAACAGTCAGTGATTCAAATAAACATTGGTTCCTGTTGATAAAATTAAAGATAAACAAAGCCCACCGATTTGTAAAGTACTATTCTTTGATGACATTAGTGAATTTACAAAGATTCCTGCTGATGATATTACACATATGTTAACAGATTTTAAGAAAAGTCCATATTAAAACCCATAGTACTATGTGGTTTAATATTTGTAACTAAATGTTACAGACTGAATTATCTACAATTATTTCGCTACATATATTAGACTGATAGCTCAACTATGAGTTCTCCTCTCAATCCTATACAATTTTGAATTTTCATGGATAAAAAAAATCTCTCTCTCTCTCTCTCTCTCTCTCTCTCTCTCTCTCTCTATATATATATATATATATATATATATATATATATATATATATATATATATATATATATATGAATGAATATAATGAATTGCTGTTCGTTAGTCTCGCTAAAACCGATTTGGCTAATTTTAGTTTTGAAATATTCGTGTAAGTCCAGGGAAGGTTTAAACGGTGATAAAATACGGAAAAGAGGAAAATCGGGAAAAACTGAAACAGCTTTTTCCATTGAGCTATCAATACAGTTGTCCAATTGCGATAAAATTCTGTACATTCCATGTTGAAAGCAATAGGGAGGTTCGCATTAAATAAAAATTTGGAACAGTTGCCCGAAAAGTAGGAAATGTAGTAAAAACCAAAAGTGATTTTTTTTTCTATGAATAAAAATCAATTGCTACAGGGTTGTAAGAGCATCCCTTGAGTACGGCTTGACAGGATACGGTTACGGTTTGTATGAAATAAATTTTTTGGAAAATCTACCGGAAAATTGGAAAATTTTAGAAAAACTGAAAGTACATTTTTCAATGTGTTTTTGATTGAATTCAGCATTGTAACTGACTATTCGCACAACGGAGAGGGGTAATTCTTTTGTTTGTTTTGTTCATTATGGGTCTATGGGTCTCCAAAAATAAAATAATAATAATAATAAAATAAAAAGGAAAGTCGCAAAATTCGAACCAAGTTCCTATTTAAATGTGTTTCTAAATGTATTGAACACTATAAGTTGAGAACCGCTCATCCGCTGACGATAAAATTTTGATCTTTTGACGTTCAACGAATGATGGTCGTTGTTATGAACTAAAAATTTTGGAAAGTTACCAGAAAAAATTTGAAAATTCGCGAGAAACTTAAAGAGCTTTCTCAATGGTATATCAAAATCATTCGTCTGATTGCGATACAATTGTGCATATTTGACGTTCAAAGTAAGAGTAACGTCCTTATGAAATAAAAATTTGGAAATGTTTCCCGGAAAATTTGAAAATTCAGGAAAAATAGAAAAGGCTTTTCTATGAAATATCAATACCATTCATCTGATGCGATAAAACTTTGCACATTCGACGTTCAAAGGGAGAGGAAGGTTTGAGTGAAGTAAAAGTTTGGAATAGCTGGCCAGTAAATAGGAAAATTTGTGGAAAACTGAAAGAGCTCTTTTCTTTGGGATATTAATAACAATTGTACGATTGCGATAAAATTTTGAAAATTTTAAGTTCAGAGCAAGAGTACATACATATTAGCAATTGCGATGCATTGTCGGATCGACTAGTTGACCCGGTGAACTTCGTATCACTTCCCTCTTAATATAAACCATATCAATTAAAATCACACGAGGAGCATCGTTTCAAATCGTATTACTTCCAAAAAAACTAAATTTTTAAGGAGAAGCAAAAAACTGATTACTCATAACCTGAGGAACATTTCAAAAATTTTGTGGTTGTTTTATTTGAAGTGTACTTCTAGGTACGTGAAAACGTAAAATAAATTTCCTGTCGAGTTTTTCAAATTTAAAGTAAATGTGTTGGACTCAATATGCTTGGATCCAATAATTAGTAAAATACACAAATAAAAACGACTACTGTGGTAAATATATAACTATTATTTTTGTTTCTTTGTGGAATAACATTAACTGCCTCAGATTTAAGTTGATGGGCATGTTTGGTTTTCTTTCCCCTCTTTCGCCTTCCCGTTGAATTATCACCAACAGCAATTTCTTCCTCCATAATCGAAAAACCACCCTATTACGCAAAGCTCACAATATAACCGTGATTATTGAATGCATGCCAGGGTGTGAATCGGACATCCAAAAGTGCCACGATCGCCCTTGAGAATGTCCTCCGCAGTCGGGGACAAAACGTTGGGTTTTAATAATAAATCCACTAGGTCACGGCATAACAGCCCGGAAATTTTTCGTAATTTTGACCATTCCGGCTGTGAAAGTTTACATTTTACAATAGAATTTTTCAGGTTATTGCCGACGATATTGTAATTGTTTCAGAGTCAGCAAAGGATCTGGAATAGCATCTTAACTTATCTTCAGTGGTTGTAAATGAACGTATAGTTCATATTTGACTGGACGATGTTGACTGCGTGGGAAATCTGCTAGGACCATTCCGGTTATGCTTATTGGTTGGCCACTGTGATTCTGGGCTGAGAAACATAGATCTGGATTGGAGTCTCTACCCCATGCTGCTGATCTGAAAGATCCCTTATTCTTTGCATCGAATATGAGACTTAAGTTGGTTTCCTCCATCCAGTCTGTGAGAGCAACGCCATTATGGTCACTGATGTTGTATTTCCCAAGTACAGAGCTGGATGGGGGAGTGGGGGTAGTACCTCTGGAGGCCACTGGACGAGTGGAGGTTTGTAAACATTAGTTATTGTAATTTCTTCCACTTTTATAGTGACAGTATGGATTCCAGTGACAATGCCAGAGTGCAATACGTGGGCGTTATCTATGTTGCTGCGGATATAAGTAGCACAACCGTGTGAATGATGATACGTTGCACCTAGTGCCTCATATCCTGGTATTCTGCCTCTTGCCTTAAAATCGGCTACACTGGTTACATGAGGCTCTTGTATTGCAACGACATCAATGTTCCTCTCACGGAGAATTCGAGACAGAGTTTCACATTTGGATCTGCTTAGTCTTTCAATATTTAGTTCGCAAACTCGGAAGCTACGTCCGATATTTCTTGTCATGCAGCTCCTACAGGAGCCGTTATCAGAAAGGCTTGGTTCCATGTGCTCGCGCCATCAGATCCTCTGGAGAAGATAAGTCTGGCGCCAGCTATCGCTCTAGCTCATTTAGCGTCACGCAGGGTAAGTTCACATATGAAATAGGGATACAAATCCATGTGATCCGATCTATACCAAGACCTAGATGGAATTTCCAAAAGGCACTCTGGGAACTGTTCTCCCAATAACTTGACAAGATTGTAGGCTGTATCACAACCTAAAAATGACAACAGATTCGTAGGTGCACTGATTGCAGCTGCAAAATAGTGTATCCCGCGCGGGTACCGCAAACAATACATTCCAGGCTGGAAGAACGATTATGAGAAACTTTGAAACATACGTGAAACGTAGTGAGACGGACGTAGCCGACGAACTGCTACAGAGACTGAACGAGGCTCTAAGAAATACATAACTCCTGAAATGGATTTGAAGAAGTCAAGCAGAAAAGCTTGGAGTTTACTGTTGACGTTGGGGGGAAGTAAACCACCAATCAAAGTAGCTCGTACAGTACTACTAGACCATATAGCAAGTCGAATTGTGTCACTATCCAGAGCACCACGTGACAAACGCCACACACAAAAAGTAAAAAGAGAGTACAAAAACATACAACGAACAACAACTCATGAAAATTAATACTCTTGAAGCTTCACCGTTGAAGAAGTAGAAGCGGCTCTCAGTCACGTCAAAACGAGTAAGGCGCCTGGCTATGATGGAAAAGACCCTGAATTCCTGACTCGATGTGGGAAGGAAACAAAGCAATGACTGACGAAGTTATCGCGCTATTGCTCTTCTCAGCTGCTGCTACAAACTTCTGGAACGGCTGCTACTCAACAGGCTGAGTCCATGAATCTTAGAAGTCATCCCACCAAAACAGGCAGGTTTCAGACCCAGTAGGAGCTGCACAGACCAGGTTCTAAGTCTAACCACTTATACTGAAGCAAGTTTTCAAGAAAAAAAAAAAAACTGCGGTAGCTTTTATACACCTAACACCTGCCTATGACACTATATGGAAGGAAGGACTTCCAAACAAGCTAATAAAAGTAATCCCCTGCCGTACGACACTGAAACTTAACAACAACATGCTTTCGGATAGATACTTCCAGATGATACAGGGTAATGACATAAGCAAACAAAGGAAACTGAATAATGGACTGCCTCAAGGATCAGTGTTAGCATCGAAGCTCGTTAATCTCTACATCTCTGGTCTGCCTGAAACCGTTTCAATGAAGTTCAGCTATGCAGATGATATGGCTCTAGCTATCCAAATCAAGCAGTTTGAACAAACTGAGGAGATCCTCACAACTGACCTAAACAAAACGCATGAGTATTTCACCAAATGGAGGCTAATACCAAATCCTACCAAGACTGAGGTCAGCTGTTTTCATTTGAACAACAGAATGGCAGGATATGAGCAGAAGGTCAATATGAATAACAGTCAACTGCGATATCAGCCACAATCAAAGTACCTGGGGGTTACTCTAGATAGGACTTTATACTCCAAAAGACACCTGGAAAATGTATCCAATAAAATGTTCCGTGAGCTTAACTCATTCAGAGGCTCTGCAGCACTAACTGGGGAGCACCAGCAGACATAGTAAGAACTTCTGGACTTGCCTTAGTGTACTCTGCCGCCGAGTACTGTGCACCAATATGATTAAACAGCAAACATGCAAAGAAGGTTGACACCCAGCTCAACGCTGCTATGAGTACCAGAAATGGATGCATAAAGACTACCCCACTATATTGGCTTCCAACAATTAGTCATGTAGCTCCACCCTCCCTGCGAAGACAGGAAGCTATGATGAAGGAATAAGCAAAAATGAGTAAACGCCCTACTTCCTATCCATGAAGACGTTCCAACTTTGGAAATAACACGACTCTGCTCTAGAAACCGACCTCTAAGACTCTCCCAGCAACTATCAACTGCCAACTTCAGCATGGATATTAAATGGCACGAGAGCTGGACTGATAGTGCCTCCCCTGACAACCGTGGACTGATCTGTCCATCACAGACACCTAAGAGCTTTGAACTCCCACGTCAGCTACGGAAAACCTTAAAGAGAATAAGAACAGGACATGGATTATGTGCACCGACCTACACAAGTGGGGAAAGCTTTCCAGCTGTAGCTGTGACTGAGGGGAACCAAATCAAACACTACAGCACATTGCCCAGGACTGTAAGAGCTTACCAGGGAAGTCGGGGTGACTTCTTTAACGGTACTCCGCCTTGTCTCAAATGCATAGCCAATCTCGACGTCAGAATTTGAAGACTAGTGTAACATATAATATCTTCTGTAATATTACTTTTTACTGTGTGTATATATTATTTGAAAATATATCCTTAAGTATTTCATAGTGTATTTTAACATATAATTTCATAATGTAACTAGTGTAAACCATGGGTGTAGCGCCATACGCTAAATAATAATAAAAAAACACATACGTTTAACAAGAGGAAAACAATGGAATGTAGTGGAAGAAAATCATGCGATGCTGAATGAATGAGGGAGGTAATGAGACAACAATCGTACCAGATTTGTTACCTGGGCAGCAGAAAATGTCTTACGATGGTCATAGTCATAGTGAAGAAGATGTAAGATCAAGAATAGTAATGTGAAAATAAGCGTTTCTGAATACGAGAAATTTCTTATGATGGAATAGTAATTGTATTAGAACGTCTTTCCAGAACACATTTCTGTAGAAAGTAGCCTTGTACTAGAGTGATTCGTACGAAAACTGTTCCGACAAGACGGCCATAGAAACTTTGAAAATGTGATGCTACAGATTAATGCTTAGGTATGGTGGGTAGATCGCGTTTCCAACAGAACAGATTTAGTGAGAAGAAAATTTCTGGAATGCCTCGACTAAAAGAAGGGATTGATTGATTGGATACATTCTGAAATATCAATGAATTGTCAATTTAGTAATGGAGGAAAATATGTGTGTTTGGTGGGGGGTGGGGGCTGTGGAGGTGGGTCATCGCAGAGAGAGGCCAAGTGACGAATACTGAAAGCAGATGCAAAGGAATATGAGTTGCCATTCATATGAGGAGATGAAGAGGCTTACTCGGAATAGAGGGTAATTATTTAAACACGGATTATTTGGAAACTTTAATGTTCGATGGGTTTTATTAATTTATGGGTGATAACTTGGAACTTTGATGTACAATGGAGCGCGTGTGATTCCTGTTGTGCCTCTCATGAACTGCTCTGTAATAGAATGAAATTTTCATTCTGCAGCGGAGTGTGCGCTGATATGAAACTTCCTAGGAAGTTTCATATCAGCGCACACTCCGCTGCAGAGTGAAAACATCCCTTAGGCTGTGGCTAAGCCATGACTTCACCATATCCTTTCTTCCAGGAGTACTAGACTTGCATGGTTCGCAGGAGCGTTTCTGTGAAGTTTGGAAAGTAGGAGGCGAGGTACTGGCGGAAGTAAAGTTGTGAGGCGGAATCGTTAGTCGTGTCGGGATAGCACAGTCGGTAGAGCGCTTGGCAGCGAAAGGCAAAGGTCCAAGGTTCGAGTCCCGGTTCCGGCATACAATTTTAATCTGTCAGGAAATGCTCTGTAATAGACTATAAGCATAATACTATTCCTGTAAATTAGATTATCTTTCTACGAAAATACCGTGCATGTTTATATTTTGTTTCTTTTTCAAAGCCAAAAATATTAGGCATTTCGAGTTTCCCAGAGTTTCGAGTTACCGAGAGTCGAATTTCCTTGGATCTAATGTTGATCATTATCTTTCTACGAAAATACCGTGCATGTTTATATTTTGTTTCTTTTTCAAAGCCAAAAATATTAGGCATTTCGAGTTTCCCAGAGTTTCGAGTTACCGAGAGTCGAATTTCCTATGATCTAATGTTGATCATATGACTATAAAATGCTTAAAAAATAAAACTCATTATTTTTCATCTAAAAATGTAAAACATGTATGACTATAAAATGCTTAAAAAATAAATCTCATTATTTTTCATCTAAAAATGTAAAACAGTTTTCGAGGCAACCCTTTCCGGTAGCGGCCCCCTCAATATTTTTTAAAAGTCAAGATTCGAAAGTGAAGGCATACTGATTCCATGCACACTATTGATTTCCAACAATTTTCAATTCGATTTCAAACGGCGCCAATTCGATTTGTGTCTTTTCTTTGCTCTTACCATCAACAAAGCACGAGACCAATTGTAGACTATTGATGACTTAAATTTGGAACGGCCAGTTGAATGTTGTTTACTTCCGAGTTGGCAGACCAAAAAGTTATGCATCTTTACTAAAATATGGAAAAACAGTGAACATTGTATATAAGTTGGCCTTAAGGTAAATTAATAAAATGAAGATAATAACCCGTTTGTCAGAAACACAAAGAGGATATTCTGTCAGTTTACCAGGTGGCATCTGCTTATAGTAATTACTGCTACCCATGCAAAGCTCAGCTAGTACACCACATATGTATGGTGTTTGTTCCTTTGGGCAAATCCAAAATAAATCTCACAACTGTCATCACGTATACCAAATCGAAATCCATGACTTAAACCCAGAGAATTTGGTCAAATTGCGAATACAGTGTAATATGGTAATTACCAAACATATTTAGTTTAATATAATTACGAATTAACCAATTTATAATTTTATTCCTTTACGTATACTGTAAAATATTATTACTTGTCAATTTTCATGATTCTAGGTAAGAGGAAATTGGTTTTATAGGGTCTTATGGGTGTGTTTTCAAGTACTTGTGTGTGAAATAAAGAGCCGAATATTATATTTTATCACTTGGTCAACGCTTATCCCCAGGGACTTCTACTACGCCTTGTCCTTCTACCTATATGATCCTCTGCGGCATTCACTGCTCTATTCGTCAAAGCTAACCATTCTTCTTATACTGTATTACTTTCACCCCTTTCGGTTAATCCTTGCCTACTGTTCCCTTCAATTTGTGCAAGTTCTATCTCATCAATTTTCTACCTTTTTCCCACTTTCTTAAGCTTTAATCTACATAGCCAATAAGTTTTGATCGCAGTCCTATCTGCCCCTGTACATATCATACAGTTTAAAAACTGGTTTCCAAACCTTTGCCTTACCATTATCAAGTCAATCTGGTACCTTCCAATGTCTCAGGGCCTCTTCCACGTATACAACCTTCTTTCACTTCTTTAATGGTGATTAAACAAATTGTTTATGATGATTGAATTGTGCTCAGTACAGATTCTTTCAGACTACCTTCTCCTTTCCCCAGTCCCCTATCTCGTTTCCCTAGTCCATATTCACCGACTACAATTCCTTCCATTTCCTACTACCGAGTTCCAGTCACTCTTCGCAATCCTCTAACATTTCTCCGATTTATCATCGGCAGAGGTAGCTGGAATATGAACTTGCACTACTGAGGTCGGTGTTAGCTTCGCAGCTATGCGTGATACAATAATGCGTTCACTATCCTGTTTATAGTACCTTACCCTCATTCGTACTCTCGTATTCATTATCATACCTACTCCATTGTCCCACTGACTGTACTCGCCTGACCAGAAATCCATTCTGCCAACGAACCCTAATCGCCGCCATATGAAACTTTAACCTATCCATGTCTCTTTTCAATTTTCCAACCTACCTACCCGATTAACAATCACGATATTCCACGCTCCGATCCACAGAATGCGTATATAATTTTTCTTGATTGCTATTAAGGTAACCTAATTTACGCTACAACTTACTCCACAATTTTCGCAAAAATTACAATCTTTATTCCAGCGCTTCTACGTCTTCTGGCGAAGTGCATAACATTGCCCATAAGGAAATTTGCCCAGTCCCCATGCTATACCCGTCACGGTCTGTTTCTATAGGCGACGTATCAAGGTAAAACACGTACCAGATTAAATCTTGGAACTCTAGCAACGTAAGTAAGGAACCACATCCAGTATCGTGCTGCAGTATTAGCGTGATATTCTTACAAAATACGCACAGAGAAGCAGTCAGACAAGCAAATAAAAAACTAAGATTGCAAAAGTAATTCCTTCGGTTTATACTACCAATATAAAGATCCGTCTATTAAGTTATTTTTAATATATTTTATTTACAGACGTATCAGGCATACAATTTTGTGAGTATCTTGTCTACATCTACATGGCTACTCTGCAAGTCACATTGAACCGCATGGCAGAGGATTCATCTAACCACTTTTATGATATTTGTCTACAGTTCCATTCTCTAATAGCTCGCGGCTAAAAGAAACGCCTAAATCTTTCTGTTTTTGATATGATTTCTCTTATTTTATTGTGATGATCATGTCTCACATTCGGAAAAGAAAGTTGGCGAAAGAGATTTCGAAAACAGATGTCGCCGTAACAAATAACTTCTTTCTTTTAATGATTTCCACCCCAACTCGAGCATCATTTCCGTGACACCCTCTCTCCTATATCACTGTAATACAGAACGAGCTACCTGAATTTATCTCAAAATCGTCTGTCATTCCCACATGGTGTGGATCCCACTGTGCGCAGCAATACTCCAGAATAGCACGCACAAGTGTAGTGTAGGAAGTTTCCTTAGTGGAACTTTTGCATCTTCTAGGTGTGCTGCTAATGAAACGAAGTCTTTCGTTCGCCTACCCTACAAAATTTACTATGCGTTCTTTACAATTTAAGTCGTTCGTCATTCTTACTCCTAGGTATTTAATAGAATTGATGCCCTGCAGGTTGGACTGATTTATCGTGTAAAAGAAATTTAACGGATTTGTGTTAGTGGTGATATGGATGACCTCACACTTATCAGTTGCCAATTTTGGACCTCGCTGATATCTTATCGAAATGATTTTGCTGTTGCTTTTGATTTTGTTGTGACTTTACTAACCGATAAATGACATCATCCACGAACAGTCTGAGAGAGCTACCTAGATTATCTCCTAAATCGTTTATAAAAATAAGGAACAGTAGAAGCCCTTTAACACTTCCCTGTGGAACGCCAGATACCACTTCGGGTCGACTTGAGGACTCACCGTCAATTACAACGTATTGTATACTTTCTTACAGGAAATCACGAATCCAATAGCACGCCTATGGCGATATTCCGTAAGCACGCAATTGGATTAGAAAATGTGAGGTACAGTATCAAAAACCTTCCGGAAACATAGAAATACGGAATCTGATTGACTTCCATTGGACCGCATGTGAGTAGCCGAGCGGTCTGGAGCGCCACGTTGCGGATCTCGAGTCGGAGTCGGAGGTTCCAATCCTCCCTCGGGCATATTTGAACACTAGATATCCCTTGTCGATAGCACTCATCACATCATGTGAGTAAAGAGCTTGCTGTGTTTCACAAGAACGATACTTTCTGAATCCGTGTTGACTATGGGATAACATCGTAAGATCACTGAGGCTTTTTTCGGATGATGCTGTAGTATATAGAGAGGTTGTAACAATGGAAAATTGTATTAAAATACAGGAGGATCTGCATCGAATTGACGCATGGTGTAGGGAATGGCAATTGAATCTCAATGTAGACAAGTGAAATGTGCTTCGAATACATAGAAAGAAAGGTCCTTCATCATTTAGCTACAACAGCAGGTCAGCAACTGGAAGCAGTTAATTCCATAAACTGGGTAGCAATTAGGAGTGATTTAAAATGTAACGACCATATAAAATCAGTCGTCGGTAAAGCAGATGCCAGACTTAGATGCATTGGAAGAAGCCTAAGGAAATGTAGTCCGTAAAGAAAGGAAGTAGGTTACACTACACTTGTTCCGACACTGCTTGAATACTGCTCACCAATGTGGGATCCGTACCAGGTGGGGTTGATAGAGGAAGTAGAGAAGATCCAACGGAGAGCAGCGCGATTCTTTACAGGATCATTTAGTAATCGTGAAAGCGTTACGGAGATAATCGATAAACTCTAGTGGAAGACTCTCCAGGAGAGACGCTTTGTCGCTCGGTACGAGCATTTGTCGAAGTTTCGAGAACATATCTTTACCCTGGAGTCTAGCAGTATATTGCTCCCTGTTACGTATATGTCACGAAGAGATCATGAGGATAAAATCAGAGAGATTAGAGCCCATACAGAGGCATGCTGAAAATCTTTCTTTCCGGAAAAAAATATGTGACTGGAGTAGGAGGGAGAGCCGATAGTGGTACTCAAGGTACCCTCCGCCACACACCGTCGAGTGACTTGCGGAGTATGGATGTAGATGTAGAATAGGTCGTTCGAGTTCATAATATTTGAGGAAAGTATATGTTCTACGGTCCTGCTGCAAACCGACGTTAATGTCATAGGCCGGTAATTCTGCGGATCACTTATATTATCTATATAAGGAACTCATTGTTCGGTGGGGCGATCTATAATTGTCTAATAATGATTTTGCAGCCAAGATCGCATTTTTCATTTATTATGTTACCGTTTTCGGCGTGCTCGACGCCATCTTCAGACCTGTTGTAATTTACATAAGTTCACAACATTTTTTATATACTAAAAGAGTACATCCAGTTTGAGGCGTCACCAAACTATAAATTTTATGTTTGGTGACGCCTCAACCTGGATGTACTCTTTTAGTATATAAGAAATGTTGTGAAGTTATTTAATTACGACAGGTCTGAAGATGGCGTCGAGCACACCGAAACCGGTAACTTAATAAATGAAAAATGCGATCTTGGCTGCAAAATCATTATTAGACTTATATTATCTTTCTTAAATTTTGGAGTGACATGTGCTAGTTTCCAGTCTTTGGGTACGGAACGGAAGGTTCTCTGAGCGTACGGAACGGTTGTATATGATACGTATGGGGCTATTGCATCATCATACTCTGAAAGGAACCTAAATGGTATGCAGTCAGGACCGGAGTCATACTTCTGTTAAGTGATTTAATTTTTTTTATACTCCATGTGTATATAATTTTAAATTACGCATGTTGGCAGCTGTATGATTCTGGAGTATATGCTTCGCCTTGTCTAGCGAAGGAATTTTGGAAAGCTGTATTAAGCATTTCTGCTTTGGAAGAACTGTTGCCAGTAGCATCACCATTTCTATCGTGTAAAGAAGGTACTGATTGTGTTTTGCCGCTAGTATACTTTACACACCACCAGAATTTCTTAGGATTCTCTACCAAATTACGTGACACGGTTTTTGTTGTGGTAACTATTGTAAGTTTCTCGCATTTCTAATTCCTCTAAAACATTGTGAGTCTTGAGGAATTTTTTGTTCTTTTAAATTTGCGATACTTTTTTCTTTGCTTTTGTAACAGTGATCTAACCCATTTTGTTTACCATGGCGCCCCAGTCCCCTCTATTGTTAACGTTACCTGGTACAAATGTAGAATGTATTTTATCACAGTGAGTCAAACCCTGTTCACTTGGTTACTACACAGATATGATAGCCGTTAAACTACGAAGGAGCTCTTGGCTGGAATCCCGAGCAAGGTAAATACGAGGCGCATCCAGAAAGTAAGTTCTGTTTGGTTATATAAAACGAACGGATACAGATACAGAAAAAATATTGATGGTAGAAAAATCTACAACTCTTAAACTACTATTCTACATAGCTTCCGAAATTTTGTACGCAATTTTCATAGCATGGCACAAGGTTTTGTGTGCCTTTTTCATAGAATGTTGCCGCCTGTGTATTCAACCATGTGGTGACATGTTCTTTCAGCTCGTCATCAACGTTGAAGTGTTGTCCACCAAGGACAGATTTTAGGTGTAAGAAGAGGATTACTGTCAAAAGATTTTTTTTTTCACGATAATGCCTGACCTCACACACCGAATGTGACCAAACAAATCTTACGGAAATTTCAACGGGACCTGTTTGATCATTCTCCATACAGCTCGGACCTCTCTCATAGGGACTTTCATCTCTTCTTACACCTAAAATCTGTCCTTGGTGGTCAACACTTCAACGATGAAAAAGAGCTGTTACCACATGGTTGAATACACAGGCGGCAACCTTCTGTGAAGGATGCATGCAAAAACTTGTGGCACGCTATGACAAGTGCCTACAAAATTTCGGCAGTTCTGTGGAAAAGTAGTTTAACTCACTAGATGTAATTCGCAGCATTGGCCGTTAATGTTTTATTTTAAAAACCACAGATCGATTTCAATCACATAATGATCATCTTCAGTGTCCTTCAAACGAGCATATGAATGCCCTGAATGTAACTGCAGGGCATTCATATGCTCGTTTGAAGGACACTGAAGGGCATTCATATGATCGTTTGAAGGACACTGGAGATGATCATTATGTGATTGAAATCGATCTGTGGTTTTTAAAATAAAACATTAACGGCCAATGCTGCGAATTACATCTAGTGAGTTCATCATTGTGTGGTCGTGGAGCACCTCCAAGTAATGGAATCAAACCTCAAAAAAGTAGTTTAAGAGTTGTAGAATTTTGTGCAATAAACATTTCTTCTGTATCTGTGTACAATTTCATTTTATTACCAAACGGAACTTAGTTTCTTGATGCGCCTCGTATTTCTGCTCTGCAACTAGCCCTGCCACCAGTACTGCACTGTGCTATATAGTTAACCATGTTAACGTTACAAATGTAGAATGTATGTTATCTCAGTGAGTCATACCCTGTTCACTTGGTTACTACACAGATATGATAGCCGTTAAACCACACTTGGCTGGAATATCGACCAAGGTAAATATTCTAATTCTATGCTTTGCGTTATTATGATTCTATTATAACGTTTTACTGTCACTTCATTAGTTGGTCCGGCCTTCTACATCGAATGTAAGGCTTGTGATAAATCATGGGCAATGGTGGAAACTTCTCTATTTCGAATTTGGGTCAAGTAGAAGCGAGATTAAATCATCAATACAACAGCACCGTTCGAATGCCGGCTGCTGCTTGAAATGGGGCATAATTCGGCACGGTTGGAAGTGTTTCCTAACCCTGCAGTGGTAGCGACGAATCGCATCGGCATTGCTTCTCCAGTTCGCCCCACTCCGGGCTCAATTATCGAGAAGCCATCAGCACGCCCTGGTAAGTGGTAGTCATCATACTTGCGCGGACGGAACTGCACGAAGCAAGTGGAATTTGTCCGTGCCGCAGTCCCGCCGAGCAAACTGAATTAATTCCGAATGGCGCAGCCAGACGCAATCACGGCAGCCGCTTTTTTTTTCCGAAAACGGTGGAACGCCTCACTTGAACACCAAAGTGGCGCGCCCTGTTCCTGACAGCTGCGCGACGGGTGAGGGGGGGGGGACGATCTAGCGGGCTCTGTTTGGGTAGAGAGCGCTTCTGGCCAGCGCGAGGGTGAGTTCGGCAGGACGAGTAATGTTAAGTGCTAAGACTTCTTTCTCCTGTTTAGTATACAGCAAAATAAGGAATACGAGGCGCGTCCAGAAAGTAAGTTCCGTTTGGTAATAAAATTAAATTTTGAAAGCAAGGAAAAATTTGGAATAGGGATTAAAGTTCAGGGGGAAGAAATAAAAACATTGCGTTTTGATGATGACATTGTAATTCTGTCAGAGACAGCAAAGGATCTGGAAGAGCAGTTGAATGGAATGGACAGTGTGTTGAAGAGAGCGTATAAAATGAACATTAACAAGAGCAAAACAAAAATAATGGAATGCGGTCTTAGAAAATCAGGTGATGCTGAAGGAATTAGATTAGGTAACGAAACAATGAAGGTGGTAGAAGGGTTTTGTTACTTGGGTAGTAAAATAACATGCGATGGTCGCAGTACAGAGGATATAAAATGCTGAGTGGCAATGGGAAGAAAAGCATTTTTGAAAAAGAGAAATTTGCTAACATCGAATATTAATTCAAGGGTAAGGAAGTCTTTTTTGAAGGCATTTGTGTGGAGTGTTGCCTTATACGGGAGTGAAACATGGAAGATAAGCAGTGCGGACAGGAAGAGAATAGAGGCTTTTGAAATGTGGTGCTACAGAAGAATGCTGGAGATTAGGTGGGTAGATCGCATAACTAATGAAGAGGTACTGAACGGAATTGATGAGAAAAGGAATTTTTGGCATACCCTGACTAAAAGAAGGGATCGCTTGGTATGACACATTCTTAGACGTCGGGGAATCATAAATTTAGCATTGGAGGGAAGTGTGTGGGATAAAAATCGCAGAGGGAGACCAAGAGACGCGTATAGTAAGCAGATTCAAATGATTGTGGGTTGCCGTTCTTATGAGGAGATGAAAAGGCTTGCTCAGGATAGAGTAGGGTTGAGACCTGCATCGAACCAGTTTCCGGACTGAAGACCATAACAACAACACAGAAAAAATTTGAATTGCACAAAATTCTACAACTCTTAAACTACTTTTCCACATAACTGCCGAAATTTTGTAGGAATTTGTCATAGCGTGGCACTAGGTTTTGTATACCGTCTTCATAGAAAATCTGCCACCTGTGTCTTCAACCAGTTGGAAAGAGTTTCTTTCAGCTCGTCGTCATTGTTGAAGTGATGACCGCCAAGGGAAAGACTTGAGATGTAAGAACAGATGAAAGTCGCCAGGAGCGAGGTCAGGGCTGTATGGAGGATGGTCCAACACGTCCCAGCCAAATCCCACGTTTCATCTCCTGTGACTATCCGTCTCAGAAATTCTTCGCCGCTTTTAGCATAACGGGTCAGAAACTCAAGTGCACTACCCATCCGTTGTGTTTTGTGTTGCTCATTGAGAATCTTTGGTACCCAACGTGAGCAAAATTTACGGAATTTCAGTTGTTTGGTAACAACTTCATGCATCAGTGATCGTGAAATTTGGGGGAAGTCCATAGCGAGAGCACTAATTGTAAACCTACAGTTTTCCTGGATCTTGTCATCAATCACGTGAACCAGTTCTTCTGTAACCAAAGGTGGACGCCCACTTCATTCTTCATCGTGGACATCACTGCGCCCGCCATTGAACTGTCGGACCCATCGTCTCGCCATCGAATCAATTATCGCATTTGGTCCGTAAACATCTCAAATTTGCCGATAAATTTCATTTGGTTTCACTTTCCTCGCATTCAGAAACCGAATCACAGACCTGATTTTACAGGCGGCGGGATTTTCAATCAACGCTGGCATTTCAAACAAGCACAACAAAGCGTAAGTAACTGACAGCGATCTCCAAATGGCGCACGTTCTTCTCCTTGATACACATCGCGTCTACAGCGCATGTGCGGAACTGCAATCGCAGCGCAGCAGCGGAGATAAATTGAAACGGAACTTACTTTGTGGATGCGCCTCGTATTTTAGAGCAGTGTATTTTAAGCTTTTTGAATATCCTACCCCTTCCAAGTAAACATATTCTGGTGTCACCCCATCTCCAACCCCGCCCCTTCCCCTCCGAACACAACACTGCATGTGACCTCAAAGACAAGGAATGTAATTATATTTCTACTCAAGCCAATTTCTTGTTAATTGGTAATTTGCATGGGAATTGGACATACATTGAACACTCCTTCCTTTATTCTTTCGGCCTGTACTCCGCCCCCAATCTCACTGCTTCTCTCTTTCCTTTCTCATTTGACAGAAAACCCAAAGGAGTTTGTTCATATGTTAAATATACTAGGGGCAAAACACAAACAATACCCTCAATACGTGATAGTAATTGCAATGCTGCCGATGACAGCGCTACTAAAGCAGAGTTACTAAACATAGCTTTTAGAAACTCATTCGCCAAAGAAGACGAAACCAATATTCCAGATTTCGAATTACGAAAAGAGACAGTAATGGGTACCGTAGAAGTAGATATCATCGGAGTAGTGAAGCAACTGATGTCACTAAACAAGAACAAGTCTTCTGGTCCGGACGGTATACCCAATAGATTTCTATCTGATTATGCTGAAGCGATAGCTACTTACTAACAGCCATATACAAACGGTCTATTAAAAAAGGATCTGCACCAAAAGATTGGAAAGTTGCACAGCTCATACCTATATTCAAGAAAGGCAGTAGTAGTTACCCACTAAACAACAGGCCTATTTTATTGACGTCAATTTTCAGCAGGGTTTTGGAACATATCCTCTATTCAAATATTATGAATTATCTCGAACAGAATGATCTATTGACCCAAGGTCAACAAGGATTTAGAAAATATCGTTCAAACAAAACCAGCACTTGACTCACACGAAGTTATGGGTGCTACAGACAAGGGTTCGCAAATCGATTCCGTATTTCTTGATTTCCAGAAGGCTTTTGAAACTGTACATCACAAACGGCTTTTAATCAAATTGCGTTATGGTATATCGCCCCAAATTGCGAATGGGTCGGGGATTTCCTGTCAGAGAGGACACAGTTAGTAGTAATCGATGGTAAGGCATCGACTAAAACAGAGGTGATATCGGTCGTTCCACAGGGTAGTGTTTTTGATTCTCAGCTGTCCTTATCTACATAAACGATTTAGGGGAAAATCTAAGTAGCTCTTTTAGGTTGTTTGCAGATGACGTCGTCATTTTCCGTCTAGTAAAATCATCCGAAGATCAAAACCAACTGCAGAACGATCTCTATAGTGTAAAAATTGTCAATTGAATCTAAATAATGAGAAGTGTGAAGTCGTCCACATGAGCACGAAAAGAAATCCGTTAAACTTTGTTTACAAGATAAATCAATGAAAACTGAACGCAGTAAACTCCACAAAATACCTAGGAATTACTATTAATTCAGACTTAAATTGGAAAGAACACGTAGATAATGTCGTGGGAAAGGCGAACCAGAGACTGCGTTTTATTGGCAATACCCTTAAAAGATGCAACTGAAGTACAAAAGAAACTGCATACACTACGCTTGTCCGTCCATTTTTGGAGTATTGCTGCCCAGTTTGGGGTCCTTATCAGGTGGTTTTGACGGAGGACGTAGAAAGAATCCAAAGAAGAGCAGCTCGTTTCGTATTGTCACGATACAGGGGAGACAGCGTTACGAAAATGATACAGGATCTGGGATGGGAATCATTACAAAAACGGCGCTTATCGCTGCGGCGTGGCCTACTTAGAAACTACAATAGCCAACATTCTCCTCCGAATGCGAAAATGTTGACTACCAGTTACATAGGTAGAAATGATCATCAGAATAAAATACGAGAAATCAGTGCTCGAACGGGGAGATTCAGGTGTTCTTTCTTCCCGCGCGCTATTCGAGAATGGAATGGGAGATAAATCGTATAACGGTGGTTCGATGAACCCTCTGTCAGGCACTTAAATGTGATTTGCAGAGTATTCCATGTAGATGTCCTCATATGCGTCTTTTTTTTTTTCTATCTTATATATTCCTATATCCACTTAAACCACATACCTCTCTGTTTTCTGGCAAAATAACTTTGTTTCCTCAACCTCCTTATCTTCCTCCTCCTGTTCCCTCGTCCACTCTACACGGTAATTCATCCAAGGTCCCGGTTATTACCTCACCCACTCCCTGCTGCCTCGTCACCTCCTTCATCTACATCTACATCTACATAAATACTGCGCAGTCCACCGCAAATGGAACGAGCCTCCACGAATGACTGGTGCAAAGATGCAGAAAGAGCACAATCAGGCCTACCCTGGAAATACTGAATTAGTATCAACGGCTAATCCTTTCATACCGGAAGACATCAAAGTAAGATGACATAAAAAAAGAAAAAAAAAAAAAAAGAAAAAAAAAAATTGTTCCTTTCTAAGACCAAAAATAGTGACGACTTCATCAAATATTCAAATATTGAAGGATTGTCAAGTGAGAAATAAATTTTGTTAGCAGAGAAGTGCAAACAATTCTGATGGGATATTTTAGCATTGCAAGAAACACACAGAGGAGTAAATGACCGAAGACAAAAAATTGAGAGAATGAAAATGGTTTTTGAACGCGCTCATCAACAATATGGTAGTGCTTTCTTTGTAAGATCTGATATAGGCGTTAAGTCAACAAGACGCAAATGATATTGAAATTTTAACAATTATTGAGCTGCAATAATGTACTATTACGTCAGTATACAAACCACCTAACATTCCATTTAGATTCCACAAACCAAATAATTTCCATAACCAAACTGTAAAAATTATCCTGGAGTTTTTAACTGTCACTTGCCAACTGGGGCTACAACACAACTAACAATAATGTGGAAGAACTAGAAAGCTGTTCAGAAAGAGAAAGGTTGAACATTATTTTTTACCCTAAACTAAGACCATAATTTATTAGTATCAGACGGCAAAGAGGGTACAACCCCGACAACATTTTCGTTACTGAGACCATTGCACATCATGTTACAAAAACAGCAGAAGAACTCTTCCCCAGGACCCAATATTGCCCTGTGTCTTGTGTGGTTTCCGGAGTTGTCCGAGTAGAAAATGTACCCTTCAAACGCCGCTTGAATTTCAAGAAAGCAAATTGGAAGGCTTTTAGAGAACAACTGGATCCCAAAGTTGAAAACATGGAGGGAGACCCAAAAAACTACAAAAAATTTATTGAACTTGTGAAGAAAACTTCAAGGAGGCATGTACCACGTGGGTGTAGGACACAATTTATATCTGGCCTTGACGCAAGCTCTCAAGATCTCTTGAACGACTATCATAACAAGTACAACTCAGATCCTTTCTCAGCAGATGTTATTGAAGCGAAACACAGCTGAAAAAAAGCGGGAAAGATGGACAGTAAACAGAACAGTCGAAGAGCGTGGAAACTGAAAAAAAAAAAAATCTTAACAATGATCCCACGAGTCCGCCACTGAGTACAAACGTAAATCAGAGCGAAATTGCCCACCAACTGCTACTAAATTGGAAGATAAGACAAAAAGCAATCAAATTGAATCTCAACCAAAACATGGGAGGAGAGACTGACTCTCTAGGCACACCATTCTCACCTGATGAACTGGGAAGAATAGTGCAAGAAGTGAAATAAAATGAAGCAGTACGCCCTGAACTGAACAAATAAAGTAGTTTGGTCCAAAAACTAATGAATCGTGAGTGAGGATGATTAACAGGTGTATGGAAACATTCCAAATTCCGAAACTGTGGAGAAAGGCGTAGGTACTAGCAATACTAAAGCCTGGCAAAGATCCAACTGAACCAAAACATTTCCGACTTACCTCATTAACATGCTACTTTTACAGGATGTTTCAAAGAATGTTATTGTCAAGAATAGCAACCAAAATTGATACAAAACGTATCCCTCAACTAGCTGGTTTCAGACCATGGAAAGCATGTTGTAATCAAATACTAAACCTCACTCAACACATAGAAGACGCGTTTGAAAGAAAATTAATAACTGGAATGAAACTTCTACTTTCCAAACTTCACTGAAGCTCTCCTGCGAACCATTTTAATCTGCCAGGAAGTTTCAAAATTAATAACTGTGTGTGTCTGTCGGTCTATCTATCTGTGTGAGAATTTGGTTGTATTCCGGATGTCCGGATTTCTAGCCAGTTGCTATGACTTCCCCCATTGTGGCAGAGTGACCATGACTACTGCACGCCGTACTGTAGTAGATCTCTCGACAGACGCAAATTTGCGACATACACACTACGAACTACGAAATAGTCCCTTGAGTAAACTTCCCCCTCCTACAGTAGCATCGTTTTCAATTACTGTTCAGTAAATTATACACTTTCTTCCGCTAATGTGTCGTTCTTCTACAGATCCACCATCACTTAATGACCTAAACCAAGTCCTATAACCATTTCCTTTTACCAATGTTTCCTTGCCGATTACGCAGAGGAATTACACATATCTTACCAATGCACCTAAAATCGATCAGTCTCCTAACGCACAACATCCATATGCCTGGATTCTTTATTTCACGGTCTTCCAAAAATTAAAAGCTTTCCTGCGAAAGTACCCGCTTAGTAAATTCTTCTTGGACCTAAAGCCGATGATTGGTTGTAATGGACTTCTATCAACAGGAATGTACTCGTTTTTGGGATCATTGCTCCACTTGGTTTGTTTAACAGGTATTACGTTATTTCTAAAGCAAAAGAAAACCTTAACTTAGTCTCGATTGTAATTCTGATTTTGTGTTCTGATTTTCTACTGAGGAGCTGCCTGAATGTGAAGCAGCAACTCCAGTTGAAAACCGACGGCAAGCGCTGTACTTACTTCATGCCTCTCCACGACACAAGACCGCAAAAATCACAGCAGTCGATCAACGTAAACTACACAATGTGATGCCTGAGTTTATTACTTTCACTTAAAATAGGAATGGTGTAAAGGAATCATATCACTGAGTTGCAGATAAGTCTTGTCGCTACACTATCTTGATACGACAATAAATATGATTGTGCAATATTTCTAAAAGTTGTCTGCGTTTTTGGAATGGTGTCGACGATGCTGTTACGAATATATTATAATATATTTCTACAATCTGTAAAGCAAGTTGAATAGTCGTTTGTTTGTTGTTTCTCTTAATAATTTTAGACATTTTTAATAGCAATACTGAATACTGACTGATACTTGGTCCCCTGTGTCTTACCATTGTCTTCGGTCATACAAGCTTTTCCTCCAATCAAAGATTTCTACTATTCAGTCTATTCTTAAAGTTTCAGTTTGATTGCTCAATTAATGCTCATACCCTGACTTTTAATTTCACCGAAGTTTCCTTTTTTGTAGTGCTACATCAGTCGTCCGACTACTATTTCTACTTTTGATTTTTCTATTTTTTCGAGTAGTAATTCTGTCCTGAATCCACAGTATTTCATTACTGTATCATAGCGCTGAATTCCGATATTTTCTCGATAATTTTTGGACATGTGCTTTCGTCGTTCAAGTCAAATATCTCACAGGAAACTACTTTGGGGATACATTCATCTCTAAGCCGTCTGTGGACGTCATTATTAGATAATACCCTTCATCATTTCTGAATTGTCATCACATTGTGTATGTTCTTTTAAAAGCCAGTAACTAATTTGAGAATCACATAAGAATCGTCCCGAGTTATCAAATCTTGTTTCCAGCTATACATAGTTCAGTGTAGAAATGTATTATGTTGAACAAAACATCCCAAGTTATAAATAAACATATGTGATTTTTTATATATTTAAATACTGATATACGTCCGGAGATAATTGTTTGGTTCCACTGTGTCGTGGTTAATGCGGAGTAGTTAAAATTTCGGTCTTTAAGACGTCGCATCTTTTGTTTATGATGGCGATTCAGCTGACTGGAATACATATGCAGTGTAGATTACTATTCAATAGTCACAGTCATCGAATACCGCGACAGTGATGGCGACGTGTAACACTTTCACTGGGTCTCGATACTAAATCTACCGACACGGTACGTGCTGGATAGAGCGCCGGTATCAGCTTTTTCCACATCATTGAACACCATAAGCTACGGAATGCACACCTTAACGAAAACCCGATAACATCGGACCAACGGCCAATGGACACCATTGTCATCTGTGATTTACTGCTGATTGGGGGACGGTAGATGAAGTGAAGCAAAGCTGCAGAACATTGTGTGAACCACAATGTCTACACATCACAAGAAGCTCGCAATCCACTGAAAACCCATTAAAAGATACAAAACCCTGGCAATTCCCTGCTAAAAGGAACTTCGCAGTTGCTTCATTAAAATTTTATTCATATTTTCGGGCTTTTTTTTTTCCATTTCACCTGAATCGGAAGTATTTTCAACGTGTAGTTTCGCATCAATGCAGCTGAATTATTATGACGCCGTACCTCCAGGACATGAGGAAAAAAATGTTGCATCTAAGAAATTTACTGCAAAATGGTTTCCGAATAGAGTTTGTAGTTAACTGGTGATGAATTAACACCTCATGGGTGGTGGAACAGCATTTGAATCGCGTCACTGTTTACGGCGTTTTACTTTCTAATTTTTTTTTATCTTACTATGATATAAAGTTTATACTACATTCAGTAGCATATGTGAAACCTTTACAGCAAATTGTGTCCAGAAATCAGTTATTATAAATGTCTTACTAAATTAAAACGTCGTGCGTGGTGAGGGTCTTCACTCATCTTATTGTTTATGACTTATTATAATTACTTACGATGTTATATTCAGTGGTAAACAAGCATACTTTCCGTAAAATTTCCGTGATATCTATATACATATAAATGAAAATATTTGTATATTCAAAATCGTTAACTTATAAAATTCATGACGAATTTTGGTTTTAAAATTTGGCACAACATTCCATTATAACAATAGAATGATTTTATGTACCAATTTCTGTACTATACGATGCATAACCTATGTATACGTTTTCGTATTTTCTTGAAACGTTTTCTTAAATTAAAAATTATATAAGTTTGTATATAACATATATAAAGAAAATTGGGTATATAAAACAAGGGTGTACTACTTGCCAATGTTGTGTCAATATTTGATAATATACGGTCAGAAAATTTGACGATTTCCAATTAGGACAATATGAATCTATGTTGGTAAAAATGCAGATTTTTTGAGTATTCATAATGGTTAATATCCTAAAGTTTTCCAGTGACTGCTTTGAAATTTTGAGTCAAAGTTACATTGTAATACAGGAGTGTACTCAAGAAGGTCCGTCAGCTTTTTGACTACGTTTTCCCATTTCTATCTCTTTTTTTTTTTTCAATTTCCTCCCCCTCCTCCATCTGAAAACACACATATATATGGGGGGAGAAAATTGAAAAAAAGAGAGAGGATGGGAAGAGATGGATAGGAACACAGAGGCGAGGAGATGGTCAGAGAGAGGAAAGTAGTAGATATGTCCAGAAAGTATCTAAGGATGAACAGATGGACAAATGAGAGTAAGCGATAAGAAAATGGTGAAGAGAAGATTGCCATTGAGAGTGGGGCGTTATAAGATGCACAGAGAGAGGCGGGGAGAAAGAGGGTATGAACAAAGAGAGGAGAAGGAGATGTCAGGGAAAGAGTATGGCATTATAGGAGGAGCAGGGAATGTAGTACGTACATCCTATTCACATTCACAAATGACTACTGAATTACATGATTTAGATACGTATTCTCTTTTCTTTCTTTACCATTTAATCGCAAATAAGCCGTGTGCGGGTACAGGTAGTAAACAAATAAAACGTAACAATTTGCAGTATGCCATAGCTTTACTGTATGAACAGCGGAAATGTAAAAAGCGATAAAAAAATCGTTTCATCACAGGTAGCACAATGCACTCATTTTCAAATACTTGACGAATACATTTTGATTAAATACTACGTATCTTTCTCGTTCCTTCCTCTGTCCCTTTGTAAGGTTGGTACTTATTACCCTCAGAACAATTGTTACCTGACCCAAATGAACATGTGTGCCATGTTTGGTAATTTAGGACCATAATTCTGGAATAACTGAACGCCCGCGCCTCGCATCGGCAAATACACACGGGTGCTAACACACCGTCGGACAAAATACCGGCTTTGTAATCGCTCTCTGGATGTATTACGAAGACAACAGCGCTATACACTGGTGCTTTGATGAAATACGGCTATGTAGAACAGACTCCTCAAATTTCAAATGTTCAAATGTTTGTAGAGCTTATGGGATTTAGCTACGGGACCATCAGTCTCTAAACTTACAAACTACTTTTGAACTAGCTAATACTAAGGAAGGCACAAATATCCATGATCGAGGTGGGATGCGAACCCCCGACCGTAGTGGCCATGCAGAGAGTGACCCCTCAGCCACCGCGGCCGGCTCAAATTTCATATTGCAATTTTTTCATTATTTCATTTTGATTAAATAAAGCCTGTATATTGTCTCAACCTACATTCATAGTATATGTGGATAATGCCATACAATTTTGTGAAACAGAATTTGAGTCGAGCATCTTTAACCACACAGTTAGAACTTCGATTAGGAGAGTTTGTTCTGGTCTGTCACGCGAATGACAGACGTTCTTATCACCAAATTTATTCCGTTGCTTAGTTAGATTCAGAACGCTCTTGGAAGAGCAAATGTGAAGTTGTATTCGGCCATTTCTCTCTTTAAAACAAGCGTTTAAGATGAGTAATGCATGATCACGCCTAATGTGAGGTACGCGAAGCGAGCGAAGTTATGTGAGAAGAACATGTAACTCCAGCAAATTAGACAGTTTTGTTTGATGTTGGAGTCATTTCGAGACGGACTCACTAGTATCCATCATCAATAGCAATATTGCTGACAGTCAGCAAAAGTGGTTGAACTTGTCAGGCAGAACTGTCTTTTCACCATTTCTGAAGCTTCAAGGGTTTCTCACAGAGAATTTGGACTGTTCTGTAGAAAAGTGTGGCCGCAAACATTACAGTATCGCAAGTTTCTCCTTGTGTGTCGAATATATTTATGAAGCCCAAAATAGCGCAATTTTTACAGCTTCATCAGAATTAAGATGTGATGTTCCCAGTAGAAATGAAATGTGCGTTCGATATCGGAATTACAAAACAAAGTAACAACCACACAAACTCCTCTACGATATCTCCAAAGGTTGGAACTTACGTTTAAGACACGATAGTGTTTTGTTGGTGGATATAATGATACGAAGAACAACAATCGCTGCTGACTTACGCTGTGATACACTAACTGACGAGATCAGTTCAGAATGAATGACGATGCTTGTTGAATTCTACAATTGTTACGAGCTACGACAATGTTTGGTCAGATGTTGCAATACTCACTCAAACTCTCGTACTCTCAATCAAGAAGTATCAGAATTCAGCAAATAGTCCTGACTTGGCTCCTAGCGACTTCCACCTTTCCTCAGAGGAAATCGCTTTGATATCAGCGATTTCATACGGGTGAAGAGCTCAGGTACGACGCTCAGAGACGAAGCAGAATTTTAAACAGAGTTTTATACCAAGAGACCCTCCAGAAATACAAAATAATTCTAAATGTTAACGTACAATTCAGAATAAATGATTAACAACAGTTTCACACTTTTTTAGTCCAGTACTCTTTCACCAGAATGGCCTAGTCAATTGCAGGGAACTAGTGTCGTTCGTCATAAGGTACGCCAAGATGCCTGCAAACAGACGAGCCTGTCTCACACGACACTCACACCATTTATCGTCACTGAGACCGCAATAATTCGCATTAGCCTAGCACCTTCAGCTTGTTCAGGGTCTTCCAGTTCCCCTACGAGAGATGTCCTCCTGCTGTTAGCGTCTGCCGTCCATTTTCCCCCTGGACACCTAGTTTTCCGCAGCTCATTTCGACGTGGTTCTGCTGAAGTTGGAATTGATGTTATTCTGAGAAGGAAGTCGTTCCTTGATTTATTATGTTGTTGTGGTCTTCAGTCCGCAGACAGCTTTGTTGCAGCTCTCCACGTTACCCTGTACTGTGCAAGTCTCTTCATCTAAAGAATAAGTTCGGCAACCTACATCCTTTCGAATCTGCTTACTGTAATCGTCCCTCGGTCTCCCTCTCCGATTTTTACACCACACACTTCCTTCTAATGTCGACGATTCCTTGATGTCTCAGAATGTGGCCCACCAATCTATCCCTCCTCTTAGTCAGGATATTCCATAAACTCCTTTTCTACCCAATTCGGTTAAGCATCTCCTCTTTAATTACGTGATCTACCCATCTAATTTTCATAATTCGTCTTTAGCACCACATTTCAAACGCTTTTATCATCTGTTTGTGTGAAATCCTTATCGTCCACGTTTCACTCCCATACAATGCTACACTCCAGACAAATGCTTTCAGAAAGGTCTTCCTAAGATTTAAATTAATATTGGAAGTCAACAAGTTTCGCTTCTTCAGAAACGCTTTTTTTCCCATAGACATTCTGCATTATGTATCTTCTTTGCTTCGGACATCAGAAGTTATCTTGCTACCCAAATAACAAAACTCATCTACTACTTTCATTGTCTCATTACCTAATGTAATTCCTTCAGCATCGCCTGATTTTCTGACGCTACATTCCATTATCGTTGTTTTACTCTTGTTGATGTTCATCTTATAACCTCTTTTCAAGACATTGTCCATTCCATTCGATTGCTGTTCCAGATCCTTTGCGGTCTCTCACGTAATTACTATGACATCGGCAAACCGCAAAGTTTTTTCACCCTGAACTTTAACTCCCTCTCTAAATTTTTCTTTGCATTCCTTCACTGTTTACTCAATGTACAGATTGAACAACATTGGGGAGAGGCTACAACCCTTACTCCCTTCCCAACATCTGCGTCCCTTTCATGCCCTTCGACTCTAATAACCGCTGTCTGGTTTTTGTATAAGTTGAATATAACTTTTGTTCCCTATATTTCACCCTTGTAACCTTCAGAATTTGAAAGAGTTTATTC
Source organism: Locusta migratoria (assembly GCA_026315105.1). Lineage (NCBI taxonomy): Eukaryota > Metazoa > Arthropoda > Insecta > Orthoptera > Acrididae > Locusta > Locusta migratoria. The sequence goes on along the minus strand of CM048745.1, from coordinate 710,412,740 downwards.
CAGTCGACATTGTCTAAAGCTTTATTATGTAAAACAGCCAATATCGCTAAATATCTTTACTAAAAAGATGGGTTTCGACGTATCAAACTGCCGTCATCACATCGAAGGAAGATATGTTTGACATTTGATTTTTAATGCGACATGCTAACAATAATGTTGGTGAAACGATTTAAAATGTTAGTGATGCGTAGGATAAAATGAAAGATCCAATGACGGCCGAAACCGGTTATCTTATTAATTAGCAATCTTGGCTCTTTTATTGCACTAAACTAGCTTATAAACCAGGTTTTCCACATGTCTTATATTGGAAACGAAAATAATAATTCGGAAGTGATTCCATCTTCATGTATACATGAATTTAGCTTACAAACTATGAAACAGAAAACAAAGAAATATGTAGCTCAATTAACAATGTTAGTTCCTTTTTGTCTTGTTTTTCCCACAGTTGCTATATTATATTATAGTGTAGATATTTAGGTTATACGTCTAAGCAACTGATTAATAATATTGACATATGCATTTCGCCTTTATTTGGCAGGCATCATCATACATAATCATGTATATATTACAGGCCACTGATGATGCCTTCCAATAAAGGTGAAATGCATATGGAAATAAAAGCTATTATTAATCTCTTACATAGACGGACAACCTAAATATCTACACTATACTATAATACAACTGAATATTTATGACATCATATATCCTTGACTATGTGTCCTACAATAATATAACTTTCCAGATTTGTACAGTGTAATATTAGGCAACTGTTTGCGATGAATAAATAGTGGATGAATGAAGCTTCGTAAATGATGCGTCGTCTGATGGAAAAATTTTTGTTTCTCATTGTTTATGCCGTCATATCTCATGAACTATGTGTCGTAGGTATTTTGTAACCGCACAACGATTGCTGTCTGATAGTAAGCAAGATGTGTACAAAGTTTTGTTGAAATTGGTCCATTTTTTTACGAGAAGATGTGGTAAAATAGTGCATGATGTAGCAGTTACTGGGAAATTTCTTTGCTTATAACGTCATACATCTGAAATATGTGTCGTTCTAAATTGTATGGACGGTACATTCAGTGGTATGTTTGCCTAATGTCTGCAAAATATATGGTGAATTGTGTTAGTAGTATAGACGTAACAAATCGAAACTTCATGTGTGTTGATGCAATTTTTCATGAACCAAACTGTTTATGACTTTATATCTCTTGAACTATATGTCGAAGTGTGTTACAGTATTCAGTGGTATGTATGTGTACTGTCTGTCAAATGTCTCGCGAATACATTTTCCAGTGTAGAAGTAATAACTTGTAAAATGCCGTAGATATATCTCATGAATATCGGAAAAGTAATAACGAATTTTTTTTTCTTTTCATCATTTTGTTGGGGTTTACATCGAGAAAAAGTTTGTTAAAGATTTGAAATTATGTCCAAAGTTTATTGCAAGTCACTAAGTGCTCTCATTATGAAATTTTTGACCAATAAAAACACGCTAACACTTGCCACAACATGGGAAAGTTTTCATTGTTAATGACGTGATATCGAGTGAACTATGTATCGTAGAAGAATATTTGTACCAAATTTGGTTGAAATCAGACCTTTAGAAGCAGATGTAGAATATTGTCGTTATGATGCTGCCATTTTTGACGACTGTCATTGTTTATGACGTCATACGTTGGTACTTATATGTCGTAGGTGGTTCTTATCCCGACATCGATTGTTCCTGATAGTAAGGATCATATGTACGAAGTCTGATTGAAATCGGTCCAATTGTTTAGGCAGAGATGTGGAACATACATAATTACAGCCTATTTTATAAGATGTATAGATTAATGGACCAGATTCCCTACCCCTTCCCCCTAAGTACAAAAGTCCGAAATTACATGAAAACTTCATTTCAGGTCCCTAACTACACCCATTATCCAATAATGTGTAGTGCTCTTTTGTTTTTTGGCCAGGAATCTTCGTGGACGTACGGTAACAATTCACCAAAGTTTCATTGCAGTCGAATGAATGGTTTATGAACACATGGAGGACATACAGCCAATGAAATGATACACTTTCTGCGGAGCTATGGACATAGTTTATTGTATCATTTTGCTTTTGGAAAAAGGAAATAGGAAAAGGAAAAAGTTACAGCACAAAGATATAATTTTTTAAATGGAACAATAGTTTTTTCTATTCTCACGGCATATGCCGAGGCTGCTTCAGTGTCATCGTGTCGGCACTCGCCGAGCATCAGCAACGTGTCAACGTTCTCGTTGTTCGTGTATGCCATCGTCATCCGATGTCAGTAACTGTGGTATATTGAGCCTCGGTTGTCTGTATGGCTCCAACTGTCGGGTATACGGCCGTGAGCGGCTTCTCGCTCCGTGACACCGGCGACGTTACAACTCGGCCGCACACATTTAGAAGGCGCATTGCATTATGCGCAGCGTTTGTGGTATCTGCCCCTGAAACTTTGATGGGTTGTAGCTCCCAAGCTAACAGTGATAGGAATGTAGTTTAAATTTATTTGGACGCAGCTGGTTTCAACGAATCCAATGCACGATAGAAAAAACTATTGTTCCATTTAAAAAATTATATCTTTGTGCTGTAACTCTTTAGAAAATGATACAATAAACTATGATCATAGCTCCGCAGAAAGTGTAACATTTCTTGTGTTGACCCACCGCATTAAAATTTCCCGTCACCTATTATTTTATAAGTTACAGAGGCATCCACACTTAGTTCAAATGTTCATATGTTTGTATAGCTTACGGGACTTAACTACGGGGTCATCAGTCCCTAAACTTACAAACTACTTACGAACTAACTAATACTAAGGAAGGACGGCACAAATATCCATGCCGGAGGGGGGATTTGAACCCCCGACCGTAGTGGCCGTGCAGACCGTGACTGGAGCGCCTTAGTCCCCTCGGCCACCGCGGCCGGCACACACTTAGTGAAACACCCTGTATATATATATATATATATATATATATATATATATATATATATATATATATATATATAACGTACGTAATAGCAAATCAAGGAGGAACAACCATTGTCCCTATAGCCACGAACACCGTATACGGAGCACAGCACACGTCCTCCGCGCATCTGCTCTTCCGCTGTTTTCTCTCCTGCAGAACACACTGTTCCAGTCTGGAGGAACTCCGCTCATACTAAGGAAGTTGATGCGGCTCTTCATGGGTCATGGTGCGTAGTCACAGGATACGTAAGACCAACTGGTTCATTAATACTTTTCCACTCATGTGTATAGAACCGCTAAGGAAACAGGTAGCACTGGAGGTTGAAAAGAAAAAACTAGAAACATATCCAAGGCCTGATCATCACGGCTCAAACCAAAGAAATTAATGTGTGCAATTTAATTTTGTGACCAAGGGCTGCATTTTTATCCTTTGACTTTGTAACGGTCGCTGACATTAACAGCTATGTTCAAAATTTTAAGAATGTAATACCTTTTGTTTCCCTTGATCCGATTGCCAACAGGTAAAATTTCTGTGGCCTCCACTTACACTAAAGTTATTTGTGAAGATTCCATAAACGTTCGTCAAATAGTTTTTGAAATTAGCATGCTGAAGCTTTTAATTACCTTGTGTACTTTTTTCCAAGATCCGAGTTATGAAGTAATCTCTTTACGTTGCTCCGAACTATATTGAACTTACCAATGGAAACTTAACCGAATGTTGTTGAGAAGCTTAGCTGGTTAATATATTAAGAGGCTGACCCGCCGGTGTTGAAACTTTATTATTGATATGTACAAAAATATCACGTCAATCCGTTTAGCGTTTTTCTAGTTCACGTCTTTATCGACGAAAATTGCTGCCACAAAAGACACTCTGGGAAGGGTAAGTACTGAAGGTATGAAATGGCCGGCATATTCTTCGGATTAATGTTTCTGTTCCTTAGCAATTGTCAGGCAGTGTACCTATCGTATGTTAGGGGAGAGCGGGGCTAAAAGTTCTTATTGTTAGTTAACCTGAAAAATTAATTAAAAATTCTTGATTTTATTTTAGCTACCTCGGAAACGGCTCTAACGATTTCTATGAAGTTTTGTATTAACTTTTTTTTTCTTTTGAAGTTCACCTACATAGTTGTATTTTCTAAAATTAAAAATATGTAAAAAATTAATTTTATATTCTTCGGATCACAGAAGATATTTAAGCCTCGAGAACGCGGTGAGTAGCACTATGTACCACTACGTAACAGGAAAGAAATACCCAAGAAACGCTCGGTCACCTGATATTAATTTCTAATATCTTTAGTGGGAAAAATAAGAACTTACCCCGACTTGGGGTAAGTTGTTAACAAGGTGGGTGGGTTGTTTCCACAGTTCTTTTAGCTATTATTTGTGAAATAAAAAACAAACTATTTCACCATGTCTGTTTATTTAAGTTATAATCAACAAAGTTGTAGGAAGCATCAGATGATACTTTGTATGTTATATAACACGGAACCGTAATTTTTATTTAAACAGTTACTAGCTCTTTGGTGATTAATAACTTGTAATTACTCAGCCTTGAATTTATGTCATATTAGCCTTGATTTAGACTGAAAATATCACTCATATTGCCGTCATAGGCAGGAAACATATATCCCTGTAATTAATTAATTATAAGAAGATATGGTATATCACTCTCGCAGTTCGGGGATAGGTTAATAAGGCATGATTCAGCCTACATCTGGAATGGTCGCAATTCGTACATTGTAGTCACTGACCTCAGAACATTAGACAATATTTCTCTATCCTCTTAACTCCCAGACATCCACTACTCGTTTGAAAAATCTGTCGTTTAAAAGACTTCCCCTTCCCTTTGCCTTTTCCTCATCTATTTTCTTACGTTGTTATACCGGTCCCTTTTCATTTACTTTCATCTCGTTTTCGTTGTCGATGTTCACTTTTCTTTTCTTGCTTTGCTCTTCTGTAAAGGTTTGTTTATTCTTGTATATCGGTTAAAATAGCGGACTTTCTAAGACGTCTGTTTGTTCAAATATTTGCGGCGCTTCGAAAAAGATTTTACTGCTTCTGGAGAGAGAGAGGATCTCCGAGTTGTTCATCTATGACACCAGAAGATGAAGGCACATTAACATACCCTGATTGCCTGGCACTTGATAGATTTGTCCCTTATCTGTACTAACGTTTCCAGTTTCAGATTAATTATTGTCTATGCTAGTAAGAGTCTCTGATGCTGTTCCCGTTGCTCAATGCATCTGCTGCTTCTTTGCATCAACTCCTATGACATAGAACCTCCTGCTCTTTTTCAGGTATACGTCATACTGCAAAACAAATAACAGCATTCATATTCCATTGGTGGCACAAACAAAAAGCGACAAGTTGTTCCGAGATCAGATCTAGTCGCTAAAAAACTGTCGTAATAAAAGCAATATATTTGTTACGTTACGACGCATAAGTAATTTACGTATTGGGTATCAAAGCCAAGAGCATTAAGGCGCTATGCTCCGATGCGCGAGGCCGCTTCCCGTCGGGGGTCCGACTCCCACTCTCGGGCATGGATGTTTGTGTCGTCTTTAGTATAAGGTAGTTCATAAGTAGTTTGTAAGTTTAGGGACTGATGATCCCGCAGTTAAGTCCCTTAAGCTTAACAAGTATTTGAATATTTTTGAACATTTGAAAAATTATTTCAATGGAACACTAGAGGCTAATGGTTAAAATTCCTGAGTTAGATCCAAAATAGCAATTACGTAAATATTCGCTTACGTGGACCAGCGACGCACGTGCTGTCGTCCAGTTGTTTTGGAGACCAAAAGCCTGTTTACAAAGGCAACCGTCGGTGCACTGTGGCGTTTCTTTTTTCAACCTGTTTACGTAATATTCATATCTCTTTCCCTCGCAGACTAAATTCCATAAGAAAACTTACCAGGGTAACGTCTAGCGCCGCTCTCCTTTCTCTTTACACGGGGTATGTAGGAAACGAAACAACATTCTAGAGGCTCAAAAATAACCAATTTTACCAAATGAAAGTCCTAGATAATTTGGTGTTTCATGTCTCTTATTTTTTTTTTTTTTTTTTTTTTAATAATGCATTTGTCAGTATTATTATGATGGGGATGTTTGTCCGTATGTGCAACTACCAATAAGAAGCGACTTTTTTTTTGTTACCGTACGCGTTTTGTTTTATTGATAGTAAAACATCTTCAGTGGTCTGAAATGATAGGTATATACAATTTGTTTTGCTATGTGGATCAAAAACAGTTCTTTAGCAGGACATATAAAGTACTGTTTGGCTACTTAGGGAAAGTTATGGTGAAAAAAATAAGTACACGTGTGAAAAGCGTAAATATGAACAGTGTAGCAGTGAAAGTGGAGATTAGGAGAATAGTAGTGATTCGAATTGAAGAACCTACAGTACTGCAGGAAACAAAATCGGTACTGCATGATGTAATTTGAAAGCCAGGACCAAAAGTATCCCAAAGGAACCAAACAGTACACTGTATGTCCGGCTAAAGAATTGTTTTCGATCCACATACCGAAACAAATTGTGAATATCTACATTACAAACAAATGAAGATGTTTTACTATCAATAACACGAAACGCGTCTGGTAACAAAGTTCGATTCTTATTTGTAGTCGCATAGACGGACAAACATCCCCATCATAAATTCCGGGTGATCAAAAAGTCAGTATAAATTTGAAAACTTAATAAATCACGGAATAATGTAGATAGAGAGGTAAAAATTGACACACATGCTTCGAATAACATAGGGTTTTATTATAACAAAAAATAAATAAAAAATAACAAAAAAATAAATTAATTAATTAAAAAAATTCACAGAAATCTCTTGCGCTCTTCGTTTGGTGATGATCGTGTGCTCAGCTGCCACTTTCGTCATACTTGGCCTCTCAGGTCCCCAGACCTCAGTCCGTGCGATTATTGGCTTTGGGGCTACCTGACGTCGCAAGTGTATCGTGATCGACTGACATCTCTCGGGATGCTGAAAAACAACATCCGACGCCAATGCCTCACCATAACTCCGGACTTGCTTTACAGTGCTATTCACAACATTATTTCTCGACTACAGCTATTGTTGAGGAATGATGGTGAACATATTGAGAATTTCCTGTAAAGTACATCATCTTTGCTTTGTCTTAATTGGTTATGCTAATTATTGCTTTTCTGATCAGATGAAGCGCCATCTGTTGGACATTTTCGAACTTTTTTCTTCTTTTCTTTTTGGTTCTAATAAAACCCTATATCAGTCGTAGCATGTGTGTAAATTTATACGTCTCTATCTACATTATTCCGTGATTGATTAAGTTTTCAGATTTATACTGACTTTTTGATCATCCGGTAAGTCTGTCAGGTATAGATGTGGGAGTTGCCTGAACTTCAGGGAAGCTAGAGATTAAACAGGAAAGGCTCGACAGTTAACGAATCCCTTCTATTAGAAATCTACCAATATTAAATTGTATTAAAATATTACTTTCAGTGAAACAGAAAAATGAACCTGTTGGAAATTCTGGAAATCCACAAAAATACGAACATTTTTGTTTTGTTTTTTATTCTTATAAAACCGCATGTCATTTGAAACATATGTGTCAATCTTTACCTCTCTATCTACGTTATTCCGTGATTTATTAAGTTTTCAAATTTATACTGACTTTTTGATCAGCCGGTATGTAAGCAACTGAGGACGTCATGGCAACACAAATGAAGCATTTGTCAGTAGTTCGAAGAGGGAATATATATGGCTAAAATTGTCCATACAGAGGTCTCTCGTTCAGAGATGAAGAGTTAACAGGCTGTCGAACAGTGCATGCTAGCAGGTGTGACTGACACTTGAACCATTAGCACGCTGCATTCTAATTGGAGCGCTATTTGTCCCCACTCGATTGCAACGTAACGCCAAATTTCCGGCCTCGGTGCGGTAATATATGGGCCCACAAAGTTAAAATGGGGCGGTGTCCGCGCCCGGCGCCGCTCACAGGTATCGGTCAAAGGCGATCCATTTATCACCCACCCCCATATTTTATGTTGCCGTGAATAATCACGCTTTCGGTCTCACATAACGGAAATTTAGGAACAATTTTCCGGCGCCGGTTCTAAGCACTTTGTCATGGACCGAGCGCCTCCGGCTCTGGGGCGGTTTGCGGGCTACGTAACGGCATTTGCCGGCCACTGTGTAATCCGGTCATTGATAACGTGTGCGAAACGTGCATCGGAATTGGAATGTTCGTTCATAAATGGCTCGAAAGTTTCGTAATTTCAATTCCTTGGATCCGTTAAAACGAAACCCCAATGGTGTTCATTTTCCGAATGAAGCTATATGTACAGTTCTAGAGGTGAATGACTAAATAAATGATTTGTGTTATCTCTATATATAAAAGGAAATGTCCCGACTGACTGACTCATCATCGCCCAGCCCAAACTACTGAAGATAGAAACTTGAAATTTGTGGAGGTTCTTGATCTTACTCTGTAGGCGTCGATTAAGAAGCGATTTTTCGATATTCCGTCCGTAAGGGGGTGAAATAGGGGATGAAACGTTTTTTGAAAATACGTAGCTATTTAGCTAATTTTGAAGCTAGAACTACAAAATTTCGGATTTTAATTCTGGGTTCGAATTTAAAAGACACGTGTTTCGGCATTTTTTGAAATTCGACAAATAAGGGGGTAAAATACGTGACGCAAAAAAATTGATTTTCAAAAATATGTTGCTGTTAACTCACATTTTAACCTACAACTAGAGAAACTTCGGATATGGAATCTTGGTCAGAATTAAAAACCCATGATTTTTTAGTATTTTTGGAAATTCAACAAATAAGAGGGTGAAATAAAGGATCAAAAATTCTTTTTGAAAACACGTTGCTAGTGATACAATTTTGAAACCAGAGCTGCAAAAATTGACATTTGTATAGTTGGTTAGACGTTAAAAAATATGTGTTTCGGTATTTTTGGAAATTCAACCATCAACGGGGTTAAATTGGAGATGGGGTGTTTTTCGAAAATATGTTGTTATTGAGGCAATTTTGAAGTTAGAACTACAAGTTTCCGGATTTGGATTCGGGGTTCGAATTTAAAAGAAACGTGTTTCGGCATTTTTTGAATAAGGTGGTAAAATAGACGCAAAAATTGATTTTCAAAAATATGTTGCTGTTAACTCAAATTTCGAGCTATAACTACTAAACTTAGGATATGGACTCTTGATCAGGATTAAAAAGACACGTGTTGCGGTATTTTCAGAAAATTAATCAATTAGAGGATGAAATAGGTAATGAATTTTTGTTTTTTGTTTTGTTTTGAAAAGACGTTGCTACTAAGCCAATTTTGAACCCATAACTACAAAAAATGATATTTGCATACTTGGTTGGAAATTCCGATTCAGACTCTAGGTCAGATTCTTTTTGAAAATACGTTACTATTGGGACGATTTTCAGGCTAGAGCAACGGAAATTAATATTTGGCCTGTTGACCAATTGAAAAAGAAAACGAAAGTATTTAGGTATGTTTGGAATTTCACACATCAAGGGGGTGAAAGAGGGGATGAATAGATATTTGAAAAAATGTTACTATTAAGGCAATTTCGTAGCTACAACTACATAAATTGGTGTATGGATTCTCGGTTACAATCAACTGGTGCAGTCCAACCAGCCTACGCATGCGAAGCAGCGGGAGTTCAGCTAGTTGTAATTATAAAGGAATAATACAGCATCATACAAGCTTTATTTCGTTTGTAAGAGTTAACGATAACTATTGAACATCAGGCGTTAATATAGAAGTAGATTCGATTTGAAATGATAGCTTTTGGTTGCGGTGGTCTATGTTTGTGCCAGTTACAATGACGCCAAGCGTGAAGTACAGAATCGTCAGATCTGAGAAAGAAAGTATTAAATGTTTCACGCATAGCCAAAGTACAGCTAAGTAAGGTTAATGAAAATGCTTAAATAGAGCGAAAGCTTTATTACTAGAAACTTTAGCGACTTGCGTTTATAGATTTCCTTTTACTACATTCAGAAATCATTTTATTCTAAACAGGAGCTTAGAGAAACTTTTTATCAAAGTGAAAAAGATAAGAAAATTACTGACTCCACTCGGTTAAACAATTATGGAATAATGATTTGTAATATCGATTACCATAGTAGTGTGTAAAGACTTGTGATGCAATCTTATAAGAATTAATAGTACGTACGATGCCACGAGGCAATAGGCGCGTAGTCTAAGGCGTCATGCTACAGATTACGTGGCCGCTCTCCGACTGAGTAAGTTAATGTTAGTTTCTTAGTTTGTGAGTCTATGAACAAATATATGTAGCAGTTTAGTTTCCCAGGTTCACAAACATTTGAACATTTGAGTAATACGATATTGACGAAACATAAGATACATAATTAAAATTATTTACACGAAAAAATAAGTTATTATAAAAAGAAAAATAAATTAACTGAATCAGCCAAATCTCTATTCAAACACTTCTCGACACTGCTCTTTGCATCAGTAAATACGTTCAAATAATAGTTGATAAAACTCTTCTGGGTATTGGACCGCATCGTCAACATATGAAATATTTCACCGACGTTTCGGCCACTATTACAAGCGGCCATCTTCTGCGTGATACGTTTGTGGCCGCTTGCAATAGTGGTGGAAACGTTGGTGAAATATTTGATATATTGACGATGCGGTCCAATACCCAGAACAGTTTCATCGACAATGACAACGGCCGCGGAAGCATTCTTTTATATTTACATTAAAATGTTTGATTAATATGGAAATTCTCCACAGAGATGATACATTATTATTCAGAAGAGATGGTTGGCTGGCCAGTACTTACCTTTTTGCTGAACTGCTGATAGTTACACTTTGGAACTGTGTTCCTTCTTCAGGTGGAGAGAAAGGAGAAAAAAGGAATGGGAAAGGAAGGGAAAGGTAATTCACGACATAGGTCAGGAGGATGGTATTAGGATTGTGGAAGTCAGAGATACTGTGTTTTTCGTGTAACAGAATCGAGACGTTTCACAAACCGGATGTTGACGATGTTTTACATCGGAAAAAAAAAAAAAAAAAAAAAAAAACCTTTCGTTCTCCACTCCGAGGAGTGGAGTGGGCTGTTTGAGATCCGGCCCATAAAGAGTCGCGGTTCTATTCAGCCAATTATCAGACAAGCCGATAGTGGGGCAAAGGGGGGACCCCAATTGGGAATAAGTGGGAGGGGCTTACCAGCTCCGGCATACGCCTTACAACCAAGGAAAACCTCCCGAAAACCTTGGTCGGAACCAGGGGATTCGGACCAATTTAATTTATCTCTGGGACGTTGCCCAAGGCTACAAATGGATCATTGGGAGAGCTCGAGTGCACTCACGACAATCAAGGATCACGTAGAGATCAGCTCGTCCAACAGTGGGCAATCTTTCACCCTAGAGGAACCGCACCCGTGAGCACGGTATCCTCTGCGTGTTACATCGACCTCTCGTTGTCAGAGATATCGATATACGTCACTCAGTTTACCTGCGAGATGATACATGAAACACATTTAAGGTTTGCTCTAGTAATTACCTATCATTTGCGTGAGTCGATACAGATTCTCTGATACATATTTGCTGTTCTCGATGACCCCAACACATTTTTGGTATCACATTTCATTTCCCAAAATTATGAAACTGGACTTACATTCACTTGTGCGGGTAGCTATTTTACTTTAAATACATATCATTTACAATAAAGGAAATTACCAAAGTCATTTTACAGGAGTCAGCCCAAACGTTAGGATTTTTTGAGAGTATGGTCAACAGTCTGTCAGTGTCTCCTACCCCATAATGAAAAGATTGGCGTTCAAACGAGATAATGTGCTCACATAATAAAATCTTAAAAATAGCGCGTACTGAAGTTGTTGTTGAAAGTTATTATATACAGTGGGCCTCTCCTAATACTTGCTGAATAAAAAGTTGATTTTATTATTCCATATATAACAGACATAATTTCCTAGAAGAAATTAAAGTTCAGGGTGAAGAATTAAAAACATTGCGTTTTGCCGACAACATAGTTATTCTGTCAGAGACAGCAAAGGACCTGGAAGAGCAGTTGGACGGAATGGACAGTGTGCTGAAATGTGCATATAAGATGAACAGTAACAAAAGCAAAACAAGGGTAATGGAGTGCAGTCTAAGAAAAGCAGATGATACTGAAGGAACTAGATTAGGCAACGAAACAATACAGGAGGTAGATGAGTTTTGTTACTTGGGCAGTAAAATAACAAATGATGGTCGCAGCACAGAGGATATAAAATGCAGAATGGCAATGGGAAGAAAAGCATTCTTGAAAAAGAGAAATTTGTTAACATCGAATATTGAGCCTAAGGAAGTCCTTTCTGAAGGCATTTGTGTGGAGTGTTGCCTTGTATGGGAGTGAAACATGGACGATAAACAGTGCGGACAGGAAGAGGATAGAGGCTTTTGAAATGTGGTGCTACAAAAGAATGCTAACGATTAGGTGGGTGGATCGCGTAACGAATGAGGAGGTACTGAACAGAATTGGGGAGAAAAGGAATTTTTGGCATACCTTGACTAAAAGAAGGTATCGATTGGTAGCACACATTCTTAGACATCAAGGAATTGTGAATTTAGCATTGGAGGGTAGTGTGTGGGGTAAAAACAAGAGATGGATACAGTAAGAAGATTCAAACAGATGTAGGTTGACGTTCTTTTGTGGAGATGAAGAGGCTTGCTCAGGATAGGGTATTGTGGAGAGCTGCATCAAACCAGTCTCCGGACTGAAGACCACAACAACAACAATTTCCTATTAAAATAACTCGCTATTGCAAGACTCGTTCTAATTCCTCCGTAATGTTAACTTTCCCATTGACTCATATTCACACCTTAAGATCTAACGGGTCATTGCCGCCTTTCATCCAAACGTGTTATGCAACATTGCTTAAGAGTATGGAATATTATTGATAACTACAGTACCTTAATTTCTTACAATGAAATGCAGTTTATACACAGCAGGCAAGATGAAGAGATATACTTTTTATCTTCTTATTGCAAGTTACCTTCAATGGATGATGAAAGCAACAGTACGATCTCAAACCATTTTTCTCACGTATAGGCCCACGTTCTAATGATGTATATCTGTGGGAAGCATAGGCTTCCGCAGCCATATCGCAAACAATGAAATTCTTCAGCGTGTAAGCCCGCATTATAAGTCTATAAAACTGTGTGTGCAGGTGTTGCCAGTGCCCTCCTCTGGCTATTGGTCAAATATCCAGAGGAGAGCCAGTTGTTTACAATGGCCCTGATGTCGGACAGTTTTAATGATTAATAGTGTGGTCTCACACCAGGAAGAAATTGTCTGATTAAATTATGTCTGGAGTGTAACCATATCGCGAATCAATCTAATAATCTAGATGTCATTAATGAGCAATTTCCCGAAATTCAGACATTTCTTCTGTCACATAAGTTCAAATAATTATTCTTCGGCACTATGTATAGAAAAATGTATTGGAAATTCCGAAATAATGTACTTTACTGTCTTGCGGCCTTTTAAACTAACCTAGATGAGTAATTTTAGTTTCCATGGAATGAGATATTTGTGACTAATTTCTTGTGTTTCCGTTCAGATTCTCTCTAGAAAGAGTTCTCTGAAAATTATCTTCTGCTTCCGAAAATCTGAAATGTTAGTTGTCAACAACACGTTTCTCTGCGTATCTTACCTAATTTGAGTGTTCATTTAATTTTGATAGACTTACGATAATCTTCCACAGGTCTACATATAAAATTAAGTACAACTTCATCGTTTAAAATCTCTTCCTGGCGCCATAAGCAGTGTTTTCCATTCTTTGGTGCCTGCCTTCTAGTGTGAGACTTACTTATTACTTTTACAGCAGTGAATCTCAACTGATAGATGCTTTACCAAGCCAACCACAAATTAAGTGAAAAGTAGCAACAAAAAAGCTACAGTCGTTTCAATATTCGATTATCTGTAAGTAATATAACTAGCAAAAGTTCTATTAATTAACTACTAAAAACAAAGATTAATCGCTCTGCATCTTGTCTGTACGACTGGTATATTCAAGAGGACTGTGGTCAAGCAGTCGAAAGCAGTCGTGACTTTAAAAAGAAACTGGCGAAGGTAAATAGTGCCGACATTTTATTCAAAAGTACTGTGGTGAATCAAACCTCTCCCTGAATAACTCCCACACTGCAATAAATTAAATTAAAAATATAATGAGAAATTTTGGAACTATACTGGTATTGAAATTTGTTTCAAGGGGTTGATTTGAGAACAGAACAGATTGCACAGAGGATTACCACATGAAATTATTTATATTTATTGAAAGATTAGCTAAAAACCCGGTGTTGCCCGGGTATTTATTTATTTATTCCTGCCTTGAATTAGTACTTCTTCTATCCCTTCTCTCTGTCCATCTCCTTTTTTCTAAAAACATGTTATATTGATTGAAGAATATATAAAATATAAGGCTGCCTTGTATAATGTACAAAATTATACGTGCTGTATCCAAATAAAGAAAGATAGCTATGAAAATACAAATAGCATATAGAATTCGCACGATCTCATATTTATTGAGTCATACTTTGTAAAATTGAATAATTTTTGATGTATATATTTGTGTAAGTGCTGTATGTCTGTAACATCTGTTGCGAATATAATTAGTAGTAAAGAAGTAATAGATTAAAACTTGGTACGTGATAGGGCGGTTTTCTATTAATGTAACGTGCTCGTATCTCATTAACTACGTGTCGTACTGTGATACAATTTGGAAGGTACATTCAGCTATATTTGTATATACTGCCTAAAATTTCCTGCGCTAAAACAACTTGTAGTGCAGAAATTATAAGTTGTAACGTCATAACGAATGCCGCAGTTTTAATCCATGAACAGCGGAAAAGTAGTAAGCGAGAAACTTTCTTCCTTTGATGATTTTGCTACGGTTGTCAGCGAGAAAAAGTTCTATAAAGATTTGAAATTATTTTCAAAGTAGGTTACAAATCGCTAAGTACTATCATTCGCATACAGTGTGTGAATAAATTCTCGTCGCAATACGTGACAGTTTCTTGCAACTATATTGTCGTGAGTGAGTGTCCTTTTGCTTTTATATAAATAGAGATTAAGAAAACAGCTTGCTTAATTTTGGATACAAGAAAAAAATAAATAGTAACATGAACATCTATAAAGCTAACTTTATTTGATGCAAGGGCATGCTTTATGCGACAGCTTTACGTCATCTACAGCGAAATTCTTGTGAGCGGTAGACTTCTTTTCCTTTCATCATTTTGTGTGTGGGGAGGTGGGGTGGGGTCAGTTACAAAACGCTTCATAAACGTCCGAAATTACATGCAAACTTTGTTGCTGGTCCCTAACTATTCTCATTTTCAAATCATTGACTCATAAATCTGAATATTCTCACGCGGTGGCCTCTCATTATTTATGGTGTCATCTCTAATGAGCTATGTGTCGTACTCTTTTGTTTTTTGGCCAGGAACCTTCGTGGGCGTACGGTGAACAGTTGACCAAAGTTTTGTTGCAACTAATGGTTTATGAACATATAAATGACAAACAAACAAACATTCAGTTTTGTATATATAGATTTGAAAACAATAAGTTCTCAGGGCCGATTTGACTGGGCATGGACAGGACTCGGAGATTAACGGGGAAGGGGAAGTAATTTCCTGTCTCGCCAACATTGACATTACGTGGGCGTCAGGCGATGTATCGGCGCGGCGCGGTGTGGCTGCGCGGCTGTGGCGACGTCATAGCATGCGTCGCTCTCCGTTCCGCGGCTCTGCGGCTATGCGGCGCAGCGCGAACCCAGAGCGAAGACGTCAAAGTCCCTCGTCTGCTATGGCGGCAGCTGCTTGCATGTCTTCTCGCTTCACCGGCGACGGACCCGGTGGTTTCTCACCAAGTCCCCTCTCGCTCTCCAGCTACAGCCTCTCCTCCAATTTTTGGTCTTTTTGGCTCTGTGATTGGTGGGTTGGTTTGTGGAATGTCATCCAATAGCTGATCGCCGTTTTCACGACCACGCCCCTCAGTCCCCGGTGAAAATTTTCTGTGAGCTGAGACTTGCGAATTGGTGTCATCCCCACGTTTCAAGCGTCCTTATCTTTCCCATTCCTTCTAGGTTCGAGAAAACAGTTCTTTGTGGCATCTGTGATAGGCCTGTCTGGTATGCCACTTGTCAGGGTCCTTCTCCCTGGCCGGAAACATTGTTTTGGTGGAACCACTTTATCTATACTGCAAGACTGGCTCTTTCCAACTCACGCACGTGTGCACTGCAGGGATTTGGTTGTCTTCTTCCTGTCTGCTGACGTCAACGGTTTATCTGCAATGCCATCGCTGTTTTTTGGAAACGACTCGTCTGGATTCTGCAGACAAGGGCATTCTCTACACAAGCGCTATCGTGTCCATTTAGTTGTAAGGACCTCTCGCCCCTGCGTCCGCTGTCGCCATTTATCTGCACGTTCCTAAAGTCAGGCTGGTTTCGCCGTGTACAATCTTACGAGAAAGCCACGGCAATTGGCAGGCTGCCCCCTGGAGAGAACGCGGCGGCCGCTGGCGAAGGTGAAAGTTGGGTCGCTTCCTGCTGGCTCCCTCTCCACTCCTCAGGCAGGCGGGACGCTAGCATGGCGTCACGAAACAGAGCACCCCTGTCCGAAATATTACAGTACAATAAAACATTGAATACTTGTAAACCAAAAATGTATTTTGTGGTTCATCATGTCAAAGAAATTTCGTAATAGATTGATACATTCTGGCATTCTGCTCCAAGAACTACATAGAGTAGCGCAATACATAAATAAAAGAGATTCACTATGAATTAATTATGCCAATTGCTTGCTAATCGATCAATGTGATGTGAATGTAGGGAAAAATCACACTCGTGTGTTTTACCGCCCACTTTAGGGTTTCCTATGTTTTGTGATTTTTGCAAATACACCGAACAAGAATACAGAAACAAATAATATCGAACAAACTGTACAAAAATAAAATACTTATATTATTTAAATTTTTAATATTTTATACTGGAAATATTTGCAACTGTCCACTAAAAAGCAGGCTAGTGACACTTTTATACTCTCTTTTACTTTTTTAAATTTTATTTTATAAAATTACGGCAGTAATACATATATTACTGGGAAACGTTTGGAAATTACGCTTTTCATCCCAATAATTATAAATCATGATTACTGATAATGAGTCACGATTATTTAATAAAATTTCAATTACTTTATTTTTAAAAAAATAAATAAAATGTATGTTCCTAAGATACGTTGTCGTTAAATGTATTATCAAACTATTCTTCGAACTTCGATTACATTGCTTACAGAAGACATTATGAGGACAGAGCACTATAGAATTTCAGAATAGGAAAAACAAATTGTAACAAAAGTTAAACGATATTAAATTGTGAACAACTTTAGCTTGATTTTTTTAAGTCCTATTGCGGAGATGGCGCATATTGCCGCCGTCTAGCGGCGTCTGGATATGCCACCAGAGTAAGAATACGGCCGTGCTGGCGGCCGATAAATGCGGCTGTGATATTTGATGCCGATCGGTTGAATGTTGCCACCTAAACAGTGTAACCGTGTTACAGATTCAGACAGCATCAAATAGCCTTTATTTTTGCAGATATACCTGAAAAAAAAAATTACACATAAAATTTGCAAGCCAATTTCATCCTGTACAAATCTGTTTTTCAGTTCATATTTACGTTTTCAAACGTCAGGTGTATTTGTTTTGCTTTAATATGAAAAGTGTAGAAGTGAAAGTGTTAATTAGGAGAACAATAGTGATTCGCAATGAAGACTCTACCGCAGTACACGAAACAGATCGGCACTGTATGATGTAAGGTGAATCCAGGACCAAAAATTTCCACCACTGAAAATGTTTTATACCAATAAAACTAAATGCGTCTGGTAACAAAAAAGTCGCCTTTTATTTCTAGTTGCATAGAATGACAAACATCCCCATTATAACAAAAGAAATAAGATTAAATGTTTCTATTTGAGATAACATTGCTTTCAAATGTTCAAATGCTTGTAAAACTTATGGGACCTAACTACGGGGCCATCAGTCCCTAAACTTACTTATGAACTACCTTATACTAAAGACAGCACAAACATCCATGCCCGAGGGGGGATTCGAACCCCCGACGGCGGACGGCCGAGCGCACCGCAACACGGCGCTTCAGTATGCGCGGCTAACATTGCTTTGCTATGGTCCAGGAGGAAGGGCGTCGCCAGCATATATTGTCGCGTTGAAATGGAAGCAAGCTTGACTTCGAAGGCAACTAAACACAGCACTTATAAGGAAAGCACGTTTATTCCGAACTCAACATACACGCAGCACTCTCAGGCAAAGTGCTCTGCTATTTATACACGGACAGAATTTACCAGAAATTAGAAGAACAGCTGACATAAGAAACAAGTAGAATTTACAAGTGAACATAAGAAAGATGTAGAACCTTTTGGAATTGTAAATTACAAAGTAATAAATTTTCGCCGGTGGGCGGGATTGAACCGGCGACCTTCTGCTCCGCAGTCCGCGACGCTATCCCCTGCGCCACGCCGGCAGTTGGTGTTCGTGGTCTCTCGCGGCAATAATTACTTGGGGTTCGCATATTCGAAAAGGTGTGCGGATTGAAGAGCAGATTTCTATTTTATTTCGTCCACAAAAAAGTATAGGAGTGATCGTGACAACATTGCCAGTCGAGTCCTAAAGACAGGCTGTGTTCTACAGAACTGACGATGGCGACTGTCCGCTCCGCCCGCCCTCCCGCCTGTGGAGTGCTCTGATGGAAGCGGGCCAGATGGCTGATATGTGGGCTGCGAGAGTTAATTTAACGCTCGATCGGAGAGCTCGCTTCGTCCGTATTTCGTCTCACTCCATACGGTACGAAATGCAAAGTGTGGCGTAAGACGTAAATTTAAGTCCCTCTTAGACTTTAATAAAAACTGAACAGTTTCTTCGATGCTTGAAAAAAGTTAGTTGTATTTGATATATTACAACCCTGATTTTAAACCGTTTAGTACCAAGTAGTATCGATATCATTAGTTATATTCCAATTTTAGTGTGCAAAATCAAAGTTTATACCTCCGATGTGTTAGAATTTGTATTTTACTTTGTAGAGACATTCCATTGTACAAAATATAGAAGTATTATATATTTTTATTAGATATATGTAATTCTAAATTGTGTATAAAGCACATTTAAAATTTTACGAAGAGATAACACATTACAAGAAAACTTACATAGGCCACTACACATGATTGTAAAATGTAAAGGAACAATTTTCTTGTAAAGAAACACAACTCTTTAGAACAAATACACTGTATGTCACTTTCTCTTTTTCTGTCTCTTCCTCTTTCCTAATCATGCGATTACTGGCATATCTCGAAGTCTAGTATGCCACTCTCGTATCTGAGCTTCTACTGCAAGTACGGCAGTTCTTGACTGTATCTGGAGTAAGTCTGCTTCGCATGGGTGTGTGAACCAGTTGCGTTCACTTGTGCTGAGAAAGGTGACACATTAAAATATTCAAATGTTTGTAAATCTATCGGACTAAACTGCGTGGTTATCAGTCCGTAGCTTACAAACTATTTAATCTAATGTAAACTAACCTAAGGATAACACACACACACATACACACACCCCCAAGCCACAGGGAGGACTCGAACCTCCGACGGCGAGCAACCGCGCGCTCCGCAGCGAAGCGCCTTAGACCGCTCGGCTACTGCGCCGCGGCTCTTAGAATATCCTAAAGAAAGTGAATACAGGAGTTATTAAACACACAACTCTTACCATCATGCAAACAATAAACCGTGATGTTGGAAACGATTTCTTGCAAATTTGCCATAACAGCGCCACTGTCATATTAAAAAACGTAGCACAGTGTTACGAAATAATCTAGAGCCAGTACATAGCCATCCTGATTAAGCTTTTTCCCCCATAAAACGGCAACCGAGTGCAGCACTGTCTGTCTCTTCTAAGGGTTCCGGCATTCATTCCGCTTATTTCCGCATGGACGCACTTGATGCCTTTACAGTTCATCGTTCTTTGCGATATTACGGGTTGGCTGGCAGGATGAAAAGAACCAGTTTTACGAATATCACATGGTTTTAAACTTTTTAAAACATACGTATCACAGTTATACCGTATGAAACCGTATTTTTAAATCTCTACGCGTGCTCAGTCCACATATTAACAAACTAAATTCTTACTTCACATTCAGAAGTTATACACTTTGTTCTTCAATGTCGGCGAACAGCATTCATAGATCTGCAAATGGCGACTGCGTTATTAGATAAAAGAGCTCAGGACCACCTTGAATTCTCACGTAGGACGAACTTTAATATCGTCAGAAACATGATGTGAAATGTTAAATTGTATAAATACTTCATTTAACAACAACATTACTGGTTTCATAATTCCTTACTACCACAGGCGGAGACCAGAATAAAAACATTTAAAACACCATAGTGAGAAATATAAACATATTGAATAAAATTAAATGCAGCCACTGTTAAAGGCAAAATATTCAGCATCGTTCAAAAATATTGTCTTGTTTAAATAAGTGGTTGGTTGGCATGGTTATCTAAATGCGGAATCAAACGGTTTGCTGAGCCAGAAAGCTGCTGAATCGCGACAGGTTCACATGCATTGATTGCTGAGTGCAGGTAGTCATGGTAGTTAGGAGGATGAGGTTTATAAGTACTTTTGAGGAGAGTGTAAAGAAAGTAAAGTCAAGATATTGAAATTGTCTAAGTATTCGAACACAACGAAAAAAGTAAAAAAATGAAAGAAAATGCTGCCATGGCAGGATTCTAACCACTGACCCTAGAATTGTAAAGCAAGAACGCTACCATCTTTTTTTTTTTTTGCTCTATGCGTAGTTCTTCTCCTTACGGACGCTGATCGTGTTTGTTCGTTTTGGTTCTACGTGTTCTTTGGCTCAGCTTTTTTATTGCAGAGAGCGTTGAGCCCTCTGACCGGGCTCGCTGAGCCACACCACCTGCACTACACCTACAGATACGTACTTTTCGTAGTGACCGGTACTTATGCGTACTTGCAGAATTAAGTCGATTTTGTCGAGAAATTTTTAGAGTTGCGTCGAATGGTTTTGGCTGATTGTTAGTTGAATACTGAACTTGACGTACCATAAATATCAAACATGTCTTAAATGCGATAAACATGTGGTCTCCTTGTGAGTGATGGCTTGTAGGCACGGCAAAAGCATTTCGACTACCGCTCGACTTGTAAGATGTTCAAGGAGGGGCGAAACCAAGATAGACCCAAGTCCCAAAGTGTAATGCTTGAGCAGCCACGCGTCTTTACAATGACGGATGTTGTAGACTGAGGAGATTGGTAGAACTGGACAGGCGGCGAAAAGTGACGGATCTAACATCAAACTTTAATACTGGTCAGAGAAAAAGTGAAAGCTTCTTGTTGTATGTTTAAGTGAAAGTGAAATCTTGATGAAAGTTTGTTAAGTGAAAGTTTCCTATTCTTATTGACTTTCTATTTACAAGAAGTTTCTCTAATCATGTGTGCGCAACGGATTTAACAAACAAAATTAGGCCCTGTAAGTAAAACAATCTGTTCTTCTGTGAACATTATTTCTGACACTCAGATTCAGTGGAATGTAAGGACTGGTTACTTTGCTGGTACGTGAACATTTACATTTAAAAGGAAATCTTTTTCTCAAAAAATCTCAACACGTACCATACAACGAAATAAAAAATGCCACAATCAGGAAAATGAGGGACGAGGTTGAGCTGAAATAAGAAAAATTAGTTATCATTAAGTTATTTACTGAATTAAAGAAACATACCTTTGTTGAGCCTTCAATATAATACAATGGTTTTATACAATTCCGTTCCATACAAATATTCTCTTCCTCTTGATACAGAATCCACTGTCCAATAAAATACGTTTGTAATAAATGTAGAGTGAAATAAATCAAACTCAATACAATCATTGCTGACCAATTCAACCTTAGTATAAAACACAGTTGCCATACGTCTGTCAGCTAGCCTAGCCCACAACAGATTCTTCTGCTCAAAACCTCACTTTCTACTACTCGCTTCAGCAGTCAAAGAAACTGCTGTAGCGAGAAGCTACATCGCAGTTGCAAAGACAGTACTTACAAACATGGACTGATATTATCGATCATGGATGACTTTCACATAGAAAATAAAGCTATAAGGCGGATACACGTTCAGGTTCACAAAAATAAAACATCCATAAACAATGAACTTCCGCCTATGGCTGCCTACTTTCAAACGTGTATCTGAAAGTGTACCAACCACCCCTATCGATGGGGCTCCGCAGCCGAACATGCATGTTTGTCCCAATGTTAACACCACGAAATCGCCAACTGCGACTAAAATGGACAGAGGACCATCGTCACGACATTAGTAATGGTAGAGAGTTCCATGATGAATGCAGATAGTTTCCAAGATTCCGTTGTCATCCAACGACCAGATCTTTAACATCTCTACTACGGAAATTGTGACTATATTGAGGCGGCTCAGTTATGCTCTGAGGCAGTGGCGTAACTATGGGGGGATGAGGGGGATAGAGCCCTCCCCCCCCCCAGAACCCGGAAAAAAAAAGAAAAAAATTGTGTAACAGTAATCTGGTAAAGGTAAAGATTGGAAACTTGGGTGTTTTAGCATAAGCTTTCATTGGATGGGAGTGAATTAGTTTCTTCAACGGGAGTGGTAGTTAGTAGTCTGTCTGGAAATTGACTAAAATTTTGCTCGTCAAGCAGATCTATCCACCCTCCCCCCCCCCCCCCCCCCCACACACACACACAAAGCCAAGTCCTAGTTACGCCACTGCTCTTAGGGCATTCTTGGGTCAAGCAGAGCTTGCGTATGGCACCATGATGATCGAACTTCAAACTTTCATGACATGTTTCGCGACCTCATTGGCACTTAACAAGTCAATACGCTGTGTCACAAGATCATGAGTGTGATGGAGTGCCCGTGGGACACGCATCTGATACAGTTGGTTCCCAGCACGTCAGATCTGAATCCGATAAAACACATTTGAGTGTGACTGATCGTGGAATCAGATTGTTCTCCCCCACATACCGAAATTTACGAAAAATAGGCGACCTACCACGACCTCCTCGCTCCCATATCACGAAGCGTCTGTAATCCGTCACAAATGTAGACACAGCTTCTGTTATTTATGTGGTCGTAATGTTGTGGCTGACCAGTGTACGATGTCGTCCCGTGTATGTGAAGTTGGTGAATTACTTTGGGTAGAGGGTTACACGCCACACCGTAGGCTGGTGTTTATACGCGCCGGCCATGTAGGGCCTGTGCTGGGAGTGATGCTCGCATAAGCCCGGTTGAGCCCTGGCGCGCGGCGATAATCCGGCGCTTTAGGCCGTGTGCCGGCACCGGCGCCGACCACCAATCACGGCCTCGGCCCTAGGAATGAGCTGCTGCTGCTGCCGCACACGCAGCTAGTGTACGCAAAGCAGTCGCGGTACAGGCAGGCAACGTCATCACCTCCGTAGGCAGATACACAGCTGAGTTATAATTTACCGTTTCACAATATATGGATGAAGTATAAATCACCTTCAAAGGAATGGACAAAACTGCCAAAAAATATTTACAGTTTGGAAAATTACGGCTAACACGAAAATTTCGAGGTAACGATATAACGAAAAATAACGCGAAATTCGTGTTTTTAACGAAATTTGCTATTTTCCCCGACTTTGATTTCTTTTTCGAGGTTCTACAAACGACAATGATATTTCATTTCCCGTGAACTGAACAACTGTGATGCGAAATAAAAACAACAGAGAGACTGGCAAATCAACTGTTTGTCTATATAAAACCGAAATTTGCAGCACAAACACCTAACTTTGCAATTCATACATCTAAATTTTCAATTCAAAGGCCAAAAATGCATACACCAAGAATTGCAATACAAACACCAAAAATTAAAGTACAAATAGCAAAAGCTGCAATACAAACACCAAAAGCTGCAATACAAACACCAAAAGCTGCAATACAAACACCAAAAGCTTCAATACAAACACCAAAAGCTGCAATATAAAAACAAAAAGTTGTAATACAAACGCAATAATTTGGAATACAAACACAAAAAGTTGCAATACAATCACAAAGAATTGCAATACAAGTGGCGAAAGTTGCAATACAAGTACCAAAAATGCGATAGAAGTACCGAAATTTACAATACGGAAATTGGAAACACAAATAGAGAATTTCGCGATACAAATACAGAATTTCACAATACAAACACCGAAATTTGTAATATAAATTCCAAAATTGACAACACTCACACGGTAATATAAAGTAATATACAAAGAAACACAATTTTTGCGTGTTTACTTTGAATGTGGGTGTAACTACATAGTGGATTGGCAAAAACACCGGATTTGGGAACAACAAATAATTACACCGAAATTAGCAAAAAATACACTAAAAGCGGAAACAAATT
The DNA here is from genome assembly GCA_026315105.1 of Locusta migratoria. Lineage (NCBI taxonomy): Eukaryota > Metazoa > Arthropoda > Insecta > Orthoptera > Acrididae > Locusta > Locusta migratoria. The sequence continues at coordinate 710,388,280 of CM048745.1, read as the reverse complement.
ACACAAAAAAAAACACCGTAATACGAAAAATAAATAAAAAATAAATCAATATTGGAAAAAAATAACACGGAAACCGGGCAAAAATATGATACCCAAATTGGGTACAAAATATCGTATTTCGCAAAAACTAATATAGTTATTGAGAAAAATAGTATGTACATTGCAAAAAAAAATAGTACCGATATTGACAAAAAGCAATACCTTAGTGAAAAAATAATGACTGAAATCAGCAAAAAATTTAACCTCCGTGAACCTGGCACCCGACTTAAAGAAATTGTTTTTTACTTTATACTATCTTAAAGAGCTTCGTTTGTAGTGGATTGTAGTGCAAAAATTTTTGTTTGTAGTTTTTCGGAAAAAAAGTTATGGGTTACACAAAAAATAGCCAGCACCCCACTTTTAAGAAATTAAATTCTAATGGGTGATATGTGTGGGGAATCGTTTGTAGTGGTTTGTAGTGAACGAATTTTCGTTTGTAGTAACTTGTATATCCCACAAAACGTGTTCAAAATGGAAGGCGCGAGGCCCATACTGCTGTGCACTGCACCCACTGGCAGCACCCCACATTCAAGAAATTTAATTCCAATGGATGATATGTGTAGCAAATAGTGTGTAGAGGTTTGTAGTGAACGAATTTTCGTTTGTAGTAACTTGTATATCCCACAAAACGTGTTCAAAATGGAAGGCGCGAGGCCCATACTGCTGTGCACTGCACCCACTGGCAGCACCCCACTTTCAAGAAATTTAATTCTAGTGAATGATGTGTGTAGGAAATAGTGTGTAGAGGTTTGTAGTGAACGAATTTTCGTTTGTAGTAACTTGTATATCCCACAAAACGTGTTCAAAATGGAAGGCGCGAGGCCCATACTGCTGTGCACTGCACCCACTGGCAGCACCCCACTTTCAAGAAATTTAATTCCAATGGATGATATGTGTAGGAAATAGTGTGTAGAGGTTTGTAGTGAACGAATATTCGTTTGTAGTAACTTGTATATCCCACAAAACGTGTTCAAAATGGAAGGCGCGAGGCCCATACTGCTGTGCACTGCACCCACTGGCAGCACCCCACTTTCAAGAAATTTAATTCCAATGGATGATATGTGTAGGAGATAGTGTGTAGAGGTTTGTAGTGATCGAATTTTCGTTTGTAGTAACTTGTATATCCCACAAAACGTGTTCAAAATGGAAGACGCGAGGCCCATACTGCTGTGCACTGCACCCACTGGCAGCACCCCACTTTCAAGAAATTTAATTCCAATGGATGATATGTGTAGCAAATAGTGTGTAGAGGTTTGTAGTGAACGAATTTTCGTTTGTAGTAACTTGTATATCCCACAAAACGTGTTCAAAATGGAAGGCGCGAGGCCCATACTGCTGTGCACTGCACCCACTGGCAGCACCCCACTTTCAAGAAATTTAATTCTAGTGGATGATATGTGTAGCAAATAGTGTGTAGAGGTTTGTAGTGAACGAATATTCGTTTGTAGTAACTTGTATATCCCACAAAACGTGTTCAAAATGGAAGGCGCGAGGCCCATACTGCTGTCTACTGCACCCACTGGCAGCAACCCACTTTCAAGAAATTTAATTCCAATGGATGATATGTGTAACAAATAGTGTGTAGAGGTTTGTAGTGAACGAATTTTCGTTTGTAGTAACTTGTATATCCCACAAAACGTGTTCAAAATGGAAGGCGCGAGGCCCATACTGCTGTGCACTGCACCCACTGGCAGCACCCCACTTTCAAGAAATTTAATTCCAATGGATGATATGTGTAGCAAATAGTGTGTAGAGGTTTGTAGTGAACGAATTTTCGTTTGTAGTAACTTGTATATCCCACAAAACGTGTTCAAAATGGAAGGCGCGAGGCCCATACTGCTGTGCACTGCACCCACTGGCAGCACCCCACTTTCAAGAAATTTAATTCTAGTGGATGATATGTGTAGCAAATAGTGTGTAGAGGTTTGTAGTGAACGAATATTCGTTTGTAGTAACTTGTATATCCCACAAAACGTGTTCAAAATGGAAGGCGCGAGGCCCATACTGCTGTGCACTGCACCCACTGGCAGCACCCCACTTTCAAGAAATTTAATTCCAATGGATGATATGTGTAGCAAATAGTGTGTAGAGGTTTGTAGTGAACGAATTTTCGTTTGTAGTAACTTGTATATCCCACAAAACGTGTTCAAAATGGAAGGCGCGAGGCCCATACTGCTGTGCACTGCACCCACTGGCAGCACCCCACTTTCAAGAAATTTAATTCCAATGGATGATATGTGTAACAAATAGTGTGTAGAGGTTTGTAGTGAACGAATATTCGTTTGTAGTAACTTGTATATCCCACAAAACGTGTTCAAAATGGAAGGCGCGAGGCCCATACTGCTGTGCACTGCACCCACTGGCAGCACCCCACTTTCAAGAAATTTAATTCCAATGGATGATATGTGTAACAAATAGTTTGTAGAGGTTTGTAGTGAACGAATTTTCGTTTGTAGTAACTTGTATATCCCACAAAACGTGTTCAAAATGGAAGGCGCGAGGCCCATACTGCTGTGCACTGCACCCACTGGCAGCACCCCACATTCAAGAAATTTAATTCCAATGGATGATATGTGTAGGAGATAGTGTGTAGAGGTTTATAGTGAACGAATTTTCGTTTGTAGTATCTTGTATATCCCACAAAACGTGTTCAAAATGGAAGGCGCGAGGCCCATACTGCTGTCTACTGCACCCACTGGCAGCAACCCACTTTCAAGAAATTTAATTCCAATGGATGACATGTGTAGGAAATAGTGTGTAGAGGTTTGTAGTGAACGAATTTTCGTTTGTAGTAACTTGTATATCCCACAAAACGTGTTCAAAATGGAAGGCGCGAGGCCCATACTGCTGTGCACTGCACCCACTGGCAGCACCCCACTTTCAAGAAATTTAATTCCAATGGATGATATGTGTAGGAAATAGTGTGTAGAGGTTTGTAGTTTGTAGGTGGCTACCTACTTGCGGAAGCTTCCTTTTTTTTATTTTTTTTTATTTTTTTTTTTTTTTTACACGCTTGTATTGTTTGGGTTGTGTTTGATTGAATGTGTTTAATTTTGTTACATATAGTTTTTCGAAAAAATCTGACACTCAGAAATTGCCTGCTTCCCATTTTGAAGAAATTAAGTTTAATGTTTGGTTTATGTTGGTATCGTATGTAATTTTTGCAGTAAACGTATTTCTGTGTATAGGTCTTTTTACTGTCCGGCCATTTTTCTTTTCTTCCTCGATAAAGAGGTCGCGCTGGACTCTTCTGGCAGTTTCATAGAGTGCATGTGAAAGCATGCAGTCTGTGTGGAGGATATAGGTAGTAACAGTAACAGTATTTTTTACTGTTTCGGATCAAATTGTGAGCAACGCAGATGTACTCGTGTTATCTAGGGATAACGAGCGAGGTTCTGCCTAGTACGCCTGTCGAAATGTTAGTGGATATTCTCAGAATCCATGCAGGGCTCAGGTAGAGCGGTAGTCTGTTGTCCTCATCCCCTGGCCACAGCTACAGACAAATATGTTACTCTGTGCCACAGCGGACTTAGCTGTACCCGACGGACCTGCGCCTAATCCGTTTACGTGACCGTGTCTTACCTGCGGTCTGTCAAGTGCTTTCTGGCTGGCAAACCGGCCCACTGCCCACCAGAGATGACATGCCAAATTTTCGGTGCCTTCAGTTAGTGCTGTGTAGTGACCGAGTGACAACGTATATTGCAAGGAATACCGTGACAGTTCTTTCTTAAAATTAACATGACATCAATGGATATTGTATCGCGTAAAGTGAAAAGAGGTGATTCGGCATTACTCGAGTAAACCAAATTGAAATCGTCAAGTTGGAAAAAGAAATTGGATACTTATTTGATGGCATGGGAAAGATCATCGACAAAGTAGCTTGTTTTGCGTGTAAAGAAGTGTATTCTTATACTGGGCACAAAAGTAGAACTTCAATTTACCTGTAACATTCGTGTTAGACAGGACAAAGTAGCGTAATTAGTTATTAAAATCCCATGACAGATGCAAAAGTTCCTGAAGTTCCGCCAAATATGAAGACAACCGCTACCAAAAAACTTATGAATCTTGTCAGCAAAGGCATTTTACCGTTCTAAGTTGCGTGTGGATCTGGGTTTCTCGTGAGGGGCAGTTTCCTATAGATGTGGTGGCATATTTGATGCACTATGTGTTTTATAGTCATTTAATTATGCCAATAACCGTCACGAAAGTGCAAGCAATATGTTGGCAAAGTTTCATCGCAACCGAATGAACTGTACAGCCGCCCATAAACATACAAACAAACCTTAACTTTTTTGTGTTAGAGAAACGGTGACATAGGTAGTAAAGATTGACAATAGCATTTTATAGCAACTTTCGTAATCAGAAACGGTGTACGGTCAAAGTAACGTATTTAGGAAGGTACACAATGTTAGTTGTATAGGCTGGCCGTAGCTGCCGCTGATAGTCTCTTTTTGCTGACAGTTACCAGTTACAAGTAGACGGCACTTTTAACACTTGAAGTGACATGCTTTGCGTTGTGTCACATATCCTCTAGTGTGTTAATATGGGGAAAAACAAGTGTCCCTTTTGTAAAACTCCGAAAGAACAGTAAATATTCAAATTGTAAATCTATCGGACTCAATTGCTTGGTTACTACTTACATTAAGGTAAACTAACCTAAGAATAGCACATACATCCATGCCCGAGGGAGGATTCGAACCTCCGGCGCGGAAGGCCTCGCAATCCGCAACGTGACGCTCCAGACCACTCGGCTACTCCCGCGCGGCAAACACAGTAAAATCTCCTCTATGCCGATCAGTTTTTAGCCACTGAAATTTATGAAAATGCCTGTATTAAACAGCTGGCGTAATGCTCCGGCCACACGGGCTCCGAAGCGCTACTGTGTGTGTCCGGAGCGCCAATGCTTTCCTGTTTGGAATTCAAATGTTCAAATGTTTGCTAAGCGTATTGGACTTAACTGCGGGGTCATCAGTCCCTAAACTTACAAACTACTTATGAACTAACTGATACTAATGAGAGCAGAAGCATCCATGCCCAAGGGGGTATTCGAACCCCCGACGGGGAACGGCTTCGCACAGCGGAGCGTAACCCCTCAATACGCTCGGCCGCGGCTCCTGTTTGGAATAGCCTGTTTTGGAGTAGGTATGGAACAGTTACCATGATTCGAGAAGTCAGAAATAGTTGTCACATAAATGACACTCTAACAATAATTATATCATGGTTTCAATACTGCCATCTGTTACTGTTACCCATTCAAAACTTTAATGTCTGCGGATGCGGATAAAGTGCCGCGGATGCGGATATGTGCCTTGCGGATGTGGTGCGGATAACACTTTTCTTATCCGCGCAGGCCTCTAGATATAGGGTAGCTTGCCTCCTTCACTGGCTAGGGAATCTAGAAGTGGGCCGACACGTTCTTCGTATTAAAGATTTTGTTTATAATTAATTTTCTAAATAGATACAGATGTTTGATAGTGGTTTTTATGGAAGTTTATAGTTCATGGAGAACGGTCTATAAATATTGGTAGCCACAGAATCATTTGGAGTAGTGTGGAAATATTTAGTTAAAATCTTATCTATTGGAGTGAACATTCTACGATTCGGAATTTTGATCATCTGTTGAACATCAGTATCTTGTGAACACACAGAATTGTTGATGAGAGTAATAGATTGTATACTTTGTTCCTCCACGTTCAATTAATGTTTCTTAAATGACATCATGTTTCATCCTTAATGTATTTTCGTAAATTTAGTATTGGCCGATTCTAGCAATCGGACAATAATAAAACGTAATCTTGGTAGGTTTTTATTCAAACCGTAGAAATTGAACACTTGCAGCTGTCTTGGACTAATATTTTACGTGATTAAGCTGTGTTCTATTTTGTTGTTTATATCGGTTTTTCACGGCTGCCCGTAGTCGGAGTTTAGTCCTCTCTCGGGCATGCGTGTTTGTTGTTGTTCTTAGCATAAGTTACTTTAAGTCAGTACAATGGTTTTTAAGCGTAGGGACTGATGATCAACGTAGTTAAACATTTGAATTTCACGGATGCCCATAACCAAATACTGTCGCTGCTAGGCTTTGGCGCGATGTAAAGCATTATTACAACGTCAGTAATAATCTGTTTTCGTACTATCGCTGTACATGATAAGACTGTAAAGTATCCCCAAACAAAATTTCCAGATTCTGATGCTGTCCCGAAAAGGCGAAAAGCGTTTAAAAATAAATCGTTGCAACCAAGACTGTGTTTTATTAGAAATTAACATTTATTTTACTTCTTTACAGGGTGTTACTCTCAGAAAGACGTGTTACGCGACAGTGTTAAATATTACAATAGGTAGTGCGATACGGTATTTACAATATCATTGTGCTCTTTATTTATAACATTTTAAGATATGGCACCTCAATATTAGCAACATTTTCGGAATAAGTGGCTAAGCGAAATGCAAATTAAAGACTCCAGCGCGAGGTTCTGGAGAAAACAATTTTAAATAAATACTGCTCTTGCCTTAGTATCTTCGTTCACCAGTAGTACACCCTGCGACTGGGAAGTATTTTCGGTATGGCAAGCTTTCGGAAATCTGTATCGCTATGCCAGGAGTTTCAGGTCTCAGGACGTAACTTCGGTTAAACGGCGCAGTAAGGCAAAACAGTATATATATATATATATATATATATATATATATATATATATATATATATATATATAATTTGCCATTTTCCAAAGCTTGCACTATCAAAAATACTCATTTCTGTGCATTAATGTACGCGATAGTTTTGTTAGTGACGTCACTACTGAAGAATTCAGACGAGCAGCTGCACAGTCAGCGTTGTACCCGCATCAACTAGGAAATTACTCTTTTTCATATTACTATTATTACAAAAACTGAATTAAAAATTTAGAGCTTTTTATTGTAAACCGCGGGATTTTGAAAGCCATCTGGCGGGATTATTTAAAGACCTGTTTGCAACAAGGAATTTCTGGATCCCATTTCTTATTCTATTTTTAAAGTGCCAGGATCATGTCTTTCCTTCTTCAAGAAGTTCAGAAGTCTACTTTTATGAATAATTTCAATGTATTCAAAAAGGAAATATCTGAAACGTTAAGAAACATATGCAGTGCGTGAATGCGTGCCAAGGATGGGCTTTCTTTTATGTACCGGCAACAGGCGAAAAGTATTTGGTGACGCAAACATTGTCAGTTTCGACTCGGCTACGTGCATACGTCCAGGGTGACCAAAGTAGCAATTTTGTCGCTAAATTTCGAAGCGAAACAGCCACACATGCAACTATTGAAATGTCCCAAAGTGTAGTTTCCATGACCTGGACGCGATTTCAGACAAGACCCACTAAAAAAAGGCAAGGCCAAGGTCGTCCACGGGTAACATCAGCTAGAGAGGACCATTATCTCCAGTTAACAAACAGCCCGTCGAGACAGGAGGCTGAATGCAACTCAGTTGCAACGCACCCTCAAAAAACGACAGGACGCTCAATATCAACACACAGTACGGAAATCGCCTTCGAGAATGTGGCTTCTACACACAGAGCCCTATGGTGCGTGTCCCATTCAAACCAGGAACCCGGCAGAAACTGGGCGGAGGAACATCAGAATTGGAACCGTAAAAATGGAGCAGTGTTCATATGAGTTCATATGAGTCAAGATGTTTTCCGGCGGACAATCGTCGTTCATTCATCTGAAGAGAACGTGGAACTCGCAACAATCTTGTTTATGTATACGAAACATCACCATATCATGGTGGTGAACGAATGGTGTGGACAGGAGTCAGTATTGGCGGACATACGGACCTCTATGTCGTTCAGAATGGCGCTTTGACTGTTCAAACGCACAGAGACAAGATCCATCGATCTATGTTCTGCCCTATACTGGTGCCATAGGAGATGTGTTCCTTCTGGTGTGGTGGACGATAATGCTCATCTCCACAGAGTTGCACTGGTGGATAACATCTTTGAAGCTGAGGGAATTCAACGAATGGAGTGGCCGGCTTTTCACCTCACTTGAACAGGAATAGACATGTCTGCGATCAGTTGGCAGATGCGTTGCAGTCAGACCAGCACCTCCCACAACGGCTGCAGACCTAGTTATTGCGTTCCTGGAAGAATGACCAAATATACCTCAAGTTTTCATTGTTGTTGCAGCTGTGGTCTTCAGTTCACGGATTGGCTTGATGCAGCTCTCCACGTTAAACTGTCGAAAGCCCCTTCATCTGAGAATATGAACGGCAACCTACATCCTTTTCAGTCTGCTTACTGTATTCGTCCTTCGGTATCCCTCTATGATTTATACCCCATACGTCCTTCTAATACTAATGTTTAAGATTTGTAGATGCCTCAGGATGTATCCCACCAACCGATCCCTTCTCTTCGGACATGCCAGAAACTTCTTTTCTTCCCAATGCTCTTATGCACCATATTAGTTACATGATATACCCATCTAATCTTCATCATTCGTCTGTAGCACCACATTTCGAAAGGTTCTATCAACCTTTTGTCTGAGCGCCTTGTCCTCCAAGTATCACTCTCATACAATGCTATACTCCAGACAAATATTTTTAGAAATTTAGTAACATTTATATTACCACTGGATGTCAAAAAACTCTCTTCTTCAGAAACTCTTTTCTTCCCACAGCCATTTTGAATTTTATATTTTCCTTACTTTGCCTATCTGACATTATTTTGCTACCCAAATAAGAAAACTCATCTACTACTCTTATTGTCTCATTACCTAATGTAATTCTTTCAGCATCGTCTGTTTTGCTCTTCTTAATGTTAATCTTATACCCTCCTTTGAAAACAGTGTCCATTCCGTTCAACTGCTCTTTCACGTTCTTTGCTGTCTCTGACAGAATTAGTGTCCCTGAATATTAATTTCTTCTCCAAATTTCACCTTGCATTCCTAAACAGCTTCCTCAATGTACATTGGGGAAGGGCTACAAATCTGTCTTACTCCCTTCCCAACAACTACATTCCTTTCATGTTCTTCAACTTTGACTGCTGTCTGGATTTCGCTCCCTGTATTTTGCCCCTGTTACCTTAAGAATCTGAAAGAGTTAACATCGTCAAAAGCATTCTACAGATTTACAAATGCTATAAACGTAGGTTTGCCTTCACTTAACCTACCTTTTAAGGTAAGTCATAATGTAAGTATTGCCTCCGGTGTTCCTACATTTCTCCTAAATCCAAACAGATCTTCCCCAAGGTCGGATTCAACCAATTTCCATTCGTCTGCAAATAATTCGTGTTAGTATTTTGCAGCAATTTTTGACCTGTCAACCTGATAGATCTGTAATTGGCTGAACTTGATTTCTTTGTTATTGGAATTACGATATTCTTCTCGAAGGGTGAGGGCATTTCCGCGGTCTCATACATCTTGCATACCAAGTGGAACAATTTCTGCGTTACTGGCTCTCCTAACGATATCAGCAGTTGAGAGGTATTATCATCAACTCAGAAGCCGTTTTTCGATTTAGATCTTTCAGTACTCTGTCAAATTCTTCTTTCAGCATCATAACTCTTATCTTCCTCTACTTCATCTTCCGCTTTTAGAATTCTACTTTCAAGTTTACTTCCTTTGTATAGGACCTCTACATATTCCTGCCGCAGTTCAGATTTCCTCTCTTTGATTATTCTGGTTTTCTATCTGAGGTCTTGATATTGATGCAGCTCCTTTTCTTGCCTCAAAATGTCTCTTATGTTTCTCTAGGCGATATCTAACTTTCACCTCCTTATACATTCTTCAACGAAGTTGTATATCTTATCTAGCGAAACCAGCTTAGCCAATATGCAATTCTTGTCAACGTCATCTCTCCGCCGACTATACTCCCTTTTATGTGCAACAATTTGCTACATTTTTACAATCTCTCCTTTTACCAGTTGCGTTTAATATCTCCTGTGATATACAGAGATTACGGCCCTGTTGTACTGCCGATATAATTTTCTGCGGTTTTTATCTCTCAGAGCTACCCATTTGTCTCCTGCTTAATGCAGTTCTGTGGGTTCTACAAGTCACTAAAAATGAAAATTCGTTCGCTACAAACCTCTACGTACTATTTCCAAAACATATCATCCCTTAGAATTAAATTCCTTGAGAGTGGGGTGTTGCCAGTGGGTGCAGTGCACAGGAGTATGGGCCTCGCGCCTTCCATTTTGAACACGTTTTGTGGGATATACAAGTTACTACAAACGAAAATTCGTTCACTACAAAACTCTACACACTGTTACCTACACATATCATCCATTGGAATTAAATTTCTTGAAAGTGGGTTGCTGCCAGTGGGTGCAGTAGACAGCAGTATGGGCCTCGCGCCTTCCATTTTGAACACGTTTTGTGGGATATACAAGTTACTACAAACGAAAATTCGTTCACTACAAACCTCTACACACTATTTCCAACACATATCATTCACTAGAATTAAATTTCTTGAAAGTGGGGTGCTGCCAGTGGGTGCTGTGCACAGCAGTATGGGCCTCGCGCCTTCCATTTTGAACACGTTTTGTGGGATATACAAGTTACTACAAACGAAAATTCGTTCACTACAAACCTCTACACACTATTTGCTACACATATCATTCACTAGAATTAAATTTCTTGAAAGTATGGTGCTGCCAGTGGGTGCAGTGCACAGCAGTATGGGCCTCGCGCCTTCCATTTTGAACACGTTTTGTGGGATATACAAGTTACTACAAACGAAAATTCGTTCACTACAAACCTCTACACACTATTTGTTACACATATCATCCATTGGAATTAAATTTCTTGAAAGTGGGGTGCTGCCAGTGGGTGCAGTGCACAGCAGTATGGGCCTCGCGCCTTCCATTTTGAACACGTTTTGTGGGATATACAAGTTACTACAAACGAAAATTCGTTCACTACAAACCTCTACACACTATCTCCTACACATATCATTCACTAGAATTAAATTTCTTGAAAGTATGGTGCTGCCAGTGGGTGCAGTGCACAGCAGTATGGGCCTCGCGCCTTCCATTTTGAACACGTTTTGTGGGATATACAAGTTACTACAAACGAAAATTCGTTCACTAAAAACCTCTACACACTATTTGTTACACATATCATCCATTGGAATTAAATTTCTTGAAAGTGGGGTGCTGCCAGTGGGTGCAGTGCACAGCAGTATGGGCCTCGCGCCTTCCATTTTGAACACGTTTTGTGGGATATACAAGTTACTACAAACGAAAATTCGTTCACTACAAACCTCTACACACTATCTCCTACACATATCATTCACTAGAATTAAATTTCTTGAAAGTGGGGTGCTGCCAGTGGGTGCAGTGCACAGCAGTATGGGCCTCGCGCCTTCCATTTTGAACACGTTTTGTGGGATATACAAGTTACTACAAACGAAAATTCGTTCACTACAAACCTCTACACACTATTTCCTACACATATCATCCACTAGAATTAAATTTCTTGAAAGTGGGGTGCTGCCAGTTGGTGCAGTGCACAGCAGTATGGGCCTCGCGCCTTCCATTTTGAACACGTTTTGTGGGACATACAAGTTACTACAAACGAAAATTCGTTCACTACAAACCTCTACACACTATTTGTTACACATATCATCCATTGGAATTAAATTTCTTGAAAGTGGGGTGCTGCCAGTGGGTGCAGTGCACAGCAGTATGGGCCTCGCGCCTTCCATTTTGAACACGTTTTGTGGGACATACAAGTTACTACAAACGAAAATTCGTTCACTACAAACCTCTACACACTATGTGTTACACATATCATCCATTGGAATTAAATTTCTTGAAAGTGGGGTGCTGCCAGTGGGTGCAGGGCACAGCAGTATGGGCCTCGCGCCTTCCATTTTGAACACGTTTTGTGGGACATACAAGTTACTACAAACGAAAATTCGTTCACTACAAACCTCTACACACTATTTGTTACACATATCATCCATTGGAATTAAATTTCTTGAAAGTGGGGTGCTGCCAGTGGGTGCAGTGCACAGCAGTATGGGCCTCGCGCCTTCCATTTTGAACACGTTTTGTGGGATATACAAGTTACTACAAACGAAAATTCGTTCACTACAAACCTCTACACACTATTTCCTACACATATCATCCACTAGAATTAAATTTCTTGAAAGTGGGGTGCTGCCAGTGGGTGCAGTGCACAGCAGTATGGGCCTCGCGCCTTCCATTTTGAACACGTTTTGTGGGATATACAAGTTACTACAAACGAAAATTCGTTCACTACAAACCTCTACACACTATTTGTTACACATATCATCCATTGGAATTAAATTTCTTGAAAGTTGGGTGCTGCCAGTGGGTGCTGTGCACAGCAGTATGGGCCTCGCGCCTTCCATTTTGAACACGTTTTGTGGGATATACAAGTTACTACAAACGAAAATTCGTTCACTACAAACCTCTACACACTATTTGCTACACATATCATTCACTAGAATTAAATTTCTTGAATGTGTGGTGCTGCCAGTGGGTGCAGTGCACAGCAGTATGGGCCTCGCGCCTTCCATTTTGAACACGTTTTGTGGGATATACAAGTTACTACAAACGAAAATTCGTTCACTACAAACCTCTACACACTATTTCCTACACATATCATTCACTAGAATTAAATTTCTTGAAAGTGGGGTGCTGCCAGTGGGTGCAGTGCACAGCAGTATGGGCCTCGCGCCTTCCATTTTGAACACGTTTTGTGGGATATACAAGTTACTACAAACGAAAATTCGTTCACTACAAACCTCTACACACTATTTGCTACACATATCATCCATTGGAATTAAATTTCTTGAAAGTGGGGTGCTGCCAGTGGGTGCAGTGCACAGCAGTATGGGCCTCGCGCCTTCCATTTTGAACACGTTTTGTGGGATATACAAGTTACTACAAACGAAAATTCGTTCACTACAAACCTCTACACACTATTTGTTACACATATCGTCCACTAGAATTAAATTTCTTGAAAGTGGGGTGCTGCCAGTGGGTGCAGTGCACAGCAGTATGGGCCTCGCGCCTTCCATTTTGAACACGTTTTGTGGGACATACAAGTTACTACAAACGAAAATTCGTTCACTACAAACCTCTACACACTATTTGTTACACATATCATCCATTGGAATTAAATTTCTTGAAAGTGGGGTGCTGCCAGTGGGTGCAGTGCACAGCAGTATGGGCCTCGCGCCTTCCATTTTGAACACGTTTTGTGGGACATACAAGTTACTACAAACGAAAATTCGTTCACTACAAACCTCTACACACTATGTGTTACACATATCATCCATTGGAATTAAATTTCTTGAAAGTGGGGTGCTGCCAGTGGGTGCAGGGCACAGCAGTATGGGCCTCGCGCCTTCCATTTTGAACACGTTTTGTGGGACATACAAGTTACTACAAACGAAAATTCGTTCACTACAAACCTCTACACACTATTTGTTACACATATCATCCATTGGAATTAAATTTCTTGAAAGTGGGGTGCTGCCAGTGGGTGCAGTGCACAGCAGTATGGGCCTCGCGCCTTCCATTTTGAACACGTTTTGTGGGATATACAAGTTACTACAAACGAAAATTCGTTCACTATAAACCTCTACACACTATTTCCTACACATATCATCCACTAGAATTAAATTTCTTGAAAGTGGGGTGCTGCCAGTGGGTGCAGTGCACAGCAGTATGGGCCTCGCGCCTTCCATTTTGAACACGTTTTGTGGGATATACAAGTTACTACAAACGAAAATTCGTTCACTACAAACCTCTACACACTATTTGTTACACATATCATCCATTGGAATTAAATTTCTTGAAAGTTGGGTGCTGCCAGTGGGTGCTGTGCACAGCAGTATGGGCCTCGCGCCTTCCATTTTGAACACGTTTTGTGGGATATACAAGTTACTACAAACGAAAATTCGTTCACTACAAACCTCTACACACTATTTGCTACACATATCATTCACTAGAATTAAATTTCTTGAATGTGTGGTGCTGCCAGTGGGTGCAGTGCACAGCAGTATGGGCCTCGCGCCTTCCATTTTGAACACGTTTTGTGGGATATACAAGTTACTACAAACGAAAATTCGTTCACTACAAACCTCTACACACTATTTCCTACACATATCATTCACTAGAATTAAATTTCTTGAAAGTGGGGTGCTGCCAGTGGGTGCAGTGCACAGCAGTATGGGCCTCGCGCCTTCCATTTTGAACACGTTTTGTGGGATATACAAGTTACTACAAACGAAAATTCGTTCACTACAAACCTCTACACACTATTTGCTACACATATCATCCATTGGAATTAAATTTCTTGAAAGTGGGGTGCTGCCAGTGGGTGCAGTGCACAGCAGTATGGGCCTCGCGCCTTCCATTTTGAACACGTTTTGTGGGATATACAAGTTACTACAAACGAAAATTCGTTCACTACAAACCTCTACACACTATTTCCTACACATATCATCCACTAGAATTAAATTTCTTGAAAGTGGGGTGCTGCCAGTGGGTGCAGTGCACAGCAGTATGGGCCTCGCGCCTTCCATTTTGAACACGTTTTGTGGGATATACAAGTTACTACAAACGAAAATTCGTTCACTACAAACCTCTACACACTATTTGTTACACATATCATCCATTGGAATTAAATTTCTTGAAAGTTGGGTGCTGCCAGTGGGTGCTGTGCACAGCAGTATGGGCCTCGCGCCTTCCATTTTGAACACGTTTTGTGGGATATACAAGTTACTACAAACGAAAATTCGTTCACTACAAACCTCGACACACTACTTGCTACACATATCATTCACTAGAATTAAATTTCTTGAATGTGTGGTGCTGCCAGTGGGTGCAGTGCACAGCAGTATGGGCCTCGCGCCTTCCATTTTGAACACGTTTTGTGGGATATACAAGTTACTACAAACGAAAATTCGTTCACTACAAACCTCTACACACTATTTCCTACACATATCATTCACTAGAATTAAATTTCTTGAAAGTGGGGTGCTGCCAGTGGGTGCAGTGCACAGCAGTATGGGCCTCGCGCCTTCCATTTTGAACACGTTTTGTGGGATATACAAGTTACTACAAACGAAAATTCGTTCACTACAAACCTCTACACACTATTTGCTACACATATCATCCATTGGAATTAAATTTCTTGAAAGTGGGGTGCTGCCAGTGGGTGCAGTGCACAGCAGTATGGGCCTCGCGCCTTCCATTTTGAACACGTTTTGTGGGATATACAAGTTACTACAAACGAAAATTCGTTCACTACAAACCTCTACACACTATTTGTTACACATATCGTCCACTAGAATTAAATTTCTTGAAAGTGGGGTGCTGCCAGTGGGTGCAGTGCACAGCAGTATGGGCCTCGCGCCTTCCATTTTGAACACGTTTTGTGGGACATACAAGTTACTACAAACGAAAATTCGTTCACTACAAACCTCTACACACTATTTGTTACACATATCATCCATTGGAATTAAATTTCTTGAAAGTGGGGTGCTGCCAGTGGGTGCAGTGCACAGCAGTATGGGCCTCGCGCCTTCCATTTTGAACACGTTTTGTGGGACATACAAGTTACTACAAACGAAAATTCGTTCACTACAAACCTCTACACACTATGTGTTACACATATCATCCATTGGAATTAAATTTCTTGAAAGTGGGGTGCTGCCAGTGGGTGCAGGGCACAGCAGTATGGGCCTCGCGCCTTCCATTTTGAACACGTTTTGTGGGACATACAAGTTACTACAAACGAAAATTCGTTCACTACAAACCTCTACACACTATTTGTTACACATATCATCCATTGGAATTAAATTTCTTGAAAGTGGGGTGCTGCCAGTGGGTGCAGTGCACAGCAGTATGGGCCTCGCGCCTTCCATTTTGAACACGTTTTGTGGGATATACAAGTTACTACAAACGAAAATTCGTTCACTATAAACCTCTACACACTATTTCCTACACATATCATCCACTAGAATTAAATTTCTTGAAAGTGGGGTGCTGCCAGTGGGTGCAGTGCACAGCAGTATGGGCCTCGCGCCTTCCATTTTGAACACGTTTTGTGGGATATACAAGTTACTACAAACGAAAATTCGTTCACTACAAACCTCTACACACTATTTGTTACACATATCATCCATTGGAATTAAATTTCTTGAAAGTTGGGTGCTGCCAGTGGGTGCTGTGCACAGCAGTATGGGCCTCGCGCCTTCCATTTTGAACACGTTTTGTGGGATATACAAGTTACTACAAACGAAAATTCGTTCACTACAAACCTCTACACACTATTTGCTACACATATCATTCACTAGAATTAAATTTCTTGAATGTGTGGTGCTGCCAGTGGGTGCAGTGCACAGCAGTATGGGCCTCGCGCCTTCCATTTTGAACACGTTTTGTGGGATATACAAGTTACTACAAACGAAAATTCGTTCACTACAAACCTCTACACACTATTTCCTACACATATCATTCACTAGAATTAAATTTCTTGAAAGTGGGGTGCTGCCAGTGGGTGCAGTGCACAGCAGTATGGGCCTCGCGCCTTCCATTTTGAACACGTTTTGTGGGATATACAAGTTACTACAAACGAAAATTCGTTCACTACAAACCTCTACACACTATTTGCTACACATATCATCCATTGGAATTAAATTTCTTGAAAGTGGGGTGCTGCCAGTGGGTGCAGTGCACAGCAGTATGGGCCTCGCGCCTTCCATTTTGAACACGTTTTGTGGGATATACAAGTTACTACAAACGAAAATTCGTTCACTACAAACCTCTACACACTATTTGTTACACATATCGTCCATTGGAATTAAATTTCTTGAAAGTGGGGTGCTGCCAGTGGGTGCAGTGCACAGCAGTATGGGTCTCGCGCCTTCCATTTTGATCACGTTTTGTGGGATATACAAGTTACTACAAACGAAAATTCGTTCACTACAAACCACTACAAACGATTCCCCACACATACCATCCATCAGAATTTTATTTCGTAAAAGTGGGGTGCTGGCTATTTTTTTGAGTGACTCATAATTTTTTTTTCGAAAAACTACAAACAAAAATTTTGGTACTACAATCCACTACAAACGAAGCTCTTTGAGATTGTATAAAGTAAAAACCGATTTCGTTAAGTGGGGTGCCAGGTTCACGGAGGTAATTTAAACAAATTCTGCCATTAAGTACACGATTTTGTCCTGTCTGTAGCTATATTTCATTTTTGAAAAGTATACTCCTTGCTCCTAGTAATGTAAGCTGACGTGAGAAAAGTTCGTGATACTTCTAAATTTTGTAAAATTATAGAGCAGACAGTCGTCGATCCTGAGACTTACAAACCACTTGAACCAAATGAAACTAACTTACGCCCATACCGGAGGCAGGAATCGAACCCCCCGGTGGGAGAGGCCGCGTAATCCATGCCTGGCGCCATAGACGGCGTTCAGTCCCGCGCGGCGGACGTGATTTCTCAGAATGTAGAGTCGGACTGCTTGTGTCACAGACGCATCAAGCTTTGGAAGTCCCCTGCAGGAATACTGAACGGCCCACAACTGCGTAACCATTCCTGGTGCAGAATTATGTCTGCGTGATCAGATCTCTCGGTTGTGTACCATAAAAGTTCGTGATTCATGTTGGTCGATCTGGGTGGCCAAGTCATACTCCGTAATTGTTCCGAAAGTTTCTAAAAGTTCGAACATTTCTGTGGCCTGTGCATTGTCATCCATAAGCATTTCACAGTTCTTTAAATTCATGTAATCCATGAGCAGTCGAATATAATCATTTCCAGTCAATGATCGTCTCAGATGGCCCATAAAACAAGCCTATTCCATGTTAAAGCAGCCCATACTACTGTAGAGCAACTATCAAATCGCACAAGGTTTTATTTACAACTTAGGTCCTTGTCTTCGTCGGGTCTGCGCCACTCTCGAATCCAGACATCAGCTCATTCGAACAACGTATACGACCCTACGAGACACGATAACGACAATGTGTTAACAAAGGCACTTTATTAGATCCTCTGCTGCCACAGCGTACAGCGTTACGTTCCCACAAAGAATAGTGTGGTTCTGTCACGTGCTGTTGTTTAGCTTTGAATTCCCTAAAGATTTAGGAAACTGAATGTATAACAGATGGTAGCTCCAGATACCACTTATCATTCCGAAACGATACCACGTAAATTTGTAAATCAGGCACACTGTGTATCAACTGGACTGTGTTTGCGTATACACGCTTTCATTTTCGGACTTCCTAATGTTTCCCCATATCCTCCGATTTTCTTCCATTTTCAGAGCTCAAATAAATGAAACTCTTTTTGTATTGTTTCCTAGGTAGAAAATTTTGTCTCCTCCTCCTTTTGTCATTGCACTTCTGCAACTGCAGCCTTTGAGTCAATACCTCACATTCTGTGTACTGCTTGGTTCATGATTTTGTTTCGCTGTACAATTAAAAAAAAGTTTGTATAGTTTATGGGACTGAACTACGGGTTCATCAGTCCCTAAACTGACAAACTACTTATGAACTACGTACGAACTAGGACGGCACAAATATCCATGCCCGAGGGGGGATTCGATCACCCCGACCGTAGTGGCCGTGCAGACCGTGGCCCCTCGGCCACCGCGGCCGGCTCGCTGTACATTTAATGGTAGGGGGGTCAATGCCAATATAAATTTCGTTATCGAAGTTCTTCCAGTTAATACGTATTACACACTGCTGCTCAAATATTTGTATCTACCTTTTACAGGTTCCCTACGCAAATATCGGATCAGAATGGTTTCATTCAAATCCCACGACTACTGCTTTACTCTGATATTCCAGTTCCTCAGTGTAATGTCACGAGTGCTCTAAGGCCTTTCGTCACACCAACGTTGTCCTCATATGAAAACATTGGTCTTACTTCTACAAAAGTACCTTTTACGTATCCTTTTCTATTCTCCCCGTTCCAGTGACCATTTTAGAAGACTTCTTCTACCTTTCTTCATCACTGCAATGCATTATTATCTATTTGTATAATGAGATACGGCTTGGTGTTAATCAAGAATTTGGTTAGAAATATTGAAATGTGGCCCTCGTTTGTATTTCGTATGTCCAAAATATTGAAAGTTGTTCGTAAATGTCTTTGATAATTACACAGTCGTATCTCTTTTTACTTCAAACTTTATATCCTATCACCATTGAATTATTTAATTGATCGGTTAATTACCTGTACATGTTGATCTATTGCTTGGTTACACGCATCTGGTTGCTTCACTGAAGATTCTACTTTCCAACTGCACGTCTTACAAATATCCAATGGATATTGTGGTGCATGCAGGAACAGCTGTAAATGTGTTTAAAAATCAGTGTGTGCATGAGGCCATGGTTTTTTTTTTTTTTTTTTTTTTTTTTGTGACCACAAATTGTTAACTTACATTACTGTTTGGAATTAATTCATTTTGAACATTTCTGTGGCTTTTATTGTAGTATCAAATTTGTGGTAGATACGTATACGGTCAGTCTTTTGATTAATTAAGCTCATCTAGCACTCATTGTATCTCAATGTAAGCTAAAATTTTGGTTGCAACCCTGAAAATGTTTCTGATACTATATTTTACAATGCGCATTACTCTAATTATTTGAGTCTCTAAACTTAACTGCCACTGATAATATTTCAGTTTCATTCAAAAAGTAATTTTAAATTGTCATTGTTCAAAAGAAGTCGTCTCAGTATGAAAATAACCATGTCTTAGCCAGTGAAAGACACGTATCAACTGGTTTTTACCCATTCACTGTTAAATATTTTCATTATCAAAAATAGCTGTCTAACTGACCAAGGATTACATTTAAAAACGCTTATGTTTCTTACTTTACTCGTGTATTTTACACAAAGGCTAAATCAGTGCACGATACAAAGTAATTTAATACTCATCTTTTAGTGTGCCTGCTGAACGACAGCTTCCAGTACAGTCCTGGTCAGTACTACAATAGCACACATCCAAACAACAATTCTAGTAAATGAATTCACTTGTTCTATGAGACAACACAGATTTACACCGAAATTCTCAATAAATTTCATTGAATGTTCATACTTTTGTCAGTAGGTGAATTCCGCGATCCACGATTGTCTCACGTTAGAGACACGTTACGATTCCGATTTCACGAGCGTAACGCGCTTGCATGCATACAACGCGATAACGGAGTCTTACACAAGTAGACACTTTTACTATGTACGGCACTCCCACACTTTCAAAGTAAACTTTCAGATCCAGTACCTCATCTTCTTTTCTTACGTGATTGTATCCCGCTTGTTTCTTGTGCCGACATTTGCACGCGACATACCGTATTCGAGGACAGCGTTCGTACGCTTCGAGACACACTCGAGGATTGACTAGCAGGTTAACAGTTCATAATGCACACTAGAGTGCAGTATTGACATTATTTTGTTTTCATACCTACAACATCTTTGCGTAATGTCTTTTCACATTAAGAAACACAGTACAATCACAATTCACAAAACTTGATAAATAAATAACACACACAAAAACAGTAAATTATAAAAGACACAAATATGAAGTCAAAAAAAAAAAAAAAATAAAATAAAAAATAAAAATAAAAAAATAAAAAAATAAATAAATAAATAAATAAATAATAAAAAAAACCAATACAAATGTTTACATTTTAGACAGAATACTTGTCTGTAGTAGTCAGCAGATGTAAGTCATCGTCAGTGACCTTGATTTGATTTTTTCAGGGAAGCCAAAACATTGTTGGTCCATTCCGCCACTGCCCGCACCGAAACTGAGTTTATTGTGCGGTATCGCTCCCTGTATGTCTAGTAAAGCCAACCAATGCCCTTGAACAGTGCAAGGAGTCCATTTACCAGTTCTTTATTAGACACAATTTCTTCGGGTCTGGTTGTCCCAAATGTTCTGTGCCTTTTACTCTCCAATGCAATGCATTCGAAGATTAGATGTGATGCAGTTTCGTCACCGTCATCACAGATCCTACATTTAGGGTCCTCTTCTGTTATTCCCATTGTATGTAGATGTTTTTTGAAATTCCCATGGCCTGTCAGCAACCCAACCATGAGTCTAATCTCTCTCCTGTTCAGACCCAGGATTGCAGAGCTTCTTTTAAAACATGGCTTTGGCATCATTACCTTGCCATGTTTTTGTTGATGGACTTTGGTCCAATATTCTACGTGCTGTCTTCTGAGCCAGTTACGTAGCTCCAATTTCATCATTGCCTTGGTGATTGTCAGGACAGGTTCCGGTCCAATAAATGGAGTCTCTGCCCCCATCCTGGCTAATCTGTCAGCATGTTCGTTGCCACTGATCCCTGAGTGGCCAGGGACCCACAATAGGTTTACTCTATTGCTTTCCCCTAGCTCCACTA
The DNA here is from genome assembly GCA_026315105.1 of Locusta migratoria. Taxonomy (NCBI): domain Eukaryota; kingdom Metazoa; phylum Arthropoda; class Insecta; order Orthoptera; family Acrididae; genus Locusta; species Locusta migratoria. The sequence continues at coordinate 710,366,880 of CM048745.1, read as the reverse complement.
GAACCCTGTGACATTCTGCAACAATTTTAGACCTTGTTGCAGGAGCTGCCAGTGATCTCAGGGCTGCCTGGCTGTCTGAATAGATATAGATGCTACAATCTTTGTAGCACCTACGCAAATTCTCTTCCACACAAGCCCTGATGGCAGTGATTTCCGCCTGGAATACTGAGGCCAGTTTTCCTAGAGAGATGACGCCCTCCAGTCTTGGCTGCACCCCATATACCCCAGCCCTAACACCTTGGTCTGATTTTGACCCGTCAGTGAACCAGACAATATCCCCCGTACGGTGTCGAACTATTTTCTCCCACTGCTCAAATGTTCAAATGTTCAAATGTTTGTAAGTCTTATGGGACTTAACTACGCGGTTATCAGTCCCTAAACTTACAAACTACTTATGAACTACCTACGAACTAGGACGGCACAAATATCCATGCCCGAGGGGGGATTCGAACCCCCGACCGTAGTGGCCGTGAAGAGCGTGACTGAAGTGCCTCAGTCCCCTCGGCCACCGCGGCCGGCTCCCACTGCTCCCTACTTCCAATTGTTATATTGAAAGGCTTGTTGAAGCAGTATGGGGTTATAATATAGTCGGCTAGCATTTCCCCAACCTTTCCTATATTTACCTCACTCAGTGACCTTACATTATAGTCGCAAACAATCCATGGGTTTTTATGCTATTACTAAAGGTGTTTGGACGGTTTTGCCGTGTGGCTAAGTATACGCGAATTCCCGGCTTACACTGCTGTACACAGCTGACCGTGCATCCCTTTGTTTCGATAAGCTCCTTTTCGCGAGGACTGCTGCGAAGTCTGCTCTAGACAGACCTACGACAGAGCTATCTGGTCTAATGGCATTCCCGCGGCACCGGATCAGTTAATGGCATCAAGTCAGCAGTTGAATTGTTCGTAACTGGTTTGCTGAGCTACGCACGCCACACGCTAAGCGATTTATCTCGCAGAAAGTTCTCTGTGTCCTTAGATTCCTGATTTTAATGTTGCTTCATTGAGTTATTTCGGTTGCCTTCTAAAGGACCGTAAAATCCTGTATTTCTAATTACAGGTGGCGAAGTATAGTGGACAGGAAGAAACGTAATTTCTCATGTCCATGCTAAAAATGTAACATTTTAACACGTATTAACAATTAAGTAGCCATACAAACGTCGGCCTCCAACAGTACATTGGAAATTCCACTCCTTTTCTTTCGTATTTCATTTTATGACTGACGGTATGTGCTTGCTAGTAGGCCCCGAAATTTGTAGTTCACCCAAAGATTTCCAAATAAACGCGCCAGATGAGTCCGATACAGTTTTGGTACAAGATTCAGCAAAATCATATCAAATTACAGAAGTGTGGCATTTAGCCGTGGCGGAGTGGATGAGCGCATTGAGGCGCTATGCTTCGATGCGCAAGGCTGTTCCCCGTCGGGGGTTCGAATCCTCCATCAGGCATGAATGTTTCTGCTGTCTTTAGTTTAAGTTGTTATAAGTAGTTTGTAAGTTTACGGACTGATGACCCCGCAGTAAGTCCCATAAGGGTAACGAGGGTTTGAACTTTTTTTGTGGCATTTACTATAATTGTAAAGAGATAATTTTCTTCTGTATTTGATAATTTTACACTGACAAGCGATCAACACTATCAAAAACTGCTACTTTTGGACTGAGGTATTGCTTCTACTCGATCATTGTGTGCCCAGTATAGTGCAGCCATTTGGTAGTTTCACCTACAATGTTCCGGGGAAATTCTGAAAATTGGTATACTTATAGATTCTTACGTGCTATTTTCCAATTTCCACTTTGCAACTTTGTTGCTGGCGGCGCCGTATTGAAAAACAAATGGTTCCCTAAAATAGTTCTAGCCGATTCCTCCTTTCCGACGCATTTTACGATGAAAATAGTTACGTGATCAATTATACCAGAGAAAATTTCCTACACTTAAGGTCGTGACCTTTTTTGTGAAATTAATAGTCTCAGTGTAAGAGCGCCGCAAAGTCTACTCCAACAGTGATGTTGACGAAGAAACTAATTTCCACACCACCATGAGAGCATTTGCTGTGGTATGCACAGTTGGCCTAATCCACATGTGAGGCCCTCATTATTAAATTTAGTGCACTCTGATTCCCCACGCTATTCCTGAGGTTCCAGGTTTTGCGAGTTCTTTTTGTGTATAATACAGCAAGAGTTACGTGCTACCCGCGGTAGGGTTCTCTTCTTCAACGATATCAAGTTTTTCCTCCATTATGTCGTAGGTTTGCTGCAAAACAGACTCCGTATCTTCCTCTTCATCACTATCCTGGTGTGGAACTTCGGAATTGAGACAAGTACCACTGAAATTCGCGCAAATAACGGAGCACTTTAAATGAGCCTTTGTACATCCACAGTCTCACTGACAAACCTTTCTGCATTTGCAAGAAATAAGTTTCAATAATTTCTTTGGAGATGCTGTATTATACACAAAGTCTCGGATGTAGAGACTGCAAATTCATTTACAAATTTGATACATGCGTTAAATAACTACCTGGACGAAATAGGTAAACTTTCACCTTCACTTTAGAGTGGTCAGAACAAAACCAGAAGCATTTTGGTCTTCAAATTATTCAGAAGTGACCAAGCATTGTAGATTTTTTCAGAACAAAATAGAGAATTATATTCAGCAACCGTTCACTCTGGGAGTAGATTCAAAGGCGTATAGCTACCACAAGGCTGTTCACTTGTAGACATATTTACCTTTGGTCCCCGGGATTGTTAACTTCATCGAATAACATTCTCTGTCTCTAATGAAAGGAGTAGATTTAGAGAGCAACACATTATGGAACGCATATTTTCATGAAAAGATTTCACAGTAATTATTGGCCAAAAAATCAGGTTAATATTGAAATTGTAATTCTTGCAATGTAATTATTTCTGGTAAATGATAATTGTTGCCCACTATATATTATATCATGTATATTTCATGGAAGAGCATTTCAAGTTCTTCAAAAAACAATTGTAACAAAATTCTTATTAAAAGTACAGTTATTGACTAAAAAAGTCTTTTATTCGACACAGCTATAGACAAAGGACTCGCGTTTTATTCATTTATGTTCGTCATTTCTGTGAAATAACAATAAATAAAGGTAAATATATGCGCGACAATAATGAATTGGAAACATTATTTATAACAGAAATTCACATATTTTTGAGAAGGGAAGGGTGGAAGTCACGTCTCGATGAGCCACAGAAAGGCAGACAATACGAATTTGAAGTAGCTTCCGGCTGTCACGACCTTCGTCAGACAGGTAGACACACACACACACACACACACACACACACACAAACACACACACATTCAAACTGGACTGCCGTCTCCGCCGGCTCTGCCTACCTGCGGCTGATCGAGACCACCCTGTGGTGACCAGCAACCTAGATTGTTGTATCCTTCTTGGAGTTTCATTTGTTAGAAATCTTTAATAATCAGTTTAAAAAATTCAAGATCAAAAAAGTCTCATTTGTTAAAATGGCCCCTTTTGACACATCTAGTCAGCCATCTGTTTATCACCAGATCCATTTAGTTGCAACCCTCTTCATAATTGAAATGTTGCGTGTGGTGACAACGTCATCTTCAACGTCCTCTCTGTGGCAAACGCATTCCTTCAGCACGCCGGCGGTTTCAACTGTGTTTACTAATTGATCGCCTTGAGACATATTGTTGTAATTTCCGAACCATGCTTGTTAGAAATTTGAAACAGAAACAGCTGATCTGTTGCTTATGTCTACATAAGATGCCCATACATCTGCTAGCAACCCTTGGAAAAAACCAACTGAAGGAGAAAGGTATAATTTGCCAACCTCAATTTTCACTATGTGGCACTGACAAAACATAGTTCTCCATACAGAGATATGATCCTTGATTAAATCGTTTTCGATACGAGATTTATAACCAACAGAAACTGGCCAATTTTTTGTAGTGTTAGACCACTCATTAATTTTCGTTTGAAGAAGCGAACGGTAGACATATTAAATTACATTTTTATTACCTCTTTTTTTGGCATTTCGAGTTACTTATATTGAAAAGATTAATGAAAAGCACGAGAAAGTCTAGGTAATTAAAATAGTTGTTACTTTCGACAAACGGTTTTTTCCTAAGTAACCGGGCATCTTGAGCGGTGTTAACGGTATGGTTTAACTGGTGACGAAACAAAAATGTTTAACCCAAACAAAGTAATAAAAGTAATCAACACGGTATAATGGCTAAGGAACAATGTACAGGAAAAATGTAGATAATCAATGCGTATCAAGTATATATTTTTACATTCAAACAAATGCAACAGACGCTCTTAAAGAGTTCTGACACTTTGCTAGAATATCAAATGTGACGGATCCCAACACCTGAATACGTAAACGATTCATGAAATATGTTCATGTAAGTCCTATAAAGCTTACTAATAAGGGTTTTCTTTTTCATTTATATCCATTGTTCTACTTTTTCTGCACAGCCAACACGAATTAAATGTAACACTCTGCTGTTATGAATTCCGCAGTCGCGCAAAGGACCACACCGGTTGCTCTCTGTACCTCTGCACCTAGACTAACCTGGCAAGGCTTGCACGAGACAGGGATTGCAATGTAATTTCGTGAAGTGTTCAGGGTAGACGAGCTCCAGGCAAGCTTTGAGCACGTATTCCCTCTACTACATTTCGTAAACCTCGCCCTTGCTTTGCTGAAGCACGGAATTGGATGGAATTTCGCAGAAACGCTACAGTGCTGCAATAGAAAAGCTTACGTGTCCGTACAGAGAAAATACCCGCTATGAGTCAGTCTGTGTTTTTTGTGTGTAATTTTCTTTTTTATCTAAGAGTGCGCGGAATGTAAGATAATACTAAAAAGTATTTCATTATCATCGCTCTTCCAATTCCGCGAAAATACAAAGCTTGTTTTGCTGTCGACGTTAATCTCCTTTATTTGCTGTTTCTTCTACATATTATTTCATATCGAATTCGTACTATTTCTAAGTTTTTATTTCTCATTCTTCGCCTACCTTAGGTTCCTTATTTTACATTTGCGATACGTCTTACTCCCAATTTCTTTTTCCTACAAGACTGCAATACTTGTTCTATGTAGCTTTCGTTCCTAACTTCTAACACTAATATATCGTCACTTATCTACCTTTAAAATATTTACAGAACTCGTTTAGATTTTATAACATTAAAATTTATCAAGCCGGCCGCGGTGGCCGAGGGGACTAAGGCGATCCAGTCACGGTCCGCACGGCCACTACGGTCGGGGGTTCGAATCCCCCCTCGGGCATGGAAATTTGTGCCGTCCTAGTTAGTAAGTAGTTTGTAAGTTTAGGGACTGATGACCCCGTAGATAAGTCCCATAGACTATACAAACATTTGAACATTTAATTTTGGAAATTTATCAATGGTTCCGTGTACGACCGTGCTTGGTATCAATAGGTCTCAGAAAGTCAGCTTGAAAATGCGATTCTATTGATCATAAAGTGTTTTAAAGGGCCCTTGGCTTAGCGATCACCGCAGAAACCGGTCTACTGTGTCTTACAGTACGAGACCGAAATTTAAATATTTCATAAATTCTCAACCCCAGACAAATTGAGGAAACTGTGTATTGTCCGGTAGGAGCAGTCTAAGTGGGTTGTAACACATAAAACCTCGAAAATCATGTTATTTGGTATTAAAAGAACCAATTTTTGGAATGGCCACTCCTATACTTTATGTTTTACCATATATCATTACGCTATTGTTGGCGTATACTGAAATTGTTTTCTCAATCAAAATTACTGAGATCCAAGGGCTTCAAAATTACTATACTTAACCCGCGAGCCTGCCGCGGTGGCCGAGGGAACTGAGGCGCTCCAGTCACGGTGTGCACGGCCACTATGGTCGGGGGTTCGAATCCCCCCTCGGGCATGGATATTTGTGCCGTCCTTAGTCTTAGCTAGTTCATAAGTAGTTTGTAAGCTTAGGGACTGATGACCCAGTAGTTAAGTCCCATAAGTGCTACCAACATTTGAACATTTAACCCTCGAGGACTCGCGCGTAACCATTTTGTTCCCAGTAATTTTAAAGCAATCGGCATTTCACCAACTTAAAATAGTCAAATATTTGTATTTTCTTATAAACGCAACTGTAAATACTTGTTTAGACATATTAAGTACATTACAAACTGTTCTTTAACTGTCAGAAAAATGCTATATACGCGATCGATCGCGTAACTTTTAAAGACGAGTTCTTGCGCGTTAACACGTAAGATAAGCACGTCATATCTGGTGTCAGGCGTAAGTTTTGTTCTATCTTCCTTGCAGGGATTTGTAAAATATATGAGAAGATATTAGAAACAGTATGAAATGTGGAAGAATGTGAAGAGTGAATTGGGGAGGAAAATTGCTGACAATAAATTACCAAATACAAACTTTATGATGGGGCGTTGTTCAGAAGAACTGATGAAACTTCTGATGTTGTTCAGAAGAACTGAAGTTCCTTACCGCAATGATCGACACCAGAAGTCAAATATCGGGCCATATCAGAGGCGGCATTTCAAAGGTGCGTGAAAGACCATCCGTAGCCTAAGCTGAAATCTAAAAAGACGTCGGTCAGAGAAGCTCTGTTGGGGAACCCAGCCGATATACTGCTCCAAAGTCGACTGACATTACAATGCCAGGGGCACGCGGTTGACGTTATCTGGCCGTTGTGCTGACGCTGTCCATTAATCTATATCTATAAATGTGAATGTCTGTTCGGTGTACGTTTATCACGTCTGAACCACAAGACATAAAGAGCTAAAATATGAACAGTTACTAATGTCTACCCGGGGATGGCTTTAGGCACGTTTTATGGCGATCGGATAGCTATTTATCTATATATATTTATGTGAATGTCTGTTCGGTGTACGCTTATCACGTCCGAATGACAAGACGCAGAGGCTATAATATTTGTACAATTACTGATTTATACCTGAGAAAAGTTTTAGGCACGGTTTTGTAGCGATCTGATAGATATGTAGTAATTTGAAGAATATAACACGAAATGTGGAACAATAATTACTCTGAAAATTATATTTACTCTTTGAAAATGGCTCTGCTGGTTGCACTGTTGCTTGAGGTTTGATAATGATAAAAGGGTACAGTGTATTGGGATGGAAAGTTATCGGTGTATATAAAATTCTACGTTTGTGTGTGTTAATATTTCGCCCTACAGCAAAAACTACAGAACGCAAACGGAAGGTCTGTGTGTAATTGTTGTCCGAAGTCTTCCGTTGTACACGATAGTTGTTCCATACCGATAGCTAGAAAGGGGTAGAAGATATGGTGGTTGAAAGTCGTCAAATTATAAAAAAAGCTGGGTGGAGGCCAGCGATGACGTTAGCGACTCTATAGCAAGAAGTTAACATACAGCGAAACGTGATGCCACAAACCATATCTTTGGTTTAAGTGTGCTACAATGTCTTCTGCTGTTTCTCTGTAAGGATAAGCATACGAATAAGGAAATATAAGAATAAATAAATAAAGCAGTAAAAAAGAAATTTCTTCTAATACATCGCATTAAAAAAAAAAAAAAAAAAAAAAAAAAAAAAAAAAAAAAAAAAAAAAAAAAAAAAAAAAAAAAAACAACGATTTGCCGTCCGCGATGGCCGAGGGGACTGAGGCGCTCCAGTCGTGGTCTGCGCGGCCACTACGGTCGGGGGTTCGAATTCCCCCTCGGGCATGGATATTTGTGCCGTCCTTAGGATTAGCTAGTCCATAAGTAAGTTTAGGGACTGATGACCCCGTAGTTAAGTCCCATAAGCTATACAAACATTTGAAAATTTGAAAAAACGATTTGACGTTTCGCGCATTACATCAAGTGATCGATCTTTGATATTATTACAGTCATTATTATTGAATTTCGCAATTGGATTCTTCTAAACGAGTGCATTTTACGTGTGATTTGATCTACACTACTTACTTTCCTGATAAACGGTAGGTGCATAGACTTCTGCAATTTGAGAGGAATATTTTTCAGTTCCACTTTATCATCAAAATTCAGTGAAATTATTTACATTAATTTAGTTGTTATTTAAACTTCGTAGATAACTGTTTATTGCGTTACTTTACACATATTACAACAGTACATCTACTTTTAATAGATCATATTCAGGTAATACGCCTCGGAAAAGGAAAAGTAATTATTTCTTATTTTATATTCTCCGATAATGATATTAAAAAAAGGGAGATGGGCAGAGAGAGAAGGGATAGGAGAAGAACTAACTCAAGGCAGGAATAAATAAATACCCGGGTAACGCCGGGTTTTCAGCTAGTATTATTATAGGGGCGGACCTTCTCATAGAACACAAGGCTCGGGGAGAACTTGTGCTGAATAAAGATAGAAATATAAAAATTAGATTTTCTGAGCAAATGGGTAAAACAGAAGCTCCTGCTATTTGTCTGCGCCTTAATTGGTCAGACTCTCAGGGACAACGCGATTAGAGTATCCGAAACTAAAGTGTGGCAGAGCCAAAACAAAATAACACATTCTTCATGAGTAAGGGAAGACATTGTTCAGCGACAACGAAATATTTCTACATCTACATCTACATCCATACTCCGCAAGCCATCTGACGGTGTGTGGCTGCGGGTACCTTGAGTACATCGGTTCTCCCTCCTATAGTTCGCGTAAAGAAAGATTGTCGGTACGTCTCTGTCTGGGCTGTAATCTCTGCTAGACTCCTCAGTAATGTTCTCGAAATTATCGATCTAAAGAGCATCTTTCTAGCAGAGTCTTCCGCTGGAGTTTATCAATCATTTCCGTAACGCTTTCACGATTACTAAATGATCCTGTAACGAAGCGCGCTGTTCTCCGTTGGATCTTCTCTACCTCCTCTATCAACCCTACATGGTACGGATCCCACACCTGTGAGCAGTATTCAAGCAGTGGGCGAACAAGTGTTTGTTTTCGGAATGCATTTCCTCAGGATTCTTCTAATGAATCTCAGTCTGGCATCTTCTTTGCCGACAATAAATTTTATATGGTCGTTCCATTTTAAATCACTCCTAATGCCTACTCCCAGATAATTTATGGATTTAACTGCTTTTAGTTGCTGACCTGCTATAGTGTAGCTAAATGATAAATGATCTTCCTTTCTATGTATTTGTGGCACATTACACTTGTGTACAATGAGATTCAATTGCCGTTCCCTGCACCATGCGTGAATGTGATGCAGATCCTCCTGCTTTTCCCATTGTTACAACCGCTCTATATACTGCAGCATCATCCGCAAAAAGCCTCAGTGAACTTCCGATGTTATCAGTAAGATCATTCATATATATATATATATATATATATATATATATATATATATATATATATATATATATATATCGTGAACAGCAACGGACCTAAGACACTCCCCTGTGGCACACCTGACATAACTCTTACTTCTGAAGACTTCTCTCCATTGAGGAAGACATGCTGCTTTCTGTTATCTAGGAACTCCTCAATCCAATCGCACAATTGGTCTGGTAAACCATATGCTCCTACTTTGTTCATTAAACGACTGTGGGGAACTGTATCAAACGCCGTGCTGAAGTTAAGAAGCACGGCATCTACCTGAGACCCCGTGTCTATGGCCCTCTTAGTCTCATGGACGAATAGCGCGATCTGGGTTTCACACGATCGACTTTTTCGAAACCGACGCTGATTCCTACACAGCGGATTTGTAGTCTCCAAACAAGTCACTATACTCGAACGTAACACGTGGTCCAAAATTCTACAAATGACCGACGTTAGAGGTAGAGGTCTATAGTTCTGCACATCTGTTCAACGTCCCTTCTTGAAAACGGGGATGACCTGTGCCACCAATCTATTGGAACGCTACGGTCTTCTAGAGACCTACGGTACACCTTCTCAACAAGGGGGGCAAGTTCCTTCGCGCACTCTGTGTAAAATCGAAGATATCCCATCAGGTCCTGCGGCCTTCCCTCTTTCGAGCGATTTTTTTCAACTCCTCTGTTATTTATTTCAATATCTGACATTTTGTCATCTGTGCGACAATCTAGAGAAAGGACTACAGTGCAGTCGTCCTCTGTGAAACAGGTTTGGAAAAAGATATTTAGTATTTCAGCCTTTAGATTGTCATCTTCTGTATCAGTACCATTTTCGTTACAGAGTGTCTGGACATTTAGCTTTGATCCACCTACCACTTTGACATGACCAAGATTTCTTAGGATTTTCAGCCAAGTCAGTACACAGAACTTTACTTTCTAATTCGCTGAACGCATCTCGCTACATTTTTGTTTGTCTACAAGGCTTTGGCTGTGTTTATGGGTGCAGTGAAGTTCCGTTTCCTTTCTTAGCAGTTCTGTAACTCGGTTGTTGTACCACGGTGTCTCATTTTCATCTCTTACCACCTTGCTGGGCACATACTCATGTAATGCATATTGTACGATGGCTTTGAACTTTGTTCGATGATCCTCAACATTGTCTGTACTTGAGATAAAACTTCTGTGTTGAGCCGTCAAGTACTCTAAAATCTGCTTTTTGTTACTGCTGACAACAGAAAAATCTTCCTACATGTTTAATTATTTGTATTTACGGCTGAAATAATTGATGCTGTAACCGCTTTATGATTGTTGATTCCCTGTTCTGCGTTAACTGCTTCTAATAGTTTTGGTCTGTTTGTCACCAGGAGTTATAAAATGTTTTCGCCACGAGTCGGTTCTCTGTTAAACTTCTCAAGGTAGCTTTCAGATAATGCATTTAAAACAATTTCACTGGATTCTTTGTCCATGCCACCCGTTATAAAGTTTGAGTCTCTCAGTCTATATCCAGTAAAATTAAAATCTTCTCCCCAAAATGTAACATGATTGGGAAATCTACTCGAAATATTTTCGAAATTATCCTTCAGGTGTTCTGCCACAACAGCTGCTGAGGCAGGAGGCTTATAGAAACATACAATTATTCAATTCGAGCCTGCTTTAACCATGACCTTCACCCAAATTACTGCACTTTTCGGATATCCGTCTATTTCCTTCGAAACTATTGCACTTTTTATCCCAATAAACACGACTACCACTTCACTGTCCAGACTGTCTCTGCGGTATACATTCAAATCTGCGTTTAGAATTTCATTACTGTTTACTTCTGGTTTCAGCCAAATTTCCGTCTATAGTACCATGTGGGCATTGAGACCGTTTATTAATGAGAGTAGTTCTGGGTCTTTTCTATAGACGCCACTGCAGTTAACTAATACTGCATTGATCTTATTCGCGTTCTGCCTACTGTCGCGGCTCAGGAGGCGTCTTGTCGGGCCTAGGGAGGAAATTCTCTAACCTATATAAAAAATAAAAAAATTAAATAAGACATAAATAAATAAAAAGTATACACTCAACACGTACTCCGCTGCACTTGTAGCCGCTTCCTGCGTTTAGTGCACGCCTGACCTATTCAGGGGGATCCTACATTTCTCCACCCGATAGAGCAAGTCTGAGCCTCTGATTTACCTCTTAAACCTTCCTCCAAAATTTGTGCCGTCCTAGTTAGTAAGTAGTTTGTAAGTTTAGGGACTGATGACCCCGTAGATAAGTCCCATAGACTATACAAACATTTGAACATTTAATTTTGGAAATTTATCAATGGTTCCGTGTACGACCGTGCTTGGTATCAATAGGTCTCAGAAAGTCAGCTTGAAAATGCGATTCTATTGATCATAAAGTGTTTTAAAGGGCCCTTGGCATAGCGATCACCGCAGAAACCGGTCTACTGTGTCTTACAGTACGAGACCGAAATTTAAATATTTCATAAATTCTCAACCCCAGACAAATTGAGGAAACTGTGTATTGTCCGGTAGGAGCAGTCTAAGTGGGTTGTAACACATAAAACCTCGAAAATCATGTTATTTGGTATTAAAAGAACCAATTTTTGGAATGGCCACTCCTATACTTTATGTTTTACCATATATCATTACGCTATTGTTGGCGTATACTGAAATTGTTTTCTCAATCAAAATTACTGAGATCCAAGGGCTTCAAAATTACTATACTTAACCCGCGAGCCTGCCGCGGTGGCCGAGGGAACTGAGGCGCCCCAGTCACGGTGTGCACGGCCACTATGGTCGGGGGTTCGAATCCCCCCTCGGGCATGGATATTTGTGCCGTCCTTAGTCTTAGCTAGTTCATAAGTAGTTTGTAAGCTTAGGGACTGATGACCCAGTAGTTAAGTCCCATAAGTGCTACCAACATTTGAACATTTAACCCTCGAGGACTCGCGCGTAACCATTTTGTTCCCAGTAATTTTAAAGCAATCGGCATTTCACCAACTTTAAATAGTCAAATATTTGTATTTTCTTATAAACGCAACTGTAAATACTTGTTTAGACATATTAAGTACATTACAAACTGTTCTTTAACTGTCAGAAAAATGCTATATACGCGATCGATCGCGTAACTTTTAAAGACGAGTTCTTGCGCGTTAACACGTAAGATAAGCACGTCATATCTGGTGTCAGGCGTAAGTTTTGTTCTATCTTCCTTGCAGGGATTTGTAAAATATATGAGAAGATATTAGAAACAGTATGAAATGTGGAAGAATGTGAAGAGTGAATTGGGGAGGAAAATTGCTGACAATAAATTACCAAATACAAACTTTATGATGGGGCGTTGTTCAGAAGAACTGATGAAACTTCTGATGTTGTTCAGAAGAACTGAAGTTCCTTACCGCAATGATCGACACCAGAAGTCAAATATCGGGCCATATCAGAGGCGGCATTTCAAAGGTGCGTGAAAGACCATCCGTAGCCTAAGCTGAAATCTAAAAAGACGTCGGTCAGAGAAGCTCTGTTGGGGAACCCAGCCGATATACTGCTCCAAAGTCGACTGACATTACAATGCCAGGGGCACGCGGTTGACGTTATCTGGCCGTTGTGCTGACGCTGTCCATTAATCTATATCTATAAATGTGAATGTCTGTTCGGTGTACGTTTATCACGTCTGAACCACAAGACATAAAGAGCTAAAATATGAACAGTTACTAATGTCTACCCGGGGATGGCTTTAGGCACGTTTTATGGCGATCGGATAGCTATTTATCTATATATATATTTATGTGAATGTCTGTTCGGTGTACGCTTATCACGTCCGAATGACAAGACGCAGAGGCTATAATATTTGTACAATTACTGATTTATACCTGAGAAAGGTTTTAGGCACGGTTTTGTAGCGATCTGATAGATATGTAGTAATTTGAAGAATATAACACGAAATGTGGAACAATAATTACTCTGAAAATTATATTTACTCTTTGAAAATGGCTCTACTGGTTGCACTGTTGCTTGAGGTTTGATAATGATAAAAGGGTAGTGTATTGGGATGGAAAGTTATCGGTGTATATAAAATTCTACGTTTGTGTGTGTTAATATTTCGCCCTACAGCAAAAACTACAGAACGCAAACGGAAGGTCTGTGTGTAATTGTTGTCCGAAGTCTTCCGTTGTACACGATAGTTGTTCCATACCGATAGCTAGAAGGGGGTAGAAGATATGGTGGTTGAAAGTCGTCAAATTATAAAAAAAGCTGGGTGGAGGCCAGCGATGACGTTAGCGACTCTATAGCAAGAAGTTAACATACAGCGAAACGTGATGCCACAAACCATATCTTTGGTTTAAGTGTGCTACAATGTCTTCTGCTGTTTCTCTGTAAGGATAAGCATACGAATAAGGAAATATAAGAATAAATAAATAAAGCAGTAAAAAAGAAATTTCTTCTAATACATCGCATTAAAAAAAAAAAAAAAAAAAAAAAAAAAAAAAAAAAAAAAAAAAAAAACAACGATTTGCCTTCCGCGATGGCCGAGGGGACTGAGGCGCTCCAGTCGTGGTCTGCGCGGCCACTACGGTCGGGGGTTCGAATTCCCCCTCGGGCATGGATATTTGTGCCGTCCTTAGGATTAGCTAGTCCATAAGTAAGTTTAGGGACTGATGACCCCGTAGTTAAGTCCCATAAGCTATACAAACATTTGAAAATTTGAAAAAACGATTTGACGTTTCGCGCATTACATCAAGTGATCGATCTTTGATATTATTACAGTCATTATTATTGAATTTCGCAATTGGATTCTTCTAAACGAGTGCATTTTACGTGTGATTTGATCTACACTACTTACTTTCCTGATAAACGGTAAGTGCATAGACTTCTGCAATTTGAGAGGAATATTTTTCAGTTCCACTTTATCATCAAAATTCAGTGAAATTATTTACATTAATTTAGTTGTTATTTAAACTTCGTAGATAACTGTTTATTGCGTTACTTTACACATATTACAACAGTACATCTACTTTTAATAGATCATATTCAGGTAATACGCCTCGGAAAAGGAAAAGTAATTATTTCTTATTTTATATTCTCCGATAATGATATTAAAAAAAGGGAGATGGGCAGAGAGAGAAGGGATAGGAGAAGAACTAACTCAAGGCAGGAATAAATAAATACCCGGGTAACGCCGGGTTTTCAGCTAGTATTATTATAGGGGCGGACCTTCTCATAGAACACAAGGCTCGGGGAGAACTTGTGCTGAATAAAGATAGAAATATAAAAATTAGATTTTCTGAGCAAATGGGTAAAACAGAAGCTCCTGCTATTTGTCTGCGCCTTAATTGGTCAGACTCTCAGGGACAACGCGATTAGAGTATCCGAAACTAAAGTGTGGCAGAGCCAAAACAAAATAACACATTCTTCATGAGTAAGGGAAGACATTGTTCAGCGACAACGAAATATTTCTACATCTACATCTACATCCATACTCCGCAAGCCATCTGACGGTGTGTGGCTGCGGGTACCTTGAGTACATCGGTTCTCCCTCCTATAGTTCGCGTAAAGAAAGATTGTCGGTACGTCTCTGTCTGGGCTGTAATCTCTGCTAGACTCCTCAGTAATGTTCTCGAAATTATCGATCTAAAGAGCATCTTTCTAGCAGAGTCTTCCGCTGGAGTTTATCAATCATTTCCGTAACGCTTTCACGATTACTAAATGATCCTGTAACGAAGCGCGCTGTTCTCCGTTGGATCTTCTCTACCTCCTCTATCAACCCTACATGGTACGGATCCCACACCTGTGAGCAGTATTCAAGCAGTGGGCGAACAAGTGTTTGTTTTCGGAATGCATTTCCTCAGGATTCTTCTAATGAATCTCAGTCTGGCATCTTCTTTGCCGACAATAAATTTTATATGGTCGTTCCATTTTAAATCACTCCTAATGCCTACTCCCAGATAATTTATGGATTTAACTGCTTTTAGTTGCTGACCTGCTATAGTGTAGCTAAATGATAAATGATCTTCCTTTCTATGTATTTGTGGCACATTACACTTGTGTACAATGAGATTCAATTGCCGTTCCCTGCACCATGCGTGAATGTGATGCAGATCCTCCTGCTTTTCCCATTGTTACAACCGCTCTATATACTGCAGCATCATCCGCAAAAAGCCTCAGTGAACTTCCGATGTTATCAGTAAGATCATTCATATATATATATATATATATATATATATATATATATATATATCGTGAACAGCAACGGACCTAAGACACTCCCCTGTGGCACACCTGACATAACTCTTACTTCTGAAGACTTCTCTCCATTGAGGAAGACATGCTGCTTTCTGTTATCTAGGAACTCCTCAATCCAATCGCACAATTGGTCTGGTAAACCATATGCTCCTACTTTGTTCATTAAACGACTGTGGGGAACTGTATCAAACGCCGTGCTGAAGTCAAGAAGCACGGCATCTACCTGAGACCCCGTGTCTATGGCCCTCTTAGTCTCATGGACGAATAGCGCGATCTGGGTTTCACACGATCGACTTTTTCGAAACCGACGCTGATTCCTACACAGCGGATTTGTAGTCTCCAAACAAGTCACTATACTCGAACGTAACACGTGGTCCAAAATTCTACAAATGACCGACGTTAGAGGTAGAGGTCTATAGTTCTGCACATCTGTTCAACGTCCCTTCTTGAAAACGGGGATGACCTGTGCCACCAATCTATTGGAACGCTACGGTCTTCTAGAGACCTACGGTACACCTTCTCAACAAGGGGGGCAAGTTCCTTCGCGCACTCTGTGTAAAATCGAAGATATCCCATCAGGTCCTGCGGCCTTCCCTCTTTCGAGCGATTTTTTTCAACTCCTCTGTTATTTATTTCAATATCTGACATTTTGTCATCTGTGCGACAATCTAGAGAAAGGATTACAGTGCAGTCGTCCTCTGTGAAACAGGTTTGGAAAAAGATATTTAGTATTTCAGCCTTTAGATTGTCATCTTCTGTATCAGTACCATTTTCGTTACAGAGTGTCTGGACATTTAGCTTTGATCCACCTACCACTTTGACATGACCAAGATTTCTTAGGATTTTCAGCCAAGTCAGTACACAGAACTTTACTTTCTAATTCGCTGAACGCATCTCGCTACATTTTTGTTTGTCTACAAGGCTTTGGCTGTGTTTATGGGTGCAGTGAAGTTCCGTTTCCTTTCTTAGCAGTTCTGTAACTCGGTTGTTGTACCACGGTGTCTCATTTTCATCTCTTACCACCTTGCTGGGCACATACTCATGTAATGCATATTGTACGATGGCTTTGAACTTTGTTCGATGATCCTCAACATTGTCTGTACTTGAGATAAAACTTCTGTGTTGAGCCGTCAAGTACTCTAAAATCTGCTTTTTGTTACTGCTGACAACAGAAAAATCTTCCTACATGTTTAATTATTTGTATTTACGGCTGAAATAATTGATGCTGTAACCGCTTTATGATTGTTGATTCCCTGTTCTGCGTTAACTGCTTCTAATAGTTTTGGTCTGTTTGTCACCAGGAGTTATAAAATGTTTTCGCCACGAGTCGGTTCTCTGTTAAACTTCTCAAGGTAGCTTTCAGATAATGCATTTAAAACAATTTCACTGGATTCTTTGTCCATGCCACCCGTTATAAAGTTTGAGTCTCTCAGTCTATATCCAGTAAAATTAAAATCTTCTCCCCAAAATGTAACATGATTGGGAAATCTACTCGAAATATTTTCGAAATTATCCTTCAGGTGTTCTGCCACAACAGCTGCTGAGGCAGGAGGCTTATAGAAACATACAATTATTCAATTCGAGCCTGCTTTAACCATGACCTTCACCCAAATTACTGCACTTTTCGGATATCCGTCTATTTCCTTCGAAACTATTGCACTTTTTATCCCAATAAACACGACTACCACTTCACTGTCCAGACTGTCTCTGCGGTATACATTCAAATCTGCGTTTAGAATTTCATTACTGTTTACTTCTGGTTTCAGCCAAATTTCCGTCTATAGTACCATGTGGGCATTGAGACCGTTTATTAATGAGAGTAGTTCTGGGTCTTTTCTATAGACGCCACTGCAGTTAACTAATACTGCATTGATCTTATTCGCGTTCTGCCTACTGTCGCGGCTCAGGAGGCGTCTTGTCGGGCCTAGGGAGGAAATTCTCTAACCTATATAAAAAATAAAAAAATTAAATAAGACATAAATAAATAAAAAGTATACACTCAACACGTACTCC
Organism: Locusta migratoria; assembly: GCA_026315105.1. Classification (NCBI taxonomy): domain Eukaryota; kingdom Metazoa; phylum Arthropoda; class Insecta; order Orthoptera; family Acrididae; genus Locusta; species Locusta migratoria. The sequence goes on along the minus strand of CM048745.1, from coordinate 710,349,341 downwards.
GCTGCACTTGTAGCCGCTTCCTGCGTTTAGTGCACGCCTGACCTATTCAGGGGGATCCTACATTTCTCCACCCGATAGAGCAAGTCTGAGCCTCTGATTTACCTCTTAAACCTTCCTCCAAAATTTGTGCCGTCCTAGTTAGTAAGTAGTTTGTAAGTTTAGGGACTGATGACCCCGTAGATAAGTCCCATAGACTATACAAACATTTGAACATTTAATTTTGGAAATTTATCAATGGTTCCGTGTACGACCGTGCTTGGTATCAATAGGTCTCAGAAAGTCAGCTTGAAAATGCGATTCTATTGATCATAAAGTGTTTTAAAGGGCCCTTGGCATAGCGATCACCGCAGAAACCGGTCTACTGTGTCTTACAGTACGAGACCGAAATTTAAATATTTCATAAATTCTCAACCCCAGACAAATTGAGGAAACTGTGTATTGTCCGGTAGGAGCAGTCTAAGTGGGTTGTAACACATAAAACCTCGAAAATCATGTTATTTGGTATTAAAAGAACCAATTTTTGGAATGGCCACTCCTATACTTTATGTTTTACCATATATCATTACGCTATTGTTGGCGTATACTGAAATTGTTTTCTCAATCAAAATTACTGAGATCCAAGGGCTTCAAAATTACTATACTTAACCCGCGAGCCTGCCGCGGTGGCCGAGGGAACTGAGGCGCCCCAGTCACGGTGTGCACGGCCACTATGGTCGGGGGTTCGAATCCCCCCTCGGGCATGGATATTTGTGCCGTCCTTAGTCTTAGCTAGTTCATAAGTAGTTTGTAAGCTTAGGGACTGATGACCCAGTAGTTAAGTCCCATAAGTGCTACCAACATTTGAACATTTAACCCTCGAGGACTCGCGCGTAACCATTTTGTTCCCAGTAATTTTAAAGCAATCGGCATTTCACCAACTTTAAATAGTCAAATATTTGTATTTTCTTATAAACGCAACTGTAAATACTTGTTTAGACATATTAAGTACATTACAAACTGTTCTTTAACTGTCAGAAAAATGCTATATACGCGATCGATCGCGTAACTTTTAAAGACGAGTTCTTGCGCGTTAACACGTAAGATAAGCACGTCATATCTGGTGTCAGGCGTAAGTTTTGTTCTATCTTCCTTGCAGGGATTTGTAAAATATATGAGAAGATATTAGAAACAGTATGAAATGTGGAAGAATGTGAAGAGTGAATTGGGGAGGAAAATTGCTGACAATAAATTACCAAATACAAACTTTATGATGGGGCGTTATTCAGAAGAACTGATGAAACTTCTGATGTTGTTCAGAAGAACTGAAGTTCCTTACCGCAATGATCGACACCAGAAGTCAAATATCGGGCCATATCAGAGGCGGCATTTCAAAGGTGCGTGAAAGACCATCCGTAGCCTAAGCTGAAATCTAAAAAGACGTCGGTCAGAGAAGCTCTGTTGGGGAACCCAGCCGATATACTGCTCCAAAGTCGACTGACATTACAATGCCAGGGGCACGCGGTTGACGTTATCTGGCCGTTGTGCTGACGCTGTCCATTAATCTATATCTATAAATGTGAATGTCTGTTCGGTGTACGTTTATCACGTCTGAACCACAAGACATAAAGAGCTAAAATATGAACAGTTACTAATGTCTACCCGGGGATGGCTTTAGGCACGTTTTATGGCGATCGGATAGCTATTTATCTATATATATATTTATGTGAATGTCTGTTCGGTGTACGCTTATCACGTCCGAATGACAAGACGCAGAGGCTATAATATTTGTACAATTACTGATTTATACCTGAGAAAGGTTTTAGGCACGGTTTTGTAGCGATCTGATAGATATGTAGTAATTTGAAGAATATAACACGAAATGTGGAACAATAATTACTCTGAAAATTATATTTACTCTTTGAAAATGGCTCTACTGGTTGCACTGTTGCTTGAGGTTTGATAATGATAAAAGGGTAGTGTATTGGGATGGAAAGTTATCGGTGTATATAAAATTCTACGTTTGTGTGTGTTAATATTTCGCCCTACAGCAAAAACTACAGAACGCAAACGGAAGGTCTGTGTGTAATTGTTGTCCGAAGTCTTCCGTTGTACACGATAGTTGTTCCATACCGATAGCTAGAAAGGGGTAGAAGATATGGTGGTTGAAAGTCGTCAAATTATAAAAAAAGCTGGGTGGAGGCCAGCGATGACGTTAGCGACTCTATAGCAAGAAGTTAACATACAGCGAAACGTGATGCCACAAACCATATCTTTGGTTTAAGTGTGCTACAATGTCTTCTGCTGTTTCTCTGTAAGGATAAGCATACGAATAAGGAAATATAAGAATAAATAAATAAAGCAGTAAAAAAGAAATTTCTTCTAATACATCGCATTAAAAAAAAAAAAAAAAAAAAAAAAAAAAAAAAAAAAAAAAAAAAAAAAAAAAACAACGATTTGCCGTCCGCGATGGCCGAGGGGACTGAGGCGCTCCAGTCGTGGTCTGCGCGGCCACTACGGTCGGGGGTTCGAATTCCCCCTCGGGCATGGATATTTGTGCCGTCCTTAGGATTAGCTAGTCCATAAGTAAGTTTAGGGACTGATGACCCCGTAGTTAAGTCCCATAAGCTATACAAACATTTGAAAATTTGAAAAAACGATTTGACGTTTCGCGCATTACATCAAGTGATCGATCTTTGATATTATTACAGTCATTATTATTGAATTTCGCAATTGGATTCTTCTAAACGAGTGCATTTTACGTGTGATTTGATCTACACTACTTACTTTCCTGATAAACGGTAAGTGCATAGACTTCTGCAATTTGAGAGGAATATTTTTCAGTTCCACTTTATCATCAAAATTCAGTGAAATTATTTACATTAATTTAGTTGTTATTTAAACTTCGTAGATAACTGTTTATTGCGTTACTTTACACATATTACAACAGTACATCTACTTTTAATAGATCATATTCAGGTAATACGCCTCGGAAAAGGAAAAGTAATTATTTCTTATTTTATATTCTCCGATAATGATATTAAAAAAAGGGAGATGGGCAGAGAGAGAAGGGATAGGAGAAGAACTAACTCAAGGCAGGAATAAATAAATACCCGGGTAACGCCGGGTTTTCAGCTAGTATTATTATAGGGGCGGACCTTCTCATAGAACACAAGGCTCGGGGAGAACTTGTGCTGAATAAAGATAGAAATATAAAAATTAGATTTTCTGAGCAAATGGGTAAAACAGAAGCTCCTGCTATTTGTCTGCGCCTTAATTGGTCAGACTCTCAGGGACAACGCGATTAGAGTATCCGAAACTAAAGTGTGGCAGAGCCAAAACAAAATAACACATTCTTCATGAGTAAGGGAAGACATTGTTCAGCGACAACGAAATATTTCTACATCTACATCTACATCCATACTCCGCAAGCCATCTGACGGTGTGTGGCTGCGGGTACCTTGAGTACATCGGTTCTCCCTCCTATAGTTCGCGTAAAGAAAGATTGTCGGTACGTCTCTGTCTGGGCTGTAATCTCTGCTAGACTCCTCAGTAATGTTCTCGAAATTATCGATCTAAAGAGCATCTTTCTAGCAGAGTCTTCCGCTGGAGTTTATCAATCATTTCCGTAACGCTTTCACGATTACTAAATGATCCTGTAACGAAGCGCGCTGTTCTCCGTTGGATCTTCTCTACCTCCTCTATCAACCCTACATGGTACGGATCCCACACCTGTGAGCAGTATTCAAGCAGTGGGCGAACAAGTGTTTGTTTTCGGAATGCATTTCCTCAGGATTCTTCTAATGAATCTCAGTCTGGCATCTTCTTTGCCGACAATAAATTTTATATGGTCGTTCCATTTTAAATCACTCCTAATGCCTACTCCCAGATAATTTATGGATTTAACTGCTTTTAGTTGCTGACCTGCTATAGTGTAGCTAAATGATAAATGATCTTCCTTTCTATGTATTTGTGGCACATTACACTTGTGTACAATGAGATTCAATTGCCGTTCCCTGCACCATGCGTGAATGTGATGCAGATCCTCCTGCTTTTCCCATTGTTACAACCGCTCTATATACTGCAGCATCATCCGCAAAAAGCCTCAGTGAACTTCCGATGTTATCAGTAAGATCATTCATATATATATATATATATATATATATATATATATATATATATATATATATATATATATATATATCGTGAACAGCAACGGACCTAAGACACTCCCCTGTGGCACACCTGACATAACTCTTACTTCTGAAGACTTCTCTCCATTGAGGAAGACATGCTGCTTTCTGTTATCTAGGAACTCCTCAATCCAATCGCACAATTGGTCTGGTAAACCATATGCTCCTACTTTGTTCATTAAACGACTGTGGGGAACTGTATCAAACGCCGTGCTGAAGTTAAGAAGCACGGCATCTACCTGAGACCCCGTGTCTATGGCCCTCTTAGTCTCATGGACGAATAGCGCGATCTGGGTTTCACACGATCGACTTTTTCGAAACCGACGCTGATTCCTACACAGCGGATTTGTAGTCTCCAAACAAGTCACTATACTCGAACGTAACACGTGGTCCAAAATTCTACAAATGACCGACGTTAGAGGTAGAGGTCTATAGTTCTGCACATCTGTTCAACGTCCCTTCTTGAAAACGGGGATGACCTGTGCCACCAATCTATTGGAACGCTACGGTCTTCTAGAGACCTACGGTACACCTTCTCAACAAGGGGGGCAAGTTCCTTCGCGCACTCTGTGTAAAATCGAAGATATCCCATCAGGTCCTGCGGCCTTCCCTCTTTCGAGCGATTTTTTTCAACTCCTCTGTTATTTATTTCAATATCTGACATTTTGTCATCTGTGCGACAATCTAGAGAAAGGATTACAGTGCAGTCGTCCTCTGTGAAACAGGTTTGGAAAAAGATATTTAGTATTTCAGCCTTTAGATTGTCATCTTCTGTATCAGTACCATTTTCGTTACAGAGTGTCTGGACATTTAGCTTTGATCCACCTACCACTTTGACATGACCAAGATTTCTTAGGATTTTCAGCCAAGTCAGTACACAGAACTTTACTTTCTAATTCGCTGAACGCATCTCGCTACATTTTTGTTTGTCTACAAGGCTTTGGCTGTGTTTATGGGTGCAGTGAAGTTCCGTTTCCTTTCTTAGCAGTTCTGTAACTCGGTTGTTGTACCACGGTGTCTCATTTTCATCTCTTACCACCTTGCTGGGCACATACTCATGTAATGCATATTGTACGATGGCTTTGAACTTTGTTCGATGATCCTCAACATTGTCTGTACTTGAGATAAAACTTCTGTGTTGAGCCGTCAAGTACTCTAAAATCTGCTTTTTGTTACTGCTGACAACAGAAAAATCTTCCTACATGTTTAATTATTTGTATTTACGGCTGAAATAATTGATGCTGTAACCGCTTTATGATTGTTGATTCCCTGTTCTGCGTTAACTGCTTCTAATAGTTTTGGTCTGTTTGTCACCAGGAGTTATAAAATGTTTTCGCCACGAGTCGGTTCTCTGTTAAACTTCTCAAGGTAGCTTTCAGATAATGCATTTAAAACAATTTCACTGGATTCTTTGTCCATGCCACCCGTTATAAAGTTTGAGTCTCTCAGTCTATATCCAGTAAAATTAAAATCTTCTCCCCAAAATGTAACATGATTGGGAAATCTACTCGAAATATTTTCGAAATTATCCTTCAGGTGTTCTGCCACAACAGCTGCTGAGGCAGGAGGCTTATAGAAACATACAATTATTCAATTCGAGCCTGCTTTAACCATGACCTTCACCCAAATTACTGCACTTTTCGGATATCCGTCTATTTCCTTCGAAACTATTGCACTTTTTATCCCAATAAACACGACTACCACTTCACTGTCCAGACTGTCTCTGCGGTATACATTCAAATCTGCGTTTAGAATTTCATTACTGTTTACTTCTGGTTTCAGCCAAATTTCCGTCTATAGTACCATGTGGGCATTGAGACCGTTTATTAATGAGAGTAGTTCTGGGTCTTTTCTATAGACGCCACTGCAGTTAACTAATACTGCATTGATCTTATTCGCGTTCTGCCTACTGTCGCGGCTCAGGAGGCGTCTTGTCGGGCCTAGGGAGGAAATTCTCTAACCTATATAAAAAATAAAAAAATTAAATAAGACATAAATAAATAAAAAGTATACACTCAACACGTACTCCGCTGCACTTGTAGCCGCTTCCTGCGTTTAGTGCACGCCTGACCTATTCAGGGGGATCCTACATTTCTCCACCCGATAGAGCAAGTCTGAGCCTCTGATTTACCTCTTAAACCTTCCTCCAAAATTTGTGCCGTCCTAGTTAGTAAGTAGTTTGTAAGTTTAGGGACTGATGACCCCGTAGATAAGTCCCATAGACTATACAAACATTTGAACATTTAATTTTGGAAATTTATCAATGGTTCCGTGTACGACCGTGCTTGGTATCAATAGGTCTCAGAAAGTCAGCTTGAAAATGCGATTCTATTGATCATAAAGTGTTTTAAAGGGCCCTTGGCATAGCGATCACCGCAGAAACCGGTCTACTGTGTCTTACAGTACGAGACCGAAATTTAAATATTTCATAAATTCTCAACCCCAGACAAATTGAGGAAACTGTGTATTGTCCGGTAGGAGCAGTCTAAGTGGGTTGTAACACATAAAACCTCGAAAATCATGTTATTTGGTATTAAAAGAACCAATTTTTGGAATGGCCACTCCTATACTTTATGTTTTACCATATATCATTACGCTATTGTTGGCGTATACTGAAATTGTTTTCTCAATCAAAATTACTGAGATCCAAGGGCTTCAAAATTACTATACTTAACCCGCGAGCCTGCCGCGGTGGCCGAGGGAACTGAGGCGCCCCAGTCACGGTGTGCACGGCCACTATGGTCGGGGGTTCGAATCCCCCCTCGGGCATGGATATTTGTGCCGTCCTTAGTCTTAGCTAGTTCATAAGTAGTTTGTAAGCTTAGGGACTGATGACCCAGTAGTTAAGTCCCATAAGTGCTACCAACATTTGAACATTTAACCCTCGAGGACTCGCGCGTAACCATTTTGTTCCCAGTAATTTTAAAGCAATCGGCATTTCACCAACTTTAAATAGTCAAATATTTGTATTTTCTTATAAACGCAACTGTAAATACTTGTTTAGACATATTAAGTACATTACAAACTGTTCTTTAACTGTCAGAAAAATGCTATATACGCGATCGATCGCGTAACTTTTAAAGACGAGTTCTTGCGCGTTAACACGTAAGATAAGCACGTCATATCTGGTGTCAGGCGTAAGTTTTGTTCTATCTTCCTTGCAGGGATTTGTAAAATATATGAGAAGATATTAGAAACAGTATGAAATGTGGAAGAATGTGAAGAGTGAATTGGGGAGGAAAATTGCTGACAATAAATTACCAAATACAAACTTTATGATGGGGCGTTGTTCAGAAGAACTGATGAAACTTCTGATGTTGTTCAGAAGAACTGAAGTTCCTTACCGCAATGATCGACACCAGAAGTCAAATATCGGGCCATATCAGAGGCGGCATTTCAAAGGTGCGTGAAAGACCATCCGTAGCCTAAGCTGAAATCTAAAAAGACGTCGGTCAGAGAAGCTCTGTTGGGGAACCCAGCCGATATACTGCTCCAAAGTCGACTGACATTACAATGCCAGGGGCACGCGGTTGACGTTATCTGGCCGTTGTGCTGACGCTGTCCATTAATCTATATCTATAAATGTGAATGTCTGTTCGGTGTACGTTTATCACGTCTGAACCACAAGACATAAAGAGCTAAAATATGAACAGTTACTAATGTCTACCCGGGGATGGCTTTAGGCACGTTTTATGGCGATCGGATAGCTATTTATCTATATATATATTTATGTGAATGTCTGTTCGGTGTACGCTTATCACGTCCGAATGACAAGACGCAGAGGCTATAATATTTGTACAATTACTGATTTATACCTGAGAAAGGTTTTAGGCACGGTTTTGTAGCGATCTGATAGATATGTAGTAATTTGAAGAATATAACACGAAATGTGGAACAATAATTACTCTGAAAATTATATTTACTCTTTGAAAATGGCTCTACTGGTTGCACTGTTGCTTGAGGTTTGATAATGATAAAAGGGTACAGTGTATTGGGATGGAAAGTTATCGGTGTATATAAAATTCTACGTTTGTGTGTGTTAATATTTCGCCCTACAGCAAAAACTACAGAACGCAAACGGAAGGTCTGTGTGTAATTGTTGTCCGAAGTCTTCCGTTGTACACGATAGTTGTTCCATACCGATAGCTAGAAAGGGGTAGAAGATATGGTGGTTGAAAGTCGTCAAATTATAAAAAAAGCTGGGTGGAGGCCAGCGATGACGTTAGCGACTCTATAGCAAGAAGTTAACATACAGCGAAACGTGATGCCACAAACCATATCTTTGGTTTAAGTGTGCTACAATGTCTTCTGCTGTTTCTCTGTAAGGATAAGCATACGAATAAGGAAATATAAGAATAAATAAATAAAGCAGTAAAAAAGAAATTTCTTCTAATACATCGCATTAAAAAAAAAAAAAAAAAAAAAAAAAAAAAAAAAAAAAAAAAAAAACAACGATTTGCCGTCCGCGATGGCCGAGGGGACTGAGGCGCTCCAGTCGTGGTCTGCGCGGCCACTACGGTCGGGGGTTCGAATTCCCCCTCGGGCATGGATATTTGTGCCGTCCTTAGGATTAGCTAGTCCATAAGTAAGTTTAGGGACTGATGACCCCGTAGTTAAGTCCCATAAGCTATACAAACATTTGAAAATTTGAAAAAACGATTTGACGTTTCGCGCATTACATCAAGTGATCGATCTTTGATATTATTACAGTCATTATTATTGAATTTCGCAATTGGATTCTTCTAAACGAGTGCATTTTACGTGTGATTTGATCTACACTACTTACTTTCCTGATAAACGGTAGGTGCATAGACTTCTGCAATTTGAGAGGAATATTTTTCAGTTCCACTTTATCATCAAAATTCAGTGAAATTATTTACATTAATTTAGTTGTTATTTAAACTTCGTAGATAACTGTTTATTGCGTTACTTTACACATATTACAACAGTACATCTACTTTTAATAGATCATATTCAGGTAATACGCCTCGGAAAAGGAAAAGTAATTATTTCTTATTTTATATTCTCCGATAATGATATTAAAAAAAGGGAGATGGGCAGAGAGAGAAGGGATAGGAGAAGAACTAACTCAAGGCAGGAATAAATAAATACCCGGGTAACGCCGGGTTTTCAGCTAGTATTATTATAGGGGCGGACCTTCTCATAGAACACAAGGCTCGGGGAGAACTTGTGCTGAATAAAGATAGAAATATAAAAATTAGATTTTCTGAGCAAATGGGTAAAACAGAAGCTCCTGCTATTTGTCTGCGCCTTAATTGGTCAGACTCTCAGGGACAACGCGATTAGAGTATCCGAAACTAAAGTGTGGCAGAGCCAAAACAAAATAACACATTCTTCATGAGTAAGGGAAGACATTGTTCAGCGACAACGAAATATTTCTACATCTACATCTACATCCATACTCCGCAAGCCATCTGACGGTGTGTGGCTGCGGGTACCTTGAGTACATCGGTTCTCCCTCCTATAGTTCGCGTAAAGAAAGATTGTCGGTACGTCTCTGTCTGGGCTGTAATCTCTGCTAGACTCCTCAGTAATGTTCTCGAAATTATCGATCTAAAGAGCATCTTTCTAGCAGAGTCTTCCGCTGGAGTTTATCAATCATTTCCGTAACGCTTTCACGATTACTAAATGATCCTGTAACGAAGCGCGCTGTTCTCCGTTGGATCTTCTCTACCTCCTCTATCAACCCTACATGGTACGGATCCCACACCTGTGAGCAGTATTCAAGCAGTGGGCGAACAAGTGTTTGTTTTCGGAATGCATTTCCTCAGGATTCTTCTAATGAATCTCAGTCTGGCATCTTCTTTGCCGACAATAAATTTTATATGGTCGTTCCATTTTAAATCACTCCTAATGCCTACTCCCAGATAATTTATGGATTTAACTGCTTTTAGTTGCTGACCTGCTATAGTGTAGCTAAATGATAAATGATCTTCCTTTCTATGTATTTGTGGCACATTACACTTGTGTACAATGAGATTCAATTGCCGTTCCCTGCACCATGCGTGAATGTGATGCAGATCCTCCTGCTTTTCCCATTGTTACAACCGCTCTATATACTGCAGCATCATCCGCAAAAAGCCTCAGTGAACTTCCGATGTTATCAGTAAGATCATTCATATATATATATATATATATATATATATATATATATATATATATATATATATATATATATATATATCGTGAACAGCAACGGACCTAAGACACTCCCCTGTGGCACACCTGACATAACTCTTACTTCTGAAGACTTCTCTCCATTGAGGAAGACATGCTGCTTTCTGTTATCTAGGAACTCCTCAATCCAATCGCACAATTGGTCTGGTAAACCATATGCTCCTACTTTGTTCATTAAACGACTGTGGGGAACTGTATCAAACGCCGTGCTGAAGTTAAGAAGCACGGCATCTACCTGAGACCCCGTGTCTATGGCCCTCTTAGTCTCATGGACGAATAGCGCGATCTGGGTTTCACACGATCGACTTTTTCGAAACCGACGCTGATTCCTACACAGCGGATTTGTAGTCTCCAAACAAGTCACTATACTCGAACGTAACACGTGGTCCAAAATTCTACAAATGACCGACGTTAGAGGTAGAGGTCTATAGTTCTGCACATCTGTTCAACGTCCCTTCTTGAAAACGGGGATGACCTGTGCCACCAATCTATTGGAACGCTACGGTCTTCTAGAGACCTACGGTACACCTTCTCAACAAGGGGGGCAAGTTCCTTCGCGCACTCTGTGTAAAATCGAAGATATCCCATCAGGTCCTGCGGCCTTCCCTCTTTCGAGCGATTTTTTTCAACTCCTCTGTTATTTATTTCAATATCTGACATTTTGTCATCTGTGCGACAATCTAGAGAAAGGACTACAGTGCAGTCGTCCTCTGTGAAACAGGTTTGGAAAAAGATATTTAGTATTTCAGCCTTTAGATTGTCATCTTCTGTATCAGTACCATTTTCGTTACAGAGTGTCTGGACATTTAGCTTTGATCCACCTACCACTTTGACATGACCAAGATTTCTTAGGATTTTCAGCCAAGTCAGTACACAGAACTTTACTTTCTAATTCGCTGAACGCATCTCGCTACATTTTTGTTTGTCTACAAGGCTTTGGCTGTGTTTATGGGTGCAGTGAAGTTCCGTTTCCTTTCTTAGCAGTTCTGTAACTCGGTTGTTGTACCACGGTGTCTCATTTTCATCTCTTACCACCTTGCTGGGCACATACTCATGTAATGCATATTGTACGATGGCTTTGAACTTTGTTCGATGATCCTCAACATTGTCTGTACTTGAGATAAAACTTCTGTGTTGAGCCGTCAAGTACTCTAAAATCTGCTTTTTGTTACTGCTGACAACAGAAAAATCTTCCTACATGTTTAATTATTTGTATTTACGGCTGAAATAATTGATGCTGTAACCGCTTTATGATTGTTGATTCCCTGTTCTGCGTTAACTGCTTCTAATAGTTTTGGTCTGTTTGTCACCAGGAGTTATAAAATGTTTTCGCCACGAGTCGGTTCTCTGTTAAACTTCTCAAGGTAGCTTTCAGATAATGCATTTAAAACAATTTCACTGGATTCTTTGTCCATGCCACCCGTTATAAAGTTTGAGTCTCTCAGTCTATATCCAGTAAAATTAAAATCTTCTCCCCAAAATGTAACATGATTGGGAAATCTACTCGAAATATTTTCGAAATTATCCTTCAGGTGTTCTGCCACAACAGCTGCTGAGGCAGGAGGCTTATAGAAACATACAATTATTCAATTCGAGCCTGCTTTAACCATGACCTTCACCCAAATTACTGCACTTTTCGGATATCCGTCTATTTCCTTCGAAACTATTGCACTTTTTATCCCAATAAACACGACTACCACTTCACTGTCCAGACTGTCTCTGCGGTATACATTCAAATCTGCGTTTAGAATTTCATTACTGTTTACTTCTGGTTTCAGCCAAATTTCCGTCTATAGTACCATGTGGGCATTGAGACCGTTTATTAATGAGAGTAGTTCTGGGTCTTTTCTATAGACGCCACTGCAGTTAACTAATACTGCATTGATCTTATTCGCGTTCTGCCTACTGTCGCGGCTCAGGAGGCGTCTTGTCGGGCCTAGGGAGGAAATTCTCTAACCTATATAAAAAATAAAAAAATTAAATAAGACATAAATAAATAAAAAGTATACACTCAACACTTACTCCGCTGCACTTGTAGCCGCTTCCTGCGTTTAGTGCACGCCTGACCTATTCAGGGGGATCCTACATTTCTCCACCCGATAGAGCAAGTCTGAGCCTCTGATTTACCTCTTAAACCTTCCTCCAAACCAGAGGACCGCGATCGGTTCTAGGAACGACACTAAAAATACTTAGCTCAGATTCCACCCCGCGAGCGAGGCTTTCAACCTTAACCAACTCCGCCAACCGCCTGTATGAACTGAGGACGACCTTTGAACCCAGACGACAGGAGTCATTGTTGGCAACATGAGCAACAATTTGCACTGGGGTGCACCCAGTGCTCTTTATCGGCGCCGGAAGGACCTCCTCCACATCTTGGATGAGACCCCCAGCAAGCAGACACACACTGGCCTTCTTGCCCGATCTTTCGGGTATTTCCCTAAGGGGCTCACACCCGCCTAACATTGGAGCTCCCAATCACTAATAAGCCCCTCCATTCCTACTCGGACCCTGCTGACGGAGCGGCCACCACTCACAGGCAGAGCGGGCGACGCCGCACGGCCAGACTCCACATTGACCTTTCGCCCCGAGCGACGCGAACGCCGTTGAGCCCGCCACACCCCTAGCGGAGAGGGTGGCTCAACCGCATCCGGTACATTCCACGCGAAGATGGACCGTAACACCTGAGGTGTACCATGTGACGCACCAGACTCACCACTGGCGCAACACTCCGAGGCAGCAGCCTGAAGACGGAAAGATGGCTGACCGCGGCCAACAACACGCTCAGCTGCTCGCGTACGGCGGCAACTCCTCCTGCGTCCGTACATAGCAGTCACACATCCTACCCATTCCAACAAATCAACAATTGCCTGTACACAAGTATCAAATTGTTACTACCGCGAGTGTATAAAAATTCAACACCGCTCATCCCTCAAATAAATCACAATAGTTCGCTTCTACTTAGTTGTAACTGCGCTGGTACTGCTGAATTTGTGCCTGCCACCGAACAGTTAAAACAGTAGCACAAACTAAATCTGCGAAGTATGCGAGAATAAGAGGAAAACTAGGGTAATGGAGTGCAGTCTAAGAAAATCAGGTGATGCTGAAGGAATTAGATTAGGTAACGAAATGTTCAAATGTTTGTTAAGCTTATGGGATGTAGTAATACATTAATGATTTTTTTTATAACTTGTGCGATGCTTGTCGCTGACTTCTGCTCTCTCTCTCTGACAGCGTATCGATAAACATATGACATTTGTTACGTTCAACTTTTTTGCAACAAGCTGAAGGGAGAGAGCGGAACTGTTCGTGACTTTCTTTCTTCTCATTCAGGTGCTAGGACGTGTCATGTAAGTGTGAGCTTAGTTGTTTTATTAATTTCAATAAACCTCCACAGTTAATTTGAAATATCTTACTTACTTACAATCCCTTCCCCATTCTCACTAATTTTAAAGTTATTTATTTTCAGCAGATCCAATGCTTCATAAAGTGATGCTCGGGTATTGTTGCGATTTGTTTCGCGATTGTACTAGAACATTCTCTGTGTAACTTTTATTTATTTCGTGTCTACGAATGGTTTATTACATTTTAATGCCTGCAGAAAAATCTTCGTAATGTTTATGAAGTCCGATAATTTTGCAATTTTTGGCGACTATCATGATTAATTTTCCACACGGTCATAGAACAATAATAACCGAAACGCACAATCCCAGCATCAATTTATCGAAGTAATATTCCAGTCATCTCAGCTAGAATTACTACAGAACATGACCGAAATGTTTGTACCAGCTCTCAATAAGGTAAAATTTAGATTCCGCCGACTTCTTCTGTAATGTTGCTTTCTGGTGTTGCATTTGCCACCGAAATTACGACCGCTACCATTTAATGGCGGAATCCAATAATTTTGTTTAAATTGTCCCTTCCTTGTCAAAATTGCGTAGTAATCTCATTTACAAATATTTCACTACCTGGTAAAATTTCATTTGCGGTCCCCAACCTTAACTTTAATACTCAACACCCATTTTCATACGAAAGCAGCATTACAAGAAGAATTGGCGACCGTGACAGGACATGTATATATATATATATATATATATATATATATATATATATATATATATATATATATATATATATATATATATCAGATAGTAAATTTATTTGAAATATTTAGTTAACATTTTTGTGAAGATTGTGCCTTTTCATGTCACTAATCCTGATATTGTGTTTTGTTTCATGCGTCAACAATGAACTGTACGGGAGATGAAAATTAATGATTTGGGCAACTGAAGTAAAGTTTAATCAGCCGATAGCAGTTAGACTTCCAATCCAGCCAACAATTGCAGTCACCATAAAGGTAAGATCAGACTCATTATTCAGCTTGCTTGGTGCTTACTAGATTCTTCTATCTGTAGCTAGTGCACTGTAGCAAATTCAGTATTTTCCATTAGGTACCGCGTTTTCAAAATTTCTCTCGCAGTTACATTTTTATTTCAAGTGAATATCAGGGAAAGTATCAATCAAATAGTTAATGCTGCGTGTAATTAAGCTTATCTTTGCTTTTCTCTCTCGAAGTTTCTCTCGCGTACGTGTGAACGATTCCACAAGTAATTTCAGTAATTTTCCGTGTGTGAAATTTGTAGGACCTCCCTCTGTTATCAATTTTTGCCAAAATTCAACAAATTTTATGGTTAAAACCCGCAGTCAGTTTACCAACATGGCATCTGAACAAAATCTAAACGTTCCCCAACAATCTGTTCAGAACGTAGAAGACAACATGGCTGCCAGCTCTATCGAGCAAATTCCACCATTAGTGGAACAAAATCTGGCTACCCAAACTCGCGAAAGTAACTTATCCCCACAAACTGAACACCATGTCGCGGATACACAGAATAACTGGCTAAAGCGTTTTGAGGAACTTTTGACTACTCAGATTAGCAATTTACAAGCTACGACTAACACACAAATTACGGTTTTAACTAATCAGATCACAAATGAAATTGATAACTTGCAAGCCCACATGTCGCAACAACAAGCTGCGACCAACACACAAATTACGGGTTTGACTAATCAGATCACTAATTTACAAACTACCACATAAAATGAAATTGATAATTTGCAAGCCAATATGTCGCAACAACAAGCTGCGACTAACACACAAATTACGCTTTTGACTAATCAGATCACAAATGAGATTGATAACTTGCAAGCCAACATGTCGCAACAGCCGCTTGCGATTAATAATCAGATTTCAGGCTTAACTACACAGACCAAACAACAATTAGATCGCTTAGAAGAACAGCAAACAAAAACACAAGCATAAATTGAAAAACTTGAGTCTGCTCAAAAGCATTTGTATACACGAATTTCCAATGAGGTAAGTGAACAATTAAGTGCACAGATGCTCAAAGTCGAAGAAATCATAAATAGTAAATTTTCCACTGTACAAAAGAAAGTTGTCGACGAAATTATGGATACGGTAGACGCGAAAATTTCTTCTGTTGTCGACAATGTTACTGATTGTCAGGAAACAATAAAAACTTTGCCATCTGCCATTGATAATATTGCGCAAAATCTCTCGGAATTAAAAATCAAACAGAAAAATTTAGAAACCACTGTTGAAAGAATTACCAGTCAAGCCGAGAATATTGTGAAAGATAACCAAGAAAGAGTGCAACAATTTTTGCATAATACGCAGGCTCAATTAAATGACAAAATAGAGTCAGAATTGGCCTCTGTGGTAAAGAATGTCACTGAAAAGGTATATGAAGATCATGGAATCATCGTCGAATCTTTACAGGAAGATTTGACGGCGGTAAAATCCATGTTATCTTCACAAACAAAGTCTTCTCAGGGTTTCACGCCTGTAATAAATGTACCGCAGAATCTGAACCCAGAACATAATTCAATGAATACCCCTTGTTTTCCTGACAATCAGAGCTCAATTAATAAATTAATATCTGATCGAACACACACTGACTATCGACTGACGACTTTCTGTGACCTTGACAGACTTGGTAGAGAAATGAAGCCTAAAGTACAATCCAAATGTTCATGTAACAGATGAAAGTATGATTAAACATCATCAATTTCAAATAATTATTAATGAGAAACGCACAGTACATCCCGTGATCTTTCTTCAATCTTTTAGAGGATTACTACCCGAGACCTGGTCGGAGTAAAGAAAAATCAGATTTGTTGTGGGCTATATACAAGGCGAAGCCGGAATATGGGCAAACGAAGCCTTGCAATTATATGACACCTATGGTGAATTTGAACGGGCATTTTTATCCACTTGTTGGTCGCCCGTAGTACAAGAACGATTTAGGAATGAAGTGTACAATCCGCAGCCTTTCGATGGAAGAAACGGAAGCCTGCGGAGATACTTCGAGAAGTATCTCAATAAAGCAAAATTGTTTGACGATCCTCTTCCGCACTTCGTGTACTTATTAACAAATTGCCCACAAGACTAAGGCTACAACTGGCTAATGTGCAAACGTACGATCTGCAAAGCTTTCTCTCAATGTTAGACACGCTTGATTTGATTTTTGAAGATGATCAAGCACGTCATTACAATAACGGGTACGGTTACGGGAACCAAAACATGCCACAATCCCAGCCGATATTACTGCAACAGCCATTTATTAAAAACAACGGACAGTCGCGTCCCCAGCAAATGACAACGCATGCGAACGGCAGTAACGTCGTACGTAATGTTCCCAACGGCGGGCAATATTACCGACGCCACCGTGGTAATCGGTTTAATCCTGGCTATTTCAACAACAACAACAACAACAACAACAATAGCTACCGTAATACTGCTGTTGCCTATCCGAGCAATTTTAATGTCAACCAGCAACCTCAGTGGCATAACCATAATCAGTATAGAAATTTAAATGAGAATAGAAACTTCTTCCTAAATAATCCCAGCAGTAATCAGCAATTTCAAAATTTTCGTCCGCCTCAACCACCGCAGCAAACTACAAACACCGTACCTATTGCAACTGTGACCACTGACTGTTCGGACCAGACAAACTTGACGACAAGCCAGTCGGCAGGCTAGCAGTATGCAGACGTCAAACCAGAGAGGCTCATGTTAAGCCCACCAACATTGAGCGACAGCGACAGCGTGGGCACAATTCTTTCTGTCAAAATGCTAAGGTAGAATGATGGAACGGACATTAGGGAAGAGCTATTTCATGAACCAACACAGCAACCCAAAGTTACTGTAGTCACCTACCAAGCACACACTCCGATTAAAAATACGAAGTTTATACCCACACAAACATTTAAAGAAATATTATGCATAAATCCAAGCTGATTAGCTAGTATCTAGTCCTACTTTCACTAAAAATACTAAGACAGTGAGCAAAAATCATTTTCTACAAAGGTAAGTGCAATGCAATTGATGTTGGCTCACAGAAACTGTTGTCACGCGTGAAATTTAAGAATTATATAAGAGAATCTCACCTAAACATTTATGATGACACACACATTTACAAAAAGAGCATTAATTAGTATAGTATTTAGTATTATAGGGTATAAGAATATTTAAAAAATTTTTATATGTCAAGGAGATGAATGAAGTTGTCTGTGGCTATTAGTGTACACACACACACACACACACACACACACACACGTACCCCCACATACACACGTAGTTGTCTGTGGCTCTTAGTGTCCACAAACACACACACACACACACACACACATGTACCCACACACACACACACACACACACACACACACACACACACACACACACACACACACGAATGCTGACACTACAACGCGTGTGCAGTAACAAAAATAAAAACATTACAGTTAACTCTGATCAGCTGACCGATATCACAAATCTAACGATTCCTTAAATTGTTAAGACGAATGTAATTTATACAAAACAACGAAGCTTGTTGAATTATTCTATCTATACTGTAGGGTACTGACAACCGCTTAAAGGTTAACGTAACATTTTACATTATTGCCAGTAAACACGCACACCAGTTGGTGTGGAATATCTTTCCGCCCATGTGCCACTTTTAGATTTAGTCACCAAAACATTACACTGAATGTAAACAAATCTCGTAGCGCTGCAGCTCATACAACATAATTATGCAGCAATCTAAAAACATCAAAGTCTAGTTTAAATAGTCTGTAGCATAAGCTGTAGAATAAGAATTCATTTTCAGCTGTGAATGAGCAGAGAATTGTGTCGCCGCCGATGCTACGAAGATCTACGAGTCGCTGCCGAGGAGGATTCATACGAACAATTTATATTAGACTAGATATGACACTTTAACGAACATTTCACACCTGATAAGTATAAGTAGCTAGGTAAATTAACATACCACCCCCTAAATTAGTAGGCACAGGAACATTTAGTCAGACACCAATATTTGCGACTGAACCACGCACATATTTTCATAGTCAAATGCGGACAGAACACACGTGAGCGGGAGACGACGAAGGAGAGAAAGGGGCAAAGAATGCTAATCTAGAATAGACCCGCTGTTAATTTTATGAAATGCAATATTTTGTAGTGCTAGAAGTGTGCAGTAATTTTTTGTAGTAATGCGTCAATATGCTGAATTTGTGTAATGCACTATTTTTTTTGCGACTATTCTCTGGCTATTTTCTCTTTCTCTCAAACTGTATTAAAAAATCTAACAGGCTGTTTTGCACCAGGTTGACTAACGGGTCTGACCTTGCCTGTGTCTGCCAAAATTGTATTTATTGTCATTTTATTTGTCTCGGATTGGTATTCATGATTTTATCACTCAAGTCGTTTAGTCAAATTTTATGAACGGTATAACATGACATGTTAATTTTGACGAGGCGTACTAAAAGCTGTAAACCGAAATTTAGTATTGTATCAAAAAACTACCCAAGACGTTTCTAAAAGTCATTGAATGTTTACTTATTCATGTAAAATACATTAACTTATTTAAAAGATATAATATTGCTGAGAATAAATAACTTTCCACCCAATAACTGACATGAACATAGGCCACGCCTTAAAAATAAATATGTAACACCCAATGTTGACAAATAATCGTTTAAAGCAAAAGAATAATGTGATCTGAATGTCACTCGAAAGAAACTGTTACATAAAGTTTTACATATGAAATAGCCATTCTCAATGATCTGATTTTGTATATAGCCTTGTATATAGTTTATGTATAGTAAAATCATTACGAATTGTAAAAAGACTGAAGTTTGTGTGTGAAACTAATAAGACAGTGAACTATAGAGAGAACAAAAACAGTGACTGATAACTATTGAAAGGACGCAAACCCGCGACTTTCCTAACAAGTAGTGATTTTGTGATTAAATAAACTATGTATATTCGCAAGCCAAGTGTTTGAGTGAAGTGAAATATCAGTGACGAGTATAAGCGTGGACTACGATACATAGCAGGCAAATTAACATAAATTTTGAACGGTCAGCATATAGATACGTTATAAAGTGTTCGTCGTTGTAAACTTCTCCGTGCTGGACACTTTAAAGAGTGCGACGCATGTTAATATCGCAAACCATAAGTGCTACACACTGTTACGAACTGCTACCTTTGAACTTGTGCAGTGTAGTGCCCAACCAAGGTACGCTACGAACTTACAAGTCGTATAAAGCCCAAATGCACCAGTGTTGTTTCAGCGAATAGACTATAATCGTAACTGCTGAGATAGCCGGACGGTGAAATGAAGGTCGCGCGACATACGGACAGACTTAATCACTATGGTATACGTGAAGTGTACTCACCGCGCTGCGTCGATTTTAGTAGTAGCCCTGTCCAAAGGATGAAGTGCAGAAATCACACACGACTGAACGAAAAAAAAAAAAAAAAATAAAATAAAATAAAATAAAATCCAAGTGTAATGTAAAATTCACGTGTTGCCACCGCCACGGACACGCAAGCACTGGCGAGACTGGCGCGCGTTTACTAAATGCCCATTATTGAAAACTTACTGTTGCGTCACGCAGCTGGCGGTCGACCAGACGCGTGGAAATTTCAAACTGACAAAGTCAACGTCTCCACGAACTGAAAAAATAAAATGTTTAAAAGTGATGTTAAAGAGACTGACTCTTCAGCCTTGTCACATCAAAAGACTGTGCTGTAGTACGTGCTAACGCACAATCCCTGAACTAATAAAGTAATGTTCTTGAATGATCCCTGTATATATGTATATGTAATATCTAAATATGTGTATAAAGTAAAAGGTTAGATTTGAAAGCAATTTTTTTACTAATCAAATAACAATGCTTCATCTAATGAAAGTTAAATAATTTTCAATGCACATAGTGTATAGTAAGAAAACTTTCGCAACATATGCTTTGTAAATAGTTAATTTAAATTGCCAAAATTAGTTTATGTAAAAGACGCGACACATGTTCATGTCAGATTACCCAGATATTTGATTTCACAGAAATAAGCTCACACTTACAAACCAATAGTAATGTAAAATTCTTGCTAAACAAAGAATGACAGAGACACTCGCGAGAACAAAAGTGTAAAAAAAAATATAATAACATCTGATTAAGTGTCAAATTGTAATGCCTTTTATGTGATCTTTGCCGGCCGCGGTGGCCGAGCAGACTGAGGCGCTTCAGTCACGGTCTGCACGGCCACTACGGTCGGGGGTTCGAATCCCCCCTCGGGCATGGATATTTGTGCCGTCTTTAGAATAAGGTAGATCATAAGTAATTTGTAAGTTTCGGGACTGATGACCCCGTAGTTAAGTCCCATAAGCTTAACAAACATTTGAACATTTTTTTCTTATGTGATCTTTTTTTCATGTAATCCAAACTGAGATGGGCCGGCCTAGCCAAAGCGAGCGGGTGCACAATCCTGACGCCACACCGGCTACACCGCCGGCGCTGGGGGCCAGCAGCGTCTTCTCCCCACCACAACCACCGGCGTGCCGCCTCGCGTCGCGCCACCGCCCATGCTTCAACAATCGAGGCGCGCTGCGGAACCGCCTCCTACCACCTCGCTGCACCGCCGCGCTACTCGCCCACTCACCGACACTTTGCGTCGATTGAATTATAATAAAAAACAATGCAAAGCAAAAAAGAAAAAGAAATTAATTTGTGATTTAATAATGAGACTAATTCAAAATGTATATACCTCAGACAGTGTTGTTAAAAAACATTGAATTTGAAAATTGTCAATATGCTATAAACAGAAATCAAATATAAGCTCACACAATATTAAGATAAAATGTAATGACATAAATTTCTTCTTGTGTAAGGTATAGGAAAATTATAGTTTTTTCTTTTGACTTTGAGTAGGAAATTTTCATTTGCCCACTCAAAGCCAGAGGGGGCAAATGTAGTAATACATTAATGATTTTTTTTATAACTTGTGCGATGCTTGTCGCTGACTTCTGCTCTCTCTCTGACAGCGTATCGATAAACATATGACATTTGTTACGTTCAACTTTTTTGCAACAAGCTGAAGGGAGAGAGCGGAACTGTTCGTGACTTTCTTTCTTCTCATTCAGGTGCTAGGACGTGTCATGTAAGTGTGAGCTTAGTTGTTTTATTAATTTCAATAAACCCCCACAGTTAATTTGAAATATCTTACTTACTTACAATCCCTTCCCCATTCTCACTAATTTTAAAGTTATTTATTTTCAGCAGATCCAGTGCTTCATAAAGTGATGCTCGGGTATTGTTGCGATTTGTTTCGCGATTGTACTAGAACATTCTCTGTGTAACTTTTATTTATTTCGTGTCTACGAATGGTTTATTACATTTTAATGCCTGCAGAAAAATCTTCGTAATGTTTATGAAGTCCGATAATTTTGCAATTTTTGGCGACTATCATGATTAATTTTCCACACGGTCATAGAACAATAATAACCGAAACGTACAATTCCAGCATCAATTTATCGAAGTAATATTCCAGTCATCTCAGCTAGAATTACTACAGAACATGACCGAAATGTTTGTACCAGCTCTCAATAAGATAAAATTCAGATTCCGCCAACTTCTTCTGTAATGTTGCTTTCTGGTGTTGCATTTGCCACCGAAATTACGACCGCTACCATTTAATGGCGGAATCCAATAATTTCGTTTAAATTGTCCCTTCCTTGTCAAAATTGCGTAGTAATCTCATTTAAAAATATTTCACTACCTGGTAAAATTTCATTTGCGGTCCCCAACCTTAACTTTAATACTCAACACCCATTTTCATACGAAAGCAGCATTACAGGGACTTAACTACGGGGTCATCAGTCCCTAAACTTACAAACTACTTATGAACTACTTACGAACTAGGACGGCACAAATATCCATGCCCAAGGGGGGATTCGAACCCCCGACCGTAGGGGCCGTGGCTCGTGACTGGAGCGCCTCAGTCACCGCGGCCGGCATTAGGTAACGAAGCAGTAAAATAACAAATGATGGTCGCAGTACAGAGCATATAAAATGCAGAATGGCAATCGGTAGAAAAGCGTTCTTGAAAAAGAGAAATTTGTTAACATCGAATATTGATTTAAGCCTAAAGAAGTCCTTTCTGAAGGCATTTGTATGGAGTGTTGCCTTGTATGGGAGTGAAACATGGACGATAAACAGTGTGGATAGGAAAGGGATTGAGGCTTTTGAAATGTGGTGCTACAGAAGAATGCTGAAGACTAGGTGTGTGGATCGCGTAACTAATGAGGAGCTACTGAACAGAATTGGGGAGAAAAGAAATTTCTGGCATACCTTGACTAAAAGAAGGGATAGATTGGTAGGACACATTCTTAGACATCAAGGAATTGTGAATTTAGCATTGGAGAGAAGTGTGTGGGGTAAAAACCACAGAGGAAGACCAAGAGATGGATACAGTAAGCAGATTCAGACAGATGTAGGTTGCCGTTCTTATGTGGAGATGAAGAGGCTTGCTCAGGGTAGGGTATTGTGGAGAGCGGCATCAAACCAGTCTCCGGACTGAAGACCACAACAACAACAACTAAAAAGACGAAATTGACTGGCAAATTAAATTTCACATAAACTAAATTATGATACTTAGCGCAGTGAACGATGTGGTAGTGGCGGCAGAATTTAGACAATTTGTTAAGGCAGATTGCAGAAGAATTATTTCCTAAAACCGATGCTATCAGAGATTTTGTTTATGCATTCAGGGACAAACCTCAAAAGTAATTTGCTCTGGCACCCTATCTTATTCCTGCGGCTCACATGGATGCTGTTAAAAAAACAGAGGATGGAGGACGAAGGTGTCATTGAGATGGCGACTTCCACTTATAATTCACCGCTAGTCGTAGTGGAAAAACTAGACGAGTCAGTGCAACTCGTTTTGGATTCATGACGAATAAATACCATTATCGCCGGCCGCGGTGGCCGAGGAGACTGAGGCGCTCCAGTCACGGTCTGCACGGCCACTACGGTTCGAATCCCCCCTCGGGCATGGATATTTGCGCCGTCCTAGTTCGTAAGTAGTTCATAAGTAGTTTGTAAGTTTAGGGACTGATGACCCCTTAGTTAAGTCCCATAGACTATACAAACATTTTTTGAATACCATTATCGAGCCGGAAACGGACAGGCCCGAAAGAATAGATAAACTTCTACAGAAATTCTATGGGGTTAGGATCTTCACGACACTTGACCTTAGGTCAAACATTTGGCAGATGTTGTTGGATCTGGAGAGTCGTCAATACATTGCGTGCGTAGCTTTTTGGACATTCTAACAATTTAAGAGGCTTCCGTTTTATGAAATACTAGCTAAAAACCCGGCGTTGCCCGGGTATTTATTTATTCCTGCCTTGAGTTAGTACTTCTCCTATCCCTTCTCTCTCTGTCCATCTCCCTCTTTTTAATATCATTATCGGAGAATATATAAGGTATAATGACGTTTTCCTTTTCGAGTCATGTTATGATCTATTAAAAGTAGATGTACTGTTGTAATATGTGTAAAGTAACGCAATAAACAGTTATCTACGAAGTTTAAATAATAACTAAATTAATGTAATTAATTTTGATGATAAAGTGGAACTGAAAAATATTCCTCTCAGATTGAAGAAGTCTATTAACTTCCCATTTATCAGTAAAGTAAGTAGTGTAGATCAAATCACACGTAAAAATGCACTCCTTTAGAAGAATCCAATCACGAAATTTAACAATAATGACTGTAATAATATCAAAGATCGATCACTTGATGTAATGCGTGAAACGTCAAATCGTTTTTTAAAGTGATATATTAAAAAAAATCTTTTTTACTGTTTTATTTGTTTATTCTTATATTTCCTTATTCGTATGCTTATCCTTACAGAAAAAGAGCTGAAGACATTTTAGCACAGATAAAACAAAGATAAGGTCTGTGGCATCACGTTTAGCTGTATGTAACCTCCTTGCTATAGAGTCGCAAACATCATCGCTGGCCTTCACCCCGAATTTTTTTATAATTTGACGACTTTCAACCACCATATCTTCTACCCCCTTCTAGCTATCGGTATGGAACAGCTATGGTGTATAATAGGAGACTTCGTACAACAATTACACACAGACCTTTCATTTGCGTTCTGTAGTTTTTCCTGCAGGGTGAAATATTAACACACACATACACACGCACATACACGCGTAGAATTTTATATACACCGATTACTTTCCATTCCAATATACTCCACCCTTTTATCATTATCAACCCTCAAGCAACAATGCAACCAATAAAGCCATTTTCAAAAAAAAAAAAAAATGTTCAAATGTTTGTAAAGCTTATGGGACTTAACTACGGGGTCATCAGTCCCTAAACTTACAAACTACTTATGAACTACTTACGAACTAGGACGGCACAAATATCCATGCCCGAGGGGGGATTCGAACCCCCGACCGTAGTGGCCGTGCAGACCGTGACTGGAGCGCCTTAGTCTCCTCGGTCACCGCGGCCGGCCCATTTTCAAAGTGTAAATATAATTTTCAGAGTAATTATTGTTCCACATTTCGTGTTATATTCTTCAAATTACTAAATATCTATCAGATCGCTATAAAACCGTTCCTAAAACCTTTCTCAGGTATAAATTAGTAATTGTACAAATATTTAAATCTCTGCGTCTTGTCATACGAATGTGATAAGCGTACACCGAACAGACATTCACATTAATATATATAGATAAATAGCCATCCGACCGCCATAAAACCGTGCCTAAAGCCTTCCCCTCATAGACATTAGTAACTGTACAAATTTTTAGCTCTTTATGTCTTGTGGTTCAGACGTGATAAACGTACACCGAACAGACATTCACTTTATAGATATAGATTAGCTGTTCCGCTTCAATTCGTGAGTTGGACACAGTTCTTCCCAATTCAGTCAATTGTCGAACCTAACTGGAGTGAGCACACCTGCATTCTCGGTGAAGTTCTTAGAGCTTTTCGACAGTCTGGAAAAACCGTCAATATTAAGAAATCCTGTACATGAACTTCTAAGGTGAAGTACCTTGGCCACGTTGTCTCTGTGGAGGGCAGAGACAACATAACCCAAATATAATTGAAGCCATTTTGGAGTTTCCGACTCCGATTAATAAACGGTAACTCCGTGGCTTTTTGGAAGTCGTAAATTTGTATAAACGCTACCTTTTTATTAAGAAGCTGGCTACGCCACGTCTCTGTGCCCTGACTGATAAGGACACCTTGTTTAACTGGGATGCTGAGGCAGTGGAGGAATTCCAGAGTTTAAAGCTAGCTTTACTGGAACCTCCGTCGCATCCAAAATTTTCAAAGGAGCTTTGCGTGGCCACAGACAGCTATTACACTGGCCTGGGAGTACTGGTTTTCCTGAAGGCTGAAATCCTGTCTTCAAGACAATCAGCTTTGGAAGCAGGATTCTGAACAAAGTTGAACGAAATTACTAGGTCACTGAATTGGAGGCTTTGGCAGAGATTTGGGGATTTCGAAAATTTCGATTCTTTTTGTATGGGGGCAAGGCATTAGAATTTATTCTTTCTGCAAAATTATGCAACGAGAGAATTGCCCGTTGGGTACTTACTCTTCAGGAGTATGATTTCACTACAGAACATGTCCGAGGGGTTGATAATATCATCGCTGATGCACTTTCAAGATCACTTGTGGCATTTGAACAAATCAGCCATCAGCCTCTTGAAAAAGGGAACTATAGACTGTACTATATAAAAGAAGTTTCTTTCGAGAACTTTGTTCAAAAATGTTCAAACGTTTGTAAATCTATCGGACCAAACTGCGTGGTCATCAGTCCGTAGCTTACAAACTACTTAAACCTAGGTAAACTAACTTAAGGACACCCATGCCCTAGGGAGGACTCGAACTTCCACGGCGAGCAACCACGCGCTCCGCAGCGAGACGCTTTAGACCACTCGGCGAGAACTTTGTCTAAAATTGTATAAAAGATATTGGGAGAGAACAGGACAAAGATCTGGTCCTATAGAAAATTAAAGAGTGAGTCTGTAAACAGGAACAGAATAAATTGCGGAAACTGTAAACCATCCGTAAGGGAATCCTATTTTATTGCTCCGGTAGTGAATCGGCGCAGCTCCGCATTTGCCCACCAGAAGAGATTACTAACAAACTGATTTGGCACACCCACCTTGTGTGCGGCCACTTTGGCTCACTAATATGCTACATGAAATTGCGGACTCTGTGTCATTTGAATGACATGAAGAAGAGGTTTTATCGATTTCTAAAGAGTGCCAACGTGCTAACTACTGTACGGAGAATATTCATGCATCACTCCACCCGATTATCCCTGTAAAACTGAGAGAAACCGAGTGTGCCGATTTAATGGGGCCACTTCCCCATAAAGGCCGTGGTTATTGCTACATTTTTGTGGTTGTCGATCTAACCTCAAAATTCTTGACATTTTCTTCCTTGAAGAAAGCGACAGGGTGTAGTGTAAATCGCGCTCTCTGCAAGGATTTCCTAATGCAAGTTAGAAAGGTGGATTGTGTCATTATGGATAATGGGCCTCAGTTTCGTTCAGCTGTTTGGAAAGAGACATTAAGGCGTAACCGGATCCAACTGATCTTTGCCTCAGCTTACCTTCCGCAGAGTAATCCAACGGAAGCAATTATGAGCAAGCTCGGTGTACTATGCAAGATTGATTGCAGATGAAATCATGCGACGTTGGACGTCTTTTTAAGAGACTTTCAGGATGTTATAAATAACAGTCCCCATACAACGACCCACCTGGCTCCGATCGAGATGTTGAAAACTGAGCAACCAACAGACGTCATCAGAGAGGTGGTTGACTTGACACTTACGAGAAGGAGCAGGCACAGGAGAATTGTGGAACTGGCTCTGGAACATATTAAAGCAGCTGCGACCAAGCGGAAAGCGATTGCCTATAAGAAACCCAAAGATAGGAGCTTTGTTGCTGGACAAAAGGTACTAATAAAACGTTTCCGCCTCTCTAATAAAGAGAAGAAGCCCTGTCAGAAGTTTTTCGATGTCTATAACGGTCCCTTCCGGATTAGGAGGATGGTGC
Organism: Locusta migratoria; assembly: GCA_026315105.1. Lineage (NCBI taxonomy): Eukaryota > Metazoa > Arthropoda > Insecta > Orthoptera > Acrididae > Locusta > Locusta migratoria. The sequence continues at coordinate 710,321,525 of CM048745.1, read as the reverse complement.
ACCCATGTGCAGCACTGGTGGAGTCACTGAAGAACTGGAGAAGCCATCGCGGTACACACGTGTGTCACCCCAAACATTTTATACAGTAGCAGTCCTGTTTTATACTGTGTTACGGAAACATTTGTTAGAATAAGTTTTATACTAATAATAACAATATCTTCTGTAAGTTACAGGTATTGAAATGTTTCTTATGTATGACTTTGCTGTTATTTATGTAATTTGCTTTGATTTGGGAATATTTAATATATTTAGGTATTGAGCTTTGTGTGTTCTGCTATGCACGTTTGCACCATCCACATTTTCCTTTAGTCAGGTTGGAATAATGTTTACTTCGTTTATCTTGTCCTGTGATCATAGTCAACGGTTCCTTTGACATTTGTAATATATGCTCTACCATTAGCCTGGAAAGCTTGCCAGGGCCAGCATTGAATATGTGTCTGTAAAATCTCTGGGAGCTTCACATTGGAGTGAACTATACTTAAATTCTTTCTCTCGTCAATGAGAAAACACTCTTCCATCGCCATCGTCTCTGACGTTGAGCGGAGTTTTGGTTGTTGTCAATCAACTTGTACACCAGAATGTAAGGGCTTGGGTTGTCACGTTTGTTTTTCGATATTTCTAGTTGACGATGTGCTCTTGTCGATGTATTTAATAAAGTAATGCGGCGTTATACGGGTTCCTGTAAAGATTTCCCCAGTCGGTGAGGTGTTCTGATTTTCTCTATTGCTATGAACTCGTCCATGAGTGATGTTCAACACGCGTTTTAGCGTTTACGATGATGTTTTGGGCAGTCACTATAGATGCGATTATGGGACACCGTCATTCTCCTATACAACCAATATTGTCATTGATCTGCATTTATTTTGTGTACTCATGTTATTCTACAGTTTCAGAAAAAGACAGTGTGAGGTGTATAGAAAAGGAGAGAAAGAAAATAATCTATGTAAGCAAGATAAAGGAAGCGAAGGTGACGATTGGAACGAGGAATGAAAAGATAGTCAAATGGACTATGGGCCAATTGAACATATCAGTATATCACTACCTTGAAATTCCCCATCCCTCCACGATACAATTGGAGCTCCATGTAGTAAATTGTGGAAACTTTGTTTATATGCATGTGAGTAATGGTTGCATGCAGTGCAGAATAACAAATTTTAGCAATATATTTTCTCTTCATGCTCTGTCCAAAAATCTTTTAATTATACAATGAGATATGCATTACTTGTGTAATAGGAAAAGTAAAGTTAATAATTATGTAAATACAATAATTCCTTAGCAGATTTCCTGTCAATTCATATTTCTGTGCCAGTAGTTTTTATAGTTAAATACATGTTAGTCAAAATGTTTACACATGAAATTAATTTTGCTTACTACTAAGAACATTCAATAATTTTTCTTAAAAAGATCCTGGCACATAATTTGTAAATTCACATTTTACTGCCAATGCCAGAATATGCAAATGGTCAAGAGTCACAAATGTATTTTCTTTCATATATGCAAATTATATTGTATTGTGAATATTGTGAATCTAATTATTTGTGATATATATTGTTAGGCAAAAAGGCGGGGCTGTTTGGATGTTCATATATGGGCCACCATCAATCATCAACCTGGATTCTGCGAAGACGCTGTGCAATTGGCAGCCGAGGCGATGCACCAAGTAGTGGCTGCTCCCCGCATGGCATGGAAACGGGCTCCCTAGTAGTGCAGGCTGTACGACGGTGGCTGTCCTTGGAACGCATGCCTGGGCAGTTCCGCGCCATTTGGCAATGGCACACAGTGCCCGCTGTCCGGAGCAGCGGAGATCTCTCATCATACCACCTACCCGCTCTGCAGGCGCGCTAACCAACAACATGACATCCGAGTGCCATCTCACACACATAGGGGCGGACAACGGTTAAAGGTTTCTGGAGGCGGGACACTGCAGTCAGCTGGCTGCTGAACTACACCCTTCCTCCACCTAACAGTTAAAGGGACACAGATGAATGGAGCGTCCAGCTGGGCACCAATGTCTCTAGCAGTTCTCACTTTCGCCTGCCGATGGCACCGCCAGGTAAACACCAATCTTTCTGTGTCTGATCTGGCTGGTCTGAAGAGATTGAGAGGGATTCCACGAAACAGGGAAGGCACTGAGCACTTCGAGTGATGGTACGATGGCTGTCCCTCTGCACTGAACGTGACGCCAGCTGTCTTGAAACTTAATCGAATGAAATGTTGGCGAATTCAGTGAGAGTCATCATATGTATCAGTCAATAAACCTGTAGGTGCACCTGAAGTCGATGAAGGTGTGATATATGACGACGAGAAAAACATTGCTTAGTGTTCAGCACTGTTCAAAAGCCAATGGGAACACCCCAGGGGCTGCTCAACCGTATGTCTAAATCTCCTGAAGTGCAGACTGCTCCCTGTCCATAAGAAAACGATGTCGTATACCAAATAGATGACGCTGATGCCTGCCTGATAGACAATGACCTCGCCTGCTATTGTTTCATGGTCGATGAACAATTAACAGCAATTCAACGAATGATGTGAACAGAGTAGTGATGTGGATGTGTGGACCCAGTCAGTAAGCAAACAACGTAAATAACCCCCTCCCTACACACCCCTCATCCAAATATCAGTCAGTATATGTGTTTTTCTTTGCATGTCTTCAGGAACTATAAAGAAACGTAAGAATTTGTCACATGTAAAATTATTATTTCATTGGAATTTAAAAAAATTAATTTCATTTTTATGATTAATTTTAAAATGTTCTTCATTGGTGTTTTACAATTTAAATATAATTTTTTTATGATTAACCTTGGAATGTTCTTTTCTTATGTTAGTCACATTGAAGGTGTGAGTGGGGCAAGGTCCAATGCAAATTTTTAATCATAACATTCACATCAGAACTAATTTATTGTCATACTGTTTGAAGTATGATAATGTTAAAGTCTCACCTAATTTGAGGCCGAAAAAGCCAACATTTATTTGGGTTTAAGTCATGATACATATAAACGTAACAAGCAAATAGCGTGGGCACTTGTGCAGTGTGATTTTTTTACGATGCGTTTTTCATTTGATTTCTTTTATTAAGACCGGCAATAGATTTATTGTCTCGGGGTGCAAGTAGGAAAATGTCTCCTGTGGAGCGTATGATCTAATTGAAAAGACCACACACCGCAAATTCGAAATTTTTCTGGTTGCGGTGGCACTGGAAGGTGTTGGTTATTTTTCCGACTTCGTGTGCCTGTCCTCACTCTCTATTATCGTGTTTTACACTCAATTGTATATCATTCTATCTATCAGTATTTAATTTTATTGATGTTACATCTTATTATTGCCTGTCCTTTTTACCTGTGGTAGGGGGAATGGGTGCTTTATTGTATTAAATTCAGTTCGCATAGAAACTGCATATCATTTATTCTGCTGCCTGGCTTGCTGCCGAAGTTTGGCTGTGAGCGGATGGAACACCAAGCATGTTACCGTTACTCGGGAGCGAGGTATGGGTGGTCAGCTTTGAGTCCGCGGTTTTCTTCAAAGGAGGGTTGGGGGAGCTCCTCTACCTGCGACCCGCCTGGCCAGTGCCAGCAAGCCGCGGTCCGCTCATTGCCTGCCTGGCCCACCACCAGAAGCTTTACAGTGGGCATTTGTGTCTGTCTGTGCCTGCTGCAGGATCTGGCTCCTCCTGTTTAACGGAATGCAGCGTTCGCTGAGACGGTCACGCCGTTTGATCTTCGCGGGAACTCGGTATGTCCCGTCCATTAATTTGCGGGAATACCTAGAATTTTGGCGTTCTGTTATATTGCTGGGACCTCCGAGTAGAGGCGGCGCAAGGCGTAGGCGACCGCTCTTGGCCTCGCGGTCGAAGGGGCCTCACGCCTTATACAGTTACCTTTAACTCATCATCATCATCATCATCATTAGAGACTGATTATGCCTTTCAGCGTTCAGTCTGGAGCATAGTACCTCTAATAAAATTCCTCCATGAGCCCCTATTCATTGCTAACATTGATGCCTCGTCTGATGTTATGCCTTTTACTTCAAAGTTATTCTGCACCGAATCTAAGTACTTTCTTCTTGGTCTACCTCGACTCCTCTTACCCTCCGCTGCCGAGCTCATGAGTCTCTTAGGTAACCTTGCTTCTCCCATGCGTGTAACATGACCCCACCATCTCAGTCTATTCGCTCTAACCGCTTCATCTATGGTGTTCATTCCCAGTTTTTCTTTGATTTCCTCATTATGGACACCCTCCTGCCATTGTTCCCATCTATTAGTACCTACAATCATTCTTGCTACTTTCATATCTGTAACCTCTACCTTGTGAATAAGGTAACCTGTATCCACCCAACTTTCACTCCCATACAACAAAGTTGGTCGAAAGATAGAGCGGTACACCGCTAACTTAGTCTTGGTACTTACTTCCTTCTTGCAGAAGAGAGTATGTCTTAGCTGAGCACTCACTGCATTAGCTTTGCTGCACCTCGATTCCAGTTCTTTCACTATGTTGCCATCCTGTGAGAAAATACATCCCAGGTACTTGAAACTGTCCACCTGTTCTAACTTTGTTCCTCCTATTTGACACTCAATCTGTTTAAATCTCATTCCCACAGACATTAGTTTCGTTTGGAGAGGCTGATCTTCATATCATAATCCTTGCACCTCCGATCGAGCTCTTAACTCATGACAAATATTCAGCCATCATTATTGAAACCAGTGAATGCTAGCCAAGATTTTCCTCGTCCTAAGGCGATAAATCTCAGTGGCTTGAAGGCATCTGGTAATACTAGCCCACACAACATTCACTTTCTTTAGAGTGTATCAACCCTCAGTTACTATCATGGGGTCATTCTTTTACCACAGAATAAACATTATCTAATTTATCTCTGGAATGTCGCCACTCTTGCGCCAGAGACTTCGAGTATTGTCTAGGAAGTCAATTGTCTTCAAGGAAACTTGGTAGTAGAAATTGTGTCATTGTTTGTTATGGAGTTATTGGATTTTGGAGTCACTCAAGACCCAAGAATAGTATATACGTGCAGGTTATTGTGTTTATTGAGTTCTGTGTTTAATCTAACTATGAGTAGGAAATCGGTTCTTATCGATGTACACGTTATGTTGGCGGAATGGTTTAAAGGCTATTAAGATATTATATCAAATGAGTCTGCAATAGAAGAACGGAGCCAGGAAGCTGATTCGGTCACAACTGCTTGTGAAAGTCAACAAAGTGCTCACAATACAGACACAATAATTTCTGATTCCAGTAATTACTACTATCAGAAGAAGAGGTTCAAATAGTGTCACAATTCGCTCAGTAGTTCTTCAACGAAAAAATCTTATATTATTGTTCATGACTGTCAATTTCTTTACTATGCATTAAAAGAATTACCTTTCCCCTTTCAGAGATTACGTTGGGCCTTAATCAACAAGGCAAATGAAGCAAAAAGAAGAGTTACTACTAAAATGAAAAATTTGTTACTTTAAAATTACCTATGTATTGAGAATTTTAAAACATATAGACATTAAAATAAAGCTGTTTTGTAAGAATATCTGGCTTTCTTTAACCTCATACTTAGATTAAATCAGTTACAAACACATTGAAATGAAGTATACAACTAGTAAAAAAAGGAATTGAATCTAAGTCAATGGAAATATTACAATTTTTAATCACTAATGATCCCACATAATAGTTGTGATAGTGAAAAATATCGATAGTATTTCGTAGTTGAGGGTAAAGGTAGTTTTAACTGGTATAATCTCGCCATATGGTGAATGCACGGCCCAGAGTGTTTAGGCCCGTGTTCCGTTTAGACTTAGCGCCATTATACCGCTCGTGTGTCTTCCAAATAACCAGTAGCAGAACGAGTCAACAATCAGTAGCGCACCCATCTAAAACGGAACGACATACGGCGACATGAAATGGACAGGTTATATGTACGTTCACTGTTCTCAGTGAGAAATAATCTGAATGCCACACGCAATCACGTTAATGAACTTCCTTATATTATTGTTTAATTCTCACGTGAGAATAAATGTTACATTGTTTACAAATGGAATTCGGTAAAGAAATACATAGCGATTTTTCACCATTTCGTACATTGAACTCTACTGGGAAGACGTTTTATGGTGAAAAGTTTTTACTCAGTGAAGAAAAGCAAAGGAAACTATATAACGCTGAAATTCAACATCGTCGCTAATTTGTTTATTCACATTCTCAAAATAATATTTTCCTTTTACCATGCAGAGTGTTTGATAATTTACAAACTCAAAAGAAGTGAGATGCCCCTGGAAACACTTCAGTGGCATTTTACAAAGACATTAGAATATCAAAGAACATATAGCATTATATTTCAATGGATGACATTATAGTAAGGAATAAAGCATGGAAAACAGTAGTCCAAAAGAACAAAAGGCTAATTCGTGACTCCCAAAACATTTCCACAATCTGTTTCAGAGATTGATGTCATTATTTTATTAGCTTCTATTAATCTGACATTTAGAGACAGTAGGAATCCTGTTAACCTCAAAGATTTGTTTAAATTCCTATTAAAAATGATCCTACATTACTGAAACCCATGAAACGCTTAATGACAAACGGCTTAGTCACCATTATCTAAGCATCGTAATTTTGTATGAACTGATCATACTGAATTCGAAAACAATTATTGATGAAATAATACGTATGGTAAAAGAGGCAAAATATTACTCGATTTTCCTTGATGAACTTCAGACAGTAGTCCAACTGAACAAATGTGATTTTCATACGATTTTGTAATACCTTAACTCGTACAATAGAAGAAAACTATATCGGAATCCCAGTTGGTGCTGCGCGGCCTGGAGAATATCTTACTAATGCAATACTGGAAGAGCTATAAAAAATTGATTTTATATTAAAACCTGTAATGGGCAGGGTTGCGCCAATATAACAAATATGCCGGGTAAAAATAATGGAGTTAAATTTGAGTGTTAAATACAAATTACGGGGCATTTTTGTACACCATGAAGGTGTCATGATGTTCTGCTGTTTGTAGACGCAGCTAAATATCTTTAATTTTATTCATAAAAATTATTTGATATGTTCAAGATCCGGATAGCGCTGGAAATTCTCAGCCAAATGAAAGCTTAATGTTAAATCTTTATCAGAAACAAAGTGGGAAGTCAGAATTGAAGCAGTGAAGGCTGTAGTGTTCCAGTTTTATGATAGTGTTGAATGTCGTGAAAGCTTCAAAAAGCAAACAGAACAATCAGACACACTAATTTAGAATGAATCAGTTTTGAATTAAATGCTCAGCTTAGAATTCATCATATCAATACATGTATGGTATGAGAGCTTATCATGTTTTCATGTTACAAGTAAATTAAGGCAATCTGTACAAATCCATTTGAGTATTGTCTTTGACCATTTCATTTATGTATGTTTTGAGATTGGCTCAGGAAATATCGACAAACTTGGTCGAGCACTGCATGTCTGACACTCGTCAGTTTATTGAAAGAAGCAGTTATGATTATTCAAAAGATTTTAGAATTTGTTTTAGCCAAAACTCTTCAATTAAGATAGCAGTGATGAACCTACACAGTCTCCCAAAATCAGATACGAAATAGTGGTTTTTAACACCATCATTGAATCCGTACTGAGCGATACGAATTCAAGATTTATATGACTTAAATGACATTTTGTACATTTTGCTTTCCTTTATGATGTAAGTAATCCAAAATTTACTTCAAAAGATCATATATTAAAAATATACCAACATTTACACATAATCCTGCGAGTGGGTGACAGCTGTGACGTACACCCTTAGAAATTGTATGAAGAATTGCCAACAATCCAAAATTTACCCGACTTCCTTAAAGATGTGAAACCGGTACTGCAGTACATAATTTGAAAGATACACTCTTGGCCATTAAAATTGCCATACCACGTAGTCGACGTGCTACAGACGCGGAATTTATCCGACAGGAAGAAGATGGTGTGATATGCAAATGATAAGCTCTTCAAAGCATTTACACAATGTTGGCGCCGGTGGCGACACCTACAACGTGCTGACATGAGGAAATTTTCCAACCGATTTGTTATTACAAAAACAGCAGTTGACCGGCGTTGTCTGGTGAAACGTTGTTGTGATGCTTTGTGTAAGGAGGATAAATGCGTACCATCACGTTTCCGACTTTGATAAAGGTCGGATTGTAGCCTATCGCGATTGCGGTTTATCGTATCGCGACATTGCTGCTCGCGTTGGTCGCGATCCAGTGACTTTTAGAAGAATATGGAATCGGTGGGTTCAGGAGGGCAATACGAAACGCCGTGCTGGATCCCAACAGCTTCGTATCACTAGCAGTCGAGATGACAGGCATCTTATCCGCATGGCTGTAACGGATCGTGTAGCCACGTCTCGATACCTGAGTCAACAGATGGGAACATTTGCAAGACAACAACCATCTGCACGAACAGACGACGTTTGCAGTAGCATGGACTATCAGCTCGGAGACCATGGCTACGGTTACACTTGACGCTGCATCACAGACAGGAGAGCCTGCGATGGTGTACGCAATGACGAACCTGAGTGCACGAATGGCAAAACATCATTTTTTCGTTTGAATCCAGGTTCTGTTTACAGAATCATGATAGTCGCACCCGTGTTTGGCGATATCGCGCTGAACGCACAGTGGAAGCGTGTATTCGGCTTCGCCATACTGACATATCACCCGGCGTGATGCTATTTGTTGCCATTGGTTACACGTCTCGGTCACCTCTTGAACAGTGACCGTTACATTTCAGATGTATTACGACCCGTGGCTCTACCCTTCATTAGATCCCGGCGAAACCCTACATTTCAGCAGGATAATGCCTTACCGCATGTTGCAGGTCCTGTACGGGCCTTTCTGGATACGGAAAATGTTCGACTGCTGCCCTGGCAAGCACATTCTCACCAATTGAAAACGTATGGGCAATGGAGGCCGAGCAACTGGCGCGTCACAATACCCCCGACCGTAGTGGCTCTGCAGATTGGCGCGCCGCAGACCGCACGGCCACTGTGGCTGGCCAAAGACTTCACGCTTTGGCAATTTTATCTCTGGAAGTAGATGAAGCATGCAATCTGGATTATGATACAGCTTGTCATTATTGTTTAATCGAAATTACTAATTAATGTTTCATGGAAATGATATGTTTTCATTTTGTAAATAAGTCTGTCAGTTTAAAAATACACAAAATGATACATCTATACAAAAAATAAACTCTTCGACTCCGTGGGGCCTCGGAAACTTCATCATGCCCACACTCTACTTTTTCGTCTTTCACCACCACTGCCAATAGGCTGGCTGATAAAGAAAAGCAAACTGCGTCTCACACAGTGAGGGTGGTGCCGCAGACAGCTGTATACAGCGGTGCCCTGATGGCGGAAGTTGATTATTTTTCCTGGTTTTCTGAGAACCTAGCTGGTCTATGTGACCAAGTATGGGTACTCCGGCACATTGGTTGTGGAATGGGCCTGTTGCAAGGAGCGGGAAGAGGGCGAGAAACAAAGAGGCACTCTCATGAAGACCGGCGATCAGGAAGGTCTCACGGCGCAGTGCTAACCCGCCGTCGTGTCGCGAAAGTTTGTAATAGTTGTATTTTCCAACGCTTTGATCGGTCGGGAAATTTGATTATTTCTCAGTGTTGGTCTGCTTGTACCACACTTTGAACTTTCATTTGCCACCATATTTAGTCTACGCGTTAGCTTTCCGTAGACACGTTATTTGCTTATCGTACGTCTCTTCCGCGAGCGCACGTAACAGATGTAAATATCGCCACTCCGCTTCTTTGGCGCAGATATACTTCATGTTCAGCGCCGCCGGCCGCTGAGCCTGGCGAATTTCTGCATGACTCCTATTTGAGTATACTATATCGCTTGCTCAACCCCGACTTCTGATACGAAACTGATTATTCTCGTCAGTAATGGTCTTCTAACCCGTGACTTGTTTCAGTTGTAAACTAGTTGCATTCATAATCGCTATGGTACTGTATCTATAGATACAGCCAATCATTTTCAGTATTATTTATGTAATTTTGTATCAAGTGTTCATTTCATTCATGTTTTGTGTTTTAACGTGATTATTGTTCGATCTTTGTATATGTCGACAGTGACAACTGGCCACAAGCTTTGACTGTTCTCTGTTAGGCTGTATTAACTTTATTGTACAGTATAATCATTTATTTTGGAATTGTTTTACAACCCTCTTACTTATTTTGGTGGGTTATGTTTCCATGAGAATAAATATTGAGAAATTATTAGCTAACATTGACTTGAGTTTTATTGTATTAATACTGATCCACAGAATATATATATCTTTTTTAAAAATTTTCTTAAACAGTATTTCATTTTTAGATCATAACTTCTTGCATTTGACGGTTAGGATAGGGTCAGTTAATTTTTCTCCGTTTTTGTATAAAATATCGTGGTGACCCATGGTTAAGATAAATTTGCATATAAACAACTTGTTAGATATTAAAATCAGTCTGCTGGTATTCAAATTAGAGTGCAGGGTAAGGTGTTTGCTTTAATTTATCGATGAGATGTCATGTTTAATGAGCAATAAACACTCCTACACGCCTATACTGCAACACACGCAACATAGACGTTTCAACTGTCCCGTGGAACATCTCCTGATAAAATGGGGGCACATGTGAGGGTAAAGCAAGTATAGAGGGGTAATAGTTTTTTTTTTCGAATTCACTTATTTATGACATTGACATACCGTTAATATTAAATGGTTTCTTTGTTTCATTGTTTGTATTAATATTTAGCGTTATTTGTGTTGTTATGTTATCTTATGAGTGTTACGAATACCAGTATTTCATTTACTCCAATATTGTCTGTACATCTTTGGTTGTATTCCATATGTACTGTGAAGTTAGAGAGAGAGAGAGAGATAGACAGATAGAGAGAGAGAGAGAGAGAGAGAGAGAGAGAGAGAGAGAGAGAGAGAGAGAGAGAGAGAGAGAGAATAAGATCGACAGTTAAAGTGTGTGAGACAGCGCAGCCCCGTGCGCATATTGTTGCGTGGACTCTAAAAATGCAGTGAGTGTGCTTCAAGTGACGACACGAAGAAATCGGAGGATTTTCACGTCTCCTTGGCACATATAATAGTGTGGAGATGTTTTGTGCGAACTATTTCGGATCAGAACGTCAAACAATTAAAAATACAATGTACACTGCAAGGGAATCTTGGTACAGTAACATTGTGCCGGTAATAACATAGTCTTGTTGGCGAGTGGACTGTTTATTTTCACATTCGACATAGAAGAAAGGAATGGATATGAGAACTTCTAGAAATTGTGATTTTATTTATGTACGAACAAGACGATATCGGCCGACGTTGAAGTTGATACCTGACGGCATATCCGTCAGTTTTTCTAAATCCACTGTGTGTATACATTTGATTCATCTTGGTCTTGAATAATGTGAACTGTGTTCTTGAGAACTTGGTCGTGAGGTTATGGATTCATGATCACGTGTCGCGGTATGTTCCTATAAATGGGCTTCTTATGCGTATGTAGAGTGGAACGAACATTAAAATGTGATTAAAGACTGTGTACCGAATTCCGTGTCAACCGCATTGCATTAGTAACCAATATTACGAACGCATATGAAACCACCTGTGTCTTTAAAACTGAAATCTGTTGCAAACATTTTCATCCGGCCTACAACCTGGAATATAAGACGAAGAAGAAACAGGCCGCCATGGAAACTAATATTTAATCAAGAGGATGGAATATTGATAATTTGATATTAATAGAATAGTAACAACACGTGAACAATATACCATGAACACAAGTGACTTCGCGTGGGCGCGACGACAATCAGATAAGAGACGGCAATATTTAATGTCTCTCTCTGTTTCTCAGGGACATTTAGTTAATTCAAGAGTACAATCTAATGTAAAACTTAAGTCAGTGGTCTTTCGTTACTTTCATTTTTAAATAAGCGTATTTGTGGCCAACTTGAGATGATTCTTATCGGTTTTTTTTCTATCAACAATACATCTTTTTCATTCTCTTAATTAATTCTACTTATCAGTACTATTATTTGAAATATTGTCCAGTGCTTTTTGGATTAGGGTGTATGTATAAAATAATTGTTTGGTGCACTGTTACTCGGGTATTGGCATTCGTGGTAGCAGCAGCCATTACATTTTCTGAGTCGACCAACAGTAGTAAAATAGGCGATTCCTGATCGGTTGTCTGTTTCAAACTCCGCGAGACTTAAATTTCACAGTTGACAGTTAATGCCGTTTTATTACATGTTTCGTAAATTCACTTGGCTGTATTTCACGGTTGTGGATGAGTTTATTAAAATTTGTAGTTCTATTGAATCAGACTACTTGTATATAAAATTCGCCGAGGTTACCACCCTTTTGCAATATTGGAAGCTACATGTACTTCGTTTCCATACTATGAATCAGAAGTAATATTATGTTTGAAAGTCGTTCCACAATCGCTGTTGTTTCAATTGTGGAAGGGGGGTGGGGTCAAGATAAATAGCACACCCTGTATTTGACGGACACAACAAAGATTGCCGTGTGTACGTTACTTACATAGCTTTATGTTTGACTAAATGAACTGACGCGTGCAAACTGTTTTCACAGAAAATAAATTTTACAAAATATACAGATGCAGTTATTTCAAGCGTACTAACTAAACAATATATCTAGCGTGCACTTTAATTTGAAACTTTAAAGGTGTTACCTTTTCCATTTACGACGAAATGTTGAGCGAAATGTTAGCATTTCTCTAGGCAACACGTATGATTTCTCAGGACACCATACACAACGCAAAATAACGGGTTGAGTAATGAAATTAAACGTTTTTTAAACTTAAACTATTTTTACAAAAGGAAAACAGCTCGCAAACGTGGATACGGAGATTTCGCTTGTTGTGCCATGTCTGCCAGTGGACGCATTAATTTTAAAGCACAAGCTGTAACAGCAGAGCATACTATGCTGTTATGCATAAAAAGAGGGAAGTCACATTGTTCTACGGCCTTAAGCTTGTCGGCGTAAATTCGTAAGCAATATTAGAGAAGTAGTTTGTGACATTACCGGGTTGTAGCTCGTTGCCTATTGAAGTTCTCGTTGATCGGCATGGAAATGTGATGATTTCCAAAAAACTCAACAGAGCCAAAAAGCGCCTCCTTAATCCGCCAAAACCCTGAATTGTTCATAATCGGAATTCAAAGTGACGTGGGTTGTGCCTCAGATACATCACGAAAGAAGACTCGAAACAATACTCCGTAAAACTAACTATAGTAAATGATAGTGTAAATAATACTAAGTAAATTGATAGACAAATCCCGGTTAAAGTAATAGTGCCTCACTTGCAAATATATTTAAATAGATGTTTTAAACAATTACTTCGTAGTAAACGGTAATTTTACAGAAACTAATAAGAGGAAAACTTTCCTATCATTAACTATGGAACACCAACAAAACCAACTTTAATATTATGATAAATGAATTTTCTTACCCTTGACAGAAATACTAATGAACATGCTGTCAGAATAACACACTAATCATCAACTAATAATAATAATTATTATTATTATTTGCTAATTAAGCAAACTTTTGCAGCGTCAAATAATAGAAAATAACTTCAGCTAGTCACGTTAGAAAAAAGTTTTGCAATTCAAAATGATAATAGACTAATTACATTTGTACCTATTATTACAAACAATACCCTCACTGAGTTATAGTAATGGCGACCCCACGCTACTAAAGCAGAGTTCTAAACATAGCTTTAAGAATGTCATTCACCAAAGAGGACGAAACCAATATTCCAAATTTAGAATTACAAACAGAGGCCAGAAAGTAACGTTGAAGTAGTAGTGAAGCAACTTAAATCACTTAACAAGCCGTCGAAGTAGATATCCTCGGAGTAGCGAAGCAACTTAAATCGACAAGAACAAGTCTTCTGATCCGGACCGTATACCCATTACATTTCTATAAGTATGTACTAAAATATAGGAACGTTGCACAGGTCACGCCTATATTCAAGAAAGGCAGCAGCAGTAACCCACTAAACTACAGGTCTATTTCACTGACAGTTTGCGGCAGAGTTTTGGAACGTATCCTGTATTCAAATGTTATGAATTATCTCGATGTATTGACCCATGGTCAACACGGATTTCGAAAATATTGTTCATGTGAAACACAACTAGCGCCTTACTCCCTTACTCACTCGAAGTGATGAGTGCTATCGATAAGGGTTGGCAAACCGATTCCGTATTTATTGATTTCCACCCTACGTCACACAGCTTTTACTCAAATTGCATGGTTATGGTATATCGCCCCAAGTTTCTAACTGGATAGATGATTTCCTGTCAGAGAGACACAGTTTGTAGAAATCTATGGTAATGCATCGACTAAAACAGAGGTGATATCTGGCGTTTCCGTATGGTAGTGTTTTTGGGCCTCTGCTGTTCCTTATTTACAGAAACGATTTGGGAGAAAATCTAAGCAGCTCTCTTAGGTTGTTTGCTGTTGACGCCATCATCTACCGTCTAGTAAAATCATCTGAAGATAAAACGAACTGCAGAACGATCTGAATAAGATATCTGTATGGTGTAACAATTGGCAATTGATTCTAAATAATAAGAAGACTGAAGTCTTGCACATGAGTACATAAAGAAATCCGTTAAACTTTGTTTACAAGATAAATCAATCGAAGTACCTAGGAATTACTATTACTTCAGACTTAAACTGGAAAGAACAGAGACTGCCATTTTTTTTTTTTTTTTTTTTTTTTTTTTTTTTTTTTTTTTTTTTTTTAGCAGATCCCTTACACGATGCAACAGAACTGTTAAAAAAAACTGCATACACTACGCGTGTCCGTCGAGTTTTGGAGTATTGCTACCCAGTGTGGGATCCATATAAAGTGAGTTTGACGGAGGACATCGAAATAGTTCAAAGAACGGCAGCTCGTTTTGTATTGTCACGATAAAAGGGAGACAGCGTTATGGAAAACAGCATCTGCGATGGAAATCATCACAAAAACGGCGCTTATCGCTGCGGGATGGGCTACTTACGAAACTACAATCGCCAACATTCTCCTCCGAATGCGAAAATATATTGCTGACTGCCACTTACATTGGTAGAAAATTCAGAATGGAATATGAGAAATCAGAGCTCGAACGGAGAGATTCAGGTGTTCTTTCCTCCCGCGCGCTATTCGAGAATTTAAAGGCAGATAAATAGTATAAAGGTGGCTCGATGAACACTCTGCCAGGAAATGAAATGTGATTTTTAGAGTATCCCATGTAGATGTAGATTATGCACCACTGGTATCGGGAAGTTCAGTAATGCAAGTAGATGGGAATAAATCCCAACATGCTTCTTTACAAGCTGTGTAACTGGAAAGCAGGTGAGTGGGGGCAAGAGCGGTCAGGCTGAGATGGCAGCATTGGGCGGGCGGTTGCAGTGCGCCCTCGCCCCTCTGCCTCTAGGGTGGCGTTCTCCTCTGCCAGAGACGGATGGCGGCGGCCGTAATGTGTGGCGCCTGGCCGGCCCTCCACCACGCCGCCTCGGCAGCTGCATGTGGGCTGCGGGCGCCGCAGCTCGGCTGATGACCGCTCTCCCACACAGAGTAATCGCCCGTGGCTCGTAGATCCGCTTTCAGCGGCGCCGGCCCGCCCGCGGTCCCACGCGGATGCGCCCACAGCGCCTCTGACGGCGTGTGACGCCCGTCGCATCTATTCGCCATCGAGCATCCCGTAATTCTCAGTGCGTCTCGAATTAGGCCGGCCGTACACGCGTGTGGGATTATTAGCCAGCCGGGGCAGAATGAACAGGCCACGCCGGATGCACGATTTGAAACGGCAGTGGTGCACACGATCTTGTAACAGTCACATGAGGGCATCAGCCTAGCACAGATAAGACGTGATTATTATCCATTAACGTAACGTTTTTATTCTCTACTGGACCCGCAGCATATATAACGTCAATAAATTCGCACTGACGTGTTTTACGGCCCACATTGAATTTGTAGTTTTATAAGTTTATGCAAACATTTTCCACCAAAATAATAATCTAAATAATAAAAAATTATGGTGATAAGATTACGACTCTACTATTGTCGTAATATCTATGCACCCAACACGTAATATTCTTTCTGACCGTATTTTAACAAACAGCCAAAAGTATATCATGTCTGAGTTTAGCTATGACAAACATACTCTTTTTTTAACTTTTACCTCGTTCAACTATCATTTTAATATCTCTCACACATTTTCATTATATTTTTCCGTTAAAAAATAAAAATGTTGAAATGTTTGTATAGCTTATGGGACTCAACTACGGGGTCATCAGTCCCTAAACTTACAAACTACTTATGAACTAGCTAACACTAAGGACGGCACAAATATCCATGCCCTAGGGGGATTCTAACCCCCGACCGTAGTGGCCGTGCAGACCATGACTAGCGCGCTGTAGTCCCCTCGGCCACCGCGGCCGGTTTCCGTTAAAATCACCTGTCATGCCTTGGTAGTTCTAAGCTTATGTTCTTTGCCTGTACTGGTTACGAATGACTATAGGCTGGAATGAACGTAGCATACATTTGGAGTTCAGACGAGTGACTATAGCCTGGATGGAACACAACGTACATTTCGCGAATATGCATTGATTCTAATTAATGACTTTCAATATATTCCACAAATAGTGAATAAACGCTTAGAAAAAAAATAAACAAGACAATTTGTTGCATTGTAAACACTTCCATTCTGTTTAATTAAGGAACTACACTATCCACAGATATCTGGGACTTTCTTTATATACGAAACTACCTGTATCAGCACTTTGTGCAGAATGTTCATTATTACAGTATCATTTCAATTTACGTGCATATGCTTCAGAAGACCATTGTCCAATTCATTGTTACGTTTCTGACGGCATTTTTAAGAAATAAAACAAACACGTATTTTAGAGGGGGCATTCTTACATATGCTCAATTCTTAACATTGAAAAACATAGCTATATTTAAATAATGTCTCTGAAACCTTTTAGGAAAAAAATAGGTAATGGGAGGTTTCGAACCACTGATCTTCAGCATCAGAGTCCAACGCATTGCTCACTACGCTACGGCTAACAAGCAGAATTTGTATTCTCTAATCTCGTACTATTGATGGCCGTTGTTAACTGATGCTAATATGGCATTTGTAGACACTAGATTATCATTAATCGTAAGAAGAACGACGTGTTTTTTTTTGTTGATTATTTAGAGCGTCATTTCTTTGAAATGACAACGTATAAGTTACAATAAGAAATCATCAAATACGCAACGCAAGATGGCGCATGCCAGAGTGAGTTCTGGGTGAGGAATGTCGCGTGACTTCTCCGAACGGCTGGTTTTCGTTGATTCAATAGAGGGTGTCAAATCTCTGTTATTTTTGCAAATATATCTCA
This sequence comes from Locusta migratoria, assembly GCA_026315105.1. Taxonomy (NCBI): domain Eukaryota; kingdom Metazoa; phylum Arthropoda; class Insecta; order Orthoptera; family Acrididae; genus Locusta; species Locusta migratoria. The sequence continues at coordinate 710,304,109 of CM048745.1, read as the reverse complement.
AACGATACCAGATATAAAAAAAATATAAAAACTATGGGGGAGCTAAGTTGTAGAGAATATTTTCCTCTACAAATTCGGTTATTCAATTTTCGTGTCAGATGAATGGTTAGGCCGTTATTTTCATTTAAAATTCGAGCTGTCAAAAGACGATCGCAAAGACCCACTTTTAGTGTTAGTACCGTGGTCTGAAGTGGGCCAATAGGACATTATCGTAATAGAGAAGTAATTCAAGTTAGCTGTCATAATACGGGGTGTTTCAAAAGGGACTTTACAACTATGAAAATTCATATTAATTTATTATAAACAGGTACAGAGCTGGTTTCAGTGTTGTTTCAAAGGAAAACACATCTAATTTTTACCTTAAACTAAAAGTGTTCGACGTAGCTTCCGTTGGTTATCATGCAGACATCCCATTGGTAACTGATTTCTTCCCAACTCGCATCAGCATTGCAGGTGTAACTTGCTCAGCGGCGCCGTAGATTCTTGATCTTATTTCCGGTAGAGTGGCCGGCATAGGAGGTACGTACACCATATCTTTGAGGAAGCCCCAGAAGAAAAAGTCAAGCGGTGTCAGGTCTGGAGAACGGGTAGGCCGTGCAATTGGCGCAGCACGGCCAATCCATTTACCTGGAAAATGCTCATTGAGAAAATCCCGGACGTCAGTCAGATAATGTAGGGGTGCGTCGTCGTGCATCAAGTAAACATTTCGTTCTCCGTCGTCATCGATCTGTGGTGTAAAAAATTGTTGCATCATATGTAGGTACACTATCCCACACTATAGTTCGTTCTTGGAAAAAAAAGAGAACGTACATTTTCTTCTTGCTCAACGCATAAAAATCGTTCACCTTAGCGCTATCACGAGCATGTTGCAATGTTTCATGTCGATTTTCACTGCCCCAAATCCTACAGTTATGTGTGTTAACCTTGCCACAAGTGAAAAGTTGACTCGTCAGAAAATATTATGTTGTCCAACAAATATTTATCATCATCCACTCGGTCTAACATATCCGCACATTCCGGGCAATCTTATAATTGCTTGTAGAAGCAACAATCTCTGCGGTTTCAAATGCAAACGTTTTCTCGACACACGCTACAATTTTAAGCATAGCATATATGTGAATACTAGATAACTTGCCAGTTATCCCTTTGCGTATAGCTGGTTTCACAGTGTGACCACCTTTACTTTAACGCCTCATAGGCGGCTCAGTGGCTGGTCTGTAAAACCACCACAGCACTCTACCCTCGCTGCCGCTCGGGTAATACGTTTTCGCGGGAAAACGACACAAACATTCAGCCGCGCAGTGTATGCCGGTGTGTTCCTGAGGTCTTAAGGTTACATATATTGTTTTCCACTGTATTATCTTCTGAGTTGGCTTACTTCTGGTAAGTTACGAAAGGTTATGCATTTTAGAATAGACTAATATTTAAGTTTGATCCATATCTTGCAGAATTTTATGTAGTCGACCAGTGCTTTCACGCCGGCCGCGGTGGCCGAGGTGACTGAGGCGCTCCAGTCACGTTCAGCACGGCCACTACGGTCGGGAATTCGAATCCCCCCTCGGGCATGGATGTTTGTGCCGTCCTAGTTCGTAAGTAGTTCATAAGTAGTTTGTAAGTTTAGGGACTGATGACCCCGTAGTTAAGTCTCATAAGCTTAACAAACATTTGAACATTTGAGTGCTTTCACTACGTAACCAGACGTTCTAAAGAATTTATAATCACTCGAGTACTTTTTGTGGTGTCGCACAAGTACAAAGTGCGCGCCGCCATGCACGCACGGCGCGGCGTTCTCACGACGACAGCCACGAGCGCCCTCTGCTGCAACCCCGCTCGTGGCCACCACGGAAAGACACCGGTCACTTCGGACTGAGATAGCAACCAGTTAGGACCTTCGTAATCAGATAGGCACCAGTGAAGACTTTGCTATTGTACAGGCACTAGGCAGGCCTCTAACAACTATGTATCAACATTCTGCAGTACTATGTAAAAGTTAAGTATTGTTACATTCTGTGCAATATATATCTCTTTCTAATTTACTCTAGTGTTTATAGTTTCTGGCTGCTCCCCTCCGTACCTGCACCAGCGTGCTATCTATATTCCTGTGTCGGTCTCATCCACCCGGCCACCGACACCTACGACGAGGCTGGGACACAAAAGTGGCGACGAAGTCGGGACACAAAACTTTTCTCGCTTCATGTATTAGTTTTGTATTTCATTTGTAATGTAGTTACACCAAATAAAATTGTTTCACGACTCAATTTCGTTCTTTGGGCCACAAAGGGTTAATGTAGTGCTGACGAGTGGTCGCATGTTACTTTGTCATACGGAAAGTACAGTTTCGAACATACTTCAAGCAATGATTGTTTCTTTTTATTTGACTCTTCCTGACCGCTTGCCTGTTTGACTACAGGCAATAACGCAACAGCTGTACCCTGCTATTCCATGAAGAAACCGGTTCCTCGAAATTGCAATGAATCTTTATAATTATTGCACGACTTTCATTATCGGCAATACACTTGCATTTAACTATTTAATCTACCTACATCCATATAAATAAAAATGAATCGCCAAATGTGTTTCTAAACGTAAAACTCGAGAATGGCTTCACCGATGTAGCTGATCTCTTCTTTTCGTAATTCTCATGATTCTTTTCGTAATTCTCATGATAAGGTTTGTATGAAAAAAAAGTTTTGGAAATTCTACCGAAAATATCAGAATTTGAGAAAAACTGAAGGTACGCTTCCAGCTCGGATCATTTTATAGATTCTCCAACAATCATCTTATTCATTCGGTGCGAAAAATACGCCAAGGAGGTTCGAATAAAGAGAGATGGCGTTATGTACTCTGGCTTAAAGCAGCCAGACAGGTTTTACACGAAACGTTGTTTCTTTAGAAGCCCGTCAGTATTATTTCTGCTTCCTAGGTGTTTTCGGTGCAAATCACATCTTTGGAGCGTTGCAAAGATAGAATTGATGTCAGTTCGTGGCATTTTTGAGAGTTATTAAGAAATTTAGTACAGATCTTGGTTATTTAATTACCATTGCGGCATGGTAATATCTGCGGCGTACGCGCAACTCAATCCTACAACATGATCGTAGAGTCTATGATACCGACGAAGGTCGTACCCACGCTTGGAGGTAAATCGAGAAACAAATTCTGAAACACGATCCGTTATGACTTTAGAACTACGGGTGCATTCGAGTTCGATTCGCTCAGTTACAATTAACGCACAAAATAATTCCAATCGAGGCCAAACAGACGGCAACATGTGACGATTAAAACTGAACGTTTGGCGTTCACATACGATCCAGTAGTCAATTACGTACCGGTTGCATCAGTTGGCCTCGGAACAATAAACAGTGTTTGTCAATAACCTATTCCCAATTGATTTACCAATTCATTTTGACTTCTATTCCCAGTCAATCTCCCGATTGCAATAAGAATGAATAAGATCAGAGAGAGGGGGAGAAGAAGATAAGAATGGGAGAAAGAAATTGATTTAAAAATGGGGATGATATAGACGAAGAGTGGGGGAGGAGATGGATATGGTGTGGGATAAGAGGGATTGGTATGCAGGTGATGGAAAAAGACAGGTGTAGGAGGAGATGACGAAATAGAGAAAGGGAAGGAGGGAAGAGGAGAAGAGATTACGTTATAGAGGGTGTTTCACTAAGTATGTTTGTCTCTGTAACTTATAAAATAATAGGTGACGGGAAATTTTAATGCGGTAGGTCAACACAAGAAATGTTACACTTTCTGCGGAGGTATGAACATAGGTTATTGTATCATTTTCCAAAGAGTTACAGTACAAAGATATAATTTTTTAAATGGAACAATAGTTTTTTTTCTATCGTGCATTGGATTCGTTGAAACCAGCTGCGTCCAATTCAATTTAAACTACATTCCTATCACTGTTAGTTTGGGAGCTACAGCCCTTCAAAGTTTCAGGGGCAGATACCACAAACGCTGCGCATAATGCAATGCGCCTTCTAAATGTGGTGCGGCCGAGTTGGAACGTAGCCGGTGTCACGGAGCGAGAAGCCGGCAGCGGTCAGCACGGCCACTACGGTCGGGGGTTCGAATCCCCCCTCGGGCATGGATATTTGTGCCGTCTTTAGTATAAGGTAGTAGATAAGTAGTTTGTAAGTTTAGGGACTGATGATCCCGTAGTTAAGTCCCATAAGCTTAACAAACATTTGAACGGAGCGAGAAGCTTCCTCGATGCGCTGTTAGACTGCCGACTGTCGCCGCACACGGCCGTATACCCGACAGTTGGAGCCACACAAACAACCGGGGCAAAATATACCACAGTTACTGACATCGGATGACGATGGCATACAAGATCTACGAATTCGTTGACATATTGCTGATGCTCGGTGAGTGCCGACACGATGCCACTGTAGTAGCCACGGCGTATGCCGTGAGATATTCTAGGCGAAGAGCCCCGGCAGCCATTACGTTCTTACGTGCCGAACAACGACTTCGGGAGACAGGCAAATTGGTAATGCGCCACAGTAACAGACGAAGACCTGCAAGAAGTGAGGAGACGATGTTTGTTTTAGCTGCACTACACCACGATCCTCATGTCAGATTACGAGCCGTTGCTGCAGTCGCTGGTGTTAGTCTCACATAGGTGTGGCGTATAGTACACGGCCACAGGTTTCACCCGTACCGCCTGTCACTGACCAAGGAGGTGCATGGGAACGATTTCTGTGCAAGAGTGACATTCTGTGAGTGGGCCATGCGTAATTTCACGCTGGAGTCTTTACAAAGTGTTATTTTCCCTGATGAGTCCACTTTCACAAATTATGGTGCAGTGAATCGCCATAACATGTACTACTGGGCCGCAGACAATCCTCGGTGGGTACGACCTGCCGCGGTGGAGTAGCCGAGCGGTCTAAAGCGTCTCGCTGCGGAGCGCGCGGTTGCTCGCCGTGGAGGTTCGAGTCCTCCCTGGGGCATGGGTGTGTGTGTTTGTCCGTAGATTAGTTTACCTAGGTTTAAGTAGTTTGTAAGCTACGGACTGATGACCACGCAGTTTGGTCCGATAGATTTACAAACATTTGAACATTTTTTTGGGTACGACCTGTCGACCGTCAACGTAGGTGGTCTATCAACGTGTGGTGTGGAATCCTTGGGGATTGAATCATCGGTCCACTCTACTTCCCAGGTACACTGACGGGTGAGTTATATCGCGCTTTTATAGCCGACAGATTAGGTGGTCTCCTTGAACATGTGTGTCTACACAAGAGTCCATATGTGGATGCAGCACGATGGTCACCCAGCCCATTCTGCGCATTCTGTTGTGGAAGAACTAAACAACAGGTTTGCAGGAAGATGGTTGGGGCGCCATGGTCCTCATTCATGGCCACAAGGTCGCCCGATTTGACACCAGTAGATATCTTTTTATGGGGATACCTAAAGAATCGTGTTTATCTCACTGAGCCCACATCCCCAGATGATCTAAAACGTCGCATCGAGGATGCATGTCACTCCGTCACACCGGCGATGTTACATCTCGTCCGCAGATCCTTTCGACGGCGCATTGCATTATGCGTTGAGGAACATGGACACACATTTGAACATCTCATGTAAATCAACTTCCTACCGCCATAACATCCATCACCCACCATACAGCCATGTATTATGTACAGCGTGTGGTATCTGCCCCTGAAACTTTGAAGGGTTGTAGCTCCCAAACTAACAGTGATAGGAATGTAGTTTAAATTGATTTGGACGCAGCTGGTTTCAACGACTCCAATGCACGATAGAAAAAACTACTGTTCCATTTAAAATATTACACCTTTGTGCTGTAACTCTTTTGAAATGATACAATAAACTATGTTCATAGCTCCGCAGAAAGTGTAAAATTTCTTGTGTTAAGCTACCGCATTAAAATATCCCGTCACCTATTATTTTATAAGTTACAGAGGCAAACACACTAAGTGAAACACCCTGTATATCCCATACCCACTATGTTACGAAATATCAACCAAGCGCGACTTTATAATGGCACACGGCTAGCAATGAAAAAATTAGTGAACAATGTGATCGAAGCAACCACTATAAGGGGTAAATATAAGGGAGAAGATGTGTTGATACCCCCGCATCCCAATGGTACCAACTAACGTACATTTTAATTTCCAGTTCGTCTTGGTTTCGTTATGAGCATAAATAAATCACAGGGTCAGTCATTGAGTGTTCGCAGCGTCAATCTGGAAACCCCATGCTTCTCCCATGGGCAGTGGTATGTTGCCTGCTCTCGCGTCGGAAAACCGACGGCTTTCTTTAATTACGCGCCAGCAATCAAAGAAAAAATATCGTGTACCATAAGGCATTACAATGAAAATACCACATTACTACTACTACTACTACTACTACTACCACTACTAAAGTCTTGCAATGTACAAAATAGAAATCTTATATTTGTAAGTACTTTTTGTTTATTATGGAGACACAAATATATAAATAAAGTGATCACTCTGAAATATGTTTTATTACTGCGAAGCGTCAATAACAAAGTCTGTCAGGGGAGACCTATTATCATAAAAAATCAAGGTAGTATTGTTTTAGAGAAAAAATAGCGTAGAACAACGTCTGCCGGGGCTGCTAGTTAATGATAAAATGCAATTGGAATTGTTGCAATTTTAAAAAGAAGATATTGTATTTGAAATTTTAAGTAGCTTGAACGACCATTACATACGTCAAGTTCTTCAAGATGTATTTGATAATATTTTATAACGTGAACTTTATTTAAATACTGCAACAATTTAAAAAAAGTAAAAATATGTTTGTCACAAGTAGGACAAAAAGATCATCAACACAACCGTGCATGCTTCTGCCTGAGCTATTTCGCCATAAGGCTTGCAGCATTTATGACTAGTATATGAGCTATATATGAGTTGTGCTTCAACATTACAGGCGTTTTACTTGGGATTTTCAGAATAGTGCGCTTTAAAATTTCTGTGAGTGCACTCCATTGACGTATACTACTAACACGTGAAGTCTCATCCCGAGACGAATTTCCGAAACTTGTAAAATGTATCATATTTTACTTGATGGTAGAGAGAGAATAATTCATTCTTTTAGTTTTTATGACGAGTTATTACATTGAAATAAAGTGTTGTGATTGCAACACCTCTGAAATAATTGTGCGACCTTGAATCATACTACACTAATGGTCATAAAAATTGCTACACGAAGAAGGAACGCAGATGGACAAATATACTACAACTGACACGTGATTACATTTTCACCCAAATAGATCCTGAGAAATCAGTACCCAGCACAATGACCTCTGGCCGTAATAATAACCTTGATACGTCTGGGCATTGAGTCAGAGTTTGGATGGTGTGTACAGGCACAGATGCCCATGCAGCTTCGACACGATACCACAGTTCATTAAGAGTAGTGCTTGGCGTATTGTGATGAGCCAGTTGCTCGGCCACAATTCACCAGACATTTTAAGTTGGTGAGAGATCTGGAGAATGTGCTGGCCAGGGCCTCATTCGAACACTTTCCGTATCCAGAAAGGCGCGTGCAGGATCTGTAACATGCAGTCGTGCATTATCCTGCTGAAATGTACGGTTTCGCATGGATCGATTGAGGGGTAGAGCCAGGGGTCGTTACGCATCTCAAATGAAGTGCCGTCGATGCGAACAAGAGGTGACAGAGAAGCGTAACAAATGGCACCCCATACCATGAAAACCGGGTGATACGCCAGTATGGCGACGACGAATACATTCTTCCAATGTGCGTTCACCAAGATGTCGCCAAACATGGATACGACCATCATGATGCTGTAAACAGAACCTGGATTCATCTGAAAAAAAAAAAAAAAATCGTTTTGCCATTCGTGCACCCAGGTTCGTCATTGCGTACACCATCGCAGGCGCTCCTGTCTGTGTTGCAGCGTCAAGGGTAACCGCAGCGATGGTCTCTGAGCTGATAGTCCATGCTGCTGCAAACGTCGTCGAACTGTTCGTGCAAATGGTTTTTGTCTTGCAAAAGTCCCCATCTGCTGACTCATGGATCGAGACGTGGTTTCACAATCCATTACAGGCATGCGGGTAAGATGCCTACCATCTGGACTGCTAGTGATGCGAGGCCGTTGGGATCCAACACGGCGTTCCGTATTGCCCTCCTGAACCCACCGATTCCATATTCTACTAACAGTCATTGGATCGCGACCAACGCGAGCAGCAATGTCGCGATACGATAAACCGCAATCGCTATAGGCTAGAATCCGACCTTTATCAAAGTCGGAAACGTGATGGTATGCATTTCTCATCCTCACACGAGGCATCACAACAACGTTTTACCAGGCAACGCTGGTGAACTGCTGTTTGTGTATGTGAAATCGGTTGGAAACTTTCCTCATGTCAGCACGTTGTAGGTGTTGCCACCGGCCCCAACCTTGTGTGATTGCTCTGAGAAGCCACTCATTAGCAATCAAAATGTTGAAATGTTCGTAAATCTATCGGACCAAACTGCGTGGTCATCAGTCCGTAACTTACAAACTACTTAAACCTAGGTAAACTAACCTAAGGACAACACATACACCCATGCCCCAGGGAGGACTCTAACATCCACGGCGAGCAACCGCGCGCTCCGCAGCGAGACGCTTTAGACCGCTCGGCTACTCCACCGCGGCTACTCATTAGCATATCACAGCATTTTCTTCCTGTCTGTCATGAGAAGTTTTTACATTGAAATAAAGTGTAATGATTACAGCACCTCTGAAATAATTGTGAAAGCTTGAATCATATTACATCGACAGTCATGTTTCAACAGCTATGCAAAGTGCACAGTAAACGCCACGGTAAGATATAACACGACGAGCAAGCAGATGAACAGGACAGTATCGTGTGTCACGCACGCGGTGGAAGTGCCCCTTGAGCCAGTTAGGGCGCTACTCTGCGACAATGGAGCAGCGGCACGCCGCGCCGCTAACCTGAGCCGTGGCAGGGCGCCCACCCTTCCCCTCCCCTCAGCCAGTAACAGTGTTAGGGGCTCACTTTGAGCGGCCGCCGACCGCAGCTCCGCAAGTTCTGCGCTGCGGCTTCTGCCGGCTGCCTGTGGCGGCTCTGTGGCCCTCATACGCTCTGTGCACGGTTCTGCGGTAGGTCGCCGAGTTCATGTACTGCGAGGACAATGAATCTTATCGAATTTTAGTAATTGTTTCTCATATTTACGGTGCTATAACCTATATCAAAACTAACGAACGATCGAATATTGCCGGCCGCGGTGGCCGAGGGGACTGAGGCGCTCCAGTCACGGTCTGCACGGCCACTTCGGTCGGGGGTTCGAATCCCCCCTAGGGCATGGATATTTGTGCCGTCCGTAGTCTTAGCTAGTTCATAAGTAGTTTTTAAACTTAGGGACTGATGACCCCGTAGTTAAGTCCCATAAGTTCTACAAACATTTAACCTTTTTTTTATTTTTTTATTTTTTAATTTTTTTTTTAATCGAATATTCGGTTTCGCTTTCTGCCAAAACAGAGGAAGGCCGGATAAGTTGACGAGGAGTCTTAGATGACGAATTTTTAATTTCTCCGATAAATGTACAGATAGTTCAACGTGCACTATGGTACCGCTTCCTTAGGGCGCTCTGCAGTCGTGTCTCTTGAAACAGAACTGCTCGATCATTTTAGTCTGTTGAGGCTAGGAAGTGGATGCTGTTTTTGTTACAATTTTTCCTGCGGTTTAAATACGTTTCATGGAAGTAATACTTATCGATATCAGTTGATTCATCTTAAACAAATAATGTTTGTATAGCTTATGGGACTTAACTACAGGGTCATCAGTCCCTAAACTTACAAACTACTTATGAACTAGCTAACGCTAAGGACGGCACAAATATCCATGCCCGAGGGGGATCTCAACCCCGACCGTAGTGGCCGTGAAGACCGAGACTGACGCGCCTCAGTCCACTCGGCCACCGCGGCCGGCTCATCTTAAACCTTGTGGCTTTATCGATGTTTTAATAACGTTTATATATTTTTGACAGCGCTCATTTTTAATGAAATAAATCGCAATTTGCGATCACTTATGGCTTCACTGTACTAGGTTTAGATGTAATACCAATGTGCGGCGAATGAAAGTTAGTGCCCGGCCGGGATTCTAACCCGAGATCTCCTGCTTACTAGACAGACGCGTTGACCACTCCGCCACTGAGGACACAGAGACCATCCCGACTGCAGAGGACTCTTCCCTGAACGTCTCCCGCCACACCCAAATCTCCATTTATCTGGTAACAGGAAAGAGACAGCGTGGCGAATGGAGATTTGGGTGTGGCGGGAGACTTGCAGGGAAAAGTTCTCAGCAGTCGGGTTGGTCACTGTGTCCTCGGTGGCGGAGTGGACAACACGTCTGACGCGTAAGCAGGAGATACCGGGTTCGAATCCCGGCCGGGCACAAATTTTCATTCGCCGCACATTGGTATTACATCTAAACCTAGTACAGTGAAGCCATAAGTGATCGCAAGTTTTAATAACGGTTTAATGAATTTGTTGTGTAAGGCTGTGTGCACGTGTAAGTCTGAATCAAAAACGTCGATTGCGGTTAAGATGACGAATTATGCAGTTCTTTAGGAAGACAGGGTGACAGAAATGGAGCAAGGAATCATTGAAAGAGGCAATGCAGCGTGTAATAAATGGTAAGCTTGTTAAAGGCGCCGTAAGAAATCCAGCTTCCGTGAAACTGCATTAGGTCAACATGTAAAAAAAAAAAAAAAAAAAAAAAAAAAAAAAAAAAAAAAAAAAATATTAAAAAAAATAAAAATAAAACTGTAGTAGTCTCTGCTCACTGCACGGGCTAAAATTACGGGAATGGAAAGGAGAAATGCAATGATAAGTAGATAAGCATAAATAAAAGTCTTGTTTTCTAAGTAAAATGTTCATTTTATCATCTTACCCTACCTGTAGGGCAAGTCGACGAATGGTACTGTCACTAACAAAAACAAGTGTAACTAAGAAATCTTCAGTATTAAAGAAACGTTTAAGAGCTTTATTACAAATGAGATACATTAAGCAATCGTTTTTCCATAAATAAAATGTCTGATTTCAACGCGAGGGGCAGAAAAAATGTAATATAGGTTAATGTCGCCATTTTCCTCTACTTATTTCGGACAGAAATAAGCCGAATATTTGGATTGGCTAAAATTAGCTTTCTTGAACTTACTGATGGAATCCAGTCGCTTTCTGGGTGGATTCAACCAACAATAACGCTTTAACTCAATTGACGGTGCGCCGTTTAACTGCTAGGAGCCTCTCCTCCCGCGTGAAAATTGTGGGTATTTTGTTGATAAGCACAATAGAACGCAATTGTGTCTTATATACTATGCTAATAACAGTTTAACTTAATCATTATTGTAACTAACGGAAGGGATTATTTTATTCTTATGCTGTAAGGTTTTATTAATGATTTTGCTTGAAAGGGAGGAGCTTGTTTCAATAATTAATATGTGTTCAGGAAACATGGATAAGATGGTACACACCTATTCAGTTTACGTAAATTTATCCTGACAACAATCATACTGTTAATCGGAACTGTGACTTTTGTTTTCGAAATACTTTCTACACTCATAGAACCTGTTATGTATTCAGTAACGCCAAAATGGAGATACGTAAAGTTGTTCATCGATTGAAAAAAAAAGAAAGAAAAGAAGTAAGTGAAGATGGCATTAAAAAGCGCTCTCAAAAACAAAATGCAGCTTATTGCAGAATTCATTTAAAATCTTGAACGCTACTTATGGAAGCAAACAAATCATTTCTTATCCATATTTTGTATTGTCGTAGTCATGTTGAGGCTCTGTCATTTTTTAGTATATATTCGGTATGTTTGTTGTGCACCTAAAGAGTATCTTCCTACAAGAACGTATGCAAGACTGTGGAATTGATGGTAGCTATACAGTAGACTCGTTAATTCGAGGTAAACGGGACCGGGATTACGTCTGACTATTGAAATTTACGCGTGAAAAAGAAGAAAATCGACCTTTAAAAGAATACACGTGTAAGAAACTATGACCTTTGTTTTAAAAAAGTTTTTAAATAATCATTTATATTGGCACCCTAAAGTTTGTGAAAGTCTTTCCACTATTTACGTCGCGATGTAATGGTGGACTGCCTTTTTCTGTTAGGATAGAATGTAGCCGCAGTTCTTGTTGTTTTTTTTATGACGCTCGTATTTATGGGAAACTCGTAATTCCGAGACTCGGAATAGCGAGATTCCACTGTATACAGTTCAGTTTACTTATTGTCTAGCTTTCTTTAATTTATCTTTTTTAGGTAGAAAATATCATTACGAGGATAAATGAATCCATAGAGGGAGAGGATCTTGAAAAAATGTGGTGTAAAGTAATTTCACAGAAATTTTATTTTAAATACGCAAGTTTCGGTAACGGTTTCGATTTCGTCCGAAACTACAAGAGGAGCCGAATATTCGGTTACGGTTTTGGCCATGTTACGGTCGGAACCTAATCAAAACTGCACAGGTATGAACCAAGAAGTACATTACACTTTCTAGTTATGGCCACTTATCAAACAACATACACACAGTGAACACGGCTATGACAACAGTACAACGAAAGTTCACTTTTCCGCATACCGGGTCGTTTCAAACATCTAAGGAACATTCGTAACTCCGCGCAATTTAACAAATCATTTTTAAATACCTAAGAGCCACACGTATTAAAAACTTGTGTCACACAGTTTGCGAATTTCGAGTTTTCAGAGTGAATGTTCAAATGTTTGTAAAGCTTTTGTACCAACCTGCTATGTTTATCAGTCCTTAGACTTACATACTACTTAAACTTGTACTAAGAAAAACACACACACAAAAACACAAACCCACACACACACTCACACACACACACACACACACACACACACACACACACACACACACACATAGTCGAAGGAGGACTAGAACAGCCACACATTGGTTTCAAATCACGAAAAGATGGGCAAAATCGAAAACGGTATAAAATTGTCTGAAAATTTGGATTGGCGTTTTTGGGAGTCGCTGATTACGGATTCCAAGTCAAAATGTAGAAAAAGAAAATGGTGGATGAAACACGACGGAAAATCTCTTCAAAAACGTATTCAATTCGAGTGAAGGTCTGGAATCGACGCCCCATTGTGTCTTCCATGGAAGTCTTCGAACATTCATTTTCAATTTTGAAAGAAAGACGAACGTTGAGCCATCCGTCATTTTTTGAAGAATTTGATTTCGTTCCTGCTCACTTGTTGCAACCTACTCTTGAATACCGATCCCAATTTAGCCATGGCATCTTTCAAACTTTTCGGCAAAATGTATGGATGCTTCAATTTGGTTGACACCTCCATCTCAACAATATCAGTGACCATGTTGATGTTATAGTTGAATACCAATTTCACAAATACTAAAATTTCCTTTCTCGTGAAAGAAATTTTTTGCCATTATCGAGCGGTTCTGTAGAAAATGAAGGAATAACATTCATAGGAGAATTGTTTCGACCAGTTTCCTATAAAACATATCTCAGTCGGTAAAATTACGAGAAACTACAGAGAGAGCACACAGCATCACATAAAAATTATAACTGAAACCGATGTCTCAGCTAGTTGTAGGTAATTTTTGATTCGTTTTGAAGAAATGTCTAAGGAACAATTTCCATTCGGTTTAAGAGCAGGAGTCGACAAGTGTTTTGCTTATTGCTTTTTCCAATAAGACTTATCGGAACGCGACCAAGTAAAATACCACAACTTTCGTTAATTAGTTTCTATTTCATACATTGTCAATAACAATTTCAAACTACACTTAGAAAATGTACGACAAAGTCCTCGAGATCTTCCAGACCTTCCACCGACCATCTTGTTTGTACGATCCTTTACCCTCTTTAACCCCACACCATAGCACCAGTCCAGCCGCCACTACCGATGTCTTTTACACAACTCCCTCACAGGCCCCAACCACCGCGACCTGGAGTCCCTCTCTCCGTCCTGCTGTCAGCCACTGCCTCCCCTTCCACTACCGCCACTTATCAACTTTCTCCCTCGTTCCCTGCCTATACCCCCCAACAACCAGTCACCTATTCATAGGCTTACCCCCCTCTCCCCGCAGCAAAGATACAACAATGCAGAGCCACGGTGGCCGTCTTACAGCCCAGAACACTAGCCACAGGCCGCTCCCACTCCTCGCCACATCCCCATGACCCCCAACCCCATCCTACTCCTTCCACGTCACGCACATCTACAAAGAAAGTCGCTCCCAAGCGCTCCAGTGCGGAGCCCATCCAGGACGCTTCCAAAAAGGCTCTGTCCACCAAAACCTTAGCTCCTACCGCCATGGAGAACTCTCTCCTTCCTTGCTGACGCCCCTACGTCCTGCCCCGACCCCAAATTCTTAGACAATCGCGCCCACTCCCTCGAGATCCGTAAGTACTTCCCATCTGCCCTCATCCTACAGCTCATCCCCCACAAGTACTCAATCAAGTCCTCCTCCCCCACCCTCCACTTCGACCTTCCCCGCAGGATTCCCATGGACGTTTTTGGGCCCTACACCTCCCTCACCAAATACATCACCTCCTCGCCTCTTTCCCAAACGCAAGCTCTCTGCCAACCGCCCACCATCATGATTTCCACACTCAGCCTAGTGATCACGGAGGCTGAGGTGTTGGAGCAATTCAACTCCTGCCCCAGAACGAAAACCCTCTGGCCCCACCTTTCTTGATGCAGCCCTTCACGAGGCCCACATCCTTCATCAAAAGCCTCCTCACTGAGGGGACATACATTTACGATCGCTGCTACCAGGTTGATCCCTCCCACTCCCATCCCCAGTCCAACCATTTCCTCAAGCGATGTCCCAACCTTGCCTCCACCCCCACCTGCAACACATGTGGCAGCCCCCATCCCACCTATTCCTATGTCAGGCTTGCCTACACCTCATCAATCCGTCCCACTCATCCTCCCATCCACGCCAACAACTTCCTCTGCCACCCTCCTACCGTCGAGGACGTCATCTGTTTTGTTGCCATGGTCCTTCAGAACATCCAACCCTTTCAATGTCCCACACCATCCAGCAGATAGCTCTAGCCGCCTCATCTGTCTTCCAGCTTGAAACCATAGCCACCTTCTCCTTTAACCACTCCTACATCACCTTCTCCCATAATGTTATCCTTGTAAAGAGCACGCCCATTTCCCGGCACACCTTCCGTCTCTCCCCAACCCTGCAGCTCCCCATGGCAGGCCTCTAATTTACCACAAAATCCGTTCCTTACCTACCAACAAACCCTCTATATTCATCACCTCTCCCACCACCACATGGATGCCTTCCTTCTCAATGAAACCTTCCTCCAAACCTGACATCTCATCAGCATGCTCCCTATACCCTACACCACACAGATAGATCAACTTCCCCTTGTCCAAGGTGGAGTGGCGATCGGCAACCTCTGCCACCACCCACAACCTCACCTCAACAATGCTACCTAACACCTCATCCCAAGCCTCTTTCTCCCTTCCCTCACAGTCACCCTCGCTAACACTTATGTCCGCAGTACCAAAACCGTCCCCTATGATTTCCTATGCCACATAGACCGATCCTTCAGGACCTCTGTGGTTGCCACTGACCTGGACCTTTCTTTCTGTTCTGCGGCTGAACTCTGGTGGTGGCGTCAGTTTCTCTCCCAGCATCGTGGTGACGCTGTTTCCCTCCCACAACCCACTCACCCGCAGAGTAATACTACCCCCCCCCCCCCAGTGTCGTCTTGGCCTCTCCTAACCTTCTGGGCCGCCTGTAGGCGGAAGCCCTCGACCTCATTGGCAGTGACCACGCCCCAGTACTCTTCAAACTAGACCCCATGGCCATCACGCTCGCACTCCCCATCCTGAGCCCCCTGCCGATATTGACCAAGCTGCTTTCTTCCTATATCAGATCGTTGCTGACGCCGTCCATTCCCACACCAAAACCGTACACCCACCATACACCTCCACAGGCTGTACTCCCTCTCCAAGAATCCCATTGACACTACCGATCCTTCCTGTGGACCGGTGACCGGGACATGCTTTGTCACCACCGGCAACTCCAATGTCACATCAGAAAACTCTTGAACGCAAAAAGACGCCTTGACTGGCGCAAGACAGGCACCTATCATAATGTCTCTCTCCCATAACTCCTCCAAGTACTGGAATGCCTTCCACCGCCTTACTGGCAGTCACTCTGGCCCCCGCTGCCTTCTTCTCCATAATAACCTTTATTTCCCTGACAACAGTGGTAAGGCAAACCACTTCGCACTACTAGGGTCCACAGCTGCAGTTGCCAAATGGGGCGCCTCCCGGCTTTCTTGGACCATCGACGCCACTCTCCGTACCCCGCCTGCAGACGCCATCTTGCCCCATACCCCTGGGACAAAGACCGCCAGCAGAGGGTCAGAGCCATCCAATTCAAGTTGCCCCCAGCCATCGACATCGTCATTGAGATCTTCGAGACCGTGCAGACCTTCCGCCAACCTTCTTATTTGTACAATCCTTTACCTTTTTTAATCCCACACTTTGGCCACGAGTCCTCAGAGGGCCCAACCACCACGACCTGGAGTCCCTCCCTCCCCAAATCACTTATACCTCTCTCTCGCCTGTTGTCAGCCACTGCCTCCCCTTCCACTTGTGCTGCCCGCCATCTCCATCTGTCCCTGCCTACTCCCCAGCCCCCTCCACCTAGTCACAGGATTACCCCCCCCCCATTAAAAATACAACAATGCTGAACCACAGTGGCTGAGTCTCTGTCGTCTCCCAGCCCAGAACACCAGCCACCTCCTTCCCATGGATACAACATCTCTTCCCTTCCTTGCTGATGCCCCTCAAATTTTCATTTACATCCTCTCCCACCCGACCCTAAATTCCTAGACAATTAAGTCATCTCCCTCGAGATCTGTAAGTACTTCTCGTCCAACCCCAACGAACAGCTAAACCACCACAAGGATTCCATCCTTATCAAGTCCTCCTCCCCCACTGGATCCCCTCAGAATTTCTTGGTCCACACGCCTCCCTACCCCATACATCACCTCCTAAGCTCTTCCCAAACCCAAGCCCACCACTAACCGCCCACCCTCAACACCATGATTACCAAGCTGAGCCTGGTAATCATGGAAGCTCAGGTGTTGAGCAACTCCCATCCCGGTACTTCCTCCAGCCCTGATACCTTCTTCATCCCTGACAATCCCAGGTTTGATTAATCCCTCTTCCCGGATGTCCCTGAGCGAACCAACACTTCTATCCTGTCGCTCGCTCCCGGATTTCAGTACTTGGACAGTACCCCCCACCCCCACAGAACGTAACACTCCAATCATGGCCCTTGACATTGAAACAACACTCCGCATGAAACGCAACACAGCTCCTGGCCATGACCGCCTGACCTACAGGCACCTTTGTGCATGCTCCCATTCTTTTCATACAGTCCGCCCGCCTCGCCTACCGTACCCGTCTCCCCTCCCCCACATGAATCGTTTATGACCTTATTCCTTTCCCACACCTGCCCAGGTTCCTCGAACACCTCTGCCTCCGGTTTGTAACCCGCAAGTTTGACTCCAACGCCCGATTGTATCCCATCATTTGCTGCACCCCGGGCCTCTGCCACGCCGGTACCTTGTTATCCCTTCCTTCACATCCACACTCTCCACATTCTCTCTGAGGGTAACTTCTGTCTCCTCCTTCACCTGGATGATACCGTCCATTGTGACATCTACCCACCCTATCAACCTTAACCCTTCCCCGTAATTGTGCATCCCCTCTCCTACCCTTTCCCATCCAACTCCCTCCCACTTTTTGCTTTTCCCTGCTCCCTCATCCATTGGAGTCCTTGCACATTCCTTCCCTGTCTCCCCCACCTCCTTTCCCTTCCCTCTGCACCTCCCCACCCTCCCTCTCTCATCCCCTGTGGGGTACCTGTGCCCAACAATTTTAGCAGTGCATCTTCAGTGTTTTAGTGCCAGTGGTCTGTGTTTCGTCTTTCAAGTTTTGAAACCTCAGCAACCGCCCGTGTTTTCAAATGTGTGCTCTCACCATTGTATACTGTCCTCCAATGACTAATCTCTGAGAGGTTTTACTGTGCACATCTTTGTGTTTTAACCACCGAGACTATTTTAATTTCAGAACGTGTATTTTAATTTCTTAGTTTGTTGTATATGTCTCCATTTTTAATCTTCTGTAAAGTTATTACTTCTATGATTTTTATCAACGTTCCCTGTTTTTGTGCGACTTGACAAATTGTAAAACCGATTACCGATTGGCTAAACAACACTAAAGCTGCTGCTAGACTTCGACAACAGGTGGATTTAATATATATATATATATATATATATATATATATATACCCATACCACATATTACGTCATGCTCATACCAACATAGTAAAAGGTATCTCAGAGAATATTAAAGAATAATCAAATGCCTACAAATTAACACCTTCGGGAGATGGCAACATGGTGATAAAGAGACACGGACATAGACAATGGGATGCATAGGGGGTTCAAACCCCCAACCAGATTCATAACAATAAGCGTTGTTTTATATTTTCTTAATTTGATTTTTATTTATTTATATCTATTTGTCGCTTACCACGCAGCCTGAGTCCCACTTTTCGCTTTGAAACGGCTGTAGATGTTTTGGAAACTGATATGAATGAACTTCTGGTACCACAAAAATGATAATGACTATCCCCCCTCCATGCCAGAAGACGACTGAACAACAACCCCATCCGAAAAGGGGACTGAAGTCCCCTTCTCCTGATGAATAAACAATATACGCCTCTGTGAGGTGATTTATATGTTTCCGGAAACGAAAAGTCGGTTGCCCGTTATCAGAAAGCTTTACAGTCTACAAATGTTCAAATGTTTGTAAATCTATCGGACCAAACTGCGTGGTCATCAGTCCATAGCTTACAAACTACTTAAACTAAGGTAAACTAAACTACGGACAACAAACACACACCCATGCCCCAGGGAGGACTCGAACTTCCGACGGCGAGTAACCGCGCGCTCCGCAGCGAGGCGCCTTAGAGCGCTCGGCTACTCCAGCGCGGCGCTTTACAGTCTCTTGGGGACTTTCGGGAAAAGTAAATTAGTATGTTTGCTTACGATGTCAACCGTTGCAGACCGATTTCTGTCGATGAATGCAGGGTGAGTTAGTTAACTGTACCACTGGAAATATTTCGTAAAGCGCTGAAGAACTAATACCACTGACCGAAATAGAGGGGTGGGGCAGGTATAATATGTCAATACAAACGATTAAAAATGCACGGAAGTATGATGAATCATATTTTTAACGCAAACCTTGTAACCTAAAGTTGAGGCTTGAGTAACTCCTCAGCAGTACAGTAGTGGTTATCGGAGAGAACTGAATAAATTAGGGATAAGAAAAATGACGTTAACGTAAGTACAGAAGAGACTTGAACAGCACATTACGTCCACATGATAACATTTTTATTAGTCTTTTTCTCTGAAGTAATGTACAGTTACAAGGCAATTTAGTTAAACATGCAATTTTTGTTTAAATATTTTCAATTACTGAATGTAAAAGAGTGTGTCCTGGTATTTCAGGCCGATAAATGTTGAAAGCGGTGCCCATCATTTGCTGTACAGGTTTGCAATCTAACGCTTAATTATTGTCCTACACGACGCAGTACATCTTGTATATCGTTGCTACAGGCTGCCTCAATACGGTGTTACATACTTTCTGGGGTCGTAGACACATCACGGTACACGTTCTCCTTTAACGTACCTCACAGAAAGACCGGAAGAAAGGGCTGGCCAGTCCCGTCAAACAAAATGCCTTTCGAACTTACTGTCAAAAGTCAGCATAGTGTTAATTGCAGAATTTGCAGCAGCACTGTCATGCCGATACCACGCACGTCTACTCGTTTCCAGCGGGAAATTTTCTAGAAAAATTAGGAGATCATTTTATAGAAACTATATGTATTTTGTAACTGTTTGGGTGCCTTCGATGAAGAGAGTATCAATTACTCCGCACCATACGTTTACATCCAACGAACACTGTCGCTCTACCTGTCTAATCCAGCGAGGATTGTCCACGGGCCAGTAATATATGTTTCGTCAATTCACTGAGTCATCATTTGTGAAACCTGCTTCATCGGTAAACAAGACTGCAACGCATTCTCCGTTAATGTCCATTGATATAAATTCACTCTATTATTAATCTCCATTGTAATTGCTGATGCAGCAACACATGACAGGGGCGAAATATGAGACGATGAAGTACGCGCATTACACTACTTTGATTCATTGCATTGCCTCTATGACAAGTGTACACATTTGTGGGTGCACGGCATCAGCAGATAACATACCAACTACACCTGCTTCTCGTGTGATGGATTTGGTATGGAACTGTTTGCGTGCTACGACCATTCCTATTGCATACTATTGTTTGGAGATGTTTTCAAATGTTCTGCACGTTGTATGATCTCTGTTTGGGTACCTTCCTGCATACAATATGCAGGCTTTAGCTGCATTTTTTCTACACTCGTGATACATGAGTAACATCTCTGCCTTTTCACAGTCACAATATACCATTTTAACAGTTCTTAAGACACTGTACATGCTGTTGTACTTTCGACCTGCTTAAAATCATTTAACTTCTCACTTTACTGTGGTACGTATTTCTGTGCTTACTTGTACTGTACAGTTCATTATCACAAATGTCAGGTAACACAATGGGCTACAGTTATTTTGAGTTCAAAGTCTAATTCAATTAATTAACAATAACATCAAGCGCTACATGCGGACACAGACTAGAACAAATCAAAACATTGCATTAAAGCCAAAGACGTAAACATTGCAGACTTCGCAAACATATCCCCGCAGCTGCTGATCGGTGATCATGGATCGTGTTTGTTACAAACGCGACTGAACGTCTTGAACATCAAGCGTCAACTTTAGGTTACAATAACTCTCGATGTAATTAACATTTTACAATGAAACAAACGGCATTGAGGCTTTTTTTCTATTTTAAGTTGTGCTAAAAATAATAACTGGCGTGCGTTAAAAATAGTAGGTTTGTGTTAAAAATAATTTTTCCGTGCATCTTTTATGTTCTGTATTAACTAATTTCACCAGCCCCTCTGCTTTCAGTCTGTGGAAATAGTTATTCAGTATTTGTTGTGGTTTACGAAATACTTCGAGTAGTAATTTTAAGTGACTCACCATGTATAAAATAGGATACGTTTTCAGAGTCGATTTTATTATTTGATTACTAATTTCGACTGTTTATGTGCTCTCTTCAGCTCTACAAACCAGAAACCAGCAAAATACAACATTGTAGTCATTACAGTCTCACGTCCAAATATGCACGCACAGCCTAATAACAACATATGAAGAAAATTATACGATACATACTGTGAAGGGTCTGAGTTGCGTGACTGTCGCATCATTATCAAAATAAATGACATGATTGAAACAATACAGTCATTCTCGTAAAACAAATTTCCTCTCCATAAATTATAACAGAATATATAGCCATGAGGCGGACCAAATTACTAAAAAATATATGCATAGAACAAGGCAAGGAAATTTGAAAGAATAAATTGTAATACACATTAGTTCTCCACGGTTAAACAAATGGCATAATATATCAAATGGTCAAACCTGTATGACCAAACCTTTATGGTCATCATTATGTAGATTTACAAGCTACTTAAACGTAGACTAAGGACTCGAATCTCCGACGGGAACGTCTGCCAAGTCCGTGGCATGACAGACTACGCTGCCATTCCGCGCAGCTGTTAAGAATAGAATCTAAGTACATACCATAATGTACGTTTAAGAAATAAAACTATCTCATGGAACAACATTTTAAAACTTCCATAAAATGCCAAACCACTATGTTTAAAACTGCACATAACATCAGGCAACGAACTTGTTATTACTCAGTTACCACTAGTCTCGTAATCGCCGTTATATTGGCCACACCTGTTGTCACGTGCAATTTTGTTACGTTTCGCAGACTTCTGTTGTAGAGAACGAAACGGGATGTCGACAGAAGACACAGGGGCGCCTTCTTCAGTAGGAGTCACGCAACACTCGGCGGTAGTTTTGCGAAGTGCCGGTTGCCAGATTCTACTGATCTGTAGCAACTGGGCAAATGTTCCAATATTTTCAAATCTATGAGAAATACTGTCGTTAACAGTTCCTAGTCTACTTAAACTTAACTAAGGACAATACACTCACCCATGCCAGAGGGAGGACTCGAACATCCGACGGGAACAACCGCGTGCTCCGCGGGAAGGCGTGTTAGAGGGTTTGGCAATTCTACCGCGGCAGCAGTTCATCGCCCTTTGAAATTCAAACAATTACATTATTTTAACGTAATTAACTGAATGTTAATTTATTAAACTGGCTGTTCGTAGCATCGAACTGCAAGTCACGACATATCCTTATATCACGATCAGTTTTGACGACAGTGATTCAGTGATAACGAAATGAAAACTATTTCCATCTAATCTTAAATATTATTTTAAATTATAATCTTGAAAGATAATGGTAACATTACAGGACAAAATTACACAGACGCCAAGAAATGTAGCTTTGTAGCTAACACGTGACCTGAATATTGAAGAAGAAAGCAATGGAGGTTTCAGAGCTTTCTGGAAAGTGTGTAAAGGAAAATGTTTACCACTAGCTTACAGATTAGTTGAATAAATGTAATCGCATGCATCAGTGATCATAAAGCCACGAACAAGAAAAAAAAAAATGCTCATGCTCGTATAGCAAGTCACGGTGAGACCGAATTTTATCAGACGGTCTAGTTTCGTTGCAATCTGATTCTCTGACTCCGCTAAGTGCCCTTACAATGGCCTTAACTTTCAGGAGAGATGACTGCCAAGTGTGTATGGAGGTCGCCGGAGTATTGCTTTTACCAGGACCGGGCTAAATAGGCCAGTCGTCGTAGACAAAAAAATGGCCTTAGGTCTAAAAAAATTGCAGGAAGCTGAATTTTTGGTATGTTGTTGGTTTTCAGCTTAGAAATCCTGTAGCTTAACTTTAAAAACCTCGAAATTTTCGGACTTTTTTTCTGGATTTGGCTTATAACTCGTGAAGGGTTTTTATATTTTTTTTTATTTTTATTTTTTTTTTTAACGAAACGTCACTCACATCGCTATTAATGTAGGTAAAATATTCTAAAATTTAAGCCCAACGGTGGCTCTGTAAGTCCAATAGCTCCCGAGATACTGGACTTTAAAAATTGACTTATTTCTCCAAAAAGTTCAAATTTTCGATTTTAGTCATTTTTCCGCTAGAATATTGGCTCTAATGATCATCCCACTGGAAAAGTCAAACAAGAAAAAGTTATGGAGCAGTTATGTAGATTTAAGTACAGAATGAAGTCCATAGGCCCAATAGTTTAAAAAACGAAAAGTTGGAAAAATCTGAGTATTCAATAAACTGATACAGACGAATTGCAATCCTCTTATCCTATATATGTTAAAGAAAAAGGAGGAATTACTTATTGACGATGATTATTAACGCATTGTATATAAATAGGTCTAATTCATGTGTTAGTGCATAAAAATATATTTGTGAAATTAGGTATTGCTGTAAAAACAACGAAAGCCTCTCCGTTTGTGGGTATTGGTCAGCCATTAAGGGATTGCCTTTTGTTGTGTGAAGCAATTCCCCCCCCCCCATCCCACCAACATTGCGCATGGTGTCCTAGCGGGTGTTCTGTCCTCCCTCCCAAATTTGCTGTCTCCAAGGTCTTCCTCACTACACCCAGTCTGCCCTTAGAAACGGCCGTATTCGGATCTTGAAGAACGCTTCAAACAAAAATCGTCTAAATCTCGATCGTGGTGGTGTTTCAAGTACTTTCATTTTTACAATATGTCGGAGCTACCCGTGTCAGATGTTCGTTTCAGTGTCGGGAAGTGCTTGGAGAGGGAAAAGTGACAGTGAAAAAGCGCGGAATTCAGACGCTGATAGAAATGAGTCAGAAACGTGGGCTGGAAGGGAGCATGAGGTTTCTGTGCAATTTAAATGAAGGCACCGTACATGACGCATACGGGAAGAGACATACTGTGGAAAGTAATGTGACAACATCTTTCCAATGAGTAAGAGATGTTTCATCTACTCAATCATCGTCTTCGCGTGGGGAAAGGCTGAGAAGTTCGTCGAGTTCAAGGCGTCACATCATTGGAGATGGTTGTTTCTTTTGCGGTGAAAAATTCTCCAAGGAATATTTCGAGAAGCAGATAAAAGTGCCTATATACGGGATGAACTTCATCAAGTGGAAACACTGGAAGTGAAAGAAGCGATTGAGGAAAACGCTAGACAAGCTGTTGAATGGGAACAACAGATTCTTCAGCATCTTTCATGTATAAGTGAACTTGTTGCTGCTGAGTGAAGTACCACAAACATTGCTACCTAAAATTGCACTTCTTGTCGCGATCTACAGGTGCAGGAGGTAAGCGAGGGCGTCCTGAACACCCCCTCCTTATTGAGGGGAAACAAGAAAGGAAAACCAATTTGTCATTAGTGACTTGATTTCAGAGAACTTCACAGGTGATTGCAAACCAGCAGTTGCAAGTGTTCAAGGTCATCTAAAAATGCGATATGGAGAAAAATTATTTTTGCGCAAGTTGGTCCGTATCACAGCCCAATCTTGATGTTCACAGTCCACGTTTCTTCTTCTTGCACTCTTCTGCAGAACCTGCAACATCCCGAAAGTCTAGCAGATTCTGAAGAGGAAGAAGAAGATGTGGACGAAGCAACTTCGGTTACAGAGCTCCAACAGACAGGAGAAACAACGGAGCCCGAGCTAGGAAGGAAGAAAACCCGGCATTCTAGTT
Organism: Locusta migratoria; assembly: GCA_026315105.1. Lineage (NCBI taxonomy): Eukaryota > Metazoa > Arthropoda > Insecta > Orthoptera > Acrididae > Locusta > Locusta migratoria. Next base: position 710,279,285 of record CM048745.1, on the reverse strand, counting down.
AAAACGAATGGTAAAAGACATTTTGAGTAAGTACTTATTGCATTATATTTTAGTTCGTTGCAGCTTCAAAATCGAAAAGTAGCGCATTACATTACTACAAATTTATGTTATGGTGTAAATCTGTTGCAGGAGTCACCAGGCGTTTTCTTCGACGATACACCCTCCTCCCCCGGCCACCTGAACTCTTACCTCAACGTACCACTTAAGTTTCTACATCTACATTGGGTAATAAGTAGTACTACCTATAAATAAAAATTTGTTTTCTTACAAATTAATCATCAGGACCAATTTATTGAAATATCTGATTTTCCCAATTTCTTAATGATATATTGAAACCTATTAGGCCTATGGACTTCGTTCTGTACTTAGATTAAAGCTAAATATCTGCTCTATAACTTTTTGTGGGTGACGTTCCCCGTGGGATGATCCTTAGAGCCAACATTCTAGCCGAAAGATGACTAAAATCGAAAATTTGAACTTTTTGGAGAAATCAGTCAGTTTTTGAAGTCCAGTATCTCGGGAACTATTGGACTTACAGAGCTGCGGTTCGGCTTAAATTTTAGAATATTGTATCTAAATTAATAGAGGTGTTAGTGACCTTTCGTCAAGAAAGCACCCTTCACGAGTTATAAGCCAAAAACCAGAAAAAAGTCCGAAAATTTCGAGGTTTTTTGGCTCTTAAAAGTTAAGCTAAAGGATTTTGAAGCTGCAAACTTGGTTTAATACTAGTCTAATATGTCCTAACAACATACCGAAAATTCAGCTTCCTGCAATTTTTTTGGACCTAAACATACGTGGCGACTGGCCTAAAATGTTTCGCCTCCCACGGCTGCTTTCGGAATAATAGTTACTTCTGAGATGGTTAAGACTAGTGAATTGCCCCTACTTATGGTATTATCCGTTACGACATTTCCTTTTACGATGTTAACTTCTCTACCTACTTCTCTTCCTAAAAGCAAGATTACATTAGTTTAGATGCGATACTTGTTCCATAGATCTTTAATATGATGTTTTGTAATATTGTGGAACGTCTCAGTTCAGTAAAAGGTATCTTTACATGATATTACAAGTCATGGAGCTTTTTATTTATTTGTTAATTTTCTAAAACTACTAACCTATATGGCCGCGGCGGAGCGGCCGAGCGCATTGAGGCGCTATGCTGCGATGCGCGAGCCCGTTCCCCTTCGGGGGTTCGAATCCCCCCCTCGGGCATGTATGCTTGTGGTGCCTTTAGTATAAGGTAGTTCATAAGTAATTTGTAAGTTTAGGGACTGATGACCCGGCAGTTAACTCCTATAAGCTTAACAAAAATTTGAACATTTGAATTAACCTTTATGTACGAAAAGTTTCTACTGAGTAGAAGGATTCGCGCGGGAGTAGCCGAGCGGTCTGGAGCGCCACGTTACGGATCACGCGGCCTCCCGCGTCGGAGGTTCTAATCCTCCCTCGGGCATGGATTTGTGTGTGTGTTGTCGTTAGGTTAGTTTAACTTAGTTTAAGTACAAGTTATTTTATAATTGGGGCATCCGCAGCTGAGTAAATACATTTTCTTTTATGAATTTATCAATTGTTTTAAAAAATAGATTGTATGACTTTATATAATAAAAGAAACTATTTTGGAAATTGAAATAGAAATGTCCTCTTATGAAACAATCAATAAATTCTGGAGCCGCTTCAGCTGTTTTTATTGAGATCCTTTTATGTACAGGTCCACAACCGGTTTCGCGTCAGTAGAGACGCATCTTCAGGTGTTAAACTTTTTATTCTCTCGTCATAATTCGCTACTGAGTCCCAACATTCTAGTTGGTTTCATCCGTCAATTGGTTAAAATTCAATAGGGCCAAATACATGGGTCCAAGTCCAAAATCAAATGGTTGTCTTTCAGGATATATTTTATTATATAAAGTCATACAATCTATTTTTTAAAACAATTGATAAATTCATAAAAGAAAATTAGTTTAAGTAGTTTCTAAGACTAGGGACAGATGACGAACGTTGTTTGGTCCCATAGTGCTACAAACATTTGAACATTCGATTTTTGAGTAGAAGGCGTTGTCATTCAGATGTTGTTTTAATTTCTTGTTAAAGCGTAGTAAGCTGTCTGTCAGACTTCTGATGCGTGTTTGTAAAAATTACCACAGACATTGTAACAACATAATTCACCCTTCGATCGCCAAAGTTGGATTTAGATTTAAACAGCGATTATTATACATACTCCTAGTGGTGCAGTGGTGCACAATGCTGTTACTTTTTAATTGGGCCAGGTTACTCTCCAGGATGATATTCAGTGGGAACCAACAATTGTTTTGATTGCAGGTCTTTATGGAATGAATGCATTCTTACTCAACGATAAAATACCACAACATATCATGCCATACGAAAGAAAGGAATAAAAATATGCATGATGAGCTAACCATTGGAAGACGGATGTATATATTTTATGACTAGAAATTTTATGTTTGGTGACGCCTCAACCTGGATGTACTCTTTTAGTATGTAAAACATGTTGTGAAGTTATGTAAATTACGACAGGTCTGAAGATAGCGTCGAGCAGGCAGAAACCGGTAACATAATAAATGAAAAATGCGATCTTGGCTGCAAAATCATTATATATAATGTGTTTTATCAAAATATTATGAGATTACATTTGATGTAAACCACTTGTAATTTTCTGGAAGACAGTATTTATAATTTTAAAAGTTTTGTTTACTTGGTGTGTTTATTTACCTATGGCCAATGGCGTCACTGAAAATTTGACAGTTGTGTCGGCCTCTAAAGCACGTTTAAAACTTATCTACAAATCTAATTAATTCCAACGAATTAAGGGCTAAGAAGTTTTGAATTTATGACTTACAGCACGCATCCACTCATCTCGAAATACAGTGAAAAGTCGTATCGTGTGGAAAGGTCATTGAGCCTAGTCTCTGAGAGACAATATGATATGCCTGTCCTCGCACCGGTCATTCTCATCGTCCACCCCTCTCTCTCTCTCTCTTTCTACCTTTCTCTCTCCCTCCCTACCACCCTGTCCGTCTGTCTCATTCCACGCCGGCCTGACGTGTCTTTCTGAATTCCTTTACCATTCCGGTGCTGTGTCCATTTGCTGTTTCCAGGAATGCCTTCGCTTGCGTGCTCCTGCGGCATTTCGCGCAGCAGGAGGACAATGTACTCCCTGAAAGCAGCCCAGCCCGATATTCTGGGGTGACTGACTACTTGTTCATGCAGTGCCGGACATTCATGTATTGTGTCGGTCTCCCGTCTTCCGCTGGCCCTGTCGTGGCATGCTGTATTCGTGAGAATAATACAACCATAAAGAACCCCATATTGCTAATTAAAAGGTAATTAGATACGTTTTGACATCTCAATCACTGCAGTTATTCTGGTATGAAATAAGAAAAGAAATCGATCAGTTGGCTTGATTACTGAATTTGCACATATGTAAATCAGGAACCTATCGAAGGCCTGACGCTTCACATACTTGGCATACAATACACTGTTATGGTGGTCCACGATAGGAGAAGACTTCAGTGTTGAAAGACAGAATTCATGTCATATATAGTTGAACATTGTAGTGACTTTTCTTACGTTTCAGAAATCTGAGGATGGTGAGAGAACACAGCGCTAGTGAGAATAGTGCAAAAATGCACAAGCGTTTGTAAGCATTCTCTCAGGGCTAGTCACAGATGTCAATCTTATTTTCGTGAGCACTTGCTGGCCCATCATGAAACAGTCGCCACGCAGGAATGACTCTGCAGTGAGGGGTGCCATGCCATGAATTACGCAGCGCACCATCATCGCAAAGTAACTGTAGAGGGGAAGCCTCCCCTAAACCACTGTCCTATGCTCTCCTCGTAGTTCCATAAGATGCTAGCAGATGTCAGGCGGTTCCTCGGCTTAGTACCGGTGGACTACACTAGAGGCGCTACTGAGGGTGCTTCTCGCCACAGACAAATATATACAGACGGGAAACCTCTGTAAGGCCGGTATTACACTATCAAATTTATTGGACAAAGAATTGGACGAAAAAATTGGATGAAATATTGGTCATATTTTTTGACAAAGAAATTGGATGAAACGCAAAAGGGGGTTTTACACTATCATCAAATATTTTGTCAAATTTGCTTCAAAATGGCGGTGTAATGCTCAGCTATTGTTTATACTACAGTTGTGTTGTGTCTGCATTTAGAAGAGAAGGAGGGAAAAAAAGAAAAGGAAACGCACTTGGATGAAACCGTGGGTGTCAGAGCGAGATAAGTAAAATTTGTTACGGGACCGGGAGGATTTTCCTTTTTTATGCCGTCGGCAGAACAGGCAGGCCGTTCACTGCTAATTATTTTGTCGCTCTTCATCCTTCACAGTTTGCAATAGAGTAACAAAAAGGCTGACTCAAACAGTGTGTACGAATAAGATTGTTAAGTTGATAAAGCAAGTATCATTAAATAACGTTTTAAATGGAAAATGTGAGCACTGACAAAGAGGATAATCTAAATTGTTTATAACGTTATTAACAATGTAAGGGGGGAAACATTGCTGATAAAGTAAATAGGCTCTATTTATTTCCTTACAAAAATCGGCTGACGTATTTATATGTACATAGATTCGCTTGCAAACAGATGTCGATGTTTTGAAAGTTGTTTCATTTCCCAGAACTTAGCACACCACATTACCAAAATCATATATTCTAAAATCTGTTTCGGCCGTATTAAGATTTCTTCAATTCAGATAGTATATAATGACTTTTTTACATCACGGATTGTAACTCAACCTCACTTTTGCCGGAGGGTATTGGGCTACGCGAATTGCCGTGACGGACAGTGCGAATTAGCCTTGTCACCTGTTATACAACGCCCCATCTGATTTTTTTTTTTAAATTTTGTTGTTGCCAAAAAACACTACACAAACATTCCACTACTAGCCATGTTTACGAATACGAACGTTATGTCCAAGTAATGTCAGACATTTAACCTCCAAATAAAACAGCTGTAGTGGCAAGGAAGCTGTATACTACTAGCGCTCCAAGCGGTCACATTTCTCACTGCAGGAAACAGAAGACGAGCGATTTCTTTGATCAAATCTAGGCCGAGGCCTAGATTGGATGAAATATTGGACGATGTTCCCATTACAATACGTCCAATTTTTCTTTGTCCAATTCTTTGACAAATAATTTGATAGTGTAATACCGGCATAAGGGCCCGGTCCTACGCTCAGGGGTGCGGGGCGGGGGGGGGGGGTGCTGAAGCAGTTCCGTAATATGTCCCATGATGGCGCTGCGGTCAGAAGCAGCCCGTTAAACTGGCCAGAGCAGGCGGCAGGTAGCGGCTGTCCCCACCACCACCTCCCCTCAAACGCCAGCAAGCCGGACACAGCCGTGGCCTCGTGGCAGGCGGCAAGAGCTGTCCCCTCACCCTCCCCTCTGCACTACCCTCTGAAGTACCTCTAGTGTGGTCTACCGGTACTAACCCAGGGAACCGCCTGACAGCTGCTAGCATCTTACGGAACTACAAGGTGAGTGTAGGGCAGAGGTTTACATCTACATCTACATCGATACTCTGCAAATCAAATTTAAGCGCCTGACAGAGGGTTCATTAACCACCTTCATAACTTTTCTCTACCGTTCCATTCTCTAATAGCGCGCGGGAAGAAAGAACACCTAAATCGTTCCGTTTTCGATCTGATTTCTCTTATTTTATTGGGATGGTCATGTCTCCCTAAGTAGGCGGGTGCTAGCAAAATATTTTCACATTCAGAACTAAAAGTCGGTTATTGAAACTTCGCAAACAGATCACGCCGCAATGAGTAACGTCTTTCTTTTAATGATTTCCACCCCAATTCGTGCAACATTTCCGTGACGCTTTCCCCCCCGTAACGTGATAAAACAAAACGAGCTGCCCTTCTCTGAACCTTCTCAATATCTTCCGTCAGTCCCACCTGGTGAGGGTCCCACAAGGGGCAACAGTACTCCAAGAGAGGACGCACAAGTGTGATGTAGCCAGTCTCTTTGGTGGAGCTGGTGCATCGTCTAAGCGTTCTGCCAATGAAACGTAACCTTTGGTTCGCCTTCCCCACAATATTTTCTATGTGTTCTCTCCAGTCAAAGTTGTTCGTAATTGTAACTCCTAGGTATTTGGTAGAATTTACGACCTTAAGGTTTGACTGATTTATCGCGTAATTGAAGTTCAGCGGATTTCTTTTAGTGGTCATGTGTATTACTTCACACTTTTCTTTATTTAGTGTCAATTGCCAATTTTCGCACCAAGTAGAAATTTTGTCTAAATCGCTTTGCAGTTGCTTTTGATCCTCTGTTGACTTCACTAACCGATAAACGACAGCATCATCCGCGAATAGTCTAAGGGAGCTATTCAGATTATCTCCTAAATCGTTTATAAACACGAGGAAGAGTAGGGGACCAATAACGCTTCCCTGTGGAACGCCAGATATCACTTCTGTTTTACTCGATGACTTACCGTCAATTACAACGAACTGAATCCAATCGCAGGTTTAGGGGAGCTGCTTCTCTGTATATGTTACTCTGTGCTCTCGCACATCAGAGGGTAGCATGGAGGCTGAGGAGCGAGCTTGTGCAGCCTGCCACCAGGCCATGGATGTGTCCGGTGAGCCGGCATTTGAGGGTAAGTGGTGGTGGGGACAGCTCTACCTGCCGCCTGCTTTGGCCAGTTTTAAAGGCTGCTTCTGACCTCAGCGCCACCATGGGACATCTTAAGGAACTGCTTAAATCCCGCCCCGGACCCCTGCCACAGTCGAAAATATACAGCTCTGCAAGACGTCCCATGATGGCACCGAGGTCAGAAGCAGCCCTTTAAAACTGGTCAGACTGGCGGCAGGTAGCAGTTGTCCCCACCACCACTTCCCCTCAAACGCCGGCATACCGGTCACGTCCGCGTCCGTGGCAACGTGGTAGGTGGCACGAGCTCTCCCCTCAGCCTCCCCTCCACGCTACCCTCTGTGTGCGAGAGGCACCCTCAGAATCGCCTCTAGAGTCCCTAGTGTCGTCTACCGGTACTAAGCCAGGGAACCGTCTACACCCGCTAGCATCTTACGGAACTGCTAGGAAGGCATAGGACAGCGGTGTAGGGGGTGTTTCTTCTCTGTATACGTTACTCTGTGCCACTGCACATGTGACCGGGCGATTACAGAGATTTCCTGTCTGTATTTTTGTCTGTGCCATCAGGTATATGTGTATGTGTGTGTGTCGTCCTTAGAATGAATTCGTTTAAGTGTTGTAAGTGTAGCGACTGATGACCGATGACCTCAGCAGTTTGATCTCTTAGGTTTAACAACATTTGATATTGAACATGAACCAATGAGAAATATGTCACGGTTGTGTCATTCTTTCTGTTTATGGAATCTGACAATCTGGGAGATCTCTATCGATTTAACTATCCATGTCGTGTCTATTATCCATGTCTTTTCCATCTATGTCAATTAGCCTAGAGGTATTTGCATTTTAGATTTATATAGATTCTTGTTGTTGACTCATTTTATTCGTTGCTAGTCAGCCAGCTGACCCAGGCATGTTATTAATTAATATCAGCAGAGAATCGTGAAAACATGGGATAAATAAACCAAACAAAACCCAAATCGCTGGTAATTTTACTTTTATATAGATGACTGATTTTGACATGTTGTATTGCCAACGCCGGATTTATACGACTAATCACATAGGAAACATATTAAAAATGAATTTTTTCGTCTTTTTTTTTTTTTTTTTTTTTTTTTTTTTTTTTTGAGTTTCGTATGTAACGAATCATAAAAACTGATTAGATAATAGTAGTATACTTGTCGATACCAGTCATTTAATAATATAAAAGAAATAAATATATGGCCTGTTGTTTTATCTGGTTATTGTAGAGATCAGAACACCCACAAAATATTCGTTTTACAGTAACATGAACACCCTGTTCGTTATGTCACTGACAGCACCCACGTGACGTGTTTGGTAGTTCCATCAATTTCTCATCAATTATCTTGAACGGAAAGTCCTTTTGAAAATACATCCGCGTCAGCAGGTACCGATCTTTCGACTGGCGAGGTAAACTGTTGATGATCATTCTGGGATCCACAAAGGTTCGTCAAACGCTCAGCCATTCGCATTCATTGAAATTAGAAAATATTCTCTCCGGTATATAAGCTGTTAATGGGTTACGTTAAACATAAACATTCTGCAACTTTGTGCACAACAGCATTACATCAATCTTAATGGATTTCTTTAACAGAATAATATGTATTAAAAGAATCTACGATGAAAAAAAAAATGTTCAAATGTTTGTTAAGCTTATGGGACTTAACTACGGGGTCATCAGTCCCTAAACTTACAAACTACTTATGAACTACTTACTAACTAGGACGGCACAAATATCCATGCCCGAGGGGGGATTCGAACCCCCGACCGTAGTGGCCGTGCAGACCGTGACTGAAGCGCCTTAGTCTCCTCGGCCACCGCGGCCGGCAATCTGCGATGAGTAAAGTCAGCCGGCCAGACCAAACTAACCGGCTGATTTCCTTTATTTTTGTTTTAAACGTAAGATATTCTTCCACACATTTGTCATCAAGTATCACAACGAAGATGAAGTAGCAAGATGTAAATGTAATATGGCTACTGTCATATTTTTTAAAATCTATGATTATATTTTCGAAATCTTCTAAAAGTTTCGGTGTATGTACAGAAGTAATTACGACTTCAGCCTCATTGCTTTTTGAAGGAATAATGTAAAAGTAGCAGAACCGAAAAAATCGTAGATGTAATATGTGTACATTATCTGCAATTACTTATGCGCAGGAATCTGCTATTATCAGAGGTAGTACGACACTACGTTATCTAGAAGATTTGTCCAGCCTAAAATAGGCCGTCATCTGCAATCTCTAAGAGATCAGCTCCAAGTTAGATGTAGCAATGTATATACGTGTCGTGTCTGTTCTTTCGGACATAACCGAAAGGACAGAGATTTTTAATACTGCAGAGATTACTAGTCCCCGTACAATCTTATATTAAAGAATCGATGATTAGAAGAAAGTCTAATTTTAACGAAAATACGCTGAGATATATAGATTTTCTTCCGCAGCTGACCACTTACCGACAGTGGCGTAGCTATCATAGGACTGGGCGGGGCAGTGCCCCGGGGCCCCCCGAGCTTAAGGGGTCTCTCGGCCTTCGTGATATGCCTCCGGTAAAAACAATAGACCGTCGAATTTTTTAATTTTTATCTTTACTCTCCCGCCCTAACGTCCATCACCTCTCCCTCCCCTCCCACCAAGTTTCCAATAGTAACCGCATTGGGCCACCGCTTGGCGGAGCAAAGCTTCCTACTGGGGCCTTCACTTCACACGACGCCATTTGGAAGCGCAGCTGGCCGACCAAGCCGCCACTTGCTGGGTACAACAACCGGCACACTTCAGTCGGTGTAGCAGCAGAAGTAGCGGCAGTATCAAAGCTGCTCACAGCAATAGCTGAGACTTCCAAGTGTTGCGGCGTGCCGCTCGCCGCAGTGTGAAGGATCGTGCACCTCCAAATACTGTATAAACTTCTTATTGGTAAATAGGAGTGCACAGTACGATTATCTGTATAAACCGTTTTTTCGAACATCCATGTTTCCCTGTTGCTTTAGACAGTCGACGTTCTACTCTATATTTCAGTTGAATGAAGGATTTTCGACTTTGCCCTAGACCAAAAAACCTCAAAGGCACGAAGTGAAATCTAAAATTATTTCCACCTCAGTATATAACCATAACAAGGTCTATTGTTTGTCCGCTAAGACGTGTACCGTGTTCAAAAAAATGTTCAAATGTTTGTTAAGCTTATGGGACTTAACTACGGGGTTATCAGTCCCTAAACTTACAAACTACTTATGAACTACTTACTAACTAGGACGGCACAAATATCCATGCCCGAGGGGGGATTCGAACCCCCGACCGTAGTGGCCGTGCAGACCGTGACTGAAGCGCCTTAGTCTCCTCGGCCACCGCGGCCGGCAATCTGCGATGAGTAAAGTCAGCCGGCCAGACCAAACTAACCGGCTGATTTCCTTTATTTTTGTTTTAAACGTAAGATATTCTTCCACACATTTGTCATCAAGTATCACAACGAAGATGAAGTAGCAAGATGTAAATGTAATATGGCTACTGTCATATTTTTTAAAATCTATGATTATATTTTCGAAATCTTCTAAAAGTTTCGGTGTATGTACAGAAGTAATTACGACTTCAGCCTCATTGCTTTTTGAAGGAATAATGTAAAAGTAGCAGAACCGAAAAAATCGTAGATGTAATATGTGTACATTATCTGCAATTACTTATGCGCAGGAATCTGCTATTATCAGAGGTAGTACGACACTACGTTATCTAGAAGATTTGTCCAGCCTAAAATAGGCCGTCATCTGCAATCTCTAAGAGATCAGCTCCAAGTTAGATGTAGCAATGTATATACGTGTCGTGTCTGTTCTTTCGGACATAACCGAAAGGACAGAGATTTTTAATACTGCAGAGATTACTAGTCCCCGTACAATCTTATATTAAAGAATCGATGATTAGAAGAAAGTCTAATTTTAACGAAAATACGCTGAGATATATAGATTTTCTTCCGCAGCTGACCACTTACCGACAGTGGCGTAGCTATCATAGGACTGGGCGGGGCAGTGCCCCGGGGCCCCCCGAGCTTAAGGGGTTTCTCGGCCTTCGTGATATGCCTCCGGTAAAAACAATAGACCGTCGAATTTTTTAATTTTTATCTTTACTCTCCCGCCCTAACGTCCATCACCTCTCCCTCCCCTCCCACCAAGTTTCCAATAGTAACCGCATTGGGCCACCGCTTGGCGGAGCAAAGCTTCCTACTGGGGCCTTCACTTCACACGACGCCATTTGGAAGCGCAGCTGGCCGACCAAGCCGCCACTTGCTGGGTACAACAACCGGCACACTTCAGTCGGTGTAGCAGCAGAAGTAGCGGCAGTATCAAAGCTGCTCACAGCAATAGCTGAGACTTCCAAGTGTTGCGGCGTGCCGCTCGCCGCAGTGTGAAGGATCGTGCACCTTCAAATACTGTATAAACTTCTTATTGGTAAATAGGAGTGCACAGTACGATTATCTGTATAAACCGTTTTTTCGAACATCCATGTTTCCCTGTTGCTTTAGACAGTCGACGTTCTACTCTATATTTCAGTTGAATGAAGGATTTTCGACTTTGCCCTAGACCAAAAAACCTCAAAGGCACGAAGTGAAATCTAAAATTATTTCCACCTCAGTATATAACCATAACAAGGTCTATTGTTTGTCCGCTAAGACGTGTACCGTGTTCAAAAAAATGTTCAAATGTTTGTTAAGCTTATGGGACTTAACTACGGGGTTATCAGTCCCTAAACTTACAAACTACTTATGAACTACTTACGAACTAGGACGGCACAAATATCCATGCCCGAGGGGGGATTCGAACTCCCCCCCCCCCCCCCCCCGTGTACCGTGTCATTATTAGCGTATTGTCAGTCGAAGTCGGAGTTGCGAAATAATTAAATGGCGCTGAATTACGAGCAGTGTTTGACAATACACGGTGTGACCACATTTGAAAATGAAGTCTCTATAGTGTATTATTACAGAACAGTATTTTTATACTAACTCCTCTTTGTGTAGTGAATACCCCCATGGCAGTGCTCCTTAATCATAAATCCCAATTTTATAAGTGATGTAACCAACTGCACTTTGAAATTTGTGCAAGCAGAAGAGAAAATATGGATAGTGGATAGGTGGATTTTATTACTGATCGGCGCGTCATCAGTGAAGATTCTGCCAGAAATTTCATTCGCCTAGTTTGGAGCAACTCTATTCCTCTGCAAAATTTCATCCAAATCCACTCATTAATTTTTGCTTGAAAGCATAACAAACATACACAGTTATATTAGAGCGTACGATTAAAAATTATCTGGTGCATCGCACGTAATACTTAATAGTATTTAGATTTGCCTTATTATGTCTTCCGGTGGGCGGTAAGAAGCTGATGATGTAGTTTTGTATCTGTGTAGTTCCTTTAAAGACGGCCCAAAGTCATTTTTGCCCCGGGGCCCTTGGTGATACAGCTACGCCACTGCTTACCGATTAATGGAATAGGGAAGAATCAATCAGCAATAATACCAAAAGTACAGCTTGTGCAAGTTTTTAGTTGTTGGAATAGGGAAGAATGTCTGGACAATCTTCTGTTTTACAATCACTGGCCTGAGCAGCACCATCAGTTGTGAGGCAAGGAGCGTTCCAACAATGTTACTAAATAGCATTTAAACACATTGTTTCAGTTTTACTGTCCCACATTATCATTAGTGTGGTTACGTAAGTTTGCTGTCTGTAAACTCACAGCATAATGAGTGTAAGTAAAAGTGATAATTAACAAGTACACCACAGGAAAAAAGGTGTACGAAATATAGACGAATATGTCAAGGAAAAACGCGAGAGAGATGGATCAGTAGGACAATAATACATAATTTCAAAAGGTTTGGTTCTGCCAGCGAAACAGCCTAGTCCGTCATGAAGAAAGTTTTATTCATGAATGAAACTTTCACTCTGCAGCGGAGTGTGCGCTGATATGAAACTTGCTGGCAGATTAAAATTGTGTGCTGGAACCGGGACTCGAACCTGTGACCTTTGCCTTTCGCGGGCAAGCGACAAGTTTTATTCATGTTCAAAATGTTCAAATGTTTTTTAAGCTTAAGGGACCAACTGCGGGGTCATCAGTCCCTAAACGTACAAACTGTATATGAATTACCTTATACTAAAGACGACACAAACATCGAGTGGTATACTGTATAATTTGTTTTATTGCAGTTGTTCCAAAATGTGCTTTGAACATATCAAAGATGAGGATGAAATGGACAAAATTGTACGATGGTAAAACTAAAAAGGAGAAAGGTCTGTATTTAATGGGACTGATAGAATATTCAACTGTTCAAAGGAGAAGGAGAAGAAAAGAAAATCCGTAATCTGAAAAACAATACTGCACAGTTTTATTGCTACCATGAAGGGCAATGAAGTGTGTACTTTCCTCAACGACTACATATATTAACAGCTATCCGACTCGGTGAATGTACTACATGTTTGGTACCTGGTGTATGTAGCAATGACGGGCAAATTTCAAATAATTCACCATCATTAGCCTGTACGTGGTCACTCCTTCCTCCCATGCTATAAGGATTTTTCTGTAATAAAGAGTGACGCGACAACAAGACATAATCTGTCAAACAGGATGTTGAAATGATGGCTAATTCAAGAAAAACACTGAGTTCGTTTCAAGTCAAGATTGTTGAACATCAAGATATCACTGACAAAGAATGGTGGCCACAACACTTTAATAAATCCGCATTTGCCCTAAATCGTCAAACGAAAGAGAGGTATTCACTTGCTAAATTTCGGCATTTGACCTACACACATTAAAACCCAGGATAAGTCGTTTGTATGGAATGAGTATATGGACTGCGTCAAAATACATATAGGCTTTTTAAGGGAAGAAAAGTTCCTGATTATCCGAGAAATATTGCATACAGCAAGAAGATTCCTATTAATCACAAGAAGCTACAAAATATTAATAAAGTTCATTCTATCAGAATATCAGGAGTTTTATAACAACAGTGGACCACAAGAAATAATGATGTCCTATCCGAAGAAGATAAGTATTTCCAGGAAACAAAGCTGTATAAGCCTCTGAAGAAGATTAAAAAGCGTTAAAATAGTGAATTAAATATTTTAATAATACATCAAAATAAATTATTGGTCTTAAGATATTTGACTAAATTGAAATCAGTATTATCAATTTGTAACAAAAATGACAATAAATAGCAGTTTAAAACCTGTGTTACAACGAATTTCTTTGCAAGCTACCCTCAAGACAATAGTTGATTGGAAAAAAGTAAGAATGTTCACCAACTTACAAAGGGCCCTACTTGAAAACAATTTATCGAACGCGTTCGAACGCCTCGTCATTTAGTGCAGATAATTTAGTTCTACAAGTTTTTACTGGATCATAAAACTGTCGGAACAATATATTAAAAGTTAAGAAGTTTTTCTTAATTTTCTCAAAACAGTGGTGTGTGGACTTTCTTTCTTTTTCCAATCAGTGATTCTATTGTCCATCGGTGTTGATCAAACCAACGGGACAAGTTGAATGTATGTGTAAAGCTGGCTTTGTAGCCCGGTCGTCTTGCTCACTACGCAGTCGTGATGATCATTTCGCCATTCGGACACAGTGAACATCATGGCTGCGCTGGTCACCTTAGCACTCCCCGCCAGACTCAAATTTTGAACTCATCCGCACACCACGAACATGGTACCGACGCCCAGTTTCATTACTCACTGCTATTCGCCTATTTTTACAAGACTTCTAGCTTAGTGTGCATCCGCACTGAAGAATCATGTCCAAAACCACAGACGCCAAACACATGTGCCGTCGTGCTCGAAAGTATCCGAACGACCTGAATTTAATTTCACCTGATTCCCTAGGGACTGATGACCCCGCAGTTCAGTCCCATAAGCTTTACAAGGCCGCGCGGGAGTAGCCGAACGGACTGGAGCGCCACATTGCGGATCACAAGGCCTCCCGCGTCGGGGGTTCGAATCCAAAAAAATGTTCAAATGTTTGTGTAGCTTATGGGACTTAACTGTGTGATCATCAATCCCTAAACTTACAAACTACTTATGAATTACCTTATACTAAAGACGACACAAACATCCATGCCCGAGGTGGGATTCGAACCCCCGACCGTAGCGGCCGTGCAGACTGTGACTGGCGCGCCGCAGACCACTCGGCCACTGTGGCCGGCGGGGTTCGAATCCACCCTCGAGGATGTTTGGTCGTCTTTAATATGAGGTAGTTTATTAGTAGTTTGTAAGTTTAGGGACTAATGACCCCGCATTTAAGTCCCATAAGCTTTACAAACGTTTCAACATTGATTTGATGCTTTACAACATTTGAACAACCTGATTCGCATGCAACCCAATTAACGTACCTGTCTTGCGGGCACTCTAATCGCTCCTAGATACAGTCGTTTGACTATTGAAATTGGTTCCAATAAGTCACCTCTAGATAACACTGCTCTGAATCGCAATAACTCAAGATGTAAAGTAATACCACGATACTACAAATATCATGGAACACCTTATCACAGATAAGACTATCCTTAAGGCTTGTAGATCCACATTTATTACAAGAAATGACGTACCTGAAATGTTACCACTCTCAGTATTACGTAGTAGGTTCGCCGTATTCAAGATTGCTAGTTCAAAGTAACATACCCTACTAATTGTTTAACAAAAATGACAAAATTATGAACTTCAAATGACACGACGAACGGTGTCGTTCTCCACATTGATTCAAACCCAGGTCATGCAGACTAAGGAAAGATTTCATGACTGACGGAAAAGTACAGTCAGTCCTGACTAAGCATACAGAGACTGATATATTTAGATTTTTAGACAGTATCAGTTATCAAATATCAACTTTAAATTACATAACCTAACCATTTTTAATGGACGGGAATTCCTACCCATCTAATGTCCCTGTTAACAAACTACGATAAATATTCAGTATTGATTTTTCAGAAGTAACTTACTTGAAATATAGTAAGGTAAAGCTTTGTCTTGGATTCGAACATAGAACCTAATCGAATTGTTATCGAAACACAATCAACCGTGACATATCGATTTTCTCGGCATTACCTACATGTTTTAATTGAAATGAAGAGACGAAACATTAATTTTTTCCTTCCCAGGAATCCAACCCGGCACCCGTCGTTGTTATACTCTTAGACAAAACGTTAAATATGGGTTTGTTACACCAGTAGCGACATGTCAGCATGATTGAACTAGAAATAATATGATGAAGAGTTCATTGATGACTGGAATCGAATCTCGCACACAAAGAGACGTTAGCTACCGAAGTTTTCTCCACCAGTAGCTCGGAATAACATCCATCAACTTACAGTGATCTCGCAAATAGTTCTGTGTCTCACTGGGATTGAAAAACGTCACATATTTAATGTCGACAACAAATGAAAATACATTGTTTCAATCTTCAAATGTTACAAACTTACAAACTACTCATGAACTAGCTTATACTAAAGGCGGCACAAACATCCATGCCCGAGGAGGGTTTCGAATCCCCGACCGCAGCGGCCGTGCAGAACGTGACTGGCACGCCGCACACCACTCGGCCACTGCAGCCGGCGAAAATACATTGAAAATAAAAATTATCTACCAGTAGATAGATGTTCTCATGCTACAGCTTGATAATACACAATGAAAACGTTAGTGCTGGGGCGTAATTCGAATCCATTCACGAGCACCGTGTGGATATGTTGAGGAATCTGCAGTTTTGAACAAACAAAACATGGAGTCGAGCTGTATTGTCATGAAGGAGTCAAATTCCGCGTTAAGGCTGGTCTGAGTTGCGTTCCCAGTCCAGAACCAATTTTATCGACGTGCATAAAGTATAATAATACAAGGAGTAAGTGTTCTGTGACACTATATTGGTTTTCTTTGTCACCAGAACTAATAAACTAGTATAAGAAAGTTTATTCATGACAGAGTTTCTACATATCACCACTCATGACTTTATTGTGGTTCAAGCTAACCTCTACTTGGTAGAGAAAGAATGTCATGTAAATTTTGACTTTCAGACCACAATGTCATTATGCCTTCCTCACTTGGCGTAGCCAGAAGTGAATAGACTCTGTCTCGCCCTATCAAAAACTATCGGCAGAAGTTGGTGTCGAACCCAGACCATAAGTATATCAACCTGTCATCAATCCATCAGGCCAACAATTCCTCTTCTCTGTGACTCATTTTCCTATCGTAACGCCGTTGCGCCATACTGGATGAGACGTCTGACACACAGGCTCCCTATAGCGGCTTACAGTATGTTCAGTACACTCATTTACTTGGTTGACTGAATCGCCATGAACTAGCTCCCTCCGATACCCAGTGCACACATTCGATTCCATTTTGTAATCACCGAAATAAATTCAAATGTTTGTAGCACTTATGGAACTTAACTACGGGGTCATCAGTCCCTAAGCTTACAAACTACTTATGAACTAGCTAAGACTAAGGACGGCACAAATATCCATGCCCGAGGGGGGATTCGAACCCCCGACCGTAGTGGCCGTGCAGACCGTGACTGGAGCGCCTCAGTCCCCTCGGCCACCGCGGCCGGCATCACCGAAGTAAAATCACGTAACTGCGAACAGTGTAGGATGCAGAAATTGAAATAGGAAGTATTCCTTTCCACTTGAGCTACTCTATTGCGCTATCTTTTTGTTGACAATGGCGTGCAATGCAAAAGAAAAGCTGTAACTGTCTCCTTCTCAGAAGTCTAGATCCACCAATTGCATTATCTGACAGCACTGTAGAATGCGGAACTTTTGGAGGATCTGTTGTCTACTTCTGGAGCTGCTGAAGACATGTGTCAGCTAGTAGCGTAACGGTAAGCGTCGCCCACCAAAGATAAGAAGTTGCGAGTTCTAATTCATTTGCTGCTATATATTTTAAAAGGAAATTCTTCTGTCTGCTGAGGTTATCAATCTAATGGAATTTTGACCATTATTCCCTTCACTTGTCAACCCAAAATAGTCGTATGTGGATAAATGGTTAACGTCTGCGACATTTTGTTCTTCTCAGGTTTAAATAGACCTGTGGAGACTGCAGATACATCTCGAATCTTTTGTATTATTTATGGGGAGAGCAAATCGCGCGAAAATACGCCAGAAAGGTATTTTATACATTAGTTGCCGTGTGGTAGTGGCATTTTATTCTTCTCCAAACCTTGTTTGACAGCTTTCACTTAGAACAAGTTTTCTACATGCATACAATCAGTAAACTGCTTGTGCATTGTCAGACTGTCATAGATAACATCAGAGAATTCGCATATATCGTTGATGATTAATTTCTCAAGTTTAGAATTGTTTTAACAACACTAAAATACAACTTTCTATAATTTTGCACTGTATTATAACAAATGAAATAAAACTACCCATGATAACCTTACGAGGAAGTCTGTTTTAATAAAACGAGTATATGTACATAAGCGTGCCTCTATCGGCTCTCTTTGATATCGATTGTGTGTATGTTTAATCGGTATACTGTGTCATAGTCAAGAGGTATGCAAATGTGGCACTTCATAAATAAAGTTATGTATTTCTGAAACCTAACATTTGCTTGTCACCAGCGGAAAGAGGCGTCTCCTGTTGCAAGTTTTTCACCTTTGCACTTTGAGCCGTAAGTATTTTCTTGCGATTTCTTTTCGTTGTTTGATCTGACTGCTTGTAGCTCTTTCACACAAGAGTTAAAAAAAATTTGAGTCTACGAGACTGGAACCGCGAACCACAACAGACGCTTTTTGACAGGTCTGCACATTACCACAGAGCTAGCGAAGAGGAAAGAAACTGCGCTTCATCTTATGAGGCCAATAGTGTCTAGAACTCGTAAACCGCTATTTAAAGTACGGATTAGTTACGATTTACTCGTGCAACGACTTTCCTGGGCTGGAAACCATAAATGCACAATCTTTTGTTAAACTTCAAGCGGTAACAACTGAGATTATTCAATGTAAATGACAAGAAAAATCAAGTGAAACTCCATGAAATCGCTGACGAAAAGAAGGAAGCATGATGTATACACCAGGAAGTAACACGTCGATCACACAGTTGCAAAACATACCTCGCTTTGTTGCCAAATCTCAATTAGTACCAGCAGGAAGAAAACGAACCGATGTGTGGATACAGCTAACTGGAAAGTGTCCACAGCTGGCGTCTCAAAGACGCGACTGCTATGGTCTGAAATACGTAATGCACCTGATTCGCATTTCTGTAACTAGGTTAAGGAAGTGGAGCGTAGTTATAATACTCAGAACTGACTGCAAACTAAGATCATAAATCAGAAACTCTCGTAGTTGTTTTTACATTTCTTTCGTAAATGAACTCAAACCTATGAAACTAATTCACAGACGTTTTTGTGCCTGGCAGATAGACGACCACTAATATATATATATATATATATATATATATATATATATATATATAGAGAGAGAGAGAGAGAGAGAGAGAGAGAGAGAGGGAGAGAGAGAGAGAAATAAAAAAGAATCAGAAAGAGAGAGAGAGAGGAAAAAATTGTAACGAAATTGAATCATTGTATGTAAAGAAGTCTTTCATTACAATGACATGTTCCATATCATTATGAAACGTTCTATTCATGATCTATGGAACAAGTATTAATCCAATCTAATCATATTGCTGGCTAGCCATGAAGAGTCATGAATTATCGAAAATTTCTCAATATCAGCAATCAATTGTAAACTTGAAAATAAAAGACTCCTACCTTGATTTGAAGTAACAAAGTACGCATGGATTTAAAGACGAAGTGCATGATGTGAAGTTCTGTGACGGAGATACGAACTGAAGTGTTACACGATTCATCGGGTAGGTCACAGTTATAATCTTATCTCGAGTCAGCGTCTTTCTTTTCGCCGCAAAAATACCTCGCTGGCTATGAAAAAAAGATGTTCGTTCGTTATGTTTTGCTCTTTCCGTTGTACTGGAAGGACGTTTATTCCCACTCCTGAAATTTAAAAAAAACATTTTTTTTAATATATGATTTTTTTCGAGATAAATAAATTACAGTTAAAACTGACTTTGAAGTAATTATTAAATTTTGTCACTTTTTTGTCAACATTGACGTTAATGTTAGAGTACTTCGGACGCCATTATGGAGAGATGTATCATGTACAATCGGTTTCCATATAGTATTTCATGAATAATGCAACAATTCTGTAGTACCGTTAGAACCTGCAGTCATTCTTTTCTGTTGCAAATTATTTATTTATTTAATCCAAGTCCGATCCGTATTCATGAAAATAATTTTTGCTACATTCCATTGTTACGATCAGATCCAGAACATTCTACTCAGTCTCGTTGTACATGATACTAGACTAATAACTGATCCGGGTCACTCTAGGAATATGTTACCAACAAAAATATTTTAAATTTACAGCATAAACGACGTCAGAATGATGCAATAGCAGAAATTAGAAGAACATGAGGTAACTTTATTCCTAATTTTTATAGTGCTACTCACCGACATATTTACGACCTTCATGCTCAAATTATATACCAAATTATAATCAGTTATCAGTCTTCGGCCTTATTTACAGTTCAGTATACTTTCTACAAATTTTATTCGCGAATTTTTGCAAAGTCTTAGACTTAAAAAAAAATCCGTAATCCAAACAGGCAGTAGCATTATAGAACCCAGCACTTAAATGGATTGTTAACTAAGTAAAATCAAATGTTATCGGTTTTTCTTACCAGCTTCCAGGTGTTTGAATCTAAAATAAGGATACAAATTTTTGTGCCTGAGCGACAATCGAACCGCACACCGACTGTCCTTCTTTATCATCCACGAATATAGCTAAAGTATCAATATCTTACTCCCCAACAGTAAGATGTGTGCTTGTTTGAGCAGAAATAACGACATCTACTGCGGTTGTTGGCAACCTACAGTTTAACGTGGCTTTCGGACCACATTGCCACTCGGCATATTTCGAGTCAACAAACACTGCCGGAGGGGATATAAATGTACAGTGGCAGATAAAAATCGTAGGGCACACAAGAGATCGAAAGCAAGACATTTCTGTTAGTAGACTTGATCTTTACCACTTTGCCACCACGTAGCTCCCGTCCTTCCTGCTTGGCAGTAAAATTAAGGATCTCTCGTTTGTGCCTGTGTTGGCACTTGCGTGATCCTCCACGGAGAACTTCAAGTTGATATAAACAGAGAAAAGTTAAACAACGTAAATGATCTATCCTTGATGCCTCAATCCTCATTATCTTTATGCGTCTTATGAGAAAAATATAACTCTTTATTAAGATAAACATCTTCGTCTTGTTATGCAAGTATTTGATATGTATTTTTCCTTTTGTCCACAGCATCTTAATCGCTGAAAAGTTAAGCTGAAATTAAACAATATGTGATTTAAAGAAAGTCTTCTTCCTATTAACACAGTAGACTCAGTACTGCGTGCAGTATCCTTCCTCTTCTACAACGATATTTAATCGCCGGGGAACAGAGGCAACAGACTTTCTGATGAATCTGTCACTCTGTGACATCTCTTCCCACGCAGCGTGAACTGCTTCGGACAACGCTGCCTTAGATGTTGGTGCAGGTCTCTTGCTCACTTTGCTCCTAATAATTTTTCCATCTCTGCCTACTCGTCCTCTATGGAATTGAGGTCAGCAGCTTTTGGAGGTCAATCCAACAGCTCGCCGACTTCTTTCATCTGAGACGAGTGTCTTAAACGATTGGCTGCATGGATTGGGGAACAGTCATGTTGAAAGATGATTCTGCCTCCATGAAATCGCTGACTAACAGAAGGATGCATGATGTCTTCCGGTATTTCGTACTAATAACCACTACAAAGAGAACCCTCAAGTTCCCACAACACGCCGCAACCATTTGCTGATATCCAGCCCCAAACTGTTCGTCACTTCCTTTCTTCTCCTTCATGTGCTAGGACGTGTCTCAGGATTTGGTGTAATTCATGTAAGTGTGAGCTTAGTTTTTTTATTAATTTCAATAAACCCCCACAGTTAATTTGAAATATCTTACTTACTTACAATCCCTTCCCCATTCTCACTAATTTTAAAGTTATTTATTTTCAGCAGATCCAGTGCTTCATAAAGTAAAGCTAGGGTATTGTTGCGATTTGTTTCGCGATTGTACTAGAACATTCTCTGTGTAACTTTTATTTATTTCGTGTCTATGAATGGTTTATTAAATTTTAATGCCTGCAGAAAAATCTTCGTAATGTTTATGAAGTCCGATAATTTTGCAATTATTGGCGTCTATCATGATTAATTTTCAACACGGTCATAGGATAAAATAGTAACCGAAACGCACAATCCGAGCATCAAATTATCGAAGTAATATTCCAGTCATCTCAGCTAGAATCACTACAGAACATGACCGAAATGTTTGTACCAGCTCTCAGTAAGGTAAAATTTAGATTCCGCCGACTTCTTCTGTGATGTTGCTTTCTGGTGTTATATTTGCCACCGAAATTACGACCGCTACCATTTAATGGCGGAATCCAATAATTTTGTTTAAATTGTCCGTTCCTTGTCAAAATTGCTTAGTAATCGCATTTAAAAATATTTCACTACCTGGTAAAATTTCATTTGGGGTCCCCAACCTTAACTTTAATACGCAACACCCATTTTTATACGAAAGCAGCAGTACAAAACGAAGTGACACATAGGACGCAGAGCACTTGCAAGAGCACCTACGTCAAATTCATTCCAGATTTCAAGCTTTCCATACTGTGACACGCAGATTATAATCACGATTTCACTGGAATGTTTAGAGCAAAATTATTAAATCTATGCTGTTATAGACGATCCAGTTATGACAGATATGTGGGTTCAGTTTATCGGTATATCTGACGAATTCACTAGTCTCAAATATGCAGCTATTGATTTTACGACATATGTCTTTTAAAAACAAGAGCTAGAATCATGATAGAACTATTTTTAAGGAGCTGTGTAAGATGACAATTTATATCTTTTCAACAAAATAAGGTTAAACAGATATATGTTTTAGTCGTAAATATTACATCGAAGGAAAGAACATGTTTCAGTTTAGAAGGCTAAAGTAAACTGTAGTGTTCAGTGTATTCGAGGTATTGCATACATTGCTGTATGTCACTTAGCACGCTCGTTGTTGGGAAAATGGCGAAACAGTCTCCACAAACTTCCGATTTGGAAATATGTCTGGATGCCAAAGCGAAACTCACCAAAATCAGCGTGCTGAGACGAGGCGAAAGCAGGCGCTGCTATCGTAGGTGAAACTCAGCAAGTGGGAGGTAGCACAAAACGCAATATACATAAACACTTTGAAGCTGGCTCTGGTCTGTCGAGCCTGTTTTGAGATAGTGCGTGTGTATAGCCAAATTAAATTACATCTCAATTGGACCGCAAGCATACACGCTAACGGCGGCACACGGCTACGTTACATGAAAGCACTCCACTGAAGGTGAAGTGGTTGAAAATCGGATTCAATATACAAAATCACGGTGGATTCTTAAGTTGCAGTCTGTTATAAATCGATATAGGTAGTGGTTTCATATGAGAAGTGGCGTGAATTCAGGCGACTAGCTGCAAACCCTGGAAGTCGGAACCAGGACCCGCGTGGTTCTGCAAACCGATAAAATTGAATAAATACAGTTCCCGAAAAATAAAGAAAATTAACTACAGCATGCAACCCATAAAAATGCTTAGAATTATATGAGAAAGCGAATGAGATACAGATACTCGCGATAGGGGGCGATTACAGAGACGGATGAGGTCCTGCCTCAGAAAAACCACAAAAATGAAATAATTACAAAGTCAGAAAAAGAAAAGAATTACAGCATGCAACCCATAGAAATGTTTAGAATTACACAAGGAAGCTATTGAAGGAGAATGTACAAGGCTCAGAGAAAATTACCGCCAAAGGCAAAGTGCGTAATACAAGTCGGAGAAGAATATTAGTGGAAATCAAGATACCCGCATAGTTAATTGCCTGATGGGCATGGAACAAACAAGAGTGGAATCTGAAGGCTTTGTTCTATGAACCAAACACGCGGAACACATATCACTCACGGAACGGAAGGATGAGAAGAATTTTACATGCACTGTACAAAAATAAACATATCACCTATTAGAAATCGGTCCCCAGAAAGCTAGAAAGTATTTACACAGTTCATACACCGCCGCATGATAACAAAAGGTTTTAACATACCAGGCCGTAATCAAACTGCAACTAGAATCACACACACCGCATTTATCTATTGGAAATCACTGAATTGAAAAACGAGAACACATTTCCACACACGATAGGAGAAAATATTCCAAAAAATGATTCTAAGTTCACGTATCTAAGTTAAATGTGCTAGACAATGAAATGCTAACATCTCCAAACACAAGAGCAGAAACAACCTTACCTCACCAGAAGACCAGCACAGAATGGCCACACCGAGCGGCCACGAGACGCGAGAAGCCACCGGAAGCCAGAAAATCCAAGATCAGCGATGGTGGGAACGGAGAGACTCGCCCATGAGAATGCTCGTCGACTGGACTGTATCCAAAGGATGTGGAAACCTCTGTTGTAGCATGAGCAGCTATCGACTCTGAGCCAGAGAGAACGATGCAATGCGGGCTACTCCTACCCACATTCAGACAGCCATAGTTTCTCGCACCCACTTAAAAGTAAAACAACTGAGCCGCGGTGGAGTAGCCGAGCGGTCGAAGGTGCCTCGCTGTGGTGCGCGCGGTTTTTCATCGTCGGAGGTTCGTGTACTCCCTGGAGCATGTGTGTGTGTGTGTGTTGTCCTTAGGTTAATTTACCTTAGTTTAAGTAGTTTGTAAGCTACGGACTGATGACCACGCAGTTTGGACCGATAGATTTACAAACATTTGAACATTTAAAACAACTGCACATTCTCACAGGGAAAGTGGCGTAGCAGAGAAGCCGTACTTATGCCACATTAATTAATATAATAATAAATTATTAACATAACAAAATAAGAAAAAACCTAGCAATATTAACTAATATTTTAACACATGAAATAAGAATGCTAATCCTCAAGCGTTAAAAGGAGTGGGGTTCAAGTTTTAACAAAATGATAATCTAGCGACATTAAATAAATTATAACTTTACAGAAATATACAAAAAATATATGGAAGGCGACAGACGGTCGTCTTTCACACTTCATCATTAAATGCATGCATACTTTGTTACTTCTGAATGAAGTTATGTCAGGCATCTTTAGTGGTTAGTTAAGAAGGACGAAAGGGTTATGATAGATGTACCTGTTTATTACAATTTTATTTTCAAGTTTATATTTGCTTACTGGTATTGGCGAAATTTTCGGTAATTCATGACTCCTCATGGCATGTCAGCAATGTGATTAGATTAGATTAATGTGTTTCATAGATCATGAATAATTTAGTAATGACGTGGAACGTGGCATTTTAATGAAAGATTACTTTACATACCAAGATTAAATTTCCAACAATTTTTTCTGCCTCTCATTCTCTCTTTCTTCTCTCTCTCTCTCTCTCTCTCTCTCTCTCTCTCTCTCTCTCTCTCTCTCTCTCTCTCTCTCACACACACACACACACACACACACACTTTTCTTGTGATCGTCTATCTGCAAGGCACGAAAACGTCTGTGTATGAGTTTCGTAGGTTAGAGTCCATTTACGAAAGAATGTAAAAACGACTACGAGAGTTACTGATTTATGATCTTAGTTGCTGTCAGTTCTGAGTATTATTAGTAGCTAAGCTCCAGTCCCATAGCTTAGTTACAGAAACGCGAATCAGACTCATTGCGTATTCCAGGCTGTAGCAGCCGCGTCTTTGAGACGCCAGCTATGGTCACTTCCTAGTTCGCTGCAGGCACACATCGGTTCGTATTTTTCCTGCTGATACTGTAACTGAGATTTGGCAACAAAGCAAGGTATGTTTTGCAACTCT
Organism: Locusta migratoria; assembly: GCA_026315105.1. NCBI lineage: Eukaryota > Metazoa > Arthropoda > Insecta > Orthoptera > Acrididae > Locusta > Locusta migratoria. Next base: position 710,253,739 of record CM048745.1, on the reverse strand, counting down.
GTGACCGACGCGTTACTTCCTGGTGTATACGGAATTAAACCTCAAAGTTCACTTGATTTTTCCTGTCATTTCCATTAAATAATCTAAGTTATTATCACTTGAGGTGTAAAAATAATGTAAATTTACGGTTTTCAGTCCCGAAAAGCCGTTGCACATGGAAACCGCAACTAAATTCGACCTTTAAATAGCGATTTACGGGTAAGAGGAACCCATGACACATACCTCTTATATAGCTGTGTGGTAAAGGTGCTGAGCTGTCAAAACGTATCTGCTATGGTTCGCGGTTGCAGTCTCGCGAACTGTAACATCTTTTTATCCTTTATGTGAAAGAGGTACAAGCAGTCAGATCAAATATCGATATGGAAAAACGCAAGAAAATACTTTCGCCTCAATGTGCAATGGTGAGAAACGTACACTGCTTCACACTCTTCCCGCTGCTACCAAACAAACTTTGAGTTTCTAAGAATACGTAACTTTATTTGTGAAATGCCTCATTTGCATACCTCTTGAGTATGATACAGCATACCAATTAAACACAGACGCAATCGAAATCTAAGTGAGTAGTATTTTACTAATTCTTTCCGACAAAGGCACGCTTGTGTACAGATACTCAGTTTTATTGAAACAGACTTTCGTCGTAAGGTTATCGTGGGTAGTTTCATTTCTTATAAGACAGTGCACAATTGTAATAAGGTTTCTTTTAGTGTTGTAAAAATAATAGTACACATGAGACAGATATTAATCATCGACAATAAATGCGAATTCTCTGTTGTTATCTGTAACAGCCTGGCAATGCACATGCAGTTTATTGATTAATGAATATAGAAGTTCTGAGTTAAAGCTGGCACACATGGTGTTGAAGAAGAATTAAATGCTACTACTACACGACAGCTAATATAGAAGATAAATTTCTGACGTATTTTCGTAAGATGTACTCTTCCCATACATTATACAAAAATTTCGAGATATATCTACGCCGGTCGCGGTGGCCGAGGGGACTGAGGCGCTTCAGTCACGGTCTGCACGGCCACTACGGTCGGGGGTTCGAATCCCCCCTCGGGCATGGCTATTTGTGTCGTCCTTAGAATAAGGTAGTTGATAAGTAGTTTGTAAGTTTAGGGACTGATGACCCCGTAGTTAAGTCCCATAAGATTTACAAACATTTGAACATTTTGGAGATATATCTGCCGCCTCCACCCGTTACATTTTTTATTTCGCTGATTACAAAATAGAGTCGAATTGGGTTGCGGAGGAAGCTAGTCCATGGCGATTCAGTGAACCAGGTAAATGAATGTACCGAACATTCTGCAAACCACTACAGGAAGCTTGTGTATCAGATTTCTCATCCAATGTGGCGCAAAGGCCACAGAGAACATGGTGGTCTGTTTTATATATATATATATATATATATATATATATATATATATATATATATATATATATATATATATATATAGTCTTGGATTGATTCCATCTTCTGACGATGACTTTTGACAGGGAGAGAGAGATTCTTTTCACGTCTGGCTACGCCGAGTGAAAAAAGTATACTGGTATTGTGGTCAAAATTCACATTAAACGTGATATTCTTTCTCTAGCAAGGAGATGTTCGGTTGAACCACGATGTCCGCCTCCGTAGCTCAGCGGTAGCGTCGCTGACTACCACGCAGGGGGCCCGGGTTCGATTCCCGGCGGGGGACTTGTGTGTTGTCCTAAGCATCATCATCTCATCATCATTGGCACGTAAGTCGTCCACGCGGCGTCAAATAAAAAGACTTACACTAAGGCACGCGAAAAATCCCGCAAGGGATCTCCGGGCCAAGAAAGCCATACGCTCATTTCATTTGAACCACGATAAAGTCAGGAGTGGTGACATATAGAAAACGTATTCTTATACAAGTTTTTTAATTCTAGTAACAAAACAGACGCTATGTTGGGTCACAGGACACTTATTCCATCTTTTATTTTAGCTTCTGTATGTCGATAAAATTGGTTCTGGACTGAGAATGTAAGCCAGGACGCCCTTAAACCGGAATTTGATCCATTCGTGACAATACAGCTTGACTACAATTTGTTGTTTGTTCAAAACTGCAGATTCCTCAACATTTCCACACATTGCGCGTGAATGAGTTCGAATCCTGGCCCGGCACTAACGTTTTAATTATGCATTATCAAGCTGTAACATGAGAACACCCATCTGCTGGAGGATATTAATTTTGATTATCAATGTATTTTTATATGTAGTCAACACTAACGATATCTGAAGTTTTTTTACTCCCAGTGAGACACAGAACTATTTGCGAAATCACTGTTAAGTTCGAGGATGTTATTCTGAGCTGCTAGTGGAGAACGGTAGCTGACGTGCTATTGTAATCAAGAACGTCATCTGTGGGGTTCGTTTCCCAGTCAGCACTGAACTCTTCGTCATATATATTTCTAGTTCAAACATGCTCACATGTCTCTGCTGGAGTAACAAACCCATATTTAACGTCCGTTTTCTCTAGAGTATAACAGCGACAGGTGCCGGGTTGGAGTTCTTGGAAGGACGAAATTAATCTTTCTTCTCGTCATTTCAGTTAAAGCTAGTACCTACTGCCGATAAAATCCAATATGCCATAGTACTTGTGCTTCGATGACAATCCGATTAGGTTCTACGTTCGAATCCCTTTACCTGACGGCATTTCAAGTAAGTTACTTGTGAAGAATAAATATTTAACAGCTCTCGTAGTTCGTTAACAGGGAAAATAAATGCTGGGTGGCAATTCCCGTCCATATCAGTCTCTCTATGTTTAGTCAGGAGTGACTGTTAGTTTCCGTTAGACACAAAATCTTTGCTTAGTCTGCATGATATGTGTTTGAATCTATATGCAGAACGAGATGGTTTCGTCGTGTCAATTGAAGTTTTACATATTCTCAACTAGCTGTTCGTGATTAACGTAAATTTTTAATGTCATATTGCGTTAAGCAATAAGAACGGTACGTCGCTTAGAACAAGCAATCGTGAATACGACAACTTTACTTTGTGCATTACCTATCTGACGTAATAATGAGAGTTGTATAATTTCTTGCAGTAAATGTAAGCTTACGAGCCTTAAGGACAGTGTTATCTGTGATAATGTGTTTCCTGATATTTGTAGTTTCGTCTTATTACTTTACAGCTTGAATTATTGCGATCAGAGCTGTGTTACCTAGTGGTGACTTTTTGGAACCATTTTCAAGAGTCAAACGACTGTACCGAGGAGTGATTAATCGGCGAAATGCAATTCAGGTCATTCGGATACTTTTGAGCACGATTGTATATAGTAAAGCCGAAGACGGCTAGCGATCCCTTCTCCTAATGGTACACAATGTTCAGGAAGCTCCAGCTATTACATATTTCTTTCACTAACCTGAAAGAGGTCAGGATGATAGCTGTTGCAACTGAAAGAAAATGATTTATTGGTATTGAGAGTGTACAGTGCAGAGATTTATGTACGCGAGACTGGTATGGTAAGCAAGTCAGTGGAGATATCTTTCTGTAGTCTGATGACGATATGCAATTACTGGAGAATCCATGAACAATTTCTCCTGAACGACACAATAATACGAGAAAATGTCCGTAGTATTACAGAATTGTAACTCTTACTCTTACTTTATATGTGCAAGTGCCTTATCGAACATACGCCTGCTCTACGATCCTCTTCCACAATTATCTGTCGAGTGCGCTGTGTGTCCATTTGATGTCGCTGTTTATCCTGGCTGTGTCTTCTCGAATGTTGTCAAGCCACCTGCTTCTGGGTCTGCCTCTTCCTCTCGATCCAGCTATTGTTCTGCTGCATGCCACTCTCGGTAGTCTATCCTCTATCATTCTGGCAATATGGCCTGCCCAGTTCAGCCTTCTCTTCTTGAGCACTTCGACAATGTTGCGGTGTTTGTACGGCTGTCTTAGTTCTTCATTTTTTATTGTTCTCCACTCAATGTTATTTTCATCTTATACAGGTCCAAAAGTGTTCCTTAGTACTTTTCTGTCGAATGTTAACAGTTTTTCTCATCTTTCTTTCTAAACGTTAATGTTTTCACATGCATATAGTGTCGCCGGTATAATGGTTGACTGATATAGGCGGTTTCTGAAGTTGCTGCTAAGTGATCTTTTCCTTAGAATTTTGTGGAAATTAAAAAGCTTTATGTTCGCTGTTGCTAAACGGGCATGTATTTCAATACCTGTTCTATTGTCTTTACTGAAAAGACTTCCTAAGTACTTGAAACGCTCAACAGTCTTAAAAGTGAATCCATCAACAGTAAAAGGTGCCTCTTTTCTCCTTCATACTTCTGTATTTTCTTCCTTAACATGTAATGCGGTTTTCTCGGCAATTTGGTATTAATTTTACATCATTCTGATTAATTATGTTTTGTAACTGCTTACTAATGCTACAACATCTACATAGGCAAATCTAGTAATTTTACTGTCCTGTAGTTGGATACCTTGTGGATTAGTTTTGGTATGGCATCCCCTTGTCTCAGTCCATTGTACACCTTAAAACTTTCAGTTTCCCCTACCGGTGTCTTTGTGCGACATACAGTTTCGTCTATACACATTTTGACTAAACGGATTAATTATGAGGACATTTCATATTCCTTCATCATATTTAGGAGTGTCTATCTGTGTATGCTATCATAGACCTTTTTGAAATCTACGAATAATATGTGGACATCTACATTGAACTCCCATGCCTTCTGAGTTATCAGAACTGTAATACCCATTAAAAATATCACAAGAGTTACTGCTCGCCGGGCGCGGTGGCCGAGGTGACTGAGGGGCTCCAGTCACGGTCAGCACGGCCACTACGGTCGGGGGTTCAAATCCCCCTTCGGGCATGGATATTTGTGCCGTCCTAGTTAGTAAGTAGTTCATAAGTAGTTTGTAAGTTTAGGGACTGATGACCCCGTAGTTAAGTCCGATAAGCTTAACACACAAACATTAACTGCTCTGCAATTTTACATTCGCTATCGATGAGTAACATTTAACCACTTCTTTATGACTGTGCAGTGTATTGAAACAACCATTTAACTTACTAATCACTGACATTTCTTTGTATTTTTATTTGTTACTTCAGCATGTGGACGAGTTTCTTTATCTCGCGTAACTGCAGTGTGTGGTAGTGCAGGAGACTGTTTAACGATATCTTATTTCGACGGGTCTTTAGCAAATGAAGTAGATAACTAACTACAAAATATACGATGGTACTTAAACATATGTATGCGCATCCCTATTTGTATAAAGTAAAGCCACAAAAAGGGCTGCCATGAATGTTAAAGTTCTGATGGTAACAAATAACATTTAGATTTGTGAAAAAAGTCTGCATTATGCAAGACACCTTGTTTGATTTTTATTATCCAGACTTTTACGGTACTTATTGTGCCATCTTTTGAAGGCTTTTGCCTTTTATTTTCTGCAGCAACATGTTATAGGTTTTTGTTTATACAGGCATTCAGATGAGTTTGATTTGGCAATTATGTTCGATATATTGTTGTTGTTGTTGTGGTCTTCAGTTCGTAGAATTTTTTGATGCAGCTCTCAGTGTGCAAGTATCTTCAATTGAGAATAAGTTCGGCAACCTGCATCCGTTTGAATCTGCTTACTGCATTCGTCCCTCGGTCTCCCTCTACGACTTTTTCTCCACATACTTCCTTCAGATGCTAAGTTGACGATTTCTTCATATCTCAGAATCTCTCCCGCCAATCTATCGCTTCTCTTAGTCCGGATATGTCAGAAACTCCTTTTCTCACGAATTCGGTTAATCACCTCCTCATTAGTTACGTGATCTACCCATCTAAGTTTCATCATAATTATGTAGCGCCACATTGCAAAAGCTTCTATCGCCTGTTTTTCTTGATGACGACATCCTCCTGAGTAGTCCCAAACCTAAGATCCGAATGGGGAACTGTTTTACCTCCGGAATATTGTGCGCAATAAGACGTCATCATCATATATTCATACAGTAGAGCTGCATGTCTTAGGGAAATGTAACGACCGTAGTTTCCTCTTGCTTTCAGCCTTTCGCAGTAATTGCATTGAAAAGCCATGCCGGCCGCGGTGGCCGAGGAGACTGAGGCGCTTCAGTCACGGTCTGCACGGCCACTACGGTCGGGGGTTCGAATCCCCCCTCGGGCATGGATATTTGTGCCGCCTAGTTCGTAAGTAGTTCATAAGTAGTTTGTAAGTTTAGGGACTGATAACCCCGTAGTTAAGTCCCATAAGCTTTACAAACAGTTAGTTGAAAAGCCATGTTAGCTGATGTTACAAGGCCAGTTGAGTCAATCATCCAGCCTGAAATCCCTTAACAACTGAAAGGGCTGCTGCCCCTCTTCAGGAACCACACGTTTGTCTGGCCTCTCTACAGATACCCCTACGTTGTGGTTGCACCTATGGTACGACTATCTCCATTACTGAGGCACGCAAGCCATCCCACCTCAGTGATGTCTATGGTTCATGTGGAAGCATATTCGATACATACATAATCGCATTCGCTAGATTTTTATCGCTAGGTTTGTATGCTGCTTTAATTCAGGAATGACATTTTCACACAACTTGTCATCTGCTAACAAAAAAAAAGTTTTATTTCGAAATAAAGCAACATACAAATACTGCGGATGATATCACGTAAGTATTGTAAACAAAGTTAGGTCTAATATATTCAACATAATTATCAAATCAAACAATTAATCCAAATGACGATATAATCAAAATCCTGTAACACGTAAATGCAGAAAATAAAACGCAAAAACCCACAGAAGGAGGCATAATAAGTGCCGAAAGATGTCTGGATAATAAATATCAAACAAGGTGTCTTGCATAAGGCGGATTTCTGCCATATGAAGCACAGAAGATGAAACAGCTGCACCATCATAAGTAACATTATTTCATGTATTATTTTATTTTGAAAAAAAAAAAAATACTTTTAATGCTTATGAAAGTGCAAGTTTCATGCCTACAATAAATTTCATAATGTACAACATACCACTTTGTCACTAACTAAAATTGACAGATTTTGAAGGCAAAATTAAAAATTATTATCAATTTCAGGGAAGGAATTATTGCAAGTAATTTTGTTAACTACCACTAAGAGATGTTTCCAGGAGCAAAATTATTCGTTTTTATTACATATCACTAAATTTTCAGTTTTTTTTTTTTTTTTTTTTTTTTTTTTTTTACAAATGAAATATTTTTACTTTGTCCACAATTTATAGAAACGGCATGTGGAACCTTGTTTTTGTGTTAAATGTCATTTTGTCTGCTTTGTAAATCTTTCGCTCGCGTGTTCTAGGTAAAACAAACAAAGGAGGGACACATGTTTTCCTGTAATTCGCTTTCATGTACTTTATCAACAACAGCTAAGGTTATTAAATGCTGACACATATACGGAAAATCTGCAGAACCTTATAACAGAGACTTTTATAAAAATCTACATCTGCAAAGTCAAAACACAGTAACATACAAATCGATTGAATGTGGTGTTTCGTTTATAAATACAGTACATCGGAACATCTACAACACTGCGACGAACAAAATGTCGTTCTGGGAGAAGCCGATGGAAACATATCACTGTTTCCAGACTCAAGCATTAAATTTTCTTGTCTTTCGCCTCCACCTTTCCGCGAAAGGATTGCCGACATTCGCTGTTACAGCCGTAATATTTCCTCGCTTAGACTCCAGCCGCGGCATCGACGGTGGATCGATGCTGCCGCCCTCTTCATATCTGAACAGATTTCACTTGCAATGCATAACATATTCGCCTTCTAGCGCAGAGCGAGTGATGGGATTTTGATGTATACATGATTACTTTTCTATTCATGAAAGGGAGTGAAACAGGAAACATGAAGCAATCCTGCTATTGATTTTGAAGCCTGAAGTATTTCTTTCCGAAGACATCAGTACCGCATTAAAGCAAAAGACTTATAGAGACGTTTTACGACGGGAAATCAGTTTTTCGACTTCTGGAGGCACTGAAGCTGTAAAATAAAAGATATGGTCGCTATTGGAGTCACAGATACATCTAGTGAGCTTCAATGTTACCTGGAAAATTTGCACCTTGACTAGTAATAGCCTCGTTAGGTATAATGTGACTTTGATAACGGCCTGTTTTACAGCATAATCAGAAACCAAAGACAAAAATTGCAAACTCATACACTGACGATAACACAAACTTAGAGACATCATGAGATGCTTTTCCATATCGGAATAATATTACTACAGTTAAAATTTTATATATTTCTGATGTAATTATGGTCTGATGGCCTGTCTGCATTTGGACCTGACTTCTTGCGTTTTTCGCTTCTCTATGGATTTAATAATGATCAGTACCATCAAATAATCCTCTGAAAACACTTGTGTTCTTGACTGCCTTCTTGAATCCCTCATGTGTTATTAAACAGTGACTGAATTGTCGCCCTGCCTTCTCAAGTACACCGGGTGATTACTGAGCCCAACCTTATAAGAAATCCAAGAGCTGTTTTCTTTTCCTGTTGGCCTCCATATCCTTCCAAACTTGCCCATAACCTTTTCATACCCTACTGTTCGCTTTCCTATCCTGGCGTCCAAATCGCCCATCAGAAAAGCACTATCCTTATCCTTTATCAATTACATCATTAAAACCATTGTAAAATATGACCATATTATCTTGATCTACGGTTTTACAAGGCGAATAAACTGAGGCAAACCTGATTTTCTTGCTGGAGACTGCAAAATCTATCCACATCAGTCGTTCGTAATATACGTCATTTAAGTTATGCTTGGTTCGACCTTTCCTGATATAAAACCCTACACCCCACTGTGTTCCTCCTGTTATGACTCCTGACAGTTCGACCTGGTATTCTTCCGCCTAGTCCTCTTTCTTACTCGAACGTCACTATCAGCCTCCGTCAGCACTTCCTTCTTTCCAGCGTCATTGATATTAATAGCTCCCACTCTCATTCCAGATCGTTTGCCATGTCGTTTCTTATAGTAGTTCTCGTCTGTCAGTTAGAGGTGGAACACCGTCACCTTCAAAGGTCCGAGGCAATTTCATTGTTGCCAGTATCAGAGCGTGGGAAGCAGGTTGCTAGGCTTACTTTCCCAAGGTCCCACAGCGTTTTCCACCTAACGATTTTGTGACTAAGTGGTCTATTTGTTTGTCTTTGCGATCTGAGCACAAAGCACAACTCAGAATATGTCCGAGATGCCCAAATTTAGTCCAAAGTAAATAGTACCCCAACTATCAGGAATACTGACTCTGCTACGCATTGCTTGTGGTTCATCAATCAGGACATCACTAAAGGAACCCACACCATGAAACATAGCGAAATGTGTGTAGCAAAGAAATGTCTCTCATTTCAGTTGCATAGAGGCGATTCGCATATGGCAAAATAATTTTATGTTATTTCAGTTGCATCGCCGGTTCTTACAAATAAATATCTGCTTAATGTAGATACATATTTATCTGAAAATAAATTTTGCTATTAAGTGATGTGGAACCTGCGAACCTGCGAACAGACCTTTCATGGCGATTGTGCAAACGACATTGCTAAGAATGACCAATAGTTTACTCTCACAATCCAAATGAAGAGTAAACCATATAGTCATTTTTTTCTAATTGTTATCTTGAGTCTATATTTGCCATTATAGGTCAATGCAAAGTGGCTACACAATAAATTATTGGGTAGTGTTTTAACAATATAATTAATTTTATTATTCAAACAAAGTAACAAGTTTGAATATGTTATTACCTTTTCCAGTGGTTTTATAATAACTAAATGAAAAAATAATCAAATAAGAAAATGTAATGATGGCGATGGTGAAAAAGGATGTATTGGTCACAGTATTATCGGCAACAGGATTCGGGATTCATGAAGAGTACAGTGAGTCAAAATTTTTGTCACATGGTGCTACGATAAAGAAGAACATCTCGCAATATATTTCAACCAGTAATGCCTTTTATCTCACCGGCAGGAGCTTGATCAACCAACATCGGAACATGTGTTCTCAATAGGCTGTATAGCTAATAAGTGTCGTAGCATATTTCCAGCTGATTGACAGAGTGGGCAGTGTGTTCAAAAATGTTCAAATGTTTTATAGTCTATGGGACTTAACTACGGGGTCATCAGTCCCTAAACTTACAAACTACTTAGGAACTACTTACGAACTAGAACGGCACAAATATCCATGCCCGAGGGGGGATCCGAACCCCCGACCGTAGTGGCCGAGCAGACCGTGACTGGAGCGCCTTAGTCCCCTCGGCCACCGCGGCCGGCGGACAGTGTGAAAGTGATTTCAGCTAATATGAAATTTCCATCACAAATTGAGAAAATAAAATCCTATGCTATAACCGTTACGGTCCTCAGATTGTCACACAGGGAAGTACATTAAGTCACTAAATGTAATAAAATCATTCCAACATACTATTTAAAGAAGTGATATTCAAAAATTAACAGCAAAAGTAAATGAAATTGTATTTGGTGGTTTGACTTTTTGGCTTGACGAAATTTTTGACAAAAAATAATAATTGACTATCAACGATAAAATTTTCTGTAACACACTAATGATTTGCATCAACAACTGCTTTTGCAACTTAGTCACTGTTAGTATGTTAAGAACTAACCTAATATCCTCATTACGTGTACTGCGCTACAAATAATTATTTTTTCTTGGTACTGACTTATTGCAAAATAATTTGATGTTCCTCAGACCAAAGAAAGTTCCCTTTACCAACTGCGGCTCTGCACACGAGCTAATCTGTTCGGTTTCATCCTAATCTTGCATAGTAACTATCAAGTAATTATAGTTGGTATGCTGCAGATTTACGTTTTTATATAGATAATTGATAGAAAAACTGCAAGGCAAGTTCAGAACAAATAATGCCTATCGGAAAAAAAAACTTATGGGCACATCGTAACCGGAATTTCAAGATCGCATCATATACATGCTTACAGGAAAAACATATCTGTATAGCATCTGTATTGCATCTGCTGGTGGAATTATATAAATGGATGGCCGCGATTGGTGGTAGGCAAACAGTGTGGCACACTACAGCTAGTTACCTGCTTCTGTTCACATTTGCGCTAGCTACCGTAGATATTTGGTCACATAAAGTGACACAGGACTGCAACATTTACTCCGCTACTCTATATTTAAGGCTGATGCAGTGGATCGTCGCTTGAGACATAAACGGCCTCACTGTGCTATGTGGAAGTACATTCGCGTAATGTGCGCAGAGTGCAAATACCGTAAACGGTTACCACTGCATAACGTCACTGGCTCTCTGCTGTGCCCACAGTTTACGAACGAGAATATTACGCGGCGTGCAATCCGCTATACGCGGATCTCCGAATGTGATTCGATAGTTTTCACGTGTCCTTAAAATGATTACCTTTAAACAAGATTTACACCAGTAAATAGTTTCCGGGAATAAGAGAACACGACGAAACGTTTAGCAAATAAACGGAATTTTGATACGGATCTATAATCATATGCACTTTATCAAATATCCCTGTGAAAGTGTGTTTAGGAAACGGTAAGAAATCATTCATATTGAAAGGATCGCGGGTTCGACTCCACTCTGAGACAAATACTTTTGTGCTGCTTGGTAATGCGTACACTTCCGACGTCAATTATTTATTTATTTATGCATTTATTATCTCTGGTAATATTAGAGCCTTGAGGCCCTCTCTTACACCTAACCAGGCTTACACAAATTTAACAATTTTTTAAACAATTGTTTACGAATTACATAACATGTTTAATACAGATTATTACTAGAATATAATTGTAACAATAATATATAGATTATTTATAAGAAAGAAAAACAGTAATAATAACAATAATAATAACATAATCGTCTTATCAAACAGAAGCATAAGACGATAGAATGTGGTGAAAGTGATATAGAAGAAGTAGATTGCTTAGAGGAAGAGATATACAATGGTAAAATTCCAAGTTATAATGGAGAGAAGAGACAAAGAACTAAGAGGGTACCAATCGAGACTATGCCGTCGTTAATATGTAAATTTTGAGTTCCGTCTTGAATGTCGAGTGGTTTAGGATAAGACGTAGATTACATGTCAGTGTGTTTCATAGTCGTTTGGCTGAGATGGAGAACGACACAGAGTAAGATTAAGTGTTGGGTGAAGGTACAGCGAAGATGTTAGATGTATCCAATGTACTATTGTGACTGATCTGAGAAGTATTTGGCGCATGCAATATGGGAATTAGATGTAATTCTGGACTGGAAACATGAAAAATGGGTTATAGGTAATGCCTAAATGGAAACGCCATGCATTTAAATCAATACTTCCATTCCTTTGCAGTTGATCTATTACACGTGAAAGTAGCCAGTTATTCAAAATTTCCAAAATCTCGGGCAGTTGATATCTGCAAATGTAAGTAAAGACGCTAACTGCTGCTCTAAATTACTTTATGAGTGGCCGCAGTAGATGCGCACCGGAAATTTACGTAAATGCTCACTCCTTAAGGGAGCAGCTAACATTTTAACAAACACAAAATCAACGTTAAAAATAAATGAATAGATAATTAAGATGGGACGAGGAGCATGAAATCATGAAGCATAGTTTTGATACTTTAAAAATCATAATCTTTTCATTAAAATAACAAGCAAATAAATGTGGGGAGACCAAATTAAGCACACACCTTATACAAAAGTGAATTAAATCATACAATTACTGCCCATAATAAAATTGTTACTGCCCTTTATGAATATGGAGGTAATGTGAAGGAGATTTGTAACATACAATGGGTAGCTGAAAGAAAATTCATTCATTCACAGACAGGCACATAATGCTTAGCGGTACATCACTCCCCAAAACAAAGTGTCGGTGTCGTCTTGACGAAATGGTAGGTCTTGATCACAAATTTTTGAAAATACTGGGCATTAAAAGAACCCATGTGTGGGAAGGCAGTGGCATACTATTCTTAAATACCATGTGGTGTGCGACCATGGTGAATTACATAGAATTTACAAAAGAAATTAATTCGGAATAAGCAAATAGAGCACACGTGAGAATTTGTATAGAAGAAAGTATTAATAAAACTATGGCTGAAGGCCAAAGTAATGACAGTTACGAAAGCACGTGTTGCAATCAGTCATACAAGACAGGAAAGACAGAATCAAAGCAGAAAATCTGAGAAATATTTAGCATACTTGCGGATACAGACATGATGTGAAAAGTTAGTTAAAAACAGAAAGGAAATTCTAACATATTAATTTACAAAAAGGCTGAAGGCCACACACGAGTAATCTAACTATAGCAAAACCGGACAAAATCATCTCTGGAATGAAAATGCAAATAAATTTACACTGAATTTACTCGAGTTCCGTAAATTAAGAAACACTTCACATAACGAAAGAATTACTCAAAAAACTATCGCTGAAAACCAAGACTGCCTGATCATAAAGAAATCAAAGTCCCAACAGCATGCCTTCCCCTTAGCATGATTCCGCAGATTACTTACTTCCACAATCTTCGGTACCAGACCAAGAGTGAAGACTAAAGCACTAAGGCCTCGGATAACCTGTCCTCGCCATACACCGGATGTAGAGTGCGCTGAAAGCGACGGAGAGTGAGTTCAGAGACTAGTGTTTACCAACCCTTGCTACCTGGCCAAGACAATTTCCTCTTCAGCCGCTCTCAGAGACGTCTCCTGTCATCTCTTTCATTCAAGATTAGGTTGGACTAAGAACACGGCCACGTCTCCATCTTGCCAAGTAAGCTTGTCTCTGGCCACCCAACAGACGCTAGCGCAGACGACAAACGAAGCCATGCGTTCTTAACTACAGCAAAACGAGGCCTAAAGCGGGAGGCGGTGACTGTAAGCCATTGTGCGGCAGTCAGTATTAAGAGTACACATTCACATGAACACACAAGTTCAATCACATCGGTGGAAATATATAAATGTGGGCCAAAAAAATATAAACATGGAGCATTGATCATTGATAAAATAATTAACACACAGATAGATAACAGTAATGGTGCAGAAACACTTTAGGTTAATGAATAAATAAAAATGGAACACAGCCACACAATCAGTGGACGTGTTTCACATGTACCAGAGTGACATTCACCCAAGAAACAGGGCCTTTTTAAATGGATATCTTTTTGTGATGTCTCCACAGAAAGACAAACTTGATTAGACAGTCCAGCAGCGAAGCACGCGTAACGCAGCATATCACTGAATAATTGAGAGGATACGTGGTGATGTATAGTGGCATGTAGTTTGATGGCAGCTTTTCGGGAAGTGATTTCTTTTTCTTTTTTCGATGAGGTAAGTGCAATTTTGAATTTTTTATTTCATTTTGTACCTCACAAAAAATATACATCACAGGGATTCACTAATGGCGTACAGTTGGTGGGGTTGAGGGGGGGGGGGGGAGGGCATTACTTTCATACTGCACATTGGCAATCCGTCTTCATCTTGTAACAGTTCGTCGCATATTTTCTTGTACTTCCCATAAGTTAATCGGCAAAACACATTTATTCTCTTGCACGTGGGGCTTCATGTAATCAGAGAATATATTTTGTACAAATCTGTAGTCAGTTTCCATGTCAATGTTCCTGTTTTCAATAATGACGTCCTAAGCTGATGTTGTGCACATATAAATACAAGACAATCTTGCGGTTAACTGTGACGTCACTGGTGCACGCATTTCCAAGGAGAACAAAAAAATTTTAGCATGGGTGGAGACGAACCCGCAACCAATACGAATCCGGCCACCTATCGTTGAGCCAAACACAGTCGCAAGGAGAATTAATAATGTGCATAAGATGGCAGATCCGCATCAAAATTCCTTTTATTTCCTAAACGCTTGGCCATCTGGATTTCCCGTTTGGGGAAATTTCATGTTTCGACACGCCCTACATGTACCACAAAATATTAAGCGATGACGACTAGACGGCGTCTCTTTGTGAGTAATGCACGAAATCTTTGTCTATTTTGCGTAGCTTATCAGTACTGAACTTGAATCAGTGTCCCTAACAAGATAGTTCGTGGTGTCGTTTGAGATACAGTCACATGCACAACTATTTCGTAATGACCACCTTTATTTATAGAGTCAAGTTGTGTTAATTTGTAAGGTGACAGGTAACCTCCGAACTGCACATAGATCCACGTGCCATGATGCATGACAAGAAGCCACTGATGATTGAATTATGTGCCTTACTTTTCCCCGCTGCTGATATCTCATTTATTGCAATAATAGGAAATTGGAGTTTACAAACGTTAAAGACTGTCTTATTTCTTATAGAGTGTTCCCTGAAATATGCTGTATTGTGGCATTACCCTGTGAAGCTATGGGAAAAATATTGCTGTGTCTAGTGTCAGTTGTTTGGCAAATCCGAGATCTAAATTAACTTCACGTTTATAGTAACAGTCATTGACATTTAAGAAGTCACATCGGTATACCCGATTTATGATTTTGAATCCAGGAGGGTGAATACTTATGAAATAACTGAATTACAATTTGTTAAATACCGGAACGTTTCTACTTTCACCAAAATAATTTATTATTTGGGATCAAATGAAACTGACGCACGGAAACACTGTCGTTAAAATGATAAACAGTAGTTCCAGACGATCGCTTCCATTTTTTTCGACGTTATATAATCTTGTATTGCGTTAATACCGATCCCGGGTTCAGCTAAACGAAATGTTGAAATGTTTGTTAAGCTTAAGGGACTTAACTACGGGGTCATCAGTCCCTACACTTACAAACTACTTATGAACTACCTACAACTAAGGACGGCACAAATATCCATGCCCAAGGCGGGATTCGAACCCCCGACCGTAGTGGCCGTGCAGACCGCGACTGAAGCACCTCAGTCCCCTCGGCCACCGCGGCCGGCTCAGCTAAATGCTCCGAACGAAAAATGTAGATGAAACGCGTGACGGTAGGTAAAAGAAATGGTTTAATTGGAATGCATATGAACCCAGACTCTGTTAGGCATTTAATAAAGTGTCAACACGATCAGCTGACAACCAGTTACAAGAACTGGGACTACGTGAAATCACACATCTGGCCTGTCCTCTATCTATTTTACAACATTGATTGGCATTGGTCGACTGGTGGCATTAAATATAACTTTAAAAATGAAATGGTGGGCCGTGGTCTTGAGCGACGAAAGTCGATTCTGTCGGCACACAAGTGATTGTCTTTGCGCGTCCTACGTATTATCAGACTCTGAGAGAGCACTCGCCCAAGACACCGTTGCCTCTTATTATTTGTAGCGACATAAGCTACAACTCGTGTTTCCCTTTGGTGTTTGTGGAGGGATCTCTGATCATCGCTCAGAATGTGGAGAGTGCGTTAAGGAAGGTGATGGAACAAGACATCACTTGGAACAAGTGGACAATGCTCAAGTACACACTGCAAGTTAAGGTGATCTGCAAGACGTGCAGCAACTCCTGGGCAGCATGTTATTCGTTCCAGTGTCCAGTCGAATAGGTGTGATATACGATTGGTGGACCACTTGGACCACTTGGAACAAGTGGACAATGCTCAATTACACGCTGCAATTTAAGGCGATCTGCAAGACGTGCAGCAACTCCTGGGCAGCATGTTATTCGGTCCAGTGTCCAGTCGAATAGGTGTGATATACGATTGGTGGACCACTTGGACCACTTGGAACAAGTGGACAATGCTCAGTTACACGCTGCAATTTAAGGCGATCTGCAAGACGTGCAGCAACTCCTGGGCAGCATGTTATTCGGTCCAGTGTCCAGTCGAATAGGTGTGATATACGATTGGTGGACCACTTGGACCACTTGGAACAAGTGGACAATGCTCAATTACACGCTGCAATTTAAGGCGATCTGCAAGACGTGCAGCAACTCCTGGGCAGCATGTTATTCGGTCCAGTGTCCAGTCGAATAGGTGTGATATACGATTGGTGGACCACTTGGACCACTTGGAACAAGTGGACAATGCTCAATTACACACTGCAATTTAAGGCGATCTGCAAGACGTGCAGCAACTCCTGGGCAGCAAGTTATTCGGTCCTGTGTCTAGTCGAATAGGTGTGATATACGATTGGTTGACCACTGCCATGTGCTACTACTTACCCCACAACCACAGATACTGTATTGTGGCATTACCCTGTGAAGCTATGGGAAAAGACATTGCTGTGACTAGTGTCAGTTGTTTGGCAAATCCGAGATCTAAATTAACTTGAGGTTTGTACTAACAGTCATTGTCATTTAACCCGCAGATTTTTGTAATACACTGCGACATCAGAGCTTCAAGCGGTCGGCAAGCTATATTTCTGAATACGATATTGGACGAGAGCGAATAGTATCGCTTATATTGTTTTTAACACACTTTTTACATTAGCGAACGTACGTAGTGTCATGAAATATGTAATAACTTAAAAATAGCTCCACCTACATCTTTATTTTTTTCTGGATATGAGGACCGCGTGCCGGCCGCGGTGGCCGAGGGGACTGAGGCGCTTCAGTCAGGGTCTGCACGGCCACTACGGTCGGGGGTTCGAATCCCCCCTCGGGCATGGATATTTGTGCCTCCTTAGGATAAGCTAGTTGATAAGTAGTTTGTATGTTTAGGGACTGATAACCCCGTAGTTAAGTCCCATAAGCTTAACAAACATTTGAACATTTATGAAGTGCCACTTCCCGCGCTCTGGGATAAAACAAATCCACTATTCAACTATGATTTAAGAGGATTGAAGATTAAGGCCGTGAAAACCGTCGTCGACGCTCAGGACGCCCACAGACTACCACAGAGGATAAGACGAAAGTATATCATGGTCTGCACGGCCACTACGCGTGATACGCAAAACACTATTTTATTATACACCCAAACAAGTTTCGGCACCTCCGTGCCATCATCAGTGAGTTTTCCATTTACTTAATCCTGCGAAAACAAAATACATTGATCTTACTACTGTACTATGTGTAAATTTATGCCTAAAAGTCGTGAATCTTATTTTGGGGTTTACCTTGTTCTTACATTCTGTGGTCATGTGGGACCCTTTCTAGATATTTACGTCCTGGTAGCGTTGTCATCTGCAACCAAACTTATCTCTTTTAACTCGTGTGAGGATTTAAGAAAACGCTAATTATAGTGTGAAAACTTAAATTTAGTATGTGGGGATATTTAGATCGAAATTTTGGTTGCAGGTGACTACGCTACCAGTACGTAACTATGTAGAATGTAAAAACAAGGTAAGCACCAAAATAATACTCACGATTTTTAGGCCTAAATTTACACATAGTACAGTAGTAAAATCAGTGTATTTTGTTTCCACAGCATTAAATAAATGGTAAAACCACTGATGATGGCACAGAGGTGCCGAAGCTAGTTTGGGTGTAAAATAAAATAGTGTTTTTCAAATCAGGCAGACCTCATACCCAGAAATTTTTACTGCAAACGCCGTAAGAACAAGAGCTGCAAATCGATTAACTGCTGAATATTTGTCTTTATTAGGTTCCCCAAACTCCCTGAAAAGGTACTAAACGGTACATTGCAGCACAGTTTATTTACAATTACCTTGTAATCTACAGGCTTTTACTGAATAATTTCATTTACTATTAAAAATTTTAAAAAATGGCTTGGAAACACCAGAAGACCTGTCTTTTGTCAGAAAGAGTCGCTTTTCTATTGAAGAACTTTAACATTTCTTTACTACAATTCCATTAAAATCAATGTGTGTGGAACGTAGGAAACGAATACAGAATGCAATAACGACACTATTAACATACCAAATCAGCCACCACAACTGTAGCTGAAGGATAAACGTCCCAGACGTAGCAAGGAAACGGATAAAGCAATGGAACTGTTGTGGGCAAAGAAGAACCCAATTCCACAATTGTTGCTACCGCTGAACCACAAACGGCAAGAATTTTCAAGACATTGTCTCTTAAGTAATCACACTCAAAAGAATATGCGCGCATAAGAATGACTAGTAAAGCCTATAAATGTGGGAATAATTAGACTCCATATAGAACTGATAGATTTCAAAAAAACTATTTGTCATAGTAAACAGACCATAATAGAAATTATATTCTGTTATGTTTATCTTCAACTTAATTACAGTTGAATATATAGACACATTCGTAAGTATTCGTTCATGACTAAGTTGTTCTTCATACCAATGAATCAGTTAAGTTCAGCTGTTTTCACATTAATTTCCGTGTTATCTACGTCTCTTAATATTTTGCCAATGCTTGTAAAGTAAAAATTATACTAATTATATCTTTAATTACGTAGACAAATAATTATATAACTCTTTCGATGGCTAGCCCACCGCTAGGAGCGTTAGTGTCGTTACAACTTTCAGTTGGTAAAAATTTTCACAGCAGTGAGTGTCGCGACTGTATACGTTAGACTATGCCACAACTCTTGCAGAACGACGTGAAAAGATGGAATATTGTATCGCAAGACAGCACTCAAGATATGTATGAGGGAACAGCTAGCGCAGCATATACCATGGTACCTAATTTCCGCTTGAGCTACTTGTATTAATCCCAAAATGTATCATTTATTATATTTCACATTCACTGTTTCATCAACAAATCCTTAGTGAATGGACATTACAGTATTGGTTAATTAGAAAAGCTGTAATGGGATGTACTAATTTTATTTGTGGTAATACATTTATTCTGTAGTACAGTAAATCGCAGCCGCTTTGGTGGCGCAGCGCTCTAAGGTGCCTTGCTGTGGAGCATGCTGTTGCTCCCTGTCGAGTCCTCCCTCGGGCATGGGTGAGTGTGTATTGACCTTAGGTTAGTTTAAGTAGTTTGTTAACTTTGGCACTGATACCCTCAATAGTTAACTAACATTGATTTACAAACATTTGATGATTTTAGAAAAAAATCTCAAACGAAAAATCAAAGCGTCTAAAAGAGTTACATCTCATATATGTAATGTTGGGATTTTTCAGAATTACATTCAGTCTGTAAGCTCCATGGAACGTGTAACACGAAGTACAGTAAAACTGAAACTAGTGCTAGGTATGGCGGTTGCACACCACATAGTTCATAAGTGGCTGCTCTGGACTGGTGGCCTTCGCATGGCCAACATGGTGCATCGTCCCTCGCTAGTTGCCTCCATGTAGCAGTAACGCCTGCCTGCGGCGAATTCAATTACAGGACGACCAGAAAACCTCTTTAGAATCACAGAGCATTTTATAAGAAGGGCAACCACTCCTAAAATACGAGGGTCGGAAGTTAAATAGTGGCAACACTGTTGTGGGGACACTATGCAATGGAATGTACTACTGTCGCTGATAGCACACATTGACATACCTACCGTACCTTCGAGCAAATGGACTCGCCCGTCCCACGTCACCGGCGTGCGGAAAACCAAGGGAAACACAGACATTTCTGAGCAAGCGGTGTAAAGTAACGGTGTCACTATGTTGCTCCACGGCAGACGGGCAATTCAAATTATTACTGATCGTTTCTGGAGCATGACCTGCTAGCAACTTTCTAAAAAAAGAGGCAACACAATCTTCGGAACCCACTCATCATATTGCATGACAATGCGCGAGCGTATTACTGCGCGAGCTGTGGCAGCTCTGTTCGGTAGATGGGACTGGAGGTACTGTTCCATTTAGCATATTTCCCGGACGTAAGCCCTTGTGGCTTTAATTTTATCACGAAGATGAAGGAAACACTTCGTGGCATTCGCTTCAGAACTGTTCCAGAAATTTGATAGGAAGTAGACCGCTCCATCTCACCAACATCAGAACAGGCTCTGCTAACGGTATACTAAACCTTAAACATCACTGGCAACGGGTTCTACACAACGATGGTGAGTACGTTCAGTGACAGTAACAGATGCAAACAGGTAACGCTTATGTATGGCTTGTGAATAAGTAGTCTAACCCTCGTATTTATACATGTTCAAACGAACTTCCAAACAGTTACTACTGTTGATGTTAATATAACTGGAATTCTAAAATTATAATAACTGACAGGAACGCCATCGATCCACGTTAGCTGCATTTTTATTTCAAGTCTTGGAAACTGCACAACACGTTTCGCAACAAATTACAGTTGCATATTCAGGTGTTTTGTTCTTGCGTGTGTCTTACGTTGTCTAACGGGGATTAATTGGTTAGGTTAATCGCTTAATTTTCTCCCTCAGGTCATGGGAGATAAAATGTCATGAAAGTCCGGTTTTGTGTCATGAGGACAGAATTATTGAAAAGTTATTAAAAAGCCAGCTTTGTTTCTGTGTAGTTAGTATGGTTAGTCGTTATCAGTGACCAGGTGACCTGTAACACCAAATAATGGGGGTCTATGATCATCGCACTGCAGTGCTCTATTGTTTCTAATGAAGCAGCATCACGTTTCACAAACTCAGGGCGGACCATCCCGATGTGGCATCGAACTGTAGCCCCCGAATAGCATACCAGTAGTCGACCGTCTGGCGGTTCAGCAATCTGTCACATGAAATAGATAGGGTTTACGAGTTCACATGTTTAGGCTCCGCTGTGCCTTTAACGGTAAGAAAAACCGGCCGCTTGAAAACAATACCGGTATTTTGTTGCTGAATAGCCAGTTTATTTCGGTATTTGTTTGGTGTTGGATGTAACCAGTTTTTTTAATTTCCAATAGCCAGGTGAAAACTCTGGACTACTCTTTATAGTCTTCTTTCTTATTTCCTGTTGCTCCCGCTGGAGCATAGGGCCTTGACGAAATTTCTACACAGAAACATGTTCTTGGGCTTCCTATTCAGGTCTTATCAATCTCGGAGACTTCCTTTTCGAACGTCCTCCCAAGGTTGCCTTTGTTCGACTGTATAACCGGTGCTTTGAGAGTTCCAGTTGCCTGTTTCTACATTATAGGTCTGTATCGGTTTGTAGCCCATAACACTAAAGACAGTATTCGCCAACATCATTTTTCACTCTCTAGTACTGACCACTTGCAATTCACAGAATGTGATGTCATTCTTGATTAAAACAAGACTTTTCAGCCGACATTTAGAAACCAAACAATGTGTGAATGTAGGCTGTCCCGGCGTATGGTACTTATGAGGTATTCTTGGGTTTCCATCCGGGTAGCTGCGTTGAAATTCCGCGACGTTTCGATGTCATCCTCATCACCTCCTTCGCCAGAAGATGAGAATAACTCTCATCGTAGCGTCGCGGAATTTCAACGCAGCTACCCGGATGGAAACCCGAGAAGATTTCATCAGTATTGAACGCCGCATTACTTTTCGATAAAAGCAACGAACGGTAGATGGGCCAAGTTATGTTTCAGTTCTATATTTTACTAGATATTTTAATTGTACGTATCTTATGAATAATATAAAGTCTACCGCGGTGGTACAGCCCTGCGCACTGAGGCGCCGTTCTGCGGTCGCCGTCGGAGGTTCGAGTCCTCCTTCTATCATGGTGTGTGTGTGTGTGTGTGTGTGTGTGTGTGTGTGTGTGTGTGTGTGTGTGTGTGTGTGTGTGGTTCTTAGGATAAGTTAATTTAAGTTGTTTCTAAGTTAGGCACCGATGACCACTCCTGTTAGGTCGCATAAATTTGTAAGAGTCTGGTGAATCTTAAATTTTTTCAACTTTTGATTTCTACGTGTGTTACTGGAAATAATAACAACGAAAAATCGAAAACCGATTACGTGAAGAACCGTTATCTTAAGCGACTTTTACAGTAAGGTTAAACTGTGTATCCGAAAACAGGATGTTTCCGGTGCGTAATCTGATCACTGCGACGCCTGGCCGTGTAGAGAGACCGCGTCCCTCCTCCCTCTCCCCATGGGCCTAGCTGTGTCAATTTCCAAATTCAGCTGGCCGGCTCAGCTCGCAGAGTTTCGTGGCTCGTGTCATGTCAAAAGCCACTACCCTCCCACTCGCCCACGGCTGACATTCGCCGTAAATCATTCCCACTTGCCACAGACACAACCGAATATGGAGGTTACGTTTCAAGAGATAGATACGCTGGTCGTGTATGTATTACATCACAGTGAATATCAGAACAGTTTAAGATTAAAAAATCAAGGTGTAGCGCCCTATAAAATTTACACGTTTTCAGCTTCACAGAAATTAACGTTTACCTAAAGTTAACTAAAATATCTCTTATTTTCATCAATATCACCAACACAGCGTCTAACCACATTTGGGCCAGGAAATAAAGTTCCTGCAACACAAACTTCTGATGATGACCCTGACATGTCTCGAAAACCAGTGAGCTGAACAATAAATTGTGCAAAAATTCGAATGAATATTTTATTCCGATAAATGACAAATTTAGTCAGGGCACCAGTTTCTGATCCATAATGGAGTGTAATAAGAATTAACACGTGTGATTACCCATGTACATGATACCACACGCCAGCTTTTGCTGCAAATCTTACACCATTCCGCGGAATCTAATTCCAACCCACCAACCGAAGATCAGTAAATCATCACAGCCCCCATACTAGTTTCCACTGACGGCTGGATAAAGCTGCTAGACTTGCTTAAGATTAGAAGTATTAGAAGGAAGAGTATGATGTCAAAGGAATTCCTAGAACACACAGTTTCCTTGTAGGATAGTATGAATTCCAAATCCAGGTAGCTAGGTTGTGGTCTTCGTGAAATCAGAAAAAGTAAAGGATTGTATAGCCACCATGATTTGAAAAAGTAGTCTGGGTAATACTGCTGATCATACTCTGAACCCTGAGTGGTAAAAAAAGTATATATATTTCACCAATAATTCACCTAAAATCATGCAAAACACATTTGTATAAGAGAGTAAATGGAAAAGAGAATGCCGCGGTGGCATAGCCGAGCGCTCTAAGGCGCCTTGCTGCGGAGCGAGCAATTGCTCGCAGTCGGTAGCTGATAACCGCAGTAGTTATGTCCCTTACATTTCCAAACATTTGAACATTTCAACTTTACCAGAAACTTTTCGTCGTGTGTACCGTGAATTGTTAAAGATCTGTAAAGAAGTGGTAGTATACTATTATGTAAGTAGCTACATTCTAGTGTATCTTAGTTTTATGTTTACTGACAGGCGAGTGACACATTGAGCAGTTTTGCTAAGCGGTATGCTTAATATTGTGATCCCTTTGTGATTGATAATTCTAAATCTCAGAGACTATTAAATATGTTTTTGGAGAATTCTACTTTGTAGTCAGAATACTAATCATTAACAACAATGGACACTTCAAGTGAAAAAAAGAAACTGCTATCCAAAATTGGTTTTTATTCTTCTTTTATTTCAAGGAGTTATGACTTCATCTAGTGTACATAGTATAACTTTTACTTGTGTTATTATAATAAAACTGAAATTATTTTGAGCTATTTGCCGCGTCTTGATGATGTATTTCCAACGTTTCGGATCCGGATCCTTCATCTTCCGAATCTATTTAAAGTCACAAGGAGTTAAGCCCGTGGAGTATGGTGGATGGTACAGTACTTCGTAGTCCCATCGACCGAACAGACCAGGCACAGCTTGCGCTGTATGCTCCCGAGCATTGTCGTGAAAATTCATGAGTGTGTTATAGACATAGCTGGTGACTACTTTGAAGGACAATAACGGGTGCAAACATGTAACGCTTTTGTTTCAGTTGTGAATAAGTAGTTGCCATTATGTAAGTTCAAGCCACCGCACATATCCTGCAATATTTTGCACTTGGTAGGTTTTTCTTTCGATTGGCCAGTCTCAGTGCTTAGAGAAGCAACAAAATCTTCATTTTCAGTATTTAGTATTGTTACTTCTGAATAAAATGTTGTTAACCTACTCATTGGTAACATGATACGTTAAATTCGACACGTTACGACACGAAATAGAAAATGTGACCTCAAGCTGTCGGCGAATAAATATTCCCACTTTGTTCATCTGTTACTCGAAAAGGATAATATTTAGCGACGTCCAACGAACTGCACATACACTTTCAGCAAATATAGAACTCTTTCTCGCTGATACACCCTTGCAAAATTATGGAAAAAAAGGATGTAGGTTACTACATTTAAAATATCCCTTCGTGTACCTTCTGCGTCTGCCTTCAAATTGTGGATATACCTGCAAAATTATATATGTTCATAAATAAAGAGATACTTTAAAGTCGTGTTTTGCTTAAAATGGAAGGCACATTATCAATCGCACACACATAATACATGTCACCCGAGATCTTTTCCTTTATAGGTTTTTAAGTTTGTAGTAGTTTTGTACTGTTTATGTTAAATGTAATTTTTGTGAAAAATGAGTCGGAAATATGTAGCTCTGTAATTAGAATTTTATTACACCGCATCAAAACTATAGTGCAGAGACTTTTCTAATACCAATGTACGATCGTTCGCTGCATGAAACATTATCCATGCAAGGTTTGCACGATTGACTACACATTTGATTCACAATGTCCTTTGTTTAATCGACTTAAAACCCAATATTCTTAATTACTCCGGTAAAAGACAATGAAATACAGAACTCTGGAATTATGAAATAGGTCCAATTAAATGACAGATTAGCTACATACCGATCAGGTCAATTCAGAAAAATTATTAAACTGATTATGTTGTTGTCGGAGCGGAACAAATTTCAAATAAGATGCCTTGCTACAGACAAATAATGAAGGAAGGAATCAGAGTATCACCTTTGCAGTAAATAACAGCAAACCTGCTCGGAAAATAAGAAAATCACTTATCCTGCTAATCATTATTTCTATATCAACCTACTCTTTGATAATGTTATGACGTACCCGCAAAATCTGCTCAATTTGGCGTTTATTCAAGGTATGTACTTCGGCATTTCTTCGTCATTAGAACTAATATTCAGGTGCCTCACATACGAAACTACTGAGACCGCTTCTTCGAATCACCATTAGGTTAACAAAGACAGAGTATTACATACAACATAACTTCAAAGATACAAATAGTTACAGAAAAATGAAAGAAGGAAAAGTAAGTATGAATGTGATCAATGCAGAGGACAATACGGTGTCGATGTGTTCTATAACAGTCATCTAGGACACGTAATGTGTATCATAGGCTCGAGGAACTATTCCCTCAGCCACTGACATCTTCCTAGACGATGAAGCCAGTACCTGTCATTCAACGGCATCCTCAATTTCCCCCTCAAGCTAGGAACTCACCCAGATAGTTCCCGCTCCTAAGCTACATGGCTGGCATTACGGAGTACTGAATGCTGCCACACACGCTGACCACTTACTTATTGGGCGGGCTGTACGGACGATGAAACCAAATAAAAATAAAGCTCTATATACAGGTTGTTTTAGAATTAAATGTTTACCCTGCCTGACGAAATCAGAGTATACTTACTTACAGGAAGAATTGTTTGCCATAAATATCGGGAAGGGAGCCAATGTGATTACTAGACGCGGATGTTTAGGTTTTAAACGATTCTTTTCCTGAATTCCTAGTTGCAAATAAACTTGTAACAATGCGTTTTATGACTAATGAAAATCCGAAACCGCTAATGTTATAGCACAAAAAATGTCCTATTTTAACATTAACGCTTATTCTTGCCTATTTAAACTTTAGAAACCTAAAAGGCATTTGTTTCTTTTATTTCCGAAAGAATTGCTTCAAAGATTGAAAGATGGAAGCTCTGAACATGTTTGGAAAATAGATAAATAAATAAACAAATAAAGAAAATTAAAATGCAGTTTTCCCATCGCTCTGTACCGGTAGTGTTAACGTTGCGTAAAAGTTATGTGGATTGAACTTACAGGGACGCGTTGCAAAACTACTTCTCCAATTTTATTTTCGAGCAGTAAACTTGTATTTTAGGACATTTGGAAGTATGCACATTTTATCAGAATCAAATCTAGAATTGTTTTCAATCGGATCCAACTGTTAGAGAGCAAAAACATGGCGTAGCGAACCAAACTTAAAGACCAAATAGAATGAAATTCGTTTATTCACATGTCTCATTTTATCTATTGCGTTTTTATAAGGTGGAGGTCTTGAAGGTGAAACTGATTTAAAACTAACCTCTTAATCAGCTAGAAACTAGAACGGTTCAGCATTGCTCAGCACTTGACGACAATGTAATAATAATTTGCATTCTCGCTTGGTGTTTTGGGGAAGCGTTGTTTGCGTGTGACTTATATTTCCACTTTTTCCTATTCCAGTCACGAATATTTCGCAGTAAGAACGCTTGCTGATAAGCCTCCGTGTGGAATGTGGTCTCCTTGTATTTTATCTATGTAAACTTTTCGCGAGATAAATGTTGGGGGAAGGATTATACTGGCTTAATCAGGTGAATAGAGCGTGAAATAAAACTAAAATGGGTTGCCTCTATTTTAATTTCATCCGTACGTTTAAAAGTGATTGAAATGTCACGCGCAGAACATTAAAATGTAGCGAATTATTACGTTTGAAAAGAGAAATATTTTTTGACGTTACTCTTTTTTAAATCAAACTAAAATATATGAATTATTTTTCCTACTATCACACACATTTCTAAAGCCATACTATTAGTTCTGAAATTACTGAAACAAATTTTTTATAGGTATGAAGATAATTGCAGTATGTACAGCAAGAATCGTGGGGTACATGAAACAGCTAATCGGATTTGGAATAATCATCACTGATGAGTTGTGTGCTGAATAAGCCCTACATTTCTCGTTGTGCAGTAACACTTATTTTCAAAAATAGGAAAATCGCAATGACGAATATCGGGACTTTACGTATTTGTGGAGCTATGAATCAGTATGGAATTACGTGAAAACATTTCCTACATTTTAGTATGTTTGAAAAACGTGTTATTTTTTTAAACACTGGAGACAGCATTTCGCAGTGGAAGGCTAATTTAATTATATTGTTCAATAGCTGACGACCGCTCTTACTAGTAAGGTGACGTATCTTATAGAGAATAATTAGTTCTCTGCAAGTACTTTGGTAATATACTTTCGGAAAACCGGAATTTAGCTGTTTTAAGAGTCCACTGTCCTAAATACTGGTGATAGTAAAAATTAAAGTTTCAATAAGACCGTTTGGATGAGAAGTAGAGATCTGAATGCTTGCAAGGCACGCCCTTGAATTTATAACAAATCTGGCTTTGAGCTTCGTAATGTCCTCCTTCCGGCGTAAGAGGTGAAAGGCTTGCCTCTTGGTCATTAAAGGGAAAATTCTAGCGCTACCACTTCCCAGGAAGTTTTATGAAGCAGAACGGATCATCAATCTTCGTTAGAAAGCGAAACTTCTTGGGAACTTCTAGAGTAGGTAAACTGTGATTAAGACTGTTCATTTAAAGTTTTACTTTGGAAGGTTCGGCACATTGCACCCTGTATTCTGAACGAAGACGCTGCCAATATAAAAACAGTAAATCACTGGTTTCGTTGTGACAAGGTCAGAGGAAGATTCACTGCGCTGGAAATGCAAGAAAACCAGTTATTTCACAGTGTGTTGCAAGCAGTAAAGTATCACGTTATCTCCCAAGTTCCAGTAATCATCAGAATTCAGGACCTTCATACGAGGGTAATAATAATGCCATTTTTAGCATATAATTTGCACCCAAGTGTTTTATATTATTAACGTCATACATAACATTCCGAAAATGATGGTTTGTACTGTTTACGTAGCAAAGAAATAAGTTTTGGGATTTACACATTAAAGCTCATACGGAACTTCCTTCGTGCTTCTGTGGAGTAATACGGCACCGTAATTGATAGAGAAAAAATTAGAATTCCTATAGTCGAACGAGGGAAAATGAATGCTCCAAAAGAGTGGATGAGCTTAAAAGGCCAAAGGTTCACGTCGACGAGGAAAGGAACATTAAAACCTTAATTCTGTTACGATAAAAAAGTGGCCCTCTTTACACCTGCGCCATGATGAATTACCTCCCTCGGTACATCATTTGCCGTGCGTTAATAAATCACTGAAAACATCCCCCAAGGGACTTTTCTTCCTTTTGTGCTACGTCAAGTAACAGTGAAACATATGGAATGTGCAAGTAAGTTCGGCGCTTATCCCAAATCAACTTTCATTTACTGCTGTAGGTACTCTAATTTTTCGAGTGAAGGAACAAATAAATATAGGTTTTCCAACGTAAGTAACACATTGTCATTCGTCTAAGCTGATGCCATAAAATTTCAGAATTTACTGAAATGTTCACAAAGTTCAATTAAATTATCTCGGTTAAAGTTGTTTCCTTATTAAACGAAAAACATGAATACCGAACGTTTTCGCAATATGTTTTTAGGCAATTATTCAAGTTACAAAAGCAAGACAATTTAAAATGTTCTGCAATTAATATATATTTATGTATTTATACGATCACTAACTGAGATCGGATTCTGATGACATCTTACGGCGAATACAACTGAATGTCGCAGACATAGAGTTGGCCTATGTGACAGATATATTGAGACAGAAGATTCAACTTTTGACAGTGCAATCTATTACACTAAATGCTTACACAAAACATTTTATTATTATAAATAAAATTAGAAACAATGTTGTTAATCTTGAGGTAAATTTAACAAGTGATGAAATATATTAATTTATTATTTTCAAAAACTTATTTTAACAGAAGGAAAAATGGGAATTTTTTGTTATTCTTTATAGCTAATCCAACATTTTGCGTCATATATTTGTCAATTTCCAGTACTTTCAGCAGGGTCATGTTTATACTGTTCTTTAGAAACGCACTACTTTACAATCCTGGGAATGTTTTGATAATCTCACTGCGACATGTAGCTAGTTTTACGAAATTTTACCGCCGTGGTGGAGTAGCCGAGCGGTCTAAAGCGTCTCGCTGCGGAGCGCGCGGTTGCTCGCCGTGGAGGTTCGAGTCCTCCCTGCGGCATGGGTGCGTGTGTTTGTCCTTAGGTTAGTTTACCTAGGTCTAATTACTTTTTAAGCTACGGACTGATGACCACGCAGTTTGGTCCGATAGATTTACAAACATTTGATTTGATTTTATGAAATTTTACCCTCGGAATTTAAGGATCGAGTGAAAATTTGTAAAAAGCAACAGTATATATGTTTTGCATATTAAGTGAATCCTATGTGATTCACGGCGGCAGTAATCCCCACAAGTTTCTCTTACTATCAAATGTTGCAGGTAAACAAGGGAATTCAGTCCAGTAAAAAAAAAAAAAAAATAAAAAAAAAAAAAAAAAAAAAATGACCGTCTTTGCCTCTGTTACTCAATCATTAGAATTTTCACTCAATGGATGTATAAGCTACTATGTTAGAATTCAGTCATCGGCATTATCTGAGATTACTGCGGATTTCGTAAAAGAACTTGCATTGATAAACATTTTACTTTGAACATTATCAGTTTTCTCCGAACTCTGTGAGTAATTGAATGCTGTCTTCGTACTTACATGACATTCGTTATATATTCACAAGTCTGAAATAATTCTAAGCTTTTTAACGTCGATATATGTTGCTTCTAACTGCAAACGCTCTGAAGATGAATCTATTCTAAATAAAAATCTTATATATATATATATATATATATATATATATATATATATATATATATATATATATATATATATATATATATATAGAATTCTAATAGTGTGATTTTAATTCATTAGCGCTTTGTAAAAGACCCATGTAACTCAGGACACCATGTTTCTTATTTCTATTGTAGCTTTCTTTGGAATAAGATTTTCCAAAAAGTAAATAAAATGTAGCTGTTACGATTTTAAAACCCGTTCTGTGGAAATTACCGCTCTATGAGTCGTAAAATTAACTTTGCTTTTCAAATTAAATGAACAACATTTCTCTAGAGCTATGTGTAAGTCAATATTTCATTTCAATATATAGTGATCTGAAATATCAGCGACTGCTCCAGTGTCGTCGAGCCGTAAAAAGAGCTCACTAGAGCTCAATCATCCAGACGTCCTGCTATCCCCTCAATCGAATTGGACGATGTTCCTCACATACGACAAAACGTGACGAGGCTTTTAATCACCGTCCCAAAGGATGACTTCTTGCAAATTTACCATGACAAACATCGCAGATCTCACCGGTGCATATTAATTGAGGGGGGGGGGTGACTATTTCGTACGGAGTTAAAGGTGTTGTAGTTCATATTCATCTACATTAATGTTACAACTCTATTATTGTTAGAAGATGTAAACAATAAAGAAATTAAACGAAGTCCGGAAGAAATTAGTGAAGGAAAGGAAAAGTTTCCGTGGATAGCAAGACAAGGATTTCGCTGTTTTCCGTTGCTTCCGTCATCTTTCGACGAATCGAAAAACGGATAGAATTCGACCTCTGAGACGAGTCGGGCGCCAGCCCGTGACTATCGCCTTTGGGGTGCTCCATGACAGTCTGTTTCTCGCGGGGAGTGCGTCTGTCTAGGGGATGCTGCTAGGGAACGTAATTACTGGCTTCTGTGTGGCAAACGATTTATACTTTTATTTATTTATTTATTTTAATAACTAACCCCAGTGTAGTAGACTTTGTATGGGATGCAATAAATTCAATGAAAGGTACCTAGGAGTTCCATAAAGTTTCCTAAACAAGTATCCTCTCATCCCGAAATCCGCATCTCTAGTAGATGCCTGTACTGTCTCTCTGCAATCACTCCTTTCCGCTCGGGATATGCAGACTGACCTTGCTACCTCTTCCCTCTTTCCTATGTAGGACACGACATAGGGACACGACATCCTAGAAAATAGGTCAAGAAAAGGCAGTCATAAATTTCCAACTTGTGTATTTCAAAAGAAGCTTTGACTGGAACACACTCTTTGAAATTTTGAAGGTAGCAGGAGTAAAATATGTGGAATGAAAAATTATATACAAATTGAACATGAACCAGACAGCAATTATAAGAGTCGAAGGCATTGAAAGGAACAGTGATTGGGAAGAGATTAGGACAGGGTTGTAGCCTTTTGTCAATGTTAATCAATCTGTACATTGAGCAAACTTGGAAGGAATGCAATAAAAAACTTGGAAAAGGAATTAAAGTTGAGGATAAGGAAATAAAAACTGTGCGGTTTGCCGAAGACATCGAGATTCTGTCATGGACACCAAAGGATGGGGAAAAGAGCAACTGAACGGAATTGACAGGAGGTTATTAAATAAATATTAAAAAGAGCAAAACAAGGGTAAAGGAATGCAGCGTTAGAAAATCAGGCGATGCTAAAAGTGTTGATTAGTAACGAGGCAAAGTAAAAGTAGTCGATGAATTTTGATATTGAGTAGCTAAAAACTTCTGATGACCTAAATAAAGAATATATAACAGAACGAATGGCGGCAGTTAGAAATGTGAAATTTGTTGACAGCCGATGTTAATTTAAATTTTAGGAAGTCCTCTATGAAGGCATATGTCTGGAATGTACCATTTTACGGAAATGATTGTTTTTCTACTAAGCTGAATATTAAAAGAATACAAAACAAGAAACAGGAGATAAGAACACGTACAATCAATTAAAATATAGGAAGCTTAAACTGAAAATTTTCCAGTGAAACTATAATTTCATTGCCTCAGATACCACTGTAAACGCGAGATAGGAGGTATATTAACGAACTGATCAAAGTAATACGGAACATTTCGTCAACTTGGTCTAGCCATCAGCAAACGTCTGTCAGAAGAAGTGGTATAACTGTAGATAGTAACAAAGAAATAAATAACTGATATCTCACTACTTCCACGGGCTTTTATGTCATCGTCCAGAACATCCGTTGTAGTTGTGCTTGTTATAGTCTTCGGTTGTGATACTAGACTGTTGCAGCTCTCCACGAGAACCTTTCCTGTGGAAACATTTTCATCCCTCAATAAGAAAGGAAACATGTAACCTTTTGAACTTGCTTACTGTATTCGTCTTTCGGTCTCCCTCTCCGATTTTTACCCCACAAACTTCCCTCCATTGTCAAATTGATGTTCCATTGATGTTCTCTTCGTCAAGATATGCCAGATATCCATCCCCACGCTCACCCCCAATTCTTTCAGCACCTCCTCATTAATTGCACAATCCACCCACATAATCTTCAGCATTCGTCTGCAGCACCACATTTCTATCATATTTCTTATCACCCGTTTAACTCCCGTGTGATGTTTTGGAGTTGTTAGGACTAACTTCTGGTTTCAATATGAAACAAGCACTGTTTGCAAGTGATTTCTTGAGGGTGGGCGAAGACGGAAAATGGATCCTTGAGGCAACTAAAGTGGCCAGAATGGCTAAAATAAGGAAGATGAGGAACACACAAACCAAGAATATTACGCAACTGGAGGAATTTAAGAACAACAAAGGTGAATAACAGAGGAAAAATAACTTTAAACTGAAATTACCAAGAATAAAATTTTCTGACATGTTCATTTTATGTAAGAAATAAATAAAATAAAAATTAAAAGCTATTTCAGCTAGAGGTTTGAAATTTTTGGTAATGTTTCAGCTAACATTTGGAGAAAGGTACACTACAATCAGCTTACTATCACCAGAAGGAGAAATACACCACTCTTAGTTATAAAAAAACTGCGTTAGTTTTGGTTGTGTAATATATGTATTTATAAATAAAAAATATTGATGCAACTCAATTGATTGTAGTCTACATTTCAGATAGGTAGGTCATGAATGTATGCACAAAGTTTCAAGCATCTAAGATGAATAGTTTATAGTTTATAAGTTTGTAGACTTCAAACATAGACAGGTAAGAAAAATTTAAATTACTGACCGACGTAACAGTTCATAAAAGAAAGTTGATACCTGTTTAATATTATGCCAAAATCTTCATCCTTACAAACACTTTCATCGTCGTACTAATTCTTTGTATTGAAGGTACACAATATGTAGTTAAAGTCTTATAAACTTGATGAAAATTCTTAGTGGTTTTCCAGCTGTTCACTGGCACGTTACCTTGAGACATCTAAATGTTCGTAACCATTTTTGTACAGTACTATAAATTTAGAAGTAAAAGATTACAATATCATACCAGAATTGGCAATTTTATGGCATGTTGGGAGTGGAAAGTAAGTAGTGGAAAGTAGTGATCCAGTGTACCCTCCGCCATGCACTTAACGGTGGATTGCGGAGTATGTATGTAGACTTAGAATTATCTTAAGCCTCTATATCCTTTATTAGTATTCAAACGCGTTATCCTTCTGTTCTTGGATGAATATTTTCATTGGTTTGTATTACGGTATCTTCGGTTCAAATTAAGGTACGCAGTTCTTTTGACCTAACGACACTCAGCGGATCAAGCTCTTTCATTTGCTCTTTTAAACACTTACACTGATTGATTCTGAAGAAAGCTATGTGCGAACATTCATCTTCATTTCCAATTTTTCCCAACTTTTTTGTCATTCCACTAACGGTGCGAAGTATTCGAACGGGTCCTCTAGTACTTCATATATGTAAAGAATCTACGGAGACTTAAGGGGGTCGGCCTGACCAAACCACTAGGCAGATATCCCGTTTTTTTTTTTTTTTTTTTTTTTTTTTTTTTTTTTTTTTTTATCGGAAAGGTGTTTATGCAATGATTTGTCATTAAATGTTAGAATTCACATAACTCATATATTTCGCCATTCTATCCATCATATATTCGGTTTTAATTAAGGTATAACTTCGTATTAGCCTAACAACATTATATAGATAAAACCCTTTCATTTAAACCCTTAAACACATTCATTGGTTGATTTGGGAGAAAGTAATGAGTGAACAAACAAACAAAAGTTACAAAGTTAGTCGGCCACGCCACTACACCTAACCGATTCTCTTTGCTTTTGTAAATTAATGTTATGAATCCACAGATTTGCCATCAAGTATTGTGTTACAGTTCACCTGAGTGAAATTGTTGTCTCTCCCCTCTGCCTCTGTCTCGACTATTGGAATATTCCGTTATCTTGTTTAGAAATGTTGTTTACCGGCCGGTTGGAGCGCTGCTATAGTTAAAAAAAAATGTACCTGGTGTGAATATTCGGGAGAATACTGCTACCTCGCACAGATTTGTCACCATCTGACATTACAATGTCCTTCTCTTTTACACGTAGGCAATTTTCCATTTGATAAGCGTTTTGTATTACAATAAACAAAACTCAGGGTAAGACACTTGATAAAGTTGGTGTCTATTAACCCTGAACCTGTTTTCATACACATTTTATAATAATAATTGATTTTAAATAATTGTTATTATATGAATATAAGAAAACCACAAGGTTATATAGTATTCTGTATACTGTTACTATCTATAATAAAATATTTTTAATGATAAATATTTAATTTCACTTATTTACAGCCTGCCGCGGTGGCCGAGGTGACTGAGGCGCTCCAGTCACGGTCTGCACGGCCACTACGGTCGGGGGTTCGAATCCCCCCTCGAGCATGGATATTTCTGCCGTCCTAGTTCGTAAGTAGTTCATAAGTAGTTTGTAAGTGTAGGGACTGATGACCCCGTAGTTAAGTCCCATAAGCTTAACAAACATTTGAACATTTGAACTTATTTACACTTCACATAACTGCCTACTAATGGTGCGAAATAATAACACGGGACACCTAGTTACATTTAACCCTATTTGGTACAAGACAGGCAACAGTGTTCATTACGCTCTCCAGTTCACGTTGCGATATTTGTGGGGTGTTTTTTGATGGTCGTTAATGTATGTTCAAATCAAATGTTCGTAAATGTAAGGTACTTAACTACGTTGGCCATCAGCCCCTAGACTTACATACTACTTTATTTTCTCTCTTTCCGTCAGCGTTCTCTTTCCTTCATTAAGTACCAAAAAAAAAACCTTCTAAATAGCTGAGATTGGATTTATTTATTATGTCGTTTCGGCATCTGCCATAATCAGATCTAAAGATGTCTGAACTTGCAAGTAATGTTTAGCCTCCGTAATTAAATCTCTACCTAGTGGGGCATCTACTACAGGTACAGATTCCATTAATGACGCTGATCTTAACTTTGAAAGTTCAGAGGTTTTTAGACCTAATGATGCAAATGCCGAAATACAATTATAGCTATCTAGACGGTATTTTTATTCCTATTAAGAAATTGAAGATCTTGAACTCGTGCGGTAATTTCGTTTCCTTTATACAACTCCTTCCTTAACATCTCTGCCTGCTCTGCGAAGGAATGAGAACGACCGGTGTTTTTCTTTCCTTTTTCTACTTTATCTTTTCCTTTTCTTAAAAAAAAAAAAAAAAAAAAAAAAAAAAAAAAAAAAAAAAAAAAAAAAAAATCTTTCAACCTTCGCCTCGGCCGGAAGTGACGTACGATTGTTTAATAACTGTCCATTATAATATATGCGACATATTTTAATTAATAAATATCAATATGGTAGTCAAAATTCCCCCTCTTGTTTTTATTACTTTAAACTCAGTTGTTATCAATAACGTTTTATATCCACCTACTCCAGTTAGAAGTCACGTGTTAGCGGTGCGGACGCTTTGTTTTATTCCATATATCTCGCGCAGTACCATTTTACAATACCATTGTTAACTTGCGTGTCACGCTCCTTTAAAATATTCCTTAAGAACCTGCAACCACTATAAAACATATTCTGAAGTCGGAATAATGTCAATAAATAGTGTCTTGAAAGAAAGGTATAAGATGAAAATTAACAACAGAAGAACGAGGGCACTGGAATGTAGTTTCATAAAATCAGGTGATGCTGAAGGAATGAGATTAGGTGATGAGACAATAAAAGTATAAGATGAGTTTTATTATTGCGCAGGAAGATAACTTCTGATGGCCGAAGTAAAGAAGATATAAAATGCAGAATGGCTATGGGAAGAAAAACGTTTCTGAATAAGCGAAATTTGTTGACATCCAATATTAGTTTAAATGTTAGGAAGTCCTTTCTGAATACATTTGTCTGGAGTGTAGCATTGTAAGGAACTGAAATGTTGACGATAAGGAGTTCGGACAAAAGGTGATAGAAGCTTTCGAAATGTTGTGCTACAAACGAAGATTATATGGGTAGATCACGTAACTAATGAGGAGGCGCTCAACAGAATTGGGAAGGAAAGCGGTGTCTGGCATATCCTGACTAAGCGAATGGATAGGTTGGTGGGACACATTCTGAGACAGGAATTGTCAGCTTAGCGTTAGAAGGAAGTGTGTGGGGTGAAAATCGTAGGGGGAGGCCGAGGGAGGAAACAGTAAGCAGATTCAAAAGGATGTAGGTTGCCGAACGTATTCTCAGATGAAGGGGTTTCCTATGAGAGAGTATCGTGGAGGGCTGCATCAAACCAGTCTGCGGACCGAAGATCGCAACAATAACAACAGTATTGATATCTGTTCGACGAAATACGACACTCACTTGTGCACGGTCGTCTGCCTCCATATCCCCAATTACGCCGAAAATGTACTTTGCTTCATTATATGTCAGCATACAGGAACAATGTCAGCGAGAATATCGCATTATTAACAGAAGTGAGTACTTTCTTGCCGATTTATAGTGTCACCTATCTTTAAAAAAAATATTCCGTTTCATTGCAAAAAGCTTTTTCATTCCACATATTTCGCATTCATTTTCAACATTTCTAGATCCACCACATTCAAAATTTTCCTTGCCTATTTTTCAATGCAAAACCAGGGCAACTTTACGTGCATGCATTGTAGTGCGAAAATTTTGAGGTGACACTAGTCATTATATTAAACTTCATGCTGCCATACAGGCACGTATTGGGAAGCAATCGAGATCTACAAACACCGCACCAATTTTAATAGGAAAGAGGAGGCTGTTCATTTGGCAGAGTTTGGATTTCTACGTTACAGGAGCGGAATGACAATTGATATTGTCTGTAGATAATATTGGTATTACCAGATACAGTCTTGGAAGCGAAGTTACGTGATGGCTTGTGGTGCCCTCTACATCGCGTATATACACGTCACTTCTTCAAGTTCTGAACGCAGTACGCTACTTTATCTCTGAAAATGTATTCCGCATCGCATCCGAAGATGAACGTTTTACAAATCGACCACGGCCTATCAGTCCAGAGATTTTAAATGAAGAGAGCTAGATTCAAATTTCGACCTTGGTATAAATCTCCACAAAATAGTTCAATCTGAAGATCAAAAAGTGTCCGAATCAAAGAATTTACCAATACTACTACTAATAATGACGATGTTATTAATAACGAGCTTAAACCCGCGGCTCAGCTCGCGTGTTAGTTGATTATGATAGATAATGCGCGAAACGTCAAATCGATTTTTTTAGAGATGTTTTAAAAGAAATTTCTTTTTACTGCTTTATTTATTCTTATATTTCCTTATTCCTATGCTTATCCTTACAGAGAAAGAACTTAACACATTGTAGCACGCATAGACCAAAGATATGGTCTGTGGCATCACGTTTCGCTGTATGTAACCTCCTTGCTATAGAGTCACAAACATCATCGCTGGCCTTCAGTCCGATTTTTTTTAATATTTTGACGACTTTCATACCTTCTACCCCCTTCTAACTCTTGGCATGGAACTGCTATGTGTACAAGGGGAGACTTCGGACAACAATTACACACAGATCATTCGTTTACGTTCTGTGGTTTTCGCTGCAGAGCAAAATATTAACACAGACACGTAGAATTTTATATACACCGATAACGTTCCATCCCAATATACTCCACCATTTAAACATTATCAACCCCGAAGCAACAATGCAACCAATAGAACTAGTTTCAAAGAGTAAATATAATTTTTAAAGAGTAATTATTGTTCCGCGTTTCGCGTTACATTCTTCAAATTACTAAATATCTTTCAGATCGCATAAAACCGTACCTAAAACCTTCCTCAGTTATAAATTAGTAACTGTACAAATATTTAAGTCTCTGCGTCTTGTCGTTCAGACGTGATGAACGTACACCGAACAGACATTCACATTTATTGATATAGATAATAGAATTACCAGTCGTAGTCTCTGATAGTTTCGTACGTAATATCACTGCACGTAAAATGTGCGAATGGTGTCCTTTGGTAAAACAATCCATACTGCATTTTCCTGTTTCCAGAGATCATCAGTAGTGTTTGGCACTCGGTCACAGTTCTACATCCGTAGTTCACCATGTCCCATACATTTTCAACTGGCGACATCCTGTGACACCAAGAAGGCAAGTATTCGTGCTGCATTGAGTGGTCAACATCCACATCTACATCCACAATCCGCAAGCCATCCGACGATATGTGGCGGAGGGTACCTTGAGTACCAGTACCAGTATCGTGTTGTTCGCGGAAAGAAAGATTGTCGGAATGCCTCTGTGTGGGTTCTAATCTCTCTGATTTTATCCTCATGATCTCTTCGCCAGATACACGTAGGAGGGAGAAATATACTGCTAGACTCCTCGGTAAAAGTATATTCTTGAAAATTTGACAAAAGCCCGTACTGAGCGACAGAGCGTCTCTCCTGCAGAGTCTTCCACTGGAGTTGTGTTGTGAAACATGGAATCTGGGGTGTTGAGTCACTCATGTTGGCAAAAGTGATCAAGGTGCGGTGATCACGCACCAATTCCGGTTGGACCTGATAGCACACCACACCATAGGCTTCATGTTTGTGCTGTATGTGTATCACTCTGTCTGTGACGAAATAAAATACTGTTCTCATTAAAAAAAGAAAGAAAGAAAGAAAGAAAGACCCTGCACCCGTCCGAAAACATCATAAATTAAATGATCGTATGGCTTTTCGTGGCTGGGATATCCTCATGGGGGTTAGGGGTTCGGCTGCCTACTGCAAGTCGTTTTCTTTTCTTTTCTTCTTCTTTTTTTTATTTTATTTTATTATTTTTTTGCGCCGCTTTGGCGACTTGCGTGTCGATGATGATGATGAGGGCAAACACACAATAACCAGTGCCCTGCCGGAAATCTAACCCGGGCCTCTTCCATCGGCGGTCAGCGACGCTGCAACTGAGCTACGTAGGCGGTCCCCCCCCCCCCCACCCAAAAAAAAAAAAAAAAAAAAAAAAAAAGGAGAATCTGCTTTTATTCAGATACGAAGCGTTTCGCCCTGTTATGGTATCTTCCGATGTCTAACGAAGAAGAAAGAGGATAACTAGTACATGAAAGACAATTATCTGTTGTTGTTATGGTCTTCAGTCCGGGGACTGGTGTGATGCAGCTCTCCACCCTACTCTATCCTGAGCAAGCCTTTTCATCTCCTCATAAGAACGGCAACCCACATCCACTTGAATCTGCTTACTATACGCGTCTCTTGGTCTCCCTCTGTGATTTTTACCCCACACACTTCCCTCCAATGCTAAATTTACGATTCCTGGATGTCTAAGAATGTGTCCCACCAAGCGATCCCTTCTTTTAGTCAGGGTATGCCAAAAATTCCTTTTCTCACCAATTCTGTTCAGTACCTCTTCATTAGTTATGCGATCTACCCACCTAATCTTCAGCATTCTTCTGTAGCACCACATTTCAAAAGCCTCTATTCTCTTCCTGTCCGCACTGCTTATCGTCTATGTTTCACTCCCGTACAAGGCAACACTCCACACAAATACCTTCAGAAAAGACTTCCTTATCCTTAAATTAATATTCGATGTTAGGAAATTTCTCTTTTTCAAAAATGCTTTTCTTCCCATTGCCATTCTGCATTTTATATCGTCTGTACTGCGACCATCACATGTTATTTTACTACCCAAGTAACAAAACTCATCTACCACCTTCATAGACAATATCTACAAGATTCAAATTCAAATAATTAAAATAATATTTGGTTAAAAACAATGAGATCAGTACTAAAGGATTGTAATATCTGTAGAAATAATGTTTTGCGTACTCCATGAGAATGTGCCTCGGTTACACAATGGCAGAGTGCCAGACTATAAATCGAAAGGTACTAGGATTTTTATCTGTCACTTTCCACTCTTTCACCTCTGGCAGTGTTGCTAATGTGAAAAATACCGTGTAGTACCGTGGTTCGAAACCCACCTTAAACTGTAGGTCCCCCTATAACTGGCTGGATAAGTGAGGTCGGGGGAAGGCAACGGTATACCATCTCCAAACAGGACCATGCCTAGCACAGCACTGTGGTGTTCAAACCAATCTTCGGATTGTTGACTGCTTTACCTTTTTTTTACTCTATGATAGAGGGTGTTTTCATTAAAATGCAAATTGCAGCGATATGGTATCATAAACGGACAATAATAATGATATCCCTGGAGCTGCGGTAGCATTGGCTGTTAAAATGGCTACTGTGCTAAGCTGAGCAGACTATTGAAATAAATTTTTATTATGACATTTACCTTGCATTATGTCCCTGCAGCACGGAGGTATTCAACTTGTTAACATTAAATGCGTCAGCAATGGTACTGCCTGGCGCAGCGTTGAAATATGTGCTGAGAGGAACGCCCAAATAATGTGTACGCTCCACAACACTGAAGGTGTCGGGTCGATCCTGTAACAGACATGTAAATTTAAATATGGACACTATTTACGTAATTAACCAATATCACGTGAAACTGAATGATTGCAGAGGTAAAGAACAGAAACATTATTAAAAAGGTACCATACGGGTTAAATGCTCGGAAAAGGGAGAGAATTTCTTCATCTGCTCTTTTGTTAACAGATGTTCACCTGGACAATCAAGTCATTTAAGCTTATCAGCATACTGTGGCTGTTTATTAGATTTATCGTTGTGTGGTTGAGTTTGTTGAGTATTTGTTGGACGAGGACAGAAAGTTTGTACATTGGTTTCGAAATAACTTAGCTGTATTGTATGTCAACGTTCCTAGAAATGGGAGCGCACTTCGTATTTTTCCGTCAACTAACTTCGCGGGTGTGTTCTCTGCTCTTGACTGACCCTGATACGCTTCCTATATAGTTGGTTGGCCGAGGAACGGCTGCAACCATTTATGGGCTTCATGGCAGAGAGTACTGAGCTCATTCTTTATCAGTCCATCAGAAAATTTGAACTCGAAGGTCCGAATTCTGACATATCTGTAAAAAGTTTTGCTTGTGTCTTGTAGGATGACAAGATGTGAGTGAATTATTGAAGCAGTGGTTGGTGGCTTCCTAACCATGTTGAAATCTATTTTATTTTCCACAAACTGTGGAGATATATGTCAAGATAATTCAAAACGCCATACGTATCCATTTATTTATGAGTGCAGAATAGCTTTGGATGAAGGCTGTGAAATTCACCAACCACGTAGGTTGCCTTGGAAAATAACTAAAAACTCGTCGACATATCTCCTATAAAACCGAATCTTGTTTCACAATATAGTTTTTATTTGGGAAGTATTCGCACTCAATATTGTTGACGTAAACGTCTGCTAAGAAGCCCAGTAAACAATGCCCCTCTGCAAAATCAGCCATTTGCTTATATAACTTATTCCCAAAAGGAAAATAACTGTGGGCTGTGAGTAATTCCAACAACATCACATCGTCTGTGATGAAATTTACTTTTTATGTTTAGACTACTCTGGATGATGTTATCAGTTTCTTAAAGGGCAACATTGGTATATAAATTTCGGATATCTAATAATAGTAGTTGACTGTCCTCTGGAAGAATCGATCTGTAGTAATTCAAGAATGTGCTGACGATTACAGACAGAGAAACTTCTATCGAACTATAATCTGCCTGTTAATAATTTGGGTAAAAATGCTAAGGTGTCTAGGGCTACCTATCTCGTAAACTACCAAATGCGCTGAGTATCCGTCTTTATGCGTTTCAATCTGGACACGCAGGGAGGGCGCTTTAGGACTCATGAATTTCATCTTTTCCGTGGGTATTTTGTAAAGGCAACCGTCAAGGAATGGCTTTACCGTCTTATCATATGCTAATTTTTCGTCGGAATCAATATTACCGATGTCGTTTCCATTAAAGAAAGCCTTAATTTCGACTTTGTGGTCACTCTTATAAAGAATAACCCCCCATATTTCACTTATCTGCTCGTACAATTATTATAAGCCGAAGTTTCTCACCTTCACACGTATAGGATTTGCCTAAGGCAATTTTCGAGCGCGCAAAAACACTTACCTATTGCCTATCGGTAAGGTGTTGTTTAACTTGGTACTTTAATTGTTTATTCAACATGGCCATCTTCCTTGAATCAAATTTATGTTAATCAGGTTTGCTGTGGAATCTGCAAAAGAGAAGCCATTTTTTAAATTTAATTTCAGACTGGTTAATACTCTGTTCCGTGTAGCATGTTTCTGGACGTTTGTCAAAAGAGAAGCCATTTTTTTAATTTAATTTCATACTGGTTCATAATCTGTTCCGTGTAGCATGCTTCTGGACATTCGTCAAAGGGAGGCAGAGAAGTGGTCAAAGCTCCTCTTTATCGAGGAAAAATTACAACTGTAAGAACGCAGCATTTATATGATGGGCTCGATGTTTTCAAAATTACTGCTTATCACCCTGGCACATGTGAGGCCCCATCTATCATGTAAAAAAACAAATGAGACCAAATAAAGGGTTTATGTTTTTACAGTACTGCCCCAAATGCGTAATGCAGTAATAAATAGCGACTAACTACACCCCTGATAGAGTACGATGTGTTCCACTGTTTCACAGTTCCGCCAGAGCCTAGGAGAACATGTATCTGTCCTACAATGCCGTTCGGATTAGACGACGTTGTTCTCGGGGCTTTGTGTAGATGTGGGCGGTGCGAATTGACCCATCTCGTCGTATTCTGCGTTCTTCCGTGAACCATTCTAACCACAGACGTTGGACTCCTCAAACACTTCCAACACCATGTCCGTTATTCTCTCTCTTTGAAACTCACTGACCTGCCGACACGGTTCTCGCATATAAGTCTGAGAGTCATCCAGCACTTAGCTCAACTCACATCAATTCACTGTCTTTAATTTATAGCAAAGAGAGGCAAGTACAATTTACTACAATGACTTATTACTTTACGATGTCGATGCTGAGGCCGCCGGCCGACAAGGTTCAAATACTAATCACTTCTTCATAATATACAGATGTACATGACCAGAGACTATGAACACACTATCTCTAGTCTTTGAAGGTGTTCTTTCTCAACATGATTCTACAGTCACTATTAATAACAGTAAAAGAATAACAGCATTGATGACAATCAAATGTTCAAATGTTTGTAGGGCTTACGGGACTTAACTTCGGGAGTTATCAGTCTCTAAAAACTACTTATGAACTAGCTTATACTAAAGACGCCACAAACATCCAAGCCCGAGGGAGGATTCGAACCTTCGACCACAGCGGCCGTGCATACCGTAATTGGCACGCCGCAAACCTCTCGGCCACCGCTGCCGGCACTGTTAATAATAATAATAATAATAATAATAATAATAACAATAGTGCTGGAAATATCATATAATGAAAGGTTGTAAAAAAGAAAAAGTAAATAAGTTTAACACTAACTCAGAATTTGAAAAATAAACTTACTATAAGACCATATCTATCGGACTTTTATAACTTTTTATATTTGCGGTACATGAAGGTCAAATAGTAATCACGCAAAGCCATTTGACAG
Organism: Locusta migratoria; assembly: GCA_026315105.1. Lineage (NCBI taxonomy): Eukaryota > Metazoa > Arthropoda > Insecta > Orthoptera > Acrididae > Locusta > Locusta migratoria. The sequence goes on along the minus strand of CM048745.1, from coordinate 710,209,445 downwards.
AACTCTAAACATTCTTCATAAACAATGAAAAATTTGTTAGGATGCCAGTTATAAAATTTGTCAGCGCAGATGATTCGGCAGCGCGATAGATTGTCAATTACCTTAACATTTGTCTGGTGGTTGGAATCCGGCAATTATTTTATTTTCGCTGTGAGCTTATTCATCACCAGCTGTCCTCTCGAACGTTTGGTAAAATGCGCAAGTATGTGTGATGCACTTCCAAACTATAAACTTTGTGAAGAAGGTGAAAAATTCGTCAACGTAATTAAAGTTTACATTGCATTTAACTTATCGAGGAAAAATTACGACTGTAAGAACGCGGCATTTATATGATGGGCTCGATGTTATCAAAATTACTGCTTATCACCCTGGCACATCTGAGGCCCCATCTATCATGTAAAACAACAAAAGAGACCAAATAAAGGGTTTATGTTTTACAGTACTGCCCCAAAAGCGTAATTTGTGATATTTTATTAAATGTAAAGCCGGCATTTTTAACAACGTTTTGTACAACCTGTCGTAATAAAGTTCGCTGTATAGTCCTGTAACATTAAAGCTGATGAACTATGAACTACAGTTAGCTTACTGTACTTCCTCACCTCCCTTAATTATCCACCGCTGAGCTCTACGATACATATGTTCAAAAATTTGCACGAAGTCTTCATTTTGGATAGTGTTCAGAGGCCTCGTACGTTGCGTCATGTGTCAGGAATATTGTCAAATCTCTCTCTCTCTCTCTCTCTCTTTCAGAGTCAATTTGAGTCGAGGGAATAGTAAGAATTCTATAGAATTGAAATTCGGCGACTATGGAAGCTGTTCAAATTGCGCCATCCCCTTCATTTTTGCCGGGAATTGTTTGACAATATTGGCTGCATATGGGGGACCGTTGTCGTTACAGGATTATTTACAGAAATTTATTGTTAGAGGTTGAATATTACAGAAAATTAAGGACAAAAATTCCCGAATTTTTAAGAAAAAGTAGTGCTTAGATGGATGTTAGTATATATGGTAACCTTTGAATACAATTGGTTAGAGAATTAGGACACAATGAGGAAGAAAACAAAAAAGTTGGGAGACGAATTACCCAGACCATGTTAATTTGATCGGGAAACTACTAAGCTACCAGTATAAGTGAAATGCCAGAATCGCAATTTTTATCTTTTATTTATTTAAGACGAACGGTTTCAACACTCAGTGGTGTCATCTTCTGATCTCCTACTGTTGGTATTTAATTGCTTATTAAAGCGCCCCGCATCAAATTTGGTAGGTGTTCTGGTTGATAGATATAAAATCTTTTGCTGTTGAATACTAAGATATAAAATGGATAGCTGGTCAAAATTAAAACAGAAAAATAGACAATAAAAGAACCGCTATAGTGCACATTTCTGGCTGTTCCGAAAGAACAGACGTCACTTGTGATCCTGCAGTTGTTATTGTTTCATATTCACAGAATATATAACATCGACTGTGGATGGGCAAAGCTGAAAATGTGTACCCACACGGGATTGCAACCCGGGTTTCCTGCTTTTTAGGCAGTTGCGCTGACCCCTACATCACGGAGGACACAGTTATCACCGCCCCTACAATGACTACCTAGGAACCCCTCCCTTAGGATACAAATTTCCAGCTTCACTCTGCCCACAGTACTCAAACTCTTAGTTATTAAACTAATTCCCGTTAGAGTAAGGGCCGGGTTCGTACCCAGGTTTGGTACACATTTGCAGCTTTGGCCATTCGCAGTTGATGTCATATATTCTTTGAATGTGAAACAATAACAACTGCAGGATTAGAAGTGAGTCTGTTCTTTCGGAACAGACGCCACACACACACACACACACACACACACACACACACACACACACACACACACACACATATATATATATATATATATATATATATATATATATATATATATAATATGCCGGTGACGGTTAATGATCCTTTCGTTATTGGGGGAGGGTGGGCATGTTTGTGGCCCTTACTCTTACGGGAATTAGTTTCATAACTACGAGTTTGAGTAATGTGGGCAAGGTGAAGCTGGGAATTTGTATATGACAGGAGGCATACTAGGTAGTCCTTGCAAGTGCGGTGATCACTGTGTCCCCAGTGTTGTAGGAGTCAACGCAACTGCCTAAGGAGACCCGGGTTCGAATCCCGGCTGGATAAAAAAATGTTCAAATGTTTGTAAATCTTATGGGACTTAACTACGGGGTCATCAGTCCCCAAACTTACACACTACGTATGAACTACTTACGAACTAGGACGGCACAAATATCCATGCCCGAGAGGGGATTCGAACCCCCGACCGTAGTGGCCGTGCAGACCGTGACTGAAGCGCCTCAGTCCCCTCGGCCACCGCGGCCGGCGGCTGGATAAACACTTTCAGCTTTGCCCATTCGCAGTTGATGTCATATATTCTGTGAATATGAAGTTATTTATAAGACTCTGCAAAATTTCAGATTCTATTTTCTCGATAATTTTTGCGACGCATCTAATGGCTCTGGATTATTATTTTAGGCTAGAAATTTACGATCCACAAATACAAAAATTACAAAAGTATTCTCATTGTTAGTGTCAGTTCTCTATGGGCTGAAAAATAACAAAACCTCAAATGCACCTAAAATTTAAGTATCCCAGACGTCTGTCTAAGTGAGGAAACTATTACGTAAGATCAAAAGACAATGAGACTAATGTTATCTGTTAGTGCACGTGCCGTATAAAGAGAGAGACTGGACTAGTTTCAGGAAATGAGATTCCGTATTCCGGTGGCAGCGAGGACTCGGCTAGTGGTGGCTTTGTATAAACTGCCGGAACGACGGTGGAGGAGAGACGTTCGCCGCAACGTCCCGTGAAGCAGATAAGGCAGGCGCCGGCCCTGAAGAACACCGCGGCCTTCTGCATGCGCGACCCCCTGCTGGCGCCGTGACACGGGCACTGCATGATAGCGCGACACACTCCAGTACTGCATCGCCGTAGCTCGTGCGGCAGCCGGGAGCACCGTGTCCAGCATCGTAACTGCGACTTCACTGCCACGGGCCATCGAACAAGTAACGCTTGCGTATTCAGACTACTTTAAGGGGATACGCAATCGCATTTTGGGTTAAGAATTTGATTTTCGTTTTATTCTCTTTTTAATTACGCCAAGTTTTCTATTTAAATGACATATCTAGATAGCACTACTAGAGTTATACCTGTTTCATTTTTAAATGTTTCTGAGAGGCACTTGACGGGTAAAATAAAAGGCTACGGACATTACGCGTGTTCTTTGAGTTAACAAAAGCGTTTGATTGTGTTGATCACAAAATATTGTTTCAGAAGTTCGAACATTATGGAGTACGAGGAGTAGCTCACAACTGGTTCACTTCTTACTTTAATAATAGACAACAAAAGGTAATTCTCCGCAGTGTTGGAAATGGCCATGACGTAAATCCCAATGGGGCACAGTTAACTGTGGTGTGCCCCACGGTTCTGTTTTCGGACCATTGCTGTTTCTTAATATTCTTCACAGGTTTGCTGCCGGATGAAAACGTCAACTGGACACAATATTTCGACGGTCCACTTGGCTTCCATCCTCAGGTGATCCGGCAGCAAACCCGTAAAGAATATTATGAATCATTACGCCGGGAAAGCCTACGTAGTCACATTGGTGTTTCTTATTCCTGTAAATGATATGCCTTCGAGTATAACAGGTGACTGTAAAATATTTTTGTTTGCTGATGATACAAGCTTGGCAGTGAAGAAGTTGTTCGTAACATTGACACAGTATCAAATAATGCAGTTCAAGAGATACGTTCATGGCTTGTAGATAACAAGTTGATGTTAAATCACAGTAAAACCAGTTTTTACAATTTGTAACATATAACTCGACGAAAGCTGACATTCTGATTACACATAATGGGCATGTGATAAGTGAGCCTGAACAGTTTAAATTTGTAGGTGGAAAGCCCATGTTCAGGAGCTTGTTCCTAAACTAAATTTTGCTTTATTTACCATTAGAACAATATCTGAAATAAGTGATTTGTCAACACGAAAAGTAGTCCACAACGCTTACTTTCACTCACTTATGACGTACAACGTTATTTTTTGGTGTAGCTCGACTGAAACACAAAGGATATTTTTGGCTCAGAAACGGGCGCTTCGAGCAATGTGTGGTGTAAGTTCACGAACTTCATTTCCACCCCTTTTTAGTAGTCTGGGAATTTTCACACTGGCATCAGAATACCTATTTTCTTTAATGTCGTTTGTTGTTAATAATATCAGCTTATCGCCACGAGTTGGTAGCTTTCACTCGGTGAATACTGAACAGAAGTGGAATCTACATTTGCATCACACCATCTTGACACTTGTAAATAAAGGTGTGCAGTATTCTGCAGCATCCATTTTCAATAAGCTGCCACAAGAACTAAAACTCTTAGCACTAACCCACAAGCTTTAAAATTTAAATTGAAGAGTTACCTCACGGCTCACTCCTTTTATTCTGTCGAGGAACTCCTAGAAAATTAATAAATTAACCGAATTCATTTTTTTCTTTATTGATTATTTTCACTTAGTCTTAAGTGTGTCTAGCGCATAGGAGTACTTAAAAATTTTCTATTTCCATTCTTGTGTTAAACTTTTTGTACTGACTTGTTCCATGACCATCGAGTCTTACTCAATTAAGTCCTGCAGAACAGAAAACCATATTATTATTAGATCGGGTAATGCGCTTTAGTTATACGCGTCTCGAATGGCGGACTATAAACTTTTTGGCAGCACATTTATATAACACGAATTCAAATATCCCGCTTTCCAGCGACTCTTTACACACTGTTTGTCCGATAATGTGTCTATTTGGCTTCATCTAGTTGCTCTTTGTGAGAACGGATTGCTTATAAACAGTGTGCTATATCACAGGGATAAAACTAGATGATGAGGAAACCTTGGATGACAAAGGCAGATTGACTGAGTCCATGATAAACCACATTAAAACTTTGTAAGACCGTGGAGTCAGGGAAAAATACAGGCGATCTTGAAGAAATGAGGAGAACTCTATGGGCTTTGTGTTTCCAAACCACATCCACAGATGAGCATTCAGAACATGGTTTATGCCACAAAGGTGAAAAGAGCTGGTGTAAACACAAAAGGGGACTAACAACTGAAGATAAATAAATTCACCTCCACCGTCTACCAATACCATAATCGAAGAAAAAAAGCCCATTTTCAAAGATCTGGAGGACAGAAGTCTTCTGATGAAATGTCTTCACGGAAACTCGCAGAACTTCAACGAATGCTCGAATAGTGTGATGTGGCATCGTCTCCCAAAAACATTGTTTGTCGGTATTAATACATTACATTTTGGTGTGTATGATTAGTGGCAACATTCAATCTTGGGAAGTTAGGTTTGCGTGTTGGCTTCCACATAGTAGTGCTATGTTGACTTTAAATCAGCACAAACTAAGTCGTGTTGACAGTATAATCAAGACATTAGTGAAAAAAGCAAGTCAGGTGCAGAGGGTTACAAAAGAAGACTTGAAGATGATTATGAAAACTGTGAATGAGGTATTAACTATTCATCAACAATGTTTTTTTTCTTTTCCATTTCCCGTAAGATTACTTTGTACTTCTCCTACCAACATTATCTCATGCATTGCTGAAACGAGAAATCTGAATTTTTTATGACTTTGTGAATTGGGTTTCTTTTACAAACTAAAACACTGATTTTGTAATTACTTGGTTTACATAAGACTTAGGGGCGGTAATCCAGAAAAAAGTGATGGAAAATTTTTACTTTGACATAAATGTAAAATATCTCTGTAAGAAAATACTTTGACAATAAACTGTTCTATCAGTACTGCTGTAACAAATCAATCCACATACAGTAAAATTTTTATCATCTCCAGTACTTTGTGGGAAATGTTACCTATAGGAAGCATATTTTAACATTGCGGGGATAGGCGGTTCCGTATCCCCTTAAAAAGATAGAAATACATGCATAAATGACTAAGATTTAAGCTGGAAAAAACGTACTTCGAGATACACAGCGAGATAGCATTTAGATTTTTTTCTTTGTGCATATGTCAGCAGTACAGCTCTATCGACTTCCATTTGTTTTCTGAAGAATGTGGTTCGCGTCATTAATTTTATGCTGGTGTGAAATAATTTTCTGAGAATTAGATACATTAAAATTTGTTGACAAAGGACAGCATAACGTTAAGATAAAATATGTCATTAAAATAATATGAATATTGTGTTTTATGTTGCATATCTTAACCCTAGAAGGGTCGGGCTTTGTCTGTGAGACCCAGTAGTTTCTATTTCACTGTTTCTCACTGATTTGACAAGAGCGCTCTGCTAGATTCCTGAAACATCCGTAAGAACACGTTCAGATCATGAATAAGGTTTTTCATAGTTTACTTATTATTTGGCAGTCCTTCAGAAAGCGCGCGGGTCTGTCAGACCCAGCCCGGCCGTTCACATTACTAATTTCTACTAGCGCGAGCCGATTTTCTATGCGGTGTTTCATTCATATTATAGTTACTTTGTGAACTATTTGTGATTTCCTAACACCAAATTATCGTTGTGAATTGATTACAATAGAAAATGCCAAGAGAATGTCAATTTGCAAAATTTTATACAATTGTGAGAGATGAAAACTGACGATTCTTACACGGACCCAGACTTCGAAATAAACAGTGATCATGACAGCAATAGTGAAATCAGTGCGGATGAAGGGAAATATGCTACAAGTGCAAGAAGAGCAAAACGAAATGCTTCTGCAAAATTTGCAAGGTATGGTTATGCTCGGAGTATGCAGAAATGGTTTTCGCTGGCTGTTCCGAATAATAATCATTTTAGAGGACTGTATCACACAAACTATTCATTATATTCACAATTTCTGTTTATATAACGAAAATTCAACATGTCTGGTTCTCAGTTCTACAAATTATTCTCATTTATAATTATATTTCAATCCAATCTACTTGCATTTCAAGTGCACTTACATTTATTACTACAAGGAAGGAGGGTTTTTACTTTTTTTTTACATTAAATGTTGTGAAATTCATACAGTGAAAATGTCCTTACAGCATTTAGTAGGACCTAAACAAAATAAAACGCATCATTTTATATGAATATACTGTTTTGCACTTGGTATGTTTTAATTATTTGGTGCCACAGGCCCAGGGCAACCGTTCCCGAAACTATTTTTCGACCGACCGTTCTAGGGTTAAAATATTAACAATGTTGATATAAAACCTTATTTGAGCTTTCTTTATCACACGTACTGATGGGACACATTGACCCAAGCTCCCCCGGGGCACGATGAGCCGTGGTTTATTGAGCCCCAAATGATACACCAGAGAAAAATTTATTGAAAGTCACAAAGATGCCAATAAGAAGGCCAATTGGAAGATTCATGACCAGGAATCTGATGAAGAAAATAATGAGGTTTATTATGAAGACAGCAAAGACAAACTGATGAGTCTGGTGGATATGAATATAACTTCGAGTAATTGGACAAATTATAAGAAACAGGTGCTTTCTTTTTCACCAAATTCGAACTTAAAAACAAAATGTAAGTTTACTATGCGGCGAATTTCAGAAACGAAAGGGAAACTCAGGAGACTATCAGGTATCACTTATGAGAAGAAGTGAAGAAACGGAAAGCGAAGTCTTCTTTTCCCCTACGGTAAAGAATGGAAAATTTGTTCCACCTAGCATTTGTTCCTGTACATGCTTCCAAAATCTATTAATGGTTGTGTGACAAAGAGACAGCATCGTATTTAAAATTTAGAATCAGCTTCCAGGCCACCTATGTTCGGTAGTTTCAGAGAAGACACTATTCTTTGACTAAAGGATTAATTATATGATGTGTAAGAGAAATGTATGTAAACATTTGTTTAAATATGCATTTGATATTTACTTTGTACGATGAACAGGTTCTTATAAGCAGGTTCACTGTACCCCACATGTGGGGCACTATTAACCATTTACCAATTTTTCTTCAAAGGCATGTAGTCTGAAATTACTTATACAGCAATCATAAAGACCATTCGATACTTCGATGATTAAATGGTAAAAACTGAAAACCCCATTCCTGTGATAGTGTGAAATATTTTTTATAGTTCAATGTGCCGCACTCGCCCCTAGTGATTAAGTTATTCAGTGCGACTACACTATACAAACATTATGTCATAAGCTACATTCTCTTTTGTTTCTGGCTTTGTTTAACTTATACTACCGGCGTAACACCTGAGATAATTATGTATGCGTTGTATAAAGTTTTTCACTTAGGATACAGAGTGTACAATTTGGCGAAACGAGATGATGTACGAAGGAACAATGTCAAAATTGGTAAACCGCACGAATATTAATCAGATTACTTACCAATATGGTACTGATTACAGATTAGTGATTTATATATTTGTCCTATACCTGATCATGCTCCTAAGCTCGGGGAGGAATAATTAACTTAGAACCAAGAACAAGGAGCCAAGTGGGAAGATTTGTTCCTTGCAATCACTGTTCCACAAAATAATCTTTGTTATACACGCGTTGCTGCCAACTTAACTGTACTATGTCCATAACCTTCGCGTAACAGCAAAAAGTAAGATGATGAAATTTTATCGAAGTCAGATGAACGTTATTACAGGGCATAAAATACGAACAAACTAACAAGTTACATTTGATTATGTTACCTAGGTTTCACTGTCGTAAAGGACACCTTCTTCAGACAATGTGAGATAAAGGGTTAAAAATTACATGTCAGGAGTTAAAAGAAATTAAAAGTATATAAACATATCTGTCGTGGTCAGATAGCCATACCAAAAATAGGAAAACCAGCACAGTCACTAAGGGCCACATGAATCCGCTGCTACTGTTGGAAGATTCATGCAGCACTTAGTGACTAGGCTGACCACGGCAGATATGTTATTCTAATTTTTGTAAGTTTTGAATATATATGCCGTGGTCAGCACAGTCACTAACTGCTGCATTAAGCTTTCAACAGTAGCAGCGGATTCATGTACCCCTTAGTGACTGTGCTGGTTTTCCTATTTTTGGTATGACTATTCTTCCGTTAGTCCATCTCCTCCTTTCACTTCTCTCTATTCACCTGCTCCACCCCCTTCTCCACCTGTCTCTTTGTCAATTTGCGCCTCCCCTCTCTTCATCTCCTTTCATCTGTCTGTCACCATCTTCCCCCGTCTAATTGTCCCTCCTTCCCTTTCTGTCCGTTTCCTCCTCCACCTACTCCTCTCAATCCTATATATGAAAACATATGCACAAAGTTTCATGGTGACTGTTCAAACGGTGTCAAAGTCGCAAGGTACCGCCATGAAAAATTCACTGACTTGCAGATTATAAAAATCTCCTTCATGAAAACATAGATTTATGTGCTATCTTAGAGACCAGTGAGACAAATTTTAATGTTTGTTGTAACTTATCCCCCGCCATGCTCCTAGGGAGATTTACGAAAGGAAGTCAACGTATTAATTCGGGGTTTATGCTATCTTTATTCCACATTTCATTCAATTCCGTCAGGCCGTTTCAGCGTCAAGAATAACAAACCCATTAAACCACTGTAAGGTACACTCCGCCATGCAGCGTACGGTGGCTTACGAAAGGTAGCCCACGTAGTAATGCGGGTATAGGCTTCTCCATTCCATATTTCATTCAAATCTGTCCATTCCTTTCAGCATGAAGGCATAGGAACCATATTAACCTATTGTAAGGTACCCTCTGCCTTCCAACATACGGTGGCTTACTATAGCTAGCCCATTATTAATCAGTGTATAAGCTACCACTGTTGCAAATGTCATTCATCCAGCCACTTCAGCGTGAAGGCGTAAGAACCTAATTAACTAACTGTAAAGCGCCCTCCACCATGCAGCAAACGAAGTTACATTTAGTATGCCTATAAACTTCGCGCGAGTGCAAGCAATGAGTTGACCATGTTTTATCACAATCGGATGTAGGTATGGACGTGCGTAAAATACGAAGAAACAGACAAACAAACATTAATATTTATATTCTGGATTTATTCAATAAAGAACATGAAATGTATTTAAACTCATAATTAAGACTTTAAAACATCCAAAACCAAGGTTGAATGAAGATAAAAGCAATAACTTTCAGATACGAGTAATCTGAAACTACGGTGCAGAAAATAACTTTAAGGAATTTACATAAAATGCTTCTTTTAAGAAAAATGTAAACAATGAGGCATAAGCATCAACCTGGAAGAGACCAGAAATATTAAATTATTAGTTACATGCCTAGAATATGTACAAGTTTAAACCAGAAATATCCTTGGTAACAATTTTTCTGGCGTGCAGGATATTTGAAGTGAGTCGAGATACACAGATAACCCAGAAACGCTGCAAACGTCTTCCACAACCTCTTGCAGTAACGGTAAGATATAAAGCCGGAAATAGCTTCAGGACTCACACGATAGAACAAAAAGGCCATCTGGGTAATACTGTGCCTAAACGGTATCCAGATATTACGATACAAATTCCACAGCCACGGACATGATCAGTGGCAAAATATTTTGTTTGATTCGAGATACGAAAAATTACACATGATGGAAGAAGCCAAAACAGGTGCCTTGTAATTTAGGAGTGGAAACAATGTGTACAACTGCTGGAAGTTGTATATGATACTGAATGAGGTGATGGCACGAATAAAATTGCCATCATTGATTGAATCAATGGATGGAAAAATATTCCACGAACATAAAATAGAGAATATCAACTGAAAGACGGGAAGAGAGAGATAGTTGATATACATCACACGAGCTCTTCACTATTACCGTTGAACATATGCTATCATAGGAAAGAAATAATAATAACAGTAAAAATATGTGCTTCACTTACTGATGGTAAGGTTAAAGCTGTTAATAATCCTGAAAACTGTTGAAAATATAAGTAAAATTGTAGAAAAGAAGATCTTCATAATATGATTGCTATGAGAAAATAACGCATCTCTACAAATTACAAGACAGGGCCCATCTCATTCCATACTCCAACATCATCCGACATCCAGTACAGAATAATATGACTGGACTCTACCCCTTAATATTTCTTCCTTCTTTTCACTCTCATTTTTGATAAAAGATCTTTCACTCTAGTTTTGAGTGCAGTACACAATATCCAGAAAATTGTGCCAAATTGAGAGAACACAGCATTTTCACGAGTTGACTGAAAGTCAGTCACTAGAAAAGGTATGCATAAATCTGTCGAAAAAGGTGGCAGACATAAGTAAAAATATACCGTATTGCATCGCCACATTCTAAAATCTTGTCAAATGTTGAAATGTTTGTAATTCTATTGCACCAAACTACTTTGGTCATCATTCCCTAGACTTACAAACTACTTAAAATAAGTTAAACTCACCTAAGGACAACACACACGTCCATACTGGGGAAGAATTCGAACCTCCGACGAGGTTAGTCCCACGCGGCTAAAATTTTCTTCTGGTACTTATTACAACCTACAGATGACGAAATTAATAAAGCCATGATTATATTACAACCAATCTTTTACACTCCTTAAACAGTTACTATTAATGGATAATTGATGTAACTGATTTTCTTTGAAATTATAAAAACCAAAATATAACAACAAAAGTATGATCACAAAAGTAAGTGACAAAGTGCATGAGTGAGGTCCAGTATACCTATGTCATGATTTCTATCACAGAAAGATTTTGGGTTTCTTGGAAATCATAATGAGCTTGAGGAGTTAGTTCATCATATAAAATCTAACATACTACCTAAATTATCATCGTATTATGTCGAAATCAGAGTCACAAGAGAGAAAGGATAACAGTGAAACTTTTAGTCGAATCTTTTACTGTCAATCACCCCAAGAACGTCCCCTACACAGCTCATGTTTTACTTAAATTTGTTATCCGAAGTTTTCGGAATATAAGTGTAATTCAACGACTGATTAAGGAAGCCCTGCAGAAACTTGTAGCGGTATGTGCTTACTTCACTGGGTTCTTGTACTGCATTGAGTTCATAATGATATAGGTTAATACGTGACCTATTTTTTAAAATCAAAAATACATTATATACGACCAGATAAATGGTATCCACGTCGGGAATACGTATAATAAGCAAATTTTACATTTAGTCAAAATTAGTATAATAATTTTAGGTTCTGAGGATATCTTGTTTAATTCTTGATTTTTAATTCTGGTCCTCCACCACAAGTCTTTATTTCCTTCCCGTTTCCTTCCATCAATTAATTCTTCTTCGATCACGATGTGTTCCTTATATTGTAATGTAACATACACCGCAAAATTCAGTATGAGAATAAGTTAATCCTCTGCAGAGAAGCTACGACGACATGAACTAACAAAAGGGTGTTAGGACAGCTTCACTTACAGACAGAAGATCTTATAGTACGTACGTTTACTGCTACAACGAAGCACTGAGTGCCCTTTAGCACTGAAAGTTGCGGCTATCCCCCGTCAACACGTCAATGTCCGTAGCTCCATATTAGATGCTTCCCGAAAGAAGCACTTGCAGCTTATTGCGATTCTATTCAATATTTCCTTTTGGGTTAATCTCTTCATTATATATATTTAGAGATTTCAATAAAATATGAGACATAAATTAGGTTAAGAGCATTAAGCTGTGGAAAATAATCTGTAATTGAGTTACTGATTCAATTTGATTGTGTAAGCAGATGGAAACTAGGGGTAATTACGAAGAAAATTAAGTAACCTTAATTATGGCTAATTGTAAAGAGAACATCATAATTGTTGAAAAGTACTAAATGATTAATCAACATAGTAACTGCTCTTTTTCTTTAGAAATGAATAACCAGACGAAAGATCAAGTATTTAAGGAGAAGAACAAACTTATTGCTTAGAAATAAAAACTTCGAAATGAAAGTATTACATTATTATTCACAAATTTACTGAAATATTAATTATTTTTTTATTATCTCCAGTGACAGACGGACATAGTGGCACAGAAGACTTTATGGCAGGAGACTTCTGAAATAAGCTGGATGGATTGGAAACGTCAGAAATTATACTGGAAGCAGGGATCGATAGCGACCATTTCCAGCTTGTTGTTGTTATGGTCTTCAGTCCGGAGACTGGTTTGATGCAGCCCTCCACCCTACTCTATCCTGAGCAAGCCTTTTCATCTCCTCATAAGAACGGCAACCCACATCCACTTGAATCTGCTTACTATACGCGTCTCTTGGTCTCCCTCTGCGATCTTTACCCCACACACTTCCCTCCAATGCTAAATTTACGATTCCTCGATGTCTAAGAATGTGTCCTACCAAGCGATCCCTCCTTTTAGCCAGGGTATGCCAAAAATTCCTTTTCTCACCAATTCTGTTCAGTACTTCTTCATTGGTTATGCGATCTACCCACCTAATCTTCAGCATTGTTCGGTAGCACCACATATCAAAAGCCTCTATTCTCTTCCTGTCCGCACTGCTTATCGTCCATGTTTCACTCCCGTACAAGGCAACACTCCACACAAATGCCTTCAGAAAAGACTTCCTTACACTTAAATTAATGTACATTTCCAGCTTAGGAAGGAGGTTTACTAATAAGTTGACCAGTATCGAGAGAAGATTAATGTACGTGAATAATCTAGATGGAGGGATTGTATACATATATATTGTTTCCATTAAGGCGGCAAAAATTATGTTAAAGAGATAAACATTGTTGGGTATCAGTGTTCCAGTGAAGTAACTTTATCAGCGTAGATATGATGTTTACCTCGCTTGGAGGTACTGGTGCGTTGCTCGATAGTCTTTACAGTAATGAGACACACAATTTTGTAATCCTGAGCAACAATTAAATTCGGAGCTCTCCATATGAGATTATAAAAACACGTTTCTTATTTCCAGGTAAGCTATGCAAGATCTCAGTTAGGTTTCGACAATCTGAGGTGGGGAATGAAGGAATAAGATATCAGAAGGCAACTGTCGTACACCGTCACTTTTAAGCCGGAATCTAGCAAAAAATATTGCAGAGATATTTTATTAATTGTGAAAGATGTTAACGAAAAAATAAATCCAGATAAAGTTCGAAAATCCCAAAGGCATCCGTGTCATTAAAAGCCCGGAGGCACCGGCATGTGCGATAGAGACGGGACGTGGTTAGTACACTGCTCTCTCGAATTTCGTAGCCGCAAATTCCGCTTATCAATCACGTTAGTATTAGTATCTCTACCTAGTTGATATCTGTGACTATCAATATTTTATTTCTTTATGTTACCCATTCTTTGTTAGAGGAAAACAGCGATCACTCGCATAATAAATAAGGCACGTATATCTGTTTGTCGAAATTGGCTGTACGGAGTGTAACTGGAAACTGATAAAGAAAAACAGAAAAGTCACCCAAAGGTAACAGCCGCAGTCTCCATCAGTAATTTTCTTTAATATTTTTTTTTCCTCCCACAGGACTTGTTTCGATTTACTATGACACGCTATTCAAACGTGAGTAGTACATAATCAATGGTTCATAAGTAAAATAAAATCTCGTTACTTAGTAATGAGATGTCTTCGTGGTCGATCTGATAACTAGCTTGATGCAGTAACCAATCGACTGCATCGATGCTTTCATAGCATTACAGAAGTATAATTTTCATTCTAATGTTCAGAAGAATGCGCGTACACAAGTGGCGATCAATCGTCGTAGTGAAGGTTACTGGATTTTCCTAATCAGAGTTGTCAATGTAAGTCAGTACATTTTACACATACTAATTTAAAAATATGTGTTGTTCTTAGTGGACTCTACATGTTCCGAAAACAATTTCGATAACGTTTCTGTTCTTGTTCAACATCAGTCAGTGCGAGTTCATACACGGGGCAAATCAAACATTGTTCAACATCCTCCCCCAAGCGCTAAGAATTTCATAAAGGAGAAGGGAAATGGGTACAGTAAGCAACGTTTCTAGTTAGCTTTCTAAACATACCAGTATTCTAAGACTTGCAGAAATGATGAGAACTCTGCCACTGTAAGATCGGATGCATGATAGCACGTGTCAGCTAGGAATTGCAAAATGGGTAACTTTTTAGTAATGATTCATCTTAACTTTGTAATCGGTATTGAAGAGCTCTGATTTCCAGCCAATACTTCAATGCTTCTCGTCTCGGTGTTGAAAATGGTCGCAGTGCTCCAGAAATACCAGGAACGAATGGTAACTGCCTCGCGGCATTGCAATGCATTAGTTAAGCAGCGGAAATTACTTCCCAACTTCTCCTAACTCGGAACACAGCGGCAGAGTATCTCGTGTCCCACAAAAGGTTCACTGGAATTAATTGTGCCACAGAGTAGAGAACACTAAATGCGAAACAGACATCATTTACAAGCGGATGCCACAGGCGCTCCACTAATATCTCTCTCCACTTTCTGTTAGGCCTTGCGCCTTCAAAGGGACTCCATTTGATAGAAATTTCTCGCTTTGAAGTTGTTGCCATGCTCCATTAACTGCAATTTTTAAAATGACAACTTCTAAAAGTTATACATTATTACAGTAATGGATTGCTATGTTTGGTTAAAATCTGATGACGTCATAGAGAGCATATTACGAAGAAAACTGTGGAAGAGTTGAATATTAGATGCTATAGCTCGTTTCAGAAATTGACGATAAAGCTGCGAAACGGACACTTGAGCTCGAAAGGTTTACTGTACATACTACTGATGTAGGGGAAGCCGAGAGGAATCATTTTGTACCAGTTACTTGTTCTATCACAAGCATCTGCTTGAAAATGATGTCTGTTTCGCATTTAGTGTTCTCTACTCTGTGGCCCATTTAATTCAAGTGAACAGAATGATCTATTGATCCAAGGTCAACACGGATTTAGAAAATATCGTTCATGCGAAACACAACTAGATGTGTGCTACCGACAAGGGTTCTCAAATCGATTCCGTATTTCCTGATTTCCAGAAGGCTTTTGACTCCGTACCTTACAAACAGTTCTTAATGAAATTGCGTGGTTATGGTATATTGCCCCAAATTTGCGATTGGATAGGGGATTTCCTGCCAGAGAGGACACAGTTCGTAGTAATCGATGGTAAGGCATCGACTAAAACAGAGGTGATATAGGGCGTTCCACAGGGTAGTGTTACTGGTTCTCTGCTGTTCCTTATTTACATAAACGATTTAGGGGAAAATCTAAGTAGCTCTCTTAGGTTGTTTGCAGATGACGCCGTCATTTGCCGCCTAGTAATATCTGAAGATCAAACCAAACTGCAGAACGATCTAAACATCACTACGGTGTAAAAATTGGCAGTTGACTCTAAGTAATGTGATGGGTGAAGTCGTCCACATGAGTACGAAAAGAAATCCGTTAAACTTTGTTTACAAGATAAATCAATCAAAAGTGAAGGCCGTAAACTCCACAAAACACCATGGAATTACTATTACTTCAGACTTAAACTGGAAAAAACACGCAGATAATGTCGTGGGAAAGGCCAACCAGAGACTGCATTTTATTGGCAGACACCTTAAAAGATGCTACAGGACTACAAAAGAAACTGCATACACTACGTTGCTGCCCGGTGTGGGATCCTTATACGGTGGGTTTGACGGAGGACATCGAAAGAGTCCAAAGAAGGGCAGCTCGTTTCGTATTGTCACGATACAGGGGAGACAGCGTTACGGAAATGATACAGGATCTGGGATGGGAATCATTACAACAACGGCACTTATCGCTGAGGCGTGAGTTACTTACAAAACTCCAGTCGCCAACATTCTCCTCCGAATGCGAAAATATATTGTTGACTCCCACTTACATAGTTAGTAACGATCACCAAAATAAAATAGGAGAAATCGGAGCTCGAACGGAGAGATTCAGGTGTCTTTCCTTCCCGCGCGCTATTCGAGAATGAAATGGTAGATAAATAGTATAATGGTGGTTCGATGAACCCTCTGCCAGGCACTTAAATGTGATTTGCAGAGTATCTCATGTAGATGTAGATGTAGATGTAGAAGTCGGTAAACAGCTTTAAATTGGACTACGAAAACCACGAAACCTACAAGGATCGGGTGTCGTGTAATTTTCGCTAAGATCATTTCTAAAAACTTGAAGTCACTTGCTGTTGCACTTCTACATTTACTTCTACATAGATATTCTGCAAATCACATTTAAGTGCCTGGCAGAGACTTCGCCGGCCGCAATGGCCGAGTGGTCTGCGGCACGCCAGGCACGTTCTGCACGGCCACTACGGTCGGGGCTTCGAAGCCCCCCTCGGGCATGGATATTTGTGCCGCCTTTAGTATTAGCTAGTTCATAAGTAGTTTGTAGGTTTAAGGACTGATGACCCCGTAGTTAAGACCCATAAGCTCTACAAACATTTGAAAATTTGATTTTTGGCAGAGAGTGCATTAACCACTTTCACAATCTTTCTCTACCATTCCATTCTCATAGAAAGAACACCCGAATCATTCCGTTTTCGATCTGATTTCTCTTATTGAAATGTTCATGTCTACATATTTAGGTGGGTGCTAGTAATACATTTTCACATTCAGAAGTGGAAGTCAGTGATTTAAATTTCGCAAATAGATCTTGCTGCGACGAATAACGTCGTTCCTTTAACGATTTCCACTTCAAAACGAGCAACATTTCCTTGACGCTTTCCCCCCTGTAACGTGATTAAACAAAACGAGTTGCCTTTCTCTGAACAGTACTCCAGGAGAGGACGCACAAGTGTGATGTAGGCAGTCTCTTTGGTCCCTTCCGCACAATATTTTCTATGTGTTCTCTCCAGTCTATGATGTTCGTAATTGTAACTCCTAGGTATTTGGTAGAATTTACGACCTTAAGCTTTGACTGACTTAACGCGTAATTGAAGCTCATCGGATTTCTTTTAGTGGCCATGTGTATTACTTCACACTTTTCATTATTTAGTGTTAATTGCCAATTTTCGCACAATGTAGAAATTTTGTCTAAATCGCTTTGCAGTTGCTTTTGATTCTCTGTTGACTTCACTAACCGATAAACGACAGCATCATCCATCCGTGAACAGTCTAAGGGAGCTATTCAGATTGCCTCCTAAATCGTATAAAGGAAGAGCAGGGGACCTAAAGCGCTTCCCTGGGGAACGACAGATATCACTTCTGTTTTACTCGATGACTTGCCGTCAATTTCTACCAACTGTGTTCTTTCTGATAGGAAATCGCGAATCCAATCGCACAATTATGGCGATATTCCATGAGAACGCAATTTCATTAGGAGCCATTAGTGAGGTACAGTGTCAAAAGCCTTCCGGAAATCCAAAAATATGGAATAGACTTGAATCCCTTGTCGATGGCACTTATCACTTCATGTGTATAAAAGGCAAGCTGTGTTTCGCAATAGCGATACTTTCTGAAACTGTGTTGACTGTTGGTTAATAGGTCGTTCTCTTCTAGGTAGTTCATAATGTTCGAACAATGTATAAGTTCCAAAATCCTACTGAAATTTTGGGAATCACTCCTATTGCCTTTCTTGAATACTGGAGTGACCTGGGCAACTTTACAGAATGTAAATCTTCCCTCAAAATATTGTTGAATTCAAAAGCATGTCATCAACAACGAAGCTTTTTTCTTCTCTGACCTCGTCACTGCGAAATCACTGTTATGTTAATGGATTAGGTCGGATGAGAATCTAGTTATTTATGTCCATAAGATTTACAATAGCTTGTTTTCTTAACTCCTCAACGGCAATTTTAATAATGACAACGAAATAGTCGACTAAGCTTGCACCGTAAGAGAGTAGGAGAATCATTGTAATACGCTTGCGTACTATATGGGAAGATAACCGTCAATGGGCTGGCATCATAGAAAGGAGGGCTCCATTTCTCGGGATACCGACCGGGCTGTCATTATCAGTGCGCCGTATTGCCAAGGATTCGCCGTCTTACTGCTTTCTACGGAGTCACAAAGGAACGGTGAAATACGGTAATATTTGAATTACGTTCTTGTATCTAAATAGTTTTTGTAGTTGAAGCATTGTAATGATATCGTAATGGTAAAGAAATTTCTGCAGCCATTATGTTAATGTAAGAGCAAATGATTTAGTCATATTCACAATAGAAACTTACATGGGTTGCACAGAGACAAACAAGTATACAACATGGGTATCGGATTTTAGATTGTTTTGGTATTTATGGTACGTGAGTTTCAGAACTCAAATAACAATCAGCAACTCTCAAAAAGTTTCGAGAAAATCGACTTTGAGATAAACTAAAGCATTTGTAGTGTGTGTCGGTGTTGCACAGGTGGTAGCCTTCTAGACTCGGAACATCAGAGACTGTGGTTCGTATCCCGCTGTGTTAAATATTTTTTCGTTGTTTTTGAATTCGATATATAAAACATTTTGAGATCTGCAATTCCACATGTTGTGTCAGTTTTTGTATATGTGTATGAAGAGAGCTGAACACCTTGTCGTCGCCAAAAACCATGGGTGAGAAGGTTAGTTGCTTCGCAAGCCATTAGTAGCTAATGGAGATGACTTTCCAAAAACAGCGTCGTAGCTCTTTACAAACTGAATAGTCAATGACTACCACCAGCAACTAACAGTGAAGCCAATACTGTAAAAATAGGAACTTATGGTTTTTTTCTATCCAAACCATCATTACTAAGGACGTTTTATAAAATATTGAAAATTACGAATGAACAAAAGAAACATTCATTTTTTCGGAAAAAAAATCATCATTAAATGTTAAAATTGTGTAAGTTCTCGAAGAAACGAGAGAAAAGAAAAAGAAGATATCTCACGGCAGGAATCGAACCACCGACTTCAGAGTAGCCACCTCAGCTGCACCGATAGCAGTTGCAAGTTTTTTAGTTATCGGTACCTACGTTTACTTACAAAACTTCAAAGTCGATGTTATCGATAAATTTATAGTATAGTGTGGAATGGCTTTGGCTGATTGTTACTTCAGTTCTGAACTTCATGTATCATAAGTGTCAAAAAATTATAAAATCCGATAGCCATGTGGTCTCCTTGTAAGAGTTACGGTGTGACGTCGAGCAATTTGCGTTGAATGATCCACTACCCACTTTTAGGCCTGAGACAGCGATACACAGAGTAAAGGTTAGTAATGGCTTTCACCGTTCGTTAATATCTTGTATTTTTATAATCAATAAACGCATAGTTTTTTCAAGGGCGACATTTCTATATATGCACCTGATGACTAAAATGTGTGAGAGGAGTACTGATAGATGGCAGCCAAAACTATAAAGAGATAGGGAAGGTACTCATCAGAGCAAGCCAAACTATCGCCCCGTGCGAAGTGCAAATTTGCCGCGCCCGTGCAAAAAACCTTGTTAAAATCAGTTATTTTATGACATGTCTGCTTCACATGTCATTATAACAAAAAATAAATTCGACGGTTACATAAAAGACATAAAAGTATATGTGTGGGCCTAATATACAGAGTTGGAAATGATGTTACCGAAAATCTCGAAAGTTTTTGACAGAACTCTTATAAATTTTTAATCACACAATGATGAACGTTCGGAAGGACATGTGCTGTATATTTTTGAAATATAAACGGTTTTCGGAAATTCCACTATAAATTTCGTGGACCCGTATAGGAGAGTGAGTACATATTTTGATAACGACCTTACGTCCGTAAATCTCATCCAGTGATTCTTTCACCGTTTCATAAAATGTTGAGACACCAGGAAAAAAAAAAAAAAAAAAAAAAAAAAAAACAGAATCCAGTGGTAAAGTTCTGTATAGCATAATAAGTTAAATACGTGGCACACTTTCATTTGCTTCATTGTCTAACGTATCACACGTCGTTATACAGACAAATATGTACAGTAATTAAAATAGTATGTGGATAAGCTGGAAATATCGATCTGGCAGGAACGTGCTAGGGTAGTCGGTGCAGATGCGACCACTGTGTCCAGGTGGTCTGGTGGTCAGCGCGATTGCCTGGTATGAACGAAACTTGTGTTCCAAACGTGCCCTATCAAAACTTTTAATATCTCCCGATTTATTTAAATCAAAGCCCAGTGGCAGCTTAAGTCGAAAATACCTTTGAGCTTTACTTTCATAATTAGGTTGAAATTAAATTGTTTGAAATTTAAATCTCTTCTGAATACTATTATAGGATTCAAATTTGCTGGCTCTGTAATATCGACGACTTTCGAGTACAAGGGAAACGTAGAACTTTAATGCAAATTAATGTGTCAATAGTGTTAAGACTTTCTGCAGGCAGTTGATCTTAAAAGTAAAAGGTAACATTTTATTCCTTTCTGTCTTCATTAGACATTTGTGAGACGTGACCATTTTGATGCACTTGAAATAAGCTTTAGAGTCTTGACCACTAATTTCAATTTATTGAGGCCTCACGCGTTTCTACGTTCCGTAATTATAGTAGGCTACACAAAGACAATGGAATTAATATTCATCAAACATTGTGATAAAACATAAATGAGAACACTATCATTACACTCACCATATTTTTTAAAACTTATTAAAATGTGAAAATAATCACTGTCAAACATAAAATAAATTTAAAATTCCCCCCCCCCCACAACATCCCTGTAGGATGGTCAAGTGCATACTAAGGTTAGCAAAGCGGTCAGTTATTAAGTGGAGAATCCACCAGATGGCTATGTTGTCGTTCTACTTCTCTCTCACTCACGTATGCGCACTCACTCCCTCTGTGGTATGTTTTTATAATGTTGTTGTTATGGTCTTCAGTCCGAGGACTGATTTGATGCAGCTCTCCACCCTACTCTATCCTGAGCAAGCCTTTTCATCTCCTCATAAGAACGGCAACCTACATCCACTTGAATCTGCTTACTATACGCGTCTCTTGGTCTCCCTCTGCGATTTTTACCCCACACACTTCCCTCCCTCGATGTCTAAGAATGTGTCCTACCAAGCGATCCCTTCTTTTAGTCAGGGTATGCCAAAAATTCCTTTTCTCACCAATTCTGTTCAGTACCTCTTCATTAGTTATGCGATCTACCCACCTAATCTTCAGCATTCTTCTGTAGCACCACATTTCAAAAGCCTATATACTCTTCCTGTCCGTACTGCTTATCGTCCATGTTTCACTCCCGTACAAAGCAACACTCCACACAAATGCCTTCAGAAAAGACTTCTTTACATTTAAATTAATATGCGATGTTATCAGATTTCTCTTTTTTCAAAAATGCTTTTCTTCCCATTGCCATTCTGCATTTTATATCTTCTGTACTGAGAACATCGCATGTTATTTTACTACCCAAGTAACAAAACTGATCTACCATCTTCAGCATCGCCTGATTTTCTAAGACCGCAATCCATTATTTTTGTTTTGCTCTTGTTAATGTTCATTTTACACGCTCTCTTCAACACACTGTCCATTCAGTTCAACTGCTCTTCCAGGTCCATTGCTGTCTCTGAAGAATTACAATGTCATCAGCAAAACGCAATGTTTTTATTTCTTCCCCCTGAACTTTAATACCTATTCCAAATTTTTCCTTGCTTTCCTTCACCGCATACTCGATGTACAAATTGAATAACATCGGTGAAAGGCTACAACCCTGTCTTACTCCCTTTCCAACTGATGCTTCCCATCGAGTCTAATAACTGCGGTCTGGCTTTTGTACAAGTTGTAAATAACTCTCCTTTCCCTGTATTTTACCCCTACTGACTACAGGATTTGAAAGAGTGTATTCCAATCAACATTATCCAACGCTTTCTCCAAGTCTACAAAAGCTATAAATGTAGGTTTGACTTTCCTTAATCTATCTTCTAAGATAAGACGTAAAGTGAGTGTTGCCTCCCGTGTTCCCACGTTCCTCCTGAATCCAAACTGATCTTCCCCTAGGTCAGCTTCTACCAGCTTTTCCATTCTCCTGTAGATAGTTCGTGTTAAAATTTTGCAACCATGACTTATCAAACTGATGGTTCTGTAATGTTCACACCTGTCTGCGCCTGATTTCTTTGGAATTGCATTTTTCTTAAAGTCTGAGGGTATTTCGCCTGTTTCATACATCTTACACACCAGTTCAAATAGTTTTGTCATGGCTGGCTCTCCCAGAGAATTTAGTAGCTCTGAGGGTATGTCATCTACTCCTGGGGCCTTGTTCCGACCTAGGTCTTTCAGGGCTCTGTCAAATTCATCTCTCAGTATAGTATCTACTATTTCATCTTGATCTACTTCCTCTTTCCTTCCTACAACATCGTCTCTAAGTTCATTTCCTTTGTAGAGCTGCTCTATGTACTCTTTCCACCTTTCAGCTTTCCCTTCTTTGCTGAGAACTGGTTTCCCATTTGAGTTCTTGATATTCGTAGAGTTATATTTATGGTCCCCAAATGTCTCTTTTATTTTCCTGTAGGTGGTATCTACTTTTCCCCTTCTTATACATTCTTCTACAGATTTGCATTTGGCTTCTAGCCACTCCTGCTTAGACATTTTGCACTTCCTGTCAATCTCATTTCTTAGTCGTCTGTACTCCATTTTGCCTGTTTCATTTACTGCATTTTTATATTTTCTCCTTTTATCAATTAAATTCAGTATTTTGTGTGATATCCAAGGATTTTTTGTAGGTCTTGCCTTTCTACCTATTTTGTCCTCTGCTGCCTTCACTATTTCATCTCTCAATGCTACCCATTCCTCTTCTACTGTTTTATTTCCCCATGTTTCTGTCAATTGTTGCCTAAATATCCATCTGAAGATCTCCAGAACTTCACGTTCCTTTAATTTATCTACGTCCCATTTCCTTATTTTCCTACCTTTCTGCAGTTTATTCAGTTTCAGCCTACAGTTCATGACTAACAAGTTATGGTCAGAGTCTATATCTGCCCCTGGGTATGTCTTACAGTTTATAACCTGCTTCCGGAATCTATGTTTTACCATTATAAAATCTATCTCATACCTACCTGTGTCTCCTGGTCTCTTCCATGTATACAACCTTCTTTTGTGATTCTTAAACCACGTGTTTGTTACGATTAAATCATGTTCCGTGCCAAATTCTACCAGCCGACTTCCTCTTTCATTCCTTCTGCCCAGTCCATATTCACCTACTATTTCTTCTTCTCTTCCTTTTCCTACTACCGAATTCCACTCTCCCATCACAATCAGGTTATCCTCTCCCTTAATTGTCTGAATAATTTCCTTTAGCTCCTCATATATTTCTTCGATCTCCTCATCATCGGCAGACCTAGTTGGCATATAAACCTGTACGACTGTTGTTGATGTTGGCTTCGTATCTATCTTGACAATGATAATGCGATCACTGTGCTGGTCATAGTAGTTTATTTTCTACTCCTGTGATACCCCCAAATAATTTTGTATTTATAACCCTATACTCACCTGACCAGAAATCCTGTTCATCCTGCCACCGAACTTCACTAATCCCCAGAATATCTAAGCTCAACCTATCCATTTCCCTTTTTAAATTTTCTAATTTTCCTACCCGGTTAAGGGATCTAACATTCCACGCTCCGATCCGTAGAATGCCAATAGTGTCTTTCCTGATGACAACATCCTCCGGAGTAGTCCCCGCCCGGAGATCCGAATGGGGGACTATTTTACCTCCGAAATATTTTACCCGAGAGGATGCCATCATCATATGTTCATACAGCAGAGCTGCATGTCCTCGGGAAAAGTAACAGTTGTACTTTCCCCTTGCTTTCAGCCGTTCGCAGTAACTGCGTGGCAAAGCCGCATTAGCTGATGTTACAAGGCCAGCTCAGTCAATCATGCAGACTGTTGCCCCTGTAACTACTGAAAAGGCTGCTGGCCCTCTTCAGGAACCACACGTTTGTCTGTCCTCTCTACAGATACCCCTCCGCTGTGGTTGCACCTACAGTACGTCTGTCTGCATAGTTGAGACACGCAAGCCACCCCACCTCGGCAATGTCTGTGGTTCATGAGGGTGGTTTTTTATAATATAATACCTTAAAGCTGCTCAATATTTTGTTACTGTTAAGTTATACAATTACAAACTTACAACTAAAAAACTTTTACAATCACTGTGTACAAAAATTTTATTTTACAAAATACAATTATATGAGTGCTACTGCAATATTTCTTGCCCTACTTTATTTTGACATCGTTAGGAAAGATAGTGTTTAGTGACACATTGCTGTCAGTCCCCAAAATTATGGTATCTATACAATATTCAGGTGAGGAAAAGTGTGTGATGGTGTGGCGGGCTGGGGGGGCCTACATAAAAGTGCTGGGAAGGAATAGCAGCCATCAAGCACCATCTACTTAAAAAAAACGCACGGTGGTTTCTATACCGTACAATTTTGCATTTGTCTCTCGTTTAAATTACAATGTTGGCCTACAACCAGCAATGCAATATGTTAAAGTAGTGTCACATTTATATAAAATTGATTACTCTTTGTAACATGAGGAAGTACTATGTACAGTATTGCAGTTTAGTCAATGCTGATGTGGAACGATGTCGTCAATATAAACTCTAAGGGTTGTTAAAATATCCTCTTCCATAAGTGTATAGCACATGTTAGCCCTCTATTATAAAATATGAAATGAAGGAATTTCAAGGTATACTGATCAAATCCATTAATTTTAATTTATAAAATTTATTTGTTGCGACAATAATTCCAGAATCCCGATAATCTGTACTTTTTCAAGATATCGTTCTCTTCCAATCTGACAAGTCTCCTGAATACTTCCCCATTACGTCAGTAGTAGTCTATAATCGTGACATACAACAAATTGTGGCGCGCCTCTTATTCCAAAATTAGGAAAAGCAGTTAAATTGCGTCTGATCAGTCTTGACTCCAATGGCCACCTCCTGTTACGTTTTAAATTTTTCATTTGTAAAAAAACTGAACATGCTTCTTCTACAATTAAGGCAGCAATTGAAACAATAGATTTCATAGTCAGCGACCACGCAAACACTACAATGGATACTCTCAAAACAGAGAAACAACTTGTCACAAAATACCTCCCCCCTTCCCCACCTCGCTACGTGCAACAGGGACAGCCAGACCTCCGCTGCCTCTGTCTAACGCCGCCCCGAGCGGCCGCACGTTCCGCACGTGCCTTGCGCCGGCCCTGGTACTCATCACAAGTAACAAACCAGGAGTTTCTGCCGTTTGTAACGATACACCATTAAATTAATATTTTATTATCGATCAGCGACTCTTGTCGCCGATTATCCCTCCTTCTGATAATATATTTTATCTCTCGGTCGCTCGCTCGTCTTTCATTTCTTTGGGTGAGCCGAGAGGACGGATCCGCCATCACACACTTTCTTGTTTGAGGCTACTAAGAGTGGACGTGTCCGCAGACTGCTGTGTAATGTAAGTGTGAAGGTACTAATATTTTTTTAATATATCCACTTTTGTTAATAGCAATGTCTCCGCCCTGTTTTCATTTAATATTGTCCCGTCCTTTCTTAATCATTCATTTTCTTTGAGGTTGTCAGCTCCTCGATATTCCATAGTAACATGATATTCAGACGCTATCACTTTCGTTTCGCTTGTTTCCATGATTAAATCCCGATCAGTTACTTCATAACATTCCCTTTTTTCCTTTAGAACCCCCATTCGTATTAACAGTTTCGCGAAGTCCTATAGATTTTTCTGTTTGTTATTTTCTTAATCAAACTTGAGTACACGGTCCAGCAACAATAACTAGCGAGGTGAACAGTCTAAACATTAATTAATTGCGGAAGGTATCATAAAATTTATATAAGACATTCAACGGCTTAACAGTTTCATCTGCTGTGATCAACATTTCCAGAAAGAAGCTTATATGCGTGCTTTCCGTAAGTATCTCTGCAACATTATTTTTGTGTGTTGCCTCAGCTCCAATCTGTATTCTGTCATTTCATTCTACTACGCATTTCTTGTATTAATTTCATCCACCCTTGTGTAAAATATCTGCTCAGATTTTTATCCGATTTTTCTATCATCGAAATTTTAACAAAAATCCTTAAACCTTTAATCGCGGAGTTGAACTTTTATGAGTAATGCTACAGACCCACATAGGAATTTGTGTCCATCATTTCAGACCAATATGAAAATCAAAAATGTGTGTTTTGATGCTGTTTAGTGTTGAAGGCGTCAAGAGTCTGGAACCAACTGGCTTGACGTTTGGCGTCTACTGCACGTGTTACAACTTATCATTACATAAATACGCTAATTCGAAACTGAGGGTACATATTTTTAATGTTAATCATACAAGAAGACCGATGAAACGTACATAATTCTAAAGGTGGTTTGTCCTAGTTGTTGGGGAGAAAATGTGTACACGTAGTCGTTAACAGTGGTAAAAAGAAATTTTACGATGATACTCCAAATTCTTCATCAAATTTTTCGCTATATTATAACCCAATGTAGGTAAAATATTGGTACAGGTGAAATAAGTTCAGTCAGTTAGCGCTGGGAGTTCCAATTTACGGTCCGGGTTTAAATTATCACTACTCCCCCAATTTTTTTAATTCTTCGTAATTTCAGTTCTTATATAGTTTTTAAATATAATTACACAATCCCGTTTATCAACGAAGTATTAAAGTTTATGTCTTTCATTCTCTCATGTTTCTTTTTTGCCCTTTCTTTCACCTGTTCTCATAGCATTCACATAAAACTTATAAATCTGCAGTCCTCATTATGTTCCAATTACATTTTTTTTTTCATTTTCATGATTTTTCAAACACAACAATTTCGACCAGCTTTTAGTTGTGCGTTATCTGACTTGTGTTTTGGCAGTTACATGTGCCATATTTTCTTGTCTGAAATAAGATATTTTTTGGTTTCTTTAAATTTGTTGCTACAAATATACAGATTTGTGCACATATTTTATGTTAAATCATATCTGCATTTGTGGTTTCCTTAAGGCCAACGTGTATACAGTTTTTATATTACGCATTTTGTTCATATTTGTGTCAAAATGTTTAGATAAATATTTTATTGCATTCTGTAATGGTATTTGACTTCTTTTGATATGAAACGGGAGAAACGTCGTATTGTTTGTGGGTGCTTGTGACTGCATTCAACTGTTTCCTTGGAAACTTAAAAGGTAAAATGAATCTGACACATGCGATGATATACGAAGAGAAAAAATGACGCCTGTAATATCTTGTCATTTACTGTTTCCAGAAATGTCATTGAAAGAAGAGCAAATTTTGAACTACTTACTTTCGCTGAAGACGAACGTGTTGAAGAGTCGACAGAAGAACATATAGCACCTGATGACTAAAATTTGTGACAATAGTACTTTCAAATGACAGCGAAAACTATAACCAGAAGGGAAAGGTAATAATCCAAAAACAACAAACCAGGAGTTTTTGGCGGTCCTGATGAAGTGCGTTTACGCGCAGTTGGAAGACATTTCTTAACCAGGAGCACAAGGAGAGGATGCAGACAATAAAGCACACGGAAGCAAGAGACACCGACAAATTACACAAATTTCACAAAAAAATGTTATGAACAAATCAATATGTTTGATACAGTAATGTTACTACTAGTCTTATTTGTTTCGATGCTAATCCGTATTAAAAATACTTTGGTTCCGTAAATTTACTCCACTTGGAGACCAGTGGCACATGCACGGCCGACATCAAATAACGTGCAAAACTATAAATAAGGACTGAAATTTACAAAGTCCTTATTTACGAGGAGGCCCCGTGGGTATCGGATTTTAGAATTTTTTGATATTTATGGTACGTGAAGTTGAGAACTCAAACAACAATCACTTCAAAAGTTGTCGAAATAATCGACTCTGAAGTTTTGCAAGTAATGGTAAGTACCAATCACTAAACGAATTGCAGTATCTGCCGTCGTAGCTCAGGTGGTAGCTTACTGGCCTTACAACTGTAGGGTCAGTAGCTTGAATCCTGTAGTGGCAGCTTTCTTGATTTTTTCATTGTGTTCGAATACTCGCATTATTTCAATATCTAATGATAAATTTTACGAAAACTGCACGTATTTTCCTTTAGTCGTAATTTTCTATATTTTATAGATGGTTGTTAATAATGATGGTTTCAATAAAAAACATAAGTGAGATTTGTACAGTATTGGCTTAACTATTAGTTGACGACGGTAGTCTTTGATTGTTCAATTTGTGAAGAGCTATGACATTGGTTTTGGAAAATCATCTCCATAGTTACTAATGGCTTTCCAAAACACTAACCCATCCAACCACCGTTGTCCTGACGACAAGGTTGTCAGATCGTCGACATACACATAAACAAAACCTGGCGCAACACGTAGCACTAGAGACCTAAAGACGTTTTATATAACTTCATCTAAAATGAAAAATATTATTTTACACAGGGATTCGAAACGGCGACTCTATTGTTGTGAGGCCAGAGCGCTACCACCTGAGTTACACGGACTTAGTTAAAAGTTGACCACTGTGCGGAATAAAAGCTCAATTCTGGGAGGAGTTATTGAGATAAGAGTTTACTGTTATAAAGAAGCTGAATTACTGACAAAGACTGAGTGCATACTACAAGCTCGGAGAAGGAACAGCAAAATTAAAAATAGGCGGGGCGAGAAGATCGCGAAATGTTAGTGGAAATCAGAAGGATACATGGATAGTTACTTGCCTGATGGGCATGGAACAAACAATAATGGGAGCTGAAGGCTTTGTTCTAAGAACCAACCACGTGGAACACATATCACTCGTGGAAGGAAAATGATGAGAAAATTTTACATGCACTGTACAAAAATGGACATATTGTCTGCTGGAAATTGGGCCCCACAAAGCTAGAAAGTATTTACACAGAGTTTGTACTCCACCACATAATCACAAAAGGTTTGAATACACCAGGCCGTTATCAAACTAGATTGAAAAACTAGAGCACATTTCCGCACACGATGGGAAGGAATGTTCCAAAATATTAATCTAAGTTCAAGAGTCTAAGTTAAACATGCTACACAACAAATCACTACCATCTCCACGGGCACAAGAGAAGAACCAACCTTACCTCATCATGATCCCAGCACAAAGTGACCAAAGAGCGGCCAGGAGACGGGGATGCTTCCGGAAACAGGACAAAACCCAAGACACTGCGGTGGCTGTGAGACTCGCCCTGGAGAAGACTTGTTGACTAGCTTGTAGACATAGGGTTTAGAAACCTCTTTGGTCGCATGGGTTGGTAATGACTAACTATCGACTCTGAGCCAGAGAGAACCATGCAAAGCAAGCTATCACTACACACATTCAGACAGACTTAAAAGTAAAACAAGTACACATTCTCACAGGGACAGTGGCGTGGAGGAGCAGCCGTACTTATTGCCCCTATCATAAATACAATAATAAATGTAAATAGATTCCATTTTTGTGCTAGCCCACCAGAGAATTATAATGAAATAAAAGGTTTTCGCTTGGTAGGCGATGTGAGATGTTTCTTTTATTTAACTTCAAAACATATCGATTTCGTCCCTATGATGGGACATCATCAGTGCTGTTAAAAACAAGGTACCTTGATCAGACATTGAAATTAAAATAAGATTACATACACCAAGAATGTTATACTTATAAAATAGAATTACATACCAGAATTGCAAGTCATGATGACCTATGTGCTCTGCTTAAAAACATTTTTATCGGTCATGTCATAAAAAACATTCAACAGGTCTTGCCGGTACAAGTCACAACAATAAAATCAGGTAGCCGCTTATGTACACCTACGCAGCTTAGCTTGTACATAGATGGTGCCTGGCGCCCTCTTTGTTTAAATCAGTTACATTGTAACATTTTTTAAAAAAGGAAATGGGTTCAAACATATTAAAAGCTTAAAAAGATAAAAATGGTGATTCAGGTGAATTAAAGTTTAACAACTAACATACACAGATTATGCATTATATGATAAAAAATATATATAAATAACCATTTATCAGCGCCCTCAGGCGGGTAGGTATTAAAACATATCTTTAAAAATTTAAAATTTGTCACCATCAATTGTTAAAATAAGTTACATTGTATCACGTATAAAATACTATCTGTTTAAAAAATATATACATATATATATATATATATTTATTTAATTAAGACTAGCATAAAAGGTAAACTCGTTACAAAGCACCAATACATATGTGTGAGTGTGTTAGAGAGAGAGAGAGAGAGAGAGAAATACACAGCAGTTCACGCCATCTAGTTTTTCAGAATGATACTATGCTGGCCGTCTTTGTTTAGTTAGTACAGTGCGTCAAAATCAAAAATATACAAATGTACATGAAGGTTTAAATATGATTACATGATTACATTGCGTCTAAACATAGAATATAGAAATATACATGAAGGTTCAAACATGATACATAGGAGAGAAACAATCGGACTTTCTTTTTCCTTTATAAGAAACCTTACATTATCCAGGTGACATTGGTATATGTGGTTCTTATAGGTCACTCAACATAACTACAGCTACTGTGACTTTATATCCAAACTACCGCATGAGCACAAGGGATGAACTTGCAATCCAGGACATGGGGAATACACACATTAGCGCTACATGGCGCATACGTCGCTACTTATTTAAAGAACATATATTGAAATAAAGCTAATTACAACATGTGGACATTACAGAGTGGAGTTGTTAGAAGCGAACATGAGCTCCAAACGAACTAAAGCACGTGAAATAGGACTATTGCAAGTAACAAAAGTATTGTTCTCATATGTACTCTGTGAATCTGCGGAGATATAAAGGGAAATTTGGCCCTTCCCAGTGACAACGATCGTTCTTACTACGTTGCTAGTGCGGTATTTGTTTCGTGTTTCGCAGTTATTATTACGTTTGTGTGCTATCGTCTTCGGCTCTTGTCTGCCGCCGCGACGTGCCGCTGTCGCCGTTAAGTGCCGCTGTCGCCGACTGCCGATCAGGGCCCCACCGCCCGGCCGTTCCGGACTGCAGTATTCGTCGTGTCGCCGCACCGTCGGCGTCCGACGCCGCCGCCGCCGCCCCGAACGGAGCTCCTCCGGCCCACGCCGGGTTCACCGCCGCCCAGCGCGCTCTGCCCGGCCGCCAGCCCGTCGGAGCGCGTCCCACCACCGCCGCCGCCGCGCCGCGCCGCTCCCGCCCCCACCCGGGCCGCCGGGAGGGACGTCCGCCGCCGCCGCTGATCCTGGAGCAGTGTTCTACAGCTAAGGTGACTGTACGACTCTGCCATGTCGACCCTGCCCCCTACCACAGTGTCCTCGACCATCATTTTTACCTCGCCCTCCCATGCCCCCACCACCATTTCCTGGAGCACATCCTCCCCTCTTCTTCCTGCCACAATTCCCTCCCTCCTCACCCTCACCACTCCCTCCACCGTCGCCTTCTCCTCTGCCCCCACACAAGCTGCTGCCCTCGTCCCACACTCTCCTGCCCCTTCCTCCGTTCCCCCACTCGATTCCTTCCCTCCCCTCCCCGACTCCCGCGGTGACCGTGCCGCGGTTCGCACCCGGCAGACCGCAGTCGACTCCAGTCCTCTCCCACCCGACGACGCAGCCGCAGGGCTCCGCGCCACCTTCCAGTCTCCCCTGTCCCCACTCCTGCCTCCCAAGCCCTCCTAAAACCAAAGAAGACAAAACGGGCATCCACAGATGCCACCTCCTCGGTGACGAAAAAGCCTGCCGACCCTCTCGCTACTGGCCCACCGGTCCCGATGGAAGCCGCCCCTCTCCCCCCTACCCAGCCTGAACCACCTCCCCCACCACCCCTCCTCCCCTCTCAACCATCTGCTCTCCACACTTTCGTCCTCAATAACCCTGACCCCCAACTCCTAGACTGCCGTGCCCTCACTCTCCTCTTTCGGCAGTATGCTCCTTCTGCCCCCATCTCCCAAATCGTCCCACGGAGGGACTCTGTCCTCCTCAAATCACCTGACACCGACCTCCACACACAGCTCCTCCACAAGATCCCCCGCGTCCACTTTGGACCCCGTGCCACCCTTGTCCCCCTCCCACCTCCAGCCTCCAATCGCCAATCCCCTCCTCCCCATCGTCCTCCAACGCTCACTGCTGTGATCACCAAATTGAACCCGGGGATCACAGAGGAAATGGTGCTGCAGGAACTCCGGCGGGATCCCCGCCTATCCATCCGCTCAGCTCGTCGAATTAACAATGCGACGGGCCCCACCTACCTCATGCGCGTCTTCACAGAAGACGCGCCATCCATCAACCATCTCCTCCGCAATGGGGCCCTCATTTACAACCGCCTTCACCAGGTGGAACCTTCCCGCGCACCTCCCCAGTCATACCGCTGCTACCGTTGCCTCACATATAATGATCACCTGACCGAAAATTGCCGTCTCCATCCTGTATGCCCCCACTGCAAAGGCCAACACTTCCAAACCTCCTGCCCTAACCTCGCCACCACCCCCTCCTGTAATACCTGCGGTGGGGCACACCCCACCTACTCTTACAAATGTAAGTCCCGCCCACCTCCCACCAAAGAAGAACTCACCGTCCCTGTCCATCCCACTGATCCCCCAATCCCCGCTAATAACTCCTTATGCCCTCCCCCCACAGCAGAGGACATCATCCGGTTCCTGACTATTGTCCTCCAAAATATCCACCCTTTCCAGCGCCCTCACACCCTCCACCAAGTCTCCCTGGCCGCTCGCTCCCTCTTCAACCTTGATTTTAAGGCTACAACCTCCCAAAATCACATCCACTTCACCTTCTCCCGAACCGACCGCCCTCACACCCTAGTTTAGTCCCCACACCCGCTCCCTTTTCCTCTCCCTCTCCCCACCTTTCAACCTCATTATGGTGCAGCAACGATTTAACATCGTGTACTCCAATATTCGCTCCCTTCCCACCAATAAGCTCCTCCTGATGAACACCTTAAACCAACACCGCGTGGATGCCTTTCTCCTCAACGAAACCTTCCTCCTCCCTCACATACATGTCAGTACCACACCCTATATCCTACACCGTCACGACTCTCCCCATCCCCCTGCACGAGGTGGAGTGGCTTTTGGCCATCTCCGACACCACCCAGTTCGGCCACATACCCTCCTCAACATCCCTTATGAACATCTCATCCACACCCTCTTCCTCCCTTCCCTCACTGTCACCTGTGCTACTATTTATGTCTGCTCGCATGTTCCCATCCCTTATGACTTCCTTGCTCACATTGATAGCACCTTCACAACCTACGTGGTCGCCGCTGATCTCAATATCCACTCACGCTCTCCTGCCAAACTCCGTCGGTGGCATCAGTTCATTCCTACCATCAATGGCGACATTGTCCCAATCCCACGCCACACCCGACCCTGTAGCAACACCACCCCTGATGTCATCATTGTCTCTCCCAATCTCCTAGGGCGCATCACCGCCGACGTTCTTGACCCCATAGGCAGTGATCACGACCCTGTTCTGCTTACCCTCACACACAATGTCCATCGCCTACAGAATCCTCGCCCACCTCCACCTCCTAAACTCGTCCATGACTACTCCCGAGCAGACTGGGATGCCTTTCGCCTCTCCATCACCCATCAGGTCGAAAGCCACCATCTCCCCCTACACTCTCCCGATGATATCGACCAAGCTGCCTCCTTCCTTCAGCAGACCTTGTCTGATGCTATCCATTCGCACATCCCTACCAAAGCTGTCCAGCCGCACCGTCCCACACTCCCTCCACAGGCTGTCCTTCTTCTGCGGGAATCCCGCCGCCTGTACCGCTCCTTCCTGCGAACCCGTGACCGGGATACACTCCTCCGCCATCGGCAACTTCAGCGACACATGCGCAGCCTCCTGACTGCCAAAAAACGCCGGGACTGGCATCAGACAGTGACACGGCTTAATGCCCACCTCCCAATCAACTCGTCTCGGTATTGGAACGCCTTCCACCGCCTCACTGGATCGAAACCTATGCCCACATACCCTCTCCTCCACCTTGACCAGCCCCTTCCTGATAATGCCAGTAAGGCCAACCATTTTGCCTCTTTCCTCTCTG
Organism: Locusta migratoria; assembly: GCA_026315105.1. Lineage (NCBI taxonomy): Eukaryota > Metazoa > Arthropoda > Insecta > Orthoptera > Acrididae > Locusta > Locusta migratoria. Next base: position 710,174,623 of record CM048745.1, on the reverse strand, counting down.
ATGTATTCTCCATCCCTGAAAATCCTAACTTTGAGTATTCCATGTTCCCAGATGTCCATGAAAAAACCGATGTCTCCATCCCACCCCTGCTCCTGGCTTCCATTACCTGGACCACATCCCCCCATCGGACATTAACACCCCCATCACTGTACACGACATACAATTAATACTGCGCACCAAACGCAACACAGCTCCCGGCCACGATCGCATCACATACAGCCATCTCAAAGAATGTCCCCTCCCTTTCCTCACCACTCTTGCTTCCCTCTATACCACCATCCTCTACACTGGCTGCTACCCCCGCCTGTGGAAAATCTCCCGAGTCCTCATGTTCCTAAAACCAAACAAACCCCCCTCTGATGCCTCCTCCTACCGCCCGATTTGCCTCACCCCAGTGTTCAGCAAGGTCTTCGAATCCATTCTGTCCCGTCGCATCCATCACCACCTCCACCTCCACCGCCTTCTCCCCGACACCCAATGTGGCTTTCGTCCTTCCTTCTCCACTGACGACCAACTCCTTCGACTTACGCAACTCCTTTCCCTCCAGCTAAATTCCCGTCGTGCCGCCATCTTTGTGTCCTTAGACCTCGAACGGGCCTACGATCGGGTCTGGCACTCTGGCCTGCTCTTCAAACTCCAAACCTATGCTCTTCCCATCAACCTCGTCCGGGTCATTGCCTCCATCCTCTCCGACCGCCCCACCTATGTTACCGTCCACAACACCGACTCCCATCTTTTTTATCCCTCTGCTGGTGTGCCCCAAGGCTCTGTCCTTTCTCCCCTCCTGTACCTCCTGTATACCTCGGATATGCTTAAGCCTGCCCCTCCCGTACACCTTTTCCAATATGCTAACGACACCGCGTTCCTTGCCTTAGCTCCCACCCTTGCCCGTTCCAACCGCCTGCTCCAAGAACACCTTGACCTCTTAGCCGCTTGGTGCAACCAGTGGCTCCTGTCTATAAATCCTACCAAAACCCAGGCGATCATTTTAGGTCGTACAACCCGTACCTTCCGTCCCCGAGATTTTTATCTGACCCTTCATAACCGTCCCATTCGTCTCACCCCTACCCTAAAGTACCTGGGCCTCACTATTGATCGCACCCTCTCCTGGACTCCCCATCTACGCGCTATCCAAGAAAAAGCCCGCTCCCGCCTCCGCCTCCTCAAACTCCTTGTTGGCCGAACATGGGGCCTCAACCCTTCTACCATCCTCTAAACCTACAAATCCCTCATCCGCCCAGTCCTCTCTGTCGCCCATCCCGCCTGGATTACCGCTCCCCCATCCTTCTACAAATCTCTGGAGATACTGGAACGCCATGCCCTCCGCCTCGCCTTCCGTATCCCACTTTATCCCCCTTCCCCCACGCGGATCCTCTATGATCTCATTACTTTCCCCAGACTCGTTCTCTTTATTGAAAATCTCCGCCTCCGTTACATATCCCGCAAATCAGATCCGCCTAATCCTCTAGTCCATCCCCTCCTCTCTGCACCAGGTACATTGCCGCGCCTCCACCACTGTATTCCCCCTGCTCTCCACTTGTCCACCCTCCGGATCCTTTCCCGTGGCAACTTCCGTACCCTCCCCCTCCCGGATGATGCCCTCCGACCTGACATCTACCCTCCATACCAGCTTTGATCCCTCTTCTTGCTCCCTCTCCCCTTTCTCTCCCTGAGGGCCCCGACTATCCCTCCCTTCCTGTCCCTTCTCCCCTCCTCCGTCCCTCCGGTTCCTCCTCTTACCACCCTCCCCTATCCTTCTTCCCCGTGGCTTCCTGGGACATCATCCCTCCCGTCCCTTCCCTACCGGCTCTGTGGCTCCTCCCCACCCTCTCCATCTCCTTTCACCCCTTTTCCCCCCACACCACATCTTCAAATGCTGTCAGTGCCTCACCATCTACGGAACCTCCTTTGTGCTTCGACAAGTGTAGTGTGTTTTAGTTTAAATTGTTTTATCTTACAACAGTGGACGGCCAACCCGCAGCCGACACCGTCAGTTTTAACTTGTGTATCTCTGGAAGTGTGTGTTGTGTTTTTTGTTTTAACTCCAAATAGCGGACGGTCTCACCATGGCCGCCGCCCTATGCTCATTTTAATTGTGTGTATGCGCCACTGACATTCGAGTAACTGTTTTTATTCACCACTTTCGCCATTCCAAGTGTTTTATGTCACCACTGTTTCCTCCATTTTATGTACTTTGTTTTATCTCCATTTTAAATCTCCATTTTATGTCTGTATTACCTCCAAAATTTTATCTCCTTTGTGTTTTTATGTTCTCCGCTGACAAATTTTATTTCTGTAGGCCGAAGAGCGCCAGTGAGCGCTGCCGGCCCGCCCCTTTTTTTAGGGGAATTGAAACGACAATAAAGAAAGAAAAAAAAAAAAAAACCTTCCCAGCCGTTCGACTACAGTGTAGACGATCCCATTTTTTTCATACCAGGGTTGATGTAAAAAACTCCCAGAAGTGGGTGCTTTTCGTCGCTATCTGTTCGTTGAGCAGTGTGCATCCTGGTGTCCTTCCGTTACAGAAAATCTCCATCTCTTCAAGCAGATCGAGATACCTCCCCTTATTTCCTCTGTGCAAAAGTTTCAACTGTGAAGTCAAGTCAGGAGGGGTTGTCCGGAATTAATAAGATGAGCTGCGACGTTGGACTTGTCTGCAATATCACGCCTGTCTAACGCCACATGTTCGCGGAATCTGATTTCAAGCTTCCTTCCAGTTTGTCCGATGTAGACAGCATCACAGTCAGAACATGATAATCTATAAACCATCGATTCTTGATGTTGGTTAAATTTTTGAATGTTGTGGATCAAACGGTTGCCAACTTTATTGTCTGTGGAAAACGCGATATTTATGTTCCTTTTCTTAAAAATGCTTGCAATCCTGATACTCATTACACCATAATATGGCAACGTTACATACTGACTTTGCTGATTTACTGCTAAACTATCTTGATTTTTATTGCATTGTTCATGTTTTTTTTTGCGACACTGTCGTAAATGCTCATCACATATTGTAGAGGGTAGTTATTGTTCCTTGCTATACTCTGAACAGTCTTCAATTCCTTAAGATGGTTTTGTTCTGACAACGGTAGTTTAAACAACCTATTAAAGGCAAAGTGGAAAAAGGCTTTTTTGTGACTGTTTGGATGTTGCGATGTACAATCTATGATTATATCTGTAAAGGTGGCTTTCCTATATATGTCGAACATGTGCTTTCCGTTTTTGTTAGAAATGATTAAATCTAAAAAGTTGATGGAACCTTCGGTGCCAATTTAAGCTGTGAAAGTGATTTTGCTATGGAGCGTGTTGAATTTGTTTATAAATTCATTTATAACCGTTTCATCGCCATTTATCAACAGGAGTGTGTCGTCAACATACCTAAAATAATACACAACTTTTCAGCTAAAATGTAGAAATCGTGGAAGAATCTGGTCTCTAAAAAGTTGATAAAAACATCGGCTAAGAACCCTGAGATTGGACTGCCCATGCTGAGCCCCTCATTTTGCACATATGTTTGCTCATTGAATTTGAAATAGTTGAACTTTAGACAAAAGGTTAATAGATCAATGAACTCTGTAATTTCAGTATTCGACAACTTATTTTGACTTATCAAATTGTCAGCTATAATATTAATGGTTTGCTCAATTGGAATGTTTGTGTATAGATTCACGATATCAAGTGATACAAATGTCATAGTATCTGTTATAGGCACGTCTTTTTCGCATCTACTAACTGGGCACTATCTTTTACGGAATATTGTTGTCCAAAAACATATTGTTTTTTCAAAATGTCTAAACACTTTCTAGCTACCTTGCATAAAGGTCCACTTCTACCATCAACCAATGGTCTAATCGGTTTCAGTTCCTTGTGTGACTTTATTTGTGACTTTAGTTTTGGAGAACTTGGGTTCATTACTTTCAGAAATGGTATCTCATGAGGAGATACTATTCCGGAGTAAGATTTTAATTTTTCGTTTAGCTTTCTTTGTATTTCATTGGTGGGGTCCCTGTCTACAGCTACGATATTATTTTCATGGAAGAACTGTAGTGTCTTTTCAATATACATGTCTTTTGTGACTACAATGACTGTGTTGCTTTTATCCGCTTTGGTAATAACTAAATTACCTTCTGTTAATTTCCTATTTATATCTTCGATCAGATTGTTCTCATGGTTAACCTGATTCCTATTCTTTGTCGTTTCATTTGTTATTATCCTATCAACAACTACAGCTATCTTATTCTGTTCAACCTTCGGAATTTTATGGGTATCTAAGCCGAACTTAATGTGCGCCAACGTGTTTTTTATAGATCTCTTATCTAACTTTTTGCTCACGTTATATTTTAACCCTTTTTGTAAAAGTTTTTCTTCATCTTGATTAAATACAATGTTAGTGAGATTTAAAACTCTAGGATAAAAAACATTTTCAGAATCATTGTTACTTATATGTTGATTTTCATGTTCCATTAGATTGGCCAGTTTCTTGCTATGTCTACACCTAACTTTCTCAACAACCTTTTCGACAGTATCATTTGCTCTAGTTACTAGTTGATCAAAAACTATTGGAGTTACTAAATTAGCGAGTTCACTATGTGCATCATATAACTGCGCACTAATTACGCTTTTCTTTATAAACAATTTCCTGATTTCACTCCTTAGAATTACCACTTCACACTTCCTTCTTGCCGATATGGTGGTCCGTCTTCTACTGTTAAAACAACTTTCTACATACCTAGGTGTGATTTTCTTGGTAATACATTCCTTGTTGAAATGGATGTGTTGACTTGTAACCGCCAGTCTGACCTTCAGATTCTTGAATTTAAAATATGCTGCACATGCCCATCTAGGCAAAATCTTCTTGTAACTAGATTCCATTTTTGTGCTAGCCCACCACAGAATTATAATGAAATAAAAGGTTTTCGCTTGGTAGGCGATGTGAGATGTTTCTTTTATTTAACTTCAAAACATATCAATTTCGTCCCTATGATGGGACATCATCAGTGCTGTTAAAAACGAGGTACGTTGATCAGACATTGAAATTAAAATAAGATTACATACACCAAGAATGTTATACTTGTAAAATAGAATTACATACCAGAATTGCAAGTCATGTGACCTATGTGCTCGGCTTAAAAACATTTTTTTCGGTCATGTCATATAAAACAATCAACAGGTCTTGCCGGTACAAGTCACAACAATAAAATCAGGTAGCCGCTTACGTACACCTACGCAGCTTAGCTTGTACATAGATGATGCCTGGCGCCCTCTTTGTTTAAATCAGTTACATTGTAACATTTTTTAAAAAAGGAAATGGGTTCAAACATATTAAAAGCTTAAAAAGATAAAAATGGTGATTCAGGTGAATTAAAGTTTAACAACTAACATACACAGATTATGCATTATATGATAAAAAAATATATATAAATAACCATTTATCATCGCCCTCAGGCGGGTAGGTATAAAACATATCATTAAACATTTAAAATTTGTCACCATCAATTGTTAAAATAAGTTACATTGTATCTCGTATAAAATACTATCTGTTTAAATATATATATATATATATATATATATATATATATATATATATATATATATATTTAATTAAGACTAGCATAAACGGTATAGTCGTTACAAAGCACCAATGCATATGTGTGAGTGTGTTAGAGAGAGAGACAGAGAGAGAGAGAGAGAGAGAGAGAAATACACAGCAGTTCACGCCATCTAGTTTTTCAGAATGATACTATGCTGGCCGTCTTTGCTTAGTTAGTACAGTGCGTCAAAATCAAAAGTATACAAATGTACATGAAGCTTCAAATATGATTACATGATTACATTGCGTCTAAACATAGAATATAGAAATATACATGAAGGTTCAAACATGATACATAGGAGAGAAACAATCGGACTTTTTTTCCTTTATAAAAAACCATATGCGCTTACATTATCCAGGTGACATTGGTATATGTGGTTCTTATAGGTCACTCAACATAACTACAGCTACTGTGACTTTATATCCAAACTACCGCATGAGCACAAGGGATGAACTTGCAATCCAGGACATGAGGAATACACACATTAGCGCTACATGGCGCATACTTCGCTACTTATTTAAAGAACATATATTGAAATAAAGCTAATTACAACATGTGGACATTACAGAGTGGAGTTGTTAGAAGCGAACATGAACTCCAAACGAACTAAAGCACGTGAAATAGGACTATTGCAAGTAACAAAAATATTGTTCTCATATGTACTCTGTGAATCTGCGGAGATATAAAGGGAAATTTTGCTGGGAAGGGATACAAATGCAAGTCCCGCCCCCCTCCCACCAAAGAAGAATTCACCGTCCCTGTCCGTCCCACTGATCCCCCAATCCCCGCTAATAACTCCTTATGCCCTCCCCCCACAGCAGAGGACATCATCCGGTTCCTGACTATTGTCCTCCAAAATATCCACCCTTTCCAGCGCCCTCACACCCTCCACCAAGTCTCCCTGGCCGCTCGCTCCCTCTTCAACCTTGATTTTAAGGCTACAACCTCCGAAAATCACATCCACTTCACCTTCTCCCGAACCGACCGCCCTCACACCCTAGTTTAGTCCCCACACCCGCTCCCTTTTCCTCTCCCTCTCCCCACCTTTCAACCTCATTATGGTGCAGCAACGATTTAACATCGTGTACTCCAATATTCGCTCCCTTCCCACCAATAAGCTCCTCCTGATGAACACCTTAAACCAACACCGCGTGGATGCCTTTCTCCTCCCTCACATACATGTCAGTACCACACCCTATATCCTACACCGTCACGACTCTCCCCATCCCCCTGCACGAGGTGGAGTGGCTTTTGGCCATCTCCGACACCACCCAGTTCGGCCACATCCCCTCCTCAACATTCCTTATGGTGCAACCAGTGGCTCCTGTCTATAAATCCTACCAAAACCCAGGCGATCATCGTAGGTCGTACAACCCGTTCCTTCCGTCCCCGAGATTTTTATCTGACCCTTCATAACCGTCCCATTCGTCTCACCCCTACCCTAAAGTACCTGGGCCTCACTATTGATCGCACCCTCTCCTGGACTCCCCATCTACGCGCTATCCAAGAAAAAGCCCGCTCCTGCCTCCGCCTCCTCAAACTCCTTGTTGGCCGAACATGGGGCCTCAAACCTTCTACCATCCTCTATACCTACAAATCCCTCATCCGCCCAGTCCTCTGTGTCGCCCATCCCGCCTGGATCTCCGCTCCCCCATCCTTCTAAGAATCTCTGGAGATACTGGAACGCCATGCCCTCCGCCTCGCCTTCTGTATCCCACTTTATCCCCCTTCGCCCACGCGGATCCTCTATGATCTCATTACTTTCCCGAGACTCGTTCTCTTTATTGAAAATCTCCGCCTCTGTTACATATCCCGCAAATCAAATCCGCCTAATCCTCTAGTCCATCCCCTCCTCTCTGCACCAGGTACATTGCCGCGCCTCCACCACTGTATTCCCCCTGCTCTCCACTTGTCCACCCTCCGGATCCTTTCCCGTGGCAACTTCCGTACCCTCCCCCTACCGGATGATGCCCTCCGACCTGACATCTACCCTTCATACCAGCTTTGATCCTTCTCCTTGCTCCCTCTCCCCCTTCTCTCCCTGAGGGTCCCGACTATCCCTCCCTTCCTGTCACTTCTCCCCTCCTCTGTCCCTCCGGATCCTCCTCTTACCGCCCTCCCCTATCCTTCTTCCCCGTGGCTTCCTGGGACATCATCCCCCCGTCCCTTCCCTACCGGCTTTTATCTTACATCAGTGGACGGCCAACCCGCAGCCGACACCGTCAGTTTTAACTTGTGTATCTCTGGAAGTGTGTGTTGTGTTTTTTGTTTTAACTCCAAATAGCGGACGGTCTCACCATGGCCGCCGCCCTATGCTCATTTTAATTGTGTGTATGCGCCACTGACATTCGAGTAACTGTTTTTATTCACCACTTTCGCCGTTCCAAGAGTTTTATGTTTCCTCCATTTTATGTACTTTGTTTTATCTCCATTTTAAATCTCCGTTTTATGTCTGTATTACCTCCAAAATTTTATCTCCTTTGTGTTTTTATGTTCTCCGCTTACAAATTTTATTTCTGTAGGCCGAAGAGCCCCAGTGAGCGCTGCCGGCCCGCCCCTTTTTTAGGGGAATTGAAACGACAATAAAGAAAAAAAACTGGGAAGGGCCAAATTTCCCTTTATATCTCCGCATATTCACAGAGTACATATGAGAACAATATTTTTGTTACTTGCAATATTCCTATTTCACGGGCTTTGTTTCGTTTGGAGTTCATGTTCGCTTCTAACAACTCCACTCTGTAATGTCCACATGTTGTAATTAGCTTTATTTCAATATATGTTCTTTAAATAAGTAGCGACGTATGCGCCATGTAGCGCTAATGTGTGTATTCCTCATGTCCTGGATTGCAAGTTCATCCCTTGTGCTCATGCGGTAGTTTGGATATAAAGTCACAGTAGCTGTAGTTATGTTGAGTGACCTATAAGAACCACATATACCAATGTCACCTGGATAATGTAAGCGCATATGGTTTTTTATAAAGGAAAAAAAAGTCCGATTGTTTCTCTCCTATGTATCATGTTTGAACCTTCATGTATATTTCTATATTCTATGTTTAGACGCAATGTAATCATGTAATCATATTTGAAGCTTCATGTACATTTGTATACTTTTGATTTTGACGCACTGTACTAACTAAGCAAAGACGGCCAGCATAGTATCATTCTGAAAAACTAGATGGCGTGAACTGCTGTGTATTTCTCTCTCTCTCTCTCTCTCTCTCTAACACACTCACACATATGCATTGGTGCTTTGTAACGACTTTACCTTTTATGCTAGTCTTAATTAAATAAATATATATATATATATATATGTATATATTTTTTAAACAGATAGTATTTTATACGTGATACAATGTAACTTATTTTAACAATTGATGGTGACAAATTTTAAATTTTTAAAGATATGTTTTAATACCTACCCGCCTGAGGGCGCTGATAAATGGTTATTTATATATATTTTTTATCATATAATGCATAATCTGTGTATGTTAGTTGTTAAACTTTAATTCACCTGAATCACCATTTTTATCTTTTTAAGCTTTTAATATGTTTGAACCCATTTCCTTTTTTAAAAAATGTTACAATGTAACTGATCAGGCACCATCTATGTTCAAGCTAAGCTGTGTAGGTGTACGTAAGCGGCTACCTGATTTTATTGTTGTGACTTGTACCGGCAAGACCTGTTGAATGTTTTTTATGACATGACCGATAAAAATGTTTTTAAGCAGAGCACATAGATCATCATGACTTGCAATTCTGGTATGTAATTCTATTTTATAAGTATAACATTCTTGGTGTATGTAATCTTATTTTAATTTCAATGTCTGATCAAGGTACCTTGTTTTTAACAGCACTGATGATGTCCCATCATAGGGACGAAATCGATATGTTTTGAAGTTAAATAAAAGAACATCTCACATCGCCTACCAAGCGAAAACCTTTTATTTCATTACAATAATAAATTATTAAATAACAAAATCCTAGCAATATTAACTATCATTTCAAAAACTAATATTTAAAAACACGAACTAAATATGCTGTTCCTCATGCCTTGAAAAGAGTGGGGTTCTAGTTTTAATAAAATGCTAATCTAGCGACATGAAATAAATTACAATTTTATAAAAAATATATGGAAGATGGAAGACGGTCGTCATTCCACGTGTACTTCCCGAAATTTCAAAATCGATTTTCTCGAGAATTTTTAGAGTTGCGTCAAATGGATTTGGCTGATTGTTATTTAAGTCCTGAACTTAACGTACCAGTAATATCAAGAAATTCTAAAATCCGATACCCATGTAGTCACCTTGTCAGAACCCATTACAAAGGCAAGAAACCAGTAATATGCGAAATTTCAATTAATTCGGTCATGAAATGATTAGGGTTATGTGCGCCTGCACTTAAATGTCAATCCGTTATATTTGTCGTCGACGCAAACGCATGTTGCACGTTTCACATGATTTGGGAGCTGTCTTCAGGATGTTGCATTTTAGTCGTCGGCAGTACAATTTCATTCACGTGTTTGATCAAGGACATCTACATCTACATGGGATAGTCTGCAAATCACATTTAAGTGCCGGGCAGAGGGTTTATCAAACCACCATTATACTATTTTTCTCCCATTCCATTCTCGAATAGCTCACAGGAAGAAAGAACACCTGAATCTCTCCGTTTGAGCTCTGACTTCTCGTATTTATTCTGCTGGTCATTTTTACCTATATAAGTGGAAGTCAACAATATATTTTTGCATACGGAGGAGAATGTTGGCGATTGGAGTTTCGTAAGTAGCTCACGTCGCAGCGATAAGCGCCGTTGTTGTAATGATTCCCATCCCAGATCCTGTATCAATTCCGTAACGCTGTCTCCCCTGTAGCGTGACAATAAGAAACGAGATGCCCTTCTCTGGACTCTTTCCATGTCCTCCGTCAAACCCACCTGATAAGGATCCCACACTGGGCAGCAATACTCCAAAAAAGGACAGAGAAGCGTAGTATATGTAGTTTCCTTAGTAGTTCTGCTGCATCTTTTAAGGGTTCTGCCAATAAAACGCAGTCTCTGGTTCACCTTTCCCACGACATTATCTACGTGCTCTTCCCCGTTTAAGTCTGAAGTAATATTAACTCCTAGGTATTTTGTGGAGTTTACGGCCTTCACTTTTGATTGATTTATCATGTAAACAAAGTTTAACGGATTTCTTTTCGTTCTCACGTGGACCACTTCACACTTCTCATTATTTAGAGTCAATTGCCAATTTTTACACCATGGGGATATACAGATCGTTCTGCAGTTGGTTTTGATCTTCAGATGATTTTACTAGACGGTAAATGACAGCGTCATTTGCAAACAACCTAAGAGAGATACTCAGATTTTTCCCTAAATCGTTTATGTAAATAAGGAACAGCAGAGGACCAATAACATCACCCCTGTGGAACGCCCGATATCACCTCTGGTTTAGTCGATGCCTTACTATCGATTACTGCGAACTGTGTCCTCTCTGACAAGAAATCCCCTATCCAGTCGCATATTTGGGGCGATGTACCATAACCATGCAATTTGATTAAAAGCCGTTTGTGAGGTACGGTGTCAAAAGCCTTCTGGAAATCAGGAAATACGGAATCGATTTGCGAACCCTTGTCGATATCGCCCATCACTTCGTGTGAATAAAGAGCTAGTTGTGTTTCTCATGATCGATATTTTCTAAATCCGTGTTGACCCAGGGTCAGTAGATCTTTCTGTTCGAGGTAATTCGTAATATTTGAATACAGGATATGTTCCAAAACCCTGCTGCAAGTTGACGTCAATGAAATAGACCTATAGTTTAGTGGGTTACTCCCACTGCCTTTCTTGAATATAGGTGTGACCTGTGCAACTTACCAATCTTTTGGTACAGATTCTTCTTTGAGAGAGCGGTTGTATATGGCTGTTAAGTAAGGAGCTATCGCTTCAGCATAATCAGATAGAAATCTAATGGGTATACAGTCCGGACCACTAGACTTGTTAAGTGATTTTAGTTGCTGGGGACCTAGCTTCATGTCTTAATGTAGATGAAGACAAGGTGTATCTTACGCAACGACCTGCCGTTTACGGCAGTCTGTTGCGTGGTACGGGAGTCCAGCCACTGCGGGAACGGAGGAGTTGCGCGATCAGCGGCGGCCGCTCGTTAGCCGCTGGTGGTCCTCAGCGCTTTATCACTGTGCTGACGCAACAGGCAAACACCAGCCGCTACCGGCCAATTACCCGCGTGTGCGCTCAGCTCCGGCGTCTACCGATGAATCGAAATGAGCTGTCGTTGCTGTAAGTTGCCGTTCATCACCAACTACAAATATCAAAGAGAAAGTGGTGTCCGTCTTCAGGATACTAAATTGTTTCAGTTCGTCTCTATTTCTAACCATTTTAATAGAAAACTTCACGTAAGTGGCTCACTTATTTTTGTAGCTATTCAGGTCCTACTGCCCAGCACACAAACGGTCTGTTCTGAGGATTTTAGTACATAGATAAAACTCTATCATACGCTGAAAACCTGCCAAAACAACTGAGCTACATACTTAAAGTTTTCAAGTAAAATTGTTATAATAACGGACAAATATCGCTAGCAATTGCGTCTAACAAGGAGAGGCCGCCAATTGTGAAATTCAGATTAGATTCATGCTGCGCATAATGCAAGCTCATGGCCCATGGCAAAGCACCAAGATGCACTTCTCAGCCGTTGTCGAGAAAATAGACAATTAAAAAAGTCTTACCGCTACACCACGCCTCTGTACAATGTTACTAATCGCAGAAATCGTAGAGAGTATTTCACAGCAACAGCTTTTTTTAATTGTCGATTTTCTCGACAACGGCTGAGAAGTGCATCTTGCCAAATTACACCTCTGGCCACGAGCTTTTATTATGCGCAGTATGAATCGAATCTGAATTTCACAATTGGTAGCCTCCCCTTGTAAGCCACAAAGGCAGAACAACACCGAAGTAGTTACCAAGAAGTTTCCATTTTTATGGTTTTGTGGTCCAATACCAAAAAAGATTAGCGGCCGCAGAAGAGATATAAATTTTTGAAATGTGATTTCAATAAGAAGGCAACACCAAGATCGCATGTATAAATTACTCATTGTCATGATATCTCGGTAATCCGATGCTTGCATACTTGAATTTGAAATAAGTTGTTACGTCCAAAACGAAGCATTTGTACTCTTGAATTCTGAGTTTTCCATACCAATTGACCATACCAATTGACCTTGGTCTGTGGAGAACATGTGTGTGATCGGTAAAGAATAAATATCCATGTGGAACACAGTAATTTACTGCGTTCTCCACACATCCATGAGCTCCATAGACCAAGCTTATCACAATGGTGTACCAAACAAAATGCGATATGTACAGTCTGTAACAGTTTTAATTCATATATCTTCTTTAATTTTGTAATATGTGTTTTATTCGTTTGATTAAGTAGCGTTCATTTGATAATGGCAACTTAGCTTGTGGGAAATTAATAATGACTTACAGTTAATGAGTAATTTATAAATGCGATCTTTGTCTTCTTATTGAACTCGCCACATTTAAAAAGAAAAGTATTTTAGGATTGCAACCCATACCGCCAAATATGGTAATCTTCCGGCCTCCAGCGAAGATCTGGCCACTAATGAAACGTCTGAAACACGATTTAGGACAACACCTGGCATATAGATAATTCCGTGAGAGTGGGCGCGGTTTTATGTCGGCCAGACTAATCGCACTTTAGAACAGGTTGGCCGGGCGGGAGCAACCGAGCGGTCTGGAGCACCAACTTACGGACCGCGCGATCGCCCCGGTCGCCCGCGTCGGAGGTTCGACTCCTCCTTCGGACATGGACGAATGTGTTGCCTTTAATATAAGTCGTCAGGCCCGGTGGTGTTAGGGGGAAGCCTGCGACTGGAAACCGAAAGGTAGCGGATTCTAAACCCGCTCGGAACTGTGTTGCGTTTTAATCCTTTGCTGCACATCAAATTAAATTTTCCTCTAGGGACTGATGATCCCGTAGTTAAGTCGCATACGCTATACAAACATTTGAACAACAAATTTTCCTCAAAATCACCAACTGTCCCACACAAAGAAACAAGAGACCACTAATGTTTATACGTAAATTTATTTTCAGAAATTTGTTTCGGATAATTACAAAATTATGGGAGGTGTTCACACAATACCACTAACATATTGAAAGGCGGACAAGCTAATAAAATAGTGGTAATGTGAGAATACCACTGTGGAGCAAACGGTTAACCCAACCTTCACCTCTCAACGATGTGAAGAGTCGCCAGAAGCAACACGTGGTTCGGAATCCACGTTAAGCTGTAGGTCTCCTTTCCACGGTTGGCTAACTGGGGTAGGCTAGGGAGAATCAAGTCGACGAAGTGGCGTCGAATTGAAAGACTTTCACCAGGCCAATGATCCACACGAAATTATTTTTATTATAGTAGAAGTTAGTTCATAAATGGTTTGTAATTTTAGGGACTGATGACCCTGCAGTAAAATCCCATAAGCCCCAGAAACATTTGAGCATTTTTTAGAACAGGTTGAAAGATCTCTCTACTTTTTGATGTAGCGGTTAGCGTGATATTTGGTTCTGGCAGAGGGTCTGCGATCAATTGTCGGTTCCTGCCAGAGAATGGTTCACTAGAGGCAACGAAAATATGTACTATTCTTTATGATGAGAAAGATTGCTGAAGTGTAATAGAATAAAAAGCTTGGAAATTTGTATCTTGTCATGAGAGGAAAATTGTGCACGAATGGGATCAAAAATATTGTGAGAATATAATTTGGAGAGATTGACATTTGAGATATGTGCTGACGGTCTCATTGTAGCTGCACTAGAAATTCAGTTGTATGTAAAACTTTAATCTTTCTCTTGTAGGTTGTTGATTTCTGTAGAATTTGATCTGTAATGCATTGAAATCGTTGTGATACATAATTTGCAATCAACTGAAATATTGTCTTCTTTTGATTTTATTTCATGTAGTTAATATGTCTCCATCCTATCTGAATCTCACTGCACGCCAGCATATATTTTACGGCAAGAATTTTCAGTTTAAAACACCTTTTCCCATTTTTTTAATATTTTGCTTTCAGTGAAGAGGAGAGTAAAATTTTTGGCTGCAGTCTGTATGCTACCTGCCGCCTTTTGCTGCTGCTACTTGTAGAATCACTTTGAAGAGAGACGTTATACATGGGGTAAGTGCAAAATTCAGGGCCATTAAGCTATTCCGTTGGGAGATTTTTTTGGTGAACGTAAAACAATTCCATCGATAAATTACAGAGTTTTCAAGTTAATGTATGCAGGTTTTGTGACATCGTAAAGGGACTATACTCTACCAAGTAGTCGCGCATAATCGGGACTTAACATGACGACTATATGATGAAGGATGAAAACATGTTATTTAAGTCTACTGTGTCTTGGTTTGTAGTTTCCATTCCGGTAAAAGATAAATGTGTTCTTTGTTTTGCTTCATATTCAGCTGCGTATTACGCAACAGTCTAGCAACGAACATGATACTCAACCTTTAGAGATTTTTCATAATTTAAATTTTGTTCATTTTCTTGACGGGAACCTTTCAAGCTAATTATAGAGAATGAAAGGTGTTTCCCATCACGATATCGTCGATTGTCAGCTTTAGTGTCATGTGCTGTGGAAACACTCTTAGAATTGCATTCATGTGACGCCTATTATTAAACGGAGAACGACTTCTGGGACAGCGTAATAAACAAGGCAATAGAGATCAAAATATCCGACAAGTCTCTCAATAAAGATGGTGGATTGCAGCTATGTTCTGCCTGAGAACATATTGCGGTCTTAAAGCGAGCGCGGCGTTGGCGCTACCAAGTCATTACCAAATACTGTCAATAACTGAGCACCGGGGACGTCACTGTCGGTGGTGCGTTATATAAGCACGGGAGCGGCATCGATACATTCCGACCGGACATGCTGCCTCCAACAGTCCACGGTCCTCTACACCAACCCGCTCCCTGATACGTCCCGTCCTCTGCAATTTCAATGCCGCCCGAATCTCCGCTCCCCGTCCTTTTGCAAAGCCCTTCTACATGGTGCGAAAATTGGCAATTGACACTAAATAAAGAAAAGTGTAAAGTAATACACATGACCACTAAGAGAAATCCGCTGAACTTCAATTACGCGATAAATCAGTCAAACCTTAAGGTCGTAAATTCTACCAAATACCTAGGAGTTACAATTACGAACAACTTAGACTGGAGACAACTCATATAAAACATTGTGGGGAAGGCGAACCGAAGGTTACGTTTCATTGGCAGAACGCTTCTAAGATGCACCAGCTCCACCACAGAGAGTGCCTACATCACACTTGTGCGTCCTCTCCTGAAGTACTGTTGCCCCTTGTGGGACCCTCCCCAGGTGGGACTGACGGAAGACATTGAGAAGGTTCAGTGAAGGGCAGCTCGTTTTGTTTTATCACGTTACGGGGGGGGGGGGGGGGAAGTGTCACAGAAATGTTGCACGAATTGGGGTGGAAATCATTAAAACAAAGACGTCATTCATTGTGGCGTGATCTGTTTGGGAAGATTCAATCACCGACTTTTACTTCTGAATGTGAAAATATTTTGCTAGCACCCACCTACTTAGGGAGAGATGACCATCCCAATAAAATAAGAGAAATCAGATCGAAAACGGAACGATTTAAGTGTTCTTTCTTCCCGCGCGCTATTAGAGAATGTAACGGTAAAGAAAATTTATGAAAGTGGTTAATGAACCCTCTGCCAGGCACTTAAATGTGATTTGCAGAGTATCTATGTAGATGTAAGTCCTCCAACGGCACGAACTCCGGCTCACATTCCGCATCCGTCTCCCGTCACCCACGAGGATCCTATATGACCATATCCCTTTCGCCCACGTCCTACAGTTCCTAGAGAGCATCCGTACCTGTTACATTCACAGCAGACTTATCTCCCGCAAAGTCCCCTGATGTATTTCCCCCTATTCCCGGGCCTCTGCCGCACCTCGACTACTGTACCCCGCCGGCTCTTTACCTCCATACACTTCATATTTTCCGACCCTTGTCCTCCGGCCCTACATCTACCCTTCCCATAAACTAATCCCATATCCCTCCTCCCCCTCCCCCCCCCCCATCCAACGAGTAGATCAGCCCACTCTTCCCATCCGATTCCCCTTTCCTTCCCCTCCCCGGAGGCCCGCACTCCCTCCCCTACTCCTCCTTCACCTCCAACCCGCACCCTGCGCTTCCTCTCCCTCACCCTCACACCAGGTCTTTCTGCAACAGTGTTAGTGGCGATTATTTGACAGTATTTGTATGTGCTTCAAAGTGATATCGTCAGTCCTTCAGCGTTTCCTTTCAATTGGTTACGCCCGCCGAAAACGGTAGTGCAATCTTCGGTCCGTTTGTGTCCTTTCACGTGTCATCAGTGTTTCTTGTGTGTAATCAATGTTTGCTCAGATTTAAACCGTGACTCTTTCTAAACACTCCCGTATGGGTTTTCGTCTGCCCCTCATATCTTTTCTTCATTCATCCATTATGTTGATCTGTATTATTTGTGTAATTCACTGTAATTTACTCTTGTTTGTTTCAGCTCGCTAAGTTGGCACGACACAAATTTTATTCACACATTCGGTTCTTGCACGTTCGACACCACGCCTAAGTTGTCACTGACAACACAATGTAAGGAAAAACAAAATGAAAAGATTTTTTGGTAAAAAAAACTGTCTTGTTTGCACGAAACCAATGTTTCCTTTATTTATACATGACGCGTTTCTCCTCTTCTGGATATCATCAGACGTTGAAAAGGGAGAAATGAAAAAAAAAAAAAAAAAAAAAAAAAAAATACATAACCATAAATATCTAAAATCTTTCGTAAGGAAGAGATACGGAAGGTGCAGATTGATAAAACTGCAGGCCACATGACCAGAGTCACGTTTTGGCGTGGGAGGAATGAAAATTGAACTAATAAATACCGCTAGAGAACATAGTTTAAAAAATAAAATTATTTATCACTCAGGTAGCAGAGCGTTAAATTATTAAATTTAGTAAAATAGAACCTTTACAACAGATGTGTTAACTGTTGCTCAAAAATTGGGAGGGGGGGCACAAAGTTAATGGTGAAACCTAATTTAGCCGCGCGAAGCTTTGTTTACTCACGGAAGACTCGCTCCCTGCCACAACCGCGCACTGCTTCCGCGCTCGTGTCTTACAAGTAATGCCGTCCTCTCACAGGACATGGAAACGCACGTGGAGGAGGACGTGGTGCCGTTGCAGCGTGGAATTCTACGTTCCACTGCCCTGTGAAGCGTGGAATGAAGGATCCAGGATGTTAGATTTTTGCTTCGTGGAGTGGAACGTGATCAATGAAAAGTGACCTGTTTTCACGGGACAAGCAGAACTTTAGATCCGCCATATTGCAAACGGAACTCCGTAATTCGTGCCTTCTTTTGTTTTAGCGTACGATGTGTGAGTATAGATTTTAAAATTGAAGAACTTTTGAAGACGCATCATTTTAGGTATTATTTGTTACAATAAATTACCAGAAACTACATATTCATAGCTTTAAAGGATATCGTATGTGTTATGTATCAGTGTTATAATTTGTATACCGTGAAAGAATATCGTTTCTATGCTACGGTTCAACGCCATTCTATCAAAGGAGCGTCTTTATGATACTTTGTCAAAGATAAAGGTGCATAGTACATCGTAAATACAGCGGATTCTCTCTGGATGACAGTGTACTTGGTAACGCGGTAAGCTGCGGAGCAGAATTCGAGAGTAATTCGGGTTCGCGACCCTGTACTTTCAAAAGTTTTATTTTTTCCATAATGTTTCTGGTTCTTTCTTATTAAATTAAGTGTAATTCGTTGTTATTCCTTTTTAAGATGACGGATTAGCGTGGTGGTTACGAGCTATGGAGGAAAAGAGATGTAAATAATAGGTTTGCATCTACACTCTCGGAGATGTTTTTTTAATGATTTGCTTTAATTACGGTTTATGTAATTTATTTGTTAATTTAATACAATTATAATAATCAGTATTCGGCGTTATTTACTACAAGAGAACTTGTTGAGTATTCCGTGCAAGGGCACAGGTACTAATAAATTTCGAGACAATACCCCACGTCATTCGGTTTTCGCCACGGTGTTTGAATTCTGTTGCAGTTCAGTACAGTGCTGGAATAGTTCGGTTTCACAGTGCAGAGAGAGAGAGTGGTTATGGAAGCAGATGAAGTAACGGAGCGAATGTGTTTACGTACAATACTAAAAGCAAAAATTATCACAACGAACATTGTCGAACTGAGCCGTTGTCCCGCGTGTATGAACAAGTAGACTGTATCAGGCAGGACTTATTATCTTCGAAGGAATGCCAAAGTAAACATTTGGATATGCAGAATCTGTACATAGTGAAAAATAGCAATATAAGAGAGCAAGACAAGTGGAGCTGGCGCAGATGAAGGATTTCACCGTTTACAGTTTTTTTTTTAATGTTGTTTTTTTCAAAAGTGATTTTGTCGTACATTTTGTTATCATTATCAAACGCTTTCAGTTAATTTACCAACTTTGTGTTTCTTGATGAAAAAAATTACAATTTCTGGAAGAGTATTGCATGCAACGTGCAAGCTTAAGAAAGATAAAGTTTTCAGGTTTTTTTTCGGCTTTCGCTAACATCCATCTTTGTAAAGACAATGATCTACGTGCCAGCCCGCAAAGGGCACTGGAGAGCGCTGCGTTAGCAAATCACGATGAGCAGCACGTTGTGTTCCGTGGTATGTAGCGGGTCTTTTCAAAGCGCGGTGTAGCTAGGTAGACAGCACGTCTGGCCTGCACCACGTTGGGACAACGCCTCCCGTGTGAGGACGGCTTAACTGTTCAACTTTGCGTGTCGAAGGGGCGCGAAAGACTCGTAGATGGCGTGCTTGTGTGCGACAGCAGCAACAGGTTTGCATTTTACCAGGGGTGACAGGCGTTGTCGAGAGATACCCATCATTATGTCGACAAAGTTTTGATGTTTCGATATAATATGGTCGTTTGAAAGATCCGTTGTGTGTGTGTGTGTGTGTGTGTGTGTGTGTGTGTGTATGTGTTTTGGATATTTCAAATTCCTCCAACAGATTTATTTATTGCTTTTACTAGCCACTTCAATGATTTTTAAGTTTTTCAGGCTTAGGGACTTATGGCCAGAAGATCTATGATGATGGGCAAAGTGGGATAATTTCTTTATCAGTCCGTTTTGTCAGTAGATGCTCGTTAAATCTAAGGACAAAATATATTTCTGTTTGAAAATTCGATAGAGACCTAATACTGTACACCCCTGATATGGATAACAGCTTCTTATTGGGCTGCTCATTATGAGGGAGTAGCCTGCAATTTTATCCGTCTGCACCGCCCGTATTTCTAATATTTCTTGCTTAGGAAAGATTTTTACATATTTTTAGTTATCTCCTGTTTATTAAACTAGTTTGTAAATTTTCCCCTTTTCAACGTCTGATGCCCAGAAGAGGCGAAACACGTCATATATCAATAAACGAACCATGGCTCTTGTGCAACCAAGAGTGCTTTTTACCACAATATCTATTCGGTTGCTGTGCCAGCGCCACAAAAATATTGAGGGGAGTGATTTTAGCAAAAAGAAAAGGTGATTTTCTAGAGTTTGACACAGGCATTGACCCCTCTGTCTTGAGGCGTTTTGCCGTCTACAGCGACGCTAGTGCCGGTTGTGTGCCTAGGTATAGCCGTTTGCGCGGGCGGAGGAACACTTTTTGCAGTGTGGAATTGTGGCTCTCTGACTTCCAGTGAATCCACCTGCAAGATGTTGTGCCCTTAGTGCAGGAATTTGTTGTTGTTTATGTGCCCGGGAATGGCTTGTTTTATTAGGCGTGGTGTACGCCTTAAGACTAGGCTACTCAGACCAACTTAGTGTTATGTCGGTTGCCGGCTTGTAAGGGCTTTCTTGGAGCTGGCATAACAATATCCACCACCAGCTTTTCTGAACTGCACAGATGGGAGTTATCCCTACAATACATTCTCCGATCCCGAAATCAACCAGGCCTCAACCTACGATAACTTCCCTATATATATATTTTTCCATACCTTACAGTTCCTACCTCTCTATCCCAAACCTCACCTATTTTGAGTGGTGTGTGAATGTGTGATCGTGTGTTTGTATATATATATATATATATGTGCGTATATGTGTGTATGTGTATATATATGTATGTATATGTGTATGTATATGTATATATGTGTGTGTATGTGTGTATATATGTATATATATATGTGTGTGTGTGTGTGTGTGTGTGTGTGTGTGTGTGTGTGTGTGTGTGTGTATGCGGTCTTGTGTACTTGCAGTGTGCATGCATTATATATATATATATATATATATATATATATATATATATATATATATATATATATATGTGTTATTTTACTTTATTTTATTTTATTTTCTCCGCTCACCCGCCTCCCCACTCCATTCCTAAGCTGCATCTCGTTATTCCCATCTAACCCATCCCCACCACGGTGACGTAACCTTTCTATCCCCTCCCCCTCCCCTCCCCTCCCGTCCCCGATTCGCTGCAGAGCGTGATTCGAAGTGTGGCAGTCGGAGGTGATGGTTGTATGACTGTGTTGTGTGCCTGTGTGATTGCGTGAGTGCTCTATTTTCTGAAGAAGGCCATGGCCGATAGCTGAATGTGTTGTATGTGTGTGTCTTTTGTATGTGCCTGTCGCAGCTCGTCGCCACGTCTTTGCGGTGAGTTGTAAACTGTCCTCACTATATTATTTATTCCAACCTGGACTTTCCATTATTATAATATGACTGAAGAGCAGCATATGAAGCTGCTGACAGCCTGCCCACACTGGGCTTCAAAATTCAAAATAAATAAATAAATAAGAATGAAACAGTGGATAGTATACCACATGACGGGGTTTGAAACCCTAGTAAGTTTGTTAATGGACATCCCTGCGAAAATAAGTAATCATACGTAGATACATTGATCTAATTCACTTGCTTGGTGGATAAGTATAGCACGTTTTCGTTGCAGTGGAGTAGGAGTCTGGTTATTAAAGTACAAACATATATATTAACAACGAAAGCTTTTCATATACCGAAAATAATTACTCCATTTTAGTTCGGAAGAAAGTGATGATCCGTAAAACAGTAAAGATACTACCACTTACTGAAAGTTTTCTTGACGTGAACCGCGATTTTAATGTTTCTTTTACACAATACTTCGTTATTAATAACTGACATAATTGCAGGTCCGGCAATAGTAATTATTGCTAGAAATGTAAAAAGACGATCAAAATAAATGATGGAAAATTGTATCTGGTACAAGTTTAACCGTGAACAGCTATACATCGTCTTCCCGATGGTACACTACACCAGGCGAAACTAGTTATTAAACGAAATGTTTGCCCTTATAAAGATTCCTAGCAGAGCAGTAGCTGTGTTTATTGTAAATCTTGTTGTGTGACATTTTCTACATTCTAGAGGAACTACTCAGTTTGGATCAACTGGAATTGAAAGTTCATCTAATCTAATTTCAATAACGCCCATATTGTGGAGGGGGGACACTCGGATTGAACTGACAAAACGTGATCTTTACACCTCTCTCATGAGCCGTCGGTTAGAGGACTTACTGTCTATGCGGATGCACTTTCTCAACTGTGTTGAGACTTATCAGGCTGGATTCCATGTTTGAACTTGTGTTCAATGACTGTACTTTGACTTGTAGAAATTTTTCAGTAATCGGTCATAAGTATTATTTATTGGCAGATCTAGATTTCGACAACTTTGTGGTCATTATCAATGCTTAAAAACTTGCAAACTAATATTTCAGAGCTCTATCAGAAGTACAAGGATTATGATTTGAAGATCAGCATATTCAAAACGAAAGCAATGTCTGAGGGAAAGAGATAACAATACGAAAAACGTCCGTGGAGACTTCCGAAAAAATGAAAACATAACACAATCTGCTGGTTATTTTGCGAGAGTTACACATTGAGTGTCCATTTTGCTTGAGAGTAAATCAGTGCTGCGAAATAAACATTAAAATCTCCAAGAACCATACTGGAATTAAAAGTCAAAGTATGCATCACCTGTAACTGAGATGGCGCACTTATTGAAAATTCGTGGATTGTTTCATTGCTTAATTGGCCGATGAGAAAAACCCGCAAAATACTGAATTAGAGACAATTTTTGACGCGTTTCGGATATGACCTACCATCAGAAATTTACATTATGCTGCTGACCTACACTAAACGTCATTCTGATGATGGGTCACACCTGAAACAGAACGAAAGCCACTGATTCAGTGACTGGAGGATTTTTTATTCTGTAACGAATTTAGCAATCGTGCAACACTCAACAAGAAACTTATGAAAAAATAGAAATAGCGAGCAGCTGACGTGGAAAAGATGAAGGTTTCTGAACATTAATTTACTGATCAATATTTAGATATTAGTTCACATGCATAATTATGTTTAAAAATAAGAGCGCTCAGTTTTCTATTTATTGCAATTCCTGCGTTTCTATTCTCGAAAACTTTGTAGTTCTTCGAATGTAGAAAATACACAATATTACATGGATCCAGGTGAAACCTTCCAGATTTTCTTTAAAAAACCACATTGGATTTAAATGCACCCCACAAAGCAACTCTTAGCGTTTTAAGTAGATTTTTTCCAAGCAATTACATTTCTTTTGAATACTTCCTAGAATGACGATACCCCCTCCCCCCCCCAGGGGGCTCACGGTTCTTCTCTGAATACGTGTATGGCGAGCAAGGGTCCCCAAGCTCATGCAGTCTTTCTTACTTCTTTCCTCCCCGTACTGCATTTCCTTTCCTCCTCCCCTCCTTTCCTATCCTCACTCCTTCCCCTCTCCACCGGGGAACTGATGACCTTAGCAGTTTAGTCCCCCTGTCCCAAATCACCAACCAAACAACCAGAATGACGATACTCGGTTGTCATTGAGCAGCGAGTTTCACCGAAACACCTTTAGCTGTAAAAAGATAATTATGACGCTTAGTACGACACGTTCATAGCCACTCAAAATGTAATGTCGCTGCTTGAGACAGGATTCGCACATCTGATGAAATCTTTAACGAGATCGTAGAGATACTTCAAACAAGCCGAACACCACACTAGCTCAATATCCGTTGATCAACATTTCACTTCGCTTACCTGCCTAAGAGGTTCAAACTTTGGACACTTGAACTGAAAAGACTTAAGGTTTAGAAAAGACTTCAATATTTACTTGTTGGACCAAATCAGGCAATACCAAATCTATGATGAAACGCTTCTGTGGTGAAGCAAGCGTTTATATATGTACAGTTAATCCGAACAACGTTAACATCTGGGTTCATATCAGTGACCACCAAAAGCTGAATTTATGATGTAACATGATAAAATGTAGTTGTACTTGTTTTTTCAACATACAAAAACTTGGAAGAATCATGTGTCCCGACATGCGTAGGACATTTTCTTTCTCTTAGTTTCTTCTCAATTATATAAATGTGACTTTGCATATGCACGGTAATCCACCACAATGGAATGTTTACAATAAACAGATCCTGAACCGACTATTTCAACCGAGAAATACATTTACATCAGGATTCGAAACATCAGCACAGTTTTCGGGATCATATGCATAAAAGCCAAATTTGAACTTGTGGTATACGATGGGTTCGTAATATTCTCACAGTTTTCGTGAGATAGCCAAAAGTTCAAATAGTAGTATGCGATGATCAAAAGGAGGGTGCCAGCCGCGGTGGCCAAGGAGACTGAGGCAATCCAGTCACGGTCAGCACGGCCACTACGGTCGGGGATTCGAATCCCCACTCGGGCATGGATATTTGTGCCGTCCTTGGTGTTAGCTAGTTCGCAAGTAGTTTGTAAGTTTATAGACTGATGACACCGCTGTTAAGTCCCATAAGCTGTACAAACATGTGAACATTTTTGAAGGTCGCTGTACCTGTCTTCTGAAATTGACAAATGAGCTGATACTTTATCTGGGCATGCGTGAGAAACTTTTTCTCTTTGATTCTCCATTCATAAATTTTGACTATCCTTAAGGACGCTACTCTTTCGCACTGAATTATTTTAGTTCATTAGTTCCTGGCATGAATTCATCTTCTTCGAACGAACTGGCTGACTCGGTAAACGTAGTCTGTAATTTTTATTTCTAGTGAATATTTTGGTTGTTCTTTATTAATGCTTAATGTTTAGGCAATATTTGTCTTGGCTCTACCAGAAAAATAGCGGATATTGTAGAGCGTCGTATGAACGGTGTGTGTCGACGATGCGCCTCGCATTGGTCGAATTTAGATTATTGTAGTTTCAACATGCATCCACACATTTCTCGCCACTCATGAAGTAGATTTGTAAAACTTTGTGGTTCGCAAGGTGTTGGAACCAATCAGCCTATATTGTGGTACACCTGGCCTTTGATTTTGAACGTTAAATTGAGATGGTGAGAATACGCCGCGTTATTGAGAACCATTTCTGTTGCTCCGAATACAGTCATTTGGAGCCAGCATGACCAGTATATGCGACTGGAATTCAGAAAATGGTTTGAATCTGGATCCACGCTAATGAGAAAGCGCTTGAAGGGTTCTGGTGGTGTCTTAGTTTTATATAGGTAATTGACAACCCAATGCGGTTGATATATGTTTGAAATTGTATGAATCACAATATGGACATAGCACCAATCAGCACTTCCGGATGAGCGGCATATTCATTATGTGGTTCGTACTCGAATGCAAGACAAAGGAACGAAGCCTAAGTAAATACTTGAAGTACTTGTTGGCGTTTTCGCGCAATTTCGTTTTCTTCTTGGATTTGTTCGTTTGCTCTTTCTGCTTTACCATTCCGCGTATTTTTTGCATTTTTTGTAAGACGGATCAAATGGGCCCGCTTTCTGCTTTCTGGCATTTTACACTGTAACACACACACACACACACACACACACACACACACACACGCGCGCGCGCGCGAATGAAAAACACTATACAGATAATATATTTGACTTTACAATCATAAAACATTTATATATTCAGAACATCTGACAGTCGAGTTTGGAGGCTATCTGATCGTTTTGTAATTTTCAAAATGAAATGCCAAGATCGCACATTAATAATTTATTAACTGAAGACCGGTTTCGGTGAACTGTGTCACCATCATCTGGTCACATACATATTATAAGCTGGTCATCTTGTTAAAAATTTGGTATAAAATAACAAATGCAACATTGCACTTAGTCACTATATAAAAATACACAAGTTAAAAACATGACAGCTTACAAAATACAAGTATTTTAACTTGTGTATTTTTATATAGTGACTAAGTGCAATGTTGCACTTGTTATTTTATACCAAATTTTTAACAAGATGAACAGCTTATAATATGTATGTGACCAGATGATGGTGACACAGTTCACCGAAACCGGTCTTCAGTTAATAAATTATTAATGTGCGATCTTGGCATTTCATTTATATATTCACCAGCTGAAAACCCGGCGTCGCCCGGGTACCTATTTATTTCTGTCTTAGTCCATCTCTGCTTCTCTTTTGGTTTTCTATCCACCTTCATTCCCTTTCTGTCCGTATTCTTCTCCGCAATGTCTCTCTCTCTCTCTCTCATTTTCTCATCTCTCCTCTGTCCGTATCCTCCTACCCCTCTGTATTCCCATTCCACCTTCCCCGCGTCATTCCTATCAAATTCTCGTGTCTCTGTAGAGCTCCTCCTCCATCTCCTTTCACCTGTCACCCCCCTCTCATTCCCTTCCTCTGTCGCGTCTCGTCTCTCCGCTTTTCTGTCTGTCTCCTCCTCCGCCTACTCCTCACACTTTATGAAAACATATGGGGTAGCCCAAACATTTATTGTGGAAGCT
The DNA here is from genome assembly GCA_026315105.1 of Locusta migratoria. NCBI lineage: Eukaryota > Metazoa > Arthropoda > Insecta > Orthoptera > Acrididae > Locusta > Locusta migratoria. The sequence continues at coordinate 710,148,147 of CM048745.1, read as the reverse complement.
ATCTTCATTCAACATTTCATTCAATTCCGTCCAGCCGCTTCAGCGTGAAGAGAAACAAACGTATTAACCTACTGTAACGTACCCTCCGCCACGCAACGTACGTTGGCTAACGAAAAGTAGCCCATGTGTTAAAGAAAGGTGTACGCGATCTGCATTCTAAATTTCATTTTAATCTGACCACCCCTTTCAGCGTGAAGGAGTAGCAAATATATTAACCCATTAACTCACCACACGGTGGCTTACGAAAGGTAGACCACGAATTAATCACATTATAAGCTACCTCTGTTCCAAATTTCATTTGTATCCGTCCATATATTTCAGCGTGGAGGCTACGAAACGAATTAAATAATTGTAAAGCACCCTCCGCCATGCACCATACGAAGTTAATTTTAGTATGTCTATAATAATCCCGCAATTGCAAGCAATGAGTTGATAAAGTTTCATCGCAATCGGACATACGGTATGGTCGTGCATAAAATACGAAAAAAAGACAAACAAACAAACAATTTATCTATATTAGATTTATGGATTTATTTTCAAATTCGCTTTAAAACCATACAAATTCCTTCTGCTGGTGGTTTTCACCCAAATGATTCGGTACTCTTGGTATGCATCAAAGCTGACAGTCAAGAAAACCGTCATTTAAAAACCTGAATAAAGTATGCTTTCCACTGAAGCATATTTTTTTTTTTTTAAATTTCTTACTTTAAATTGTTTACATAAAATTCACATGGTGTGAACAATATTTATGTTTTAAATGTTTCTTCGATTATTATCACCCGGAAAAATGTAAAGGAACTTGCAGAGAGAGCACCTAGAATTTACAGAAATTTTATTTCATTCGAAACTTCGTCGAAAACAGAAAATTAACTCTTTACTCACGTTATCTGAAAACTGCACTGATAAATTGAATTGTTGAATCATTTCTAAAAATGTCATTAGGATCGGAATACAACCGTAGAATCTGATTAAGTGCATATGTAAGGTATCCTCCGTCATGCACCATCCAAAATATTATGTGACAGTGATCTTAGTCTTGTTTTGAAGTTCAAATGTCTAAAATGAGTGAATATTTTAGGACAAATAAAGTGTCGTTATTCCCATGTCCCATTATGCCACAGGTTAAACCACATAATTGCTTATGACGTCATATCTCCTAAACTTTATGTCGTAAGGCGTTCTTACCACCAAATTTGATTGAAGTCGGTACAGTGGTTTAGATGCAGATGTCGCATGATGCAGCACTTTTTCGCGCATTTTAATGTTTATTACGTCATATCTCCTGAACTATTTGTCGTACAGTCATTTAATGATGCCTATGTACATCACGAAAGTGCAAGCAACATGTTGACAAAGCTTCGTTACAATCGGCTGAACGGCACGGCCGCGCATAAAATACTAACACAGAAACATTCATTTTTGTACATTGGGTTATAAATTCACTGCGTTGTGATACAAAACCAAATACAGACAAAATATCAAGTAACTTCTCACTCACCAATCAACCTCTCTGGAGTATTAAGTGTGACCTCATGCGCATAGGCGGGGAGCACAAACATCAAAGGACGTGCGAGCACTGAACGTTATACAGCCGAAATATTAGAAGAAATTAATTTCGTGTGGCTGTATTCCTGGTATTTTTTTGGCGCAACATATGTAAGTATGAAGGCTCTCGAGTTTCCAAACGCGTCAAGTGAAAAATTCTAAAAAATCCTGGATACAGTGAAACACGTCCACTGAATTTGTGGTACTGTTCCATTTTGTTTTATTCATTAACCTAAAATGTTTCTGTACCATTAATATTATCTATCTGTGTGTTAATTATTTTTTTCCATTACTAATGATCAATGCCCCATGTTTCTATATGTTTGCCTGCCATTTATATATGTTTCCACCCGTGTGATTGAACTTGTGTATTCATGTGAATGTGAATGTGTGCTCTTATTATTGACTGACTGCCGCGCAATGGCTTACAGTCACCGCCTACGACTGTAGGACTTGTTTTGCTGTTGTTAAGAACGCATGGCTTCGTTTGTCGTCGCGCTAGCGTCTGCTGGCGGACCAGAGACAAGCTTACGTGGCAAGGTGGCCGTGTTCTTAGTGTCATACCAACCTAATCTTGGACGACAGAGGTGACGGGAGACCTCTCTGGGAGCGGTTGAAGAGGGAATTGTCTTGTCTAGGTATCTGCTCCCTTAAGGAGTGAGTAGTTAGATCAATTACCGTTGCGCATGTACTGTGGCCAATCATAAAATAATTTAGAACAGCAATGAGCGTTTTAACTTACATTTGCAGATCTCAACTGTCCGAGAATTTGCTTATTTTAATAACAGGCTACTTTCAAGAGACACCCTAATCACCTATCGATATGGTATATACTTTACGACCTATCCTAATACCTTCGACACACACACACACACACACACACACACACACACACACACACACACACACACACACATAAAGAAGTTCATACAAATCTGTCCAGCCGTTTCGGAGTAGTACAAGCACAAATACCGTGACACGAGATTTTTGTATATAGAGATGATGCAAACGAAAATTAAGGATCTGCTAGATGTAGAGAGGTGTGGCCTGAGGTAAGATAAAGGCATCAGAAAGTGAATGTATGTTGTGGCTGATAATCGAAGCGACGTAGTACAAAAATCAGGACTCTCACAGGCGATAAGCAGAATTGCAAAATGTATTGGAAATATGAAATTGTGTAGGATATTCCAAAGTACGATAAATATGGGAGTAACCTACAGAGAATGTCCGGTAACATACGGTATGGAGGAGGAAGGAGGGAAAACGAGGATCAAGAACAAAGCGCTCAGTTTAAGGAGATAGGTAGTAATCTTACTTCGTACAGTTCAATCGTCTCATAAAAACCAACTTACGACGGAAATAAAGAAATCTTAACTCTAGCACCACTAAGCTCGGATCTGTAACATGGATGTCTAAGGGCGGGGGGGGGGGGGGGTTAACAATTGCCCTCACGTTCTTTTCACGTTTTAACAATTTATTTTTGTTTGTTTATTTCTTTTTTATTATTTAATGAACAAGAAATTTCTTTATTAGGTTGCAACACCCTTTCGATTGTTATCAGGAACAGATGCAAACACAACAAATAAAGTAATGTAAAAAATGTAAATGTTTGTAAAGCTTAAGGGACTTAACTACGGGGTCATCAGTCCCTAAACTTACAAACTACTTATGAACTAACTAACACTAAGGACGTCACAAATATCCATGCCCGAGGGGGGATTCGAACCCCCGACCGTAGTGGCCGTGCAGACCGTGACTGGAGCGCCTCAGTCCCCTCGGCCACCGCGGCCGGCATAAAGTAATGAATATGAGAAATGTTATTATATTCTTATCATGAAACTAACACTTAGATATACATCAGACTAGTATTAAGAAATCATAAAGAACGTACAATACCAAACCACAAATACGAAAACAGAAAATCAAAGTAAAACTTACAATTGAGGTTTTCCTTCCTGCTCACTTTCACTTTCTATTTCACAATTTGTGCATATGATTGTTTTTGTAGAATGAGTGGAACACACATACTTGGAACACCTGCAACAAACAATAGACACTTTTGTCATCTTGTCCTTTTCCCTTTTAGAGTTTTTAGTCTTCAAACAGATGTGACATATTCTTCTTGAATAAAAGTCAACAGCTTGAACAGTTGCAGTAATTCTGATACTGACAAGACATTTTATTAGAACTGCGAGTAATGTAGAACTGCTCTAACAGCAATGGAGATTTATTTCAAAACAATGGAAACGTAATACAGCGGTACCAACAGTCAGAAATTGCATTTCCATCTGTCGTACTGAGAAATATTTTAATGATAAATGTTGTCTCACCGATGTCTGAGGGACCGGGGGGGGGGGGCAAAAACTGCCCGCACTTAAATTAAATGTAATAGGCAGATTGAAACAATTCACAAAAAATATATAACCGTGACAGCATATACTCTAGATATTTTTCTACAACTACCTAATTTCTTGCTGCTTTACTCCAACAACTAGATATATTAAACAAATAAAACAAATACCGCAGGCAATTTTTGCCCCCCCCCCCCACCTAGCGGTGCTAGGGTTGAAGTGTGGTATTAAATTCCTGGTTAAAGAACGTTCACAATAATAGTCGATCAAGACAATGCTGTACGCAATAGAAGAAAAGAAGAATTATAGGATCTATTGAATGGAATCTGGAATGAGACTCAACCGGAATCAGAAAAAAAATGTCAACTAGATGGAAAGTGAATAGCAAGTACCTAACTACGAAAATGATGTTCCGAAGCAAACGAAATTAAGACATTCCACTGGACAATAAATCAGACTAATAGAGCAAGATATATTTACTGATATCATTGACATTATGAGGAAGGAATGTCTCAGAATAACGACGGTTGTTCAAATGAAAATGTTCGAAATGTATACTATTGGTATAATTGAAGTCTTTTTTCAAAAGAGCGCAAATATCCCAATGTTTAACAAGCCGGAGGATTACTTGTTTCCAGAATACCTGTGGCTGTGAGAAGAGCCAGTCCTCTATTGTGTCCGTCGTCCGATTTGTACTTCCCTTTGAGACGTTTGACCAAACAGATGGAAGTCATAGGACGACATGTTCGCGCTGTAGGGAGGCTGCTCAAGATGCTACCACTTGCCAGTAAGTGTGACCCTGCAGACGTGTGGACGCGCGTTATTATGGAACAGAATCACTTCTTTTCGTGAGCAGCCCAGGCCATTTGGTCTAAACGTAGGCTACGGAGTGTCTCACAGTACACGTAACTGTTAATGATTTTTCCGCGCTCAACGAATTGGTCTCGGACGTCGAAAAAGACGGCATTACATGACTGCTGAGAGCAAAGCCATGAGTTTTAAGACGAAGTGACAAGATATGCTTCCCATGCCTAGATGTCACACTACGTTATACCAAAGCGGCCAACAGAATTGTTTCTTAATACGTTTCGTAACGTTTCATTTGAGCAACCCTCGTACGTCTGAATCATAGTACTGTAGTTTAGTCACTCGTGCATCATGGGGAAACCGAATGAGAAACAAAGCGTTCGTAACTTGTCGCTGTAAAGTAGCATTAAAATACAGCTATACAGCGTACAGCACCATCTGTTAGCAGCTTTTGCAACTATTATTTCAAACTGCTGTATAAACTTCTTACAGCTTTCACATTAAACGTACCGTTTACTGCATTCCTCTATCGATCTTTGTTTTCGAGATATTTAATTTGGAAATCAGGGAGTCCTTTTCTGGACACCCTGTATGAAGACGTTGTTTCACTTAGTTATCCTCTCTCTCACAGTACTTAATCGATTTACTTCAAATTTTACACAATACAGGACTGACCATTCCAACATACGGAACCCACATCTTTTCATTATTTCGATTACGTATGTAACACATGAAACTCGATAAATTCTCAACCGAACTATTTGACAGTCCTACACGATACAATAAAAATATTCCGATGAAGAAAGATTATACAATAGTAGAAATAAATGAATTGAATTTTTGTAAAGTTATGGGACCTAACTGCATTGGTTTAACTAACTTACTGTAATAACAACACAAACACCCATGCCCGAGGGAGGACTCGAACCTCCAACGTGTAACGACCGTACGCACCGCAGCAGGGTGCCTCAGTGAAAACGGCTATTCCGCCGTGGCGACACAATAAAAACATTAAGAAGAAGAGAGGTTATACTATTGTAGAAATAAATAAATGGACTGAATTGCACGTTTGTAAAGTTATGGGACCTAACTGCAGTGGTTATCCGTCCCTAAACTTACCAACTACTTAACTAACGTATCCTAAGAAAAACAAAAACACACATGGCCGAGGGAGGACTCAAACCTCCGACTTGGAACGACCGTACGTACTGTAGCAGGCTGCATCAGTGCGCACGGCTATTCCGCCGTGGCGGTACAATAAAAACATTAAGAAGAAGAAATATTATACAATTGTAGAAATAAATAAACTGAATTGAATGTTTGTAACGTTATGGGACCTAACTGCAGTGGTTATCGGTCCCTAAACTTACCAACTACTTAACTAACTTTTCCTAAGAACAACAAAAAAAAGACACATGCCTGAGGGAGGACTCGAACCTCCGACGTGTAACGACCGTACGCACTGTAGCAAGATGCCCCAGTGCGCACGGTTATTCCGCCGTGGCGATACAATAAAAACATTGAGAAAAAGAAAGGTTATACAATTGTAGAAATAAATGAACTGAACAGTATGTTTGTAAAGTTATGGGACCTAACTGCAGTGGTTATCCGCCCCTAAACTTACCAACTACTTAACTAACGTATCCTAAGAAACACACACACACACATACCCAAGGGAGGACTCGAACCTCCGACGTGGAACGATCGTACGTACCTTAGCAGGGTGCCTCATTGTGCACGGCTCTTCCATCACCGACAACAAAAGAAAAAAAAAAAAAAGAAGAAAGAGGAAACACAATGATCTGTAAAGTTTACGAAGGATGCTGAAATAGAAAGGAATTCGTAACGGACCGCGTAGAGTGTATGTTTCATCAGGTCCGCAGGTAAGCCGCACGGAGTCGGCCGTGTTCGGCTGGCGCGGTGGCCGGCGGAGTGCGCGCCGCCAGTTAAGCACATCAGCTCCGCAGAGTGAAATTCAATTCGCCACTCAGGCGGCTGCAAGTTTCACGAACTCATGCATACTGGATACGAATACCGGCCGGCTCGGCCGCGCTACGTCACGGGACGCCGCCGACGCCGACGCCGGCGCCGGAGCCGGCGCGAGGAAACAGACGGCTGACAAGCGGACACCACACCGCGGAGCCTGCTTTGTTTACTTCTGCGAGGCGCTGCAGGAGGCGTGTTGTCGCCGCGCGCGGCCGTCGCGCTTCCGGCGGCTCCTCACTGCCCGTGGTCTCTCGCGAAACTGTGCGCGTTTGGGCTACGTAAACAATACACGGTGATTCATAAAGAATACCTTAAAACTGAAAACCTGTATTTAATCTGACAAGGAGACAACATGGGTATAGGATTTTAGAATTTCTTTATACAAAGGGGTCCAAAAAATGTACCCACTGTTTAAAGGTCCATAACGTGCAAAGTAATTGACGCAGTTGTCCCATTTTTGGTGAAAGTGTAGCTTGAAGTCCAGCTTAAAGATATCACTGTAGGTTTTCGAAATGGTCACCGTTAACATCCACACACAAACGATGCCGCCGAACTGCACCACGAACTACTGACTGCAATGTTTTGAGTTGCATATCTGCATATGAATGTACGATGAATTCTCGAAGTTCATCCAATATGCGTGTCTTTTGTCGATAAACGACGTCGTTTAGTGTTCCCACAGGTAAACGTCCAGAGAAGTTAAGTCTGGGGAATGTGGTGGATACTCCACATCACCTCTACGGCCTATCCATCTTCCACGTAAATTTTCGTCGAGATAAGCCCTAACACGATATTGGTAGTGGGCTGAGGCACCATCTTGTTGAAAGTAAAATGTTTTGTCTCCAGATGGCAGGTAAAATGGATGTCTAAAGCTTCTGAAGGTACACGTCAACGGTAACTGTGCCGTCAAAGAAGAATGGCCCAATCAAGCCCCGGTAAGACAACTCACACCACACACTTACATCTGGCAAATTCACGACTTTGTCTACATCGGCGGCCCAGTATATGCAATTGTGACGATTTGCTGCCGGCCGCGGTGGCCGAGGGTACTGAGGCGCTCCAGTCACGGCGTGCACGGCCACTACGGTCGAGGGTTCGAATCACCCGTCGGGCTTGGATATTTGTGCCATCCTTAGTATTAGCTAGTTTGTAAGTAGTTTGTAACTTTAGGGACTGATGACCCTGTAGTTAAGTCGCATAAGCTATACAAACATTTGAACATTTTTGACGATTTACTGTATCATTGAGTTTGAACTGTGCCTCATCAGACCACACAATCATTCCTGCAAACTCTTCATCGTTGCGCACCACTCGCAGTACTCCATTCTAGGATCTGGATCGTCCTCGTTCATTGCGTGTACCAATCGTGGGATGTAGCACCTCCACTTTGCTGTTTTCAAAATACGCCGATCACTTCAGCAACTCACTCCAGTTTCACGGACACAATGTCTCACAGACCTCTGTGGTGAGCGTGTGAATTGTTGTAACACAGGACGGGAGTTAGCTGGACTTGTTACTGTTACAGGTCGTCCAGCTCGATATGTACATCTTTAACACGGCCTTCGGCTTCAAATTTGTCTCAAATGTGACGAATTGTTAAATTTGTCGGTGTCTCTGTTTGATACTCATTTCGTGCTTTGCCGTTGAACCTCATTAATGTTTTCGTTCTTACAATACCACCTTAAAGCTGACTTCGTTTCATCGAATGTAAGCCTTGCGCCAGCCATGTTTACTCGAGTAACTAGACGCAACTAAGAATAAAACATTGATTATCCGGCGACTGTCATCTGACAAAACAAAACAACACAATTCAGCGCTTGTGTGGTAAATTCCGGAACTACAAACTATTACACTACCAAAGATGACACAACTCCGTCAATTAGTTTGCAAGTTATGGACCCTTCAGCAGTGGATACATTTTTCGGACCCCTCTTTAATTATGGCCCAAGTTCAGAAATGAAATGTTCAAATGTTTCTTAAGCTTTTGGGACTTAACTAAACTTACAAACTACTTATGAACTAGCTAATACTAGCCGGCCACGGTGGCCGAGGGGACTGAGGCGCTCCAGTCACGGTCTGCACGGCTACTACAGTCGAGGGTTCGAATCCCCCCTCGGGCATGGATATTTGTTCCGTCCTTAGTTCATAAGTAGTTTGTAAGTTCAGGAACCGATGACCCCGTAGTCAAGTCCCATAAGCTATACAAACATTTCAACATTTTTTGCTAATACTGAGGACGGCACAAATATCCATTCCCGAGGGGGCATTCGAACCCCCGACCGTAGTGGCCGTGCAGACCGTGGCTAACGCGCCGCATACAGCTTGGCCAACGCGGCGAAGTTCAGAATATAAATAAAGATCAGCCAAAGCCATTCGAAGCAACTCTCCAAAATTCTCGAGAAAGTCATTTTTGAAGTTTTGCAAAGAACATAATGATTGGAACAACTTCAGGATCTGTCGGTGTAGCTCAGTTATCGGTCAGAGAGCTGAACACTCTCTGTAATAAATAATAAAAAAGCTGAGCCAAGAACAGACAACATTGAACAACAAGAAACACAATCAAGTGCCGTAAAGAAAAAATTAAAAAAAGAGAAAATAAAAGAACAGTTGGTGGCGTTTTGGCTTCACAACGGTGGAGTCGGTGCTTCGAATCCCAGTGTGACATATTATTATTATTATTATTATTATTATTATTTTCGTTTTCGAATTCAGTTACATAAAACATTTTCGGATTTTAAATTCCACGTGTTGTGTTAGTTTCTGTAGACGTAAAACGGTGGTTGAGTAGGTTAGCTGCTTGGAAAACCATTAGAGATGACTTTCCAAATACAGTGTCGTAGCTCTTCACAAACTGAACAATCGAAGACTACCGTCGTCAACTAATGGAGAAGCCAATACTGTAAAAAAATGGAAATTATTTTTTTACATTGAAACCACCATTAAAAACCAGTTTCTATAAATTTAGAAAATTGGGAACAAACAAAAATACGTGCATTTTTTGTGGAAATTATCATTAGATATTGACATTGACTCGAACGCAACGATAAAAATAAATAAATAAATAAAATTATGTCATGACAGTATTCGACCGCCGACCCTAGGGTTGTAAAGGCAGAAGGCTACCACCTGCGCTACACTGACAGACGCTGCGATATATTTAATTACTGGTACTTAACGCTTTCGAATGGCTTTGGTTTATTCTTATTTGAGTGCTGAACTTCACATACCATCAATATCAAAAAATTCTAAATTCCGATACCAATGTGGTCTCCTTGTAAGAACTGTGATGGAACCCTGGGTATAATCAATATGAAGAGTCAAGTTTCCTGACGGATTAAAAATGTGTACCACACAGTTATTCCAACCCAGGACATTTGTCTTTCACGGTAAAATTTCCTTCCATGCATGGCAGGGGTACTGGGTTCCAATCCCGGTCTGACACAGAGTTTTAATCTCCCGGTAACTTTCAGATCAGCGCACACTCTACTGCTGAGTGAAAATATCATTCTGGAAACATCCCCTGCTCTGTAGCTAGGCCGTGTCTGCACAATATTCTTACAATAGTGCTACGTGGCCTGCAAGGTCTGCAAGAAATGTATGAGAAGAGGTGCAAGTGGAAATAAACCTGTCGAAATGGGCCGTGAGGCATGGACAGTTAACTCAGTCGGTTGCACCAGCGAGCACAGAATAACATAGAGAGGCTATTCTGCCTAAATCAGCGTAAAGGCAATGAAGCGCAGCAGTCATCGGAGTTGGGCCGATAAATGCGTAGTTTTTCAAGTGGCACTCGCATCAATTACATTGTCATTTGAACCACTTTGGATAGGAAAAAAATCAGCAAATTTTTCCCGTAGACGGATGAATACTGAAGGAATGTAACAGTATTCTTAGCAAGTACAATACTTGTTGTGTTTGTATAAAAATAATAATTCAAACTATTACTTTTATGTGACTTTTTTGTGACCAATATTGATAAACACATTTAATTTGGGACACAATTTTCGGTATCCAATAATTATGACGTAACACTTTTTATTTATTTTATTACTAACTAGGTGAGCCGCTCCGGCTTTACACGGGTAATCTTTAAACTAATTTAACTCGAGAACTGTAGAACGTATCGCGATGCGGTTTCTTTCAATTTCTTCATATAATCCTGTGTTCGACGTAGGATATATTAAATGCCAACAGGAAAATGAGAAATAATTGAAATAAGAATAATAATGTAGAATGATTTACCATTTCCGCACTTTCGTGAGCTATGTTGCGTAAACTGAGACCTGTGCCAAAGTACGTAGTATAGAATTATAGAACTCAAGACGAAAAAAAAAATTTAAAAATTCATATGTCGTTTACATAACTCCCACAACCACTATATCTGTAGGTTGAAGCCGGCGGCAGCGCTTTAAAAAAGAAAAATGATAAATGTGTTTGTTTTGTAGATGTTTGAGAGATAGATATTATCTACACTGGCTTAGCTCTTATAATTTAGGCTCCAGGCTCCAGAGCTTACTAAAGTGCAGAAGCGGTAAACGATTCTACGTTATGATTCTTATTTTAGTTCTTTTCATATCTTCGTATTGACATTATATATATCCCGAGATTCTAAAGAAGAAATTAAAAATGTGCTTTTATTTTATATAATAGTATGGTTTGCTATTCCCAACTGAAATTTGTAATTATTTATGGGAAAAGTAGATTGTCTAAAATGAACGCCTTAAAATATATGAAAAACCTCTCTGTGTTGTTCTGTGCTCGTAGGTGCCACCGCGGTAGATCATTGCGTTCTACCAGATGGATGCCCACCCACCGTTAAGAAAATATTGAGTAAAAACACATCGACCAACAAAGAATAAATACACCAACCACCGTCGGCTAAGGACAGATCATATATATATATATATATATATATATATATATATATATATATATATATATATATATATATATATATATATATATATATATCTTGCACTCTAACGGTATAGGCCCTGCTTCCGAATTCCTGACACAAAAATTTAATTTACCACGAAGTTTCATCTCAACGCACACTCCGCTGCAGAGTGACAATGTATCAATGTGAAGAGTACTTATCAATTGTTTGTGGAGAATTCGTAGACGTTCAATATAAGCCCCTCCAGACGCTCGAATAACATCTGCTCGATACTCAGACGCCTTCCACACAAATTTTAGGAAGGATAAAAAACCGTGATATTACATAAACGCTAAAATTAAAAACCATGCAGATGTGTTATTTTTATTTCATGAAGTATCAATTCACTGAACATAACTGAACGGTCATGCGGTATACGCGTGCACGCCTTCCGTCTTACCGTCAAACACAAATTCTCATCTTATCCAAAAACTATTACCGCAGTGACCTGTCCATTATTACTGAATACTTGCCCTATTTCGCCGATTACCGTAATAGTTCCGGCCTAGTGTTCATCCGCATTGAATAAATGGTGTTTGTTCGTTTGTAAATGCCAGATCTCTTAGGGGACGAGGCGAAATGCTGAGAGTAATGAGTGAAAATAGGCAGGTGCACTACGTTAATAACGTGTGGATAAGATGTTCCGTCTGACGGAAGGCGTCCTACCGTAACCCTCGCGGCGGTAGTGATCACTGTGCCCACAATGGTGCAGTGGTGTACGCGACTGTCTAGTAACTACTGGGAGCGGGGTTCGCATCTCGCCTGGGCACAATTTGTAAACTTTCCTCTTTATTTTATTTCGATTACCACTGGAAGTTAACTCCTTAAATTCCTCTGTATATTGGTTGCTGCCAGTAGCAGGATCACAAATGGTGTCTCTTCCTGCAGACATGTTCGGAAAAACTGTCACAACATGTAAGTAGAAGAAAAAGAATTTCTGTAACATTACATGTTTACTGAAATGAAAAAAAACGTGAAATTCAACGTAGTGACTACTTACGAATACCATTTTTCTCACTTTTCTGCATCTACGTTAATGGAATGGAATAAAATGGAAATTCATTATTTTGATAACATTTTCTTGATATGAATCTTCTGTTAGTCCTGCTCTACTTCTCTTGGTTCACTGATCATCTTCTTCCCTATTTCTGATACAAACGAGGATAGGTGTAATCCAAAATAACATTTCGCAATATGTGTATTTTAACTTTCCCTTAGTCCACCTCCTCTTTACCACTCACTTACTACTCACCTTTCCTAATAGTGTTTTCTAGCCCCTTCTTCCGTCCATCTACTCCTCCCATTCTCTCCTTTAACCTCTTTCGCCATCTCCTACTCTCCTGCTCATCTCTGTGCATCTCCTCCACATCCCTATCCATGATTACAAGTTATATCTTTCAACTTTCATATGATCAATCAAACCCACTGCTTCCCCATACGGTGACTTTCGAAGTATAAAAAGAATGCAAACGTACATATCCGCCAGGTTTCGTGGCGATCGATCACACAGTATTTGACACTGTGAAATGCCGAGCGTTCCAAGGCGCCTAGCTGCGGAGCGCGCTGATGCTCGCCGTCTGAAGTACAAGTCCTCCTTCGGGCATGGTTGTATTTGTTGTTCTTAGCATACGTTAGTTTGAGTAGTTTGTAAGCCTATGGACTGATGATAATCAAAATAATTAACTCCCGTAGATTTACAAATATTTGAACATTTTGAAACGGTATTTAGGTTTATTAGCTACCCTACGCCTTTCACAATTTGGTTAAAACTGCACCATTAAAACGTACATATGTGTGCCAAGTATATTGGTGATCTTATAAATATGTCATCTCTGTCATGTTGCAATCGACAGTGCATTCAAAATTTACCGTTTTCAAACTTTTCCTAAATTTCCTGATTTCGTCTGTAATTGTGCAATTTGTTTTCTTGAAATATATATCAGCAAACAGACCTTCAATTACATTTCAAAATTTTTCTGTATTATCATAGATTTGTTAGTGTACAGATTAACACTTTGAGCTCCATGCTACATTCCGTTATTGGGTCTGTGGGACCGCACACTTCTTTTCACTTAAACCGATATATTTTGGTCATGGGCGATATACTTTTTCATTTTGATACTTTTTTTTCTTACGACTTTTACGTATTTATTAAAAATGCCTACCGGCGGGCTCTTGGTCCAAGAAGTAATTGTGCGTCACATACAGCCTGCCACATAGGCAGCCAACCGCTCACGTCAGTACCCCGGGTAGCATAAATGGCGGGCGGCCATAGATACATCGTGACAGATACGTACAACAGCCATGGACTCATCTCAGACAACCCTATCTCGCTCCTATTAAGGGCTCCACCTATGCGACGTAGGGCGTGTCCAAGTTACAGCGCTGTCTATGCCAACTCTGGGATCATTTGACAGCAATATAAGACGGACACGGTCCTCTAGACGGCAGCGCTTCTGCTCACCATTGACTATTGCGGAAGACTACTGGAACGGCTTTGGACTTTTCCTCTAACTCACACTCTGGATTAGACCCTTGGTAAGCTGGAGACTAACATTCCTTTATCTCTAGATGTGCTAAATGGGCTATTACTGTGCAGTGAACTTGAATCTGTCTCATCCGACTTCATCAATATATCTTGTGAACGTTATAGTGCATAAATCTGTGATTGTTGAATATGTGTTGGTTAAAAAATTAATACATGTATTTAATTACAGAATTTGAAACAAAATGGCTAACAGAAGTGTCGCCGATGCAGAGAGCGATGAAATTCTAAGTAGACTTTCTGAAGATAATGCGCCAGGTCTTTCTTACGATTCCATTGGAGACCCGAATTTATCATCTGAATGTGAAAACACTTCTCAGGATGAATATGATGACTAAGCAAGTAATGCAGGATCCCCTGAGCCCAATGATAGTTTTCCTCTTGCGAATATTTCAAACAGGAACGAATGGAAACCTCTAGTGAGTGATACTCCTAATTTTACTTTTTTGTCTCCATACACGCGTTCCAATATACGTTGTTCTACAGCTTCAAACACTACCTCCCATCGCATATTTTGAACACTCTATAGATGATAACATTATATTGCTATTGGTTGAAGAGACCAATAGGTTCGCTGTGCAAAACATTGCTTTACTCGAGCCTTCAAATCAAAAGACACCAACGTTGATGAAATGCGCATGTTTCTGTGGGTATGTCTCTGGTCCACAAAAAGAATTTATCAAAATGGGATTCCAAAAATAATGAGTCGTAACAGATTTGAACTGTAACGTTAAATGTTAGACCTCTTAAATAATGACGAAATAGACGCACAAAACAGACTCTTAAAAATATTTATTTGGATTTATGAGTACGAAAGTCAAGAAATTCTACACACCAGACGAATCCTTTTTTATAGAG
This sequence comes from Locusta migratoria, assembly GCA_026315105.1. Classification (NCBI taxonomy): domain Eukaryota; kingdom Metazoa; phylum Arthropoda; class Insecta; order Orthoptera; family Acrididae; genus Locusta; species Locusta migratoria. The sequence goes on along the minus strand of CM048745.1, from coordinate 710,133,122 downwards.
GAAAGCAATGTACCATTTCGTGGACGTATTAGCTTTCGACATTTCATACCTAACAAAAGACATAAATATGAGATAAAAGTTTTCAAATAGTGCGTTACTGGAGGTTACACATGATAGTGCAAAGTGTACACTGGAAAAGGAGGAGCATACGGTGTGTCTGTTTCCGAGAGAGTGCTAATAGATCTGATGGAGGGTCTCTTAGATACTGGTAGAACACGGTAGACAGACAACTAGTACACTAGTGTTTCACAATTTACAAATTAATACAGCTAAAGACACATTTCGTAGGCACTTTACGCATGAATCGAAAGAATAATCCTCCGGATGTGGTCAACAGAATGAAAACAAACAGTCGTTTTCAAATGGAAGGATAAAAGAGACGTGCTAATGCTTAGTAGGAATCATGAAGCCTCACTGGCTCAGGCTATACAAAGAGGAAGGGAAATACGTAAAACTGCTGTGGTTGTTGAGTATAATAAAGAAAAGACATTTATCGACCTCCGGAACCTCAAGACCTCATATGCCACATTCCCAAGAGAAACTGTGAAATGGTACAAGACAATTGCCTTCCATTTCATAACTTTTACATGCTCTGCATTTGTACTATAAAATAAACGGAAAGAGAATGGTCATGCGTGATTTCAAAGAATGTCTTGTGGAAGCACTCATCTATCCCAACCCGACAAGACCTTTAAGCTGAAAACCAAACATCTACTGAAGGAATATGAGGGTCTAGAAGAGAGTTACAAGGAAAGAGTGCAGTCAATACTACAAACGTATGTCACAACGACATAATGCTGGTTATGCTTGCAAAAATGCGCAAAATTAACACTTTTGTGTGAGAAGGAACTTACTGCACCAATGTGCCTTGATTGTTTCCATAAACAGTAATGAATTTACGTCTGATTTTTTCTTGGTTTTTTTCCCTTACAAATTTCACCGCATTTTGTGCGGACATTATTATATATTTGTGTATAAAAATATGTTTTTTGTTGTTAGATCTAGTTAAGCAACCGTATTTGTGTACCATTCCAGACAAAATGTAAATGCAACTGTCTAAAATCTTAGACTGCATTTAAAAGTTTCGATCCTCAAAATTCGGTATCATTATACACATTCTGCCCACTCCGCGTATCATTTCCTTGTCTACTGGGACCAAAACCCTCCCGGTGTGTGATTATGACACATAACGCATGTTCACGGGTGTAGACAATGTCTTGAATTATGCAAAGAGAGAGCCCAGCGGTGGTCACTTGGTCCGAGAGTGACGTTTCAAAATGCCCACTAGTGGGCACACTGCGCTCAAAGTGCTAAATAACATTGCGTGAATCCTAAAATCATGTCTTACACTCTTCCCATCACTGTATCCCTTTCATGCCCTTCGACTCTCATAACTGCTGCCTAGTTTCTGTAGAAGTAGTAGTGTGTGTTACCCATCCTACATTAAGACGTTTAAAGAGTATATTCTAATTCTAACTGTACATAAGCCATAAGCTTGTCTATTATTAACCTATGGAGCAAAATGGATGCTTACCTGTTTTGGATGATGGCTCTTTGGGACACTCATTTTATCGGAAGACAACTCATACTGATTTATATTTACAGGATTCAAGTTGTCACCATCCGTCGCAAAGCAGCAGTGTCCTTAAAACACTTGTTCACAGAGCCCATACAATCTCAGATGCTAATAGTCTGCCACAAGAGCTGGCTCACCTCCAGCAAGTGTTTCGAGACAACGGATATTCTAACTAGCAAATAAATAAGGCACTCTCACTTAGAAAGAAGAACAAGAAAGTGGAGAACGAGGAGGACACACCGGCAAAATCCCTTGCTTTTCTTCCGTTTGTGGGAATTATTTCTTTTAAAATAGCAATAATTCTCCATAATTTTCAAGTGAAAGTAATTTTCCACCTACCATCCAAAATTTCAGACTTGCTGGGTTCGGTTAAGGATGACTTGTTGTTACGTAAGGCTGGTGTCTACAAAGTTCCCTGCCAATGTGGTATGGCTTATGTAGGCCAGACAACGCGCACAGACCGTTGCAGTGAACACAAACGCAGCACACGCCTTTTACAGCCAAGCAAGTCTGCTATTGCTGAACATTGCATTTCCACCGGACACTATATGGAGTATGATAAAACGGTAATTTTGACAACATGTTTTTGTGACTCCATTATCAAAGAATCTGTAGAAATACGTGTCGCGGAAAATTTGATGAATCGGGATATAGGCTACCAACTTGACAAAGCTTGGTATCCAGTTATCTTTAAAAATTGCTCAGATGGATGACGACAGAGAGCGCTGACGTCGGGCGTGAGCGGCAGTGCAGAGGACAGTTGAAGTCCGCGGCTCCATCAGCGAGGGCGGGAGTGTGGCTTGTCTGCTTATGTTTTGACGCATGCGCTGTAACCGCCAAGTTTTCTATATATAGTGGAACGCTGGGCGCACTCTTCAGTCTTCATCGACTCACCTGAGGATGGCTAGCAGGTGTCTGGCTGAAGTATCGTGTGATGTTTTAGACGACGACCGGCTGCATACCCGAAACTTCTATGAATATTCGATCCGCCGGGATTATTTTAAAGTTCACATTAGTTCAACCTGTTCCCGTGAGTGGCGCCGTTACAGCATGTCTTCAACATGGCTGCTGCACGTGATGTTCGTCAGAAGCAACGGGCTGTCATTGAATTCCTTTGCTGTGAAAACGAAACAGTGGGAAATATCCACAAGAGGTTGAAAAAGGTGTATGGAGATTCTGCTGTCGATCGCAATATAGTAGTCGGTGGGCAGCACGTTACATGATGAAAGCGGGCACGGCAATATTGAGGATTGTCCTCGCAGCGGCAGGCCTCGTACTGCACACACTACAGACTGCTGACAGACGATACATTGGGCTAGGGTAAGGAACTGTTTGCAGGTTGCTGCAAGTGTTGGCGTTAAAAAAAGGTTTGTGCCAGCTGGGTTTCCAAGATGTTCACAGTGGCTCACAGAGAACTTTTGAAAGCGAACACAAAACTCGGATGGACATCACTGAGACACCCGCCTTGCAGTCCTGACCTGGCTCCATGTGACTAACATCTCTTTGGGTAAGTGAAAGACTCTCTTCGTGGAACAAATTTTGAAGATGATGACTCCCTTGTGCACGCTGCCAAGCAGTGGCTCCAACTTGTTGGTCCAGACTTTTACCGTGGAGGTATACAGGCGATGATTCCAAGATGGCGTAAGGCAGTTGAGAGCAATGAGGATTATGTGGAGAAATGAAAATATTGTTCCTAAAGGATGTATCTACACACTGTAAAACTTTCAAACATGCATAATAAAAACTGTATTTTTTTAAAAAAGTATGCATTTATTTTGGAGTGACCCTCGTATTTTTCCAATTCTAATTTTACGTTCAATGATGATGTATCATGAGTTGGGTCGGAGTCAGGATTTGAGCCCCGTCGCCTTAACAAAGGGTCACGTCTGCCATTACTACCAAATTCTCACAAGTCCCACGCTACAGAAGAAACATCGACATCGAAAATGGTTGCATGTGCTGGCTGACAGCATTCCCGCATACGTCTTACGAATGTACAGCATATGCTATAAAGAAGTGATTCCTGGTGCCATCTTCGGACACCGAAAGAAGAGGCACCACACTAATATGTCAACTTTAAATGTTATTAGTGGGTGTCTGGTGCATTCGTATCACAGGTCAAAGTCACAACTTCAGCTTTTTAGAAAGGCAATTCCAATCTTCTTCGTCACTTCGTGATTCTGAACCGTCATCCAAGGATTGCATGATAAGAAAAATGTTATTTGAAGCACCCATTTAGGCTACAAGCCTCTCCCTTGCTTCACTAGCCACAAACTGCACATCGGGGCCAATGTCCGGTGTGCAGACCCTGTAATGTATGGCATACAACGCTCTCCGAGAGCGATCACCTTAATCGCCATGGATTAACAGGACACGCCTCCTATCCCGCCCATTTCTCAGCTGACACCCAGCACTGATTTACTGGACCCCATGTTCCCATTTACTAGCAACTGGAATCCCGCAATGGTTAGTACGGTTTTTGCGCATCTGCACTGATAAATGCCGTTGACCTGTCAATCGTTATAAACAATATTATATGTGGTGTCTGTTTATTCTGACTATATCAGAGGCATTTGAGAAATTTCACTAGATGTAACAAGTTTCCAGATACAGGAGAAAGATGACAGTGGTATTCGTGAAAATACGGATTCGAATCCGCTTAAGGCATAGATTATAAACTGTTCGATGTCCTTGAGTAGGTAATGTTAGGACTGTCTTCGTGACTAATAGCTCGTCAGTATACAGAACAAGCATGAGAAAAATATGAACATCGATGAAGGCCGAGCGAGGTGTCACAGTAGTAACACACAGGCCTCGCATTCAGGATCAGTCTAAGCAAATGCCGGGATGGTTACTTCGAAACAGCACGGCTGATTTCCTTCCCTATTCTTACCCAAAAAATCACAGCGTAATCTCCGCGGCTAATGACCACGTGGTCAGTGCGATAGAGCTGTAAAGTGTATAAAATGGTCGCAGGCAGAATCGGTTTTTGAAAAATTATTTTATTATTATTTTATTTATTTATTTATTAACGCGGAGCAATGGACGGGAGAGGGGTAATGAAACGTCCTCGTTGTCGATTTCTGTTTGGTATATATGAAATGTTTGTAAATCTGTATGAGTACTGTGGTCATCAGTCCCTAGGCTTAGAAACTACTGAAACTAACCTATGACAATAGGAGGACTCGATCCTCCGAAGGCAAGCAACCGCGCGCTCAATGCATGACACCTTAGACCTTCTCGGCCATTTTACTGGGGCTGTATTTGGTTTACTCTTGATCAGCGTACATTTTTGTAGCCATTACGTCTGTCTTTCTGAGGTTATTTTAATGGGAGTCAAGTTGAGAAGACAAATCGTAGCTGGCGCCCAGATAGACTGTGTGATCAATTTCTTATATATAAATATATATATTTAATTTTTAAATTTTTTATTTTTCAAAATTGTACTGAAATTAATGTTCAGCTAATGCCACCATTTGCATGATAACTGTTATATCTGTAAAAAAAAAAAAAAAACAACAATTTTCTGCTATATTTCTGAAGCACAACACTACAACACTAAATTTCTGCAACTACTTAGGTCTGCAATTTTTTTTAAAGTAGGTAATATTTGGTACAAACTGACCATCAGACATCTGATATTTACTGAATCGATGATACGTTTCCTTCATCCAATTTCACACGCTGGCCAAAATTTTATGTGCCTTTTGGGAGACTATCCGATTTCCTTTCAGTTTTGACTATAATGGAACTGGAACTGTTTGAGAATAAGGTGTGATGTCAAGAGTTCCTACACACACACACACACACGCACAGTAATAGCAGCAAAACTCTTTCCTCTGACCTAACGGCAAGGTCGTCACGGTTACCTGATAGAAGGCATGGCGTCTCGCCCCGGCCGGAGAGCCAGCATTGCCAGTTGCGTCTTGCTGTCGTCGGTCGAACAGACAGCTTGCTTGATACCATGAACAAAATTATACGGGAAGTGCCTGAGTGCGTGAAGTAAGCTCGTAGAACCTAAACAAGACTGTAGTTTTCAAAAACGATGACATGACCCTCACAGTGTTTCAAGCACAGCCAGGCAAGAACTTAGTAATTCTCAGTTCCTTGCATCCAGATGTACAAATTGGAAATGATACGAAGTCAAAGCCTGACACTGTGACATGTTACAATGAATCCGAGTATGGAGTAAATGTTGTTGACCAAATGGTCCGCAAATTCTCTGTGAAATCTGGTGGAATAAGGTGGCCTGTTCATTCTTTTTATAATATTCTACATTTAGCAGGCATCAGAATAACAAGACGAGATTTCCTTCTGAAGCTTGCATATGAACTTGCCAAAGACTATACGGACACAAGGATCGGAGCTCTACCAGTTAATGTTGCACCATCAGAAGTAGGTGGGAACTGCTGCCGTTGACAGGATCGAAAATCCTGCACAGAAGGAAAAGGCTTATACAAATGTGCATCGTGTGACAAACCAGTTTGCAAGAAATGAGTTGCTGTAGCTCCCAATGTCTGTGCAGATTTGGCAGTATAGTCTACAGATAATGATGACCAGTGTCACAATTTTCAAGTAATTGCATACTGTAGTTCATTTGTCTAAACATAAAGAAAATATTTTATATTTATATTGTTACGTGAAACCGTTTTGAATTAAATTGTATCGATCACGTTTGTACTTCATATTTAGAATAAAATCAACAATATTTCTTACAGATATACCCTTCCCTTAAAATTAAAAAGTAGGATCAAACAGTAACTCATCTTTCTGAAATGGGACACTTTTGTCCCGTTGGCGGTTTTAGGGTGTTAAAAACTCTGGCGGTTCTAGTGTTAAGCTAAGTTGAAGTAACCTAACAACAACACACACATCCATACCCGAGGGTGGATTCGAAACCCCGACGAGGGACGGCGCACGATCTGTAACGTGGGGCTTCAGACCGCCTGGCTACTCCCCCGTGGCAGTACACTTCGACTTGAGTGCATCCCACATCAAGTAATCGTAAACTGACACATCAGGTGACCACGATAGCCAGATAGGGCCGCTTCAATGCAGACATGCGTGAAGATTATGAATATGTGCTCCAAGATTCGTTCGACAGCATAGGCAGATAAGTAAGAGATGGTCGTTTCCTCCTCAGTTTATGCTGCCGCATTCACGTCCAATCTTATCCATCGCAAGGTTTAATTTTATTTATCCCACTATACATTTTAATTGGTTTTCAGTACTTGGCATTGAAATTTTTATCTTTTTTGTATGGGACTGAATTATGGGGTCATCAGTCCCTAAACAAATATCCATGCCCGAGGGGGGATTAGAATCCCCGACCGTAGTGGCCGTGCAGACCGCGACTGGCGCGCCGCAGTCCCCTCGACCACCGCGGCCGGCGGCATTGAAAATGGTCAAACACTGATTTTCTACCGTCAGTGATTTACAAATATCTGACTTATTTATAGAATTTTTTTCAGCAATTCGTCGTAAGTATTATTTACTAGCTGAAAAACCGGCTTTGCCCGGGATGTTAAATATCTGCCAGGCTGCATGTGAAACTGCAGTAGGTGTAGATGGAAAGCACATATTATGATAATCAGGTTCCAGGTTTAATAAGAACAATAACTGTTAAACTTCAACTATCTTCTATGGAGCTTGTAGTCATGTATCAAGCTGCGTTCATCCCGCGATCTACTGACGACTGATGGTACTATCTTCGAGACAAATATTTGCGCTGTAATTTATTGACATGATATGAATTAGTCAGTTTAGCACAACACAATTTACTTCGTAGCATCTGACTTTCGTTAATTTTCTGTCTTCTTCATTAGAGTAATATGTAAAAGTTTAAAGTAAATCAGCCAAGAACTTTTTCTCTATTTATATATTCCTTGTGAAATTTTGAAGCCGCGGCGGAGTGGCCGAGCACATTTAGGCGCTATGTTCCGATGCGCGAGGCTGTTCCCCGTCGAGGTTCGAATTCCCCCCCCCCCCCTCCCTCGGGCATGGATGCTTGTGCCGTCTTTGGTATAAGGTAGTTCATAAGTTGTGTATAAGATTAGGGACTGATGACCCAGCAGTTAAGTCCCATAACCTTAACAAACACTGAAAATTTTCAAGTAAAAGAACTTTTAAGTTTTCTTTTTTCCTAATACAATAACCTTTCGCCCTCTATATAACACATACACACACACGACTTATGTATATCTTCTAGGCTCTGATATGAATAAATTCTTTGGTGAGCCCGCCCCTGACATGAAGATGCCAAATCCATTACGAAGTATTTAATGGATTGCTCTGTAATTTATTAATCGTAATAAAAAATGCAAGTTCCAGTGGAAACTGCAGTCTCTTGAAGGTAGTGGGGTATAATGGGTATTCGTTGGGTCTAGTCTGTTTCATTCTGTTCCTTTCCTTGTAGCTCTATGGAAGTAAAGTGCTTTCGCTTCCAGCCGGATGGAGCAATTTTCCATGAACGTTACTGTTTAAGTGCTCATATCTCATGAACTACGTGTCGGAATGTGATACAATTTAGAAGCTACATTCAACTATATATGTGTATACTGTCTGTAAAATGTCGTGACGCTAAAATTTGTAAATTGTAACGTCATACCGAGAGCCGTAGTTTTACTCCATAAACAGCGGAAAGGTAGTAAGGGAGAAACTTTTTTCCTTTCATCATCATCATCTAATATGGTTGCCAGCGAGAAAAAGTTTAATAAAGGTTTGAAAAAGTTTGTTGCAAGTCGCTAAGTACTGTCATTCTCAAACAGTGTATTTCGAAAATCTCGCCGCATTATATGGCATTTTTTGCGATTTCTATTGGTTATGACGTAATATCTTATGAACCATGTGCCGTATGTGATTCTTAACCATGTAGCAATTATTACTTCGAGGTAAGGAATGTGTCTACCAAATTTGGTTGAAATCGGTCCAATGGTTTAGTTCAAATGGTCAAATGTTTGTTAAGCTTATGGGACTTAACTACGGGGTCATCAGTCCCTAAATTTACAAACTACTTATGAACTACTTACGAACTAGGACGGCACAAATATCCATGCCCGAGGAGGGATTCGAACCCCCGACCGTAGTGGCCGTGCAGACCGCGACTGGAGCGCCTCAGTCCCCTTGGCCACCGCGGCCGGCTCCAATGGTTTAGGAGAAAATGAGCAGTATTGTCGCAAAATGCATCAGTTTTTCGCGCATCTCATTGTTTATGACGTCATATCTCGTCAACTATTTATCGTACGTGATTCTTACACATATGGTGACAGTTCTCATGGATTGAAGCTTACTTGTATAAAATTTGAGAAAGACTGGATGAAAACTGTATATTTGTATTCAAGACGTACACACATACGGACACTCTGCTTTATATATTAGATTCATAATTCTAGGTTTTGACCAGTGTGTGGTCATTAACAATGCTTAAAATAAAACGATTAAAACACGTAAAACATTGTAACCTCCATTTTGGAGGTTACGTTCATAGTATGAACTTAACTCGAAATGTTTTACGTGTATTAGTAGTTTTATTTTAAGCATTGATAATGACCACCCGGTGGTCGGAATTTAGATGTTGTGTATAAATAATAGTATGATAAATTGCTGAAAAAAAATTCTACATGTCAAATTACAGTCGTTCAGCACAAGTTACACCATGGAATCAAGCGTGATCTGCCATCTTTTCTGTTAGTTCGCTTGTTTATAATATTTTACATGTTGCACATACGTTACCAAAAATGTTTGAGTAAGTATTACTAGACGATACTTTGGTAACTTTCACGGGGCCCGGTGCAGCATATCCCAAGCCCCACTCTGCCCTTGCAGCGACATTAGTAATACAGTAACTGCGCCGTTGAGCGGAATTAAGCTGTGTGTGTCAGCCGGCAGTGTTAGCGGGAGCTGCCGCCAGGCGCGCCACCGTCGCCTCGTCTTAATGAAGCTGCCACCTGCAGCCTGCAGCCGGCACTCAACGCGCCTGAGTGGGCTGCCCACCCACTGCTGAATATCCCTTAAAGCTGACTGCCACGAGGCTGACTTCGAGGTCCCAGATCACGGCGTTTATACTTGCTGTCATGTAATGCGACAACTATGCTTTTTAGTAGCAACGTGAGACAGAACTCTGACGGGTATAAAAATTTGCACACCACTCAAGTTTCCGAATTTCGCCCAAGATTAATTGATGAAACAGTGCATGTGGTGTACATGAATTATTACATTTACAGATCAGCAGCTCAAGCGGTACTCAGTTACCTGTAGTGGATCCCCGTTGTAACACCTCTATTGTGTGGTTATGGTATATCGCCCCAAATTAGCGACTAGTTAGGGGATTTCCCGTCAGAGAGAACACAGTTCGTAGTAATCGATGGTAAGGCATCGACTAAAAAAGAGGTGATATCGGGCGTTCCACAGGGTAGTGTTATTGGTCCTCTGCTGTTCCTTATTTACATAAACGATTTAGGGGAAAATCTGTGCAGCTCTCTTAGGTTGTTTGCAGATGACGCCATCATTTACCGTCTAGTAAAATCATCTGAAGATCAAAACCAACTGCAGAACGATATCAGTAGGGTGTAAAAATTGCCAATTGATTCTAAATAATGAGAAGTGTGAAGTCGTCCACATGAGTACGAAAAGAAATCAGTTAAACTTTGTTAACAAGATATATCAATCAATAGTGAAGTCCGTAAACTCCACAAAATACCTACGAATTACTATTACTTCAGACTTAAATTGGAAAGAACACGTAGATAATGTAGCAAAGGCGAAACAGAGACTGCGTTTTATTGGTAGAACCCTTAAAACATTCAACAGAACTACAAAAGAAACTGCATACACTACGCTTGTTCTCCCATTTTTGGAGCATTGCTGCCCAGTGTGGGATCCTTATCATGTGAGTTTGACGGAGGACATCGAAAGAGTCCAAAGAAGTGCCGCTCGTTTCGTATTGTCACGATACAGGGGAGACAGCGTTACGGAAATGATACAGGATCTGGGATGGGAATCATTACAACAACGGCGATTATCGCTGCGGCGTGGGCTACTTACGAAACTCAAATCGCCAACATTCTCCTGCGAATGAGAAAATATATTGTTGACTCCCACTTACATAGGTAGAAATGATCATCAGAATAAAATACGACAAATCAGAACTTGAACAGAGAGATTCAGATGTTCATTCTTCCCGCGCGCTATTCGAGAATGGAATGGGAGATAAATAGTGTAATGGTGGTTCGATGAACCCTCTGCCAGGCACTTAAATGTGATTTGCAGAGTATCCAATGCAGATGTAGATGTAGATTAGGACCAGTGACGGCGCCTCCTTTGAAGACCTGAAAAAAACTAGTCTATGAAAAAAGTGAATAAGTAAATTAAATAAAAATGTTTTTAAACTGTCATTCTTCGTTTCGTTCTTCTACCAGATAATTTTATATGCACACTGAAAGTATTTTCGTCGCATGAGAAATGTTTTACGTCTCGGAGACACCGCGTATATGAGTCGCAGCGCGACCACTTAATACAGGCGGCAGTGGCCGCAGCGTTTTAATGCCCATAGGCGGCTGAGGTTGAAATTCTGGATCCCCTGGGCCGCGCGGGAGTAGCCGAGCGGTCTGGAGCGCCACGTTACCGATCGTGCGATCTCAGGTGTCGGAGGTTCGAATCCTCCCTCGGGCATGAGTGTGTGCGTTGTCTTAAGGTTAGCTTACCTTAGTTAAAGTAGTTGGTAAGTCTAGGGACTGATGACCAACGTAGTTTGGTCCCATAGAATTACAAACATTTGAACCCCCTGCAGGCAGCATATTAGTGGTCCCGAGGCAGGGAGGGGGGCCAGGGGAAACGCCGTTTTTATTATTGGTGTCGGAGCTGTTATATATGCCAGCTCCTGGCTAGAGCCCTGGCAGTTACATACGAATGGTCCCGAAGCCAAGACAACGGAGGTATTGCGCTCCTCGCTTTACGCATCCACCATTAAGGCAACAGTCCCCCATCATATTTGTTTTTGGCTCATTGATGGGTCATCAAGAACACGTCATATTTGGTAAACTATAAATTAAGCCTCGAGCGGCAGCGCTGGTGCAAATATGCTACCATTTTTCTTTAACCCTTTCGGACCCTCTGACAACAAATGTGTACATAACTCCTACAGAGACTAAGATGGTTCAAAAAGGTTTTTTCTCAATGGAAAAAAATATGTATGCGACACCTGAGTGTTCAATCATTTCATCATGCACAATTACTGCCACCTACGAAAGATCACTATAGAAATATTAAGAAGCTGGTGTTGCACTGCGCCGCAGTTTGCGAACCTCAAAGCACACAGAAATTGTGAGTTACTTGTATTCCATTGTCTAACTGAAAGTAGTAGTTGTTATTTTGCGATGTAGTTATTGAACGATCAGTTTATTTTTATTTAGTACAACAGTTGGTACTACAAAATTAATTAATTTAGTCCTTAAAAAAAGGCTTTGTTTTTCAGTATAAGCAGTGTTGTAGAATGAAAATGCGTGCATATAATTGCAAAAATCTTGCTTCTAAAATCATTGAAAATTTAACCGAAGAGTATTGCAGCATTAAAACTAATTTCCTTGTCAGAAAAAAAAGTCTGAAAGGGTTAAAAGTTCGCTGTTGTCGCAATAATGGAGATGCCGTATTTCCGCTTCACCTATTACTCAATTAAGCCATAACAATGATGTCATTGAAGATTCTGAGTTTCTAGTGCACGGCTGTGTCAATGCAAAAACGTTTAGGGAGTGCAGCACCGCGCTGCCTGTCACGTAAGTAGATTTGAATTGCTTTGTGTTACGTCTAGTTTTCCTTGTGGCAGTTCCTAGTAAATATTTATTGTGTATATTTTACCCTGCATTTTAGAATGCTCAAAAATTTAAATTTATTTCGTAAATAGAATTTTAACTCTCGATAAATTGTCCTCTAGATTTTCCTGATTAGCCATGCTGAAGTTTCCGTCACTCATTTTTTGCCCTTTTTAAGCCTTACACAAAGAAAAATAGGTTCAAATCAAATGTTTGTAATTCTATCGGACCAAACTGCTTGGTCATCAGTCCGTAGCTTACAAACTACTTAAACCTAGGTATACTAACCTACGGACAAACGCACACACCCATGCCCCAGGGAGGACTCGAACCTCCACGGCGAGCAACCTCGCGCTCCGCAGCGAGGTGCTTTAGACCGCTCGGCAAAAATAAGTGTTATTCTACTACATAATTTAATAATCAGGTCTCGTAGATGTCTCATGGGTCTAACATATGAGGAAATAGACTTATTTCGTCAAGTAATGAAGATATTAGTGACTTTTGTCTAGATTCCTCATCAGATCATGAACAGGACAGTATTATTCAAATGTAAATCCTAGTTACGATCCCAAACAAGATTTCAGACGCAATGAATCTGATATTGAAGATGGTACCACACTGTGGAGTAAAAAGGCATACAATCAGCACTCCAAAACACTGAAAAAGAATATCATAAAAATCTTCCCTGGTTCAAAAGGAAATTAAGGGGCGTGAGGTCTGAGACACAAGCTTTCTCATTCACCATAATATGATTCATGAGGTAACTATGAGTAGCTCACACTAATTACTCAAGAGACAGGAACTACAGGGAAGTAACGAAAGAGGAAATGATGGTACTGCTGGGTCTATTATACGTGATTATTGTCCACATTCGGAATAGTGTTACATTTATACACCGAAGGTAATTGATATAATAATTGTGATATTAACAAATGTGATATTTCTATCTGAACATGAAACTATTTTTGTCATTACGACCACTTAGTAGCTATATACTACGTTTGTAACAGGAAATACTCAGTGGTAGCAAATCTGCACCGCGCTGCTGCTGAAGTTATTATAATTGGAGCTGCAGCACGAGGGTTAAAGAAAAAGGTTAAATGAAAAAGCCTTCAGGAAATCCAATCATGAATAACAATCAAGTCACTATTCTCCACCTTGTAAGAATAGCCGTGTGGTTAGAGACATGGCGATGCGCCGTCAAAAAGTAATGCGTTCGAGATCGACTACAAGCAATTTGTTTTATACCTAATCTTTTTAACAGATATAGTAACAACAATGACTTTTGAATATTACTTACCACACATCTGTGGGCGCTTTAGCAAATGTGTCGCGATTTTGATGGTAAATGTCATTTATACTCTTCCGTGTAACAAATATTTAACTGAATAGAAGGGGAGGAGAGCAGCCTTTGCGCATGCATAACGTTAGGAGGGGGGGGGGGAGTGCTGCTTACAGTGTCACGTGACCCGGAGGTAGCTTCTCTCTTCATCTTAACCGATTCATTTTGTTACAGTCATTTAACAGTGTAATCAATAACTTACTGTGTTTTAATGGTCATGTGCATATTCATATTTTGTTGGTTTTATTATTAAAGAAAAATTAACGTTCACTATCTTTTAGAAAAAAATTGTAGGTCTTTAATCTTGGAACGAAAGTGTGAAATAAAGAAGGTTGTCGGCCGACGCCCAGTTCGAATAGAAGCAAGCGCAAAGAAGCCTAGGCAAGACATTGTGCAAAATTTACATAACTCTCACCTTCCTTTTTCTATACGCAAACGCTATTTCCTTCTGTTTCTTGTGGGGATGTTCTTACTGTAAACTGAACTCAGTCGGTCAGACCGTCCTGTCCGACCGATTTCCTTTAGTTTTGATTTTAACGAAAAGTATTCATTCGCAGATTTGTGATCAAGTATCAGAATTAAGTCTCTCCATCCTTTAATTTTATTCACAAGTGGTATCCTTCTGTCCTTGTAATGAATACTTTAATCGGTTTGTTTTACGATGTCTTCGGTTCTAATTAAGGTAAGCAGTTCATTTTAACATAATAATACCCAGCGCACTGAGATCCGCTATCCCTTCTAGCAGTAGTCGTCTTCAGTATTAGATCTCCTAATAATTGGGCCCATGTTGTCTCTGCATAACTTTTTAACCAATTAAATTTAACAGTTGCGAAGTACAAAGGTGCTGCGTCTACATTTCTACGTAAATTCAATTCCAATTTTTAGTTATATGGAAAGGACATTATCAATATCTCAATACAGAGTACTTTTATTCTGTTAGGAAAGAAGAGCAAGCCATTTCATTAGCTAGTGAAGAGATTCTTGGTATCAGTCATTATCTAGTATTCTCGCATAAAATCCTAGTTAAATCAAGTAACTTTCATTTTGTTACTGCTAGGCTATAAACTGAACCACTATTCGTTTTTGAAAACGAATTTTTACCTCCGAAATGTGCCGACAACGAATAAATCACAGGAATATTTATAAATGACTGATTCGGTAGCGCAGTGGTAGAGTGCGAAATGAGGAATCCAAAGGGGTTCGATCCTAGGATTTTTAGCTGTCACTTTCCCCTCCTTTCATCTCTGGCAGTATCGTTGATGTGAAAAATATCGAGTAGCACCGTGGTTCGGAACCCACGTTAAACTGTAGGTCCCTTTATAACTGGCTAGGTAAGTCAGTTCGAAGGTCGGAGGAAGGCAGCGGCATACCACCTCCAAACAGGACCATGCCTAGTAAAGCACCGTATTGTTCAAACCAATCTTCTGATTGTTTACTGCTTTACTTTTCGATGAATGAATACCTGTACCTTACTTTCTTCAGGAAAAAATGTACACTTCCGTGAATAATTGCAAAAATGACATGTTGACCACAGCTCTTCCTTGAATAACGCGATAGTTAATCAAGTTTGGCGTAGTAGCCATGTGGCCCCTCTTTGCATTCTATCATTTGCCAAAATATCATTTTTGTACCTCTAACCATGTATGAGAGACGCGATATTTCATTCTGGCATTATAGCCAGCGGGATAGACTTCGTTACATAAAATAAATTTTATTGATATGGGTGAGATTTAGCGATCTCCCCTAAGTCGAAAATAAAATTCAATACGTTAGAAATATTTCGTCCGCAACAACATATAATGTAACGTGCACCATGAATCATGAAGGTAAAGATTGCAACAAACAATATTTCAAAAAGTAGTCAGATCCCAGAGAAGTGCAGCACTGGGTGAGGAAGATAAAGGAGAAGATGAGGACTACCATCCAGGAGGATTCCAACATTTTTTTTTTAATGTAGAAGTTGGCTGTACATTAAAATTTTTTTCATTGAACGTAATGTTCTCAAAATGATATTTTCAGTGTGTGTGTGTTGTGGTCTTCAGTCCGGAGACTGGTTTGATGCAGCTCTCCACAATACCCTATCCTGAGCAAGCCTCTTCAACTCCACATAAGAAAGGCAACCCACATCTGTCTGAATCTGCTTACTGTACCCATCTCTTGGTCTTCCTCTGCGATTTTTACCCCACACACTTCCCTCCAACGCTAAATTCACAATTCCTTGATGTCTAAGAATGTGTCATACCAATCGATCCATTCTTTTAGTCAAGGTATGCCAGAAATTTCTTTTCTCCCCAATTCGGTTCAGTACCTCCTCATTAGTTACGCGATCCACCCACCTAATCTTCAGAAATCTTCTGTAGCACCAAATTTCAAAAGCCTCAATCCTCTTCCTGTCCGGACTGTTTATCGTCCATGTCTCACTCCCATACAAGGCAACACTCCATACAAATGCCTTCAGAAAAGACTTTCTTAGGCTTAAATCAATATTGGATGTTAACAAATTTCTGTTTTTCAAGAACGCTTTTCTACCCATTGCCATTCTGCATTTTATATCCTCTGTACTGAGACCATCATTTGTTATTTTACTACCCAACTACCAAAACTAATCTACCTCCTTTATTGCTTCGTTTCCCAATCTAATTCCTTCAGTATCACCTGATTTTCTTACACTGCACGCAATTACCCTAGTTTTGCTCTTGTTAATGTTCATCTTATATGCGCCTTTCAGCACACTGTCCATTCCGTTCAATTGCTCTTCCAGGTCCTTTGCTGTATCTGACAGAATTACTGTGTCATCGGCAAAACACAATGTTTTCAATTCTTCACCCTGAACTTTAATTCCTTCTCCAAATTTCTCCTTGCTTTCCTTTATAGCTTGCTCAATGTACAAATTGAATAACAATGGAGAAAGACTACAACCCTGTCTTACTCCCTTTTCAACCACTGCATCCCTTTCATGCCCTTCAACTCTGACAACCGCTGTCTGGTTTTTGTACAAGTTGTAAATAACCTTACGCTCTCTATATTTTACTCCTGCTTGCTTCAGAACTTGAAAGAGTTTATTCCAATCAACATTGTCAAAAGCCTTCTCCAAATCTACAAAAGCTAGAAATGTAGGTTTGCCTTTTCTTAATCTATCTTCTAGGATAAGCCGTAAAGTGAGTATTGCCTCCCGTGTTCCTACATTTCTCCTGAAACCAAACTGATCTTCCCCGAGGTCGGCTTCTACCAGCTTTTCCATCCTTCTGTATATAATTCGTGTTAATATTTTCCAACCATGACTTATTAAACTGATGGTTCTGTAGTTTTCACACCTGTCTGCACCTGCTTTCTTTGGAATGGGGATTATTACATTTTTCTTAAAGTCTGAGGGTACTTCGCCTGTCTCATACATCTTACACACCAGGTGAAACAGGTTTGTCACGGATGGTTCTCCCAGAGACTTCAGTAGCTCTGAGGGAATATCATCTACTCCAGGGGCCTTGTTTCGACATAGGTCTTTCAAGGCTCTGTCAAATTCTTCTCTCAGTACAGTATCTCCTATTTCATCTACATCCTCTTCCCTTCCTACAATATTGTCTCGAAGTTCATTTCCTTTGTAGAGCTCCTCTATATACTCTTTCCACCTTTCAGCGTTCCCTTCTTTGCTTAGAACTGGTTTTCCATCAGTGTCCTTGATATTCATAGAGCTGTTTTTCTTATCTCCAAACGTTTCTTTTATTTTCCTGTAGGCTGTATCTATTTTTCCCCTATTTGTACATTCTTCTACATCCTTGCATTTGCCTTCTAGCAACTCCTGATTAGCCATTTTGCACTTCCTGTCAATCTCATTTCTTCGTCGTATGTACTCCATTTTGCCTGTTTCATTTACTGCAATTTTAAATTTTCTCCTTTCATCGATTAAATTTAGTATCACCTGTGATATCCAAGGATTTTTTGTAGGTCTTTCTTTCCTACCTATTTTGTCCTCTGCTACCTTTCATCTCTCAATTTTACCCATTCCCCCCTCTACTGTTTTATTTTCCCCTGTTTCTGTCAATTGTTGCTTATAGCTCCCTCTGAAATTCTTAAGAACCTCAGTTTCCTTCAATTTAACCACGTCCCATCTCCTTATTTTCCTACCTTTTTGTAGTTTCTTCAGTTTCAGCCTATAGTTCATAACCAACAAGTTATGGTCAGAGTCTACATCTGCCCTTGGGTATGTCTTACACTGTAAAACCTGGTTCCGAAATCTATGTCTTACCATTATAAAATCTATATGGTATCTCCCGGTGCCTCCTGGTCTCTTCCACGAATACAACCTTTGAGTTTCTTGAACCAGGTGTTTGTTATAACTAAATTATGTTTCGTGCAAAATTCTTCTTGGCGGCTTCCTCTTTTATTCCTTTTGCCCAGACCATATTCACCTACTATCTTCCCTTTCCTTCCTTGTCCTACTACCGAATTCCAGTCTCCCATAACAATTAAGTTTTACTCTCCCTTAATTGTCTGAATAATTTTCTTTAGCTCCTCATATATTTCTTCGATTTCCTCATCATCAGCAGAGCTAGTTGGCTTATAAACCTGTACTTCTGTTGTCGGAGTTGGCTTCGTATCTATCTTGACAATGATAATGCGATCACTGTGCTGGTCATAGTAGTTTACCCGCATTCCTATTTTCTTATTCATTATCAATCCTACTCCTGTGATACCCCCAATTGATTTTGTATTTATAATCCTGTACTCACCTGACCAGAAATCCTGTTCATCCTGCCACCGAACTTCACTAATCCCCACTATATCTAACTTCAACCTATCCATTTCCCTTTTTAAATTTTCTAATTTTCCTACTCGATTAAGGGATCTAACATTCCAGGCTCCGACCCGTAGAATGCCAGTATTGTCTTTCCTGATGATCACATCCTCCTGAGTAGTCCCCGCCCGGAGATCCGAATGGGGGACTATTTTACCTCCGGAATATTTTACCCGAGAGGATGCCATCATCATATGTTCATACAATAGAGCTGCATGTCCTCGGGAAAGGTAACGGCTGTAGTTTCCCCTTGCTTTCAGCCGTCCGCAGTAACTGTGTGGCAAAGCTACATTAGCTGATGTTGCAAGGCCAGGTCAGTCAATCATCCTAATTGTGGCCCCTGTAACTACTGAAAAGGCTGCTGCCCCTCTTCAGGAACCACACGTTTGTCTGGCCTCTCCACATATACCCCTCCGCTGTGGTTGCACCTGCGGTACGGCTCTCTGTATCGTTGAGGTACGCAAGCCACCCCACCTCAGCAATGTCTGTGGTTCATAGGAGTGGTTCAGTATAAATGCCCATTTTTCTCAGAAACTTCTGCATCTACGTCAATGAATTACTTACCACATAACATAGGTAGTACAATGATGTTGTAACTCCAGTAGTAATTACCGTAATAGAAGAAATTAAAATTGTGAAAATTTGCACACAAAAAAAATATGTTAAGGGAAAAATCATATTTTTTCAGCTATAGTTCTAAAACGATTAGAGAGCAATATAGTCACAAAACATGCGAGAACTTGTGATAAAAACATCACATTTATATACTCAACAGTTCCTGAGAAAACGGGACATTTCTATAGATAATTTAACATTGCCGATACAGAGCGTATGACTCCCCTTAAAATTTTCTACTGATTAGTTTTTGCGAGATCGTTAGGAAAAGATGGGAGAACACCGCCGCGGTGGAGTAGCCGAGCGCCGAGCGGTCTACAGATCAATGGTACCTGCTCAATACTACGAGAAGACATGCTATGACGATTTGGCAGCGTCCATAGTGGAGTAATCTGCAGAAAATGCGGTCTCCCGAAAACAAATTTTTGTCCTTCCTTTTCTTTTTGTTTTTATCGCCAGTCTACGCTGTTGTCTACTATTACTCATTAATTTCACTACAAAAGAAGCTCGTCATGGAAAAGACGTTTTTTACTTTGTTAATACTACACATAATATAAAATAGTAATAAAAGCAGATTTAAATTGAAAAGGAACACGTAGATAATGTCGTGAGAAAGGCGAACCAGAGACTACGTTTTATTGGCAGAACCCTTAGAAGATGTCACAGAAGTGCAAAACACACTTTATACACTACGCTTGTTTGTCCATTTTTGGAGTATTTCTGCCCAGTGTGGGATCCTTATCAGGTGGGTTTGACGGAGGACATTGAAAGAGTCCAAAGAAGGGCAGCTCGTTTCGTGTTGTCACGATACAGGGGAGAAGCGTTACGGAAATGATACAGGATCTGGGATGGGAATCATTACAACAACATCGCTTATCGCTGCGGCGTGGGCTACTTACGAAACTCCAATCGCCAACATTCTCCTCGCCGCTGTGGAGCAGCCGGGCGGTCTAAAGCGTCTCGCTGCGGAGCGTACGGTTGCTCGCCGTGGAGGTTCGAGTCCTCCCTTGGGCATGAGTGTGTGTGTGTGTGTGTGTGTGTGTGTGTGTGTTGTCCTTAGGTTAGTTTACCTAGGTTTAAGTGGTTTGTAAGCTACGGACTGATGACCACGCAGTTTGGTCCGATAGATTTACAAACATTTGAAAATTTTTTGAACATTCTCCTCCGAATGCGAAAATATATTGTTGACTCCCACTTACATAGGCAGAAATGATCATCAGAATGAAATTTCAGAAATAAGAGCCCGAACGGAGAGATTCGGGTGTTCTTTCTTCCCGCGTGCTATTCGTGAATGGAATGGGAGATAAATAGTATGATGGTGGTTCGATGAACCCTATGCCAGACTCTTAAATGTGATTTGCAGAGTATCCCATGTAGTTGTAGATGTAGATGAAGGACTATCCCGGTCCTCGTAAGGCCACAATTTAGTCCCATATAAACTCGCTCATATAAAGCAAGCGCAAGTGTATTCCGTGGGTCTGTATCTGTTTGCTTCACACGTTGTCATCATACTGAGCAAGATGGCTGTAATTATTCCGCGTGGGAGGGTACTCACAGATGGCGCTCTGGGCATCTGTGTCACTGCGTTATTTGATGGCGGATGACAGTACATCAGCTATCTCGCACATAGCATCTGACGTCACCGAATCAAAACCGACGTCTTCTTCGCTTGTGCACAAATTATTTTTTCCGGTTAAGTATTTACACATAATGGTAACCAACAGACAGGTGTGAAGAGATCCGAAGTGCCTTCGACTGATACTAAATGTTGGGAATAAGTGAATGAAGACAAATAATAATTTTATGAATGAAATGCGACGATAGGTAAACTACACATTTTTCACTGATCTAGACCCAAAACCTTTCGGGTAATCTGACTCTGGTTCAAGAAACCTGCGTAAACTCGGGAATAATTAACACTGTCGTGCTAAGATTGAACACCGGAGAATGATTCAGCAGGCATTCAGCTTTCAACGCATGTTGTCTCACCCGTAATTGCTTTGTTATCGTTCTCATCTTATATCTAAAGCTGGGGGGAATGGAGCATTTAGTCCTAGGTAAATATTGTACGTGTTGGCTGTGATCGCAAAACATGACTTAGTGCCACCTGCGTTAAAAGATGCATTACGTTGACACTCGATACACACTGTCAATAATTTTTTTTAAATTGCAAACGCAGAAACTGAGAATGCAAGAGTACTGTATATGAGTAATATGTCTCTTTCAACATTGTCACGATTTTCTATGAGAGGAAATTGCGAATGATGGAACTGAACTTTTGTTTGGCAGAAAGTTAATTATATTACATGTAGTGAACGACCTCTGAATATGAATGTGTATTGTGTTTTAACTTTTTGTCGTCACGTAAGCACCGCGGGTGTAGCCTCGTGATCCAAAGCATTATGCTACTGACTGGGAGAACGCTCCCGGCGGAGGTTGGAGTCCTCCCTCGGTCATTGGTATGTGTTGTCATTAGTATAAGGTAGTTTAAATAGTTTCTTGGTCTAGGGACAAATGATCATAGCATTTTCGTCTAATAGATTCACAAAAATTTAAACATTGTTTCATCACGTGAACTCACAAGCATCAAAGCATTGTCACAAAAAGAACTTTGCACTAAACTAGCACCAAACCCGGATTGAGGGCCCATGCAATAATATAGAGTACTGCAGGCGCATTGCACGTAGCTATAAATAATATTGTCCCTCTTATCATTACTTTCTGACACCTCGTGGAAAACCTCTTCAGAACGGTTAAGGAAAGAGATCGTAGCAGTGAAATTCATTCTGCCCTGTCGCTGCTATGTGCCAAATCGTAATTCATCTGTTCTGCTATCTCCGACTATTTACCTGTAGTCTCAAATCCACAATCAAGACTAACATCTCCGCTTTTACAAGGGCAATGTTCAATACGGTGAACTGATTAGCTTCAGATTTGGCAGATCGCTTTTCTACAACAACCTAAAACTAAGTTTTTACGATATATATATATAGACGGAATCTATAGGTAACATTGAATAGAGTGTTTTTCATCATCATGTATGGGGACAGCAAACTCATACATTTCCAGAAAACGAGGAAATAACTTCCGCTTAGCTACACATGGTAAACATTTCTCGCCAAGAGCGCTGATAGCACAACGGTGAACGTAACTGGCTGGAAAGCGTAGAATACTGATTCGAAGCTCGAATAAATCTAGCTGATGTATTTTTCTCTTTTTCATATTTCAATTGATAGGAGGATTCATAATTTAAGTAAATCATTAAGGAATGATAACAATGTAGACAAATAAATTTATCATACTACCTGGTATAGTAAATAACTAAAACGTTCTCCCTTGTCACTTGACAATGACTCTTCCATTCACTGCTACGTGTCCTCACTTCGCATAACTACATGGATGGTTCCTGTCACATTAGTGTTCTAAGCGAATATACTCTCGGCACCAAGTTCATATAATGAATGAAATCTTTCGATAATTACACTACTCCTTCCGAAGATTCATCGTGAAACAAACTTCGTTTACATTAAAAAATATGTATTTTTCGGTAATCAATTTGTTTGCCCACCTAACTGTTATTTTGAACTGAGTTGCGTTTCTTATTAACCGACTTCAAAACAGGAACCTTCGACTGTGTCAACAGATTTTTTTTTAAAGCTGGTCCTTCCCGTGTGGTCCCCTTTTCAATTTGGTCTAGTAATGACAATTGCAACCATAATAAAACGATATAAGTATGTGCGCTACAAGTGGACGAATAACTCAATATCACGTCGACCGATTTTTATTGGAAAGGATGTACTTCAAGGGTAGTTTGATGAGATTTTGGTTAGGTTCTGATTTTGGGATCCATTACAGTGTAACGGAACTCTTCAATTCTTAGGAGCAAATTAACGATACTCGGCCGAATCTTTTATAGGCTATCCGGATATTTAAGTCACCTACTGTAACGTCGTTATGCTCAAATAATTCCCTGTGCAAAACATTTTTCATGTAAAGCCGCATATTCGAAAGTCTAATTTTGCGCTTTTCGCAAATCTCTTTTGAAATTGTCCTCGAGGTCGATTTCCTGTGTTGAGATAGGTGTTTCTCCCTGACTTCCATTGTTTCATTTAAACGGCACTGTCTCACCTGTTTAGTAGGGCTACCCATATTCAGAATAATTAGTTAGTGCACTTCAGATTCATTAAAAATTAAAATATAAACAAAAATTCTAACATAAAACCGACTTCAAAAAATAAAACTATTCGAAAACAAATTAGTGTGCACCAAAAAGTAAAAACATAATTGCCTATTCTTCTACAACTTAATAATTAACTTAATTTTTTTACTCATCAATATGTTGGTACGTTCTATGTGTTACCACGCAAGAAGATAGGTAGGTAAGTACCCTGTTACAATGTTACTGATCACATACCTATGAATAAAAACAATCCTAAAAATATGATTTATAGTTCTCCTAAGTAAAATGAAATGAAAAATATTAGGTTACTTGAAAGTCAATCAAGTTATTATGATAATACAATGCAGTTACTATTATTGTTATTTTTGGAGTAGGTGCCAGCCAAGGAAACACTACAATACAACTAGAAAATACAATACCAAAATATTGAAATCGAAGTCGGATAGGATGTTTCTCTAAAAACTGGCGGGGGGGGGGGGGGGGGAGGGTGTATTAAGCCAAAACATCTGAAGAGGTCTTCGTTTTAGGCTGAACACGTGACCCGCTGAATATCAGAGGAATCGGTTTATCATCCTCTTATTTGACACTTGTTAAAAAAGGTAACTAGATAAGTGTTACTTTATATAACTACCTCAAGTATGATGCAATATTATATCCAGCTAAGGTCACGTAGAAAAATCTGTGAAATTCATTCTGATCTAGACCGCAATTAATCTACAGAGCAAACGAATATAATATTTGCAAAACCATAACTTGTATTCGGAAAATGATGAATGACGAGTACTGAAATGTTAATTTTACCACTCTACAATTCAAAATAAATAATAAAAAAAATTGTAAACCTAAGAGACCAAACTGCTAAGGTCATTAGTTCCTACACCAACAAACAAATTAATCTGAATTATGCTAAGGAGAACATACACACTCATGCCCTATGGAGGACACGAAAGTCCGACGGGAACGGACGCGTCATTCGTGAAATGCTCCCTTAGACCAAGCGGCCATTACCGACCGGTGTTCATGTAATTATTCACTCATCAGATGATACATCAATAAACTGAAGTCTCCTAATGACCCTGACATGCGCGATCCTTACCTACACATTACTGAACAAAACCGTCATATTTAGGAAAATGAATCAACTATTTTGAATCAGTTGACAGTTTCACTTCCTAACTTCTCCATCCAGTCAAACTACGTTCCTACCCACCGAACAATATGGCGTTCCCTGTCTGGTCAAGGGATCGACTTTGGAAAAGAAAAAGGAGAGAAATCGAACTGAGTATGTTTACTATGAAATACGATTGCACATGTACATTAAATGTGAGTGCTTTAGTAGGAAACCCTATAATACGTCATTTATCGTACCGCCCTGTAATATTTCTTTAGTTTTCTCTGTAGAATGTATTTCTGGCTGTAAAGACACATTAGCGGTACAATTGACGTATGAACGCCGTATAGAGAGATAAGTAATTACGCGCAGTTGACGCTGTGTAATATTTGCTCGTAGTTATTCTATCACTTTCGCAATAAACCTTTGCATAAATCGGACTTCGTTGCAACGAAAAAATGATTGCAGGCCCTTTCATTTATAGGTAAATTCAAATTATTAAATACTTACATACCATCAATTTTGGCCACAATTATTGATCAATCGTAATGGTGCCCAAACGCTCATCACAGATTACGTTCATGGAAGTACTGAGGATACTGAAAACAAAATATATAAATAATTACATTTTTATAACTTAATCGAAGTATTTATTCAAATACTGAGAAGCACAAACACATTACTCCGTTTACGGCGGGATGAAGATGATTATTTTCTTATAATATTCGCAACAGAACCTAAGACGCTAAGATGACTAAGGATAATTGCCGAATAAGAACAACCGCATCGCTTTCTCCTTCCTCATTCAAAGGAATAATTGACTATCAAGCAGCCTTAAAAAAGAAGACGGGCGAAAGAATAATTACGTCAGCCCAATTACCAAAGGCCTCTCGTAACTCTTCCCTTGCGCCCATTTTGTCTTTGTCTTTCCAAAGACAAAGTGGCGGCGGCCGATTCCAAATTTATTCACACAAGTTATTTGAAAAGTGAAACAGTGGTACAAGAAGTAAGCTGAAAAATAGATTGATACAATGTTTCAAGAAATGTTGTACAGAAAGAAATATTATAGTGCATCATGAAACTTATATAAATGCTTCTACAATTGAATGAGACACTTTGACACTTCCATAAATCGTCATACGGTGGAAAATTTTTAACATCTCTTTACCTTCAATTAATAACAGTGCTTCTGTCACACATAAGCTATCACATGTATTTATACGGTTGTTTCTCCGGACTCCCCGTAGGGTGTTCGAATCCACCCTCGGGTATGGATACGTGTGTGTTGTTCTTAGGTTAGTTTTACTTAGTTTAAGTAGTTTGTAAATCTAGGGACTTACGACCAAAGTAGTTTGGTCCCATAATTTTACAAACATTTTAATTTTTCTCTTTTTTATTGCAGAGCTGGGGCGAGAGAGGGGAAGGAGAAGACGGGCAAAGCGATGGACGGAGAGAGAGGGAGAGAGAGAGAGGACTAGAGATGAGATGGTGGACTGCGAGAGTATGACATTGGTGAATACCCATGCAAAGTCATCTTTTCAGCTAGCAATAAGTAAAAAGGAATAAGGGAATTATATACCACCTAGATTTCATGACTTAAATCTTAAAAAACGTCCATTTCAGTGCTTGATTTGACTGACAACTAACTCTTCCGAACAAAAGTTAGAACAACATACAGAAATAGCGTATAACGGTAGTTGCAGGGATATCAACTCCCTTTGATACAAATCAGCTCAGATAAATTTTCACAATGTACGATAGCAGAAAACAAGTAAATCATCAAGGCAGTGTTCGCTGATAAACAGAGACATGAAAATGCATACCATCTCAGGAATGCAATGCAGTCGACTTCGATTTATTGGGAGAATTTTGGGAAGATGTGCTTCACCTTTAAAGGAGACCGCGTATAAAACGCTTCTACGACCACGTCTTTAGTATTACTCAAGTGTTTGGGACCCGCAGCAGATCAGTTTAAAGGAAGACATAGAGGCGATTCAGAGGCGAGCAGCTAGATTTGTTACCGGTAGGTTCGACCAATGCGCGAATGTCACGGAAATGCTCCGGCAACTCATTTGGGGATCGCTGGAAGAAAGACGACGTTCTTTCCGCGAATTTCTGTTAAGTAAATGTAGAGGGCTGGAATTTGAAGCTGAGTGTAGTACGATCCTGCTGTCGCCTACTTACTTTTCGTGTAAAGATCACAAAGACAAGATAAGAGAAATTAGGGCTCGTACGGAGGCATATAGGTATTCTTTTTTTTCCTCGTTGAATTTGGGAGTGGAATAGGAAAGGAAATGGCTAGTAGTGGTGCAGTGTACCCTCCGCCACGCACCTTACGGTGAATTTCGGAGTATTTATGTAGATATAGATGTAATTAGTTAAAACTTTATAAAATAAAATGTTCAAATGTTTGTAGAGCTTATGGGACTTAACTACGGGGTCATCGGTCCCTAAACTTACAAAGTGCTTATGAACTAGCTTATCCTCAAGAGGACACAAACATCCATGCCCGAGGGAGGGGGGAGGGATTCAAACCCCCCGACCGCAGCGGCCGTGCAGAACGTGACTGGCGCGCCGCAGACCGCTCGGCCACTGCAACCAGCAAACCAGCAATAAAGTATCAAAGTCTTTTGAATAGCACCCTGGTGATTCTTGGTAAAGTGTGCAAAATGTCTTCAAGATTTGAATAAAACTGTAGGTAGGTATCGAAAGTTTGTAAATGCCTACCGCCACGTATCATACGAAATTTTATGTGGATAGCAACCTTCCACTTGTTTTCATAAGAGTGACAAATTATTTTTAAGATCGAAATGAAAGTGTAGGTTGTTGTAGATGTCTATAAATGAGGTACCCTCTGCCAGCCATCGTACGAAATTATATGCAGACAGAAATCTTCCTCCTGTTTTGAAGATCGAGTGTGCAAAATTTTATCAAGATCAGAACAAAAGCGTAGATTTCGGTGAAATGCGTAAGTAAAGTAGACAACACCATGCACCACACATTTCTGCACCCACTGACTTTCCTTTTGTTACTTTCATCATGATAGGAATAGGGTTGTAGATTTTTGTGAATTGTAGACACTGAAATCGACTCTCTTATTTTACTTGAGAAAAATTCCGTTAAAAACTAGAACCGCCCCCCCCCCTTTTTTTTTTTTTTTTTTTTTTTTTTTTTTTTTTTTTTTTTGAGTAATTGTATGTCTATCGTTTGCACGGTGGTAGTGTCATACGACCCTTGCTAAGACCCAGCATTTTTATCTGTCACTTTTCACTTCTTTAATCTTGCCGATGTGAAGAACGTTTAGTAGCACCGCTGTTCGGAATCTGTTGAACTGGTTGGGTTAGACAGTTCTAGGGTCGGAGAATGAGAACGGCATATCACCTCCTAACAGGACCATGCCTAGTAAAGCACTGTTGTGTTCAATCTTCTGATTGTTGACTGCTTTACCGTACCTTAGTAATATTATGATGCATCAAAAGAGTATCTTAGTGCCTATTTTCCTACAGCTGCAGTACCCAGACTATCATGTCAGGTTTTTCAGCTGTCCCATTCGGTTTTCCGTCTTTTTCTTTTTCCACACCACCGCTTATTAAAGCGAACAAAACAAAATAAAAATTATTCTAATCGGCTAAGACATTTCTGTGATTTAGCGAGAATAACGCACGTTTATAACGCACACTGTCCCATTCGGTTTTCCGTCTTATTCTTTTTCCAAACCTACCCTTATTAAAGTGAACAAAACCAAATAAAAATTATTCAAATCGGCTAAGACATTTCTGACTTTTAGCGAGACTAACGGACATTTATAAATTTTTATTTATAAAGATTCATTATTACTTACATACTGTTTCTGAAAAGTGAAGAAAGACAAAAAATGAAAAAAAATCAAAAACAAAAAAGACTAGAAATTTGGGTATACAGGCAAAGGATTTCCAAACCTGGCCTTGAGGCACACCGCTGCTTTGGGTGGCACACACGCTATTGTTGTGCCGGTGTCTATAGTAACAGGTAGCGTGTTTACCGACCCGCTGAGCAGGGCCTGTGTAGACTCAAGTTTAGCGCCCCGTTCGTCAGTCATCGGCATACGTACACACGGCAGGAGCCAGGGAGCTTAGTGCAAGCCGCTTGGGGAACTTTGCATAACCTCATAAGGGTGTTTGCCGGAGCCATTCCCACATCGTTAGTTATTCTGTAAGGTGTGCCTCTCCCTGTGTTGATACTGGAACTTGCAATTGAGAACTGTTCCGTGATTGACTCAAAATTATAACTAAAAATCTGTAAGACAGTCCTTGCTTAATCGAAATAAAGCATGAGCGATTCTAAGTTGACACCCTTACTTTGCGCAGATTTCTAATGTGGTGGCTGGTTTCACTTTTAACAAAGTAAAGAAATTAAACAGTTCACTGAAGAAAAAAACTCTGAAGCAGTGACGATACGAAAGGAAAATTTTGAAAGAATTCGTAAATCGTATGCGCCATCGAGAACAGCTGTCACGCTCAAATTATTGTCCATACGAGAAGTGACTAAAACCCTAGGTAGCTAGCTCTGAAAATTAGAGTGAAAAAATAGAGATTACACTCCATAAATAGAGATTACACTCCTTAACCGTCGAGGTCGAAATTAAGTGGTAATAAAAAGCGTATAACAGCTGAACGTTTAAGTTTGATGTAATAGTAATTGCTAGGTATTTAAGGGAGTTTACGAGTTCAAATTTGATTGATTTATCTTGTAAACAAAGTTTAAAGGATTTCATTTCGTACTCATGTGGACGACTTTACATTTCTCATTGTTTAGAGTCAAGTAGTTGGAAGTAATGATTGAAAGAACATAAATATTGAATAGTCAGTTAAAGCTGTTAATGCCTCTGTATACCGTATGTACATTTTGCACCAATCTATTACAATTAAATTTCGCAAAATTCTAAGAAATCAGAGAGATTCTTTCAATCTCGCTAAAGTCTGTCTCTGTAAAAAGATTGAAGCACGATGGTCGGAAGATCAAAGAGAATCTTCTTTGTGGTGCGTATGGCAGCTTCATCTAAACGTAGAAAATACTATTTTGCAATGAAAGCCGTCTTCGTGGTACAGTATCACAGTATTTTATGAAATTATTCTTTAATTATTATATAATTGGAGACTAATAAAATTGTCTGACACTAAAGCGGCTTTTATTACGGGATATAATTTTACTGATTGCTATACGACATCATGAATTAACAAATAAATAAATTCGCAATTTGCGAATCGTGGGAACTTTAGCAGCATTACTAAAGGTCGTCTATTATTTGGTGACAAATGGAAATTTGTGACGGACCGGGAATCGAACCTGGGTCTCCCGCTTACCGCGAACGGTCGAGTTATGCAAGTGTTTCAAATGGATTCTTGGGGCTGGCCAGGGAGTGTGTCCGGTTGGTGGAGTGGTTAAGGCAACCGTGCGTGACACAAATTTTTATTTGTCAGCAAGTAATAGACCAACTTCAGAGTTGCAGCTAAGTTCGAAGATTAAACGTAGATATTATGTTAATGCCGAGGCACAGACACATCGATTAATGGGATTCACGTTGCAGAGCATGTGCAGTGGATCTCGCTAGTAAAGTCGGTGGTCAGGAAGTTGAAGCGATGACATCGGTTTACTGGGAGAGGTTTAGGAAAGTGTAGCTCGCCCACAGGGGAGATACATGTGCGATTGTTCTGGATGTTTCAAAAAAGATGTTCAAATGTTTGTAAATCTATCGGACTCAACTGCTTAGTCCGTAGCTTACAAACTACTTAAACTAAGTTAAACTAACCAAAGCACAACACACACACACACCTGCCCGAGGGGGACTCGAACCCCCGACGGCGAACGGCCGCGAGCACCGCAGCACGGCGCCCCAGCACGCACGGCTAATCTTTCACGGCCTTTCGATGCATCGCGAGTATTTGCGATCCAGAGCAGGTAGCAGGTAGCAGGAAGACATTCCGCTATTTAAAGCAGGGGTGTGATGCAATATTTAATACCGAGAGCTTTGATCAATACGATAATGCCTCGCGGATCTGAATGGGAATCCCTGTTGAGCGCTTGCGACCTTCCTATCTTTACTCACGAATAAGAATTGGGCAATAAATAACACAGGGTAGTAAAAGGTTTATGGTTCGTTGACTCTGTTCACAGGTTGAGTTATGTATGTCAGCTTCTTTGCCCTAAACTGCTACCCAATCTGTTTAAATAAGGCCAATAATTAATCAGTAATTTAGACAGTCTGTCAATCTGCAGATGAAGCAAAAAATATATTCAAACAAAAATAGCCGGCCGCGGTGGCCGAGGTGACTGAGGCGCTCCAGTCACGGTCAGCACGGCCACTACGGTCGGGGGTTCGAATCCCCCCTCGGGCGTGGATATTTGTGCCGTCCTAGTTCGTAAGTAGTTCATAAGTAGTTTGTAAGTTTAGGGACTGATGACCCCGTAGTTAAGTCCCATAAGCTAAAAAAAAAAAAAAAAAAAAAAAAAAAAAAAAAAAAAAAAAAAAAAAAAAAAAAAAAAAAAAAAAGCTCTGAATAACGAACAAAGTAGATTCTAAGATAATGTTCAGAAGAGATTCACAAACGAAGTAATTTTTTATAAATGGACTTTATTACTCTTTTTGGACATAAAAATGCTGAGGTGTTCCTACTCTATACATCGTTAAATAACTGAATATTTCCTCAACTATTGTACAGGAGAGGCACAATAAGTATCACACGCACTCGAGAGTAAAAGTTCCAAATTATCACTCGTAAGTTAGAGTAGTCCATCGAACTTGGCAGTTCCAAATTAATCCGCGATAAAAGTATTTGTTACAAAACACAGTTTGTCATCTCACGAGTACTCGATTACTGAATTATCACAGTTCCCCAGCCCTACTACCGTGCATAGTTTATCACTTTTCAACCAGAGACTAAGTTCTGCAATCACAGTCCACACATGCCTATCTAATAAAATGACAAGCTCGTAACGCGGCTTCAGACCGCCCAGAGTGACAACCTATCCACACCACGTCCAAGTTACGAGTCCTCTCCCATGCATTCGAATGCGTGCTCTACATGCTCCAAAAATTGTACCCTTCCGCTCATCCCAACGCCTCATCTTTAAAATACAATTTACTTTCTTGCCCGCGAAAGGCAAAGGTCCCAGGTTAGAGTCTTGGTTCCGGCACACAATTTTAAACTGCCAGGTAATTTCATATCAGTGCACACTCCGCTGCAGAGTGAAAGTTTCATTCTGAAAACATCCCTTAGGCTGTGGCTAAGCCATGTCTCTACCATATCCTTTCTTCCAGGAGTGCTAGTCCTGCAAGTTTCGCAGGAGAACTTCTGTGAATTTTTGGAAAGTAGGAGGCTAGGTACTGCCGGAAGTAAAGTTGTGAGTCGACATCGTGAGTCGTGTCGGGATAGCTCAGTCGGTAGAGCGATTGCCCGCGAAAGGCAAAGGTCCCAGGTTAGAGTCCCTGTTCCAGCATACAATTTTAATCTGCCAGGGAGTTTCATATCAGCGCAAACTCCGCTGCAGAGTGAAAGTTTCATTCTGGAATTAATATTTATCATGGCTTTTTATGCAAATATATTCAGTTCTTGTCGACAAATGCATATAATTGTTTACGTTTAAATTATCTGCTGCATATGTACTATTTTTAGTCGGCCATAAGATATTTAAGAGGCAGTCTACAACATATACGAACGTTATTAAGAATAATATTAAATATATTAAAATCCATATGTAAGTTAATGCGCTTTGCTGGGTCATGTTTTGTGTTTCTGTGGTGGAATGTATATTTTGACACAATAATATTACTATCTCAACGAAAAACAGAATAAGAGAGTAAAACAAAGTTTATGGAAAGAATACGGAAATAACGTGTTTCGTCTTTTAAGATAGGTAGCGTATTGCAATGCTGCCTATTTGCTTCTTTAACTGTTACTGATAAACACTACGTATCAATAATTGTAAATATAAGTCTTATAATACTATTATATTAGTACTGAAATTTATCGGCTTTTTATGTGTAAGGGATTTTGAAATTGTAATTACGGCCTTTGATTCTACCAAGTCTCCTGGATCCATTCATATAATTATATTTGCCTTATGATCATTCCCTAATGTTATATGGGTTTTTAGGATAATGTGTGTGGCTATATTGTATTTCAATTGCAATTTAGGATACTCACCCTCGCTAATCCAAGACCGCCGTTTCCTGTTTCCGAGCAGATTAGGGTTTTCCTAACGACTCGTCTTCCATTCATTAGGTCCAAACTGATAGCCGGCCGGCTGGGGAACCCAACAGCTTGCTATAACTTGCTTTTAACATGGAAACAACCAGCTTCCCCCTTTACCTGTAATGTCACACGCACTTTCAAAAATTTAAATAACACCTTTTGATACTTCAAACGATTTTGCTGCCACATACGTATATTTCATTCAGAAACGCAAATATAAGAGATATTATTACGACTCGTACGTATTCGTCCTTCCATCGTTCTGTTTGTGTGTAAAAGAGGGTTGTTAACGTGTAGTAGGGTTGAATATTACCCTGCTTCGGAGTCCATATCGTCTCTTCTTGAGTTTGTCGGTAAAAGTTGACAGAGATGTAGATGTATAAGACAACTACCGTGTATTACAACTGGCCTGTTTTTATGTCCTTGACGGAACACGATGGAAAAAACTGAAAAATCAGCCATATCATTCTACAAACGAAGTTTTTGCCAGAGGGAACAATGAAACACATTTGCAATATTTATCTACCATTCCATTCTCGAGCAGGACTTGGAAGTAAAATACTTAAATCTCGCCGTTCGAGTTGTTCATTTTGGTTATCATTTTCCAAATGTACGCGCATCTGAATATTTTTGCATTCGCTGCAGATAGTCGGCGATCGAAATTTCGTAAGTAGATATCGCGGCTGCGTAAAATGCCATTAATACAAATAATACCGAAACGCTGCTTTACTTGGTAAATTTATTTAATGCTTATAAATACAGATATAGGCCTATTTCGGCATTTTGGGCATCATTAGGCTATCTGCGGTTAAAGATTTAAGATTAAAATGAGTAAAATAGAGATACTTAGAATTTTGATACATTTTCCTGACATATTAATCGGCACTTACGTCCGTGTTGCATTGTGGACGTATAATTTTAATACAATTACTGCATATAATTGCAGGCTAAATTTTCTCTAGATGGTGTTTATATTATTTTATGCTGGTCAGGTTATCAATTTATAACTGCTTTTGTGACAGTTGTGATTGACATACCCTTCAGCGATGCTCTATGGTTACAGTTTCTTTATTACTGTAGGTTCGTTCCAGCAGCTGCCAGGCGGCTACTTTCAAGCGCTAACCATCAAGTGTCACTGCGCATGCGCAGCTACTATGACATAAAAACCCTTGTTTGATACTAGCACTGCTGGAACGCTTTTTGCACTGTTTCTGGCTGCAGGCGAAGGTGAGTTTAAACGAATAATTAAAATACTTTCCTTCCTAATAACGAAGAAGTGTAAATGAGAAATATCTTATCTTACGTGTGAATGTAGTGACTTCGAAATAATCGAAAAAACCGCTACAAACACACACACGTATCACGTGATGCCTACCCCCACTCTAACTCAGACCTTTCTGCGCATGCGCAAATTGGCAGCTTTACGTCGCCAGAAATATTTTCCCGGGTAGCGTCTGGCTGCTTGCGGCAACTGCTGGAACACCAAAAAGCCACATTTCAAGTAGCTAGAAGCAGGGGAAGGCGCTGTTGGAACACCATTTCAGCGTTGCGCATGCGCATCAAGCAGTCTGACAGTTGCTGGAACGAACCTTGTGTAACATGGGATCTTTGGTCTGGTAGTGTGATCTTTGTTATGTTACGGTACTGCCACAATCTAATGTATACAGTCGCGACATTCCGCCTGATTTTTGTTACACGGCTCCCTAGTAGAGACGCAAGCGCCTAGCTAGGTTTACTACACAGTCCAGGGCTGTTTATGTGAGTGCGATATCCAATGTTATTTACATTTGTTTTCGAAATAGTTTTTACTGCGGGAAAATTTGTGGAGTAATCATTTGTGTTAACTTCAAGAAAAAGACTGCGCATTTATCGTCTTTTAGGTTCCCAAAGGACCCAGAGAGCTTTGTAACATCATATTACTATTGCTGTGACGAAGCTAAACTGCTGTTAATAAGACTGTTTGTCAAAATCAGGCTGTTTTACAGGATTAAGTTTCTGAATCAAGTCTTAGTTTCCAATAATAAGAAATCGAACTTCACGATGCTTCTCGCCGAGCTCCGGTGGTTATGTTGGCAACAGATGAACAATGAAGTGTAGAACTGCGTTAACATTTTTCACGAGCTACAGAGTAAATGTTATTGCTGAACTTTTCACTCGTAGCAAAATTAATATGTACTTGTTCTATGTTCACAGGTTCTTGTATGTATCCTTGTCCGTTGAGAAAAAAATAGCTTTTAATTGAGGTTGTCAAGACAAAACATTTGGTAATTTGGAAGTCCGTGTCGTCGAAGGAAACGGCATTGCGATCGATATATATCCAACGTTCGATTGTTGCTCCACATTCGATATGACAAACGCGAAGCAGTTAACTTAAATTCTGTTTTTGAGTGAGTTAAATTTGTGACATATTATTCTGGTCTTCTGACTCAATATGCGGTTGCCATTTGAAATACCGAAATAAATAACGGTAATGTCCAAGAATGGTATAGTATATCGGACTGCAACTATAACGATTTACTGTTCCTGAAGCGGAGATTCTGGCGTTACGCGCCCTCACGTACTAAAAAAGACTTTTGCTTGACCTATACCTAACCTTCTTAAGACAACGCTACAGATCATTTCCTTTTAAAGTGTAATTAGGTATAGATTACATAAGTGCTTATCTAGTGCGTGAGGGCGCGTAGCGCCCGTATCTCCGGTTGAGAAACACTCAGTCGTCAGTTGTACGTTAGATATATATCATTTCAGGCCGAGGTTCTTCGATTGCAAGTATTCTTGGATATTACCGAAATATCGGCATAACTGAAGACAGGGATACCATTAGTCAGCTTTAATCCAAGAAGTAATCACAAAAACACTTATAAGCGATAGTATCTAAATACTTACGTATTGTAGATAATAAATGATCTGTGGTTATCCTCGTAAATTACATATTACAACAGAATGCACCATCCATGACATACCATCATCTACAACTTAGCCACAACATAATTCCTCACGCCACCTACAAATACGCAAGTACACGACAACAAGCTAAAGCCACGTCTTCAAGTAAGCCAAGATTTCATAAAATCATCAATTCAAACAACAACATCTCAATTAGCTATATAAATCAGCTGTTCCGCCATGTCAGTTTTTCGTCATTGGCAGCGAAGCAAGATTCGTACGTTCGATATTTATCGATCTCAATGCCGCATCCTTGGATGTACACGCATTCTTCCAAATTACCAAACATTTATTGGTCATCTGAGTTGCCGTCATTACCATTGGTGCCAACATAAG
This sequence comes from Locusta migratoria, assembly GCA_026315105.1. Taxonomy (NCBI): domain Eukaryota; kingdom Metazoa; phylum Arthropoda; class Insecta; order Orthoptera; family Acrididae; genus Locusta; species Locusta migratoria. The sequence continues at coordinate 710,097,188 of CM048745.1, read as the reverse complement.
CACTGAAGCCGGGCGAAAAGCGTCGTACAATTTAACCGCTAGTCGTTTAATGTTTCTTGCTTCCTTGTGGTGATGACATTCCTATGATGTGAAATTTTTTCACAGACAGATTTTTTTGAAAAGTAGGCTGTGTTATTAAAAATTTGCATTTACTTAGTGTAATGAATGATTTAAATTAAAATTTCTATAGTATTTGGAAGTTGTTTATCAAGCGCTGATGATTGAAACACAGTAGTTTAAGACCCCTCTTGATCTTGAATGTACAGGCCAATGCTGTTAACATATGTATATGTGTATGTTTATAGTTTTAGGCAGCATTTCTACCCAACGCCGTAAATATGTTGTGCGCAACACTGGATTTTCAAAATTGCTGTCATATTCGCATTTATGTGAGAATCATACGTTTCTCCAACCATCTCTTGGAGATTGTGAGAGACTTTAAATATTTCGTAAATCGCGTAAAAAAAGGGACGAAAGCAAACATTATCCATAAGACGTCAATGAGTCTCACATAGCTAGCCGCTTGGGGCGCTAGTACCGCTCCAGCTGTCAGTAGGTAACAACTTTCACAGCAGTCAGTGTCGGGACTGTATGTATTACACTGTGGTACTGCCACTATATCTCTGTTCATATCTCTAATCAAAAATTTCAATAAGGTTGTCTAGATAATGTTTGTGTTTTTGTTCGGTTAGTTCATTTCTTCGAGTGTGAAAAAATGTCGATCTCTTCCAGAGTGTTCATGTGATAAGCTTTTGGTGTTATGTGTAATATTTTCATTGCGTTTGTGATGCAATCGACTTCGTGATTTTCCGTTTTTAAGTGGTTGAATAATGCTGAAAGATTTGTGTCGTAATTTCTTGTATGTTCTCTATATCCAATTTCGAATCTTCTGCCCGTATGTCCCACAAAAAATTGCTAAAAATCTTTACAATTAATTTTGTATACGCCTGGTAATTGGTTTATTGGTATTTTTGTCTTAGTGGAATAGATTAAGGTTTTTATGTTGCTTGCAATTCTGTAAGCAAATCTGACTGTAGTCTTTTTTAGTAATCACCCAATAATAAATAAAATACCATTACCGAAATGTAGACGGTACCCTCCTACTAATAGACGAATTGCAAACTGTTATACAACAACTGCACACAACACTGAACAACCTATATACTAAAAATCAAATTTACCATGGAGCCAGAGACCGATAAACCACAATTTTCTTGGACCCAGTCATTAGGAAGAAGAACAATGAACCTAAATTCGACATATATAGAAAACCCAAACTTAAGATTATTAACTCAAATTCATGCAACCCCAGAGCACAAACATGTGCCTGTTTTAACACAATGATAAATAGACTTATAAACCTACCATTAGAAGAAAAAGTTATAAGAACATAGCTTTGGAAAGTAACCTATATAGTAAAGAAACTATACGACAAACACACAAAATCCAAACCCAATAACATTCTAAATGGCATTAAACTATCGAAAGATACGTCCTCGAAACAGAAAATTAAATAAATACCACAAACTTATGTAGAACAAACCTCTGATGAGCTGAACGCATTACTAAAAAAAGACTACAGTCAGATTTGGCTACAAAACTGCACACAAGCCATTCCACTAAGACAAAACTACCAATATACCAATCACCAGGCGTATACAAAATTGTAAAGATTATCAGCAAATTTATATGGGTCAAACGGACGGAAATTTCTAAATTCTATACAGAGAACATACGAGAAATTACGACACAAATCTTTCAGCATCCTTTAACCACTTAAAAAGGGAAAATCTCGAAGCCGAGCGTATCAGAAACGCAATGAAAATATTACACATAGCACCAAAAGGTTATCACATAAACATTCTCGAAACGGAGCGAGATGGCGCAGTGGTAACACAATGAACTCGCATGCGGAAGGATGGTGGTTAAAATCCATCTCCGGCCATTCATATTTAGCTTTTCCGTGGTTTCCCCAAATAATGCCGGGATGGTTCCTTTCAAAGGGTGCGGCCGATTTCCTTCCCAATCTTTACGCAAATAATCGGAGCATAAGCTCCGCCTCTAATGACCACGCTATCGACGGTGTGTTAAACACTAATCTTCCTTCGTTATCATTCTTTAAGAGATCGAAACCTATACACACGTGAAGAAAAGCCCTGACGATATTTTAATCGAACAAACAGATCTAATACTTTATTGAAAGTTTAGTTTCGAGATAAAAACTGAGATATACGTCCCAGTACCGAAACATAACAAAGATCACTGTACCATAGCAAAGAGACCATGATACACAGAAATAAAGAACTGTAACCATAGAGCATTGCTGGAGGATATGTCAGACATAATTGTCGGAATAGCAGTAATAACTTAATAATCTGCCAAGCATAAAATAATATAAACACCGTCTAAAGAACATTTAGACTGCAATTATATGCAGTGATTGCAATAAAATTATACCTCCATGATGCAATATGGACGTAAGTATGAAATAATGTATCACGAAAAATATATCAAAATTATAAGTAACTTTATTTTACTCATTTTAACCTTAAATCTTTATCCGCAGATAGCCTGATGATAGCTACAGTACGAAATAGACCTATTACTGTATTTATAAAAATTAAATAACATCTACCAAGTAAAGCAGCATTTCGGTATTTTTTTCTATTAACAATATGTCCTTAAAAGACATGCACAATGCTACTGGCCCAAATGAAGTGAAAACTCAGTTGTTGTACAGAATCACAATCCATGTCCTGCATAGCTATTGTGACCCGTTCTCCTTGCCTCGTGATAATATAAAACGACTGCTCTACTTTCTACTCTTTTGATGTTTTCCGTCAATCCTACGTCGTAGGGTTTCCATATTAAGACAGCAACATTTCAAAACTGATGGAAAAGAGTAGTGTAGGCAGTGTCTTAAGTAGTTCTGTTATGTCTTCTTAAGTGTCATAACAAAAAGCTGTCTTTGCCTCGCTTTTCCCGCAATATTTTCCATGTGTTATTTTCACTTTAGGCCTAAACCTTTCCTAATAATAATTCATATTTATTGAGTTGGATTTGCTGATTTATTTATGTTATAATCGTAGTTAAATGAACTCCTTTTAGTTCTCATGTGGACGATTTTACGAATTTTATTATTAAGGGATGTCAATTTATAATGCTTCCCTTGCTTCGTATGATGCCATAATTGTTATAGTAGATTCCGCGATTATATTTTGGACAAGGAAATGATGGTACCGAATTTTTGAATTTGAAATAATTTAATTAAAGTACAGCACAAAATGAACGTTAAAGCAAATAAACCGCGGGTTGCATATTAAAGTCGGGCACCATACAAGCAACATCACGTTATAAGACTTACGGAAAGCATCTAGCTGGATCCTCAGCTTCGTATTGTAGAAGCTGGAAATGATAAATTTTACTTATTTAATGCGTGAACGTTCGAGATACTTTCCGTAGGAGATCAATGTTCAGACTGTTGACTTCGCTTTTCATTGTTGTATGTCCATGGGGGGAACATGAAGTTACTGATAATGATAGAATAATTTAAAAAAATGATCGGACTTCGTGAAATTACAAAAGAAATGTCTGCAGGTTCTAAAATCAAGCAAAGTATTGTATAAAGATGATTGATTGATTGAAATTTTGCAGACAATTCGAAGCGATTGTAATGGCGTCTGAACATTAAACTATTACGGATGTCGAGGAGCTGAAAACATTAAGAAATTAAATATTTGACGTGGAGGAGTCTGATTTAAATGAAAACCAAGAAGAGTGAATGCTTTTAAATTTAAATAATATATTTTCAGCAACAGCTTGCATTATTATTACTTACATGAGTGGATACAGGTATGACAGACGTCTTCACAGATCGGATATAGACAAGAGAGTGAGTAAAACTAGTATCACAGTTCCGTCTTCTCGCTTGTTCGGAAATAAAAAATGAGAAACAAAATTAAATTAGTTGCTTTGCGAGTCAGAGGGAACCAGAGACGATAAGCATCGCTGATCAAAGATAAAAAAAATAATAAATAAATAAATAAAAATTGTGTACCGTTACAAATTTTCGCTCCCTACTAATATTCTACCTAAATAGTTCTTCAGTCGCTTTTGATATAATTATAGCTTTAGTAGACCATAGATGACAGCATCATCTACCAACAACGTCTGATTTCTTATACAGACAAGAAATTTACGAATATAACTTCAGTATCAGTAGTCGTTTTTCCATCAACTATCGCAAACTGTTTCCTCTCTGACAGGAAATCTCGAATGTAGCTACATAACTAAAACTATACTTCACACGTACCAAATCCGATTTAAAAGGCTGTTGCTGTAAGGCCGTTGCCCCCTGTACAAGTCTTTACTCTCCACGCGTATCATCGTTCATAATTCAAGTACTCCTTGATGCTGTAGGAAATAACCTGTCACCCTTCTATTACGACATAATGCTTTTTTCCACCCTACTAATTTCAGTACCGCTTCCATAATGAACTGATCGATCAGTCGTGTTCTCAATATTTTACAATATTATTTTTTTCCCTTCTAGCTATAATAGTTACTGTCACCGTTTGCTTATGAGAAATATGTTGAAAATATTCCCCTTTACCCGTTTGGATTCCACGTTAATTTCAAATGTTTGTACAATTATTCGACCAAACTGATATGGTCATCAATCGCTAGACGTACAAAATTTTTATACTAACCTAAGGCAACACACACACACACACACACACAAACACATGTCCAAAGGAGGACTCAACCTGCGACGGCGAGCAAACAGGCGCTCTGCAACAAGGCGCCTTAGAACCACTGGCCACTCTACCGCGGCGGATTCCACGTTAGGAATTTAACTCTTTTGCTGAAAACATGCATTCTGTTTTAGTCAATCTTTACTTCGGCCACTCTTAATAAATATTTTTCCCCTTCAAGACGTAGGCTTATTTCAGATTCTTATTTAATAATCAAATTCTCACAGCACTCTTTACTTGTCTGAGTGGACACCTTCTGTTTTTTGTATTGTTCTTATGTAGCATACTACCATAGTGATATTACATCTAAAGATAGCCTTTCTTCGATTTTGCCGGTGCTGTTCTGAAAATAAAAAATCGCACTGACGTGTTTTACGGCCCACTTTACATTTGTAGTTTTATAAGTTTTTGCAAACATTTTGGACCAAAATAATAATCTAAATAATAAAAAAATTAATTGATAAGAGTGTGTAGCCTTGCCCACTATGCTACGGCTATCAACCAAACGTTGTGCCCTTTAATCTCATACTATTAATGGCCGTTGTTAACTGATGCTAATATGGCATTTGTAGACACTAACTAGATTATCATTTATCGTACAAAGAACGATGTGTTTTTGTTAATTCATAAGTGCGCCATTGCTTTGAAATGACAACGTGTAGGTTACAATAAGAAAATTATCAAATACGCAACGCAAGATGGCGTATGTCAGAGAGATTTCTGGGCGAGGAATGTCACGTGACATCTCTGAACGGCTGGTTGTCGTTAATTCAATGGAGGGTGTCAAATCTCCGGTATTTTTTCACATATCTCTCAAACGATACGAGATATGGAAACAACATAAGAGAGCAAAGTTGTAGAGAATTTTCTTCTCTACAAATTCGGTATTTCTATTTTTGTGTCAGATGAATAGTTAAGCCGTTATTTACATTTAAATTTCGAGCTTTAAAAGACGATTTCAAAGGCCACTTTTAGTGTTACTACCGTAACCTAAAGTGGGCCAAAACGTAAAACAGTCAGGTGTAAATGTACAAAATTTCGTCTACTCTGCTGCTCAAACTGGTGATCGTTTCTTATGGTAAACGATAAAACTTACTTTCATTAAACATTGATACTACAGATGCTACATCAAAAATTAAATACCACTACGAAAGTAATTTTAATAAATAGTTAGAAAACATCTTTATCCGACCAAAAAGGAATTACATTGAGATATAGCCACCTGCCTGTAAGTTCTGCATTGTGACCGTCCTTTTTACAATTGACAATCCAAATTCGTTTTTGCATTCAGACGTCGTTCACAGTGACGTGCGGCATCAAAAAGTGATAGTTATCTCTTACCATGGCGTTTCAGCAGCCTGTGAAATTATTCCACGAGTGCGTTTGACATTTGTCTGCTGTATCGAGCCTTCTCACGGCGGATAGCGTCGAACAGAATTTCAGTGGCAGCAAAAAAATCTGACAGCAGCTAAAAGTCAGTCCCGATTTCGGGCACTCCATTGGAAAATGCAGGCTTGGTGCTAGTCAGACAGACATAAAAAAGTACCCGACATCGCAAGAGCAACATTTCTTTCGTCGCGACAGCAAAAAAAAAAAAAAAAAAAAAAAAAAAGTTGGAGTAATTGTTTGGATGTTGGTTAGGACCTGGTTAGTTATGCAGAGAAAACGTGAGATTACTATTGCAATTAGAGAGAAAGAGAAATAAAGAAAGAGAATCTTCATAAAAACGATACCAAATGAAATCTACGATAAAGACGTTGCTACTCTAAATAATAACGGGTCTTCCAGGAGGAATAGTACAGAGATACAACCTATAGTATGTAACACAGACTCAAAGGAAAACCATAGGAAAATTGATAATTAACACTATATAATGAAAAATGTGAAGTAATAGACATGACCACTAAAATAAATCCACTGATCTTAAATTACGCCGGCCGCGGTGGCCGAGGTGACTGAGGCGCTCCAGTCACGGTCAGCACGGCCACTACGGTCGGGGGTTCGAATCCCCCCTCGGGCATGGATATTTGTGCCGTCCTAGTTCGTAAGTAGTTCATAAGTAGTTCGTAAGTTTAGGGACTGATGACCCCGTAGTTAAGTCCCATAAGCTTAACGAACATTAACTCTTAAATTACACGGTGAATAGTCAAACGTTAAGGTCATAAATTCTACCAAATACCTACGAGTTACTATTACGAACAACTAGACTGGAGAGAAAATAAAAGCTTCTTGTAAGTTTATTAAGTGAAAGTGAAATCTGGATGAAAGTTTGTGAAGTGAAAGTTTCCTATTCTTATTAAGTCTTGCTATTTAAATCAAGGGGTTTCTCTAATCATATGTGCGCAACGGATTTAACAAACAAAATTAGGCCCTGTAAGTAAAACAATCTGTCCTGTCGACATTATTTCTGACAGATTCAGTGGCATGTGAGGACTGATTACTTTACTGGTACGTGAACATTTACATTTAAAAGGAAATCTTTTTCTCAAAAAAGTCAACACGTACCATAAAACAAAATAAAAAATGCCACAATCAGGAAAATGAAGGACGAGGTTGAGCTGAAATAAGAAAAATTAGTAATCATTAAGTTATTTATTGAATTAAAAAACATACCTTTGTTGAGTCTTCAATATAATAAAATGGTTTTATACGATTCCGTTCCATACAAATATTCTCTTCCTCATGATACGGAATCAACTGTCCAATATAATACGTTTGTATTCATAAATATACAGTGAAATACCACTCCCATGAACCCCAGACATTGACGAGGTGGGGTGGCTTGCGTGCCTCAACGATACAGATAGCCATACCGTAGGCGCAACCACAGCGGAGGGGTATCTGTGGAGAGGCCAGACAAACGTGTGGTTCCTGAAGAGGGACAACAGCCTTTTCAGTAGTTACAGGGGCAACAGTCTGGATGATGGACTGAACTGGCCTAGTAACATCAGCTAAGTAGGAAAATTAGAAAATTTAAAAAGGGAACTGGATAGGTTGAAGTTAGATATAGTGGGGATTAGTGAAGTTCGGTGGCAGGATGAAAAGGATTTCAGGTCAGGTGAGTACAGGATTATAAATACAAAATCAATTTGGGGTATAACAGGAGTAGGATTGATAATGAATAAGAAAATAGGAATGCGGGTAAACTACTATGACCAGCACAGTGATCGCATTATCATTGTCAAGATAGATACGAAGCCAACACCGACAACAGTAGTACAGGTTTATATGTCAACTAGCTCAGCCGATGATGAGGAAATCGAAGAAATATATGAGGAGCTAAAGGAAATTATTCAGACAATTAAGGGAGAGGAAAACATAATTGTTATGGGAGACTGGAATTCGGTAGTAGGACAAGGAAGGGAAGGGAAGATAGTAGGTGAATATGGTCTGGGCAAAAGGAATGAAAGAGAAAGCCGCCTGGTAGAATTTTGTACAGAACATAATTTAGTTATATCAAACACCTGGTTTAAGAATCACAAAAGAAGATTGTATACGTGGAAGAGGCCAGGAGACACTGGGAGATACCAGGTAGATTTTATAATGGTAAGACATAGATTTCGGAAGCAGGTTTTAAACTGTAAGACATACCCAGGGGCAGATATAGACTCTGACCATAACTTGTTGGTTATGAACTGTAGGCTGAAACTGAAGAAACTACAAAAAGGTAGGAAAATAAGGAGATGGGACGTGGTTAAATTGAAGGAAACTGAGGTTCTTAAGAATTTCAGAGGGAGCTACAGGCAACAATTGACAGAAACGGGGGAAAATAAAACAGTAGAGGAGGGATGGGTAGCATTGAGAGATAAAATAGTAAAGGCAGCAGAGGACAAAATAGGTAGGAAGGCAAGACCTACAAAAAATCCTTGGATATCACAGGAGATACTAAATTTAATCGATGAAAGCAGAAAATATAAAAATGCAGTAAATGAAACAGGCAAAATGGAGTACAGACGACTAAGAAATGAGATTGACAGGAAGTGCAAAATGGCTAAGCAGGAGTGGCTAGAAGGCAAATGCAAGGATTTAGAAGAATGTATAAATAGGGGGAAAATAGATACAGCTTACAGGAAAATAAAAGAAACATTTGTAGATTAGAAAAACAGCTCTATGAATATCAAGGACACTGATGGAAAACCAGTACTCAGCAAAGAAGGGATAGCTTAAAGGTGGAAAGAGTATATAGAGGGGCTCTACAAAGGAAATGAACTTCGAGACAATATTGTAGGAAGGGAAGAGTATGTAGATGAAGATGAAATAGGAGGTACTGTACTGAGAGAAGAATTTGATAGAGCCCTGAATGACCTAAGTCGAAACAATGCCCCTGGAGTATATGATATTCCCTCAGAGCTACTGAAGTGTCTGGGAGAACCAGCCATGACACAATTGTTTCAGCTGGTGTGTAAGATGTGTGAGACAGTTGAAGTACCCTCAGACTTTAAGAAAAATGTTATAATCCCCATTTCAAAGAAAGCAGGTGCAGACAGATGTGAAAACTACAGAACCATCAGTTTAATAAGTCATGGTTGCAAAATATTAACACGAAGTATATACAGAAGGATGGAAAAGCTGGTAGAAGCCGACCTCGGGGAAGATCAGTTTGAGTTCAGGAGAAATGTAGGAACACGGGAGGCAATACTCACTTTACGGCTTATCCTAGCAGATAGATTAAGAAAAGGCAAACCTACATTTCTAGCTTTTGTAGATTTGGAGAAGGCTTTTGACAATGTTGATTGGAATAAATTCTTTCAATTTCTGAAGCAAGCAGGAGTAAAATATAGGGAGCCTAAGGTTATTTACAACTTGTACAAAAACCAGATAGCGGTTGTCAGAGTTGAAGGGCATGAAAGGGATGCAGTGGTTGGAAAGGGAGTAAGACAGGGTTGTAGTCTTTCTCCATTGTTATTCAATTTGTACATTGAGCAAGCTGTAAAGGAAAGCAAGGAGAAATTTGGAGAAGGAATTAAAGTTCAGGGTGAAGAATTAAAAACATTGCGTTTTGCCGACAACATAGTAATTCTGTCAGATACAGCAAACGACCTGGAAGAGCAATTGAACGGAATGGACAGTGTGCTGAAAGGTGCATATAAGATGAACATTAACAAGAGCAAAACTAGGGTAATGGAGTGCAGTGTAAGAAAATCAGGTGATGCTGAAGGAATTAGATTGGGAAACGAAGCAATAAAGGAGGTAGATGTGTTTTGTTACTTGGGCAGTAAAATAACAAATGATGGTCGCAGTACAGAGGATATAAAATGCAGACTGGCAATGGGTAGAAAAGCGTTCTTGAAAAAGAGAAATTTGTTAACATCGAATATTGATTTAAGTGTAAGGAAGTCTTTTATGAAGGCATTTGTGTGGAGTGTTGCCTTGTACGGGAGTGAAACATAGACAATAAGCAGTGCGGACAGTAAGATAATAGTGGCTTTTGAAATGTGGTGCTACAGAAGAATGCTGAAGATTAGGTGGGTGGATCGCATAACTAATGAGGAATGAGGAGGTACTGAACAGAATTCGGGAGAAAAGAAATTTCTGGCATACCTTTACTAAAAGAAGGGATAGATTGGTAGGATACATTCTTAGACATCAAGGAATTGCGAATTTAGCGTTGGAGGGAAGTGTGTGGGGTAAAAACCTCAGAGGAAGACCAAGAGATGGATACAGTAAGCAGATTCAGACAGATGTAGGTTGCCGTTCTTATGTGGAGATGAAGAGGCTTGCTCAGGATAGGTTACTGTGGATAGCTGCATCAAACCAGTTTCCGGACTGAAGACCACAACAACAACAACAACAAAGGAACAACAGTTATTGAAAGAAAACGTCTTGGAACCTAGAAGAATCTACACATCACCACACCTGCTGTCCATACATTTTCATGTCTTTCTCCCCCACACTATAACTACATTGTCAGTAGTGTACCGCCACAGCTAACAGCGGAAGGAGACGAAAAGAAAATAGTTTAAGATAGGACCCTTTGCTTTACCTTCCTTGACAAGGCGAGACAAAAACTATCATGTAACGGAACCGCACATCTACCACATATTATACGCAATGACCAGCCCGCAGAGAAAGATCAACTAAAATAACTGCAAAATTACAACTCGTCGCCGGCAGCAACAACGACAAGAGGGGAAAAGGCCAAACCCCGATTTTCGACTACGCCTGGGGGGCGGCAACCAGGTCGCAGAATGGCAAAACGGCACATAAATCCCTCTTGTAGTGAAGGGGTTAAGAAAAACACTCGCTTCACAGACGAGGTATTTCAAGTCCAAGATAACAGTGATAACCAAGAGCGACACGCGGCGGAAAATCAGTGACACCCGTTTAAACAGAAGGGGCCGTCCTCCACGCCATTGCAGACACGGTACTCTGAACACCAACCAAAGCGTGACCGTCGGCTGCCAAAGACTTTCACCTTCGCCGGCCGCGTGAAGGCGGGAAACCAGACGTAAACTAACGCCGTCACAGGACAGTAAGAAAAACAAGGGAGACAGTCTTGCGGCGATTTCAAACAAGACGAACCTCCGGCTCAATTCCTTTTGCGGGAAAGGTGGCTGATCTGCCCAGCAAAATCCCTCAGTACCATATCCGCAGCCAAAAGCAAGTGCCAGAAGGAGAGGATGAAGCCTCTCGACATCATCATCTTGTTCAGCATTCAAGAGGAGCTGGCAAACGCCGTTGCGCAAGCAAGGGGTGAAGCCGCTGCCGAGGTAAAGGCTGAGATGGCGGGCAACAAACACAAAACAAATACACACACAACACCAGCCACCATTGACCTCGATAGCCGTGACAACCAAAAAAAAAAAATGTTTGCAAATCTATCAGACCAAACTGCATGGTCATCAGGCTGTAGCTTACGAACTACTTAAACCTAGGTAAACTAACCTAAGGACAATACATACACCCATGCCCCAGGGAGGACTCGAATCTCCACGGCGAGCAACCGTGCGCTCCGCAGCGAGACGCTTTAGACCGCTCGGCTACTCCACCACGGCCCCAGACAACCAACAAGAAGACAGGGTGGACCCTGGCAGGACGTTAATTGCAAATAGTCTCCCCCTCCACACGCAAACGAGTGAACCGAATAACTCAGAAGGCAGGAGCCGTGCGCTTTCATCAACAGGCAACAATTTAGCTCCTAGTTCATCATGCACATTGGCCAACATTACCAAAACTTCGCATGCAGCTGCCCATGTGACAAACCGAGCTACGCAGGACACAACACACACTGGATTCCCAACAGTCATTATACAAAACTATTGCGACGTCAGTCGCCTAAACAAAGATTTCGTAAACATGCACAAGTTGCCACGTACCACACGAAACTCACGTGGGGAAAACGCTGCACCATATGTGAAAACAAAACAAGATTATGAAAACTCATCTTAATGGTAGTTTAGAATCAGCAACTTGGGAATATTTTAATAATGATTTTAAAAATGCAGGAGATTGCTTGAATAATCAAAAGATGTTATCAGTAGATTATTTATTTTCAGTTCACAACATATTTTGGGCGCAGCCCATCATCTGAAGATCTGTGAATTAAGTATATACGCAAAATTATTTGCATTTTATAATTAACATGTGAAATATTTTTTATAGTTTTACATAATTTGGAATTACATAACAATATTATATAAATTTGATGCATTTAAATTTGTCATATAAAATACTATTGTTATGTATTGACAAATAAGAATAAACATCAGTTTTTATTAAGATAATATTTATATAAAATAATGATTATATATATATATATACTGCAAGACGTTTTCATTAGTATAATCTAATTTATTGAGACAATAAAGTAAGACATTCTAAAACGTATCAGAATCCAACAAATAGGCAAGTAAGGCAACAGATATAAAAGGAACAAAAGTTATTTAAAAATTTCGCCAAAATTTGCTTGTAGGGAATAGTTTTGATTTTTTAACAATTTTAAGAATACTTTAAACAATATTAAGATTACCTGACATAGTCGGGTTTGGAGGCGATCTGATCGTTTTATAGTTTTCAAAATGAAAAGCCAAGATCGCACATTAATATATATAGATTCTATGGCGAATTATTATGTGAGTAACATTTTTAAAATCATTATTAAAAATTTTTACGATGAAGGTTGCATACCTCTACCAAAACTTTCAGTCTAAAATAAACTTGGGAATATTTTGTAAAACAATTTATAACAGCTAAGATTAAAGAAAGTGTCACTATAAGCTGCAAGAACCTAAGTATTGGGCTACATACGGTTCTGATTTACATGTTCGGCTCGAAGTTATCTTCGGGTCGAATCATACATGACTGCTTTGATGCTCCAGCAACTACGTTAGTTACAGATGTAATATTTTACCTGTGACCCTGAAAATAAAAACAGTCTATGAAAAGTGTGAACTTTGCAAAACAAATAAGAATTATTACATATAAAACGGCTTCATTAAGAAAAATAGTTTCATTCTAACATTTAGAAATGATGAACGCAAAGTCAGAGATTTAGTTGAATAAGTTTTCATCAATCAAATTGGTTCTTTACTCGAATTGGTTAGATGAAGTTTCAAGAAAAAATTGATAAAATGTCAAACAGTTTCATTGTGTGCGATAAAAAATTGGTAGCATTCTCCGCAAACTAAGCAATCATAACTTCAATCAATAGAGACAAACTACATATTTCGCGACCACTCAAAATTAAATTGTTAATTGTTCAAATTGGTTTAACCTTCACGAAGAACATTTCTACATTCGTAAGTTCTTGTGTAAAAATATAAAAAATGTTCAAATGTTTGTATAGTCTATGGGACTTAACTACGGGGTCATCAGTCCCTAAACTTACAAACTACTTATGAACTACTTACGAACTAGGACGGCACAAATATCCATGCCGACCGTAGTGGACGTGCAGACCGTGACTGGAGCGCCTTAGTCCCCACGGCCACCGCGGCCGGCTATAAAAATATAAACACGTATCAGCTTCACTGGCGTACACTTCTTCTCGACAAATTTGGAGTCCCCAGAGGCGACCGTTCGCTGCGCTAATTTTAAAACTCTGCCCGATCGCATCACTCCTACCATCCAGGAGGGTACTTCTTCTGACAATATTAGACATGGAGACACCCTTTCCGCACACACTCTTCACTCACCTCTCTCCCAAACACACACACCCCACCAGTCTGTTCCTTGGCAGCTTCCTCATTGGCTGATCACTATCCCTTCCGAAGACGTAAACATCTTAACATATTACATACAGTAAAAACTGACCATCTGAAACCACGTCCTTAGTAATATAACATTATTTAAATACACACAAACACTGTTAATTAGAATTACAAAAAGTTGAAATAAATAGGCAAACCAGCTTTCATGAGTTTGACCGCTCACGCCACATAATATTTACATTAATTATTGGCAAATTATACAACAGAATGTTCAATCATGCTGCTTGCATTTTCGGTGTTATTGTGGAGAATATGATGTTCTGTTTATGTTTCCATTATCGATTTACTTCAGTTAAAATCAGTCATTAAATAAATATCTACAAGTATGAAGCTTTCAAGATGATAACTAGAGACAATAAACTATCAACTAAAGCAGAGTCTTTTTGAAAGTGGATGACGCATTCACAAGTTGTTTACTGTAACATAGATTTTTCTATATTTTGAATTAATAGCCGTAAACACACTGGGCTATGCTACGGGTATGCTGCCGTAGCTAAGATGACATAGGGGCGCGGAGGAGCTGCCGAGAGCATTGAGGCGCTATGCTACGATGCGCGAAGCCTTTATCTGTCGGGGATTCGAATCCCCCCTCGGGCATGGATGTGTCGTCTTTAGTATAATGTAGTTCATCAGTGGCTTGTAAGTTTAGGGACTGATAACCTCGCAGTTAAGACCCTTAAGCTTAACAATCATTTTGACAACATAGGTACTCAGCTGCAGCAGATCCACGCATCAAATTGGACTGAATCTCTATGACAAACCTAGCAGAGTGAATGTTCAAAGTGTTGAAATGTTTGTAAACCTAAGGGTTTTAATTATGTTGGTCATCAGTCCTTAAGCTTAGAAACTACTTTAACTAACTTAAAGTAACTTATGCTAAGGACTATACAAACACCCTCGCTCGAGGGAGGACTCGAACCCCCGACAGCGAACGGCGGCACGCACCGCAGCTGGGCGTCTTAGTGCACACGGCTATTCTGCCACAGGCAAAGTGAATGGTACACCCACTACTAACACTAGCAAACACTTGCATGATCAAACGCAAATAGCAAGGAATCGCTACTGCCCTTACCACCTACCCCATAGTCGCAGAGATTTTTTCCTTGGGTCTTGGCTTGGCAATTTTTTCCCTCTAGAGATACTTACCTAGGTTTCGTTTACCAATTAAATAAATTTGTAAGTAACAACCTATTCTCTTTATGTCAAATTATTTTTATATTATTTTTCTGCTGTTTTTAATTTAATAATTTCTTTGTTCATTTGGGTTATTTTTCCTTATATAAGTTATATGTTTTTTTTTCTTTTTTCATTGTTGTACTAGATTAAGAGTGTATATATTAATAATTGCTGGTTTATCCTCTAATTCTCTAGATTCACCGTATTAATGGGTGATCGTGGCCACACGTAAGGACAACATCGCTGCTCCCGCATCCCGGGATCCACTATAACAAAACTATCAAATACAGAGGTGGCAGTAAATATTTTAGTTGGTCACCACGTTGGTGTGGGCGTGCAGGGTCCCATCTTTTCTTCTTCTCTCATTATCAGAATGATAAAACAGGCTTTTTGGCTTAATTTTACTTTGCAGTCTTCACTTTAGGACTAACTTGTCAGGCAAAAATCCAAACAGGTCAGATCCCGAGACCTGTGTGGCCAAGAAACGAATCTTTATATCCCCATTTGTTTTCCGGACAACTTTAGGTTTAGATGTCGCGTCACCTGAAGTCTAGAATATGCAGAAGCCCTATATTTCCAGAAGGTTATACGCATTCTTGTAAACAAAGGAATGTCATTCAACTATGCTGGAAGATCAAATTCAAGAAATGTTGCCTGACAACTATAATGAGCAGGAGCCTCGTCATACTTGAGGATCATACGCATATTTCTATCTGAAAGAATCTTTATAATGATGTTGCAAGCTTATTTTCAAGAAAGAGTAGATACCATGTTCTGTAAGACGTTGTGGTAACAGAACAGGCCCAATCAACTGATTGTCTATAACAACACATAACATAACTGCAGAGAAGTGGTACTCAAAATGTGTCTTCACAATGGAAAGTGCCTTCACTTTGGACAAATGATGTGAATTACTGATGTCATCAGAAGTGAATATTGCTTCATCAATGGAGGGTAAACATAAGATTACGTGGATATTTTCAACTAACCAACTACCGAATTCCAACTGTACTACATCTTCATTTATCGCTCGAAGCTGCTGAGTTGTAAATTATACAGATGGAAACTGCATACTTAATTCCCGCGTTACTCTTATGTATGGAACACCGACATCTGCAGAAATTCTACACGTGAAAGACTACTGTCTCTTGACTCCATAACGTCTCCTACATCATCAACATTCCATTCATTTACAGTCTCAGGTGCAATATGACTGCTCGGTACTGTACCAATATCACACAATGAACAGAATGCAAGTAAGTGTTCAAATGTTTGTAAACCTATTGAACGAAACTGCAATTATCATCATTCCCTAGACTTACAAACTACTTAAACCATCTTACACTAAGGACAACAAACAAACACACACACACACACACACACACACACACACACACCAATGCCTGAGGGAGGCCGAGAACCTGCAGCGGGAGTGACTGCCCAGTCTGTATGAAGATGTCTTCGACCATGCAGCCATTCCCGGGTGGCAACTGAATACATGGTAAACATGCTTGATCTGATATTCTTCAGTTAGGAAATCGTATACCATATTCTGGGCAATTGGCAGCAGCGTTTCCATTACCAAACCCATACTAAAGTGAGCGCAGTATAAGGTGGACAATGTGCAGAGACGAGTTTCTGTCCAAAACGTCGGGCGAGTTCGTTCCTTCGTTCGGAAGGGGAGGCCACGTCAGTCCACTTCTGCCTGCCGGCCAGTGAGCTGGCCACTTCTCTTACCATGCAGCGCTCGCTCACTGCTCTGGCTGCTACCCCCACCACTAACGCTCTCCCCACACTTGTCCAGCTGTATGCGCATCTACCAGCCAATTTATCCTGCGTGCACTCTACCATAGGTGCGAATACGCTAGGTATGTTTGCACGCCAGAATAAGGTAAAATTAGTTAACAAATCACAACTGAAACTTCAATGTAAATTTTTATCGCTACTTCACGAAACTGAACATCAACATGCTGCTGTTGACATTCAGTAAGTACAGGGTAACAACAGCCAAACCAGAATGCATTGAAATCAGATGTATCTATGTACTGAATAAAACTGGTCTTATATGTCATTTTTACTACAATCGCCTATACCGTCAACTCCTGAGAAAACTACTTATTTAGCTTTTTACACACTAAATTCTTTACTGGAACGCCTATTGTCTTGAAATGGGAGGGATGAACTAATTCACTTAAGCACAATGAAATGTGACTGCCGTCGCCTTGTACCTATTGCCACACAATCATTTATGTGTGCAGAAAACCATCAACAGCTTTTTCTACGAGGTGCTTACTCAAATGGATAATGGTGCCCAATGAAAGCACATGCACATGCAACTTCTTTAACAGTTCCTATGCATTTATGAAATAGACGAACTAAAATGTAGTAATGTCCGTAATGTCCGTGTAGACCGTGACTGGAGCGCCTCACTCTCCTCGGCCACCGCGGCCGGCGTTGCTCCGTCGCTGCCCGATAGTGCAGACTGCTGCAAAACAGTCAGGCAAGGAAGGCGCGGCGTTCGACGAGAGATACAGCGCCTGTCCTTTTAGAACGCAGTGGCCTCTCGTAGCATGGCTCATCTCCGGTCGACGGCACATTCCGGCTTGGTTCTGCTGCAACAGCTTACGACATCCCCTTAAGCTTCCCGCAGAGGCAGACCAAGAGGTGGATACAGTAAGCAGACTCAGACAGTTGTAGGTTGTCATTCTTACGTGAAGTTGAAGAGGCTTGCTCAGGATAGGGTATTGTGGAGAGTTGCATCAAACCAGTCTCCGGATTGAAGACCACAACAACAAATAATAAGCCTTCGAGTTTAGAAGATAATTTAAAAATATATTTATTGATGACATCAGCTTTCTTGTAAAGTATATTATTGTAATGAGTTGTGTGTGCCTGTAGAAATTGAATTGATGCTAAATCGCAGTAGACTCACTACTTACAGTTTTTAACATACGTATCACCCAATACTCACATTTTGATTACGGAGAATGGGGTTAAAGTAAATGAGAATGAACAGTTGAAATTTCTAAGAATTCAAAGAGATGATAAGATTTTGCAGAAAGCCCAATTTCAGGGTGTTATTCTAAAACTAAACGCCGCATTATCTATCATTAGAACAGTGTCTAAAATAAGTAAGGGTTCAACACTTTCCTTATTTTGAATTCGCATATGACGTATGGTGCTATTTTTGGGACAACTCCTTTCATTACGACATTTTTGTTTCTTTAATGTCGTTTATTGTTAATAATATCTGTTTATTTCCAGCAGATAGCAGCTTTCTCTCAGAATTCGAATCTGCATTTGGGTCACACTTCCATTACTCTTGTGCAGATAAGTGTGCAGTATCTGCCACATCTTTCTTCAATATGCTGCCGCAAGAATTTCATTTAATCAGTTTTCTCATAGCTTATGTTGTTGATTGTTTTTAGTTATGCTTAGCCCTGCTGTGTGCAAAGAACTGCTATATCTTTCATTTTACCTATTACTACACTTTTTTACCATTTGATGTACTTATTGGTACCTTGATCATGCAGACACGAGATAAGGATCATCAGCGGATTTTAAACAAATGTTAGCTTTATAAGAAGCACAATTCTGTGTCAAAACGAGATTCCAATAATATTTTAAGATTAACGCAGAAAATATTGGTACTGTTTCATACTGGTCGCTGTATTCTTTGTTGTGTGGATATTACCGTTATATGTAGCGGAGGAATGTGTACAGATCAAGTTGATATAAACATTTATATTTATGAAACATCTAGTGATTCCTATAGTAATTTAACAACAATTTCACTCGTGCAATTTGTTTATTAAAACAGCTGGCTTGTCCGGATTATGAATGAGCAACTCTTAAAATCCACAAGCGCTGCAAATAAGTGACAGATGTTGCTCATTTCACAGGAGACAGAAATTTCCACGTGCTAGAGTATCCGTTAAATCATCCTGTCAGCTAAAGTAACAGGTTCATCAATTACCCTGATATGAGTTCTACATTCCAAGTTCTTTGGTACACATTAACTGACTGTTCGTCGCACTTTCCTCATAGCCTACGTAAAATAAAACGTCAGGCTGTAATCTTATTGAAATCTTTTAAAAATTAAAACACATCGTGATACGGTAGCATTTATCGTATACACCTTTTCAGGAATTAATGTAAAATTTTTATCAATATATTTTAAGATGAGCGTAACGGCTGTCCATGTAATCAGAGTAACAGAACAGAAAATAAAAGCTTTCACGATAAGCCCTTTGGTTTGTCGCTCAAGTTCATCTCTCGCAGAGCGGTTATGTAATTTTAGTTCCCTTTTGTGCGATACACCCATCCTGTATGAAATTTAAGCTGTTTTAGATTTATTTTCATTTTGTGTATGAACAGTTTTTTTACAGCGCTCAGTGAGCTGCCACATTTAAAACGTGACAGATAAAAGGATGAAGTCCATCCCACAGCCATGAAAAATGGCTAAAAATATTGTTTTACGCAATTGAGGTCCTGACTTTCTGTTTATGTACACGTTGGTAACATACCCGGCCTCAACTGAATCCGTCATTTAACGTCTGTGCTTGATATAAAAATCAATGAACGATTATATTCCATAGTTGATGTAGTTTACTCTTTAACCGAAAAAGACGTCAATATTATCTCCTGAACATAGTGACAATATAGGCAAATATTCTCATGATTTGGGGTTGAACTAAAGTTATTTACAACAGCAATACTACTCTGACTAGTTTACACCGAGCATAAAAGATGATACAACCTATAATATTGAATCGGCATGAATCTCCGACGTGGAACTTGAAAATCACCTACGTTTGTTCACAAAAATAAAATATTAATCTCAAACACAAAGAAGAAATTAACATGTCGATATAATATATTCCTACATGCATGTAATGCTCACCGCAATACCACGACAAAAATTGCTAATTAATTAGTTACTGTCGGGAAACAGGATAAAACCCACAATTCCGCGTGTTAATGAGTAATATAATGTTGATTAGGGGCTTCTGTTGTTATGTACTGGATTCAAGATCGAGTTAGCGGGCTGAAAATATTTTCTAAAGTTATGCATTTTAACTTAAATGCATATATTTTATCATGAAATGTTACATAATTTACTCTTACACCATTCTCCTGTTATAAGTTCCCCAAATATGTAGTGATATCTGGCATTAGTCTGGCTAAAGGATTGGAGTTTGAAGCGGACTGCAGAAAGATTGTACTGTCGCCAACCTGTATTTCGTGTAAAGATAACAAAGATAATATCAGAGAGATTAGGACTCGTACGGATGCATATAATCATTCGTTTATCCCTCGTTCTATATGGGAGTGGATCAGGACAGGAAATAACTAGTAGTGGTACTGAGTACCTTTCGCTATGCACATGTGGATGAATTACGGAGTATGTACGTAGATGTAAATTTTTAAATCTGCAGATGTGTCATAATTTTTAATTAATCTGCTACACTACCTTTTACGTTAAATTTGCACAAATTGCTTCATTCACTTCAAACAAAATCTTTGCATATGTACATGTGGCGTCTGTTCCGAAAGAATAGGCGTCACTTCTGATCCTGCAGTTGTTATTATTTAATATTCACAGAATATATGACTTCAACTGCGATTGGGCAAAGCTGAAAATGTGTACCCAGCCGGGATTCGAACCCAGGTCTCCTGCTTTCTAGGCAGTTGCGCTGACCCCTACACCACTGGGGACACAGTGATCACCGCACCTGCAAGGACTACCTAAGCACGTCTCCGGTCAGATACAAATTCTCAGCTTCGTCCTGCCCAAAGTACTCAAACTCAGCCAAAGATAGTAGATATACAGCAGATATTTTATACACAAACAATTATATCTATTTTTGGACAAGAACTGAAGATAGCTGCATAAAAAACCATCATAAATTAAATATTAATTGTGTGACTATATTTCGACGGCGGCAGTATATTTGCACAGTGAGAAGCTACGCTTAATAGCTACCTAAGCAAAGAGCTTCAGTCTCAACCGATTTTAGTATTTTTAAAAATATATATTTTTTGTTAAATGTAAACAATTGTAGGGAAGTGGTCAAAGCAGTTTATTCTGTGATATTCAAATGTATTATATTTTGGAAGTGAAATTGTATTTTAAAGATTTGCCGTTAGGATGCACGGAAGGATAGAAAATTTACTGGACTGTGACTGAAGAAAGTTTCTGGTGCAACTGTGACTGCAGAACTTAGTCTCTTCTTGAAAAGTGATAAACTATGCACGTTAATATATCTGTGGAAGTGTGATAATTCAGAAACCGTGTACTCGAGTGATTACAAGCTGTGTTTTATAACAAATACTTTCATCGCGGATTAGTTTGGTACTGCAATGTTCGATGGACTTCATTAATCTACGAGTGATCATTTGGAACTTTCAGTATCTAGTGCATATGAGACTTATTGTGCCCCTCATGAACAATAGTTGGGGAAATATTCAGTTATTTATCGTGTACTAGCTTATATGCCCGTGCTTCCCAACGGTTGTTAAAGAGGGACCAGTGTATATCATGTCTTTTTAGGGTTCTGGACCTATGTCAGCAAAAACAGATTCCTTGTTGGATCGCTCTGTTATTAAACTGATTTCTCCTAGCCAAGATTTCAAATGTAAGTAGAAGTCATCGTCGTAAACGATGAATGTTTATAAAGTTTTTCATACAAGTCCGTACTACGGAACGATATGAATTCAATGTTAGTTTATGTTTATAAAGTTAAGACTGGGATGTTTAACTGACTGTTTGGCGTAAACTTCTGAAAACACTTCTGTCGTTGAGATGAGAAATAGTAATAATAATAACAGCGCCATGTATTGGTTCTATGGGGTAGTAATAATGCTGAATTATTAGTATGTTTAACGGGGGACAATGTTATTCTATATGTAGTGCTCCATAATATTGAAAAACTCGACGAATTCTGAAAGTCTAATAATTAAATCAACAGAACAGATCATGTCTGTTTAAATAAGACGTCATGGTGGTGTCAATGTGCTATAAAGTAAGTCTGGGTAATCTTTAAAGCAATGGCGTCAGTTGATCGTCTGTATAGAACTTGCCATTAAATATAGTATTCCAGGGAATTGTCTTGTCTGTGTTAGTAGCATCGCCACTCTTTCAGCTAATACATGTCCCCACGTATTACAGCACGAAGTTGAAACCGAACTTGTGTACTATAACTATATATTCACAAGCCGGTTCATAAATCTAAGTACAGTTGTCTCTGCAACAGAATACGTCTTTATCTTAACGTAGTCCGTACCAAAAGTAATTACAAATTTTAATCACAATATTGTACCGAACAGTTATGAAATCAGAGAGGTTTCTGATGAGTTTGTGGCTCGCGTGTGTACATTAACTCTAGCGGCAGGCACAGAGCAGAAATATCTCTGGATTGAGCATTCAGATGCGTAGAACAGATTTTGGTCCTCAACAATAAGATGGAAATGTCTTGTAATATTGGGAAAAATCAACTAATCGCTGACTTTATTTTGGTCCTTTTATGTTCGGTTAAGACGGATGACGTGTGTAAATGGCCCTTTTAGCGACGCTTCCTCTACTTTCTTATTGCTTCTGTGAAACATTTATTTAGTTGTTATTCCATTTTATGTGGTTTCTCTGCGAATAGGAGGTGGGGCGTCTTTGTAGCCAGTGCGGTACAAACCAATTGCAAGAGCAAATAAATTCGTGGGAAGAGTGGATTTCTCGCAATATCACGTGGTAATTGCATTTTAATGTTGAGAAGATGTACATAACGCAACGCTCACTCCATAGACATTTTTACTCTATGTACCATTTAGTGGTTATAACCGTCGAAAGATGCTCTTCTTTTCCTTCCATGATATTGCAGAGCATATGGGATACAGCTAGGAAGAAAATTTTTTTTGGTCCTACCTTGGTTAAATTTTACTTGCAGTGGCAGCGGTTTAGTTTGCTATCGTTGGCAACGAACTATTCGCTTTAGGAGGATGATTAATTTACTTACCAGAACAGCATAAATTATTTATCTCATTGTGAACTTAAATAATTATTCACTTCATTCTACGTGACTGATTTTTGAAACAGCATTCAACGGCCTTTGCCAACAAAAGCACACAAGGCCGCCGCCGTAAGTAAAGTTGTACCGCTTCTTGTAGTGAATTACACCACAGTTATGATAATGAAAAAAAAAAAAAAAAAAAAAAAAAACAAAAAAAAAAAAAAAAAAAAAAAACGATGGAACGCCATAATTAGTTTGAAAAGTAGGAGGCGAGGTACTGGCGGAAGTAAAGTAGTGAGACAGCATCGCGAGTCGTGTCGGGATAGCACAGTCGGTAGTGCGCTTGCCCCCGAAAGGCGAAGGTCCCAGGTTCGAGTCCCGGTTCCGGCACACAATTTTAATCAGCCAGGAAGTTTCATAATTAGTTATTTGTTGTACTATTTAACTAACGTCGCCTCACTTTGCCCTTTCCTGTCCTATGGCGTTTTCCAATATTCCTAAACAGAACGCACTCGAAATGTAATGAGGATACACCGAAATTAGAAAGGGAACTATATAAATTCCATTTTCCTTGCCAAGAATTTTTAGTAAATTAAAACATAGATAGACGCGAAGGAACGTCGTTATGTTTTAAATTCATGTGATACCCGCGGAAAGGATCACTTTTTTTCAATGCCATTGCAATGCATGCAGGACACAGCTAGTAAAAAATTACTTTTTCTGTCATACCTGGGTTAAATTTTACTTGCGGTGGCAACGGTTTAGTTTGTTTATGTTGGCAATGAAATATTCGCTTTAGGGGGTTCATTAATTTATTTATCGGAACAACATTAATTATTTATTTCATTATCAACATAAGTAATTATTTCCCTCATTGTACGTGACTGATGTTTCAAAAAGGATTCTAACGCAGCATCGCCATCTATTAATCATTTGGTATGCTATGTAACAGCGCCTCTATCGGATCTTTGCTATATTACGCTGCAGTTCAAGCGTAGCATACACCAGAAACTACAAATTACGATATCTTTTCTTCTACTGATCCGTTTTGATGAAATGAAGCTTTTATGTTGCCCCAAGGTACTCTCAGTTGACCTAAGTTCGTAGAGTACTCTTGGAGATTTGCTGTACTACACCATACTTATAAGCATAGTATACACATAAAACTTCCAATTACGATATATTTCCTTCCTCTGATGTCCTTTTATTAAATGACGCCCATGTTACTCTCCAAACTATTGTAAATTTATCTGTGGAAAGCCATGAATGTTCGTGTAGTACTTTTGGAGATTACCCTCAACAAATAGACATACACAATGACTTTTAAACAAGGGATTACGTTAGGATATCATTATTTTCTCTGATCCGATTTTAATTATTGAAGCCTTTATGTAACCGCACGATATGCTCAAGTAACGTGTGAAAACCCCACGAAAATTCGTGAAATAGTTTAGGAGATAACGTTTTAAAAGAAACAGACAGACATGACGGTAGTTGATAAAATATTTCAAATGACGATATTCTTTTTTTTTCGTGCTCCGATATTTATGAAACGAAGTCTATATGTTGTCCATAGTTACGCTCAAGTTACCTGTGAAAACCCTCTGCAAATTCATGAAGTAGTTTTGGAGGTAAGTGGTTTTTAATAAATGAACTAACAGACACGACGGTTACTGGAAACGCTTAAAATTACGATATCTTTTGTTTCCGTGACCCGATTGTGATAAGATTATGCCTATATGAAACTTCCTGGCAGATTAAAATTGTGTGTCGGAATCGGGACTCGAACCTGGGACCTTTGCCTTTCGCGGGCAAGCGCCTATATGTTGACGCAAACTTTTCTCTCGTTTCCTGTAAGAACCGCATGAAGATTCGTCCATTAGTTTTGAAGACTGAAGTGAACAGCGAGAGGCCTACATTTACAGATTTTTTATTAGTATAGATAAAGTAGGAGCACCTCCGAATTTACATGTCCAAAAAAGAAGAATAAACTCCATTTATAAAAAATTTCTTAGTGAGAATCTCTTCTGAACATTATCGTAGAATCCATTTTGTTGATTACTTAGAGCTTTAATTTATGTTTGTTTAAATGTATATTTCGCGTCATCTTCTGCAGATTGATAGTTTAATTACTGATACTATTTAAACTGGGTAGCAGTTTAGGGCATATAAGCTGACACATAACTCACCCCTATGAACAGAGTCATAAACCTGTTACTACCCTAAGTATTGCCCAATTCTTATTGGTGAGTTGTTTGTTTGTATAGACTATGGGACTTAACTACGGGTTTATCAGTCCCTAAACTTACAAACTACTTATGAACTAGTTAATCCTAAGGACGGCACAAATATCCATGCCCGAGTGGGGATTCGAACCCCCGCCCGTAGTGGCCGTGACTGGAGCGCCTCAGTCCCCTCGGCCACCGATGAGTACCGATAGGAAGGTCACAAAAATAGTAACATCGTGTGCAGATATGTCACTGCCTATGACAGTCACGATAAGTGGAAAATTATTGGGCACAGAAACTTCAATTCAGTCTTTATTGACGTTTTAATTATTTCTACTTTTTGTTTAGTTTTAGGAAAGGAAGCATTAATCTCTATATACCGTGTGAAAGGAAGGTGATGCAATTGCTAAGGTTGGCCCAAAAGTTGTGTGCATGCATGCCACTGAGGCGCGAGTGAAAGATTAAATTTACTCGGCTCTGCAATATGTAGATTGCCCACAGCCACAGCAGAGAGAGAGGCAGCCACGGCTGGGCAGTCAACTGCCTCCCAGACTGTGCTCCTAGTCGACAACAATGTTTATTATTGTTATCGCAAAACTGTCGCAGAGTGGAACACTTCGACGTAGCGCGACCAGCAACCGATCATCACGATCAACGTGGCACCTCGACGAGAGATGCAGCCAACGGAATAGCGGTGGACCAGCCTGACGCAACGGGCAGCGGGGTCCCGGCGAGGATCGTGGCGTCAGCTGGACGTCACCTCAGCGCATACATCGCACACGAACACCCCACCCGGCCGTTTGTATGAAATTCAATAAACTGTTTCGTTATACTGGACCACTGTTTCATTGCCATCCCATCTCCCGAGTTGAGTACTCAGCTCACAGCCCACATGGAACGAACTAGTGTAGATATGCTGACGTAGGACGTCGTCATTTGGTGTCGAAACCGTCAAACAGTGCCCTGTCACATCTTGACCTAAGTGTAGCCTGGGTTCTTCGCCGTGCTTCATCAAATCGCTCTTTTACTTCTTCATATCTTCCTCTTGCACTTTGAATCCATATTTGTTTCGGTCTCTGTCTTTCCAGTATAGCTAGTTCACATTCCTCATGAAACCATACATTCTTTCTGTTCATTTGCTTTGGTATAACTTCCATTGCAGTTTCTGTTACCTTATCTCTAATTTATTCCCGAAGACTTCTAGCATCCAGACTATCTGTGGAATAATGGTCAGGGATTCAAAACGGTTATTTAGATTAATCCTAAAGTTCTCCGTTACACCTTGGTCTGTTACTAATTTATTATAGTGGAAATGGGTGACTTTTTGTAATTTCTTAGTTAATTTTGGTTTTCATACTACGCTTATATATTTTTTGACCAAAATGTAATCTAAACCACACTCTACTCTCCCCTCCCCCTTTCTGTCTTAACGTTTGTGATTCATGTTTTGGACTTTTCTTCAATAGCCACATGGTCATTCTGGTTGGCAGTTCTTCCGTTAGGTGATACCCGAATGCCCTTTTTCCTTTCAAAACCGGTATTACTTATGTACAGTCCTTTTGAAGTGCAAAAGCTGACGACCCACATTCCATTGTCATTTCTTACCTCATGGAGGCTATGTTTCCTTATAGTCCCAAGACAAATTTGTTCTTTTCCAATTTGGCATTAACGTCACACAACAACACCTTAAAGTAATCCTTTGGGACGTTGTCGCTTGCAGTCTCCAGGTCATCATAAAAGTCGTCCATCGAATTTTCATCACTGTCTTCAGTTGGTGTATGAAAGTTGATCAGGGCAAGCTTGGGTCTCCCCACTTCTATAGTCAAAAGAGAGATTCTTGAGTTTAATCACTGAAAGTCTAGTATCTAGTTGCATAAGGCTTTCCTTACTACAAAACTTGTCCCAAGTGTATAGTTTGCTTCTGAAGCTATATACATAATTGTTGCGATTTCTACATCTAAATTTGAATAATGATAAGTAATGAACCAATAAATGCTACTGCTCATTATTTTTATATATGGTGGTTGAGATGTTCGTAATAAGTGTCGTATTAAATGAATCACTGCTAAGAATTTCTGAACGACGCATAGAATCAATGTTGTACGTACTTCATAAAGTTTGACCATTCAATATCAAGTGCTTGAGGGATTAGTATCATCGAATATTAGGAACTTTGGATTGTAGCTTATTAAATATATATCAACCGCCAATAGAACAACTACATGAAATTACACCTAGTGTGTGAAAGCAGCTGTTCTGGTCTGCAGTCCGGTGTCTGGTTTGAAGCAGCTCCCCATCCTAATCTATCTTGAGAAAGCCTATTCATCTCCTCATAAGAACCTGAAACCTGTATCCACTCATCACTTGTATCCCTATGCGATTCCTTGATATCTAAGAATGTGCCCTACCAATCGATCTCTTCTTTTGGTCAACGTAGGCAGAACTTTTTTTTCTCCCCAATTCTGTTCAGTACCCCCTCATTAGTTACGACATTCACCCATCTAATCTTCAGCATTCTTCTGCAGGGCCACACTTAAAAAGCCTCTTTCCTCTTCCTGTCCATGCATCACTCCCATATCAGGCAACACTCTATACAAATGCCTTCAAAAACACTTCCTTATGCTTAAATTAATATTCGAGGTTAACAAATTTCGTTATTCAAAAACGCTTTTCTTCCCATTACCATTCTAAATTTTATATCCATCGTACTTCGCACATGTATATCGGAAAGATAGATCTGATACAACTGGAGGAGGAGTGTTCATCGCCGTGGACAAAGATATTGTTTCTACTGAGGTCGAGGTTGAAGGTAACTGTGAAGTTATCTGGGCACGTATAACAGGTCTAAAAGGAGTAAAGTTAATAGTTGGGTGTTTTTACCGGCCCCCCAGTGCTGCTGTAGCAGTTTTAGAATCATTCAAGGAAAGTCTACACCAGGTAGTGCATAGGTATCCGGGCCATGTATCATTAGTCGGAGGTGACTTAAACCTTAAGGGTATAGATTGGGACCTCGCTAGTTACATTTCAGGCGGTACAGACAAGCAGTCTTGCGAGCTACATTTGGACACATTCTCCGAAAACTGTCTTGAGCAGTTAAGACGGCAACCCACGCGCAATGGAAATATTCTAGACCTTATAGCCACAAACAGGCCTGACCTTATTAACGATGTCTGTGTAGAGACAGGAATTAGTGATCATATCGTCATAGCGTCGATGGTGACCAAAGTTCATAAACCAATCAAGAAGGCTAGGAGCGTGTTTTTGTTGGGAAGAGCCGACAAGCAAATGTTATGATCGCACTTAGAAAATGAATGGGCATCGTTTAATTCCGGGACTATGGATGTAGAGGAATTGTGGACTAAATTTAAGTGCATTGTTAATAAATGGTTAGAGAAATATGTGCCAGTAAAGACGATTAAGGATGGAAAAGATCCACCTTGGTATAATAATTATGTTAGTAAGCTGCTAAGAAAGCAAAGGCTGTTGCACTCTCGATTCAAAAAAGAACACGCAAATGATGACAGGGAAAAGTTAGTAGAGATTCGTGCGTCTATAAAAAGATCGATGCGTGAAGCATGCAATAATTATCACAGCCATACCTTAGCAAAAGATCTTTCCGAGAACCCGAAAAAATTCTGGTCCTATGTAAAATCGATAAGCGGGTCAAAGCACACTGTCCAGTCACTAGTTGATCATTCCGGGGCAGTAATAGCAGAAAGCAAACGGAAAGCTGAAGTTCTAAATTTAACCTTTAAGAAATCTTTCACGCAGGAGGACCGCACAAATATACCATCATTTGATCAACGTACTAATTCCGAAATGGGGGACATAGCAATAGGTATTGCCGGTGTAGAGAAGCAGCTGAGAGAGCTAAATACGAAAAAGTCTGCTGGTCTGGATAGAATACCAGTTCGGTTTTACAAAGACAATTCTGCGGCGTTGGCCCCCTACTTAGCTTGCATTTGTAGCGAATCTTTAATTCTGCGCAAAGTTCCTAGTGATTGGAAAAAAGCGCAGGTGACTCCGGTGTATAAGAAAGGAAAGAGAACTGGCCCATACAATTACAGGCCAATATCGTTGACATCAGTTTCATGTAGAATTTTGGATTATATTCTCAGTTCGAATGTAGTAAATTTCCTTGAAACAGAAAAGCTTATTTCCATGAATCAGCACGGGTTTAGGAAACATCGTTCATGTGAAACTCAGCTTGCCCTTTTCTCACACGACATCTTGCGAGCCATGGACGAAGGGCAACAGGCGGATAGTGGTTTTCTCGACTTCAAAAAGGCGTTCGACGCGGTGCCACACTGCAGACTGCTAACGAAGATACGAGCTTATGGAATAGGTTCACAGATTTGTGACTGGCTGGAAGACTTCCTAAGTAATAGAACGCAGTACGTTGTTCTCGACGGCGAGTGTTGATCGTTGACGAGTGTATCGTCAGGCGTGCCCCAGGGGAGTGTGATAGGACCGCTATTATTTTATATCTATATAAATGATCTGATGGACAGAGTAAGTTGTAATTTGCGGCTGTTTGCTGATGATGCTGTGGTGTATGGGAGGGTGTCGTCTGTAGCTGACTGTAATAGCATACAGGTTGACTTAGACAAAATTTCTAGTTGGTGCGAAGAATGGCAGCTAGCTCTCAGTGTAGAAAAATGTAAGGTGATGCGTATGAGTAGAAAAACAATCCTATAATGTTCGAATACAGCATTAGTAGTGAGCTTCTTGATGCTGTCGCGTCGTTCAAATATCCAGGCGTAACATTGCAGAGCGATATGAAATGGAACGAGCATGTAAGGACGGTAGTGAGTAAAGAAGACAGCCGACTTCGGTTTATTGGGAAAATTTTGGGAAGATGTACTTCACCTGTAAAGGAGACCGCGTATAAAACGTTTGTACGGCCACGTCTTGAGTATTGCTCAAGTATTTGGGACCCGCAGCAGATCGGTTTGAAGGAAGACATAGAGGCGGTTCAGAGGCGAGCAGCTAGATTTGTTACCGGTAGGTTCGACCAATGCGCGAGTGTCACGGAAATGCTCAGGCAACTCAATTGGGGATCGCTGGAAGAAAGACGACGTTCTTTTCGTGAATTTCTGTTAAGTAAATTTAGAGGGCCGGAATTTGAAGCTGAGTGTAGTACGATCTTGCTGCCGCCTACTCACATTTCGCGTAAAGATCACAAAGAGAAGATAAGAGAAATTAGGACTCGTACGGAGGCATATAGGCATTCATTTTTTCCTCGTTTAATTTGGGAGTGGAATAGGAAAGGAAATTCCTAGTGGTGGTACAGTGTACCCTCCGCCACGCATCTTACGGTGAATTGCGGAGTATGTATGTTGATGTAGATGTAGATGATACGTTATTTTACTGCCCAAGTAACAAAACTCGTGCACCGCCTTTATTATTTCGTTACCTAACCGAATTCCGAATCGCCTGATTTACTTAGATTGCATTTCATTACCTTTATTTTACTCTTGTTCCTTACGTTCCTTTCAAGACTCTATCCATTCCATTTAGTTGCTCTTCTAGGTCCTTTGCTGTTTCTGACAGAATTACAGTGTCATCAGCAAAATACAATGTTTTTATTTCTTCACCCTGAACTTCAATTCCGTCATGAAATTTATCCTTGCTTTCCTTTATAGCTTGATCAATGTACATATTGTACAACATTGGAAGAACGCAGCAATCCTGTCTTACTCCCTTCCCAACGACTGCATCCCTTTCATGCTCAACAACTCTGATAACTGCTCTCTGTTTTGTACAGGTTGTAAATAACATTTCGTTCCCTATATTTTATTTCTGCTTGCTTCAGTATTTGTAATTGTGTATTCCAATCAACATTATCAAACGCTTTCTCCAAATCTATTAAAGCTGGAAATGTAGGTTTGCATTTCCTTTTCTGTTACTTTCTGTAACTCAACACAAAGGAGACATAGCTCAAAATGTTCAAACATTGTTGAAACGTTTCTAATTCTATGCGACCAAACTACGTTGATCATCAGTCCCTAATTTTGTAAACTACTTAAACTAAGTTGAACTAATCTGAGGACAACACACACATTCATTGCCGAGGGATGATTCGAACCTTAGACGTGGGAGGCCGCCATAGACTTATATCAGAATGAACTGTATGTAAATGTATGAAAACAGAACAGACTACTAACTAAACACTTGCGTAAAAGAATAACAGCTAACGAGCTGATGTCATGTGTCGGATACATTTACACTACTGACCATTAAAATTGCTACACCAAGAAGAAATGCAGATGAAAAACGGCTATTCATTGGACAAATATATTATACTAGAACTGACGTGTTATTAAATTTTTACGCAGTTTGGGTGCATAGATCCTGGGAACTCAGTACCTAGAACAACCACCCCTGGCCGTAATAACGGCCTTGATACGCTTGGGCATTGAGTCAAACAAAACTTGGATAGCGTGTACAGGTAAAGATGCCCATGCAGCTTCAACACGATACCACAGTTCAGCAAGAGTAGTGACTGGCGTATTGTGACGAGCCAGGTGCTCGGACACCATTGACCAGACGTTTAAAATTGGTTAGAAATCCGGAGAATGTGTTTGGCAGAGCACCAGTCAAACATCTTCCGTCTCCAGAAAGCTAGTACACACCTGCAACATGCGGTCGTGCATTATCCTGCTGAGATGTAGGGTTTCGTAGGGATGGAATGAAGGGTAGAGCCACGGGTCGTAACACATCTGAAATGTAACGGCCACTGTTCAAAGAGCCGTCGATGCGAACAAGAGGTAACCAATGGCACCGCAAACGGATGCGACCATCATGATGCTGTAAATAGAACCTGGATTCAACCGAAAAATGACGTTTTCCCATTCGTGTCCCCAGGTTCGTCGTTGCGTACACCATCGCAGGCGATCCTGTCTGTGATGCAGCGTCATGGCTAACCGCAGACATGGTCTCCGACCTGATAGTCCACGCTGCTGCAAACGTCGTTGAACTGGTCGTGCAAATGGTTGTTGTCTTGCAAAGGTCCCCACTTGTTGACTCAGGGATCGAGACGTGGCTGGACGATCCGTTATAGCCATGTGGATAAGATGCCTGTTATCTCGACTGATATTGTGATACCAGACCGTTGGGATCCAGAATGGCGTTCCGTATTGCCCTCCTGAACCACCCGATTCCATATTCTGCTGACCGTTATTCGATCTCAACCAGCGAACAGCAATATCGGGATACGATAAACCAGAATCGCGATAGGCTAAAATCCGATCTTTATGAAAGTTTGATGGTACGCATTTCTCCTCCCTACACGAGGCATCACAACAACGTTTCACCTAGCAACGCTGGTCAACTGCTGTTTGTGTATGAAAACTCGGTTGGAAACGTAGTCATGTCAGCACGTTGTAGGTGTCGCCTTGTGTGAATGCTCTGAAAAGCTAATCATTTACATAACACAGTATCTTTTTCCTGTCGGTGAAATTTCACGTCTGTAGCTCGTCATCTTCGTGGTGTAGAAATTTTAAAGGCCAGGAGTGTATCTTCTAAGATAAGCCATAAAGTGAGTGTTGCTTCCCGTGTTCCTACATTTCTCCTGAATCCAAACTGATTTCCCCCGAGGTCGGCTTCTTCTGTCTTTCCGATCCATCTGTAAATAAATTGTGTTAAAATTTTCCAACCATGACTAATTAAAATTGTGGAACTGTAATTTTGCCAGCTGTCTGTGTGTACTGTCTTGGGACTGGGGATTATTATATTTAGCTCAATGTCTGAATATATTACCACTGTCTCATAAATCGTACCCACCATGTGAAATAGTTTTGTCATGGTTGGCTCTCCCAGAGATTTTAGTACTTCTGAGGGAATGTCATCTACTTAGGGCCGAGTTTCGACTTTGGTCTTTAAGTGCTCTGTCAAATTCTTCTCCCAGTATAGTATTTCCCATCTCATCTTCACCTACTTCGTCTTCTCTTTCTATAATATTGCCTCAAATTTAATTTCCTTTGTTGAGCCTACCTGCACGTTCTTTCCACCTAACCGATTTCCTTAAATTTTTTTTATTTTTTTCTTGCTGAGAACTGGTTTTCTATCTGAGTTCTTTATGTTCGTACGCCTGCTTTCCTTGCAGGCGGTACCTATTTCTCCCATATTTATACATTCTTCTCCGGCTCAATTATTTTGCACCTCCTGTCATTCTCATTTCTTAGCTGCCTGTACTGCATTTTTGCCTGTTTCATTACTGAATATTTTGATTTCTCCTTTTATGAATTAAATTTAGTATTTCCTGTTATCTCCAAAGATTTTTTGCATGTCTTGCCTTCCTACCTATTAGTTTCTATGATGACTTCACTGTTTTTTCTCTCAATGCTACCCATTCCTCTTCTACGGTTTTATTTCACTACGTTTCTGTCAATTGTTGCCTAAAGCTCCCTGTGGTTTTCTCTAGAAGTTCAGGGTTCTTCAATCAAGGCATGACAGAAATTTCTTTCGCCCCACTTCTCTTCAGTACGCTGTCATTAGTTACGCGATCTGCCCATTTAATACTCAGCATGCGTATGTAGCACCACATTTCAAAAGTTTCTATCATCTTTTTGCCAGAACTTATCGTCCACGTTTCACTACCGAAACTGCAGTATTCTTCAGTACACCATATAAGCCTCTATCGTATTTATTTCTGAACTATTTAACGTCCATGTTTCAGTTTTGTACAAGGCAACACGACACAAATGCATCTAGAAAAGTCTTAATATTCGACATAGATTTTTTTTCTTTTTAACATGCTTTTCTTCCCTTTGGCATTCTACATTTTATATCATCTGTACTGTGACCATGTCGAAGCTTTGGCTAAGGCACTCGAATTTGTGGGCCCTTTAACGAAAAGTTTCCCGGTAATGTGTTAACAGATATGACCGTTGTACGTACAAAGTTGTTGTCTTCCGTTTTCTTCATAAACTGTTACTTTTTGTTGACACTGACATCTCTACGGCAACACCGCTACACTGGAACATTGAGTCCAGGACATCGGACACTGTATTTAGTGTCTGTGGTGAGAGCTAATACCTAAAATTTGGTAATCTCGGCGCACTGTTAAGGCTCTGACTCAGACATCTGAATTCCAAAACAGACTATCTTATATGAGTTAGTTGCAAGTACCACACCCAGTTCAAAGTATGTAATATTCACGTCGCGTCCAAGAGGAAAAGTGATATGTCTGCTAGCACATCTTGGTACCCTTTCTGCCTCTGCACCGGCCGCGGTGGTCAAGGGGACTGAGGCGCTCCAGTCACGGTCTGCACGGCAACTACGGCCGGGGGTTCGAATCCCCCCTCGGGCATCGATATTTGTGCCGTCCTTAGGATAAGCTAGTTGTTAAGTAGTTAAGTCCCATAAGCTATACAAACATTTGAACATTTTTTGAACCTGTATCTGTGCGTGTTAGCACAGAATTATTTCTATCACCGTGACTGGAGCGGCTCAGTCCCCTCGGCCACCGCGGCCGGTGCAGAGACAGGAAGCGTATCAAGATGTGCTAGCAGACATATCACTTGTCCTCTGGGACGCGACGTGAATATTACATACTTTGAACTGGGTGTGGTACTTGCAACTAACTCATATAAAGATAGTCTGTTTTGGAAACAGGGAATTCAGATGACTGAGTCAGAGCCTTAACAGTGCGGCGAGATTACCAAATTTTAGGTATTAGCTCTCACCACAGGCACTAAATAAACTAATAACTAATGTTATTACTCAGAAACATAGTCACGAACTTGTGACGGTTAAAACGTAGAGAGCAATAGGACAGTCATAGCAAAGCTATTCCACAAGATGAAATCGTTTGGCCACACAGACGAGCAGAAGTACCGGAATTTTGCTGCTCGTCGCAGATGAATAAAATACGCTGGTACCAGCCGGGCGCGCTGCCATCGCGGCTCCCCCAGGGCGGGACTTTCATCATGGCGTGACCACTGGGACGAGCAGTAGTCCAACTTGGCTCTCCTCAAATATGTATGGAATCCTTGGCCCGGTGCGACCGATATACCACACAGCAATGAGCGGCTGGGGACCTGTGCTTCCGCTACCACTACAAGTGTGGCCAGACACTGCCACATGCAGCGGGACCACACTGCTTCACAACTCGTCTCAGCCTATTCTGTTCACGAATCTGTAAAATTATTGCTATTATACATCTGTATAGATAACGCACAAGCCAGCACATGGTGCGTTTGAAAAGTCCCTACAAAGTCCGAGAGATAGAAAATGTTCAAATGTTTGCTTATGGGACTTAACTACGGGGTCATCAGTCACTAAACTTACAAACTACTTACAAACTTGCTAATACTAAGGACGATACAAATATCCAACCGTTCGGCCACCGCGGCCGGCCTGAGAGATAGCACCTCCGGTATGTATCGGGGACATGTTTAGTTAGTAGCATCTTTGGAAAGAATGTACACCAAGTTTCAGGCATATTGGTCTATTTCTTTGTGTTTGGCATTCCTGTGAATCAAGGAACTCGAGTGATTGTCAATGTATGGACGAAAAAGAATTTCGTGCGGTGAGGAAACATTACCTTATGGGAGGTAAATTGCCTTAGGAGACAAAAGAGAAGCTTGATAAACATTATGCTGACTCTGCACTTACGATTAGAACAGTGCATAAGTGGTTTAAAAATTTCTGAAGTGGCCATATGGGCGCCCTGTGGAGGTTACGACACTAGAAATCATTGTTAAAATCCATGATATGGTGATGGGTGATAGAAGAGTTAAGGTGCGAGTGATTGCTAGTTCTATGGGCATCTCGAATGGAGGGATACGTAATTTTTTGCTTAAACATTTCAACATGAGAAAGCTATCCACAAGATGGGTACCGCGATTGGTCACGCTTGACCTAAAACGGAATCGTGTGCAGTGCTGCAAGATAGATTTGCAGCTGTTCAGGAAGAATCCTCAGGACTTTAAGCGTCGTTTTGTCACTGTGGATGAAACATGGATACATTACTATACTTCAGAGACTTAAGAACAATCTAAACAAAGGGTTACCAAGGGAGAATCTTTACCAAAACAAGCGAAGACCAGACCTTCGGCCGGAAAGGTTATGGCAACTGACTTTTAAGATTCGCAATGGATAATCCTCATCGACTGTATGGAACAGGGTAAAACAATTACAGGTGCATATCCTTCATGCTTACTGGACCGTATGAAAAACGAGCTGCAAGAAAAATGCAGGCGATTGGCCCACAAAAGAATCGTTTACCATCATGACAATGCACCAGTACACAAGTCAGCACTTGTCGTTACAAAATTATGGGAAATAAATCCCAAATCGTTTTACATTTGCCCCCTACCCCCTATTTCCCAGACTTGGCTCCATCGGACTACTGTTTGTTCCCCAATTTGAAGAAATGTTTGACCGGATAAAGATTTCATTCAAACGGGGAGCTTATTGCAGAAACTAATAGCCTTTTGCAGGCTTCCTATTATTCGGAAGAACAGCGTTAGATGAAGTGTGTAAGTCTAAAAGGAGACTATGTCGAAAAATAAAAATGCTTTTCATCAAACACGTTAGTAGTTTTTAATTTTACATGGATTTTTCAAACGCCTCGTACATACAGCTGCAAATAAAAATTTGTAAGCTCAGACTTCACAACCGATTCCCTACGTACTAGTAGTATAAATATGTATGTGACACACTTGCCGGCCGCGGTGGCCGAGGAGACTGAGGCGCTCTAGTCACGGTCTGCACGGCCACTACGGTCGGGGGTTCGAATCACCCCTCGGGCATGGATATTTGTGCCGTTCTAGTTCGTAAGTAGTTTGTAAGTTTAGGGACTGATGACTCCGTAGTTAAGTCCCATAGACTTCACAAACTTTTGAACATTTTTTTTGACACACTCATATTTGCGGCTACAAATGCTCGTTGAAGACTGGCAAACCAAATACAAAGATAATAGCGGAAACTTATAGCTGAAACACACGACAGCGCTCTCAAGCACCTCCTACCGCTGTGAGGTGTAAAATAAAACTGGAAGTGAACGGCCGATTAACACTGATACACAGAACACCTACAATTAGGCCTGCTGAGATTGTTGGCTATTAATAAAAAGTGTGTTTAATGCTTCGGTTTACCCTTTTTTATAAGTTCTTTATAGATACATGCAGTGGGTTATTCGTAAGGAAAGAACTGACTTGGATTAAATTTTCGAAAAGAATAAAAGCTACCTATTACGTCAAGACTAATTTGTGGAGAAATAATTCAGAAATAAGCTTTTGTAACTCCATGGGTAATTTGTGTAATTTGTGCATTGCGTGTAGTTTTTAAAAGGTAGTGGTTAATGTATTCTAACAACAAATGTATAACATCAAGTTTTATTTGAATCCCTTCAATTATAGTGAAAACTAGGCTTTAGAAACATCTGCACAATACCTTCACCGTCACCTGTTAGTATATAAACAAAAATGAAATTTTATGAAACACTAGGCTAAAATAAAATTTAAATTAATGTCTTACATTTTCGTTGTCATTTCCAGTATTTGGCCTGATGCACTGCCATCAATTCTGATGCCTAACTGCTCATGGAAACTGCGTTCATGTAGACTGTTACAACTTACGTCATGTATTATGTTATTTCCAGTTCGAATTTTTTGCAAATAAACTGGGTACATTATGAAGGGTATTATTTGTCAGCCTACCTAACTAAAATAAGTGCTATAGTTTTCCACCACACGTTTTGCGTTTCACTGCAAAAAACATCTTCTTGGTTTGAAATGAGAGCTGTCTACAGCTTTGTTTTCATAGAGCGAAAAGAGTTCTTCGAAAATTTGTAAAATGTTTAGTTTTTTGACTTGCGGAAATTTTTTTCTTAGATATTTCACCTGACATCATTAAGCGCCGACGTGTTGCTCAGCTCAAGGCAGAGCGATTGTTATAGTTTGCTCTGTCGTACACTTAAAATAATTATCGTCTAACATAATATCTTACATTACGTAAAAAATCTAAACCTTACAAAGAAATGTTGTTACGTAGCGAAATAAAATACCGAATTACAGATGGAAGGTAAGGATAGCCTACAACTCTAACCAACAGATGGCAATGCTAGCGGTGTCGCCTGACAAAGACATGTAAATGTCACGGAGTTTCCGCTATTATCTTTATAAGCTACTAGCTTAAACCCGCGGCTCAGCTCGCGTGTTGGTTGATTATGATAGATAAGCTATCTTTCAGTAGTGTGCTATGAGCCTGGTGTTGAAGGATGAAATGAAATACAATTCCCTCTTTAGTAACAAACATTTTTAATCAACATTCAAATTTAAAAATAAAATTATGTGAAGTGCTTAATGATTCAACGTTCGCCATTGCTATCCTCTTGTCCCTCCTTTGTGAGAGTCTTATCTCGCGCTGTTCTTCATTTTCGTTTGCTCTTGATTTTTTAATACGTTTTGCTCCAACAGTGTTCCTTGATAATGACGTTTTCCTTTTCCGAGGCATGTTGTCTGAATGTGATCTATTAAAAGAAGATGTACTGTTTTAATATGTGTAAAGTAACGCAATGCACATTTATCTACGAAGTTTAAATAACAATTAAATTAATGTAATTAATATCACTCATTTTTGAGGAAATGTCGCTGATAAAGCGGAACTGAAAATTTTCCTCTCAGATTGCAGAAGTCTATGCACTTACCGTTTATCAGGAAAGTACGTAGTGTAGGTTAAATCACACGTAAAAATGCACTCGTTTCGAAGAATACAATCACGAAATTCAACAATGATGATTGTAATAATATCACAAATCGATCACTTGATGTAATGCGCGAAACGTCAAATCGATTTTATTAAAGAGATGTATTACAGTAAATTGATTTTTTACTGCTTTATTTCTGTAAGAGAAAGAGCCAAGGCATTGTAGCACGCATAGACCAAAGATATGGTCTGTGGCATCACGTTTCGTTGTATGTAACCTCCTTACTATAGAGTAGCAAACGTCATCGCTGGACTTCAGTCCGATTTTTTTTTATAATTTGACGACTTTAATCACCATACCTTCTACCCCCTTATAGCTATCGGCTTGGAACTGCTATGGTGTACAACGGAAGACTTCGGACAACAATTACACACAGACCATTCGTTTGCGTTCTGTAGTTTTCGCTGCAGAGTGAAATATTAATGCACAGACACACACACGTCGAATTTTATATACACCGATAACTTTCCATCCCAATATTCTCCACCCTTTTATCATTATCAACCCTCAAGCAACACTGCAACCAATAAAACCATTTGCAAATAGTAAATTTTATTTTCAAAGAGTAATCATTGTTTCGCATTTCACGTTATTTCTTCAAATTACTAAATATCTATCAGATCGCTATAAAACCGTATCTAAAACCTTCCTCATGTATAAATTAGTAACTGTACAAATATTTAAGTCTGTGAGTTTTGTCGTTCGGACAGACATTCACATTAAAATACATAGATAAATAGCTATCCGATCGCCATAAAACCGTGCCTAAAGCCTTACCCGGGTAGACATTAGTAACTGTACAAATTGTTAGTTCTTTATGTCTTGTGATTAAGACGTGATAAACGTACACCGAACAGACATTCACATTTATAGATACAGATTGGGCAAACGCACAACAGTGTAATAAATTGTACGGTAACAGCTCTTCTTCTAAGTATATAGGCTTAGTCGTGTGCAGTCGTGGTTTCGATTCTGGGTCGATGCGTGCAATTGGTATTTGCTAAATTAGTCCTCGTACTACGGTATCTGACTTCATAATCGTCATACAGCGTTTAATTTGGGTCTTCTACGAAACATTTAAAGTTACGTATTACGAACTTGTGTTTAAAGAAGCCTACTAATTGTTGGGACTACTAATTTTTCGCACCAGTACATCCAATAGATTCCAAACTGTTTACAATGTACCCGTCCCCAATTGTCCCAATTTACTACCATTTTGCTTTGCAAATAGATAACCTGCTCATGGCACGGAAGCGTTCTTATTCCAACTAAATTGTCGAATCTCTGAAGCGAATGCCACGAAGTGGTTTCATCTTCGGAATTCTTTGGAATCAAATCAAAGTCACAAGGACTTAAGTCTGAGGAGTATGGTGGATGGTACAGTACTTCCCCACCCCATCGACCGAACAGAGCAGCCCAGCTTGCGCTGTAGGTGCCCGCGCATTGTCGTGCATAATGGTGGGTGGTTAGAGCAGAAAGCGTTCTTTTGCAAAGCTGCTCGCAAGTGATGCTCCGAAAACGAACAGTAATACTGTGA
Source organism: Locusta migratoria (assembly GCA_026315105.1). Lineage (NCBI taxonomy): Eukaryota > Metazoa > Arthropoda > Insecta > Orthoptera > Acrididae > Locusta > Locusta migratoria. Next base: position 710,056,564 of record CM048745.1, on the reverse strand, counting down.
AACTTCCTGGCTGATTAAAATTGTGTGCCGGAACCGGGACTCGAACCTGGCACCTTTGCCTTTAGCGGGCAAGCGCACTACCGACTGTGCTATCCCGACACGACTCACGATGCCGCCTCACAACTTTCCTTCCGCCAATACCTCGCCTCCTACTTACCAAACTTCACAGAAGCTCTCCTGCAAACACGCAAGTGAAGTTTGGAAAGTAGGAGGCGAGGTACTGGCGGAAGTAAAGTTGTGAGGCGGCATCGTGAGTCGTGTCGGGATAGCACAGTCGGTAGTGCGCTTGCCCGCGAAAGGCAAAGGTCCCAGGTTCGAGTCCCGGATCCGGCACACAATTTTAATCTGCCAGGAAGTTTCATATCAGCGCACACACCGCTGCAGAGTGAAGTTTCATTCTGGAAACATCCCTTAGGCTGTGGCTAAGCCATGTCTCCACCATATCCTTTCTTCCAGGAGTGCTAGTCTTGCGTGTTTGCAGGAGAGCTTCTGTGAAGTTTGGAAAGTAGGAGGCGAGGTACTGGCGGAAGTAAAGTTGTGAGGCGGCATCGTGAGTCGTGTCGGGATAGCACAGTCGGTAGTGCGCTTGCCCGCGAAAGGCAAAGGTCCCAGGTTCGAGTCACGGTTCCGGCACACAATTTTAATCTGCCAGGAAGTTTCATATCAGCGCACACTCCGCTGCAGAGTGAAATTTCATTCAGTAATACTGTGCATTGGCGGTCTGTCGTTATTCCTGTTTCGAAACCATTACGTTAGCTCGCAAGTAACTGTTTTTCTCTCGATTCGCGCATGCCGGCGACGTGGGACGGGCGAGTCCATTTGCTCGGAGGTAATGTAGGTATGTCAACAACATGTGCTATCAGCGACAATAACAGATTCTACTGCAGAGTGTTTCCAATAGGTAATGAGACATTAAAAGTAGTAGATGAGTTTTGTTATCTAGGTAGCAATATAATTCTGTTGGCCGAAGTAAAGGAGATATAAAATGCAGAGTGCCTATGGGAAGAAAAGCGTTTCTAAAGAAGCGAAATTTGTTGACATCCAATATTAGTTTAAATGTTAAGAAATCCTTTCTGGAAGCATTTGTCTGGGTGTGAAACATGGACAATAAGGAGTTGAGACGAAAAGATGATAGAAGCTTTCTACGAACGATGAAGGTTATATGCGTAGATCACGTTACTAATGAAGAGGTGTTCAACATAATTGTGGGGAAAAGGAGTTTCTGGCATATTCTGACTTACAGAAGGGACGGTTGGTGGGACACATTCTGAGACATCAAGGAATCGTCAACTTGGCATTAGAAGGAAGTGTGTGGGTAAAAATCGGAGACCGAGGGACGAATACAGTAAGCAGATTCAAAAGTATGTAGGGCGCCTTAAGTATTCTCAGATAAAGAAGCTTGCACAGGACAAGGTAGCGTGGAGAGCTGCATCAAACCAGTCTGCGGACTGAAGACCATAAAAACAACAGTGTCTCCACACCAGTGTTGTCACTATTTAAGTTGCCAACATTGTTTAATTACAAGGTCTTGAATAACAATATAAATGTAACGTCTCATTAGTGACCAGTAAATGATGCCTTTTTGTGCCGAAATTTTTGTTATCTTAGTAAAACAATGATTCATTCTGAGTCATCTGTTTGTAAATGTTCAAATGTTTGTTAAGCTTATGGGACTTAACTACGGGGTCATCAGTCCCTAAACTTACAAACCACTTATGAACCAACTAAGACTAAGTACGGCACAAATATCCATGCCCGAGGGGGGATTCGAACCCCCAACCGTAGTGGCCGTGCAGACCGTGACTGGAGCGCCTTAGTCCCCTCGGCCACCGCGGCCAGCATCTGTTTCTAAAACCGGGCATCTGCAGTGAAATGAAAGTACTTTTTATTGTAAAAACCGACAGGCCAAGCCATTGTCCTTCACTGCGTGTCAAATCCGGCCTGATTCAATAGATATCGAGAATTATAATTTTACGTTATTTCCAGAAGCGGCTATTATGTTGATGTTGTTAGTTCCTTTCCGAATCCCGCCACTTGGAGCACAGCGTTATTGCCAGTTTTATCAGTCATGGGCAAGCCGGTAATTGTTGTAATTGTATGTTATTGTTCTATATATCATGTACGTAATTTTGTATGCAATCCTCGTCGCCACTTTTGTGTCTCGTTTCCGTCGTAAGTGTCGGTGGCCGAGTAGAAAGACTGACACAGGAATAAAGGATGCACACTTGTGCAGGTAGGAGGTGACCAGCCAGTGGGACAGCAGAAACTAGAAACACTAGAGTAAGTTAAAACGAGATATATATTTCGTAGAGAGTAATACTTAACTTTTACATAGCTCAGTACTGAGCTAGAGGCCTGCCTAGTGCCTATCCGATAGCCAAGTCTTCACTGGTGCCTATTTGATTCCGAAGTGTTAACTGATTCCTATCTCAGTCCCAAGTGAACGATGTCGTTCAGTGGTGTCCACGAGCGGAGCTGTAGCAGAAGGCGCTCGTGGCTGACGTAAGAACGCCACACCGTGCGTGCATGGCGGCCCGCAGCGAAAGTAGGTGGCGCGCACTTTAGACTTGTGCGACACCACACCCCTCCCCCCCCCCCCCCCCCAAACTGACTCGTCGTCGTGGCGTAGGGCTGAGGGCCACGGCGACGGCACTGGAAGGAGGGCCTGGGCGGGGGCGTTACTGGTGGGACGGGCGTGGTAGCTGAGGCTGGGATCGAGACGCCGTCCGCACCCCGGTATAAACCTTGCGATCCCCCGGGAAACCCACCAAAGCCTGGGGAAGGGCGCACGCCTCCGCCCAGAGAGAGCAGGTCATCTTCTTCTGAGGTGCGTGGCCCAGGCGGCGGGGGCACGCACGGTCCCGGAGTCTCGTTGACGCTGTCAGCTGCGGCGGCGACGGAGGCGGAGAGGCGGACTGTGTAGGAGGCGCGTCCACCTCCATGGGTACGATCTCGTAGTCCGGGGACGCTGGACCCAGCGGCGAACGATGTGGCTGTGCTCCCTGGCGGTGAACTGTCTCTGGAATCAAGAAATCAGAGACAGGATCGCGCGGCCTGTGCAGGCGCAATTGGTTTGAGTGGCGCCGCAGCTCCGACCCTGTGGAAGAACGTACAACATACATATTGCGACCGAGCACGCGCTGAATGATGCCTGGCAACCATGTCTTCTTGTTGCCAGCAAACACCCTGTACAGCACCGGCGTGGAAACCTGAAAACGCGTAGCGCCGTATGAATCGACACGGTGCGTGGGACGCTGCAGCAGGTGAAGGAGAGTTCGGTGACGGCGGCCGTGTTGCAGCTCGGCAGGAGACGGGCCGTCACGTGGCATGCACAGATACGTAGACAGGAAAATGTGAAGAGCTTGCTGCCTGGAGTGCTGACCTTTCATCTTTTCCATGTAAGACTTGAATGTTCGAACGGAACGTTCTACTTCACCATTGGACTGAGGGTGAAAAGGTGCGGTGGTGATATGCTGAATGCCATCCACACGACAAAACTGTTGAAATTCCGCACTAAAAACTGAGGTCCGTTGTCACTGACGATAGTTTCAGGCAAACCTTCGATGCAAAACACCGATGTTAAGGCACTGATTGTACTAGACGCCGTCGCTGAGTTCATGGCAATCACAAAAGGAAACTTGCTGAAAGCGTCTACAACGATTAACCAGCGCGTATTCCAGAAAGGTCCGGCAAAGTCAATGTGTAAACGTTGCCATGGTCCCTTGGTGCGTGGCCAGTCTGAGAAACGTTGCGGAGGAGCCGCCTGATGCTCTGCACAAACTGTACACTGTGACGTCATGCTCTCTATCTGGGCGTCCATACCAACCCAGGTACAATGACGTCTAGCCAATTGCATTGTCCTAACAATACCCCAATGTCCTTGATGCAGGAGGCGTAACACTTCTCGTTGCAGGGAACGAGGAACAATCACTCTTGTTTGGTCGTTGTCCGTATGTAACAACAGAACACCCTGACTTAAAGATAATGCATGACGTTGTGCAATATAACTTCGAACCAGAGGCCGCTCAATGTCTTTGGCTTTGGCAGGCCAACCAAAGCGAACAAAACGTGCTACCACACTTATGTCTACTTATGTCTGCATCCGCAGCTGTTTCCTGTGCAACCCGACGAGAGTTAAAAGGAAAGTCTGCGACAGCGGAAGCATCTCTGGAGTCTATCTGACAACATGCCATTTCGGAAGAATCAAATGACACATCCTGGCCAACCGGAAGTCGGGAAAGTGTGTCTGCGTTGGCATGTTTAGTGGTAGATCGGTAGAAAATCTCATACTGATAATTTGACAATATCAAGGACCATCTCTGAAGCTTTTGTGCCGTTCGTGGCGGAATTGGCTTTGTGGATGAGAACAACGACATGAGAGGCTTGTGGTCTGTCAACAAATAGAATTTTCTGCCCTAGAGATAATGATGAAACTTTGAGACGCTGTAAATGATTGCTAAGGCCTCCTTTTGTCTGGCTGTAATTCTGATGCGTTGGTGTCAGTAGCTTGGATGCAAAGGCAATAGGACGATCGTGAGATCCAATACGATGTGACAATATTGCACTCAGACCGTACGACGAGGCATCCACTGCTAGCACTACAGGCTTCTGTGGGTTGAAGGGAATCAAACATGCATCACTGAGTAGTGCAGACTTTAAGTTGTCAAAGGCAACCTGGCCATCTTTGGATCATACAAAAGGAACATTCTTCCTACATAAGCGATGCAGTGGAGCTGCAATCTGAGAGGCATTGAGAATAAATCTAAATTAATAGTTAAGCTTTCCCATTACTGCTTGCAATTCGCGCACATTCTTAGGAGGAGGCAAGACTTTGATTGTTCGAAGATGTGATTGTAAGGGATGGATTCCTTGGGCATTAATCACATGGCCTAGGTACTCTAGTTCAGTTTGAAAAAACGAACACTTTGCTTTATTGCAACGTCGACCTGCTGCAGTCAACACTTTGAAAAGACACTCCAGGTTAGATAAATGTTCTTCAACTGTGCGCCCTGAGACCACAATATCATCTAAATAGTTCGAGCAACACGGTACAGAAACTGTCAGCTGTTCCAAAAAGCGCTCAAAAATATCGGGGGCGGAAGACCTGCCAAAGGGTAGGCGAAGAAATTGAAAAAGGCCCATGTGAGTATGAATGATGAAAAACTATTTTGACTCGTCATCAAGTGGAATCTGTAAGTATGCCTCTGCTAAATCAATCTTGGAAAAGAAGCGAGACTGTCCTAATTTGTCCATTAGTTCGTCAGGTCTGGGCAGGGGATAAGTGTCTACAATTGTTTGACTGTTCACTGTTGATTTAAAGTCCGCTCAGAGACGAAGTTTTCCTGACGGCTTGGGTATAATTACTATAGGCGAGGCCCACTGACTCGCAGAAACAGGAGAAATCACACCACTATCTTGCCAACGTTTAAGTTCTTCGGCAACTGTATCACGCATTGCGGTAAGCAATGGTCTAGCTTTACGAAATTTTGGAACTGCAGATTCTTTTAAAGTTACATGTGCCACGAAGTCTTTTGCACAACCTAGTTCCGGCGAAACCAAGTCACTGTATTTTTCACACAATGCATTAATGTTGTCCTGAAGCACTTCTTTTTGAATTGTTAAGCCAATCAAGTCGAATGCATCTAGTCCAAAAATGTTCTGTGTAGATTTGGCCTGAAGAACTACAAAAGCAACTGTTTTTGTTACACCTTGAAAAGAGGCGGGCAGGCTACACGTTCCTAGCACGGGAATATTTTGACCTGTATATGCTGTTAGCACTTGTTGAGACGGCGACAATTTTGGCGAACCCAGAAGTTCATAAGAATCTTTATTTATTAATGTGACAGCGGAACCAGTATCAGGCTGAAATTGTACAGTCTTATTTTCTATCGAAAGAGTCACAAAAAGTTTGTGCTTCTGCCGCACGACAGATGCGCGAATGTGGGCAACGTCTGCTACAGTTTGTTTGCTACACTTGCGCGGGCCGCGTAATGAAGGAAGCGGCGCAGACTCGGCACACAGCGATTTATCAACACTGTCACTAGATGGCACTACCGCTGGCCGGCGTCCGCGCAATGCGAGGCTACTGCACTAAAATTACTTTGATTATCTACACCAAGTCTACTGACACGATCTACACAGTACTGGGCACTTTTACAAGGAGAAGTTGCAGAAGGCACTAGGTTCACTACAGGATTGCACTGTACATAGTCATTTTGCTTGTCCCAAGGCCTTTTCAGTTGCACTGATTTATGCGCTCGACGACGCTTGCTATGTGGCTCACGACATAGTTTTGCCGTAGGCGCAGAAAAATTGTCTTGCATTTGAGAGTCAAGAGAAACACTGTCCAATTCCACAGCGTCTATGACATTAACAGCATGAACTGTTCGTGCACTCGGCAAAGCACTGTTTCTAACGGTACCGTTCTTTGAGTTTTTATTTTGCATACACACAGTATGTACATGTCCCGACGTGCCACATTGATAACAAACAGCGTTGCGGCCAGGGCATTGCGCACGCTTGTGGCGACACACACACTGAGGGCAAGACTTACGAACAATTTTTCTGAAACGAGCGTTGGCGCCCGTTATTCAAATTACTGTTTTTAACATGACTGGGCGACCTTTGTGTTGCACTGTTACACTGGCTACTATTCACTCTCTGTCCAGCACGGCCGGTAGAATTGGAAGAATCACAAGGGCTAGACTGAGAATTACGGCTAGGAACGCGTCCGTTATGGCGCACTGAATTTACACTTTGGCTTTGCATTTCTACATCTGCTAAGTCAAAGGTATCATGCGCTTCAATAAGCTGCAGTTCACTGTCTAATGAAGGGTCAGGCTGTTTTAGAATTGCTGCCCTAATTCTGGGGTCCTGAATGTTCTGCGTAATCACATCCCTCAACATAACGTCACTACAAGAAAGTCCACAAGAGCAAGTAAATTTATATTTGCGGGTGAAGCCCTTCAATTCCGTAATCCATTGCGTGTGGGTCTGTTCCGGTGATTTTTTCAGTCTGAAAAATCGGTACCGCGCAGCAGCTACGAGAACTTTTCTCTCATAATGAGCATTCAGTGCTTCTACAATTTGATCGAATTCTAGATCACGAGGAGATGCGTGGGGGAAAAGTTTCTGCAGTAACACGAAGTTGTTGGTGCCCACAATGGATAATAACAGGTTTTTCACTCTCTGACCTGTAATTTGATGAGCCGTGTCGAGTTCTTGAAACTGCGCGAAGTAGTCACTCCATTCTGCCTCATGTTCGTTGTACTGGCGAAACGTAGAAAGCGGTGCGGTTGCAGGTGAAGGTTGCTGATGCGACGGCTATTGTAGAGTTGCCATCAACTGCGCCACTGCTTGAAGTAGTTGCGTTTTTCGCCATCTGTAACTGAATAATTTCCATTAAGTTTGGGTTCGGGGTAGTGGCCATGCTGACCGATTAGGCGCCGCGCATACAAGTAAATTATAACAAAACAGAATGCAATATGAAAGGAGAGCTCGCTCTGCAACAAAAAAGTCCACAAAACACGTAACTGAAAATGTTCCCCCAAAAATTCTTATAATAAGGGTGGGAGGGCGGGAGAAATTTCTGCGTGCTCCGACTGCTGCTGTCTGGCTGCTGTAAGCGGGCTGGTCCAAGGTTCGTCGCCACTTTTGTATCCCATCCTCGTCGCCACTTTTGTGTCTCGTTTCCGTCGTACGTGTCGGTGGCCGAGTAGAAAGACTGACACAGGAATAAAGGATGCACACTTGTGCAGGTAGGAGGTAACCAGCCAGTGGGACAGCAGAAACTAGAAACAGTAGAGTAAATTAAAACGAGATATATATTTCTTAGAGGCTTAGTAATACTTAACTTTTACATAGATCAGTACTGCAGAATGCTGATACATCGTTGAGCTAGAGGCCTGCCTAGTGCCTATCCGATAGCCAAGTCTTCACTGGTGCCTATTTGATTCCAAAGTGTTAACTGGTTCCTATCTCAGTCCCAAGTGAACGATGTCGTTCAGTGGTGGCCAAGAGCGGAGCTGTAGCAGAGGGCACTCGTGGCTGACGTAAGAACGCCGCACCGTGCGTGCATGGCAGCGCGCGGTGAAAGTAGGTGGCGCGCACTTTAGACTTGTGCGACACCACACGTAAAATAAACATCATTTATATGGTTGTACAACAACACTATAATGCCTTCTGTGGTACAATAAAGTTATAAAAAAATAGTGAGGCGTTCTCATGACCTCTCAATGGATGTGAGCCGTATCTGCTCGATTTGCTTGTATTGGCGCCAGCTACCCGTCGCTCACATATCGATATCCCTTCCTACATCAGCGCGAGTGGCGCGGCGTACGTGGTTTAGCTTGTCATTTGTCTCGCGACCGACCCGAATCGCCGCGGTCGCCGTGTATATCCGGCGCTCCGAGAGCAAGACTCGGGAGTGCGGTGTGTACGTTTGGGCCGGCGCTTAGGTGGAAAGTTGCTGTGGCGTATTCACAGTCCTGAGGGGCTCTTTTTTCTCCTCCTATATCAGTTAGCGCCTTCACACGTCGGGCCACTTCTGCGTTTGCTGGGTCATTGACGGTGTGGTGTGTGGAATGTCACTTGTCCTGTCCCAGAGTTTAGAGAGTTAATTTCAGTTGTCCCTTCGTGGGCCATTGTTGTAGTAGTGGTGCCAGTTGCAGTGTGCTTCTTGTTTTGAAACTAATGTGCACTTAACAAGTGGTTTTTACGGTGGCGTCATGCTCTTTCAAGTTCTGATTGCTGTCACACAGGCATGGTCGTATATTTGATGGTTCAGCATTTTCCCATCCGTCCGAGTTACCTGCACGCTAACGGTTGCAGTTAACGGCTTTTCTTTCTTTATATGATTGCTATTTCCTTTTGGTCCGTTTCGCCTTTTAGAATTATCATTGATTGTGTTGGTTCCTGCTGTAGAGCTCGGTTTGAATAATCTGTGTAATATTTGTTACCCGTGGCGGTCGACTGGCCAGGACTAGGACTAGTTTGCTCCTCAGCAGTGTGCTATCTTTTTTATATTCCCAGGGCATGTACCAACAAGCCAGCCCTGAGCAGATGGTATATTGTAATCTACCTGTTAAAATTTGAATGGAGAGCTAAGATTGCGCTTGTTTCAAAGTAACGAAAACTAATGAAACTTTTTTTTTCCCTTCTTATACATAATCTGGTATTCCTTGTTATTTGGTACCTTAAAAATTCTTGTAAATTTTACTTCATCCTTTCATATGCACCACTAAGCCCTTCACGTTTTCGGCGTTTCTTTTTCATAACTGACCATGTTTTTACTATTACAGTACTATCTAAATGTTTACTTGGCTGAAGAGATTGTGATTAGCCTGTCAAATATTTTTATCAGGCCTACTTAATCAGATAAATTGTGATTCTCTTATGTCTTCCAACCATATGTTTTAAGTATTGTTCAGAATGTAATTTTAGATTTAAAATTTGGTTCGAGCTGGTATAATAGTGGTGGTTCTAAATCTGGCCATTCTGTCTTCAGCTTATAGGGACGCTTGCTGGATCAATTCTAATGGCCGTTGAATTTTCTCCTGATCACATAACTATTGCATTTTACTTAATGTAAAGGCCTTTGAGCCCTCTTGTTATTTAAGGCCTTATCTTGTGTTGTTTATACATCATTTTAAGCGCGTAGTCCACTAAAGAATAGCTGTTTGGGAATGTTCGGAGATTACCTGTATTTCACTCTTGTTAAAGGCGTACCTGCTGTATCATAACCTAAACCTTTGAAGACTACTGTAAATTTGTTCAATATGTTACTATCATTAGTTATTGTAAACTAATTGGTTCATATGCGCCGCTAAGCCCTTCTGGTTTTCGGCTTTTCTTTATTGACCATTCGCTTTCTCTTATTGTTCCATCAATACTGAAGGAATTATCTACTTAAGACACCAACTTTGACACATGTGTTTTCTTCAAATGAAATAAATTGCTATTTTAGTGATATTAAGTTATTGTCTGGAAAAATCTATTGCTTGATTCCACATCCTCTTCTACATCCACGGTTAAGCTATTAACAAATTTCGAGGTCCCAAGCTGCATAGAGATTTTCCATAAGTAAATAAATGTACCTGTCACATGACATCAGCTGGTTAGCTGTTATTTGTTTGTTCAAGTGTTGTTAGTAGTCTGGTCTGTTTTCATACACTTTATAGAGCTCATTCTACAATAAGGCTATAGGCATTCCGTGTCAAAGGTTCGAATCCTCCCTCAGGCATGGATGTGTGTGTTGTCCTTAGTAAATTACTTAAAGTAGTTTGTAAGACTAGGGCCTGATGACCAACGTAGTTCGGCCCCAAAGAATTAAAAATATTTGAACATTTTGAGCTATGTCTCCTTTGAGTTACAGGAAGTAACAGAAAAAAAGGATTAGAAATCCTGATAGATGGAAATTATTATAGTTATATTAGGAAACTTACCGACAACTGTTTCTATTTATATAACTGTCGATACAAAACATATTAATTATTATGAACTCCTTACTAATTATTTTTATTGACTTGGGAGAAATTGTAAAAACATTTCCCTGATTAGTTCCAAAATTTACCATGTGTTTATTTAAAATGTAAATAATCTCAGATGGTATTACGTACAAGATGTGTCTGAAAAGTTCGGTGACTGGCCCCATATTTTACAAACCGCGATGACGAGGATGAGGTGCCGGCGCAAACACACTGAGGGCCATGTCAACAAGCAAAGCACTACAGTGAAGCGGTGGTACGCTGCGACCCAGCTAACAGGGTCATCGGCCGAATTCTTGTCATTGCTACATGAAGCTCAAAATGGAGCAACGTGTTAACATTGGATTTTTTTTTCTTAGCAGGCAAAACGGCGATGGAGGCACATGGGATGTTAGTGCAAGTGCATGATGTTGAAGCAGTGAGTAAAAAGTGTCTGAGTGGTTGCGGAGATCCAAAAACGCATGACCTCTGTGCTTCTAACGATTCCACAGGAAGCGTTTGTTCACAATTTCCAACAGTTGTACAACCGATGTCAGAAGTGTTTTGTAGCTGGACAAGAGCGGTTAATTTGAAGGCCGGTAGCCTCGTGGAATGGCAGTGTGGTCGAAGCGTCATAGCAGTTTGGTCCAATAGGTTAACAAATGTTTGATCATATGAATACCAATGACGCTATTTTGTTTCCTATATTTCCTGAGACATTCACCAAACTTTTCAGACGATTCTTGTACATGCAAGTAGTAACCGAGTTTTGAAACCATTTGTAATTGAGTCCTCTAGCCGGCCAGCTGCTTGTTGTGAAATTCATCACATGAGCCATAAAACTGTTTCTGATTCTGTTATGCAAGACAAGTATTATTACAATTCCTTTCAACAATGAGGCTGATAAGTGTATGTTGTTTGTTAGCTTCGTGGATACATTATTACTGTTAGGGAAACATTGTCAATCGAAACAATGTTCCACAACTATCAGTGCCGCAATGCACAAAGCATAACAAATGCTGTGAGAGTAGGGTTACCAGATGTCCGTCTTCAGAAAAGAGGACATTTCTAGATTAATAAAAGAACCTTCTCTCTCTCTCTCTCTCTCTCTCTCTCTCTCTCTCTCTAGTAGTGACAACTCACGTACTAGTGATGTCTTTACTGTATTATCAGCGACTTGTTTATAATACATCTTGTTAAAAATTAAGGAAATGTTGAGACCCGTAGAACGAATTACAGGACTACATAGCAGTCTTTCGTGCTGAACGTTTTTTTTTCCATATTTGTAAGATACCTTGCCGACGATCTCCTCTGTTTTCACCTGAAATTTTTTGAGATGCAACATTTACGGAAACCATAATACCGTTTACTGTAAAATCGTCACGAATGAAGAAACAGTAAAAATTATCTAAGCGTTCCTTGTTATAGCTATGCTCCCAATTTGCATCAGGCCGACGTGACTATATACATCAGAGGTGGGCACAAATCCGTCTCAGGCCGGAAAAAGAGCAGCATTCGCGCTCGGCCGGTAGTTATCCTAGTTGCCGCTGCATGCTTGCTGGCGCACGTAGTTCGCTCCTATCTTTATAAGATATTTGCCGGCTCGACTGCACGCGCTGGACATTTTAGAGAAGAGTTTGCAATATTATGTTCATAAGTTATTTACTTATAAACATAATAGCATTTTTCAGGAGATACCCCTAGCAGTGGAATCTGTTCATTCGAGTTGGATACTAAAGAGTTTTCACTATTATCTTTATAAGTTATTTTATAACGCACTCAGCCAGGTGCATTTCTGCGGCTACGTTAGCACGTTGGCTGGACATAACGCCATCTAGTGTTTTCAGCAGGAACTACGTGATGGACGCCAGCTTCTCGCGGCTCTGCTCCCGCTCAGGCCGGGGCTCCGAGAGCGCGGCTCGCTCATTGCCCACCTCTGATATACATGATTAGCATCTAGATTTATTTACCGTACAAAGGCTCGTAATTAATTATTAAAAAACTAAGCAGGTTTAGGACAAAAGCTTAAACAGAGTTTTTCAATATATTGTTTAAGTAGTTACGTCTCTTTGGTCCTAAACAGGCGAATGGTGAACGGCAATGGTGACTGTGGCATCTGAGATTATTTGTATGAAGTTTTGAACAAGGTTTTTACTTATTTGTAACAAACACTGAACTAGCTTTTCATCTTAAAGTCATAAGTGTGGTTGACAGACTACACACAGAACTGCCGAGTCCCAGCACGACATACTGAATGTTTTATTTTTGGGTCACACAACACTCCGAGCAGAGAAAAAAAGGGGGGCGGGATTTTCATATTATACTATGTATGTTGCTTTGTCTTGATTGTTGCAGACGTATTTTTTTAATTGGCCGCCTCAAAGTTTGTATTTCGCGACAATTGCCTCGCCATTTATTTCAATTGTTCCGAATTAGCTTGACCTCAGAGCAGCAGCGGCACAGAAACGAGAATTAAAAAAAAAATATATATATTGTTTCAAGAAAGGTTAAAGTCTATAGAGTTAGTGATTGTGACAGTTCAGAGAGTTGTATTTACGCACTTTCAACTTGAAGCAGTTGCACAACACGAAAAAGAGGACATTTCCCCATTTTGTTAAAAACCCGGCCGGACCATTTTTAGGGTCCAAAAAAGAGGACATGTCTGGGTAAAAGAGGACATCTGGTAACCCTATGTGAAAGGCGCTACACTTCCTGCGACTAATGAAGGGTTCATATTGTGTGCCCTGTGCAACAGACAGTGACTGATTACAAGTGGATAGAGCGCCGAGGACATACACCAGTGTTTATTTGTACACGTGTCATACTTCTTGTGTTAATCTGAAACGGTGTGCTACATGCATGGCAGACGCAAACGATTAGTATGTGGACATACTTGCGGTTTTTGATACATCTGATAACCATGCTGGTGCTTCTACTCGTGAATATGTTGCTAGATATTCTGGTAGATGTCATCCAGATAAAAATGTATTGTGACATCAGGAGCTGCATCTTCGGGAGACATGCTCACTCCTTCCGCCATCATATGACAGAGATCGACCACAGACTCGCCGTAGACCATTTCTGAGGAAGCTATTATGAAGGCCGTACATGAAGAACACTAGTGAAGTACACGTGCCTTAGCAAAGCAGAGGTGTTTGGTCCAGAGGGCCTCACAATCTTCGGACGTACGAGAGAGTCCCTTTGAGCCTCAGCTCACTGTACAGCCTATTCATTTGTCAACGTCATCCGGTCATTAACTTTCAAGTTAATATTGTCACTACCTGCTAAAGTGCTTAAAGTGCTACATCTGAGAGGACGGACTGTATTTAGTTTAACCGCCCATTCAGTGTTTAGTTATTTAACTGTGCTTTCATCCATAGCATCTCGATACTGATAAGAGATGTCTGATACTTTGTTTCTACTACATCTCACTTGTCCGATACGTTTTTGTTTCCTTTACCTATACAAAAACACTGTAGCAGCTAGATATAAGTCACGTGTGGCTAAAGTATTGGTAATACTACAATATTATATGACAGAATAAAATTGTCAAATAAGCATAGACTCAGACTCGAACTGTCAAATTCTTGTAAGCTAACCTAAAACTCTAATTACTACACAAATTGCACAGCAGTACTCCTGCGTGCTAAGAGGAGTATTTACCATATCTGTCATTACACTGTTACCAGACCGAATCTGTAACGTCAGTGTACGAAATTGTGTAACAGACGTCCATGTATTGTTAGCTTGGAGGAATAGCCCTGCAAAATTCAAATGTGCAAGTTGTTATTTGACCTGCATAATCTACATCTACATCAACATAACTACTCTGCAAGTAACATTGAAGTGCATGGCAGAGGGTTCATCGAGGGTTCATCGCTTTGATGATGTTCCTCTACGGTTCCATTCTCTAATAGTTCGCGGGAAAAAGGACTACTAAATCTTTCCGTTTTCGATCTGATTTCTCTTATTTTATTTTGATGATCATGTCTTTCTATGTATGTGGGTGCTAACAAGATATGTTCGCATTCGGAAGAGAAAGTTGGTGAAAGAAATTTCGCATATACATATCGTCGCAACGAATAAGGCCTTGTTATAATGATTTCCGCCTCAACCTGTACATCGTGCCCGTGACATTCTCTCCCCTCCCCCATATTGAGAAAATACAAAAGGAGCTGCCTTTGTCAGAACTTACTCTAAATCGTATGTCACTCACACTTGGTGGGGATTCCACAATGCACAACAATACTTCAAAATAGGACGCACTAGTGTGGTGTACGCAGTGTCTTTAGTAGAACTCTTGCGTCTTCTGAGCGTTCTGCCAGCGAAACGTAGTCTTTTGTTCGCTTTCCCTTCAATATTTTCTACGTGTTCTATCCAAGTTGTTTCTAATTGTTGCTCCTAGATATTTAGTTGATTTACGGCATGTCTATTTGACTGATTTATCCTGTGAATGAGGTTTAACGGGCTTCTTTTAGTGGTTAAATTGATGACCTCAAACTTATCATTATTACGGGTCAATTGCCAATTTTAGCACTGTGCAGATAATTTATCTAAATCATTTTGCAGTTGCTTTTGATCTTCTGCTGACTTTACTAAGCGATAGGTGACAGCATCATCCGTGAATAACCAAAGAGAGCTACTCAGATTGTTTCCTAATAGTAGGGGCCCTAAAACATTTCCATGTGTAACGGCAGCTTGCGAGGTACAGTATCGGAAGTTTCTAGATATCTAGAAATACTGAATCCATTCGACATCCCTTGTCGATATCTTCAAAATGTTCAAATAGTTCTATAGCTTATGGGACTTAACTACGAGGTCATCAGTCCCTAAACTTACAAACTACTTATGAACTAGCTAACACTAAGGACGGCACAAATATCCATGTCCGAGGGGGAATTATAACCCCCGACCATAGTGGCCGTGCAGACCGTGACTTGGGCGCCGCAGTCCCCTCGGCCACCGAGGCCGGCTGTCGATAGCTTCTCATCATATCAAGTGAGTAAAGAGCTAGCTGTGTTTCACAATAATGATACTTTTTGATTCCGTGTTGACTATAGGTGAATAGGCCCTTTCTTCGAGGAAAGAATGGGCACAAAGTAAGTTCCGTTTCTGTTTCTATCCGCGACAGCGCTGCGATCGCAATTCCGAGCATACGCGGCATTTACTCTCACTCAAGGAGAAGATATGTACGCCGTTTTCAAATCGCTGCTGTCGACGTGTGTTTTGTAGTGCTTCTTTATAATGTCAGCCATAATTGAAAATGCCACCGCGTTTGAAATCAGATCTACGATTCGTTTTCTATGTGCAAAAAAATTTAAACGAAAGAAATTCATCGGAAAATCTGCGAGGTTTACGGACAAAATGCTATGAGTGATTTAATGGTTAGAAGATTTGTTATACTGTTCAATGAAAAATGTGATCAAGTAAAAAACGAAGTGGACGCCTGTCTGTGGTTACTAGTGAACTGGTTCGCACAATTGAAAAGAAGATTAACGAAAACCGAAAGTTTACACTTAGTGCGCTCGCTATGGAAGTTTCTCAAATCTCATAATCGATAATTCATGAAATTGTTACTGAAAACTGAAATTTGGAAAACCTTGCTCACATTGGGTACCGAAAATTCGTACTGAACAATACAGAAAAACAACCGGATGGGCAGTGGACTTTAGGTTTTGACTCACTATAATGAAGAAGGCGGTGGTTTTCTTTCTCTGGTAGTCACAGGCAATGAAACTTGTGTGTCGTGCGACACCCCTGAAACGAAACGTAAATCAATAGAATGGAGGCACACGTCATCCCCAACGAAGTTTAAGTCTAAGTAAATCATGTGCACCGTTTTATGGGACAGAAAAGGCATTCTGCTGATAGATTTAGTACCAGGAGGCCAAAGAATCAATGCATATTGTCACTGCGAAACCATTAAGAAATTGCGTCTTGCAATACAGAACAAGCGCCGAGGATTACTATCAAAAGGTGTCTTTCTTCGATAATTCCTGATCTAACAAGGCGAATGTGACCAAACAACTCTCACGGAAATTTCACTGGAACGTGTTTGATTATCCTCCGTACAGCTCGGACCTCGCTTCCAGCTACTTTCATCTCTTCTTATATCTAAAACCTGTCCTTGGTAGTCAACATTTCAACGATGATGAGCTGAAAGTACTTGTAACCGTATGGTTGAATATACAGGCGGGAACATTCTATGAACTTCTGCCAAGACATGACAAGTACCTACAAAATTTCGGAAACTATGTGGAAAAGTAGTTTAAAAGTTTGTTCAATAAATATTTTCCTGTATCTGCACACATTTGTTTTATATAACCAAACGGAACACACTTTGTGGACATACCGCGTATAATTTCTAACTCACGTTAAAGAAAGCAAGAAATTTTATTAAACACACAACATTGCACTGACATACGACAGCACACGCTATTCAGTGTGCAGGATACCCGCAGCTATGGCAGTAAATTTTTGAAAGTAATCTTCGCTTTCAGCTGTCATTAGAGCCACATTTTTATTAAGCCACTACTAGTTTCGTGACCTCGATCCAAATCATCTGTTGCATTTTAAGAACTGAAACGTCGTAGGGCGTAGTATCTATGCCACAGGACCTATGCCCAACAATCACTGTTAAAATCTTATAGCCGTCGGACGGATCGTCAGTAAATAAAACTTGGGAGAAAGAAATATGCCATGTGAATTGTGCTCATCAGGAAGTAAACGCTATGCGTGTAGTACTTCCGTTTACACAAGTACTGTGAAAGAAATTTATCGATACCAGACGATCTGCCGATCTTGCAAACAACTTTCAACCGGAAGGAATGACCAGAGACCACGGGAATGGTCGCGTGATATAAGGCATCATGTTACGGACTGGGTAGCCGTTCTCGCCGGACGTTCAAATCCTCCCTCGGGACTTGTGGGTGTGTTTTGTCCTCAGAGTAAGTTAGTTCAAGTAGAATGAAACTTTCACTCTGCAGCGGAGTGTGCGCTGATATGAAACTTCCTGGCAAATTACAATTGTGTGCCGGAACCGGGATTCGAACCTGGGACCTTTGCCTTTCACGGGCAAGCGCACTACCGACTGTGCTATTCCGACACGACTCACGATGCCGCCTCACAACTTTACTTCCGCCAGTATCTCGCCTCCTACTTTCCAAACTTCACAGAAGCTCTCCTGCGAACCATGCAAGACTAGCACTCCCGGAAGAAAGGCTATGGTGCAGCCACAGCCTAAGGGATGTTTCCAGAATGAAGCTTTCACTCTGCAGCGGAGTGTGCGCTGATAAGAAACTTCCTGGCAGATTGTGTGCCGGAACCGGGACTCGAACCTGGGACCTTTCGCGCGCAAGCGCACTACCGACTGTGCTATCCCGACACGACTCACGATGCCGCCTCACAATTTAACTTCCGCCAGTACCTCGCCTCCTACTTTCCAAACTTCAGTTCAAACTTTAGTTCAAGTAGTTCCTAAGTAGAAGGACTGATGACGACAGGTTTACATACCTTTCACCATTTGCGTTACCACAAACTCACAGTGACGAAAAAGCAATATTTAACAACTCACATTCTTTGGCTCAGGCACCGGAAGCTTTAAGAAATGTTTGGGAAATGCGTTGAGAGTTGCAAACAATACAACGCTTTTGTAATTGTGAAACTCAATAATAAACTAAATCACTTTTTATATTTTAAATTTCAATCGAAGAAAATTTTTTGCATTTATACTGGATGTTTCAGAAGGAATATTAAACATTTTAGAAGCTAGTAGTATAGTCTAATTGTACCCCGAATCACCTTTAAGCTAAAGCAAATTGTTCTTCTGTTGATTCTTGGTATCATCAAATACCGAGGCATTACATTTATGTGGGTGACATATTGACAGTTGTAACTTTGTATTCAATAAAATCTGGACACGTTGTATGGCATTATTTATTCCAGGTCGGTCTTCTACTACTCCTGCGATACTTACTATTCCTCCTGAAACACCTTGTACAATGTTTCAGTTGAACTACCTGCGGACATACCATCTCGACGTTATACATACCCTCGAGAACATTTAATATTTGTGCCATGTCTAAAGAAAAGTTAACAACTATTCCCTGTTATTAAATATGTGAATCACCTTCTAGATGATGCTTATTAAATTACAAACGTCAATTAGTCTGTATTAACAATTAACGATATAATTTTTGAACCCTTCACCTTACCCCTGTACCGACTTTACTTTCTGATAATGCAGCATAAAAGAAAACAGGCAAAGTGCTACCAACGTACTGTCATCAGGCTTGAAATATAGCAACCATACAACCATCCGAGCTTTGTCAGACGGAGTTAGTCAATTTGTGACTCTAATATTCTGCTGATTCTCTTGTTTGCATCTGGTACACAACTTAATAAGATTCTAATTAAAATTATATAACAAATTAATTCATATAGAAATTGTAATATATATTTTGTAATACACACGTACATTCAATTACAGTGTATCATGAAAGAATGTGAAGAAAGAATTTTAATTACACTAATTACCTCTAGTTGTCTTGAAGTAGGATAATACACAGTTTTGGCAGGCATTGAGGAAGCTCGCATCTACATTCAGCCCACATGCACTGAAGCAGCGATACAGTAATACCACAGAAATATAGGAGTAGGGGAATATACACTACGAAGTAAGTGCACAATATTAAGTCAATACAGTCAACAGACGCAAAGAAGGAAATTCTGCCATAGCATTCACTTTTCGATGTACAAAACATGGTTTCAAGACACCATGCAGTTAAAAACGTAAGATTGGTAACTGTATTTTATACTTTATTCGTTCACATTATTTAATTTAAATACTACATAATATGTTGGGAATTTATCAGAATAAATGTGAAAGTGCAAGAAATGAATGGTTCGTCACGTAGTTGCCAAACGTATTCTACAATGTGGACAAATCTCAATTACGGCCGTGTCAGGCATAAAATGTTTTCCCAGGCGCTGTATTTTTATTCTGGTGTAAGGAGTTGAATACTAGAAGAAATACCAACTACGAGCTAGTGGCATGTATTTGAATTTTTTGTAAATATCCAGCCGGGATATTCCTTTCATTATCTTGAAGGAAAAACAAAGATTAAACTACGCTGGGTTGGACGTCATTTTCTACACCAATTACCAACCTAAAGCCAATCATGAAATAACGCTGTCTCGCAAGTTATTAAAAAAAGTAATTCACGTCACTGTGTCACATTATGTTTCAAATTTGTCTGCATTATCGACAATAAACGTCACTTGATACTGTACTTCTCTGTGGGTATCAATTAATTCCCTGTTGGGGGGGGGGGGGGGAGGGGGATGGAGATTTATATTTCAGGGAAGTGCGTGTGGCATGGAAACTAATCAGCACTGACAGTGAATATTAATTAATTTTCTACTGTGAGTGGGCGATAAATTTTAGGAACAGTTTGAAACTCATGATTTTTATAATATATTCCGCAACTGCTATTCCAAAAATGTTCGCTGGCTATAAAATTAGCCTTCAGGCAGTTGCTTAGTTTGGTACACCCTAAATACGACATTGGTTTATGTTAGTTAAGAAACTAAAAGCGAGAAAGACAGTTCTTATTCTTGAAATCTATAAAACTGTTACTGCAAAGCTTGCTTTTAATTCAAGAATCTAATTACAAAATTTTGCTTTGCGCTGACATAAAGGACACATGAATCCCCGAACGCTCAGCAGAGAGTTGCAATAGAGGAGTACAGTCGTAAGTTATGAGCACCCTCAGAACACCACTGCGGAATGTTAAATGGTTATTAGATTATCGAAATGGCGGAAAGTTTGTTAATTATGCAAATGGAGATTCTGAAGTGAGGCAGCTTCCGATCAGAACTAGAGCACAAGTTCACAGGTGCTGCGGAATTTCCCAATATACGATGAGGGCTTCTTTCTGTACAGTCGCCGTTAATGCATACGTCAATGAGCCTGTACAAGAGTTCCGTTATATTAGAAATTTACAAGGCAATGCGAAAGTTCTGCTGCATGCACGTATTTAGGAAGAGGTGTGCCATACACAATAAAAAAAACATTAATTCCAGTAAGATTTATTATGATTGAGCCCTATTCAATGTGAATTTAACGACTTTAAAAATAGTTTGAATGATTTGCTGAGATAAATGATGCCAAGGTCCTTCTAAAGGAACTGTAATTTAGATACACGTTGTATGGTTAATTATTATTTGTATCGGAATGTTTTATGCTCATATGCTGTAAAAGGTGTCCCAACAGGTTTTCGCCTCTATTTGGAAATATATTTTGATGATGTTTATTTGTTCAGTTTACAGTTTGATTCACAATTGCAAAACAGTAATGAATGTAGCAAGGTATACCTTTCAATACTGGAAACGAAATTAAATGATTTCAGATAACATTTCAGTGAGATTCCAAGTACTACTTCGTTCACTTCCGAACAACAATCGCTTCAGTATTATGCTGCAGACGCCACATGGAAAATGTTTTATGAAAATACTTAGCCTTGATCGTTGTTCCGAATGACATCTGTAACTGTTTGCTTACAAAATATGAGATTATTCTTTTAGCATTCGATCTGAACTGCTTAACGTAAAGAAACATTTAAAGTTTTTTGAAATATTTTTTAAAGAAATTGTATTAATGTAGTGGAAGTATGGAACCTTGTATAGACGAATGATCAAAGACAGAGGAGGGTGAAAATGTTAAATCGAGTTAAATCTAAAATCAGAAAAGAGTATTACGAACCAATCAACTGAAGGTGCGACGTAAATACAAATGATATTTCAGACAATTCCCACTACATCGTATGTTGCTTGCCGGTTTGAATTTCATGAATACTGTAATTTGTGCATGACAATGTTGTAAACACGTGTTTTACTGAATATATTAACAACGTCTTTCTCCATCGTGTACCTATAAATTGTCCACTGAAGAGATTTACAACTTTTGGATACAGGGATTTAAGGATGAACAGTAAATGAATGACTTGGTGGTATAGACATATTAAGATAAACACGTCACATAATATGTGATTTTTCTTGGGTGCACAAATAAAGCTGTCAATATATAATACAAACAAATTTACAGGAAAGTCAATTGAGTCTTCCTTCGGTTCTTTATAGAAAATAATCATATTTAATTAAAAGCATTATTCTGTTTATGTTGTACAATTTTATTTTTATTTAGTAACCGTTTTCCGCCTACAACGCCGTTTCAAACTTGTAGGCAGAAAAAATGTTATGTGATATATTATCTTGCTGTTCGCCTATAACGCCATCCGGACGCACAGGACACCGTGCCCACGGGTGCGGTTCCTGTAAGGAGATGCTTGTCCACTGTTGGTCGAGCTGATCTCTACGAGATTACGAGAGTAATTCGGGCGTCCGATCCTTGATTGTCGTGAGTGCATTCGTGTTCTCTCGATAATCTATTTTTGTCCGGGGCAAGTCCCGGAGATAAATTAAATTGGTCCCAATCCCCCCGGCTCCGACCAAGGTTTTCGGGAGGTTTTCCTTGGTTGTAAGGTGTATGCCGGAGCTGGTAAGCCCCTCCCACATATTCCCAATTGGGATCCCCCTTTGCCCCACTATCAGCTTGTCTGATATTGGCTGAATAGAACCGCGACTCTTTATGGGCCGGATATCAAACAGCCCGCTCCACTCCTCGGAGTGGAGAATGAAAAGAGATAAGTTTTTTTTTTTTTTTTTTTCTTTCTATAACGCCAGCTCCTAAGATATTTATTATTTCTCCTGAAACACTCTCTATTCCATATGAAAGTCTGCCATCACTAAGTGACTATCATATACTAGGGACGGAAGACCAGGCTTTGTATCAGTTACTTTTACTTCATAGAAAGCTACTTAGGTGTAGTACGTTTTGCGTTCTTGAGCACCTAATTTCCTCAAATTTGAATCCACTGATAATAATTTTGCGACGTTTAAGAAAATCAGGTATTACTTTGTCATGACATTATAAAGTCCATCCTTCAACGTCACGGGAAATACGTGTAAAAGCTGTAAAATTAAGAAAGCTTAAAAAACGATTGGTGTATTCATGTTGTTGACGAAAAACATAATCCATGCAGTTTTCCATGCTGCTGTATTCTGAACAGCCGTTTTAATCTCCATCAATTTGTCCTGGAAAAAGCTTACAAATGTGTTAAATGGTGCTATATAATCGAAATTCTAGTAAAATCGGAATAATGTAGGTTATGATAATAATAATGACAGAGATGCAATAGTGAGACTGCAAGGCCAAGAACGCAGTACTCCGATAAAAAAAAGACCTAAACAAAGATTTGTTGTCTTAAATCCCTCACTTCAATATATAAATCGAAGAAGCACTGATGGAACTGAAAGCAAAGATTTAAGAATGGGATATCAGTAAAGAGATAACACTGTCCTCAGTGGAACTGAAGAATGACTCAGGTGATCTGCTGTTACCTAGGATGAGTAAAGAAACAGGACTGAGAGTAAACAGCAAAAGGCCGAAAGCAACAGACACGAACATTTTTGACATCTACATAGATACTCTGCAAATCACAAATCTGGCAGAGAGTTCATTAACCACTTGCAGAACATTTCTCTATCATTCCATTCTCTAATAGGAACAACACCTGAATCGTTCCGTTTTCAATCTGATTTCTCTTATTTTATTGGGATGGTCATGTCTCCCTATGTAGGTGAGTGATAACAAAATATTTTCACATTCAGAAGTAAAAGTCAGTGATTGAAATTTCGCAATTAGAGATCGCCGCAATGGATAACGTCTTTGTTTTAACGATTTCCACATCAAATTTCCGTGACATTTCCTTGACGCTTTCCCTCATGTAACGTGATAAAACAAAACGAGCTGCCCTTCTCTGAACCTTTTTAAATGTCCTCCGACAGTCCTACCTGGTGAGGGTCCCACACTGGGCAACAGTACTCCAGGAGAGGACGCACTAGTGTGATTTTGGCAGTCTCTTTGGTGGAGCTGTTGCATCTTCGAAGCGTTCTATCAATGAAACGTAACATTTGCTTCGCCTTCCCCATAATATTTTCTGTGTGTTCTCTCCAGTATACGTTGTTCGTAATTGTAACTCCTAGGTAATCGGTCTTTAAAGTTGACTGATTTATCCCGTAATTGAATTTCAGCGGATTTCTTTTGTGGTCATGTGTATTACTTCACACTTTTCTTTATTTAGTGTTAATTGCCAATTTTTACACAATTGCTAAATCGCTTTGCAGTTGCTTTTGATCCTCTTTTAACTTCACTAAATGATAAACGAGAACATCATCAACAGTCTAAGGGAGCTAGTCAGATTATTTCCTACATCGTTTATAAACACAAGGAAGAGTAGGGTACTTATAACGCTTGCCTGGGAAACGACATATATCACTTCTGTTTTACTCAATTACTTACCATCAATTCCTACGAACTGTACCCTTTCCGATAGGAAATCGTGACTCCAATCGCACAATTGGGACGATATTCCATAAGCACGCAAACTGGTACAGACAAAGTGGCCATCCGTGGCCAAGAGTAGTATACTGCTATCAAACATTGGCGTGCATGTGAGAAAGAAGTCCTGACAACGTATGTTTGGATCCTATCTTTGTATAGAAATGAAACATGGTTTTTCGGAAACCAAAAAGCAAGAGAACTTCAATTATGATTTGATGGTACACTAAAATTAGATTGAGTCATAAGGTAACTAACGTGGAACTTCTCACTAACATCTAAAAAGAAACGAGCACAGGGAAAACACTGAGATGAAGGAACTGTTTGGTAGTGCACGCATTAAGACTTTAAGGAATAACCTCTATATTACTAAAAGGAGCTGTATATTACATAACCTTTATAACTGGTATGTTACTAAAAGAACACAATCTGCAGGGAAAGACAACATTACAGTACCACACTGCGTACTGTGCTAAGGACACTGTCAAGGAATGGACCAGGTTAGGGGGAATTACAAGCGAGGTCATAAGATTTTTCTTGTGGCGTCGCTACCCGCCACAAGGGCGGGGGTCCACGCCACTCGCTGCGCCACTACAAGGCCGGCGATAAGTCGCTCGGCAGTACTTCGGCCGCCGGGGGCACCCACAGTCTCTTTACCTCTTTTCTTCTTACGCGCGCTGACCAATAGGAAGAAGGGAGCTCACCGACATATGCCGGCGCACCACAGCAACACGAGAGCTGTTCTACTGTTCCGAACCAGGAGACACAAGAAAAGTTCCATACACGATAGCACAAACAGTATTCTATTGCCTCGCAGAAATGTTTATTACTTAGAAAGAATTTTGTACCAACACAGGCACACCAGAGTTAAGTATTCATTAAATCTTTAAATAAATCACGATTGCACTAAACAATTTCTCTACTTACAGGCCTTTTCCAATACTTTGATCGTCACAGTCCACCTCATGGACCTGCTGCATCTTGAGACATAACAATTTAGTTTCTAATAATTCATTTAAGTTTGATTCACATACTGGTAAAAGACTTTTAAAATAAACTTTAGTCACACATTGCAAACAGTTTTATGGTTCGGACTGTATTCCTTAGATTTCTCTCTGATTATGCTGAAGCGATATTTCCTTATTTAACAGCCATATACAAACGCTCTCTCAAAGATGGATATGTACCACAAGATTGGAAACTTCCACAGGTCACTCCTATATTAACGAAAGGCAGTAGGAGTAACACACTAAACTACAGGCCTATTTCATTGATGTCAGTTTGCAGCAGGGTTTTGGAACATATCCTGTATTCAAATATTATGAATTATCTCGACCAGATTCATCTATTGATCCAGGTCAACACGGATTTAGAAAATATCGTTCATGCGAAACACAACTAGCTCTTTACTCACACGAAGTGATGAATGCTATCGACAAGGGTTCTCAAATTGATTCCGGATTTATTGATTTCCAGAAGTCTTTTGACAACGTACCTCACAAACGGCTTTTAATCAAATTGCGTAATTATGGTATATCGCCCGACATTTGCGACCGGATAGGGGATTTCCTATCAGAGAGTACACAGTTGGTAGAAATCGATGGTAAGGCATCGACTAAAACAGAGGTGAATGCGGGCGTTCCACAGGGTGGTGTTATTGCTCCTTTGCTGTTACTTATTTACATAAGCGATTTGGGAGAAAATCTAATAAGCTCTATTAGGCTGTTTGCAGATGACACCGCCATTTACCGTCTAGTAAAATAATCTGAATATCAAAACCAACTGCAGAACGATCTAAATAACATATCACTATGGTGTAAAATTGGCAATTGACTCTAAAAAATTAGAAGTGTGAAGTCATCCACATGAGTACGAAAAGATGTTAAATCTTGTTGACAATATAAACCAATCAAATGTGAAGGCCTTAAACTCCACAAAATACCTAGGCATTACTGTTACTTCAGATATAAACAGGAAAGAACACGTAGGTAATGTCGTGGGAAAGGCGAACCAGAAACTGCGTTTTATTGGCAGAACCCTTAAAAGATGCAATAAAACTACTAACGAGGCTGCATACACTACGTTTGTCCGTCCTTTTTTGGAGTATTGCTGCCCAGTGTGGGATCCTTATCAGGTGGGTTTGAGTGAGGACATGGAAAGAGTCCAAATAAGAGCAACTAGTTTTGTTTTGTCACGATACAGGGGAAACAGCGTTACAGAAATGAATGCTAAAATATATTGTTGACTCCCACTTACGTATGTAGAAATGATCATCAGAATTAAATACGAGAAATCAGAGCTCGAACGGAGATTCAGTTGTTATTTCTTCCCGCGTGCTATTCGAGACTGAAATGAGATATAAATAGTATAAAGGTGGTTCGATTAACCCTCTGCCAGGCACTTAAATGTGATTTGCAGAGTATCCCATGTAGACATAGATGTAGAAGTCTTTAAGCAAAATGAGGATACTTTAATAGGAATGATATTTGTAAACCAACATTACGCGACAGATCAGTGTTTCTAACAAGAAACTATACATAAAAGGTGGAACAAAGGTGTCATGCCAGTTGTCTCAGATCCCCAGTCGGCACGTTAACCAACACAGGCCTATGCAAGGTCTGCCCAGACCACGCAGTCACTCGGCAAGATCATAAATGACTAACACACACCAAAAACCGTTGAGACCAAAGGAATAAATGATCGAATAACAACAGTCTTTTTAATATATTAGGTCGAAAGGTACCTCATTTTCCTTTGATGATACCCTTGAACCCTCTGTGTCTTTATAAATAATAATGAGTACTTCCATAAGGATCAAGTTCGGCATACTTTTTTGGTGGCAGGAGAAAGTATTTCTTGTGAAATCTTGTAGGGCTGGAATCGCGGCCTCTGTGGAAAGAGATGGGGAGTGGATCCGGGACGTGATTCTCGAAACGCAGAAACGCAGGGCAGGCGAGCAACGTCACGGGGTGCCATGTGTATTCGCTGCACCAGCAACAGGGACCACCCAGAAGCATTTGTCAGATATGCGCGTATTCTGGGAAAGTTATTGTCAGTGCGACGGTTCCATACGAATGAGCGCACGTGGGCGCTGGAGATTTAGGCACGCTTGAGGCAGTGGCGTAGCTATATCACCAAGGGCCCCGGGGCAAAAACGACATCGGGGCCCTCTCTAAACTAAAACCATAGCACAGGCGCCAACTTTTGAAAATCTTGTGATATGATCAGTGCCGTTTCCAATAGGGGAGGTGGTTGCCGGCCTGCAGCCTCCTCCCCCCCCCGACAGGTATTTCTTTAAAAAAAAAAAAAAAAAAAAAAAAAAAAAAAAAAAATTATTATATTTTTCCAATTCCAGGTACAAAGGTAAAATAATAATTTTGTTTTATTTTAGTAGTATTTCTTCTTTTTTGCTTCATCTAGTGTTAATTTAGGACCATTTTAATCTCTGAAAGGAGAAAAGTAATTTTTAAAATATACAGTAAAGAAATTAACAGCCATTAATTTCAATTTCACGTTTTAGAACTACTGGGCAGCTTTTGCGACCATTTGAACTGTTTCCCCGTTGTAGTAACTACTGAAATCATTTTCAGAGTTTTCGTCTTCTGAGACATGCATATCAGATAATGATGTGCCTCTATTGTGAATACTGTGTTCATTATTGCAAAAACTAACATCGGATGGTCTTCCTGCCTTCTTTCTTCTGCAGATTTATTTTCTACACAGTATTACGAAAATAGTCCATAACCACTTCTGCTGTCTGTCGATACCAATAGGTTCACCACTCATTGTTACATCACACACCAATTCAGTAAGCAGGATGAAAAATGTCACGACTTACACTAAAAACATTCCTTGAAGACAATTGATTTCTAATAGAATAAATTAGTAGTATAAACATTTTCATCGTATCGTACCAAACCCACTTCATTTCTAGTTATTTAATACAACAATTAAAGGTTACCGCCTTCAGTTTACGATATTGAATTTACAAACAGCATTCCATTAACATTCGGACTATTTAGAAAATGATCACTTCACTCGCATGTCAACATGAATTTTAATGCCTACGATTTCAATTACTTGTTTGTTTTAGATAATCTTTTTACAGCGGTGTATACAAAGCCAGCCGCCCATCAATGGAATGAGAGAGTCGAATGTAATTGCAATGAAGAAATATAACGTAATGTAAAAAGTAATACCAAAATTTTCAGTGGGGTATGCATGAGCGAGCGAACATACCCGTAATCGGCGCATATGAACCATACAGATGCAATACTACTTCATCAGGTCCTTACCGCTTACTGGAAGACATAATAAGTCAAACCTAAATACTCTTACGTAAATTACTGTGTGTCACGCAGCAGATAATATTTAATCGTACTCTCTAACATAATTATAACTGTGAAAGTTAATTATGCTTTCAAGCAAAAACTAGTGGGTGGATTTGGATCAAATTTTGGAGAGGGATAGAGTTGGATCTGGGTAAGACATACAGATAAAACTACCATGGAATAGTTTTCGAAGTTGCTCCATACTAGGTGAATGAAGTCGCAGGCAGAAGCTAGTGAAAATGAACAATGAAGTTTTACTCGACCACGAAAATATGGCCCCCTGCCGCGAATCAAACCATGAACAGTATTGTCACACACTGCTAGTAATTCAGCACGTCTTAGCGGACAAGCAATACCTTTTATGTTTCTATTCTGAGATGGGAATAATTTTGGATTTCATTTCGTGCGTTTGAAGTTTGTTGGTAGTGTTCAAACAGTTAAAAGTCGAAAATGCTTCATTCAGCTAAAATATTATATACAGTAGAACGTCGTTTATCCGAAGTGTAATTGGGGGACACGGATGTTCGGAAAACCGATTATTCGTATAATCGAACTGTACACTTCTACTCGCCAATAAGAAGTACTGTACAGTAAATGTATTTATACAGTATTTGGAGGAGCGCGATCCTTTACATTGCGCCGAGTGGCACGCCGCAACACTTGGAAGGCGCAGCTGTTCTACATACATACTCCGCAATTCACCGTAAGGTGCATGGCGGAGGGTACACTGTACCACTACTAGGCATTTCCTTTCCTATTCCACTCCCAAATTGAACGAGAAAAGAAAGAATGCCTATATGCCTCCGTACGAGCCCTAATTTCTCTTATCTTGTCTTTGTGATCTTTACGCGAAATGTAAGTAGGCGGCAGCAAGATCGTACTACACTCAGCTTCAAATTCCGGCCCTCTAAATTTACTTAACAGAAATTCACGAAAAGAACGTCGTCTTTCTTCCAGCGAACCCCAATTGAGTTGCCGGAGCATTTCCGTGACACTCGCGCATTGGTCGAACCTACCGGTAACAAATCTAGCTGCTCGCCTCTGAACATGTCTTCCTTCAAACCGATCTGCTGCGGGTCCCAAATACTTGAGCAATACTGTTGTTGTGAACAGTTTTGATGCTGCCGCTACTTCTGCCAACTGGAGTGTGCCGATTGTTGTACTCATCGACTGTCAGCAGGCCCCACTAGAAACAATGTTCCGTCACCCTGT
Source organism: Locusta migratoria (assembly GCA_026315105.1). Lineage (NCBI taxonomy): Eukaryota > Metazoa > Arthropoda > Insecta > Orthoptera > Acrididae > Locusta > Locusta migratoria. Next base: position 710,027,099 of record CM048745.1, on the reverse strand, counting down.
GGCCCAGTGCGGCTACTGTGGGAAGCTTAGTTTTACGGGAGGGGGAATTGATGGACGGTAGGATGGGAAGGTAAAAATAAAAAAAATAAAAATACAATAAAAAAAACTACGCTCTACTGTAACTTTTTCAGAACTTTGCTCACGGAGGCAGAGGGGCCCCTTGATCTCGGGGGCCCCGGGGCACTGCCCCGCCTAGCCCTATGATAGCTACGCCACTGGCTTGAGGTGGCACAGCCTCGATTTTGTAGAAGTCGCGGCGAGGGCAACCACACCCCGTGGGAAGCCAAATTTCTGGCTGTGAAGCATTTTCCCGCCCGAGGACGATGAGACAGCGTATGATTCGCCAGACGCATGTATCCATGCTCGAGGCCCCCGAGGAGGACAATGTCAATGCATCTAGTGCATCTTACTGGCTGCCAAACAAATATGAGCCGCTGCAAATGGCCAGTGAGATGAGGGAGCGCAAGTTTGGGGAGATTCAATTTGCTACGCGATGGAAGAGAAGAGGTCGCCAGGAACCGGGGCGGCTTTCGATTGTATCTAGCAGAGCTAAACGGAGTGCGACAGCCTTAGGAAATTTCTTTAATTGTGCGAGAGCTCCGCCAGGTGTCTATTTCGGTAGGTGCTAGCTAGTATAAAGTTCCGAGATTTAAGTGAGCCTGTCTTCAGCCCTGCAACCGCACCGGCAATGAGCAGCCCTTTTTGATTTGACGAACCAGTTTTCGTCACGCCAAGCTACATTTTCTGAGCCTGAACAACCATTCTGATACATTAGTTCCATTCTTGGAGGCTAATTGCTCAGGTGTAAGAAATGGTCTAGTGGTGTACGGCAGAATTCAGAGGCCTTGACAACGAGCTCAAACGGGGGCTTGTGTGTGTCTTTAACGTCAGTACAGCAGCGTCCCTTCTGGATCCGTCCCGGAATTACATTTTTATCTTCGGCGCAACCGACTTCCTCGTCGTCATCTCCAACGTGACGCAGCTTCTCACCTTCTGATCACGCACTGGTAAAGTACTGCAGTAGTTCAACTAAAAAAAGCATTGTCTGTGGTTCCCAGAGCCTACGACGCCAGTCATTCTGTTATAGTAGCAATTTTCAGAGGTTTGCAGAGGTTTGTCAGCATTCAAATGAATAGAATTATTCAGTATCCCCCCAACCACGAGTTTTGCCTTTTTCTGAACTTCGTACATCGTCCATTTCGTGAGAATATATGTAATCTCGGCTCGGAATCTTACGCTAATAAATAAATATATATATTGTATAAACTATTCCATTTCATGACCCTTTCATCAATCTTATTTAATGCAAGTGTATTTTTGTCATTATTTTGGAGGGAATCGTCAAAAGATAGGCAGGTAGTTTATTAAAGGTGAATAAATTCCCTTTATATCCAGTGCGTATTTTTTGAAAAAAAAAAAAAAAAAGAAAGAAATCGCAAACATATCGTATCCAAGCGTTCGTCATATCAGACGAGGAGCAGGCCAATTTTTAATTAATTTGACATAATTAATAATTAGAGATCCATTCATTCATTGACCTCTGTAGCGGTAAAAGGGAACCTTAACAGAAAAATGTAAAGTTTTGCCAAATTCCCACCAACACTAAAAGGTGGTTCAAAAACGAAACATGCTACTTAGAATTTCAACAGGTATACTAGACCGAATGTAAATTTCATCAACAAGCGAAGGTTGCCTGGCAATCGAATGCAAGACGGAAACAAATTAGATACAGGAGGGTGAGTGAGTATAACGTTGCTAGTTGAAAGCCAAGTGGCACTAGACCAGCAAACTCGAAATAAACAGGAAACCACGTCGCTTCGGGCCTGAAGTGTGATTTAGCTCTTCATGCACCATGTTTTCTGTCCTTGCATACTGGATCCTAGGGTGTTGTAATAATGTTGAAATGTACACATATTACCTACCATCCTTCTGGAAGGAAGCCTTTTGTAACCAGACTATAATAGTCATTGTTGCAAAAAAAACTGATTTATGTGCTTGTAGGAACAACCGATAACAAAATATTAAAATACTTGGTGATCAAAAAGTCAGTATAAATTTGAAAACTTAATCAATCACGGAATAATGTAGATGTAAAAATTGACACAAATGCTTGGAATGGCATGGGGTTTGATTGGAACAAAAGGAAAGTCCAAAAAATGTCTGACAGATGGCGCTTCATCTGATCAGAAAAGCAATAATCAGCATAACAAATGAAGACAAAGCAAATAGGATGTTCTTTACATGAAATGCTCAATATGTTCACCATCATTCCTCAACAATAGCTGTGGTGAGGAACAATGTTGTGAACAGCTCTGTAAAGCATGTCCGGAGTTACGGAGAGGCATTGGCGTCGGATGTTGTCTTTCAGCATCCCTCGAGATGTCGGTCGATCACATTACACTTGCGACTTCAGGTAACCCCAAAGCCAATCATCGCACGTACTGAGGTCTGGGGACCTGGGTGGTCAAGCAAGACGAAAGTGGTGGCTGAGCACACGATCATCACCAAACGACGCGCGCAAGAGATCTTACACGCGTTTAGCAGTAAGTGATGGAGCGCCCTACTGCATAAAAATCGTACGTGTTTTCAGCCAGGCTGGGGACTAAGCAATTCTGTAACATATCGGCGTACCTCTCAACCGTCACGGTAGCAGTTACAAAACCAGAATCACGCTCCATCTGTCGGACATTTTTTGAACATTTTCTTTTTTTTTCTTTTTTTTTTCTTAATGTCATGTCATTCGAAGCATATGTGTCAATTTTTACCTCTCTATCTACATTATTCCGTGATTTATTAAGTTTTCAAATTTATACTGACTTTTTGATCACCTGGTATATAAAAAAAATATTTTAGCATTATCTGGACAGCAAACCACGACGCGACGGTGAAAACAGACAACGTGTCGAATTGTATTAACTGTCCCATACGCTCCACTGGCTGGCTTTGTGGAATCGTACGAGGATGAGTATAGCGCTCACCCAGTCTTCAACTTCCAAAGGCAGCAAGACTCCGTGGTTTACTTAAACAAGCTGGATGTGGAGAGCAGAAGTTTCCCACGGGCGCCACGTTCTCTCGTCGGGCATTGCCGGTGCGGGAACGCCCACATTCGCGCTATTAGGCTGTTTTTTTGCTCACCCAGAAAGCTCGGAAACGGACTCGCAACCAAATAAAGCACCAGCGCCCTATTTTGTCGACCGTCGAACTAACTCTCCCGTGCCGTTCCCAGCGCTATTCAAAACAAACCAGAGAGAGCGTCTATCATAGCACCAGAGAGATACTCCAAAGTTAGACGCGAAATATCGGCCTTGCAGCACGCCTGCAAAGACTGTAATACATTCAGCGAATAATTGAGAAACTAGGTTGCCTGTGCTATCCTGAAATGAAGAACTTTCGGAGAGTAATTATTTTAAAATAGTTGGATGGGTCTATTATTAAAACCCAAAGATTCGTCCCCTTTTCGGAACACATTTTCAGAAGGGATCGTAGTTTCTGCGTAAGTTCTAATCATACCCTGTCTCATATACTGGCTCAGTTGCATACAATAGTAATACTGACTCAGTACTGTTAGTAGTGAGGCGGGATGTGATTCGGACATACAAAGAAGCCACGATCCACACTGAAAATGTACTCTGCAGATGGGCTTGGATCGTAGGGTTTTAATAATAAATCCACCTCGGAATATGTTAGTGATTTTTACGATTACTCCTCTGAAAGTTTAGATTTTACAGCATTAATTTTGTCACACTGTCGCTCGAGCATCGGCGACTAACACAAAAATAATTGTACAGAACTTTTCCTTCGCCACAATCCCTACTGGCGTTCCTGTATCATGTTACAAGCAAATACGCCTTGAGTCACATCATACTGTTTTCAAGTTAACGGGAGATTTACTTTTATTTTTTTATTATATATATATATATATATATACCGTGTAACAGTGGTTGCCAGTGTTAAACGGTCTGCTAGTGTAACAGCTAAAATAATTCACTGACTGCGAAACTCTGGTAATACCTACAGTCATTTCATTTTACGTGTAGTCTGATTCCTTTGGACCATGCGTACTTATAAATGTGTGAAAAGAGCACATTGCATTCGAAAATGTTTCAAATGTTTGTATAGCTTATGGCACTTTACTACGGGGTCATCAGTCCCTAAACTTACAAACTACTTATGAACGAACTAATCCTAAGGACGGCACAACTATCCATTCCCGAGGGGGGATTCGAATCCCCGACCGTAGTGGCCGTGCAGACCGTGACTGGAGCGCCTCAGTCCCCTCGGCCACCGCGGCCGGCGCATTGCATTATTCACACGGTTAACTATTCAGGCTTCATCGTTTCAGGTCAGGCGAGAAATGAAATACTATTTGTTAATACGGATGTATAGGAATCACTCGTCTGGGTTTGTGTTACATGCCATAATTGTTGTGCTCTATGATAAGGTAGTTGGTAGGCATGAAAAAACTAAATTTCAAATGAATAAGAAATAAATGTCATATTATTAATTTTCTTTCGGCTCTTTTATCTGCGCCCCTACCTTTGTCAAAGGAGTACTGTTAAAGATAATGAACACGACACACGGCAGATATTGAAGCTATGAAACGCATAAAAACGATAACAATACATTTCGTATTGAAATGTCGTATCAAAGGAGATTCTCAAGATCAGTGCACTGAACTTTGATCACTATGCCACTCAGCAATGTAGATGTACAGTAGATACTACTTATGGTTCAACACGGTACACATCCCACTTTGGAGTTTGGGACAGGTTAAAGTGAATCACTTTCGTGGCCAGGCATTACTTACATTACATAAAGTATGATCCTCCACCTTTACACCTGAAAGCGAACCTGACCACTTTAAGATGCCCACCCCTCTTCCAAACTATCCAGTTTCCCCTTCATACGCATCCTCTTTAGAGGTTATGCCTTTCCCCATCAGCTATCTCTATTCCTATTTTTTTTGTAACTTTGGCTTTTGAAATATTTAACTCCTTAGATTCTTGTTTTATTAACCAATAATTTTTCGATTATTGAATGCCGTTCATCCGACAAACAGAAAATTAAAAAAAAAAAAAAAAAAAAAAAAAATCCGTTTCACTTGTTGGTTGGTTACATGCTCGTACGACAAAGTGTTTCTCTTTTTAATCCAATCAAACGGCCTGTTGTTGGGTTACCATTAATTGTCTTTCTTCTAGTGATTACACTAGAGGGCTGAAGGAACCTACAATAAAACAATCTTATTTCACGCTTCGTGTGTTTTACATTTTTGCGTGTTCTTAAAACCACAGAATCTCAGCCTGGATTTACTGTCACTTTATTTCGTTCAGTTTCTATCATTTGTTTTCATGTATTTGTAATAATGAAACGACTATTTTAACACGTGTGGTTGAGAAATAGTACTGGCACTGTAAAATTAGGTGTATAATGCTAATTGCAGCTGGCACATGCACTTTGCTGAAATCTTCCAGTAAAGTGACAATAATTATACCTGTCAGATCAGTCTTCTTGAATCGTTCGTTGCTGTTGCGATAGATTTCTACCATTATAAACGATTATGCCTAATCAACTCTAATAAATACAATAATGAGAAGGATTCATGACTTTACCCTTATACCCTTATACGTTACACAAGTAACACACGTTCTTTACAACAAACAGCAAGAACAAGTCGATGTGTGTCTTACGATTAACTTTTCTCTAGACACAAGAATCAACATAAATGCAATTAGTATATATTCATTTTTCTATAACATTTTCCATGTGCTTATATTCCTGAATACTGTACAACTAATTATTTAAAATTTCATCTTTTCTCCAGATTACTACAAGTTTGAGAATGCTGTAAAATTGAAACGTATAGTATGTGTAATGCATCTTATTAAGTAAGACATTTGCTCAAAAAAGTACAAATTGATTTTGCGCGCACATCCAGCTATAACTGTCTGGGGCAATGACATTCGTTCTCTGAATAAAACTTTATCACGACATGTTTGTTGGCAATCATTTTTATTTATTTCGTGTGGCTTCCATAATAAAAACACAACAATGTTCACGTTAACGCAAAATTGCAAAACAACTTTTAATTAACTAATCGTAAATTGGAACGTTTCAATATTTTTTAAAACAGGTATGTAACACTTCTCGAACATTACTGTACTTAGACAGGAGTACAAACACTTTCCTTTTGTTGAGACGGGTTTTCTTGTCTCACTTAATCTGCGAAGTAGGAAGTCAGAAAAAAGTGAGCCTATTTTGCAAGGTTACTAAAACTTCGGAACTGTTTCGGTGTAAACTGAAATACAAGTATTAAGTATCATCATGATAACTGTTCGTAACAGGATTTCATCTTTACTTGCAAATAGATTTGTCGCATGTCTTACGGATATTTGGCCTGGCTTTTGTAGCGTCAAGGAATAGAATCACATGTTAAAAAAACACTACAGCAGCCAGAAAACAAATAGGGCCAGATGCTTCAGGCGGTCAGTGCCAGGCAGCTACATATAAAAAGTTTGATTCCGTTTCTTACGGCCCTGGTCACGTATGGCTGTCAAATGTGTAGACTTTCTGCCGCTATGATTAAACAGAGCGGTACCCAGAGTGCACCTTCTTGGAGGATGTCTTCACTTCGCATCCCGAACCCTAATAAACCAGAAGTGAAAATGGAAAATATAGAATTAAATCTAATCTTCCGTAACAAAAGAATTACATGTTCGACACACCAAATATTTGGGTGTGACTTTCGACACATCCCTGACATTTAAGAAACACCTAGAACTAACAGGTCAGAAACTAAAAACAAGACGTAATATGCTAAGGAAACTGGATGGAGTTAACTGGGCATATGACGAAGACAACTGAAGAAACACAGCACAAGCACCTGTGTATCCTGTCGCCAGTTACTGTTAGGCTGTTAGTAATAGAAGTAGCCATGTCAACATAATAAATGTTGCTGATTGAATTTTGCTGATATACATCTTAGTAAATTAGCTTACTATGCCTATTTTTCATTCACTGCTTTCATATGGGATTATATTCTGGGGCAATTCAACGTTGAGTAAAAAAGTATTCATTGCACGAAAGCGTGTGATCAGAATAATTGCTGGAGACAACAAGGGACAGTAACCCTTACCTGTTCAGTACTTTCTAAAATCAAGAGAACCACCAACTGGCTACCTTCCCCAAACTGCTACAATTTAAAAGACGAATGTAGAAACTTGGGGCCGTCTTTCATAGCCATAAGATTTTACGCAATATAGAGTCGACCAACTAACTTCCGATTGCTAGCCAACCAAGAAAAATATGAAGCCGCTTTACCATATCAGAGCTGACCACGCTGTGACCACAGCAATGCAACACGAGTGGAGAATCACCGACGATGGAGCACATTCTACGCGACTGTCCAAAAAGGAAATTCGAGGCTACTGGGAATGACTTTGTAGACGCAACCCCTCCTGCAGTTAACTGTTAGGACTCTTTCAATATCCAACTATGATGAGAATTGGATCCGCAGACGTCATATACTGCCGCTCTACAGCTCTCTTTATTTATTTTACATACTTGTGCATTCGTTTATATCAGTTATTGTATGTACTCAATATATAATTCTGTAAGCCATAAGCCATATAAATAAAATATGTAAGTATATAAATTGCAGGCTTCAGACAGTTTTTTATGAAACTATGCAAAATATAAGACCTGAATCAGTGCTGTTAGATTTTGTTTCAAAAAATTGTATCAGCAACAGCATAAATGATATATTACAGGGGTTTTACTTATATTTAATACAATATTATATTACGCCGTAGCCCAAGTGGCAATTTGCAACAAAATGTTGAAAATACACGTACACCTTAAACCAAAATAATTCAAGTAAATGACTGGAAAACGGCGTGAGGTTTTGAATTATGTTGGCACACTCCGACATTTGTACGTTATTTTTTGAAAGTACATGCTAGAGGTGTTTTTCTTTTTAAGTATAAGGGGTGGCGATATGGTGAAGTTCAAATGCTGTACCTGGTGTTGGTTGTGTTCTGGCTGACGAACAGATATAACTGGCGGTCAGGCTGTGCTAGACGACGTCATCTTTGGCCTTGATAGCACAACTGTTGTAGCACTTAGATTTAGGAAAATTCTTCCATTCCGAAATTATGAGCTCCACAAGATTCAATTTGTTTCCTTTGACTTATATCATCGCATGCAATTCTTTCCATTTCTCACCAATGGAATGATGGGCATTAGTGTGGAGGGTAGAAAGACGTGGTCCTCACATAGTTACACCCAACCTATCGGCAGCTGTTGCTATCATGCGTACAGCAGCGACGTGATAAATGTTCTAGGTGCAGTTATTAGTAATTAATTGTTCCTTACTGCTCTACCTTTCGTATTTTATTTTAATTTTACTCCTGAGCAACTCGTTAGTATTGATTCAATACAGATACTATATAAATTACTTGTTTCTGTTGTAGGAATGTTCCTTTACCTAACATTCATATTCATTGTCTTCAGTTACAAATTCCTGTTTTTGGGTGAAGTATGAGAAATTTTATCTCAATCGTTGCGTTGTATTCCTGACAAAAGGCGCTGCAATCGACAGAAATAAAGTGAGGTAACAAATCAGTTTACAGTGGGTATATCACGGACATTATACATCAAATCAGAGGAATAACAGTGGACGAATGTTACATTTTTAATTAAACACCACCGGGCATGGATTGACTGAGTTTTTTCGTGCTTTTTCTCTCCTGTTGCGTGGAGGTATGATGTTCTGACGTTTCTTGGTTGTCCACTGCTAATTTCTTCCTTCATTTCACAGGTTTCTCAAAATTCGCTGTCGTTGTAATATCTTTGACATTGTACCTAGTTTATCTGCAATGTGTGAATTGGACACTTCCTTGACCATTGATAATTACCAGTTCAAGTACTTCATTTGCTACATTATATGGTGTAAATGTATTTTATCACTTCGCGGTCCCATTCCCATTTTTATCATCATTATTCTCCAATCTGCTCCTTAAAGTCAAATATGGTATCCCATATGCCTCAGTAATTCTAAAATAGTTGTTGCCACTATTTTCAACATGTCTCATTGATAATTATAAACTTTCTTCGCTCCGCTGTCTTCTACTTATCTTTCTTTCAGAATGTCCAGACATAATCTATTAATAAATAAATGTACATGAAATAATAAGAATGACTATCATCTCCTGCATTCGGCGTATCACGGTGGAATAAATAATCTAATAAGGCAAGAAGGTGAATGTAACTGCATCACTATTGTTGTATTAATTTGCATCCCTAATTATGCTGCAAAGTTGAAAGCTCACGATTGCTTAAAATATTGATTACGACTGCATCCGACGCTTCCCCCTCAGGACACAGCGAACATGTGAATTAACGAATCTTTCAATATGAAGAAATATGCATCTCGCCGCGCGTGCCATCGTACCCCGAGTAGCTTTATAATTAAAAAAAAAAAAATCCTAAACCTTCGTAGTTTCTTCGGAAGAATCCAAATCTTAGGTAAAATTTTAGTGTTCCATTTTGGTATTTTTGTACCCATCATCATCTGCCTAAGATGTAGAGGTTCAGGTTCAGTATCACTTGATGTTTTCCTCCGATACCAAAGTTTTTAACTTTCAAATTTCTTATACGATGTGTACTACTCATTATACGAAAGCGTCTTCAGATCAACTAAACACCCTGCATAAAGGAAGAGGGTTTAATAATTATAGCTTCCGATAAATCAAAAGAGTAACACAACACATAGGAAGTATATGCTCTGTGACGAATATCATAAGGGTATAACGTAAAACGCTAAAAAATGCAAAAAAATATTCATGTGTCAATGCAGTTCAGAACATTGTTTCATTTTCGTAAAACCGCAGCTGTGCCGCCTTGCATTAAGCAACAGCAAAGCTAGTGGCTCTCCAGGAGACCAAAGGAGAAAGCAAAGAATGGCTGCCGGCGCCCCGGCACTGCGCTTTCGGAGCATTCCTCTGCCCGCCGGCATAATGGACCTCCCAGATACTTCCCTCTGCCCGACCTCCACCCTCCCAACACCCATCGCTAGTGCACCAGGGCGCCTCAAGTGGTCACACTTTCAGACCGCTGTGCTTTCTGAGAAAGAAAATACAACCCTCCGAAGCCTTCCAAGAATATACACTTTGCAAAGGGGTCACAGTCATTTACAAACAGACATTACTTTGCACTGCAGGTCTTTTCTGTAACTTCACATATGTATCACATAGGTATGGATTTTTAAACGTATACTTTCTTAGCTGTCTGGGTTGTTTTTATAACATTGTAAAAGCAGGTAAACCATTTATACAACTACGTAGCTTGGTTATCTTCTTTCTTCTAATATATAAAGCAGAGTGTCCGTATATTTGTACGTGTTGCATACAAATCGACAGTTTTCTTCCAATCTTTATGAAATTTTGTACACGTAAGCTTCAATACATGAGGACGGTCGCCGTAAGTATGAGAATTACTTACGATACAAACTTCACGAGATATGACGTCATAAACAACGAGATGCGCGAAAAACTGCTGCATTTAACGACAATGCTACTCATTATCTCCTAAAGAACTGGACCGATTACAACCAAATTTGGTACACACGTACCTTACCGTACGGTAACAATTGCTGCAGGGTAATAATCATACGACACACCGTTCAGAAGATATGACGTCATAAACAATAGAAACTGTACAAAATTGCCACTTAATGCGCCGAGACTTTAAAAATACATTATATAGGAATGAGAGTACTTAGCGACTTGCAACAAACTTTAAATATAATTTCAAACCTGTATCAAACTTTTTCTCGCTGACAACCATAGCAATATGATGAAAGGAAAAATGTTTCTCACTTACTATTTTTCCGCTGTTTATGAAATAAAACTAAGGAATTCGGTATGCCGTTAGAATTTACAATTTCAACAGTACAAATTGCAACCGCAGTAAATTTTACAGATAGTATACACGCATATAGTTGAGTGTACCTTCTAAATTGAATCACAGTACCAAACATAGTTCATGAGACATGAGGACATAAACAGTAATGTTCATGTAAAACCGCCAGTTCCCGTACCAAGTTTTAATGTATTACTTCTTTACTACTAACTTCATTCCCAATAGATTTTACAGACATTCAGCCCTTATACAAATGAATATATACCTGAAAAGTGGCAGGAATAAATAAATAAATACCCGGGCAAGGCCGGGTTTTCAGCTAGTCTAATATATAAAGCAGAGTGTCCGTATATTTGTACGTGTTGCATACAAATCTACAATTTTGTTCCCATCTTTAAGAAATTTTGTGCACGTAAGCTTCAATCCATGAGAACGGATGCCGTAAGTGTAAGAATCACGTACGATACATAGTTCACTAGATATGACGTCATAAGCAATGAGATGCGCAGAAAACTGCTGCATTCAGCGACAATTCTGCTCATTTTCTCCTAAATCACTGGACCAATTTCAACCAAATTTGGTACACACATTCCATACCGTGAGGTACAATTACTGCAGGGTTAAGAATCATATACGACACATGATTCAGAAGATATGACGTCATAAACAATAGGATTTGCAAGAAATTGCCACATAATGCGGCGAGACTTTATAAATACGCTATACGAGAATCAGAATACTTAACGACTTGAAACAAACTTTATACATAATTTCAAACTTTTATATACTTTCTCTCGCTGCCAACCACAGAAAAATGAAAGGAGAAAAGTTTCTCGCTTACTACTTTTCCGCTGTTTATTGAGTAAAACTACGGGATTCGGTATGACGTTACAATTTATAATTTGTTCAACACAATTTGTAGCCGCAGGAAATTTTACAGACAGTATAAACGCATATACCTTCTAAATTGCATCACAGTACGACACGGAGTTCATGAGATATGAGCAGATAAACAGTAACGTTCCGCTATTGATGGACTAAAACTACGCCATTCGGTATGACGTTACAATTTATAATTTCTACACTACAAATTGTAGCCGCAGGGAATTTTACAGACAGGATTCATATATATAGTTGAGTGTAACTTCTAAACTCTATCAGAGTACGACAAGTAGTTCGTGTGATATGAGCAAATAAACAGTAATGTTACTGGAAAACCGCCCCATCACGCACCAGGTTTTAATCTATTACTTTTTACTACTAATTCTATTCCCAAGATATTTTACAGAAATGCAGCCCTTATACAAATGAATATATATCTGGAAATGGCAGGAATAAATAAATAAATACCTGGGCAACGCCGGGTTTTCAGCTAGTTATATATAGAGTGTCCGTGTGTTTTCTTGTGTGTACGTGTTGCATACAAATCGACAGTTTCATTCCAATCTTTATGAAATTTTGCGGACTTCACCTTCAAACCAAGAGGACGGTCGCCGTATGTTTGTGGCTCACGTACTGCACATTGATCAGGAGATATGACGTCATTAACAATGAGCTGCGCGAAAAACCTCTGCATCATGCGACAACGTTGCACATTTCCTCCTAAACCACTGGATCGATTTCAACCAATTTGGTACAAATATTCCTTACCGAGATGTACCAATTATTGTAAGGGTAAGAGCCACGTAAGACACATGATTCGACAGTTAAAACGCCATAAACGATATGAGTTGCAAGTAACTGCTACATAATGCGCCGTGACTACTAAATACACTAAATTAGAATGTTCAAATGTTTGTTAAGAATAAGGGATTTAATTGCGGGGTCAGCAGTCCCTAAACTCACAAACTACTTATGAACTACCTTACTACTTTTCCGCTGTTCATGGACTAAATCTATTGTATTTGGTGTGACGTTACTATTTACAATTTCTACACTACACATTGTACTCTCAGGAAAATTTACAGACAGTATACACACATACAGCTGAATGTAATTTCGATGTTGTATCATAGGATGATACGTATTCCATAAGAAATGAGGACATAAAAGAAACGTTAATGAAAAACCACCCATCAGGCATCAGGTTTAAATCTATTACTTGTTTACTATTAACTGTATTCGCCACAGATTTTATTGACATACAGCACTTATACTAATGAATATATACCAGCAATATTACACATTTATTGAAGTCATGAGGTAATTACATGTAATCACGCAGTACCAGCATGAGTTCTCATTATGTATGATAATTTCACTAAAATACATGTATCACATTGGAACATTGAAACATACCTACGTTTTATGTTTTAATTTAAAAAACCTACGTTTTACCCACTGTTGAATATTTCGTTACAGTTTTTCGGTAGCCAAATTGATTAACACCATTTTTCCGCCTTATTATTCACAAAATTGTTTGATGGTTGTCAGTAATTGGTGTGTGAACGTATTTAGAAAAATGTATTTATTTCGAGGTCTGGCTAACTGATTTACTTTGTTAGTTATGAGCTTTAGTCCACTCAACTTCTATTCAATAGGGCCCCTAGCCGGAAAGTTATCGGGTAGTTTTGATTTCTTCGATAGCGTATGTTTTTTGGGGTGCTGAATCCCATAAAAATTTCGTGATGCAACATCGAAAAAAGTGCAAAACTTAGAAAAAAATATATAATTTTTCTGCGGTTTTTTACTTATAACTCGGAGACTATCAACTTTTCACAAATAACCTCCCAGTGAAAAATTGAAGTCCTTAAAATTTCCTACAGATTCTAATATTTTTGTTTTCCTGTCCGACGAGTCTTTCCGGCTCAAGTGTTAATTAAAAATCGGCATATTTTGGCTGTCTCCGCTAAAATTCTTTATTAAAAGCTGACATACACCGAATACTTTTCATTTTATTCATTCTCACCCGTCGTCTCAATATCTATTTATAACTGACCCACGTGGTTTAAATACCCTTTTCCAAGTCCTTCACCTCGAGCCACGAACAGTATGACAGCTTGACCTATCTCGAATTTCTCTCTATTGTCCACGACGGCTCCCAACCTCTATCTGCAAAACCTACCCACCGACTTGCCAGCCAACCACCCACCCACCCACACACACGCACACACACACACGCACGCATACATGCGAGCATACACACTCAGACACTGTCTGTTCAAGGTGTACTATCAGTGTGCAACGAGAAGAAAGAATGGGGGTAGGGGTGATCATAGGAAGGAAGTTCCGCCCACCGGCTCTTAAATCCATTGGCTGTGCAGCGAAAAGAAGCAAATGGAACGCAGTGCTGGCAACATGCTTGCCGTCACAAATAAATTATGGTACAGGTGACGCTCACAGTGCCATCCGTTAACAGTAACAGCTGCTACGTACTGCCACATTCGCAATGTCAACGGTAGTAGAAACAGAAATACGGAAGTAAGAGAATCTTCAAGATTCAGAATACCATATTTGAATGTATCATATGAAATGAAGAGTGCCGTAACTGACTGTAAGCCACAGCTCGTTACATCGGCTGAGAGACGGGGTAGCGAAACTCTTTATTATTGACCTCCTGCTTGCAGCACTTACCGACATTGTTATGGCCCCACTACATAATGTCCTACCACTTCCTCTCCCAGGTAATTTATGGACCTGGGAGCACTTAGCAACCCACCACTAACTATATTTGTTACCGACACAACACAACACAGACAACAACAATACCTACGTACTGTGTGCAGCGATTGGTGAGAATGGCAGCGGCCGCGTTATTCTCGTTGCGAACTAGAGATGGGCAAAACCGATCTTTTCTGAGATCGGATCAGAAATAGTCATTCACTGGGATGAACTAGTTCTTTTTCATCGTTCACCGACTCACCAACTGATATAAAACGTAAAACGATGTCACATTACTTTTTTGTCACTATACCTTTATCTGATTTAGCCATATTGTGAAAGAAGAAAGAAGAGTAATAATTTTATTGTAAGTCCTTAGTAGTTTCGAGAATTAAAATTTGTAGTTACACCTACATTAAAATTTAAAAATGTTATAACAGAATTTAAATATTTTTGAAGGTGAAATAATTGGAAAAAGAAAAAATATATTATTTTTATATTCGTATACTTTCATTCAAAAAATAGAATATTTTGCAGAATAAAATGATACTAGTTCCATACTTATACAGTGAGTAGTCTGCGAGTTTAAGCGAGTAGAATGAAACGTGATAGCGCGAGAGGTCCATGTAGGACGTGGCAACTGCCGCAGGAAAATACCCATGCGCACTAATGCCGCGTGCTATGTGAGCAACAAAGGCGAGCGACAGCGCGCGATATTCAGCGACGCGACACGGCAGCTACAAGCAGCGACATTCGGCGTCACGGCTGGGTGTCTTACGTGAGCGCGACAGATGCTCGCTACAAGATGGCCGCTAGAACCCATCACTTGTTATCTAAAAACTAAAGTCTGGCACCCATAAACAGTAATATAATGATAGCTCCACAGTAAGCAATAAAGTTTTATTTAATTTCGAAAATAAGGCGTCAAAAGAGTAATGTCCATTAAATTTACAAAGCGAGGAATGTTCGTGGACTATTTCATTCCTAACTTCAAGTACGAAAAAAAAAAAGACTGTGAAAATCTCCAGCCAAATTCTTAGAAAATACGACGACGAGTACAGATACTTTCGACTGTGTCGTCAACGAGTTTTTCTTTTGTGAGTACAAACCATCTACAATTGATTAAGTTTGAAGAGAGTCTTAGCTAAAGAAATAATTAGGTAAATAACTGTGCTGATGCTCTTACAGTCGGCGTAGTACAGGGGTAGCGTTCTGGGCTCCTATATTCTAAGTTTTGCAGTTGCTGGTAAGATTTCCATTCCACCTTCTATTTTTAGTTCCTGTAACTACAACCCTTTCACCTGTAATTTGTGCAAAGTTTTATATATTCTCTATACAGAGCAATGCGAATTGTTTTTTTTAAGTGCTTCTCAATATAGTTTATCTTTAATTGCAAACACACACATCCTACTGTACCAAACACATTAAATTCGTAATGAAACATTACAGCAAGATATTTTACTCAGAAACGTAATTATAGACATTTCGTTTGACATCCTAGTGTTCTCTCTCTTTTCGAAAAGAAGTTTGTTGTTACTGTCAAAGATTTGATGCCAGCAGCAAAAATTTCAAATGGACACATTCCCAAAACTGAATGGTTTCAGATACAGAAAACATTAATGCACATTGTTGTTTTCTTTGTTATTCGATTATATAGTCATTGTTTTCAACATGCCAAAATAATGTAGATGCATGAAAGACGCATAATTTGTTACAGGACACTCGTTTATCAAGTCAGGAAACTGTGTGATATGGGCTTACAAAATTTAAGCAACAGAATGCACATTGCACAAGACCTTGTCTCTATTGCTCCCTTCATGCAAACTACAAGTGTTCGAGAAAAATGGAGTAGGATCTTTTTCGTAGAAATTTTATATAGTTTAATTTTGTACTGTAACGCGTTTTTGCTACCGACTGCAGATTTCATGTTATTAAGAAAAAACATGTAACATTAAATAAATACGTTTCATCTCGAGTACTATTCGAAATAGGAATATGACGGTTTCTGTTGCTTCAGATTATCGTTTCTGTAAGTGATCTGCAAGCTTTATCAGAACACAGGAGTCGAGAGAACAGAGAAATGCGCGGAGTCGCTTTGTTCGGCACCACGCGGTTCGCCAGAGGAGTGGGGGGAATAATGAGCAGCGCGCCACACGGGCGGCTCCGCAAGCGAGCGGAGTCGGGAGAGTGGTGGGGAGAGGTGAACCGGTGAACCAGCTAACTCACCGACTCAGTTGGCGGTCGGATCGCCTCGATCGCCGGAGTCGTGCGGAGCAGCGAGCTAGCGGTAGTCGGGAGCCGCGCGCTCACTGAACCGCGGAGCTTGCGCGACTCACCGATTCTCGACTTGCTGGAGGAAGGCGCTGCACGTGTTTAGGCGCTCATTTTTTGCGTTTTATACTTGCACATGGTCTATAGCACATGTTTTTTTGTAGCTTAGGAAACTTCTGAAGCATGTGGCAAGGGGTTTAGGAAACTTCTGAAGATTGTGGCAAGGGGTTCTTATGCAGCTCATTGCTGTCACCAGAGGGACTTTTCGTATCAGATGAACTACCACTCTTTTTTTTGGATTCATCCATCACTCACTCCTTAGAAGGATCTGGCTCTTTGAATCAATTCAGGAGCAGATTGCCCATCTCTATTGCGAACAAGTGACAGTCAGTGTTATACAAAGTTCGGTGCTGAATAGTAGGTCCTATATTTTGACGCTAAAGGCTTGTACAAGGCTTTTACACCGATTGAACAGGCACACTTGAATGGTACAAAATGTATAATCTACCGAGGTCAAATGGCACCATGCCCAGACATAAGTAGAAATTTGCGACAGGTATGTATCTTACGTGAGTTCAAACTACTAACGTATGTCGATGTCATTTTCGATGGTTACCCTGACGAAGTTTGTGAAAGTACTAAGGGCTTAGAACGATTAACAAGAGCGGAAAGAAAGCCATGTGCTACAACGTCATTTACAGAAACGATGGTGCCTACTGTTTCCAAGAAGAGATTCCTTGCAAATTATAATAACAATGGACGGTTCATACGTATGTTAGTGGAAAAATTTTATGTTGCGAAAACTGATTCACGGCAACCTGTGGAGGCTTCTGATACACTAGTTACCACACCAGCCCTTAACTTAGGCTCGGCCAATGAATACGTAATGCTGGTGGGAGAAGATAACGATCTTTTAGTGATTTTAATGGGTCTGTTTAGCCCGGACGTAAAGAATGTCTCCTTCTTTTTGAAACCAGGAAAGGGAAAGTTGCCTCCAACCCTCTACAATCCTCATCTTGTCGCTGACAGAACTGTATCACACCATGTATTGCTGATAGAACTGTATCACATCATGTATTGTTCCTGCACAAGATGAGTGGTTGTGATACTACTTCTGCTTTGTTTAACCAGAGAAAACTTAAATATATCAAAGTCCTGCAGAAGTACAATGGCTTGCAAACAGTCACTGATGTTTCCTACAACCCTCGTGCACATCAGGATGAGATTGCCGAAGCAAGGGACGTGTATCTCAAGAACTGTACGGGAAAGGACATCAGACTAGCCTGAACGATTTGCGATACAAGCAATACATATCTGCTTCTTAAAAAAGTAAAACCAACATTGCCTTACTACCCCCCACCGAAGCTACTGCACGACAACATTCAACGACAGTTTATATTCAAGTGCAGCACTGGTTACCCAGTAAAACTACTCTCGACTCACAACAAAGAGACCCAAGCGAGTGGGGATGAAAAACGAAAAAACAGGTATGGACTAGTCCCTGTATCAACAACTTTAGACCCTGCTCGCGACTCGATATTCCGGCACATTCCTTGTAAATGCAAGAACGACTGCCAACGTAATTGTTAACTGTGGTTGCAGGAAAGCGGTCCTCCACTGCTACCCGTCTGCACTTCCTTTGAAGGACTCTGTGTTAACTTCAAACCTCCAGAAATCAGCACTGATGTAGAAGAGATAGAAGGACGAAGAACAGACTAAAGAAACACACCTGAACCATGTGAAAGGTACGTCAAATCTCACAATCTTTTTCGTAACCATTCTCGTTCAGATATGTTCACTGGTCATTGTTTTCTGACTCACCTTCATCTTCCAGAATTATTTACTCGTCCCGTTCTGG
Source organism: Locusta migratoria (assembly GCA_026315105.1). NCBI lineage: Eukaryota > Metazoa > Arthropoda > Insecta > Orthoptera > Acrididae > Locusta > Locusta migratoria. The sequence continues at coordinate 710,008,453 of CM048745.1, read as the reverse complement.
TTGTCAATAAAGATAATGGTGCAGGATCCTTGGACATCTAAAACATTGATATAGTCAGTATTACAAGATATTTATTGACTGACATTTACAATACTCATCTTTAGAACATAAGTCTGTTTCTTCTCCTTGCTTCTCGTGGCGTCGTTCGTATGATACTAGCTGCGCTGTGACCTAGTTACTACTAAGTTCGTAGCCGCGTTGTGGCTTCGTAGCTGCCTAGTAACTTCGGAGTTCTCGCTAGTAATTGACCTGAGTCCTGAATAGCGATCGTTCTCTTACGTCTGGCGTGTGGCGCTGACTTCAAGACCAAACATAAAGTAGCCCCAACACTGGCAACAGAACAACCTGCACTATGGCAGCACCCATCGCCTTCAAAGATCCTCAGGCAGGATCCTCTTGGAAACGACAGCGGCATATATAATTGATGCACATAATAATGTATTCTGTGTAATACAATGTAATATGTACAAAATTTTCAAATTTTGTTCGGAATTTCAACTTTCTGTGACAATTTGTAATATTTCTGGTTTTATTAATAACTTCAGCATCATGTAATTTTTTTTTTTAATTTTCGTATAACTGTACATATATGATCTAAAGAAGGTGTGCTTAGAGAACTATATGACTTAGGCCATGTAGGATTTCACTAAAAGTCAGCTTTTAATAATGAATTAGACTTCTTCTTGAGTGGAAAAAGTGAATTTTAGGTCAAAATACGCCAAATTTTATTTAGCGGTTGAGTCGGTACGTCTCGTCGGACAGGAAAAAAATAAAAAATAATAACAAAATAATAGTTTTTAATACTTGTGAAAAGTTGATAATTTCCGAGTTAGATGCAAACAAACAAAGAAACGCCGGAAAATGCTATTTTTTCAAATGTTTGCTTTTTTTCCAATGTTGCGTCACGAAATTTTGTTATAAAATGTCAGATTAGGATTCAGAACCCCCAAAAACATACGGAAACGAAGAAATCAAAACTAAAAACTACCCCTAAACTTTCCAGGTAAAAATACATATTGACTGGACTACTTACGTCTAATCAGAGTGAAAAAAAATTGTGACAGTGAAGGATATTCGTTTTCTGGTCTGCAGACAACTTTCAAGATCGCTACACCAGCCATTGCATAATTAATTTAACTTATCTGAAATCCCATAGTCATTTTGTTCAAGATAATGCAGGAGACCACAAGTATATTGTGACTTGCACAGATTCGTGCACGCGGCAGAATCGAAATGCTGACAATGATGTATAAAGCTCTGAGATCAGAGCAGGTATTGTTGATCTAATTTTTTTCATATCCGATCACAGATTTCGGATAATTGAGTCTAAAGCGTGAAAGACACAAAACATATTTCCACCAGAGGATTAGCATACTATAATTCGCAAATGCAATAAGAAAGAATCCCTTTGTGGTAGTTGAAATGAATCATAATGAGTTTTTGTCTACGATGACTCCTGGAGATCCCTGAACAAACAGTAGGAAGAAAATCGATGGCTAACCTGTAAATTGGCTTGACATACGATGGATTCGATTGGAGAGGTCACTACCTTACACTCTGCAGTACTAGACAGCTTTTTGTGAAGATTTTCTGTGGTGTCGCACAAGTACAAAGTGCGCGCCACCTACTTTCGCCGCGCGCCGCCATGCACTCACGGCGCGGCGTTCTCACGACGACAGCCACGAGCGCCCTCTGCTGCAACCCCGCTCGTGGCCACCACGGAAAGACATCGGGCACTTCGGACTGAGATAGCAACCAGTTAGGACCTTAGTAATCAGATAGGCACCAGTGAAGACTTTGCTATCGTACAGGCACTAGGCAGGCCTCTAACAACTATGTATCAACATTCTGCAGTACTATGTAAAAGTTAAGTATTGTTACATTCTGTGCAATATATATCTTTCTAATTTACTCTGGTGTTTATAGTTTCTGGCTGCTCCCCTCCGTACCTGCACCAGCGGGCTATCCTTATTCCTGTGTCGGTCTTATTCCACTCGGCCACCGACACCTACGACGAGGCTGGGACACAAAAGCGGCGACGAAGTTGGGACACAAAATTTTCCATTTTTAGGATTGATTTGAAGTTATTTACATCAGTTGGCAACCCGAATTTGAGAATTTAATGCAGGGTGTCCTATACTCAAGTATTAGTCCTGTTGTTGTTGTTGTGGTCTTCAGTCCAGAGACTGGTTTGATGCAGCTCTCCACCCTACTCTATCCTGGGCAAGCCTTTTCATCTCCTCATAAGAACAACAACCCACATCCACTTGAATATGCTTACTATACGCGTCTCTTGGTCTCCCTCTACGATTTTTACCCCACACACTTCCCTCCAACGCTAAATTCACAATTCCTTGATGTCTAAGAATGTGTCCTACCAATCTATCCCTTCTTTTAGTCAAGGTATGCCAGAAATTTCTTTTCTCCCCAATTCGGTTCAGTACCTCCTCATTAGTTATGCGATCCACCCACCTAATCTTCAGCATTCGTCTGTAGCACCACATTTCAAAAGCCTCTATCCTCTTTCTGTCCACACTGCTTATCGTCCATGTTTCACTCCCATACAAGGCAACACTCCATACAAATGCCTTCAGCAAGGACTTCCTTAGGCTTAAATCAATATTCGATGTTAACAAATTTCTCTTTTTCAAAAACGCCTTTCTACCCATTGCCATTCTGCATTTAATATCATCTGTACTGCGACCATCATTTGTTATTTTACTGCCCAAGTAACAAAACTCATCTACCTCCTTTATTGTTTCGTTAGCTAATCTAATTCCTTCAGCATCACCTGATTTTCTTACACTGCATTCCATTACCCTAGTTTTACTCTTGTTAATGTTCATCTTATATGCACCTTTCAGCACACTGTCCATTCCGTTCAATTGCTCTTCCAGGTCCTTTGCTGTATCTGACAGAATTACTATGTCGTCGGCAAAACGCAATGTTTTTAATTCTTCACCCTGAACTTTAATTCCTTCTCCAAATTTCTCCTTGCTTTCCTTTATAGCTTGCTCAATGTACAAATTGAACAACATTGGGGAAAGGCTACAACCCTGTCTTACTCCCTTTCCAACCACTGCATCCCTTTCATGCCCTTCAACTCTGACAACCGCTGTCTGGTTTTTGTACAAGTTGTAAATAACCTTACGCTCCCTATATTTTACTCCTGCTTGCTTCAGAACTTGAAAGAGTTTATTCCAATCAACATTGTCAAAAGCCTTCTCCAAATCTACAAAAGCTAGAAATGTGGGTTTGCCTTTTCTTAATCTATCTTCTAGGATAAGCCGTAAAGTGAGTATTGCCTCCCGTGTTCCTACATTTCTCCTGAACCCAAACTGATCTTCCCCGAGGTCGGCTTCTACGAGCTTTTCCATCCTTCTGTATATAATTCGTGTTAATATTTTGCAACCATGACTTATTAAACTGATGGTTCTGTAGTTTTCACACCTGTCTGCACCCACTTTCTTTGGAATGGGGATTATAACATTTTTCTTAAAGTCTGAGGGTACTTCACCTGTCTCATACATCTTACACACAATGTGAAACAATTTTGTCATGGCTGGTTCTCCCAGAGACTTCAGTAGCTCTGACGGGATATCATCTACTCCAGGGGCCTTGTTTCGACTTAGATCTTTCAGTGCTCTGTCAAATTCATCTCTCAGTATAGTATCTCCTATTTCATCATCATCTACATCCTCTTCCCTTCCTACAATAGTGTCTCGAAGTTCATTTCCTTTGTAGAGCCCCTCTATATACTCTTTCCACCTTTCAGCTTTCCCTTCTTTGCTGAGAACTGGTTTTCCATCAGTGTCCTTGATATTCATAGAGCTGTTTTTCTTATCGCCAAATGTTTCTTTTATTTTCCGGTAGGCTGTATCTATTTTTCCCCTATTTATACATTCTTCTACATCCTTGCATTTGCCTTCTAGCCATTCCTGCTTAGCCATTTTGCACTTCCTGTCAATCTCATTTCTTAGTCGTCTGTACTCCATTTTGCCTGTTTCATTTACTGCATTCTTATACTTTCTCCTTTCATCGATTAAATTTAGTATCTCCTGTGATATCCAAGGATTCTTTGTAGGTCTTGCCTTCCTACCTATCTTGTCCTCTGCTGCCTTCACTATTTCATCTCTCAATTTTACCCATTCCTCCTCAACTGTTTTATTTTCCCGTGTTTCTGTCAATTGTTGCCTGAAGCTCCCTCTGAAATTCTTAAGAACTTCAGGTTCCTTCAATTTACCTAGGTCCCATCTCCTTATGTTCCTACCTTTCTGTAGTTTCTTCAGTTTCAGCCTACAGTTCATAACCAACAAGTTATGGTCAGAGTCTATGTCTGCCCCTGGGTATGTCCTACACTTCAAAACCTGGTTCCGAAATCTATGTCTTACCATTATAAAATCTATCTGGTATCTCCCGGTGTCTCCTGGTCTCTTCCACGTATACAACCTTCTTTTGTGATTCTTAAACCAGGTGTTTGTTATAACTAAATTATGTTCCGTGCAAAATTCTACCAGGCGGCTTCCTCTTTCATTCCTTTTGCCCAGACCATATTCACCCACTATCTTCTCTTCCCTTCCTTGTCCTACTACCGAATTCCAGTCTCCCATAACAATTAAGTTTTCCTCTCCCTTAATTGTCTGAATAATTTCCTTTAGCTCCTCATATATTTCTTCGATCTCCTCATCATCGGCAGAGCTAGTTGGCATATAAACCTGTACTACTGTTGTCGGTGTTGGCTTCGTATCTATCTTGACAATGATAATGCGATCACTGTGCTGCTCATAGTAGTTTACCCGCATTCCTATCTTCTTATTCATTATCAGTCCTACTCCTGTGATACCCCCAACTGATTTTGTATTTATAATCCTGTACTCACCTGACCAGAAATCCTGTTCATCCTGCCACCGAACTTCACTAATCCCCACTATATCTAACTTCAACCTATCCATTTCCCTTTTTAAATTTTCTAATTTTCCTACCCGATTAAGGGATCTAACATTCCACGCTCCGACCCGTAGAATGTCAGTATTGCCTTTCCTGATGATCACATCCTCCTGAGTAGTCCCCGCCCGGAGATCCGAATGGGGGACTATTTTACCTCCGGAATGTTTTACCCGAGAGGATGCCATCATCATATGTTCATACAGTAGAGCTGCATGTCCTCGGGAAAAATAACGGCTGTAGTTTCCCCTTGCTTTCAGCCGTTCGCAGTAGCTGTGTGGCAAAGCCACATTAGCTGATGTTACAAGGCCAGCTCAGTCAATCATCCAGACTGTTGCCCCTGTAACTACTGAAAAGGCTGCTGCCCCTCTTCAGGAACCACACGTTTGTCTGGCCTCTCCACAGATACCCCTCCGCTGTGGTTGCACCTACGGCACGGCTATCTGTATCATTGAGGCACGCAAGCCACCCCACCTCGGCAATGTCTGTGGTTCATGGGAGTGGTATTAGTCCTATCGGTAAGAAAACAAAGGTCGATCTCACGTCCCTCCTAAAGTATATTCCTCCTATGAACCAAGACTATTACTAGAAGCTAGTGACCACTCGTGGCGAATAGAACAGTACAATGACAAAACTGTAATTTAATTTACTGTGACGATTTGCCACGTCTGAAGTTTTAATGGAATACAAAGTAAACTTTCTCCAGGTTACAATGTGACTAACTCACGTAAAAACTCGAATTTCAAGTTGTTCTCTGTTTCAGTGAATATCGGTGAAGTGTTTTCATCAAATTTGTATGGCAAACTAAATTGTAATTGTCATAGCATTACTGCAATGAATAAAAGATTGAGTTATTATTAAAGCTGTAATTTCAGGATGCTCTTTAAACTCAGTTTTCTCAGTTTCTGCTCCAATGAAGTTAGTCGTTTTGGCTTCTGAATGGCACACATGTTTTTAAACGTTATAGTCAGTGGTATAACAATTGACAGTAAGGAAGCACATACCAGTAAAACATATTAATCATTATTATTTATTTACTTATTCCATTTAGCTGTATGTATCTATTATGAAACATCATTGTGGATCTTGGTATAGAAACATGTTAAACACAAATTCAAGATGCACAATTCGTAAATTATAAAGTTCTTCATTCTCGTATTCAGCAACTGGAATCTCCCGTATTCCAAATAAAACTGCCAGAAGAATGAAAAGCATCACATGCACTGGAAATGTAGTTTTGTTCCAGGCATGCCTGATCTTGTTGTTGAATATGTGTTTACTGATTACGGATGAGTGCATGGATGTTTGTGCTATCGTTCCCACTGTGGAGTTCAATATCTAGGTTACAGTACAACTCGCTCCCAAAACTTTACCGATTTTCTTCCAATGCAAAAATAAGTATACACCCAAAGATTAAACGAGGCACGTTTCGCCAGGTGTATGTAATTATTCTTACTTTTATGCATTAATCTGGAAGGAGTGGAAATAAAACTAGAAGCAGGCAACATTTTGTTCCAACACTGAAGAGAGTCAGTTCTCTTGCCATTGTACTAGAATACAGCTGTTCACTTTGCCTGATTTTTGAGGGCGTTACGGATACGGTCGGAGGGCGGTTCACGTTCTTTTGTACGGGATAAAATATTTTGTCATCATGACGCGGCAAATTTCTCAGAAGAATTTTTGATTTTAACAAGAATGACCACGAAAGCCTTCGTTCTTACAAGTCTTCCTTCCATAAAAGTAATTGACTAAATCGTGTATGAATGTGAAATTCCAGACTTCTTTCATCTATTCTAAATAGTGTGTAGTTTCTGCGGATATTATAATTAAATCCAGAAGTTCAGATGCAGAATATTTAGGAACTATATATAGTCAATGAAATCAATACGATATGCAGTTACAGAATTCTCTTTTAAGTGCTTGAGCATTTAAAAGGATTCATGCTATTCAAAGACGTCAGTGGGTGCGCTCAAAGCTGTGTTAGGGGTCGTTAGCATGGTGTCCTTCCCCTTCCTGCTGTACCCTTGACACTTATGGGTGCTACCTTATGAGAATATTCGTGGACCTTGAGTGTTATTTGTACACTTGAATTTGGGTGCTACCTTATCAGTGATTTCTATGAACAGGCTTGGTAAAGGAGAACCTGCGTTATATATGTCATTCTGCTTCTTAGATTTTCAATGCCATCTTGTGTGAACAGATTGAGCGCGATGTTACACATCTGTGAAATATGAAACTGCTGACTTCCCTACTCGAACCAAAATTCCTACTATTATACTACTTCATTTTGGAGAAGTATTCATAAGGAAACTACTTGAATGTAGAAAAACAGTTAATAAGCGTACGTTTCTGCGATATTTTAATTGCTCGTTCTACGTCATGCTTACGTGAAGCCTCTTCGTACTTGATCTCTTAGAATCGGCTTATATAATTGACTTCAGTATATTTGTTGTACAAATGGGGGATTGTCTTCTGTTTTGCAGAACTGTCTGACTTGCAATTTCAGCGTTTCATTCTGTTTCTCAAAATGCTTCACTATTTTCGTATTTGAGCATCCTTCAGTTCGCAGGAAGGAAATAATTTTCAATGTAAAGCTGCTGTAGTAAAATATTATTTACTCGACATTCGGTCCGTACTTAATGTCTAGTAAAGCCGCTTAATTTATTTTGGAAAGAAAGTTTCGTTTGGAAGATAGCAAGGCCGTTTACATGTAATAAGAAAGGATTAATTTAATTTTTTCAGTTTTAAAGAGGATAAACACTCAACGATTCGAAGAAGAATAACTCGTTACGTCCCTTCCACGGAAATGTCAAGTACAGTTTTGTTTCACTTTTTTTTAATTTTAGGACGTAGAGGATATTACTGCTCCCTATACAGGTAATTGAAAAATTTTTGTTTCCTTTACCAACGCAGTTTCATCGTCAGTGGGCGTACAGAAGGAAAGATAATACTCGTACCATATAGTATGTTTTAGGCATCCGATCGCGAAAGAGAAAAGAAAAATAAATACAGAAATAAATAAAAGGGAGATAAATGTGCTTAAGTCGGCCACTTGCGAGAAGCAGGAAATCAGGTTCCATGACCCAGCTCAGCACAAAGTTTCAAATACAGCGAATTATATTCAACATCTGAAGTATAAATTTGTTAAAAGTCTCCCTTTCATTATGACTACTTAACGTGGATAGTAGAACTATTCGTTCGGACAAGAATGGAAAGGCACCATGCATATGAATGCAAAACGAAGACATGTAGTATAATGACTGAAACGACCATTCTAAAGCGAGTAGCATTAAATCATTAGTTATATACTAATGCAAGTTTATTGAGATAATCGTTGTCCCAATTTTTCACTATTCACTATTCCTTATTGAATTCCTTGCAACATTGATCCTCATGCTCCTACATATTTCGATACGGAAAAATTAAGAATTAAATATAGCATTTTGCACTTGTCAATCGAGCTAACGTTACCTAATACGCAGTCACATGTTCGATAAGGCAGCGGTTATTTTAGGGAGTACACGAGGAGTGGTCTTGCCTCTCTCTTTCTTCTGTTTCTACGAAATCGTGCGTTTGCAGAGCTCAAAAATGATTAGTTTCGAGTTACGTAGAGATCCCAACTAATTTGTGTCGTTTTCTATCAAGAAGTTTGGTGTGGTTTTCTCAAACACACATACATTTTAAGAGTATTTAAGTTTTACACAACTGAGGTCACACAGTCTCCCTATATGTACTACATCCATTTTGATGACATAATTGTGTTATTTATATTTGAGATATCTTTTACTCGTTCTTCTTTAATGGTAAATGACTTCAGTTTATATCTTCCCACGTTATCTTCAAACACATTCAACGTAAACGGAATATCATAAAATAGGAAAACTAATTGCTATTTATTTCTGTATTTCATACTGTTTCGCGTAGAGTAAGACTGCCTACTGATCTTAGAAACATAATTTCATGCTAATTAATATTGTCGCGTTGCAATGGAAGCATGCTTGACTTCGAAGGCAACTAAACACAGCACTTATACTGAAAGCACGTTTATTACGAACTCAACATACACGCAGCACTGACTGCCTCTCAGGCAGAGTGCTCTGCTATTTATACACAGACAGAATTTACCAGAAATTAGAAGCACAGTTAACATAAAAAACAAGTAGAATTTACAAGTGAACATAAGAAAGACGTAGAACCTTCTGGAATTGTTAACTACAAAGAAATTAAATTTTTGCCGGTGGGCGGGATTGAACCTGCGACCTTCAGCACCGCAGTCCGTGACGCTATCGCCTGCGCCACCCCGGCAGCCGGTGTTCGTGGTCTCTCGCGGCAATATGTATCTGCTGCAAAATAGTTATTTCAATGACCACCAACAATGGACTACAAAGAAGCTGTGTTACAGGAAACTACACTCTGGGATATTTCTTTCGGGCTAAGACGATGTATGGTCGTTCTAAAATGTCCTAGAATATGGAAGTGATAATTTGAATAATTTTCCGAGTACTCTATATGAGAATCAGGAGCAGACAAAATTGTAACATTGCAATGTAGGAGGTTTTAGTAGTACCTCACCAAGCACAATACGATTTACGATACACTGAGAATTTTGTTGGAGTGCGGATGATCAATACCTAACTTTACGTTCTTAACTCTCAGTCTGCAGACTAGTCTGATGCAATTCTCAACGCGACTTTTACCCCACACACTACCCTACAATACTAACTTAACGATTTCTTAATGCCTTACAAATGGGTCCCGTCAACATATGCCGGTCATGGTAGGTTTTCTGTACATACTTCCTAAAAAAAGAAAGTGATGCATAAGGAGGTGTTATCCAATACTATTCCGTGTACATGCATGTCACTGAAATATGAGTAAATGATTAGATTTCCACAGCTCTGAAATGTGTAGAACGCCCACCATAGTGCATTCGTGACATCACTAGCCTGTTGTTGGAAGTTTAGCCGGTCACTTGAGCGTATGTTTGACAATGAAGCAGAAGTTAACATACCACACTTAGCACGCATGATGCTCCATAAACGTGTTTTAGAGTCTATCTGACTGCATTTTGCAAAGACCGCGTCGATGGTCGTATCGCGCAGTTGACAGGTATGTAGGACATTCAAATGTCGACGTTGAAATCAACGGGTATATCTTAATGTGGTGCAGTTTCTGCCCTTCCAAAAAACATCACCCGAAGGAAGTAATGTAGCGTGGTGAACCCAACAAGACCTTGGTACTCGACTTTCAACATCATGTGAGTTCCTATACAGGTCTCGCATGTACTGCAATGTGATCCTACGGCTCCATGCTGTACGATCTGCTTTCAGATCACGTCTAGTCATGTTTGGCAGACACTAACGGCACATCTATGTCCTCCCCATGATGGCCCATCACTGTGGGACAAAATGGTATTGCATGCTTCACATGCTTCTGTAGGGACAGCTGCAACAGCTTTGAGCAGTCGTGGCTCATAGGTGGATCGGGAGGCTGTTTGGCACCATTCCGAAACGCTTAAGGGCGATAACCCGCTGATCTGGTGTCTACGTTCATCAAGTAAGTGACAGTCGCTTTGTTTCTTTGTAGTTTCTTTCACTTCCATCCACTCCTTCAAAGAACATCAGTACTGCCAGGCAGTGAACTCGTGATTTGGGACAACATTGTCAAAGGAGAAATAGCAATCTTTTACAGGGATACTTAAATTGAAAAACCATTTAGAACGCAGAAGGTTATTTTATTCAACCAGTTTCAGCCTTAGCTTAGGTCATCTTCAGAAACATCTATACAGACGATGTGACTGGTGCCGACTGCCGGCCGCGGTGGCCGAGGGGACTGAGGCGCGCCAGCACGGTCTGCACGGCCACTACGGTCGGGGGATCGAATCCCCCTTCGGGCATGGATATTTGTGCCATACTTAGTGTTAACTAGTCCATAAGTAGTTTGACCCCGTAGTTAAGTCCTATAAGCTATACAAACATTTGAACATTTTGGTGCCGACTACTCCATGGCTTCTGTGGTTGCACATAGTGGCTGCACGTTCGTAATTACTTAGTTACCGGCCGAATAAAGTAACCTTCTGCGATCTAGAATGTTTTTTTCAAGTGAACTTGTGCTTGTCGTTATTGTTGCTAATTTTTAAAAATAAAAAAAAAAAAACATGGATTTATATATTTCTGTTTCATTTATGAACTTTATTTGAGGGACGAGTTGTTTACGGTGCTGATATCTTTTGTATTTCTCCGTCTAGTAACAGTATGTCAGTGAGATAATGATTGTATGTAGATAATCTGTTGCAAGTAATGAAGTTGAAACAAAACATATATAATTTTACGGTCTCAGAAATGCCCGAAGTCTCACTTGATGAATTTTTACGTACAAGAAATTGTGTATTACTCCTCTTAACTGTCGGCGAATACCCACATAATTTACTATTTTGTTTCAAATGAAGTAAGATACCCCTGTAATCAAAATAAGGAAACAAATTATTAATAAAGACAATGTGTCCTTGAGTGATTGCTGCACGAAAATTCGGTGTTACAAAGTGTAATGTTTACAGACGTTCACCTTTAAAAAAAAAATGAATATACGTGTGTAATCGATTACTTCATTGCGGTTTTTCAATGCCGTTGAATCAGATTACGTGTAAATCTTATTTTAGAAATGAAAATAGTTCGGAGATTAAGTAAGATTTAAGTTTCGCTAACAAGAAGGAAGGAAGAAAGGATGGAAGGCTTATTCTATCCACGACATTGCTCGTCCACATACGGCTTCTGGGAATTTATTTTATTTTTATTTATTTTTTTATTCTTAAATAATCAGGGAATACAGTTCTGATGTTGCTACCAGCTTTTGTTGTACCTCAGGAAATTCCTGTCCTCTGGTCATAGTTTTAATAACGCCGAAGAACAGACAATTGTCAACACTAGATCCTTTCACAGACGGCAGACTTTTACGACAGAGGAATACAAACGTAGATCCATCCACATCCATACCTCGCATGCCAGCCCACTGTGTGTAGTGCAGTATGCTTTGAGTTCCATTGTGATGTCCACCTCCTATTCCAGTCGCTGTGGTTCGCGGAAAAAGCGATTGCCGGTGTGCCTGTTTTCACGAGATATTCGTAGGAGGAAGCAATATGTGAAAAGTACGAACTTGAAAGTTGAAAGAATCCCATACCGGTATTCAATATGGCTTTCTTGCAAATTCTGCCACTGTACTTTGCTGATCATCACTGTGACAACTTTGCTCATACTAAATGAGCTTGTAATGACGCATGCTGCGCTCCGGAATAGTTTCTCTTCCAGAAATAAGTGTTTAGTTATTTTTCTGACTACTTCAAAAAATTGCAAATACGTTGCCGTGGGCCTGCCCATGATCTTAATTATTATTTACGTATGGTATATGGTAGCTGCACGTATACAACTATAAACAGAACACTGAAAAACAAAATACGTACACATATGGAACAAGGGTTCAATACGCGTGACGAAACATTGCAATATGTACTCTACCTGTTTAAAGTATTTCCTGTAGCTACGTTTCCTTCGTTTAAAAAAAAATTAAAAAAAAGAAAACTTACCTCTTTTCAACTATAGTTCCACACAACGGTGGTCGTCAGTCCCTAGACCTACGAATTACTTAAACTACCCTATGCCAATGACAATAAACGCACACCTACGTCCAAGGAAGGACTCGAATCTCCGACGGGGAGCAGCCGCGCACTCCGCCGCAAGGCGCCTTAGAGTGTAAGCTCATTTCCGTGCGGCAAACATATTCTGTGATTGCGTCTCGTAGATGATACTGCAGAGTATCCCATGTAGATGTAGATGTTAAGGAAGAAGGCGTATATAATGAGCAGCTAGCACAGCAAGGGCAGCCAATCATCGGAGGGCCATCCAGCGACGTATAACCTACAGTGTAGCCTTCTGCAGTAGGCGATGCCGGCATCAATACTGTGCAGGTGTCATAGTACTGACGTCACGAGGGACGCAGCAGCGGTGACGGCTACCACTGGCGAGAGGAATCTTGATGGATAGTAGGACCTCGAGTAGGACTAGAGCATTCTCAGCCAAGTAACACACCTTCAGTAACGTAATGGAGTTTTCTGTTAGTCAGAGGAACAGATGCTGTCGGTGACTGTCTCCGAGTTGTCACTTATAATATTCTTTTTGTAAAGTAGGATCATACACGATTATCTAGCATGTCTCCTTATAGCTGCCAGTCAGCTAGTTAGGTCTCTATGAGGTTCACTCCAAAAGAAATGCATACTATTTTATTTTTTTAATACAGTTTTCATTCTGCCTGTTTGAACGTTTTACAGTGTGTAGATACATCCTTCCCGCTTGTTTTCAAACTTAGTTCAACCTGTTTCCGTGAGTGGCGCCGTCACAGCATGTCTTCAAGGTGGCCGCTGCACTTGACGTTCGTCAGAAGCAACATTCTGTCATTGAATTCCAGAGACAGTGGGAAACATCCACAAGAGGTTGAAAAAGGTGTGTGGAGATGCTGCTGTCGATCTCAGTACAGTTACGCGATGAAAGCTTGCACGGCAATTTTGAGGAACGTCCTCGCAGCAGCAGGCCTCGTACTGCACACACTCCAGACAATGTGCAGAGAGTTGACGAATCGGTGGCTGCTGACAGACGCATCTCAGTGAACCAGTGAACGAATTGTCACGCTACATTTGGATAGGGAAAGTAACTGTTTGCAGAATATTGAAAATATTGGCGTTAAAAAAGGCTTGTCCAGTTAGAAGCGATCATAAAACTCGGACGGACAACAATGAAACACCCGCCTTACAGTCATGACCTGCTCCATGTTACTATCATCTCTTTGAGAAACCAAAGACTCTCTTCGTGGAGCAAGGTTTGAAGATGATGACTCCCTTGTGCACACAGCCAAACAGTTGCTCCAACGTGTTGGTCCAGATTTTACCGCGCGGGTATAAAGACGCTGGTTCCAAGATAGCGTAAGGCAGTTGAGAGGGATGGGGATTATGTGAAGATATGAAAATATTGTTCCTACACACTGTAAAAGTTACAAGCATTTAGAATTAAAAATGTATTTTTTTTTAATAGTGTGCATTTCTTTTGGTGTGACCCTCGTTCTAGAGCATTCTTCGCAGAACTAATGTGAAGTCCACTCTGTGTGTGTCGTGGATCAGAATGATAGGGTAAAGCAAGTTTTGAGAGAACTATGATGTAGCCTCTCCTTATAACTCTGGAAGTTAATAAATCAATTCGTTAAATCTCCTATTTGATCATGAACAACCAACAACCCTTCTTCTCTCCTTTCAGATCACCTCTATCTCCCTCTCACTCCACTGACAGGTAATTAGTAGGTATGGGACTGTGAGGCGTAGCGACTCGAGCGCACCGAGAATTTCTCGAGCAGCTGGCGCTCGAGCAGTTCTCGAGAAGCTCTCGAGAAGCGGCGCGTGCCTCTGTGCCGCGGCGGTTGACTGGGGCAGCGCCGGCCGCGGTGGCCGAACTCTCTGCGGCGCGCCAGGCACGGCCACTGCGGTGGGGGGTTCGAATCCCCCCTCGGGCTTGAATATTTGTGCTGTTCTTAGTGTTAGCTACTTCGTAAGTAGTTTGTAAGTTTAGGGACTGTTGACCCCGTAGTTAAGTCCCATAGACTATACAAACATTTGAACATTAGTCCCTGAATTTACAAACTACTTGTGAACTAACTAAGGACGGCACAAATATCCATGCCCGAGGGGGGATTCGAACCCCCGACCGTAATGGCCGTGCAGACCGTGACTGTAGTGCCTCAGTCCCCTCGGCCACCGCGGCCGGCACGTAACACTGGCTAATACTGTAAGCTCTGCCGAATTTTTTTCTACAATTATTAAATGTATGTAAGGACTTTTTCGGTGTAGAATGTTGTAGCATTTTTCTCTCATGTAAGTATAAATACATGCTGAAAGCTTATTGGTTTTTGGTAACAATGAAGTTCCTGTTTCGTGTAAGATAAGTGTTTTAATAACAATCCTATGACAGGAGTGTAATATAATAATAATAGGCCGTCTTCAGTCACAATAATTTTATTGTTGTTTATTGTCCGATGCGTTTCGGAGCTATACCTCCATTTTCGAGAACTTTATTACTGTATTTTTGTGTTACAAAAATGTTTGTATAGCTTATGGGACTTAACTACGGGGTCATCAGTCCCTAAACTTACAAACTACGTATGAACTAGCTAACACTAAGGACGGTACAAATATCCATGCCGAGGGGGATTCGAACCCCCCGACCGTAGTGGCCGTGCAGAACGTCACTGGAGCGCCTCAGTCCCCTCGACCACCGCGGCCGGCTTTGTGTTACATCTGCTTCAGTTTTTCACGTATCGGTAGAAGAACGACATAGTTGTTAGTTTTTTTTAGAGAAAGTTGCGGCAGCCGTTAATGCAAAGATCTTATGATAAACATAGAGTGAAGTATTGTGAATTGTTACCTGCATTTGTCGAGATGAAATTATCTCCTACATTGGTGAAATAAACAATAGAAACAATAAAATTGTGACTGATGATTATTATTATAGTTATTACTATTGTTATTACTAGCTTAAACCCGCAGCTCCGCTCGCGTGTTGGTTGACTATGATAGATAAGCTATCTTTTAGTAGTGTGCTATGAGACTGATTTTGAAGGATTAAATGAAATGCAATATCTTCTTTAGAAACAAACATTTCAATGAGCATTCAAATAAAAAAATAAAATTATGTGAAGTGCTTAATGATTCACGATAAATAATCATACATTGTTCCTTATATCCTGTGTTGCAATATCTCAACATGTATGGTGAGAGTAATGCCCAAATTCATTTTAATTTTATTTTAGGGCATTCTGGTAAATTACGTTATTTTTAGTATCGTTTGGAGCGTAAATGTAGAGATTTTCTGGGTTGCCCACCCTTAAGCAAGCGACGTATAATTAACCATGTGAAAACCATGAGGGCTGTAACTGGATTTTTTATGGGACTTCTTTTCTAGTGCTTTATTTATTCTTACATTTCCTTATTCGTATGCTTATCCTTACAGAGAAAAAGCTGAAGACATTGTAGCACGCATAGATCAAAGATATGCTATGTGGCATCGCATTTCGCTTTATGTTACCTCCTTGCTATAGATTTGCAAACGTCATCGCTGGCCTTCAGTACGAATTTTTTTTAATAATTTGACAACTTTCAACCACCATATCTTCCACCCTCTTATAGCTATCGGCATGGAACAGCTATGATGTACAACGGGAGACTTCGGACAACTGTTACACACAGACCATTCTTTTGCGAACGCTGCAGAGCGAAATATTAACACACGTAGAATTTTATGTACGCCGATAACTTTCCATTCCAGCATACTCCACCCTTTTATTATTATAAATCCTCAAGCAACAATGCAACCAATAAAACCATTTTCAAAGAGTAAATATAATTTTCAAAGTGTAATTGTTCCACATTTCGCGTTAAAAAAAGGTAAAGCAGTCAACAATCCGAAGATTGGTTTGAACACCCAGTGCTTTACTAGGCATGGTCCCTGTGTGAGGTGGTATGCCGTTGCCTTCCTCCGACCTGACTTACCCAGCCAGTAATAAGGGGACCTACAGTTTAACGTGGGTTCCGAACCACGGTGCTACTCGGTATTTTTCACTTGAGCAATACTGCCAGAGGGGAAAAAAGTGGAGCCGGCCGCGGTGGCCGAGGTGACTGAGGCGCTCCAGTCACGGTCAGCACGGCCACTACGGTCGGGGGTTCGAATCCCCCCTCGGGCATGGATATTTGTGCCGTCTTAGTTCGTAAGTAGTTCATAAGTAGTTTGTAAGTTTAGGGACTGATAACCCCGTAGTTAAGTCCCATAAGCTTAACAAACATTTGAACATTTTTTTTTTTTAAAAAAGTGGAAAGTGACAGATAAAAATCCTAGGATATGGCGGGGATCGAACCCGCGACCTTTGGATTTCTAGTCTGGCACTCTACCACTGTGCAACCGAGCCGCACCTTCTTCAAATTACTACATCTATTATATCGCTATAAAACCGTGCCTAAAACCTCCCTCAGGTATAAATTAGTAACTGTACAAATATTTAGGTCTCTGCGTCTTCTCGTTCGGACGTCATAAGCGTATACCGAACAGGCATTCACATTAATATATACAGGGTGTCCCAGCTATCTTGTCCACCCAAAATATCTCTGGAACAATAACAGCTATTGGAAAACGACTTTCACCGGTATCAATGTACGGCTGGGGCCCATGAATTACATATTTTGAAACATTCTAAAACGAAAGCAAATGTGTTTATTAACACAAACTTACGTTTTTTTTAAATGAACACGTTTTTTCTTCAGCAATCCATAGCATGACTAATCACATAAACAATAGCGTTGATTGCATCGCAATATTCCATTTACATACCGGGGGGCGAAGTTGTTCGCGTCCGGAAGCAATCCTCAAAGCTCCACGTGCCCCCTGGGTGGTTCTAAACGGACAACAATCTTTGGTAGCTGGTCCTGTCACCACGGTGATCTCCCAGCTATGTCAGCTACCAAAAGAATCCAGAATGGCTCTTGTCAGGGGCAACAAGATTGTCAACAAAACGATCTGAACAGAGCAATAGGTCCAGTACTAAACGTGTGCCATTTGAATATTGAGGGGATAAGAGGGTCAAAATGTGACTTCCTCAGTAAAAATCTTCTGAGTAACAATATTGACGTCCTTGCTCTACAAGAAACCCATACAGAAGATCTTGAAAGTTGTTCAAGAGGCAATATCCATGGCTACAGACTTGTGGGAGAGATAGGCCATAGAACATATGGCGTGGCTACATACGCTAGACAGGACTTGGTTGATGTATCTATAATTCATGAAAGCTGTGACGATGACATATTTGTTTTGGCAGTGAAAGTGTCTGGAACTACCATAGTTAATGTCTACAAGCCTCCCAACATCCAGTGGCAAGATACGGTTCTCCCAGTTTTCGAACACCCTTCCCTGTATGTCGGCGATTTCAACAGCCACAGTAGCCATTGGGGGTACTCGTCTGATAATGAAAATGGAATAGCCTTAGCTGAATGGGCTGCAAATAATAATCTTTCCTTGGTTTTTTTAACGCAAAAGACTCCAGCACATTTTTCTCAGCCCGCTGGAAGCGTGGATATTCACCTGATCTGTGTTTTTCTTCCTGTGATCAGACATTAAGATCTCTATCAGTTACAAGAAAGGTACTTGGCACATTCTCACGGTCGCAGCATAGGCCAGTGTTGATATCAGTTGGAATTAAGATCCCCCTAATAAGATCTTTTCCGAGACCCACGTGGAATTTTAATAAAGCAGACTGGGAGGCATTTACTTCCAAATTAGAGGATAACATTAGATTCATTCCTCCTACAATAGAAAATTATGACAGATTCGCTGGACTCCTTACAGCTATAGCTAAAGCCTGTATACCTCGAGGCTACAGAAAGACATATATTCCAGGATGGAGCAACGAGAGTGAAGACCTGTATAACGAATTAATCAGCACTGAAGATTCAAACACTGCCGACATCCTACTGAACTCCCTTGATAATGCCAGAAGAGAGAAATGGGTGAAAAAAGTTCAGAGCTTAGATTTCACCCACAGCAGCAGAAAGGCTTGGTCACTTCTGAGGAAATTGTCTACCAGTGTATCCGAGAAAAAACTGCCTCCCACACACCCTGATCCTTCCGACATAGCCAAACGAATCGTAGCACTATCCAAGTCAAAACGGCAACAGTCTGACAGATCAATATCCTATGAACTAAATGAAATTAAGAAATACCAGCAGGCTCCCCTGGAAGTATCAAAACATTTTTGCTTAGACGAACTGCATGTGGCTATCTCTGATGTCAAGACTGGGAAAGCTGCCAGTATAGATGATATTTTCCCAGAATTTATTAAACATGCTGGACTCAAGACCCGATTGTGGCTTCTGAATTTATTCAATAACATTCTTAAAGACAGCTCTCTGCCAAAAGCTTTTAAGAGATCTAAAGTAATAGCTGTCTTGAAGCCTGGTAAACCAGCCGAACGTGCAGATAGCTACCGCCCAATTGCACTTCTCAGTGTATGTTACAAGCTGCTCCAGAGACTCGTCTACAATCGTATTGTTCCCATTCTCACTGCTAGTATCCCTGTTTCTGGTTTCAAACAAGGCCGTAATTGCTGTGACCAGGTCCTAGCACTGACATCTTTCATTGAGACTGGTTTCGAAAAGAAGTGTACCACTTCCGTTGCTTTTCTGGATCTCCCGGCAGCTTATGATACCGTGTGGAAGAAGGGCCTCCTAGTGAAGCTTTACAATCTCATTCCTTGTCCTACTTTATTGCGACTTGTGAACTCAATGCTAAGTGGCCGTCTGATCAAGATCTATCTCGGCAACACAGAAAGTGGGTTTAGACAGCTTCAAGATGGCCTCCCCCAGGGTTCGGTTCTTGCTCCCATTCTTTTTAATGTTTACACCGCTGATATTCCAGCTACGCAATCTAGAAAATTCATTTATGCCGATGATATTGCCATAGCGTCACAACACAGAGACATCCATGTGACGGAAACTACTTTAACATATGACCTAACTCTCCTCAGAAATTACTTCGCAATGTGGAAACTAAAGCCAAACCCAAATAAAACGGAAGTAGCTTGTTTCCATCTCAATAATAGAATGACCGACTATAAACTTAATATCTCGTTTGATGGTGTTCAACTTGAACATAATGAACATCCAAAATACCTAGGAGTCATCTTGGATAGATCTCTTACTTTTAAGTACCTCCTTCATAAAACCGCAGACAAAGTTAAAACTGTTGTTGTTGTGGTCTTCAGTCCGGAGACTGGTTTGATGCAGCTCTCCACAATACCCTATCCTGAGCAAGCCTCTTCATCTCCACATAAGAACGGCAACCTACATCTGTCTGAATCTGCTTACTGTATCCATCTCTTGGTCTTCCTCTGCGATTTTTACCCCACACACTTCCCTCTAATGCTAAATTCACAATTCCTTGATGTCTAAGAATGTGTCCCACCAATCTATCCCTTCTTTTAGTCAAGGTATGCCAGAAATTTCTTTTCTCCCCAATTCTGTTAAGTACCTCCACATTAGTTACGCAATCCACCCACCTAATCTTCAACATTCTTCTGTAGCACCATATTTCGAAAGCCTCAATCCTCTTCCTGTCCGCACTGTTTATCGTCCATGTCTCATGCGCATACAAGGCAACACTCCATACAAATGCCCTCAGAAAGGACTTCCTTAGGCTTAAATCAATGTTCGATGTTAATAAATTTCTCTTTTTCAAAAACGCTTTTCTACCCATTGCCATTCTGCATTTTATATCCTCTGTACTGCGACCATCATTTGTTATTTTACTGCCCAAGTAACAAAACTCATCTACCTCCTTTATTGCTCCGTTTCCCAATCTAATTCCTTCAGCATCACCTGATTTTCTTACACTGCACTCCATTACCCTAGTTTTGCTCTTGTTAATGTTCATCTTATATGCACCTTTCAGCACACTGTCCATTCCGTTCAATTGCTCTTCCAGGTCCTTTGCTGTATCTGCCAGAATTACTATGTCGTCGGCAAAACGCAATGTTTTTAATTCTTCCCCCTGAACTTTTATTCCTTCACCAAATTTCTCCTTGCTTTCCTTTATAGCTTGTTCAATGTACAAATTGAATAACATTGGAAAAGGCTACAACCCTGTCTCACTCCCTTCCCAACCACTGCATCCCTTTCATGCCCTTCAACTCTGACAACCGCTGTCTGGTTTTTGTACAAGTTGTAAATAACCTTACGCTCCCTATATTTTACTCCTGCTTGCTTCAGAACTTGGAAGAGTTTATTCCAATCAACATTGTCAAAAGCCTTCTCCAAATCTACAAAAGCTAGAAATGTAGGTTTGCCTTTTCTTAATCTATCTTCTAGGATAAGCCGTAAAGTGAGTATTGCCTCCCGAGTTCCTACATTTCTCCTGAACCCAAACTGATCTTCCCCGAGGTCGGCTTCTACCAGTTTTTCCATCCTTCTGTATATAATTCGTGTTAATATTTTGCAACCATGACTTATTAAACTGATGTAGTTTTCAAACCTGTCTGCACCTGCTTTCTTTGGAATGGGGATTATAACATTTTTCTTAAAGTCTGAGGGTACTTCTCCTGTCTCATACATCTTACACACCAGGTGAAACAGGTTTGTCATGGCTGGTTCTCCCAGAGACTTCAGTAGCTCTGAGGGAATATCATCTACTCCAGGGGCCTTGTTTCGACTTAGGTCTTTCAGGGCTCTGTCAGATTCTTCTCTCAGTACAGTATCTCCTATTTCATCTTCATCTTCATCTACTAGATCATTTCCTTTGTAGAGCCGAATATATACTCTTTCCACCTTTCAGCTTTCCCTTCATTGCTGAGAACTGGTTTTCCATCTATGTCCTTGATATTCATAGAGCTGTTTTTCTTATCTCCAAATGTTTCTTTTATTTTCCTGTAGGCTGTATCTATTTTTCCCCTATTTATAAATTCTTCTACGTCCTATCATTTGCCTTCTAGCCACTCCTGCTTAGCCATTTTGCACTTCCTGTCAATCTCATTTCTTAGTCGTCTGTACTCCATTTTGCCTGTTTCATTTACTGCATTTTTATATTTTCTCCTTTCCTTTAAATTTAGTATCTCCTGTAATATCCAAGGATTTTTTGAAGGTCTTTCCTTCCTACCTATTTTGTCCTCTGCTACCTTCACTATTTCATCTCTCAATTTTACCCATTCCTCCTCTACTGTTTTACTTTCCCTTGTTTCTGTCAATTGTTGCCTAAAGCTCCCTCTGAAATTCTTAAGAACCTCAGGTTCCTTCAATTTATCCAGGTCCCATCTCCTTATTTTCCTACCTTTTTGTAATTTCTTCAGTTTCAGCCTACAGTTCATAACCAACAAGTTATGGTCAGAGTCTATATCTGCCCCTGGGTATGTCTTACACTGTAAAACCTGGTTCCGAAATCTATGTCTTACCATTATAAAATCTATCTGGTATCTCCCGGTGTCTCCTGGTCTCTTCCACGTATACAACCTTCTTTTGTGATTCTTGAACCAGGTGTTTGTTATAACTAAATTATGTTCCGTGCAAAATTCTACCAGGCGGCTTCCTCTTTCATTCCTTTTGCCCAGACCATATTTACCTACTATTCTCCCTTCCCTTCCTTGTCCTGCTACCGAATTCCAGTCTCCCATAACAATTAAGTTTTCCTCTCCCTTAATTGTCTGAATAATTTCCTTTAGCTCCTCATATATTTCTTCGATTTCCTCATCATCGGCAGAGCTAGTTGGCATATAAACCTGTACTACTGTTGTCGGTGTTGGCTTCGTATCTATCTTGACAATGATAATGCGATCACTGTGCTGGTCATAGTAGTTTACCCGCATTCCTATTTTCTTATTCATTATCAATCCTACTCCTGTGATACCCCCAATAGATTTTGTATTTATAATCCTGTACTCACCTGACCAGAAATCCTGTTCATCCTGCCACCGAACTTCACTAATCCCCACTATATCTAACTTCAACCTATGCGTTTCCCTTTTTAAATTTTCTAATTTTCCTACTCTATTAAGGGATCTAACATTCCACGCTGCGACCCATAGAATGCCAGTGTTGTCTTTCCTGATGATCACATCCTCCTGAGTAGTCCCCGCCCGGAGATCCGAATGGGGGACTATTTTACCTCCGGAATATTTTACCCGAGAGAATATGTTCATACAGTAGAGCTGCATGTCCTCGGGAAAGGTAACGGCTGTAGTTTCCCCTTGCTTTCAGCCGTTCGCAGTAGCTGTGTGGCAAAGCCACATTAGCTGATGTTACAAGGCCAGCTCAGTCAATCATTCAGACTGTTGCCCCTGTAACTACTGAAAAGGCTGCTGCCCCTCTTCAGGAACCACACGTTTGTCTGGCCTCTCCACAGATACCCCTCCGCTGTGGTTGCACCTACGGTACGTCTATCTGTATCGTTGAGGCACGCAAGCCACCCCACCTCGGCAATGTCTGTGGTTCATGGGAGTGGAAGTTAAATCTAGGAATAACATATTAAAGCACTTAGCAGGACTATCTTGGGGAGCCAGTGCTAAGGTTTTGCATACAACAGCTTTGTCCCTAGTTTACTCTGCAGCTGAATACTGTTCTCCTGTCTGGCTCAACAGTGCTCATGTGAGAGACATTGATGTACAATTAAATAGAGCAATGAGATTGATCAGTGGCACTCTGATGGCTATACCACTTCAATGGCTCCCAATATTATGGAACATCGTTCCCCCAGATCTAAGACGGAAGGAAGCCTTAATAAGAGAGTATTATAAGATCTTGTCCACTCCTGAGCTTCCTATCCTGCAAGACCTTCCACCACCGGTAAGCCGGCTGAAATCACATAAACCACCTCTTAAAACAGCTGTGCAACTACATGAGAGTGGCTTCTCGCCTAAATCAAACTGGGCAAGAATTTGGGATTCGTTTAATGGAAAAAACAGCATCTGGATAGACGATCCCTCTAAGCAGCTCCAAGGAATGGACCTTCCCAGGAGAGAATGGTCTTTGATCAACCGTTTCCGAACTGGTGTTGGTCGCTGTAACTATTGGAAATTCAAATGGGGACAGACAGATGCCCAGTCATGTGACTGTGGAGCAGACATACAAACGATGACCCACATAATTACTAATTGCCCATTACGATCATTCTCAGGAGGGATGACCGAACTCCATATAGTCAGTCAGGAAGCTGTCCAGTGGTTAAAGGAGTTGGACTTGGCTCTGTGACAGAGATATGTTTTATCTTATTAATTAGACACTAGTATATCTTACTAAAGTATTATATGTAGCTGACATTATACCATACGATATATATATTTATTATTATTTTTTTTTAATTTGTTTTTTTCTGTTCCATACGACCCACTTCGGGAGTAAGACTCCATGGTCATGGAACAAGTCAATACATTGTTACACAAGAATGGTAATAGAAAAATTTTAAGTAGTCGTTTGCACACGACAATCTTAAGACAAAATGAAAAGAATCAATAAAGAAAAAATGAATTAGCTTAATTGTTTAACTTTTCTAGGAGTTCCTCGACAGAATAAAAGGAGTGAGCCACGAGGTAACTCTTCAATTTAGATTTGAAAGTATGTGGATTAGTGCTAAGATTCTTAAGTTCTTGTGGCAGCTTATTGAAAATGGATGCCGCAGAATACAGCACCCCTTTCTGCACAAGTGTTAAGGTGGTGTGGTGCAAATGTAGATTAGACATCTGTCTAGTATTCACCGAGTGAAAGCTACTAACTAGTGGGAATAAGCTGATATTATTAACAACAAACGACATTAAAGAAAAAACGTATTGTGACGCCAGAGTCAAAATTCCCTGACTACTGAAAAGGGGTCGACATGGCGTTCGCGAACTTACACCAGATATTGCTCGAACCGCCCGTTTTTGAGCCAGAAATATCCTTTTTGCATCAGGCGAGTTACCCCAAAAAACAATGCCGTACGTCATAAGTGAGTGAAAGTAAGCGAAATAGACTACTTTTCGTGTTGAAAATCACTTATCTCAGATATTGTTCTAATAGTAAATAAAGCAGAATTTAGTTTTGGAACAAGATCCTGAACATGGGCTTTCCATGACAGCTTACTGTCTATATGAACACCTAGAAATTTGAACTGTTCAGTCTTATCACATGCCCATTATGTGTAATCATAATGTCAGATTTCGTCAAATTATGTGTTAGAAATTGTAAAAACTGAGTTTTACTGTGATTTAACATCAACTTGTTTTCTATTAGCCATGAACTTATCTCTTGAACTGCATTATTTGATACTGTGTCAATATTACGAGCAACATCCTTCACTACCAAGCTGGTATCATCAGCAAACAAAAATATTTTACAATCACCTGTTATACTCGAAGGCATATCATTTATATAAATAAGAAACAGCAATGGTCCCAAAACAGACCCCTGGGGCACCCCATACTTAATTGTGCCCCATTGGGATTGCACGTCATATCCATTTTCTACACTGCGGAGAATTACCCCGAGATATTGCGACGCGGACGCTTGGAAAATCCGAAATGCGCTGCTAGCGCTCGTGCTGAGGCTCAGGCGTGAACCCCATGCTGCCCGTAATCGCGATGTGATTGACATGCGTAATCGCACTTCCATTCTTACCAAGAGGTCCAGAACGATTAATACGGTCTGCTGCTATCCTGCATTAAAGTCGTACATTCCAGCAGGAATTTTTCCCATAGGCTAGGGGTGATGCTGTTCTGTAACATATCTGTGTACCGCAACGTTAGTCACAAAGTTAACTTCGCTTATCATTAATCCGTTACTAAAAAGGTAATGCCATTCAACGTTAATACTTTACTTTACTGTATATCTAGCACAAGTTACAGTGAATCATTCATTCATAATAGTAAAATTCATGTTGATGGTGTTAATGAAACGAGCAAGTTGATTAAAGGTTTTACCGTTGTTTAGGTAAAATTGTTTTGATTTGGGAAGTTCAGGTAAGACATAGAAGATGAATGTAAATATGTTTAACCAATTCCTTTTATTATCACATAATTATCAATGTTATGTTTATCTAATGCGTTACATGACAAATTGTTTCAAGGAAATGTTTCTGAACATCACTGGGTAGAATGGCCCTTTGTAGAAACTTGCACTGTGATACCAGCACTACATACTAAAGATAGCGTTCACATATCATGCTCAAAGTGATAACCATTGGCTTGCATACATAGGGTCACTCTGCGGATGAAGGAAGCCCTACTTCGTGCTACTGTTTCCTCTTTGATGGCTGTACAAGCATCAATAATGCGTTGCTTCATGTCCTCTGGTGTTGTTGGTTCGGTAAACCTTATTTTGGGTATGCAGGATAAATAAGACAACCTGACTAGTGTATGCCGATCGGTATTGGTTCACATTGTGTACGTAGACACATAAAAAGTGCAAGAGGGAAACCATTATGTGCTTATGAGAGTTGATGGCAGCAGACCATATTATTCGTTTCGGACCTCTGCATAAGTATGGAAGTGCGATCACGCATGCCAGTCACATCGCGATTACGGGCAGCATGGGGTTCACGCCTGAGCCTCATGACGTGCGCTAGCAACGTATTCGGGGTTTTTCAAGCGTCAATTTGTGGTCGCAATATCTCGGGATGTAATTGGAATATTGCGATGCAATCAACGTCATTGTGTACGTGATTTGTCATTCTATGGATTGCTGAAGAAAAAATATTGGGTGTCCAGTTAAAAAACATAAGTTTGGGATAAAAAAACACATTTGCTTTCGTTTTAGAATGTTTCCAAATACGTACATTCATGGGCCCCAGCCTTCCATTGATATCGGTGAAAGCCGTTTTCCAATAGCTGTTGCTGTTCCAGAGATATTTTGGGTGGACAAGATAGCTGGGACAACATATATATATATATATATATATATATATATATATATATATATATATATATTATTAAACCGTGCCTAAAGCCTTCCCCAGGTAGACATTAGTAACTGTAAAAATTATCAGCTCTTTATGTTTTGTGGTTCAGACGTGATAAACGTACACGTCATAAACGAATACGCTGCTATACATTCACATGTACAGATATAGATTATATACCCCTAACCTAAACGGTACAGCCACAGACAGCCCACGGTGAAACGTCGATTAATAATAATTTAATAATCTTATGATGGTTTTTGTCTTATGTGACATATTCTAGCACTATTACTAATAATGGAAATAATTCAGTTTCTTCCTTACACGTACGGAAGACGATTACGACTGCACTGTCGCAATGTTTCGTCGTAGTACAGCTCTGTCGACAACTTCTCGAGAGTACTCGAGAATTTCTCGAGAAATTGCCTTAGCGTCGCGCGTTTCTATCCGTTACTGTCGCCATTGTTCCAAAACTAGGAACACGACACATCGTCCCTACTGAAGCAGCAAAGACAGGTGTCGTTGGCAGGCAGTCGCGCTGCCAGCCACCCCGCCCTAACCCAACACCACCTAGAAGACAAAGCCTTACAACAGGCCGTACCTACGTCACACGTAGGCCGCGGCCGCCATCTGACTGGCCGACTACTGCGCGGCGGTGGGCGTGTCCCAGTGGCCAGCCAGTGAGGTGGCGGCCGCGGCCTGTAAGTGTGACGTAGCCACGACCTGTTGTAAGGCCTTGTCTCTAGATGGTGTTGCCTAACCTCGGCCAGTGCACATTACGGTAGCCGGCCGCAGCTGCAGGGCTGCACGCGCGCGCACTGTGCGCATGGGCCGGTGCGGCGAGCCTCCAGCAGCCGCGCCATTACCCCGACCACGAGCGCCCCACCTCGTATGCTGCCAGGGTACCTCATAGTCGTACAGCACCAGCAGCGAACACCACATCCGACAATTCTCCACTCCACTGCCGCTTCCAGTTTGTCTACATACGCTTGGCGTCGTTTATTGTCAGACTAACACGTGGATGCACATCTCGAGTGCTCAGGATGAAACAGTGTTATTTTGAGTTTCCAGTCTCTTCTTTATACGAGGCGCGTCCAGAAAGTAAGTTCCGTTTGGTTATTTAAAACGAACAGCTACAGATACAGAAAAAAATATTGATTGTACAAAGATCTACAATTGTTAAATTACTTTTCTACATAGCAACCGAAATTTTGTAGGCAATTTTCATAGCAAGGCACAAGGCTTTGTGTGCCTTTGTCATATAATATTGCCGCCTGTGTATTCAACCATGTGGTAACATGTTCTTTCAGCTTGTCAACATCGTTGAAGTGTTGTCCACCAAGGACAGATTTTAGGTGTAAGAAGAGGATTACTGTCAAAAAAAAAATTTTTTTTTTTCACGATAATGCCTGACCTCACACACCGAATGTGACCAAACAATTCTTACGAAAATTTCAATGGGACCTGTTTGATCATCCTCCATACAGCTCGGATCTCTCTCCTACCGACTTTCATCTCTTCAAAAAATGTTCAAATGTTTTTTAAGCTTATGACTACGGGATTATCAGTCCATAAACTTACAAACCACTTATGAACTACCTACGAACTAGGACGGCACAAATATCCATGCCCGAGAGGGTATTCGAACCCCCGACCGTAGTGGCCGTGCAGACCATGACTGGAGCGCCTCAGTCCCCTCGTCCACCGCGGCCGGCTTTCATCTCTTCTTACACCTAAAATCTGACCTTGGTGGTCAACACTTCAACGATGATAAAGAGCTGTTGCCACATGGTTGAATACACAGGCGGCAACCTTCTGTGAAGGATGCATACAAAAAGTTGCGGCACGCTATGACAAGTGCGTACAAAATTTCGGCAGTTATGTCGAAAAGTAGTTTAAGAGTTGTAGAATTTTGTGCAATAAAATTTTCTTCTGTATCTGTGCACAATTTCATTTTATTACCAAACGGAACTTACTTTCTGGACGCGCCTCGTACATAGTGTCCATGTGCGAGTTTGCATTGGATAAAAATCTATAGTTCGCGGCGGATTAGCCGTGCGTACTGGAGCGCCGTGATGCGGTGCGCGCGGCCGTCCGTCGCCGGGGGTTCGACTCTCCCCTCGGACATAGGTGTTCGTGAAAAAGTATATTGCACAAAAGCGTGTAATCAAAATAATTGCTGTAGCCAACAAGATCATCCTGCAGACATTTATTTAAGGATCTAGGGATCTTCACTGTAGCTTCAAAAAATATATATATTCACTTAAGAAACTTGTTATTAACAATCCGACCCAATTCAAAAGTAGTAACAGTGTCCATAGTTACAACACTACGTCAAGGTGTGATAAACACTATTCAAGGTTTGCCACAGAAATGGGTAAATTAAACTTCCTCAAAAGTCTTCGGTCACTTACCAAGTAGCATCAAAAGTCTGACAAATAGGCAACTATTATTCAAAAAGAAATTTAAAGAAATTCTGAATTTCAACACATAACTGACACGTTCTACAGAAATGCGAAATGTATTTATGATCCGTGAGACAAGTATTAATCTAATCTAATCAAGAAGAGTCACTTAATGTTTTCAACATTCTGTTCCTCTAGATCGAAGCACTTTTGAAGGCGCTGAATCTAATCCTGAAACACTGCTAGAAGGATTTCCACAGAAATGCTGCCAAACACTTCTTCAATGCGTTGCTGGAGACGGACTCTGTTTCTTATTTTCTCTGCATTTTCAATTTGCTTTAAATGGCCCCACAGATGAAACTCAAGTGTTGCGAGATGAGGTGATCTGGGTGGCCATTCCACAGAACAACGTCGGGCAGGTAAGTGACCAGAAATTTACCTCCTAATGGACTGCTTCCTTAGTGATGGAACCCCATGCTGTTGAAATAAAACACTTCTTCTTCCAGCATTTTAAGTCGATCGCGGTGGCCGAGCGGTCTGTGGAGCGCCCGTCACTGTCTGCACGGCCGCTACGGTCGGGGGGGGGGGTTTGAATCCCCCCCCCCCGGGCATGGATGTTCGTGTCATCTTTAGTATCAGGTAGTTCATCAGTCCCCGCAGTTAAGTCCCTTAAGCTTTACAAACATTTCAACAATCTGTAGTTGTGGAAATTTTTTAGCAATCAGTCGTAAAAATATTTATTTATTTGTAGATCTAGATTGCGACCTCTATGTGGTCATTATCAGTGCTAAAATAAATACAAAAGGACCAGTTAGAATTAAATACACGTCAAGTTGTAAGCCAGTTGTACAAGTTTCAGTTAAAGTCAAAGATAAAAATACGTACCTTAAATACAATTAAAATACTTAAAACATCTCGACCTCCATGTTAGAGGTTACGTTCGTACTGACGCAGCTGTTACAATTCTTACACAGCTGACGTTAGCGTGCGTCATTTGCGACTAAGGCCCCCTCTTTAACATTTCATATAAAACAAAGAAACGAATTGATATATGGTACGTTTATCGTAGTAATAGTTACGTTTTATTATAATTTTAATAGGTACTTTTATTTTAAAATGTTCTGTATTAATGAGTATCGTTTACTGATTTATATATAATTGGTGATAAAAATATATACTAATTGGTGTTGTGAGATTACCGCCCAAAATAAATATTGGTAATTAATAGCATTTGATAATTAATTAATTAAATATAACAGCTCACTTGGGGAAGTTGATGACATAGATTTGTGTGTGGCAATCGCCACGTGTGGTTGCTCGTCGTAGACTGCACCAAGTTGAATCGAGTGCTACTGTGTGTTGTGAATATTAAGCCAGTGGAACAAGGTGTGCATCGCACTAAATTAAAGTGACTGTGTTTTGTTAATGTAACACGTGTCGTCGCATAGGCATGAACATGAACGGTGTTTGAGACAGGCACATGGTGTGAAAACAATTTGCGACAAATATTCATTTTGTCTGGGGGCTCACGAGCTATAACTTTATTTGATAAATGTGTCGACGTACAGACGTATCAGCCACAGGGTTTTAATACGGTGTAATAAACAACATAAAGTGAACTTTCACGTGTTTTCAAAAATAGTAGTTAGTACACCCTTTTCTCTCATGAACTTACTTTATTATGAATTTGTTTTGTTAATCATATGCAGGGAAGGAAAGCTGCGAACGTGTGATATCATCCCCTAGAAAACGAGTCAAACAGTGGCTATCACAGTTCCAGTGTTTTTGCATGTTTAGGAATTTGGTTCGCACTTGGCGGTTGTGAGTTTTAAAAAATTAAACTTTCCCTATTTTAAACTCTCACCCCGACCTTCAGCCTCGCAGTGTCTTAAAATGTATTTACATATATACAGTAACTGTTTTAATTTTTTTTTTGAATTGATGACCTGTTAATAATTATTTTATAACGGTTACTGTATATATGTATATAAATTTTAAGACACCAACTAGTATACATTTTTACCACCAGTCATATATAAAATAGTAAACAATACTCTTTAACACAGAACATTTTAAAGTAAAAGTGCCGATTAAAATAATAATAAAACGTAATATTACTACCATAAAAATACCACATATAAATTTGTTTCTTTGTTTTAGATGAAACGTTAAAGAGGACGCCTTAGTCGCAAATGACGCACGCGACGTCAGCTGTTCCTTAGTCACAGAACCCTATTTACTTGTTCCCGTGTTTATCCATTCTTCTCAAAAGCCAGCATCAGCTGCTGTAACTCGGCATCCACGTGTTCTGGCGTACAAATTTTTTTTGGATCTGTCAATAAGTCTTTTAATGACTCTTTTGCTGGAATGGTGGTTGGAATCCTTGTGTAAGTATCTGTCCGTATGCGGGACTTTCCTGAAAACCTAGTGTTTCAAACTTCTATCACGCTATCGCATAACTGAGAAATCAAATAGATATTTCACTGTTAATCTCCAGAGTGAACTGGATCTTTGGATTTACACTAATCAGATAATTAACTCTCCGTCGGGCGCAGTCGGCCTCACAGGCCAGCAAAACACTTTTTTGATTGCCGTGCTTAACAGTGGTGGCCCAGCGGTCCGCCTCTCCGTTTACTCGCGTAACTTTGGGAACCTCAGACAGTGCCGATCCGCAAGCTGCCATCAATTTCCACGCGGATCCCGGGGAACTCCTTGGGCCTCACAGGCCGTCTGCGCCCGATTACGTTATAGTTCTGAAGATTTTTCAAGATATTTTTATTTTATTACTTAGTTTCAATCAAAATAAGTCTGTCCTCTGTGATTTTCACCGTTACCTTCGGAAAAAAAAGAAGACTTTGACGACACTGGCCCTTCAGACTGAGTGCGCCTGATCGAGTTCTAATTTCAGTTTTCCTTTCTTTTCCTACGTTGTCACATCCATATTTTCTGCTGAAATGTCCAGAAAAGTATATTATGCCTCTAAGCCAATGATCTTGTGGAAATAATGCGCCTCCTCGAGGGCGAAACTGCTGAAGATCCAGCCGCGCTCGAAGATTTAGTCGATGAGAGAGACACCCACTCTCAGGATGAGATAGGAGAAGGCAAGGAGGACTCTGCAGCTGAACAGGAAGTTTAGGTAACAGCTTGGGAATATGAAGAAGAGAAGAAAATATGTGAGGAGTTTTTATTTTGGAAACGATAAGACGACGAAGTAGTCTAAGTAGATACCTTCTACTATTCATAGTAGTGTGAAGAGTCACATCATTATTACACAACATCCAGTGTAAAATATATTGCTACAAATGACGCCACCAATTGCAAAACCTTGTGTCATCAACTTCTAACTGGACGATTTAGCCTGTGTATGCTATGGATATATGTGGAATGTCGATTCGGCTGCAAACTCGACTGGAAACATTTTTACCCCACAAGTAACGGGAAAGTTCTCCCACATTACCTCCCAAATGGCTAAAACGACGACCATGCGTGGCTGAAACAAGAGTTAGGAGGATGAAGAATCACGAATGTTCAGCTTGTCATCAACCAATCTGCTTGAGCGACGTATACGTACTGTGCCATACCTGTGTTTCAGCTGTTGATTTGGGAGCTATAGCATCGGTTTTTTTAGCTGCAAATGTGGCGAGAAAAGATGATTTCTTGTCAGAATAGACTTAAAAGCTGTGTGTGTGTTGTGCACGGTGAACCTATCGTTAAATCAGACAACAAATTGTCCATTAACACAATTTGATTTAATTATGGCCCTGATATTGATGTATATGCTACTAAATAAGAAACAGTGCATTAAACTGATTATGTGCGCAACGGATATTTTTAAACACAAGACAACTGTGTCAAGTCACCGTTTGAAACAGACACTGACTATACTCAAAAGTTTTGAGTACGAGAAAGATATTAAAAAACCACAAACCACTTTCTTAATGCTTGACTGTGAGAATTTTTATGCATATCAGTTTCTGATTATTGAAATTTAGTATCATAGTCAATTAACTATCATTTACTATGGCACCAATAACGAAATCTGTTCCACAATATTATTCAAATCAATACTGCACTTTAAATCCACTAATAACTAATTATCAAATGAAGGAAGTAGGTTAATTTTCTAACTACGTAAATGAAACATGAAAGAAAGGTCAACTTTGTTATTTATTATTAATAATCAGCATTACATTACCTACATAATACAACTTTTGACTTGCTGGCAAAGCAGCCTCTGCTCTACATCGGAGCCATACACACAACTCAACCGCTCTCTAAGCGAGCTGAACCACAAGTGCTACTCTCTCTCAGCGCGAGCTACAATGCTGTGCAATACATGATCTTTGCCAAAGATGAAACTTTCATAGAGTTAAGTACACACATCGATACATACAGTAGAAGCGATATTATACATT
The DNA here is from genome assembly GCA_026315105.1 of Locusta migratoria. Taxonomy (NCBI): domain Eukaryota; kingdom Metazoa; phylum Arthropoda; class Insecta; order Orthoptera; family Acrididae; genus Locusta; species Locusta migratoria. The sequence continues at coordinate 709,975,201 of CM048745.1, read as the reverse complement.
TTCTTGCAAGCAAGTTACTCGATACAAAACAGGAGGCACATATTGGACATTTTCTTACAAAAATAATTTTTTATGGACACGTTTCAGACTGCCTAATTTCCTTTAAAAATAACTCCATTACTTTTATGGATGTCTGTTCGATCAATTTTTAATGCTCTTCGTAGGAAATTGGTAATTTTGGTCACTTTAGTTTAAGGTGTATTGTGTTCAATAAATCCATTATTATGCTTTACGTTTGCTGTAATTCCTTCCTTTAGATCCTCTTCAAGACTAGGCGACACGCATTTTGAATTTTATTTAACATGGCGGAGCTAGTCCACGAAATATGTGGGTGGCCTCTCAGGCCGGGTGTACCTGATTTTGTTTCATCTGGAGGTGCGCCCGACGGAGGGTTAAAGAAGCCTTCCAACGCTTTTTTTACCATGTGATCATGTGTCATCCACGTAGCTTCATCCCTTCTTTTAAATGCAACAACAACTATTTCAGCTGGTCATGAAAGCCTTCACTGCATATGTCCTTACACGCCCATTATCACACGTTTTGACGAAAAACATAATTATTTATCTTAGAACCTTTTGAAGTCTTTTACAGTACATGCTTCATTCATTGACAGTTCTTAACGGGTATAAGAAATCATCCCGAAAAACAACAACACCAAGATCACTGTATGATTAATTAATTGATTGATGACCGGTTTCCAGGGGTATGCTATCATCCAATTTTCGTATATATTCTACAATGTGTCCATATGTTTTTATTACTGTATATTGTAGAATATATACGACCGGAAGATGACGGCATAGCCCATCGGAACGGGTCGTAAGTAAATTAATCTCACTGCGATCTTGGCGTTTTTCCTCTTAGTTTTTCTCCTTGAATGTGGCAAATACCACCGTGAAGCGCGGATATTGCCTTCTGGGAGTCTTTGCGCATGCGCAAGGTGAGGTGAGATAGCTACATTACGTTCATTTCGGACCGATTTGTGCGTTTTCGTCAAATCCGATTAGCATATGAGCTGGTGCCACGACACGCGAAAATGTACATGTTACATGCGACGTTTCTCCTTGTTCCCCCGTCCAGAAAGAGCGCTCGTAGGCTGAATCAGGTGATTCAGATGATAATCGGAATCTCATCATTGCATGGACGATACTATTGAACGTATGGGTGCTATTTGCACAACTTAAAAGTTTCTCATGTGATAAAATTACTTTGCAAATAAAATGATCTGTTACTAGAACTAAAGAAAGAATGATAATTCAGTTATACGGGGGGAGGAGGTGGAATGTCACAGTACATAGTTTTATTTATGAAAATCTTGGATTACCTGAATATTCCAGTAACGTTTGGTTGCGGTGGTGTACGAGTGTGACCGACATGTGGGCCATCCTAGATCTAAGTTTTCAAATGGAAAGGAGTCGTGTAACGTATCAAATAACTTCAGCATTTTCTGCCAAGTTCATTCTTGTAAACAGATTCGACGCAGCATTTATGATTCAAAAGTTATAACAGAATCCTTATTTCGCACAAGGTATGTTGTTCAGAGATGAGACAAAGTTTTTTTGTCAATGTCGAAGTCAAAAGTCACATCCATAGCCTAGATATTGGTCGGACTTCAATCCACAGTGGATGCAGCCTTAAAAAGGTAGATGGCAACAAAACTGTTATGGTTTACTGTGGAGTATGGAATACCCATACAATCGGACCCATTTTCATTTACCAGAAGCTAAACGCTCGTAACTGCCTTGAAATGCTGGAAGAAGAAGTGTTTTCTTTTATTTCAACAGCGTGGGGTTCCATCATTACAGAAGCAGTCGTCCGTCGTTGATGAAGCGGTCAATATTCTGGTCACTTGCCTGGTCGACGTGGTTCTGTGGAATGGCACCCCAGATCACCTGATCTCGCAACACTTGAGTTTCATCTGTGGGTCCATTTAAAGCAAATTGAATATGCAGAGAAAATAAGAAACAGACTCCATCTCCAGCAACGCACTGAAGAAGTGTTTGGCATCATCTCTGCGGAAATCATTCGACCAGTGTCTCAGGATTAGATTCAGCGCCTTGAAAAGTGCTTAGATCAAGAGGACCAGCATGTTGAAGACATTAAGTGACTCTTCTTGATTAGATTAGATTAATACTTGTCTCATGGATCATAAATTCATTTCGCAATGCTGTAGAACGTGTCAATTATGTGTTGGCATTAAGAATTTTTTTAAATTTCTTTTTTAATAATAGTTGCCTATCTGTCAGACTTTTGATGCTACTTGGTAAGTGACCGAAGACTTTTGAGGAAGTTTAATTTACCCCTTTCTGTGGCAAAGTTAGATTTAACCTTGAATAGTGTTTATCACCCCTTGTCGTAGTGTTGTAGGTATGGACACTGTTACTACTTTTGAATTGGGTCGGATTGTTAATAACAAGTTTCATAAGTATATATATATATATATATATATATATATATATATATATATATATATATATATATATATATATTGATGCTATAGTGAGGATCCATAGATTCTTAAATATTCTTTATTTTGATTACACGCTTTTGTGCAATGAATACTTTTCACTGAATGATGAATTGCCTCAGAATGTGATCCCATATGAAAGCAGCGAATGAAAATAGGCGAAGTGAGCTACTTTACTGAGATTTATATCAGCAAATTTTGCATTGACGCTGATAGTATAAGTAACTGAACTCAAACTTTTCAGCAAATCTTCAATGTATTTCTTCCAATTCAGTATTGATGGAGAACAGTCATCTGTGTACATTCAAACGACATGAATTGCAGAGTTTGTACCATAACTGCGACGTCGAATATGCTTGGTTTAATGAACTTGTCAGAAAACGCTGATGTCAACTGATACATCACATAATCACCTTCCTATAAAGAATGGTTGGGACTCAAGATGGCTGATTTCAAGATGGCGCCAATGTTCCGTACATATCGTAAAACAATACCATCTTATTCGAACCTTATTGAAATATTCTAGCTTCCAGTTCTTGTGTAGTTTTTAAGATGAAAGGTATTACTGTGACGCTTTGCTCTCCTGTGAAATACTATTTTAATTTTAATTTTTGATTATTTTATTTGCACGTTCAGCTTTTTTCCCCGGTTCACTGAACCAGTGAACACACAGGATGCGCATTGCTTCGATATTATACGAGGTACGTCCAGAAAGTAAGTACAGGTACAGAAAAAATATTTATTGAACAAAAATCTACAACTGTTAAACTACTTTTCTACATAGCTGCAGAAATTTTGTAGGCACTTGTCATAGCGTGGAACAAGTTTCTGTATGCCTTCTTCATAGAAGGTTGCTGGCTATGATTCAGCCACGTGGTAGCCTGTTCTTTCAGTTCGTCGTCGTTGAAGTGTTGACAGGACAAATTTTAGGTGTAAGAAGACGATTTCCATCAAAAGATGGTTTTTGTTTCCACGATAGTGCCCAACCTCATGTGGCGAATATAACCAAACAACTCTTACGGGAATTTCACTGGGACGTATTTGATCATCATCCGTACAGCCCGGGCCTCGCTCCTAGCCACTTTCACCTCTTCTTACACCTAAAAATCTGTCCTTGGTGGTCAACATTTCAACGATGATGATGAGCTGAAAGAATATGCTACCACATGGCAAATTCACAGGCGGCAACCTTCTATGAAGAAGACATACAGAAACTTGTGCCACGCCATGACAAGTGCCTACAAAATTTTGGCAGCTATGTAGAAAAGTAGTTTAACAGTTGTAGATTTTTGTACAATAAATATTTTTTCTCTATCTGCACACGTTAGTTTTATATAACCAAACGGAACTTACTTTCTGGACGTACCTCGTATTTACGAATCTCATATGAGCCAAGATCGCTCATATACATTGATGACTGTTACAGTCAAAACACTAAACTACAGTGAATACACGGTGCCTAACTGTACAATAAATGTAGTACATTATGTAATCTAGTTATTGTCCTTAATTTTCCAGGCATGGCAGCCCATCTCTCATCTTTATTATCGATGTTTATTTTTGACGTATTGTAATAATGAGTCCTGTAAATACAATTTTCTATTGCTGTCGGGAATTCGATGCAGGGAAGATTCTTGCTAAGGTGAGATGCAGAGCTGACTTGGCCCTGAGGAGGCGAGTGAAATTCCTTCCTACCTGCGGCGCCGTAGGAGGCCGGGCGCGCTGGCCTTGGGTGGCACACTGGCAGGGCAGTAGGTCGTAAAAATGTAGCCTTGTGTCCCAAACTGTGAAGGAGAGGTATCGTCTGCGCTTTTTAGAAGAAGATAGCAGGGCACACGGCTGTGGCCAAGGGTCCGAAAGGAAAGGCGACGGAATGTTCGCTGGAGGCTAGGCGGCCACTCCCACGGGCGACGGTTAGAGCCGTTTGGTGAGAATCGCGCCAAAAGTGTGTGTGGAAGGGATGCCGTCTTTGATTGGCTGATGTTCAAAGTGCCAGCTTTTCGAAATCAGCGGTTGTCTTGCGAGATTTTTACTGGCTGGAGTTAGAGAACTCGACGCTGATTGGCTTTACGTAAAAAACGACGTTTCTCGGGGGGTTTGCGCAGAGACGCGGTGATGGAAGGCGGACTTCGTGTTTCGTAGCGCTGGAGTACGGACGCGTCTGGTAGCGTCCTGTCCTCTCAGTGTGCGGACTTGGAGATTTTGCATATTAGCCCATACTTGGACGAGTGAACTTGTATAAGTTTCAGGGTACACTCTGAGATTTATACTTGAGCTGATTGTTTACTAGTGCACCGAAGCACTAGTAGCGATATACTCAACTTCTGGAGTCATTTAGACCTTCAGTACTTGTGTGTACTTGTCTACGCTAACTGAAGTGGTCCTACTTGGCAGAATTGTTTGAGATCGTAAGCTGAGCACACAGAGGCTGACAGCAGGGAGTATAGCTTCCGAGTGACAGAGGGAGTTTTTATTTCGTGGTCGCGCTTTTTTCAGCTCACAGCCTCCCTGCTCCCATGCCACTGCAGCACAGCTCCTTCACACGCAAGTCGTCAGTTTGGTAATGTATGGCAAAGCGCTCGCCAGCAACATATAGTCGGTACATCAGGTTCTGCCTTATAGTGTGGATTGTGTAGTTAGGAAAGTCAGCCCTGCACTGTTATTCTGACTCGATTATCCCGCTAAGAACATTGTATTATTTCACGATAGGGGTTGCCGACTTGCCAGTCGTTACTAATTTCCAGTTTCGTAACAATTTGAGTAACTTCATATGCATTAGATTGTTCTTTCTTATATGGTTATAAATGCATCCTTGTTGTTTATGATTTTAGTACTGGATTTATCATTGTGTGTTTTATCCTGCTTAAAAAGGTGTAATAAATATTCTTGGAGTTGAAAGATGTTTTTTCAACATTATTAGTAGACAGATCCCAGTTAGTTCGTTAGATTTTTGATGGGGACAAATTATTAATTATATTTTATGCCACTTGCGGGAAGTGGAAGAGTTTCATTACAATTAGAACTGAAACAGGGCCATATTTTATCACGAAAATTATTTGATATGACGTTAAATGTCACTTATTTATCAACTGCTCCGCTCTTCCTATTGTATTAACCTACATTAATCTTCCCCAGCCGGAATTATTCCTATCCATTTCGTTTTTTTCCACCAACACCTTACAACATGTTTCGAATGAGCTGACGCTACAGTGGCATGCTATAAATGGTATGCACATTACCAGTCAAATATGCCAAATTACATGTTGTTCCATACAATATGCCTTCTAGTCCCTCATGTCCAGGTAGTGTGTCATCACAGCAAGAACTGGAGATGGACTGATGCAATGAGCCATAAATATTTATAAGTGATCTATCTACCACCAGGTGGCAGTAGGATGGGAGCATGAATCGATATGTATTACATCCAGTGATGTGCAACATCTATACATGTCACAATGAATAATAATACTAAACTATCTATCATTTTACAATATTTGTGTAGAATTTGGGTTTAAAAACGGGTACTGTGTAGTATTCATTTCCCTTTCCATTGAATTATTAGAATGTCAACATATAATACAAATCCATAATATCCAAATTAAATGTATACAGTGTGTTATAATATAATACAACAGAACTAAACGTTTCTTATCATAAATACAATATCCGAAAATATCACAATTGAAGTTATGCCAAAAAAAAAGAATGTCTAAGTTACTATTTTCGGTGATAACTGACTGAACGTCTAAGTTACTATTCACCCCTCGCCCTCCACACACACACATATTTTTTGTTTAATGTAATAGATGAATATGCATACAGTCTAGTGTACTGTTGAACCTAAATTGTTTTAATATTATAAGAAATATTATATCACAGAACTGTGTCGCTTAATGTCTAGGTTCCATACCATTCAATATATTACAATAGATAAATTGTACGTCAAATATCATGATATGAAACATTCTAAATTTTCATATTGAGAATCATAAGTATCATATTAAGATCGCATCCTTTGTAAATACTGAATACGATGTGAGATAATTATAAATTATTTTTCAAAAGAGAGAGATTGGTTGGCCAGTACTAACCTTTGTGATGTACCACCGATAATAACACAAAAGAAGAAAAAGAATTAAAGGGACGAAAAGGACAAGCTTTAGGAATACAGTTCCTTTTTCAGGTGGGAGAGAAGGGAAGAAAAAAAGGATGGGAACGGAAGGGAAAGGTAATTCATGACCTACGTCGTGAGGGTGGTGTTTGAGGAGTGTTGAAGTCAGAGATACGGCATATTAGTACTGAGCAATGACGAGATAGGAGTACAGACGACAGATGTAAACGAAAGCAAACAGATATAGATAGTTAAAACAATAAGGATGTAGGCCAGGAAGGTAATATTCGATCAATATCCGCAAACACCATCTTCATGACCTAGGTCGTGAATTATCTTCCCCTTCCGTTCCTATCCATTTTTCTTCCCTTCTCTTCCACCTGAAGAAGGAACTGTGTTCAAAAAGCTTGTCCTTTTTGTGCCTTTTTGGCCTACTTTAGGTTACGGTAGTGCGCCTCGGTTGCACAGTGGTAGAGGGCCAGACTACAAATCCAAAGGTCGCGGGTTCGATCCCCGCCATGTCCTAGGATTTTTATCTGTCACTTTCCACTTCTTTCACCTCTGGCAGTATTGCTCAGGTGAAAAATACCGAGTAGCACCTTGGTTCGGAACCCACGTTAAACGGTAGGTCCCCCTATAAATGGCTGGGTAAGTCAGATCCAAGGTCGGAGGAAGGCAACGGCATACCACCTCCAAATAGGACCATGCCAAGTAAAGCACTGTGGTGTTCAAACCTTCGGATTGTTGACTGCTTTACCTTAGTAACACTAAAAGTGGGCCTTTGCGATCGTTTTTTGACAGCTCGAAATTTAAATAAAAATAATGGCTTAACCATTCACCTGACACGAAAATTGAATAACCGAATTTGTAGAGGAGGAAATTCTCTACAACTTTGCTCTCTTATGTTTTTATCATATCTCGTATCGTTTCAGAGATATTTGCAAAACTAACGGCGATTTTGGGATGTATGTCTGTCTGTCCGTAACGTGTTCCCCGTTTTTTAGACGAACCGTTCAACCGATCAAATTTACCAGAACATCCCTTTTCCAAATTTTTCGGACAAAAATACGCTAGTAATGCCAAAAAAAAAAAAAAAGCCGTTTGTAATATAATTTTAATTGCAAACGAACCGTTTATCTGACACGAAAATTGAATAACCTAATTGGTAGAGGGGAAAATTCTCTACAACTTCGCTCTATTATGTTTTTTTCATATCTTGCATCGTTGCAGAGATATTTGCAAAAATTACAGCGATTTAACGGTGCCTGTCCGTCCGTAACGTGTTCTCTGTTTTTAAGACGAACCGTTCAACCGATCGGCACCAAATTTTACAGACATAATTGTTGGCTACCAGAGACCAGAATCTCACTTTTTCAAATATTTCGGACAATAAATACCGAAAATACCAAAAAAAGGCCGATTGTAATGTAATTTTAATTGCATATAAACCGTTCATCTGACGCTAAAATTGAATAAACGAATTTGTAGAGGAGAAGATTCTCTACATCTTTGTTCCCTTATGGTTTTTTTTTTCATATCTCGTATCGTTTCAGAGAAATTTGCAAAAATAACAGAGTTTTGACACCCTCCACTGAATTAACGAAAACCAGCCGTTCGCAGATATCACGTGACATTCCTCGGTCAGAACTCTCTCTGACACGCGCCATCTTGCGTTGCGTATTTGATTTTCTTATTGTGACTTACACGTTGTCATTTCAAAGCAATGGCGCACTGAAGAATTAACAAAAACACGTCGTTATTCGTACGATAAATGATAATCTAGTGCCTACAAATGCCACATTAGCATCAGTTAACAACGGCCATCAATAGTATGAGACTAAAGATCGGAACTTGCAAGTGTTGGCCGTAGCGTAGTGGGCAATGCGTTGGACTGTGATGCTGAAGGTCAATGGTTCAAAACCTGCTACTACTTAATTTTTTTCCTAAAAGGGTTTCAGACACACTTATTAATTAATTTCTTATTGTTTTCATTATTATTTTGGTCCAAAATGTTTGAAAAAACATATAAAACTACAAATCTAAAGAGGGCCGTAAAACACGTCAGTGCGATATTTTTTTCTTTTTCTTCATTTGTGTTACTATCGGCGATACAGCACAAAGGTAAATACTGGCTAGCCAATCTATCTCTTTTGAAAAATAATTTACCATCTCTGAGGAGAACTTCCATCATTAATCAGGTCATTGATATTAATTTAGCATTAGCCCGTACAGTTTCCTTCTGCAGCGTCATTTCTGCAAGGCAACCCTGATGCACCCTGGTGAGCGCCTCCTCTTCCCGTGCTGCCACGGCGTTGCCGCGGCAACCTGCTTAGCGACAGAAATGAGGCGTGCTGCCTGGCGTGGCCTGGCCTGGCCTGGCTGGCCTGGGGGAGGCATTAGGGCGACACGCGCTGCTGGGCCAGCGCCCGGCGCTCGTTTAGGGGGGAGGGCGGACCACTCACCGCGCCCAAAAGTGCCGCCGGACACAGCCGTGCTGTGTAACGAGCTGTGTCGCTGCCAGCAGCCACACTGCGCAGTACCTGCTACTGTACAAGCAGCTACCAATAGCGGGTACATTACTTAAGCGCTCGGCACACGGTGCGTGAATCCCAACGTGTACGGTCTGTGTTCAGAGTCCACCAGTGCTGCTGAACACTGAGAAGCGGAGCAACTTTTGCATACGAGACGTGTGCTACGAGGAATCGAAGCTCTCAACGACCTCCAGCGATCTCTGCTGCACGAGTTTCTGCAAACGTATCGTCTTCATCGTCCACTAGTGCTTCCAGCCTCTGGCCGGGACTGCTTGGAACATAGGTCTATCCATAGCTCCCTATCCTGCCAACACTTTTCCTCTAACACTTTGTCCCATTCATTTCTATTCTGCTATTCTTCCTTTACTCCTATGATCCATCTCTCTCTTGATCTTCCTCTTGGTCTCCTGCCTCATATTTCCAGCTCATGGGTTTTCTTTGGACTCCTGAATTCTTCCATTCTCTTGACATTTATATACCATCTCAGTCTTGACTGCTCTGAGGTGTCTTACAAGAATCCTACCTCTCCCACACCAGCATTCTGCTCATCTGCCTTTTTTTCAAAACCCACGTTTCGGATGCATACTTGAGTACCACAGCATAATACTGGCGGTAATGCCGGCCGCGGTGGCCGAGGAGACTGAGGTGCTTCAGTCACGGTCTGCACGGCCACTACGGTCGGGGGTTCGAATCCCCCCTCGGGCATGGATATTTCTGCCGTCTTTAGTATAAGGTAGTTCATAAGTAGTATGTAAGTTTAGGGACTGATGACCCCGTAGTTAAGTCCCATAAGATTAACAAACATTTGAACTAGCGGTGTATCACCTGCATACTTTTCTGGGGTACGTCTTTGCTCCACAAAAGACTTCGCCCACTTTGCAGGAATCTTTAGGCTTGCTTCCCTGTTTCACTGGTCTCTATATCATTCCTCCCACTTTCTTCAATCACACATATCAGATACATGAAACTTTTCACCCTCTTCACTCTTTCCCCTCCAATCTGCTGCTGCTCTTTCTTTATTCCTTGTTGTTATCATAATGTCACACTTGATAACATTAAATTTCATTCCATATTGAGCCACCACCTCGTCCCATGCCTTTAGTCCTCTTCTACTTATTCTCGATTAACCTGCACCATCATTCCATGTCATTTTCTATTCGTGTTGTAACTCCTGTCGTTATTTCATCCATCAGAGTGATGAATAGTGGAGAGGGTAGGGCACTCGTGCCATCTGTCCACACTCTCTTTGGCCGAGGTTTGAGCTTATCTTCTTCATAGGTTGCGTTTTCTATCAGTAGCCTGAAGCAATTACTGTCACATATTATTTCTTCTGTAACACATATTTTGTTTGCATCTTTCTTCACTGCTTCTATCCATCCTATAGTTTTCTTCAGTTTATTAACATAATTAAACATTTTCTTTGTAATCCGTGTGTCTTCCATTCTTTTTAAATGCCCACAAAATTTTAACCATCTTTTCCTCATTGTATCTGTGATTTTTTCTGTATTTTTGTATAAATCCTCATTTTCCCCTTTTCATCCATATGTTTTCATAGTTTTTCTCGGGACCCAGAATTTTTCTTAGTATTTTCCTCTCACTTTTTTCTAGTTCTATTAGTTCACATTTCTTATTCAATGTGAGGCACTCTGAGCCATATGTTGCTTGTATCTTAATAACTGAATTATAATGTCTAAGCTTCGCTTGGATGGATATTGATTTCTTATTGTAGTAGTTTTGTGTTAATTTGTAAGCAAATTCTAAGTTCTTAACTCTTTATTTATTTGTTGTGTTATGTAGACCGTGGGCTTGGATCCATTCCCCTGGGTATTTAAATTTATCAACTCTTTTAACTTTCCCATACTTTGCTTTCATAATTTTTTCTCCATTATGTTTGGGTGCTATATATTCGGTTTTTTCGTAAGATATTTTTAGTCCAGTCTGTTCAGCAGTGTCGTGTAATAAATCAAGCATAACAGTTGCATCTGCCTGGTTTTCAGTTATCAGTGCAATATCCTCCACAAAGGCTAAACACTTTACTTCAAATTTGTTCTCTCCTTGTCCCATGTTTATACCTTTTATGCCTCTCGTTTCTAGTGTGTTTTCCCATGTTTTGACTATTTTATCTAGAACCAAGTTAAAGAGAATTGGGGAAAGTCCGTCTCCTTGTGAAACACATGTTTTGATTTTGAATGGTTCAGAAATTTCGCCTTGAGACTTAATCCTTGACGTTGTATCTGTGATTCTTTGTTCAACAACTCTTCTGGTATTTTCATCTATCCCTGACTCGTACAGTATCTGAAATAGTGATTGTCTGTCAACTGAGTTGTAAGCCTTCTTGAAGTCTACGAAAGTAACTAGTGGGTTGTTATTTTGAATAGCTCTCACTCTCAAAGTGGTTTTAAATTAATAATCTGTTCTGCGCATGATCTGCCTTTCCTAAATCCTGCTTGGTATTCTCCTATATTAGATCCTACTTGTTTCTTTATTTATTTAGAAGTGCTTTCGACAATATTTTGTATGTCACTGGTAACAAAGAGATGCCCCTGTAGTTATTGATGTCAGTTTTATCTCCTTTCTTGTGCAGAGCATGGATCAGTGCTTGTTTCCAGTCACTGGGTATGCTTCCTGTTGTCCAAATGTCTTTAATTACTGTGTGAATTTTCTGCCATGCAGATAAGCCCCGTAGTTTCATGTTGTGGTTTTTGAAAATGTAATCTGCCAGTAGGTTCTACACAGTTCAATAGATTTTCAAAATATTCAGCTAACAGTTGGTGGTTTTCTCTATTGCTTAAGATCATGTTTCCAGTTTTATCTTTAAAAAGTAGACTTGGTGATTGGAATCCTGTCAATAGGTCCCTGAAAGTTTTGTAAAAGTCCCTAGTGTTGTTCTTCTGAATCCATTTCTTCTAATCTGTCTTTATGATATTTTCTTTTTACTGATCTGATGGTTTTTGCTGTTTTCTTCCTTTCTTCTTTAAATCCTTCCCAATATTCACATTTTTATTACTGTTTCATTTTTTCCATGCCTTTAGTCGATTGTCAATCGCTTCGTCACATAACACATTTCACCAACTGTGTCTCGGTATTCTTCGTGATTGTCCCATTTCTTTAAATGATTCTATCATTGTTTCTTTAATTCCTTCCGAGTCTTCCATATTTCGTGTGCTTAATATATCACAGAATTTATCCCAATTTTGCATGAGGAATTTAGTGTTTACTCTTTGAAATCGTTTTGGTTTTACTTTAGGTTTGTTGGGTTGAAACTTGGTCTTTAATTATGTCAGATAATGGTCGGAGTCTGTATTTAGGCCTTTCCTCACTCTAACATCCAAGATTTCCTTGTGGTTGCAAGTATTCATTGCCACATGATCTGGTTGATATTCACCTTGATTTGGATTTGGTGATACCCATCTGTTTTTCTTCCTTGCAAGTTTCCTGAAAAATGTTGTCATTAGTTTCAGGTTAAATTGTTTAAAAAAGTCTATGAGTCTTTCCCCGTTTCTGTTTGTTCTTTCGTGTGCTGGATAGTCTCCCACTACTGATTTAAAATTTCTTTTTTGCCAATTTGTGCATTAAAGTCTCCCACTAAAATTTTGATATTTTCATCTGGTAGTTTGGATATTTCAGATTCTAGTATTTCCCAATAATCTTCCACTTTTTCAATGTTTGTTCGGTTGTGTTGGTTGATAGGCGCGTGTGCATTTATAACGGTATAACGCTTATTGCCTGACTTAAAAGTAAAAAATGAAATTCTTTCTGATGGGGAGTTAAAATTTGTTATTGATCCTGTATATTGCTGTTTGACCATAAAGGCTGTCCCTAACATAGTCGTATTATTGGAATTTCTAAAGGCTGGTTTTCCTGGTGTGCATTTATAATGGTATAATGCTTATTGCGATGGTGGGGTCATGTTACACGCATGGGAGAAGCAAGGTTACCTAAGAGACTCATGAGCTCGGCAGCGGAGGGTAAGAGGAGTCGAGGTAGACCAAGAAGGATGATTTTGAAGTAAAAGGCATAACATCAGACGAGGCATCAATGTTAGCATTGAATAGGGGATCATGTAGGAATTTTATTAGAGGTACCATGCTCCAGACTGAACGCTGAAAGGCATAATCAGTCTCTAATGATGATGATGATGGTGATGGTTTTCCTTTGTAAATTGTGTATCCACTTGACTCAATAGCATTTCCATCCAGATATCTTGTTTCCTGAAGAGCTAATATGAGTATGTTCCGTTTGCTGAGAGTGTCCATTTGATGTTTCAGGCTCTCCAGAACTTGAACCCACAGCCCACAGCCCCTTGCATGTATAGTCTGCGACTCTGCTACCTCCGCTACGCCAGTTAGAAAGTACATTTTCATCCTACGTCATAATTGCTGTTTAATATACTCTGCGTACATACATTGCTTACCGACATGTAATTACAACAAATCATGTAAAGAACGATAGGCCGGACCGCTACCGCCTAAGCTTCACCAACTGATGCTGCAACTGATTTAATTATTTGTAACTACGTGTAATTGCAAAACTTCAAAGTCGAGTTCCTCGAGAATTTTTTAGAGTTGCGTAGAATGACTTTGGCTGATTGTTATTCATGCACTGTACTTCACGTACCATAAATATAAAATTCTAAAATCCAATACACATGGGTTGTTAAAGTAAGTGAACGCCGTGCTCTAAGGCGCCTTGCCACGGAGTGAGAGTCTGCTCCCTGTCGAAGGTTGAACCTTTCCATGTACAGGGGTTGTATGTTGTCCTTATCATAAATTGAATTAAGTCGATCTTCAGTCTAGGAACAGTACCACTGCAGCTTGGTTCCATAACTGTAAAACATTTGAATTTTAACAGCGGGCTAGTGGTCTGAAAACTTCAGCCATATTCGACCGACGACGAACATCGCTGATATCTGTCGATATTCTTGTTACTGTGACAGTAGCCTGGCGTGGCCGAATGTGTAGGACAGGAAACTATTCACGACACGAACTATCAATTAACGGCGTAACAGAATGTTGGAAATCATTGTTTACTGTTTCTTCAATAAGGTAAAAAAGAGATATTGGATGAAAAATACCGAAAGCCTTTTGATGAATATAAACAGAATTTAGTATGGTATGTATAATACACTCCTGGAAAATGACAAAAGAACACCATGAATTCGTCGACCCAGCAGAGAGAAATTTTATTGACGCATTCTTGAGGTCACACGATAACACAGACAGAGCCGTACGCACGTGAGTACAGTCAACAGAGCGTGCGCAATGTTGGCCAGAGTTGCAGCAAATTAAGCTGTAATTCTTTCATGGAAACGATGTTAGAGGTTCCGAATGTGGTTATGTGGAATGGCCTGCCATGAAATTTACACCTGGTGCCTCAATTGGGCCACATTTCGTGCCGCTCATGCATACCGTCATACATGATGAGCAGCGTCGCTGCCTCGGTGCCAATGATGGTCGTACGAATGTGTGGTGTTGTGCAGGGGAGTGCGAAAATCTGGAGTGTACGCGACAGAGGCAAAGGGGGCCGACACCTGACATCACGGTGTGGGGAGCCATGTCCTACACTGGCTGTTCTTCTCTGGTGTTTGTTGTGGGAAAATTGAAAAGTACACGGTACACTGAAACCATCATTCAACCCGTCTTCCAGCCGTTCATGCACCAACAAGGCGATATGCTTTTCCAACAGGACAATGCACGTCAACACGTATCCAATACAACCCAACGTGCTCTTCTAGGTGTATGTCAACAATCATGACTATCATTATGCGCAGATCTGTCCCCCATTGAGCACGTCTGGGGCCGGATAAAACGTCATCTTGGCGCGGTCTACACACCGGCAGGAGATCTGGTCCAACCATTCGATGGAAATTGCACGGCAGGCCATACCGCAAGACTTCATTCGGCACCTCTACAATCGTCTTCATGAGAAAGCTACACCCTGCATTGCTGAAAAAGGAGGGTATACACGATACTAGCGTACACATTGTGCACGCTCTGGTGACTGTACTCAAGTGCGTATGGTTCTGACTGCGTGATCGTGTGTTGTGTACATCCTCACGAATGTGTCAATAAAACTTCACTCTGCTGGGTTGACGGATTTATGGTGTTCTTTTTTTCATTTTCAAGGACTGTATAAGAACAGGAAGACATGTGATGTAATTACGTAGGCTTCCGCGGCCAGAGTCAGATGACATAAAAGTTTTCTGGGTGTTGTACCGCGTCACGATGTAAGGCTATTACTTAAATAACGAAGGCCACTGTAACGTTGGCCGAAACGTCGGTTATTTAAGTAATAGCCTTACATCATGACGCGGTACAACACCCAGAAAACTTTTATGTCAGAAATACATGTGCATTTGGAATGAAATGAGACAACAGAAAGAACAAAAAAGTGCAAAAAACAATAATAAAAAGAATCTTATGAAAGTCCGACATAATGAAGGAAGCGGGACCAGCAACTTTTCACAAACGTTTTATTCTTCATAGTTTCCGTCAAATTTGCATTAACCATTCATTTGGTAACTAGTTTCCGAGCACCGTGTCCATTTTCATACCATATGTCAACAAAAATGTACCAGAAGTCAGAAAATTGAGACAATCAACAATATCAAAATAAATATTAAATGTTACTTAATAATTCCGATGTGATGTTACATAGCTCATCATAAATGTTCAATACAAAGGATCATTTCTATGCAGCAAACCCAATACATCATTGAAACAAGTTAATCTGAGAAATTTCAGTGACCTTATGTTGTTCGTTTGATAGTAGTTTACATCCTGATGCTCCACGCTCCATGCTACACGAGTTGTCTGGGACCTTGGATAGAGGTCGTTATAAAACATAGCGTCTCGTACAATGCAGGCTCCACATATAATATTATGTACAATCCCCGATATTACAGAGGGTAATAGAGATCACAAATCTCATCCACAATAACCATACATGCAATAATGTATAACTTTAGAGCCAACTGATAGTAAAATAACTAAGAACAGACGTGGCATTATGCCACTTCGTGTTACAAATAATTAAAATTTTAATAAAAGTCGTTTACCAATGATCTGACTAATAATTTTACTCCCATTTATTGTAACAGTTGTCACGCGTAAAAAATTTTACAATCTAAACAGCATGTGTTACATATGTAACGAGTATTTATGCATGTCCTATGCCAGTATCGTGCATTGCAGTTACATTCACGAGGGATGTCGGAAACGCATTACCTACTTAAAACCTCATAACGGGCTGTAGAAGCAACTAAAAGGCCATTCCTAAGCATATGGAATCAGAGTCCCAAACTAAATCGATGAAATAAAAAGTATCACTAAAACGCAGCACTGTGTCACTTAAAAAAGAGCAAAATAACAATTATACTGAAAATCTGATAATTGTCGATTAAGGTCTGGTGGCGCTTGAAAATAGTGTAAGACACCGAAACCGTAGCATTAGGCCATAAATAAAAATCTTTGGTCATCATAATGACATTCTTTAAATATAATAATGCTGTTAACCCACAGCTTTTCACTTTTCTAAATATTTATTTTGATATTGATGAATTCAATTTTCTGATTTCTGGTACATTTTGTAAGCATATGATTTGAAATTGACAAGATGGTCTGAAACTAGTCACCAAATAAAAGGTGAATGCATCTTCGACGGAAATTGGAAAAAAAAAAATTGAATTAAAATTAAAAAAAAAAAAAAAAAAAGCCATAGAAACAAAGAAGAGAAATTGTGTGGATGGAAATAACACCGTGTTTATAAATACGAGGTGCAGAATTAGAACAAGTCATTACAATTGTCGATTGACACCGATAGCAATCTCAGAATCCGAGTACCTAAATTCACTATTCTTACCGATATCGAAAACGCCTCAGGCCACAAACAGAAAAACCATTCTCGAGCAGTGGAGCTGTTAGTTGTGGGGCCCTCTCGCGTGAACCGGCGGTCTTTGTTTTCGGTGAAAAGCGGCATGGCTGATGCGCGTTGTGATCCACGGCGGCCGGCCGCGATGCTATCGGCGCGTCGAGGGGCAGCCGGCGGCCATAACTCAAGGGCCTCTCCTCTGCGCCGTGCTTCAGACCCCTTCGCTCGGATGAGGATCTTATCGCCGTACTTTGCCAAGAATCTACAAGCGTTTTTATGCGACCAGCCCTACAGCTTTTCAGCGTGCCCATTCATAGCCACGCTGACCTACGAGGTCGTTTCGAGCCGTAGGCTGCATCGCGTTAACTCTTACTTGCGAGCTACAATCGATAAGAAGCCGTCGATCGGTGATAAAGTGAGATTTGGTTAGTAGGTACTGCGTGATCAAAGTCAATGTGTCCACGGAACATTAAATTTACACATTTCAAGGGAAGCTGCTGTGCTGAGACAAAGGAATTGATTTCTGAAATGTGTAAGCTGTATTTTCGCACCTGTTACTAAAGACGATTGATTTTACTAAGAGACATAATATAATTATATCAATGTGCTGCTATTTTATAGTTTTTTAAATAAATGTTATCGATCCATTTCGGCTAAATAAGCACCATCAGACAATAGGCGAAATATATATATATATATATATATATATATATATATATATATATATATATATATATATAAAAGAAAAAATAATAAAAAAAATCTGTATTCTCCGATTTGATTTTATGTACATGTGTTACGTCAGTTTCTTCAATATTTTTTTTTTCGTCCATATGACACCTTTGGCAATGTCACGTTACTTATATAAAAATGAGGTGGTGTTACACTTACCTGGTGTAATAAAGTATCGTAATAAATTGTTCAATATTTTGCTGCTTGTTGTTATGAGAGTTAGCCAAATAAGCTATATGTTTACAGTTGCTAAGGTATTTGATACTTTCGACTGTGGTTGATGTATCAGTAATATGTGGGTGGTTACGTTTATTCGATATGTGTGAAAAGAGAAATTTTTTGAAATAGTCATTCAGAGATACTATATGGTTATAATTACTTTGATATGTATCGTTACATAACATCCAACTTCTCTCATGTTCTGATGATCTAACAGCTACAGCCATGACAGACTGGAGAATATACTACACTTTTCCACACAGTCGGGATGTAATCTTACACACACCACTTTGTGCTAGGGGTTAAATTTTGTCATCACTCTTCCATAACCGTATAGAATCTTTGAACGACTATTTAAAAATATTACGCTTCTCACAGATGTCTAATGAACGTAACCACCCTCAGATTAATGAGACATTAACCACAGTAGAAAGTATCAAATACCTTAGCAACTGTTAACATACAGCATCTTTGGCTAGCTGTCATAACAACAAGCTGCACAATATTGACAAATTTATTACGATACTTTATTACAAAAGATAACTGTAACACCACCTCATTGTTATATAAGCAGCATGATATTGCCAAGGATGTCATATGGGCGTAAGTAATAAAATTATATTGAAAAACTGACGTAACATACGTACATAAAAACAAAACGTTGAAGGTTGTAAAAACGTTATGTGTATTTCGCAGTTTGTCTGATGATGACAATTTAGCCGAAATGGATCCACAACATATAGTGAAAAAATACAAAATAGCACCACATAGATATTATTATATGATGTCTCTTAGGGAAATTTCCTGCGCTGCGGGCCCATTGGATCGAAAATGATTGATTTTCAACATCATTTATAGTTATTATCAAAAAGGAAGAAATTTCTGCTGTTCTGTATAATTATTTATTGAGTTGCTAACCGGCTTTCGCCTTCATAGGCCATCATCAGGTAACAACTGAATGTCGATAACATTCCTTCACAGTTATGCCACTTACAAAGATGTTATTGAATTACAGATGGTATAAATTAATATGTTCACATAGAAGTGTTACACTGAATTACACTAAAATATAAAAGCTTATGATATATGTTGAGGTTCTAAGACGAAGGTTGGAGTTGTTATGTTGTGATATGGTAATGAAATGGCAAGAATTGATTCATTTAATAAACTGATAAGTATAACTTATTTTAGTAGAGGCGAAAAGGGAAACAAGGTTTGGTTGTTTAATATTATACTGGCGTCCTCTCCCATATGTTTAGTCATCTACAGTATTTCCAATAGTATCAGCATTCTGCTTTTATTGAGAGAATGTAAGATTTCACTGTCTAGGTCATAATTACGGTTTTTTGAGAGCAAATGCTCGGCAAAGGTTCATTTATTCGTTTTTTAACCTCAAGCTTCTCTCATGCTCTGATAATCTAATACCTATAGCCCTGTCAGACTGAACGATATAAACTATTTCCCATTGTCTGGATGTGATCTTATACACACCACTCTGGGCTAGCGGTTGAATTTTGTCTTTACTGTTGAATAAATATTTCAAAATGCTGTTTTGTTGTAAAATGCCGGTTTTTAATTACGACATTTTAACATTTTAGTAAGTTAATCTGAAATTTTGCCTAAATATGGAATGACACACCAGTTTTTCCTACTATTGACTTGCTGGTTTTGGCCAGAATACAAACGTGATGTAATTTTTTTCATTTTCTTCTTACGTTGTTAATCAGGGCACGTATATAGTCATTACTGGATGCTATATTTTTTATGGTTTGTACTTCTGTTTGAAACGAAGAATCAGATAATGGAACTGATATGAGGCGATTCACCATTGAATGGAAGGCCGCCTGTTGTTGACTGTGTGGGTACTACGAGCTAGCAGGAATAGCTGTATCTGTTACTATTAGTACTTAAAATACTAAATAAGTGCTTTTTTGTGTGCTGGTATTTATATGATATGATAATACACTACTGGTCATTAATATTGCTACACCAAGAAGAAATGCAGATGATAAACGGATATTCATTGGAGAAATAATACTAGAACTTACATGTGATTATTTTTCATACAATTTGGGGGCATAGATCCTGAGAAATCAGTACCCAGAACAACCACCTCTTGCCGTAATAACGGCTTTGATATGCCTAGGAACTGAGTCAAATAAAACTTGGATGGCGTGTACGGGTACAGATGCCCATGCAGCTTCAACTCGATATCACAGTTCATCTAGTGACTGGCGTATTGTTACGAGACAGTTTCTCGGCCACCATTGAACAGACGTTATCAATTGATGAGTGATCTGGAGAATGTGATGGCTAGGACAGCAGTCGAACATTTTCCGAACCCAGAAAGGCCCGTAGAGGACCTGCAACAAGCGGTCGTGCACTATCCTGGTGAAATGTAGGGTTTCGCAGGGATCGATTAAAGGGTAGAGCCACGGGTCGAAACACATCTGAAACGTAACGGCCACTTTACAGCCAGACCAGCATTTCCCACAAAGGTTGTAGATCTGGATTTTGTACTCATGGAAGAATGGCCAAATACCCCTCAAGAGCTGATTGGTAACCTCATACGGTTCATGCCACGCAGATGTACAACTGTACCGAGATAATCACACACATCAGAGGCCAATGAGAATGACAATATCGCTATTATGGTGCTTCGCTTTAAGTAAAGAGTTAAGACAGGAAAACATCTTACAGTATCACACACAAATTACAATTGTAACCAATATCAGAAAAAAACGTTACCATTTGTAAATGGTGTATGATATCTCACATAATCCGAAAATTATTTTGAGCGCTCTAGGAATTACCTTTGCATTATAAAAGTTGTTTGAACTCAGTCTTCCTGCCTTTATTGACACTGCTGTTCTTCTGCAATAAATCTTATGTAACGCTATGTGATGATAGCTATTTACAAACCGAATGCGGATATGCTACAATAAAACATCTATTCTCATAGCAGCTACCAGTTCTTGCTCTTCATAATATACCGTCACTGCGCACAAAGAAAGGTTCATAACGTAATGGAGACTGTGCTTCAAACTTGTGCACACGTGAATTTCCATGGATGGTACACCATAATGTACGGAATTGTTTGGGAATTGCCGCGGTGGACTGCCCAGTGTCCTAAGGCGCCTCGCTGCGTTGAGCACGGTTGCTCTTCGTCAGAGTCCTCCCTCAGGCACGGATGTGTGTGTCGTCCTTATATTAGGTTAAGTAGTCAGTATGCGGAGGGACTGATAACTTGCGAGGTTATTTGATGAGGGTAGTCTGTGGCGAATCTTTCATTAATTAACACTAACAAATTCACTGCACTAAGTTCTAAACTGTCTATGGGATATACTAATTCGTCCACAGCCCCCACCTACATACTATTAATAAAACACAACTAAAATTGAGAATAAGGTTGCATTACATACAAATAATATTCACAAGACTTTTGATTAAACTTTTAAGATATATGTTTATTTATTGGATCAGAATACTGTCACCAATAAAAGCACTGAACGTTAACGTATCTAATATAGCTCGTGAGCACCCAGACAAAATGTACTTTGCCTTAAATATTTATTTGCATACAAAAAAGGTTCCATTAGCCTGTGCCTGAACGTGAATACTATGTCTTCATATTCACAGTTTATTTGACAAAACTATGTGCAATAACAGATATCGAATGAATGGTTGTTTAAGAGAACTCAGCTAACACTGCCTTAAAAGATGCACTTCTGCAATCAGTTTCCAACGGAAATCATTGAAGTCACAGTGCATAAACTTCACACGCTGCAATATTCAAGTCCAATGTACCATTCGGCAACTCAAGAAGAAATCTTATAAATTAAACAGTATCTCGCCACACTCGATACATATTTTGAAGTTCGACCCCAGTTTTAAAGTCTCACTTTCGCGAAGGTAGCGTCACAGACCGGCACAGCTTAGCCGTCGCGGCGCTAGCCAAACACAGACTGCCCATGTGGGCCTACCGCCCAGCCTTTATACCTGTCCACGGAAGAAACCCATACGTCACGAACTTCCCCATTGCCACCCCTCGTCAACCTACAACGCTTTGCAAAATATGCAGTACATTACGTACAAATACATCTTTAAACACTTACACTAAACACAAATAAACATGAAACTGATCATCGTAATCAACATTTCATTTCTCCAATGGAGCGATTAAATGCAAATTAATTATTTAAGGAAATAAAACATGCCTAAGTAACTTTGAACAATGTGATTTTATGGTATGATTATTTTCTATTACGGCACCTGTGAACAAAAACTCTGCCTTTCTGGTCGTGTATCTGTCTTGTGCTTTATGTTATTAACAAATTTATACAGTCGTATTAGTGTATTAGGTTTCCAGTGGTTAATATTATTTTACGTCAACTGTAAGCATATCAGGTGATGCACCTTGTTCAGACCTTTTATGTGAGCCCTCGCTCACCTATGTATATTAAATGGTTAACAAGTTATGATTTTTTTGAACTAAACACTAATTTGCCGTAATTTCATTCTATTAAAACTTCTTATACGTAATTAATAGGAGGGATGTCTGTGCGTTACTAGTGGTGTCATATGAAACCGTTTCAGTAACTGTGTCGCACTTCTCTGTCTTAATTATGTTGTATTTATAAATTTAACTTTATTGTATACAATGCACTGTCGCCTCGCTAGCTGCGCGGTGGATTTCCTCTGACGTCACGGCCTTTCCATGCGAGTGCTAAGCTCACCCCCGGCTGACCGTTTCCGCTTTACACACACAAGCCAGCTCTCCGCTGGCAAGCCCACTATGAGCCCTAGCTTCATGGCTGTTTAACACGGTTTTTCCAAATTACCGATTTATACAGATAATGCATTCCCATCAATAACACCTGTCTAACTAGATATAATGCTACCAAAATTAAAAAAAGAAAAGAGTGTAACAATTTTGTGCACTGGCAGGATCAGTGTTTGCGGTGCATTTAATCTACCTTGATAAATTTCTCCAAACATAATGACTGAGTGCTACTCGGTGGGCGGTACTGTCACAATCTGCAGCAATTAAATCCCTCAGAGTTACAAACATTTGAACGTTGAATTTTGTTTGGGGATTCTGGTTGATCAACAAATCGAAAAACTTATTTTAGTGTATAGTCATGACTGGTATATTTTCTTCAACCACTCCTTCAGCTCCCCTGGTAGTCCTGTCTTCCTGCATTGATTTCATAAAGACGACTGTCTGCTACTTATCGTTCTATTGCCATGACTTTCGTCGCTGTAGAGGATCACATGACTATTTGATAGGAGTTTTACGCCGGCTTCTTTTCTTTCTTTTTATCAGTTTTATGACTAGTTTTATGTAGCATGATTCGAATTTCTCTTCTGTGCCAACCTCTGCACATCAGAGTAGCATTTCCATAGAGAATCCTTAGTTACTAGCTGGAAAAATTCCATCATCTGTCTTACACTATATTCACCCCTACATTTCCTTCTAACAACATGGAGGTTACTATCTAATGTCTTATGTATTACGATTATGTTAATTGATTGTGTGTTGTCATGCTGGTTTGTCCTTCTTATCCTCCTCCCCCCCCAACCCCGTAGCCAATAATTCAATAATTTTCCTCTGATAATACGACTAGAACGGGGTACACTCTGCCTAGTGAAGCAAACTGAGCAGCCATTTGACAGAAGCGGTTTCAAGTAAAAAAAAACCATAACGACCTGTTGACCGGTGTGCTAACTACATGCACCTCCCACCGCATTTAGCTCCCCATTCCTTACCTCATCCGTGCAACTAATTTGTTCCAACACATCTCATACGTTAAAATGTTAGGTTGTCCAACGATAAAGTGCTGTGCTCCTAATGTGCATTATCGGACTTACGTTTGATACCAGTCGCCTCGTCTTGGCCCTAAATGCTCTCCGCCTGTGCTAGTCTACTTCTGAAATCCTCCTTGCTTCGCTCGTAGTTGGTCATTTTGCTCGTCCTTTTCTGAACACCAATTGTGCTTTTCAGTTTCTAGCTTTCATTTGTGCTATTTAGTCCCATAGAACTACAAACATCTGAACATTTTTGAACAGCCTTAAACGAATACAAGTTGACCTATTCTGACAAACGAAATTTTCAAAACATAGGGACCATAAAATGACTATAGTCTATGAATCTGAATGGAGGGACAATTATGTGCAGTAGACTACTTTTCCCCCATGAAATTTCAGCCAGCCGTTACCGGGATCGCCGCGCGGGAGTAGCCGAGCGTTTTGGATAATAATGAAGTCACTATTCAGCACCCAGCAAGAGTAGCCGTATGGTTACTCTGCGCTTTTGTAGGTAGTGAGTGCGAGACCAACTGCATGCAATTTTTTTTAAATAGATACGGGAAATACAATGACTTTTTTATTGTTGCTTGCAATATGTTTTCGGACGTTTTGGCAAATGTGTCGCGATTTTGAGGTTAAATGACATTTATACTCTTCGTTGTAACAAATACTTAACTTTTGAAAATATATTTGGGAAGAGCAGCCTTTGCTCATACATAACGTTAGGAGAGGTTACAGCTTACAGTATCACCTGACACGAAGGTAGCTTGTCTCTTCATCATAACATATCAATTTTGTTGCAGTCTCTTAACAGTGTAATCAGTTGCTTACTGTGTTTAAGTGTTCATGTGCATATCCATATTTTCTTGGTTTTTATTATCAAAGAAACATTAACAACTTGCAGTATCTTTTAGAAACAAATTACTCACCTTCAAGCTCGGAAGAGAAGTATGAAATAAAGAAGCTTTGGTAGGCCGACGCCTCAGTTGAAGCTAGCGCAAACAAGCAGAGGTAAAATATTGTGCAGATCGAAAATACAAAAATATATTTAATGGGAGCTGGGAGGGGGGCGGGGAAGTGAGACATCGGCCGCTTTCCCGCGGTGCCACTGCCAGATATGCGTCAAATAATCTCTTGGGACGATGAGCGGTTAGGGGGTGGGGGGTGAGGGCAGTGAGGCGGTGGCGGCGACGCCATTACCAAGATCCGGCACTGAAAGAAGTGAACCCCCAGTCATCTGAAGCACCAGCCGTCATTGTAGAACATCCAGGCCCCAATCGGTAAAAATAGCCGACCAGACAGGGAATAGTACCAAGACCCCCTGCCTTCGTAAAACACTACGCTCCCCACTGGACTCTGGAGCGGATAATCTCACCAGCTTTGGAAATCAATGTAGGCTATTCGTCGAGAGCATTTCTCTAACACTGTAAACTAAGCTACAAATATGGGTTTAGTTCTAATTAGTTTGATAAATGATGCTCTAGTTTAAAATTGGCTTGTTTCGTAATACATTTCATATAAACATCACTAATTTTTTTATCCAATCCTGTCTCACTCCCTTGGATAATTTTGCTGCTGAGCCCTATGTTTGCTTCATTGTTATTTTGTTATTATTCACATGTGAGGATATATTCACTTTCTACAATGAGAGTTTCTATGTACTTATTGTCTAATTTGCATTTGGTGGAATGTTCCAATCCTTTCTCTAATAGCACATTTTGTTTGGGTTGTAAGTCTGTGTCAGTGAGATTTACTTAATATGGGTGAATGTGTCTTGATGTTCTTCTGAATTTTCATTGCAAATGTAAATGTGCGCTTGTGTCTTTTTGGTTTTTAATGTTATTAGTTTCTGTTTTGTTTATTTTGTGTTTTAAGCGAGGTATCTATTGTGTTCGTTTTTTCTTATCGATTTCATGAGTACTGTGGCTTTTCCTATGTTAAGTCATAGCTCTAAGTGGGTTTCTTAAAGTATGAATAACATTAAATACAGCAAGTACTAGGTTTTGGGTATGATTGGTGTTAGAATGTATAATGATGTCTGTCGCTTTTGAACGAGTATTGAACGAATGTTTGGCGTTTTCTTTTATCTACTGTTAAGCCAAGGAAATATATTTTGTTGTCATTTTCATTTTTAGTCGTGAGCTTTGTGTTTTTGTGGGATTTGTTTATTTCAAAGTTCATCTACTTTTTCATTTAGCTGATCTATCAAACTTATCATCTACGTGTCTGTGCCAGTATGTATCTTTGAACTTTCGATATGTATCTAACCTTATAAATATCTGATTTTCTAAGTCACAGATGAAAATGTTAGCTAAAGTTCCTGGAAACTATAGGTAACGTAAATATTCACTTTGGTTGTGGTAAACTGAATGCCTTGTTTTTAGTATACGTACTATTAATATGACTGAGCATTAAAATATATGGTAATATAGAAAATTAGTTTAATCATAAATGTAAATTAGATAATTACCTTTTCCTATCATCGGCTTCTTATAATCTTCAACATTGTTGAAAGTGTGATTTCTGAACACTGGTTATAAATTTTTACTTTCTAAATTTAGTGACATATTGGAGACAATTAGGCTATCTGTAGAGAAAAGACATCTCTTATTAACTGTGTTGTACATACATTTACGTTAAGTTTACGTGAGTTGGTTGTAATCGAGCCGACCGCGGTGGCCGAGCTATCTGCGGCGCACCAGTCACGGTCTGCACGGCCACTACGATCTCGGGTACGAATCCCCCCTTGGGCATGGATATTTGTGCCGTCCTTAGCTAGTTCATAAGTAGTTTGAAAGTTTAGGGACTGATGACCCCGTAGTTAAGTCTCATAAGCTGTACAAACATTTGAACATTTTGGTTGCAATCGAAAATTATTTTCCCTCTACCATATATTCTACCCATCACTTTGTTAGCTTCTTTCAAATGAAACCTGCAATTATCCAAACTGCTCACCTGCACATAGAGTGATTAAATCTGGATTACGGCCTGAGACATCTTAAGAATGTTTCTCATATATGACATGTAATAAGTAGTGTTTCACGTTTTGTTCAGTTTTTCGAATTGAAGGTTCAACACATTTAGGCATATTTGATTTATATTTTGGTATTAGACAGCATAGAAGAGTGAAAGTGTGTGAAGCTTGCCAATTTCCGCACTGACTAACCATACACTGGGTACTCTTATCAGTAAAACTATATATACGTCACTCTCCGATTTTCTATAAATTCTGTGTTATAATACATGAAACACTAAGAGGCATTTTTAATCTTTTATTGGCGGTAAAACATAATTAAGGGGAGAATCTGTCGCTCCAGAATGGGGGCTAAATGGAAAGTATTGTGATAAGTTAAACATTTGTGAATCAATTTTAATGATTCTTTTTACTTTAGTATCTTTTCATAAAAGATGGAAATTGGCGTACGTACTCTGTACAGGGAGTGAAAATTAGGCCAACTAGCCCGAAAGAGAGCAGTAGTTTGCTCCAAAAATTAGTTTTGATTTAATCTACGTAGAATGTATTAAAACTTCAAAAATACGCCTAATTAAGAAAAAGCATTTTTTTACATGTATGTAAATATTTGAGATATCAACAACTCTTATGTATCCACGCCCTTTTGATACTGCCCATGTATATTTGACCGTGGGACCTCAACGAGCTACATCACAGTCAACACTAACGTCAGTGGTTAATCAATAAACATATTTATAATTTTTAGTCACTTTTATTTGCTATTATTTCAGAAGTAGATTTTACAGTTTTTAAGGGTCACATGCCGATTTACTGTCTACTCAAGCATTTCTTTCGCGATTATGGCCGATATGCCGGATTAAAAATATTGAATTTCGAGAACCTGTCTTCGTATTCGGATTCAGCGACATTTACAGGAACAGTTTAATAATGTAACAAGGTATTTCACAGGCAGGATCAAACGATCGTGAAAATATATGGGTTGTTTACCTCTGTTTCTTCCTTTGAATTTGTAAAAGCGATTAAAAACAAACTAATTTTTATAGCAATAACTTAGTCCTTTTCGACACACTTGGCCTCCAATTCTCACAACTTCTTCAATATACCTAGCTCGATTTTAGTTTTTTTGTCAATAGATACTTTGATATATCATTAAAATCGCCTCGCTAATCTGTAAGTTATCTCAGTTTTTTTTATTATACCCCATTTTGAAAGGGCCGTTTCAAAAGTATATTTTGCCGCTAAAATACGTATACTTTAGTTTTCATTAAAACAGCACATCCAAATTTAAAAAAAATCAGAAAGCCACACTTCCGTAGGTTTACTTATTATTGATTTGACCACTGTTAAAACAGTGGGCTAGATTGCGTTGGTTTAGTTTGCTCGACGACTTGAAGTTGAAGGCTGAGCGGTAAATGTCACAGTACGGGGAGTACGCAGGGCGTGTGGGCCCAGTTGCGAAACTCTATTGATTGACAATTTTCCTGTAGCGAGTTTTCGACGAAGGTAACCTACCAGATCAAAGCAGTCACACTGTATGGTTAGCAAGCTTAGGAGCCTTTGCTTTTCCGCCTCGCGTTCTGTAACACTGCAGCCTTCACGCAAGTTCTACAACTTTATCATTCATATTTCAATGTAAGGAATTCTGCCAGCCGGGAATATTTTTTCTGGTATCTAGTGTTTGCTGGCTCAGATGTAAATTTGGTGGTAAACTTTGTGAATAATATTGTGTGTAATTTGTTCCTTCGTCCATTAAATGTTTCGCTTATTGATATTGGAGTATTGTATTTGGCAACTTGCAACTCGTGCTACTCCGAAGTAATTTTTGCTTGTCATAGCTTCTGTCATTGCCAGGCGTAAGATACGAGGGTTGTTCAGATGACAAGGTACGAAACGAAACTGTGGGTTCAATTGAAGGAAATATTCAGAAGGAATTACCAGAGAGCTGAGAACAACTATTCAACTATTTAACGTGCTGAAGAGTATGCTGTGACAAAAGCTAGCTCTCTATTGTATCCATCAGTTCGTCGTCCGTGTTGAAGCGCTTCAGATTGAGATGTTTTTTAAGCGGACCAAGCAGATAAAAGTCACAGGGCGACGTCCGGGCTGTAGCGTGGATGCTCAAGCTGGTCGCACTTGAACCTGGCCAGTACACTTTGTGTGACCCTGGAGATGTGTAGACGCGCGTTATTATGGAGCACAATCACTCCCTCCGTGAGCAGCCCTGGCCGTTTGCTCTTGATGGACTCGCTTAGGCAACAGTATCACTGTACACGTCACTGTTAATGGTTGTTCCGTGGTTGAGGAAATCAATGAGTATCGAACGCGTACGCCGAAAAAGACAGCATCACCTTGCCTGCTGAGGGCACAACTTTGAATTTTTTAGAGGGAAAATGGAGTCGCATGCTCCGCGTCCCTAGATTTCGCAGTACGTTTTCCCTAAGCGGCATACTTAAATTTCAGCCGGTATAGTTGTTAAGACGTTTCGTAACTTTTCATTTGAACACCCCTCGTACCTAGCCAACCATCGATGATATTTTACGCACGTGGACTGCTCAGTGCCGCGTGACGTCAAGAGTTTCGTAAATTTTTAAACTAATGACGGTTGGCGTTTGAACTTACTTTTATCAGAATAAACGGACGGAGCTCCCATGCTACTGAGTAGATTTAGAGCCCTTATTTCAGAACTACCGTCTGTGCGCCGTTGCCGAAATACTGCATTGCCTTCGTGGTTTCTAGATGCAGTCTCCAGAATTTAACTAGTATTAATTTTGTTAAAAGTTCTGATAAGATACGTTCACTCGTTTTTCTGTAAGTGATATTATTTTGTTCCTTGCAGTAACATATGTAACATGTATGATCTAAAAGGCAAGAGATGCAAATTGTTCTCGTGCAGTTTGTTAACAGTGGCTTTTATGTATGAATGTCTGGTTGCCTAGACGTTATACTGATCCTAGCCTAACTACACGCTGTCAGTACAACTGCACTGTTTTAAAGGACTCTTGCTTTTCATATTGATTCCCTATTCTGATATTACTGAATGTCTTGTTGAAGTTTTCATTACATTCCCTATTCGATATGACTTTCAAGGTTCGCAACCTACATCTAAGAGCTGCCCTTCTTTGGACTCTTCTGATGTCCTCCGTCATACCGACCTGATAAGGAGACCACACTGGGCAGCAATACAAGCAATACAAGGACGGACAAGCGTAGTGTATGCAGTTTCTTTAGTAGTTCTGTTGCATCTTTTAAGGGTTCTGCCAATAAAACGCAGTCTCTGGTTCGCCTTTCCCACGACATTATCTACTTGTTGTTTCCAGTTTACGTCTAAAGTAATAATAATTGATAGGTATTTTGTGGAGTTTATGGCCTTCACATTTGATTGATATATCTTGTGAACAAAGTTTAACGGATTTATTTGCGTACTCTTGTGGACGACTTCACACTTCTCATTATTTAGAGTCAATTGCCAATTTTTACACAATAGTGATATCTTATTCAGATCGTTCTGCAGTTGATTTTGATCTTCAGATGATTTTACTAGACGGTAAATGACGGCGTCATCTGCAAATAATCTAAGAGAGCTACTTAGATTTTCTCCCAAATCGTTTATGTAAATAAGAAACAGAAGAAGACCAATAACGCTACCCTGTGGAACGCCCGATATCACCTCTGCCTTAGTCGATTCTTTACCATCGATTACTACACATTGTGTACTCTCTGACAGGAAATCACCTATCCAGTCGCAAATTTGGGACGATATACCATTCGCAAGCAGTTTGATTAAAAGCCGTTCATGAGGTACAGTGTCAAAAGCCTTCTGGAAATCGAGAAATACGGAATCAGTTTGAGAACCTTTGTCGATAGCACTCATCACTTTGTGTGAGTAAAGAGTTAGTTGTGCTTCGCATGAACGATATTTTCTAAATCCGTGTTGACCTTGGGTCAATACATCATTCTGTTCGAGATAATTCATAATATTTGAATACAGAATATGTTCCAAAATCCTGATGCACATTGACGTCAATGAAATACGCCTCTAGTTTAGTGGGTTACTCCTACTGCCTTTCCTGAATATAAGTGTGACCTGTGCAACTTTCCAATCTTTTGGTACAGATCCTTCTTTGAGAGAGCTGTTGTATATGGCTGTTAAGTAACGAGCTATCGCTTCAGCATAATCAGAAATGTAATTGTTATACAGTCTAGATTAGAAGACTTTTTCTTGTTAAGTGATTTTGGTTGGTTCACTACTTCGATGATATCTGCTTCTACGTTACTCATTCTGGCCTCTTTTTATAATTAGAAAGCTGGAATATTGGTTTCGTCTTCTTTGGTGAATGAGTTTCTGAAACCTATGTTTAGTAACTGAGTTTTAGCAGCGCTATCATCGGCACGATCGCCATTACTATCACAAATAGAGTGTTTTGTTTGTGTTTTACCCCAAGTATATTTTAAATATGAATAAAATCTCTTAGGGTTTTCAGGCAAATATCGAGAAAGAGTTTCTCTGTGATAAGTATTGCAGGAATTTCCCATTGAAGTACTCGCTAAATTTTGAGCTTTTGTGTAGGATCGCCAATCCTGGAGATTTTGTGTTCCTTTAGATTTAGCATGCCTTTTCCGTTGCTTTTTCATCAGTGTCCTGCCCTGTTTTGTGTAACAAGGGGATCACCTTCTTTTATTACTTTATTTGGTATAAAACTGTCAATTGCTGTCGATACCACCTCTTTGAATTTGAGCTACATCTGGTCTACACTTACGTTTAGTGTTAGAAAATAGTGTAAGCTGTCTTTCTAGAAGCAATTTATTTTATTTTTATCTGCTTTCCTGAACAAATATACTTTCCTTTTAATTTTGGTAACTTCTGGACTTTCAGTATTCAATCTGGTTACGACTGCTCTGTGTTCATTAATACCTGTATCCCTTTTGATGCTCGTTATGAGCTCAGGATTATTTGTTGCAAAGAGATCAAGTGTGTTTTGACATCCAATCACAATTCTAGTTGGCTCATTAACTAATTGTTCAAGTAATTCTCAGATAATGCGTTGAGTACAAATTCACACGATGTTTTATGCGTACCTCTTGATATGAAAATAGAATTTCGGCAACTGATTGAGGGTAAATTAAAATCACTATTATCGTGTAAGGCGGGTATGTTTTTGTAATTAGACTCAGGTTTTCTTTGGACCTTTATGCTGTTGTATCGTCAGAGTCGGGAGGCCGGTAAAAGGAAGCAATTATTAATTCTTACGATTTTCATTAACAACATCTACCCATAATAGCTCACAGGAACTATCAGCTCAAATACGCTACACGAAAGACTACTTTTGACGGCGACAAACACGCCTCCACCTATTTTGTTTAATCTATCCTTTCTGAACACAAATCTTTTGCAAAATCTTCAAATGTTCAAATGTTTGTTAAGCTTATGGCACTTAACTACCGCGTCATCAGTCCCTAAACTTACAAACTACTTACGAACTACCTTATTCTAAGGACGGCACAAATATCCATGCCCGAGGGGGGGATTAGAACCCCCGACCGTAATGGCCGTGCAGACCGTGACTGGAGCGCCTCAGTCCCCTCGGCCACCGCGGCCGGTACAAAATCTTCTGCTGAACTTATTTCCGGCTTGAGCCAACTTTCACTACCTATAATTATATGTGTTTCGGTACTTTATATTAACGCTTGGAGGTCTGGTCCTTTCCCGACACAGCTACGACAATTTACAACATTTGAGACACCCTTGTTTATCCCCGAGCCCCTCTATCCTAAAAAACCGTCCAGTCCACGCCACACAGCACCCGCTACTCTTGTAGCCGCCTCCCGCGTGTAGTTGACTCCTGACCTGTTCCGCGGAACCCGGAAACCAACCCCGCGATGGCGCAAGTCAAGGAATCTGCAGCCTACACGGTCGCAGAACCGTCTGAGCCTCGGATTCAGACCCTCCACTCGGCTCTGTACCAGAGGTCCACAGTCGGTCAACTATGCTTGCAAGCAAGACTGGCATTCTATACCACTTCAGACAGCCGCTCAAAACCTGAGAGAATCTCTTCAGCTCCGAAGCGACACACATCATTTGTACCGACGTAAGCCACCACCTGCAGTTGGCTGCACACCGTACCCTTCATGGCATCCTGGAGGACCCGTTCCACATCCGGCATGACTCCACCCGGTATGCACACAGGGTGCACGTTGGCATTCTTCCCAATGCTTGGCAGCCACCTCTCGAAGGGGCTCCATCATCCGCCTGACGTTGGAGCTCCCAACTACAAGCAAACCTCCCCCTCTGTGAAAGCCCGGATCTTGCAGACTGAGCGGTTATCTCAGGATGAAAGACACCATCCGACTCAGGAACGTTGTCCTGAACATATAGCGCCTCAAACCTATTCGCAAGACGAACCGGGGAGGCCTCACGATCGGTCCCCCAGAATGGCTTGCGCCTCCTGCCACGCACTGGAGCAACCTCCCATGCAACCAAAGGTGGGGGTGTCTGCCTCACTGCTAGCAGTATCAGGCCATGTCGTTGCCGCATGCCGATCGGTGGAGACGACGGGAGTCCGTTCGGTCCCCACTACCGGCCAACAGCAACGACGCCCCTCGATCGCAGCCTCCAGCTGCGCAACTGAGTTTAACACAGCTTGAAGCTGGAAGCGGTCATCATCTCAGACTGCATCCACACACAGCAGTCACAGTCCCTATTCATGATTACAGTGTGAAACGTGTCCATAAAAAATATTTTTGTAAGAAAATGTCTAATATTGTGCCTCCTGTTTTGTGTCGAGTAACTTGCTTGCAAGAAAATCTATCATATTGATGCTACTGTGTGTATCGATATGTGTACTTAACTCTGTGAAGTTTCATCTTTGGCAAAGATCATGTATTGCATAGCATTGTAGCTCACACAGAGAGAGTGTGGGACTTGTAGTTTAGCTCTCTTAGAGAGCGGTTGAGTTGTGTGTATGGCTCCGATGTAGAGCAGAGGATGCTGTGCCAGCAAGTTGATTTGATTGTATTTGGAATATATATTGTATTTTTTATTACTATCATCGCTGGAATGAAGGTAATTGCATTTGATGTCACTAGGAAAAAGTTTTATTATGTAGGTAATGTAATGGTGATTGTTAATAATAAGGAAGAAAGTTGACCTTTCTTTCCTGTTTCAATTATGTAGTTAGAAGATTAACCTACTTCCTTCATCCGATAATTAGTTATTAGTGGATTTAAAGTGCAGCATTGATTTCGGTAATCTTGTTACACAGATTTCATTATTTGTGCTATAGAAACAGATTTCATTATTTGTGCTATAGTAAATGATTGTTATGCAACACTGCAGTCAATTGATTAGGATACTGAATTTTGATAATCAGGTACTGATCTGCATAAAATTCCCGCAGTCAAACATTAAGAAAGTGGTTTTTGGTTTTTTTATTATCTTTCTCGCAGTCAAATATTTTGAGTATAGTCAGTGTCTGTTTCATATGGTGACTTGCCACAGTTGTTTTGTTAAAAGATCCGTTGCGCACATAATCAGTTTAATGCACTGTTTCTTATTTAATAGTATATACATTAACATCAGGGCCATAATTAAACCAAATTTCTGTGTTAATGAACAGTTTGTTGTCTGATTTAACGATAGGTTCAACATCCACAACACACACACAGCTTTTAAGTGCCGAGAAAATAAAAACTACTATCGCTATGCAAAGGAAGACTAAACTGTTTGTTAAAACGCGAATTTGATTCTAATATGCACGGGAGCACAGTATAAATTTACAAACTGAAACGGAAACGCGCAGACAAAAATCAAAATGCTATATGTCGCTTGTAATCAGAAGCCTGATTCACTTACAAAATATGAAGGCGGCGTATGCTGCGTGTAGACCGCGGCTAAGCAAACACTGACTGAGCTCTACCAACAGCAGGCACAAGCCAAACAATATAAATGGCCTACTTAATAATAAGACTCCACCGCGTCCACAGATTATAAATTAAGAAGTAATGCGTATCTAAATTCATGAATGTTGACGCTGATCCACGGCTTAATCAACGGTTTTATCGGTATAGTTCAAAGAGTACAGTTTCTTCTCGTAAAACGAAAAATAACTGAGTAAACATATTGATTATTACTTTCATTACGGAATATCTTTACGAACTTGGTCCAGCTGCGCGTAATGGTCGCGTTAACTAAGGCGTCATGCTTTTAACTGGGCAGCCGTTCCCGCCGAAGGTTCGAGTTCCTCCTCGGGCATGGATAGTTGTCGTTACTGTAAGTTGTTTGTAAGTTTAAGGAATGAGGACCATAGCAATTTTGTCCACATGTTTCATAACTTGGTCCAGTGAAAACAAAATTTTACATTGAACACAAGAAATCTGCTTGGTAGTGGAACATGATTTTTTAATTTCCTTTCATTATTTTATTCTATTTTTACGTATCGATTTTGTTCTCATGAACGAACATCGTCATTGCAGATTTCGAGCCATGAGGACTCATGTACTCCGCATAAAACATTTACTAGTCAGATCCATGAAATACTAAAAAGACCTTCCATAGTCCGCGTCACACGTCACGAAGGAAGGCGGCCCAGTTTTCAGCAGTTCTGCGCATACCCCCCCCAACCCCCTCCAATTACGGCACTGAAAGCCGCTAATATTCTTTCTCTGGGCATGAAGCTGGCCTTGAGTTAGGCAATGTTTGTCACATAGGCTCAACCGTTGGCTCTGGGCCAACACTTCGTCTATCGCTCCGCCTCTATGCGCGGAAGCGCCTTCCTACATGACGCCAACTATAGTACCTGTTAAAAAAATCCTATTACACAACCAACCTGGCAATTTCTCGTTTTTATTCAATATTGTGGTGCACAGGCACAATTTTCATTAAGGAGTTAACTTACAAAAATAAAAATAGACAACATTACAAGAGATATTGTGGCGTCTGTTACTGCGGACATGTCCGAAAGAACAGACGACGTTATGTGAGACTGCAGCCCTTCTTAACACACTTTATAACTGGGTTTACCTAGTCTCAGGAAATAGCAGGTGTTGTAACTATACAATATCTACACAGGTAAATTTGTGCCGCTGTCAGGATTGGAATCCAGAACCTCCTTCTTGCCAGGCAACTGCGCGAAACCCTTGCGTCCCTCCTTCCCCCACACGGGATTAAAATACCTCCATGGATTACTTAAACAGGTACCGGAGTCGAGACTGTCGCTTTCGCAGGCTGCGAACGGCCACAATCTCATAACTGTTTGGTGGACAGGGGGGGGGGGGTGTTGGTGAGGGAAAAGGGCAGATGAGTAATGGAAGGGTGGAAGGCTGCACTTCATCCATAGAAGACACAGCAGCAGAACAGAGGTGGCGCGAGGTTTGTAGCGCGCAGTGCCACCGCGGATGCAACGGTGGCCCTCAAAGCCACCTTGGAGGCAGCGAGGGCTGCCTTAGCTGCTACGATCGCCGCAGACACGACTGAGGCCCGCCGACAACCGCGGGAAATGGGCGCGGAGATTGCACGCGCTGTTCTGGAAGCAGAGGTTCTCCTACTTGTTTCCTCTGCATGAGATACGCAATTCGGAAATCTAACGCGACAAACAAGTTTCCAGCAGCCGCAGAACGCAGGGCCGGGACACCAATGACTGCTGTATGAGGGCAGCAGAAATGCTGGAAGAAATGGATCCTTCGATGTGGCAACAATTGTAACTATGTGATAGTACGAGGGACGTTTTTTAAGTAAGTTTCGTTTGAACCGAAGTATACAACGAAAGATTATTTTTAAAATTATTATTTTTGTTCAAACACTTATCACGCCTCTGAACCAATTTTTAAATACAACCTTGCCGCCTGTTCCGATAACCAACAGTTCACCGCCGTTTTCTAAAGCACAGATCTCGACACGTCTGGAAATTCGTTTGAGAGAACTGCTAATGTGAAGCTCCTGTTCCTCACGAATCCTCGCTTCAGCCGAAACCTCCAAATCGTCTGTAATCGAAGACGGGTGAGCGAAGCTGTCACAGTTATCTTTGAATTCTCGTACTCACTTGCGCACTTTGCCTTTACTCATAACGGTATCACCGTACACTTCGCAAATCTGTCGATGAATTTCTGCAGCACACAGCTTCCTTGGTAACAAAAACCATGTCACTGATCGAACCTCACAGGCGGCGGGCGAATTGATACTTTTAAACATTTTGAAAGCACAGAACAGAACCGTACAGGTTGGCTTCAGAGCTGAAACTGAGCATAGGTGTTTCCGAGGAATGCCGGTACACGACGCACGCGCTCGTTGCGGTATGTGCGCGAACTTCTGGTGTCTAAATGCTCCTCGGAGTAATGCTAGGGCCGCCGCAAATCCAACTGCCGCCAAAAGCCCGCCAAAACTCCATGGGGATCGCGGTTATTACGTGAATACTAGCGTGTCGCGCACGGGGCCTAGAGCTAATGCAGTCTTCCCTCCTTTGTGACTCCCCGGACTGCATTTCCTTCCCCCCTCCCCTCCTTTTTATCCTCACTCCTTCCCCTCCCCACCGGGGAACTGATAACCTTAGCAGTCTAGTACCCCTATCCCAACCAAACAACCCAATCCAAGCAATGAGTGTTGCCAAATTCCCGCCTCTCAATATAAAAAAGAAAAAGCCTGTGCACTGTTAAATTTTTTTTCCACATATGACAGTACTGTTGTCATCTGTTTTGATAAAAAGAAAGGCATGTTTGACAGTTATATAATTGAGACAGAAGTATACATGTAGGCTATACATCATAAAGGAAAAAGTTTTTACTGGAAAATTAGAAAAGTTATTGACCAATTTGTAACAAATTTTTAAACCACACTACGATAAACATTCGGAATGACATGGGCTGTAATTTTTTGAAATATAAATTGTTTTTGGAAATTCGCATTATATATTTCGAGTACTCGTTCAGGAGAGTGAGTCCATATTTCGATAAGGACCTCACTTTCTGAAATATAATTTTTTGACACAATGAGCTCTTATCTTTGTCACTATGAAATAAAGGTTTGCCACTGCAAGCTCTTAGCATTCCGTATTTTGGAAGTAGGTTGCGTGGACCAAAAAGCAATGTTTTGGCTTACATTGTAGTAAATCGAAAATTTCTAGTACCAAAGTCCTTCTTCAGTATTTAATATTGCTTATGAGTATAAGATCAATATTACAGATTGAATTCTGTATGAAACTCAGTCTTTTCAAGCATATCTCATAATTATGAATCATAACTAATTTTTCATAGTCACAACATCATACGGTAAACGTATCTACCCAGTCAACGTTGTTGTTGTAGCTGCTGTAGTCTTCGATCAGTAGACTAGTTTCATGCGGCTCAACACGCTACTCTATGTTGCACAAGCATCTTCACGTCTGAGAATGGCAACCCACAACCCTTTAAATCTGCTTACTGTATTCGTCTCGCGGTCTATCTCTGCTATTCTTACCCCAACGCTTCCCTACGATACTAAATTGACAATGCCTCGAAGTCTGAGAATGTGCCTTACTAATAGCTACCTTCTTTTAGTCAATATATGCCAGAAATCTCATTTCTCACCAATTCTGTTCAGTACCACCTCATTAGTTACGAGCTCCACCCATCTAATCTTCAGCATTCTCCTGTAGCACCAAATTTCAAATCTTCTATCCTCTTCAGTGTTTATCCTGCAGCTTTCACTCTCGTACAATGCCACACTCCAGACAAATGCCTTCAGAAAAGACTTCCTAACACTTGTATTGATATTATACGTCAACAAATTTCTCTTCTCCAGTTTTACAAACAGCATCAGCCCCCATGACCTTATTTCAGAATCGTGATTCCGCAATTTTGCTGTCTAGTTTGGACTGCATTAAATTATCAAATGATAATTATGCAAGAGGCACGACCTGCGTAATTCATTGGGCATATACCTAGGTAAATTATTAGAGCACGTGAAAGGGTCCCACTCACAGAAGGAATGGGAAAAAACTGAAGTGCAGCTTTACGTACCTATTTCAGCTATTTTCATGTATAGTAAACAACTTAGTGGGAGCCGAGAAAATCTTTAAGTCTACCTCCGAAAGCAAATACGAACCAAATAAATAGTGAACTACGCTACAGCGATGCATATGAGCAGCGCAGTATGGCCAGATTGGGCGTTATTTCGCGTTTTGAGCTGTTAATAGTGGAAATGTTTGTAAGATACGCAACATGCAGTAGTGTATGTTCACAATGTCTGTAAAATACATCCTGAACCATTTAGTAGTAGAGACGAAATAAGTCAAAGCGTCGTGAGTAATGAGGCGAATTAACGTAATTGTCTGTTGCTTCATATGCCATGAACTATGCGTCCTACTATTATGCAGTTTCGAGCGTACGTTCCTTGGTATGTGTGTATACTGTCTGTAAAATGTTTTGTGAATACACTTAATAAATTAGAACGTCATGCCAAACGCCGTAGTTTTACTCTATGAACGCCGAGAAAGTATTGAGCGATAAACTTTTTTTCCATTCATCTTTTTTGCTGGGGTTGTCAGCGAGAAATAGTTTCCTTAAGGTATGAGATTATGTTTATTTCAAGTCGATAAGTGCTGTCATTCTCAAATAGTGGACGAATAAAATCATGTTACCACGCACCGCAAGCCGGGACAGTTTTCTTTCTTTATGGCGACATATCTCCTGAACTATATATTGTAAGTGATTTTTACTACACAAAAATAATACATAACATTAAAGAGCAAATATTGTTCAAATCGGAACATTAGTTTAGGAGCAGATATGGAATGTTGTCGCACAATGCGGCCGTTTCTTGCGAATTCCATTGTTCATGACGCCATATCTCTCGACGTATGTGTTGTAGGTGGTTCTTACCGCGATAGTGATTGTTACCTGTTGGTAAGGAATATATGTACCACGTTTGGTTGAAACCGATCCTGTAGTTTAGAAGGAGATGTAGAACATACATGCAGCGACTTTTATAACTTGTTGAAATGGCTACTCCCGCGCGGCAGGAACTCTTATGATATTTGTAGATATACAGAATGTTTGAGAGAAATCGCTTTCTCCGGGAGAAGTTAAATCATAACAACTTAGCGAATTTCAAACTAAAATGAGAAATTAAGGAATTGTAGTGGGAATAACTGCATTTCCAACTGAGATACCTATTTCGTGTACTTAACATTCTAATTGCTGAAAGTTCCTGGCAGATTAAAATTGTGTGCCGGAACCGGGACTCTAACCTGGGACCTTTGCCTTTCGCGGGCAAGCGCACTACCGACTGTGCTGTCCAGTCACGACTCACGATGCCGACTCACAACTCTACTTCCGCCAGTACCTCGCCTCCTACTTTCCAAACTTCACAGAAGCTCTTCTGCGAACCATGCAAGACTAGCACTCCTGGAAGAAAGGATATGGTGGAGACATGGCTTAGCCACTGCCTGAGGGATGTTTCCAGAATGAAACTTTCACTCTGCACCGGAGTGTGCGCTGATATGAAACTTCATAGCAGATTAAAATTGTTTGTCGGAACTGGGACTCGAATCTGGGACCTTTGCCTTTTGCGGGCAAGCGCACTACCG
Organism: Locusta migratoria; assembly: GCA_026315105.1. Classification (NCBI taxonomy): domain Eukaryota; kingdom Metazoa; phylum Arthropoda; class Insecta; order Orthoptera; family Acrididae; genus Locusta; species Locusta migratoria. The sequence goes on along the minus strand of CM048745.1, from coordinate 709,934,937 downwards.
ACTGTGCTATCCCGACACGATGCCGCCTCACAACTTTACTTCCGCCGGTACCTCGCCTCCTACTTTCCAAACTTCACAGAAGCTCTCAAGCGAACCATACAATACTAACACTCCTGGAAGAAAGGATATGGTGGAAACATGGTTCATCCACAGCCTAAGGGATGTTTCCAGAATGAAACTTTCACTCTGCAGCGGAGTGAGCGCTGATATGAAATTTCCTGGCAGATTAAAATTGTGTGCTGGAACCGCGACTCGAAACTGGGACTTTTGCCTTTCGCGGGCAATTGCTTTTTTCACAGATTCAGAATTGACGCTGGTGATGCAGATCTGTGGTCTCTTATAAATACAGCCCCTAAAAACGGAAGTTATTTGACTTGGCGAGCACAGAAAGAAGTTTTTCAGCTTTTGCACATACATAATGGGATTCGTAGCTTTTGAAGTTAGAGCAGCAAATTTATTTTCGGTCTTAGCAGTTGAAACGCAAGACATATTTAAAAAGATTATTTCTCCATTGTCTTGCGCTTCATAAAGAATAATGTTCTATATAAACAAATTCTCGTTATTTGTGGAAATCACTGACCGATCAGGCAAAGGTTTGGCAGAAACTTTGCTAGACACTCTTCAAGGCTGTGACATATCTGCGTGGACAGGGATACGACGGCTGCAATGCAATGAGTGCACAATTTAAGGGGGTTCAAGCAGAAGTGAAGAAGCGATGTACCTTCCTCGTTCGAACCATGTGTTCAATCTTACCGGTGGTTCACAACTGTGAAATTCCTCACATACGGAATTCACTTGGCATAATGAAAACCACATGTAGTTTTCTCTCAAGCAGTTCTGCTCGAATTTCCTGTCTCACAAATAAGGTTTCTGAAATGCTGCCCGAAGTTATCACAAAGCGTGTCTGTGCTACCAGATTTATCGAAAACCTCTCGGGTGTCATAACATTTGAAAACAGGCTTATGCCAATTGTTGCCACACTGGAGAATTTAAGTGTAAAACACTCGACTAGTGCATATGCAAATGAACTACTAACAGCTTCCTGCAAGTGTGAATTCATTGATGCCTTGTGGATCGTCGAATCATTTGCTTCGTTTCTACTTCCGATTTCTGCTGAGTTGCAGTCTTCACAACTTGACGTTATTGAAGCAACGAAGCAGGTAAACACATATATTTGTGGCCCTTTTCTTGTATTTCAATCACATACAAGCGCCCCTTATATCACATATCATAATTCTATTTCTCTGTAGCTTACAATGGAAAATGTAATATCAACATAAAACAAAATGATTTTATCTTAATATTTGTGTAAATAATTTTTATGTATTTTCTCAAAACGCATATCCATCACTTTTTACTTTTCTGACTTGAAAAACTAGTTATAGAAATAGAAATATATAACTTCTCGTGTTCCATATTGAAAATGTTGTCAGCATACTGGCTGAAGAACGGCTAAAAGCTGTGGATGAATTCCACCAACAATTAAACAGGTTGCAAGCTATCTGAGGAGCTAGATGTGGACATATGACTGCCACGGCTGGTTGGGAGGAACACTTGGAGAACACTCCTTATGCAACTGCTGAGGAATACTTCCCCATTATCCTTTACATTCCGCATATTGAGATGCTACACAGTGAACTGTCAGAACTTTTTTCCAGACATCAGAATAAGTGTCTTAAATTGCAACACCTTATCCCGAAATCCATTAAAAATGTGAACTTTTCTGATATACAGTCCACTATTCGCACCTACAGTAATGACCTGCCAAGTTCAGAAAGTGTTTAAGAGGTGAATTTGAGAAGTGGAAGAAGAGATGGGAAAATGTTGACCAGAGTGACAACCCGAAGAACGCATTACAGCATGTTCGAAATCGTTCTTCCCAAACATTCGAACACTTCTTCAAATATTTTTTGTCCTTCCTGTGTCAACATGCAGTTGTGAGCGAAGTTTTAGCTGCTTGCATCATCTGAAAACTTACTTGCGTTCGACGATGGAGGAAGAGAGGCTGAATGGTCTGGCACAATTGTCTATTAACCGACATATTGATGTGAATCCAGACGACATAATGGATGTTTTCACTCGATCCTCTCGACGACTTAACTTTTCTTTGTAAACTATGTAACATTTTAACAGAATAATTAAAAAAGACAATAATATGAAGGATCTCGAGTTATTGCAATCTACAAATATTTTATTATATTATTCTTTTACGTCGATGATTTCACTGACGAGGGACTACAATATTAAAACTGTGGTTAATTATACTCTGATAGGAAATAACTTAAAATGGGAAAATTTAAGACTTGCAAACTTTTAGGGAGGTGGAAACTTGAGGCGGCTCTGTGCCTCATAAAATACTAATTATATTACTGAGCTAAATTAAGCATACAAAATTCCTTATCGACCTGTGTTAATATACATATTTAGATTTGAACCACTGCCCTACCCAATGCGAGTCCAGTGTGTTACAAATGAGCCATCACGCTCGGTCCCTGAGTGATGGTTTAATTTTATACCGTTGTTTCATCATTTTGATGACTTGTATGCTTGTGTAACACATTTAATGATCTAAAGATAGGTCATTAAAGAGATAAAACTGATTTTCTAATATTAAGAAATTAAACTGATTAGCTAAAATAAAAAAAAAATTACAGCCGACCAGTTGCAGAAAATGGTTTATATACGTAAATCTTGAACTGCGTTTCCCAAACAAAATTTTGCATTCTTCAGAAGATTTAGAATTAGCTCACATGGAAGTAGTTGTTAATTGAAACAAAATCTAGTGCCCAGATGTGGCTATCTCCATGTCATGGAATAAAATATCAAAACTAATGTATGCAAGATAAAAATATTATGGAGCAACGACACGCACATGCCGTGTGAGCACTGCGTACTAGTACAACTACTTATTTAACGACTACCTCAGTGTGAGCTATTTGTAAAGCTTCTGAAGGCAAGAAATTATTTTTGCCGAAACCTGGATGAAGATTCATTTGTATAAACCATTTTTTGCAACTGATCTGCTGAAATTTTTTCACAATTTGATCGTCTGCCACCGGTGCTGTACTGCATCCATGATTAAGATGATAAAAAACGTTTCTTTGTTTGTCTTTTTGTTCGTATATTATGCATGGCCATACCGTACAAGTGATTGCGATAAACTTTGTCAACTCATTGCTTGCAGCCGCGCGAATGTTATAGGCATACTAAAATTAACGTCTTGCGGTGCATGGCCGAGGGTGTTTACAGTTAGTTAATTCATTTCTTACGCCTTCACGCTGAAACTGCTGGTGGTATATGAATGAAGTTAGGAACAGAGGTAGCTTACAGCCTAATTAATACATTGGCTACCTTTCGTAAGCCAAAGTTCGGTGCGTGGTGTAGGGTATCTTACAATTTTATCTTAATGTACGTTAACTCTATGAATCCCTTACTGCATCATTTTTTATTCTTTTCTCTGAAGAAATGTGACATGTTAAGTACTATGTCTTGAGATCATAAAAAAACTTTAAAAATTCTAAATCTTATGTGGGGGCGTATATTTTGGAATTAAGGTTTTGTGCGATTTATGGGACAGCATGCAGTAATGACCAACACCTTGTGATTTTTGTGATTTTGATGATGCACAATATACAATATACAATACTATATATACATGCACTAGTAGAACTGTATTTATATAAAACAATTACAATTTATATTCATTATAATATACATTTTTGAGAAAATAACATTAATTCAGTTTCCATTTTTCTCTACTCTTTATGAAACTTGATGAAACGATTTCTCTCCTTATTCAAGCACAATGTCGCACTAGACATGCTATATAGGATTTTCTCTTGCATTCTGGATACTTCCAATGACCACGGTTTTCCAGCCAGAAATGAATGAGATCTATCCCATCCTGTCGCACCTGACACTGTGGAAGATCTGCTGTGTGGCCTCTTTTCTTTTTACTGTAAAGCTGGTTTTGTATTTCATTCCTTGGCCTACCACTTTCTTGGATAAGGATTTCCCAGTTTTACACAGGGCCTCTGCAACTACCACCTTGAAAAAAAGGGGCACGTTGTATTTCTTCTTCTCCATAGCAGCTAGCTTTTCACACAAGCCAAGTCATGTAGGTGAAAGAATATCTCCAGGTAATATTTCTTTATCTGATTTGAATTCTATAATATCCTAGCATCGAATCGAATAGATTGACAAAAGTTGAACTTTTACTCTAAGCTTCCAAGGCTGCATGTTGTGAAATATTTGTCAACGGCCTATTTTTCAATATTAGACGTATTCTAATTCACAAATATATAAATTTACCTCATTATAATTGTCCAAAAATGTCCTTTTCCCTCTGTAAATAATACAAATACTGAAATCAACCGTTTACTGTAACTGATACAACTGTTTGTGTCACCAAACTTGGACGTAAACAGCAATCAGCACAAAGCAAAGATTCATAGCACGCAGTTCCTTACTCTCTCAACAGATGGCACACACTACTTGGACAGCTGCTCTTCACTGCGTGCTATATCTGCGCAGTTCGGACATATATTCTGAGATACGAGTTTGACAAAGAAAAATTTTCAAATGTTTGTAGGACTTATGGGAATTAACTTAGGGGTCACCAGTCCCTAAGCTTACAAACTACTTATGATTTAGCTAAGACTAAGGACGGCACAAATATCCATACCGAAAGGGGCATTCGAACCCCCGACCGTAGTGGCCGTGCAGACCGTGACTGGAGCGCCTCAGTTTGACAAAGAGAAAAGTGGTATGTGCAATGCCTGGCACAGGATACAGTAAGGGGTTAATTACATATTTTGTCGGAGGTGGAGAAGTCAATAGACTGAGAAGGTGGAGGAGGGGTTCGACAGAGAGACGAGAAGGTGATTGTCAGAGAAAGACGGAAGTATGGGAAGAAAGATGGAATTATGGGAAGAAAGATGGACTGGAGCAGATGAACAGAGATAGGAGAGATTAGATGAACATGGGGTGGGGGGGGGCGGAAGAGGAGATGAACAGAGAGAGAAAAGTAAAGAGATGTTAGGAAAAGAGAGAAAAAGGAAGGTTAGATGGACTAATTGAAGAGCGGAATCAGTAACTAGCCGGGCAGCGAGTAAAAATATACAAAAATGTGATCTTAATGTGCCGTGCCAGCTCTTGTCATTGTTCCCGTTTTCGGTTAACATCGTGTAAGTTTCGAGGTGACTCTCTCTCTCTCTCTCTCTCTCTCTCTCTCTCTCCCTCTCCCTCTGTAAATCTTGCTTCCTGCTTTCCCCGCAGGTGTCGCGTGTACTTGTAATGCTGATCGCGCTGCCTTGCGTCTTCGATGTTTACGGAGTGACAGTGGTAGTTTGCCTACCGGGGAGTTTAGCCGAACATTGTTAGGAGGCAGGCGGCCTCGCGGGGCCAGACGTGACGTGCTGCTGATCAGCAGTCGAGCTCTATTCCTGCTTTGATGACTGGGGCAAGATGCGGCCGTGTTGTGTAAAGTGGCGCGAGCGTCAAGTATGAAAGTACACACATGTAGGGACGACGGCAGCGTCCGTTTACGCCGATTACAGCAGACCAAGTTAAGCTCTCACGTACTCCTAGAGTGCTGTTTGAGTGAGGTCCTTCTGTACTTGTGCGCATTTCGGGTCTTCTGCAGCTGGACACGTTCCTTAATTGAGTTACTCATTGCTGTTACACAGCAAAAATTCCGAATATCCTTTCGGAAAACCAAATTACAATTTCAAAGTATCAGCGTTACTACCGCCGACAAATCGCTGGAAACTTGCGCAGTTATCAGTATTACCAACCTAACTTCCATTAGCTTCAACCCTGACCGCATAATAAAATTTCACTCTCCACAGCTAACCTACTAAACAATGAACAACTCCATTTAAGTCACTTTAAAATTATCCCTAATACTTTTTATAACGAGAATTGATTATTCCCGATTCTTAAAAGGAGTTTAAACAGTTTGATTGATATTATTGCACACAATCACTATTTCGTAATGATATACCTATCCAAGCTCACAGAACGAACGCTTTCAAGCAACAAACTGATATTACTCTTCGGAAACAATAACACATTTTACAGATCTTCATCTTTCACCTTACAATAGTTTTAATATACTTTTCTAATCAGTATTCTTCATATTTCTTTGCTTGTAAATACAATCTGGGATGTCATGTCTGGAGTTCCATACAAAGTTTTCTTTTTCGTCAGTGCAGAAAATCTAGAACATATTACTAACAAATATATTGTAATTTTACAAATATTACATACATTTATAAATTAATGGAAATTTCAGAATTAATCATTAATATAACATATTAACGTAATAAACTGATAGTGTATCTTTCACTTCCAGCTTACATCTGACTCCCGTTTGTGTAGCGTGTTTCGCCGTTGAGGCATTCAAGGTTCCGAAGAGGACCAGTCCTTAATTATTATTACTATGCTACTGTATGGCAGTCAACATTCGTTTCTGCTGGTTTGTTTCCTTTCATGTGGCTGTGGCTGTTCAGTGCCCGCAAGTAACATTTTCCTGCTTTTTCTACTTTTATATTCTTACTTGCGGTTTGCACATGGATAAATATGTTTTACTGGTTTGTGATAAGGCGTCGCTGCGATTTCTTGGCAGTGGAACAGTTTCAATCGGAGTACACTTAAGGATCCCACGCCGGCGCGCGACAGTCAGTGTGTGGGCTCTCCTCATGCGCTGCCCATTGACATGGATGACTCTCCTCGTGTTCCATCTGCCGGTTCACGAGTCTGAGTGCATTTTGAGCGCCGCGTATTAAGATTTACTTCTGAGGTGCCCATGATTTGCAATTTCCTGCCCTTTTGTATCCTCGGGGCGTGATAGAAATTTGTTTATACAAATCTAGGAACTGTTCAATTATCTCGTTGGACAGCAGAAGTGAGAGCATTATCTAAGCATCTGTAAATCTGTTATTTTGTATGATGTCCAAATGAGCTGTTGTGAGGCCAGAAACTAGTTTGTTATAGTGTCACCTGTTTATAAAATCGATTGCACCCTCTTAAAGAATTTATCTGGCCCTGTGTGTCTAGCTGTTACGGGCCTTTCCTTGTGTTAACATGTATTGCTGTCTGCGAAGTTTTTGACGCTGTGGACAATTCGTAAAAGCTGTTTATTAAGTATGTGCCCTTATTGCGTTTTACAAAGTATGTTGTTGATGTTAAAGTCCAATGTGTTATGTAAGACTTGTATTATATGGTGTTTAAACTTAGGTTGGGACTTCCATGGGTAAAAGATAAACCTTTAAATCTGCATTCTGGTTAAGTTTATTAGTTTCTTAAATTCTCATTAGGCTTCTTTACTTATGATCAATATTCTAAATAATATGTACCAAATTTAATAAATCTGTAATTTAAACTGTGATAATATTTAGGTTAAATTTTCACTATTCAAGAAACTGCTTGTGATATTTTGCGGCGAGTGCCTTAATTACTGCTGGTTCAAATTAAAATATAACATTCGAAAGCTAAACACATGGCAAACCAGTTCTTCCAACCCTCTTTCCGTTTTGCTCAGTCAGCAACATTAGAATTTTTGCAAAAGCTGATAACTAAATTGAGGAACAATGTGAAGCTTTTGCAGCAGCATCGGGGTCTTGAAAATATTAGCCTTGTAGCCGTCTTTCAGAGGCCAAAGTAGATGGAAGTCTGAAGGCGCTAAATAGTGCCTGTACAGTGTATGCGGGAGAACAGTCCAACCGAATTTTACAATGACTTGCGAGATCGCAAAACTACTGTGCGGTCTGGCATCGTCATGTTGCAGGGGAAAATTGGTTTTCTTCTATGGACTAAACCTACAAATTCTGACCTTAAGTTTAGTGATTGTGGAAAAGATCGTACACTTTTCTGCGAACGGCTGTATCATGAAATTCTCCTTGACGGGGAATTGGCATGACGTCATTCCATGGATTCTGGCTTTTAATGTTAACAAAATGTGTCATAACCTGTAACGGTGAAATTGGTAAAGCCGGTCCCGACAAATTTCTTTTCAAAGAGATTTTCATCATCTCGAAGGATCCGCGGGACCCGCCTCGCACAGACATTGCGATAATCAACACAACATTGTTCCCAAGGTATTACAACCAACATTTTGGTTTCCACTTAATTCTCTGGTCGTTATCCTCCGATATCACGGATGAATTCATCAAGGCGCTCTTCAATGCGAGGGGTGACAGCTGGGCAAGATCGTGGCTTGTCATGCACTACATCTTCACCGCCATGGAAGTGCCGTAGCCATTGCCCCACACTGCTCACGTCTACTGTATTGTCTCGCTACATGTTTAGCAAATGTCTATGGATTGCAGTCGTGGCAATTTATTCATCACACAGGTATTCAATCACACATTGCCAGTTTATACGACTGCCCAGCCGCGGTGGAGTACCCGAGCGGTCTAAGGCGCCTCGCTGCGGAGTAAGCCGTTGCTCGCCGTCGGATGTTCGAGTCCTCCCTGTGGAGGTTAGTTTACATTAGTTTAAGTAGTTTGTAAGCTACAGACTGATTACCACGCAGTTTGAACATTTTTGATGAGTGCCTACATCATGTCTCATGTAAGAACACTTCCGGCGCAGACTAACGCAGAAAAACAGAACCATCTACACGTAAGAGAGGAAAGTTGAAGCTCTATCACTGGATTACCATCTGGTACGGACATACAAAGTCACCACAAAAAAGAAAGAAGCGCGATTTCCGGAACGACCCTGGAGTCACCTTCAGGGCCTATCATATCGTCCAGGCTGTAAGCATGCGAGACTGGCGTAGTACGTTTCAGGCAGGTGTTGTGTTCTGAATCGTCTGTCCCTGAGAAGCAGGCAGTACCGCAAAAGCCCGTTGCTCGTCTTGCAACATACACACTCGCCAGCATGCGATAGCAACGAAGATAAATAAATAGTAGCTTCGCGATTGTAATGGGTACCTCTTCTTGTAGAGGTCACTGTGCCAACTCCACCAACCTCAAATCCACCTGCCTATGATTGGTCTATGACTACTATATTAGGCCCTCAACCTCGCCCCTCTGCGAAGCCAGCAAGTTGGTAGTGACAACGACTCAGGAAAATCCTGGCGGAAGACTGAAGACCGTCCGAAGCCGACCGAATGGAGCCATTACACCGACTAACCTCGACGGACTTCCGAACCACTTTCTTGTAGCAAGTTGCTGTACCAGTTAAGAAGTTAGATCAATAAAACTTTTGTCGAAGGACGAATACAAAACAGTAACTGAAGATGGAGTCATAACTTGAAACTTCTGTTCCATCCCTACAACTTTCCCCTGACTTTTCGCTTTTGACTGCGGAAGGCAACCTTGGAGGTGAAAGTGCCCACTTTGCTGCTTCACCTCAAAGAATGCCTTCCGCTGTCGAGAGCGAAACGTCAGGGAAAGTTTTACAGATGGACCACGGCATCTGAGCACGGACGTTTCAAGTTATGGGAACTCCTGTTGTGAAAGCCTTCATTGTATGATGAAAATGGAGGGTTACTAATGAAAATACACGGCAGCATAACAGTTACACTCACGCACTACGCAAGAATTGGTGCCTGTTGATTAAACTCCATGACATTATAGAAATACCATCAGTCCCTAAAATTAGCAACGATCAATAAGTGCGATACCTAGCACTAAATCAGCGTGCATCTACTGAATCAATACGAAGAATAACAGAATGACATTTGATTGAGTAATGGATCTTTAGATGGCAATTAGTTTGGTTAACAGGAATGAATAATAAATAACGAAAGTCAGGGATTAAAAATACTTTAAGATAGTATTGCTACATTCTACTGCTATTCTTCTATCTGTACATCTAAGCTGCATTGAATGAAGTCAAGGAATGATTTAACAGTGTGATCAAAATTTAAGCTGAATACGTTGCAATAACATACACTAATGACACAGCTATCCTCAGTGAACATGAAAAATACAGTTGCATGTGAAGAAATGTGACTGAAGAGCATAGATGTTTATTGAGAGTAGGAGAGGAAATGGTAGTCACACTATGAAGTTTGCGGATAATGACATAAAAGTAGTGGCGGAATTCCGCTACCTTATATGCAAAATAACACATTATGGACAAAGCAAGGCGGATACAAAACGTTGCCTAACCCGGCTGGGGAGGCATTCCTAGTGACAAGAATAGTGACAAGAAAGAAACAATCGGTTTTGGCTGTAGTTTGAAGAAGAATGTTCTGAAAACATGTGCGTGCATGTTACTTGAGGTACAATGCAGATATTTGCATGGAAATGACGCACTGATTACCTATTGTTCCAAGCATGTTTTCGCGTGGTTCCGACCGTTCGAGGCCAAATGTTCAAATGTTTGTAAATTTCTTGGACCAAACTGCTATGTTCAACAGTCCCTAGAGTTGCAAAACTACTTAAACTAACCTAAGGGCAACAGACACACATACACACACACACACACGCGCGCGCGCGCGCGCGCGCGCGTGCACACGCACACACACACACACACACACGTGCCTCAGAAGGACTCGAATCTCCGACGACGAGGAACCGTACTCTCTGCAGCGAGGCGCCTTAGAACGCTCGGCCACTGCAAGAGGCGTTCGAGGTCAGAGATGTCCCTTGTCCATTACATGTTCTTGGTAAGTTGTAACGGGACAAAATATTTTTTGTTTCGTTATGGAGTTCTCGAACGGTTTCGTTTCAATTTATTACGTTAAAATGTTATATTAATGATTAATTCTGAAATTTCCATTAATGTATAAATGTATGTAATATTTGTAAAATTACAATATATTTGTTAGTAATATGTTCTAGATTTTCTTCACTGACGAAAAAGAAAAATTGATATGAAACTCCAGGCATGACATCACAGATTGTATTTACAAGCAAAGAAATATGAAGAATACTAATTAGAAAAGTATATTAAAACTATTGTAAGGTTAAAGATGAAGATCTCTAAAATGTGTTATTGTTTCCGAAGAGTATTATCAGTTTGCTGCTTGAAAGAGTTCGTTCTGTGAGCTTGGATAGGTATATCATTACGAAATAGTGATTGTGTGCAATAATATCCATCAAACTGTTTAAACTCCTTTTAAGAATCGGCAATAATTCTCGTTATAAAAAGTATTAGGAATAATTTTAAAGTGACTTAAATGCAGTTGTTCCTTGTTTAGTAGGATAGCTGTGGAGAGTGAAATTTTATTACGCTGTCAGGGTTGAAGCTAATGGAAGTTACGTTGGTAATACTGATAACTGCGTAAGTTTCCAGCGATTTGTCAGCGATAGTAACGCTGATACTTTGGTTTTCTGAAAGAATATTCGGAATATTTGCAGTGTAACAGCAACGAGCAACTCTATTAAGGAACGTGTTTCTTTGGTTTATGTATGTGTGTCAGACCCGAGCGGAGTGACGTTATAATTTGCCCAGAGCAGTTTATTGGTATTAAAACGAATCCTGTGGGAGTTCGTTTGGGTCACGTATGAGACGTGAATCCTTTTGTAGTATTTTGACTCGCTCTGTGGTCATGTTCCTTGAGTACCGTAAATAAGAGTAAACCAGGTAATTATCCGACAACCAACTAAAATGGTAACTGCGACAGATAAAACACATAAATAGGGTTAGGAACCAACAAATCCATTTGGAGTACTCTCAAGTAACCGAAAATCAGCTGAGAGTGATTTATGTTCGGTGGGTAAATTTAGTTCAATTTCGTAGAGTCGTGAATAAGTCAACACCTGAAGAAGGCTCCAAACGGTTATTTTTTTCCGAGATTTAGTAAAGTAAAATATGGAGTTGTAAGCGATAGTGACTACGTAGTATTTTTCTACATACTTTAAAACGACAGTTAGAGGGGAATAGCATATAGGAGTCACTCGAATGGCAAGATCTGTAAATGAAATGAAATATTTTCCAATAAAACTAAATACTAAGCCTGGAGGCAGAAAATAAAAATATTTTTTTTCCTTATTTCAGTAGATTGCAAGTCCTTTCAAAAAGATGAAAATGAATAAGATATCGGTCTATAGTAAATGCTTAAAACGGATTCTTAATAAATAACATCTTTGGTAAAAGGAGGTAAATATCTGTTATAGCTCTTTCTTTTAGAAATAGAAGACGCCAAGGTTTATCGATCTGTGAAAAAAGGGTTTTTGAATCAAAGAAGGTATTTGAAGAAAAGATTACAAGTATCAGGTTAAAAGAAGGACTATTTTATTCACAAGTTATCTGTTAAGAGTGCTATTATTAGAATTTTTGTTTCCGGGGAAGTAATATCATTGAAATTTAAATGTTACGTGAAAATAAACGTACTACATCTCAGAATTAAGGACTCTTAATTACATTGCCGAAATATATCTTTCAAAGTAGATTATTTCGTCAGGGAAAGTATTACTAAACAATTGTAAAGTAAAGAAGAAAAGGATGTGACTTTTATATCTGTTATTGGAAGCCAATGGTAGTGAGATTCTTGTTAAAAAACTATGGCTGTATCTTTCCTCTTATTAACGAACATGTTTAATATAAGTATGACAGTGTTGTGTAATTACTAACGCTAAAAAGGAAATTCATTGTATCAATATTGTAGTATATTAAGTAGGTGAATGTTAACTTTGAGTGGCAACAACGTTATATTACGTGACCATAAATTTTCGTTGAGTGACCATGTATTTTTATATACGATATAGTGACTCTAAATCACACTAAAGTTGGTGTTCAAGAGAGAAGTAAATATATTGATCCCTGGTGGTAGGACCTATGATTTTTGGGATAAAAACGAGTCAGATACGTAATATTTATAACTCCTGCAGAATCATATTGGAAAATATTTCATTTCATTTACATATCTTGGCATTCTAGTGGCTCCTACATGCTATTCCCCACTAATGGTATCATTAATTCTAACTTAACAGGCGACCATAGGGTTGACTAATAACAACTTTTAACGTTAAGGACGTGATAATAATCATGTTTACGCTGTTATAAACTTGGGGAACCTTTCTAACGGAATTATTAAGAGAGCTTTACATAAAATATAGAAGGATGGCTAGTCTCTGTAATGTTACTTCAAATTGTATAAAGTGCTTATGGTCTCAGTGTGCATCTATGTTACTGATTTTTCCACAAATCTATAATTTGGCGGAATCTACAGTGAATAACTTTAATATTTCAATCTTGGAACATCATAACTTCATTTATAACAAAACAAACAAAACAGATAACCAGTTATTACATTACATGATGTGTCGTGTAAGTAATAATATAAATTTTATTAAGATAACTTACATAACTTCCTTAATAATACACTTTAAATACAACTCGGAGCTATATTCGCGTTACTTTAATATTCGCACACTTTGCAGAACTAAGTATTTATTGGAAAATTTTATGGAAAATAAATGTTTCAATATATTTTTGGGTAGCCATTCTGTTTTATCACTTCGTTCAAACGCTGCGGCATACTGCTAATGATATTTTTGTCCGCACGTAGACCGTCCGATTCTTCTTTTAGTCGACGCTTCAGACGTTCTTTGGAAGATATTGGTGTACTTCTAATACGTCGCTTCAGTTCTCCGCACACATTCTCAATCGGGTTGAGGTCTGGTGACAGAGGTGGTAGTTGTAGGACTCTGGGAGAGTTGTACAACAAATATTGGTGCTCATTGCGAGCCTAATGTTTCGGGTCCTTGTCCTGGTAAAATTTGAAGGTGTTTGATATCGCAAGGTTTCAGCACTATTTCGTAAATTGTTCTTTAATATGTTCAAGTAGATATATTTGTCCATATTACTGTCGATGAACACCAATCTGCCCGGTCCAAATGTCGATATACAGCCCCAGACAAGGACGCTGCCACCTCCATGGCCGGCCGCGGTGGCCGAGGGGACTGAGGCGCTTCAGTCACGGTCTGCACGACCACTACGGTCGGGGGTTCGAATCCCCCCTTGGGCATGGATATTTGTGCCGTCTTAGTTCGTAAGTAGTTCATAAGTAGTTTGTAAGTTTAGGGACTGATGACCCCGTAGTTATGTCCCATAAGCTTTACAAACATTTGAACCACCTCCATGCTTTACAGTTGGTTTAATATTTGTGGCTGTAAATTCATCATTCTTCTTCCGCCACACGATGCTTCGTCCTTCCGACCCACAAACGTTAAATTTACTTTCGTCGGAAAAAATGACGTCATTCCACCAAATTGCATCCTTCGTAATAAACTCCCTAGCAAAGTCCAATCTTTTCTGTTGATTCACATACGGTTTCTTCCTAGCCACTTTTCCATTGTATCCACTTTCTTTCAATGCTCTGCGAATCGATTGAGGATGTACCTTCTTGCCAGTCTCATTTAGAATCTCACGTGCTAATCTCGATGTACTGAGTGTAGGATCCTTCTTTATTTTTCGTATTAGTTTCCTCTTGTCACGACCATTCACCTTCTGTGGCTGGCCCATTTGTAGTATGGAGTCCATACGGTCGTCGTTTTTGAAACGCCTGACAATACCTGCCACAGTAATCTTACTCAAGTTGAGCATGGCAGCAATTTGTCGATATGATTTTCCTTTCGCATTGTGAAAAATCACAAGTTGTATCTCAAAGCTGGTATTAGCTTTGCGTGGCATCGTACCGTCTGGACAGTCAAACGCGCTTGTAAACACACACCTGCCCTCTGACGAAGCAGGCCTGCTCACCCCGGCGTGAACAGTGACGAGTGGGACACTGCCATCTGTCCGGATATTAAAGTAACGTGACCATCTAAGAGTGGTTTACATTAATCGCATTCTTTAACAACTGTCTTGCGTTATGTAAACAACGTTCATACTGTTATTTCCAAGACATGTACTTTCATTTAATACTTGGTTATATTATATTTTTGTTTGTTCAGAATACAGTTACAACGCAGCAAACTAAAAATATCTTAGTGTCCGAATATTAAAGTTATTCACTGTATATATAGTTCTTTATTAGTTGGAAATTTTGAAAATTTACTGAATCTTTAGCAATGCTTATCTAGATACGTGAGTTTCCAGACTAGATGTCCTCATATATCGTAACCTTTGACGTTGTGAAACGTCTGGTGGAGAAATATTTCAGAATGAATTTGCGCGCTCTTTGTCTAGAGCAAGACGGCGGTGTTTGTTGCGGGCCCAGCAGGGGGAAACACAGGAGGACAAAGCGTGTGGCGCGCGGGCAGCGGAACAAAGCGGCGGCTGAGTGATGCGGCCGTGCGTCGCGGGCGGCCGGCCTGCCAGGCGCCGCGGCCCTGCATATGCATGACTCCCACCAGCCGTACCAGCCGCGTTCACACAACGACCGCACAGTACTCGGCTGCGGTCGCCCTTGTCAGAAAGCAGAAAATCCTTGGAACACGCACAAGACATATTTTCGCCGGATCGACGCTCAGATAGTTGCTGAGGTCACATCACTGACCAATAAAGGAAGTACTTAATTATTGACCCATATCACTTGACATCGTTCTACAGTAGTATTTTTTACAATATCAATGATCTATTTCAACCCAGCAATGCATAGTGTAGCTGATCAGCTAGATACCTAATTTGTTCCATTATCTCTCAAACTGATCAACATTTTACCACAAATTCATTTGTAGCTCCTTGTATACATCTCTATATACAAAAGGAAGTGTCCCGATTGACTGACTGATTGACTGACTGACTGACTCATCATCGCCCAGCCAAAACCACTGAAGATAGCAACTTGAAATTTGTGAAGGGTGTTGATCTTAGTTTTTAGGCGTCATTTAAGAAGCGATTTTTCATTTTTCCGTCCGTAAGGGGGTGAAATAGGGGATGAAACTTTTTTTTTTTTTTTTTTTTTTTTTTTTTTTTTTTTTTTTTTTTTTTTTGCCCGCCGCGGTGGCCGAGGGGACTGAGGCGCTTCAGTCACGGTCTGCACGGCAACTACGGTCGGGGGTTCGAATCCCCCCTCGGGCATGGATATTTGTGCCGTCTGTAGTCTTAGCTGGTTCATAAGTAGTTTGTAAGTTTAGGGACTGATGGCCCCGTAGTCAAGTCCCATAAGCTCTACAAACATTTGAACATTTTTTTTGAAACGTTTTTTGAAAATACGTAATTATTTAGGTAATTTTGAAGCTAGAACTACAAAATTTCGGATTTTAATTCAGGGTTCGAATTTAAAAGATACGTGTTTCGGAATTTTTTTGAAATTCGACAAATAAGAGGGTAAAATAGATGACGCAAATAATTCATTTTCAAAAATATGTTGCTGTTAACTCAAATTTTAAGCTACAACTATGAAACTTCGGATATGGAATCTTGGTCAGGATTAAACATCCATGATTTTTACTATTTTTGGAAATTCAACAAGTAAGAGGGTTAAGTAGAGGGTCAAAAATTCTTTTTGAAAACACGTTGCTATTGATACAATTTTGGAGCTAGAGCTGCAAAAACTGATATTTGCATAGTTGGTTAGACGTTACAAAATGCGTGTTTCGTTATTTTTGGAAATTCAACCATCAACGGGGTAAAATTGGAGGGAGGATGTTTTTCGAAAATATATTGCTATTTAGGCAATTTTGAAGTTAGAACTACAAATTTTCGGATTTGGATTCGGGATTCGAATTTAAAAGACACGTGTTTCGGCATTTTTTTGAAATTCAACCAATAACGGGGTAAAATAGAGGACGCGAAAAATTGATTTTCAAAAATATGTTGCTGTAAGCTCAAATTTCTAGCTATAACTACGAAACTTAGGTTATGGACTCTTGATCAGGATTAAAAAGACACGTGTTTTGGTATTTTTGGAAATTCAACAACTATGGGGCTAGAAGAGGGGATCAAAAATTCTTTTCGAAAACACATTGTTGTCAAGACAATTTTGAAGCTATAGTTACAAAAATTTGTATTTGTATTGTTCGTTAGAATTTAAAAAATACGTGTTTCGGTCTTTTTGGAAATTCAACCATCAAGCGGGTTAAATTGGAGAGGGGGTGTTTTTCAAAAATCTTTTGCTAATAAGGCAATTTTGAAGCTACAACCACTAAAATTGGTATATGTTTTCTTTGGCAGAATTAAAAAGACACGTGTTTCGGTATTTTCAGAAAATTAATCAATTAGGGGGTGAAATAGGGTATGAAATATTTTTTGAAAATACGTTACTACTAAGCCAATTTTGGTGCTGTTAACTCAAATTTCAAGCTATAACTACGAAACTTAAGATATGGATTCTTCGTTAGGATTAGAAAGAAACAAATGGTGCAGACCAAACAGCCTACGCATGCGAAGCAGCGGGGGTTCAGTTAGTAGTGTTATATATGCAAGAAGCACGTCACAGAAATTATAACTCGCAGAGTGCTACTGAATCACTTCTTCAATTAGATGCTTAGAGTTACTCGTAACATGTGGGTTTGTTTACTGTAGTGTACGTCCTTTGCCGTGTAAAAAGTGGTCAATCACTTACTAACGTTGCGTTATTAGTTACTTTATGGAAATAACAGCGGCACAATACCTACTTTCACAAATATATCGGTATGCAATCACACATAAATTACACCTATTTATATACAATGCGTTAATAATGATCGTCAATGAGTAATTCCTCCTGTTTCTTTAACGTATGTACGATAAGAGGAGTGCAATTCCTCTGGGTCAATTTATTGAATGTAGGTAACTGGAAAAACAATAAAAAAATTCTCCGATTTTTCCAACTTTTCGTTTTTTAACGATAACAAGAAATCTATTGGGCCTATGGACTTAGTTCAGTACTTAGATTAAAGCTAATAACTGCTCTATACTTTTTTTGTATGACTTTCCCCGTGGGATGACCATTAGAGCCAATATTCTAGCCGAAAGATGACTAAAATCGAAAATTTGAACTTTTTGGAGAAATAAGTCAATTTTTGAAGTCCAATATATCGGGAACTATTGGACTTACAGAGCTGCGGTTGGGCTTAAATTTTAGAATATTTTATCTACTTTAATAGAGGTGTGAAAGACTTTTCGTCAAAAAAACACCCTTCACGAGTTATAAGTCAAAACCAGAAAAAAGATAGAAAATTTCGAGGTTTTTTAGATCTTAATAGTTAAGCTAAAGGACTTCGAAGCTTCAAACTTGGTTTAATACTACTCTAATATGTCCTAACAACATACCAAAATTTCAGCTTCCTGCAATTTTTTTGGACCTAAACATACCTGGCGACTGGCCTAAATAGTGACATTTCCTGCATCGAATACATTATGCAAGTACTATATAGTTGACCAGCTGTGAGAGATTTGTCGATAATAGTGATAATACTTTTAAGGAGTTTTTAAAAATTATTGTTCTCAGTATCTATTCACTATATATTAATGGTGGTAATTTTTATTGCTTCAAATAAAAATTCAAGCATTAAAAGGGTTAATTTTGTTCGTTGCTGTTAGTGAGTTTTTCGTGGCTGTTTAACTTCTGTAAAATGAAACGAACTCGCTCTCAGTCACAAAAATAGGGTTTTATTGGTGCACGATGCGTTTCGAGCGCAGAGGACTCATCTTCAGCTGCCTTTATGTGTGTGTTTCAAGATGAAAAGTGTTTATTATTACGGTTATTTATACCTGCAAGTCTGCTCCAGGGCACACAATTCTCATGCTGCACCAGTCTTGTTTTCGCACACTGTTAATATGCCCAGGTATTTTAAATTTGAGTAGATATACATAGACGTATCTGTAGATGAGATTTCAGGGATCGAAATGCATTGTGCACAATAAAACACGATTTTAGTGACTGAAGGCCAGTTCGTTTTATTTCAAAAATATCTATCGTCATCTAAGCAACACGCTTTTGGGAATTAGCGTGAACGTGCTACATAGTGATTTATTCTCACGAAATATTGAATGATATCGACAGGGGATGTACTGATTCTATATATCTAGATATTTAGACGGCTTTCCACATCATTCCTACCAAACGAATTGTAATCGAACTGCATACCTTCAAAGTCTCGTCTGTTCTGCGACTGGATAGAAGCTTTCCTGTCAAAAAGATCACACCAATAAAAGGTAAAAAATCATTGAGTGATATTATATCTGGCATTCTCCAGAAATTATCACATACACTCCAATGTTCCTAATCTATGTAACTGGCGTAAGAGATTACCTGAGTAGCGGTGTTGTGCTGTTTGAAGATGGTGTTGTTATTTACGGTTTAGTGATGTCCTCTGAATGTCAAAGCAAATTACCAACTGATCCATACTAAATATCTTACGGTTAGACGACCACCAGTGGACCATAAATGAAGGTAAAAGTCGTTATCCCACATTAGTTCTAAGAAAATCCGTTAAATTTTGATTACACGATAAATCGCAAGAATCACACGCTTTGCAATTTAACTAAATATCTAGCACAATAGACTCCCATTCGGGAGAACGGCGGTTCAAATCCTAGTCTGGCCATCCAGCTTTTGGTGTTTCGTGCTTTGACTAAATCACTCCAGCAGATTTTTTTCTCCATACTTAAGAAACTAATCCGAGCTTGAGCTCCGACGCCGGGACTCTAAACTCTAATCTTTCTTCATCCTTCCTAAAATAAATAAATATTAGTTTTTTGAAAATCCTTAATAGATAACATCACATATACAATATTGCGCGACAGACGAACTAAGGACCGCGATTTATAGGCAATAAAGTTAGAAGATGCAACAAATTTATTACAATACACTTGTCCCCCCACGGCAATATCATTGCTGCGACAAAGGATACAAAAATTTTTAATAATTTGCAGATCGTTTTCTACTAAAGGAGTATAGTGGAGAGAGTATCAAAGGAAACATTGGTAAACGCTACAAGTCGCGCTTTTGTGGCGAGATATTTTCCCTAATGTTCAATCACCATGTTTCTCCACTGAATGGAAATTTTTTTTATTTACCAACACTGACATAGGGAGAAATAATAATGATAATAAAATAACAGACATCAAATCTCTACACGTTCGTTTTGCCACCCGACTATTCGGGCGTGGATCGCTAGTGAGATAGTTAGAGAATATTTCGATTAAACATCTACGAGCCACTTAAATGTGAAGACTATCTACCGTTGTGAAACTACTGCCAGTGCGTTGCTGCGAAGATTAATGAATTTACTTCGTTACCGTCACCGAAGATCATAGATGAACATTTTAGATCTCTTTTTGTCTTCTCTGTACAACTTGCCTTAGAAAATTATTCGAGAAAATTCTAAGATCAAAGTGTCCCAGTGAAGGTATGTGCATTTTCATATATACTCCATATGTGTAGGTATTGCTGCATAAGTATAGATAATGTGTGTACCAAACCTTAATCTCCTGCAGGTGTTCCTGTCTCTGTAATTTTCTCTGCATGACATAGCACTATCGCCAAACAACTTCATGGGACATTCAGTGTTACTTGATTAACTAAAGGAAAGTACTGTGAGTACAAGAACACTTCGCATAACTGTTTTAAAACAGAAATAACCGCACCACAAATCTAAATCTTACACAATATTTGCAGTGGAAATTAACGTGATTACACGGAAGTTATACTAGAAGGAAGTAGAAGCGTCTTGAAAATGCGACAAATTGGTAACAGAACCACAATGTCAGTCTCAATATTGACAGTTATGTGAATGTATTTGCCTTGCATAAATTTTGTTTTCTAGACGTTTTCCGCCTAGTACGTTGTAAGTAATGGGCTACTTTATTTTATGTTGATTGAGACTGCATTACACGTACAAACGTTTTGTTTACGTCAGAAGCTCTCAGTCGATTATTTAACCAACATAGAAGTACAACGTAACTTTTACGACAAAATTGTGTCGCGCTTGATGCCATACGAGTACATAAGGCTGCAAAGTAGTACGCGCTCGTCACCTTTCTAAACTAGAGACTTATGTAATGTTTTCAGTAGTGCACAGTTAGTAATTCGTAATCATCATGTTTCCAAAACCAAACACAAAATATTTTAAGTGTTATGCTATAAGTACTTTCTGTGATAACTACAGTATTATGGAATTTATGAATATCACCATGTCATACTTTTACTATTGTTAGACGCTGACTGAAAAGTTTCAAGACGCAAATTTTGGAACAAATGGAAGAGAATGATGAAGTCTTGCTGTGTATTAAGTCACCCTTGGAGAATAGTACATTAAATTTTCCTAATGGCCTCTTTATATTGGGTGTTGGGTCATTCCCTTTATCAACAAATTTAATGAAGTCCTTTCTCCAATTTAGATTTAATTTTACGGGAACGTATGTTCGATTGTCGTTTAAAGCGTTAATGCGAAGATGTGGGAATGAGTTTGATGTAATGGCAATCTAGAATCTTTCGAAGAAAAGTGAAACGATTTAGAAAATACCGGTTCTAGTGAAGAATTAACATTTTCTCTGAAGACCTTTTCTTAGTTTTCTTTAGTAAACTGGAAATACCTTTTTAACTGTATGTTTTATTGATCTGTTCAATGTTTTATGCGGAATACATGAGTCCTCAAGACTTGAAATTTGCACTGATGATGTTCCATCATCTCAACGAAATCGATATGCGATTTTTAAAAAAAATAAGTATTTCATTTCACACCACCAAGTTGGAACTTTGTTATTTCTGTTATAGCATTGTAGTGATCTGGCACATTATCCCTTATGTAGTCGATTTACCAGAATCCTTATAATATTATCAATCGGTGAATGACTAAGTTTATTTAAATGTTACAATTGATACCACTTAAAATTTGGTAAATTACTTAAAACGCGATGGTATTGTAATAACAGTCGTTTGATATTTCCAAGTATACTACTAAATTACATAATCTTCAGTTTGCTTTTAAATATTGGTTATTATTCTTAATTATTAATATTTGCAAATAAGTTTCTTTCTATTGTTAACATATTAGTAATTAACTCACACTGCCTGATAAAAAAAAATTGCTTCCGCGAGCTGGTAGAGATTGAGACTACATATGAAAGACCATCAATTTGGGCGAGTCATCATGAAAACTGTATGAAACTTGGTCAGTGGTAATTTTTATATACCACCTGGTTCAGCAGCAGCAGTTTCGATACCTCTGAAGGAAAACGTGGAAAATATCTCCGTTGTTTTTCCAGTCATGTCATAGTTTTGGTGGAGGACTAATTTAGTGGATATAGACTAAGAAACAAACGTGTTTACGACTGGCAGCAGGGACAGAAAATCGAGCATTAGCATTCTAAGTACTGAATTCGAAAATTATCTCGAGCAGTAAAATAGTCAACCCGTGGAGATTGTTACACCTGCCGATGACAAACAGACCCGAACTTTTCGTTTTAGTTATCGTACATCAGGGAATCAGTGATCATACAAACATTACAGCATCACTGAATACAACTGTAAATAGAAAAATAAAGTAAAGTAAGAATATCTTTTTTTAGCAAAAGACAGATTTCAGATGATATCACTGCGCAACACAATAGTTTCGTCTCTTACACTGACAGTATTGAGCAACTGTAGATGAAGTTCAAATGCACCGTACAATACGCTTTAGATAAGTATGTGCCTAGTAAAATTATGAGCGATGAGAAAGATCCACCGTGGTTCAACAACCGGGCTAGGAAACTGTTACTAAAGCAAAAAGAACTTCACAAATATATCCTTAGCCACAGTCTAGAAACAAGTATAATTTAAATGATGCCAATATTAGAGTAAGTGCCGCTTTCGGGAGGCGTTCAACAAGTTCAAAAGTGTTGTTTTGTTTACCAACTTGGCAGAAGATCCTAAGAAATTTGTGTCCTACCTCAAATCGGTATACGTGTCGAAACGAGATATCCAGACGATCCGTGACCATAAAGGTCTTTAATTTGAGGCTGATTCTGTTATTTACCAAGAAAAAGTAAGATCGTAAATCACAAGATTACATATACAGGATGTTACAAAAAGGTACGGCCAAACTTCCAGGAAACATTCCTCACACACAAAGAAAGAAAATATGTTATGTGGATATGTGTCCGGAAACGCTTAATTTCTATGTTAGAGCTCATTTTATTACTTCTCTTCAAATCACATTAATCATGGAATGGAAACATACAGCAACAGAACGTACCAGCGTGACGTCAAACACTTTGTTACAGGAAATGTTCAAAATGTACTCCGTTACTGAGGATACATGCATCCACCCTCCGTTGCATGGAATCTCTGATGCGCTGATGCAGCCCTGGAGAACGGCGTATTGTATCCACAATACGAGCACGAAAAGTCTCTCCATTTGGTACCGGTGTTGCGTAGACAAGAGCTTTCAAATGTCTCCATAAACGAAAGTCAAGAGGGTTGAGGTCAGGTGAGCGTGGCCATGGAATTGGTCCGCCTCTACCTATCCATCCGTACCGCATGTGTTGTTGAGAAGCGTACGAACACGTCGACTTAAATGTGCAGGAGCTCCATCGTGAATGAACCACATGTTGTGTCGGGTAAAGACACATGTTTAGCAGCACAGGTAGAGTATACCGTATGAAATCATGATAACGTGCTCCAGTGAGCGTAGGTGGAAGAACATGAAGCCCAATCAAGACATCAACAATTCCTGCCCAAACGTTCACAGAAAATGTGTGTTGATGACGTGAATCGAGGAAGTACAGTACATAATAACGAAACAATTGGTATTTTGACAATTGTCTGCACGAAGTATTTCAATTTACATTTAAAGAGAGATTCTAATATGAGCTCTAACATGGATATTAAGCGTTTCCGAACACATATCCACATAACATATTTTCTTTCTTTGTGTGTGAGGAATGTTTCCTGAACGTTTGGCCGTACATTTTTGGAACACTCTGTATATAAAGATTTCAAAATATCTTAGTTTCGAAGGTTATTCATCTGACAACAATGTTTTATCTCTTGTCTCGTACAGTTTGTACCGCTACGACATTATAAACTATTGTATTTTTTATTCCATAGCGACTAAGATATGTCATTTACAGTATTGAAACCAGTTACGAAAAGAATAAAAACACATTTACCTACCCTATCAAATAATTAGGCAGTTCGTAGTGTGATTAAGTGCTCCTCGGTTGCACAGTAGTAGAATGACAGACTACAAATCCAAAGGTCCCGGGTTCGATCCCCGCCAGGTCCTAGGATTTTTATCTGTCGCTTTCCACTTCTTTCACCTCTGGCAGTATTGCTGATGTGAAAAATACCGAGTAGCACCGTGGTTCGGAACCCACGTTAAACTGTAGGTCCCCCTATAACTGGCTGGGTAAGTCAATTCGAAGTTCGGAGGAAGGCAACGGCATACCACCTCCAAACAGGACCATGCCTAGTAAAGCACTGTGGTGTTCAAACCAATCTTCGGATTGTTGACTGCTTTACCTTACCTTTACCTTAGTGTGATTAAAACGAAAGAGTTTCAAGTTATCAGTATGGTATTACATAAACGATTGTGGTGCGCATAAGAGCAAAGTGCGGCGAACACTGTTTGACATATAGCACAAGAAATTTACTTTCTTCGGATTATTGCATACTATTGTTCACACTTTCATTCCCTGAACAGAGGGTTACTGCAATTTGTCTTTCGACATTGCGATGTATTTCGCAACGACTGGTGCAAGAACGGAAACAGTGTCGTTAAGTGAAAGTGATTCATGTACCATAATTCCAGCTCTCAGAGGCAGTTGATTAAAGGGAATTAAACGATGGATTTTCCTTTTTCCGAGACCACGAATTAAAAGTCATCTGTATTCACTGTTCCTGTTCGTGTGTATCTTGCTATGTGTGTCCTGATTTAAACAAGCAGTATTACATTCCCTGGTGGTGTCACGTTCTGACGTTCGTGAAACGAAGACGAACGACCGCTGCAGCTGCAAGCCCCACCCTGAGCGAGAGGGAGTATTCGATTGTGCGTGTGATATCGACAGGAGGAGCGTTCGATACTGCCACAGAGACAGATTTTTCAAGTACATTTGCTATGTCACTCTTCTGTTGGCAACATCACATTGTTCGTTCGTACATTAACGAGACAACGAAGAAATTGTGAACATCGAAGAAGGTGTATTCTACGTTGATGGTTTGTCAACATTTGCAGTAACAGAGGTAACATCAGCACGATTCCTGCGATTTATACGTAACAAGTTGTAATACTGTACGGAACGAGAACTGTAATACTCTAAAACCAAAGAAACTGTTACACTGGCGAGCTGCACTAGTGAACAGAAGTCCCGTATCAACGAAGTTCATAACAGAAACGTCTGTATTGCATTAATTGTTCATTACGTCTGGACGACTGTTAAGTTGTTGTTGGTATTTTGAAGCAGACTAAATTGCTAGGTAATCAGTTCACTGTTAAGAATTGGTAGTCTATGAGCCTTCTCAATCAGTTCTAATTAAATTCATTTCTAATCTTTTACATTATTGAGACACTTATTTTCTCATCGAGTACAAGCAAATACTAATGTATAAATACTAAGGTATAAATACAGTTAATCTGTGCGTGATGTAAGCAAGCGTGGAAGAGGAAAGATTAAGTATTTGAAGTCTCATCGCTGTCCACAATATTACAGCAGAATCTCGAATGTAGTAAGGATACTAAAGGAAATCTTCCATGTTTATTCGCATAAACTATCCCGCCATGCGCTTCAAGCTGTTTACGAAATTTCAGTAGATGGACTTACCGATGTGATCATTTGCAGATGTGGCAGGACCCCAGCCACCGTATGTCAAAGTACATTTACAAATGCTGTAATGAAGTATGATAATTCTTACGATGCCGTAGATGATTAGGGTTCAAAAAACTATCCTCACCCGTTATGAAGAAGCCAGAATATTATAGTACATTTAAAAATTCCCCTTGTTTCCAATTTCATTCATTCATTCTCGAGAACAATTTTGGATAACAGGCAGCCAGTTAGTCGAGAAAACGGTGCGATTCAATCCGTACGGTGTTACTTAATTCTTCTGTAGCACAACGTGTTAGACCACCCTTTATAAAAGACGGGCCAAACGTTTGAGAGTGAACGCCCCCGCGGGCCATATCAGCTATTTTTGTTTATAAAGCAAATATGATTAAAGAACATTTATTGTACAAATTATTATACAATTTTATGAAATTCAGTTTACTGGGATGTCTGGCTTTGCTTCACTGAGTCATTGTTGACGTCAAGTTAAGTTGTTGTTACACGAAGAGTTTACCAGATGAACATCAAAATTCATGTTCTCATGTAGCATTTTATGTAATTCATCCGATTAAACACCGGTTCACTCACACGTACATGTTTCCATATAATGAAATTATTATAGCATGTTTGTAAAACGCTGTATTTGGACTGACTGAATATGTTTTACAGAACTCAAAAGAAAGCTGTTCAAATTTTCTTTTATATGTGCACCGCATTCCATTTTTCAGCATTCCATTTGTAAATGTACCGGTAGTGAACTCATGTCTACGGACAGTGGCATAGCAAATACAGAAAAAAAGCAATGTTTCTTGAATGTTGATATCAGGTTTCGAATTCATATTTCAAGTCAAACATTAAAGAAGCGCATTTAATCGTTGCCGTCTTGTGACCTACGATAGCTGTGATGCTGTAGGAAAATGTGAGAAGTTTTCGATCGTAATTGTTGCTCCCAAAGCCCAAACTTCATTTGGAATACGGAAATAAGATCATGTATGGCATTAACCAGCTCATCTTTTCCTTGAAGTCAAGCATTAAGTTCATTTAGGTCGCTTGTTCTATAGTCCAAGAACGCAAAGTTGTCTTTGAACTCCGGGAGTCTCATTGTCTTGTTTTCAAAGACTGATTTATTTTTTGCTTAAAATCACTCTTGTCAACATATTTTTTCAAGGGTTAACCATCTTATTTCTGTATATTACGAAATGTTATCGTGCTCTGAATCCAAAGACTTCAAACATTCTTGGAACTGACGGTGATTCAAATTTCTCGACTTAATAAAGTTCACTATATTGATAACTACCTCCATGACACCGTCTATTTTGACGAATTTGGCAGACAAATTCTCTTGGGGGGCAATTTACTGAATGTTTAACACCGATGTATTGCCAACTTTGCAGGCCTCGGTTTCAGTTAACTGGATTAATCCTTCGTATTTCCCAACCATTGCGGAAGGCAATCGTGTATAAGTTGGCAAGCTTTAATGAAAATGGACTGAATGACTAAGTAAATCTCGCGACTTCATGGTATTCTTAAGTGGACACATTGCAGCTAATTCTCCTGTTTTATTAGCATGGGAATCAACACCACTGACATAAATTGCGACTTGGGCGGTATCCGCAATATTTGTGCACTCATACAAAGCTAGTTAATTAAACATCAACTCAGAAGCACGATTTTTTTAAATTACCTTCAATTTGTCTTCCAACGTCGGCACACGTTTAGTACTAGTTTGACGAGACAGGCTGATTATTCAGAAATCCTGTGTCTTTTCGTGGACGCACCATTTCGACGACGGTCTCAAAGCATTTCTTTAACATTTCGCCATCTGACTATGGGTTTGATTTGTTTTTACTAGTGTCAGAGCTACTGCACAACTCTCTTTCACATAGCACGGTCTCTGAATTCGCCCTTGTACATAAATGCCGTTGAGCATAAAGTTTCCTTTTTAAGTCATTCACTTTATCTTGTCAATAATAACGCTTGTACTTGTCAAACATAACAGCATGTTTATTCTTGTAATGCCGTTTTATGTTATTGTAGCCCTATGATTGTCTGGTGGGAATGTTAGATTCTATCGAAATGGCTGCTTGCTACTTGCTCCCCCTGGAGAAGTGGCGATCAACACGTCGCCTGAACTTCTGCTGCTGCCTGACCATGGCTGGCAGCGAACTCCGTCTCTTCTAGCAGGCTTTCAGTGCTATTGATATTAGTAATAGGACAGCAGTGGAGGAGTTACAGACCAAGTAAGCAAACAGGTTTACATGGTATAATTATCTGTATTGTCCCTTTAAGCAAGGGAAAGGTGAGGACACTATGAAAGTCAATACAGAAAAAAACATTCAAACTGAAATAGCCCAACCCCTAGCAGAGAGAGAGAGAGAGCGCTGAGAAGCATTACGTGTATTTGAGAGTTAACTGAAAAGCCCAAGCAAGGGCATCGGCTACTGTCCTATCGGTACCATTCTGTACACTTTCACACGTTGATTGGCGAACGCGTTTACTCGTACCGGCGCAAACATAACCGATAAATAGCGAACGACTGCTGGCTTAAGTAGCACTGGCGTCGAACTGCGCACGACTGGGGCGTCGGGAGCGTCTCCCGTCATTTTTACGTCTGTCACTCCAGGACACTGTATTGTTCCGGCGAGAAGAAGTGGGGTTCCGCAGCCAACCTGACAACGCGACTTCTGCGGCCTTCCCCCGGCTCCTGCGGGCAGTGTCGTCGCCCTGGGCGGTTGGCACACCTGGATTAGCAGTTCTTCAGCCAAACGGCGCGAAGGCGTGTGTGCCTCCGCCGTTGATGAGGAAGAAGCGAATTTAAACTAACGGCCAAACGGGCCTTTCAAGACTACGATATATTGCTTAAGTACCGTATTAATTAAATGGTACTTGATAAAATTATAAATCCTCTGTCAGTAGGGAGTCAAGGTGTCAGCCAAGCCTGTGGAGGTTCTTACTTGTCGGGGAAAATTCACTTTATGCGATTAAATTGGCAATTAATTTATACTACTTTTAAAGTACTGGGCCGATCAGCCAGCGGCCAATATTATTCTATTCGTAATTTCACGTAATGTGCTGTAAAAATCACTGGATTAATTTTATTGCGGCACTCTCCCTTTGTCACAGGTCTGGACTGTCATTTGCATCTGCCTTCCTTCAGTAGTTGGGTAACCCAAATATTGTTGCTACATTATATTCTTTTGGAACCGACATAGATTGCTTACATGTTAAACGACATGATGGTATTGTTATATATATTTGTTAAAGGAAATAGTTTACTGTTCAACTGTCTTGAAAAGTTTTCAACTCCTCAACAATTTTCATCTTCTTAGGTCCTCCTTCTTTGATAGTTGAGGCCATAGGAAGTTTACGTCTTCAGCAGTAGGGTGATAGAATTTAGATCATTTCCGACAAATGTTATTGTAACTGGACATATATTGGGAAAAGAAATAATTTTAACTATGGAACTTGTTCTTGGATGTATAATGATTATGTAACACAAATATTAGACAATTACAAACACAAAACAGGTTACAGAATTGAGAAAAATCTATCGAAGATGTACCACACTAGGTACAATTGTGATCACTTCCTGGTAGAATTTTGATTACTGGCATCTTCCACATAAAAAGCACTTTTTCCATCAGGTACCAACACATACGTTGTGGTGCCAAACAATGTATTTTTGGCAGCGAATTCAGTCATCCTTTATAAGAGTGCGTTAGACTAAGTAGCTTCACTTACCTCTCAACAGGAAAAAATTATGTCTTCTTAGAACAAAGTGGTGTAATCTTCAAAAGACAGGAGGAGCTCTAGAAACCTGCTACACTACCACGCCACACAATGAGACACTACGAGACTGACAAATGGCGCGAAAACGTACGTTGATCGGAATTGTACTTATATCGAATTTATACCACCTTACACTAAGAGACATTTTTCCCCGTATGTCAGACTGACATAGAGACCACACGGTATTCGAAGTATTGGGACTGTTTTTAAATATGTATGTTAAATGCGAAGGTCAGGATGAAATATCAGTTACGTAAAGTAGTTCAATTCAACTCTCAAAATCTCTCTACTAAATCAACTTTAAAGTTTATTAAAGTTTATTTTGGTAGTGAGGCAGAAATTGTTGCTAATGACGACGGTGTACCTACCCGCCATAACTGGATAAACAAAACACATGCAAGCCTACTGAAAATAAAGACAAATATCATAGATTAATTGTAGTAAGACAAAAGCTGGTTTTAATTGAAAGACTACTCTGTTTAAAGCCACAACTGCTACTAGGTTGGCCCGCGTGAAAATAGGACCTCAAGATCATGGGCGCTGCCTGCCGCCAGAACGGGCTGAGCTAAGGACTGCGATTCGCCGTATGGGTGCCGTCAGCTGTGCGGTAGGTCAGCGCTAGCTGTTCAGTGTGTCTTGCGAAGTCGTGTGCTCCGTTTGATTTCAGGGTGTTGGATGTGTTATAGACAGATGCTCTGACGTGTGTTTTGCAGTTAAAAATGAAGGAGCAAAGGGCTTCGTGTAGTACTTCTCCCGTTGATGGACATAGAGGGCGGAAAGACATTCGTAAACAATCAAAACTTATCGAATGTACTATGGTTTTTTACGATCTGGCCAGTAGAGAAGAAGCTATGAATAATGTAAACTTTAGGCAAATTCATAAACTGACGGAAAAAGCATACGGTATTTTCAAGACGACTGTAGGCCGCATTAGCAAGTGTCACCAGTCTATAAACGTACAAACTACATACGAAGTACCTTATACTGAAGACGGCACAAACATCCATGCCAGAGGATGGATTCGAACCCCAGACGGGGAACGGCCTCGCGCATCGCAGCATACCGCCTCAATGCGCTTGGCCACTCCACCGCGGCTTTCCCAATTCCCTATGAGCTTTTCGATTTCAATTTTAAGTAAGAGCATTTAAATTTATATAGTTTTCTCCATCCAGTGAACTTTATACCACCAGGATGTAGGTCTGTAAGATATACGAGGCGCGACCAGAAAGTAAGTTCCGTTTCAATTTATCTCCGCTGCAGCTCTGCGACTGCAGTTCCGCACATGCGCTGTAGACGATGTGTATCAAGGAGAAGAACGTGCGCCATTTGGAGATCGCTGTGAGTTACGTACGCTTTGTTGTGCTTGTTTGAAATGTCGGCGTTGACTGAAAATCCAGCCACCTGTGAAATCAGGTCGGTGATTCGGTTTCTGAATGCGATTTATCGGCAAATTTGCGATGTTTACGGACCAAATGCGATGAGTGATTCGATGGTGAGAAGATGGATCCGACAGTTCAATGGCGGGCGTAGTGATGTGCACGATGAAGAACGAAGTGGGCGTCCACCTTTGGTTACAGAAGAACTGGTCCACGCGATTGATGACAAGATCCAGGAAAAGCGTAGTTTTACAATTACTGCTCTCGCTATGGACGACGAGCTGAAAGAAACTGTTTCCAACTGGTTGAAGACATAGGCGGCAGAATTCTATGAAGAAGGTATACAAAACTTGGTGCTACGCTATGAAAAATGCCTGCAGTTATGTGGAAAAGTAGTTTAAGAGCTGTAGAATTTTGTGCTATAAAAATATCTTCTTTATCTGTGTACAATTTCATTTTATTACCATACGGAACTTACTTTCTGGACGCGCCCCGTATTTGCTCTGTTTAAATACAAATGTGACAAAATATACCATAATGCCACAAATCCACTCTATTAAGTAAGAACAAGACCAGCAGAAGACAAAGACACTACAAGCGGTTCTAGATGCTAAACATTGATATATCGATACTAAACCAGTCAAGACATCCTTTGTTTTGACCGCCATCTTGTTAGGAGTTTCAGCTGTGTGACAGTGACATAGTGTGACTAAATGTTATGTGAAACCAGCAAGCCAAGAAGTGCTACAGTTATGCCTCCAAGCCGATTTTAATCTTCTTTTACCCCCTACGTGGCTTTCATGCTTTTTACCGTTCTTAGTGTCTTATATCAGAGGTGGGCTATTGGCTAATTCACATTTACTGTTTTCAGTATGGGATTTTAATCGGTTCTTAATACATCTTGACAGAGACCCTTTTTTTTTTTTTTTTTTTTTTTTTTTTTTTTTTTTTTTTTTTTTTTTTTTTTTTAAGAAGGGGATTTTATAGATGGTTTTATAGGCAAGTTGGTTACAATTCAAGAATAATAATGGGGATCAGCTAGTATAGAGTCACAGTAACAAATGATTAAGATCTGAAAGAAATAAGCACCTGATGATACAAATTAATTTGTGAAACCGGTCGTCAGTTCTTAGTAAATAATTTTTAACAGTCGTAGCTGTGTGTTATCAAACAATAATAATAATAATAATAATAATAATAATAATAATAATAATAATAATAATAATAATAATAATAATGAATCTCAAAAGTCTTATTTTTGTTTTCACAGGTCCATTGGAACAGACCACAAGAATGTAATAAAATATACCTGTAGTAATAGTTTTGTTTATGCCAAATAGCCTCGAAACATGTAGCTTAAATAAATAATTTTAACACCTACATATATTGTGACTTGTAGCGGAAAATTCAATTACCCTGTTATTTATTGTAACACAGTCACGGTAGAATAAAGGTCATAAAGACTTCAAAATACAGTAGTGTATTTTTTCAATTTTTCCAAACAGGAATATTCACGAAAATTTAACGACAGTTTAATCCATTAAATGATACATACCTATTGTAATTCGACATGATATGAAAGACGCTTGATGGAATGCTATTTTGCAGGTTTCACATGAAATGAAAGTTAAATTATTCTTTCATATGAAACAGCTCCGCGGCCAAAAATTTATTGGCCCGCGGGCCGCGGGTTGGCCACCTCTGTCATAGATCCCTTGCATTTTTGTTCTGGTTTGCCCGTTGTTCCTTTTTTATTATCAACCACAGCTTTTCTGCAAACGTACACAACTTTCTTCTTCAAATCACGGCATATATTTGATACCAGTATCACGAATGTCATTGCCGCTTCTAAAATTTATGTCCTCAAAACTTCGTCTCCCATCCTTTATGTTACTTACAAGGCAGCATAATTCCTTATCTTTCTCTGACACAATTTCATTTTAAGTACGCCAAAATACTTTCGCCTATTTTAGTTTACACTAACACTGTACTCAAACGCCCGGATGAACGAAACCACATATACACAACATGCAATAACACCGATGACGGACAATGATCGTTTCTTCAGCTTAGAAGCACTCCTAAGCTCCGTGCACCGAAATGACACACTAAACAGACCGGGGTGCGCGACCAGGGGTGGACAGAAAAGCGTCTCTCGCTCCGTGTTGCTACCTATGTATCGATCGATGTGGTTCCATGTTGTAATGGCATACGGACTGCGGCTGTTGGTCGAGTTTTAATTCCAAATTATTAAATTATCCACAAACAGCCATAAAGTTTGTTTTATTTAACGACTGGTCTCGGTATTACATTAATACTACTTTATTTCTTGCGTGGCATACGTACAATATGTTATGGATACAACACTGATTTGCAACTTAATTTGTATAGCGCCTGAAGATGGTCCTAATGCAATACTGAAACCGTTCATTAAATAAAAGAACATAAACTATACGGCTGTTGGTGGATAAGTTAAAATCTGGAATTAAAACATTTGTATCAGGTGTAAAGCGGTTGTCTGTTTTGCTACATATCAGTGAAATTCGACGGTACAGATATTCAAAATTAATTTCTTTAAATAACTCATAAGATCTCTGAAAACTATCCAAATATGTATTTTCGTTCACGACAATAACAAATATGTCACTAAAACAAGTTTCGTTCGTATCACATTTCTGTGAAAGTCAACACTTTCTGTAAGCTTCTGTCGTGTTTTTGGAGAGTTTAAAGAGGTGTGGCCTTGTAATCACTTACTATATGATAAACTGAAGAACGACCAACACCCGTAGAAGCAGCTGTTTTTATAACAATGTCTGCCATTTATTGTTCTGGACACAGCAGCTCCGTTTTATACACATTAAGAACTTAATGATTTCTTCTTTGATCGCTTCTTGCGTGGATCCAAAACGTAGGATGACATAATGAGTTTACACTTGCGCGATACAGACGAGAAAGAGGAAAGAGATAGAATTTGAAAGTTTCAGCAGATGGTCCTTTAAGATGAAATTTCTAGCCAGCCTCTCATATCGCCCGTCATAACACACACAAACACTTTACACCTGAAATGGATGCTGCGACATTGAGCGAGCGCCCTTGTTTTGTCCACTCCTGTTCACGCGCCTCGCTGTGTTTACAGTCCGTCTCTCGGTGAACGTACTGTGGGCTCTCTTTCTTACGGGAATCAGTTTACAAAACTACGAGTTTTTAGTAATAAGAAACAGGGTAAAGTTAAGAAATTGAATCTGACGGGAGGCGTGCTTGAGTAATCCGTACAGGTGTCCCCCGTGGTGTAGGGGTCAGCTCAACTGCCTATAAAACAGAACACTAGGGTTCCAATCCCGTCTGGGTTCATGTTCGAAAGAACAGACACCACACATACATCACTCATACCTGAATTACCTTTGTCAGCGATAGTTTGCTTTGGAATCAGACAAAATTAACCCATTCACTCATCTGCTTTAAATAGGTCAGTCATTGTAGAAGGAACATATAGAGGGCCTGTACAAAGGAAATAAACTTCAAGGTAGTATTCTAGAAATGGAAGACTAGATGTACGAAGAAGAGATATTATACTGCGAGAAGTATTTGACAGAGCGCTGAAAGATGTGAGTCGAAACAAGGCCTCTTAAGTAGATGATATTCCGTCTGAATTGCTGATATCGTTAGGAGTGCTAGTCATCAAAAAAAATATTTCCACCTGGTATGTAAGATGTATGAGACAAGGGAAATACCCTCAGATTTTAAGAAGAATACATTAATTACAATTCCAAAGAAAGCAAATACAGAAAAATGTGAAAATTACAGAATTATCAGTTTAATAAGTCATAGTCGCAAAATACTAAAACAATTTATTTACAGACGATTGGAAAAACTTGTGGAATCCAACATTGGGGAAGATCAGTTTGGATTTAGGAGAAATTTAGGAACGCGGGAGGCAGTATATTAACAATTATCTTAGAAGATAGGCAAACCTTGGTTTTTAGCATTTGTAGATTTCGAGAAACCTTTTGTCAACATCGACTGGAACTCTTACAAATTCTGAAGGTAACAGGGGTAAAATACAGGGAGCGCAGAGTTATATTCAACTGATACAAAAAACAGCAGCGGTTATTAGAATCGAAGGGCATGAAACGGAGGGATGTAAGACAGGGTTGTAGACTTTTGACAATGTTGTTCAGTCTGTATATTAAGCAAGCAGTGAAGGAATGCAAGGAGAAATTTGGAGACGGAATTAGGGAGAAGAAATAAAACTGCGGGGTCATCAGTCCCTAAACTTACAAACTACTTATGATCTAACTTATACTAAAGACGGAACAAACATCCATGCCCGAGGGAGGGGGGTTCGAACCCCCGACGGGGAACGACCTCGGGAATCGTAGCATAGCCCGTCAATGCGCTTGGCCGCTCCGTCAAGGCGATGGCCGAAGTAAAGAGCATATAATGCATAATGGCTACGGGAAGAAAAGCGTTTCTGAATAAGCAAAATTTGATGACATCTAATATTAGTTTAAATGTTAAGCAGTCCTTTCTGAAAGCATTTGTCTGGAGTGTAGCATTGTATGGGAGGGAAATGTGGACGATAAGGAGTTCAGACAAAAATATGATAGAAGCTTTCGAAATGCTATAGACGAAATGCTACAGACGAATAATGAAGATTAGATGGGTAGGTCACGTAGCTAATCAGGAGGTGCTTAACCGAATTGAGAAGAAAAGAAATTTCTGGCATATCATGACTAAGAGAAGGATAGGTTGGTGAGACACATTCTGAGCCAGCAAGGAATCGTCAACTTACGGAAGTGTGTGGGGTAAAAAACGTAGACCGAGGGACGAATACAGTACGCAAATTAAGAAGAATGTAGGTTGCCGAACATATTCTCAGATGAAGAGGCGCACAGAACAGGGTAGCGTGGACAGCTGCTTCAAATCAGTCTGCGGACTCAAGACCACAACAACGGTCTTTCCCGAGCCTGTTAAATAATCCTATTTTGGTTACAGTGCGGTAGTACTGTAATAAATATGTTTGACAAAGTCTAACGCAGTATCGCGACACTGCGAGTCTTGAGACTCGATTTCTGAAAACTCTGACAATACGTTCGGTTAATAATGTGAGAACGGTCAATCGGACAACACAGGCGAATTACAACGCTGTCTCTGCACATGCGTAGCGGACAGTGTTGACAAACTGACACCACCGTACGTCAGTTGAGCGTTGTGTGTGTTCCGTGTTGGATATATTTGAACGAAATGCTGATTTAGTGAGTTGATTATGAATTGAGAAGTGAGGACAATGGACGAGCAAACGATCAATATCAATTATTGTCTTAAACTTGGCAAGAGACCTAAACAAACGTATGTGATACTGATACTTGTTTATGGGGATCATGCACTGTCCATGGTGTGGACGAGTGGTTCAACTGTTTTCGAGGAGGCCGGGAAAGTAGCGGATGACCGGTGACAGCCGTCAGTGACAAAAACCTTGAAAATTTGAAAGACGGCTCTCTACTGCCTTCCCTAAATTTTAATCTGGTATTTTATTTAAAGTCGCTTAACGACACTCTATTCGTTTTCTGAGGCATGGGGAGTAACGTAGCCTTTCAGTTCTTGTTTTTAAATGTTATTATTAGTAATCATATTTAACTTCATTTGTGTTAGCTTTATGTTATTAATTTATTAGTGTGTCAATCAATGTGGCAACATGAACAGCTTCTCCGTCTCGCCACCGTGCCTATAAGAGTGTAAAATGTTTCTTCTCTGCATGTGTGAGAATGAGAATTTTGGCGTGCCAGTGTGTCTGGAAGTATGAGAAAATTAGCCTTGGGCGATGCTCTCTGGACTCGTGTCGATAGGTGGCTAGTACCAACCTCTCTTTCTATGCTCTCCAAAGAGGTTTCCACACCCTTTTGTTACAAGTTAGGTTGGCGAGAGGCTGGTGTGCGCCTATACGCGCCCTTGTGCGAATCTCTGCGTTTCCCCCACCACCTCTGGCTTGCCGTTTTCCGGACGGAGGCCCACATGGCCCGCCAAAGTCTCACTCGTTCGGTGGCTGTCCTTCGGAATGGTGAGTTAGCTCTGCTCTTTCAGCTTGGAGATGGCAGCAATTCGTTGTTCAGTTAGTTCAACTTCGGTTTTAAAACTTGCATTCATTTTCGGAGTAAGTTTCTCCGAGCATGCATCGAAAGATGCGCGACTACTAAGCAGGACTTTTGCTTCTTGTAACTCGTGTGCAATTTTACCTTCGTTTTCTCTGTCCGCGAGTAACATGTACTCCACATGGTGTGTTCTCAGAACAAAGCCTTCAGCGGCACCAGTGTTTGTTGTATGCCCTTCAGGCTAGAATAACTGCATGTATCTTTCCATTTTCTGGTAGAACTGCGCAATCTTCCCTCTTCCGGCTGTTGTAAAGTGCTATATTATTGAGGTTTGATTCCATTTCGTGGAGGTGCTCCACGACCAAACAATTATGAACACACCAGATGTATTTCGCAGCATTGGCCGTTAATGTTATACAAAAAAAAAAAAAAAAAAAAAAAAAAAAAAAAAAAAAAAGCAGATCGATTTCAATCACACTGAAGATGATCACTAGGTGATTGAAATCGATCTGTGTTTTTTTTAATAAAACATTAACGGCCAATGCTGTGAAATACATCTGGTATGTTGCTATTTTATTCTCGAACTTGTACTCTGTAAATTCTTTACTAGCCCTGATCAACCTTTCTCATTTGCTTGCTTATGAAATGCTGCGCATTTCTATAGGTTGCATGCCGTATTTCATATTTGTTCTTCCACGACTCCGAACTTATTAAACTTTGATGATTTTTGAGATAGGATTTCATCCTTCTCTGTAAAGTTCGTCCTATCGCGTATATCTTTGTTTCTTTCGTTTCCTTACAACTTTCTACGTATTTCGATGCGTTACCTGCCGTACTTTGTATTTGTTTTCCCGCGAATCTAAATTTATTAAACTTTGATGATTTCTGAGAGCGGACCTCATCCATCTCTCGACAGTTCTCCTATCGTGTGGAGCAGTGTTTCTTTCGTTTCCTTGTAACATTCCACGCATTCATATGGATTGCATGCTATATATAATTTTCGTAATATTTTAGTAACTGATTTTCTTCATTTTACTGGAAATCGGAACCACGCGGTGCGCGCCTCAGTTAGTTTGCTGTACGCGCCATCTCCAGTTAAGAAAGAATAGAACCAGCCAGATACGAAAGTTGTTTTTATTGTGTTGTGCCATTCGCCTTGGATCGCTGAAACTTCTCCTACGATATCGACGGGCGTTTCTGCCTTGTTCAGCACGCTGATTTTAGTAAGTTTCGCTTGCATTGCGTGTGTGTGTGGATGAATTCTTGTTATGGCCATTTTAGCATAAGATATGATAGTGCTTGTGAGCCAGTTTCAATGGGATGCGTTTTTATTGTGTAACTAAATTGGTTCCCCCCACGTGCTTGTACTTATACTGAATAAAAGCATTTTGTTCAGTAAAATCTTATCCTTTTTTTAATACAGTAGTTTGAGAATACCTACCCCTTTCTTTATAAATATTGTTTCATATGTACTGAGAACAGATTCAGATGCTTATTATTGTTAATATTTCCGTTGTGCCTCTTGTTTCGTCCTCCACTTTTACAAAGTAATTTATTTGTGGTGGCTCGTTTCATAGTAAGTGTGATTCCTGTGAGCTACAATTCATATGACCGCTGCTTTTCTATCTTGCGGCTGTGAGAGTATTTAAGGTCAAACTAGTTCTCAATTTGGGCCAGAGAACAAGTTTTAGCAGCACATCAAGGAGTTTACATGAATCTTTTAACTGGTTTCTACGCCCAGAACTGTAATTTTTAAAAGTAATATTTCTATGTTTTCTGCTACTAGAATCATTTCATTAAATTAATGTTGAGCTTGGTTTTGGCTCCTCTTGTCAAGACTCTATTTACTAATTTTATAACTGTTGAGTTTTTCATTAAATTAATTGATGACACATTTGATTACACTATTTAAGCAGTGCATTTTTGATTATTTATCAAGATCACTTTATTCTAGTAAGCAGATAACTACAGTGAATGTACTCAGCTAAAATAGCTAAATATCACATTACATCTGCAGTGGTCAACTTTCAAAGTGAGGATGTGTACGCAGTACACACCCCAGAAAGCAAACTAAGGATCCTGATTTTTACGCTCATGACAACGATCGCCCACACATAGCTAATATCGCTATGTTGATGGCAAAAGATGGTGTGGTGCCACTTGAAAATCCCCTATAGTCATTCTCAATCTTGCAGAGTTCTTCCTATTCCCTCGACACAAAGTCGCTTTGAAAGGAAAGTAATGCGCGCGCTCTTAAACACATACACTTTCTATAATATGTATAGCTTAATAAAGACAAAATTTGTTCTTTATTTGTTGCCTCCGTCGCTGCGCAAATTGTGCACACCCTGTTTTTCAGGATTCAGAATATTGAATTTAAGTTCCTGTTCTGTTCTTCTTCAGCAATATTTGGCTGTTTCTTTGCCGCATACCATTAGAAGTAGTATTGTGCCTCGAAAAAACGTCTTGTTATGAACGTCCGAAGCTGTGAATAGCAGTAACAGAAAGCGTTGTTTTACTGTTTGGTCTATATCACATTAAAGTCGTCCATCCTCTGAGCTCCTCATATTCGCCGGATTGACTGTTATATCGCGATTACAAAAAATAACTACGCTAAGTCGTCGGAGGGGAATGAAATACGCCGATCTGTGCTTCACCCTTGCCATAATTTTAAGGTTATTATCAAACAAGTCTCTGCGCCTGGTACTAAGTCGATAAATATGTGGTCGTCAAAGGTTCCTAGAGATACATGAAAAAAATTTGTAGCTTCCTGACATGGTCATTTTATATACGTTCGAAGTGTTTAAATTGTGAATAAAAACACTTTTTAGTATGTAACTTGGAAGTAACAGTTATGAAATGTAATAACTAGTTTCAGCTTCTTTGCCAGCCATTTTCAGTTCTTATCCACAAATGGCATTGAAAGCAAACATTGTATTTTTGATGATGTGACGGTATAGTACATAACGTATTAATTTCATATGATGGTTTACACAATTTTAAGAAACAAAGACAATGACTTAAAAAATATACCACAGCCCTCAGTCGCAAATTACAATTGAATGTAGCCCAGGTTTCAGTGTCACAAAGTATACCTTCTTCAGACAATAGGAGGTAAAGGGTTAAAAAATTACATGTCAACTCAAAAAAAATGAATAACCGTATCTGTCCCAGGCAGATAGTCATAAAATAGGAAAAGCAGCAAACAGTCGTTAGGAGCTGCATCAAGTCATTGTGATGTCTCAGAAGCAACAGCATGGACTAGTGTAGTAAGCGGCTGTGCACGCTTGTCGCCATTTAGTGGCCAAAATAATTAGCTGCTTTATTGATTATTAATTTGGCCACTAGATGGCGACAAGCGTGCACAGCCGCTTACTACACTAGCACACATTCAGTTGCTTCTGAGCCATCACAGTGACTTGATGCA
The DNA here is from genome assembly GCA_026315105.1 of Locusta migratoria. Taxonomy (NCBI): domain Eukaryota; kingdom Metazoa; phylum Arthropoda; class Insecta; order Orthoptera; family Acrididae; genus Locusta; species Locusta migratoria. The sequence goes on along the minus strand of CM048745.1, from coordinate 709,894,675 downwards.
GACTTTTTTTTAATTTACATGTAATTATTAACCCATTTACCTTCTATTCTCTGAAGAAGGTGTTCTTCGTAATCCTGAAACCTGGTTTACATTCAATTGTAACTTGCGACTGAGGGCTGTAGTTGTTTAAAGAAAGAGGCTGATTACTAGCCATGCATAAAGTATTACAAAAACAATGGTTGTTTCTGCAGACTTTTGTGTGTGAAATCATTGTAACGAAATATACATTGCCAGATAGCAGAAATATGTATCAGCAGTGCAGAAATTGTTATGCGTGGACTAGATCTGAAAAGGGCATGTAAATAAGTGGAAACTAGTTATCAGATTTAATAAATATTTCTGCCATCTTGACTAATAATAACTTTTTTGATATATGACATGTTGTCTTGCAGGCGGTGTAAATATTTTTGATTAAAAGGGCTTGACGTAGACAGTCAGGCAGCAGTTACAGTAGATAGCAAATTAACCTCATGGTTCAGGGTAGTTTCAGGGGTAAGACAAAGCTGCAATCTGTCACCACTGTTGTTCATACTATTCATGGATCATATGTTGAAAACAGTAGACTGGCAGGGCGGGATTAAAATAGGTCAAAACAAAACAAGCAGTCTCGCATATGCGGATGACTCAGTTGTAATGGCAGATTCGATTGAAAGGTTGCAAACTAATATTTCAGAGCTCGATCAGAGGTGCAAGGATTATGATATGAAGCTCAGCATCTCCAAAACGAAAGTAATGTCTGTGGGAAAGAGATTCAAACAGATTGAGTGCCAGATAGGAGGAGCCAAGTTAGAACAGATAGTTTCAAATACCTGGGATGTATTTCCTCAAAGGATGGCAACATAGCGAAAGAACTGGAATCGAGGTGCAGCAAAGCTAATGCAGTGAGTGCTCAGCTAAGAACTACTCTCTTTTGCAAGAAGTAAGTAAGTACCAAGACTAAGTTAGCAGTGCACCGCTCTATCTTTCGACCAACTTTATTGTATGGGAGTGAAAGTTGATGGATACAGGTTACCTTATTCACAAGGTAGAGGTTACATATATGAAAATAACAAGAATGATTGCAGGTACTAATAGATAAGAACAATAGCAGGAGTGTGTCCATAATAAGGAAATTAAAGAAAAACTAGGAATGAACACCATACATGAAGCAGTTAGAGCGAACAGACTGAGATGGTGGGGACATGTTAAACGCATGGGAGAAGCAAGGTTACCTAAGACACTCATGAGATCGGCAGCGGAGGGTAAGAGGAGTCGAGGTAGACCAAGAAGAAAGTACTTAGATTCGGTGCAGAATGATTTTGAAGTAAAAGGAATAACATCAGACGAGGCATCAATGTTAGCAATGAATAGGGGATCATGTAGGAATTTTACTAGAGGTACTTTGCTCCAGACTGAACGCTGAAAGGCATAATCCGTCTCTAATGATGATGATGATTATGGTGATGAAGTAGACACGGTAAAATCAATGCTATCTGCCAGACGTTTTGTGCAACTACCATTCTGAACAATACGACGTCTCGTATATTAACGCCGCCTGGTATGTATCATGGAACTGTATTGCATCTGTTGAGTAACTTGTAAACAGAGCTTTAGTATGACGTTAGCCACCATGTGGCTCACTTATCTGCAGCAGTTCATGGAGCTAAAATTCAAAAACGTAATTTTAAATACCGTATGTTTCATGTAGAAGACACTGTCAGTGAATTTTAACCAGCAACGTCTGAATTTAGCTACTGTTCGTCAAAAATGTGTGAACCAAGATGTGTCTTATATGTACAACAACCAATGTGGTTTTCTTCAAACGTTGTACCGTATTCTGTTGGCATTTATTTGTTGTAATTTGAAGATTGTAAGGTTATACTGCCTGTTGGCAGATACAACTATTCACAAACCCGTAAATTGGTATGTACGAGGCGTGTCCAGAAAGTAAGTTCCGTTTGGTTATATAAAACGAACGGAAACAGATACGGAAAAAAATGATTGTACAAAAATCTACAACTGTTAAACTACTTTTCTACATAGCTTCAGAAATTTTGTAGGCAATTGTCATAGCATGGCACAAGGTTTTGTGTGCCTTTTTCATAGAATGTTGCCGCCTGTGTATTAAATGTGGTAACATTTTCTTTCAGCTCGTCATCATCGTTGAAGTGTTATCCACCAAGGACAGATTTTAGGTGTAAGAAGAGGATTACTATCAAAAGATTTTTTTTTTCACGATAATGCCTGACCCCACACACCGAATGTGACCAATCAATTCTTACGGAAATTTCAATGGGATCTGTTTGATCATCCTTCACACAGCTCGGACCTCTCTCCTAGCGACTTTCACCTCTTCTTACACCTAAAATCTGTCCTTGGTGGTCAACACTTCAATGGTTGAATACACAAGTGGCAATCTTCTGTGAAGGATGCATGCAAAAACTTGTGGCACGCTATGACAAGTGCCTACAAAATTTCGGCAGTTATGTGGAAAAGTAGTTTAAGAGTTGTAGAATTTTGTACAATAAAATTTTCTTCTGTATCTGTGTACAATTTCATTTTATTACCAAACGGAACTTACTTTCTGTACGAGCCTCGAATTATAAGGTGAGAAGACTATAGATATTGTGTCCACTTAATCATAACTCTTTTTATTCACTAAAATTTTACTTCTGATACTCTTTCTTCTGAAATCTTGGAAAAGTAACGCCAACCCCAAAGACGTAATTTCTAGCATGTATTCGCAAACAACGTACGCAATTTATGCAATAAGAAAATTTATTCTATAATTCAATAATTCCCTCAACCCATTAATCTTAGCGCAAAAGGTCACCGGCTTACTATAGTAACATCATCTCCGTTGTGGTCTGTTACAGCTCGCCGCTTTACGAGATAGAACTTTTGGGGAAGTTTTCTGTAAGCATTCGGCGTTCCAGCGAGGGCAAAATATAGCAGACATGCCGCAAATGAGGGAACCGAGAACGGGCGCTGCGGAGCCATTAGCGATAACAGGAGGTCGCCGCTGGAAATTGGGAGCCCGGCAGGGCAGCCGGCCGACCGATTCTGCGCGCTTCTTTTAATGAACAATCTGCGCGGAACAGCGACCACCGCCTCTGAGTGCAACCTAATCCCATTTCCGCAAACGCCGCTGCGTTAGCACACACTCCCGACGTTATGCGCGACCTGAAGTCGAAAGCATTGTAGACGGAATGCGAAAAACAATACAGCACTATCAAATTCTCAGAAAATTGAATCACAACAGGTATACAAGGTCAAGGTACGGTACACTTTAGGTTATGGTAGTAACACTAAACGTGGGCCTTTGCGATCGCCTTTAACAGCTCGAAATAGATATGTAAATAACTGCTTAACCGTCCTTATGACATAAAAATTGAATAAAATAAATTGTAGAGGAGGCATTCAGTGGTAAAATCTGTCAACAGGAGGACGGCTTAGCAATATGGATCACATTGACAGGTCAAATGGCGGACATATCTTTGATTCGTATAAACCAACATTTTTAAAAGAAAACGCCAAATATAAAGATAAAATACTCTTATTTAGGAGGTATGTAGATGATATGCTGTTACTATACCAAGGCTCAGAGGAACAGAGAAATGAATTTGCAAGTGATATGAACAAATTGCACAGGAATATGGTGTTCACGATAGAGCACGAGCAACAGGCGATTTTAAATTATTTAGATTTGAGGATCGAGATTAAAAATAATACTTTTGAATTAAGAATATATAGGAAACCGACATTTACCGGTGCTGTTATCAATAAAACCTCATGCCACCCTCAGAAACACAAAGTAGCGTTCTTTAAAACTGCGTTGCACAGGTTTAACTCCTGAACTCTCCGGCAAATAGCAGTAGAAAATGGCTATGATGTAGGGTTCAATCGAATAGATAAGACAACACTGGATAGAAAGAAACTAACTGAGAAAGCCTCACAGAAATGTAGTCATGCCATTTTGGGGGTACCATGTACAAACTCGCGAGATTATTTACCAAAGAGGTGTAAGACAGCATTTAGAACCGACAATAGATTAGAACAGAAGTAAAATTGACACAGGAGAGAATTCGGTGGCGGAATCCGATGTGTAGGAAATCAAATGTCCAGATTGCAAGTGTGTTGGGCAAACCCCAAGAAATTTGAAACTCAGATTCAGTGAGCACAACAGTGCAAATGGCTCAACGGCGGTGAATAGGCTCCTTAAGGAAGAACAACACTCCGTGTGCAACATCAATGATAGTATGAGAGTATTACCCTACCAAGATAAACGATGGTTAGTCCCTAATTTAGAAGAGATAGAGATATTCTGTGCAATAAAGAAAGAGTCGAACAACGTATTAAATGAAAAGACGGAATTGTCCACAGGGCATTTCTGGGCCCATTTTAATAATGTCCTCCTGGAGAAACGTCAACGTATATGTCAATTATAGATCTTCAGCTATGCAGTCATGCTTCAAACATTTTTAGCGCTTTCTTAAATGATTTTAATGGAACACATTGGCCCCTTCCGTGGAAATACCACCGTTAGTCATCTTTGACTTGTAGCTGCTCATAGATTAATGCTGAAACAATAATGCAGTTAGCCGGCAGTTCATAGTGCTTTATCAAACCGACGACATGTCAGATTATTGCATGTCAATGCACCGATGCTGCATATAATTTAAGGTGGACCTTGCCTAATGACTGGTTCATTTTAACTTTGAGATAAGTTATCCTAGAAAGGAAAATTGTTTCGTGTGTACGCATCTTAATTTTAAGTCGTTTTTTACGTTTTTTCCTTGTTTGTTGTAGGACTTGAGAATGGGATAATGTTGGTCCCGAAACATGACGTCGTGACTATTTTATATAACTGACAACTGGTGCCAGAATTGGCTACATAGGTGAACTTGAACTTATTTCAGCCGCGGCGGATTAGCCGCACATACTGAAGCGCCGTGTTGCGGTGCGCGCTGCCGTTCGCCGTCGGGGGTTCGAATCCCCCCTCGGGCATGGCTGTTCGTGTCGTCTGTAGAATAAGGTAGTTCATAAGTAGTTTGTAAGTTTAGAGACTGATGACCCCGCAGTTAAGTCCCTTAAGCTTTACAAACAATTTAACACTTTTTGAACTTACTTCAATAAACGAAGAATTTATTTTGTTACTCCTTACATCAGGACACGATGATCGAATGGTTTAAATAAGACCGTCTTTATTGCTAGCTGTATTTTGGTAAAAAAAATTCTATCTTTTTGTGGGGATTCTGCAGATTGTGGCAGAAAACCATAAGAAAAGCGGCGTCTTTCCTTTCGCATATGTCCGAAAGAACAACCGTCGCTATTTAAAGTCACAATGTCGAGAAGTGATGCATATATCATATTGTATGCACATAATTGGACTACTGGACTACTGGCGGTAATACAAGGCTAGCTGCGAGTTCAGTTGTCGGAGTTAGACGCCGTATGAAGGTTTGTGTCCAAAGGGTGCGTACTTTGGATTTCGTGTAGGTGTGTTAATCCTGAATGCCTGGGTAGGAGCAGTGGCTTAGCGCAACTGCCCAATAACCAGGAAGTCACTGCTATGATTCCCGACACCGACAGCAATGTTCATGTTTTATGAATACAATTACTACCAGCTTCAATGAAGGAAGTGAAAAATATTTAAAAAAATTACAGAAGCAATATTTTGAGGTACGCCAAGATTACAATGATTATAAACATCCATGAAAAAGAAAGGGGGATTGAGGAGTATGAACAGAAATGTGTCATAGCTACAGGATGTACAGCCAAGCGGAGTCATTCCAGATTCTGAACGAGACGTTCCGCATGCCATGAAGTGTTCGGAGTGCAGCCAACTGCCGGTGGTGACTCACGTCGGTACCAACGATGTGTGTCGCTTTTGATCCGAAGTGATTCTATTCAGTGCTCAAGACTGAAATTCTTGTTTGCAAGATGGAGAGCTCACCAACTGCAATATAGTTGAGAGGATTAACTGACGACCTCAGGTACAGAGCCGACCGGATGGTCTGAATCTCAGGTTCAGAAGGTCCCGCGACCGTGAAGGCTGCGCCGTCGAGTTGTGGCTATCTGGGTTCCGCTGAATAGGTCAGGCGTCCAGTACAAGTAGGAAGCGGATACTAGGGCGGAGGAGTGTGTGTGGCTTGGACTTCGCGGTGTCTGGAAAACCAAGAAAGTGTTTCAAAGGATACACGTCACAGATAATACGAACACAGGTCTAATAACCATTGGTATAACAGTTATAACAGTCGTTTCTGTGTCAGAAAATGTATCAGAGTACCAAGCGGTAATAAAAAATACTGAAGCTGAAATCATAACCGGTAACTGAAATTTTGAAAACGGATAAATGATGTTCAGAAATGATAGATGGAAGAAAATAGTTGGTGGCGAATTTATTCCTGTCACAAGTGGTTTATTCTGTAGCAAAACATATCTTCCTTTGATTTGCTATGGGTAGAATTTATACTGCCAACCGGAATGAATTAATATTCTTTTTTTTTTTCTTTTTATCTACCATCTGACGGAGAATTCGAGTGCAGTAATGTTCAAAGAAAGCTTGGACAAAATTTCGAAACGTACCCAAAGCATAAAATTTAAATTGTTTTCGTAAAAATACCTATTCACGCCTGAAGGCTAGCATAAAACAAAATTATAAACAACGCATTCTCCGAAAATTATCTCCAACGATGAACCTGCTATAAAAGTAAATGTATATAAGGACATACTTTACCTGTCCGCAAGTAATAAAAGGTCACTGACGCTGCGTGAGATTTCCCAGCGTTTCTGAACTATTAGTGTGAGTGTACAACAGGTGTCACATTCAATCAACAGCTATTGATTTACATAAAATTTATTAAACAAATGAGAGGGCTGATCCGCCATGGTACATAAAGGCGTATGACCATTCTTTCGAAAACAAAGGAAGAGGATGCCAAAATATAAAAGACACAAATACCCCAAAACTCGTCATCTTCTACAGATAATCTAAATTTACTTCTAACTTCAATGTGAGAAGCCTACAGTATTTCATAACGAAACCCTGACACATTATTTGGTAGAAAATCCGAAGAATTTCTGATCGGATTGATACTTGGGGCAAACCACAATCAATACCACCAATTTGCGATACCAACAATGTGCTACTGATGACAATGATGCTAAACCAGTATTGGTAAACAGAGCTTTCCGAAATTACTTCACCAACTAAGAAGCAAATACTCTATAATCCGAATCCAGACAGCTGCCAGCATGCGTGGTTTAGAAGTAGATATTCTCCTCCGAATGCGAAAATGTAGTGTTGACTTCCACTTACATAGGTAGAAATGATCATCAGAATAAAATACGAGAAATCAGAGTTTGAACGGAGAGATTCAGGTGTTCTTTCTTCCCGCGTGCTATTCGAGAATGGAATGGGAGATAAATAGTATAACGGTGGTTCGATGAACCCTCTGCCAGGCACTTAAATATGATTTGCAGAGTATCCAATATAGATGTAGATGTAACAAAATCAACTACCGGTCCAGTCTGTATACCATTTAGCTTCTTTTCAGAGTCTACTGCAATGCAATAGCTCCATACGTAACTATAATATACAACAGTTTGTGAGACGTTGGTAGCAAATGACTAAAAAGATACACAGGGAACTCCAATAAATCAATTCATATGCTTCTTGAGATTCTATCCTGTCATTTCAAACCCCCTTTTTCATTCGAAATTCCAGTCATTCATGTATTTAAGGAGCTGTATTTTCCATTTTGAGACCATTATTGTGTAGCCTCATTTAGCGTCTCCATTACGTTCCTACCTTAAATTCCTTTCACTAACTATTATTCGATTTCCGGTATAATTCAGAAGTTTCAAATTCCATGTTCTGTTTCTGTCCGATACTGACGGAGTAACGGAATTTTTCGTAATGTGGTGGCAATTGTTTCATTCATACACCGTACTGGAAGCTAAAACAGTTGAGTTCTGGAAACCGAATCTTTATGTGAGATGAAATACTGTACTTCTTTCATTTCAGGAAACCAAACAAGGAACTTTTCAATTATTATTAATATTATTGCTATTATGGGTTGGTATAGTTTTGGCCTCTTATGCCCCGTAGAACTGCTTGCTTCACTTTCTGTTTCTTGGATTACTTGTCTTAATACCAATTTAACCAAAAACCTGCCCCTTTACTTTAATGAGAATCCGAAAAATAATTTTACTCATTTATTCGATTCAGCACACACGAATTTTTCATTCCTTACTGCATAACTTAATACTAATTGGATGTATTAAAGGCTAGTGACTCTATAATTTGTTCTGTGAATTTATTCTGTCATACTAATGCCACATTTTTCACATTCTTCCCTGCATCATGTGAGAATCCTCTGGCTTCCCGTAGTTTGATTTACAGTGCTGTTCACAACATTATTCCTCGACTACAGTTATTCTTGAGTGATGATGGTGAACATGTTGAGCATTTCCTGTAAAGAACATCTCCTTTGCTTTGTCGTAATTTGTTATGCTAATTACTGCTTTTCTGATCAGATGAAGCGCCATCTGTCGAACATTATTTGAACTTTTTTTCTAATAAAATCCAAAGCCATTCCAAGCGTGTGTGTCAATTTTTACCTCTCTATCTACATTATTCCGTGATTTATTAAGTTTTCAAATTTGTACTGACTTTTTGATCACCCGCGACATTAAGATACAATTGTAACATTACGCTACTCACCGTAGTGTGGCTTACGAAAGGTGGCCAATGTATTAATCAGGCTGTAAGCTACCTCTGTTCCAAATTTAATTCATGTACCACCCGCCATTTCAGCGTGAAGGCGTAAAAAATTAACTAATTGTAAACACCTCGGCCATGCACCAAAAGAATTTTAGTATGCCTATAACCTTCGAACGACTGCAAGCAATGAGTTGACAAAGTTTTATCGGAATCAGATGCACGGTATGGTCACGCGTAAAATACGGACAAAAAAGAGAAACACTTTTTTTCTTTTTATCTTAACCATGAATGCAGTGCAGCAACGTTGGCAGACGATCAAATTGTGAAGAAATTTCAGCAGACCAGTTGCAAAAATGGTTTATACACATGAATCTTTACCCAGGTTTCGGCAAAAATAATTTTGCCTTCTCCAGAAGCTTTACAATCAGCTCGCACTGAAGTAGTTGTTAAATAACTAGTCGTACCAGTACATAGTGCTCACTCAGCCTGTCCGTAACACTGCTCCATAATTTTTATCTTGTAGACATTAGTTTCGATATTTTATATTTTATTCCGTGACATGGAGATAGCCACATATGGGCACTTGATTTTGTTTCATTTAACAACTACTTCAATTTGAGCTAATTGTAAATCTTCTTAAGAATCATAAATTATTTTTGCCGAAACCTGGTTCAAGGTTTACGTATGTAAACCATTTTATGCAATTGGTAAACTGAAATTTGTTTTTTATTTTTTTATATTAGAAAAATTGTTTCAGCCCTTTAATGACCTATCTTTAGATCATAAAATCTGTTACACAAGCATACATCTCATCAAAATGGTGAAACAATGGTATAAAAATAAAGCATTACACATGGTCCGAGCAAATGGTAAACCCGTGGACTCGCATTCCGGGGGACGGTAATTCAAATCCACCTACGACTAGCCAGATTTTGATTTCCTGTGATTTTCCTAAATCACTCCAAGCAAATACCGGGATGGTTGCTTTCAAAGGACACGGCTGATTTTTTTTTCTAGTAAAACCCCATGTAATTCCAAACATGTATGTCACTTTTTAACTCTCTATCTACACTATTCCGTAATTTATTAAGTTTTCGAATTTATACTGACTTTTTAATCACACGGTATATCTAAATATTTCATTTGTGCCATACAGTCACAGCGAAGCAAAGCAACACGGACAATACCTGGCGACGGGAATTGCCACAGTCAGCAGGAGTCTAACATAAGCAGGAGGCTGATAGGTGTAACGACTTCAGCTGTCAGAGTTCTGTCTTCTACATTCTGTCAAGGGAAGACACGAAACGTTCCGCTAGAAAAGAACGACTGCACTTTGACTCAAGTCTGCGGAATCCAAGCAAAATGGAAGAAGAGAGAGCACAGTTCAGTCTGTCTGGGAGCTATTAAAATATTCAGAGCAACGTCCTGTTTTCAATGACAAGGCACCATGTACAGCTGGCGTCGAAGTGGGAAGGGGGAGAGGCAGAGAGAAAGAGAGCGAGAAACGAAAAGAGAGAGAGAAATTCAATTTCTATTCACTCACACGGATTTACAAGGCCTGTCACAAAAAAAAAAGCAGCACGATTTTCGCAGTATATTTTCGAGGGCTATGACATCTCACATCGTAACGAAATCTTTCGTGATGTAATTCGGTACCGACAGGTATAAACACAGGGGAATTCCTGCATTGGTAGAAGACTTTTACACACAAATGGACGAGAAACCATTAGCTTTAAAATATAGCTTTGGCCGCAGCTAGATACTGGTGGACGAGCTTTTCAGCAGCAAACGTTGCACAGACGCTACTATCATTGTTGCTACATTGTGTTACTGGTAGGAGAATGGTTAGCAGGGGTCATTAATAGGACGCGATTCTACCCGTTGGCTTTGACTCGTGGTATCAGTGTGTTGCGTAGTACGCAAAGTATTCTGACAAAAGGACTTTTACGGATACGTCATAATTTTAAAGGATGTGGTTAGGCAGGAACCAACGAGTACAGCTTGAACTGTTGCGAGTGAGCAAGCAATGATGGCAATGCGATGCTAGCGTGTTAGAAATTTATCGATAGTCAGCTGCAAATGCGATGTGCAACTCTTCTTCCAAATTAACAATAAAATTTTAACCAGCCCCGTGATTTAATTAAAAACACTAATGAAATGAATAAACAACGATTATTTGCATTTGGCTGGGACGGAAATACGGGTTTTTCGGCATAGTGACATCATGGGCCGAAACAGACGGGGGAAATCGCGACGTAAAATTATCCCTGTAGCAGCAACATACATTCTACGAATGCGATATTGGCAGGAGTTTAGCTTACTATAACACGTTACTGAGCTATCTGGTTCGGAAGTTTCATTGTTATCAACAAAAGACAATTTCAGGAGCTAGTGTTCGCACACAATCATTGTAGTGGTTTCCCAGCGCCACGCGGGTGTAGCCGAGCGGTCTGCAGCGCCACGTTATGGATCGCGCAGCCTTCCTCGTCGGAGGTTTGAATGTTCTCTCGAACATGGATATGTGTGTGTTGTCCTTAGGTTAGTTTAACTTAGTTTACGTAGTTTGTAAGCTAGGGACTAATAAAGCAGCAGTTAAGCCCCATAGACTTACAAACACTGAGCTTTTGATTTTCCTATACACGTGTGTTATTATGTCTTCTATACGTTACAACCGCGGTTATTCAGTTAGCAGCTTTGGTGAATTAAATTGCAAGAAAGTATGCCCAATTCTTAAACCTCAAATGAATTCATGCAGACTCACCACAAGTGACTGTATAGGAATTTTTCATGTGTAGTTCTATCATATCGATCGAACAGTCACAGTGTTAACCTCAATAAACTTTTTCAGACAATATGTTAGTAGGTATTTGGCACTGTTAAAAAGTTTTAAATGCCCCTTTATTTTTTTAGTTGCTATGGTAACTCAATTTGCTTAACGTTTACGTAATGTGTCCCCTTACATCTTTATGAATCTATGCATAAAAATTTATAATAAACTCCGTGATGTACGTGGGCCAGGTTTTTGATTTCGTAGTTCGTAGTTAGTTATGAAATTAATCAAGGTAGATAATTGGCAATATTTTTAATTTGATGATACGACCATCATTTTATTCTGTGTTAAATAAAACCTGTTATATAACTTCATTAATCATTCGATTTTCAAGCAGTGATATGGCACCTAAGCCCATGTGATGCATGCCAGTGTAATCTCACACCCTGAATATCATCAAGTGAATTTAGAGGTCAGTGTTTGGTTTTTATGCTAGCTCCTTGTCAATCCGGAAGATATGAATGTAGTCACCTTGCGCGTAAGGTGCAACTGTATTAGAGTTTTCTCATACCCTGTGAGGATACAGGGTTTTAGGTTAGTAACATCTTTGGTACGTTTTGGTCGAACGATAGTTTTCACTGGCGTGCAGCGATAGCTGCTGGCAACAATGCTGAGGTTGGAATGTTTTTCTGTTTGTTGGATGGTGTGTGCAGTCTGCCGCCGACCGCAGAGCGAGGCAGTAGCATGTTGACAGTGCGTCCGTAACCCGCGTTTAGCGGTGGCTAAAGTTTTGCCCTTCAGTCGTATCGCATATGAGTTTCGGTTGCAGTTGCGTATTGAAATGTTTCGGTGTGGATTTGTAGACATATATCGTAGTGGCACGAGGTTATTTAATCAGTGTATTTAATGAAGAGTCATTAACATTTGTCGTTCCATAGTAAAGGAAGTTAACAAAGTTTATTGTTATGGATCAACCTAGTGATTGTCCGCATCCCATACCGTCAAATCATTGGAACAATTATTAAATGATTAAGCAGCAAATAGAATATAGCGGCAACTTCGCCCATCGAGGATTAGGCGGAGGCAGCGGTGACGTTACAACCCGTTCTAGCATTCCATGCTCGAATTAGCCAACTGTGAACTCTGCTCCAATTTGCTTGAAGGCATTCTTGCCTATGCTACATCGTTTCGAGAGTATTTTTTCATCATAAGCCTTGATTTATTAGAGAAAAACCTGTGACTTTCATTTAGCTTAAATTTTCAGTTCGTAAGGTTTCGGGATAAATTTGAAAGAAATCAGTTTTTTTTTTTTTTTTTTTTTTTTTTTTTTTTTTTTTTTTTTTTGTGAGAAATCTTACCTTCTTAGTAAAGTAGTCGCCTCTTCCAACTTTGTGTAGTAAGTAAACTTGATTAACAGATTGCAGGTAATTAATGGAAAAAACTTTTTCTATACAATACTCTTAACAAAATAGTATAGCTTAAGGCAGCAAGAGAATTTTGGACGTGATAGGCCCCCTGTCTTTATTCATGGGTATATGAGAGTTACTATATTGCGACAGTGTTATGAATACAAGCAAATTTTGAGGTATTTTATTTGAGTTTATACTGACTCAAACGCTTGCGACAATGATGTGACATGGTGGTTTTAGAGAACAAACATGATCTGAGCGACTTACAAATATTTCCAATTTTGTTTGTTCCACGCAGTGCACGGTACATCAAGCAGGAATATTCTCCTAAGGCTTCACTAAATCGATGTCCGTATACTTCCATCATCTGGTGGGACTAGCTGCAGACACACATTCACCACAACAGCACAGAGATGGGCGCGTCTACGCTAAACACAGCCTGTACTCTCCTTTTGTGCTAGAGCGACCCACTCGAGCGAATACCAGCGAACCACACTTCCAGATAACTCATATATATATATATATATATATATATATATATATATATATATATATATATATAATTACCGGTTCCGATAGCTTAATTTTCCATCTTCGGATCTGTCAGAACAGCTGTAAAATCTTACTCAAAATGATGTATTAAAACAAGTCAAAGGAATACATTTCTTTATATACATCCACTTTCCAAACACACCTTTTATTTCGTCCACCACATCATAAACAAACTTTTAAAAACACATCAGCGCGGGAGTTGCTGAGCTCTCTAAGACGCCTAGCTGCCGAGTGCGCGCCTGCTTCCCGTCGGAGGGTCATCTCCCAGGCATATGTGTGTGTGTGTGTGTGTGTGTGTGTGTGTGTGTGTGTGTGTGTGTGTTGTGTGTGTGTGTGTGTGTTGTCCATAGCATAAGTTAAGTTATTTGTAAGTTTTTTTAAATGCAGATATTTAAACAATTAACTTACATGCCACAGTCACTATTTTACTTTTACCTTTTGTCATTTATCATGCATAAGTGATTTCGATGAAACTATGTCACCGTTTTCTTATATACCAACAAAAAATATTCCTCTTCAAGAAATGTATTTGTATATATTCACAAAAATAGAATTAAATACTGACTCTGTACTGCCAAAATAACTATAAAAATCGATATTGATATGTTAGAGTTGTTATATCTTTCCTCACTTGTTTGTTCTCTTGATTGCACATTTGTTTGTTTGTTCTCATGACTGGACAGACATTTTGCAAGGTTGTATTTGACTGTACAGTAATGAGGACAAACAAACAAAATGTCCAATCAAGAGAACAAACAAGTGGTCATTTTGAACAAAAGCTAATAGTGGTTCAGCGCACTATGTTGACATAGTTTCACCGAATCCAGTTGTACATCACTAATGATAAAAGTTAATCTAAAATATCGCCTCTGGCATGTAAGTAAATAGTTTTAATGGCTCAATTTCAAATAAATCTAACAGTAGCACTACTTACAGACAACATGTTTTATGTTACAATGGTTTGTAGCCGGCCGTGGTGGCCGAGGGGACTGAGGCGCTCCAGTCACGGTCTGCACGGCCACTACGGTCGGGGGTTCGAATCCCCCCTCGGGCATGGATATTTGTGCCGTCCTTAGTTGTAGGTAGTTCATAAGTAGTTTGTAAGTTAGGGACTGATGACCCCGTAGTTAAGTCCCATAAGCTTTACAAACATTTGAACATTTTTGAATGGTTTGTAAGTCAACGGACTGATGACCCCTGCAGTTTGGTACAATAGCTTTCTCATCCATTTGATCATTTGAAAAACACTCTTGTTCACTAACATTATTGTTGGCTTGTCATGTTACAAATAAATTATTAAAGCTTCATTCTATGATATGTTGTCATGTAGTCACAATAAGTTAAAACAAAACTTGTCAATTTACAGTACTGAGATACAAATTCAGTGACAATTTCGATATTTTAAAAGCTAATTTCGTTTCATGTATACAAGATCGTTTTTATTGACATCAAGTAAATGTTTTGCTCAAATGTCGTGACTATAGCGCCATCTGTCCCAAATTGTGAGTTTGGTAGCTAATGTAGTCAGTTTCATTTTAACTAAGTGTGACCGGATCACAGAATAAGACTTTTGAGATTTTATTTGTTTTTCCACAAGTCATCATTAACGTTGATCAGTAACTGTGTTTTTAAAAAGTTTTTATTTGAGAAGTGACGGATGAAATGAAGGTGGGTTTAGAAAGTGGATGTATATAAACAGCATTTTGAGTACGATTTTACATGTGTACTGACAGATCTGAAGATGGAAAACTTAATTTCCTGAAACCAGTTGTCGAAATAAAACTTGTGAGGTACTTTGGTTAGTATCGTTGATAAAATGATTGAAAAGGTCTCCCTGAATTATGACAATCTCTTACAGGAGTTCATCCCCCAAGATTTGAATTCCCATGGTTAACTATGAGAGATGCTGATACTTGCACAAAGTAATAATCTCATATCATCCTCCGTTACACAGATCCTTCAACCAACGAACCTCCCTAGTAAAGTATGGATCCGTGTCGTGAATCAACTGCAGTTCGCCAGGTATAATATGGACAAGTTAAAGCCACAGAGCTGAGGCTCTGTAAAGGCTGCAAATCCGCGGCACCTGTAACTTTCCCGCGATCCATCACCTCATGTCATCGCCGACGAACACGAAACTTCGTCACTCTTTCTCGCTCTCAACGAGAACATAGATTCAGTGAGAACATAGGCTAAAATTCCTCACACACAATGCTATTTTCAAAAGATTAGTGATTTTCAATAGTATTTGAGTTAGAATCGCATCAAACAGCAGTCGTTGTACATGGTGATTCTGTAATTAAATGCACTGATCGTATTGAATTTAGTAGCCATGATATCAACGATAGTCCTCAGACGCTCACTTCAATTAATCACGTTGCTTCGGACACGGGCCGCATGTATGAGGTTTGCGGAGTTGCTACTGAGCTACGGAGGTTGACATTCCGGTGATGCACTTTAATTATTAGGCAAAAATTAAGAAATACATTTTTTTTATTTTTAAAAAAAGCAACCAGTTGCAGTTAAACTCGTTTTGTGGATGTGTATTTCCGTTCTGTTGCAACTAAATGAAAAGGCTATTTTTGTGACATCTCACAAGCTTTACACATGATTTCAAGCCTTGACAGATTTCACGAAACGAAGAAAAGATTGTAGTTCTTTACATTTTCGCTGTACACCAGACAAATTGCCGCATCACCCTAACCTTTCCATTTACAGCTTATTTGTTACTAACGATACTGGCAATACATTTTGTCGTCAGTATCGACGTTTACCACTGAATTCATCTAGGAAGTTAGTTATGAACCCGTAAATTAGGAGAAATGACGCTGCCTCAAAATGAAACTAGAGGTATAGGTACAATATTCTGTGTCTATGTGAAGAAATGAGTTGCCGCATGTATGTAAGAAGGAGCACCACATGAGAATGGCTCGTCCGGTTAGACTGACCGTTGATTTTGTTGTGTTCGTAAATCACAGGACAAGATTTTTATGAAACAAAATTTGTGGAGAATTGACCGAAAATCAACATTGATCATCGAAATTTCAATGAGATTTTGAATTAACACCATAACCCACGATTCGGACAGTAGGGAGAGGTCATTTTCTTTTGTTTAATACGTAATGGTCATGGAGAAGCTTTCAGAACAATGACCGGGACAGATACAAAGGAAAGTCGGAAAATTCCAACAAAGTGAAAAATTAATTAGTTTCATTTCCACTCAGTATCATAGCTGGAGATACGAACAACATATTTGGTTTCACCGATCAACATTAAATTTTTCACATTCCTGTATTTTTCTTCGACAATGTTTTTTTTTATGCTCAGCAGTACAACGTATGGTGCATGGATGAGGATACCTAGTAACAGACCCATTTGACCGATCCTTAGATTTCGTCACCGTTTAATCTATCACCATGAAGCTTGGCACTTAATGTAGGTCTCCATGGAGACGTTTTTTTACCGTTGGGAAGCCACTTTATGCTGCACAGGACTCTAACCGATGATTTATTTTGCAATAACAATAAGTTAATTGTTATTCACGAAATAAGCATGTGACCAGCCAGCGTTGTATGTTGTTTAGCATACTACTTACTGGTAATTTAATAATGGACTTTATGTCCGAAAACGGTCACTCACAATAAGAAATTATAACTCTTCTGTACAGCTATGAGCGCATATAGCGAACAATAGCTACAGAAAGACGATAGAGGTGGAGACACATATGGGTGTAAAGAAGGGAGGGAGGATATAGACGCAGAGCACAAGAAGGCGTAGTTAAATAGTGCGGTGGATAAGAGATTAGAGAGTGATGGATGAGGGGGAGAAAGGATGACATCAAAAGGACTAATAGAGGAGAGAAGAGGATGGAGAGGGTATGGGAGCAGAAAGACATTAGAGTGTACTTACATCAAAGTTCATTACCTATTAGAAATTGCGAAGTCTTGTCAGGTTCGCTAGTATGTAAATGCATGTGAAATATTTTAAATAAAGTCACGAACCTACGCTCTTCCTAATATTTATTGTGTTGCGAGACGTTTCAATAGAGCTCACTTCCTGTTTAGCTTCTTAAATCCTTTGAATGCGTCGATAACTAATGTTCTACATCGATTACTACATGCGGTTAAAATTAATAATCACGTCGATTATAGCGCTGTTCTCAAACATATTCCGTGCTGACTGCGGTGGATCTAGGTTTAGTTTTTATACAGAAGAGCGGAGTCCTGAACAGACTTTAAATTCTGGACTGACGTCAAATTTGATCACCAGTCAGCGATGTTTATACATATGGCCCGTACGCTTTTAAATATACGTTGCACTGTGATATTGGTATGTATGCCTAAATATGGATTAAACATACTAAGGATTAATAAGTATTAGTATGCATTATGTTAATCATGTAACATAACATAGTAACGAATAAAATACATATAAGCATCGAGTTTTATAGATGAGGTGTCTATTTTCAAAACCAGACAAGTCCACAGATCGTAAAAATAGAGAAACATATAGTTTCCTACGCTTATCGGTCAGCTGCTTCCATTCCAATTAAGTGTGGAGCCCAAAGCGGGCAGAAGCTCTCCAAATTGGATATATTCTTTGTTGACAGAACCGGACAAGTCCTCCACGAAAGCGCTTCAGAAGCGGACTTGTCCGCTAACACCAATCAGAATTGTAGTCGCACATCATGTGACAATGGCGGGTGATTTCGTGTGGCAAACTGTTTTCAGTCTGTCGATTGTGTGTGGCAAAACGTGTTGAATTATAATTAATACAAGGAAATGAGTGATTTAACATCAAAGATGGTTGTGGAAGAAACAACAGAATCCACAGAAATGGAAACGCACAGAAGAGATGGAGAAACGGTATGTAATGGATTTCTGATTTCCTGAATTACTGCTTCTCAGTTAGGAATTACTACACACGAATGGCACGCTGAGATATTGTTCATTTATTGACGTGGTATTTGTATTTTTAGCTTCTGATAATGTATAGCTAATAATCGGATATCAATAATGTGCGCTTTATCGAACGATGTGCAGCACATAAAACTCCGGTTATTGCGCTTGTGTCACAAACATCGGACTATTCAATTCGCATTTGACGTTGCAATCTCAAACCTTTTAGAGGGATATGGGAAAAAAAGTATCCAAATTGCAACAATAAGTGGCAGGGCAAGAGCTGACACGTGTTAACATTTAAATGGCGTTAAGAGATTTCATGCAATGTTTTAAGCATCAAGTCACAACAGGATGCTTTCATTGTTAAATATTTTTCATCCTTAGTCCATCATGCACAATCCCTTACAACGTAGACAAGAAGTCCATAGAGTAAGTTTCATAAACGGACAAGTCCAAAGGAATAGTTTCAAAACCAGATATAACCACGATTTGCAAAACTTGACAAGTCCATTTCCTTTTTATATTTATCACCGCATTATGGATCGTAAAACTACCTTTTTGCAAGCTATTCATTAAATCGAAAGCCGACAATGTGGATAGGATTCGACGTTTTATATGTCATAGTTTTCCTGCTTTTTCTCAATTTCAGACTGAATGGACATGTACAGTTTTGAAAATAGATGCCTCACATATAAAATATAAACTGTACCATTCCGAATCCGGGCGGCTCACTGGTCTTGAAGAAAGTATTGAACAGCTATCTTGGCAACTATATTTCAGGAAATATGGCAATACTGATCGCCCCGTTGCCTTGAAAAATGTTAAGCACATACAACAGAAATACTGCCCTTTGTAATTATACCACCCTTGATAGATGGTGGTTCTGGTGCCTCTTTTAAGGTTTTCCCATTTTATAGGAAAGCAATAGGTCAGTAAATGACCCTTCTTACTCATTCCTTGATGTTTTCAAGATGAGTTAGGCCTCAGCTGTTACCGTAGTGATTTTTAATTAATATCTTTTCAGTGCCTGGAATTGTTAGTGAAGTAAAGAAACAAGGAAGCCAGTAGATCAGGGAGTAAGTTGTGCACGTTAGATGTAAAGTTCATACTACACACCGCTTTACGTCAGTAGCGAATGTTTTGTAACATGTGAAGAGAACGTAGCTTTCCTGAGAATCGATAACAGAAAAATTCCCCTTTATTGCACCAAATCTGCTGTATTACTCCTCCTGAACGGTTTCATGTGAATAAGAGGAGAATGAAAGCGTGTGTGTGCCCCTATTGAAGGTAGTTTACCATTAACAAACATGGTCCACCGTGCGGGCTATTGTACTTCGGGCAGTGTTGATTTAAATTAGCGTTAAGTGACGCCTTTGCTAAACTGCACGACCCACGCACTCTGTCCGAGAGTAACGGCTCGCAGTTGGCGGGCTCATAAACAATGCACGAGCCGGCCTCCGTCCAATCGCTGGACACCGCTTTAAGCGGCGGCG
The DNA here is from genome assembly GCA_026315105.1 of Locusta migratoria. Lineage (NCBI taxonomy): Eukaryota > Metazoa > Arthropoda > Insecta > Orthoptera > Acrididae > Locusta > Locusta migratoria. The sequence goes on along the minus strand of CM048745.1, from coordinate 709,874,843 downwards.
GCAGCAGCTGCATGAAACACAGGGGAATTGCGGCAGCATTTGAGCAGCGGTTTACAGCATCTGACCAGCTGATCTTCAGCCCTCTATTTCACTGCCACCACAGCAACGAAACATGTCAAGAGATATCATCCGTACGTTGTTGTAGTTTCCTGTCCGCAGACTGGTCTGATGCAGTTCTTCGTGCTACCCTGTACTGTGCAAGCCTCTTCACCTGAGAATACGAACGGCAACCTACATCCTCCAGAAGCTGCTTACTGTAGTCGTCTCTTGGTCTCCCTCTACGATTTTTACACCCACACACTTCCTTGTAATTCTAAGTTGACGATTGCTTGATGTCTCAGAATGTGTGCCACAACCGTACCCTTTTTCTTACTCAGGATAGGCCAGAAACTCGGTTTCTGCCCAATTCTGTTGAGCACCTCATTAGTTATGTGATATACCCATCTAATCTTCATCATTCGTCTCTAGCAACACATTTCGAAAGCTTCTACCATCTTTTTGTCTGAACTTCTTATTGTCCACGTTTCACTCCCATACAATGCTGCACTCCTGACAAATGCTTTCAGAAATTATTTCCTAACGTTTAAACTAACATTTGATATCAACAGAATCCGCTTCTTCAGATACACTATCCTTCCCATTACCATTCTGCAATTTATATCTTCTTTACGTCGGCCATCAGAAGTTATCTTGCTACCTAAATAACAACTCATATTCTCTCATTACCTAATCAAATTCGTTCATCATCGCCGGACTTTCTGACACTACATTCCTTTGCCTTTGTTTTACTCTTGTTAATGTTCATCGTATACCTTACCTTCAAGGCACAGTTCATTCAGTGTAATTGCTCTTCCAGCTCTTTTGCTGTGACAGAATTACTAGGTCGTCAGCAAACCTCAAGGTTTTTATTGCCTCTCCAAATGTCTCTTTGAGTTCCTTCACAGCTTGCTCAATGACGTTGAGGAAGGCTACCACCCCCTCTTACTCCCTTCACAACCACTGCGACCCTTTCATGCACTTTGACTTGCTCTGGTTTTTGTACAAAATGAATATGACTCTTTGCTCCTAATATTTCACCCCTGCTACCTTTAGAATTTGAAACAGTGTATTCCAATCAACGTTTTCAAAAGCTTTCTCCAGATCCACATATGCTAAAAACGTAGGTTTCCCTTTCGATTATCTTCTAATATAAGTCATAAAGTGAATATTGCCTCGCGTGTTCCTACATTTCTCCTAAATCCTAATTGATCTTCCCTAAGTTTGGATTCCACCAGTTTTTCCATTCGTCTGTAAGTAATTCGTGTTAGTAGTTATTAAACTGATAGTTTTGTAATTTCCACATATGTATGCACTTGCTTTCTTAGGAATAGGAATCACTATATTCTCCTTGAAGTCTGTAGGTTTTTCCCGTGTCTCATACGTTTTGCATACCAGGTGGAACAATATGTTAATGTCTGGCTCCCTAACGATGATATCTGTCAGAAGGGACATCAACTCCAGTGGCCTTGTTTCTATTCAAATCTTGAAGTGCTCTGCCAAATTCTTCTCGCAGTAAAGTATCTCCTAAATTCGTCTACTTCGTCTTCCACTTCTATATATTCCTCCCATTTTTCAGCTTCCCCTTCTTTGCTTAATACTCGTTTTCCATTTGAGTTCTTGATATTGATACCGCTGCTTTTATTGTCTCCAAATGTCTCTTTTATTTTCCTGTAGACGGTATCTTCTTCCCCCTGGTTCTACATTCTTCTACTTTCACTTCTCCTCAAGTTACTCCTTTTTAACCAGTCTGCACTTTCTGACAATCTCATTTTTCAAACGTCTGTACTCCGTCATGCCTGCTTCACTTATTTTTATATTTTCTCCTTTGATCAATTAATATCAATATCTCTTGTGTTATACAAGGATTTCAATTAGGCCTTGTACTTCTACTTAGATGGTCCTCTGCGGCCTTCACTACCTTATCTCTCAGAGTTACTTACCCACTCTTCTTAGACTGCATTACTTTCCCTGGCTTCAGACAATCCTTGCCTAATGCTCCCAGTAAAACTTTCAACCACCTATGGTTCCTTCATTTTGTCCATATTTCATCTCCGTAATTTTCTATCTCCTAAGTTTTAATCTATAGTACATAGCCAATAAGTTGTGGTCAGAGTCTCTGTCTGTCCCTAGATATGTCTAACAATTTAAAATCTCATATCTAAACTTTTGCCTTACCATTATAAAGTCAAAATGGAACCTCCCAGTGTCTACTGGTCTCTTCCATGTATATAACCTTCTTTCATGATGATAAAACCAAGTGTTTTTGATGATTAAATTGTGCTCTTCACAAAATTCTACCAGGCGATCTCGTTTTTCATTCCTTTTTCACCAGTCCATATTCACGCACTACATTTCCTTTTATTTCCTTTCCTACTACTGGTTTCCAGTCCCCCATCACAATTAAGTTTTGTTCTCCTTCAAGGGTCTGAATAAATTCTTCTATATCGTCATCATCGGCAGAGCTAGTTGGCATAGAAACATGCGCTACTGTGGTCGGCGTTGGATTCGTGTCTATCATTGCTACAATAATGCGTTCACTGTGCTGTTTATAGTAACTTAACCGCATTCCTTTTTTCTTAGTCATTATCAGACCTAGTCCTGCGTTACAAGCAACTGATTTTGTATTTATAACCCTACACTCACCTGATCAAAAATCCTGTTCATCCTGATTATTTCACGCAATTCTCCAAAAGATGGGTAAGGCAAGATTTAAAAGACTGCTTGAGGCGTTTAATTTGAGACTAAAAATAATCTCTTATATATCCTGTAATTTACTGTATGAGAAAATGTAGCCCCACAAGTTCCTTTAAAATAACTGAACTTTATCTAGATTTTGACTAGGGTGTCTTCATCAGAAATAAAATTAAAACTCAGGCGAGACGTTAAACAAAGAGCTAAATGCGCTCATGATGTACAATATTAGTTGTAAACCATGTTAGCTAGTTAAGAAACATGAGTGTGCTGCCGCTTTGACCGCGTACGTCGGCAGCCCAAGGCGACAGCCGCAACGATTTTTATTGTTCTGACTGCTAGTTCGTAACTAGCTAATGTAATTTACAACTAACATTATACAATATCAACGGATTTAGCTCTATATGTAAACGTCTAGTGTGAGTTGTAGTTCTATTTCCAATGAATAGGCCTTTAAGAGCAACGTGAGAAATAAAAACTTTCCAGCTCGCTGAATTTTGTTTTGTTTCTATCTTTTATAGCCACTGCGGTCGGGGGTTCGAATCTCCCCTCGGGCATGGATATTTGTGCCGTCCTAGTTCGTAAGTAGTTCATAAGTAGTTTGTAAGTTTAGGGACTGATGACCGCCGCGGTGGAGTAGCCGAGCGGTCTAAAGCGTCTCGCTGCGGAGCGCGCGGTTGCTCGCCGTGGGGGTTCGAGTCCTCCCTGGGGCATGGGTGTGTGTGTTTGTCCTTAGGTTAGTTTACCTAGGTTTAAGTAGTTTGTAAGCTACGGACTGATGACCACGCAGTTTGGTCCGATAAATTTACAAAAAACAAACAAGTCAAGTCAGACTGATGACCCCGTAGTTAAGTCCCATAAGCTTAACAAACATTTGAACATTTTTCTATCTTTTATATGCCCACTTTGTCCCCATCCTTCTCTGTCAATTTGCTCCTCTCCATCCATCAAACTTCTACTCTGCCTTTACGAGGAATTACAAATGTTAGCCAAGTTTTATGACAATCGGAAAAACTCTGTACCGTCTAAAGGAGTACAGAAAATTACACAAAAACGTGCTCTCAACGATCAGCTAGAGAAGGTGTTTTCAGTATTTTGTAAAGGTGTTGTGAGGTTTGGCGTAACTCTCCACCCCACAGTTACTGTTGCCGTAGGTAATGTGCTGGTGACTTCACTAACCATGAACGCCACCTAGCGGTCTGCTTTCCATACGTCTGACGTCAGTCAGCGCAGTTGGATTGCAGTTGTTGTGAGAAGCGTGTCGACGGTCGGGTACGTTGCGGGGCCCACGACTGGTTTTTATTGTATGCTATGCGATTTGACGACCCCACAGAACTCCGTATTCATAGAGCTCACCACAGTTCCACATAACCAAAATTTGTAAGCTGAAATAAATCCAGCGACAAAGTTATAAATTTGTTCTGGACCGGGATTCGTACACCGATGAGGGCCAGTAGTTGCTTTATCCAATTAGGGTATCCAGGCACGCTTCCAACCCAAATTCTCAACCTTCAGAACAATATGGCAGTGCCCCGTGTCCATTAGTTCATGCTCGCAGCCTATACGGAATTCCCGCAAGGGATCGTGCGTATTAAGTGTCCGCATTGAAATTATGAATTGCCTGTTGGGGACATACATACAATTACAATTCGGACATGTGTAGGCTGAGAGGAACAAATGGTCAGGGAACACTATCAGCTGCCGCGCGGGAGTAGCCGAGCGGTCTGAAGCGCCACGTTACGGATAGCGCGGCCTCCCGCGTCGGAAGTTCTAATCCTCCCTCGGGCTTGGATATATGTGTTGTCCTTAGATTAGTTTAACATAGTTTAAGTAGTTTGTAAGAATTGGGACTGATTACCAACGTATTTTGGTCCCAGACGATTACAAACATTTTTTGACGCTATCATCTTCAGATTTTGGGTTGCAAGGGAAGCAAAAATTTTCAGCTTTGCTTTTGAATATATGAGGTATGACCACAGAGTATGTTCCGTTTCGTTATATAAAACAAATGTGTACAGATACAGAAAAAAAATTTATTGTACGAAAATCTACAACTGCTAATATGGATTTCCACATAGCTTCCGAAATTTTGTAGGCACCTGTCATAGTGTGGCACATGTTTCTGTATGTCTTCTCCATAGAAGGATGCCACCTGTGTATTCAACCATGTGGTAACAATGTCACCATAGTTGAAGTATTGACCACCAAGGGGAGATTTTAGGTGTAAGAAAGAAATGAAACTCACTCGGAGCGAGGTCCGGGCTGTACGGAGGATGATCAAACACGTCCCAGTGAAATTCCCGTAAGAGTTGTTAGGTCACATTCGCCGTGTGAGGTCGGGCGTTGTCGTGGGAAAAACATCACCTTTTGACAGTAATCCTCGGCGCTTGTTCCTCATTGCACTGCGCAGTTTCTTAAATGTCTCGCAGTAACCATGTGCATTGATTGTTTGCCTCGTGGTAAGAAATTAGCCAGCAAAATGCCTTTTCAGTCCCAAAAAACGGCGCACATGACTTTTCGAGGTGTTAACATTTGCTTGGGCTTAACCTTCGTTGGGGATGAAGTATGCCTCTCTTCCATTGATTGCTGTTTTGTTTCAGAGATGTCGTACGTCACCCAAGTTTCATTCCCTGTCATTATCCGGAAGGAAATCCATCACCTTCTTTATTGTAGCCTGTCAAAAACTGGAGTGCACTGCTCATCCGTTGTTTTTTGTGTTGTTCAATGAGAACATTAGGTACCCAACGTGAGCAAAGTTTTCGAAATTTCAATTTTCAATAACAATTTCTTGACTTAGTGATTGTGAGATTTGCGCAACTTTCATAGCAAGGGCACTAAGTGTAACCTACGGTTGTTCTTAATCTTCTCTTCAATTGTGTGAACTAGTTCATCAGTAACCACAGACGGGCGTCCATTTCGTTCTAGATCATGTCCTTCATTGAAAAGTCGGACCCATCTTCTAACCATTGAATCACACATAGCATTTTGTGATTTAACATAGCAGATATGCTTTGGTTGAACTTTGCTTGCATCTAGATTTCCAGAAGGCTTTTGACACCGTACCTTACAATGGGTTTTAATCAAATTGTGTGGTTATGGAATATCGCCACAACTTTGTGACTGGATATGGGATTTCCTGTCAGAGAGGACACAGTTCGTAGTAATCGATGGTAAGGCATCGACTAAAACAGAGGTGACATCGGGCGATCCACATGGTAGTGTTATTGGTCATCTGCTGTTCCTTATTTACATAAACGTTTCAGGAGAAAATCTGATCAGCCCTTTAGACTGTTTGCAGATGACGCCGTCATTTATCGTTTAGTAAAGTCATCTGAAGATCAAAACCAACTGCAGGACGATTTAAATAAGAAGTGAAGTCGTCCACTTGAGTACGAAAAGGAATGCGTTAAACTTTGTTTACAAGATAAACCAATCAAACGTGATGCCCGTAAACTCTACTAAATACCTAGGAATTAGTATTACTTCAAACTTAAACTGGAAAGAACGCGAAGATAATGTCATGGGAAAGGCGAACCATAGACTGAGTTTTATTGGCAGAACACTAAAGATACAACAGAACTACTAAAGAGACGGGAGTATTGCTGTCCAGTGTGGTATCCTTATCAGGTTGCTTTTACGGAGGACGTCGAAAGAGTCCAAAGAAGGGCAGCTCGTTTTGTATTGTCACGATATAGGGGAGACAGCGTCACGGAAGTGATACAGGACCTCGGGTGGGAATCATTACAACAACGGCGGCAGCGTGGTCTACTTGCGAAACTCCAATTACCAACATTCTCCTCCGAATGCGAAAATATATTGCTGACTCCCACCTACATAGCTAAAAATGATCATCAGAATAAAATACGAGAAATCAGAGCACGGAGATTCAGATGTTATTTGTTCCCGCGCGCATTTCGAGAATGGGAGATGAATAATATAAAGGTCGTTCGATGAACCCTTTGCCAGGCATTTAAATGTGATTTGCAGAGTATCCCGTGTATATGTAGATGTAGAAAGCGAATCATCGTCTGATATCACACGCTGCTGCAAGTCCCATAAGCTTCACAAACATTAAAAAATAAATAAATAAATAAATAAACATTAACGATAGCGTGTGAAAACAAACGTCGACAAGTGCGAAGCAGTACTGTTACCTAGAAAGCCGAAACAACTGGGCAAACACCAACACCGCAGACCAATGACATTACACACATGCCCAATACGTCTCTGTGCGAGAGTTAAGTACCTCGGCTTCTGGCTGGACCGGAAACTCACTTGAGGTAACCACATACAACACATGACCAACCGGGCAAAGGCGAGGCTCAAACAATTCTACCCAGTGCTCAACAGGTAAACTAAACTGAATAGGCGAGTGTCGAGGAACATATACACGACACTTGTGAGACCTCTGATGACGTACGGGGCTCCGTGCTGGGCTTACGCAGCACCGACACGGCTGCGCCGCTTGCAGCTCATACACAACAAGGTGCTACGTATCATAAGCAATGCTCCAAGATACACGTGCACAGCGGACCTTCACTGTGAATACCGCCTTGATACCCTCCCGAAGGTACTCAAAAAACACGCCACACAACTATACAAAAACTCAAGACACTCGAACAACGTCTTCATCCTTAATCTGGGCAACTACGATCTTATCGTAGGTGCAAGCACAACCGACCTAAAACACTATTTCTGAGGAGAAGAACCTATAGTAAGCTTAACTAACACAAACAAAATCATTGTTCGTCAAACTCCGACACCTCATCAAACTGACTGGCTATTCCAGGTGAGCTAATGCAGTTGATTAACTGGCGACAACAGGGAACACGAACAAGAACGACACACAAAGATATCCTACACGCCACCCTCACACGCAGAGGTTGATACCAAATTCGACCACTCATTCGTCAGTCTTGTTTGTTGCAGACAGCAACCGCTGATGGTGTCCCAGGAGACATCCCAGTGCCAGCTGCAGTGGGGCGGATTGACAAATTAATGACAAACGCGCATTGAAAATGGCACCGAGATTGGACGATACCGAGTAAGTAAAATAACGATCTGTCGCACCCGTCCATAACTGTCGCAGAGAGCTTTTTTTTCCCTTGGCAGCTTTCCTTGACCCTTTTTTCCTTCTGCCCTTAAAACCGCTGATTTCAGTAAGCTGTCGACCACTTACTATTCTCCGATAGACCGTATTAATCCTACCCACACGAACGACACACATCACAGTTTCCGCTCCTGTGACTCCTGCATTAGAAATACTGTGCCGACCGTAAGATCGTCACATGCTGCGGCGCCTTCGAATAGTTCTTGCTGGAGGATGGCCGCGAGGAAAATGTGGAGAGAACGACGGTGGAAGACTGGGGCCTCGGTGTCGTCACGCTGGTCTACGTCCTGATGCCGACAGCGAGACTTGGTCGGTGTCACTGAAAGTGTGAATGATTGCTGTTTATTAACGCCATGTTGAGTTCCAGTGGGGTGTAATGATGGTTCGCAGGCCGGTGTCTGAACTCGCTGGGCGTGCCGTGTTGTTCTGTCAAGTGTATACTTAATGGCGAGTCCCGGTGGAAGGGGCCGCAAACCCGGGTTTTCTATTTATTGAATATTATTTCAGAAACTTTCTCTATTAAATCTGCCATCCTCAACCTGCTGTAAATATAGTTTGATCAACTTAAGTAATTATATCGATGGTTTCAGATTTTGGTTACAAAGATCTCTCAAACCATTCCATTTTTCTAAAGGGTATAATAACTATGTTTGTAAATGATATGTTACTCCTCCCAGCTCTGCCACTCAAGTAGTCTGTGACAATGCACATGCACAGTTGACAGTTCACATATTGAGCCGAGGTCAACACGGATTTAGAAAATATCGTTCATGCGAAACACAACTAGCTCTTTATTCACACGAAGTGATGGATGCTATCGACAAGGGTTCGCAAATCGATTCCGTATTTCTTGATTTCGAGAAGGGTTTTGACACCGTACTTCACAAACGGCTTTTTAATCAAATTGCATGGTTATGGTATATTGCCCCAAATTTGCGACTGCATAGGGTATTTCCTGTCAGAGAGTACACATTACGTAGTAATCGATGATAAGGCATCGACTAAAACAGAGGTGAAATCGGGCGTTCCACAGGGTAGTGTCATTGGTCCTCTGCTGTTCCTTATTTACATAAACGATTTAGGGGAAAATCTAAGTAGCTCTCTTAGGTTGTTTGCAGATGACGCCGTCATTTACCGTCTAGTGAAATCATCTGAAGATCAAAACCAACTGCAGAACGTTCTGAATAAGATATCAGTATGGTGTAAAAATTGGCAATTGACTGTAAATAATGAGAAGTGTGAAGTCGTCCACATGAGTACGAAAACAAATCCGTTAAACCTTTGTTTACAAGATAAATCAATAAAAAGTGAAGGCCGTAAACTCCACAAAATACCTAGAAATTACTATTACTTCAGACTTAAATTGGACAGAACACGTAGATAATGTCGTGGGAAAGGTGAACCAGAGACTGCGTTTTATTGTCAGAACCCTTAAAACATGCAACAGAACTACAAAAGAAACTGCATACACTACGCTTGTCCGTCCTTTTTGGGAGTATTGCTGCCCAGTGTGGGATCCTTATCAGGTGGGTTTGACGGAGGACACTAAAAGAGTCCAAACAAGGGCAGCTCGTTTCGTATTGTCACGATACATGGAAGACAGCGTTACGGAAATGATGCAGGATCTGGGATGGGAATCATTACAACAACAGCGCTTATCGCTACGGCGTTGGCTACTTAGGAATCTCCAATCATCAACATTCTCCTCCGAATGCGAAAATATATTGTTGACTCCCACTTACATAGGTAGAAAAGATCATCAAAATAAAATACGAGAAATCGAAGCTCGAACAGAGAGATTCAGGTGTTCTTTCTTTCCGCGCGGTATTCGAGAATGGAATGGGAGATAAATAGTATAATGGATGGTTCGATGAACCCTTGGCCAGGCACTTAAATGTGATTTGCAGAGTATCCCATGTAGATGTAGATGTAGATGTAGATGAGTTTGTTATCAGGATAGTGCAAACTCCCGTTAAAAAAATAAAATAAAATGGAATAGAATAGAATAGAATAGAATATGATTATTTTAATTGTAGCTTGTCGACTGCAGCAACTGTAGGTTTACAAATATTTTGCAACTGGTTGGGCTGAACTATGTCAAATATTTTTAAAATAAAATAAATAATTTGTAAACGACCCTCGTATTTCAGTTCCCTGAAACGGTCGAGATAGTGAAATATTTCGAACTCGTTTCATCGAACTGTTGTAGTGTAGCGTGTTTTACTGAGATGTGACTGACACCACAATGGTAGAGATGGTATTGTCTTGTGGAACATAGGCTCACTCGACTCACAGGGAGAGGAATACGGAATAACACAAGACTCCAATTTAGACATTTATTTAACATAGGTTTTATAACAATTCTGAGGACTTGCAGTTACACAAGTGACATGCTAAACAGAACTCTGTACTTGAACGAAACGGTCTGGCTGTCTCGAAAGAACATTTACATGGAGAGAATGAATGACCTGCTGTTGGACACCGTTGCGGTGCGAGCCTCGCTGCAGGAATCGCTGAGTGAAGATGCTGGCGCAGCGGAAGCCGGCGTTGGCTGACTGCTCGGAAGTCATGCTCGCCGATCTCTGTGCAGACAGTAGGCCTCAGGGCCCCCGTGGAGGCAGGACCGTGCCGCTCTGCCCGGGATGGCGTGTGACGGCTACGGGCGGCGAACTCGTGTTCTCCGCCGGACGATAACAGGAGGCTGCGCCCCACCCAGGAGATGAAGTAGCGCTTCAGCGACTGGGTCCCAAGGTAAGCTGCCATTGTCGTCGCTGCTACACTTCCATCCTCCGCGGCGCTAAGTCTGGCGTTGCATGGGAGCTGACTGGCTACCGTCAGCCCCTGGTCTTCTGGTATCGAAGACACGACCCTTGGTTGACGGCTGCGGCGCCCCGGCGCTTCCGGCAGTTTGGTCCGAACTCTTGTCCGTCTTCCGATGACTCTGCTGACCTGTGCTTAGAGGGGTCCATTTATAGTGGAAAAGTTGCTACTAGAATTTTCCGGTTGCTCCGGTGATCTGCTTAAGTTAGCGTAAGACACTTTGGTAAGATGACAAAGTCACGCTCTACACGTAGCCTGTGTTGTTGCAAGCGTTCCCATTTCGGATGCGCACGTGCCTCATACAAAGCCGGCCGCGGTGGCCGAGGGGACTGAGGCGCTCCAGTCACGGTCTACACGGCCACTACGGTCGGGGGTACGAATCCCCCCTCGGGCATGGATATTTGTGCCGTCCTAGTTCGTAAGTAGTTCATAAGTAGTTTGTAAGTTTAGGGACTGATGACCCCGTAGTTAAGTCCCTTAAGCTTAACAAACATTTGAACATTTCCCTCATACGAATAACACTCCGGCCACCAGTGTCTACAACTGATTTTCGTAACCGCTGCTGCTGCTAACCCACTTTCTGTCTGCTATTAAACTTCAGTTGTCCATTCAAGTACAATTTCCATACTTATTTTGTTATTAAATATTATGACCTCGCACTCTCTATTGATTTATCTTACACTTTTCATTAGTACACTCTACAGTAGCTTTTTCACTTTTGCTGTGGAAGAAACCTTGAATGCAGCGTTCATTTTTGCAGTAGGCAAAAGTACGGCTCCGGCCAGCAGACAGCCTCCCCCAGCAGGTAGAGCGGATGTGCCGCAGGCGGCAGCACATGCTGCGCCTCATCTGTGTGTGCGCCGCTCTCTCGCACGCGCGCCGGATGTCAGCGGGGACAGGTTTCGCGGAAGCTGGGCCCGGATCTCGCCGCCGAAACAAAAGCCCGGGCCGACGCGCCGGTGAGTAATGGCTTCGACGTATTTGCCTGCAGAAAGAGGCCGGCGTGTTTACTCTGGCGCTGACACAGTAATGAAACGTCAATCAGCCTCAGGGGAGTGGGCCGCGCGCGCTGGCTGCCGACGCCGACTGTCTGGCGCGCCGCGCAGGCCGGCCGAAACCCGAGGAGGCGGCAGCGGCGGGCGGCGAAACTTGTCGGCGGGAGCGGATTACCAGAGGCCTGCAGAGGCAGCGTCAGGTAGCTTTCACGTCGCGATCTTGACGGACGTACATTCGTAGCAGTGGATGAGCGAAATTTCTGCTTCTAGCGTGCATATGAGGTTTCCTAGTAAACTTCAGAACCAATGCTTATTCCTGCATAAAAGTCATACAAAATGCCTAACAACACATTCAAAAGTATGACGTAACGCCATATGAACAAGACTGTATACTGTGATGTGTGTTATACCTACCCGACAGCCGGATCTAATACAGAGCGTATCAGGGTTTTTAAGCGTTGCAGCAAGGTCTGTAGATGTTGGGAAGAAAGTAAGACAGGGTTGTAGCCTTTCCCCAGTGTTCTTTAACCTGTATATTGAGCAAACAGTGAAGGAATTCAAGGAGAAATTTGGAGAGGGAATTAAAGTTCTGCAAGAAGAAATTTGCGGTTGCCTGATGACGTAGTAATTTTGTCAGAGACTGAAAAAGATCTGGGAGACCAACTGAATGGATTGGACAGTGTCTTGAAAGGAAGATATAAGATAAACATTAACAAGAGTAAAAACAGGGTAATGGAATGTAATGTCAGAAAATCTGGTGATTTTGAGAATTAGAATAGGTAATGAGACAATAAAATTAGTAGATGAGTTTTGTTATTTGGGTAGCCAGATAACTTCTGATAGCCGAAGTAATATTTTCTTTACTTCTTAGGGACTGATGACCCAGTAGTCCCATAAGCTCTACAAACATTTTAACATTTCTTTGCTTCGGCTATGGGAAGAAAAGCGTTTCTTAAGAAGCGAAACTTGTTAGCATCCAATATTAATTTCAATGTTAGGAAGTCCTTTCTGAAAACATTTGTCTGGAGTGTAGCATTGTATGGGAGTGAAACGTGGACGATAAGGAGTTCAAATCAAAAGATGATATAAGCTTTTGAAATGTGGTGCTTCAGACGAATGATTAAAATTAGATGGATGCTTAACCGAATTTGGGAGAAAAGGAGTTTCTGGCATATCCTGACTGAGAGAAAGGATAGTTTGGTTGGACTCATTCTGAGACATCAAGGAATTGTCAACTTAGCATTAAAAGGAAGTGTGTGGGGTAAAAATCGTAAAGGGAGACCGAGGGACGAATACAGTAAGCAGATTCAACCGATGTAGGTTGCCGAACTTATTCTCACATGAAGAAGCTTGGACAGGACAGGGTAGCGTGGAGAGCTGCATCAAACCAGTCTGCGGACTGAAAACCACAACAACAACAAGGGCACATGAACAATTTTTTGAACGTGAGAATCCTTCGACACAGGGCAGACATCGAGTGAACAGACGAGTTCGTCCCATACTTTGCTCAGTTTGTCTGGAGTTATTGATGCAAATGCGGCTCCAATTTCATGTCGTGAGCCGTCAGACGGAAGTGGAGGACATGCGAAACGTGCTATATTATCTGGCTTCTTAAGGCCAATCGAGCATTCGGCAGCAACGTTGTTTAACAACTAGCGTACCAACACTTACCAATCAAGATGAGCAAAATCTTGTTGCCAACTGAAGTTGTCTGGTTGAGCTTCGTGTATGTAATGAAAGAACCATTTCTCTAGCACATAAACATCATAAACATCTGTTACATTTGCTTCGAAGAAACGTCTACATCTACATCCACATGGGATACTCTGCAAATCACATTTAAGTGCCAGGCAGAGGGTTCATCGAAACACCATTATACTATTCATCTCCCATTCCATTCTCGAATAGCGCGCGGGAAGAAACAACACTTGAATCTCTCTGTTCGAGCTCTGATTTCTCGTATTTTATTCTGATGATCATTTCTACCTATGTAAGTGGGAGTCAACAATATATTTTCGCATTCGGAGGAGAATGTTGGCGATTGGAGTTTCGTAAGTAGCCCACGCCGCAGCGATAAGCGCCATTGTTGTAAAGATTCCCATCCCAGATTATGTATCATTTCCATAACGCTGTATCCCCTGTATCGCGACAATACGAAACGAGCTGCCCTTCTTTGGACTCTTTCGACGTCCTCCGTCACGCCTGATAAGGATCCCACACTGGGCAGCAATACTCCAAAAATGAACGGACAAGCGTAGTGCATGCAGTTTCTTTTGTAGTTCTGTTGCATGTTTTAAGGGTTCTGCCAATAAAACGCAGTCTTTGGTTCGCCTTTCCCACGACATTATCTACGTTTTCTTTCCAATTTAAGTCTGAAGTAATAGTAATTCATAGGTATTTTGTGGAGTTTACGGCCTTCACTTTTGATTTATCTTATAAACAAAGATTAACTGATTGCTTTTCGTACTCATGTGGACGACTTCAAACTTCTCATTATTTAGAGTCAATTGCCAATTTTTACACCATACTGATATCTTATTTAGAATCTTACCATTACGAATTCTGCAGCACAGCACCAGATATCAGTTATTAGAGTCGAAGGGCAAAAAATGGCTGTAGAGGTTGGGAAGGGAGTAAGACAGCGTCGTAGCCGTTCCCCAGTGTTGTTTAATCTGTATATTGACCAAGAAGTGAAGGAATTCAAGGAGAAATTTGGAGAGGAATTATAGTTCAGGGAGAAGAAATAAAAACTTTGCGGTTTCCCAATGGCATAGTAATTTTGTCAGATACTGCAAAGGATCTCGAAGAGCAATTGAATGGAATGGACAGTGACTTGAAACGAAGATGTAAGATAAACATTAACAAGAGTAAAACGAGGGTAATGGAATGTAATTTCAGAAAATCAGGTGATGCCGAAGTAATTGGATGAGGTAATGAGACAGTAAAAGTAGTAGATGAGTTTTGTTATTTGGGTAGCAAGATAACTTCTGATGGCGGAAGAATATCTTGTTTACTTTGGCTATGGGAAAAAAAGCCTGTCTTAAGAAGCGAAACTTATTAACATCCAATATTAATTTAAATGTTAGGAAGTCCTTTCTGAAATCATTTGTCTGGAGTATAGCTTTGTATGGGAGTGGAATGTGGACGATAAGGAATTCAGATGAAAAGATGATAGAAGCTTTTGAAATGTGGTGCTACAGATTAATGATGAAAATTAGGTGGGTAGAACACGTAACTAATGAGGAGGTGCTTAACCGAATCTGGGAGAAAAGTTCTGGAATATCCTAAGAGAAAGGATAGATTGGTTGGACACATTCTGAGACATGAAGGAATTGTCAACTTTGCATTAGAAGGAAGCGTGTGGCGTAAAAATCGTAGAGGGAGACCGATTGACGAATAAAGTAAGCAAATTTAAAGGGTTGCCGAACTTATTCTCAGATGACGAGACTTGCACAGAGTAGCGTGGGGAGCTGCATCAAACCACTCTGCGTGCTGAAGACCACAACAACAACAAGAGCACATGAAAGAGCGACTCAGATTGTTCTACAATTTTTGAACCTGAGAATCCTTCGTCACAGGGCAGACATCGAGAGGATAGATGAGTTCGTCCCAAACTTTGTTCAGTGTGTCTGGAGTTATTGATGCAAATGCGGCCGTTAGACGAAACTGGAGGCCACGTTTAACATGCTATGTTATCCGGCTTCTTACGGCCAATCGAGCGTTCGGCAGCAACGTTGTTTAACAACTAGCGTACCAACACTTACCAATCAAGATGAGCACAATCTTGTTGCCAACTGAAGTTGTCTAGTTGAGCTTCGTGCAATTAATGAAAGAGCCATTGCTCTAGCTCATAAAGATCAAAAACATCTGTTACTGTTGCTTCAGAGGAACGTCCATACACATTCCGCCTGACTGTAGTACAAAAATTATTTTCTTTGAAACTTCCCGGTGGATTAAAATTTTGTGCCGAACCTGGGACCTTTGCCTTTCACGGGCAAGCGCTCAACCCTGAGCTATCCCGACACGACTCACTGCCTGTCTTCACAACTTCTGCCAGTACCTCGCCTCCTACTTTTCAAACTTCACAGAATTTCTCTTGCGAACCATGCAAGACTAGCACTCCTGGAAGAAAGGATATGGTAGAGACATGGCTTAGCCACATCCTAAGTATGATTCCACAATGAAACTTTCACTTTGCGCTGATATGAAAGTTCCTGGCAGATTAAAAGTGTGTGCCGGAACCGAGACTCGAACTTGGGACCTTTGTCTTTTTCTGGCAAGCGCTCTACCTTGAGACACGACTTACGGTCCGTCCGCAAAACTTTACTTCTGCCAGTACCTACTTTCCAGCAGCAGAACGTTTGCCCGCGAAAGGCAAAGGTCCCAATTTTAATCTGCCAGGTAGTTTCAAATCAGAGTACACTCCGCTGCAAAGTGAAGGTTTCATTATTTTATTTATTGGAGTGTCGCTGCAACTGTGCGGACGGCCATATGTAGGACAAAATGTTCGAGTTCCTCGTACATGTTGATGACTTACTAATTGCTACCCAGAATTTGGAAGAACACATGGATAAACTTCAAAGAATATTATCCTAATTGCCAATAACTGGTATCAATGTTAGTCTAGAAAAAGTGAAGTTTGTCAGGGAACTTGAAGCTATTGAAAAATTTCATTCGCCCAGAACTAAAAAACAGTTAAAAGCTTTTCTTTATAATTTTTTTCCGAAGATTCCTGTCACATGACATAATCAATAGTGAACCATTGTTACATCTACATAAGAAGAATTTTCATTGGATTTGGACTCCTGACTGTCAAATAGACTACCAAAGAATGAAACAGTCTATGTTAAATGCAAATCTCTTTTGCATCTAAATATAAGTAATGATTTTTGCATCACTACTGACACCTCTGTTATGGAATTAGGCCATGCGAGAGAAACGATTCGGTAACAGAGAAAGAAGCCCTTGCAGTAGTTTG
The DNA here is from genome assembly GCA_026315105.1 of Locusta migratoria. NCBI lineage: Eukaryota > Metazoa > Arthropoda > Insecta > Orthoptera > Acrididae > Locusta > Locusta migratoria. Next base: position 709,858,210 of record CM048745.1, on the reverse strand, counting down.
GGCAGTTAACAAATTCAACTACTGGCCAGATAGAACATTAATGTGACCATCAGGCTGGAAGTCCCCTGTTATTTTGAAAACTTTTACATGATAGACTTGTAAGATGAGCACCAATTTTACAAAACTATAAGCAACAAATAATTTACATTAAGGGAAAGGCAACATTATAACTCAAGCACTTTGGCATCTTCCGATAGGTTTGGAAGACTTATCCGACGTCCTAGAACAAGTTTCAGATGATGAAATCATACAGATAGAAGGAACTTCGTACAGGAAGAAATTCATTACTTTGTGGAAAAATCTATCAAATATACAAGAAGGAGATGATTTCTAGAAAAACGTCACTCTTTCTCTTCAAAACCATACTGACAACGATCACAAGAATCATTATAAAATGAGCAAAAAAGAGGAAAATTCGAATCTATGGATTGTCTGTGCCACTAACAGAAAATAATTGAAATTGTGTGGTTGACACATCTGAAATGAACTGGAAAATGTTTTGTTTGGTTCAAGAGATACGTATGTTTAATAAATATGAAAAAGACTATCTATATAATCATTACATCGTGTAAGACGTTTCAGCATGCCAAACATAGCAACAAACCGTTTGTATTTCAATTACATTCCATAATTGCGACTAAACCACTTCAGTTGCTATCAACTTATTTTGAAGGATCTTTTCCAACTTCTCGTGGTTTTGTGAAATATTTACTTGCAGTTTATGACATTTTTTCAAATTACCTGAAATTATATACGCTACGACTGTGCATTTCAAGACAAATAATCACAAATTGTTCAACAGACTGTTCAATAGTACTGAAAAGCCGAAAGTAAACATATCTCTAATGCATCATACTTAATGTTTCATACTCGGGAAAACTATTGACATCAATAAACTTTCATGCCCATTCTTATCTCAAGATTCCACATAAAATTCAGAATGGGTGAACGTATCTTTATAGAATATAACGCATTTATCAGAACATACATTCCAAAAAAAGCATACAAAGTTGACGGAATATGTTTCAATATTCCAAAAACTGTACAATTCTGCACCACACGAATCGACAGGATTTCCACGAGAACGAGTGTTGTAAGTGGAGATCGGATAGAACCTTTGCTTGTGTTGCAACATCATGTAAAACCAAAGGAAGAAATTGTACAAGGAGTTTTTAATGACCTCAGACACAATGTCATAATAAGGAAAAAACACTATGACAAAAACCGTGAAGCAGACAAGAAAACGTAAACTACCTAGTAGAACTAAGGACACATCCTAGGTCACATTCTCTCATAAAGTTCAAAAAAGCAATGGGAAATTCTATGAAGGTAGGACACAAGACATGCATCACAATGAAAAAAGTAAATAAAAAATATTACACCAATACATTGGTGACTGAAATTCAGCGGATTGAAATTCAGCGGATTAAGGCGAAGATTATTTCACTTATGCGCCGCCATCTTGAAGGAACAGTGATATGTGCGAGATGTCAAGATCGAGTTGCTGGAGAACCTCCTTCCACGCATCACATTATTCGAGAGAAGCAACGGTCTAGAAGAGCGCTGGTGCACGTTATTAATACCCCAGAAGGTCGTCGAATGACATTTCAGAATGACATCGCCCCTGCTTTCGTGGACCACTATCGACAATCGTGGATCAGGCTGCTATAGCAATGGAAGAAGTGCTCGACTCCATGCCTCGTACTCTTGATGGGGAGTCTGTGCATACCCTTACAGATAAGATTACGGCTGATGATCTAAATGACGCTCTGCATAGGGGAGCAACAAACAAATCCCAAGGCCCAGATGGCCTCTCACTGGAGTTCTACGGCGCCTTTCAAGACAGAAGGGCTCCTCGCTGGATAGAAATGTATAAAGAACTGATGATACCTGACGTCCCACTCCCACCTGCATTTGTTCGAGGCCTGATAACTCCGGTCCCTAAGAAGTCCAGGGGACAAAAAAAGGAATATTATCGGCCATTAACCATGCTGAACTGCGACTTCAAGATTTTTACAAGGATCCTCCCTTCCATATTCCGGTGTGTCTTGCCTCAGGTCGTATCTAGAGATCAAACATGCCTTGGTGGCAGAAGCAACATCCAGACAGCACTCAGTGATTATCGTGACATCATAGCCTTTGCAGAGACTTGCCGCATTCGTGGTGTCTTAGTATCCCTAGACGTGGACCATGCTTTTGATAGTCATGACATTCTTGAAGCAGTGCTACGAAGAATGGCGTTTCCTCCCGCCTTCACACACACCGTCCTGCGGCTTCTCCGGTGCGCCACCTCACGCGTACTGATCAATAGAATTACGGCAGGCACCGTTACCATTTCGCGATCTGTACGACAAGGCTATCCGCTATCGATGATTCTTTTTGTCATTGCACTTGGACTGCGATGTCGACTGTCTGGGATGACGATGAGGGGCCGGTCCTTTATCTGTCGCGCATATGCCGATGACCTGATGTTCTTGGCTCAATCAGGGGACGAAGTGCGGATAGCACTGTAATGGATTACCAAGTATGGAAGTACTGCGGGCAGCCGTATGAATCTGACCAAGTCTGCCGCTATGAACATTGGCAGGGGTCTTCCTGAAGGGATCGTGGCCCCGCTGCAATCAGTGGACAACCTCAAGTGTTTAGGGATAACCTTCAAGCGCGACATTCGACAAACCTCGGCAGTCAACTACAAACGCCTTCTTCAGTTTCTACGAGCTAACGTCCGAGGCAATCTACTACGGTCGTTAGACATAATACAACGAGTTGCTTTCGTGAACACCCATCTGGTGTCTAGGATACCTCACTTGGCGCAAATTCTACCGATGCCGAAGACGATGGCAAGAAGACTGCTGGCTGTGTTTGGATACTTCGTGAGCAGTTGCCATACCTTCAAAGTCCGTTATAAAACATTAACTCTCCCCCCTCGAGACGGAGGGCTTGGGCTTGTCAATGTACATGTCAGAACGGGCGCAAACAAAAGGATGCCGACTGCGTTTCGAGGAATCCATTAGTGGAACACAACAGCATGAATGAAATTTCAGCATTCACTGACTTAGGTGACGTTACTGCTGAACAGAGGGAAGATCCAGCACTATTAAAAACCATAGGGGCCTTGGAGAAAGGAGAACCGACCAATGGAGAGATCTAACTTATAAACGGGACATAGTATAAGAGCAACTACGATCCACTGGGCCTAAATGGCTACTGGTCAGACTAGCTCACCTCCAGCCAGCTATTCTCAAGTATTTACACGATGCTGCAATATCTGGTCATCTGGGATTCGTGAAGACCCTAGACAGATTCAGACGCAGGTATTACTGGAAAGGTCTCTACCGATCTGTCAAGCACTATATCAGTCATTGTAAAGAGTGCCAGCGACGGAAGCATGTGCCGCAATTACCTCCAGGGCATCTCGTACCGATTCCGCCGAGTTGGGATCGATCTTCTATGGAGGATCCCGAAGTCGACAACCGGTAACCGATGGATAATAGTCTGCACTGACTGCCTCATACGCTACGCTGTCACCAAACCTGTGCTGACTGCAGAAGCTCCAGTGATAGCAAAATTCCTTGTAGAAGACATTATTTCGAAGCATGGAGCTCCACAGTGGGACAGTGTTCTAGTCAAGACTACTATCAGAGGTATCTAGTCAAGACTACTATCAGAAGTAATGTCACGTGTGACATTGTCCACAGAATTACAACTGCATACCACCCTCAGACAAAATGGTCTTACAGAACGTTTTAACAAGATGTTAGCGGATATGCTGTCGATTTATGCCATGTTGAGCAGAAGGATTGGGATACAATACTGACAGTCGTGACATTTGCTTATAATACCGCAAGAGAAGACACCACAGGCTTCACGCCGTTTTTCCTTGTTCATTGCATCGAGACGACAATGGATACAGAGTTCCCTTTCCAACCGGACGACACTTAGGATGACTATGTTAAACAGCGCATCACCAGGGTCGAAGAAGCAAAACAACTGGCTCGCATACGGACACTGGACGCCCAGGAGAACTGTCAGCGGTATAACGACAAGCACCGACCTGTTGTGTACAGCCCAGCGATACGGCGATACTTTGGTCCATATCGTGTCATACGCCGCCTGTCAGACGTCACGTCACGAAGTTGAGGATTATGTGCCGTCGTCGAAACGACAAAGTAGAAGAGATATTGTTCACGTCTTGCGCATGAAGCCTTACTACAATCCTGAAGAGCAGATAGGCGACAATGGCTTCTTGTTCAAGGACTCTTGACGGTAATGATACTGATGAAGCCAGTACATGAACGTCTGTCGTCTTACCTTCTGCACGATTTTCTCTCTCATTAGTATCATATAAAAATAACCTCATTACGTCATCCTTCAATTTCAGTTCACCCAAGAAGCATTCAAAGAAGAAGTAATAAAGTTTTTTTTTTTTTTTTTTTTTTTTTTTTTTTTTTTTTTTTTTTGAGAAACTAATGTGTATAAAAAGGAGCTGTTGTGTCCAGAACAGTCAATGACTGATGTTACGAAAGCAGTAAATAAAAAGCCACGCACTCTTTGAAACCTCCAAGGAAAAAGAGAGGAATTACGACAAAGCTTTCAGAACTTCTTGATGACTTTGAATGAATAGCGATAAGCGTGCAGAAGGTAAGGATTCTCCAGAAGTGCCATACAGAGGCAGAGCCAGGACATTGTATAACAAAATCGAGAGTCAGGACATTGTAGCAGGTTCCAAAGGGAACCTAACAGCGGGTCGCTGTTCTTTCAGGGGAGGAGGCAATGCCGTGAGACACCAAGTTAACCACCTGCCGGCGTGACGCAATGGGTAGCTCACCGATTGCGCTGCCGAAGGTCGTCGGTTCGATCCCGTCCACCGGCAAAAATTTATTTCTTTGTAATTATCATCTCCAGAATATTCTACATGTTTCTTATGTTCACTTGTAATTTCTACATGTTTCTTATGTTAACTATTCTTCCAATTTCTGGTACATTCTGTCTTTGTATAAATAGGAGAGCACTCTGCCCGAGAGGCAGTTAGTGCTGCGTGTATGTTCGCAATAAACCTGCTTTCAGTGTAAGTGCTGTGCTCAGTTGACAACCCTGCCTTCGAAGTCAAGTCTGCTTCCATTTCAACGCGACAATATATATAATGAGTGGGAAGTATTCAGTTACTTATAATAATCTGTTGTAATTACTATAATATGTATGTGTATATAATAAGATGATTTTTGCTATTACCTGATGTAGAGACTGACAAAGTCAGAGTTTGAACAGAAAAAAAAAATGGTTGAAATGTTTGTAGAACTTATAGGACTTAACTACAGGGTCATCAGTCCCTAAGCTTGCAAACTACTTATGAACTAGCTAAGACTAAGGATGGCACAAATATCCATGCCCGAGGGGTATTCGAACCCCCGACCGTAGCGGCCGTGCAGACCGTGACTGGAGCGCCTCAGTCCCCTCGGCCACCGCGGCCGGCGAACAGAAAACATTCAGTGACCTTATCCCTATGTAATTGCAAAGATTTAGGTGAAATATTCTGTATTTACTTCCTTCCTTCATTGTGATGCATATCTTGTGTCCTCCAGAATTTTCTAATTTTAATGATATTCATCATTTTCTGGCATACCATCTGTTTGCTAAGCTTGAAATTGGAATCAGTTTGGTTACTGATTTATTTTTAATTTACTTTTCTAGGGACTCGAATAATTTTTGTCTCGTTGAAACTAGACATGATATCTTGCACTTCAGTTTCTTAAGTAACCAATTTTTGTCATAGCTATATCAACGTGTTAGTCTTAAAAATGTGTTTCACGCGAAAGCAAGTGTAACATAATACATTAGGTGGTACAGTAATAGAGATTCAAGCACCTTCCGTGTTTTAAAGGAAAAACAGCACCTGTTCATTGACTTCTACACAGTGCCAGCATGAAATATGACCAGCGTGTGTTAGTGATTATGACTGCTTAATGTGCCTACCGTGACGACTGAAACAGTTAACTGAGCTGTGCGAATATTGAACGTTTTCAATATCATGTTTCGTCGTATACAGTGTTACGTGTACGAACCTTTGTATACAATTCAGTTTCTATATGTGTTTGAATATACATTGCTACGTGATGCATGGATAGCCTCTACAATACTAACGTGATTCATTACACGTGCACTTTATTAAAGCAGTTATACATGAACAGCTGCTGATCGTAACACCTTCTCTACGGGAAAGCGGACAGCGCGGCGAATAATTTGCGGAACACCCTGTGACCGCATTAATTCACGCTTGCTGGACGCTCAATTATCGCCAGCGTGGAAATATCAATCTGTATTTATAAACATTGCCATGTAATATTCAAAAATTGGTACCAACATTCTTACTGCATTACTGCAGAAAATTTTATTTGATCACTGAATAATATTCACACCAGTGTCTTTGTGTCTTTATAAAAAATTCTTTTAGCCCTAACAACATTAGAAATAAAATTTCTGATACTGCTTTCAACAACAGCGCGAGCTGTACATACACAACCGTGTACATAATGAACAATAGTCCACCAGCTGCCCGACCGTGGTACAGATGATCATCTCGTTGCCATTAAAAGGGGGAAGCCGCTCTTTTACCATCGGTCTATATCAGTGTATCCAGCTCGACCAACCGCCGTCATCAAAACACTTCATCCGTCGGAAAATACCGCCGATATTATTAAATTTATTGTGCAAAATAATATCTTACTAACTAAAAATTGTGGGCAAATAATATTTGTTCAAAACTACTGAAACGATGATTTCGTGTGGCTGTTAGACCGAGTTGGGGACACATTCGTCCTGCTGGTGTAAGACTTTTGATAAAGCAAGTTGGACGACTTGCACGTCGACGATGATGAAATAATGGCGAGGACAACACAATACCCAGTCCCCGAGTGAACGAAATCTCCTATCGGACCGGGAATCGATCCGGACCCCCTGCATGACAATCTACCACGCTATCTACTAGACTACGGAAACGATGAAAAATACTAATGGTATATGAACAACTTGATATCTGTTATCATGATGAACAATTATTTTTTCAATTTATTGATGAAGGCCACTATATGTCATGTTTGATATCTTACTGATTAATAATTTGGTGAACTTTTGATTAACTACATGATGAATTTTTCATAACTTGTGAAGAGGTTGGACCATTCAAACTCTTAATAAATGTGAATTGTCGCAAACATTCTAATTTTGAGAACTTGTTAATTGATGAAACGAATGAACTGTTCAGAACTTATAAACTGTTAAAAGTCGTCGTAGCCCAAATGGGGGAAGCGATAAGTTAGTCTGCCGGCGTAGTTAGCGTACAATGTCTAAAGCCTTTATCTCAGATTTGGATTACAAATCTTTAAAGTTAGTTGACACACAATATTGTCTGTGGAATTGATAAAACTTCATGAACCTTCTATGTAACGTCAGTATATTTCTCGAAGGGAACTTACGTTATAAGCCGATTTAGTGAGAAGTGGGTGTGTCGATTCAGGAAACATACGAGCTCATTCATGAAATTACCCTATTATATTTACAGAATCTGTGATCGCGTTATTCCGGGGAGCATTCTGTTGTCCTCCCATTCTATTCGCAGTTTTCACTTATAAACTACAATAACATTAAGTAAAATATGTGCGTAAGTTCCGTTTAAATTGTGCCACTGATTTAAACACGTCATGCCACTGGAAACTTTACACGTACGAATAAATTATTTATTGTAAATAATTAAGTGAAAAACTTTATTATCCATGTCATTGTTCATGTATAAATGATAGAAACAATTCTCCTTGTTCTTGTTGGTCAGGTGTAAGTTGAGAGGATCTTTTATAAGGGATACGTGATATTAGTTCAAATGTTCAAGTGTTTGTACAGCTTATGGGACTTAACTAGGGGGTCATCAGTCCTTAAACTTACAAACTACTTATGAACTAGCTAATACTAAGGACGGCACAAATATCCATGCCCGAGGGGGGGGATTAAAACCCCCGGCCGTAGTGGCAGTGCAGAACGTGACTGGCGCCCCACAGACCACTCGGCCACTGCGGCCGGCGTAATTTCAGTGGAGGCGTTGTTACACTTTTATTAAATGCGATCTGATAAATAGATAGGGTGTGTATCATGTACACATAATTACAAAAAATTTGTTGACATATACGTATCGATCACACTTGCGTGAATTTAATTTTCAAGAAACTATTGATCACCCATTTGAGGCAACTCAACAGAAAACTCAACAACTGTCGCAACGAGCAGCCTCTGCCCTATTCCGCAGCTATTACGCAGCAAGCTTATAATTACGGTTTAATTAAATCGCATTTGGGCGGTAATCAGTTTTGAGGGGACGTAACAATTTTATGTCAACTTGCATTAGGTGCCGCTACGAACATGGGTGAAATGTCTTACAAATTGTGACAATTTTTTACCACATAAGCATCGTTACGACGCAAAGAAGTGCAACAAAATCACGATTGTGACTTTACTGAATTTCAGAGAGAAAACACTTATTCCAGTAACTAATTTTTAAAATCACTACATATTTTGCCAAAGCACAGCAACTGTAATTTATATTTTGGTAAAAAACAGTCTTGGTTGCATAAAATTGATTTTTCATGTATTTATACATAACGCGTTTCCTCTCCTCTGGGCATCATCAGGAGGGCGATTTACAAATTTCTTTAAAACACAACTAAAATGTGTTAAATCTTTCCTAAGCAATAAATTTTACAATAGGGAACGTGCAGACGAAAAACAAATGCAGGCCACATGACCACATTCACGTGTTGACGTGGGGGGAATGAAAATTGAACTAATAAATACCACTAAAGAGCGTAGTTTAACAAATACAGTTACTTATCTCAGAGGTTTCAGAGCGTGAAATTATTAAATTCAATAAAAACAGAACGTTTACAACAGATGTAACTGGAATGGGGGGAACGAAGTCAGTGGTAAAACTTAACTCAGCCGCGCGAAGCTTTGTTTACTCACGTAAGAGCCGCTTCCTACCACAACCGCGGACTGCCCCGCGCTCATATTGAACTAGGCTCTTTAGCGGTATTTATTTCTTCGATTTTAATTCCCCCCTCTCCCAGCGTCATATTTTTAGTTCTGTTTTAAACGAATTTGTAAATATACACCCCTTTCAACGTCTCGTCTGATGATGCCCGAAAGGGGCGAAACGCGTCATGTATCAATAAATTAAACAACAATTTCATGCAACCAAAACTGTTTTTTACCACAAAAATTGCTAATTTTTGGTTGGTGAACCTTAATAACAAATCCAAGGGATAGTCAATCAGTTATTTTGCAACTTAATTGTGATCAGTGTTATCTTCTCAATTTCAAACATACGTGGCTCGCAATGTTCTTCATCACCCATCGGATTGGAATGCTACCCGATTTCCCAATCTCTCGACTGTCGAGAAAGTCTGGTTCCTAACTACGGAACAACTGACCCGGGCTTTACCGTCCGCTGCTACACCATATAAACTTTGGCAATATGTGGGAGCTCCGTGCATGGCTACACTCGATCAACAGATCCAGAGTCTCTTTGATTCAATGCCAGAAGTGCCAGAAATGGTGACAACACTGTACTGATCATCAGCTTCGTCACTTCAAATAGGGCTGTATTTTCATTCACTTCATTTCTGTACGACGTATTAGCTTGGCTATGATATCTCCGTCCTTCCTCGTGCTACATTTTGGATGGCCATCTATGAACATCATATTTGACATATTTTTGTACGTCATTACTAGACGTTTCTAAAATATCAAGTTATCGATGAGATGTTAAAACACTTTCTTTCCTTCTTGTCATGAATCACATTATTGGAGGAGGAAATGCTTTACTTCTCGAAAAATGTGTTTCTGGAATTTCTTTACCTTTAAAATGGATTTCATAGCGAGTTCCTGAACTATTGTAGTACGCCAATTTAAATAAGGAATACCATGGTCAGTCGCTCGATTGTACATAAATGTGACTTAAAAACACTTCTACATATTTTTCCTTTCATTATCATTGCCAAGAAAGTATAATCAAAAAGCAATATGACAATATTAAATGGAATACTATGAATCATATGAAATTCTAAATACTTTTGTACTGCTTCCCAGATGTAGGTGACTATGGAGCGTAGTCACTTCGTAGGGCACGATGAGGTGTTCATCATTTCATCTTCCAGAGGAAAAATTTATTGCACATAGTCTCACTATGATAATTTTTTGTAAACAATAATATTTTGCAATAATATATTGCACACCAACAGATCAGTGGTGAGAACCTTAAAATAGTATAATTAGTATTGTGAACAGCGACTGAAAGATAGATTCTTAAATTTTGGTGTGTCAGACAGAACTTATTTTCTGCGCTCACCAAAAGCAAATAAAGAAATGGTTTCGTTAAATGTAATGGAATAGGTTATGAAAGTAATCTATGTACACCTTGCAGTTGTAATCACCATTCATTATCTACTACATGTGCTTTTCTTTGTACATAAGGCTGAAACTCATGTCTCAATTACGATTTCAAGGAGACTATGGAAATTAATGAAATTAATCGAAACTAGACATATGAGTCTTAAAGTAAGTCCCCAAGATACTGATTTTATGGGAAACCTGTAATGGCACTTTCTGACAGGCTACACTATAAAATCAGATCTGAAAATACACAAAAAAGTTATCTAATTTTTTCACTATGCAGATTTATATTGAAACCAACTTGCAGATTTTAGTTGATGGCTTGGTACTGTAATACTAGCGATATCGTAATTAATTACGTTTCTTTAGTGTTAGCACATAAAGTAACATTAGGTACGAGATGCAGTTACGCTCTGCAAGCTTGGTCGTGCATGGTGGGCCAGTATTTGTTCGGAATTAATCGTCGGTGACTCGAACATTCCCGCATAATTACACAAAACCACATCGCAACCGCAGAACCAGCGCTGCCCGCATAATATACAAGCTGAATCTGCTTGTTTGCGTGATGAAAGAGAGCTCCTAAATGTGCGATTTCCGCAAAATACGAAGTGAGTAAAATAGCACGGATGGGAGGCACTTCTCTCGCCTTTGGGTTTTGACAGGCCCTGTTCACTACACCATTTCGTCACAGAAAGAAGTCGGACCTGAAAGTGATTTCGCGAATCACAAAATAAAAATGTCAGCCAAGGCATTGTCCAATGTTACAATACGGTTTTACGACTGCCATCCTATTAACCACAAATGACAATAATTATTTTCTTTTCTCTAAGTAATACTTTTTGTTTATTGTACATCAACTCAGGAAGTTGAAAGGAGTACATATACTTTTACCATATTTGTACTGATTCTTTCCTGATATTCTGTCTTGGATCTATTTTCATTGGAATTTAAGTTGTTATTTCGTATGCTCCATTTATATGTAATACTAGCTTACATGCCCGTGATTCGCAACAGTTGTTCAGGAGGGACCTGTATATATCATGGTTCTTTTTAGGGTTCCGGACCTAGGTCAGCAAAAATAGAACCCTTGTTGGATGCCAAGATGCCAGATTTAAGTGGAAGTCATTGTCGAAAACGATGAATGTTCATAAATTTTTTTCATACAAAAAGTGAAATTTATTAAAGTCCATACTCCAGAACAATGTAAATTCAATGTCAGCTTGTGTTCCTAAAAGTTAAGAGTGCGGTGTGTAAGTGTCTGTTTGGCGTAAACGCCTGAGAACACTTCTATCATTGAGATGATAAATAGTAATACCAATAACAGTGCCGTGTATTGGTTATATGATGAAGTACTAAACTGTTTATCTCTCACTGTAGTGTATGCTGAAGTATTAGCATGTTACGTTGTAGCACTGGGGCAATGTAGTTGTTCTGTATGCGGTGCTCTCTATTATAAAAAACTCGACGAATGCTGAATGTCTGTCAATTCAATCAACAAAGCAATTCATGTCTATTTAAATAAGACGTCATGGTGGTGTTAATGTGCGATAAAGTAAGTCTGGGAAATCGTTGAAGAAATGGCGTCACCTGATTGTCTGTATAGAACTTTCAATTACATATTGCATTTACAGTGAATTGTCTTCACTGTGTTAACAGCAATGAGCCACGATTTCTGCTAATACATGTCCCCACGTCTCGCAGTGATTACTTCGTAAACCACGATGTAAAAATCTGACCTTGTGTAGTGGAACTATATATTCAGAAGTCGGATTATAACTAAGTGCAATTCTGGACGTCAGAGGTAACTTATCGTAAGTGCAAAAATGACGATTTTGAGGTTTTTATCCTATGTGGCTTGTTTAAGTCGTACCTTCTTAGGGGTAGAATACTGTATGCATATATTTTACATAAAAGAAATTAAGCAATGCGATACTATCGTATTTGGAATCTGAAACCAGTGGTAAACAATGGTAAATGACTTTGCGACAGTTGACCTGAATGTAGACCGCCACGCTCTTTATCGTATTGGCTGTTACGATGGTTTACCTCTAAGTGTTACGTTACTTCCGTATTGTTATACACATTGTAAATCACGTGCGAATAGCAGTGTGCTGTAGTTTCTGATGTTTGGAGTAGCATTTTATGACGGAATCGAAGATTAAAATGGATTTTATTTGGTGGAAGAAGTAAAAGGATCGTGGAATTAGCGCTGAAGTTAGTACAGGTAAGCAGTACAAGTATTTCTAGTACTTCAAGAACTAATATTCTATTCTACAGTCTCATTACATCATCAGCCTACAACATTAAATCATTATGCATAGCTAATATACATTTTAAGATATTATTCATCATACTGGGATTTAACAAACATCTAAATGTACATTCCGCGATTTAGGAGACAAATGATCTGGATGCTTTACCACCAGTCGACGGTAGTAATCTCGTCGAAATAGAAGGGAATAATAATGATTTTAAGAGATTACATGTTGCCTCACACATAATTGCAAACATGTTAGTAGAAGAGTAGTTCAAGAGAGGGAGTTTAGGCGTAATGTGGCACTTCATTACTTCTTTGAAGTTCATGGCCAGAGGCTACAAATTTGCAAAACATTTTTCTTAAATACTTTGAGTATTTCCGAAATGTATTTCAAGACAGCTTTGTCCAAAAAAAATAATGGTGGACTTATTGAACCAGACCAGAGAGGAAAGAAAGTTCCACCAAACAAGTTGGATGAAGAAATATGGGACGGTATCAGAAACCACATCAGGAAGTTCCCCACAATCGAGAGTCACTACAGCAGAGAGAAAACAGGTAGATTGTATCTTGGCAGCCATCTCAATATATCAAAAATGTATTCTTTGTCTGTAGAGCACTGCAAGGAAAACAAAATGAAACAAGAGTTAATTGCAAAGCAGTGGCTTTACCGTGACATATTTACCATTGAGTTTAATTTAGAATTCAGGGAACCTGCGACTGATACGTGTGATGACTGATGAGTTTCAGATTCAAAAATGATATAACAGCTGCAGAAACAGTCCAAATTAAATCAGATTACGATGCCCACTTGTCAGAAGCAGATATAAGATATAAAAACAAGACTTTCGACAAAAATCGGTCAAAACAACCTGGATCAAAAGCAAAGGTTGTCATGTTCGATCTTCAGAAATGTTTGCCGAAACTTCACCTTACTAATTCCAGTGCGTTTTATCTAAGAAAGCTCTGGACGTATAATCTGACAATCCTTGATGCTTCAGGGCAGAAATCCTACTGTTGCATGTGCGATGAAACAGTTGCAGGTCGTGGACCTAAAGAAGTGTCATCTGGTTTGTTAAAGTGGGCCCTAGCTAACCTGCCAAAAACCCAAACTGAGGAACTTGCGATATGGATCGTAACTTCACCATGATTATGTCATATTTTTGGATTCTTAGGTGTCTTCCTAATCTTAAAGTGATAAACCAGAAATTCTTATTGAAGGGACACAATCATATGGAGGTAGATGGTGTACATGCTGTTATTGAACGTGCCAAAAGCAAACTGAGCTCAAATGACATAATTGCTACTCCTTGAAATTGGCAACAGTTTAGTCGCCAGTGCAGATTCAAAGAACTCATTGAAGTACACAACATGCAAATGGCAGATTTCAAAGACTTTGAAAATCTTTTCAAGGATCATCGTCACCTTTAGTTAAACGGACAACCAAACGTTTATCGTCTGGAAAATTTTTGGTTAGCCAAGTTGTGCAACTACAAGTATGAGCAGAGAATTCAGGTTCTGTGTTCTATAAAACAGCATTTGATGGTGAATTTCAGGAGATTGATGTGCAACGGCGAACAAGAGGGGCAGTATGGCCGGAAGAGCTTCCTGCTATACGAAATACTCTCAGACCTATTGCTACAGAGAAGTGTAAAGATTTACAAAAGCTGCTTAGATGGGTGCCTGAATCTTTTCACTATTTCTACCACAATATACCACAGATTATGTCAACACAAACTGAAAAGGACTCAGAAGGATATGAACATGACGTTGTTATCAATTAATTGTACAAGGGAATTCTTTTTCTACATTTCGAATTTTGTCCTCAATTTGTTAATGAATATAGGCTGAATTTGGACAGAAATGTTTGTCATTGTCTCAGTTTTTAAAGTGGTTTAACCTTTGTTACTTTCTAGGGTAAGCTACTATGGTTGGAATTTATTTTGTTCAATTTACTTAAACTTTGCTGAGTGACTAGTATTTGTGATTGGCTTTGTGAAAGGATAAAAGTGTAACTCTTAATAAATCTACTGGTATTCAATAAGTATAAATGCCTTTATTTCTTATTTTCAGTACCAATAATTCTCATATTCCTATTCGTATTTCGTAGAATAATCCTGTATAATAAACATTTATAAACATAAAAAAGAACGCTTATAAACATAAAAAGGCATGCAAATGAACAGCAAACCTAATGAAATAAACACCTTGACAATATCGTATGTGTAAATAAAGACGGCTTCACAAATATATTTATGTGAGGTAAAATATCGCAAGTGCTGTTTCTCCTGTAACATTTCATAAAATATTTCTAATAACGAAGTAGAAACTAACTAGAAAAGATATAAAAATTAGAGCTCTTCATGATTGGGTGTTTGACTTATTCTACGGGTAGCAAAATCCGAGTCGCGGCAGCTTCTTTTTGCTCTCCTGTAAAGTCAGCGAAATGTTACTTACGATAGGTTACCTCTGGCGTCCAGAATTGTCTTTGCAAAAGAAGGCGTCTTCTTCTATCTTAATGTAGTCCGCACCAAAAGTAAGTAACTGCAAATTTTAATCACAATTTTGTACCGAACAATTAAGAAAGCAGAGAGGTTTCTGATGAGTTTTTCACTCGCGTGTGTATATTATCTCTAGTGGCAGGCAGAGAGCAGAAATGTCTCTGGAGTCAGCATTCAGATGCGCAGAACACATTTTTGTGACCTCAGCATTAAGGTGGAAATGTCACCAGATATTGGATAAAATCTACTAATCGCTGACTTTATCTTGGTCCCTTTTTGTTCGGTTAAGACGCTATGTGTAAACGGCCCTTTTACCGACGCTTCCTCAACTTTCTTGTTGCTTCTGTGACGAATTTGTTTACCTATTATTTCATGTTATGTGGTTGCTCTGAGAAAAGCAGGTGGGGCTTTTTGCAGAGAATGCAGTACAAACCAATTGTAATAGCAAATAAATATGTGGAAAGAGTGAATTTGTCTCTATATCACGTGATAATTCCAGCTTAATGTTGAGAATATACAGGGAACGCAATGCTCACTCCATACATATTTCTACTCTATGTACAATTTAGTGGTTATACCCATCAAAAGATGCACTTCTTTTCGTTCCATGACATTGAAAAGCATATGGGACACAGCTAAGAATTAAAAATATTTGTTGTGTCCTACCTGGATTAAATTTTACTTGCAGTTGCAGCGGTTTAGTTTGCTATCGTTGGCAACAAACTATTCGCTTTAGGAAGACGATTAATTATCTGACCATAACAGCATAAATTATTTATTTCATCGTGAACATAAAGAATTATTCCCCTCATTTTAAGTGACTGATTTTTGAAAAAATCATTCAACGGCCGTTGCCAACATCAGCGCACAACGACGCCGCCGTAAGTGAAATTGTACCCTTTCTTGTAGTCTATTATGCCATAGCAACAATGTAACTAAAGTCGCCCTACTTTGTCCTTTTCTGTACCATGGCGTTTACGAGGCATTCCTAAACAGAACGCACTCAAAATATAATGAGGATACACCGAAATCAGAAAGAGAACTACATAAATTCTATTTTCCTTTCAAAGAACTCTTACGTAAATTGAAGCATCGACAGACGCGAAGGAATGTAGTTATGTTTTATATTCAACGTATCGTGTCAAAAGAAGCAAAGAAATGTCGCTAAGCTGTGAATATACGAAGTGTAATCAGCAACTCGCTGCTCAATGTTAGTTTGTATTTGCAGAGATAAGATTGCGGCTCTTTATTCGAAATACGTCTGTTACTGAAGGAATACGCATTGTTTCTTTGCAGCGCTACAAAACCAACAGCACCTTTGATGGTGCGTTGCTGTTCTGTTGCATAACAATCGAAAGAAATAAAAAACAAAAAATGCAGCAGCAACAACTATTAAATCTTTGATGCACTTTGTAACTAACAGGGCCTCATTTTGTTATGAACTGTACTACACCGTTTTCTAGGCATTGCTAAACAGAGTGGAGTCAAGATGTAATAAGTACACACGGAAATCAGAAAGGAAACTACATAAATTCGTGTTTCCTTGCAATGAATTCTTAGTAAATCAAAACATCGGTAGACACTAAAGAACGCCGTTATGTTTTAAATTCAAATGATACCAGCGGAAAGACGCACTTTCTTTCTTTCCATGGCATTGCAAAACATGCAGGATACAGCTAAAAAAAAAATATTTTGTTGTGTCGTATCTGAGTTAAATTTTACTTGAAGTGACAGCGGTTTGGTATATTACCGTTGGAAATAAAATATTTTCTGTACGGGATCATTAATTTACTAATCGGAACAAAATTAATTATTTATTTAATTATCAACAAAAAGAGTTATTTCCCTAATTGTAGGTGACTGATTTTTCAAAGCAGATTCAACATTAATACACTACACTGCTGCTGTATGGAAAATCGTAGCCCTTGTTTTAGAGTATTACAAC
Organism: Locusta migratoria; assembly: GCA_026315105.1. Classification (NCBI taxonomy): domain Eukaryota; kingdom Metazoa; phylum Arthropoda; class Insecta; order Orthoptera; family Acrididae; genus Locusta; species Locusta migratoria. The sequence goes on along the minus strand of CM048745.1, from coordinate 709,841,076 downwards.
TGAATTGTTTGAATAAAAAACTCAACATCTCCATTATTTAGTAATATGGTTTATTATGTAAGTTGTGATATATCCGCGACTAATCGAACAGTTATGTGCCACTAAGTGTGGCACCCATGCTAGCCTAAGGGCAAGACTTGGACCGAAAGTCCCCAAAGATTTATCCAAGTAAGAAATACATCGTGGAAGGCGATAACTATGTTTGAAATAGGTGTAGCCTATAGCAGTAAAAGAAATCTGATTACTATGAAACAAAAAATTAACTTAGGTAATATTGCAATACTATTGTTGTGCTAATGAAACTTATTAACAAAATGTTTCATTAATAAAAATGTATACACGGTCGCCAGCCTAATGAGGCATAAGAATACCAACCAGTGATAAATTAAAAATGCAGTTAAATTTAGAAGCTTGGTGCACAATAAATATAGGGTCGAAATACTTTGTCACCAGTTTCATAAGAGATAAAAAAAAAAAATACCAATCACAAAAATAATAATGGTTTAAATGAAAGCAGTAATTATTTAAATTATTGTGAACGTAAGACTCACCTCATCAGTTACATTCTGTTACTATAGAGTATAACGTGGAATGTAATATTGCTGTGGAAGTGGCACTCCGAAACAAAGTTACTAAAAGGCTTATAATTTGTGGTAAAGAAAAAATAATAAAAATCTACTGATGTTATGATCAGTGCTGTTCCTAACGTTCTTTGTAAATTAGTAAAAAATTGGTTATGATTATGACCTCTATTCAGAAATCTACTTGAAGAACAATGACTAGTATGTATCACTTCGTTGAAAATAATGAAATCTTCCTCCCTACCATGAAGCTAAAGATTCTGTTACAGTTAACTATTTTTTAAGTAACACTTTGCTGAATAGATTCATCAATTATATCTGATAACCTGGAATCTAGAACGCGGTCACTCAAACTATACTGACAATTTTATAGGAATACTGTAATAAATTTCGACTAATACCACACATAGAAGTTCATGTCTGAAATATTTAAATTATATGAACTGATTAAAATTATTTATGTGGCAAAACAGTAATTTATTCCTTCAAATACTATTGTGAAAGAGCAATGAAATTTATAGCTGCAGAACTGTATTTTGAACAAAGAAGATTCTCCAAAAAAATTTACGTTATTAAAATTGATGGCTGCTTTAAAAAAAAATTAGGATGACTCGGTTAATAATTCTTTACAGCAGAGGATCCCTATTAGGTTATGTGACTTGGGATGAATTATGGTTACGTACACACTACTTTTAACAGAAATTAACCTCTATCGAAAACCATTCACTACACAAGTTAAATCTCTCAACGACCAGTTTATAAACAGTAACAATAAATATTATGACCTGATATTAATGCAGAGTAGTAGCGAGGTGGCGGCGCACCGTATACAGTTCAGATTTCATCTTTATGTAGTTTGTGAGCCGACATTATAACAGCGGTTTCCAGTAGCTTCCATATAGCTCCATATGCAGACAGTGTAAGTGTTACCATTGCATCTGCACGTTCACCGAGGCCATTTTAAGTAGACTGGTTTTCTGCCCAAGTGAAACAAATATTTGGCCCAGAATACAGTAGCACAAGTCTGCCACTACGTCTTGATGCGGTACACACTCTAAACTCAGGCTCACTACTGCTGTGAGTCCCACCACAGACTGACTGCTGTGAATGCCAACCTTCGACTCACTACTTTGTCTCCGTTAGCTGCGCGCCAACACCACCTTTTCATTTACAACGGAATTCCGTTCACATTGGAATCACTACATCTTTTACATATCATGATGGTCGTGAGATATTACAAATTTACATAATATTCACATACATAAAACGATTCAAAAATAAAATTGACATTACCGAAATCAATTAAAATTACAAAAACAATATGCAACAATAAACATGCTGTAGATATTCATAAAACATACAAAGCACATGAAACACAGACATCGCATGCCGTACAATAGTGTAATCTATTGTAACATGAATGAAATTTAGTATCTTACGTAGCATAAAAATGAAATATTATTACCAAAAAATGGTCAGAATTTGGCTACGGCGTTATAAAGCAACAGCACCTCTATCGGAACTTTGCTATACTACACTGCAATTCAAACTTAGAATACACCAGAAACTACAAATTACGATATCTTTTCTTTCCCTGACCCGATTTTGATGAAATGAAGCTTATATTTTGCCCCAAGCTACTCTCAGTTGACTTATGAAACCCCATGGAGATCTGCTGTTCTACACCATACTTATAAGCATAGTATACACCGAAACTTCAAATTACGAGTTCCTTTCCCATCCTTACCCAAACAATCTGAGCGTTAGCTCCGCCTCTAATGACCACGTTATCGACAGGGCGTTAAACACTAATAGTCTTTCCTTCCTTCCTTTCTGACTACAAACAATATTTCTTGTGACTTGTCCAGGATATATGAATATTTTATGTGGAGAGACCATGCCAGCGCAAGCGATATAAAGCTGTCCATGTGAGAAACTGGGAGATTTCAGACACACTCCACAGTATTGAGTAGATTCCCTTGTGATTTATTAATCTGAAAATGCAAGTCCCATTGCAAACTGCACTCTCTTAAAGTTAAAAGCCAGATCTGTCGCAAATAATGTGTATTCGTCGGATGTACTCCGTTTCGTTCTCTTCCTTTCCTTGTAGCTCTTAAGATATCTATCGCTTACTCCTATTGCGGTATGCGCTTCACAATTTAGAATCTGTTCAAAGTTTTCAAAAGCACTGTCATATTTCAGGAATTTCCTTAAGCTCACTGGAATACAGGAGTGTTTTAGCAGTCAATAAGAAATGTAATAAAACGTGATGCTTGATGTGAAAAGATTTTACCCATCGCAGTGTATACGATCTCATATTTACTGAGGTGTAAGTTGTACAATTGTATAATTTTTCAGGTATATATTCATTTTTATAAGTGATGTATGTCTGAAAAATCTATTACGAATGTAATTAGTAGTAAAGAAAAAAACAGATTAAATCTTGGTGCGTGATGGGGCGGTTTGCCATGAACGTTACGGTTTATGTGCTAGTATCTCATAAACTACGTGTCGAACTGTGATACAATTTCGAAGGTACATTCAATAATATGTGTGTACACTGTTTGTAAAATTTCCTACAGGTACAATGTGTAACGTAGAAATTATAAATTTCAACTTTGTACCGAATGACGTAGTTTTACTCCGTGAACAGCAGAAAAGTAGTAAGCGAGAAACTCTTTTCCATTCATCATTTTACTATGGTTGTCAGCGAGAAAAGTTTCTTAATGGTTTGAAATAATGTTTAAAGTTTGTTGCTAGTCGCTGTTCTCCTTCTCAAACAGTGGACTGATAATCTTACAGTATCATGTGCCGCAAGACGGGGAAGTTTTTGTTGTTAATGGCGTCATATATGAGGAACTATAGGTCCTATCGCAAAATCTTTTCTTAGCTGACGTCTACACCTATAAACTACATGCCTGCAAAATTTCAGCTTCATAGGTGAAGTAGTTTTCGATATATCATGTTTAGTCAGTAAGTGTATGAATGAGTGTCCTTTCGCATTTATATAAATAGAGATTCTGATTTCCTTTCATTAATCTATGTAACGCAAGGAGCTTAGAATACGGGGAGAAGCCCTTACGCTGAAAACGTGAAGCCTGTCTCCGCCATATTGCTAGGCCGTGTAGAAGTTTTCGTATTGTAGAGCTGCTGTTTCGTGTCACTTAAACAGAAATATTAAGTCCGGAGGTTTGTCATGATGTAAGTTTTGAAAGAGTGAAAACTAGCGTTAAAATTATTTTTTTCAAATATGTTAATATGATCACTTATCAGTATTTATTGAAGAAAATATATTGTTTGAAAGTTCATATTTTGTACTGACTGTGAATTAAATGCATTAACTGAGAGAGGGTCGACTTGACGTATAGTTTTAACGGAGATACAGCATTGCACGACTTATCAAGATGGCGGACATGCTTCAACTGACGTATGTACTCGGCATAGCTAACGTCATCTCCCTTTCTTTTAACCTCCTCGATGTAACATTGTGACTTCATTTGTTGATAAGTTGGTAATCAGTGCCATAAGCCAAAGAGTATGCATTCTCTGTCATCCGAGTGCCAGTACCCGCAAGCAGGCGTCTGTACGTTGACTCGGTGAGAGCTTATGTCAAGCAGACGCAGTCTACCAGTAAGAGTCCGTGGTTAGTAGCTTAGGGAGCCACACTGTACGTTGTATTTCTGAGGCAATATTTGGGATGGACGAAAGCCTGCCTTGTGGTGGAGCAATTGTATCGCAAGTTGAGAATACGTATTTGTTTTTGGATAAAAATTTAAAGATTGTGAATTTTTTTTTTTTGTAACTATGGTATTGTATGATCATTGTTGTAGTTTGTGCTTGGCGTTACCTTATAAACGGAGTTAGTTATCTAAAGTTCCTAGTTTCCATTTAATCTGAAGTCACTTGCCACCTCCCCATTCCTCTCATAATTTTGAAGATTAATTTTCGAATTAGATCAAAACAATTGTGTTACACATAAATGCCGTCTGGCAAAGCAAGTCACTCGTTTACAAGAAGAATAGTAGTGAAAATATAATTTTGACGAGATCAGATAGCCAATGAATGAGATAGCTCATGAACAGAGAGTTCTGTAGTGTTGATGAATGTTCATATTGTTAGGTTGACTAAGGAGCTTAGACGTTGTATGCAACACGGTTGTTTCGTAAGAAGAAACGTATTTGCATTCAGTTGCGTTCTATTAAAATAACCAGATTTGAAAATTACATTAATACAAATGATACAGAGTAGTCATTGTTGTATGTTGCACGTTACCAGTTTCAGAAACACTGATGCCTAATTGATTCTGAATACCGTAAGTGAAGTATTATTTCATACATAGCTGATAAAATATTCCAGTAGCAGAGAAACACTTATTTTGGCTCTCGCAGTTGAAGTGTTTGAGTTGGTCACCACTATCCTCTGCACGCTGTATATTTTGAAATAACCTTAGCAGACATTACGTTTCAAATATACGCGATTAATATTCAGTCACATTACGATTGTAATTACAGTTTTCTCATTAACAGCGTTGCTCATTTTTCAATATTATCTGTTGCGCTATAAAGAATCACATACTCATAATTAACAAGGTCCAAAGCCAAATGGGTTTAATCCATTTAAAGAACAGAATCACACTGATTTTCATTACTTAATCAGTTCCTTTAATAGAGCCATAAACTCTCACGTTTCACCCACCATACAGTCAAAAATAAATTTATCTGTACTGTAATAAAACCGTAAAACAGCAGCGTCTGTCGTTAATTCATCAACATGCTTATTTCGAAAACTAATCTACGAGTTCTATGGCCTTTCACGGACAACTTGAGCGTTGATTGGGGCTCCATGTGGGAACTGTTCCATCACAATAGCATTAAAGAAAAGGAGGATATCGTGCTTTCAGGCTTTATCTACAGCTACAGTGTCTGTTCGTTTGACTGTCCGAAATTACTAGACGAACTTGCATTTCAGGGTGCGAAATCCTTGGGGGGAGGGGGGTTGGGTAGGTTGTCCCCCACTAATGATCTTATCACAAACATTCTAATGAGGCTACTAAAATATTACCGGTTGACGAATAATTTTTATTATACAACTAACAGTAGGCCTAAAACATTGAACGTCATGAATATCAAGTATTTAGAATATTAGCAACAATCAATGGGGAGTACTTAACCCACCCTGACAATTTCAGCCTGTGGTGGCACTTGGCCACACGGTAAGTTCAATTTTCGCGCAGCAGCTTTCTGCGTTCGTATACTAGGAGCACTTATGGGTCCGGCTACGGCAACAGAACAGAATAGTCCACATTAAAGCGAAAATAGCGGAAATCAGAAGACTGAACGCCCAGTACAACGTGGAGGTGAAAGAAAATATCACACTACAAAATTATTAACTGCCAAGTGCCAAAACGTATGCGCACAGCTGCCGCAACAGCAATACTTTAACCCTTTGAGTCATACAAAAAATTCTTTTCGATATGGCAGGCATTGAAATTTGGTTTTATCCTCCTTTATTACCCTACTGGAGCATATTACGATTAAAATAATCAATGTTTATAAAAAATTCTGCAAAAGTGGTTTCACTGTGAAACCGCTGTGATACAAGGGATTGTTTCAACGTCTTTCAAAGAGTCCATGATTTTGAATTTTTTAACATTTATTATTACAGTTTCTTTAATATGTATTTTTTCTAACCAAAGCAATTTTTCTTTTGTTTCGCAAAATTTCTAAGTACAGTAACAGTTTTTCTTATAAGTTAGGCGCTATACATCACACACTTTGCATGACCATCTCATCTTATGTGGCTTCCTTTTTTGACCTACAATCTGCATATCGTTTCCATTTGCTATGTGCAGGCAATTGCTGTTTATTAGATTGTCTTTTGTCCACAGAGACTTTCATTCTAAAAGTTTTTTTAGGGCTTTAGGGTGAGACTGTTGTTTCACATTCAGTTACCTACGCCACAAGGGAATACGGCTCAGCTGTGAAATGTCGTGCAAGTATGACTCCCAATACCAGCAGAACACCTGACTCTCTAATATGAATACATCAAAATATTTAGATATTGCACAGTTTAAAACACAGAATCTAATGTGACGAACATATTCAGATATTTTTGATATATCTCGTTTAGTTTCGGCGATATGTGCTCAGAAAGATAAGGAAGGAAGGAAGCTTGGAGTTTAACGTCCCGTCGACAGCGTGGTCATTAGAGACGGAGCTTACGCTCGGAGTGTTTGGGTAAGGATATGGAAGGTAATCGGCCGTGCCCTTTGAAAAGAACCATCCCGGCATTTGCCTGGAGTGATTTAGGGAAATCACGGAGAACCTAAATCTGGATGGCCGGAGGTGGATTTGAACCACCATCAGAAAGATAACAAACGCTTTGGCATCAGGAGGGTTCTGAACACTTCAGTGGCTCTATGGACACATCTAATAAATTACCTAGGCTACAATGCATTCGAAGTTTAACAAAATTCGTCGATTCAATGTTGTTACTTGCTAGTAGATGATATGTGATACACAATGTGATCAAAAGTATTCGGACACCCCCAAAAAGAGAAGTTGTTCATATTACGCGCATTATGCTGTAACCTACTGCCAGGTACTTCTTATCGGCGACCTCAGTAGACATTGCAGGAGAGCAGACGGGGCGATCAGCGAATGTCACGGGCTTTAAAGGCGGCAGGTAATTGCGTGTTACTTCTGTTTTCTGTACTAGATTTGTGGTCAAATCCGCCTTATGAAGACACCTTGTTTTGTTTGAATACCCAAACATGTTTCGACACTAATTGTGCCACCATCCGTGGGTTTTTGCCTTTTATTTTTTACAATAATATGTTACATATTTTGGTCATTGGACGAGTTGTTTGATTTGACAATTTTGTTAGATATGATAGGGCTAATTGAGGAATGACAAGTTTTCAAAGCATGTCATCTGCAAACAACCAGATGTAACGATATTGATGGTCTAAATGTTTTGGGGAGGAAAATGCCGTACTGAAATGTTTAAAAAAAATTGAAATGGGAGGTCGCGAATATTAATGAATAGTTACATATTTCGGAACTGTCGGAGATCTCGTAGTTAAGCTAAAATAAAATTATTTGTAAACCGCGTAAGTATTGGCCGCCATTGGATGGTGGTTTGGTGAATTTGAAATCAAGGTTCGTGTATCAATTTTAATTAAAGGCGGGATTGTTTGTTTAAGAATGGCAGAGAGAAAGATGGGCATTGACAAACAATCGTACTTCGTAAAAATTTACGAAAAAAATTGCAGGATATATTCCAATAAAATGTTGAAACATACGGAATAAAATTTGGAAAATGGAGTGCAAGCTACACGAGATACACAATTTCGATACAAGTAAATCCTAAATCCACAACCATCCAGCGTCGTAATAGTTCGACATAACTGAAAACAGCTTCATGGATATGGGAGGAAATGGTAAAAGTTAAATAAAATTTCAAAAATGTAGAACTGAAATTGACTGGGGAGTTTATTAATGAGAAACAGAAAGCAAATAAAGTTCCCCTTAACCTGAGTTTAAATGTCAGTGGTACATCGGCTGCAAAGAATATAATAATGAACAGATCAAAATACATCGTGCATTCTCTCTCTCTCTCTCTCTCTCTCTCTCTCTCTCTCTCTCTCTCTCTCTCTCTCTCTCTTTTTTTTTTTCCTTGCGTTACATAAAGGTCCTTACATTTTTAGAAAAATGGTCTTTGCGTTGTGTAAAATTATTTGCGGTGGTTCTGCAGTACTGTAACCTTAAAAAGATACGAAAACTAATTGATTTATGGTACATCTGCCTGGAATTTATGTTGCAAAATAGTTCTATGTGGCTGTTTAGTGGCTTACTTACATTTCAGCTGCCTGCTTGTTTGTGGCGTTTTCGTATGTTTAATTATGTTTAGTACGCTTTTTGTTGCGAACTGGCACTGTTTATATCGCTATTTGTCTTGATGTGGTGGCTGTAACGTGTTCATTTGTTTATGTGGTGTGTCTGTGATGTGGCGCTGCTATTTTTGAATGGTTTTTATACTGGCAATGTTTGTGCGTGTTTTTGTTGTGTGTGTGTGTGTGTGTGTGTGTGTGTGTGTGTGTGTGTGTGTGTGTGTGGGTGGGTGGGTGGGTGGATGGGTGTGTGGGTGTGTGTGTGTGTGTGTGTGTATTGTGGAGAGATATTTATTTCGTGGAAGTAGAAGTGTGTATGAAACAGAGAGATAGATAGAGAGAGAGAGAGAGAGAGAGAGAGAGAGAGAGAGAGAGAGAGAGAGAGCAGACTTTACGCGAGATTTCCACACCCACAAACATCCCTAAACTGTTTCTGATGTGATGGTGAAGTGGAAACTTAAAAAGACACGTACAGCATAAAGGCAGCATAAAGGCAGACATCGTCTGTTGACTGACTGAGAACGCCTACAGTTTAAGACGTTCGTACAGTATAATAGGCAGTCATCTATCAACACCATTACACAGGAATTCCAAACTTCATCGGGATGCACTCCTGGTACTATGACAGTTAGGTGACAGGTAAGGAAACTTAAATCTCACGGTCGAGCGGCTGCCCATAAGCCACACATGACGCGAATGCCAAACGACGCCTAAAAATATTCAGATGTTTGCTAAGCTTAAGGGACAACTGCGGGGTCATCAGTCCCTAAGCTTACAAACTACTTCTGACCTTCCTTATACTGAAGACGACAGAAACATCCATTCCCGAGGAGGGATTCGAACCTCCGACGGGGAACCAACAGACGCCTCTCTTGGTGTAAAGAGCGCAAACATTGGACGACTGAACAGTGGAAAAACGATATGTGGAGTAACTAATCGTGGTATACACTGTGGCGATCCGATGGCACGGTGTGGATATGGTGAATGCTCACTGAACGTCATTTGCTAGCATGTGTAGTGTCAACAGTAAAATTCGGAGGTGGTGGTGTTATGATGTGGTCGTGTTTCTCAAGGAGGGGCTTTGCACCCGCCTTGGCACTGTCACAACACAGGCCTAAAATGAAGTTTTAATCACTTTCTTGGTTCCCACATTTCAAGAGGAAATCAGGGCTGTCTACTGCATCTTTCAACACGATCGAGCACCTGTTCATAATGCACGGCCTGTGGTGGACTGGTTACACGACAGTAACATCCCTGTATTGGGATCGACAGGACAGAGTCGTGACTTTGACCCTATAGAATACCTTTGGGATGTTCTGGAACGCCGACTTCTTGCCAGACGTCACCGACCAACAACGATAAGTCTCCTCAGTTCAGCACTCCTTGAAGGATAGGCTGCTCCAAGAAACCTTCAAGCACCTAAGCACCAGATTAAACGTATGCCTGCGAGAGTGGAAGCTGTCATCATACTAAGGGTGGGCCAACACTACAGGGTGTTACAAAAAGGCACGACCAAACTTTCAGGAAACATTCCTCACACCCAAAGAAAGAACATATGTGGACATGTGTCCGGAAACGCTTAATTTCCATGTTACAGCTCATTGTATTACTTCTCTTCAAATCACATTAATCATGCAATGGAAACACACAGCAACAGAACGTACCAGCGTGACTTCAAACACTTTGTTACAGGAAATGTTAAAAATGTTCAAATGTTTGTTAAGCTTATGGGACTTAACTACTGGGTCATCAGTCCCTAATCTTACAAACTACTTATGAACTACTTACGAACTAGGACGGCATAAATATCCATGACCGAGGGGGGATTCGAACCCCCGACCGTAGTGGCCGTGCAGACAGTGACTGGATCGCTCAGTCCCCTCGGTCAACGCGGCCGGCTGTTAAAAATGTCCTCCGTTAGCGAGGATACATGTATCCACCCTCCGTGGCATGGAATCCTTGACATGCTGATGCAGCCCTGGAGAATGGCGTAATGTATCACAGCCGTCCACAATACGAGCACGAAGAGTCTCTACATTTGGTACCGATGTTGCGTGAAAGTCAAGAGGGTTGAGGTCAGGAGAGCGTGGAGGCCATGGAATTGATCCACCTCTACCAATCCATCGGTCACCGTATCTTTTGTTGAGAAGCGTACGAAGACGTCGACTGAAATGTGCAAGAGCACCATCGTGCGGTAACCACATGTTGTGCCGTACTTGTAAAGGCACATGTTCTAGCAGCACAGGTAGAGTATCCCGTATGAGGTCATGATAACGTGCTCCAGTGAGCGTAGGTGGAAGAATATGAGGTCCAATCAAGACATCACCAACGATTCCTGCCCAAACGTTCACAGACATTTTGAACATTTCCTGTAAGAAAGTGTTTGAAGTCACGCTGGTGCGTTCTGTTGCTATGTGTTTCCATTCCATGATTAATGTGATTTAAAGAGAAATACTAAAATGAGCTCTAACATGAAAATTAAGCGTTTCCGGATACATGTCCGCCTGTTTTCTTTCTTTGTGTGTGAGGAATGTTTTCTGAAAGTTTGGCCGTACCTTTTTGTAACACTCTGTATATAGATCGCCAGCATTATTGATTGAGGGCGCCACGAATTCAGTTTCAGACAGGTGTCCCGATACATTTTATTACACATTGTAAGTTGAGATTGTATGATCGTAGTTATTAAAATAAAATCACACTATGGAGCTGCATTTTGCGTGTTAGATTAAGCTAAGGGTATTTACCAGGAGTTCCATAATTACCTTTAGCTGAAATCGCTCAGCAAGTAAGCTGCGCTGTGCAGCCAACCCTCCCCTCTTCCCGAGTTGCCTGAGAAGCCCCTCAGTCCACCTGTGCCCCAGTAAAGCCACCGCACCTGCGACCTGCGCCTCCGCCCCTGCAGCTCGTATCCTCCCTTGTGGCCTGCCGTCCCAGGTGGAGCGACCTTTATGTCCTGACAGTAATTAAAGTACTGCCAGTGCGGGCCAGTTTCTCTGCAGAGGGCCAGCACAATTTTCAGCCCCTCTGTGGACCAGATGCCTCCCCGTGTAAGTAAGAAGAGGAGTAACTCCAACTTTGTGTACCTCTTAATCGCAATTCAACAAGATTTTAAATAACAATCTCTTCTTGATAGTTTGCAATACACCTCAGACACATACGTTGAGCCACGATAGCCACATATAAAAAGACATACACAAGCAAATTAGCTTTCGGCGTGCAGCCTTCGTCAGAGAAATATATACAGGGCGAAAAGTATTTAAACCGACAAACTCTGGGTGGTTGTAGGGGACATCAAAACAAACATTTTCCCCCTAATGTCATTTTCTCCTATGAGGAGTATTTAAACCGGTGGGAGAGCATATTACGCTCTGCAGTTGTCAGAAGAAAGGAGTCTTCAACAGCTACAATTCTCATGTTTAGAGTGAGGATAACACATATGCCACAGTTACTAGTGCACATCAAGTGCGGTTCTTCGTTCATGTATGTGTGAAGTTACAGGGTTTTAGGTTAGTAACTTCTTTGGTACGCTTTGGTCGAACAATAGTTATCGTTGGTGTGCCGCGAGAGCTGCTGGCAACAATGCTTAAGTTGGAATGTTCTTTGTTTGTTGGCCGGTGTGCGGCAGTCTCCCGCCGACCGCATAGCGAGGAGCTCGAACAGTCTATCCCAAACGTTAAAGTTCCTAATCAGGCGATAGATACAGAGGTAATCAGAAAGGAAGTAGACTCTATTATCAATAAAAATGGCATTTCTGTAGGTTGCACAAATATCATTGTTGACAATATGTGTAGTACGAAATTGTTTTAATAATTTGATCCCCACAAGTCATTGCATCCAGTGGACTATATAAAACAATTTAAAGTAGCGTTTACAAGGATTCACATTGAAGCTGAAAAAATAGACATTTGTGTTCGACATATGACAGGAGGTGTGAGAACATGGGGAAACCGTGTGCTCGACCAATATACTACATTTACTGATTTTGAAAATGCCTTTCTCAATAATTATTGGTCAGGTGAGAAACAGCAGAGTATTAAAGAGACGATTCCTTCGATGAGCAGCTATGATCGGTGCAGTGGGTCAATGCGCGACTTTCTTCAAAAGTACTGGGAAAGGAATGGTTACTTAGATAGACCCGTTAGTGAAGACGAATTGATTACCCTCTTGATAAAGCATTTGCCGTGGAGAAGTAGGAGACAGTTGGCAATGAAAACCTATGATCATTTTGATGAATTATTGCGAGTGGTCGACCGACTTGAAGAAATTGATAATGAGGAATCACAGGCGAGACTAGGCCAGAATGCAAATCGTATTCATAATTTTCACTTAAATGAATCGCCAGTCTAACAGTAAATGGTATTCGCAAAGAAATCAACAAATTGATAGGTCTAATCGAAACTGGCATAATAATCCGAGAAGGAATTGGAGGTCAACAAAGAGGTTACTAACCTAAAACCCTGTATCCTCAAATATGGGTCGGTGTTGTTGGGAACTGTTTAGTTCGGCCATTAAATATCAGCCACTATTACAATTTTCTCGCCAGAGCATTGTTACAATTGCTGAAAGGCGTCCCGCTCCCTACAAGACAACGCACGTGGTTCGAACACGACAGGGCGCCGGCACATTTCATTCGTCGTGTGCATCTATTCCTGGACCGACGGTTCGCAGAAATGTAGATTGGTAGAGGTGGTTCTGTGCCACGCCCTGCTCGATCCCCAGATATGTCCCCTCCGGACATATTTGTGTGGGGAGAGATGCGCAACCTTGTTGACGTAACTCCTGTTGCATCGGAAGACGATCTGGTTGCCGGGTAGTAGCAGCAGCAGGTACAATTCACGATACTCCTGGGGTTTTGGTACGTGTCAGACAGAACATGAACCGATGGTGTAACTTTCGTTTACGAGTCAATGGAGTCATTTTTGAAAACCTACTGTAAATGAAATTTGGTTGTGTTAACGTGTTGTCTCTTAGTAGTAAAAAAAATGGGAAAGTGTTTGTTCGTTTAATTAATTTGCCGTCAGAGAAATCTCCCTCTACCGGCTTAAATACTCCTAATAGGAGAAAATGACGTTAGGGAAAAATATTTGTTTTGGTGTCCCCTACAACTTCCTAGAGTTTGTCGGTTTAAATACATCTCACCCTGTACATGATGGTTGGTCAGTGAATAAGTGGCAAAAAGAGTTAGACATGCAAGTACAAATGTTCAAAGGTTTGTATAGCTTATGGGACTTAACTACGGGGTTATCAGTCCCTAAACGTACAAACTACTTATGAACTAACTAATTCTAAGGACGGCACAAATATCCATGCCCGAGGGGGGATTCGAACCCCCGACCGTAGTGGCCGTGCAGACCGTGACTGGAGCGCCTCTCTCCCCTCGGCCACCGCGATCGGCCATGCAAGTACTCAGCGCTCTTAGGGGTACTTCGCTGTCATTACGACATATCCGCCTTGTGCGTTGCAGCAGTTTAACGCACTAGGAGCTTCACTTAGAGGATGCAAACGCTGTCACAAAAATTCCAAGCTTAATTTCCAGGCTTGTAAACGTAGTACTGGCGTGTCTACCTCAGGCTGCGACTTATTTTCTGACTCACCCTTGTATTATCAACGATACAATCTCACTTCAATCACTGGTGGCAATGAGACAGTGGGCCGTGCCAGTTAGCTACGCTATCGCAGCCTCCGGCCCCGAACTTTGAAAGGTTGTAGCTCCCAAACTAACAGTGATAGGAATTTAATTTAAATTGATTTGAACGCGGGCTGGTTTAAACGAATCCAATACACGATAGAAAAAACTATTGTTCCGTTTTTAAAAAAAATATATCTTTGTGGTGTAACTCTTTGGAAAAAGATGCAATAAACTATGTTCATAGCTCTGAAGAAAGTGTAACATTTCTTGTGTTGACCTACCGCATTAAATTTTTCCGTCACCTATTATTTTATAAGTTACAGAGGCAAACATACTTAGTGAAACACCCTGTATATATATATATATATATATATATATATATATATATATATATATATATATGTGTGTGTGTGTGTGTGTGTGTGTGTTGCAAAAGTTTTGCTTTACCATCTCTTTGGCTTCATTAGGGGAAGCCCTCATCAGAAATAATAACATTTTTTACCTATGAATAAAAGAATTTAAAAAACAGTGTAGATTACAGAGAAAGTGTGAAACATCATATCCTAAGATACGATCTAACAAATTTATTACACATGAATGTAACGTCAGCAGATGGTCTCGAGCGATATGGCTCACGTTAAAAATTAAGAAGTTTGCCCATTGCAAACTTTAAAAACGAATAAGACAATGCGCCGATAACGGTCGCGTGTGCGGTCAGCACTGCAGGTGGCATCAGACTGACAGGCGAACACGCCGTAGAAGCTATCGCGTGGCCACGATATATCGCGCCATTTGTTATTCAATAGTAGCACTCCACATTCAATGTGATCTGGTATGGTTACATATTAGAAATGGACAAGGACATGGCATATTAAAAAGTTTGTTACTAGATGACAAAATAGTTTGAAAATTACATAAAGTGAGTACATAATAACAGGAAAGAGAAAAACAATATTTGAGGCTACAGACTGGGAATTGGATACAAAATTTCTCAAGTGAATATTTTATATTTTGACGAACGGTTGCTGTCTTTAACAGCCATGTTTAAAATTGTAATATAGAAAACTTCTCTCTCTCTCTCTCTCTCTCTCTCATATATATATATATATATATATATATATATATATATATATATATATATATATATATATATATATATATATATGCCTTTTTTTTAAACGTTTCCTGGTAAACCAATGAACACAAATAGGAACGGGAAAAGTGCAATTGACGGAAGATATTGTTATGTTATGGTTTATCTAGATATGTAAGTTTCGTCAAAGAGGATATGCAAAGAGTCCACCGACAAATTCAATTCATTTTTTAGCTCTTGTAGACAGATATTGCGTTGCTGATCGGATCTCACTTCTACACTACATTACTTCAGCACGAGCAAGTAAAACACGAGCGAGAAGTTCTTTCCGTGTGTCCATTCTCCGTTTCCACACTTCACTTCTTCAGCTACGCGCACAAACAGCAATCCAATGGGTTTCGATCAGGTGACGTTGGTGCCCAAGCAACGACTTCACGACGAATAATGCATAGATGAGGATACGTTGTGTTCACGTTCTGTGTCTTTGCCCGTTCGGAAAGTGTAAGAGTTCCGTCATACAGACGGTATATTACAGCAACATACCGTGTCCCATTAAGACGGTTATCCAAAATTAATGGGCCGACGAGTAGTCATAAACACATACTTTTGAGCAGCATCGTTACAAATTCGTTTCCACAGTAGCGTGCACATTTTCATCTGCCGATGCATCAAATTGCGGGTGCGGTTAATTCCGTTACAGATAATGTTAACTCATCAGTGAAAATAATACGTGGTATTATTCAATCCTTAGCAATGATACACTGCCAGAATTTCTGCCGGGCGCCAGCATCGGATGGTGCACACGTTGCCGATGAAATGGACCTTGCTCGTGTACTGTGTTTATCACTCGTGTTTGTGGAGTACTAAGTTGCGTAGTAGTTGGGCTGCGTTCCATTACTTGAACATTGTTCTCAGCTTCATTAAAAGTTATCTGTACGGGACGATCACAGACAATATTTACAATAGGAAGCGTACCAAGTTCACGCAGTCGCTGAAACACCCTGCAGTATACCCTCCTACCTAGTACTCTGCGATTCGCAAATCGTTTTTAGTTTTCTCTCACAGCATCTCTGGAATTCCCATAGGACAAACCGTAGACAAACACCATGATAGCATAATATGCATGTGAGAAGATCCGTGGCATTTTTACTACAGTGAACTGTATTCATTGTTGATACTGTGCACTACGACAAGCACAAGACTGAGATTTGAGGTACCAGCGCCGGAGGTACGAGTCCTTCCTCGGGCATGGGTATGCGTTTTGTCCTGACCATAAACTAGTTTAAGTAGTTTGTAAGTGTAGGGACTGATCACCACTACAGCTTGGTCCCATAGATATTCAAATATTTGAAGACTTGTGGTAAACTACTGCACCGTGCGCCAAGTGAACTGCGTACTGACAGGGTTAATAAATACGACAATACGTTTTTCCTGTTGCAAGTAAACTTCGTCAGGTGGTGCATCAACGGCAGTGGTGCGTAAACGCGTGGGACGGCATCATAGGGAACTGTGGGACCTTCCTTCATCCCAGGCATACTAAACTGACATTTGTACGCGCACTTCCTTACGAATATTCTACCAGTTGTTCTACTGGAGGCTGCAACACGATGGATTTCCAGCTCACTCATCCCGTGTTGCATATACTGGTGGAAAAATTTCCTGGGCCTTGCGTAGGACAAACGTCTGTTGTAAAATAGCCTGTATGGTCCCCTTGATTTCTTTCTTTGGTGGGCTAATTCGAATAATGCAGTCTATGACGAAGCCCAGACGCCAGACGAAAGGCTTCAGCGCATTGCTGGTACATGCTCTAACGCAAGGGTAGGCAACCACAAAGCCTTCACAATCTACTATTTCGTACCGCCGTACCGTAGTGATCTACTTTTAAAAATACTATGATTGCTACATTTTTAATGTTTTGCATATTGTAAAACAACTATATTTAACAATAAAACTTTTACATGTTAAATATTTGTTTAAAACAAACATTTTATTTCATAATATCTTACAAATATTTATAACTTACATTTAATGTGAAACTTGAGATGTTCTCTTAACGATGTCACTGATACCTGCTGTATAACTTGTTACATTTAAACGAATACAAGAGTCCAGGCGTTTGTCAGCCTAGTCCTGTGTTTATTTTTAATGAAATTCATATTTGAAAATAGTCATTCGCACAGGTTTTCCTATTGCATCAGTGGACTCGTCCAACTGCATTGATAACTAACAACAGTCATCCAAGTCTCTTTTCAATTGAGAGAAAACATCTTGAGACATCGTTTCAACTCTTCTTGTCACCGTTCTTGACGAAGGTTGAAGCGTCTCAACCATTATTTCGGACTTAATCTTGAAATCATTAAATAACTCATCAAAAGCTTCTCGAAATGCTTCTTTTAAGAATTCAATGTCTTCGGAGGGTTTCCTACTTTTCGCCAGTACATTTGAAACACGATACGAAGCGAGAGTGGCAGCAACACTTACATCTACTGGTTTCGTGAACAGTTTTTGCTGAACACTTAACTGATTTTTAGGATTCTTGATTTCTTTCTTTTCTTAGTTCACTGGAGGAAGGAAGATCGGTATTCACACTTGCTTGCATAGTTTTGAAATGTCTCTCGATGTTTCTCTTTTTCACAAATGCAATCGTAGCTTGACATAATAAACAAACACATGTACCATTTTTTTCCGTTACGAAAAACTCGTGTTCCCATTCGGAACGAAAATGATAAACTTTACGATTTTTGTTAATAGGCTGTTGATTATTCGTTAAGTGTCCTTACATTAAAAAGGTACAAATCACGTTCGAATATAGTCCTCTAAAGTTCGTAGTTCGCGATAAGGACATCAAAGAAGTTCATATTCTAAGAAGCATGAACGGCAAGAGCGACGAGCTAATATTGAAGTTCTTTGGGCAGAAGGCACAAAACAAGGTCTTTGAACGAAACTCTGCTGACTACGGAAACGTCCCGAACTATACTACGAAGATGAATGGAAATAGTGGAGCAAATAGAGGAGCGCCGGTAGCGTCTGATCGAACTAATGCCAGAAACACAGTTTTATAGAATCAAGCAACCAGTTCTACAAGATTTAAACAACTATAACCAACCTGCGTAGAACGAGCTCGTTTTCATTGCTACGAAAGAACAATTGTCAATTTTATTGAGCAATTTTTCTTCTGCACTCTCAATACTCGCGCAATCTACTACATAAGAACTCGCGATGTACCGGTAGATTGCTATCTACGTGTTGCCGACCCCTGCTCTAACGTATCATCCGTCTGTTCATCATTCTTTCGGCAACCATTTGCAAATGTTCTATGGCCAACAGTTTAAACTCATGTTCATCTACATCTACATGGGATACTCTGCAAATCACATTTAAGTGCCTGGCAGAGGGTTCATCGCACCACCGTTATACTATTTTATCTCCCATTCCATTCTCGAATAGCGCGCGGGAAGAATGAACACCTGAATCTCTCCGTTCAGGCTCTGATTTCTCGTATTTTAATCTGATGGTCATTTCTACCTATGTAAGTGGGAGTCAACAATGTATTTTCGCATTCAGAGGAGAATGTTGGCGATTTTAGTTTCGTAAGCAGCCCACGCCGCAGCGATAAGCGTCGTTGTTGTAATGATTCCCATTCCAGATCCTGTATCATTTCCGTAACGCTGTCTCCCCTGCATCGCGACAATACGAAACGAGCTGCCCTTCTTTGGACTCTTTCGATGTCCTCCGTCAAACCCACCTGATAAGGATCGCACACAGGGCAGCAATATTCCATAAAAGGACGGACAAGCGTAGTGTACGCAGTTTCTTTAGTAGTTCTGTTGCATATTTTAAGGGTTCTGCCAATAAAACGCAGTCTCTGGTTCGCCTTTCCCACGACATTATCTACAAAGGTCGCAGGTTCGAGTCTCGGTTCCGGCACACAATTTTCAAAAAAATGTTCAAATGTTTGTAAAGCTTATGGGACTTAACTACGGGGTCATCAGTCCCTAAACTTACAAACTACTTTTGAACTAGGACGGCACAAATATCCATGCCCGAGGGGGGATTCGAAGCCCCGACCGTAGTGGCCGTGCAGAACGTGACTGAAACGCCTCAGTACCCTCGGCCACCGCGGCCGGCTCTACGTGTTCTTTCCAATTTAAGTCAGAAGTAATAGTAATTCCTAGGTACTTTGTGGAGTTTACGGCCTTTACATTTGATTGATTTATCATGTAAACAAACATTAAAGGATTTCTTTTCGTACTCATGTGGACGACTGCACACTTCTCATTATTTAGAGTCAATTGCCAATTCTTACACCATACAGATATCTTATTCAAGTCGTTCTGCAGTTGGTTTTGATCTTCAGATGATTTTACTAGACGTTAAATGACGGCGTCATCTGCTAACAACCTAAGAGAGCTACTTAGATTTTCCCCTAAATCGTTTATGTAAATAAGGAACAGCAGAGGACCAATAACACTACCTTGTGGAACGCCCGATATCACCTCTGATTTAGTCGATTATTATGGAATGTGTCCTCTCTGAGAGGAAATCCTCTATCCAGTCGCAAATTTGGGGCTATATACCGTAACTACGCAATTTGATTAAAAGTCATTTGTGAGGTACGGTGTCAAAAGCCTTCTGGAAATCAAGGAATACGGAATCAATTTGCAAACCTTTGTCGATACTACACACATCACTTCGTGTGAATAAAGAGCTAGTTGTGTTTCGCATGAACGATATTTTCTAAATCCGTGTTGACCTTGGCTCAATATGTGTACTGTCACCTGTGCATGTGTTAGTATTGTAACAGACTACTTGAGTGGTAGAGCTGGGAGAAGGAGGTGGGAGTAACACATCACTTACAAAACCTCGTTACTATACCCTTTAGAAAAATGGAATGATTTGAAACTTCTTTGTAACCAAAATCTGAAACAATCGATATGATTACATTAGTTGATCAAACAATATTTACAGCAAGGTTGAGGACGGAAGATTTATCAGAGAAAGTTTCAGAAATAAAATTCAAAAAGAGAAAATAGATCAGCTGCCTCTCACAAAAGTAACACCTAATGGCAATAGAAATAATTAACGATTTAACTAGAAATAACCCTTCACAGAAGAAGATAACAACGTACATAATGCATCTTAACTGTGAAGCATTACAAGCGGTCTTTGACAGCATTCCATAGATGGTTTCCGTACAGGCCTTCTCCTTTCTTATCCGTGACCGATCGTCATATTTTCTCTATTGTAAAAGGAAGGAGAATGCATTGCTCGTTATCAATCGGCTTTTGTTCTTCGATGTATGCCTTTTGGTCTTGGTAGTGGGATTAAAACGATTAATTGAACTGGCTGTTTTCATAAGATTCTTATTACGGTATGTGAGTGTGAATATCAATATTTTCGTAATAAATAATAAAAAATATGAATTTGAACTTTGATGATTTCATACTTTTATTTAAATTGATTTAATCCTCAATAGATAATTCTGTTCGAGATAATTCATAATATTTGAATACAGGATATGTTCCAAAATGTTGAAATAAAATGTCCAGCTGTCGTTATCTTAGAAACGCCATTCCCACCCTGGTGCGATGTTGGCTGCAGCAGGCAGCCTGTAGCGGTGATGCCTGGCTCTGGAAGGCAGAAGCGCCTGTCCGCGCCCTGGACGGCCGCTGTTCCAGCAGAGAGGTCGTTCGTCAGTGGCACAGCCAACAGAAGCGCGCCTCCGACGCATTGCCGCTTCGTCTCGGCTGCCGGCTGACGCCTGACGAATGGCAGCACTAGCCGCGAACGTTAAGCGCGCTGTCTGACGGAACAGCAAGTGTCTGCGGACCGACACGCCGCAGGCTGAAGTCAGGCACCATTTGCTGCTCTAGAGACCGCAGTTTTGGAGCACACAGCTGTGCTGCGTTCTAGTTATCTTCGTACCTACGGAACAATCGCTACCATAATGATTTTGCTATTACAGCAACGTAGAAAGATGAAAACTCGATGCGATATGCGAGTACATAGAATTTATAAGAGAACTAGATTAAACCCGTGGTCCCGCTCGCGTGTTGGTTGATTATGATAGATAATTCGCGAAACGTCAAATCGAATTTTTAGGGAGATGTATTAAAAGAAATTTCTTTTTTACAGCTTTATTTATTCTTTACAATAACACAGCAAGTGTCTGCAGCCCAAAAAGCAGCAGGCTGAATTCAGGCACCATTTGCTGCTCTAAGGCCTCCAGTTTTGGAGCATACAGGCGTGCTGCGTTCTAGTTATCTTCGTACCTACGGAACAATCGCTACTATAATGATTTTGCTATTACAGCAATGTAGAAAGATGAAAACTCCATGCGATATGCGAGTACATGGAATTTATAAGAGAACTAGCTTATTCCAGTGGCTCCGCTCGCGTGTTGGTTGATTATGTTCGATAATGCGCGAAACGTCAAACGTCAAATCGATTTTTTAGAGAGATGTATTAAAACAAATTTCTTTTTTACAGCTTTATTTATTCTTTACAATTATATATATATATATATATATATATATATATATATATATATATATATATATAAAATTGTAAAGAATAAATAAATAAATATATATATATATATACATATATATTGACGAATTACAGCGTTCAAATGAATGAAATAAATCGCAATTTGCGATGTTATGGCATCACTGTATTAGGTTTAGATGGAATACCAAAGTGTGGCGAATGAAAAGTTGTGCCCGGCCGGGATTCGAACCCGAGATCTCCTGCTTACTAGGCAGGCGCGTTGACCACTCCGCCACCGAGGACACAGTGACCAGCCAGACTGCAGAGGACTCTTTCCTAGACGTCTCCCGCCACACATAAATCTCCATTCGCCACGCTGTCTCTTTCCTATACCACAGCCCATTTATTCTATAATGCTCGCAGCCACAATACTGTATTCCCGCATCATGGAGAACAGACCATGAGGTATCGAGACACAATGAATTATCGTCAGGAGCCCAGCCTCGGCTTGAATACAATTTTATATATATATATATATATATATATATATATATATATATATATATATATATATATATATATATATATATAAATCGCAATATGCGATGTTATGGCTCCACTGTACTAGGTTTAGATGGAATACAAAACTGTGGCGAATTAAAATTTTTGCCCTGCCGGGATTCGAACCCGGCATCTCCTGCTTACTAGGCTGTGGTATAGGAAGGAGACAGAATGGCGAATGGAGATTGTGGCGGGAGACGTGCAGGGATGAGCCCTCTGCAGTGGGGTTGGTCACTGTGTCCCCGGTGGCTGAGTGGGCAACACGTCTGCGTACTAAGCAGGAGATCCCAGGTTCGAATCCCGGCCGGTCACAAATTTTCATTCGCCACAGTTTGGTATTCCATCTAAACCTAATACAGTGATACCATAACATCGCAAATTGCGATTTATTTCATTTATTTATTCTTATATTTCCTTATTCGTATTCTTATCCTTACAGAGAAAGAGCTGAAGACATTGTAGCACGTTTCGCTGTATGTAACGTCCTTTCTATACCATCGCAAACGTCATCGCTGTCCTTCAGTGCGAGTTTTTTTTTAATAATTTGACGACTTTCAAGCACCATATCTTTCACCCCCTTATAGCTACGGGCATGGAACTGCTATGGTGTACAACGGGAGACTTCGGACATCAATTACAGACCATACGTTTTCATTCTGTATTTTTCGGTGCAGAGAGAAATATTAACGCACACAGACACACACACACGCGCGCGCGCGCGCGCGCGCGCGTTCGCGCGCGCGTGCGTAAAATTTTATGTAAACCGATAACTTTCCATCCCAATATACTCCACCCTGTTATTATCAACCCTCAAGCAACAATGCAACCAATGAAACCATTTATATTCATCAAATTACTAAATATCTATTAGATCGCTATAAAACCATGCCTAAAACCTTCCTCAGGTATAAATTAGGAACTGTACAAATATTTAAGTCTCTGCGTCTTATCGTTCGGACGTGATAAGCCTACACCGAACAGACATTAATATATATAGCTATCCGATCGCCATAAAAACGTGCCTAAATGTACAAATTTTTAGCTCTTTATGTCTTGCGGTTCAGACGTGATAAGCCGGCCGCGGTGGCCGAGGTGACTGAGGCGCTCCAGTCACGGTTAGCACGGCCACTACGGTCGGGGGTTCGAATCCCCCCTCGGGCATGGATATTTGTGCCGTCCTAGTTCGTAAGTAGTTCATAAGTAGTTTGTAAGTTTAGGGACTGATGACCCCGTAGTTAAGTCCCATAAGCTTAACAAACATTTGAACATTTAAAAAAAAAAGAAAACAGACGTGATAAACGTACACCGAACAGACATTAACATTTATAGATATAGATGAGAATCTCAAAAATGTTCAAGAATGCGAAGAATAAACTGGAACCAGTTATTCAAGTAAGAAATCTTGTAGGCTACGAGGCTCTAATGTAATTGTCACTGTGAGGGGTTACTGCTAGCAACATCTCATGCTCTTTGCTTTCGGAATTTGCAATTTACTTTTATTACCATGACGAGTTGTCAGCATATCATTAACTTACGCCGCGGTGGAGTAGCCGAGTGGTCTAAAGCGTCTCGCTGCGGAGCGCTCGGTTGCTCGCCGTGGAGGTTCGAGTCCTCCCTGGGGCATGGGTGTGTGTGTTGTCCGTAGGTTAGTTTACCTAGGTTTAAGTAGTTTGTAAGCTACGGACTGATGACCACGCAGTTGGGTCCGATAGATTTACAAACATTTGAACATTTGAACATTAACTTACGCAGTACCGAATTACACTCCTGGCCATTAAAATTGCTACAACACGAAGATGACGTGCTAAAGACGCGAAATTCAATCGGCGAGAAGAAGATGCTGTGATATGAAAATGACTATCTTTTCAGAGCATTCACACACAGTTGGCACCTGTGGCGACGCCTACAACGTGCTGACATGAGAAAAGTTTCCAACCGATTTCTCATACACAAAAAAACAGCTGATCGGCCTTCCTTGGTCAAACATTGTTGTCATCCTCGTATAAGGAGGAGAAATTCGTACCATCACGTTTCCGACTTTGATAAAGGTCGCATTGTATCATATCGCGAATGCGGTTTATCGCATCGTGACATTGTTGGCCGCGCTCCAATGACTGTTCGCAGAATAAGGAGGGCAATACAGAACGGCCTCGTATCACTATCAATCAAGATAACAGGCAACTTATCCGAATAAAGAAAAGTGTGAAGTAATACACATGACCACTAAAAGAAATCCACTGAACTTCAATTACGTGATAAATCAGTCAAACATTAAGATCGTAAATTCTACCAAATACCTAGGAGTTACAATTACGAACAACTTTGACTGGAGAGAACACATAGAAAATATTGTGGGGAAGGCGAATCAAAGGTTACGTTTCATTGGCAGAACGCTTCGAAGATGCACCAGCTCCACTAAAGAGACTGCCTACATCACACTTGTGCGTCCTCTCCTGGAGTACTGTTGCCCCTTGTGGGACCCTCACCAGATGGGACTTACGGAAGACATTGAGAAGGTTCAGAGAAGGGCAGCTCGTTTTGTTTTATCACGTTACGGGGGGAAAGCGTCACGGAAATGTTGCACGAATTGGGGTGGAAATCATTAAAAGAAAGATGTTATTCATTGCGGCGTGATCTGTTTGCGAAGTTTCAATCACCGACTTTTAGTTCTGAATGTGAAAATATTTTGCTAGCACCCACCTACTTACGGAGACATGACCATCCCAATAAAATAAGAGAAATCAGATCGAAAACGGAACGATTTAGGTGTTCTTTCTTCCCGCGCGCTATTAGAGACTGGAACGGCAGAGAAAAGTTATGAAAGTGGTTAATGAATCCTCTGCCAGGCACTTAAATGAGATTTGCAGAGTATCTAGATGTAGATGTAGATATGTAGATGTAGATGTTGTACACCATAGCAGTTCCATACCGATAGCTATAAGGGGGTGGAAGATATGGTGCTTGAATGTCGTCAAATTGTAAAAAAAATCGGACTGAAGGCCAGCGATGACGTTTGCGACTCCACAGCAAGGATGTTAATACAGGAAAACGTGATGCCACAGAACATATCTTTGGTCTATGCGTGCTACAATATCTTCAGCTCTTTCTCTGTAAGGATAAGCATACGAATAAGGAAATATAAGAATAAATAAATAAAGCAGTAAAAAAGAAATTAATTTTAATACATCTCTTTAAAAAAACGATTTGACGTTTCCGGCATTATCTATCATAACCAACACGAGAGCGGAGCCGCGGGTTTAAGCTAGTACCCGATAAATGACAGCATCATCCGCGAACAATATAAGGGAGCTAGTCAGATCGTGTCCTAAATAGTAGATCTAAATAAGGAACAGTGGGGGCCCTACAACACTTCTGGTCAACTCGATGACTTACTGTCAGTTGCAACGTACTGTCTGGCAGGAAGTAACAAATCCACTCGCGGCGATTTTTAATAAGCAGGCAATTTAATTAGAAGACACTTAAGAAGTATAGTGTCATAATCCTTCCGGAAATCTAGAAATACGGAATCTCTTTGACCTGATCTTAATGAATAGAAGGAGAAGTTTGCAATAAAATGCAAGCCTGCAGTTTTGACACAATTCGTTGTGGCAATTTTCGAATAAACGCAGTGTTTACACACTCTCTAAACTCTGTTTCTACAGCTGAATGCGATAATAGTTCAAGCAACTTCAACAACGACACGTATGTGCAGGGAAAAGAAATGTATCACACTGTTCTAGGAATAACAATAGTGGATAAAATTTCATAGCCAATTTTAGTTCGGAAAGAAACAAGATAATGAAGATTGTCAGTAAATAAAGATCTCAAGATGAGAATTGTTATTAATACCTCAAACTAATGTAATGAGAGATGAGAAGCTAACAACGAGAACTTTATCAACACACTATGTTGTTATGGTCTTCAGTCCGGAGACTGGTTTAATGCAGCTCTCCACCCTACTCTATCCTGAGCAGGCCCTTTCATCTCCTCATAAGGACGGCAACCCACAACCATTTGAATCTGCTTACTATACGCGTCTCTTGGTCTCCCTCAGCGATTTTTACCCCACACACCTCCCTCCAATGCCAAATTTACGATTCCCGATGTCTAAGAATGTGTCCTACCAAGCGATCCTTTCTTTTGGTCAGGGTATGCCAAAAATTCCTTTTCTCACCAATTCTGTTCAGTACCTCTTCATTAGTTATGCGATCTACCCATCTAATCTTCAGCAATCTTCCGTAGCACCACATTTCAAAAGCCTCTATTCTCTTCCTGTCCGCACTGTATATCGTCCATGTTTCACTCCCGTACAAGGCAACAATCCACACAAATGCCTTCAGAAAAGACTTCTTTACACTTAAATTAATATTCGATGTTAGCAAATTTCTCTTTTTCAAACATGCTTTTCATCCCATTGCCATTCTGTATTTTATATCCTCTGTACTACAACCATCGCATGTTATTTTACTACCCAAGTAACAAAACTCATCTAAAACCGTCATTGTTTCGTCACCTAATCTAATTCCTTCAGTATCGCCTGATTTTCTAAGACCGCATTCCATTATTTTTGTTTTGCTCTTGTTAATGTTCATTTTATACGCTCTCTTCAACACACTGTCCATTCCATTCAACTGCTCTTCCAGGTCCTTTGCTGCCTCTGACAGAATTACTATGTCATCAGCAAAACGCAATGTTTTTATTTCTTCCCCCTGAACTTTAATCCCTATTCCAAATTTTTCTTGCTTTCCTTCACTGGCTACTCGATGTACAAATTGAATAACATCGGAGAAAGGCTGCAACCCTGTCTTACTCCTTTCCCAACTGATGCTTCCCTTTTATGCCCTTCGAGTCTAATAACTGCGGTCAGGCTTTTGTACAAGTTGTAAATATCTCTCCTTTCCCTATATTTTACCCCTGCTGACTTCAGTATTTGAAGGAGTGTATTCCAGTCAACATTGTCAAACGCTTTCTCCAAGTCTACAAAAGCTAAAAATGTAGGTTTGCCTTTGCTTAATCCATCTTCTAAGATAAGACGTAAAGTGAGTATTGCCTCCCGGGTTCTTACGTTCCTCCTGAATCCAAACTGATCTTCCCCGAGGTCAGCTTCTACCAGCTTTTCCATTCCCCTGTAGATAATTCGTGTTAAAATTTTGCAACCATGACTTATCAAACTGATGGTTCTGTAATTTTCACACCTTTCTGCGCCTGATTTCTTTGGAACGGGGATTATTACATTTTTCTTAAAGTCTGAGGGTATTTCGCCTGTCTCATACATCCTACACACCAGTTCAAATAGTCTTGTCATGGCTGGCTTTCCCAGAGACTTTAGTAGCTCTGAGGGTGTGTCATCTACTCCTGGGGCCTTGTTCCGACCTAGGTCTTTCAATCCTCTGAAAATACTACCTGTATTTGAGCCCCAGAGATGCTTAAGGTTATGGTTGCGTCTACCATAAGAATTTGTTTTTTCTGTTGTAGCCGGCAGGGATAACCGCGTGGTCGAAGGCATCATGTAACGGACTGGGCTGTGCTCCCGCCGGAGGTTAGAGTTTTTCAGCGGGCATAGCTATATGTGTGTGTATGTGTGTGTTTGTGAGAGAGAGAGACAGAGGGAGAGATTGAGATAGAGATTGAGAGAGAGAGAGAGAGAGAGAGAGAGAGAGAGAGAGAGAGAGAGAGAGAGAGAGAGAGAGAGAGACTTACGTCCGTCTGGGGACTTATGACCATAGCAGTCTGGTCCTATAAAACATTTTCTGCTGTAAAACATTTTCCGTTACAGTCTCTCAGAGTAATAATAAAAATGCCGATATTTATATTAATGAAGTACAACCTCATTTGACGTTCTCAATATTGATGTACAGCGCATGATATTAAATAATTCTTTCTTATCTACAAAGAAAAAATGAAAGAGGAGATTGCTTGGTAGAATTTTGTGCAAAGCATAATTTAATGATCACCAACACTTGGATTAAACTTCATGAAAGAAGGCTATATACGTGGAAGAGGCCAGAAGACACTTGCCAGTACGAGATTTATTTATTTATAATGGTAAGGAATATGTTTAGGAAGCGGGTTTTAAACTCTGACATACTCAGGGGCCGATATCGACTCTGAATATAGCTTACTGGTAATGAACTGTAGATTAAAACTTAAGAGACTGCAGAAAGGCAGAAACGTTAGGAGATGGGACTTGAACGAACTGAAGAAACCAGATGTGTTTGAGGATTTCAGAGGCAGCATTAGGCAAGGATTGGATGAAACGGGGGAAAGTAATACAATAGAAGAAGAATGGGTAGCTCTGAGAGATAAAGTAGTGAAAGCTGCATCATATAGGCAGAAGGACAAGGAATCATATAAATTAATGGATAACACAGGATATACTGAACTTAATTGATGAGAGGAAAAAATATTAAAATTCATCAAATGAAGCAGGCAAAAAGGACTACAAACGTCTGAAAAATGAGATTGACAGAAGTGCAGACTGTCTAAGCAGGAGTGGCTAGAGGATAAAAATGAAATGTTTGTAGAGCTTATGGGACGTAACTACGGGGTCATCAGTCCCTAAACTTACAAACTACTTATGTACTAACTTATATTAAAGACGGCACAAACATCTATGTCCGAGGTGGAATTCCAACCCTCGACGGGTAACGGCCTCCCGCATCGTAGCATAGCGTCTCAATGAGCTCGGCCGCTCCGCCGCGGCTGCTAGATGGTCAATGTAGAACCACAGAAGAATGTATAATAACCAGGGGAAAAGTAGATACCGCCTATAGGAAAATAAAAGAGATATTTGCGGACAATCGCCTCGGTTTCAAAGTGGTAGACTGCCAAACTACAAATCCAAAGATCGTAGGTTCGATCTCCGCCAGGTCCGCCAGGTTACTTTCCACTTCTTTCTACTCTGGCAGTATTTCTCATGTGAAAAATACCGGGTAGCACCATGGTTCGGAACCCACGTTAAACTGTAGGTCCTCCTATAAATGGCTGGGTAAGTCAGTTCGAAGGTCAGACGAATTCAACGGCATATCACCTCCAAACGGGACCATGCCTAGTAAAGCACTGTGCTGTTCAAACCAATCTTCGGATTGTTGACTGCATTACCATTTTTTATTTGGAGACAAGGAAAGCATCTGTATAAATATCAAGAACGCAGACGGAAAGCAGTACTAAGAAAAGAGGGTAAAGCTCAAATGAGGAAGGAATATATAGAGGGCCTGTACATAGGAAATAAACTTCAAGGTGGTATTCTAGGAAAACGTAGTGGAGGAAGAGGAGAGCCGGCCGCGGTGGCCGAGGTGACTGAGGCGCTCCAGTCACGGTCAGCACGGTCACTACGGTCGGGGGTTCGAATCCCCCCTCGGGCATGGATATTTGTGCCGTCCTAGTTCGTAAGTAGTTCATAAGTAGTTTGTAAGTTTAGGGACTGATGACCCCGTAGTTAAGTCCCATAAGCTTAACAAACATTTGAACATTTTTAGGAAGAGGAGATACGATACTGAGAGAAGAATTTGACGGAACGCTGAAAGATTTAAGTCGAAACAAAGCCCCTGAAATAAATGGTATTCCGTCTGAACTGCTGATATCGTTAGGAGAGCCAGTCATGAAGAAATTGTTTCACTTGGTATGCAAGATGTATGAGACATGGAAAATACTCTCCGACTTCAAGAAGAATATAGTAATCCCAATGTCAAAGAAAGCAAGTGCAGATAAATGTGAAAATTACAGAACTATCCGTTTAATAAGACATAGTTGCAAAATATTAACACTAATAAATTACAGACAAATGGAAAAACTGGTGGTATCCATCCTAGGGGAAGATCAGTTTAGATTTATGAGAAATGTAGGAACACGGAAGGTAATACTCACATTACACTTATCTAAGAAGATAGGCTGAGCAAAGGTAAACCAAAGTTTTTAGCATTTGTTGATTTGTAGAAAACTATTGAGAATGTCGACTGGAATAAACTCTGCCAATTTCTGAAGATAACAGGGATAAAATATAGGGAACGAAGAGTTATAGTCGACTTATAGAAAAACCATACAGGGGTAATTAGAGTCGAAGGGCATGAAAGGGGCTTAGAGGTTGGGATGTGTGTAAAACAGGGTTGTAGCCTTTCCGCAATGTTGTTCAAACTGTACACTGAGCAAGGTTTGAAAGAATGCAAGAAGAAACAGAGAGAATTAATGTTCACGGAGAAGAAATATAAACTTTGCCGATGACATAGTAACTCTGTTAGAGACGGCAAAGGATCTGGAAGAGCAATTGTATGGAATTGACAGTGTCTTGAAAAGAGGTTATAAAATGATTATCAGCAAGAGTAAAACAAGGATAATGGAATTTAGTGTCAGAAAATCAAGCTATGCTAAAGGAATAGCATTAGATAATGAGACAATAAAAGTAGTAGATGAGTTTTGTTATTTGGGTAGCAACAAAACTTGCGATGGCGGGAGTAAAGAAGATATGAGAATAAATGCGTTTCTGAAGAAGCGAAATTTGTTGACATGCAACATTAATTTAAATGTTAGGAAGTCTTTTCTGAACGCATTTGTCTGGAGTGTAGCAATGTCTGGAAGTGAAAAGACTGTAAGGACTTCAGATAAAAAGATGATAGAAGCTTATGAAATGTGGTGTTACAGACGAATGATGAAAATTGAATGAGTAAATCACGTAACTAATGAGGAGGTGCTAAACAGAATTGGAGAGAAAAGGAGTTTCTAGCATATCCTGACTAAGAGAAGGTATAGGTTAGTGGAAACACATTCTGAGGCATCAAGGAATCGGTAACTTAGCATTATAGGGAAGTGTGTGTCGTAAAAATCTTTGAGAGAGACCAATGGACGATTACAGTAAGCAGATTCAGAAGGCTGTGGGTTGCCAAACTCATTCTCAGTTGAAGAGAGTAGCGTGGAGAACTGCATGAAACCAGTCTGTGGACTGAAACGTACAACATATACAAAGAGTATGCTTAAACAGCATTAGAAAATAATTCTTTATTTTACACAATTGCATTCAATTTGGTATAATCAACGTTTTCGCGTGACCTACTAGACAGTATTGACAGTGTTATATCTTATACGTTTTTCGATTGCAGTTATGATATTGGGTCGTTCTCAAGTGGCAGTGTCCTATGAAAACCTTTGTCATGAAATAGTACAATTCGAGAGTACAATTGCGGAATCATTCCTTAGCTTATCACTACTTTACACTACTGAACCATTTAAATTATTTTCTTTATATTGGCAACTGTTCCTTTCAACATCCTACCACATGATAGTGTCCAAACCTAGAAACTGCAGTGAATAACATAATCAAAGGAGAGAAATAAGTTCTTTAAAAAGTCTTCATTTTACTCCAGTGGTTTATAGCTGGCGAAAGCCAGAAAATGTTTTACTACCGCCACACCTGTCGCGCTCATGAATATTAACTAGAGGGCGAGGGGATGAAATACCGCTACGTTCCTGGCAAAAATTATAGCTTGGTCTACCATTACAGCACGTACAATGGCGTAGATATTAGGTACCTTTAACAACACAACAACACCTTTCACCACGTATGATGATTATACATACAAATGAAGTATCTCCCAATATATTCACTCTTAAATACACTGTCTATAGGTTTTGGAGAGGCCAAGAGAGCGTGTCTCCGTGGTCTTGTGGAAAGGACATTCAAGTGGAGTAACGACGGGAAACTTCAGATTTCGAAATGCCAGGATTTCAACACATTAAGCTTCCATTGTCTATGTAAGCCACTTCATAAGAATCAAGAAGTCATGGATTCTTTCCACGATTTTTCCCTACGGTAAAGTCATCCTGAATTCTGCTCTCTGAACTTCAGCCGCGGTGGAGTGGGCTGCGGAGCACGTCGCTGCTTACCGTCGGAGGTTCGTGTCCTCCCTCGGGCATGATTGTATTTGTTGTCTTTAGCATAAGTTGGTTTAAGTTGTTTGTAAGCCTAGGGACTGCTGACCAGAGTAGTTAATTCTCCGAGATTTACAAACATCATTATATAAATTTGAAATAAAAGTTCAGAACCTTCTGAAAAATATTAAATTATTGTCACATTTACTGTATTAGTCTCGTGGTTTATTAAGTACATTGTACAGCTTGCATCAACATTTCTTGCCTGTGGTTTTCTCACTGAGGATAAACCGATTCCACCTTTTACATTGCACAACTAAGAACTGTGTTGGCCACTACGGTCGGGGGTTCGAATCCTCCCTTGGGTTTGTAAGTTTAGGGACTGATGACCCCGTAGTTAAGTCCCATAAGCTATAGAAACATTTGAACATTTAGAACTGTGTGAGACCGAATACGCATTCTCCGATATGCGCAATATCCTACTGCTGTACATCTCAACTAAGTTTTTCACTAGTCTATACCGTGCGGCTGTTACAAAATCTTGAATTATCAAACCTATAAATTGTCAGAACTCTCATATTACCCATACAAATGGCTAAAATAATAGCATAAGTTAATTATATGTATTTCCAAAAAATATTCAAATGTTTGTAATTCTAAGGGACTTAACTGCTCCTGTTATCAGTCCCGTAGGCTTACAAAGTATTTAAACTAACTTCTGCTAAGGACAACACAAACATACCCATGCCCGAGGGACGCCTCGAACCTCCGACGGAGAGCAACAGCGCGCTACTCAGCAAGACGCCTTAGATCGTTCGGCCAGTCCACCGCGGCTGAGTGTTTTACTTAGATGTTTTCGGCAGACGACGCTAGTTCGAGCAAAATAGTCGTCCCTACTTTATGATCTCCATTGTCGTGTAGTGGAAAGTTTCCTAAAGTCAGTACTGTCCACTTTGAAAGAGAAATATGTTATATAGGTCTTACATTTACCTCCGGCTAGCAAGGAGTGACGGTTGCCCGGAAGTTTGCGTTTACGTTGGGAAGTAGGCCGTCAGGGGTTCTGATTGGCCGCCAGAACAAACAGTTTGGTCCTCGCCACAGTCGCACTGAATACCTTACCGATAAGTGTAGCCCTAACGTTTTATATGTCAACTGCAGAGCCTAGTATGTTTATGGACTTCCACATTGTCTATTCAAAATAGTAATGGTAGTAGAGAAAATCTCCTCCACGTCTGTTACTGAAGGTTCGTATCCATGGACTGTTTTTTTTTTTTTTTTTTTTTTTTTTTTTTTTTTTTTTTTTTTTTTTCCAGTTATTCCTCCTCGAACAAGAGACAATCACATTCCTGCGACATGATAGATTGGAATGAAACAAGCTGCTTGTTACGCTCTGCTAGTGTCGTTAAATGCACTTTAGCACGTTGACAATAGAAGTAAACAGGACGTGTAATCTCTGCCGTAAAATACTTACCATAATCACTAAACTCCGTAAAATCATCTTCATGTTTTCCAGTGTACTACGTTGCCCTAACGTTGTCGCTTCCTATTAATCTTATAATTTAAATGGAACTACTGGCATATTATTGATAAATTGCAATGTCACAGGAAATTGGTGGTAGCCGAGAAAAAACAGTTGCATGATAATTTTACGATTTTGAAGTTGTAAGCAATATTACTCTTTCGAAAATACTACCGCGTCTTCTAGGACGTCAAGTTACGAATAATTCGGCCGCTCCATTAGGAGGTTCGAGTTCCATCTCCGACTTGGTTGTGCATGTAGTCCATATCATTAGTTAGGATAAGTAGTTCGTAGGTATAGAGACCGATGATTCTGGCAGTTTGGTCCTTAGGATTACAAACATTTGTTTTGCAACGTAAAAAATACTCTAATACTGTTACTGTTTTCCAATGTGGTACATTTTTTATTTTACGCACAAAAGAAAACGGATCTCACTAGTTACGGTTAGTTTCAAATCCAATACAATGTCCAATTAACTGTAGTCTGTAAGGTGAAAGTCTATTTCATTTTATGAAGGGGTAAATAAAGTTTTTACAAGTATTTAGTGAGGCTATTGGCAACATTTGTCTTCCCCTTATAATCATGTTTAACCAGTAAATCACAAAGAAGTGATTATAAATAACCAAGTTACGATCATTGTATTGATATTTTATTGTAAGTCGCAGAAAGAACACCATTACAGTGTTGTCCTAAGTAGGGAAATGTTATTTTTTTCAGTTTGGTATAATTGTCAGAACTGTATTCACCACGATTTGTGTCGATGAATTTTTCGGTTTCCAGATAACACTTCTTTTGGTGTTCAGCGCTGCGCACCCACTACGATTTTGATAAATTTTCAAATGTTTGTAAATCTATCGGACCAAACTGCGTGGTCATCAGTCCATAGCTTACAAACTACTTAAACCTAGGTAAACTAACCTAAGGACAAACACACACACCCATGCCCCAGGGAGGACTCGAACCTCCACGGCGAGCAACCGCGCGCTCCGCAGCAAGACGATTAGACCGCTCGGCTACTCCACCGCGGCTATTTTGATAAATTTCTACATACTAAGAACTGTTTATATTTCTACCGTGCGTACTAAATTATCAATCTGGGAGACTGGGGATGTCTGTATCGTGTCCTGAGTAATAACATGCAGCTGAAATGTTCAAATATTCTTCAAATGGCCCACATGGCTCAAAATGTTTCATATTCTTGTACATCTAAGGGACTTAACTGCTGTGGTTATCAGTCTCTAGGATTACATACTGCTTACACTAACTTAAACTGAATTATGCTAGGGATACACACCCATGCCCGAGGGAGGACACGAACCTCCGACGGCGAGAAACGGCCCACTCCACAGCAAGGCGCCTTAGAGAGCTCGGCCACTACACCGCGGTTGCACATGGCTCTAACAGCTATCGGAAAAAATATTGGAGTTTAATGACCCTTCGACATTGTGGTCATTAGGGATGGAGCCAACGCTCGGATTAATTTTTTCCAAAGATAAGGAGAGAAATCGGCTGTCCCCTTTGAAAGGAACCATCGTGGATTTCACCTGTTACTTAAGAAAATCACGGATGACCGGAGGAGGATTTGAACCGGCACGTTTCTTAATGCGAGTCCGGTGTTAGCACAGCGCCACCTCACTCGGTTACATTCGGAAAGATGAACAGCTGACGTGACAGTTCACCCTATCGGAAACCAGTGTAGTCCGACGTAAAACTATGGAAGTACATTCAGGTAATATAATCGGCGATGGAAAAACTGTGCCTCAAACTCTGTAAGCGCTTTTCGATATCGGTATCTTCTAAAACTGAATTACATAAAAATGAAGAAAACTTAAGTTTTCCGATCTCAACGAGAATGTCAACCAAGTTGACGATGATAGATTCTATCCAAGTACCGTCAATATTTAATTTCATTAAAAAATTTTACGACGTAAAGGACTTAGTGGCTAGTTCTTTCAGATATAGATCTAGCGAAAACATCTGCACGACACGTCTAAAACAAGAGAAGGTCGTTACTTATAGATACGAAGTAATTATATTTATGGAAGCATGCATTCAATTGTATTTTTTTTTTTTTTTTTTTTTTTTTTTTTGTATTTCTTCAGTTGATGTTTAATTATAAATCAGGAGGCAAAAAGATTAATTAGATTCTTACACTGGATATCTGATACCTAAAACCCAGAGAAATTTTGGAATCCATATATCAGTGACCGTTTTAAAGAAATTGTGCGCAATTTCACTGTTATCAATTGCTTTTCAGTTCATTATCCATAGTTTCGTGTATTACCTATTTCAGAGTGCAACATAAAATTTTTAACATGTGAGATATATAGAATATTAAACAGTCTAACAGCGTAATGTTTATTTTAAAATAACCGGTTTCGGAATAAATGCTCAGTTTATTTTGACGGGACGTCGCTCCTCATGACTACCATCAACAGCCAAATGTTGTCTCATATCTGAAGATGGTAATAGATTTTTTTTTCCAAAACCCTTCATTTTAAAATAGATATTGCGATCTTAGACTGTTTAATTAATTTATCTTGTTTTTAAAGATCTCTAAACTCCCGCAACAATGTTTTCTAAAATTATGTGAGACATGACAGAAACAAAAGTCGTCCGCAGGGTACCTTGGAAAAATCAAATGGTTGACATGTCCTTTAAAATATTATACGGAATTGGTGCCACATTTCGGAAAAATCTTACTACATTGTCATGAATAGCGACGCAGAAAAGGAATCTGATTTTTCTTTTCTCACTTCCCGAAACTTCGTAATTTCTCATTTTGTTTGTGGTTATTCAAACCAGTAATTAGAGTTTAAGTTACCAGTTAAAAAAATGAAAGTATTTACATTCAGCTTAATTTCAATCTTGTGTGTTCCAAAAGACCTGTTAGAAATAATTTGTTCAGCTAATTTATATGAAACATTTTAACAAAGTTTATTGTTTCAATTTATATTTCTGCTTACAAATACTATTGTAATTTGTTTACCTTGATATGTCACATATGTTGCCGATGTTCAATAATTTTTCGCTCCATTGCCAATGGAACAATTCTTCTCATTTTACTTTCAAACCTTTAAAACTTGTCGTCTTTTAAAATGAACTGAGATACTCCATGTACAACAGGTTAAGATCTTTACACCCAAACTGTCACAGCCACATGTTTATATCTCTGTAGCCTGTACGTGACGTTATTGTATCAGACAAAACAGGTTGTCAATTAATAAACATTGTGAAATGTGTCTACAATTAGATACTGCGACCAGTGACAAGTATGGTATAAAAATGTTTATTTATGTAAACCATGACCTGTTTCGGATTTTCTTACAAATGCATCTTCAGATAGTTGACATGATTTCCGTCTCTAGCTTCTTCGATTAAATAAATAAAAAAAATAAACCACTCATGTGGATGGTCGCTGTTTTTCATTATAGTCGTTATAATACTATAGTCATGTTTCCCACAAAGTTTTTGACAAAATAGCGCTTGTAGAATATTAAACTTCTTTCTTGTGTGAATGACAACAAATATTCTACCAAGAACCGATGGAACAGTAAAGTAATCCAATCTGGATTGTCTTTAGGAATTTTTCAAAATTTCTTGGATGCTACGAATATTTGTTTAATGGTTTTTCTAAGTAATGATGTTTTGCCTGTCTTCGGACGTATGCTAATCTTTCCACCTGTAAGAACCAGCCATAGCACTAATCTTCCTCGAATACTCGTAATCTGCCCTTTTGTCGTTTCCCTTCTACAGCTCATTGAAGCACCAAATTAATCATTGCTAGTTAGCATTGTAAACGTCCCATGTAGATATTCCTTCTTTTTAAAAGCGACCTCCAGACAGACCTCTGATTTGTGTGCGTGTGTTTACTTATCATCTGTCAACACATTTTTTTAATCTTTTGTAACAGTCCCACACTGGTCTAGTTCAATATTCTCAGGGTTTCTTTGTGCCACATTCAGTAGTGCACAATAGTGTGCATCACGAGCAAGTAATCAAGAACTTCCTTCTGAGTTGTATAGGGTGTCCTAGAAGATCAATCACAAATTTTGGAAATAACTTACTTTCGAAGAAAACCAGAAAACAGTCCGGCAATCATAGGTTCTGAAATACATTCCTTAAGGGCTACGAGATCTTTCCCACCTTCAATGTAGAGCACATCTCGTATACTGCTAGCTGCTTGCTGCCACAGCAGAACAGCCGTGTGAGCTAAGGTGCCCAGCTGCGGTACGCGCGGGCCGTTCGCCGTCTGGGGTTCGAGTCCTCCCTCGGACATGGGTGTTTGTGTTGTTCCAAGCATATTGTAAGTAGTTTGTAAGCCTAGGTAATGATGCCGGACGTATTTAAGTCCCTTAGATATACATATACAAACATTTGGCTTCTTGCACCCTTTATTTTTTATTTATTTTGTGTGTGTGTGTGTGTGTGTGTGTGTGTGTGTGTGTGTGTGTGTGTGTGAAGCGATTATACGTTCGAGAACAAGAATAATATATTTAGGTAACATGATGATCCGTGGCGGATCGCGTCTGTTTTTGTGTCGATATTTGCTGCCGTCTCTGTCCGTTTTGGCTCTATTTTGTATGTGTTGTCGTTTAAAATGGATCTTTGTTGACGCACATACACAGCTGAGATGATACATCTTTGGTAAAAGGGTATACTTCAGCTGTTTATTAAACAGCTCAAGCGGACCTTTTTAAAAAATATTTAAGATGATTTCGAGATGTTTACTTTGGTGTATGTAGATCTGAAGTGTCTGAAGGAGTCCAGTTTTCTGGCCTTCGATTGGATGTGCAGAATGGTGAGATTTTTGATGCTGGTATGATATTTTGTTTCATATAGATGATTGGCTACTGCTGATTTATGGTATTTTTTAGTTTTTTAGGGCTTCCATATATTCCTTGAAACAGATTGCAAATGATCTGCTAGCCTCGGCAACTGAAGTACTTTAGTTGCATGATGAAAATACACAAGATCACGAGAACAATGCTCCATTTTGCTTCAATATGTATATATTTTGTTACTTTGATGCTTTACTTAATGATAACTTGGATCTTTATGTATATGCAAGCATATAACGAAAAAAAAAAATTACAGTTTGGTCATTGACATATACCAAATAATTGGACTATTTGTACACTTCATGATTTCCTAAAAGCCGAAATCCGGATTGTGGAAATAAAAATACCTTACAGTCAAATAGCGGTCCAATCTTTTAGTCATACCTCTGTTTATTTAATTTTCAAATGTTCAAATGTTTGTAAATCTATCGGACCAAACTGCGTGGTCATCATTCCGTAGCTTACAAACTACTTAAACTAAGACAAACTAACCTAAGGACAACACACACACACACACACACACACACACACACACACATGAATCAGGGACGACTCGAACCTCCGACGGCGAGCAACCGCGCACTCCGCAGCGAGGCGCGTTAGACCTCTCGGCTATTCCAACGCGGCGTTTATTTGATATTTACATGTAGATGTAGATCTCCTGTACCTAAGGGATAAGGCAGGATTTCCCGTTAAGGTTCTTCGCTTGTTTTGTGTCCCAGCCTCGTCGCCGCTTTTGTGTCTCGTTTCCGTCGTAGGTGTCGGTGGCCGAATGGAATGAGACCGACACACGAATAAAGATAGCACGCTGGTGCAGGTACGGAGGGGAGCAGCCAGAAACTAGAAACACTAGAGTAAATTAGAACGAGATATATATATAGCACAGAATTTATACAATACTTAACTTTTACAAAGTTCAGTACGGCAGAATGCTGATACATAGTTGAGGCCTGCCTAGTGCCTAAGTCTTCACTGGTGTCTATCTGATTCCGAAGTGTTGACTGTTTCCTATCTCAGTCCCAAGTGAACGATGTTGTTCAGTGGTGGCCACGAGCGGAGTTGTAACAGAGGGCGCTCGTGGCTGACGTCGTAAGAACGCCGCGCCGTGCGTACATGGCGGCGCGCGGCGAAAGTAGGTGGCGCGCACTTTGGACTTGTGCGACACCACAGCTTGGGTGCTATTCCGCCGTTGGAGAGCCTTGGCAATTTATTTATATTCATGAGACAACATTTATGTAGTGGAGGGGGCGTGCTTTCACACAATCGTTGTTATAGTTGTGGCCTAACGGTCAGTAAGCAGGAGGACCCGGGTTCAAATCCCGGCCAAGACATAAATCTTAATTAAAATTCTCTACTTCAGTTACATTGCTTCCACAAGATGGACTTCTTCTTACTGACGAGCGTCTACGTTATCTGTCCAATCCTATCTGACAGATACAAGCGACGCATCAACTAACTTACCTGTTGGCCTGATCTGTCCAGTTGATGTGAGGAATTTTCCCCTGCGCTGGTGTACGTACAGAGGTTTCCGGCGGCTGGTCCCCGGCTGTTTAGAGGCTGTGATGGGGCGGGGCCACGCCACAGCAGCCGCGCCGCCCGAGACAGACTGCGGCACATCAGGCGATGCCCAGGCACGCCAGCCAAGCCTCTGTCCGAGGAGCGCTGAGAAAAGCCCAGAAAAGCACAGGCTGCCTGTCGCTGCTGCTGATAACACAGCAGCACACTGGACACGCTCATCTACTCAAACACTCCAACGGCTTCTCTGATTCCGATGAAGGGTCCACGTGTTGTATTTGCTAAATGTTCAATGAGTAACGCTTATAATTAAAGGCAATAGGTGACATCCTGCATCCTACTACTGTCATTAAATGACGACACCCTCCTGTACACCACAACATCATCAGCAAACAGCCACAGATTGCAAATCACTGTTACTGTGAAATAATTTGTGTAGGTAGAAAATAATAGCGGTCCTATAACACATCCCTGTTATTCCATTTGGCCAGTATTGTGTCTCTCAAGAATTAAATGGCTGCGACTTGGTTTTACAAACCTATGCAAAGGCCTCCAGGGCGAAGTTTCGGGCACTATTCCAACTACCACTCTGCACTAACAAAAAAAGGCAAGTTGGCGCAACAGACTACTACTCGACTAATCATAGCGGATGACTTATGCTTGATTCCTCATCTTTGCTGAGACTCGTTGCCATTTTTGACTCCGTCCACGTACACATTACTCATAAATAAAGTGAATAACTGAAAAAGTTCAAATGTTTGTAATCCTATGGGACTCAACGACGTAGTTCATTAGTCTCAAGACTAACAAACTACTAAAACTATATTAAACTAAAGACGACAAATACACCCACGTCTAAGGGAAGACTCGAACCTCCGACGGCGAACGGCCGCGCGCACCGCACCGCAACAAGGCACTTTGGAGAGCTCGGCTATTACGCCGTGGCATTATTAAATTAGTGGCAAGGATTTCAAGTAGGACGGGTGTACATTAATGATGGGCTACAACATCCCATTAGCGAAAAAAATCGCACTGACGTGTTTTACGGCCCTCTTCTATGATGTTTTCAACCATTTCGGACAAAAATAATAAAAGTGTAATTAATAAAAAAATGGGCGTTATGATCATGATTTTACTATCGTGATAATATCCATGCACCCAAAAGGTAATATTCTTTCTGACCGTATTTTAACAAACAGCCAAAATTGTTTTATATTTAACTTTAGCTTTGACAAACCAACTCTTTCTTCTTACCTTTTTCCTATTTAAACTATCATTTTCATTCTATTTTTACGTTAAAACATGATGATACCCTGGTTTCTGATAACACTCGTCATCGACGAAATGTTTTCGAGCCACTCAGATTTTGGGTACCTCTTCCATAAGCTCCTACCCTCGTTAGCAGCCTATAGTGCGGTACCGTGTAAAACGCCTTTCGCGGTGGAGTAGCCGAGCGGTCTAAGGCGCCTCGCTGCGGAGCGCGCGGTTGCTCGCCGTCGGAGGTTCGAGTCCTCCCTGAGCCATGAGTGTGGGTGTTGTCCTTAGGTTTGTTTACCTTAGTTTAAGAGTTTGTAAGCTACGGACTGATGACGCAGTCCGTACTTTGGTCTGATAGATTTGCAAACATTTGAACAGAAAGGTGAACAGGGGGAGGGGGGGCTTAACAGCTTTGACATAATTGTAAAACGAACATAGCTGTTTATTTTTTATAGCAGTCACCCAATATCAATAAGAATTACAGTAATGACAACAAATTCTTATTTTACAATTTTGAATTTTTGTGTTACGACATTTTAAGCTTTTAACTAAATTCTGCTAACGCTTGATAATGGTAAACTAACCGAAACCGGTAGCATTGAGTTAAGTAATAAACAGCTATAGTCAACATGTCGTTTGGCAAAGATTTCAACATTGTGAAATAGAGAAATATGCAGTCTGCCTGTTACTTACTTACTTTCCGTGTCCGGAACTAGACTTCAAACTTCCAAAAATTAGCAGCTTATATGTCTTTGTCGTTAGCCTCCCATAAGTCTTCCATTGTAGAGGACTGGTTTAAATAATGACAGATAAGCAGGTGTTGAGGATCCTCTACAGAACCACACAGACAAGAGTGATCTCATTGGATTTTAGGAAGCCCCATAGCTGCAAGTTTGTCTTGCACTTTGGCACTTCTACCGTCATACGGTTCAGGAAGCTCCACCAGGTGCCAGTTATTCTTTTGCTGCTTTATGGGGGCTTCTCAAATCGATTTCCCACCTTGCCTGTTGCCCTTCATCCATAGTACGCAAGATTTTATGAGAGATAAGAGCAAGCTGGGTTTCGCACGATCGATGCTTCCTAAAGCCGTGAAGATGTATCGACAAAAACCTTGCCCTCTAAAATAAATGAATTATATCAGAGCTGAGAATACGTTCAAGACTTATACAGCAAAGTCGCTTGGAACTTTGCGTTGAATCAAAGATTCTCGATAAATACAATTTACGTAAGTCGCCAAAAGCACTGAGTACTCTTTGTTAAACCGGAGTAGAACCTCATGTGAATTAGGTGACTTTTGTTTTTCCAAGTCTCTCAGCTGCTTTTCTACACCAGCTATGCCTATTATTATGTGCTCCGTTTGCGAGTTAGTGCGACCATCAAATAAAGGTATATTTGCATGATCCTGCTGCTTGAATGATTTCTTAAATGTTAAATTTCAAACTTCGGCTTTCATTTTGCTATTATCATCCCAAAATTATTAACGATTGACTGGATAGACACCTTTGATCCGCTTACCGATCTTACACGGGACCAGACTTTTTTCGGGTTCTCGGTAGGATCTTTTGCTAAGGTATGAAAGTGGTAGATATTGAACGTCTCGCGCATTGCTGTTGTTATAAACAGGAGAATGTGTTCTACCTTTGGTCCGTTTTGATTTGCTTGACCTTTTTTGAACTGAGAGTGTAAGTGTCTTTGCTTTCTAAGTAATTTTCGAATATTACTATTAAATCACAGTGGGCCTTTGCCATCGTTATTTCACTCTGTCAGCACATATGTCTCCAGTGCTTTGTTTACATTGTATTTAAATTTTGCCCATAATTCCTCTACGTGCACCGTACCGGAACTAAGCGATGTCCATTCATTCCTTAAGTGGTACGCTAACAGTTTCTTTACTCTTTATAGCAGAAACATATCCCAGGCTTCTTCACTTATTTATTAATTTTAGTAGCCATTGTCGTTATGACGACATCATGATCCCTAATCCTTGTCTCTGCAGTGACATCATTCACAAGGTATGGACTGTTTGTAGCTATAATGTCCAAAATATTTCCATCGCCTGTGGCTGACGATTTAGCTGCTCAAAGCAGAGTTCGGAAAACGTATTCTACAATAGTTCTTAAGACTGCTTATCTGTCCCCCCTGTAGTGACAGCAAAGTATTCCCAGTATATTCTCGGCAGGGTGAATCATGGTTCGGGTTCGAGAAAAGGTACCGTTAGATAATAATCTTGCGCAACTACAGCCAAATTTATTTAATGATACAAACAGATCAAAAATGAGAAAAAAAGGAACACAACCGCTGCCCTTCACTATTAAGTACGACATATAAGTGCTATTAGTATTTTTATTAAAATAGCACTCAGTACCCACGAATCATTGCACATTTGCCATTACCTCTAATATGAATCTGAATGGTCTGCATAAGATTCCCACATTTTCAGCGTTTAAGCGTGACTTGTTGGTGTAAAAAGCGAACGGGTATTCATTGTGTCCTGCCTCTATCCCCTATATTCTCGCGAAGTCGAAACTCCTCTGAAACAAATTTTCTACAATTGAACAATGATACTGGTCGTGAAACATAAATTATTTACTTCTTTCCCAGATATGGTTTCATGTCAAACAGATGATTATTCATATTGGATATGTGATTAAATCAAGATTCTGCTTTATCAGAAAAGTATGATTTGTTTTTACATTATCCTCAGTCACATTTGCTACTTGAAAGTAGTGCACATTTTTATTTGAAAACTTTTGTAATTCACAGCCAAAGTTACATTTCTTCCACTTGATTCACAATTACAAATATTTAGTGCTTCTTTGGATTCAATCTCAGAACTGAAAAAGCATCTTTACAAGTGGCTCGGCCAACGAGGAGTTCGATATATGAAATTGTATTTTATAAACAAAACTGGTGTGATTCGGTGTTGCATAAAATAATATTTAAATGATAAAACTGAGAGAAATGTACTGAAAGCTGTAAAACAGTAATTAGTTTGCTGTCAGAATTCGCGTAATACGTCATTTTCAGCGATAGAGATGAATCATTCATAACCAATTTTCCAAAATATTTAAGGAATCTTAATTCTAAACATTTAATGTTGATTAACTCTCGAGAAGAGTCGTACTCCATTTGGCCAGCATTGTGCCACTCACGAATTAAATGGCTGTAACTTAGTTTTACAAATGTAAGCATAGGCCTCCAAGGTAATTGACAGTACCCATAAAATTCTGCAGGTTATGTCAACG
The DNA here is from genome assembly GCA_026315105.1 of Locusta migratoria. Lineage (NCBI taxonomy): Eukaryota > Metazoa > Arthropoda > Insecta > Orthoptera > Acrididae > Locusta > Locusta migratoria. Next base: position 709,796,594 of record CM048745.1, on the reverse strand, counting down.
TATTGCCAATTTACAAAATCACTCCAAAGTTTCGGGCCCTATTCAAATGTTCAAATGTTTGTATAACGTATGGGCCTTAGCTCCGGAGTCATCAGTCCCTAAACTTACAAACTACTTATGAACTAGCTAATACAATGGACGGCACAAATATCCATGCCCTAGGGGGGATTCGAACCCCCGACCGTAGTGGCCGTGACGACCGTGACTGACGCGCCTCAGTCCCCTCGGCCACCGCGGCCGGCAGGCACTATTCTAATTGCACTAATAACAAAAAGGACCAATAAACGACACCATCATCAGCTTCCTAAAACCTTTCTTTCACTTTGTTATATAAGAAACAAGCTTTCTTTTATTTTTTTTAAGTCCGAAAACATGCCCCAGGCAAGTTGTGGCGAAACAGACTACTACTCGACTAATCAGAGGGAATGACTTATGCATGATTGCTCTTCTTTGCTACTGCTCGTTGATATTTTTGACCCCGTACACGTGCACATTACTCAAAAAGAATACATCTACATCTACATGGGATACTCTGCAAATCACATTTAAGTGCCTGGCAGAGGGTTCATCGAACCACAATTATATTATTTATCTCCCATTCCATTCTCGAATAGAGCGTGGGAAGAATGAACACTTGAATCTCTCTGTTCGAGCTCTGATTTCTCGTATTTTATTCTGATGATCATTTCTACCTATGTAAGTGGGAGTCAACAATATATTTTCGCATTCGGAGGAGAATGTTGGCGATTGGAGTTTCGCAAGTAGCCCACGCCGCAGCGATAAGCGCCGTTGTTGTAATAATTCCCATCTAAGATCCCGTATCATTTACGTAACGCTGTCTCCCCTGTATCGTGACAATACGAAACGAGCTGCCCTTCTTTGGACTCTTTCGATGTCCTACGTCAAACCCACCTGATAAGCATCCCACACTGGGCTGCAATACTCCAAAAATGGACGGACAAGCGTAGTGTATGCAGTTTCTTTTGTAGTTCTGTTGCATGTTTTAAGGGTTCTGCCAATAAAACGCAGTCTCTGGTGCGCCTTTCCCACGATATTATCTACGTATTCTTTCCAATTTAAGTCTAAAATATGTTTAAATGTTTGTATAGTCTATGGCACTTAACTACGGGGTCATCAGTCCCTAAACTTACAAACTACTTATGAACTAGCTACTACTAAGGACGGCACAAATATCCATGCCCGAGGGGGGATTCGGACCCCGACCGTAGTGGCCGTGCAGACCGTGACTGGAGCGCCTCATTCTCCTCGGCCACGGCGCCCGGCCAATTTAAGTCTGAAGTAATAGTAATTCCTAGGTATATAGTGGAGTTTACGGCCTTCACATATGATTGATTTATCTTGTAAACAAAGTTTAACGGATTTCTTTTCGTACTCATGTGGATGACAACACACTTCTCATTATTTAGAGTTAATTGCCAATTTTTACACCATACTGATATCTTATTCAGTTCGTTCTGCAGTTGGTTTTGATCTTCAGATGATTTTACTAGACGGTAAATGATGGCGTCATCTGCAAATAACCTAAGAGAGCTACTTAGATTTTCCCCTAAATCGTATATGTAAATAAGGAAAAGCAGAGGGCCAATAACACTACCCTGTGTTACGGACTATATCACCTCTGTTTTAGTCGATGCCTTACCATCGATTACTACGAACTGTGTCCTCTCTGACAAGAAAACCCCTATCCAATCCAAAATTTGGGGCGGTATAGCATAAAGCCGATTGTGAGATACGATGTCTACATCTACATCTACATCTACATCTACATACATACTCCGCAATTCACCGTAAGGTGCGTGGCGGAGGGTACACTGTACCACTACTAGGCATTTCCTTTCCTATTCCACTCCCAAATTGAACGAGGAAAAAAAGAATGCCTATATGCTTCCGTACGAGCCCTAATTTCTCTTATCTTGTCTTTGTGATCTTTACGCGAAATGTAAGTAGGCGGCAGCAAGATCGTACTACACTCAGCTTCAAATTCCGGCCCTCTAAATTTACTTAACAGAAATTCACGAAAAGAACGTCGTCTTTCTTCCAGCGATCCCCAATTGAGTTGCCGGAGCATTTCCGTGACACTCGCGCATTGGTCGAACCTACCGGTAACAAATCTAGCTGCTCGCCCCAAAAGCTTTCTGGAAATCAAGAAATACGGAATCGATTTGCGAACCTTTGTCGATAGCACCCATCACTCCGTGTGAATAAAGAGCTAGTTGTGATTCGCATGAACGATATTTTCTAAATCCGTGTTCACCTTGGGCCAATTGATCGTTCTGTTCGAGATAATTCATAATATTTGAATACAGGATATGTTCCAAAACCCTGCTGCAAATTGGCGTCGGTGAAATAGGCCCGTAGTTTTGTGGGTTACTCCTACTGCCTTTTTTGAATATAGGTGTGACCTGGGCAACTTTCGAATCTTTTGGTACAGATCTTTCTATGGGAGAGCGGTTGTATATGACTGTTAAGTAAGGAGCTAATCGCTTCGCCATAATCAGATAAAAATCTAATGGGTATACAATCCGGACGAGAAGACTTGTTTTTGTTAAGTGACTATAGTTGCTGCACTACTCCGATGATACCTACTTCTACGTTACTCATTACGGCATCTGTTCGTAATTCGAAATCTGGAATATTGGTTTCGTCTTCTTTGGTGAATGAGTTTCTAAAAGTTATGTTTAGTAACTCTGCTTTAGTAGCGCTGTCATCGGCAGGATCGCCATTACTAACACGTAGTGAAGGTATTGTTTGTGATTTGACCCGAGTATATTTAACATATGACCAAAATCTCTTTGGGTTTTCAGTCAAATTTCGAGAAAGAGTTTCGTTGTGATAAATATTGTAGGCATCTCGCATTGAAATCCTCGCTAAATTTCGAGCTTCTGAGTACGATTGCTAGTCCTGGGGATTTTGTGATCGTTTAAATTTGGTATGCTTTCTCCTTTGCTTTGCAAAAGTGTCCTGACCTGTTTTGTGTACCAAGGGTTATCGCCTCCTTCTATTATTAATTTATTTGGTATAAAACTGTCAGTTGCTGTCGATACCACTTCTTTGAATTTGAGCCACAGCTGGTCTACACCTACGTTTAGTGTTAGAAACTAGTGGAAGCTGTCTTTCAAGAAGCAATGTATTTTATTTCTGAAACTTCCTGGCAGATTAAAATTGTGTGCCGGAACCGGGACTCCAACCTGGGACCTTTACCTTTCGCGGGCAAGCGCACTACCGACTGTGCTCTCCCGACACGACTCACGATGCCGCCTCACAACTTTACATCTGCCAGTACCTCGCCTCCTACTTTCCAAACCTCACAGAAGCTCTCCTGCAAACACGCAAGAAAGAAAGGATATGGAGGAGACACGGCTTAGCCACAGCCTAAGAGGTACTTGTCTTGCCTGTTTGCAGGAGAGCTTCTGTGAGGTTTGGAAAGTAGGAGGCGAGGTACTGGCAGAAGTAAAGTTGTGAGGCGGCATCGTCAGTCGTGTCGGGATAGCACAGTCGGTAGTGTGCTTGCCCGCGAATAGAAATGGACCCAGGTTCGAGTCCTGGTTCCGGCACACAACTTCAAGCTGCCAGGATGTTTCATATCAGCGCTCACTCCACTGCAGTGTGAAGTTTCATTCTGGAAACATCCCTTAGGCTGTGGCTAAGCCATGTCTCCACCACACCCTTTCTTCCACGAGTGCTAGTCTTGGGGGTTGCAGGAGAGCTTCTCTGAGGTTTGGAAAGTAGGAGGCGAGGTCCTGGCAGCAGTAAAGTTGTGAGGCGGCATCGTGAGTCGTGTCGGGATAGCACAGTCGGTAGTGCGCTTGCCCGCGAAAGGCAAAGGACCCAGGTTCGAGTCCCGGTTCCGCACACAATTTTAATCTGCCAGGAAGTTTCATATCAGCGCAAACTCCTCTGCAGAGTGAAGTTTCAATCTGGAAACATCCATTAGGCTGTGGCTAAGCCATGTCTCCACCATACCCTTTCTACCAGGAGTGCTAGTCTTGCGTGTTTGCAGGAGAGCTTCTGTGAGGTTTGGAAAGTAGGAGGCGAGGTACTGGCAGAAGTAAAGTTGTGAGGCGGCATCGTGAGTCGTGTCGGAATAGCACAGTCGGTAGTGCGCTTGCCTGCGAAAGGCAAAGGTCGCAGGTTCGAGTCCCGGTTCCGGCACACAATTTTAATCTACCAGGAAGCTTAATATCAGCGCACAATCCGCTGCAGAGTGAAGTTTCATTCTGGAAACATCCCTTAGGCTGTGGCTAAGCCGTGTCTCCACCATATCCTTTCTTCCAGGAGTGCTAGTCTTGCGTGTTTGCAGGAGAGCTTCTGTGAGGTTTGGAAAGTAGGAGGCGAGTTACTGGCAGAAGTAAAGTTGTGAGGCGGCATCGTGAGTCGTGTCGGGATAGCACAGTCGGTAGTGCGCTCGCCCGCAAATAGCAAAGGTCCCAGGTTCGAGGCCTGGTTCCGGCACACAATTTTAATCTGCCAGAAAGCTTAATATCAGCGCACACTCCGCTGCAGAGTGAAGTTTCATTCTGGAAACATCCCTTAGGCTGTGGCTAAGCCATGTCTCCACCATATCCTTTCTTCCAGGGGTTCTCGTATTGTGTGTTTGCAGGAGAGCTTCTGTGAGGTTTCGAAAGTAGGAGGCGAGGTACTGGCAGAAGTAAAGTTGTGAGTCGGCATCGTGAGTCGTGTCGGGATAGCACAGTCGGTAGTGTTCTTGCCCACGAATAGCAATGGTCCTAGGTTCGAGTCCTGGTTCCGGCACACAACTTTAAGCTGCCAGGATGTATCATATCAGTGTTCACTCCACTGTAGTGTGAAGTTTCATTCTGGAAACATCCCTTAGGCTGTGGCTAAGCCATGTCTCCACCATATCCTTTCTTCCAGGAGTGCTGGTCTTGTGTGTTTGCAGGAGAGCTTCTGCGAGGTTTGGAAAGTAGGTGGCGAGTTACTGGCAGAAGTAAAGTTGTGAGGCGGCATCGTGAGTCGTGTCGGGATAGCACAGTCGGTAGTGCGCTTGCCCGCGAAAGGCAAAGGCCTCAGGTTCGTGTCCCGGTTCCGGCACACAATTTTAATTTGCCAGGAAGTTTCATATCAGCGCACACCCCGCTGCAGAGTGAAGTTTCATTCGGGAAACATTCCTTAGGCTGTGGCGAAGATATGTCTCTACCATACCCTTTCTTCCAGGAGTGCAAGTCTTGCGTGTTTACAGGAGAGCTTCTGTGAGGTTTAGAAAGTAAGAGGCGAGGTACTGGCAGAAGTAAAGTTGTGAGGCGGCTTCGTGAGTCGTATCGGGATAGCAAAGTCGGTAGTGCGCTTGCCTGCGAAAGGCAAAGGTCGCAGGTTCGAGTCCCGGTTCCGGCACACAATTTTAATCTGTCAGGAAGCTTCATATCAGCGCACAATCCGCTGCAGAGGGAAGTTTCATTCTGGAAACATCTTTTAGGCTGTGGCTAAGCCATGTCTCCATCATATCCTTTCTTCCAGGGGTGCTGGTCTTGTGTGTTTGCAGGAGAGCTTCTGTGAGGTTTGGAAAGTAGGTGGCGAGTTACTGGCAGAAGTAAAGTTGTGAGGCGGCATCGTGAGTCGTGTCGGGATAGCACCGTCGGTAGTGTGCTTGCCCGCGAATAGCAAAGGTCCCAGGTTCGTGTCCTGGTTCCGGCACACAACTTTAAGCTGCCAGGATGTATCATATCAGCGTTCACTCCACTGCAGTGTGAAGTTTCATTCTGGAAACATCCCTTAGGCTGTGGCTAAGCCATGTCTCCACCATATCCTTTCTTCCAGGGGTGCTGGTCTTGTGTGTTTGCAGGAGAGCTTCTGTGAGGTTTGGAAAGTAGGTGGCGAGTTACTGGCAGAAGTAAAGTTGTGAGGCGGCATCGTGAGTCGTGTCGGGATAGCACCGTCGGTAGTGTGCTTGCCCGCGAATAGCAAAGGTCCCAGGTTCGTGTCCTGGTTCCCGCACACAACTTTAAGCTGCCAGGAAGTTTCATATCAGCGCTCACTCAACTGCAGTGTGAATTTTCATTCTGGAAACATCCCTTAGGCTGTGGCTAAGCCATGTCTCCACCATACCCTTTCTTCCACGAGTGCTAGTCTTGGGGTTGCAGGAGAGCTTCTGTGAGGCAGAAGTAAAGTTGTGAGGCGGCAACGTCAGTCGTGTCGGGATAGCACAGTCGGTAGTGCGGTTGCCCGCGAATAGCAAAGTACCATAGGTTCGAGTCCTGCTCCCGCTCACAACTTTAAGCTGCCAGGAAATTTTATATCATAGCTCACACCGCTTTCATTCTGGAAACATCCCTTAGGCTGTGGCTAAGAAATGTCTCCACCATGTTCTTTCTTCCAGGAGTGCTAGTCTTGCGTGTTTGCAGGCGAGTTTCTGTGAGGTTTGGAAAGTAGGAGGCGAGGTACTGGCAGAAGTAAAGTATTGAGGCGGCATCGTGAGTCGTGTCGGGATAGCACAGTCGGTAGTGCGCTTGCCCGCGAAAGGCAAAGGTCCCAGGTTCGAGTCCTGGTTCCGGCACACAATCGTAATTTGCCAGGAAGCTTAATATCAGCGCACAATCCGCTGCAGAGTGAAGTTTCATGCTGGAAACGTCCCTTAGGCTGTGGCTAAGCCATGTCTCCACCATATCCTTTCTTTCAGGAGTGCTAGTCTTGCGTGTTTTCAGGAGAGCTTCGGTGAGATTTGGAAAGTAGGAGGTGAGGTACTGGCAGAAGTACAGTTGTGAGGCGGCATCGTGAGTCGTGTCGGGATATCACAGTCGGTAGTGCGCTTGCCCACGAAAGGCAAAGGTCCCAGGTTCGAGTCCCGGTACCGGCACACAATTGTAATCTGCCAGGAAGTTTCATATCAGCGGACACTCGGCTGCAGAGTGAAGTTTCATTCTGGAAACATCCCTTAGGCTGTGTCTAAGCCATGTCTCCACCACATCCTTTCTTCCAGGGGTGCTGGTCTTGTGTGTTTGCAGGAGAGCTTCTGTGAGGTTTGTAAAGTAGTTGGCTAGGTACTGGCAGAAGTAATGTTGTGAGGCGGCATCGTCAGTCGTGTCGGGATAGCACAGTCGGTAGTGTTCTTGCCCGCGAATAGCAATGGTCCCAGGTTCGAGTCCTGGTTCCGGCACACAACTTTAAGCTGCCAGGATGTATCATATCAGCGCTGACTCCACTGCAGTGTGAAGTTTCATTCTGGAAACATCCCTTAGGCTGTGGCTAAGCCATGTCTCCACCATAACCTTTCTTCCAGGAGTGCTAGTCTTGCGTGTTTGCAGGAGAGCTTCGGTGAGGTTTGGAAAGTAGGAGGCGAGGTACAGGCAGAAGTAAAGTTGTGAGGCGGCATCGTGAGTCGTGTCGGGATATCACAGTCGGTAGTGCGCTTGCCCGCGAAAGCAATGTCCCAGGTTCGAGTCCCGGTTCCGGCACACAATTTTAATCTGCCAGGAAATTTCATATCATCGCAAACTCCGCTGCAGAGTGAAGTTTCATTCTGGTAACATCCCTTAGGCTGTGGCTAAGCCATGTCTCCACCATATCCTTTCTTCCAGGAGTGCTAGTCTTGCGTGTTTGCAGGAGAGCTTCTGTGAGGTTTGGAAAGTAGGAAGCGAGGTACTGGCAGAAGTAAAGTTGTGAGGGGGCATCATGAGTCGTGTCGGAATAGCACAGTCGGTAGTGCGCTTGCCCGCGAAAGGCAAAGATCCCAGGTTCGAGTCCTGGTTCCAGCACACAATTTTCAAAAAAATCTTCAAATATTTGTTAACGTTATGGGACTTAACTACGGGTCATCAGTCCCTATACTTACAAACTACTTATGAACTAGGACGGTACAAATATCCATGCCCGAGGGGGGATTCGAATCCCCGACCGTAGTGGCCGTGCAGACCGTGACTGGAGCGCCTCAGTCCCCTCGGCCACCGAGGCCGGCCACACAATTTTTATATGCCAGGAAGTTTCATATCAGCGCACACTCCGCTGCAGAGTGAAGTTTCATTCTGGAAACATCCCTTAGGCTGTGGCTAAGCATGTCTCCACCATATCCTTTCTTCCAGGAGTGCTAGTCTAGCGTGTTTGCAGGAGAGCTTCTGTGAGGTTTGGAAAGTAGGAGGCGAGGTACTGGCAGAAGTAAAGTTGTGAGGCGGCATCGTGAGTCGTGTCGGGATAGCACAGTCGGTAGTGCGCTTGCCCGCGAAAGGCAAAGGCCTCAGGTTCGTGTCCCGGTTCCGGCACACAATTTTAATTTGCCAGGAAGTTTCATATCAGCGCACACTCCGCTGCAGAGTGAAGTTTCATACTATTTTATTTCTATCTGCTTTCCTGAACAAGTATACGCTGCGTTTATTTTTGGTAACTTTGGGACTGTCGATATTCAATTTCGCTACGACATCTCTGTGTTCATTAATACCTGTATCCGTTTTGATGCTCGTTATGAGCTCAGGATTATTAGTTATTAAGAGATCTAGTGTATTTTTACATCCATTTATAATTCTTGTTGGCTCATGAACGAATTGTTGGAAGTAATTCTCAGAGAATCCGTTGAGTACAATTTCGGATGATGTTTTATGCCTACCTGCTGATTTGAAAATGTAATTTCCCCAACAGATCGAGGGTAAATTAAAATCTCCACCTACTATTATCGTGTGAGTCGGGTAGGTTTTTGTAATTTGACTCAGGTTTTCTTTGAACCTTTCTGCTACTGTATCGCCAGAGTCGGGAGGTCGGTTAAAGGAACCGATTATTAACTTCTTACGAATTTCGGGTACAACATCTACCCATAATAGCTCGCAGGAACTATCAACTTCAACTTCCGTACACGAAAGTCTACTTTTAACGGCGACAAACACGCTCCACCTGTTTTGTTTAATCTATCCTATCTGAATACAGTTAGATCTTTTGCAAATACTTCTTCTGAACTTATTTCCGGTTTGAGCCAACTTTTGCTTACTATAATGATGTGTCTTACGGTGCTTCCTATTAACGCTTGGAGTTCTCAAAATAAGAAAAAAGTTCAAATGTTTGTAATCCTATGGGACTCAACTGCTTACGTTATTAGTCCCTAGACTTACAAACTACAGAAACGAACTTAAAGACGACAGATACAACCATGTCCAAGGGAAGACTCGAACCTCCGACGGTGAACGGCCGCGCGGAACCGCCGCAAGGCATCTTGATGCGCTCGGCTATTACGCCGCAGATTTATTTAATTATTGGCAGGGATTTCATGTAGGAAGGGTGTTCAATAAAGTGATGGGCTACAACATTCCATTAGGGAAAAAAATCACACTGACGTGTTTTACGGCCCTCTTTAGATTTGGCTGTAGTTCTATGATGGTTTGCAAACATTTTACAAAATAATAAAAATGTAAATAATAAAAAATGATAGGCGATACGATCACAATTCTACTATTGTGATAATATCTTTGCACCCAACACGTAATATTATTTCTGACCGTATTTTAACAAACAACCAAAATTATTTGATATTTGACTTGAGCCTGCCGCGGTGGCAGAGGAGACTGAGGCGCTCCAGTCACGGTCTGCACGGCCACTGCGGTCGGAGGTTCGAATCCCCCCTCGGGCATGGATATTTGTGCCGTCCTAGTTCGTAAGTAGTTCATAAGTAGTTTGTAAGTTTAGGGACTGATGACCCCGTAGTTAAGTCCCTTAAGCTTAACAAACATTTGAACATTTGACTTGAGCTTTGAAAAACATACTTTTCTTACCTTTTTTTTCTACTTAAACTATTATTCTAATATCTCTCCCTTATTTTCATTCTATTTTTCCGTTAAAATATTATCAACTGTCTCGCCTTGGTGGTTTGCTCAATGTTCATTTTCTTTGCCTGTACTAGTTACGAATGAGTATACCGTAAGGAACGTAACGCACATTTGCTGTGACTACAGCCTGGATGGAACACGGCGTCCATTTGGCATTCGGAAATTAGTCACGTGACATCCCTTGCATACGCTATCTTGCTTTCTGTATTTGATGATTTTCTTATTATAGCTCAAGCGTTGTCATTTGACAACATTTGAAAAAGGGAGGTTGAGGTCTCTGGCAGCCAACCATTATGTGTGTAAAATTTTGTGCCGAACGTTTGAACGGTTCGACCAAAAATTTAGGACCACGTTACGGACTGACAGGCGTCGTCAAATCGCCGATATTTTTCCATTTTTTTTCTGAAAATATGCAAGATATGAAAAAAAGAAGGTAAGAGAGTAAAGCTGTAGAGAATTTTCTCTTCTACAAAATCGACTTTTCAGTTATCGTTTCAGATGAACGATTTGTTTGCAATTACAGTTACATTGTAAACAGCTTTTTTTTTTTTTTTTTTTTTTTTTGCCCGAAATTGAAAAAGTGGGGTTCTGGTCTCTGCTGGTCTACTATTACATGTGTAAAATTAGGTGCCGATCGTTTGAACGCTTCTTCCTAAAAAGTGGGAACACGTTACGGACAGACATCCCAAAATCGCCGTTATTTTTGCAAATATCTCTGAAACGATACGAGATATGAAAAAAACCCAATGGAGCAAAGTTGCAGAGAATTTTCTCCTACACAAATTCGGGGGTTCAATTTCCGTATCAGATTAATGCTTGAGCCGTCATTTTCATTTTCATTTCGAGCTGTCAAAAGACGATCGCAAAGGCCCACTTTTGGCGTTACTACCTAAAGTGAGCCAAAAGACAAATTCACAGGCGATAACCACTAGAGCCACTAGATGACGTGAATAAAAATTTCTCAAAAACTCAATATAGCAGAAAACAACTCAGCTGTGTAATATTTAACAATTCGTTTATGTTCCAATAATGTCCCATTGTACAGCTCTTGATCCACCTCGCCCTGAAATAAATAAATCAGAAATCAGTAAGTCCCACGCGAACGTTTCTGCGACTATGCCCAACACGTTTCATAACACTGAAAAATCACGGTACGGGCCGTCATAGCTTCGCCGTCTAAAATTTCAAACTCAGGACTGTGCTTAGGCCCCCTCTTGGTCCGCCTTATGTAGCCATGTCGACGTGTCACCTAATAACCTACTGATTTTTGTCGGTATGTTTCGTAACGTTTCACGTGATGCTTAAAATGTGCAAATGTTTGCAAAGTTATGGGACCTAACTACAGTGGTCATCGGTCCCTGAATTTACTAAAACTAACTTATCCTATGAACACAACACAAACACCCATGCCCGAGTGAGGACTCGAGCCTCCGAAAGACCGCGCCCTGTAGCAGGGCTCATCAGTGCGCACGACTATTCCGCCGCGGCAATGGTTAAAACGTTAATCAGATGCCATCTTAAAATTTTGAACATAGCTGCTATATATATTTTTAGATGCCATCATTAGATGCGCGCTGAATTCTCATATTAATTTCTAGCCCTAATTGTCTCCCAAAATATTAGTTATTAACAATTGTACATTTGATATCGTTGCATAAATATGTGCTTTTGTCCGTTGCGCACTAATTAACAGAACAATGAAGTGTTGTTCCAAACGTTTTTTCGTTTCCCTTCCTAACGCACTATTCAGCTTCTATGACTGCATAAAAGTAAACAAATTATATATTATGGATAATTATTAACATTAAACAAAGAGAACATGTTTAAATAAACACAAATCGTATAATTTGTCGCGTTGAAATGGAAACAGGCTTGACTTCGAAGGCAAATAAACACAGCACTTATACTCAAGGCACGTTTATTACGAACTCAACATACACGCAGCACTGACTGCCTCTCAGGCAGAGTGCTCTGCTATTTATACACAGACAGAATTTACCAGAAATCAGAAGAACAGTTAACATAAGAAACAAGTAGAATTTACAAGTGAACATAAGAAAGATTTAGAACCTTCTGGAATTGTAAATTACAAAGAAATAAATTTTTGCCGGTGGGCGAGATTGAACCGGCGACCTTCTGCTCCACATTCCGTGACGCTATCCCCTGCGCCACGCCGGCAGTTGGTGTTCGCGGTCTCACGCGGCATTGCTCCCTCTCCTGGAGAAACAGCGACCCGCTATTATGATCCCTGTGGAGCCAGCTGCAATGTCCTGGATCTTGACCGTGTCATGGGTCCTCTGTATGACAGTTCAAGAGAATCCTTCCCTTCTCCGCGATTATCGACGACAGACGTTTCTGTAAAGGCGTCATCAGGAACATTACCGTCCTTAAAGTCCTTGAACAAGAAGCCATTGTCGTCTACCTGCTTTTCAGGATCGTAGTAAGGCTTTATGCGCAGGACGTGAACAATTTCTCTTCGTTTTTGACGTTTCGGTGACGGCTCATAATCCTCAACTTCGTATGTGACGTCTGACAGGCGGCGTATGACACGATACGGACCAAAGTATCGCTTCAATAACTTTTCTGACAGGCCAACCTTCCGTACAGGGGTAAAAATCTATACCAGATCTCCTGGGCTGTACACAACAGTTCGGTGCTTGTCGTTATACCGCTGACGGTCCTTCTCCTGGGCGTCCAGTGTCCGTATGCGAGCCAGCTTTCTTGCTTCTTCGACCCTGGTGATGAGCTGTTTAACATAGTCATCCTGAGTGTCGTCCGTTTGGAACGGGAACAGTGTATCCATTGTCGTCTCAGCTTCACGGCCATGGAGCAGGAAAAACGGAGTGAAGCCTGTGGTGTCTTGTCTTGCGGTATTGTGAGCAAATGTCACTACTGGCAGAATTGTATCCCAATCCTTCTGCTCAACATCGACGTACATCAACAGCATGTCGGCTAACGTTTTGTTAAAACGTTCCGTAAGACCATTTGTCTGGGGATGGTATGCAGTTGTCATTTTGTGGACAATGTTGCACCGTGACATTACCTCTGATACTAGTTTTGACTGGAATACTTTTCCACACGTGGTGCTCCATGCTTCAAAATAATGTCTTCTACAAGGAATTTTGCGAGCTTCTGCAGTCGGCACAGGTTTGGTGACAGCGTAGCGTGTGAGGTAGTCAGTGCAGACTATTATCCAACGATTACCGGTTGTCGACTTCGGGAACCTCCCTAAAAGATCGATCCCAACTCGGTGGAATGGAGCTGCTGCCGGCGGAATCGGTATGAGATGTCCTTGAGGTAATTGCGGAACATGCTTCTGTCGCTGGCACTCTTTACAGTGACTCACATAGTGCTTGACAGATCGGTAGAGACCTTTTCAGTAATACCTGCGTCTGATTCTGTCTAGGGTCTTCACGAATCCCAGATGACCGGATATTGGAGCATCATGGAAATATTTGAGAATAGCTATCTGGAGATGAGCTGGAACTACAAGTAGCCATTTGGGGACCAGTGGATCGTAGTTGCTCTTGTACAATGTTCTGTTTATAAGTTGGAACTCTCTATTGGTCGGTTCTCCTTTCTCCAAGGCCTCTATCATTTTTAATAGTGTTGGATCTTCCCTCTGTTCAGATGCAACGTCATCTAATTCAGTGAGAGATGAAATTTCGTTAATTCTGTTGTGTTCCGCTAATGGATTCCTCGAAAGGCAGTCGGCATCCTTGTGTTTGCGCCCGTTTTTGAATACCACTGTGACATCGTACTCTTGGAGTCTTAGTGCCCATCTTGCTAGTCGACCTGATGGATCCTTCAAGCTAGTCAGCCAACATAAAGAATGGTGGTCTGTCACGAGGGTGAATGGTTTGCTGAATAAATACGGCCGGAACTTGTTGATAGCCCAGATAACCGCGAGACATTCTTTTTCAGTTGTAGAGTAATTTATCTCGGACTTTGATAGTACTCTTGACGCATAGGCTATCACTTTTTCGGCGTCTGTGTGAAGTTCCGTTTTTGCATTCTCGTCGTACAAGGCTAGCACTGGTGCGGAAGTTAGAGCCTCCTTAAGTGCTCTGAAAGCTATTTCTTTTCTCTCATCCCAGTAAAATTTGGCGTCTCCCTGTAGAAGTTCTTGTAATGGACGTGCCTTGTTACAAAATCCTTTTATGAAACGTCGGTAGTATGAGCACAGCCCGAGAAAACTTCTCACATCGCGAATGTGCTGAGGAGGTGGAAATTCTGTGACTGCCCTTACTTTATCTGGATCAGGACGGACACCATCTCCGTTGACTAGGTGCCCCAGGATTTTTATCTCTTTGGCGACGAAGAGGCACTTCTTTGGATTGGGGCGGAGACCTGCAGCCTGAACACACTTCAACACAGTTGACAGGCGACTCAGATGTTCTTCAAATGTTTTCGAGAAAACGACAATGTCATCTAAATAGCAGAGACACGTCGTCCACTTAAGATGTCGAAGCAAGTTGTCCATCATGCGTTCGAATGTGGCTGGAGCACTACATAATCCAAATGGCATTACTTTAAATTCGTAGAGTCCGTCAGGTGTAATAATAGCCGACTTCTCCCTGGCAGCTTCGTCAACCTCGATTTGCCAGTAACCTGTCTGCATGTCCATAGTTGAGAAGTACGTAGCTCCTTTCGAGCAGTCTAAGGTGTCATCAATACGCGGCAATTGGTAGACATCTTTCTTTGTGATACTGTTCAGCCGCCGATAGTCGACACAGAATCGCCACGTGCCATCCTTCTTCTTTACGAGGACCACCGGAGACGACCAAGGACTCTCCGAAGGTTGAATAATGTCATCTCGCAACATCTTCTCCACTTCCTCCCGAATTATCCGTCTTTCAGCTGGCGACACTCAATACGAACGCTGGCTAATTGGCGGATGGTCCCTAGTATTGATACGGTGCTTTATCGTGGGCCGTTTCGTCTGACTTTTCCCCTGTTGAGGTGTGAATGCACCCGAAAATTGGCGTAGTATACCTAACAACCGCTGGCGTTGTTCCTTGGTCAGTCCAGGCCCTATTGGCAGTTCCACGTTTGTTTCCTCCAGCGTGTTGTCTGTACTAATAGCAGGGCATGGGTCTTCATTGATGACGTTGAGCTCACCGTCTTGGATTGGTTCAGCTGTCCCGATACACATTCCCTTGGGGATAAGTTGTGACTGCTCGTGACAATTTGTGATCCAAATCTCTTCTTGACCACCGGTAATGCTTATGATAGCCGCTGGTATGTAAATTTCTTTTGTGAGCCTGATAAACGTTTTACTATCAACAAGAACTTCACAATTTAACCAGTCATCTGTGTTTGTGACTGCAACTCTTCTCATTGTCAACGGCGGTATCGTCACATTGTCAACGACGAATAACTTCCCAGAAAATTCTCTATTACGTGTATCTGTCGGAACAACTTCTTCAATTTGCAGCTCAGATCTTCCACAGTCAATGACAGTAGCTTGGGATGCCTGAAGGAAGTCCCATCCGAGAATGACATTGTGACTACATTCTGTTAACACGACAAATTCAAACAGCTGCGTCCTGTTGTTGATGGTTATTCTTGGGACACAAGTTCCTGCTGGATGGACGTACTTTCCATTCGCGACCCTCAGCACAATTGCTCCTGTATCACAGAACATTGTCTTCTTTAGTGTGCGGCGGTAATTATCCGATAATAAAGAAAAAGAGGCTCCTGAATCAACAAGTGCCCGGACAGGTTGGCCGTCGATTATGACGTCGATGAGATTTCCCGACATCTTGGCGATTGTCGTCCATGGAGGATTTTCATCTGCGGCGGCCTCACCTCCGTAGATGGTCGCCTCGCTTAGTTTTCCTGGGCGCGGCGGCTATGGGAGCGGCTGGTACCTCTGTACGGCGACGGTGAACGGCCGTGGCGCGTCGGGGAGCGACTTCTAGGGTACGGCGATGGGCTTCTTCCCATAGGTCGATTGAATTCATCGGCAGGTGACTGCCTGGGGTACATCTGCTGCGACGGCTGACGTCTTGCGGCAAAATGATCATCGAATACTCGCCTCCTCTCTCTGCAGTTGCGTACGACATGTCCAGGGCGTCCACAGTGGAAACAAAGCGGTGTGTTGTCTTCTGTCCTCCAGACGTCTGTTCTTCTGCGGGGGAGTTGGCTGTGGTCGCGTCGGCCGGTTCATGGGCTGCCGTTTGGCGGCTGCAGCGTAAGTCATAGCAGGGCGACGCCATTCTTCACGTCGGGTGCGATTGTCGGGGCAGACAGGAGCTAATGTTTGAAATACCTCGTCCTCAGCGGCGTCGGCTCCCTCGTGACTTACAGGGCTGACATCCATGGCCATAATTTGATGCTCGCTCGGTCTAATAGTCCCGGCTGCCACGCACTGTTGTAATTCTTCTCTCAATATTTGTCGTACGAGAGAAGTGAAGTCATGCTGGTCTTCCACAACGGCCATAGGGACTACATTTGGGAGTCTGTCATACTTCTTGCGTCCAACCCTCCTTTGTTGCATCTCTTCAATACGCTGGCACCACTTGATGAACTCTTCTGTCGTAGCGACGTCTTTTATCTGAAGAGCTTGGTTCATATCTTCTGCAATGCTCTTCATCAGATGCGTGATTTCGTCCGCCTCAGTCATGTTCGGATTGACTATGTTACACATGGCCAAAACATTCTGTATGTACGATTGTGTCGGCTCACCATGTCGTTGGGCCCGGTTCTTCAGTTGTTCTTCCGCCGAACGGATTTGTCGCTGGCGGTTTCCAAATGTCTTCTTCAGTTCCTCCTGGGACGTCTCTCAGTCATTCAACTTGTCTTCGTTGTTTTCGAACCATTGCTGGGCTGTTCCGTCCAGGTAGAAATAAACGTTGGCCAAGCACATCGTATGATCCCACCTGTTGTACTTGGCGACTCGGTCGAACCCTTTTAGCCATTTGTTGGGGTCCTGTCCAGCATCTCCAGAGAACACCGACGGGTGTCTAATGTGCAGCTGGCTTATTTCTGGTTTCGTCTCCATCGTTCTTCTGATAATGCGGACTTTTGGAAGGTCGTACTCGGTGTATCCCTTGTATTCCGGTTCCAGTCCGTGTAAGCGACGGCTTTTACGTTGCCTAATCGGAGCCACGGTGATGCAGCTGTTGCACAGTGTACCCGGCTCCTCCACCAAACAATGTCACGTTGCAATGGAAGTAGGATTGACTTCGAAGGCAACTGAACACAGCACTTATACTCAAAGCACGTTTATTACGAACTCAACATACACGCAGCACTGACTGCCTCTCAGGCAGTGTGCTCTGCTATTTATAAACAGACAGAATTTACCAGAAATTAGAAGAACAGTTAACATAAGAAACAAGTAGAATTTACAAGTGAACATAAGAAAGATGTAGAACGTTCTGGAATTGTAAATTACAAAGAAATAAATTTTTGTAAAAAGATATAAAATAGCCAAGATCGCTTATCATCAGTTTTTATTAATGACGACCGGTTTCACTGAACTATGTCAGCATCATCAGGTCAAATAAAATATTTTACAAGGCCATAATCTTGTAATGTCAAATAGTTGTTATATAAAACGATTTACAGTGCATAGGTGCACTATGTCATTATAATAAAACGTAATTAACACAGTGAGTGACAAAAGCAAACTGTTTGGTTTTGTCACTCACTGTGTTAATTACGTTTTATTATAATGACATAGTGCACCTATGCACTCTAACAGTCATGATCACAAATTATTAACACAACTGGTTTCGGCGGATTGAACTGCAATCATTGGATATTTAATTTCACACACCTCATCACAACGAAAACATTTTAAATTGTAATTTTTACATGCCAACATTCTTAATAGTGAAAATTACAATTTTAAAAGAATTTCTTTTTGATGTGGTGTTTGAAACGAACGATCCGATGGTGTGATTTTAATCTGCCGAGACCGGTTACCTTAATACACACAATTTGTGATGTTGGCTGTTTTACACGATAAATTCAGTGAATAGATCCACCACCCATAACAGTTTTGAACAAAGTTTCACGTCCAAAACATCGATGTAGTTTTTACCCAATTAATGAATTAAACAAATACTTATCTCGAAACTTCACTCAAAATGTGACCTTACAGAGGGCTTTTTGTTTAGGGAAATCTTCGTTCCATCAGACTGTACTACTCTCAGAGACAACTTACACTAACCAGCAAATGTACAAATATTTGTAAATCTATAGGTCTTAACTACTGAGGTTACCAGTCCAGATATTCAAATGTTTGTAAAGCTTATGGGACTTAACTTCGGGGTCATCAGTCCCTAAACTTACAAACTACTTATGAACTGGCTAACAGTAAGGACGGCACAAATATCCATGCCCGAGAGGGGATTCGAACCCCCGACCGTAGTGGCCGTGCAGACCGTGACTGGAGCGCCTCAGTCCCCCCCCCCCCTTTTTTTTTTTTTTTTTTTTTGTTCTATGGGTAGTTCTTTTTGTTGCGAACGTTGATAATTTTTGTTCGTTCTTGTTAGTCCCTCGGCCACCGCGGCCGGCCGGTTACCAGTCCCTAGGCTTAAAAACTACTCAACCTAAGTGCAACGCACACCACTTGCCTGAGGTAGGAATCGAATTTCCGACGGTGAACAACCGCTCGCTTCGCAGCAGGGCGCCTTAGAGAGTTCGGACACTCCACCGCGGCAAAAATAATGTTTATTAATATGAGTTGTCTAAGTATTACACTCCAGCAATCGATCCGTCGCAAACTACAACCATATAATCGTTTTGTTTTACAAACTGAGGAGTAAATTGTTGCAATTTGTAATTTGGTACACACATTCCTTATGTGAGATAACAATTGTTGTAGGAGTACGACGTATGGTTCAGGAGATATAACATCATAAACAATGAGAGTAGCAAGAAACTGCCACTATACGAGAATGGCAGCACTTAGCGACTTGCAACAAACTTTAAACATAATTTCAAACCATTATTAAACTTTTTCTCGCAGACAACCATAGCAAAATGATGAAAGGAAAAAGTTTCTCGCTTACTACTTTTCCGCTGTTTATGGAGTAAAACTATGGCATTCGGTATTACGGTACAATTTATAATTTGTACACTACAAATTGTAGCCGCAGGAAATTTTACCGTCAATATACACATAAACAGATGAATGTACCTTCGAAAGTATAGCACAGTACGATACGTAGTTCGTGAGATACGAGGAGTAAAGTGTAACATTCATGGAGAACCGCCCCGTCAAGCATCACGTTTTAATCTATTACTTCATTACTACTAACCGTATTCGCAACAGATTTTACTGACGTACAGCACTTCTTGCAAATATTTTCCTGCAAAATTTTATATTCCTGCAATATTTTACAATTGTACAAAATATCTACACTAATAATAAATCTGTAAATGTAGGCCTGTCGCTGTTCACTTCAGTTTTAAAAACTACTGGACGAATTTTGATGCGGTTTTCACAGGAAACATTAGTGAAGATTGGTTCAGGATCTAGGCATGATATCATAAAAATAGAATCGCGAAGTGTTTTCATAGTCAGTCGTGTCTTGCTCTAACTATTAGATCCCACTCCTCCAAAACTACTACACGATTTCGCATGGGGTTTTCACAGGTAACTTCAACGTACCTTGGGACAACATATAGTCTTAGTTTCATTGAAATCGGATCACGGAAAGAAGAACATCACAATTTAACCTATTTCATCTCCAAAATTAATAGACTTATTTTCAGGGGGTTTTCACAGGAAACGTGAGGATATCTTACTGTTACAGAAACGCTTCATTTCACAAAATCGGATCAGAAAAAGTAAGAGAACACAATTGAAACTTTTCTCTGAAAGCAATCGCATGTGTCTCTTTGTAGAGAGTAATCTCCAAAAGTACCGTACTAAATGAACAATCATGGGGTATCACAGATATAGAATACCCTGGGGCAACATATAGGCTTCATTTAATCAAAATCACACCAGGAAAGTAAAATACAACGTAATTTGAAGTTTTAGTTGTATTTCATGCTTGGAAAAAACGGCGTAATGCACCAAAGAACTAAGAGATAGCGCTTTGGATGTTGGTGTGAAGTTTGGGGCAGCGATCGGATTATTACCCTTTAAAAATACTACTTACTCATTGACTTCTCAAATTTACCATATTTCTGAAAATCTTTCTCTTGGTTGATATGTTCAACAAAATATGATTCAACGCATTGAATATAAAACTGATACAATCATCGCCGTGATTAATATAATGATATCACAGAGTAACGTATAACTGCTATGGAAGTTTAAGTCTGACGCTTGGAGCGAGAATAGCGCATCTATCGGAAAGAAAGCCAACCATAAGAATAATAATTATTTTTAGTGATATTTCTACTTCATTAAGGAAATATTATATTTGAGCTTTCCACGCCTCAGCCCATTCTCCAGAGATAAGAATGATCATGAAATAAATGTTTTAAATGGCGAATATAACTGGTGTGATGTCAGCTACATTATATTCATGCCTGTATCTAACACGTATCGCGAACGTATTAAAAGAAAAAATATTGACCTATTTTCACGCGGTTTTCACAGGAAATGTGAGCTAAGATTCAGACAACATATTGGCATGATTTCATCAAATCAGATCAAGGAAAAAAGATACATCGCAATCTTCTATTTTCAGTAACTGTTCATATATTAGAAATTCCTAATCTCCTAAACTACTTCACGGATTTGCATGGAGCAACTTCGTTTCATAAAAGTGGTATCAGGGAAATTGTTTTAGATGTAGGTTATGGTTGAAATATGGATTGCGTAGTACAGCAAAGAAGCGATAGAGGCACTGTAGTGCACCAAAGATGTAATAAACACCGCTGCTGCCAAGGAAGTTAGAATCAAGGAGGTTAGAATAAAGGGAGATGGCATTATCTATGCCAAGCACTTGCGTTAGTTGAAGCCTGTCCGCCATCTTGGTCAGTTTTGGAACGCTATTTCTCCGTCCAAAACTATGCGTTAAATCGGCCCTATTACTGTTAATGCACTGAACTGACAATCTCTGCAAAGTATGTAGTTTCAAACAAAATACTTTCTTGAATAAATAGTAATAAATACTTATCATAATATATTTGAAAACTTAATTCTTAACGGCTAATTTGCACTCTTTGAACACGTTGTACATGACGTCAAAACGGTCCCACGTTTTATTCCCGTTTTAAGTGACACAAAACATTAGCTCTATAATACGAACACTTCTCCAAAACTTAGGAACAAAGCGGAGGAAGGCTTCACGTTTTCAGTGTAAGGGCGTCTCCCTGTATTCTACCCTCCTTGGTTAGAATACTAACCTCCTTGGCTGCTGCATAATAAGTATGGGGTAGTACAACAAGGAAGCTAACGTCTGTGACAGAAATAAGCAATCTTATGTCTACGAATACCGATAAACGTTCAACATAGTGTTACTGATTTCGCTTTATGTATTAAATACTTAACGACATTTCTTTGTTTATTTTGGCACGTTTCACTTTTTCTATCAAAAACTTTATTAAGATACATCGTTTCGGACAATGGCTTACATTTGACATTTTTATGTAGATACATCGTTGCGGACAATGACTTTTACTTACATTTGACATTTTGGCTAAGAAAATTGAGTTTATTGACTGAACGGTCCAACAAGGATTTTTACTGAGGTCCGGAACCCTAAAAAACCATGATACACATAGACCCTCCTTCAATAACCGTTGCGAAGCACGGGCATATAAGCTAGTTGAAAATAAAGCCATGCAAACAAAACAAACTTGTCACTTAAGGCGAGGCATTATTTCCTCACCTTTTGGCTTTAACAGATTAACGCTGTAGTATCAAATAGGCAAAGATTGAACTATATAAAATTAGTTCTAATATTAAAGCCATAAACGTGGTGCATTATCCTCTAACCCAGCAATTGAATCGTTTTTATTTATGGGAACAGGTAAGAGATTAATTTACAAGCTGATGTGAAATCTGATTATTTACAGAGACCATGCGCATAGGGAAGCGTGTATTTCACTCTGCTGGTAACTGGATACGGGTTCAGATTAAGTATCCGTCACTGCAGTCCCTTAATGAGATAAACAGTGAGCACTCGGGTGTAACGTGTTCATTGCACTCGCTGTTTAGCATCTCACCACTACAATACTGCTGCTATGTTAAAGCACGGTGCACTGAACTTTCAAGCTTACCCTCTTCCTCCTGGATACAATTTCCCAACGTTACATTCTTGTAGCATCGCTTACGTCAGTTCAAATCACTCCTTTTTATTTCAAAGCTCTCCAGATATTTTAATAACTATTAAAGGACTTTGATTAGTTTTTAAATGATCAGCAATGAGCAATGACACGTGGTACGAACGCTATCAAATTGTCCCAAGCCATTTGCTGCACATTTAAATCATTCCTCTCCTGTCTGTTAATTATGGCACGCATTAATTAAATGAAAATCACAAACGGTTGAGTATTGTACTTAAGAAACCTTATTTTAAAACCTACGTCCATATTAAGAGTCGCGAAATTTTGTCGAAATTTAGACTAATTTATGTTCTGATTAAGCCAAATGTAATTTCTTAAACTAAGTACTTCTGGTAACTTCAGTTAACATTTACGCTACTGGCAAATAGTGATTTATGTACAGCGATTAACTTTTTCCTGAGCAGTAGTAAAGAAGAAGAAAAAAGAAAAGAAAATAACTATAAAAGAGAAACTGGAACCTATCAGCGCTGCGCAGCGATTTCCAATAGGACAGGTCGCAATACTGCGTGTCTCAGACGTATCGACAGCTCGATCAATCGTTTCCGCCAGAGTGCGCTATCATAGTGTGTTATCTCTGGTTTTATCGGTCTCCGTCGACGGCGACGTAGTACACTGCTACACGTCGTTGAGACAGAAGGAACGTGAAGAGGAAGTGAACATAACCAGTCGACGATGGCCGAGCCGTGCTGGGTGACGGTGAAAAGTAGTTATTTCGTCGATGTTTAGTACCGAGGAACGAGCATTTTAATGCGGAAAAGAGTTTGTGCCACATCTATCCCCACTGTGAACATTACATTATCTTAAATCGGCTGTACTGAACTAATGACGATCCATTTCCCTTCAGAAGAAGGCAGCTCAATCACACCTCCGGCCATTCTACTTTAGATTTCCCGTGATATCTATCCCTAAACCACTCGAGAGATGTATGGGGATGGTTCATTTCAAAGGACACGGCCGATTTCCTTCACTAACACTCACAAGATTTATTCGAGCATCTGGTGCGTCACTAACGACCGACATATCAACGAGATGTCGGGATGTTAAACCATAATCCTTTCTTTTTTTTAAATATTGTCCCTTTTCATTCTATCTATAGGAAATGATTACATGGCCTCGCTGTTTTCGAAATCTTTATGTAAAGATTGAACTATCACTTTAACCGTGAGTGTGTCACTACTAATAGCGGTTACGAACCGCGCGGGACTGGCCCTGTGCTTTAATGCGCCTTGCTACGGAGTGCGTATCTGTTCCCCGTAGGAGGATCGAGTCCACGCGCGCGCGCGTGCGTGCGTGCGTGCGTGTGTGTGTGTGTGTGTGTGTGTGTGTGTGTATGTGTGTGTGTTGTCCTTAGCATATGTTTAAGTCATTCGTAAGTCTACGGACCGAAGGTCACTGTAGTTTGTTCACATAGCCTTAGAAACATTTCAAAACATAAACTGGCTCCGATTCTATGACACTTCTAGGTTCGTAAGCAATATAATGTCATTACTGTCGGCGGACAGGAATATCAAAGACTATGTGCTGCATAGGGCATGAAATACAGGAAATAAAAAAAAGTTCAAATGTTTGTATAGTCTATGGGACTTAACTACGGTGTCATCAGTCCCTAAGCGTACAAACTACTTACGAACTAGGACGGCACAAATATCCATGCCCGAGGGGGGATTCGAACCCCCGACCGTATTGGCGGTGCAGACCGTGACTGGAGCGCCTCAGTCCCCTCGGCCACCGCGGCCGGCTACAGGAAATAGGAGCACTTATTTGCTTCCACAGATGATCCTGACGTTGTTCAAGATGGATGCTGTTTTGTTTTATAAAACATTTAAAGTAAATTGTTTGCATATCGTACAAAACACTTTCTCTATTATCGCACTGTCATTTTTAATATCGATCACTGACATGCAAATATTAACAATATATTTTTAGCACGTTAACTATGTTAGTCATCTTTGAAGATAGAAATTCAGAAGCAACGTATGAATCAACTCATGTTTTGGGTTTCTAAATGATTACATATCAATTTTATTTTTATTATTCAGAAAAATATGGATGGCTTTACAATGAAAATGTTGTAATATTACGGGGAATGAGAAATGATTGAAAATTAATTAAATGTAACAAGAACTTTAAATTCAGGGAACTATGACAGTTCAACAACAAATGATATTTTTATTTAACTAATTTGACAACGCAGAAGGCAAAGAATTATTTTAACTAATCAGGAAGCCGAACCAATAAGTAAAATGAATATTTTCATTTGTCAATTGATTTGAGCTAGCGTAAGGAGCGCGTACAGGAAGATCGCTCTGTTTCGTTTAGGACCTTGTGCTGGTAGGACGTATTAGTTGCGTATGCGTTGTGATTATTTAAACAACGTTGATCTTTTCATAATTTTACAAAAATTTTAGTAATATGTGATGTTCTATTTCAACAATACCCGGCATTCATCTTGGCGCGGAACGGATGCAACTGTTGGAGGTTCGTCGGTGATAAAACCGATCCCGTTCACGAATATAAGTTAAATTACTTTTCATGATTTGTGGCGTCCGAGAGATCTTCCGATTTATTTAAATTTAATCAAATTTATGATTTTTCAGCTGTCCGTGGATCACGGTTAATAAATAGGCATTTTGCACTCCAACAGTTGGATTCTTCCGCAAACAGGCCAACAACTACCGATCTTTAAATTATGCTGCAGTGCCTGCTATTTTTGGTACATCATTAAATTTTGAAGCTAACTGTTTAATTATATTTGCGATGATACATATTTTATATTTTATGATAAATGCAGTGCTACTAAGAAGGAAATGTAACAATTTATTGGAGACATTACTTCTTTCTATTGGTAATGCGAAGCTTAACCCTTCGTCGAGCGCACCTCCAGATGAAACAAAATCAGGCGCACACGGCCTGAGGGGCCACCCACGTATTTTGTGGACTAGCTCCGCCAGTTTAAATCAAATTCAAAATGCGTGTTGGCTAGTCTTGAAGAGGATCTAAAGGAAAGAATTACAGCAAACTTAAAGCATAATAATGGATTTATTGAACACAATACACCTTACACTGAAGTGACCAAAATTACCAATTTCCCACAAAGAGCATTAAAATTGGTCGAACAGACATCCATGAAAGTAATGAAGTTATTTTTAAACGACATTAGGCAGTCTGTTCTGACATGGAATCATCTTTTCTCGCCACATTTGCAGCCAAAAACCGATGCTATAGCTCCCAAATCAACAGCTGAAACACAGGTATGGCACAGAACGTATACGTCGCTCAGGGAGATTGGTTGATGACAAGCTGAACATTCGTGATTCTTCATCCTCCTAACTCTTGTTTCAGCCACGCATGGTCGACGTTTTAGCCATTTGGAAGGTAATGTGGGAGAACTTTCCCGTTCCTTGTGGGGTAAACATTTTTTCAGTCGAGTTTGCAGCCGAATCTACATTCCACATATATTCATAGCATACACAGGCTAAATTGTCCAGTTAGAAGTTGATGAAACAAGGTTTTGCAATTGGTGGTGTCATTTGTAGCAATATCTTTTACACTGGATCTTGTGTAATAATGATGTGACTCTTCACACTATGAATAGTAGAAGGTATCTACTTAGACTACTTCGTCGTCTTATCGTTTCCAAATTAAAAACTCCTAACATATTTTCTTCATATTCCGAGCTATTCCCTAAACTTCCTGTTCAGTTGCTGAGTCCTTCTTGCCTTCTCCTACCTCATCCTGTGAGTGGGTGTCTCTCTCATCGACTAAATCTTCGACTGTGGCTGGATCTTCAGTAGTTTCGTCCTCGAGGAGGCGCATTATATACACAAGATCATTGGGTTAAAGGCATAATATACTTTTCTGGACATTTCAGCAGAAAATATGGATGTGATAACGTAGGAAAAGAAAGGAAAACTGAAATTAGAACTTGATCAGGCGCACTCAGCCTGAAGGGCCAGGGTCGTCAAAGTCTTTTTTTCCGAAGGTAACGGTGAAAATCACAGAGGACAGACTTATTCTGATTGAAACGAAGTAATAAAATAAAAATATCTTTAAAAATCTCACCTTAAAAACTATAACGTAATAGGGCGCAGACGGCCTGT
The DNA here is from genome assembly GCA_026315105.1 of Locusta migratoria. Lineage (NCBI taxonomy): Eukaryota > Metazoa > Arthropoda > Insecta > Orthoptera > Acrididae > Locusta > Locusta migratoria. Next base: position 709,770,451 of record CM048745.1, on the reverse strand, counting down.
GAGGCCCAAAGAGTTCCCCATGATCCGTGTGGAAATCGATGACAGCCTGCGGATCGGCACTGTGTGAGGTTCCCAAAGTTACGCGAGTAAACGGAGAGGCAGGCAGCTGGGCCACCACTGTTAAGCACGGGAATCAAAAAAGTGTTTTGCTGGCCTGTGAGGCCGACTGCGCCCATGGAGGGTTAAATATAGGGTGAGTCACCTAACATTACCGCTGGATATATTTCGTAAACCACATCAAATACTGACGAACCGATTCCACAGACCGAACGTGAGGAGAGGGGCTAGTGTAATTGGTTAATACAAACCATAAAAAATGCACGGAAGTATTTTTTTAACACAAACCTACGTTTTTTTTAATGGAACCCCGTTAGTTTCGTTAGCACATCTGAACATATAAGTAAATACGTAATCAGTACCGTTTGTTGCATTGTAAAATGTTAATTACATCCAGAGATATTGTAACCTAAAGTTGACGCTTGAGTACCACTCCTCCACTGTTCGATCGTGTGTATCGGAGAGTACCGAATTAAGTAGGGATCCAAAGGGAACGGTGATGTACCTTAGGTACAGAAGAGACAAAACAGCACATTACGTCCACATGCTAACACCTTTATTGGTGTTTTTCACTGATGCACATGTACATTACCATGAGGGGTGAGGTACACGTACACACGTGGTTTCCGTTTTCAATTACGGAATGGAATAGAGTGTGTGTCTCGATATGTCAGGCCAATAGATGTTCAAAGTGGTGGCCACCATTTGCTGCACACAATTGCAATCTATGGCGTAATGAATGTCGTACACGCCGCAGTACATCTGGTGTAATGTAGCCGCAGGCTGCCACAATACGTTGTTTCATATCCCCTGGGGCTGTTGGCACATCACGGTTCACATTCTCCTTTAACGTACCCCACAGAAAGAAGTCCAGAGGTGTATGATCAGGAGAAAGGGCTGGCCAATTTATGCGTCCTCCACGTCCTATGAAACGCCCGTCGAACATCCTGTCAAGGGTCAGCCTAGTGTTAATTGCGGAATGTGCAGGTGCACCATCATACTGATACCACATACGTCGTTGCGTTTCCAGTGGGACATTTTCGAGCAACGTTGGCAGATCATTTTGTAGAAACGCGACGTATGTTGCAGCTGTTTGAGCTCCTGCAATGAAGTGAGGTCGGAGGTTTCAAGCGTCAACTTTAGATTACAATATCTCCGGATGTAATTAACATACAGCAACATACAGCACTGATTACGTATTTTTTATATGTTCAGATGTGCTAACAAAACTAAAGGGGTTCCATTTAAAAAAACCTAGGTTTGTGTTAAAGAACATACTTCCGTGCATTTTTGTATGGTTTGTATTAATCAATTACACTAGCCCCTCTCCTCACGTTCGGTCTGTGGAATCAGTTCGTCAGTATTTGATGTGGTTTACGAAATATATCCAGCGTTAATGTTAGGTGACTCATCCTGTATAATTAATCCTTGCTTAAACAGGTATTTCGATTAACTGAATCCATATATTCAGACAGTAAATGAACAGCATACTGATTTCTATTAAACGGCTTGCCCTTGCGTGCACTAGGATAAAGATAAAAATAGATTTATTTGTCTACCTTCAGCAAAAAAACAAAAACATAATGTTAAATTTCAATGTCATTACTAACTGTAGTATTCTAGTTTTAATTTTTAATTCGTTCCAGAAGAACCGTCTATTATGCCGAGACTAAGGCAGCAAATTGTGTAAAATCAATGTTGGAATATTTGAACAATCTATCTTTTAAACCAGAAGTAATCGAAAAAAATCTGAAACATCTGGGTTAATTAACCGAATATTTTAGAACTGTATTCAGTTCAGTTAACTATCACTAAAATGTTAAATACCATAAAAATGTTAATACGCGTAATTATTGATTCTTTTGTTGTGTTTTAAGTGCTTCACGTTTCAAGTGTTTCATGATACAGAACTTAAGTTAGGTCTGATGATGTTCCGGACGGCTGTGAGTTTGGCGGTCAATATTTGGCGTGTTCGATCTTAAGACTGTGGGAAGAATGGAGAGAATAAAGAGAGGAGGCCGAGAGGGAGTGTTGGACAGAGGGGTTTGTGCGCGGTGACGGTTGTTGACTGCCGAAGTCTGACTTTCGTGTCGTTGGAACAAGGCCTCACAACAACCCCGGCTACGTCACACTGACCAGGCCACGACCGTCAGCTGAATGGCTGGCCGCTGGGACACGCCCAGTGTCTCGTAGTGGCCAGCCATTCAGCTGGCGGCCGCGGCCTGGTCAGTGTAACGTAGCCGGGGTTGTTGTGAGGCCTTGTCTCTAGGTGGTGTTGGTCTATGAGGCACGGTATAAATTGCTGAGAGCGACAACTCGGGGCTACCTAGACAGCGAACACGTGGGGTGGACAAGATAGTTTGTGCCGTATCTGGCTTATGCAGTGGCAGTCGTAAACTTCTTTCAGAATTGCCATGTAGTCGCTGTTTCCACGAACTGTCTCATGCCGTTGTTTCATAAACTACTTCAATCTGTCTGTCGTCGTCCTGTGCTTCACTTCTTGTGTATATTCTTCGATAACACACGATTATCCCTCCTGTGTTTCATTTGCGTGATGGAGAAGACTGTCATCCTCTAAAAATTAGGCCAGCTAATATTTTCAGTAATATCGCGTACTGTGCCTGTAGTAAATTGATTCAGACCTGCCGTTATTCACATCGTGATTTAAAACATTGTAATGCAATACTGAATTGCTGACGACCGCAGAACTCTTGATATGTAAAACAGTGTATCAGTATGAGTACGAAGTCTTTCACGAGGACACCACTGTATAAAACTTTCTCGGACTTCTTGCCGTGTCATTTCTTTATAAAATTTCAAGATTTCGAAGATATCCTCCATCTTCTTCGTCAGGAGCCGCTGACTGACAGTGCTGGTGCTGTGGTGGCCTTGAATAGCCCATGGACGGCTTATGATTGGTCGGCCGCTACGTCACGCTGTCACAGATTCAGGCTACGTCTGCGCTGGTGGCTCCACCCCTCCATTGCCCTTGTTTTGCAGACGTAGACTGAATCTGTGACAGCTTGACGTAGCGGCCGACCAATCAGAAGCCGACCAATCATAAGTCGTCCAGTGCCAGCTGCCACCAGTGCCACATCGTAAACAGCGCTAAGTATCTTAATTTAATTTGTGTCCAATTTAATTTGTCAGTCTAGTTCTTCATTTTAGTTAGTACTTCTAAGAGGTTTATTCCCGCGTTAGCAGTCATTTCAGTGCCAGCTGTTTTGTCGTTGCCACATCACCCATAGCGCTAAGTATCATAATTTAATTGCGTGAAATTTCGGTGCCAGTTAATTTCTTAATTTTCGTTAGTGTTTCTTTTTTTAAGAGGTTTCTTCTCACCTACTTGACACATTTAGTTTGTGCTACTGCTTTAAAAGTTAATTCTCGCGTATTTTGATAAATACCGTGTGTATAGTTGTCGTCTGCTGCAAGCTACGTGTCAAATTGTCATTTCCTTATTTCGTGTCCTGCTTTGTGAAAGCTTATATTCCCGCGCGTTTGATAACGGTGTATTCCACAGATATTCTTATTTATTTTGAAAACTGCTGGACTCAGTTTCGTTGATTTGATAGTGTAGTTACCACTGACCACAGTTCAGTCAGCTGCCAGTCACCTTTATTAGAGTACTAGGCTACTTAAAATTGATTATTTAGTTTTCTACTTTCTACAGTTAATTGTATCTATAGGATGGATAGGATGTGTGCCTGCTGTGTGCGGCCGCAGGAGGAGTTGGCCACAGTTCGCGAACAGCTGAGCGTGCTGTTGGCTACGGTCAGCCGTATTCAGGCTGCTGTCTCGGGTGCAGCGATGGTGGGGAATCTGGTGCGTCGAGTGGGACACCTCAGGTGTCTCACGCTTCGCTCTCTGTCCCTGCTACCGAGGCACCTTCAGGTATACCGGACGTCGTCGAGCCGCCTTCTCCACAAGGGGAGTGGCGGGTTGTACGGCGTTCGCGTCGTTCGAGGCGGAAGGCCAATGTGGAGGCTGGACGTCCGTCCGCGCCCGTTCGTCCTGTGAGTGAACGTGCGACCACTCCTTCAGCAGGGTCCGAGCAGGTACCCGGGGGGAGGGGATTATTAGTTATTGGGAGCTCCAATGTTGGTGAAGGCTGCTGCCCTCGACGCGAGGTGCAAGCAGAGCTGTCGTTTTGTAGCATTGTTCCCAGGGTTGATCGGGGTCCTTTGTCTTGGAGCCGAGAGGAGGGTCTCAACCAGATGCTTCGGCGACTCTGTGACAGTCATGGCTGCAGATTTCTGGATCTACGTTATCGGGTGGGGAATTGTAGGGTGCCCCTAGATAGATCAGGGGTGCACTAAACTAAGGAAGCGGCTACTCGGGAACAGAGTACTTGTGGGATTGCACATGGGGGCTTTTTAGGCTAGACGCTAACTCTGATGAGCACTCGCCTGTCAGCATTCAAACAGCGTATTCAGGCCACGTTCGGAACATAAATTCGAACATCAAAATAATAGCCGCGAACCTACAGAGTATTAGAAACAAAGTTCGCGAATTTGCCGCACTGCATGGAAATTATTGTGCTCAGATAGTTTTAGGCACCGAAAGCTGACTAAATCATGATGTGGCAAGTTCAGAAATATTTAGCGAGGCGTGGAATGTATATCGGAAAGATATATCGGATACAACTGGAGGAGGACTGTTCATCGCTGTGGACAAAGATATTGTTTCTACTGAGATCAAGGTTGAAAGTAACTGTGAAGTTATCTGGGCACGTATAACAGGTCTAAAAGAAGTAAAGTTAATAGTTGGGTGTTTTTACCGACCCCCTCCCCCCCCCCCCCCCAGTGCTGCTGTAACAGTTTTAGAATCATTCAAAGAAAGTCTACACCAGGTAGTGCAAAGGTATCCGGGCCTTGTAATATTAGTCGGAGGAGACTTCAACCTCGCTAGTTACATTTCAGGAGGTACAGACAAGAAGTCTTGCGAGCTACTTTTGGACACATTCTCCGAAAACTCTCTTGAGCAGTTAAACCGGCAACCCACGCGCAATGGAAATATTTTAGACCTCACAGCCACGAACAGGCCTGACCTTATTAATGATGTCTGTGTAGAGACAGGAATTAGTGATCATGATATTGTCATAGCGTCAATGGTGACCAAATTTCATAAACCAATCAAGAAGGCTAGGAGCGTGTTTTTGTTGGGAAGAGCCGATAAGCACATGTTAGGATCGCACTTACAAAACGAATGGGCATCGTTTAATTCCGGGACTAAATTTAAGTGCATTGTAAATAAAGGGTTTGAGAAATATGTGCCAGTAAAGACGATTAAGGATGGAAAAGACCCACCGTGGTATAATAATAATGTTAGAAAACTGCTGAGAAAGCAAAGGCTGTTGCACTCTCGATTCAAAAAAGAACACGCAAATGAGACAGGCAAAAGTTATTAGGGATTCATGTGTCTATAAAGAGATCGATGCCCGAAGCATACAATAATTATCACAGCCATACCTTACCAAAAGATCTTTCCGAGAACCCGAAAAAATTCTGATCCTATGTAAAATCGATAAGCGGGTCAAAGCCTACTGTCCAGGCACTCGTTGATCATTAGGGGGCAATAATAGAAGAAAGCAAACGAAAAGCTGAAGTTCGAAATTTAACCTTTAAGAAATATTTCACGCAGAAGGACCCCACAAATGTACTATCAGTTGATCAACGTACTAATTCCGAAATGGGGGATATAGTAATAGGTATTTCCGGTGTAGAGAAGCAGCTGAGGGAGCTAAATACGAAAAAGTCTGCTGGTTCGGATGGAATATCAGTTCGGTTTTACAAAGACTATTCTGCGGCGTTAACCCCCTACTTAGCTTGCATTTATCGCGAATCTTTAATTCAGCGCAAAGTTCCTAGTGATTGGAAAAAAGCGCGGGTGACTCCCGTTTATAGGAAAGGAAACAGAACAGACCCACACAATTACAGGCCAATATCGTTGACATCAGTTTCATGTAGAATTTTGGAACATATTCTCAGTTCTAGTATAGGAAATTTCCTTGAAACGGAAAAGCTTCTTTCTATGAATCAGCACGGATTTAGGAAACATCGTTCATGTGAAACTCAGCTTGCCCTTCTCTGACATGACATCTTGCGAGCCATGGATGAAGGGCAATAGGCGGATTGTGTTTTTCTCGACTTCAAAAAGGCGTTCGACGCGGTGCCACACTCCAGACTGCTAACGAACATACGAGCTTATTGGAATAGATTAACAGACTGTGACTGGCTGGAAGACTTCGTAAGTATTAGAACGCAGTACGTTTTTTCTCGACGACTAGTGTTCAACAGAGGCGAGTGTATCGTCAGGCGTGCCCACTGGGGTGTGATAGGTCCGCTATTATTTTCTACCTATATGAATGATCTGATGGACAGAGTAAGTTGTAATTTGCAACTGTTTGCTGATGAAGCTGTGGTGTATGGGAGGGTGTCGTCTTTAACTGGCTGTAATAGCATACAGGATGACTTAGACAAAATATCTAGTTGGTGCGAAGAAAGTCAACTAGCTTTCAATGTAGAAAAATGTAAGGTGATGCGCATGAGTAGGAAAAACAATCCTATAATGTTCGAATACAGCATTAGTAATGAGCTTCTTGATGTAGTCGCGTCGTTCAAATATCTAGGCGTAACATTGCAGAGCGATACGAAATGGAACGAACATGTTGTGAGTAAGGCGGACAGGCGACTTCGGTTTATTGGGAGAATTTTGGGAAGATGTACTTCACCTGTAAAGGAGACCGCGTATAAAACGCTTGTACGACCACGTCTTGAGTGCTGCTCAAGTGTTTGGAACCAGCAGCAGATAAGTTTAAAGGAAGACATAGAGGCGGTTCAGATGCGCGCAGCTAGGTTTGTTACTGATAGGTGTCACGGAAATGCTCCGGCAACTCAATTGTGGATCGCTGGAGGAAAGACGACGTTCTTTTGGTGAATTTCTGTTGAGTAAATTTAGAGGGCCGGAATTTGAAACTGAGTAGTACGATATTGCTGCCGCCTACTTACATTTTGCGTAAAGATCACAAAGACAAGATAAGAGAAATTAGGGTTCGTACGGTGGCATATAGGCATTTTTTTCCTTGTTCTACTTGGGAGTGGAATAGGAAAGGAAATGCCTAGTAGTGGTACAGTGTACCCTCCGCCACGCAATTGCGGAGTACGTATGTAGATGTAGATGGGCTATTGAAGGCCACAACAGCACCAGCACTGTCAGTCAGCAGCTCCTGACGAAGAAGATGGAGGATATCATCGAAAGCTTGAAATTATATCCAGAATTAACGCGGCAATAAGTCCGAGAAAGTTTTATACAATGCGTCAGTATGTTTGTGTCTTTGTGTGTACATATTGCATACAAATCTACAGTTTTGTTCAATCTTTAGGAAATTTTGTTCGCCAAAACTTCAATCCATGAGGACAGTCGCCGTAAGAATCGCGTGCGATACGTAGTTAAAGACATATGACGCCATAAACAATGAGATGAGCGAAACACTGCTGCATTCAGCGACAATGCTGCTCATTTTCTCCTAAACCAATGAAACGATTTCAACCACATTTCGTACACTTATTCCTTTTCGTGAGGTAACAATTGCTGCACGATTAAGAATCACATATGACTCATGGTTCAGAATATATTACATCATAACAAATAGATATGTTCATCATAAACAATAGGCATCGTTCAAAATTGCCGCATCATATGATGAGAATTTATTCATTCACTGTATGAGAATGAGAGTACTTAGCGACTTGCAACAAACTTTAAACATAATTTCAAACATTTATTAAACTTTCTCGCGCCGGCAACCATGAACTACGGCATAAGGGATGACGTTATAATCTATAATTTGTACACTACAAATCGTAGCCGCTGTAAATTTTACAGACAGTATACACGCATATAGTTGAGTGTACCTTCTAAATTGTATCACAGTACGACATGCAATTCATGAGATATGAGCACATCAACAGTAACGTTCATGAAAAACCGCCTCATCACACACCAAGTTTTAATCTATTACTTCTTTACTACTAATTATATTCCCAAGAGATTTTACAGACATACAGCCCTTACACAAATGAATGTATACCTTAAAATTGGAGGAATAAATAAATAAATACCCGGTGAACGCCGTTTTTTCAGGTAGTAATTTTCATAATTTTAACATAAGCTGTTTTCTTTAATAAGATCAGTTAAAACTCGTCATCAACTGATACGAGTTTTTAATACAGTTAGGAAAATAGATGTAAAAAATCGCACTGGAGTGTTTTATGGCTCACTTTAGATTTGCCTGTAGTTTCATGATATTTGCAATTATTTCAGACAAAAATAAGAAAAATATAAATGATAAAAAAAAATGTACGACAAGCTTACGACTCTACTAATCGGATGACATATATGCACCCAACACGTAATATTCTTTTAGACGTATTACAAAAAAAAAAAAAAAAAAAAAAAAAAAAAAAAAAAAAAAAAAAAAAAAAAAAAAAAAAAAAAAAAAACTTAATAGTTCAGTTTAGCTTTGCCAAATAAGTATTATAAATACAAAATCAGTTAAGGGTAGGTATTACAGGAGTTGGTCTGATAATGAATAAGAAAAAAGGAACGGCAGTAAACTACTATAAGCGGTGCAGTGATCGCATTATCAAAGATAGATACGAAGTCATCAAGTTTATATGCAAACTAGCTCTGCTGATGATGAGGAGATCGAAGAAATGTATGAGGAGGTAAAGGAAATTATTAAATTAAGGGACAGGAAAACTTAATTGTGATGGGAGACTGGAATTCGGTAATAGAAAAAGGAAGGGAAGGAAAATTAGTTGCTTAATATGGTGTGCGCAAAGGGATTGAAAGAGGAAGCCGCCAGGTAGAATTTTCGACGGAATATAATATAATATAATGTAATATAATATAATAAGAAATGATGGTCGCAGTACAGAGGATATAAAATGCAGAATGGCAATGGGTAGAATAGCGTTCTTGAAAGAGAGAAATTTGTTAACACCGAATATTGATTCAAGACTAAGGAAGTTCTTTCTGAAGGCATTTGTATGGAGTGTTGCCTTGTATAGGAGTGAAACATGGACGATAAAAGGTGCGGACAGGAAGAAGATTGAGGTTTTTGAAATGTGGTGTTACAGAAGAATGCTGAAGATTAGGTGGGTGGATCGCGTAACTAATGAGGAGGTACTGAACAGAATTGGGGACGAAAGAAATTTCTGACATAAATTGACTAAAAGAAGGGATAGATTGGTAGGGCATATTCTTAGACATCAAGGTATTGTGAATTTAGCTTTGGAATAAAGTGTGTTGGGTAAAAACCGCAGAGGAAGACCAAGAGATGGATACAGTAAACAGATTCAGACAGATGTAGGTTGCCGTTCTTATGTGGAGATGAAGAGGCTTACTCTGGATAGGGTATTGTGGAGAGCTGCATCAAACCAGTCTCCGGACTGAAGACCACAACAACAACATAATTTCATCATAACAAACACCTGATTTCAGAATCACCAATGAAGGTTTTATACGTGGAAGGGACAAGGAGACACCAGAAGGTACCAGGTAGATTTTATAATGGTAAGACGTAGATTTCGGAACCAGGTTTTAAACTACAGAACATACCAAGAGGCAGATGTAGACTCTGACCATATTGTTAATGAACTGAGGGCTGAAACTGAAAATATTGCAGAAAGATAGGAAAATAAGGAGGTGGGACCTGGATAAATTGAAAGAACCCGAAGCTCTTGAGAATTTCAGAGTAAGCTTGAAACAACAATTGTAAGAAAGAGGGGGAAATGAAAGAGTAGAAGAAGGATGGATAGAATTGAGAGATGAAAAAAATATGACGAAATATGTAGCAAGGCAAGACCTACAATAAATATTAAATTTAATCGATGAAAGGAAAAAATATAAAATGCAATAAATGAAACAGGCAAAATGGAGTACAGCCGACTAAGAAATGAGATTGACAGGAAGTGCAGAATAGCTAAGCAGGAGTGGCTAGAAAGTGAATGCAAGACAGAAGAAGAAGGTTTAAATAGGGGAAAATAGATAACGTTTACAGGAAAATAATAGGGACATTTGGAGACAAGAACTCAGATGGATAATCAGCTCTCACGAAAGAAGGGAAAGCTAAAAGGTGGAAAGAATATATAGACGGTACTAAGGAAATGAACTTAGAGAGAGAATATTTTAGAAACGGAAGAGGAAGTAAACCATGATGAAATAGTACTAAACTGAGATATGAATGTGACAGAGCACTGAAAGACTTAAGTCGAAACAAGATCCCTGTAGTGGACAACATTCCCTCAGAAGTACTAAAGTCTCTGGGAGAGCCAGCCATGACAAAACTATTTCACTTGGTGTGTAAGATGTATGAGACTGTAGACCTACCCGCACACTTTGAGAAAAAGGTAATAATCTCAATTCCAAAGAAAGCAGGTGCAGACAAATGTGAAAATTACAGAAACAATTGTTTAATAAGTCACAGTTCCAAAATTTTAACACGAATTTACAGGATGTAAAAGCTGGTAGCAACTGACCTCGGGGAAGATCAGTTTGGATTCAGGAGAAATGTAGGAACACGGGAAGTAAACCTCACTTTACGGCTTATCTTAGAAGATAGATTAAGGAAAGGCAAACCTACATTTCTAGCTTTTGTAGATTTGGAGAAGGCTTTTGACAATGTTGATTGGAATAGACCCTTTCCAATTCTGAAATCAGCAAGAGTAAAATATAGGGAACGGAGGCTTATTTACAACTTGTACAAAACCCAGACAGCAGTTATCAGAGTTGAAAGGCATGAAAGGGATGCAGAGGATGGGAAGGGAGTAATACAGGGTTGTAGACTTTGTCCAATGTTATTCAGTTGGTACATTGAGCAAGCTATAAAGGAAAGCAAGGAGAAATTTGGAGAAGGAATTAAGTTCAGGGTGAATAAATAAAAACATTGCGTTTTGCCGGTGACATTGTAATTTTGTCAGATACAGAAAAGGACCTGAAACGGGATGGACAGTGAGTTGAAAGGTGCATACAAGATGAACATTAAGAAGAGCACAACAAGTCTATTAGAGTGCAGCCTACGAAACTCAGGCGACGCTGAAAGAATCAGATTAGTTAAAGAAACAATGAAGGTGGTAGTTGAGTTTGGTTACTTGGGCAGTAAAATAACACTAGATGGTCGCAGTACAGAAAATATAAAATGCAAAATGACAATGGAAGGAAAGCATTTTTGAAAAAAGAGATATTTGTAACATCGAGTGTCAAGTGTAAGGAAGTCCTTTCTGAAGGCATTCGTGTGGAGTGTTGCCTTGTATGGGAGTGAAACATGGACGATGAACAGTGCTGAAATTTAGGTGGGTGGATCGCATAAGTAATACGAAGGTACTGAACAGAAATGGGGAAGAAATAAATTTCTGGCATACCTTGCCAAAAAGAAGAGATCGTTTGGTAGGACACATTCTTAGACTTCAAGGAATCGTGAATTTAGCATTGGAGTGAAGTGTGTGGGTAAAAATCCCAGAGGGAGACCAAGAGAAGGAATACAGTACGGAGATTCAAATGGATGTAGGATGCCAGTCTTATGAGGAGATGAAGAGGCTTGCTCGGGATAGAGTAGGATGGAGAGCTGCATCAAACCAATTTCCGGACAACAACAACGACACCTCTGGAAACTATTATTTTAATATCTATCCCACTTTTGCATTATCTGTTTCCGTTACAGCATTATCACTTATCTTTCTTTGGTAGTTGGTTCTGTTTATTCTATTTGCCTGTACTGGTTATAAATGACTATATCCTGGAAGGAACCTAAGGTACATTTTGTGTTCGGAAATCAGTCACATGATGTCCCTCGCGTGAATCCTAGCCCGTAACTCTTTTGCATACGCCATCTTGTTTTCTGTATTTGATAAATTTCTTATTATAACTCAAGCGTTGTCATTTCGAAGCAATGGCGCACTGAAAATTGTCGAAAACGTGTCGTTCTCAGGACAGTTAATTATAATCTAATATGAAAATGTTATGTCAGCAGTATTACGGTACGACAATTACATATTACTTTCGCAGCTGTTCGGCGTAGCGTAATGGGCGGCGAATTAGTTTGGATGCACAAACATCTTAGACGGTGGTGCGAAACTTGCCGGGTGCGGTGGCTCAGTGCGCTCGGTCAGAGGGTTACCGGTGTGGTAGCTCAGCGTGAGCTGCCAGAGTGCTCGACGACCTCTGTAACGCAAAAACTGACTCAACGACGAAGTGATAGAAATAGAACAAAACAAACTAACGTCGAAATGGATCGATGAAACCGAAGAACCAATGAAATGAGAGACAAGAAAAGAGGACAACGTTATCTGTAATAATAAACTGAGAAAAATCCTCTACGAACAACCCAGACCGAAAATGAAGAAACGATCGCAAAGCATAGATCTCCCTGAATAATAAAAAAAAATGTAAAAGAATAAAAATTAAAAGACACCACTGACAATTTTTTCCTTTTTCTTTCTAAAAGGTTTTCCCGCACTCTTCCGAGTTGTTCAATTGTAACAGCGCTTTCTCTGAAAAGTACATTTGTTCTCTTTCGAGAACATGGCATGAAATACATACCAACGAATTGCAAACTTATACTTATCACATGTATATAAACTGAGGAGATACCGGTAACAATGACTGTAGTAAATGAGGTAATGATAGTAGTAATTTTGTATATAGATTCAGTACTAGATTTATGTGGACTTCCGTATTACCACACTTATTCCGTTTGTTATTTTAGCTGTAAAAGAAAAGATAGTCACTGTTTGAAACAGAATATTTGCTCTTTAATTTAGCGCAGAACAGCGTAACATGAACAATGTTATATTTATACTTAAGAAAAAACGATACAATCTACAGTAAAAGCATTCGTAGCAACTATGTCAAAGACCAACATTGATTGTATTAATGACTTTCAGTCATTCAATGTCGACACACTCGTTTACACAACAACATCATCAGCAAACAGCCGCAGATTCCAACACACTCTCTGCGACAGATCATTTATAGAGACATAAAATAATAGCGGTAATTTTAAACACTTCCATGGCGCATTCCTGACGATACCCTAGTCTCTGAAGAACACTCGCCATTGAGGACAACGTCGTGAATTTTATTACCTTAGCAGTCTTCGAGCCACTTGAGCTTGAAATGGTGTTTTCCGGCATCACCTCGTCAGATAAAAGTCACAGACGAGAAATTACGTAACGATGATCATGTCGTTTTCGTCAGCCATTGTACTGAAAGAAATTCTTCCCGAGGAAATGACGCTGAATGCTGCAAGGTACATTTAAATTTTGACCCATTTTAGCAACGTCTGCGCCGGGTTTGACCCCAGTACACGTCAACGCTCGGCTACACACAGCCAATATCGTCAAAAACTCACTGGTAAAAAAGTGGGTGATTGAAGTTGCACATCCTCCACACTCTACGGATCTCAATCCTCCAGATCTCTTCTTATTCCCTCGATACAAAGTCACTTTGAAAGGAAAGATGTTTGAAAATATTCCTGACATCATAAGAAACATAATGAAGCTTTTGAACACCATGATGCAGGCAGATTTCGCGCAAACTTTACAGAAAAAGTGTCGCGGGGCTCAGGAGAGTATAGTTACGGGAATGTGACTATTTCTAAGAACAGTAAGGTAACTGTAGTTCATAGTTCGCCGCGGCGGAGCGGCCGAGTGCATTGATGCACGAGGTGTTCCCCGTCGGGGGTTCGAATCCCCCCTCGGGTATGGATGTTTGGGCTATCTTTAGTATAAGGTAGTTCACAAGCAGTTTGTAAGTTTAGGGACTAATGACCGCGCAGTTGAGTCCCATAAGCCTTACACACATTTGAAAATATTATTAATTCATAGTTCATCTACGTTAATGTTACAGGACTATTATGCGAACTTTATTACCAGAGGTTGTATTTATAACATACAATGCCTTGCACGGTATGATAAACATTAATTCGCCATAGTACAGAGACCATGAAACTTTTGTTTAGTGGATAATAGAAACAGATTTTTTATGTGTGTGTGTGTGTGTGTATGTGTGTGTGTGTGTGTGTGTGTGTGTGTTCGTGTTTGCGTACCTACGAAGCGGACACAAACAGCCTAGGATAGGCTAATGCTGGTGACACTTCATTAGGAATCAAGTGGACAGCTACTTCTCCACACTAGTTGTGGCACTTGTCGCTAGATGTAACTGCTCTATGCAAAACTGCAATAATATTTCACTAGTAAATGCCGTTATACAGTTCCAGGGGCAGAGTTATACTGTGTCGACAACACGGCAGTCGAATGACAGTGCAAAGCTCTTCTCACCGTGCGGTTGGACTGGCAGTGATGTTTGTACTGCAACATAGTGGTTTCCGTTGAAACAGCGCTCATTTTTACTGGGGAGGCAATACCGCTGCCGTGGCTCGATCAGAGCAGCTGCAAATTTGTTTTCGATTACGCACTTCAAATATAACAGCCAGCCACTTCCTCTGTGTCAACATACAAAAATTTTAAATGTTGATTTCGTATTGGTTTACGGTCACAAAGCTATCGGAATGTGTACATTTCCTTTCATTTAATCGTTTGAGTCGATTTGGGGTGCAGTTCGGGCACATCACTGTGAATACATAGACCTTCCGGATAAATCGCCTGGATTTAATATGTAGCTGTGGTGATTTGCGATTTGCCTTAAGTAAAGCAGAAAATTTTTAATTTTCACGATCGTGCGCGTACTCGAGCAGCGATATTGTAATATACACCGCAGTTTAAAGTATTACTGACGTACCATGTGAAATTCTAGTGTTTGTGAGCCATTAGTAAATGTTATAATAAATGTTTTTCTACAGACGTCAAGCATAGGCAACTTTCGTGTTGTGAAGCTTTATGTCAATGAAAAATTGTAAAATGTAGCAGTTTAAAAATGGAGTTTCGAAAACAAGAAATAGTTATAATCGGAAAGGTTTCATAAAACTAAAGACTTCTAGTCTTATTCCTTTATTTTAACTGCTATGCACGTGTGTATCGTGTTTCGTATTCTTCATCTCGACTTCTCCATTAACTTGGATCACTGCTGTTCATATAGAAATGTAATAAATTTTACATTCAAATACCCAACTCAAAAACATATACTTTGCAAAATACTTAAAAACTAAAGAGATTAGCGTAATTGTTTTGGAACGTCATTCATCGTGAAAGCCGTACAAAATTGAAAAGAAAAAAAGAGTCAAAGATTTAATAAATATCTACTATTCTACGATCATACATCATGAGCTGATTAAAAAACGTTATGGAATTTATAGTAGCAAAGAAATGAATGTCCGCACAACTTTTATGGCCGAGGTGGAGTGGCCGCCTGGCTGCGGATCCCGTCGCTGCTGTCCGTCAGAGGTTCGAGTGCTCCCTCACACATGGGTCTCTTTGTTGTTGTTAGCATAAGTTAGTTTAAGTAGTCTAAAAGCCCAGGGCCTGATGACCAGAGTATTTACGACCTATGAATTTAAAAACCTTTGAACAACTTTTATTAATACAATGTACAAAAGAAAGACAACTGATTTGCCCAGTTTGGCTTGGCCGCATGATGTGTTCGGACGCGATGAACTCGTGAACTACTCAACTGGTCTTAAAGAAACTTTGCACGTTGTGTGTTATTTGTTCCAACTTAAGAGATTAACAAACTGAATGATATATTGATGGAAAATAAAAGGTTCTTAGTAGGTTAAGTAAGTACTCAGTATTTGACGCTGTTCTTCAAATTGTAAACTTGACGAGAGGTAAAGTGTTTGGGTAGAGAGCGAAAGGTCGCGGGTTACAAACTACACAAAGTTTTTTTCAGTTTGAATTCAATTTGAACTCAAAGGTGTGAGGAATCGAGAGAAACGACACCACGACAAACTGTAGACCTCCATATTCCTGTTGGATAACTGGGGTAGGTTAGGTTCAAGTTAGGTACCTGAGCTTCGACGAATTATTATTATATTCGAGTCACGTCGTTTCGTTGTTGCTACAGTTTATTTTAAATTCGAAAATTTTCCTAATTTACTGAACAGAAAATCGTGCTTTCTAAATTTTCTGTTTATTATTTTTTTCATCTCATTTTGCTCTGCATAATCTGTGTCAGAGTTTCCCACTCATTTGGAAACGCATCCTCCCTCCAACTATAGATACTTCTGCACAAGAATCCTAGAGGTGAAATACGAAGCAGTTTGGATTTCTGCGTAGAATTAACTTCATGAAAACTTTTGTTACTATGGGAAAAGGAGGTATTATTAACAAGAAAAGACAGCAAAGAGAATTTGCATTGAAACGCAATGACCTTTCGGACTACTGAACCGGGGTCGACAAGAGGTTTGCGAGCATACAACACATATTGCTGGAACCGCCTGTTACCCAGCCAAAAATTCCCTTTTTTTGCAGCAGAAGAGTACCGCATAAAGTACCATACATCACGAGCGATAAAAAATAACAAAAGTAGATTACTTCTATTGTTGAATTACCATTAAGATACTATTCTCGTTTAAAGTAAGAGAGTTGCAATCAACAAAATAAAATCCCTTTCATGAATCAAAGAAGATTCGAAGCAACATATCCCCTCTTAGTCAGGATATTCCAGAAACGTCTTTTTGAGTACTTCCGCATTAGTTACGTGAACTATCTATCTAATCTTCATCTTTCGGCTGTAGCACAACATATCGATAGTTTCTGTAATCTTTTCACTGCGATCTTTATCGTCCACGTTTCACTTACATATGACGCTACACTCCAAATCGACATAAATTAATATTGGATGTGAACAAATTTGCTTCTTCAGAAACGTTTTTCTTCCCATAGCCACTCTCCATTTTATATCTTTTTTTACATCGGCCCTCAGAAGTTATTTTGCTACCCAAATAAGAGAACTCATCTACTACTTTTATCGTCTCATTAACTCATCTATGAAGTTGAGTCAGTAAATAAGTCGTCAATTGAGGTAAAGACGCCAGTACTTCGTTTAAAAGTCTGAAAATAGCTTTACTTTTTATCTGACTTCACCTTGAGCTGTTAACTTTATTTGGTTTCTCAAACTGCTGCAACCCAAGAGACGGATGTGTCGCAAAGGTAGAGAAATACGTCTACACAGTACCCAGTACTGGCGTGTCTATCTCAATTCGCGACTTATTTACTGACTCACCCTTCAGCATCGCCTGATTTTTGACACTACATTCCATTACCCTTGTTTTACTCTGTGATGTTTCCAGACACACACACACACACATTATATATATATATATATATATATATATGCAGACTGACAAGTTAATAGCTCATATCTGTTTCAGTATTGGGTAGTGATTATCGTCTGTGATAGCAAGTGGCGTATTTAACGTGTGACACTAGTTACTCATTTTCTATTCGAAATATCATTCTAGTCTACTGCAGGAATTAACATATTTAATTTTAATTTCTATTCACTTGGACAAAGTATGTAAGTTCACATGGCCATACCTAAGAGCTGCCCTTTTACCACTGTAGTCAATGCTTCATTACACTATTAATTTATATACATGTGGCGTCTTTTCCGGAAGAACAGACGTCACTTCTGATCATGCAGTTGTTATTATTTAATATTCACAATATATATGACATCAACTGCGATTGGGCAAAGCTGAAAATGTGCACCCAGCCGGGATTCGAACCCAGGTCTCCTGCTTTCTAGGCAGTTGCGCTGACCCCTACACCACTGGGGACACAGTGATCACCGCACCTGCAAGGACTACCTAAGCACGCCTCCCGTCAAATACAATTTCCACTATTAATTGCCTTTTAGTAAAATTAACATATGTTGAATTGAAAACAACATGAAACGTAATATTCACTGATCTGTGTCCTTATCCAAAACGCCCAGCACTGCGTTTTAAGTACATGAAACTCTATCTTACACACAAAAACGTTTCACACGTCTGTCAGGAAACATTACTAATGTTTCCCACAAAAGATTCATCTTATTCTTATAACACACGTGATCATCCGTGCATGTACCTCACAGCCTCCAGTTTACACTTCCTCATTTAATCCGTTAAATATTATTAAGTGCCCTGAAATAAAATTTATTACTGCAGTTCAAATATTGTTATTTCACTCAAGATAGCGTTTGAGAATGCGGTCCTCATTTAACTTGTCGCGTGTGCACTTAATGGTGGCTTACCATCCACAGCGATTGTTCTTTTATTGTTGGCTAAGACATTCTGAAAGATCTGTTATCAGTCTAAGTACAAAATAAAAGGTATTATAGTTTAAAGATACTTCTATTCCGACACGGAATATAGACCTCAGATATTCTCCATTAATACCATAATGTTTCAATTTCCGATTTTATACATCGCTTTTTTTTCAGAAATGGCCATACCACTCCAAGGACAAACTTAGAATAATTAAAATAATTACATTCTTTGCCATTACTTTTCTACGTAAGATCGCATACAATATCACTGCTTCGTGGAATTTTTACATTAACACCATCTCTTTGCCTCAGGCAAAGATATATTTTAGTACTATAAACTAGGAGATTGTCATTCCAATGGCATTTCTAATAAAAAGAATATTAATCCTTCAGGTGGGACATTACAGCCCTTGTTAATGATCAAAACACCGCAACTACACTACTGGTCATTAAAATTGCAACACCAAGAAGAAATGCAGATGATAAACGTGTATTCATTGGACAAATATATTGTACTAGAACTGACGTGTGATTACATTTTCACGTAATTTGGTTGCATAGATCATGAGAAATCAGTACCCAGAACAACCACCTCTGGCCGTAATAGCGGCCTTGATACGCCTGCGCATTGAGTCAAATGCAGCTTGGATGGCGTGTACAGGTACAGATGTCCGTGGACCTTCAACACGATACCACAGTTCATCAAGAGTAGTGACTGCCGTATTGAGACGAGCCAGTTGCTCGGCCACCATTGACCAGTTTAAAAACTGTGTGTGTGTTGTATGATGTTGAACCTATCGTTAAATCAGACAAGAAATTGTTCATTAACACAGCAATTTGGTTTAATTATGGCCCTGATATTGATGTATATACTATTAAATAAGAAACAGTGCATTAAACTGATTATGCGCGCAACGGTACTTTTAACAAAACAACTGTGGCAAGTCACCATATGAAACAGACACTGACTATATTCCCAATATTTGACTGCGAGAAAGATAATAAAAAACCACAAACCACTTTCTTAATGTTTGACTGCGGGAATTTTATGCAGATCAGTACCTGATTATCAAAATTCAGTATCCTAATCAACTGACTGCAGTGTTGCATAACAATCATTTACTATAGCACAAATAACGAAATCTGTTTAAAAAGATTACAAAAACCAATGCTGCACTTTAAATTCACTAATAACTAATTATCAAATGAAGGAAGTAGGTTAATCTTCTAACTACGTAAATGAAAAAGGAAAGAAAGGTGAACTTTGTTACTTATTATTAATAATTACCATTACATTACCTACATAATACAACTTTTTCCTAATGACATCAAATGCAATTACCTTCATTCCAGCGGTGATAGTAACAAAAAATACAATATATATTCCAAATACAATCAAATCAACTTGCTGGCACTGCAGTCTCTGCTCAACATCAGACCCATACACACAACTCAGCCGCTCTCTAAGCGAGCTAAACCACAAGTCTCTCTCTCTCTCTCTCTCTCTCTCTCTCTCTCTCTCTCTCTCTCTCTCTCTCTCTGCACAAGCTACAATGCTATGCAATGCATAATATTTGCCAAAGATTAAACTTCACAGACTTAAGTACACATATCGATACACACAGTAGAAGCGATATTATACATTTTCTTGCAATCAAGTTACTCGACACAAAACAGGAGGCACAATATTAGACATTTTCTTACAAAAATATTTTTTATGGACACGTTTCATCACCCCCCCTCGTACCTATTTAAAATTTTTGTAGGGTGGGTGATGCCAATGGCATTGCCTACCCAGCAAAATTACTGAATTTCAAGTCCAAAAACCCATTAATGACATCCAAAATATTACATGAAAAATATGAAAACCTGATAAACATTTTATTATACAAGATATTCATGATAACAACAACAGATGGAGTGCATAGAAAAATTGAAAAATGTGACAATCATAAATATATGCAATTTTACAAAACAGTACCAACAAAGTCATGCATGGAGTGGTACAGAATGTGACAGGCATAAGCAAATGTTAAAATTTACAGAGCATCAGCAATAAATGGAATACATGACAAATATACATAATAGTAAACATAAGTGTATATAGAATTTCATAGTTTGAGAAATGGAATAGGGGAGAAAATGAGGTAGCTAGAAGTAATACACAAATGGAAAAAAATACAATAATAAACATGAGCATATACAAAATTTTACAAAAGATAGTTCAAATGAACATTTTTATCTTGTGCATAATGTAGTTTATGTAAATTTTAGTGCACTTAGTGTAATATAAAGTGTCAGTTTTGCATTCTGTGTTGTATTTTAGATGCCATTCTTTCATGAATACAACAACATACATGTAAAAACGATTTTTTTTTCAACATTATAGTTCTGAAAGCATACGTATCTTTCAAGAGCAAAAATCTTATTTTGATCAGTGAATGTAAAACAACTATGAAATATATCTAAACACTGGTAATGAATCTGTGGACAACGTTTGCAATGGGAGGCACTGAATAATATAAGTACACGAATTGCACGTTGGCTCCTAACATTCATTTTAGGTATGCAAACGAACACAAAACACTGTAAGATTACACCACACTGTAGGCGAGCTGGCTGGTTGCATTGAAGTTGAAGTCATTGGGAGAAGGTTCCGCTGTATTCCTCCATGCAATTCGACAACCAAGTGTGCTCCAACCAGCGGAGCTATTAGCAGACTGCATCAGCACAGCCAAAATTAGAGCAAAATAGTAGTGGTTGGCCAAGGCCGCAATGGACAGTACAATGTGGTCAAACATCATCCAACCAACATCTTCATTAAAAGGCCCAAAATCAGTGGTGTATCGTGGCACGTCCATTGTTTTGTGTGCATTCTGGAATCTCGTGTGCGAAATCGCCAGTTCCCATGCGTGTCCAAAAGTACATGAAATAAACCATTTTACACACAAATTAGTAATATAGTCATGATATTTCAGATTAGACTGAAAGAAAGGTCATTGGTTAGTACACATCTACAGAAAAACTTTGCCCCTAATTCAAGTGGTACAGATGGGGTCATGGTATTAAACCATAATTTTACATTGCAAGTAGGTTCTTGAAGACAGATACATTTGAATACTAATGAGTAATTTAGTTCTTATACTATAGTATACTCCCATGAACCACAGACATTGCCGAGGTGGGGTGGCTTGCGTGCCCCAACGATACAGATAGCCGTACCGTAGGTGCAACCACAGCGGAGGGGTATCCGTGGAAAGGCCAGACAAACGTGTGGTTCCTGAAGAGGGGCAGCAGCCTTTTCAGTAGTTACAGGGGCAAAAGTCTGGATGATTGACTGAGCTGGCCTTGTAACATCAGCTAATGTGGCTTTGCCACACAGCTACTGCGAACGGCTGAAAGCAAGGGGAAACTACAGTCGTTACTTCTCCCGAGGACATGAAGCTCTACTGTATGGAAATATGATGATGGCATCCTCTCGGGTAAAATATTCCGGAGGTAAAATAGTCCCCCATTCGGATCTCCGGGCGGGGACTACTCAGGTGGATGTTGTCGTCGGGAAAGACAATACTGGCATTCTACGGGTCGGAGCTTGGAATGTCAGATCCCTAATCGGGTGGGAAAATTAGAAAATTTAAAAAGGAAAATGGATAGCTTGAAGTTAGATATAGTGGGAATTAGTGAAGTTCGGTGGCAGGATGAACAGGATTTCTGGTCAGGTGAGTACAGGATTATAAATACAAAATCAGTTGGGGGTATCACAGGTGTTGGGCTGATAATGAATAAGAAAATAGGAATGCGGGTAAACTACTATGACCAGCACAGCGATCGCATTATCATTGTCAAGATAGATACGAAGCCAACACCGACAACAGTAGTACAGGTTTATATGCCAACTAGCTCTGCCGATGATGAGGAAATCGAAGAAATATATGAGGAGCTAAAGGAAATTATTCAGACAATTAAGGGAGAGGAAAACTTAATTGTTACGGGAGACTGGAATTCGGTAGTAGGACAAGGAAAGGAAGGGAAGATAGCAGGTGAATATGGTCTGGGCAAAAGGAATGAAAGAGGAAGCCGCCTGGTAGAATTTTGCACGGAACATAATTTAGTTATAACAAACACCTGGTTTAAGAATCACAAAAGAAGGTTGTATACGTGGAAGAGACCAGGAGACACTGGGAGATACCAGATAGATTTTATAATGGTAAGACATAGATTTCGGAACCAGGTTTTGAAGTGTAGGACATACCCAGGGGCAGATATAGACTCTGACCATAACTTGTTGGTTATGAACTGTGGGCTGAAACTGAAGAAACTACAGAAAGGTAGGAAAATAAGGAGATGGGACCTGGATAAATTGAAGGAACCTGAAGTTCTTAAGAATTTCAGAGGGAGCTTCAGGCAACAATTGACAGAAACGGGGAAAATAAAACAGTTGAGGAGGAATGGGTAAAATTGAGAGATGAAATAGTGAAGGCAGCATAGGACAAAATAGGTAGGAAGGCAAGACCTACAAAAAATCCTTGGATATCACAGGAGATACTAAATTTAATAGATGAAAGGAGAAAGTATAAAAATGCAGTAAATGAAACAGGCAAAATGGAGTACAGACGACTAAGAAATGAGATTGAAAGGAAGTGCAAAATGGCTAAGCAGGAGTGGCTAGAAGGCAAATGCAAGGGTTGTAGAAGAATGTATAAATAGGGGAAAAATAGATACAGCCTACCGGAAAATAAAAGAAACATTTGGCGATAAGAAAAACAGCTCTATGAATATCAAGGACACTGATGGAAAACCAGTTCTCAGCAAAGAAGGGAAAGCTGAAAGTTGGAAAGAGTATATAGAGGGGCTCTACAAAGGAAATGAACTTCGAGACACTATTGTAGGAAGGGAAGAGGATGTAGATGATGATGAAATAGGAGATACTATACTGAGAGATGAATTTGACAGAGCATTGAAAGATCTAAGTCGAAACAAGGCCCCTGGAGTAGATGATATCCCGTCAGAGCTACTGAAGTCTCTGGGAGAATCAGCCATGACAAAATTGTTTCACATTGTGTGTAAGATGTATGGGACAGGTGAAGTACCCTCAGACTTTAAGAAAAATGTTATAATCCCCATTCCAAAGAAAGCGGGTGCAGACAGGTGTGAAAACTACAGAACCATCAGTTTAATAAGTCATGGTTGCAAAATATTAACAGGAATTATATACAGAAGGATGGAAAAGCTGGTAGAAGCCGACCTCGGGGAGATTAGTTTGGGTTCAGGAGAAATGTAGGAACACGGGAGGCAATACTCACTTTATGGCTTATCCTAGAAGATAGATTAAGAAAAGGCAAACCAACATTTCTAGCTTTTGTAGATTTCGAGAAGGCTTTTGACAATGTTGATTGGAATAAAATCTTTAAAGTTCTGAAGCAAGCAGGAGTAAAATATAGGGAGCGTAAGGTTATTTACAACTTGTACAAAAACCAGACAGCGGTTGTCAGAGTTGAAGGGCATGAAAGGGATGCAGTGGTTTGAAAGGGAGTAAGACAGGGTTGTAGCCTTTCCCCAATGTTGTTCAATTTGTACATTGAGTAAGCTATAAAGGAAAGCAAGGAGAAATTTGGAGAAGGAATTAAAGTTCAGTGTGAAGAATTAAAAACATTGCGTTTTGCCGACGACAGAGTAATTCTGTCAGATACAGCAAAGGACCTGGAAGAGCAATTGAACGGAATGGACAGTGTGCTGAAAGGTGCATATAAGATGAACATTAACAATAGTAAAACTAGGGTAATGGAGTGCAGTGTAAGAAAATCAGGTGATGCTGAAGGAATTAGATTAGGTAACGAAACAATAAAGGAGGTAGATGAGTTTTGTTACTTGGGCTGTAAAATAACAAATGATGGTCGCAGTACAGAGGATATAAAATGCAGAATGGCAATGGGTAGAAAGGCGTTTTTGAAAAAGAGAAATTTGTTAACATCGTATATTGATTTAAGCCTAAGGAAGTCCTTTCTGAAGGCATTTGTATGGAGTGTTGCCTTGTATGGGAGTGAAACATGGACGATAAGCAGTGTGGACAGAAAGAAGATAGAGGCGTTTGAAATGTGGTGCTACAGAAGAATACTGAAGATTAGGTGGGTGGATCGCGTAACTAATGAGGAGGTACTGAACCGAATTGGGGAGAAAAGAAATTTCTGGCATACCTTGACTAAAAGAAGGGATAGATTGGTAGGACACATTCTTAGACATCAAGGAATTGTGAATTTAGCGTTGGAGGGAAGTGTGTGGGGTAAAAACCGCAGAGGGAGACCAAGAGACGCGTATAGTAAGCAGATTCAAGTGGATGTGGGTTGTCGTTCTTATGAGGAGATGAAAAGGCTTGCTCAGGATAGAGTAGGGTGGAGAGCTGTATCAAACCAGTCTCTGGACTGAAGACCACAACAACAACAACACTATAGTATCAACAAAATTAGTGTCATTTCATATAGGCATAAGACTATACATACTATGTACACATTATTTTACAAACACATCATCGTATGAAATACATCCAGGGTACTTGTTATCAATTTGGCATTAGGTCATATAAAGTAAATTTGTAGTCATAATTAGAGCAATTAACAAGAAGTCGTCAAATAACTCAACATTCCATTTTCACTAGATAACATCTCTTTAAATTAACATATCTGACTATGGTGGGTATTGCATTACCACCAAATCATAACACTTAAATTACATATTTTACCATGGCCAGGATTTTGTCTGAACTGATTTACACATTTCATTGCATTAAGGTATAACACATTAGGGAAAATTCATGAGAATATCAAAAGAGTTTCCATTCATCAGGTCATGTCTGTGTCTGTCTGAGTCAACAGTAGGGTCAGACAAAAGGCAAAAGGCAAATTTTGGCACATTAATAACTGTACATCACAGTACATCATCCAATAACGTAAACACAGACGTAACTACTTGTTAGGCATAATTAGAAATATTCATTACACATAATTACAAATAATTACAGAGCATCAGAAGGATATGATTCTCACCAAAAAAACGTGCCATTGAAGGCACAATGCATGAACATACAAAATGGTGCACATAAGCACAAAGAGAAAACACAAAAGGCAGTGCGAGTAAGCACATAAGAAAAGAACAGAGCATAGCATCATTAGCAACATGGCGATTCCCCTTATAATTGCTTCATAATCATTGTATACTCTCGTTCACTTAATTACATTTATCAAACATCTTTGACTGTTACCAACACCTTCCTTACCATCATTTTATCCATACACAATCATGCATTATAATGACCACCGTCGCATATTGTGTATTGCCTTATTCATCATCCTTCAGCATGTCCCGTTTTACTGCTTAATTGGCTTGCCAAATGCTTATGTCAACTCAAAAACCTTCTTCGCTCGCTCCGAAGTTTGTAAGTTATGCAATTAGTAACATGCAAGAGAAATGTTATATTTTCTAAAACATAGGAACTTAATTATTTTAATCAATCAAAAATTTACATTAATTTTATTTGTCTTACACAGCCACAGAGTCCGTTAAATGCAAACTGTAAGTAGGTCACAGTTCCGTATGAAAAATATAGCAGCGTAGCACAGAGCATACGTATTCACAGTTAGGGAAAAGTAACAGTGAGAGAAAGAGGTAGATAGAGCGCACTCCACTCCCATGAACCACAGACATTGCCGAGGTGGGGTGGCTTGCGTGCCTCAACGATACAGATAGCCGTACCGTAGGTGCAACCATAGCGGAAGGGTATCTGTGGAGAGGCCAGACAAACGTGTGGTTCCTGAAGAGGGGCAGCAGCCTTTTCAGTAGTTACAGGGGCAACAGTCTGGATGATTGACTGAGCTGGCCTTGTAACATCAGCTAATGTGGCTTTGCCACACAGCTACTGCGAACGGCTGAAAGCAAGGGGAAACTACAGCCGTTACCTTTCCCGAGGACATGCAGCTCTACTGTATGAACATATGATGATGGCATCCTCTCGGGAAAAATATTCCGGAGGTAAAATAGTCCCCCATTCGGATCTCCGGGCGGGGACTACTCAGGAGGATGTGATCATCAGGAAAGACAATACTGGCATTCTACGGGTCGGAGCCTGGAATGTTAGATCCCTTAATCGGGTAGGAAAATTAGAAAATTTAAAAAGGGGAATGGATAGATTGAAGTTAGATATAGTGGGGATTAGTGAAGTTCGGTGGCAGGATGAACAGGATTTCTGGTCAGGTGAGTACAGGATTATAAATACAAAATCAATTGGGGATATCACAGGAGTAGGATTGATAATGAATAAGAAAATAGGAATGCGGGTAAACTACTATGAGCAGCACAGTGATCGCATTATCATTGTCAAGATAGATACGAAGCCAATACCAAGAACAGTAGTACAGGTTTATATGCCAACTAGCTCTGCCGATGATGAGAAAATCGAAGAAATATATTAGGAGCTAAAGGAAATTATTCAGACAATTAAGGGAGAGGAAAACGTAATTGTTATGGGAGACTGGAATTCGGTAGTAGGACAAGGAAGGGAAGGGAGGGTAGTAGGTGAATATGGTCTGGGCAAAAGGAACGAATGAGGAAGCCGCCTGGTAGAATTTTGCACGGAACATAATTTAGTTATAACAAACACCTGGTTCAAGAATCACAAAAGAAGGTTGTATACGTGGAAGAGACCAGGAGACACCGGGAGATACCAGATAGATTTTATAATGGTAAGACATAGATTTCGGTACCAGGTTTTACAGTGTAAGACATACCCAGGGGCAGATATAGACTCTGACCATAACTTGTTGGTTATGAACTGTAGACTGAAACTGAAGAAACTACAAAAATGTAGGAAAATATGGAAATGGGACCTGGATAAATTGAAGGAACGTGAGGTTCTTAAGAATTTCAGAGGGAGCTTTAGGCAACAATTGACAGAAACAGGGGAAAATAAAACAGTAGAGGAGGAATGGGTAAAATTGAGAGATGAAATAGTGAAAGTAGCAGAGGACAAAATAGGTAGGAAGGCAAGACCTACAAAAAATCCTTGGATATCACAGGAGATACTAAATTTAATCGATGAAAGGAGAAAATATAATATTGCAGTAAATGAAACAGGCAAAATGGAGTACAGACGACTAAGAAATGAGATTGACAGGAAATGCAAAATGGCTAAGCAGGAGTGGCTAGAAGGCAAATGCAAGGATGTAGAAGAATGTATAAATAGGGGAAAAATAGATACAGCCTACATGAAAATAAAAGAAACATTTGGAGATAAGAAAAACAGCTCTATTAATATCAAGAACCCAGATGGGAATCCAGTTCTCAGCAAAGAAGGAAAAGCTGAAAGGTGGAAAGAGTATATAGAGGGGCTCTACAAAGGAAATGAACTTCGAGACAATATTGTAGGAAGGGAAGAGGATTTAGATAAAGATGAAATAGGTGATACTGTACTGAGAGAAGAATTTGACAGAGCCCTGAAAGACCTAAGTCGAAACAAGGCTCCTGGAGTAGATGATATTCCCTCAGAGCTACTGAAGTCTCTGGGAGAACCAGCCATGACAAACCTGTTTCACCTGGTTTGTAAGATGTATGAGACAGGTGAAGTACCCTCAGACTTTAAGAAAAATGTTATAATCCCCATTCCAAAGAAAGCAGGTGCAGACAGGTGTGAAAACTACAGAACCATCAGTTTAATAAGTCATGGTTGCAAAATATTAACAGGAATTATATACAGAAGGATGGAAAAGCTGGTAGAAGCCGACCTCGGGGAGATTAGTTTGGGTTCAGGAGAAATGTAGGAACACGGGAGGCAATACTCACTTTATGGCTTATCCTAGAAGATAGATTAAGAAAAGGCAAACCTACATTTCTAGCTTTTGTAGATTTGGAGAAGGCTTTTGACAATGTTGATTGGAATAAACTCTTTAAAGTTCTGAAGCAAGCAGGAGTAAAATATAGGGAGCGTAAGGTTATTTACAACTTGTACAAAAACCAGACAGCGGTTGTCAGTGTTGAAGGGCATGAAAGGGATGCAGTGGTTGGAATGGGAGTAAGGCAGGGTTGTAGTCTTTCTCCAATGTTATTCAATTTGTACATTGAGCAAACCATAAAAGAAAGCAAGGAGAAATTTGGTGAAGGAATTAAAGTTCAGGGGGAAGAATTAAAAACATTGCGTTTTGCCGACGACATAGTAATTCTGTCAGATACAGCAAAGGACCTGGAAGAGCAATTGAACGGAATGGACAGTGTGCTGAATGTTACATATAAGATGAACATTAACAAGAGCAAAACTAGGTTAATGGAGTGTTGTGTAAGAAAATCAGGTGATGCTGAAGGAATTAGATTGGGAAACGAAGCAATAAAGGAGGTAGATGAGTTTTGTTACTTGGGCAGTAAAATAACAAATGATGGTCACAGTACAGAGGATATAAAATGGAGAATGGCAATGGGTAGAAAAGCGTTCTTGAAAAAGAGAAATTTGTTAACATCCAATATTGTTTTAAGCCTAAGGAAGTCCTTTCTGAAGGCATTTGTATGGAGTGTTGCCTTGTGTGGGAGTGAGACATGGACGATAAACAGTGCGGACAGGAAGAGGATTGAGGCTTTTGAAATATGGTGCTACAGAAGAATGCTGAAGATTAATTGGGTGGATCGCGTAACTAATGAGGAGGTACTGAACAGAATTGGGGAGGAAATTTCTGGCATACCTTGACTAAAAGAAGAGATAGATTGGTAGGACACATTCTTAGACATCAAGGAATTGTGAATTTAGCATTGGATTGAAGTGCGTGGGGTAAAAGTCGCAGAGGAAGACCAAGAGATGGATACAGTAAGCAGATTCAGACAGATGTAGGTTGCCGTTCTTATGTGGAGATGAAGAGGCTTGCTTAGTCTCCGGACTGAAGACCACAACAACAACAACAGAGCGCACTAAGGAAAAGCGGAAGAATAGTGACACTCAGCTCGAGAACGGGGCACCAATGGTCACTTTGTGTGCCCAAAACAGATTAATGGACTCTCTACCCCAATTGTATGCCTTGAAAATCTTTTTTGACGAATTAGAGCGTGGATTAGCAGGTCTGATTTCAATGTTTTGCTCTTGTCTTTCCGGGACACGCGATCTGCTTTGGCCCCAATTTGTGTTTTCGTGTCGTGGAAGGCAATCACGAGAATTATCGCGTGTGCCGTCCCGACTACGCTTCTCAGCGTTATTGTTATTATTTTCAGTCTCGCGATCACTATCAGTACTGTGTCTTTCACGCTAATTAGTATCATTCGAAGTATTGCTGTTATGATAGTAATTATTGTGGCGTCCTCCGCGACCAAAGCCACCACCTCGGTTACGACCACGAAAACTTCCACGGTTATTTTCACGATCTTGTTTGTAAGTTTCATTAGTGAAAGAATTATTTTTTGTTTTATCGTCGTGCTCTGGATGACGTTTAGTACGCGGCGGGCTTTGTTGCAACCGGCGATCATATCTGTTTCTTTCAAAATATCGACTGCGCAAGGAATTTTCCTCGTCTTCTTTCTCCAAGTCTTGTATGAGTTTTCTAATGGCTTCAATATCATTCTTGCATCGTGCCGCAATGGCAATTTGACGCAAGTGTAGAGGCAGTTTGTTCAAACAAATTATAATTAATTCGGCAGGGCAGTAAGGTGACGATAAAAATTGATTTTTGTATACTAAATGTTGGAAATATTCCACCGGGCTCCAGAAATTTGATCGTTCAAAAGTTTTGAACGTCGCAATACTGTTTTTAACGCGGTCTTGTGCCGCTTCCGACCAGTATGCGGATAGAAATGAGCGTCGGAACTGATTCTCGCTATGGCACTCTTGTGCAATAGCTCTCATTCTGGTGGCTCGCTCGCCTTCCAGATAACCACATATAAATTCTAATCTGTGCTCAAGTGGCCAATTCGGGGGAAGACAATATTCGAATTGTTGCAACCACTCTTTAGTGTGCAAGTCGTTCGGAGAGTTTTTGAATATTTTGAATTTACGTACAGTCAGGAAATTCTTGTAGTCAAACGCTTCCCTTCGCCCGTGCGGTGTAAGTGGGCGTAAACTACGCACCGCGTCTTCATTGTTGTTACTACAAGGTACACATCGTTCACGTACCAAGGCACCTACTTGAGTCGAATCATTATTGTCAGTTTCGTTCGAATTTTCTTCTACGTCCTCGTGTGGATTTCCACAAGTGTGGTCAAATTTCCTCTCTTTTCGCGCCACGCGATCATCTAATTCCCTGACCTCAGCCTTGTATTGCTGATTAATGGTCAACTTGAAATGTTCAAATGTTTGTATAGTCTATGGGACTTAACTACGGGGTCATCAGTCCCTAAACTTACAAAATACTTATGAACTACTTACGAACTAGGACGGCACAAATATCCATGCCCGAGGGGGGATACGAACCCCCGACCGTAGTGGCCGTGCAGACCGTGACTGAAGCGCCTCAGGCCCCTGGGCCACCGCGGCCGGCATTAATGGTCATTTGACCTTGTTTGAAACGGTCAAGGACGAGATATTCATTAGTTTCAGTAAACGGGGTAGGATGCGTTACATCAGAACTTTTGTCAGTGTTATCACTGATTTGGGTCATCTTAACAGTGAGATCCTCAACCTGTTTATTAATTTTGTTGTTCTGTTCCGTCGTGACTGACTGGAAGTTCTGCAACTTTTCATCAAATAGACTACTCTGTTGCTTCAATTGAGCGAGTTCAGCGGTTTCTATATTTTCGACTCGTGAACGCAAAACTTTCCATATTTTCGACTGGTGACGCAAGGCTTTCCATAACCGGATTAATCTCGTCGCGAATATCTTCTCTTGTTTGCTGAGATTCACGTTTGAAAGTAGTGAGCAGTTGTTCCCTAAACCGATTATTGTCCTCATTTATTTAATTAAAACTACTTTGAATACTCACAAACCTCGAATCGCACGTCCGTTCTATTTTCTCAAGTTTTTCAGATTGTTTCTCACGTATTTCACCTAATTTCTGAGATTGTAATTGACTATTCTCATTTAACTTAGAGAGCTGTGAGAGTAACATCTGCATGAAGTCATTTGGTAATACGTTTTCCATAGCTGTCGTACATGTATTTTTTGTAGCAGAGCTAGGCGGAACCGATACATTCTTTTCTGCAACCACGTTACAAGGATCGGAATTCTGGATTGTCGAATCCTGTACTTTATCATTATCCATATTGCCTGTTCCTGACCTAATCTCTTCTGCGTTTTCGGACACGGTATTTGCTGTCGTATTTTTATCAGTGCAGTGAGAATACTGTTGTAAAAATTCTTCTTTTCTCCTTGCATCATTCAAGGTCTCATTTTCGGAAGCAGTTTTAGCATCAGCGCGGGCTCTCCTATTGTTCAACATTGTTAACGGAATTTTGCAGTAAAGTGACCAGTAATATTTATTTTCACCTACTGCAAATTTTTGAAAATTACACACGGTAATTAAGAGAGAACAATAGGCTGAATCATGCTAGTGCAAAATATAGCCACATTCGAGATTACGTGAACCGTTAATTGTCACACGAATTCCACGGTACTAGAAGTTTCGACGGAACAAACATCAGACAATGTAAATGAGAGACTTTTTCAGTAGTATTGCAATGATTTGTATATTCAATTAATCTACTATAAACAATGCTACACACTATCAAGAATGGTAAGTAACAAACTACAGAAACAATTATTATGCTACTGTTGCTATAACAGAGGGTGGTGCTACAAAACTTCAATTAAGAGCGAATAGGTTAGTTGGTTATTGGAAAAGACAAAATAACTTAAATCAGACTACGTATCTAACTACGTCACGATCCTGTTTGTGAACTGTTGCTGTTATGGTCTTCAGTCCGGAGACTGGTTTGATGCACCTCTCCACCCTACTCTATCCTGAGCAAGCCTTTTCATCTCCTCATAAGAACGGCGACCCACATCCACTTGAATCTGTTTACTATACGCGTCTCTTGGTCTCCCTCTGCGATTTTTACCCCACACACTTCCCTCCAATGCTAAATTTACGATTCCCCGATGTCTAAGAATGTGTCCTATCAAGCGATCCCTTCTTTTAGATAGGGTATTCCAAAAATTCATTTTCTCACCAATTCTGTTCAGTACCTCTTCATTAGTTATGCGATCTACCCACCTAATCTTCAGCATTCTTCTGTAGCACCACATTTTAAAAGCCTCTATTCTCTTCCTGTCCGCACTGCTTATCGTCCATGTTTCGCTGCCGTACAAGGCAACACTCCACAAAAATGCCTTCAGAAAAGACTTCCTTACACTTACATTGATATTCGATGTTAGCAAATTTCTCTTTTTCAAAAATGCTTTTCTTCCCATTGCCATTCTGCATTTTATATCCTCTCTACTGCGACCATCACGTGTTATTTTACTACCCAAGTAACAAAACTCATCTGCCAACTTCATTGTATCGTTACCTAATCTAATTCCTTCAGCATCGCCTGATTTTCTAAGACAGCATTCCATTATTTTTGTTTTGCTCTTGTTAATGTTCATTTTATACGCTCTCTTCAACACACTGTCCATTCCCTTCCACTGCTCTTCCAGGTCCTTTGCTGTCTCTGACAGAATTACGATGTCATCAGCAAAACGCAATGTTTTTATTTCTTCCCCCTGAACTTTAATCCCTATTCCAAATTTTTCCTTGCTTTCCTTCACCGCCTGCTCGATGTACAAATTGAATAACATCGGAGAAAGGCTACAACCCTGTCTTACTCCCTTCCCAACTATCTACTTTCCCCCTTCTTATTCATTCTTCTACAGATTTGCATTTGGCTTCTAGCCACTCCTGCTTAGCCATTTTGCACTTCCTGTCAATCTCATTTTTAGTCGTCTGTACTCCACTTTGCCTGTTTCATTTATTGCATTTTTTTTCCTTTCATCAATTAAATTTAGTATTTCTTGTGATATCCAAGGATTTTTTTTAGGTCTTGCCTTTCTCCCTGTTTTGTCCAATGCTGCCATCACTATTTCATCTCTTAATGCTACCCATTCCTCTTCTACTGTTTTATTTCCCCCTGTTTCTGTCAATTGTTGCCTAAATCTCCCTCTGAAATTCTCCAGAACTTCACTTTCCTTCAATTTATCTAAGTCCCATCTCCTTATTTTCCTACATTTCTGCAGTTTTCTCAGCTTCAGCCTACAGTTCATGACTAACAAGTTATGGTCAGTGTCTATATCTGCCCCCGGGTATGTCTTGCAATTTATAACCTGGTTCCGGAATCTATGTTTTACCATTATAAAATCTATCTGATACCTTCTGGTGTCTCCTGGTCTCTTCCACGTACACAACCTTCTTTTGTGATTCTTAAACCATGTGTTTGTTATGATTAAATCATGTTCCGTGCAAAATTCTACCAGGCGACTTCCTCTTTCATTCCTCCTGCCCAGTCCATATTCACCTACTATTTTTCCTTCTCTTCCTTTTCCAGTCTCCCATCACAATTAAGTTTTCCTCTCCCTTAACTTCCTTTAGATCCTCAAATATTTCTTCGATCTCCTCATTATCGGCAGAGCTAGTTGGCATATAAACCTGTACTACTGTTGTCGGTGTTGGCTTCGTTCCTATCTTGACAATGATAATGCGATCACTGTGCTGGTCATAGTAGTTTACCCGCATTCCTATTTTCTTATTCATTATCAGCCCAACACCTGTGATACCCCCAACTGATTTTGTATTTATAATCCTGTACTCACCTGACCAGAAATCCTGTTCATCCTGCCACCGAACTTCACTAATTCCCACTATATCTAACTTCAAGCTATCCATTTTCCTTTTTAAATTTTCTAATTTTCCCACCCGATTAGGGATCTGACATTCCAAGCTCCGACCCGTAGAATGCCAGTATTGTCTTTCCCGACGACAACATCCACCTGAGTAGTCCCCGCCCGGAGATCCGAATGGGGGACTATTTTACCTCCGGAATATTTTACCCGAGAGGATGCCATCATCATATTTCCATACAGTAGAGCTTCATGTCCTCGGGAGAAGTAACGACTGTAGTTTCCCCTTGCTTTCAGCCGTTCGCAGTAGCTGTGTGGCAAAGCCACATTAGCTGATGTTACAAGGCCAGCTCAGTCAATCATCCAGACTTTTGCCCCTGTAACTACTGAAAAGGCTGCTGCCCCTCTTCAGGAACCACACGTTTGTCTGGCCTTTCCACGGATACCCCTCCGCTGTGGTTGCACCTACGGTACGGCTATCTGTATCGTTGGGGCACGCAAGCCACCCCACCTCGGCAATGTCTGTGGTTCATGGGGGTGAACTATCCTGGCAGAAAGGGCGCCAGATAAAAGGTGTGTGTGTGTTGTGAAGCTATCGTTAAATCAGACAAGAAATTGTTCATTAACACAGCAACTTGGTTTAATTATGGCCCTGATATTGATTTATATACTATTAAATAAGAAACAGTACATTAAACTGATTATGTGCGCAACGGATCTTTTAATAAAACACCTGTGGCCAGTCACCATATGAAACAGACACTGACTATACTCAAAATATTTGACTGCGAGAAAGATAATAAAAAACCACAAACCACTTTCTTAACGTTTGACTGCGGGAATTTTATGCAGATCAGTACCTGATTATCAAAATTCAGTATCCTAATCAATTGACTGCAATGTTGCATAACAATCATTTACTATAGCACGAATAACGAAATCTGTATAACAACATTACCAAAATCAATGCTGCTCTTTAAATCCACTAATAACTAATTATCAAATGAAGGAAGTAGGTTAATCATCTAACTACGTAAATGAAACAGGAAAGAAAGGTCAACTTTGTTACTTATTATTAATAATCACCGTTACATTACCTACATAACACAACTTTTTCCTAATGATATCAAATGCAATTACCTTCATTCCAGCGGTGATAGTAATAAAAAATACAATATATATTCCAAATACAATCAAATCAACTTGCTGGCACAGTAGCCTCTGCTCTACATCGGAGCCATACACACAACTCAACCGCTCTCTAAGCGAGCTAAACCACATGTCCCACATTCTCTCTCTCTCTCTCTGCGCAAGCTACAATGCTATGCAATGCATAATCTTTGCCAAAGATGAAACTTTACAGACTTAAGTACACATATCGATACACACAGTAGAAGCGATATTATACATTTTCTTGCAATCAAGTTACTCGACACAAAACAGGAGGCACAATATTAGACATTTTCTTACAAACATATTTTTATGGACACTTTTCAAGTTGTTTTCAATTGGTGAGAGATCTGGAAAATGTGCTATCCAGGGCAGCAGTCGAATATTTTCTGTATCCAGAAAGGCCCGTACAGGACCTGCAACCTGGGGCCGTGCATTATCCTGCTGAAATGTAGGGTTTCGCTGGGATCGAATGATGTGTTGAGCAACGGGTCATAACACAACTGAAACGTAACGGACACTGTTCAAAGTGCCGTCGACGCGAACAAGGGGTGACCGAGACGTGTAACCAGTGGCACCCCGTACCGTCACGCACCATAATAGGCCTGTATGGCGATGACGAATACACGCTTCCAATGTGTGTTCACCGGGATGTAGCCACACACTGATGCGACCATCATGAAGTTGTACACAGAACCAGGATTCATCCGAAAAAATGAAGTTTTGCCATTCGTGCACACAGGTTCGTCTTGCATACACCATCGCAGGCGCTCCTGTGTGTGATGCAGCGTCAAGAGTAACCGCAGCCGTGGTCTGCAAGCTGATAGTCTATGCAGCTGCAAACGTCGTCGAACTGTTCTTGCAGATGGTTGTTGTCCTGCAAACGTTCCCAGCTGTTAATGCAGGGATCGAGAAGTGGTTGCTCGATCCGTTACAGCCATGCCAATAAGATTACTGTCATCTCGACTGCTAGTGATTCGAGGCCGTTGGGTTCCAGTACGGCGTTCCATATTACCCTCCTGAATCCACCGATTCCATATTCTGCTGTTATTGGATCGCGACCAACGCGAGAAGCAAAGTCACGATATGATAAACCGCAATCGCGATAGGCTCACCTTTATCAAAGTCGTAAACGTGATGGTACGCATTTCTCCTCCTTACACGAGGCATCAAAACAACGTTTCACCAGGCAACACCGCTGTTTGTGTATGAGAAATCGGTTGGAAAATTTCTTCATGCCAGCACGTTGTAGGTGTCGCCACCGGCGCCAACCTTGTGTGAATGCTTTGAAAAGCTAATCATTTGCATATCACAGCATCTTGCTCCTGTCTGTTAAATTTCTCTAGCACGTGATCTTCGTGGTGTTGCAATCTTAATGGCCAGGAGTGTAGGAAAATGACTCCGAAATGAGTCTAAATGTCACTACGTCATTCTTCTTTTTTGTAATGCGTCTTCAGTGGTGAGTACTGACGTTTCAAATATTACCTCGAGCGGTTTCTTACATGTGCACGAGCTGCATGGCATATAGTGAGGAGCACGCATGCACGACCGTGGGAACGGCCAACGTGGCGCTGTTATTCCACAGCAGGCGAGCCCCCGCATGTCCTGTAATAACGCCAGCCCAGCCAAGGCGAGCAATTAGTCTCAGACAGCGCCCGGCGGCCCCCCTCGGCGCCGCTGTGGCTCAGTATGTGTAGCGCCCCAGATTCTGCTGCACGATTCTCAAACAGTGGCGGCGCTAGGCGTCGGCGACGTCGTCAACCGCCGACGGCCTCGCGCCTGCGAGGGCCTCGCAAAACATGGTTAAAAATTTTAGTTTTATGTATTTGATGTTTAACGGCGCTTTTCAACTGATAAGTTTCATAGCGACGACCTAGATATAACTTACACTAGCTTAACCAAAGGACGAACACAACAGCCATACCCAAGAGTGGGATTCGACCTCAACAAGAGCGACCTCGCTCACCATGGTACGACGCCTTAGTGCTCTCGGCCATTCCCCGCCGGCAGCTATTTAGTTTCCCTATTTGTTTCCGAATGAGTGCAGCAGTGATGAAATTTTTAGTTAAATACTTGCAGAAAACTTCTTCAGTACATTTTAGAAAACAATTTGGAAGAAGTATAACCAAATGCTTGTCTAACAATCAGAATCAATGTGAATCCTTAACTTTTCCCGGCGTAATGAATGTTCAAACAACTTACGGGTATGCTGCACGGTGACGTCGTCGACAACTGCCGATATTTCGACAGGAGGACATCCTGCCATTCTCAAGGCACAACTGCACAACCAGGAAGCAATGTGCAAACCGAGGTATTAAATACGCTTGCACATTGCTTCCTTGAGTGAAGTTGTTGCCTTGACAATGGCAGGGTGACATTCTGTCGAAATATCGGCAGTTGTCGACGACGTCACCCTGTAGCATACCCGTAAGTTGTTTGAAGAATCAGATCGAGCTCACAGTTTGTCTGTACAGCTTCGGCCGAGAGAAGTTTCTCAAAGTTAAAATTGATTAAGACTTACTTGAGAATCACAATGACCCAAGAAAAACTATCTGCGTTGTCAGTACTATCAATTAAAGCTTAAACAGCGGCTAATATTAATTATGCTGTGATTTTAAAAAAAAATTCAGAGGCGAAAAGCCGAAAAGTTTCTCTATGTAAATTTGAGTTCGTTTATTGTAATTTTTTGTTATTGCACTAATACTTGTATATTATACTAATAAAATATTAGTATAATGATTATTGATGTATAATTCAGCTCATTTTATTTAACATTTTCTTCCTTACTGAAAAAATTAAAGGGGCCTCGCAAAGACGTGTTCGCCGACGTCCAGTTTTCGTCTAGCGTCGCCACTGTTCTCAAACTCCCCCACCTGCTCACGAAGAGATGTGCAGAATCTAATATATAAAGCAGAGTGTCCGTATATTTGTACATGTTGCATACAAATCTACAGTTTTGTTCCAATCTTTATGAAATTTTGTGCACGTAAGCTTCAATCCATGACGACGGTCGCCGTAAGTGTAAGAATCACATACGATATATAGTTCACGAGATATGACGTCATAAACAATGAGATGCTCGAAAAACTGCTGCATTTTGCGACAATGCTGCTCATTTTCCCCTAAATCATTGGACCGATTTCAAACAAATTTGGTACACACATTCCTTACCGTGAGGTAACAATTGCTGCATGGTTAAGAATCAGATACGACACATGGTTTAAAAGATATTACGTCATAACCAATAGAAATCTCCAAAAATGCCGTATAATGCGGCGAGACTTTCGAAATACACTGTATGAGAATGACAGTACTTAGCGAATTGCAACAAACTTTAAACATAATTTCAAAACTTTATTAAAATTTTTCTCGCTGGCAACCACAGTAAAATGATGAAAGGAGAAAAGTTTCTCGTTTACTACTTTTCCGCTGTTTACGGCTCTCGGTATGACGTTACTATTTATAATTTGAACACTACAAATTGTAGCGACAGGAAATTTTACTGACAGTATACACACATATAGTTGAATGTACCTTCTAAATTGTATCACAGCACGACTCATAGTACATGTGATATGAGCACGTAAACGGTAACGTTCGCTGTTCATGGAGTAAAACTACGACATTCAGTACGACGTTACAATTTTTTATTTCTACAATCCAAATTGTAGCCACAGGAAATTTTACAGACTGTATACACGCATAATAGTGATGTACCTTCTAAATTGTATCACAGTACGACACATAGTTCATGATATATGAGCACATAAACATTAAAGTTCATGGAAAACCGCCCCATCACGCACCATTTTTTAATCTATTAGTTCTTTACTACTAATTGTATTCGCGACAGATTTTACAGACATACAGCTCTTATAAAAGTAAATATATACGTGAAAAGTGACAGGAATAAATATATAAATACCTGGGAAACGCCGGGATTTCAGCTAGTAATGAATAAAAATAAAAAGGAAACTAGTGTTATGACGGGAATAGAACCCGGGCCCTTGCATCGGCGGTCAGCGGCGCTGCCATTGAGATAAGATGTCGGACAACATATTCAATATTATTGAACATCTACTGTGATAGGAAATCCTTAAACTCCTATAAATAACAGTTCCAAAATTGTTACAGTAATATTGTGTCATTTCCAATGTCCATGGATGTAATTATATTTTGGCCCCCTAGTACCAATTTGAGCTCAACAAACACTATCTTCTTTCAGTTGGAGAAAAACTGTATAAAAATTAGTCTATTTTATGTAAATGGTATGTATATAATTCAGGCAAATAATTTTAAAAACATTTTGAATGCAGATGAGACATCCTTCTTTG
Source organism: Locusta migratoria (assembly GCA_026315105.1). NCBI lineage: Eukaryota > Metazoa > Arthropoda > Insecta > Orthoptera > Acrididae > Locusta > Locusta migratoria. The sequence goes on along the minus strand of CM048745.1, from coordinate 709,730,910 downwards.
TATTTTTGTAGAGGTATCTGACGATGGCAGCTAGACTGCTAAAACTGTATGTATCAATAGAATAGGACAACAAAGATCTTTTTTTTTATCATTTCCGCTCTTACTCCATGTTCGGTTGTTCTCGAAAGAAATAATTTCTCATGAGATAATTTGGTATATGTAATTACTGAGCTTTCTAGTATCATAAAAGCATTTTTGTTATTGATTTGCATTACAGTTCAATATGTTCAAATGTTCGTAAATCTAAGGGTCCTAACTACTGTGGTTATCAGTCCCTAGCCGCACAAACAAACTTAAACTAACCTAAGGACAACACACTCAGTCATGCAGGATGGAGAACTCCAACATCCGACGGGGAGCAACCGCGCGCTCCGCAGATAGGTACTTTAGAGTGCTCGGCCATTCCATCTCGGCCATTTCGTTTCGATAAACAGTAATTTCTAAGACGGAATATTTTTATGTCAGTCCATTAAATGGAGGTGGAGGGGACTTGTTAGTATCACCACATTCCAATTAGTCTCCTTTAAAATTGTGGTATAGTAAGTTATCAGGCGTAAATATTTTACTAAAAAAAGTAATTGACATAGTTCGGTCACCATGTTGTAAGTCTTTTTATTTGTCACATAGGCGATGCGTGTCAATGATGATGAAATAATCTCGAGGACAACACACAGCACCGTGTGTCCAGCAGGGACTCGAACCTGCGCACCCTTGCTTGGCAATCAGTGCCTCTGACCACTCCCCCTCGCCCCTCGGTTTGATTGGACTAGGTGTAATGCTCGTTCCTTGCCGATCGTCCAGTTCTTACATCGTTTTTCTTTCCCAATTTTTTTATTGGAGAGAGCATCCGGCCATTTCACCGAACGCTCTGAGATTTGGAGGGCGCACACATTCCCTAGTTATGGTAGTGAACTAGGAGTTCTGCATCTACAAATTTTCCTGTAACTGTATCTCCAACACATGCTTTATTTCTCATCGTAACTAATTTCTTAAAATTTTGATCCTTTCCAGACGTCGAGCGGATGTGCAGAATTATTGGCCGATATACCTAACGTCGGTCAGTTGTAGAATTTTGTAACATTTATTATATTCGGGTATAATAACATTTCTGGAGACTAGAAATTGTTCTCTAGGAATCAGCATGGGTTTCGAAAAAGGCGATCCTGTGAAACCCAGCTCGCGCTTTTTGTCCACGAGACTCAGAAGACCATAGACACAGGTTCTCAGGTAGATGCTGTGTTTCTTGACTACCGCAAGGCGTTTGATACAGTTCCCAACAGACGTTTAATGAACAAAGTAAGAGCATATGGTCTATCAGACGAATTGTGTTATTGGATTGAGGAATTCCTAGATAACAGAAAGCAGCAGGTCATTCTCATTGGAGAGAAGTCTTCCGAAGTAGGAGTTGCGTCAGGTGTGCCAAAGGGGAGTGTCTGGGTCCGTTGCTGTTCACAATATATATATAAATGACCTTGCGGATAACATCGGAAGTTCACTGAGGCTCTTTGCGGATGATGCGGTAGTATATAGAGAGGTTGTAACAATGGAAATATTGAAATGCAGGAGAATCTGCATCGAATTGACGCATTGTGCAGGAAATGGCAATTCAATCACAATATAGACAAGTGTAATGTAGTGTGAATACATAGAAAGAAAGACCCTTATCATTTAGCTACACTATAACACGTCAACAACTGGAAGCAGTTAATTCCATAAATTATCTGGGAGTAGGCATTAGGAATGATTTAAAATGGAACGACCATATAAAATCAATCGTCGGTAAAGCAGATACCAGACTTAGATTCATTGAAAGAATCCTGAGGAAATGCAGTCCGAAAACAAAGGAAGTAGGTTACAGTACACCTGTTTGCCTACAGCTGGAATACTACTCACCGGTGTGGGATCCGTACCAGGTGGGGTTGATAGAGGAAGTAGAAAAGATCAAACGGAGAGCACCGCGCTTCGTTACAGGATCATTTAGTAACCGAGAAAGCGTTCCGGAGATGATCGATAAACTCCAGTGGAAGACTCTGCAGAAGAGAAGCTCTGTCGCTCGGTACGGGCTTTTGTCGAAGTTTCGAGAACATGCCTTTACCGAGGAGTCTAGCAGAATATTGCTCCCTGCTACGTATATCTCGCCAAGAGATCATGAAGATAAAATCAGAGAGATTAGAGCCCACACAGAGGCATACCGACAATTTTTCTTTCCGCGAACAATACGTGACTGGAATAGGAGAGAACCGATAGTGGTACTCCATGTACCATCCGCCACACACCGTCGGGTGGCTTGCGGAGTATGGATGTAGATGTAGATGATGGTTCGTAGGTACTGTCTCAGCAGTACATTCAGTTCATAGAGAAAATACATTAATCACTATGTACATTCACTTTACTCGTGTTTATCTCTATATACTATATACTATTTATTTGCTATCGGAACAAAAGCGTTACATTTTTGCAAGTTACTGCCGTTCAAAGTACTCACCTGCGTCGTTTGGAACCCGTTGCCAGCGATGTGGAAAACGTAGTATACCATTAGCAGAGTCTGTTCTGATGATGCGAATGTAGGGGTGTGCTGCCTGTCAAATCTCTGATACAGAGATCATCTTGGGAATGAAATCAAAGTCATAATCACTTGAGTCCGGGGACAATGCATTACCTTCAATTCATGTGGAACCCATCGTGATGAAATTTTCCGCATGCCCCGGCGTTCCTTCAGAATGCGAAGCACAGTCGTATGTGCTAATCCGATTTCGTGGGCGAGCTCACGAATCGTCCGGCGTCGGTCACTGTTCACTAACGCGGCAACAGTGAGTACTTCTTCTTTAGAGACGCTAGGACCACCTGCCCAATGCATGTCTGCCACAGTTTGATAACTTTCGCTGAAGGCCTTTACCCAACGTTTAACTGTTCTGTACGGCAATGTCGATTCCCCGCACGCCTCGTGAAGACCTTGATAACACTGTCGTGCTGTACGACCTCTGACACATTCAATCTTGATCCAACTCAGTTGTCGTTATTTCGAAAACATAGTGACACCGATACGTTAGCCGCCGTGGAGTAGCCGAGTGGTCTAAGGTGCCGCGCCGTCGGAGGTTCATGTCCTCCCTCGGGCATGATTGTGTGTGCGTGTGTGTGTGTGTGTGTGTGTGTGTGTGTGTGTGTGTGTGTGTGTGTGCGTGTGTGTGTGTGTGTGTGTGTGTGTGTGTGTGTGCGTGTGTTTGTGTTGCCCTTAGTGTAAGTAGCTTATAAACCGAGGGACTAATAACAACTGAAGTTAAGTCCCATGGATTTATCAAACAATATCTGTTTCTGCAAGCAACAGTAATGCTATATGTTCCAAAAAATGGTTGCACTATGGTTTGACATAATATTAGATTAGTGATTGTTGACTAGTCCTACAGAAAATTACTGCTAAGGAACCATAGGGGAAATACGATTGTCGTGGATCTGTCGATGTGTTAAATGCGAAGTAAACATCGACGGATTTATCTACCGGAAATTTGACAATATTTTCGGGTAATATATTATATTTTGGACTGGCAAGTAGAATATAGGGCGGGGATTGCCATAATTATTTTGCGATAGAGTGTATCAGTATATTGCTCCCCCTACATATATATCGCGAAGAAATCGTGAGGATAAGATCGGAGATAATAGAGCCCACACAGAGGAATACAGACTATCTTTCTTTCAGCGAACAATGACTGGAATAGAAGGGAGAACTGATAGTGGTACTCAAGGTATCCTCCGCCACACACCGTCGGGTGGTTTGCGGAGTATAGATGTAGATGTAGCTGTAGATGTCATATGTGACGAAACTGTTTTAGTTGGAGGGCCCGTAAGGAATTTTGGCTCCGACTTCAGCGCAATTTTAGTTTCCGATCAAAGGTACGTAATAGAAAGTAATGTTCTTCTGAAGAAAAGGCGCATGATCAGTCACTGATGTAGACTGCGTCAAGGCTGTAAGAAAGGTAATCGCGAGAATTTACATTTTGATGTTTTATTGAAATTAAATTTATTGGGTTCACAAAATCCACGGTGTTCCTAATATGCACACAACAAATAATACTGACGTTGCTACAAAAAAAAATGTTCAAATATTTGTATAGTCTATGGGACTTAACTACGGGGTCATCAGTCCCTAAACTTACAAACTACTTATGAACTAACTAAGACAAAGGACGGCACAAATATCCATGCCCGAGGGGGGATTCGAACCCCCGACCGTAGTGACCGTGCAGACCGTAACTGCAGCGCCTTAGTCCCCTCGGCCACCGCGGCCGGCACGTTGCTACAATTTTGTTGGAGGGTGTACAGGCAAATTCTGAAAGAATAGTGTGATTGCCGTGATATATAGGGTGAACTGGTACGAACTACGAGGGTAGAGACATGATTTTGTAATTGTACGTTTGTTCTCCATTGACATCAACAACTATTTAGTAATTATTTATCAAGCAGTCCCCGGAAATTACGCGCCAGAGAGTTGTTTGCACAGCATAATTTGCCTGAATAATTTCTGACTTTTCTCGCTGAGTGGCGATGTGGTACCTCAGCAGAACCATTTACAAACGACTCTAATGACTACCATTGTTTCCTCTTTCACAATCATTATAGCATCTCCTGTTACGGGAGAGGTAATTTTAATTTCGTCGACTACAAATAGGATTTTTTATGGTGATGATGACCTGTATATGTGGGCAAACCAAAATAAGTACTTTTGTCTTCTGTCTTCCCGTACTTGTACTACATTCTCCTGGTTGTTCTCTCAGAGCGGGCACTTATATTTTGACGTCAATGCCGCCGTAATTTTCCAGCACATGTTAATGTTGTTTAAGTAAAATTATTAATATTTCTAAACGTCTGTTTTTTCATTCATTTTATATCTAATGATTTTTTTCCAGTTGTTCTGCACCCCATAGTGAGTATAGTATAATGACGCCTATTGTTCATTCGTCGAGATTGTAACGGCGTCTGACCTAGGCAGTGTAATTTCATTTACTCCAAGTTTCTCCTTTCACTTCATAAATTGTTCATTTATTTCACTATCATACTTCTACTTAATTTACGGAGGTCGATATTCAGCATGCAAATATCTTGTGCTATAGCGCTTCGTTACAACTGCCAACTGAAAAGGAAAATTACTTTGACGACATGTCTAAGCCCTAACAGGCAAGATAGGTTTTTAACTTATACGCTCTCTTTATTGTAAATTAATACCCATCGCTACACACGTTACGATATCTTGCCACATTACAGCATCCCCTGTCACAATCTGAGATTTCATGAACATATGCCATTAACCTTAAGCAGGATAATCGTAATTCTAATTAGCTCGCGTATTTTCTTTTTCAAATGTAATATGTAGATATTAATGTTTGTTTGTTTGTGCCGTACATCCCGTTGCGGTAAAGCTTTGCTTGCACTTTCGTGAAGGTTATAGGCATAATTATGTCACTGTACAAGCTATAGTTCAGGAGATATGACATCAAGAATAATGAGATTTGTGCGAAAATGTCTTAGTCGTTAGTGTTGTGGTGATGGAACGGTTAAGACGTCTGCCTAGTAAGCATGGAGGTCCGGGTTCGATTCCTGGCCGCATCACAAATTCTAATTCTGTGCTTCAGATTTATAATTATTTTCTTTGGCATACTCGATACGAAAATCCGTCTCAGGGATTGTTTATTTGTATTAAATTGATACAAAATTATTTGTTTGTACTAATAAAAGTTTATGAGATATAAGGTGATAAACAGGCGCGAGAAACTGTTAAGTCCTGCCATCTGCAGGAAGGACAACAACTCTTAAAATTGTTAACATGTTTATTACACAAAGAACCTTCTGGGCTTCAATAACAAAGTCAACTAAACAGATGGTCGGTCTCGTAAGGACAATAAACAACAAGTATAATAGTGAAAACGTACATACGGACAATAAACTATTACCCGTGGCACTAGGCCATAGCAAAACAACTACAATACAGAGAAAACTACGCTGAGTGCTGCGGCAGCTGGATCCGGTGTAGGAGCGGCCGGTGGCTGAGTCTGCACTGCCCTCCACACTCCGCCGGTGGGCTTATGAAGCCAGCATCGGCGGAGGGCTACAACCGGTTACTGCGCTGTCATTGGCTGGGCACTGTCACATGGCGGACCGTAATGTAGCGCCGTCTACAGCGCCGTTTCTTCTGCTGTTGGCCGTTGTTTTTGTGATTACGTTTGAGCGCCTACGGAAAGGAGCTCAGCAGCCCGCCTTGGCTGCCTGTTATGCGGGCACTCTACAAGGTCAGGGACTGCCACAGCAGAAACTGCCGCAATCTTGTATGTTCATATTATACGTGCTCCCGTACCGTTAATCCGACTGCGATTTAAGTTTGCACACTTAATCTTCAGAACAAGAGGAAAGACGCTATCTAAGTAAAATTTTGTATGGTGCATAGCAAAGAGTTCTTTACCTATGATCTTCGACAATATCTACGGTTTTATTCAGATCTTGACGAAATTTTGTACAGAACAGGTGATCTGTCATCGGTGAAGTAACCCTACCGTACTCCTAAATATTGAACACTTAATAAAAACTTTAAATGCGTTGTCCTATTGTCACGCTGGCAAGCTTCAAGTACAAGGTAACATTTTTGCAAGGAGTCTTATATACATGTGTGATGTGAGATATTCTCCTTGGCTCGATATGAGGCTTAAATGAAACAGCATTTTCAGAAAATACATCTAACATATAAAGCGGAGTGTCCGTATGTTTGTACGTGTTCCACACAAATGTTCAAATGTCTGTAAATCTATTGGACCAAACTGCGTGGTCATCAGTCCGTAGCTTACAAACTACTTAAACCTAGGTAAACTAACCTAAGGACAAACACACACACCCATGCCCCAGGGAGGACTCGAACCTCCACAGCGAGCAACCGCGCGCTCCGCAGCGAGACGCTTTAGATGTTGCACACAAATGTACAGTTTTGATCCAATCTTTTTCAAATTTCGTTCACGTAAGCTGCAATCCATGTAAGTGTAAGAATCACGTACGATACACAGTTCACGAGATATGACGTCATAAACAATGAGATGCGCGAAAAACTGCTGCATTTAGCGATAATGCTGCTCATTTTCTCCTAATCCACTGGACCGATTTCAACCAAATTGGGTACACACATTTCTTGCCATGAGCTAATAATTGCTGCAAGGTTAAAAATCACATACGACAGATATTTCAGAAGATATGAAATCATAAACAATAGGAATTACAGAAAACTGCCACATAATGTGGCGAGACTATATAAATACTCTACATGAGAATGAGAGTACTTAGTGACTTGCAACAAACTTTAAACATAATTTCAAACGTTTATTAAACTTTTTCTCGCTGACAACCATAGCAAAATTATGAAAGGAAAAAAGTTTCTCGCTTACTACTTTTCCGCTTTTTACGGAGTAAAACTACGGCATTCGGTATGACGTTACAGTTTATAATTTGTAAACTACAAATTGTAGCTGCAGGATATTTTACAGACAGTATACACGCATATAGTTGAGTGTACCTTCTAAATTGTATTACAGTACGACACGTAGTTTATGAGATGTGTGCACATAAACAGTAACGTTCCTGGAAAACCGCCCCACCACGCACCAAGTTTTAATCTATTACTTCTTTGAAATGTTGAAATGTTTGTTAAGCTTATGGGACTTAACTATGGGGTCATCAGTCCCTAACCTTACAAACTACTTATCTACTACCTTATTCTAAGGACGGCACAAATATCCATGCCCGAGGGGGATTCGAACCCCCTACCGTAGTGGCCGTGCAGACCTTGACTGGAGCGCCTCAGTCCCCTCGGCCACCGCGGCCGGCTATTACTTCTTTACTACTAATTGTATTTCTAAGAGATTTTACAGACATACATCCCTTATACAAAAGAATATATACCTGAAAAATGGCAGGAATAAATAAATAACGCCGTGTTTTCAGCTAGTTTATTATACAAATAAGCGGTACTGTGAAGCAGATGGCTCGGCGAGTGTTGGCGGCGTGGCCCTGGATCTCTGATTACGCTGGCGGCGTATCTGCCTCTTGCGGGCCAGTTGTAGCATTCGTCTTTGAAGCTAGTACTGTGCTTTAACTGGCCGTAAATTCTGTGGAATTACCGCGTGGCGGTTCTGTGTGATTTCTCATCTTCGTCGTCCAAGAGATTTGCGTTGTGTTACGACCAGAGGTAGTGGGGCAACATTGAGGTGATGCGACATTGCCCTGGGGTCGAATAGACGGCTTTCAGGCTGCAAGTGGCAGAACCTTTGACGGAGAACACAGGTGACTTTCACGACCAGGCCGTATCCTATCGTTCTCGCATCTTGTGGGAGTAATTCTGCTGTCCTTCTTTTCCTTCCTGAACGCTGTTTCTGGCGACCAGATCTTCTATCTTCAACTGTCACTGACATTGCCTGATCATGACTCAACACGAATTTCTGCTACTACTTCTGCTGCTGATGATGCTAACGACCTTACTGCCACTAGTAATGCTCTATCTCCCTCTGTCCTGCGGCGTCTTCTATGCTGTGATATTTATTTGATGAACCTGGCTGGAGGAGAATGACAGTTTCTAGAGAGATCGATCGTCAGGTTGCTCTCGACGGCCAATACCCAAGGTTATTGGCTTCTGGTCACGTTGCTCCGAGAAGTAAGAGCTGATCATGCTTCACAGTCTTTGATTCCACATGAGGTGGTCCGTCGATGTCCTGATCGCTGAATCGACGGTTCCGGTCGTGAAGCAAGTGATGGACTCCTTGTCACGCTCTGCCACACGTCCGGTGAGACAATGGCCTTCCTCAATCTGCAGCGTTGACGCACTGTCGGAATGCGTTGCAGGTCTGCAGTTTTACTCGGTCGTGCCTGACTGAACTGAGCTAAGTTTCCATTTTTACTTCACGTATTATTCAAATTTCATATATTACTGCATTTTATTTCACTAATTTATGTGTACACTTCACTGCACTTAATTGTACTCCTAACCTTCAAAATAGACGAAATATCTACGTAAGATTTCATATGGTGCATGGAGGAAAGTACCGTGCAATATAATTAAAAACCATTTCACGGATCTCTGTGAAAATTAACAGAGTTGTATAATTTCTGACAGATGAAGGAAGCAATGGACTGAGGAGATGGAGGAGGAGTTGAAAGAGAAGATGAGGTAACTGGCAGAGAAACTGGAAGGTGGAGATGACAGAGAACGGATAGTAGGATGTAAACAGAAGAAGGACAGAGGGAGGGAGAGGATGAGATGGGCAAAGGAAGAAGAAAGACAGAGAGACGTGGGGGCGGGAGGGGGGCGAGACGGTGAGATGGGCTAACGTAAGACTGGAATAAATATATACCAAGGATACGACCCTTTCTCTGCAAGACAGTAAGAAATATTATTTACATGTAGACTGGTCCGAAATCGCACCTAGCAGTTAAGGAGAGGGAGGGAGAGGGATGAGGAAGGTACTATTGAAATTATTCAATGGCTGCAAATGAAAAACTGAACCGGGTAAGGATTCGAATTTCCCACTTCAGGCCAGCGGTCGAATTAACCGCATGGCTACCCTCGCCTGTCTCTCACAAATCACACACTGCGTCCTTGGCACCCCGTATCCATGCCCTCTATAAGTTGCCATTTAAGATAAACGACGTCGAGCGTTATTACCGTATCTTCTTTCAAGTAAATTAAACTTTCGACTCCGTCGTGTATAAATATATATACGGGTGTTCATTTTATTTGAGGGAATTCAAATATCACGAAAACTACAAGTCGGATCAATGAAGGTACGGCACTAATTGGTCTCTAATGGAGGGGGCATCCAATGATACTCGACCCTCACCAAATCGCGTTCGTGGATAGCGGAAGGCACCTTCTTGAAATCCACAGATACTATCGATTATTACGATTGTACGGTAGAAACTACATACGTTTCGTCTTAAAAATGTTGCATTTTGCCACAGACTGTGCTGTAATCACAGCAGTCGAAATGAGTCCACGACTATAATTTACAACATGCAGCTCAATTTCCATTTAATATTGAATGATATCCTGGAACCCTCTTTAATACTATGAGAGTAGGACACGCCAGTAATTCCTAGCGTTGTGACTGCGTATACTTTCCCGGCGTAATAATTCATGATACTCTTCACGGGGTTCTTACCAGATAATATTTCGGCGGTCCATCTGGCCACCGTTTTCAGGTGAGTTTGCTGCTTTCCCTGAGATGGCGGCCAGATGGCCCGACCAAATATTGCGTGAAGATGACGTCATCATCCGGCAAGAAACCCGAGAAGAGTATCATGAATTCCTAACGTTCCGTTTTCAGGTGAGTTTGCTGCTTTCCCTGAGATGGCGGCCAGATGGCCCGACCAAATATTGCGTGAAGATGACGTCATCATCCGGCAAGAAACCCGAGAAGAGTATCATGAATTCCTAACGTTCACTTGGTAACCCAATCCGCAACATTGCACCTCTTACATATCGAACATGGGATTATTGGAGACACCACTGTGGCCGTGTAGCGAACTACGATTATTGTGACACGCAGTACACTGTGACAGGAGCTCGTGCATCTAGCAAACGTTGAGCAAAACAAGGAACTCGAAACATTACGCGTTCAGTGCTAACATCCAGCTCACCTCTTAGCATTAGTAGACAAGGCGTGCAAATAGACTATGCACGCTGCAACCGCATAAGAAAATACTGAAATGATGCTGCTTTACCGAGAATGTAAAATAAATGTTGACACTACTGTTGTCATGCATGCCGAGCGTTTCCCAGAGAAAGTTACCTCTCGCTACTTCTATTACAACATTGTTAACTCCTTTATGTCTGAAACTGCCAAGCGGAAACAAAGCAAACCAGTGAAGGGTAAGTTAATTAAACAGCAGGACTTGTAGCAGTACACGACAATCCACGATAAGTATTCAGCAAGAATATCGCGATTCTGGTATGTCCTTTGCAATATATTTCATCGCCATATGTATAATCCATATCATGTGTCACTGCATCAAGAACTACATGCAGACGTTTCTACTGAACTATGACTGTTTTGTAGATTTATTAGAGCGTTAATCGCCGTAACACGCATAGCTGGCTTGTAGATAATTCCCACTGGTTACAGCAAGGCGACCGTGAACGCCCTAGGTCGGTTGGGGTATGCTGTAGCGTCGCGTGGAACAAGAAAAATCGCACTGACGTGTTTTACGGCCCACTTTAGATTTGTAGTTTTATAATTTTTTGCAAACGTTTTGGACCAAAATAATGATGTAAACAATAAAAAATTAATTAACAAGAGAGTCAAAACACTTTTAGAAAAATAATTGGGTAGTGGCGGGTTTTGAACCAGTGACCTTCAGCGTTACAGTCCAACGCATTGCACTATGCTACGGCTAATACTTACACGTTGCGTTCTTTTATCTCATACTACTGATGGCCGTTGTTAACTGATGCTAATATGGCATTTGTAGGCACTAGATTATCGTACGAAGAAAGACATGTTTTTGTTAATTCTTCAGTGCGCCATTGCTTTGAAATGACAACGTGTAAGAAAAATCATCAAATACGCAACGCAAGATGGCTTATACCAGAGAGAGTTCTGGGCGAGGAATGTCACGTGACGTCTGCGAACGGCTGGTTTTCGTTAATTCAGTGAAGGGTGTCTAAACTCTGTTATTTTTGCAAATATCTCTCAAACGATACGAGATATGAAAAAAACAAGGGAACAAAGCTGTACAGAATCATCTCCTCTACAAATTCGGTTATTCAATTTTAGCGTCAGATGAACGGTTAATATGCAATTAAAATTACATTACAATGGGCTTTTTTATATTTTATTTTTATTTATTTATTTATTGTATTACTAACGTATTTCTTGTCTGAAATATTTGAAAAAGCAAGGTTCTGGCCTGTGGTAGCCAAGATTTTAGAACAGAGTCTACCAATACCACTGCACTATGTTCCCTCGACGTTCGGCAACGTATGTACGTTCAGCATGACAGGTGCCTAGCGCACTACGCATTTGCTAAGCTTAAGGGACTTAAATGCGGGGTCATCAGTCCCTAAACTTACAAATTACTTATGAACTAACTTACACTAAAGGCAACACAAACACCGATGTCCGAGGAACGATTCGAACCTCCGACGGGGAATGGCCTCGCGCATCGGAGCATAGCCCCTTAATGAGCTCGGCCACTCCGGCGCAGCGGGTTTAGTGCGTGTACTGAAGTTGAACATTTTCTTTAATGGTAAAAGGAGGAGAGCGTTTGTTTCGTGTCGCAAAGACAGAGGCGCATCAGGTGGTCCATTTATCTATATGTCAGAGGTATACAATGCAGTGAGTGCAGCGTGCAATTGAGAGCCATAAGTTATTGGACTCTTCTACCCTCGAAACGTGGAGGTGGGGTTGAATATTAAATGTAGCTGCGGTAGGGTAGCCGAGAGCTATCGGACTAAACTGCGTAGTCATCAGCCGGCAGCTTACAAACAACTTAAACTAAGGTGAACTAAGGACAACACAGATACCCATGCCCCAGGGAGGACTCGAACCTCCGACGCAGAGCAACCGCACGCTCCGCAGTGACGCGGCTTAGACCGCTCGGCTACTCCACCGCGGCTGGTCGAGAGCTCTAAGGCCACTTGCCCCGGAGAGCGCGGTCGCTGCCGTCGGAGGTTCCAGTCCTCCCTAGGGCATGGGCATGTGTGTGTTGCCATTAGGTTAGTTTAAGTTAAATTAATTTGTAAGTCTAGGGACTGATGACCACAGATAATTGGTCGAATAGGTTTACAAACATTTGATGAGTATTAATTGTACATTGAACTGCAGTTGTCGACTCATTTCGATTCTGCTGATCACATTCTCATCTGTAGCAAAACGGTAAAAATGTTTAAGACGAAGCATACGTAGTTTTTGTCGTACAATCGAAATCTGCGATAAAAACGGTACTTTTCCCACTGTAGATTTCAAAGTTTTCCCCCTCCACCCACGCTTAGATGGCGGGGTGTCTAATATCAATAGATGCCCCCTCCGATCCAAACAAGAATTTAGTTTTTCATCCGACGTGCAGTTACAGTAATATTTAAGTGTCTCAAGTTAAAATGGACACCCTGTATAATGATCCGTCTGGTGACTGCTCCTTCGAAAAGTCCAAAAGATCAGAAACCACAAATACTTTGCAAACATTTTTCGGGAATTGCAGCCTTAGTGTGGGACCTGTGGGTATTCGACGCTGACGATAGGCAACTGCAGATAGCTGGCATGAAATGGAAGCCCCTGGGTCGGATCCCGGTCCAGCTCAATCTTTCACTTATCGCCACTGAATAATTTAATTTCCCTTGTGCAGCTAAGCTTATTCCTTTCCTTCCTCATCCTTCTCCCTTCCCCTCCGTAATGAAAAAATTTCAAGTACATACTGTTTCATTGCAACTTTATGTAAAAGAGTAAAGTCAAATAATCCGTTATTATCCTTATCTATATCTATAAATGTGAATATCTGTTCGGTGTACGTTTATCACGTCTGAACCACAGGACATAAAGAGCTAAAAATTTGTGCAGTTACTAATGTCTACGCGGGGAAGGCTTTAGGCACGGTTTTAAGGCGATCGGAGAGCTATTTTTTATTATTTATTAATGTGAATGTCTGTTCCATGTACGCTTATCACGTCCGAACGACAAGACGCAGAGACTTAAATATTTGTACAATTAGTAATTTATACCTGAGGAATGTTTTAGGCACGGTTTTATAGCGATCTGACAGATATTTAGTAATTTGAAGCATATAACGCGAAATGCGGAACAATGGTTACTGTTTGAAAATTATATTTACTCTTTGGAAATGGTTTTATTGGTTGCATTGTTGCTTGAGGGTTGATAATGATAAAAGGGTGCATTATATTGGGATGGAAAGTTGTCGGTGTATATAAAATTCTACGTGTGTGTGTGTTAATCTTTTGCTCTGCAGCGAAACCTAGTTACAGGACGCAAACGAATGGTCTGTGTGTAATTGTTGTCCGAAGTTTCCCGTTGTACACCATAGCAGTTCCATGCCGATAGCAATAATGGGAAGGAAGATACGGTGGTTGAAATTCTTCAAATTATAAAAAAATTGGGACTGAAGGCCAGCGATGACGTTTGCGACTCTACAGCAAGGAGGTTACATACAGCGAAACGTGATGCCATAGACCATATCTTTGGTCTGTGCTTGCTACAATGTCTTCAGCTCCTTCTCTGTAAGGATAAGCGTACGGATAAGGAAATAGAAGCATAAATAAATAAAGCAGTAAAAAAGAAATTTCTTTTAATACATCTCTTTAAAAAATCGTTTTGACGTTTCGCGCATTACATCAAGTGATCGATCTGTGATATTATTACAATCATTATCGTTGAATTTCGTGATTGGATTCTTCGACACGAGTGCATTTTGTGTGTGATTTCTTACTTCTTATATATTATCTGATGAATGTAACATGTTTTTAGAAAAAAGGAGATGGACGGAGAGAGAGAGAGTGAATAGGAAAAGTACTCACTCAAGGCTCGAATAAATAATTAAATACCCGGGCAACGCCGGGTTTCAGTTAGTTGAATATAAAAGGGAGTAGTACTTTATATGGCAAATGCCAGATGTTTTAGGGCTGATTGTAGAATGGCGGTTAGCCGACACTTGCAGATGTTGATCTTTTGTCCCCGATATTTTCTTGCAGTGATACAAGAGGACCGCGGTGTAGTGTCCGAGCGCTCTAAGACGCCATGGTACGGAGCGCGTTGTTGCTCAGCGTCGGAGGTTCGTGTCTTCCCTCCGGTATGTGTGTGTGTGTTGTCATTACCAAAAGTTAGTTTAAGTAGTTTGTAAGCCTGGGGACTGAAAATCGCATAAGATAATTTATTACAAAATAAACACGGTTAACAGCATTTTAATATTAAGAAGAGAAGTGCATCTATGAAAAGGGTTAACTCCTTTATAGATCAGAAGTTCTTCACAAAAATACAGTGACGAGCTACTTCGACCATTATTTATCCTACAGAGTTGTAATCACTCGCTACGAACATAGATATCTATGATCGAAAGCAGTGATCACGACGCAACCTGGTTGCATAAATCTTGTGGAAGAACAAAGCACAACAGCTTGTCTATACACTCGTATCTTTTACACTATATTACAAGTTGTCAGCCAGTTTATAATTATACAAATAAATTTCTATTAGTTTGTACGTGGGAAGATTAGTTTTCTTGCATCGTGTTTCCAACTTTATGTCAATTGACATTGATCTGTATATGTCTAAGGTTAACTGAGTATTTATTGCTGGCATTGTCTTAAAAATATTTCTCTTTCTTACCAGTAAGCATTAACTATTCGTAATTTGCGATCAAAGGTTAACCGTAACTAAAAGGGAAATTTCAAATGTAGTTCATTGTTGCATACATGACTTATTTTTCACGTATAGTGAACAAATTTGGGGATATACTTTGGTGGCAGGCACGACAATGCGCGCTATCGGTTGGTTTCTGCACTTACATGTGGTCTGTGGTTGGACTATATATGGCTTACAAAAGCACTTTTCCTTATGGGCGGTACCTGGGAAAATGACAAGAAACCATGAATTTTGAGTACCGAAACCACAAATTGTGGCAATCGTCACTTCGATACCTTTCTGTTCCTCTCAAACGGTCAAAATTTTTATCTTATGCTCTTACGACGATATTCCGAACACTCATTTTCAAATTTTTGATGTCTTTACTCGAGATACTTCTGCACCAAATCACAAAACCGTGTTCCTGGTTTTGAACAAGCAATAATATACCTTTATATATATATATATATATATATATATATATATATATATATATATATATATATATATTGCATACACTTTTCGTGCAGCTCGGCTAACATAACGACATTTTATTTATGTTGAGATGAGAGTGATATTTTATTAGGTTCTCGAGATATTATTCCCTGCACGATAGATATAGAAATCTGTTGGAAAGTGCACTATAAAAAATTCGATTTTGAAAGTGTCGTATCTTGGTGAGTAGCAAATGGCGTTAATGTTCTCCGTACCATGTTTAGATGTTTATCTGGAAAATCCATTTCCCGTTTTCAGACATTTGTATTCGTTATGATGATAAGCTACAAAAATCATCGTCTTTGGATATCAAAAGAATTAATAGCATATATTGGCATATCTACACTTGTAATTCATGAGAAATCGACTGAATGTTTGTTATGTTCGAAAGATGATGATTCCAGAAAGACTTGAAAGTATTTTCCATAATACTTCCAGATAGTAAAATCTGTAGGTTCCAAGTTACCTTGCATAAGCACGTAAATTATGCACGTAATATTCTGTGTAATGTGCAGTTTTATCTGACGTAACGAACGCACAGCAAGAGTTCTTGGTCACGAAACTATGTTTCTGGTCGCCATTTACTCACCAATCATATTTAAAAAAGTCACAAATTACCGTAGATTTTGTCTCTGATAGAAAAGGTATTCGTAGTAGAGTAACTTACGGTGTTCTTGTGCAAAATTTTCATTTTTATTTTGTGATTTTTAACTTCTTTTTGTTGGATATTCCCGGCACATATTGCCGTAAATCGCGACTGTAACGAAACATTCTTCAGTTACTAATACATACCCATTGCATATTGACGTTCATCGAGAATCCACTGGAAATATCTGCAATTTAGACTATGTATATGCTCGTAAATTATCGCAAAAGAAGAGAAAAAATGTAAAAAAAAAAAAAAAAATCCTCTTTGTGATGAGCAACCTCTCTCCATCCATAACTTTCCGCCGGCCGCGTTGGCCGAGGGGACTGAGGCGCTCCAGTCACGGTCTGCACGGCCACTACGGTCGGGGGTACGAATCCCCCCTCGGGCATGGATATTTGTGCCGTCCTAGTTCGTAAGTAGTTCATAAGTAGTTTGTAAGTTTAGGGACTGATGACCCCGACTATGAGTTGAAGAAGGTATCAACAATGTCTCTGCTATTGGTACATAGCTGGCAATACTGCCATTGACACAGATGAACATTAGTATCCTCCTCCCCTTATTTTCTATCGGCAAATAAATTATGATACTATGTCCATGGTTCAAGAAATGAAACTAAGTCAGCGCCATACAGCAGACGTAAGAGAACGATCGTGCAGAAGGCAGAGGTCGATCGAAAGCCAATAGCAAGCAGGCGACGCACATCCTGGCGGAAGTAACTGAAGATGCACGCCGTCTACAAGCGGCTATATCTAGGTCGACATACATCTGGACGGCTGTCAGTCACTAGTGAGAACTCGTCAGTTACTAGTGAGAATCAGTTACTAGGTAACTACGACGACAGAAATAAAGCAGTCACTAGGTCGCAGCGCAGCTCGTATCATACGGACTACGCCCCGAGAAGCAAGAACAGAGAAGAAACAAACATATGTTCTAAAGTTGAGTATTGTAAATTTCAGTCGATAAATATCTTGCAATACTAACTACATAAGTGTTTTAGATGTCAAAGGAACCTGCGTCAGTACATTTATTGACAACCAGGCCGGGACGAGTACTAAACAGAAGGTGACGAGGACACAACATATTACTCTCAGAGATACTATCGCAGCTCTGAAAGTTCCGCCAAACAGGTATAGTACTGCGTTTTAAAGCAATCTTAACCATCTTTAAATGCCGGTTGTTGATGAATTCATTTCATTCTTCAATTTCATGTGTTTTTAAAGCTTAAAGTGCGTCATCAGGAACGGCTGAGCTATTTTCACGACAGTAATAGTAGTGTATAGACATACAAGGTCACTAGTATCATAATGCAACATGATACCAGTCCTGGTCAATTACCTATAATCTCACTGGTGTCATGTTATTGCTCCGCGTGTGAAGGGGAGGGTCCCCCACCATTGATAAACAAATGACACTATGTACGAACAGAATATCCCTGCACCTGTCCTCTTGCTTGTCCCCGTTACTTTTCCTCTGATAAGAGACAGAACTGCTCATCATGTAACTCCACTGCCTTTTGTTGTGGGAAGTCTGGACATGTACAATCTGCGTATTTATAACAATACAGGATTCTAAAACGGTCCGAGCTACTACTCAGACTGTTTTTTCAACACTGACGGCGGATGTTCCATTTTCCCTCCTTAGTGCAGTGGAAAGACAATCTAATAAAATGTTTGTGACATTGCACATTACTGACCGCTGCATGGATTCTGAGGTAGACATTGGCGCGTATGTGACTTTTCTCAACCCTCCCACTTTTGAACTATTAAGCACAAGCTCTAGTATGCTGTCGTTTGAACCTGTTACTTACCTGCCACATGCAGTTTCACACTAGAACAGTGACATTTACAATTTCAGTGCACGAAACTGCAATAATATTTTTTGTTTATATTTTCAGTCATTTCTGAAAAACTTGGATGCCTAGTTGAACAATCTGTTTCAATGTCAAAGTCGATTCTCTAAAAGAATGTCATAGGAAGGATTGCCTTGAACTGTACTTGTTTCTTACACTCTGAAATCCGCTATTGATTTTCCTGCATGGGTGGTAAAAACAGCAGCACACTTTTAGTTAACTTTTATATAGACCAAGAATAGTTCACAAACATAAATGCTGATTCTGTTGAAATAGGTATTTCAGATTATGGTGCAGTAAATGACGTAGTAAGTTAAAACAGAAATCGAAGGTAGAGCGTTCAATTAATGATTTATGAATTGCCAAGTATAGGGAAAGATTACAGTCGTTAGACTGGGGTGATATATACACAGAACCTGTTATTAATTTGAAATATTACATCTTTCATGATACATTTGTAAGTGTATTTGAAAACTGTTAGTTTAATATAATTGTAAGAAATAAAACCATGGCTGACTAAAGGAATACATGTATCATGTAACCGGAAAAGGAAATTGTACCTAACAGCGAGAGAGAGAGAGAGAGAGAGAGAGAGAGAGAGAGAGAGAGAGAGAGAGAGAGCAATAACCCAGATACAGTCAAATATTAAAAAAAGCTACTGTGCGATTTTAAGCAAAGTTATTGAAAGTTCAGAATCATGTGTATTACAGAATGATATTTTCACTCTGCAGCGGAGTGTGTGCCGCGGTGGAGTAGCCGAGCGGTCTAAAGCGCCTCGCTGCGGAGCGCGCGGTTGCTCGCCGTTGAGATTCGAGTCCTCCCGGGGGCATGTGTGTGTGTGTGTTGTCCTTAGGTTAGTTTACCTAGGTTTAAGTAGTTTGTAAGCTACGGACTGATGACCACGCAGTTTGATCCGATAGATTTACAAACATTTGAACATTTGATTTGCGGAGTGTGCGCTGATATGAAACTTTCTTGGCGAATTAAAACTGTGTGCCGGAATCTGAATTCGACCCTGGAACCTTTGTCTTTAGCGGGAAAGCGCTCAACCGACTGCGCTATCCCGACACGCTACACAGTCCTTACAGCTTTACTTACGCCAGTGCATCGCCTCCTTCTTTCCAAACTTCACAGACGATATCCTGTGAAAGTTGCAAGACTAGCACTCCTGGAAGAAGGGGTATTGTGGAGACATAGTTTAGCCACAGCCTCATATGTGTATTATGTTTCAGATTAGTAGCTCTGGTAATAACATCTAGAAGCACATTAAAATGAATGAAAGAGATTACTAACAAAAAGGGAGATAATGAAAATATTGTTAACAATCACTTCTATGATGTCGCGGAGAAAATAGGATGTAATAGTGCCACAGAAGAGCAAAGCTATTAATTGATGCCGCCACACCTCTTCCGTGTGATACAACTGAAATTCCATCCCCCACTCCCTTTCGAATTAAGAGAATAATACACTTTCTCAAAAGTAAAAGCTCATATGGAATTTATGCCATTTCCAGCAGTACTAAAAGCTTGATACCAACAGATAAGTAGGAATCTCAGTTACATACGTAATAACTCTCTGGGACAGGTTATTTACTCAGATTAAAATATGCTATAGTTAAACAATTGCATAAAAAAGGAGCTGAGTCCAGAGTTAATAATTGCCGACCAATCTCACTTCTGACAGCTTTAAGCGAAGTTCTTGAGAAAGTAATGTGTTCAAGAGTAGCTTCCTGTATTTCTATATCTACATCTACATAAATACTCTGTAAGTCACATTGAAGTACATTGCAAACGGTACATCGAACTGCTTTTATGATATTTCTCTACATTTCCAAATTCTAATAGCGCGCGGGAAAAAATAATAAGTAAATCATACTGTTTTAGATCTGATCTGTACTATTTTACAGCGACGGGCATGTCTCGCTAGGTAGAAGAGTGATTACAACATACGTTTGCATTCGGAAGAGAAAGTTGGTGAAATAAATTCCTCAAATAAATCTCGTCGCAAGGAATAACGTCTTTCTTTTAATGGTGTCCACACCAACTCGTGTACTATTCCCGTAACACTCTTACCCCTATATCACGATAATACAAAACGATCTTCTCTTCTCTGAAGTTTCTCGAAATCGTCCGTCATTCCCACTTGGTGGGTATCACACAATAAGCAGCGATACTCCAAAATTGGGCGCACAACTACTGTGTAGGCTGTTTCTTTAGTGGAACTAATATATATTCTAAGTCCTCTGCTAATGAAACATAGCCTTCCGTTCGCATTCTCTACAATATTTTCGGTGTGTTCTTTCCAATTTCAGTTGTTCGTAATTGTTATTCCTAGATTTTTAGTTAAATTTACGACCTTCAGATTCGAATAATTTATGAAATAAATTTAGTTTACCAGATTTCTTTTAGTTGTTATATGGATGACTTCATTTTGCTATTATAATTCATTTTTATCTTCGGGTGGCTTTATTGACCGATAAACGCGAACATTCTAAGAGAGCTCCATTGATTTTCTCCTAAATCTTAATACATATGAAAATTGAAGTGTTTGCACTTATATTTCACTCTGCAGCCAAAACTACACATAAAAAAATAGTGTTTATATGTGGTAGTAGTTATGAGTTGCCCATCATGCACTATAGTGGTGGAGGGTTGATGACGATAACGGGGTGGAAGATATGGGAGTTAAAAGTTACCGACTTATATAAAAGAAATATCGCGTTTCGATTCGTTTATAAAAGACAGGAAACGGCGCTAAAAAGTGAATATACAGACAATATAAACTTGAAATATGTAGTTATTTTTTATCTCAAATAGTAGCCATCTGCGATTTTTCGATATTCCCATCCATAAGTGGCTGAAATAAGGGTTAATTTTTATTTTTTATTTTTAGGAAACGTTGCAAGAGATACAAACTTCGGTTTTAGATTTTTGATTCGAATAAGGCAAAATATTTGGTGCTACAAGACTATTTTGATGTTAGAAATGCGAACATTTGGATTTGTAACGATGGTTACAATTTAAAAAATATATTTCGGGATGTTTTGAATTCTATCATCAATGGTGCAGTAGGGTGATGGCAAGATGTATAAAAATATTTTATTATGAAAGAAGTTTTAAAGCCTAATCTATGACAACTTATATTTACAAGTAGAAACAACCAATGCAGACCATGCAGACTACGCGTGCGAAGCAGCGGGAATTGAACTTGTCGATTATTAAAATAATGAACATTATAGACTCTATAACACTTCCCTGGGGAGCGCCAGACATTAATTCTGTTCAGTTTCCGTCAGTTACACTGTACTGTGTCCCTTCTGACAAGAAATCGTGAATTAAATCGCAAAACTCTAGCGATATCTCACAAGCAGTCAATTTAATTAGTAGTCGCCTTGTGAGGGACAGTGTCAAAAGGCTGCCGAAACTCTAGAAATATGGAACCGATCTGTGATATCTTTCAATAGCACTCATCACAACATGTAAATTTCAGAAGGACGGTACTTTCCAAATACGTGTTGACTATCGTTCAATAGACCGTTCTCTTCAGGTAGTTCATAATGTGAGGAAGGTACATGTTCTAAACTCCCGCTGCAATCCTATGTCAGTGATATAGGCCTCTAATTTTGTGGATCACTCCTATTGCCTTTTTCGAATATTGGAGTGACCTGTGCAACTTTCCAGTCTTTGGGTACGGATCTTTCGCTGAGCGAGCTATTGCATCAGCATACTCTGAAAGGAACCTGTACACAATCTTGACCGTGGGACCAACTACTGTGAATGGATTTAAGTAAAAATAAATATAACAAAGCTTCAACACTATACCACAGTTCATCAAGAGTACGGACTGGCGTATTGTGACGAGCCAGTTGCTCGGCCACCATTGACCAGACGTTCTTAGTTGACGCTGGCCAGGGCAGCAGTCGAATATTTACCGTATCCTGAAAGTCCCGTACAGGACCTGCAACATGCGGTCGTACATTATCCTGCTGAAATGTAGGGTTCGGCAGGGATCGAATGAAGGGTAAAGCGGCCGACCGCAGTGGCCGAGCGGTATGCGGCGATCCAGTCACAGTCTGCACGGTCACTGCGGTCGGGGGTTTGAATCCCCCTCGGGCATGGATGTTTGTATCGTCTTTAGTGTAAGGTAGTTCATAAGTAGTTTGTAAGTTTAGGGACTGATGACCTGCAGTTAAGTCCCTTAAGCTTCTATGAGCATTTGAACATTTGAAGGGTAGAGTCACAGGTCGTAACACATCTGAAATGTAGCGGCCACTGTTCAAACTGCCGTCGATGCGAACAAGAGGTGACCGAGACGTGTAACCAGTGGCACCCCATACCATCACGCAGGGTGATACGCCAGCAGGGCGTTGACGAATACACGCTTCCAATGTGTATTCACCACGATGTCGCCAGACACGAATGCGACCATCATGATGCTGTAAACAGAACCTGGATTCATCCGAGAAAATGACGTTTTGGCATCGTGCACCCTGGTTCGTCGTTGCGTACACCATCGCAGGCTCTCCTGTCTGTGATGCAGCGTCAAGGGTAACCAGAACCATTGTCTCCGAGCTGATAGTCCATGCCGCAGCAAACGTCGTCGAACTGTCCGTGCAAATGGTTGTTGTCTTGCAGACGTCCCCATATGTTGACTCAGGGATGGAGACGTGCCTGCTCGATGCGTTACAGCCATGCGGATAAGATGCCTGTCATCTCGACTGCTAGTGATACGAGACCGTTGGAATCCAGCACGGCGTTCCGTATTACCCTCCTGAACCCACCGATTTCATATTCTGCTAATAGTCATTGGATCGCGACCAACGCGAGCAGCAATGTCGCGATACGATAAAACGCAATCGCGATAGGCTACAATCGGATCTTTATCAAAGTCGGAAACGTAGTGGTACGCATTTCTCCTTCTTACACGGGGCATCACAACAACGTTGCACCAGCCAACGCCGGTCAACTGCTGTTTGTGAATGAGAAATCGGTTGGAAACTTTCCTCGCGTCTGCACGTTGTAGGTATCGCCACCGGCACCAACCTTGTGTGAATGCTCTGAAAAGCTAATCATTTGCATATGACACCATCTTCTTCCTGTCAGTTAAATTTTGCGTGTGTAGCACGTCATCTTCGTGGTGTAGAAATTTTAATGGCCAAGAGTATTTTTTACTAAAATTATATACATCTGTTCAATTCATTTCGATCGATACGGTTGGCCCATTTCCGGTTGGACGCAGACTTGGCATCTATGATGTATTCTCAAAATTTGTAAAGTTATACGACTGAAAACTACCACCGAAAAAGCAGTAATCGGCGCCTAGAGCGCGACTGATTTCCCTTTCGTCGGTAAGCCGGTGACAATTCTGTCCGACAAATCAAAAACTATCTGATGTTACGCGTGGAAAGATTTCATCGGTAATCGCAGACTGATATATATTTTCATTTCACGTTATAACCCTTCTGCCAACAGCATGGAACGCATGTTCCGTGAATTATACCGTTTTATCAGAACATATGCCACCAACAAACAAACATGCTGGGGTGAATATATTGGAGTGTTAGAGCAAGTGGTTAACAACCCACCACCATAGTCGACACCATATACAGCCACAGATTTCGTTTTACAAACCGAAGTATTGAATGAATGAATAAATTCGAAATCAAAATTTCCACGAAGGGAGGTAACAGTGGATGAAAAAGCAAGACAAAATTTGGAAGCCCTGACTGATGCACCATTAAAAAGAAAACCCTGTTGTGACAAGCAGCTGAAAAAAATAGAAACATTTGATGCTGGGGACTCTTGAGAAATCATCCATAACCAGCAGCTATTTTAAAACGAAGTGGCAACATCTTTTTTCTTGGCCCTTCAGAAATGTCCAAATACCATACGAGGGATTTATCATCTACTGTCCATGCAGGAAGAGTACGAGGTTTGAACCCACACAAGCATTTTAAAAGTTTTTAGGCCAAGTTTTTAAGCTGATCAGCTGAAAAAAAAAGCGGCACCTCGTTCCTAGTGAATAAGTGATACATTTACAGTAAAATCTAAGAGATAAAGCTGATTTTTTTGTTACAATTATGTATTTTTGACGACGTTAGAGCGTTCAATGAATGAAATAAATCGCAATTTGCTATCTGTTATGACTTCACTCTACTAGGCTTAGATGGAATACCAAAGTGCGGCGAATGAAAAATTGTGCCCGGCCGGTATTCGAACCCGGGATCTCCTGCTTATTAGGGATACGCGTTGACCACTCCGCCAGCAAGGACACAGTGACCAACCCCACTGCAAGAGACTCTTTTCTGCACGTCTCCCGCTACAACCAAATCTCCATTCCTATACCACAAAATAGGATGTGGCCGAGCACAAATTTTCATTCGCTGCACTTTGGTATTCCATCTAAACCTAGTACAGTGAAGCCGTAACTGATCGCAAATTGCGATTTATTTCATGATTTTATTTATATTTATTTATTATTTTTTACAATTGTAAGTAAAATACAACTAGTGTAAGGTGACGGTTCAGGTGACAGTGTAACTGTTGTCACGTAAAACATTCTAGAAATATACAGGTATATCAAACCCCCAATAAACTTAGTAAACATGAAGTATTTACAACGGACATTTGTTATTATACCAATAATATCATACCGCCGTGGTATATACAAACGCGAAGAATGAATTATAAATTTGGGTATTTCACCTAGCCGTATGTTTATAATTCACACTAATCGCTGCCGAAATGAGAAGATACCCTGAAACTACCTACGATTTCGTGATTCGTTTACATCGTTTATGTTTACGCGTGTGTTGTAGTAAGTCGGTATACTGGAGCGGGGGCGGAATGTGTCAGCGCGATTGTAATTACCAATGCGGGCAGCGACGAAGAGACGGCTGCTGGTCCAGCCAGTTACTCTCCTTAATTAACCGGATGTCATGCGGCAATGAGCCTGCAACGCGCCAGTAATGAAGTTGTGAGCTCAGGGGTAGCAGGCGCGCCGTCACTCAGATCACGTACTGACTAGCCGAGCTGGTATTAGCTTCTGCCAGGACGGATGATTAAGGAAGCCATATTTTCTCACGCACACGTTTCGCTGTAGTCGCCCGTGACTAGCGTGTCTGGACATGATTAGCCTGGAACATTTCGTGATACAGTAGAAGACCATCTCGACCGACAAACACAATGTATATCATCCAGCAGTTACGTGAGAGGTTAACAGTCTGCACCATCATCACTTTAATGGACGACCTTTTCGAGACAAATACAGCTATCTGACGGATGAGGCAATTTATTTGTTGCTGTTATAGTCTTTGGTCCGGTGACTGGTTTGATGCAACTCTCCACCCTACTCTATCCTGAGAAAGCCTTTTCATCTCCTCATAAGAACGGCAACCCACATCCATTTGAATCTGCTTACTATATGCGTCTCTTGGTCTCCCTCTGCGATTTTTACACCACACACTTCCCTCCAATGCTAAATTTACGATTCCTCGATGTCTAAGAATGTGTTTCACCAAGCGATCCCTTCTTTCAGTCACGTCAAAAATTTCTTTTCTCACCAATTCTGTTCAGAACCTCTTCATTAATTACGTGATCTACCCACCTAATCTTCAGCATTCTTCTGTAGCACCACATTTCGAAAGCCTCTATTCTCTTCCTGTTCGCCAGCTTTATTGTCCATGTTTCACTCCCGTACAAGGCAACACTCCACACAAATGCTTTGAGAAAAGACTTCCTTACGCGTAAATTAATATTTCTCTGTTTCAAAAACGCTTTTCTTCCCATTGCCATTCTGCATTTTATATCACCTGTACTGCGACCGTCATATGTTATTTTACTATCCAAATAACGAAACTCATCTACCACCTTCATTGTTTCGTTACCTAATCTAATTCCTTCAGCATCGCCTGATTTTCTAAGACTGCATTTCCTTATCTTTGATTTGCTCTTGTTAATTTTCATTTTATACGCACTCTAGAACACTGTCCATTCCATTCAACTGCTCTTCCAGGTCCTCTGATTGAGAGAATTACAATGTCATCAGCAAAACGCAATTTTTTTACTTCTTCACCCTGAACTTTAATCCCTATTCCACTTTTTTTCTTGCTTTCCTTCACTGCCTGCTCGATGTACAAATTGAATAACATCGGAGAAAGGCTACAACCCTGTCTTACTCCCTTCCCAATTAATGTTTTCGTTTCATGCCCTTCGAATCTGATAACTGCGGTCTGGCTTTTGTACAAGTTATAAATAACTCTCCTTTCTCTGTATTTTACCCCTGATGACTTCAGGATTTTAAAGAGTGTATTCCAATCAACATTGTCAAAAGCTTTCTCTAAGTCTATAAAAGCTAAAAATGTAGTTGCCTATCCTTAATCTATCTTCTAAGATAAGTCGTAAAGTGAGTAATGCCCCCCGTGTTCCTAGGTTGTTTCTGAATGCAAACTGATCTTCCCCGAGGTCAGCTTCTACCAGTTTTTCCAGTCTCCTATAGATAATTCGTGTTAAAATTTTGCAACCATGATTTATCAAACTGGGGGTTCTGTAATTCTTGCGCTTGTCTGCGTCTGATTTCTTTGGAATGAGGATTATTGCAGTTTTCTTAAAGTCTAAGGGTATTTCGCCTGTCTAATACATCTTACACGACAGATAGAACAGTTTTCTCGCGGCTGACTCTCCCAGAGACTTTAGTAGCTCTGAGGGAATGTCGTCTACTCCCGTGGCCTTGTTCCGACCTATGTCTTTCTGGGCTCTGTCAAATTCATCTCTCAGTATATTTTCTCCTATTTCATCTTCATCTACTTCCTCTCCCATCCTACAACATTATGTCTAAGTTCATTTTGTTATTTGAGCTCCTCTGTGTACTCTTTTCCCCTTTCAGCTTTCCCTTCTTTGCTGAGAACTGGTTTTCCACCTGAGATCTTGATAATAAAAAGGCATTAAATTTACAGCATAAACGACGGCCGAATGTAGCAGAAATAGTATCGTCTAAAACAATGTGGTAACTTTATTCACAAGTGCTGCTAGCAGACTTATTTACGTACTTCGTGCTGAAATTATGTACCAAATAGTAATCATTATCAGTTTTAGGCCTTACTTATAGTTCAACAATTTTTCAGCATTTTATCCGCGATTTTTTGCAAAGTATTGAACTTATTTCCGTAAACAAAACAGACTCACACAGGCAGTTTCATTAAAAGTTGCAACGAAATAGCTGTACACACTAAGGCGCCTTGCTGCGGTGCGCGCGGCCGTTCGCCATCGGGACTTTGAGTCCTCCCTCGGGCATGGGCGTGTGTGTTGTTCTTAGGATAAATCAGTTTAAGCAGTTTGTAAGGTTAGGTAATGATAACCAGAGTAGATTTACAAACATTTGAACATTTTTTGAGGTACTTCAGTTTTGCCATTACCACTTCCAGTGAAAAAAACTGAAAATAACCTTTGTCAGTAGACAATGACCCTCCATTACAGATGGTAATAGTCAGATCCTACCTGTCTCCAGTATTAAGTCTTAATTTAAACGACTATCATTGCAAAGGAGTAAACTTACTCGTCAGTTTACAATATACTGTAAACTATAAATTGCAGGAAAAAATACACACATGTAAAATCGACGTCGATTTAGATACGATTACGAAGGTGTCACAATCGGTTAATAAATGTCCTGGTAATTGTTTCAATGTCGTCCACCGTCAGTTAGTGATATAGCACCCTGAGCACAACCTAAGTGTTCGATTTAGAAGGGAATGTTCACAGTCATTCCACTCAGTGTGATAACAACAGGAGCCAAGAGTCGGACACGCCTTATAGTCTGTAGTGCCATAACCGACAAACGTCGTTCACTTTCAGTATTGGAGGAGAGAACGCTGACCAGCGATAGGTAGGTTCAGAATGTCGTTAGATCCGTTCTTTTGCAATTCCTACAGAACGTAGAAACAATCAAACGTAAAGGCCGTAAAATCCACTAAATATCTAGGAATTGCTATTACTTCACACTTAAACTGGAAAGAACGCGTAGGGGAAGGTTGCCGATATTGGACCACTTTTTTAATTTTGGGATCCAAAGTCTACATTATCTATCTAATCGAAACAAAATATACTTTAAAAGAAGCTGTATGTTGTGCAATTTCATCTGCTAGTTTTATACTGTGAATGAAACAAAGCATAAATGGATATTATTTAATATTTAAAAATGTATAAACGGTCCATCCTTCAGTTGCTTAAATTGAACCGCATGGTAAAGCAATGCCTAAACAGGAAATAAGACCCGTAATATTAAGAAAAGCTTCATTTCAACATCTCGCCATCGATATTCCTTCTGGCTGACGGAGGGAAAGCTGTCTATTTCGTCTCATAAATGAAGAAAACCACCTTTTACCAGCAATTTTCTTTTCCATGTTGAAAGAATGAGGTAGTTCATATTTCTGTGCTACGTCGAATGCAAGTTTACGAACATCTTTGATTTTGAATACAAAAAAAAAAAAAAAAAAAAAAAAAAAAAAAAAAACTCTCTTCAAATAAGAAAAGATGATCTGCGACAATTTTTTCCATCTCAGTTGTAAAGGTTGATTGTCTTCCGAATAACTGAACTTCGTTTGAGAACATGCTTTTACCGTCAGCATATCTCTTTAGTTGCAGCCTTTGGTACTCGGTATATACGAGCACAGTCGTTAAGTTAATGGTTACCGTTTCTGTATGTTTCCACAGCTACCTTCAGTTCATCTTCTGTCCATTTCCCATACATTCCCCTTATTGAATCTTCCAAATCTAAAAAGGTTACCATACATACTCCGTACTTTTTAAATTGTTTTGTAGTCTAGAAAAATAAACCTAAAACGTAACGTATCTACCTATTACCTATTGTTAAATGACATTAAGTATTATTTGTTACGATTAATCCCTAAATAGGACCGATCCAAATTAGGAAACAGGCTTTGGTCCGAGTTCGGCAACTCGACGCCATATAAGTAAAGATAACGTTGTAGGAACAAAAAACCTTAATTCTAGTTTTAAGATATTGAGTTACTAGCTAATGAATGGCACTTTGAATTATAGTGCTGATGATATTTTTACTTACTTTTAGAGCAGAGGAAAGCTTATGATAAGTGACAGAAAACTTACAGCGAAATCGAAGAAAACGCAATAATGGAAACTGTTCTCACTCCAATGACTATAGTCGACTGCCGACTGAGCCACATGACTTCGACAATGTTTCTCACCAGTTGAGCGAACTTTGAAATTTAAGTTACCAACACACAGTGAAATACGTGGGTGGCCCAATTTAGGCAAAGGTCCATCTTCGACAACTCTCCCCTAGATAATGTCGTGGGAAAGGCGAACCAGAGACTGCGTTTTATTGGCAGAATCCTTAAAAGATGCAACGGAACTACTAAACAGACTGCATACACTATGCTTGTCCGTCCTTATATGGAGTATTGCTGCCCATTGTGGGATCCTTATTAGGTGGGTTTGAAGGAGGACATCAAAAGAGTTCAAATAAGGGCAGCTCGTTTTGTATTGTCACGATACAGAGGAGACAGCGTCACGGAAATGATAAAGGACCTGGGATGGAAATCATTTCAACAACGGCGCTTATCGCTGCGGCGTTGTCTACTTACGAAACTCGAATCGCCAACATTCTCCTCCGAATGCGAAAATACATAACTCCCGTCTACATAGGTAGAAAATACGAGAAATGAGAGCTCGAACGGAGAGATTCAGGTGTTCTTTCTTCCCGAGCGCTATTCGAGAATGTAATGGGAGAGAAATAGTTCAAGTGTTCAAATGTTTGTATAGTCTATGGGACGTAATTACGGTGTCATCAGTCCCTAAACATACAAATTACTTATGAACTACTTACGAACTAGGACGGCATAAATATCCATGCCCGAGGGGGGATTCGAACCCCTACCGTAGTGGCCGTGCAGACCGTGACTGAAGGCCTTAGTTCCCTCGGCCACCGCGGCCGGCAGAGAAATAGTATAAAGCTGGTTCGATGATCCCTCCGCCAGGCACTTAAATCTGATTTGCAGAGTATCCCATGTAGATGTAGATGTAGGAAGGTAACGCATTGTTTCAACAGCATAGCGCACGCCAACACATTGCGCCTTAAACTCTAACGTTTATAGTGAGAAAGACCTATGGTCTTGTTTCCAATCGTACGTGTGTGATTTCAGATGACAACTGACACGTACGACATGTAAACACACTGCTTTTACTGAACTATGTGAACAGCTCGAGCAGGCACGTGGAATAAAGTGCCCTCCGACAGTATTTGCCATCTGTGTGACCGAACAGATGACAATGCGAGTATCATACACCTTGTCTAGTTATCCATGATATGGTTCATCCCTCTAATAAAACTTCAAGTTTTCTCCAACATTAGGCGAGTGATGGAGCCCCTTAGAGAGATGGCTGCCAAGGAGGGGAAAGAAACCAACGTGCACTCCGTGCGCATACCGGATGGAGTCATTCCGCCGGCCGCGGTGACCGACGGGACTAAGGCGCTTCAGTCACGCTCTGCACGGCCACTACGGTCGGGGGTTCGAATCCCCCCTCGGGCATGGATATTTGTACCGTCCTAGTTAGTAAGTAGTTCATAAGTAGTTTGTAAGTTTAGGGACTGATAACCCCGTAGTTAAGTCCCATAGACTATACAAACATTTGAACATTTGGAGTCATTCCAGATGTGGAACGGGTCCTCCCGGATGCCAACAGCAGGTGGTGGCTCACGTCGGTACCACTGATGTGTGTCGCTTTGGATCTGAAGAGAATCTCTCAGGTTTTGAGCGGCTATATGAAGTGGTAAAGACTGCCAGTCTTGCTTGCAAAATGAAAGCAGAGCTCACTATCTGCAGCATAGTTGACAGGACCGATTGTGGACCTCAGGTACAAAGTGGAGGGTCTGAATCAAAGGCTCAGACGGTTCTGCGACTGTGTAGGCTGCAGATTCATTAACTTGCGTCATCGGGTGGTGGGTTTCCGGGTTCCGCTGAATAGGTCAGGAGTCCACTATACGCAGGAAGCGGCTACACGGGTAGCGGGGGCTGTGTGGCGTGGACTGGGCGGTTTTTTAGGATAGAGGGCCTCGGGGAAAAACACAGGTGGATCACAGGAGAAATGTAGACCCATGAACAGTTGTAAATTGTCGTAGCTCTGTCGGGAAAGTACCAGAACTCCAAGCATTAATAGAAAGCACCGAAACACACATCATTATAGGCAGTGAAAGTTGGCTAAAGCCGGAAATAAGTTCAGAAGAAGTATTTTCAAAAGATCTAACTGTGTTCAGAAAAGATAGATTAAACAAAATAGGTGGAGGCGTGTTTGTCGCCGTCAAAAGTAGTATTTCGTGTAGCGTAGTTGAAGTTGATAGTTCCTTTGAGCTATTATGGGTAGATGTTGTACCTTTTACCGGCCTCCCGACTCTGACGATACAATAGCAGAAAGGTTGAAAGAAAACCTGAGTCTATTTACAAAAACGTACCCGACTCACATGATAATAGTAGACGGTGATTTTAATTTACCCTCAATCTGTTGGCGAAATTATATTTTCATACGAGGAGGTACGCATAAAACATCGTGTGAAATTGTACTCAACGCATTCTCTGAAAATTATTTCGAACAATTAGTTTATGAGCCAACTATAATTGTAAATGGATGTCAAAACACACTTGATCTCTTAGCAACAAATAATCCTGAGCTCATAACGAGCATCAGAACGGATACAAGTATTAGTGAACAGAGAGATAGAATACTGAAAGTCCCAAAGTTACCAAAAATAGACGAAAAGTATATTTGTTCAGGAAAGCAGAAATAACTCGTTTCTAACACTAAACGTAAGTGAAGAACAGATGTGGCTCATATACAAAGAGGTGGTATCGATAGCAATTGTTTTATACCAAATAAATTAATAAAAGTAGGAGGGGGTCCCCTTGGTACACAAAACACGTCAGGACACTGATGCAAAAGCAACGGAAAAGGCGTACTAAATTTAAACGAACACAAAATCCCCAGGATTGGCGATCCTACACAGAAGCTTGAATTTTAGCGAGGACTTCAGTGCGAAATGCCAACAATACTTATCACAGCGAAACTCTTTCTTCAAAATTTGAATGAAATCCCAAAGTGAAATTGGTGATATGTTAAATATAATATAGGCAAAACACAAACAATACCCTCACTACGTGATAGTAATGGTGATCCTGCCGATGATAGCGCTACTAAGGCATGTTGCTAAACATAGCTTTTAGAAACTCATTCACCAAAGAAGGGGAAATCAATATTCCAGATTTCGAATTACAAGGAGAGGCAAGAATGAGTAACGTAGAAATACATATAATAGAAGTAGTGAACCAACTAAAATCACTTGGACAAGTCTTCTGGTCCGGACTGTATACCCATTAGATTTCTATCTGATTATGCTGAAGTGATAGCTCCTTACTTCACAGCCATATACAACCGCTCTCTCAAAGAAGGATCTGTACCAAAATATTGGAAAGTTGTACAGGTCAAACCTACATTCAAGAAAGGCAGTAGGAGTGACCCACTAAACTACAGGTCTATTTCATTGACGTCAATTTGCAGCATGGTTTTGGAACGTAACTGTATTCAAATATTATGAATTATCTCCAACAGAATGATCTGTTGACCAAAAGTCAGCACGGATTTAGAAAATATCGTTCATGCGAAACACAACTAGCCCTTTACTCACACGAAGTGATGAGTGCTATCGACAACTGTTGGCAAATCGATTCCGTATTTCTAGATTTCCACGAGGCTTTTGACACCGTACCTCACAAAAGGCTTTTAATAAAATTGTGTGGTTATGGTTTATCGCCACAAATTTGCGACTGGATAGGTGATTTACTGTCAGAGAGGACACAGTTTGTGATAATCGATGGTAATGCATCGAGTAAAATAGAGGTGGTATCGGGCGTCATTGGTCCTCTGACGTTCCTCACTTACATAAACGGTTTGGGAGAAAATTTAAGAAGCTCTCTTAGGTTGTTTGCAGATGAAGTCGTCATTTACCGTCTAGTAAAAACATATGAAGATCAAAACCTACTGCAGAACGATCTGAATAAGATATCACTATGGTGTAAAAATTAGCAATTGACTCTAAATAATGAGAATTGTTAAGTCGTCCACATGAGTACCAAATGAATTGTGTTAAACTTTGTTTACAAGATAAATCAATCAAAAGTGAAGGCCGTAAACTACACAAAATACCTAGGAATTACTATTACTTTAGACCTAAACTGGAAATAACACGTAGATAATGTCGTGGGGAAGGCTATCCAGAGACTGCGTTTTATTGGCAGAACCCTTAAAAGATGCGACAGAATTACTAAAGAAACTGCATACGTTACGCTTGTCCGTCCATTATTGGAGTATTGCTGCCCAGTGTGGGATCCTTATCAGTTGCGTTTGACGGAGAACATCGAAAGAGTCCAAAGAAGGGCAGCTCGTTTCTATTGACACGATACAGAGGAGACAGCGTTACGGAAATGATACAGGATCTGTTGGATCTAATATATGGCGTTCTACATGAAATACGACACCAATCTAATGCAGACATATCCTCAACGGATTCCAAATTTCATATGGTGGACTAATTTCATTTTATATATGCGTTCATTTGTAACGGTTTGCTATGCAATGCAGAAAGGCTGTAGACTTAATTGACACTTCATTTCCACTTTAATCAAAGTATAGTTAGTCGATAGCGCAATCCGTATCTCATTTTATACTATTACAACTCTCACCAAAGGTATTTCTGAGATGGACCAACCCAGCTGACATTCTGTTTGTGTCGGAGATGCCTTTGGCCTTAGGAAGCAACATAAGAATTACTTATTCACGCCGAGACTGATGGTGACAACTTCCGCTTTGTAGGTAACAATCAGTGGAAGTTACCTACCTAAAAATGCCGTGTTGCAATGTATCATTAAACATCCTCCTGCCCGTCGCTCCAAAGATGGGGGGAAATTTGCGTTTTCAATGTCAATCTAGTTACAACTGTTTGCAAATAAATGAGTGTGGTTATGTTTATAGGTTTGCTTAGTACTTAAATTAATTTAAACTACCCTTTCTACAACACACACACACTAATGCTGGATGGACGACTCGAACCTCTGACGAGGAGCAAATGGGCGCTCCGTAAGAAGCCGCCTTAGAGCGCTCGGCCATTGCACCGCGGCCCTCAATCTTGAAGCGATTATTCTGGCGGCATGAATTCATATGGTCTACAATAGTCGTTTACTACCTTGATGTTGTTGTTGTGGTCTTCAGTCCGTAGACTGGTTTGACGCAGCTCTCCCCCTTACTCTATCCTGAGCAAGCTTCTTCATCTCCACATAAGAAAGGCAACCTACATCCATTTGAATTTGCTTACTATATTCATATCTTGGTCACCTTCTGCGATTTTTACCTCACACACTTCCCTCCAGTGCTAAATTCACAATTGCTCGATGTCTAAGAATGTATCCTACCAGTAGATCCCTTCTTTTAGTCAATGTATGCCAGAAATTTCTTTTTTCCCCAATTCTGTTCAGTACCTCCTCATTACTTACGCGATAGACCCACATAATCTTCAGCATTCTTCTGTAACACCATATTTCAAAAGCCTCTATCCTCTTCCTGTCCGCACTATTTATCGTCAAGGTTTCACTCCCATACAAGACAACACTGCACACATATGCATTCCGAAGGGACTTCCTTAATCTTAAATTAATGTTCGATGTTAAATTTCTCTTTTCCAAAAACGCTTTTCTTCCCATTGCCATTCTGCATTTTATATCCTCTGTACTGCGACCATCATTTGTTATTTTACTGCCCAAGTAACAAAACTCATTTACCACCATCATTGATTTGTTACCTAATTTAACTCTGTTAGCATCGCCTGAGTTTCCAAGAATGCATTCCATTACCCTTGTTTTGCTCTTTTTAATGTTCATCTTATTTGCTGTGCATTCCGTCCAATTGCTTCTTCAGGTCCTTTGCTGACCGAATTACAATGTCATCAGCAATACGCAAGGATTTTTATTTCTTCACCCTGAACTAATTTCTCTTTCCTTTCCTTTATAGCTTGCTCATTGTACAAATAGAATAACATTGGAGAATGGCTACAACGCTGTCTTAGACCCTTCCAACCTCTGCATTCCTTTCATGCCCTGCAATGACTGTTGTCTTACTACCATGATGATTAAAAGAAAAAGGGCCATAATATTTAACTAAATGTTTGAATATAGGGACATGCCTTCCGTTCTACCCAAAGTCTTACGTTTCTGCACAATACTATTGTTGTCTCGATTGACGCTGCACCTGTATTCCCGCAAGGCGTAGAACGATTTTTTGTACATATGAACTGGTCTTTTCAACTGAATTTCGGGGCAAATCGACAATTACGTGCATCCAAATATTATTAACTACTAGTGTTTTTAAAAACTTGTATTGGCCTTTGCATTGAAAATCATTCCATTAAATTTGTTAATTATAAAATTTTAAGTCCAAAAAAAGAATATCGATAATTAAGTGATTTTTCTGTAAAATAGCCTACTTTCCTCTGGGGAAAGATAATTTGGTTAAGAGTAACTCAAAGTCGTATATTGGCAAATAGTAGTTTATGATGTTAGTGTTATTAATGATCCAGGTGTGGCACTTCTGGCCTAAGTGGAGTCGTGTTCTGCTTGCCCGGTGGAAATCTTTTTAGATGACGTCACTTCCGCGATTTGCGTATCGATGATGACGATGATAGCACCCATTCGAACCCATGCCCATTGCGTTTCATTTTACCACGCTCTCCTCTGTACTACGGAAGCAATAGTATTGTTACATGCTGTCATACTGAGAATTTCAGTTTCATTTCATGGAAGTTGATACAAATTTTTTCCGTAATTATGGTCGGAGTATCTATTTTCGTACCCAAGCCATTTTGGCGAAGTGGTATAATTTATGATTTGCGGAAAATTTATGACAAGCTATAGTGAAAAAAATTGCCAAATTAAAGTCAGCACTGAAACTTAAAAATTACTGTACGTGAAATGAATGCTATATATCGTTAAGTCAACATTTTAATCGTGCAGTTTTCTTATCTCAAAATGAAAAACATGATTACTTTACGTCAGCGTATATTATTCTTTCAAAGGGACAGGTTTTCGTCAAGGAGCCACAGAATACAGATGAGTGATATTGAAGCCCTACACTAATGTCGCTATTGCTAGAAAAGTGGCGTGACTTAAATAATAATGAAACATTTTACTCCGTATATTTCGTTGTTTTGTGCGTAAACAGAAGGCACAGTCCTCGTAACTTCAGTTATTTTTCTTTCTACTGGACGTAGTCTATAACTGACCACATTTCAGTGAATATATCTCATTGTGGAATCATGAATCTGTTCATGTTATAAATGTGCAACGTGTTTTTCACAAAAATATTCCAAATATTTTTGGGAACTCTATTTACGATTTTACATATACATAACAGCTGAATCTCATTTTTGTAATTAATAATCGGTATAAAAAAGAAATAACACGTATAGATGCCTCTCAGTTATAAGGAAAATGTGAAGACACGATTGGAACAAACTACACTTGCGTTGATGTAACAGATAAGCAATTAAAAGCTACACTGTCTTTTGTTGTACAAATACTGTACGAACCAAAGGGTTTATGTCATTGGTGCCTGCATTGTAGTGGTGACGGGCGACGTCAATTTTTCATTATTCTGTAGTACAATCTGAAAACAGTGTGCCACATTCCCATCAGAGGTTCCAGGCATGCAGAGATGGTGGAAACGTTAATTCATCATTCTGTGACAGCCATGTCTGCAGTCCAAACAACCGCAGTGTAAATATATGTTTTATATCGGGTATCTACATTACCATCCGCTCTGCTTGCTCAGGGTCTATATTTATATTGGAACACCAAGCCGGAGGTTGGCAGAACGGAACGCAACAGCACAGTGTTACGTTTCGAAAACTTCCGTGATCGTGATGTAGGCTGCTACTGCTTTACAAGTCTGTGTCAATAGCAATGGGGCTCGACTGCATTCGGTGATTTATTGCCTTGAATAAACCCTCCAACGTTACATCTGACAAAAGTTTACTTAAGCTTCTATTGGTTTTCGTGTGAGATATTAATGAAAGATTTCTGTTAATACTTCGTAGTCGTTACTATTATTTTACAAAATGGTTCCTGCGATCGCATTTGTGTATTTTAAATTTGTTTTGGATTAAGTAAATGTCGCATCACTATTGTTATTTCTCTGTCTGAGGTATGTTACACTGCAGTTCTTTTTTTTTTCACTCCTGTTAACTGACAGGTTTTTCCTTTGATCCATACCCTACATGATACATCAATCGTGACCTGCCAAAATTACTGAAGTCTTCGTGTTCGCTCTCTCCAGCGTAGTATTATTCCTCTGCTCAATTAAGAAGAAAATTGCTACATCGCAGTGTAAGGAACAACAAGGTATAATTCTAAAAGTTTTGAGTAATAAGTGAAAAGCGAAAGCATGATGGTTCAACATACGTGTAGTATTCGTCCTGTCACTCAACACGTACAACGTTCAGAGAGGGAAAACTTGATAAGATTGCTTGTGATATTACAGATATAGGGGGTAGCTGATTGTTTCCATTTGAAAGACGGGTTTTGCCAGGCTGTTGGGTTCCCCAGCCGGCCGGGAAACACTTTTAACCTAGTGAATAGACAGTTAGTCAGGGTTTCCCTAATGTGCTCGGACACCGTAAGCGCTCTTGGCTGAGCGAGGGCATCTACTCAAAATTGCATCTGAATTACAATATAGCCACAAAAATTATTCTAAAAATCCATATAAAATCAGGGAATGATCATACGGCAAATATAATTATATGAATGAATTCAGGAGACTTGGGAGAATCAAACGCTGTAATTACAGTTTCAATATCCCTTACAGATAAAAAGCCGACAAATTTCCGTACTATAATAATATTATATTTACAATTATTGATATGTAGTGTTTATCAGTAACAGATTAAGAAGCAAATGGGCAGCATTCCACCACGCTACCTGTCTTAAAAGACGTACCACGTTATTTCCGTATTCTCTCAATAAACTTTGTTTTAATCTGTGGATCTGCTTTTCGTTGAGGTAATGGTATTCTTGTGTGATAACAGATTCCACCACAGAAACATAAAACATGAACCCAGAAAAGCGCGTTACATTTATGTATGTCTTTTATTATATTTAATAATATAGTAAGGACAGTTTACAACTCACTGCAAAGACATGGCGACGAGCTGTGACAGGCACATACAAAAGACACAGAGATACAACACTTTCAGCTATCGGCCATGGCCTTCTTCAGAAAATAGAACACTCACGCAATCACACAGGCACACAATACAGTCATACAACCATCACCTCCGGCTGCCGTACTTCGAATCACGCTCTGCTGCGAGTAAATCGTGGTCGGGAGGGGGTGGGGGGGGGTGAGAGGGGATAGGAAGGTTACATCACGGTGGTGGGGATGGGTTAGATGGGAATAACGAGATGCAGCTTAGGAATGCAGTGGGGAGGTAGGTGAGGGGATAAAAATAAAAAAAATATATATATACAAAATGCGTGCACACTGTATGATAGTATGGGGACGTTGGGAAAATGTTTTGAGGACAGTGGTCGAAAACTAGATGATGTTCTGAATGGTGGGAGGGGGACAAAGAGAGTTGTTATTGGTATGGTGGTTCGATGGGACAGACGGGGATGTTTTAGGAGAGACGCGAGCGGGGTACGCTATCTATTTGTGAGGGCTGCCACTGGTGTTACAGGTGGGAAAAGGGATGACGTTGCGGCACTGTTTAAGGCAGAGGGCGAAATCGTAAAGGGGATAAGTGGGGGGAGGGTGAGATCAGAGATTAGTCCTGGTTAACAATCAACTGCTGGGGGTTGAATGTGTTTGTTAGTACTCGCTTTCAGTTATAAGTGTGAGTTGGTAAATGATATAATGTAACCCTCAAAACGTTGTAAAAATAACAATACTGGTCGGAATATCAGCAAATTGCAACGGAATACTATCGGAGAGGTAAGAACATGTATGGCAGAAGAAAAATGTGTGAATATTGATCAATATATGCCGCTGTATGTGTCAGAATATGTAAATGAAAACACTTGTCATGCGCACGGCCCATTGAAGTTGGTACAAACACGCCGGGTGGCCGGCTTATCCTCAGTTAGTGTCTCAAACGTTCGCCATGATTGTGTCAATGCACAATCGCGCTCTACTTGTAAAGCTGTTTTATACGAATGAGAATAAGTCTTTCTAGAGTGATTGAAAAAAGACGTTGGACCGATCACTGCCGTGGATCAGGTGAAAAAATTGGAAAATTCTGAATGACCGGCTCCTTTGGTGTAGAACCTGGTATAGGGAGGAAACGAATTGATTCGACGTCAGAAGTGGTCTCGAATGCAGAATAAGACTAGTGGTGGTGTGTGACCGTATAGTGCACGGATAAATGCCCGAACATTGGACAAACCTTTTAGAACAGCACGCAGAAACCTAAGAATATTATCCTTCTTTGCAATCAGTTCAAAATTACCCATGTGCACCAGTTACTTCCTGTTGATCTGCCTGCAAGAGATATTTTGAATTATAATTTCTTGCTGACATGGACGTGAACCATAAATGGCCGTGGAAGCTTTTGTGTACAGAAGTAGCCTACTTTGACAAGATATGTCAATAAAAAGAATTGATAAATATGGGCAACAGGAAATCCACATGCAAATAACCAGTAACGCTTCATCCTGAAAAGGTCACTGTGTGGTAGAAGCTTACGGCATGATTAATAACAGGACCACATTTTTTCGAAGAGACAGGTGCTTCTGTTCTTGTTACCTGTACCGTCACTGGTAAGCGCAATGAGTGTCTCTTGCGCAACTACGTCATTCCAGCTCTCCAACAGCGTGGTTGTGTGGATGACATGAATTTATGCAAGATGGTGCACATCCACCCAATCCAAATCCAGTTAAACTGCTGCTGAACCCACCAGTTC
Source organism: Locusta migratoria (assembly GCA_026315105.1). Classification (NCBI taxonomy): domain Eukaryota; kingdom Metazoa; phylum Arthropoda; class Insecta; order Orthoptera; family Acrididae; genus Locusta; species Locusta migratoria. Next base: position 709,690,520 of record CM048745.1, on the reverse strand, counting down.
AGAAATGCTAGAATCATCATCCAGCTCAACGCAACTCGGTACTAAGCACGTTAGTACAAAGAGCCAGGTCCATCTGTGACAAAGACAGTTTGCCTTTGGAGTTGCAGCATTTGCGGGAAACTTTCCACAAAAAATGGCTACAGCGAGACTCAGATAAGACGCGCCTTAAGGACAGACAAGAGGCGGGAGGACAAGCCAGAAGACGAGGCTAAATGTGTGGCGTTCCTGCCGTATTCTGGCGCACCAACAGCCCAAATCGCCAGAATACTGAAAAAGCACGGTATAAAAGCCTTCTTCCACGCAGCCCGAAAAGTAAAGGACGTACTTGGTTCGACGAAAGTCCCTTTAGGATTACAGACACCGGGCATCTACAGTATCGAGTGCGAATGCGGTAAGCTATACATCGGACAAACACAACGCTGTGTAGAGCACGTCAGAAATACACGCCTAGGACAAAAAAGCAAGTCTGCTGTAGCAGTGCACAGCATTGATGAGGGGCACACCTTCAAGTTTGAAGAAACTAAGAAGATATGCGGTGCCAATGGATTCTGGGATTCTGTCTTTAAGGAGGCAGTGAAAATACGTCTCCACGACAACTTGGTCAATCGGGATAGCGGATTTCAGCTGAGCGCAGCCTGGAATTCTACGATTGATAAGATTGGGCAGGAACGCTCTGTTCTGACAGAATGGACAGCCGCCGGGGCCCGAAGCGAAGCACGTACCAGAGCCGCGCCGCGACCCCCCACCACCGTCCGCGCCGCGTACCCCCACCAACAAGCGGCAGCCGCTTCCGAAGGTCCTTGATTGGCCGCCTGCAGAAGTGGACAATGGTCAGACGACGATATGTAGAGAGGTGCAGAACAGCATCCCGACACCTCGCCTGAGGATGATGAGTACAAAACTCATTGAAACGTTGCGCCAAGACGACGCCACCACTCGGCTGATAACCCGAGAACATTTCATCGCTGGAATACGCCGAGAGAGCCAGCAATCGCATATATCATCATCAGCTGCTATTTTGCACAGTCCGGCCGTCGCGAACACTTCTGCTGCGGGGCTATTTGAAAGATGTTGCTTCAGTGTTCCGACTGCAAACGTAGCCGCAGTGAAGGCATGCATTTAGCAACACTTTGTAACCAAGATCCGGTAAACACTTCGATCACTTGTGAGACAAGCTTTTTCTCGATTTCAAATTGATGCAGAGAACGATGGACAGCATATTGAAAACGAAAATTAAAAATCCGTTTTGACTTTGATTCATGCTTTTTATACGGTTTTTGGCTACAGGACAGTTAAAAATCTTTTTATCGTATCTGGTCTGATATGACCTTGCCGTGGACTAGGGGCTTACGTACCTAATAGTATATAACCTGAATACGCATGTACATGAGTACTACAGTTGGTTTAACGTCCAACCTTACCTTACTTTACCTTAGACATCGCTATACGATTAATTTGTCATTTTTAGTCTACCACTACTAACTAATGGTGCTTACAGCGGCATCTATTAATCAATTTTTCTTTTGCCACACGTTTTCCCCCTTCTATAATAATATACTGATGTAATTTGACGTCATTCTGACCAGTGGTGTTATTATCCAGCAGTTTGAAAGTTGACAAAATATTGTCGAAGAAGGGGTTTATATAGGGTAAGGTAGTACAATATCGATATAGGTACAATTCCGATCAACGTAAGTTTTCGCGACATTCTTCTGTCTCGTAGAGTCTGGTTGTGTCGCGTTGTAGAGTAGCAGGTTTCTACAGCTCCTCCTGTCTTTTTCAAGAATACACCGCTTTGCGGTAAGGAGATATAAGCTTTCCCTTTAAAGAGGTAAGTGAAGCTTCTTAGTCTAAGGCGCTCTTATAAATCATCTAGTTAAGGGTGACTGGATTCGCTGCCAAAAATGCAATGTATGCTTTGGTGCCAGAGGAAAATGCAATGTTTGGTACCACGATGTATGCGTTGGTGCGTGACAGAAAAAGTGCTTTTTATGTGGAAGATGCCCGTAATCAAAATTTTACGAGGAAGTGATCACAATTGTACCTAGTGTTGTACATTTTCGATCGATTTTTCTCAATACCGCAACCTTTGTTTATGTTTATACCAACATTTGTAATTGTGTAATATTTGTGTTACATATTCATTAAGCATCCAAGAACAAGTGCCATAGTTAAAATTATTTCTTTTCTGAATTTATTTCCAGTTATAATAACATTTGTCCGAAACGATCGAAATTGTACCACCTTATCCTATATAGCTGCAGTGCCATTCTAATTCTTTAGACGCCGGGAGGAAATTGAAGTTTCCCAAAATTATTTCTTATTCAACAAGATACCAAAACTATTTTCTCTCATAGTAGAAATATATTTATTAAACAGATGTATGATTAGCCTTTGGGATGCAAACTGGAATGAAATATTCATTTAGTTGGTTCTTGATAGGTCGGTAAAAAGGTAAAGCAGTCAACAATCCGAAGATTGGTTTGAACACCACTGTGCTTCACTAGGCATGGTCCTGTTTGGAGGTGGTATGCCGTTGCCTTCCTCCGACCTTCGAACTGACTTACCCAGCCAGTTATAGGGGGACCTACAGTTTAACGTGGGTTCCGAACCACGGTGCTACTCGGTATTTTTCACATGAACAATACTGCCAGAGGTGAAAGAAGTGGAAAATGACATAAAAATCGTAGGACCTGGCGGGGATCGAACCCGCGACCTTTGGATTTGTAGTCTGGCACGCTACCACTGTGCAACCGAGGCGCACCTTGATAGATCATCACACTAAATTAAAAGCACAATTTCGTTGTTTGTTTTTATGTAACGGGTTCTCGGCTTACATGGCCATGTAAGCCGAAAACCGGTAACTTAAGCGTAAATAAACTTGTATAATGTACACAATGTTGATGTTCTACCAAGAAACGACGACGAATCAGCGAAAATATCATTTGCTTTTAAGTTTGTTTTGTTTAAATACTAACAAGTAAATTTTCAAACTGGTATGTTGCTTGGTTGGATAAAGGTAAGGCTGTTCTATTGATAGGAAAAACAGGGTCGCTACAGGGATTTGGCAATTGTGAACCAACTACAGGAGGTCTGCTTTAAAGCTACCCGTTCGAAACTGATCTGATGTTTAATGCAGCACTAATAATTGTCATCATCTGGTAGTTAACATTCACGATCACTAACTTTCCATTCAAGCTCATTAATGATTAGTTGAACACATTTATTATTCATTAACACTATAATTCTGTTAAGGTATGGCCCTAATATTAATATCTGTACATTTAATTAGGAAACAGTGGGCTTAAGCTGTTTGAAAGCGCTACGGATATTTTGAACGCAGCAAGAACAATACATAGTCTGCATAAGACTCACTGACTACACTATAGATTTCACTGCGAGATAAATCTGGAAAAACAGAAACCACTTTCTAATAATGCAACTGCAAGAATTTATTTCGCTAACCGACTGACTGCAGAAACTTAGTATCTTGTTCATCTGTGCAGTATTGCACAACAATCACAATTATCATTAAATGTCACACCCATAAAGAAATGTTAATCAAACTCAGCTTAGCCAATACTATGCTTTGATTTTAATAGTCAATAACTTTCAATGAAAGGAAGAGGGTTAGCTCTTTAACTACAAAAGTGAAACAGGTAAAGAAGTTTAATTTTCTCAATTATTATTAGCAATAATGATTACATTACCTTATGATTGGTGAACAACAAAAATCTTCTCAGACTTATACATATATGTATGATACAAAATCTTAGAACTGTCTGTCAAAATCAGATTTCAAAATTATTCCATCAGTTCGTTCAATACTTGCTGCCTCAGCAGCCAACCAAAGCACGTACAATCAATACCATTGCTACACACCGACTCAGTCTCTGTTCAGCTACTAGACACATTCTTTGACAGATATGTTACACAACAAATCATAGACGTAGTTATTCAAAGAAATTCATATAACATTTTACATACAAATATCGATACAAGACAAGCGAAACAAGATTATTGAATTTGTACAGAGATGTTTGAATATATATATCTTTTAAAAATCTGTTGAATACCAGTGTCGTATTTACTGCAATTCGTCTATACTACTACCTCCTTAAATATTTACTATTTCTCCTGAAACACCCTTTGTTTGAGTAGTGCACTGTAATATAAAAAAAAGAACGGCTGTATTACCTGCGTACTCTTTGACGGATTGCTTGGGATTCTCGTGTTATTAGCAAACTACTCTTTGACGAAAGCCGATAATTGCGCTGGGGAACGTACTCGCAGTGTCACAAGTAGCGCAAGCGCAGCAGGGGATTATCTTCTTAAACAGCGCTACACGCAACTAATAGTGCAAGTCCGCTGACGGATCTCAGTACAGCGCCCTTTGAAGTCGTGTACTGACCGAATTCTGTTGAACCTACCATACAAAGTGGATGAAATCTTTCGAAATAAAAATGCTGCATCGTTAGTCGAAACTTTACTGCAGTGGTATCGAGTAAAGTTGCTAAATTTGTAACTTTCGTATTAGCAAACAGAATAACCAAGCACCTCATGAATGTAGACTTTCCTCTACATATTATTGAGGACAAGCAGTTGAGTTTGCAATCGGTTGTTTTTGTTATTACACAATCATTTCGGTCTAAGTAATTACTCTACAATACATTTAAGTGCCTGGCAGAGGGTTTATTCAAACGCTTTCATAATACTTCTTTACTCTTGCACTCTTTAAGAGCGCGCAGATACAAAGAACGCGTAACTCAGTTTTCGAGCAGATTCTCTTATTTATTATGACGGTCATGTCTCACTATATAGGTGGATGCTAACAATATAAGTACGATTTTGAAAAAGAAAGATGGCCGATGAACTTTCACTAACCTCTCGGCAACGAATATTACATTTCTTTTAATGATTTCCACCATAAATCGTGCATCTTTCCGTGACACTTCCGTATATATCGTGAGTACTACAAGGTGGGGATCCCACAATGCGCATCAGTACTTTAAAATATCAAGAGTAGAGTAGGCAGTTTCTTTAGTAGAAGTGTTGCATCTTCTAAGTGTTCAGCCAACGAAACGTAGCCCTTTGTTCGCCTTTCTAACAATATTTTCTGTGTGTTCTTTTAAATTAACTTACCTGAATTCGCCAGGATGAAGAACTTCCGTCCATCATTATAGGAAAGCTAGACAGCGTTCTTTTTTTCCCGATATTACGCGTGGCAGGTTCCTGTAACAGGAATTTACTCATCGTTTTTAGTTATCGAGTTGTGTTTGCCACAGGGAAGAGAGGAAATATTTCCTGCTGTATTAACAGGCGGGAAAAAATTCAGTCCTGTACCAGTGACGAATATGGCATTAATTCATAGAAAGATAAGCGTGTTGCTTATTACATGCCTAGGCGATAAATGTTTTGTACCTCTGCTGTACAGATTCGGCTTAAAGCACTAAATAAGTTCGTCGATACCGGATACGCACCATACCATAGATAAAATTCTGAATAATAACTGTCGCTTATGGTGACAAGAAAAACAGAACAGGAAGTCACGTCACCCTCGTTGAGTAAACGGCTTGTGTTCATAGATGAGGGAAGAGCTGTCAGAAGTTCACACAATCTCTTACGCTTGGCGTTAATGTCTGCTCGCAGTGGACGGGGGACTTACAAATGATCAATGACGTCAGGATGCAGATTTCAAAGGAAACCACTGCACTGGTGATAGACATGTGTATCCGTAAGAATTGTGTAAAAAGTCGTCTTAATGATCTCTCATTTGGCAAAAAGTTTCGAGTCAGTCCCCTAATCGGGGCAAAAAGTTTCGAGTCAGTCCCCTAATCGGGACTAATGACATAGCTGTTTAGTCTCTCCCCTCCTTCCCAAAAAAAAAAAAAAAAAAAAAAAAAAAAAATCAGATCTCCGAGAGGGGATTAATAAGAGGAAGGTGACAATAAGGAAAATACTGATCAACCAACGAACATTTCACCAGTCGTAGCATGGAATTTAGAAATGTTTTAACGTAGTAGCAATGTTATGAAATCAGGAAAGGAAACCTGAAAAGCTGAGTTCATAGGGAATAAGTGATTCAAATTTCAGGAAGATAAGTCGTTCTTACCTTACTAACAGAGAGTAATGTCTGCAGCAGCATGAATATCAAGGTAGTTACATGTGTGAGTGAATGAACAGCTGCTCACACCTGCTTCGTCACAGAACCAACGCCTACAACAATAGCTAAGGACTGGTATACATAATAACGTCACAAGCAGGCCTCAACATGGCAGGCGATATGCAAATCACATTCCGCACAAAACACCGCTCCGGGCCGCGAACGAACCAATTACAGCCATCTCATTACTGGCCTTCTCTTTGCCACATTGCATAATACCATTGACTTGTATACCTGTGGCATACCTGTGGCATACCTCCCGTAACGTCATGTTCTCTAAACCAAACTAGACCCTCTCCGCCATCACGTCTCCCTCATTCCAGTATTCATGAAGGTCTGTGAGTCCATCCTTTCCCGCCGTATCCATCGCCACCTTGAACAACAGTGCCTTTTACTCAATGAGGTTTCCGACCGTCTTTCTCCGGTGCCGACCGACTCCTACACACCCACTTCCTGTCCCTCCAATTCATTTCTCTTCGCTCCAATGTATTTATATCCCTCGACCTCTAGATGGCACATGATCGTGTATGGCATTCGATTCTCCTCTTTTAACTCCAAATCTATATCCTTCGTATAAATTACATCTTATTGCTTCCTTGTCCGCCGAGCTTACTACATTACAGTTCACAATTAGAATTCCTATACCTTCTATCCCTCAGGGGTTTATCCCGGGCTGTGACCAGTTCCTTCTATTACGACACTGCTGATACGCCCAAAGTGATTCCATATGTTAATTCCCTCTAATATGCTGATGACGTCGCTTTCTTTGGTGTCGCTTCCACCCTTCGACGCTCACATTGCCTCCCTACACCAACAAGACCAAATTTTCCTGCTCATGTAAGCAATTATTCCTCACAGAAAATCTCCAAACAACCAGAGCAATCGGGCAACTTCATAGGTCATACCATCAACTGCTCCCACTACTTCCATTTTTTTTATCTCATTGTTCGTCCCATCCGCCTCACACCCATCCTGCAATGGGCCGCTTTCTCAACTGGACTCCCCCATTAAAAACCCTCCATCAGAAAGCACATCACCGCCTTAGCCCCCTGCTATCCAGACTTGCGGCTTCCAACCCCCACCATCCTATATACCTACAAGTCCTTCCTTCACCCAATTCTCTTCTCCTCGAATACGTACTAGATCTCCGCCTTCCCTTTCCTTCGAACGAAACGTGATCCGCTTCGACTACCGTATCTACCTCGCCCCTCGCCCACGCGGATCCTCTAGAATGTCATCCTGCAACTCCTCCAGGTCCTTGACCATCTCCGTACATTGTATACCAAAATCAAGCTTATCTCACTGATCCCGCTACCATTGCATCCCATCTGCCTCAACTTGCACACCCTACATATCCCTTTCCAGAAAGTGAGCTCGTACATCAGTCCTTTCTACGAACTTTAGGGCTCCCTTCTCAACCACCTCCCCCCACCACCCCCCTCATCATTCAGTTATTTTTAAAATTAGTGGTTGATGGATCTTGAGATCATCAGTGATTGAATGAGATATGAACTTTTCCAGTTGTCATAAATTTTTGCTTGTAATTAAGCGAACTAGTGCTCACCCATGATTAGACGACACATTAATTCACGTGAGCTACTGCACTCTTATTTTACGTAGAAGTTAAGCACTTTTCCAGTTGTATCATAAACTTTGCTTCTAGTTAAGTAAGCTAGTGCTAATAACTGATTGGACGACACTTAAATTCATGTGAGCTACTGTTCTGCAGTACCTAGTTATTTTACGTAGTGGTTAAACAATTTTCCAGTTGTCATAATTTTTGCATACAGTTAAGTCAGATAGTGTTCATGTGGCCATTCTGGTAATTGAAAGGTATTCAGTTTTGCTTACTGTTTAATGAGTTAGGTGGCATAAAATTGTTTGGTCACTGCTCTAGCAGTCATGAGTTTTGTGTTGGCTCTACGCTTTAATAACAAAACCTCACTGGCATTTTATGGTACGTGAATCTTGATTAAATTGTAAATGAGGGTATTTGTCAAAAGTGGCTTGTGACCTTACACTCAGGGACTGTTGTGTCCTAGCTCCTACCAGCTCCACGGTAGAACGATCCGTTCTCAGCCCTATTGTAGGGAGTGTTTCAAAACCATGACCGGCCAGTGTCTTTTTAGATATATGTGATCGCGGCCTGATTTGATGATTTGATTTGATTTTTTCAGGGAAGCCAAAACAGTCTTGGTCCAACCCGCCACTGCCCGCACCGAAACTAAGTTTATTGTGCGGTATCGCTCCCTGTATATTTAGTAAAGCCAGCCAATGCCCTTGAACAGTGCAAGGAATCCCTTTACCAGCACTTTATTAGACACTATTTCTTAGGGTCTGGTCGTCCTAAATGTTCTGTGCCGTTTACTCTCCAATGCAATGCATTCGAAGATTAGATGTGATGCAGTTTCATCACCGTCATCACAGATCCTACATTTAGGGTCCTCTTCTGTTATTCCAATTGTATGTAGGTGGATCGCTGTCTACTTTATATATTATTTTAATCCTCCATTTATGCTCTCAGTTTTTATCCACATGTTTTCTCCTTTTCGTCGTCCTGTTTTATTGTATCTGCCCTAACCATGTGTCTATACCGGTGTCATTTTAACTATATGTGTCTCTGATTATTTATCTCCAAGAACTGTGTTTTTACTCCCATTACTGTCTCCGATTGTTTTTCTCCGTGTTTCTCCTTTTGTCTTCTTATTTGCTGATACGTATGTGCATACATTCCTAACAATACTTTAAGTTAAAGTAGCCTTCGCGCTGCTGCCAGTCTGCTCATCAGAAGAGTGGAGAGGGAGGAAATGAAATTATCAATAAAGAAGACGAAATTTCAACGATCACTTGAGTCTCATTTAACTTATATGATTTATCATGACATGCCGAAATACAGATTGTGATACAGGTAAACGGCAGAGAAGTCATTTAATCAAATTGTCTTCCCTCCCAACGGAATTCAACACAGGCTGCCTTAGTTACTTTCGCTGCACATTCATAATTGGAGGTGTTTTGTATCTGAAGTAGGGTAAGTTGGTACGATTGGGATAATTTCGGACAACTATTATTATTATAACTGGATATATATTAAGAAAAGAACTAATCTTATGGCACTTGTTACTCGATGTTTAATGAATACGTAACACAAATATTAGTTACAAATGTTGGTATAAACACAAAAAATTGTTACAGAATTGAGAAAAATCCATCTAAAATGTACCACACTAGGTACAATTGTAATCACTTCCTGGTAAAATGTAAATCACTGGTGTCTTCCACATAAAAAACACTTTTCCCTCTGGCACCAAAGCATACATTGCATTTTTGGCAGCGAATCCAGTTACCATTAATTAGAAAACTTATAAGTGCGCATTAGACTCAGTAGCTTCACTTACCTCTTAACAGGAAAAAAAAAATTATACCTTCGTAGCACAAAGTGGTGTATTATTGAAAAAGACAGAAGGAGCTGTAGAAACCTGCTACACTACAACGCCACAAAAAGGCAAGTGCTACCAACAGAAATGGCGCGAAAAGTTGTTGATCTGTACTTATATAGAATTTTTACCACCTTACCCTATATCAGTCCGATATTGACGCTCCAAATACACATTTCACACAAATTATCCTTCTTTACATAGTCGATCTTTCTGTATTCCTTCTGTAAAGATTAACATTCTTTTTGGATAAGGGTGCAATGATCTCTGAAGACAATGGAATGCATCATCATCAGCAAGATAATGTGTAAATATAGCATCTCTTTTATCACCTCTCAAAGCTACATGCCACCAGTTTAAATTGTTATAACCGTTTGCCAATTCTCAACTAACAAATTGTTACAGCTCTTCTGTTTCCTGTAGCCGAATATTCGAAATTACGGTTTCATTTCACAGCACGTTTTAATTAAATTATACTCTGTTGGAAATAAACTCATTCTAATGAATTTGATTAATTATTGTATTTCATGTTTGTTTCATAGAAGAGTTGTCGAAATCGGCGGAAGTTCGCTCGACATGCTTCACGATATAAATCTGGACGTATTTACATGCGCATCACGCAGTCCATAAAAAGCCTAAGAAGGAATATTAAGAGTAACAAATTAACAGAACCCTCGATAAAGGAAATTTTATCACGATATCGGGGATAAATCCTGGTATCTAGGAGGGAAATATCATCCACGCTTTGAAACAAAAGGTCGTAGACCAGTTGTCACATTAAAACACATATGAATCCACACTAGTTGCTGGTACAACACCTCTTAGGGCATCATCATAAGAGGAATGACGCATGCGCAAACTGCCAAAGAAGCCGCAGACTGGTGTGGAATGACCGATCATGCATCAGAATGGAATGTGTTCTGTCAATATGGTCGACAACGGAAATTGTTATACGGTGTGAATGGGAACATAGCACTCATGTGGCTATCGTCCACGAACGTCTGTGGACCATATGCACCGAAGACGTCGTCAAATGAATGGGTGATGGTGAATGTTCGGTGTAGTTGATGGAAGCCGACACGAACGTAAATGAAAACAACGAATGAAAACAATAAAGCTACTGCAGCGATCATGCTGTCAGGGGTCAGGCTCAGAGTAGGGTCAATAACTGTATGTGGCAGTGATCAAGCCAATCACATGCTGCCATTATTCGTTGGTTTACCCAGGTTTCTGCTGATGGGCGCAGAGAAACCTAATCCCGGTTCACAACAGCGATGGTGGTATTTGCGAGAGGGATATAAGTTCCTGTCCAGAATCATCGCAGGCAAAGGTGCACCTCCTTCTTTCTGCATTCCAAGACCGCGTCAATGACATGGAAGCATCAAAGTTACTATCAAGGAAACATGATGGTTACAGTGTGCAAAATGTTATGAATCTGCTTGTTTTTCTCCGCCGACGTTTCGTCAGTGTATCATGGTACTGCGACACCATCAACAAACTCAAATTCGCCATTCAACAAAGAAAAGCAGAGATGTTAAATGAAGGTACAGTACACTTTGACAAAAGCGCAATGACACTCACAGCAAGACTCACACTTCGCTTCGGATGGGAGACTGAAAGCCGCACTATTCGGACGTAACTTCCAAACGACTTTTCAGGTGTATCAAGCTGTGTTAATTCTTCTCTATGCCGCGGTGGAAAAGCCGAGCGGTCTAAAGCGTCTCGCTGCGGAGCGCGCGGTTGCTTGCCGTGGAGGTTCGAGTCCTCCCTGGGGCACGGGAATGTGTGTTTGTCCTTAGGTTAGTTTACCTAGGTTAAGGGTAGTTTGTAAGCTACGGACTGATGACTACGCAGTTTGGTCCGATAGATTTACAAATATTTGAACATTCTTCTCTATGATCCACAGGCAAACTAATATCCCCCTAGTTAACAAGCAATTAAAGAGGATCTCTCAACACCGAAACATACTGACATTTTACAAGAATGGGTATGAGCCATCCTTAGTTGACGACTTATACAGGAAAATTAGTGAGAACAGGAAAGGACAAAACACCATCTACAATTAATTACAAGGTGATGTAATAGCAATGTGTCACATAAGATACAGAGACAGTTAAGAAAAACTGTTGTCAGTGTGGCTTTTAAAACTAATAATAAGTTACAATTCAAATTCCGCTACAATGTTCGTGCACGAGAGAATAAATACAATAGTCTGTGGAGGACGCGATGTTTTAGAATAGGAAACACAGGTATATCCGTTTTTACGAGATGCAGGGAGCACAAAGGCAATCACATTAAGATAACCTTTGGCGAACATTTAAGATCATTCAAGCATACAGTCTCTGACATTTTGCACCTGGCACCAAAATAATATATATATATATATATATATATATATATATATATATATATATATATATATATATATATATATATATATGTGTGTGTGTGTGTGTGTGTGTGTGTGTGTGTGTGTGTGTGTATAAAGGATGAATCTAAATTCGCGCACTCGGGCTTCGCAGCGCGAATCTCACATGCTAGCAAAAAAAAAAAAAAAAAAATAAAAAAAAAAATCTCACAAAATTTCGTACTGCGCATTTCCAGCAGTAAATAGACGTCGAAGAGTGAAATGTGTTTGTGTCCCATACGTCAATATGTTTCAGAATTACACTACTACACAAACAAACTTCTAGGGGATGTGGGAGGTGTCTTGAGGAACACAGTGAGCATAGAAACCCATGCCCGGAAACATCAAGCAATGACGCCACAGAGCGTCAAAGTTGCTGGAGGGGATGTCTAGCGGCAGGAGCTGGTGCCTGTATCTTGTACTCTCCGTAGCGTCGTTGAATGGCGTTTCCGGGCGTGGGTTGCTATGCTCATTTTGTTCCTCAAGACGCCTCCTAGATTCATTACAAGTTTGATTGTATAATTATGAAACACACTGACGTATGAAACACACAGCATCTCAGTCTTTAATGTCCATTTACTGGCGGAAATATGCGCAGGATGAAATTTTGTGGGAAACAGTTTTCATTGTCGGCAGGTGATGAATAGCGCTGCGATGCCCGAGTGCGCGAATTTAGATTCACCCTGTATAAAAGTTGGAAAAGACATAGTAAGTTCATTCAGAACGACCAATTGGAATGAGGAGATCAAAACATTTTTAATGAATAAAAAAGAAGTCCTCTGACGAGAATCGAATTCTGTCCCTTGCATCGGCGGCAGCGACTGAAGATCTATTACGACAGGAAATCCTTAAACTACATAAAAACAGTTCCAAAATAGTCATAGTAATATTGTGACATTCCTAATGTCCATGGATGTAATTATATTGGCCCCCTAGTACCTATTTGCACTTAACAAACACTATCTTCATTTATTTGGAGAAAAGGTCTATGAAAATTATTTTATTTTATGTAAATGGTATGTTTATAATTCAGGGTATTATTACCTTTCAAAAACATTTCGAATGCATATGTTACTTCCTTCTTTGTATTATTGTAGAGGTATCTGACGATGGCAACTAGACTGCTAAAACAAGTTATGTATCACTAAAGTATTGCAACAAAGCCGTTTTTGGTATCATTTCCACTCTTACTCCATATTCGTTGGTTCTCGAAAGAAATAATTTCTCATGAGGTAATGTGGTATATGTAATTACTGTAATTTCCAGTGTCATAACAGCATTTTTCTTATTTAAATATGTTCAAAAGTTTGTAATTCTATGGGACCTAAATACTGACGTTATCAGTCCCTAGACTTACAAATAAACTTAAACTAAGCTAAAAACAACACACTCAGCCAACCACCGATGCGGAGCAACCGCACACGATACGCATTTAGCTACTTTGGAGTGCTCGGCCATTCCATCACGGCCATTTCGTTTCGATAAACAATAATTTCTATGGCGGAATTTTTCACGTCAGTCCATTAAATTGAGGTGAAGGGGACTTGTTAGTATCACCACAGTTATTCCAATTAGTATCCTTTAAAATTGTGGTATTGTAAGTTATCGGGCTTACAAATTTTAGTAAAAACATTAAATGACATAGCTCGGCCGCCATGTTGTAAGTGCCTTTATTTGACATCACATGGGTGATGCGCGCCAATGAAGATGAAATAATCGTGAAGACAACACACAGCACCCTGTGCCCAGCAGGGTTTCGAACCAGCGCATCCTTGCTTGGTAGTCAGTTCCTTTGACAACTCACCTCCCCTTCCCCCATCCCACCCAGCGCCCGCTCGGGTTTATCGATTCCTGGCGGACGAGTTATAGTGATCAGATCGACCAACTCTCACATCGTTTTTTTTTTTTTTTTTTTTTTTTTTTTTTTTTTTTTTTTTTTTTTTTTTTTTTTTTTGAGAGCTGCTGGTCAGTTCATCGAACGCTCTGAGATTTGGAGGGCGCACACATTCTTTAGTTATGGTAGTGATCTAGTAGTTCTGCATCTACAAATTTTCCTAGTACTGTATCTTCAACAAATGGTACATTTCGCAACGAAACGAATTTCTTAAGATTCTGATCCTTTGCAGACGTCGAACAGATGTGAAGAACTACAGGCCTATATCTCTAAAGTCGGTCAGTTGCAGAATTTTAGAACAGGTATTATGTTAGAGTAAAGTGACATTTCTGGAGACTAGAAATCTGGTCTGTAGGAATCAGCATGGGTTTCGAAAACGGCGATCGTGTGAAACCCAGCTCGTGCTATTCGTCCATGAGACTCAGAGGGCCATAGACACGGGTTCTCAGGTACATGCTGTGTTTCTTGACTTCCGCAAGGCGTTTGATGCAGCTCCCCACAGACGTTTGATGAAAAAATTAAGAGCATATGGTCTATCAGACAAATTGCGTAATTGGATTGAGGAGTTCCTAGATAACAGAATGCAGCATGCCATTCTCAATGCAGAGAAGTCTTCCGAAGGAAGAGTGGTGTCAGATGTACCACAGGGGAGTGTCGTGGGAAGTTGCTGTTCACTGTATATATAAATGACCTTGCGGGCAACGTCGCAAGTTCACTGAGGGAGAGGTTTTTTTTTTTTTTTTTTTTTCCTTTTCTTTTTTTTTTTTTTTTTTTTTTTTTTGTAACAATGGAAAATTGTATTGAATTGCAGGAGGACCTGCATCGAAATGAAGCATGGTGCAGGGAATGGCAATTGAATCTCAATGTAGACAAGTGTAATGTGCTGCGAATACATAGAGAGAAAGATCCTTTATCATTTAGCTATACTATAGCAGGTCAGCAAATGTGAAGCATTTAATTCCATAAATTATCTGGGAGTAGACGTTAGGAGTGATTTAAAATGGAATGGTCATATAAAATCACTCGTCGCTAAAGCAGATGCCAGATTCATTTGAAGAATCCTAAGGAATTGCCGTTTGAAAACAAAGGAAGTAGGTTACAGTCCACTTGTTCGCCCACTGCTAGAATACTGCTCATCGGTGTGGGATCCGAATGCGGTTCATACGGGAAGTAGAGAAGATCAAACGGAGAGCAGCGCGTTTCGTTACAGGATCATTTGGTAATCGTGAAAGCGTTACGGAGATGATCTATAAACTCCAGTGGAAGACTCTGAGGAGAGACGCTCTGTCGCCCGGTACGGGATTTTGTCGAAGTTTCGAGAACATACATTTACCGAGGTGTCTATCAGTATATTGCTCCCTCCTACGTGTATCTCACGAAGTGATCATAAAGATAAAATCAGAGAGATTAGAGCCCACACAGAGGCATGCCGACCATCTTTCCTTCCGCGATCAATACGTGAATGGAATAGAAACGCCTCCGCCACACACCGTCGGGTGGCTTGTGTAGTATGGATGTAGATGTGGAAACAGTTGTTAGAATTAATTTTAGTCTAAGCCCGGTTATAGCAAATTTCTACATGGAAAAATTCGAAGAACAGGCATTTAAAACAGCAAACAGAAAACCTACTATTTGGTTTCGGTATGTAGACGATAAGTTTGTTGTATTAGATTATTTTCTTCATCACCTCAACGGGATTAATTCTAGAATCCAGTTTACCATGGAGAAGGAGGTAAACGGAAAACTGAATTTTCTTCACGTGTCAGTTTTCAAAAAGGGGAATGGCAGATTGGGCCATACAGTTTATCGGAAGCCCACACACACAGACCGTTATTTGCACCGGGATTCAAACCACCACCCACAGCATAAGCGGGGCATTATAAAGACGTCGGCGGACAGAGCAAGGAACGTCTGCGAACCGGAATTACTCGACGCGGAATTGAAACACATGAGAAAAGCTTTACTGAAGAATGGCTATTCGTCTACAGAGATAAGGAGAGCTATGAGACCGACACGTAGAGTTGAAAACGATGAAAGGGTTCCTGTCAAATGTAAAGTCTTCCTACCTTTCATTAAGTACGTCACCGACCGCATCGGTAAAATTTTGACGGAACGGAATGTTGCCGTTATTTCCAAACCTACTCGGAAGATACAGGATCACCTGAAATCGGCAAAGGATGCTCGCAAACCTCTGGAAAAAGCAGGAATTTATAGGATTCCGTGTAGCTGTGGGGACGTATACGTGGGTACAATAAAAAGAACAGTCAAAAAACGACTAGATGAGCACAAGGGGAACTGTAGAAAGGGAGAGATTGACAGATCAGCTGTTGCTGAACATTTTTTTTCAACCAGGGGACCACCTTATTCAATTTGATAAGACTCAGGTTTTAGCAGCCACAAATGAATACCACGAAAGACTGTACAGAGAGGCTATAGAAATTATAAAACACCCCAATAATTTCAATAGGATGGAGGAGGGCGTGAAACTAAATGATATCTGGATTCCGGTTTTGAAGAAGAAATGTAACAGTCTTCCACCATGGGACGATATTAATGGACGGAGGCAATCGGCAACGACGAATTGCACGCGCATGTCAAAAACATCTGACGTCACACCACTGCGCGCGAGCCCTCGTAAACGGAATTTGGCTTCAGTCAGTAGCGAGCCAGGGTGTGAATCGGACATCCAAAAGTGCCATGATTCCCCTTGAGAATGTCCTCCGCAGTCAACGAAACGTTGGGTTTTAATAATAGACCACGGCAAAACAGCCCGGAAAGTTTTAGTAATTTTGACCGTTCCGGCCGTGAAAGTTTACATAGTACAATAATTTGTCTACAGTAACAGATATATGGGCAGTTTGCCCAGAAATCATATTAAAAAGCGAACATAAGAATGTATTTTTGTATAAACCATAGTTATAAAGTAGTACCTCGATATTATGCTACCTTTACAACGTCCTCTAAAAATAAAAGAAACCGCCATTTACCTAGTCTTTTACACTCATAGCAAAGAAAAGAAGAAACAAGGTTTTAAGTCGAGATACCAACTGAAGACGTTTTAGTGCACTTGCAAGCAGTGTAAGCACTTTTATTTGCAGTAAAGAGGGTTAAAGGATTACGGGGTCGTTTGTAAGACTTCGGTCTTACACGAGAGCTCACGCGGAGTGTTCTCGTGGCAGATGTCCGTCACATAAAAACACGAGGCTCTGGACGAGAAACAAGGGGCTGTTGTTTAATAAGCAAACAAGTGTACGTGACTTCACCCGGGCTAGCGCTCTCTGCCTTTGCCCGTGCAGCACTTGTGTCTGTCGCAGCTCCACGCAGGAGGCACGCACGGCAGGCAGAGCGGACCGCAAAGCTACGGCCCAACCGGTGCTACAAAAAGAGAAAGAAAGGGTAAAACAGACCCTCGTCCCGCGCCGCGAGAAAAACACTTGCTCAGAGAAATCCACTGTGTGTGTGTGTGTGTGTGTGTGTGTGCTGAGGGCCGAATGGCCGGAAGAGCAGATGCGAGTGGTGCAGGTATCGCACGAACGCCCTACGGACAACATTACACACTTGATTAAAAGAACTTTCAGTATCAAAATAGCACCCTATTTCATGTCAGTACCTCTCTAGCAGCGTAGAAACTGCTCCCAGCGTCGAAACACGACCACATTAAAAGGAAGGTATACGGAGAATCGATTTCCTTGTGCACGTAACAAATCTGGCAGTTCACTTGCATTTACGTATGCTATAAATTAAATCGAATATTTTGCTAGTGACAAGTTACAATTATGTTTATTTTTGTATATATATACAGTAATTGTGGTGGCTGGTTTAATACTTCAGAGTTACTAGATATATAACTTCATACTCAAATAGAGAGATTTCATTTAAATAAAAGATTACCTACAAAGGCAAGATAGTGTCAACAATAGTATGGCTAAAATATAGAAACTTTTGAAAATTCTCAGTCTGCCAGTCATCTTTTGGAGGACGTATAACGCATCTTTCATTTCTAGTTAAGAATATTTCTTTGCATTGCGGTCTATTATAGGGTCATTGGGTCCGGACATACATCTCAGAAAGCAATTGTGTCTGCTTATTTTGAGAAACAGAAAACTGCTTTACATTTTTATGAGTCTTTATTGCACCAAGCCTGAATATTATTTAAATTAGCGTACAGCAGAATGTATCATCAGATGTAGTTGTGGAACGAGGTAAATTGTCTATTGTCGACAGGTACCACTAATAAAGATAGAAGTATTGAATCACTACTCAGTCACGTCAGCTACAAAAATTTGTTTTCTAAGGTGTAGATACATGCAGACATTAATTTCTTGTCTGTGCTTTCACTTATCCACATATTTCCAATAAACCATTTCATTCTCAAGTCTATTGTAGCACACTACCAAAATTTCTGTTATTCAAAAGTCAGTTGCGTTTGGTTCATAATGACACTTCACAATAGTCATAACGTGTTTGTGTACTTAATTCTGTAGCAGTAATTTGTCGTGCATTTCCCTCAATTGGATGTCAATTTCGATTTATCTGGGAATAAAGTACGATGTTAACGTTAAACTACACGATTCAGAAGAAATGTCGAACTTGGATTATCTTGAGTTAGATAACGTGTGTAAAGTAGTTTTGGTGCGCTAACGTCAAAGTCGATGTACTTTAGCGCACGATCGCCTGCAATTAGGAACACACAGTGATAGTAGGACATAATCTTTTTGCACTCGGGAGGGAAAATATTCAATCCTTCCTTAAGTCTACAGCAACGGATTAAAATTTTGGTGTCAATAATAACAAGTCTCTAAAGGAACCAACTAGGGAGGTGAATCAACTATTTTATGAATTTGTGAGCAGCAATCTATAAAAAAAAAAAAATAAATAAATAAAAGAACTGTATAAAATCGAAGTACCTAGGTAATAAAATAGGAAGTTTTATACCAATATATATACTAGTTTATTCTACGGGCTTTTTTCATTTGTTTCGCTATCTTGTATCTCGCCTTTCTTCTGATGACATAGTTGTTTAGTCCCCTCGAAAACCAACAACATCTCTTGATTTGTCTCGTTTTCTTCACTTCTTTGCAAACATTTCCAAACCCCGTTTTTACACTCACAGATTTGACGAATGATACGTCTATCTTTTTCCTTCACGCAATGAAGTCACAGAACAACATACAATACTGACCACAGATATACCAATATGTTGTGACTCTCAACGCCATCGTCTTTACTTTATGTTGCTCACGTAGGTATGTGCACCAGTTTATAGTTTCAGTACATTCCAAACAACATACAGTCATCTATGTATAAATATCGAATATCATTTTAATTTTCCCCTCAGAATATTGTTGTTGTGGTCTTCAGTCCGGAGACTGGTTTGATGCAGCTCTCCAACCTACTCTAACCTGAACAAGCCTCTTCATCTCCTTATACAAACGACAGCCTACATTGAATCTGCTTACTGTATTCACAATTCCTTGAAGAATGTGTCCTACCAATCTATCCCTTCTATTAGTCAATGTATGCCATAAATTCCTTTTCTCCCGAATTCTGTTCAGTACCTCTTCATTAGTTATGCGATTTACACACCTAATCTTAAGCATTCTTCTATAGCACTATTTATTGTCCCTGTTACACAAGGAACACTCCACACAAATGCCTTCAGAAACGACTTCCTTAGGCTTAAATCAATATTCGATGTTATCAAATTTCTCTGTTTCAAAAACTCTTTACTTCCCGTTGCCATTCTGCATTTTATATCGTCTGTACTGCGACCAAAATTTGTTATTTTACTACCCAAGTAACAAAATTCATCTATTCTCTATCCCTTTATATCTTGCTCAGTGTACAAACTGAATAACATGGGAGAAATGCCACAAACTTGTCTTACTCCCATCCCAACCTCTGCATCCCTTTAATGCCCTGCTGTCTGATTTTTGTAGAAGTTGTAAATAATATTCCGTTCCCTATGTCTTATTCCTGCTGATT
Organism: Locusta migratoria; assembly: GCA_026315105.1. Lineage (NCBI taxonomy): Eukaryota > Metazoa > Arthropoda > Insecta > Orthoptera > Acrididae > Locusta > Locusta migratoria. The sequence continues at coordinate 709,670,637 of CM048745.1, read as the reverse complement.
TCAGAATTTGAATGAGTATAGTCCAATCAATTTTTGTCAAAAGCTTTCTTCAAATCTACAAAGCTAGAAACGTAGGTTTGCCTTTCCTTAATCTGCTTCGAGGATAAGCCATAAAGTGAGTATTGCCTTCCATGTTCCTACATTTCTTCTGAACCCAAACTGATATTCCCCGAGGTCGGCTTCTACCAGCTTTTCCATCCTGTAAATAATTGGTGTTAAAATATTACAGCCATGAGTTATTAAACTGATGGTTATGTTTTTCATATCTGTCTGTGCCTGCTTTCTTTGGAATAAGGATTATTACATTCTTCTTACAGTCTGAGGGTATTTGCCTTGTCTCATACATATTTCACATAAGGGGAAATAGTTTTGTAATGGCTGGTTCTCCCAGAGTCTTAAGTAGTTCTGAGGGATTGTCATCTACTCTAGGGGACTTGTTTTGACTTAGGTCTTTCAGTGCTATGTCCAATTCTTCTCTCAATATAGTATCGCCTATTTCATCTTCATCTACTTCCTCTACTTCTTCATTTCCTTTGTACACCTCCTCTATATACTCTTTACACCTTTCAGCTTTTCCTGTTTTGCTGTTTTGCTGTTTTCCATCTGAGTTCTTTATATTCATACAGCTGCTTTTCTTGTTTCCAAATGTCTCTTTTATTTTCCTGTAGGTAACTATTTTTCCTCTATTTTTCTACAGATTTGCATTTGTCCTTCTTTGCTGAGAACTGGTTTTCCATCAGAGTCCTTGATATTCATAGAGCTGTTTTTCTTATCTCCAAATGCTTCTTTTATTTTCCTGTAGGCTGTATCTATTTTTCCCCTATTTATACATTATTCTACATCCTTGCATTTGCCTTCCAGCCACTCCTGCTTAGCCATTTTGCGCTTCCTGACAATCTCATTTCTTAGTCGTCTGTACTCTATTCTGCCTGGTTCTTTTATTGCATTTTTATATTTTCTCCTTTCATTAATTAAATTTAGTATTTACAATGATATCCAAGAATTGTGGTAGGTCTTCCTTTTCTATTTTGTCGTCTGCTGCCATTACTATTTCATCTCTAAGTGATACCAATTCCCCTTTTATTGTTTTATTCCCCCTGTTTCTGTCAATTGTTGCCTAAAGCTCCCTCTAATATTCTCAAGAACTTCAGGTTCGTTCAATTTATCCAGGTCCCATTTCCTTAATTTCCTACTTATTTGTATTTTTTTCAGTTTCAGCCTACAGTTCATGACCAATAAGATGCGGTCAGAGTCTTTATCTGCTCCTGGAAATGTCTTACAGTTTAAGACTTGGTTCCGAAATCTATGTCTTACCATTATAAAAATCCATTTGGTACCCTCTACTGTCTCCTGATCACTCTGACTTATATAACCTTCTTTCGTGTCTCTTAAACCGTTTGTTATTATTGAATTACGATCCGTGCCAAAATCTATTGGGCGGCTTCCTCTTTCATTCGTTTTGCCCAGTCCATATTCACTTACTTCTCCTACTACCGAATTCCAGTCTCCAATTACAATTAAGGTTTCCTCTCCCTTAATTGTCTATATACTTTCCTATACCTCCTCATACATATCTTCGATCTCCTCATCATCGGCCGAGCTAGTTAGCAGATAGACCTGTATTTCTGTGGTCGGTGTTGGCTTCGTATTTGTTTTGATTACGATAATGCGATCACTAGGCTGCTCATAGTAGCTTACCTATTTTCTTATTCATTATCAGATCTACTCGTGTAATACCCCCACTGATTTCGTATTTATGATCCTGTATTCACCTGACCAGAAACTTTGTTCCTCTTTCCACCTTACCTCACTAATCCCCACTATATCTGACTTCAACCTATCCATTTTGCTTTTTATACTTTCTAACGCGCTCCGCTCCATAGAATGTCAGTGTTGTCTTTCTTGATGACGACATCCCCCTGAGTAGTCCTCGCCAGGAGATCCGAATGGGGGCTATTATACCCCCGGAATATTTTACCCGAGAGGATGCCATCATCAAATATTCATACGGTAGAGCTGCATGTCCTCAGGATAAGTAACAGCTGTAGATTACCCTTAATTTTGCAGTAACTGTCTGGCAAAGCCACATTAGGTGATGTTACAAGGCCAGACTGTTGCCCCTGTAACTACAGAAAAGGCTGCTGCCACCCTTCAGGAACCACGCGTTTGTCTGGCCTCTCCACAGATACCCCTCCGCTGTAGTTGCACATACGGTACGGCTATTCTTATCTTTAAGGCACGAAAGCCACTCCACCTCGGCAATGTCTGTGGTTCGTGTGGGTTGAAACATGTGGTAAGGTGTCCGAATTACTATAAAATGCTCGTAAGGGTACCTTTTGTGACAGGTTTTAATATAAAAATAAAAGGCACAGCTTTTTCTTGAAGGTGTATTCCTAATTAAAAATAACACCAGTCCACTAAAATTGCAGTGAAATTTCGACTACTTGATTTAACACCTGAATTTAAATGTGATTTGCTTCTAATTAAAATTGAAATACTGTGGGTGACAAGAAAGTCGTAACGTGGTCGATAGGTAACAAATGTTAATAGCAACTGTTCTTTAATTAGTATGAAAGTATAAGATTTTGTATGAAATACTGAGAGTATACTAAAAATTAGATCGACTTATAATTGTCCTCCGTAATTAGAAGGAAAATACTTGCTTAAATTCATTTTTATCGCATCCACTTTTGTCATCTTGCGTGCTTTTCATTTTGAAGAGGTTTACTGTTTTTAAAATTTGTGTGACTTTCCATGATCGTGCTCTGACATTACACCCAAGTAATTGTAGAGAAGCATTCTATTAGTAGGGGTTTTTCGGTATTTTATCCCTTTAAAAGTATTATGGTTCATGTTGGGCTGTATGGAAATGACAGTAGTAGCAGAACAGAACGACTCCAATCTTGATGTTCCGCTGCCCATTTTCTGCGGGCTAAACGGTGTCGTAGTTTAAACCGGAGTTTGTTGAGTACCTCATAATGACGTTAGAAAGAGGGAATGGTATCATTACACAGTACCAAAAGTGAAAATTATAGCTTTTCCGGATCCCATTGGTGTTACACTATCTCCTAAAGCAAAATCACCAACAATTCTACCCGGTAATGCAATTATAGAGACTGTTTAGCAAATTATTTTCTGACTCCATTTGAATTACTGTCTTGGCAGTGGAATTGTTGCATACAAATGCACATATGAGTTGAAGTACTTGTTTATAGTTCTTGATAACCAATTTGAATTATCTTTATTTGTGTATGCTTTCTTTGCACTTAATTATGAACTGAACTTCTAAATCATTGTTCACTGCAAATAAAGATGAATGTAAATGAATGGGAAGTCCACTTCATTCCACCCTTCATCTGTACAACCCTTCCATTAATAATCTTGCACTATGTAGTCGTATATCTGAGGATTTTTATCCACTCCTTCTATGATGCTGAACAAATGGAAGAAGCTCATTTGTAATGTTATTCACATTATTCTGTGGTAATGAAGCAGTCTCTATTCGGACTTCTAATTGTTAAATCAGTATTATTCTCATGGCATCTTACTTATACTAGGCAGTAATCGTCGAAACTGTTGCTGGTTGATTTCGAGGAACGCAATGTAATATTTGTGCAACTGTCTCATTATGTTACAATTATGTTAGCCATCATAGATTTTCCGCCTTTTGCTGACTGCAATTAGAACATTTTTTTTTCGCACCAGACGCGTTAACTTTTTATTGATAATGCAGTATATTTTCTTTTCCCGCCTCGTGTGTAAGGCCCACAGGCCTAAGTCTGGGCACTTTGTTACTTTCCTGGTTCAGTATAAAAAGCATATTACTAATACAAATAATTTTAAAGAAACATTAAAATTGGCATTCTACATGTTCAGATTTGCGTTCTGAAATTTGTGGTGATAACTCATCTTTATGCCTAGCCAAATATGAAAATCTTTGTCATGATACAGTATCAATGAGACACGAATGCTTTCTTTTATTAGCAATTTTTGCAGGTGATTGTTCAAAATGTTCAAATATTTGTTAAGCTTATGGGACTCCACTGCGGGGTCCTCAGTCCCTAAACTTACAAACTACTTATGAACTAACTTATACTAAAGACAACACAAACATCCATGTTCGAGGGAGGATTCGAACTCCTGACGGGGAACGGCCTAGCGCATCGGAGAATAGCGCCTCAATGCTCTCGGCCACTCTGCCGCGGCGCAGGTGACTGGTTTGATTCCAGAACAAAGTCGGTCGTCATGTCTTTACAAGTTCAAACACGTGTACAAATATCTGTTCAGGTATGAGTACAGAGAAATTGTTGTAAATACGCAGTTAACATTAAAGTTCCTACTGTGCGTTTGTTGCTGTTAATCGAGTTTCCATTACCCGGTTAGTTAAGCAATTTGTTGATACAAAACCACTAGCACCAGGAACGACGTTTCTCAGTTGGGAAACGATTTATAAAGTACTTCGAATTTATGAATCTATTGATCTTATCAATATTAAATGTTGTTTAAGGATTACTCAGTGTTTTATGTGACAGTGTTTATCACTATAATGAGTGTGGTAATACTTTTGATATGTCAGCTATTGTCATAAAAAGGAGATAAGATACGTTAATAACATAATAGCTTTTTACTTTGCAACATTGTGGTGTTAACTTACCTTTGGAATAATTGCCACAAAGAGCAGTTCTCTGTAGCCGATTCATTTTGAACAGTCGAACGAATATACCGCGAAGCGATTAGAGTACCCGCAAGACATATGTTATTTGGGTTCCATGCTCATCAGGCGGAACTCAATTCAAGCCGTTCACATATTTTATGGTGGCTAGTACATTAGGAATAACGTTGTACTTCTTAAATGCCAACAGTAGTTTGCATTTGGTATTCCATAAACTCCTGAATGTACCTGTAAAATTATATCATTGTATGGCACGTGGTTCAGGACACATGATATCTTAACTATTGTGATGCATCAAAAACAACCGTATGATTTTATGAATAATGAAGTGCCAAGATCGCGGTATTTCGTCTTTATTTATAACAGACGCCCTTAGAGACATGAAGATGTCTGTGCACATCGAAACAGGTCGAAATACCGCGATCTTGGCATTTCATTATTCACAAAATACATTTATAAGATCGCTCCCTGCCATGTGCAAATTGTATACTACCGAATGATATTCGAGGATGCAGTTGACAAATTCTGTACTGCCTGTACTGCTCATTTTATTGGCATTACCCCGAAAAATGTTCAATTGTTTGTCAATCTTAAGGGACTTAACTGCGGGGTCATGAGTCCCTAAACGTACAAACTACTTATGAACTACCTTATACTAAAGACGACACAAACATCCATGCCCAAGAGGGGATTCGAACCCACGACGGAGAACGGCGTTGCGATCGTAGCTTAGCGCCTCAATGCGCTCGGCCGCTCCGCCGCGGATCATTACCCCAAATTTATGCATTTGCCACCTACGACACCACAGTACCACATATATATCCAGCTGCTTGAATGCGTAATTGCAGATCAAAATACGCTACCAGTAGATATAGCTGAATACGGTGTAAACCGGGTAAAATATGGCAGACGTGTGTGTGCAGTATAATATACACCTACGTTCACTGATTATAAACTCTTGTATGTATGTATCTTAATGCAAATATTAGAACTCCAAGAGACGGAGGGCAGGACACGAATAGTGAGAAGCCGCGTTGGAATGGCCGTGCGCTCTAAGTAGCCCAAGCCCTAGGGAGAAGTGGTTGCAAAAATTATTACCGGAAAACAAAAAATATGTGCGTGTAGGAGATTAAATTTCAATCAGAGTTTCTATTTTATGAAACTCGAGCTTAGATGGTGAAATTTGACAAAAATTCGTAAAAGTTCCAAAACACGGTTTTTATTAAATAAATAAAATACGATACCTCAGATGGGAAAAAGTTAATTTAGAAAGTTGTAGCCCTTAAGATTTTCTATCGATTGCTTTTTTGTATGTATCGATTCATTTGACACGTTTCGTGTTATATAAATAACACCTGAAATTCCTTAACAACTAGATTCCTCATAACTCGACAACATCCACGTCTACAAACTTACTATTTACCACACGTATGGCACGAAATAAGTTAAAAAAGACCTTTTTCGAAAAAAAAAATCCAGTCACGGTCTGCACGGCCACTACGGTCGGGGGTTCGAATCCCCCCCTCGGGCATGGATATTTGTGCTGTCCTTAGGATTAGCTAGTTCATAAGTAGTTTGTAAGTTTAGGGACTGATGACCCGGTAGTTAAGTCCCATAGACTATATAACCATTTGAATATTTGAATACTGTGTACAGGAAGAGTTAAAAGCTCTTGGCCCGTGGCATTCGATCACTGGCTGTTTCGCGATGTCCGCCAGATCTGAGTGCCGCGGTGTCAGCCGGCGGCAGAGGGCTGTACTCCTGTACCCCTGGGGCTGCCCGCAGCGCGGCGCCATCACTGTGCTGGCGGGGGGCGGCGGACACGGCGACCCGCTAGCCGACGCACATGTCCGGACACACCAGGTGCGTTGTCGCTCGTCGCCCGCGGCTTCAGCGGGATTGCTCTTGTCACCATCCGCCCGGTAGCATCTCACAGAGCACATTGTAAACTCTGCTAAACAGCACGAGTAGCAGTTCTACATACACGGAAAACGGAAAATCTGGACAATAAACGACCTAGACTTAAACAAATTTAGGTACACCACACCAATGTAAGAATTGCAAGGAAATTGGAAAAAAAAAAAAAAAAAAAAAAAAAAAAAAAAAAAAAAAACTTTGAAAAGGAAACAAGAATGAACCCGATATTCCACACGTTACATACTGACTAGAAACTTACGGCAGCCACAAGAAATATTGTTCTAATATATAAAGCAGTGTGTCCGTATGTTTGTGTGTTTGTGGGTTTGCGTGTTTCTGCGTACGTGTTGCATACAAATCTATAGTTTTGTTCCAATCTTTACGAGAGTTTGCACACGTAAGCTTCAATCCATGAGGATGGTCGCCGTAAATATAAGTATCACGTACGATACATGGTTCACGAGATATGATGTCATAAACAATGAGATGGGAGAAACACTGATGCATTACGCGACAATGTTGCACATTTCGTCCTAAACGACTGGACCGATTTCAACCAAATTTAATACACATCTTCCTTGCTGTGAGATACAAATTCTGTATTGTTTAAGTACCACATACTACACATGGTTCAGGAGATATAGCGTCATAAACAATAGGAGTTGCAAGAAACTTCCACATAATGCGACGTTACTTTATTCACACACCGCATGAGAATGACAGTACTTAGCGACTTGCAAGAAACTTTAAACATAATTTCAAACCTATATTGAATTTCTTCTCGCTGACAACCATAGCAAAATGATGAAAGGAAAAAAGTTTCTCGCTTACTACTTTTTCGTTGTTTATGGAGTAAAACTTCGGCATTCGGTATGAAGTTACAATTTGTAATTTCTAAACTACAAACTGTAGCCGCAGGATATTTTACAGACAGTATACACGTATATAGTTGAGTGTACCTTCTAAATTCTATCACAGTACGACACGTAGTTCATGAGATATGAGCACATAAACAGTAACGTTCCTGGAAAACCGCCCCTTCCCGCACCAAGTTTTAATCTATTTCATCTTTACTGCTAACTATATTCCTAAGAGATTCTACAGACATACAGCCCTTATAGAAGTGAATATATACCTGAAAAATGGCAGAAATAAATACCCGTGGAACGCTAGGTATTCAACTACTTATATAGCAGTGTGTCCGTATGTTTGTGTGTACGTATTGCATACAAATCTACAGTTTTGTTCCAATCTTTTTCAAATTTTGTGCATGTAAGCTTCAATATATGACTACGGTAGCGCTAAGTTTAAGAATTACGTACAACACACGAGATATGACTTTATTAACAATGAGATTTGCGGAAAACTGCATTAAGCGGCAATGCTGCTCTTTTTCTTCTAAACCACTGGAGTGATTTCAACCAAATTTGATACACATATGCCTTACGTGAGATACTAATTTCTGTTGGAGTACGAACCACATACGACTCATAAGTAAGGAGATATAACGTCATAAACAATAAGAATTGCAAGAACCTCCCAAATAATGCGACGAAAATTTATAAATACACTATATGAGAATGATACTACTTAGCGATTTGCAACAAACTTGAAAGTAATTTCAAGTCTTTATTGTACTTTTTGTCGCTGACAACCATATCAAAATAAAGAAAGGAAAAAAGTTTCTCGCTTACTCTTTTTCCGCTGTTCATGCACTAAAACTACGGCATTCCGCGTGACGTTACAATTTATAATTTCTACATAACAAATTGTAGCTGCGGGCAATTTTACAGACAGTATACACACATACAGCTGAATGTACCTCCGAAATTGTGTCAGAGTACGATACGTAGTTCATTAGAGATGAGAACATAAATAGTAACATTTGTGGAAAATCGCCCTATCACGTACAAAGTTATAATCTATTACTTATTTACTAGTAATTATATTCGCAAGAGATTTTACAGACTTACAGCACTTATACAAATGAATACATACATAAAAGTTATACAACTGTACAACATATAACTCAATAAAGATGAGGTCGTACGTATTTTATTCTCCACTTGTACTTTCATTACTATGTTTCTTTCTTTGGATACTGCACTTATAATTTTGTACATTATGCGAGACAGCATAATTTCTTATTTATTCTCCGATAAGTATGGCAACTTTTTAGATATGGACAGGGACAGAGAGAGAAGAGGTAGAGGATGTACTAACTCAAGACAGAAATAAATAAATAACTAAATACCCGGACATAGGTGGTATGAAATAAATTGAAGTATGTATAAAGATATAGCGTGTGATTTAATGACGTTATTACAATATTGGTTGAAAGGGGTCTTGGTTAGTAAAAGGTGCGACCTCGGTCGCAGGTCAGTATGGTATCGCAACCCCTCTGACCACAATGCATACCCTAATGTAGTTCTTAATTTATTCATCATCGCAAGCGATCCTATTATATTAATTTAAACAGAAATGCAAAGATCTTAAATTTATTTTTTATGTAATGTTTTTATGCTAGACTTCTGGCTTCGACACTCAAGGGTGCCTCTTCTGGTATAGGCTATAATGGCTTTTAACTGATTATTTAATTTATGGAGTCAATTCACCAACAGTAAGCATTACTGCCTTTATCACTGCGGCGTGCACTACTTACGAAACTCCAATCGCCAACATTCTCCTTCGAATGCGAAAATATATTGTTGACTCTTACATAGGTAGAAGTGGTCATCAGAATAAAATACGAGAAATCAGAGCTCGAACAGAGACATTCAGGTGGTCTTTCATCCCGTGCACTATTCCAGAATGGATTGGGAGATAAAGTAGTATAACGGTGGATCTATGAACCCACTGCCAGGCACTTAAATGTGATTTGCAGAGTATCCCATGTAGATGTAGATGCAGATGTAGATTGTAAGATTACCGCCCAATAGAAATACTGGTAATTAATAGCATTTGATAATTAAACAGTATGAAGTTCACTGCAAACATTGACCATGTCAATGCACTAAATGTTACACAATTTTAATCTTATTAATTATGGTAGCAATGTATGTAAGCAGTTGGGTGACAACATTTATAGTTAGGCCAAAGGTAGAAATTCTCCACGTTGAGAATTTCTGTGTGCTTGTAGCTGACGGAAGGCCAGCAAGCAGGACGACGTTGGTGGCTTGTCCCAGCTTAGGATTTTCCAGTTTTTGTTTCCGGTGAGGGGAGAGAGGGACAATGGCGAGTGCCAGGAACAGTGCAGTGCACAGCGTGAAATAAAATATTCTGATACTACTGGCATTTGAAGTAATATAATGCAGTTAGGAACCTTTAAGGCCCTCATTACAAAATAGCCTGTTGATAAATAAACAATACATTAGCAGATATAGTCACATCTGGCATACTATGTTTCATTGACAATGAAAAGTTATACATTACCTATGAATACAAGACAGTTACACAACTAGCATGGCAATGTTTGTTTATAAAAATAATATATTAACTATTTCTCATTTTATTTTCAATTAATCTTGTGTATTTTATCTTGAAGTATTCGGTTAAATCACTTATCAATGACATAAGAAATTGCACGCTTATAACAAATAGTATATTTATACCAATATAAAAACCTAAGAAGACAATTTATTTAATGTGTAGTGTAATTATTTTTTATTTTAAGTAAAGTTTTAGAAATGTATTGGCTGAGCGCTGTACGTTGGCAAATCGGTTAGAACAGCTCACATGGCGAAGTTGATGACATAGGGGAAAAAACCCTGGCAGTTGAGCTTTAGGCCCGCGCGCACGCGAGGGCAGGAAGTGACGAAGCGGGAGCAAGTGGGGAGCTGGCCAGGCGGCGTCGCTCTGTATCAGTCGGCATGTGGATCGCGAGGTGGAGGTTATATATTTGTGTGTGGCAATCGCCACGTGTGGTTGCTCTTCGTAGACTGCACCAAATTGTATCGAGTGCTACGGTGTGTTGGTGAATATTGAGCTGGTGGCACAAGGTGTGCATCGCATTGAATGAAAGTGACTGTGATTTGTTAATGTAACACGTGTCGTCGCATAGGCATGGCCATAAACGGTGTTTGAGACAGGCACATGGTGTGAAAACAATTTGCGACAAATATTTATTTTGTCTGGGGGCTCATGAGCTATAACTTTATTTGATAAATGTGTCGACGTACAGACATATCAGCCACAGGGTTCTAATATTGTGAAATAAACAACATAAAGTGAACTTTCACGTGTTTTCAAAAATAGTAGTTAGTACACCCTTTCCTCTCATGAACTTGATTTTATTATGAATTTGTTTTGTTAATGATATGCAGGGAAGGAAAGCTGTGAACGTGTGATATCATCCCCTAGAAAACGAGTCAAACAGTCGCAATCACAGTTCCAGTGTTTTTCCATGTTTAGGAATTTGGTCCGCAGATGGTGGTTGTGAGTTTTAAAAATTGGTCATTTCCAATTTTAAACTCTCACCCAGACCTTCACGCTCGCAAGATGGTTGTTCTTCGTGTATGTCTATTTTATGTTGTATGTGTCTCTACCACCAACACAATATTTTATATTTGACTATCGACCAGCACAATCTTAAAATAGTATGTGGAGCGATTTAATGAGAAATTAAATACCATTATAGCAGAGACCCGAGGATGACATCCTTGAGTGTCAAAACAGGCCGTCTAGCATAAAAAATAAAATTTCCAAATTACTCCTTGCTTTCCTTTATGGCTTGTTCAGCGTACAAATTGAATAGCATTGAAGAAAGGCTACAACCCTGTCTTACACCCTTCCCAACCTCTGCATCTCTTTCGTGCCCTTCAACTCTGATAACTGGTGTCTGGGTTTTGTAAAAGTTGTAAATAACCTTCCGTTTCCTATATTTTATTCCTGCTGATTTCAGAATTTGACAAAACATTGTCAAAAGCGTAAGGTCGCAAACGCCAATTATTGGACACCTTACGCTACGTTGATCAGAATATTAAATTTTCAATGCAATATTAATGAGGTGATTCAGTGAAGAAAAACATATTCTGTCTTAAGTTGTGGCAGATCACACACAATGTAGAAAATGTCAGTAAGATCAGTCGAGTACTTTCGGAATTCATCGTGGACGATCATGGATCTGTTTTGTCATGGTGTAACGACATCAAAGTAAGTAAATACTAAAATAATTATTTATTTATCAGAATATTACCCTGTAAAAATTATTATATTTTATACAGGAAGGGAAAAATAATTTTGTGAAAAAAAAATCACGAGGTTTTTAAAATAAACATAATTTATAACTGGATCCTGATGCTCATCTAGATTACATTTTAAGCTATCCAACTCACGTTCTTTTCTTATGCGATTGTTGACATTTATTTCTGTTACTTAGGCACATTAAGACTATTATTATTTTAGTTCTTTCCCACATGCATAATTTTATAATTATTTCATTCATGTGTTATAGCCTTTGCCCTATCTGGTACTGTCATGTTGGGTGTTTCTTATTGATGGATTTGGAGCGTATATGGCAGTATCATTCCCACAACATGGTAAATAGCCTTAAACTACTTAAAGGTAGTGTTTTATAGTCTGGTCCCGTTTATTACTTTAATAATTGGAATACATTCGGGAGCTACGAAAAGGAATGCCTCCTGATCCTTGTAAATATGATGACGGTTAAATATGAATTACAATTTGCAAGATTGTCAGATTGTCCTTATAGCAGTCCTAGATCGCTGTTCTACTTCTGTTGTCTTTCGATTTATTTCATGTTTTCGGCCTGTATGTCTTCTGATAGCAATGCATTTTCAACAATGGGGAATAGTTTAGGTCCTCGTTTTACAATTACACGTTTCGCGTTATATATATTCCGTGGCATAGTAGTAAAAAGCTGTAACTAGTAATCGACAACACAGAAATTCACCAACCAGAAGATGTTAATAAAACGGATTTCGAAACAGAAAATTCTTTGGTATAACGAATAAAGACATATTCATTCCATCGGAAATTTATGAATCTGAATTGATCTATTGCGACTCTAATAATCCACGGCACGCTAAACGCAACCAGAGAACACCGCTTAATAAAACAATACAGTTACTAGCATAGTAACGAGTAGCAGAATTTTTTACAGCAAAATACAGTCAACAGCATTTAAAACAGTACGTCGTGTGTAAAATTGATCAAAGAGTTCATAAACGCATGCAGCCTATTGTTCGCATTTGTGCGCTACACAGCTGTAGGAACGACGTTTGTCATCGGCAAACAGGCGTGTCCCACTCCAGCACGATTTCATTCTACGAGGACTCTTTGCTCCTCTTTCAGTCGCGCGTGTCCAACACGACGGTGCACGCGATCGTAAATCCTTTTTGAAGTAAAATTAAAAATCGGCCAGGAGGCACTCGAGCGCCGCGCGGCAATCAATGCTGCCAACATTTCCAGACCGCCCGTTGTTCCACTCGCTCTGCACTCACTAACACCTCTGCTCTAGCACGCCTCTCAACGACAACCTTTCTCACGTGATGGCAAAAATTTGTAAATCTATCGGACCAAACTGCGTGGTAATCAGTCCGTACCTTACAAACTACTTAAACTAAGGTAAACTAACCTAAGGATAACACAAGCACACCCATGCCCCAGGACGGACTCGAACTTCCACGGCGAGCAACCGCGCGCTCCGCAGCGAGACGCTTTAGACCGCTCGGTCACGTGATGGCGTTCGTATCTACTCTCGCAACGACATCATGAACGAAAGATCGATTGCACACTTTATAATTGCATAACAGCCAACACAGCAAATTGAAAATCGACAGTTTATTTTCGTTAAAACAATTGCAAGCAGCTGCCTTTTTGGATGTTTTTTTATTTAATCCAGGTTTTCCAGCCACTGTAGGCTCCTCTTCAGTGGATACTTTACAGGAACATTTCCGCTATGTGTAGGTTATGCTGTCATGTTGGTTCTGGTAACATAACTGAGCTTTAGTAAGCGAGAACAGAATCACCGCAATGAAACCTTTCACTCTGCAAAAGTGTGTGCGTGAAATGAAACATCCTGGCAGATTAAAATTGTGTGCCAGAACCAGAACTCGAAACTAGGACCTTTGCATTTCGCGGGCAGGAGCACTACCGACTGTGCTATCCCGACACGACTCACGATGCCGCCTCACAACTTTACTTCCGCCAGTACATCGCCTCCTACTTTCCAAACTTCACAGAAGCTCTCCTGCATAACTTACAAGACTAGCACTCCTGGAAGAAGGGATATGGTGAAGACATGGCTTAGCCCCAGCCTAAGGGATGTTTCCAGAATAAAACCTTTCACTCTGCAGCGGAGTGTGCGCTGATATGAAACTTCCTGGCAGATTAAAATTGTGTGCCTGAACCGGAACTCGAACCTGGGACCTTTGCCTTTCGCGGGCAAGCGCTCTACCGACTGAGCTACCCCAACAGGACTCACGAAGCCGCCTCACAGCTCGCAGGAGAGCTTCTGGGAAGTTTGGAAAGTAGGAGGCGAGGTACTGGCGGAAGTAAAGTTGTGAGGCGGCATCTTGACTCGTGTCGCGTAGCTCAGTCGGTAGAGCGCTTGACCGTGAAAGGCAAAGGACCCATGTTCGAGTCCCGGTTCCGCTACACAATTTTAATCTGCCAGGAAGTTTCAGAATAACCGGAATTAAAAGTATTGTACTTTAATGTACTGACTGTGTTCTTATTGTAGGTGTACGTGAAACGAAGTTAAGCATTGGGCACTGACGTTTTTTAACACTTGAGAGCATTTTTGCTACACTTAGCGTTACACATTTACAAAATATAAACACTGAATGTGGTGCAAAGAGGATAGCTGTGGTAGATGTTGCACTTCAGTAATTAATGTTCTTTGCTTTGAGACATTGTGAATGTATAAATAGTATGTAACGGATTAAAGTTATATTTTACACATTATATTGAATTTTTCTAGTACCTAGCTACATTCATAATGAAACAAGTGAAATACATTAACACGAAAGGGTGAAATATTTACAGTGTGGTTGGACAATAACTAATGTGGCTATGCTAATATAAACAGATTAACAATAACAGGACCTTTATTATTTTGCTGACTGACATTACTAATAGTGCATGACCTATTAATGCATAAGGGCAGATCTTTTTTGCTGTCTAGGTGCTAGAATCTCTTGGACGTTTTGAAAGAAAAAGTTATGTGCTGACTCCGTTTGTTCATTCAGGATTTTGTGGGGTAATTTTAGTTTGTGGATGAATATCTGCAATTGTTCAAGGTGATCCATATGTAGCCCTTTATCAGCAATACGTAGTATTGGAAGATGGTCATTAAATATTACTATTTTGGTGTTCATTGTGAGCTATGTGTGCTGCAAAACTGGATTTACTTAAGTTTTTTAGTCTAAGGGCATCCATATGTTTCTTGTAAGGGGTTGAAAAAGATCTTCCTGTTTGTCCAGCATAAAAGCAAGAGCAGGAGCATTTCAGTTTATATATGCCTGATTTTTGGTGCAATTCACTAGTGGGTTTGTTGTTGTGGATAATTTTATTTTGTAATTTATTATCTGTATATAATGAGATTTTTATGTTATATGGCCTAAACAGGTTTGCAAGTTTATATGACCCTTTGCTGAGGTATGGAAGACTAGCAAATTTGGGACTTTCCTTTACAGGTTTTAATGTTGATGATGGGTAATTTAGTTTACTTTTTGTGTTTTGGACTGGGGTGTCTATCAGGGTGGGGCTGTATCCATTGGCTATATGTTTTAGTATTTCAGTTTCTTTGCATACAGTTGCTTCATTAATGCGGTTCCGAAGCATTCGATTCACAGATGACCTAAAGAAGGCAGTCTAATGTTGGTTGGGATGGCATGAAGAATTATGAATTGAAACCACTACTTCTCCAGGTAAAACGAAAAATTTAAAACCATTACTTAGTATACCATCTATGCATACGCAAGGTGACACCTAATGGCTGATTGTGTCTGTGCCAAGCCTCATAACACTTCTGATTCATGTTCTACAGTCATTTTCACTTCAGGTCAGTGCATGGTTTGAAAACTGTATCATTTTACTGTCACTCATGTGAATAGCATCAGTTTAAAAATATTTAAAAAAAGTAATTCTCAAATGTTGTAAATGAAAATCAACTATATTATTTCTCATCGGTGATTCTCCACTAACGGTGAAAAATACACAGATGGTTTAAAGTTATTGTTTTAACAAAGAAACTTTATTTAGATAACTTTATACTGTTTGTACTGTCTACGTTGATGACCGGCGGACGATCGTAAATGGGACATGTATTTACGGTGACTGCCATCAGCCTTTGCGCCGAGTATGAAATTAGTTTGCGCGGCAGATATAAAGGCAATATAGAAGGTGCCATCTATTAACAATCAGTGTAACTAACATGACCGACAGCTCTTGCAGTTGTTTAGTTTCTTTATGCAAGCCAAAGACCTTCTTTGTTACAAATGCAAGCATAGTTTATCACACGATTTCGGTTATACATATCGATGTAACGACGAAAAATACTCAAATAAATTAACATAGCACGACATCTCTGTTTGGGTTGTTTTTATTCTTTACGCAAGCATAGATTATGACCAGTTTTCTGTCACCAACGTCGATGCACAACCGCTGTTGGAATTGTTCACTTTGTTCAAGCAAGCGTTGTTTACCGCGCGAATGAACTGAATTACCTCAACATTCATCATCACAGGAAAGTACATTTATCTAATTTTAATTCCCCGCTACTTTACAATGCGTGCAATATTATTATTATATTATATACGTTATGTAGTTGCACCTGCGTTCTCTCAATTACTATCTTACCTATCTGTGATTGATCAGGATAGAGTGCGAATTATTTTTACAGGTCAGCTAGTTTTTTGAAATTGTGCAAATGTTAAATTTTTTTTAATTTATCAACGGAATAATGCGACTGCCAAGGTTTACACGGCCACAGAAACTGTGTGTAATGACGTAATTTGTGGAAAAAAGCCTGTGTTACCGATTATTCAACTCTATATAACCTGGATGTATAACTCTGGTGTCTGAGCATAGAACCACAGCGTGCCTGCACATTCATATGTTTTGCACACGAATTTGTATTGTCCGCTATGTTTTAATTAGTCAAACGAATTTCCATCAGTTGGTATGTGACACATAATAGCTAGATTACCTCTGGATTTGAAATTTATGTCAGTATGCTAAGGAATAGACTCACGTGAGTATGGAATCGAAAGATATTTGCTTTTTGTTTGCTTGTAATAAGTCGTAGCAGCAATGTTGTAGTTAGTCAAGGAACAGAATTTGAACATCTTTGGCCTACACGCTGAAAAATCTTTATTTCAACATCCAGGTTATATACAGATCACTGGCTGTCTCTTTCCATTGTCTTTCTGCCAATGTCTTTTGCTGATTGTACCTTTGTTGAGCGTATGCTGCTGTGAACAATTAAAATATACCATAGTTAAACGCATTCAGCACTTTTCTTCACCTTTCTAGAAATCTTCATCACACTAAGTACGATATTTTATGAATATGTCTTAAGGAGTCAGTGCAAGTAATTTTCAAAGAATGTGAATGACATTAAAGTTTTAACACGTACCAGTTATACTGAAAGACACATTTCCAGGTCTTAGAAAGTCTCTGAGTGATTTTTGAAATAGTGCTACTAATATCGAAAGTGACGTAGGCCTAAATGTTAAAACAACCCTGTTTTGAAAAGAGTCAGACAGTTTTTCTGATGTGAAAGTTGGTACACGTTTTGAAAAAGTTCATCTCCGTTGAATAAATAACCCGAAATTGATTTTTGTGGGAAAGGATTGACTCGACAGTTCCACAACGACTTCTTCTCATAGACTTAACTCTACGACAATCACACAACGACTAGTTGTCTATTAACGCAACGACTGCGAGAGCCAGACTCACTCCAAAGATAAAACAAAGTATATACATGTGGCGTCTGTTCGGAAAGAACAGACGTCACATTCTGATCCTGCAGCTGTTATTATTTAATATTCATAGAATATATGACTTCAACTGCTATTGGGCAAAGCTGAAAATGTGTACCCAGCCGGGATTCGAAGCCGGGTCTCCTGCTTTCTAGGCAGTTGCGCTGACCCCTACACCACTGGGGACACAGTGATCACCGCACCTGCAAGGTAGTCCTTGCAGGTGCGGTGATCACTGTGTCCCCAGTGGTGTAGGGGTCAGCGCAACTGCCTAGAAAGCAGGAGACCCGGGTTCGAATCCCGGCTGGGTACACATTTTCAGCTTTGCCCAATAGCAGTTGAAGTCATATATTCTATGAATATTAAATAATAACAGCTGCAGGATCAGAATGTGAAATATGCCGGTGACGGGCAATGATCCTATCGTTAGTGGGGAGGGGTGGGCAAGTTTGAAGCCCTTACTCTTACGGGAATTAGTTAAACTACGAGTTTGAGTACTATGGGCAGGGCGAAGCTGGGAATTTGTATCTGACGGGAGGCGTGCATGGGTAGTCCTTGCAGGTGCGGTGATCACTGTGTCCCCAGTGGTGTAGGGGTCAGCGCAACTGCCTAGAAAGCAGGAGACCCGGCTTCGAATCCCGGCTGGGTACACATTTTCAGCTTTGCCCAATAGCAGTTGAAGTCATATATTCTATGAATATTAAATAAAACAAAGTCTTTGGCACAGTCTAACATATACAGTCACGACACTCCCACAGATTTTTGTTATAGACTACGACAGCAGCGCTCCAAGCGGTCGGAAAGCTTCATTTCTGAATACGATATTGGATGCGTACGAATATAATCGTTTATATTAATTTTAACTTACTTTTCTTCGTTAAGGAAAGTATGTAATGCCATAAAAACACGCAATAACGTAATAATAGCCCCACATTTGCCTTTCTTGGGTTTCCTATACTCCCTTACAAGGTACGAAACGTTACATTACTGGGCAGTTTATTTACAATTATCTCGTAACCTATAGGATTTAATGCATAATTTCATTTCTATTAAGTATAAAAATGGCTACAAACACCAGAAGACCTGTCCTTTGGCAGGTCTTCTACTGAGGAACGATAACGTTTACTCATTACAGTTCCAGTAAAATCAGTGAGGGTGGAACGTAGGAAATTTATATAGAATGCGGTAACTACGGTATTTAACGTATCAAATCAGCCACCACAAATGTAGCTGAAGGAAAAAACGTCACAGACGTGGCAAAAAAAGGGAAAAAGCAATGAAACCGTTTTCCAACAAAGAAGATCCCAATTTCACAATTATTGCTACAGCTGAACCACAAACGGCAAGAATAATAAAAATGTCTTTCAAAGCTAATGTAATTACACTAAAAAAATATGAATGTTCAAGAAAGACGAGTCCGGTTGAAAAATGTGCGAATTATTAGGTTCCATATCGAATTGATACGCGTCGAAAAAGGCTTCACGTTATAAGAACAGATCATATTATA
The DNA here is from genome assembly GCA_026315105.1 of Locusta migratoria. Classification (NCBI taxonomy): domain Eukaryota; kingdom Metazoa; phylum Arthropoda; class Insecta; order Orthoptera; family Acrididae; genus Locusta; species Locusta migratoria. The sequence continues at coordinate 709,651,595 of CM048745.1, read as the reverse complement.
AATATATGGTTTTCCTATGTTGATATTGTACTTACTTTCAGCAGAATAAGCTGTAAATATAAACATATTCCTAAATATTTATTTATGACGAAGATGTTCTTTACACCACTGAATCAGTTAAATTCGGCTGTTTTTACATTAATTTCCGTATTACGCATGTCTCTTGATGTTTCGCAAATGCTTGTAACGCAAAAATATAGTAACTGTCTCGTTAATTACGTACAAAAATAATTCTAATCAAACGTCACTCTCTCGGCAGCTTGCCCACCGCTAGAAGCGCTAGTGTCGTGGTACCTGTCAGTTGGTATCAACTTTCACAGCAGTGAGTGTAGCGAATGTATATGTTACATTGTGGTCTTTGGTTTAAAGCAGAGATAGACAAATGATTTCAGAATGATTACTAAAATGATGCAAAACATTACATAAATTTGTTTTCTACAGAATTACAGCTTAAGTTTCTATAACAAAATATGCTCAACGCTCAATGACAGGTAAAATTAGTGAAAATTATACTACGTACTCCTTTCATAGTTTGTAAGTCTAGAGACTGACAACCAGAGTAGTTAAGTCACACAGACTCACAAACATTTGAACATTTTCTTCGCTGATTTTCAGTTCGTTTTCTGTCATTCTAAATCACAGCCGCAAGCATCCTTCACCCTCGTTCCACGTCGTCTGGGACTCATCGTCGACACCTTCCTTTTCCGTTTAAACCACTCGCAGACGCATACCTTTTACTCACTGCTTCAACACTGGACACTTGCACTAACATCCCACGGGTGTCTGTCGCCGTTTCGCGTAATTTGAAGCAAAACCCGTAGGTGAGACGTTTCTGCACTTTGCGCTCCATGTTGACCCTGTCAGCTGGATTACACCAACGCCACGTAGAGAGAGACAAGGCCTCACAACAGCGCGTGCCACGTCACACCGACCAGGCCGGGGCCAACGAGAAAGACAGGCCCCACCTAGAGCACTGTATGGTACAAGCACAACAATCTGCCATTTCGAATCCCGCATTGAAGGTGGGCATTTAAAGACTACGGAACATTTATGCTTATCAAGCACATTAAATAGCCTCTCCTAACGCCACATACTACATATGTTGGCTTAAATTTGACTGTAAGAGATAAGCAATTAAAAGTTAGTGATTGGAAGGATATTTAGAGATATGATACATTCACTTACATTCCACATTAAGGCACAAGTTGCCATTCTAAATATTTACCAAATACAGTTAAATACGTTACAATTATCGTAGATTCTGGTTTATAAATTGCACATTCACATAGGTTAACGGTAACTAAGAGTTACAGTCGAAAACAGTTACTGAATAATGTCTAATTGCGATACTGTACTTCTGTATTCCCCGTCTAATGACTCACATGTTTTACACACACCAGAGACGATTTTATGTCAAAATGCGTTTAATAACTTTGAATGTCTGGAATCGTTAGCCAATGACAAAATAAAGTCTCTCTGGTAGCATGCACTTTGAAATAATGTGAATGTTGCATGCTAAGTTTTGAATTTAGTGCCATGCATGTACGACTTCTTTCTTGTTCCCATTCTTTGCGAAGTTCAATTTATTTCTTTTTCAGAAATCTTGTTCAAAGCTTGGATTAGGCCTACATATTCCAGTGTTGAGAGTCACATTTATATTAAACACTGAACTATCTGCGTAAAGCCTGTTGCACTCATGCATCACTTAACATACAATTAACAGCCCTAACAGTTAAATCCTTACTTTGTCTACAGGAAATAAAAAATAGGAACATAAAATGTGGTGTCGCACAAGTCTGAAGAGTGCGCCACGTACTTTCGCCGCGCGCCGCCATGCACGCACGGCGCGGCGTTTTTACGACGTCAGCCACGAGCGCCCTCTGCTACAATTCCGCTCGTGGCCACCACTGAACTGCATCGGTCACTTGGCAATCAGACAGGAGCCGGCCGCGGTGGCCGAGGTGACTGAGGCGCTCCAGTCACGGTCAGCACGGGCACTACGGTCGGGGGTTCGAATCCCCCCTCGGGCATGGATATTTGTGCCGTCCTAGTTCGTAAGTAGTTCATAAGTAGTTTGTAAGTTTAGGGACTGATGACCCCGTAGTTAAGTCCCATAAGCTTAACAAACATTTGCAATCAGACAGGCACTAGGAAAGTCTCTCATCGGTAGGCAGGCCTCTATCTAGTTAAACTATGTATCTACATTCCACTAGTCTTCAGTTAACAAAGTTAAGTATTATCCTGTTTCTACGAAATATACAACTTGTTCTAATCTAGCTTAGTGTTTCTAGTTTCTGCTGTCCCACTAGCTGGTCACCTTAGACAAGCGTGCATCCTATTTTCCTGTGTTGGTCTCTCTCTCTACTCGGCCACCGACACCCAGGACAACCGGCGGAAACGAGACACAAAATAAAACACATTGTATGTCATGTTATCTTAACAATCATGTTGCAAAATTACAATAAACATGTATAAGCCGATATTTTCATTACTACCTCTCTGTGAGTATAACTATTTCTAATACACACACACACACACACAAAAAAAAAAAAAAAAAAAAAAAAAAAAAAAAAAAAAAAAAAAGGTTTTGACTTGATATTACATATATAGTTGCTCGATTTTGGCATCCGTACTCGGCGTCAGGAATTTACAAGCAACCTTTTACGCCGATGTGTGTTTGATGGAAACCCATAAAACTTATAGCGACAATAACTGCTATTATTTGAGAAGTTTGTAGCTGCGCAACCAACCATTTCACACTGAAACAATAAAATCACTAAATATTCGCGGATTCACTTCGCTGCTCCACAAAAAGCATACAACACTGTCGTCGGATTGTGATTCAAAATGGCGGATTGTTCAGCTCGATATATCTAGTGCTTTAGCCCCAGCGCAGACGTCACGCCACGTAAAGCGACGTGTTGCCTGGTGCGTCCATCACGATCGTCCTTTAACGCCTATCGTCGAACGATTACTCGTTGAGCGCTAGTCATTAAGTTGACATTTTGCTCGGAACGTCGGCGACTCGTTATTTTATTTTATTTCTTTTCTCTTTTTTTAATGTAAAAATTATCACGGGAAATTAAACGCAATGCAAACCGTAACTCTGAAACTACCAGCCAATAATTTCTTAAAACTGTTGTGATTACCTCGTAGCATTATTCGGAAACTGTGAGCTAGCCTTGATATTTCTCTTTCCACGCAGATTCTAAATGACAGCGAAGAAAATATAGAGTCCATGCTCATTTTCAAAAGTCAGTTTCACAGTTGCGAATCGTGTTTATGTGATACAGCGTGAAGGCCAGGCAGGGACATAGTGTACATCTGTTGCCAACTTACGCAGCGACCTTTGTGGGCCTTGGAAGTGAAAATTATAATCTCTCCGTATCTGAGAAACAGTGTGAACAGAGACTGAAAACAATTTCAGAGATTGTAATAGACAATTGATGAATATAACAACAATCATTGCATGTTCTGCTGCCACCCTCACATCACACGCAAGCCGTTGCCATAAGTAAAATTTTACCTGAAACTTCCTGGCAGATTAAAATTGTGTGCCGGAACCGGGACTCGAACCTGGGACCTTTACCATTCACGGGCAAGCTCTCTACCGACTGTGCTATCACGACACGACTCACGATGCCGCCTCACAACTTTATTTCCGCCAGTACCTCGACTCCTACTTTCCAAACTTCACAAAAGCTCTCCTGCGAAACTTGCAAGATTAGCACTCCTGGAAGAAAGGAGACATGGCTTAGCCACAACCTAACTGATGTTTCCAGAATGAAACATTCACTCTGCAGCGGAGCGTGCGCTGATATGAACTTCCTGGCAGATTAAAATTGTGTGCCGGAACCGGAACTCGAACCTGGGACCTTCGTCTTTCGCCGGCAAGCGCTCTACCGAAAGTTTGGATTTGGAAAGTAGGAGACGAGGTACTGGCGGAAGTAAAGTTGTGAGATGGCATCGTGAATCGTGTCGGGATAGCTCAGTCGGTATAGCGCTTGTCCGCGAAAGGCTAAGGTCCCAGGTTCGAGTCCCGGCACCGACACACAATTTTAACCTGCCAGGACGTTTCTTATCAGCGCACACTCCGCTGCAGAGTGAAAGTTTCATTCTGAAAATTTCACCTGTCCATGCGCTAGTCTTTCTAGAGCTAAATAACAAAAGACGTCACATATTGTAATTATTCTTCAATTGTACAGAAATTTCACTTAATTTAACGGTCTCCTTTGTTCTCATTATTCATTAATCTTATTTTTAATTATGTAACATCAAAAATATTATTAAAAGCATCGTCCGTCACACTGTACAACCTCACAACCTCTGACAATAATGTTCACTGAATAGTCCCTTAACATTAACGTAGGTGCACTATGAACTACAGTTACCTTACTGTCCTTCAAAATACTCACCTCCCATAATTATGATCTCTGCGATACTCGTCCTGTAAACTTTGCACGAAGTATTGCTTTGCGTTCAAATGCCTTCTCACGTTTAGTTAAATGTTAGGATGTCAGGCCAAATCTCTTTTCATTCAATTCGAGTTTGAATCGAGGAAGAGGTCTGGAGGATTCAGATCCAGCGCGTATGGTGGATGTTCAATCGTACGACAACGCTTGGTCATACAAAGCCAATATCGTCAAACGGTTCCTGGCAGAGAAAGGGTGATGGTGCAAGATGAACATCCACCATAGTAGGCGGATCTCAATCCTCCAGCCCTCTTTCTCGATTCACACTCGCTTTGAAAGGAAAGAGCTTTCCCCTTAATCCTGAGATCCAACGAAACGTAAGGAGGGTATTTTCCACCATCCCAAAGAAATACTTCGTGCAAAGTTTCAAGGACATGTTTCGCAGAGATCAACGGTGCATAGTCATGGCAGGTGACTATTTCGAAGGTTCCAGAACGAAACTTTCACTCTGCATTTCGAAGGTAAGTGTAGTTCATCTGCGTTAATGTTCCAGGACTTTTCACCGAAATTTATTGTCAGCTGTAGTAATTTCAGGTGGAATTAGATCCGGGCTTTGTGCTGGCGAGATTACATTCCATTCTTATGTAAGTACATCTCCTTCTGTCTTTTCTCTCTGTGCATTTCACGTTCGTTGTTATGCAGCTCTGTAGTTATGACGTCATACCTCCTTCACAATGTTTCCTAAAATATCGTAGTTTTTCAGGAATTAAGAATTAGTATACTACCAGCAAAATGTATAACGAATACAATAGTAGAAAAGTACTAATAAGTTGCTCCCGGATGTGTGATGCGGTGTTTTAATATAATTCATCGTTTATAACGTCGTATCTAATACCGAAGGTACATTTAATGATACTGTACATATTTCAGGAGTATTTTTTCACATCATTTCACCTATTATCTTAAATTCAGAGTCTTACTAGTGTGTAATGTTTGGAGGTGACGTAAATAAGATTATAGTCCTACAACTTTTTATGGGCCAAAATTGTATTACACAAAATATTGTTTATTAGCAGCTTACGTGAAACAGTGCTGCAAATTTTCATATAGCTAGTCAGTGATATTAAACTGTTCTAAATCCTCAATAAATGATATACTCGTTCCTCGTTCCACACCACTCATGTAACGTTGTACGGACTTCGTGCAATGCTAGATACTTATTTCCCCCAACATATGTCATTCAAAAGTTTTATAGTTTAAAGAAGAAAGTTTTCAAACAATGAGTATTAAAGGAATAATGTTTATTCAATAAGTTACATTTCTTAGACATAGTGTCAAATGTAATGAAAGAGATCAGCGATTTACATTGGTGACACACTGTATAAAGAACACGTTAATGGTAACATACTAAATGCAGTACCAACCATTTTGTAAGTAATTCCTAAGCGTAAGATTACGCTTAGCGTAAGATTCAAGTGGTTGTCAGACGGAAGTAACTATGAGTTCCCTTTCTGTAAAAAGTGTCACGGGGTAAAATAAAAGAGTTTGAATTCAATTTCCAGTACTTTCATTAAATTAAGAACAACGATAAATCGTTTATTTATATCTTCTATTTTAACGTTTCGTTCATTTAAATGTAAGCACAAATCTCCGGGAAATCCATTATATCTCCATTATTTATTAGAATTTTAATTGAGTTTCTCATTTTCGCAAAAAATTGCTCTTTAACGACTGCCAATTAATTTTATTGTGTATGTAGATTACTCCGCTCCCTTTTTAATAGACTGTATTATAAATTCTCTCCAATGGAGTTCATTTTAGGCATCACTTTTCACACTGCATTGCAAGTTCTACTGAAGCGTTGACGAAGAATATTATATGTCCACATTGAGACAGAGAATATGAATTTGTTAGTCACTGAGTAGTATAAAGATATGGGTATTCCTTAACGTTTGTGAAAATAAATAGGCAATTAGCATTATAACTGTATAAAAAGTTAAACATTATCGATATCAGACCAGATTTTTTTTATTAAATATATTTGAAGTCCAACATAAGAGGCAGCAGAAAGCGAACCATATTCCTGAGAAATTACACCCTCTCATACCAAGATGTAGCCGACATCTTGGTATGAGAGGCTGCAATGTAGGCTAGTTTTCGCATTACTCCATGGATCTTATAAGGGTCTGAAGAGGAGAATAATGTATTTTCGAAACATGGAATTAAAATTCCAAAAGTAACGCCTGAAGGTTTTTCATTTGCCAAATCTGTAAATTGAAACCCGAAAGGAAACGAAGTCAGTAATCCAGATTTCGTCTTAATATTCAAGTAGAAATAGCTGTCCTATCATTAGTGATGCATCTTAAAGTCAATATTAAAATTGGTCCAGACAGGATAGTGATTGGGTTCCTATTTTTATATGCCGACTCAATAGCATTACAATTATATTCAACTGTTCGTCAAGAAGCATCTGTACCCATAAATTGGAAACTTTCACAATTCACTCGGATATTAAAGAAAGGCCATAGTAGTGACCCACTAAAGTACGGGTCTAAATGATTTATGTCGATTTGCACCAGTGTACTGTAGTTTCTTGTGCTCAAACGTATGGGTAACCTTGACCAAAACGACCTGTTGACGCGTGGTCAACACTAAATTCGAAAATATTGCTCTTATGAGAAACAACTATCTCTTCACTCACATGAAGTGATGTTATCGACAGGAATCTCACCTCAAGAACAGTTTTTAATAAAATTGTGCAGTTATATAATACCATCTCAGATTTGTGATTGGAGTAGGGATGTCCTGTTGGAGAGGATACTTTTATGGACTGATGACCCCGCAGTTAAGTCCCATAAGCTTAACAAACATTTAAACATTTGAGGGCACATTTCGTATTAACTGAAAGGCATCGACTAAAACAAAGTATTTATCAGCTGAGCAGCGTTCTGCTGTTCCGTATCTATTTAAAGCTCAGGAAGTTAATATGGATAGGACTGCTTGGTTGTTTGCAGATGATGCTGTAATGTATCGTCAAAATCACCAGAGTACGTGATGCAACAATTGGCAGTCGAATCGAAATAATTAAAAGTATGCAGTCGTCCATATAAGTATTAATTAAGATGCATTAAACTTTGTTAAAAAGATACAGCAATCAAATCTGAAAGCTGTAAATTCAACTAAAGACGTAGGAATTACAATTACGAGAAAATGCTGCATTTTACTAGGCGATCACATAGAAGATGCAACAGAACTGGTAAAGAAACTGTCTAGACAACACTTCTCCATCCTCATTTAAGGTATTGGTTAGCAGTGTGTGTTTATTATCAGGTAGGATTTACAGAGGAAATTTAAAGAGTACGTGGGGCAGCTCGCTGTGTGTTACAGCGAAAAAGGAAAGAGAGTGTCACGGAAATGATGAAGGGGATGGAATGGGTATCACAACAATTAATTCTGTGATGCAGCGAGGTATCCATGCACCCGGTATTGCGATTACAAAAACCGTTTAGACCCAGTCAGTTATGCAGTAACTAATACTGAAATATTAATTGTAATTATGAAACAATGCAGTGTTACCAAAAATGCTAAACACTCACGCTCATCTCTTCGGCATCATGGTGAGATGAATCGGTCTGATGATGGTCTCAGAGTAGATCGAAACGGGGTCGCTTTATTATCAAATAAATTGTAAAATAATTTCGCTGACTTTCCAATAGGAAACTATGTTTTCCAAACTCATAAACCGCTAAATGCATATTTTTTCTGTAGCCAATTTTTGCATCGTACCACGCGATTTCTTTTCATCCTGTACTGTCACTATATTCGTTATATTTGTACTGAAACTAACTTCTATTATATATAATGAAATTATACTCAGGATAACTATAAACTAAACATTACACGAAACGACATAGTCATTATAATACTCGATATGTTTAGTCTTTTGATTCATGCATTTCGTCATTTAGGCCCTACATTTCTTGAAGCTGGGTAATCTACTTTTCGAAGCATTCACTCGCTTGGTTTACTGTGTTCTAGAAAATGTATTGTAGTGGGATGCAGATTAACTTTTACCATCATTTGCCTTCCTGTTACTGCAAACGGCGCAACCTTTACTGATACTGTTTTCATATTCGCTGACTGTTCCGTTGGTTCTTGACAGAATATTTGATACATTATAAATGAAACGCAAAAGATAACTGTGAGATTTCTGCAAATTTATTGGTTTACGAACCGGTTTTCGGCTTTTACGCCATCATCAGGTAAACATTACAAGTTTCAAAGATCGTAACTTGCTAGACAAAGGGGACTGCGGGAAATTATTACATTTCAAGTTGTGATGTAAATTCCTGACATTGATAAAATATGTGACAATAGAATAGATTATGACGTCATCCTATGAAATATAAAGTGAAAAAATAGAAAATATTGATAGTTCACTAGTTATAAATTTCTTGTGTAGTCACAACTGTTTTGGCTGCTTATGTGATATTAACTTCAATGATTTATTTTACAAGTAACCATAGTTTAATTTAACCAATTAAAAAATTTAACATATATTTACAGATGTTTCATTGAATTTTGTTACATGCTAACATGTTCCAGACATTGGACCTGTTTAAGATAATTTTTTGGTCAAGTTTAATTTAACCAGTTAAAATTTTAACATATATTCACAACGCTACCATGTTTCTAGACATTAGACCTGTTTAAGATAAGATTCGTTCCGATACGGTCGGGGTTTCGAATCGCCCCCTCGGGCATGGATGTTGTGTCGTCTTTAGTATAAGGTAGTTCCTAAGTAGTTTGTAAGTTTAGGTACTGATGACCCCGTAGTTAAGTCCCATAAGCTATACAAACATTTGAAACTTTTTTTTTTGACAAACATATGTGTGTCGTGTGGAAGTTCTGTAGACATAGTGTGTAAGCACAACAACAGCTGGCTCTAAGATAGCTGTTTGTAGGGCAGTGAGGATTGTGAAATCAGTCAGTTGGTGAGCGCCGTCCAATGAGCTTACATCAAAATAGCAGGTCTCAGAGGGAGAAATGCAATGGAATGTCACACTGAATAAAGGAAGCCCTTGGAAATAATGTCCTAGAATACCGTACAGTAGCAGGGTGGGTAGGAAAGTTTCAGCAAGGCCGTGTGTCAAGCAGTGAGGGACGACCTGTCAGTGTGCGGACCGACATGGCACGTGCCGACCTTCTAGCTGCTCCTGGATGAAGACAGACTTGGCTGCTAGTGGACTTACAGAAGACATTATTGGCATCGAGAAACGCACCGTCCACGGGTTATGAGATGCAACTACGCAAAATCGTAGTGCGGCGGGTACCGCGTGCACCGTTAGAAGTTGAAAGGTGGGTGCGCTATGCAATATGCTCCAACCACCTTGCACGCTGGCTTCGGGTCGGCGATCAATTCTTATCACGAATCCCCTCAGGGGCTCAGCATTAATTTGCTGGGTACGGGCTTGGCGAACCCGGGGTCCTGAGCTGTGGGCTGTGTCGCGCCAACAAGCTCTGTGCGTGCCTCAACGACCATCGTTCAGCGCGACGGTGGAACGTTGTACGTTTCAGAGCCCGGGGATCTTGGCTTAATCGCCCGGGTCGCGAGGACGGTACAAACCTCTCTAAAAAAAACCTCAATCTCAAGGTGTGCTACGTGCCGAGGAGATGCATGGCTGTTGAGGTTGAACAGCCGCTAGCGAGCAACCTCTGAGGAACCTGCCGCACCTCAGTTGTATAAGGCTTACCTAGGCAAGTGGGGCTCTGCCTGGGTGGACCTTTAGTTCCCTAGCTGCTCGTGGGACGAGAATGAAAGGAGCAAGTAATTGCGTCGCCACACGCAAACCTGGCGTTTCTAAGCGTGGTAGAAGTGACTTTAATGCCGCACAATATGACCCACAATCGTTCCCTTCCCTGGCTACCCCATGGGAGGAACGACGGGTGAAAGACAGGGTTGAGCCTTACTCCCCTAAATTTCTTGTATGTGACAGAACTGATGGGGATACGTTCAGCAATACTAAGCCACTCTTCTTTGTGGAGAACTTAGAAGATCAGTTTGGCGAAGTTTCGGGGCTGTCTAAGATGAGAAGCGGTGCAATCCTCATTGAAGCGGCGTCCCCAGCACAGTCACGGGCGCTTCTGGCCTGTGATAAGCTGGGAGATGTTCCTGTGTCACGCCTCACAAAAGTCTTAATATGGTTCAGAGGATTATTTACCATCGCGATCTCCTGCTGCAGTCAGACGACGAATTACGCGCCAACCTAGAACGGCGAGGTGTCCACTTCGTCAGGCGAATCTTTAGGGGATCTAAGGACCACAAGGTAGCCACCGGGGCCTTCATCCTGGCCTTTGAGGCGATTCTCTGCCCGAAAAGGTCAAGGTTATGGTATACCGGTGCGATGTAAAACTTTATATTCCTCCTCCGATGCGGTGCTTCAAATGCTGGAAATTTAGGCACATGTCCTCTAGGTGCAATTCCAGCTCCACCTGTAGAGAATGCGGGCGTCCATCCCATCCGGACGCTCCTTGTGCTCCTCCTCCTATATGCGTAAACTGCGGACAGCACCACTCTCCTTGCTCGCCTAACTGCACAGTGCTCCATAAAGAGAGAAAAATTATGGAGTATAAAACCATGGACAAACTGTCGTACAACGAGGCCAAGAAGATGTTCGAGCGATTGCACCCAGTAGCATTGCAGACGTCATTTGCGAGTGTCACGTCGTCACCTTTTTCTTCGGTGACGACGGTCCCCACATCTGTGCCAACTTCTGTGGGCCCTCAGGGCCGTAAAGCTCCATCAGCCCCCTCGATGGTTGGGGGCTCTCCACCATGTGCTCCCCCCACTACATCTCCTGGGGGAGACCATCGGGGACAACGGTCCCCGTCACTCAGCCGGAGAAGCAACAACTTCCTCCGGCTCCTCTCGCTCGGAAGGGGTCCCTTGGGACGCTCCTATCCGAGGCATCTCAGAGTACCACGGAGGGTCCCAGCCCACGGCTGTCGGACTCGCACGCCCTTGGTCAAAGGGTTCCGCACTGTATGTCGGGCCCTGACACCGTCTCTGAGAAGCCCTCTCAGTCCTTAAGACCGAAAGGACAGTGAGAGGAAAAGAAGAAGAAGCTGAAGAAAAAGGAATCTTCTGTGGCTCTAAAGCCACGCCTTGTCACATCTTCTGCTTCTGATGACGAGTTGGAGATCCTTGCATCCCCCAAGGATCTCGCTCTCCTGAACTCTCCAGAACCAACGGTCCTGGATCCAGTCGGAACACATTCGACAGCAGCAGGTAGTGAACGTATGGACTAATGATCCCTCTCCTATCATGGCCTCTCCAGTCAGCACTAATCAAATTCTCCAGTGGAATTGTGATGGTTTTTTCTCCCATTTGGCGGAGTTACGGCAGCTTCTCACCACTTCACCTGCAATGTGCGTAGCCCTACAGGAAACCTGGTTTTCCCCGACGCGATGTCCTGCCTTCCGAGGCTATCGGGGATATTACCGGAATCGCACAGCTTATGAGAGGGTTCCAGGTGGAGTCTGTATTATTGTCCTTACATCTGCATACACTGAGCCTATTGCCTAAACGCCATTAGAAGCTGTGGCAGTCAGAGTGAAGACTACAATCGACCTCACCATTTGCAGTGTATACCTGCCCCCAGACGACGTAGTATCCCAACATGTGTTGGCGGCGCTGATTTCTCAGCTCCCCTCACCTTTCTTACTTCTGGGTAATTTTAACGCCCACAACCCCCTGTGGGGAGGTACTACGATTACTGGCTGTGGCAGAGATGTTGAGAGTTTATTCTCTCAGCTTGACCTCTGCATTTTAAATACCGGTGCTGCCACACACTTCAGTGTGGCTCACGGCACTTACTCTGCAAATGATCTGTCGGTATGTAGTCCTGGCCTTTTACCGTCAGTCCACTGGAGAGTGCATGACGACTTATGTGGTAGCGACCATTTCCCGATATTCCTTTCACTACCACAGCCTCAGTCCCCTGGACGTTTGCCCAGATGGACCCTTAACAAAGCTGATTGGAAGGAGTTTACTACCGCTGCAAAGATTGGCTCTCCATCGGATGACAGCATAGATGAGGTGACTGACAGTCTCACCGCAGCCATTATCTCTTCGGCTGAACGTACGATCCCTAGCTCTTCTGGATCCCCTCGGCGCAGGACGGTGTCCTGGTGGTCGCCAGAGATCGCTGAGGCTATTAGGGATCGTAGGCGTGCACTCCAGCGCCATAAGAGACGCCCGTCCTTGGAGAACCTCATTGCATTCAAGCGGCTCCGTGCACGTGCACGTCTTTTAATTAAGCGTCGTAAACAGGCGTGTTGGGAACGGTATGTGTCCACCATTGGCACATGTACCTCTCCATCCCAGGTCTGGCAGAAGATCAGACGCCTCCATGGTTACCAGAGTGCTTCAGGCGTACCAGGGATTTCTATGAATGGAGTAGTTTCTACGGACCCAGATGCCATTGCTGAACATCTAGCTGAGCACTATGCTCGAAGTTCTGCATCTGTGATTTACCCGCCAAACTTTCGTACCGTGAAAGAGCGGGAAGAACGGAAGCGACCCTCCTTCTCGACCCGCCGAATTGAATCCTACAACGCTCCATTCAGTGAATGGGAATTCCTCGGTGCCCTTGCACATAGTCCCGATACCAGCCACGGGCCAGATCGCATTCATAACCAGATGCTGAAACACCTATCAGCGCAGGCTATACGAAACATCTTATCCATGTTCAATCGCATCTGGAACGATGGTGTCTTTCCGTCACAGTGGCGGGAAAGTGTCATTGTACCAGTGCTCAAGCCGGGTAAAAACCTCTGCGATTTGGACAGTTACCGTCACATCAGCCTCACCAACGTTCTTTGCAAACTGCTGGAACGTATGGTGAGCCGGCGGCTGTGCTGGGTACTGGAGTCTAGAGGCCTGCTGGCTCCATGTCAGGGCGGTTTCCGTCAAGGCCGCTCCAGTACAGACAACCTCGTTTGCTTTGAGTTCTGTATTTGCTCAACGTCAACATCTTGTTGCGGTGTTTTTTGATTTGAGAAAGGCGTACGATACAACATGGAGACATCACATCCTTCAGACGTTACATGAATGGGGTCTTAGAGGCCAGCTCCCTAATTTTATCCAAAACTTTTTAGCTGTCCGTACGTTTCGTGTCCAAGTTGGTGCTTCTCGTAGCACCTCATGTGCAGGATAATGGGGTTCCTCAGTGCTCTGTTTTGAGTGTCCCCTTATTTTTAGTAGCCATAAACGGCTTAACGACAGCAGTTGGGTCGTCAGTATCCCCCTCTCTCTATGCTGACGACTTCTGCCTCTCTTTTAGCTCTTCCAGCACTCAAGTTGCTGAACGTAGGTTACAAGGAGCCATTCAGAAGGCACAGTCCTGGGCTCTAGTCCATGGCTTCCAGTTCTCTCCTGCAAAGACCAGAGTTATGCACTTCTGTCGGCGTCGGACGGTTCATCCACAGCCCGAACGTTATTTTGACAACCACCTCTTAGAGGTTGCTGACACTCACAGGTTTTTAGGGCTCGTATTTGATTCTCGACTGACATGGCTCCCTCACATTCGACAGTTGAAACAGAAGTGCTGGCGCCAACTGAATGTTGTCTGCCACCTGGGCCATCTGACCTGGGGTGCCGATCGGTCTACACTGTTGCGGACTTTCCAAGCTTTGGTGCAGTCCCGTCTGAACTATGGATGCCTTGCCTATGGCTCCGCATCCCCATCGGCATTGCGTTTGCTGGACCCCATTCACCACTGTGGGGTTCACATCGCGACGGGTGCCTTCCGCACCAGTCCCGTGGACAGTTTACTTGCAGAGGCCGGGGTCCCACCTCTGCGGATCCGCCGCCAGCAACTGCTCGCGGCCTATGCTGCTCACGTCCATAGCTCGCCAGGCCATCCGAACCAACGTTTGCTTTTCTCCAGCACGGTCATCCATCCTCAACAACGGCGACCCCATTCCGGTCACACGATCGCCTTCCGTGTCCAGTCCCTTCTGTTGGAACTAGAGTCTTTCCCTGTCCCATCTCCGTTTCGGGCCCGTACGCTTACGCCCCCATGGTGTGTACTGCGGCCATGCTCTAGGCTGGACTTGGCCGATAGATCCAAAGACTCCGTTCCTCCAGAGGCCCTCCGCCGTCAGTTCTTTGCTGTTGTTGCAGAGTATACTGGATACGACGTCATCTATACAGACGGTTCGTTGGTTTGTGGCCGTGTTGGCTTTGCGATCCATGGCGATCACGCCGAGCAGCGGTCTCTGCCGGATGGCTGCAGTGTGTACACAGCCGAGTTGGTGGCCATTCTCCGCGCTCTTGAGCATATGCGCTCCTGCTCAGGTGGGTCTTCTCTGCTCTGCAGTGATTCTCTGAACAGTCTTCGCGCTCTGGATCAGTGCTACCCACGTTCTTCTTTGGTGAAGGCTATTCATGAGACACTTTTTGCTCTCAATCAGTCAGGACGTTCTGTGATCTTCGTTTGGTCTCCTGGTCACCATGGCATCCCGAACAACGAACTAGCTGATAAGCTCGCCAAACAAGCTGTCCATGCATCCGTACTAGAGATTGGCCTCCTGGCTTCTAATATCCAGTCGGTGTTGCGCCGTAGAGCACGTGAGCTGTGGGCCGCTGAGTGGCGTCGCCTGAGCCATCCCAACAAACTCAGGGCAATAAAGGAGACCACGGCTATGTGGCAATCCTCCACGCGGGCCTCTCGCTTGTGGCTCTCCCTTGGCAGTGTCCCACATTTTGACGGACTGTCGTCTTTTAGCCGCCCTGCGGCGGGATTTTAATCTTCCTGCAATTTTATCTGACGTTTTATGTAACGATGCCAATATGGCTGATTCTGTTTTAGGTTTTATTCGTAACAGCGGTTTTTACAACTCTATATGAAGCTTGTGTTGCCCCATGGCTGACCCTTCCTATTTTATTCTCATGATCGGTCAACCACGAACTTTGGCTTTGTCATTTCATTTCCACACTTGTTTGCTGTTTCCATGTGATTGTCTCCTTTCGTGTTGTCTCCTGCCATGTTGTCCTTTGTCGAATTTGTTGACATTTTATTGATTGAGTGGGATTTTCCTCCCGTAGGAGGAATGGGGGACTGATGACCTCCGAAGTTTTGTCCCCCTAAAACATCAAACCAACCAACCAACCTTATCACGAATACTCGCCATCGATGAATTTTGGGCCAGCGTATACGAAACAGAAATGAAACGTCAATGGGGACATGCTGGAGTGACGTTGTGCTGGATTATCAAGGTGAGGCAGAAGTTCGGCCAGAATCCTTTCTCAGTCAAATTGATGGTGATGGTCACATATGACGTAGGGAGTGTCATTGTTTGCCACTTTGTTGCACTTGACAGAACAGTGACCACACAAGACTACAAAGACTTTCTGGTGTGATTGGTACGACGTGGAGTTTGGGAGAAACGTCCAGATCTTGTGAACAGTGAAATAATCCTGCATGACAATTCAAGACCACATAAAGCAAAGTGTCTAGGGCAGCTACCGCGACGTTGGGGATGGGAACCGTACTCTCCTGACATTGCGCCCTGTGACTTTGATCTCATTCCAGAGATTAAAGAACCACTACATGGTAGGCGGTTTGCAACACGAGAGGACAATGCTAATGTTTTGCACGAACAGGTGACCCTATTAAAAATGGTGCGTCTAATGCTAAGGCAGATGGTGTTCAACGCCTCCAACATAGAGTGGTCACAGTGCCAGAGGACTACTTTGTGGATCTGTAGGCACAGCTGCCTCATGTCAACTCTATTTGTACTATGTTGTCAATTTTTGCACCGTGAAGGCCATAGTCTCCTGCATACTAACGTAGTAAATTAAAGTGTTCTCATATTTATGTGCTATTCATTGTCCATACATATAGTTAACCACTTGTCCTTTCGTCTGTATATGTCACAGTTTCAAACAAGACGCATCTGTCTCTTAGGTAGTCTCACCGACTTTCTTCTGTTTGATGTCAATACATTTCTAACCAGAGCTTTGAGAAATATGTGTGTCTGTGTGTAATATAATTCAATGTGTGCTTCTGATTGTCAGTAGAATACAGAATGTACAGGTTAAAACTATTACCTACTACCTATTGCTGTCTGAATATTCTCTCCTTGTTGGCGACTTCAGTTGATTTCGTGTCCATATATGGAGATTTTTCGTAGGAAATTTTTAAGATCTTACGAGAGACTTCATTTGGTTTTTGTGATAATTGGGCTTTATATTTGTTCTTAGTTAATATATCGCGATCACCTGCGGGTAGTGTAAAGGAGTCGGAGATGTTCGAGGTGTTGTAGGAGAGTAGGGGATGACGTCATAGAGGATCCGCGTGGGCGTAGCGAGTCTGATACAGTATGCGAGGTGAAGGGCGTGGCGTTCCAGGATCTGGAGAGATTTGTAGAAAGTAGGAGGGGCTGATATCCAGGCAGGGTGGAAGGAACAAAGGATGGGGTGCATGATGGATTTATAGGTGTGAAGGACAGTGGAAGGGTTGAGGTCCCACGTCCGGCTGGTAAGGAGTTTAAGGAGGTTCAGGTGGGACAGAGCTTTCTCGCGGAGGGATTTAAAGTATGGTTTCCAGGACTGCTGGCGGTCAAGGGTAAGGCCAAGTTATTTTAGGGTGGGGGTGTGACGGATTGGGCGGTTGTGGAGGGTAAGATAGAAATTATGGAGACGGAAGGAGCGGGTAGTACGACCTATGACGATTGCCTGGGAGTTTTCTGGATTTACGGATAGGAGCCACCAGTTACACCACGAGGCGAACTTGGTGAGGTGGGACTGGAGCAAAACGGGCAAGGGAGGGGGCGAGGGCCAGGAAGGCAGTGTCGTCAGCATATTGGAGAAGATAGACGGGAGGTTTGGGTTGAGGCATGTCGGCAGAGTAGAGGAGATAGAGGAGGGGAGAAAGGATTGAGTCCTGGGGCACCCCGGCAGAGGGGTAGAACATACGGGAGTCGGAGTTGCAGACAGTGACATAGGAGGGGCGGCAGGTGAGGAAGGACAAGATGATGCGGACGTAATTAATGGGAAGGGCGTAGAACTGGATCTTGAAGAGGAGACTGGAATGCCATACACGGTCGTAGGCTTTTTGGATGTCGAGGGATACAGAAATTGCGGAGCGACGGGAATTGAGTTGGACTGAGAGGAGAAGGAGAGGTGAAGGAGCTGGTCGTCAGCAGAGAAGGAGGGTCAGAAGCCACATTGGGAGAGGGGGAGAAACTGGTGTTGGTGGAGGTGTTGGTGGATTCGATGGGAAAGGATGGTTTCCAGGACCTTGCTGATCATGGAGGTAAGACTGATGGGACGGTATGATGAGGTCTGGGGTGGGGGCTTGTCGGGTTTGAGGAACATGAGAATACAGGAGATCTTCCACAGGTTGGGGTAGAAGCCAGCGAAAAGGATGACGTTGTGGAGGTTGGCAAGGACTTCATGAAAGGAGAGGGGGCATGCGCAGAGGTGGCGGTAGGTCAGCCAGTCGTGACCGGGGGCGGTGTTTCGTTTTGTGCGAAGACTGACGATTATGTCATGGGCAGTAATAGGAGTGTTCAATTCTGAGGAAGGAATGTGGTCCAAGTACTGGAAACCAGGGGCGAGCGGAGGAGAGGAGGTATCAGTGAGCTCATGGACGTCTGGGAATAGAGAGTAGTCAAATAGGGGATCATCAGGAATGGAAAAGACGTCAGAGAGGTAGGAGGCAAAATGTTCTGCCTTACTTGCGTTGTCAGGAAAAGGACGATCATCATGGAGAAGTGGGTAGTGGGGGGAGGAGTGACTGCCAGTAAGGCGGCAGAAGGCATGCCAGTACTTGGAGGAGTAGACCGGGAGGAGAGAATTAAGGCGGGTGCATGTCTGACGCCAGTCCCAGCGTTTCTTTGCGGTCAAGAGGTTTCTGATCAGTCTTTGGAGTTGCTGGTGGCGTTGGAGAGTATCCCAGTCACGATTCTGGAGAAAGGAGCGGGATTCGTGGTGTACAAGGGCAGCCTATGGAGGAAGGGTAGGACGGTGAGGATAGATTGCCCGGGTGGGGATGTGGGCATGGACTGCATCAGCAACGGTCTGCTGGAGGAAGGAGGAGGCATGGTCAATATCGGTGGGAGTATGGAGGGGAAGTGGGTGGCTTGTGACTGAGGTGTCTATGGAGCGACGGTAGGCATCCCAGTCGGCACGGAAATTATCGTGGACAAGTTTGGAGGGGGCATAGGATGAGGAGCGCAGGCAGGGCGGGGACGTTGGTCAAAGGTAAGTAGGACAGGGGCGTGGTCACTGCCTATTAGGTCTAGGACGTCTGCCGTGATGCGTCCCAGGAGGTTGGGAGATGCCAGAACAGCATCAGGTGTGGAGTTGCTTTCAGGGCAGGTTGGGCGGGAAAGGTGAAGGATGTCGCCCCAGAGCGAGATGGTGACGAACTGACGCCACTGCCGGAGTTCAGCAGGGTGACGGGAATGAACGTTGAGGTCAGTGGCAATGACATAGGTCGGGAAGGTGCGGTCGACATGGGATAGGAAATCATACGGGATCGAATGAGTCGAATGTAAATTGTGGCAAGGGGACAATGAGGGAGGGAAGAAAGAGGCTGAGGATCAGGTGTTCAGTGGGGTCATTGAGGAGAGGGTGGAGCCGGACGGGGTGGTGACGGAGATGGCTGATCGCTATTCCGCATCGGGCCAGGGGTGGGGGTCCATCGGTGTGCTGGAGAAGGTAAGGAATGGTTTTGATGGGACGGCGGGGTTGCAGGAAGGTCTTGTTGAGTAGGAAGGCGTCCACGCGGTGTTGGGAAAGAGTGTGGAGGAAGAGGTTCGTGTTGGCATGGAATGAGCGGATGTTGTGGTAGAGGAGGGTATAGGATGGGCCTGCCATAATGGGTAGAGGAGGGAGGATCTGGGAGGGGAGAGGAGGGGTGGGGAGGACTGGGGGAGTCATAGACTTGGGTCTCTAGGCGGGAAAAGGCGAAGTGGGAGTGGGCATGGGAGAAGGTGGCAAAGCTGTCCAGATTGAACACGGACCTGGCGGCCAGTGCAATCTGGTGGAGGGTGTGGGGACGTTGGAAGGGGTGGATGTTGGCGAGGACAGTGGTGACAAACTGGATACGCCTTCGGCAGTGGGGGGAGGGACAAAGAATTGATTGTGGTGCATGGGAGGATCTATAGGGCGGATGGGGATGGTGAGTTCGGGTTTGGAGGGAGCAGGGGAAGGACGGATTTGCACATGTAGAAATAGGTAGGATAGGGGCCGCCACAGGTGTTGCAGGTGGGGGGAGGTGTGGTTTGGACAGTGTTTATGGAGGTGGGAGCCTTTGCAGTGGGGACAGGTGGGAGGTTTTTTACAGTGCTGCATCAGGTGATCGTTATAAACAAGGAACCTGGCGCAGCAGGGGGAGGGGGGGATTGGGAGGGTTCTGCCGTGTGGTGGCGATCGTAGATCAGCGCACTCTCACGAAAGAGGTGCTCAAGGGAAGATGGGGATTTGGTAAAGATCCGAATCAAACGGGTGGGGCTGAAGTCGTTGTTGATCCGCTTGGCGGAATGGATTGAGATGTTGGGGTGGGGGTTTAGTTGTTCCAACACCTCTTCCTCCATGATCAAAGGAATAAGCCTTCTGATCATGGTGGTGAGGGTCAGAGGGCGGCGGGGAGGAGGTGGTTGGCAGGCAGAGGAGGTTGTATAATAGGGAGTGAGGGCCGAAAAGGACCTTGGGGATGCGGGCAAGGATGTCGGTGTGGAGTGTGGAGCTGGGTGATTTCAGCAGGACAGAGTCTCGGCGGGGAATAATTTGGGAGATGGGGGCAGAGGGAAAGTATTTTCGGAGGGAGAGGTTTTTGGGTTCAAGGATGGGACAGTACATACATGAACAGGTCAGGTTGGTGGCATGGGGGGATGGGGGGCGGTGTCCACAGGGTCGGCAAGAGGGGGAGGAGGAGGAGGAGGAGGAGGAGGAGGGGGAGGGAGGGGAGCTTTCTTGGACTTGGTGGAGGCGGGGCACCATTTCTGGGTGCGCTTTGGGGATGGCGCCAGTAGGGGCAGGTACATAGGTGGGAGCAGAGGCCGTGGTGGAGGCATAGGTAGGAGGGGCCGGGAGGGAAATGGGATCCAGCGGGATTTCGATTGGAAGTGGATGGTGGGTTGGAAGGTGAGACGGAAGTGGGGGCAAATGCGGCGTATCTGCCACCGTGGCTCAGCGGTGTGTCACGCGGGCCGGGTTGACCTGGTGCATTGTAGGGGTGGTGAGGGGGAGGTAGACCGGACGGGGAGGGGGAACCTCATGGGAATGTGAAGCGGATAGGATGACATGGAGCGGGAGGGTAGTTTGGGGAAGGCTTGAGGGGCTCCAGGTGATGGTTGTCGAGGCGAGGGATGGGGTGGTAGTGAGAATGGTGGGTGCTGTATGGACAGGGGGCAGGAGTATTGTGGGAACTGTGGAGAGGGAGGAAGAAGTCGAAGGTGCGGACGATGAGGACGCCATGGGCAGCTCGTGCTGCAGGGGCACAGACCAGGGCGAAGAACGGAGGCCGGCACCGACGACAGGTCGTCGACGACAGCGGCGGGGTTGAGGCTGGTGATGCTACGCCGGCTGCGGCGGCGGCGGCAGCACTGCAGGTGCTGGGAGGCGCCAGCGGCGGCGGCGGCACTGAGGTGCTGGGAGGCGGCGGCGGCGGCACTGCAGGTGCTGGGAGGCGGCGGCAGGGGCACTGCAGGTGCTGGGAGGCGGCGGCAGCGGCACTGCAGGTGCTGGGAGGCGGCGGCGACGGCACTGCAGGTGGTGGGAGGCGGCGGTGGCGGCACTGCAGGTGCTGGGAGGCGGCGGCAGGGGCACTGCAGGTGCTGGGAGGCGGCGGCAGCGGCACTGCAGGTGCTGGGAAGCGGCGGTGGCGGCACTGCAGGTGCTGGGCGGCGGCGGCCTGCAGGTGCTGGGTGGCGGCGGCGGCGGTACTGCAGGCGACGGCGGCAGGGGCACTGCAGGTGCTGGGAGGCGGCGGCGGCGGCACTGCAGGTGCTGGGAGGCGGCGGCGGCGGCACTGCAGGTGCTGGGAGGCCGCGGCGGTAGCCTGCAGGTGCTGGGAGGCGGCGGCAGCGGCACTGCAGGTGCTGGGAGGCGGCGGCAGCGGCACTGCAGGTGCTGGGAGGCGGCGGCCTGCAGGTGCTGGGCGGCGGCAGCGGCGGCCTGCAGGTGCTGGGCGGCGGCGGCCTGCAGGTGCTGGGCGGCGGCGGCGGCGGCGGTGGCACTGCAGGTGCTGGGAAGCGGCGGAGGCGGCACTGCAGGTGCTGGGCGGTGGCAGCGGCGGCGGCACTGCAGGTGCTTGGCCGCGGCGGCGGCGGTGGCGGCATGATGTCCAAATATGCTGCAAAGTCCTACAATCGAGAAAAGGAACGATTAGATATCGCCTTTTGTCGATCGCCTAGCGATCTTGCGATCCTAGGCCGGTGATGCCGTACAAGTCGCGAGCGGCGACCCCTTTATACGCTGCGGAAGGCCGAGGCCACGTGCGCAGTAATTGACAGTTCTGCCCTCTACGGCCGGCCGCGGTGGCCGATGGGACTAAGGCGCTCCATTCACGGCCTGCACGGCCTCTACGGTCGTGGGTTCGAATCCCCCCTCGGGCATGGATAATTGTGCCGTCCTAGTTCGTAAGTAGTTCATAAGTAGTTTGTAAGTTTAGGGACTGATGACCCCGTAGTTAAGTCCCTTAGACTATACAAACATTTGAACGTTTTTTTGCCCTCTACGTTTCAGCGCCTCCAGTGCTAGAAGCCGGCGTAAACGATAGATCGCTATTCAGCAGAGACCGTTGTTTTTTTATGTCAAATAGTAAAGGGTTCCTCATTTTACTCAAAGGAAACCGCTTGTCTCTGTTTATAATATTGTCTGAAAGACGAATTGCGTTCGATTCTTTTATAATGCAGTCCCAATAGCGAGACGCAGAAGCAACCATTTGTGTTTCATCATACTTCATTTTATGTCCCTCAGTAAAACAGTTCTCAGCTACTGCAGATTTTTCTGGTTGAAGCAATCTTGTGTGTCGATGGTGTTTAGTACATCGATCTAGAATTGTACGGATCGTCTGACAGATATAAACTTTTCCACAGTGACAAGGAATTTTGTATACGCCGGGTTTCCTCAATCCTAAGTCATCTTTTACTGTGGAAAAGTTTATATCGGTCAGACAGTCCGTACAATTCAAGATCGATGTACTGAACACCATCGACACACAAGGTTGCTTCAACCAGAAAAATCTTCAGTAGCTGAGCACTGTCTTACTGAGGGACATAAAATTAAGTATGATGAACACAAATGGTTGCTTCTGCGTCTCGCTATTGGGATTGCGTTTTAAAAGAATCGATCGCAATTCGTCTTTCAGACAATATTATAAACAGAGACAAGCGGTTTCCTTTGAGTAAAATGTGGAACCCTTTACTATTTGACATAAAAAACAACGGTCTCCACAAAATAACGATCTATCGTTTATGCCGGCTTCTACCACTGGCGGCGCTGAAACGTAGAGGGCAGAACTGTAAATTATTGCGCACGCGGCCTCGGCCTTCCGCGGCGTATATAGGGGCTTTTTCTCAGTCTCGGCGAGTCGGTGTACCAGCACTGTCACCTGAGGATGGCGGCCAGGTGGACCGCCGAAATATTGTGTCCAGCTGACGTTTTGATCCGGCAGCAAACCCGTGAAGAATATTATGAATCATTACGCCGGGAAAGCGTACGTAGTCTTATCGACCGATTGTGGTTGTAAACAATCATCACTGACTGTAGAGAGTCAGATCAACGAAATCCATGTTAATAGACATCTAGAACCGTTTGAAACTTAAAAGCAGTAACAAGTAATTGAGATACATCGATCTAAAATTTACCACATTACGTACAATTGCGATCACTTCGTGGTACAATTCAGATCACTGGCATCTTCCATGTAAAAAGTACTATTTCCCTCGAGCACCAATGCATACTTCGTGGTACCAAAATTGCATTTTCGGTAGCGAATCCAGACACCCTTAGCTACTTATTTATAAGAGCGCGGTTGGAAAATTAGCATCACTTACCTCTTAACATTAAAAATTGATGTCTCCGTAGCACAAAATGGTGTATTCTTGGAAAAGACAGGAGGAGCTGTAGAAACCTGCTACACTACAATGCTACACGAAGGCAAGTGCTACAACTATTACTACTACTACTACGAGACTGGCAAATGGTCCGAATCTTTGTTGTTCGGAATTTTACCTATATCGAGATTAGATTAGGTTAGTTTTGCGTTCCGTAGATCCATGTTGAGGCGATCCTCGTGGATGTGGAACTTGCAAAGAAATAAAATTTACATACTTAATAATATATGAATAATAGATAATAGTAATATTACAAATTCAGGCACAATTATTTTTACGTTTTTTTAAAAACAATACTAATATAGTATGAGTACCGATATATGCAGGGCCTGAGCCCCAAGGGTATGCACTGGATATACACCACAGTGATTAGACCCAGGATCACCAATGGGGCGGTCGTGTGGTGGAAGAAGGTAGAACAGCAGGTTGCTGCTAAGGAGCTTGGTAAGGTGCAGAGATTAGCCTGCTTAGCAATAACAGACGGAATTAGCAGCACACCAACTGCTGGGATGGAAACCATGCTGGATATGCCCTCATTACACCTTTGGGTCAAGATGGAGGCAGCGGCTGGTGCACACAGACTCAAATCTGGCAACAACTCGAAATCTTTGGGATATCCAGAATCACACACTAAAATAGTGAGTGAGGTAAATATAGGAAAGTTTGGCGAAATGCAGCCGACTATTTTATAATCCCATACTGCTTCAACAAGCCTTTCAATATAACAATTGGAAGTAGGGAGCAGTGGGACACTGTACGGGGGATATTGTCTGGTTCACTGACGGGTCGAAATCAGACCAAGGTGTTGCTGCCGGGGTATATGGGGTGCAGCCAAGATGGAGGGCGTCATCTCTCTAGGAAAACTGGCCTCAGTATTCCAGGTCG
Source organism: Locusta migratoria (assembly GCA_026315105.1). Classification (NCBI taxonomy): domain Eukaryota; kingdom Metazoa; phylum Arthropoda; class Insecta; order Orthoptera; family Acrididae; genus Locusta; species Locusta migratoria. The sequence goes on along the minus strand of CM048745.1, from coordinate 709,627,164 downwards.
AAATCACTGCCATCAGGGCGTGTGTGGAGGAGAATTTGCGTAGGTGCTACAAAGATCGTAGCATCTATATCTATTCAGACAGCCAGGTAGCCCGGAGATCACTGGCAGCTCCTGCAACAAGGTCTAAAATTGTTGCAGAATGTCACAGGGTTCTGGTGGAGCTGGGGGAAAGCAATAGAGTAAACCTATTGTGGGTCCCTGGCCACTCGGGGATCAGTGGCAACGAACATGCCAACAGATTAGCCAGGATGGGGGCAGAGAGCTACGTAACTGGATCTGAAGACAGCACGTAGAATATTGGACCAAAGTCCATCAACAAAAACATGGCAAGGTAATGATGCCAAAGCCATATTTTAAAAGAAGCTCTGCAATCCTGGGTCTGAACAGGAGAGAGATTAGACTCATGGTTGGATTGCTGACAGGCCATGGGAATTTAAAAAAACACCTACGTACAATGGAAATAACAGAAGAGGACCATAAATGTAGGATCTGTGATGACGGTGACGAAACTGCATCACATCTAATCTTCGAATGCATTGAATTGGAGAATAAAAGGTACAGAATATTTGGGACAACCAGACCCGAAGAAATTGTGTCTAATAAAGAACTGTTAAAGGGACTCCTTGCACTGTTCAAGGGCATTGGTTGGCTTTACAAGATATACAGGGAGCGATACCGCACAATAAACTTAGTTTCGGTGCGGGAAGTGGTGGGTTGGACTAATACTGTTTTGGATTCCCTGGAAAAATAAATCAATCAACCGATAAATGCATTATTCGGTACAATTTAGAAATTCACTAATGAGTAGAAAGAGTTTGCCACTACAAAGTCTCTTAGGTTCCTCTTAAACTGACCTTTATTTGTAGCTAAATTTTTATACTTGATGGTAAATTATTGAAAATGTGTGTACCTGAGTAGTGGACCTCTTTTCAACTAAAGTATGTGCTTTTAAGTCCTTGTATAGATCATTTTTATTCCTAGTATTGCATGTATGAATTAAGCTGTTGTTGGGAAAAGGGATATATTATGACAAATTGCATTAAGGAATAAATATACTGAGAGGCAGTAGTTAATATACCCAGTTCTTTGAAGAGGCTTCTACAGGATGTCCGTGAATTTACTCGACAAATAATCATTATATAAATACGCTAACACCAAGATTATGGTACAGATTACTAATTTATTCGTACAAGAAGGCCAATGAAAGTTACATAATTCGAAAAATTGTTTGTCGTAGATTTCACGAATATAAATCTTATGTGCAAGTAGCCATTAAAAGTGGTAAAAGGAAGTAGAAATTTTCCTATCTACAGCTAGGATCAAGTTTTACGTTCTCCAACAATCAGCTCACTGATTGGCTATTCGCCTCGACCAAGGAAACTGTAATGCAGCGCGTCTGCAGTATTAAAATAAGTGAATATCGAAACATGGAGTGCTCCCTAATCATTTTCTTGTGCCGTTCAAGTGCTTCATTTTCGCAGTGATTAAGAGTGGTTAAAGGAAATGGATGTTTTCATATGAATGCCGATATAAAGGATGATGCGCTAGGAGAGGCATCTAGCGGTGCACGGGTGGAATTACGAAGTCGACATGTTGTCAGCTCTGGAATTCTGAATATCGCAGTATCGAAATAACATTATTTCTTGGCGTTGTATAAATATACGAACACCGAAATTGTAGTTCCATTTCAAATACTAGGCTAATGAAAGTTATATAATTCGAAAATGGCATGAGTAGTATATACTCCACTCCCAATGAACCACAGACATTGCCGAGGTGGGGTGGCTTGCGTGCCTCAATGATGCAGATAGCCGTACCGTAGGTGCAACCACAGCGGAGGGGTATCTGTGGAGAGGCCAGACAAACCTGTGGTTCCTGAAGAGGGGCAGCAGCCTTTTCAGTAGTTACAGGGGCAACAGTCTGGATGATTGACTGAGCTGGCCTTGTAACATCAGCTAATGTGGCTTTGCCACACAGCTACTGCGAACGGCTGAAAGCAAGGGGAAACTACAGCCGTTACCTTTCCCGAGGACATGCAGCTCTACTGTATGAACATATGATGATGGCATCCTCTCGGGTAAAATATTCCGGAGGTAAAATAGTCACCCATTCGGATCTCCGGGCGGGGACTACTCAGGAGGATGTGATCATCAGAAAAGACAATACTGGCATTCTACGGGTCGGAGCGTGGAATGTTAGATCCCTTAATCGAGTAGGAAAATTAGAAAATTTAAAAAGGGAAATGGATAGGTTGAAGTCAGATATAGTGGGGATTAGTGAAGTTCGGTGACAGGATGAACAGGATTTCTGGTCAGGTGAGTACAGGATTATAAATACAAAATCAATTGGGAGTATCACAGGAGTAGCTTTGATAATGAATAAGAAAATAGGAATGCGGGTAAACTACTATGACCAGCACAGTGATCGCATTATCATTGTCAAGATAGATACGAAGCCAACGCCGACAACAGTAGCACAGGTTTATATGCCAACTACCTCTGCCGATGATGAGGAAATCGAAGTAATATATGAGGAGCTAAAGGAAATTATTCAGACAATTAAGGGAGAGGAAAACTTAATTGTTATGGGAGACTGGAATTCGGTAGTAGGACAAGGAAAGAAAGGGAAGATAGTAGGTGAATATGGTCTGGGCAAAAGGAATGAAAGAGGATCCGCCTGGTAGAATTTTGCACGGAGCATAATTTAGTTATAACAAACACATAAGAATCACAAAAGTTGTATACGTGGAAGAGACCAGGAGACACCGGGAGATACCAGATAGATTTTATAATGGAAAGACATAGATTTAGGAACCAGGTTTTACATACCCAGGGGCATAACTCGTTGGTTATGAACTGTAGGCTGAAACTGAAGAAACTACGAAAAGGTAGGAAAATAAGGAGATGGGACCTGGAGAAATTGAAGGAACCTGAAGTTCTTAAGAATTTCAGAGAGAGCTTTAGGCAACAATTGACAGAAACAGGGGAAAATAAAACAGTAGAGGAGGAATGGGTAAAATTGAGAGATGAAATAGTGAAGGTAGCAGAGGACAAAATAGGTAGGAAGGCAAGAACTACAAAAAATCCTTGCATATCACAGGAGATACTAAATTTAATCGATGAAAGGAGAAAATATAAAAATGCAGTAAGTCAAACAGACAAAATGGAGTACAGACGACTAAGAAATGAGATTGACAGGAAGTGCAAAATGGCTAAGCAGGAGTGGCTAGAAGGCAAATGCAAGGAGGTAGAAGAATGTATAAATAGGGGAAAAATAGATACAGCCTACAGGAAAATAAAAGAAACATTTGCAGATAAGAAAAACAGCTCTATGAATAATAATGTGATATTCCCTCAGAGCTACTGAAGTCTCTAGGAGAACCAGCCATGACAAAACTGTTTCACCTGGTGTGTATAATTTAAGAGACAGGCGAAGTATCCTCAGACTTTAAGAAAAATGTTATAATCCCCATTCCAAAGAAAGCCGGTGCAGACAGGTGTGAAAACTACAGAACTATCAGTTTAATAAGTCATGGTTGCAAAATATTAACACGAATAATATACAGAAGGATGGAAAAACTGGTAGAAGCCGACCTCGGGGATGATCAGTTTGGGTTCAGGAGAAATTTAGGAACTCGGGAGGCAATACTCACTTTACGGCTTATCGTAGAAGATAGATTAAGAAAAAGCAAACCTACATTTCTAGCTTTTGTAGATTTGGAGAAGACTTTTGACAATGTTGATTGGTATAAACTCTTTCAAGTTCTTAAGCAAGCAGGAGTAAAATATAGGGAGCGTAAGGTTATTTACAACTTGTACAAAAACCAGACAGCGGTTGTCAGAGTTGAAGGGCATGAAAGGGATGCAGTGGTTGGAAAGGGAGTAAGACAGGGTTGTAGCCTTTCCCCAATGTTGTTCAATTTGTACATTGAGCAAGCTATAAAGGAAATTTGGAGAAGGAATTAAAGTTCAGCGTGAAGAATTAAAAACATTGCGTTTTGCCGACGACATAGTAATTATGTCAGATACAGCAAAGGACCTCGAAGAGCAATTGAATGGAATGGACAGTGTGCTGAAAGGTGCATATAAGATGAACATTAACAAGAGCAAAACTAGAGTAATGGAGTGCAGTGTAAGAAAATCAGGTGATTCTGAAGGAATTAGACTGGGAAACGAAGCAATAAAGGAGGTAGTTGAGTTTTGTTACTTGGGCAGTAATATAACAAATGATGATCGCAGTACAGAGGATATAAAATGCAGAATGGCAATGGGTAGAAAAGCGTTTTTGAAAAAGAGAAATTTGTTAACATCGAATATTGATTTAAGCCTAAGGAAGTCCTTTCTGAAGTCATTTGTATGGAGTGTTGCCTTGTATGGGAGTGAGACGTGGACGATAAACAGTGCGGACAGGAAGAGGATAGAGGCTTTTGAAATATGGTGCTACAGAAGAATGCTGAAGATTAGGTGGGTGGATCGCGTAACTAATGAGGAGGTACTGAACAGAATTGGGGAGAAAAGAAATTTCTGGCATACCTTGACTAAAAGAAGGGATAGATTGGTAGGACACATTCTTAGACATCAAGGAATTGTCAATTTAGTGTTGGAGGGAAGTGCGTGGGGTAAAAATCGCAGAGGAAGACCAAGAGATGGATGCAGTAAGCAGATTCAGACAGATGTATGTTGCCGTTCTTATGTGGAGATGAAGAGGCTTGCTCAGAATAGGGTATTGTGGAGAGCTGCATCAAACCAGTCTCCGGACTGAAGACCACAACAACAACAACAGTATATACCTCCGTTTTTATTTGTTGTTTTTGTGTGAGGCATTTTCTAAACACGTAAAAAAAAGAAAGCGTTTCATAAGTCCCAGTGCTGGTTAAATTTTACCATATATCCCAGCGGCCTCCTATGGTAATGTTGGCAACAGATGCTGAATAGAGAGAATCCTGTGAGTCGTCATTTTAGCCAATCGCCTGATAACGCTGATGTTTTCTCATGGAATCTTCGCTTTACGAGGGCAATTATTTTTACTAAGTGGACGAGGGTACATACAAGAACCTGTCAACCACAAAGCAGGAACAGCATTTACTTCATGGTCTGTACGGTACACTAATCGAGTCATGCTATGTGGTTCGAACAAATGGGCAAATATTTTCTATCTAATCAAGCGAGGCCGCCGACATGATACGTAAACTTTTACCCGCAGTGACCATTGTAAATACAATTGGTCGATTTTCGACCACAGGCAATACTAGTACGTATTACCCGCTTTTGGGCTCTGATGACTTTTGACTGACTTGAAGAGTTGCCCCATGTGACATTATGGGATTTAAGTAAGCGAAGTATGCAAGCTTTGTTATTTTTTTGAAATTATATGGCATAAAATTTTGGGGGAACTCTTCAAGTGAGTCGAAAGTCTTCAGAGTCCAAAACCGTGTAATACGTATTATTTGTGGAGTAAATTCACGGACGTCCTGTACCACCTGATGGAGCCCAGAGGAGGGGGAGGAGGAGGTGGAGGAGGATGGGGGAGGGAAGGGGGAGTGGGACAAGAGAAGGGACGGGAAAGAATTTAGGATGTATATCCATTTTCCATTATATTTTCAACTGCGGATCCTAGAGGACGACCAGAAATTTTGAATGAGTTTTTCATCGCCACCCATGTAAAGCTGACACTTTGATCTGTGAATCTGATTGTCAACCGTGCGGTCTCGCACGGTGCTTTTCCCGCCAGTAGAGCTAGGCTGCCGGGCAGACGAGCCACCACTGGAGCGGCAGCCGCTGCCCTGCCCTACTGGCAGTCAATCTGCAACCCCCACTAACCCCCCCCCCCCCAGCTGTGGCCGCTACACGACCCAATCAGCCGGACCTGTTCCACACCCGTCGCACACAGCTCAGCGCCTGCCGCCAGCGGGCATTACTCTCTAGGATTGGTTGCTACGGGAAACACGGTTCCCGACTTCCGTTTCGACAGTTTTATCCGCGAAGGGTATGTAATAGTAAAGAATTCAGTGACAGAGAGGACTGTACTCCGGTTATCATTACGACTGACATATTGCAGTGTCTGGGGAACACTAGTGTAGGAATGCAGTGATCGAAGCTTCTGAAGGTAACACAGCCACCATGCAGAGGTCAAAGACTATTTCAGTCTGAAAATAATATAGCCAATCTACAATCAAATTTTTTGACTCCTTGCACATCGACGTTAATGAGTTTTGCACGTTTTGATGGTAGGACATCGAGCTCCTGGGATGGAAACTACTAAGCCGATGAGGAGTACACAGCAAAACTCCTAACAATACGTCGGTAGTCACAGACGACAATTTACTGCGTAAGAGCCTAAACGATTTCTTCATTCGTGTTTCAAAAATTTTCGTAAGTCCATATACAATCTCAAAGTGGACGATTCAATGGGATCGCTCGATCCCTTGCGGGAATACAGTATACCAAGGGAGAGAATTATCAGGGGACTATACAATCGTAGTATGCTACAAGTTGAGAATTGGGTTGGACGGAAGCGTGCCTGGATATCCTAATTGGTTAAGGCGACCGCTGCTGAAGCGGGAAATGCGGTTTCGAATCCCGGTCCAGCAAACATTTTCGACTTTGTCATTGAACATATTTCAGTTCCCTGAAGCGGTCGAAATGTTTGAGTATTTCTAATTCTCATTTACAGTTAATAAAATGAAATATCACTAATAACATTGAATCTAACGTAACGCCAGGTCGGGATGGCTGACTTGTATGGAAAACCACACCCGCTGAAGGTTCAAAATATTCAAATGTTTGTATAGCTTATGGGACTTAACTACGGGGTCATCAGTCCGTAAATGTACAAACTACTTATGAACTTGCTAATACTAAGGACGGCACAAATATCCATGCCCGAGGGGGGATTCGAACCCCGACCGTAGTGGCCGTGCAGACCGTGACTGGCGCGCCGCAGTCCCCTCGGCCACCGCGGCCGGTCTGGAGGTTCGAGTCCTCCCGTGGACAAGAAAGTGTGTGATGTCCTTAGCAAAAATTAAATTATTATTAGCCCAGAACCAAAGTCCTTAGCACTTTGGTCTCCCAGGATAAAGGAATTTTCTTATGCAACATTAGAATTTTTATGATAGGAAATTAATATTTTCTATTCATTTCAAAATACGACCCATACCGTGAGATAAACATCTTAACACCTTTGACCTTTTAGTGACTTAGACAAAAACAAGTGTTCATTGAACAATAACTTTATTACCAACAGTAATATTCCAGTAATACAACTGCTCCACTACACTTACAACAAGATCTGTAGGAAATACAGTTTCCGATGAGATTTTGCATGTTAGTGTGTTCGCAGGTTTAACAATTTGTAAATCTAATTGATATAAAATATTATCAGTTACATTACAAAGAATGTTATTTTAAAGTTAAAGGTGAAGCATTGAATTAAAATTTGTGATGCGGCCGTGAATCGAACCCGAACCTCCATGGCGCATCACAAATTTTAATTCAGTCCTTCACCTATAAAATTAATGTCTAAGACATTTTCGAATCGCAAAACAATCTCAGGGTTTGAAATTTTTTATTATAAAGTTATTTTACTTGTGATATAACGGTTGCAGCTTATCAAAAATTTAATTACTAAACAGGGTGAATCACCTAACAGACCGAAAGTGAGGAGAGGGACTAGTGTAATTGGTTAATGCAAACCATAAAAATGTACGGAAGTATGTTTTTTTTAACACAAACCTACGATTTTGTAAATGGAACCCCGTTAGTTTTGTTAGCACATCTGAACATGTAAACAAATACGTAATCAGTGCCGTTTGTTGCATTGTAAAATGTTAATTACATTTTGTAGCCTAAAGTTGACGCTTGAAACGTCCGACGTTCAGTTGCGTGTTGTAACAAACACGGGCCACGGGCGGCGAGCAGCATCTGCAGGGGCATGTTTACGATGACGACCGTGTTTACGAGTGTGGCTGTAGTGCACTGCTGTGGTTTGGTCTAGCTGTCACACTGGCCACATGTAGCGCTTGCTGCTATTGTTATTCTGCATTCGTCTTTGCACACAGACTAGCTGTAGTACACTGTGTTAACAGACGTTTGTGATAGTGTAGTGTTGTAGGAATTGTGACCATGGTGTATTCGAACTCTGAAAAGGCGGAGATGATACTCATCTATGGCGGGTGTCGACAAAATGCAGCTGAAGCCTGCAGGTTGAATGCAGAACGGTACCCGGACAGAGAGCATCCAACGTGCGGGTGCAGTTGGTGTGTTAGCTTCTGTTGCCGTGAACCCACACAGGAGTACACGGACATTGCGAGAGCCGGTGGAATGATTCAAAGTATTGTAAAGCGCATACTGCATCGTCACCGCTTTCACCTGTTTCATGTGTCGCTACATCAGCAATTACATGGTGATGAGTGCAATTCTGTCACTGGGCATTAACAGAGAATGCGTTGCAGTTCTACCTGTTTACCGATGAAGCGGGTTTCACAAACCAAGGGGCAGTGAATCTAAGGTATATGCATTACTGGTCCGTGGACAATCCTCGCTGGCTCCGACAGGTAGTGCGACAGCGACTGAGGACTGTAAATGTATGGTGCGGAATCATTGGCGACCACCTCATTGGTCCTCATTTCATTGCAGGGGCCCAAACAGCTGCAACATACATCGCGTTTCTACAGAATGATCTGCCAACGTTGCTCGAAAATGTCCCACTGGGAACGCGTCGACGTATGTGGTACAGCATGATGGTGTACCTGCACATTCCGCAATTAACACTAGGCTGACCCTTAACAGGATGTTCGACGGGCGTGTCATATGATGTGGAAGACGCATAAATTGGCCAGCCCGTTCTCTTGATCTTACAACTGTACACTTCTTTCTGTGGCGTACGTTAAATGAGAATATGTACCGTGATGTGCCTACAATCCCAGAGGATATGAAACAACGTATTGTGGCAGCCTGTGGCAACATTACACCAGATGTACTGCGGCGCGTACGACATTCATTATGCCATAGATTGCAATTGTGCGCAGCAAATAATGGCCACCACTTTGAACATCTATTGGCCTGACATGTCGGGACACACTATATTCCACTCCGTAATAGAAAACCATGTGTGTACTTGTACCTCACCCCTCATGGTAATGTACATGTGCGTCAGTGAAAAAGACCAATAAATGTGTTAGCATGTGGACGTAATGTGCTTGCTGTTCTAGTCTCTTCTGTACCTAAGGGACATCACCGTTCCCTTTGGATCCCTACTTAATTCGGTGCTCTCCGATACACACGATCGAACAGCGGAGGAGTGGTACTGAAGCGTCAAATTTAGGTTACAATATCTCCGGATGTAATTAACATTTTACAATGTAACAAACTGCACTGATTAGGTATTTGTTTATATGTTCAGATGTGCTAACAAAACTAACGGGGTTCCATTTAAAAAAAAACGTAGGTTGGTCTTAAACTTCCGTGCATTTTTTTATGATTTGTATTAACCAATTACACTAGCCCCTCTCCTCACGTTCGGGCTGTGGAATCGGTTCGTCAGTATTTGATGTGGTATACGAAATGTATCCAGCGAATCTTCAAATTCGAGTAATCGGAAATGCATTTTACAATTAATTTAGGTATATCGAAGCGATAAATAATATTGTAATTACAATTTTTTAAATAAAAATACTTAATATTTTAATGTTGAGCCTTGTTATTGTGTTGCCAAGATCGCTTTTTTTATCTACCACAATTACCGATTTCGACTGATCTTGCAGTAATCATTAGATTACAAAGGAGACAGCGTTACGGAAATGATACAGGATCTGTAATGGGAATCATTACAAAAAAGACGCTTATAGCTGCGTCATGGGCTACTTACAAAACTCCAATCTCCAACATTCTCCTCCGTATGCGAAAATATAGCGTTAACTCCCACTTACATATTATATATTTTTGACTACATGACAGTGTTCAATGAATGAATTCAGATTTCTCGTATTTTATTCTGATGATCATTTCTACCTATGTAAGTGGGTGAAATAAATTGCAATTTGCGATCAGTTATGGCCTTACTTTGGTATTCCATCTAAACCTAGTACAGTGAAGCCGTAACTGATCGCAATTTGCATTTCACCCACTTACGTAGGTAAAAATGATCATCAGAATAAAATACGAGAAATCAGACCTCGAAAGGAGAGATTCAGGTGTTCTTTCTTCCCGCGCGCTATTCGAGAATGGGATGGGAGATAAAATAGTATTATGGTGGTTGAATGAACCCTCTGCCAGGCCCTTAAATGTGATTTGCAAAGTATACCATGTACATGATGTACGCTTCGTCTGTCAGTCTGCAGTAAACTGCGCCCAGCGACCAATAGGCAACAAGGAACTGATACGGCTGCCCCTCCCAAACAAATGAATGGACTCGTCCAGCGCGCAAGTAGTCAAAGCAGTGGGCACGACTTCTGCGAGCTCTGTGTGGCCATAGGCAGACTCCGAAGCTGCCTACACCACCACGATGGTCGACAAGGGTCTGCAGACAGCGCAGAGAGAGACTATTACCATAGAGATCGTCAGACTTGTCCTCCACGCGGTATTATGGTTGAGACTGATACTCCCTACCGCGATCCTCTGAGAAACAATTATGGTACACTCGTGGTTCTGCCGGCACCACCTTTTGGCCATATTTGAGTATGACATCGCTGTAGCGACAATCTCGAACTGTTCCCTTCAGACTCACGGTATTGATCCTGCACCGGTATTGTGGTTTAGGATTTACAATCCCGTATTCCCTTAGTACGCATTACCAGAACAGCCAGCGATTCCTTGTGTCCGTCATTTCTCTCACATATTTCAAATTGAAGGGTTAGAGATGAATGTCTGAAGATATTTCTTGCAAGGAGAGAATAATGTGGAAGAAAAAATGTACAACTAAGAATATTAGAAATTTAGTATGTGATGTTACATAAGAAGGCTGAAATTCGGTTAGATATTTTGAAGAACTAATGAAATGGTACTGAATATTATTCGAGTTGAACTATATTTATTTTATTCAGGAATGGATCAATTGATTGTACTACCTCGGGGATCAGTTAAGAGTTTAGTTGTAATTGGCAGAGGATGTTAGGAGCGGAGCTCTGAAATTTTAGTGTAAATATGTAGTTTGAAGTTTCACGTGGATGTAGGGTACAATAGTGAGTATGAAAAAAATGAGAAGTATACATTGCAGACTATGAGAGAAAATTGGCATAAGCCGCCGTGGAGTAGCCGAGCGGTCTAACGAGCCTCGCTGCTGAGCGAGCGGTTGTTCGCCGTCGGATGTTCGAGGCCTCCCTGGGGCATGGGTGTGTGTGTTGTCTTTAGGTTGGTTTACCTTAGTTTAAGTAGTTTGTAAGGTATGGACTGATTACCACATAGTTTGGTCCGATATATTTACAAACATCTGAACATTTTTTTTGAAATTTGGCATGAAGTAAGTCTTTGAACTAATTACCATAACAACAATGATATTAACAATACTTTATGAGATCGTGACATCAATCAGTGCCATTATGTGCAGTTAGCCACAGGTTACCAAATAAGAGCATTAGGCATATATTCGTAGTTCTACATCTACATAAATACTGTGCCGACGAGGGTTGGAATCCCCCCTAGGGGATGTTTAAGCCGCCTTTAGTATAAGGTAGTTTATAAGTAGTTTGTAAGTTTAGGGACTGATGACCTCGCAGTTAAGTCCCATAATGTGTACAAACATTTGATTGAAATACTGTGCCAGTCCCATTGAAGTGCATGGCATAGGGTTCATGGCACTACTTTTATGATATTTCCCTAGAGTTGCATTCTGAAATACCTCGCAAGAAGAAGTAACTTCTAAAACTTTCCGTTTTCGATCTGATTTCTCTTACTTTATTAAGAGGATCATGTCTCCCTATGTATGTGGGTGCTAACAAGATAAGTTCGCATTCGGAAGAGGAAGTTAGTGAAAGAAATTTGGCAAATCTGGCTGCAACGAATAATGCCTCGTGCATCATTTCTGTGATGCTCTCTCCTCTATATCGTGACAATACAAAACAAACTGCCGTATTCTGAACTTTTCTAAATATTCTGTCAGTCACACATGCTGTGGATCCCACGAAGCACAGCAATATTCCACAACAGGACGCACAAATGTTGAGTAGCCATGAGTAGTAGTTGAATTATGGATCTCTTTATACTTCAGCTGTGCAATTTATTCTTAAAGTATGAAGTTTTGTACAGAACCGGGACTCGATGCGGATTTCCTGCTCTTCCTGAGCGCTCGCCGCAACCATTACGCTACCCGTGCACGCCTTCCCATATTTCCATGCATCAGAATTTTCATGGCGAAGACTTTCAACGTCGTGTTCAGTTTTGCCACTGGGCTGGATATAAATTACGGGACGATAACCGATTTTTTTCGCGAGTTATGTTTAGTTACAAAGCGTCATTCACAAACGGAGGTAACGTAAACGGCTTAAAATTTCTGTGACAAGTGGAACATCAGCGACCTTGGCGGGTTAATGAATGGTGCGGCATTATGGGAGGGATGACAATTGGCCCTTATTTTATCGATGTCAGTCTAAATGGTGCATCACTGCATGACAGAATGGCGATGCACTTTCAACATGATGGATGCGCGGCACATGGCAGTTGAAGCGATCTTAAATGGAATATTTAATGACCGGACGCAGTGGCCGAGCGGTCTGCGGCGCGTCAGTCACAGTCTGCACGGCCGCTACGGTCGACCTTTCGAATCCCCCCTCGGGCATGGATGTTTGTGTCGTCTTTAGTATAAGGCGGTTGGTAAGCTTATGGACTGATCACGCCTCAGTTAAGTACCTTAAGCTTAACGAACATGTGAACATTTTAGAACCATACCATGGCCCGGACTTTCAGCGGATTTTACATTCCCGGACTTATTTCTGTGGGAAAAATTGAAGGATATTTGCTATCGTGATTCACCCACAACGACTGAAAACATGCGTCAGCGCATTGTCAGTGGATGTGAGAACATTACTGAATGCGAACTACTCGCTGTTGAGAGATATTTCGTTACGCGTATTGCCAAATGCATTGAAGTTGAAGGACTTCATTTTGAGCATTTATTGAAGTCATGAGGTAATTACAGGTAATCACGCAGTAACAGCTTGCGCTCTCATAATGTATAATAATTTCACAAAAGTGCATGTATCACATTGGAACAACCGAAGTAAAGTTCAAACGTACCTAAGTTCTGTGTTTTAATTTAAAAAAAAAATTTCTTTTACCCACTGTTCGTCTAAAATTGTGAGCAATTTGTTTGTCAATATTTCAGCGCCATCTATCACAAAGCAAAAAAAGTGTTTAAAAAAACGTATTATTGACGTACTAGTGAAATATGTAATAAAAATGGAAGTTCTTATTTTAAAAATGCAGTTCATACCCATCTAGCGTGCTAATCTCACCGCCATCTGAATTGCACATTCAAGCTAGAAAAGTTTTGTTCTTTGTAGTTTTTACGTTTGATGCTTGTTGGCCCGGTCACTATCAATGGACTACCCTATAGAAAATGCATATAGTTGGCGTTGTCAAGTAACCATAATTTTGGAAATATCATTGATAACTAACATTTGATTACTTGCCGAATAATCGGAGTTATGCCCATGAACAGATATTAGCCCTGAACTGAACCCGAAATATGTTTATGGCTGCTAAGAATGATTCCAGTAACAAGAGAGAATGGTTTAATCGAATAATGCATGCATTGCTAGAATATTTAAAAACGGTTCAATCGGCAGTATGGATATTACGTGATGTACTCAAACTACAAATATAACACGAAAAAGTGATGCAAACAACAGAAGGTCGGAGGGGAAGTCTTGCAGCATAGCAACAAAACGAGGAATTGAGTTGGGCGGATAAGGACGGATTGAGTAGTCTTACACTCCGGAAGGCGTCGGCATGAGAATGAATTCAGCAACGAACACGAGGATGATATAGAAATACTTAAATTATTAACAGTTTCTGGAAGAATAATGTAGGAGAGACTATATGATAACGGTTTGTAACAGCCATTGCGCAATCAACTTCGAGCACCGCGGTCGTAGTTTTAAGATCTTTTACGTTTCGTTTGCCAGGGCAGCTTCTGTGAGCTGTGTTTAGCGGTGCGCACGGTTTGAGAAAAGCTATGTCGTATTGCGTCGCATATCTCTCGGCGAGCAAGCTGGATGTATTTCGGTTGTTCGGTTTGGTACCTTGGAGATTGGATTGAAGAGGTGATCAGCGAGAAGCATGACAGAGGCTTAACTATCCTGATTCTCATGAGTTGGCTATCCTTCTTCCTGCCGCCTTGCCACAAGGTTTTCTACAGCGTGTACTTTGTGGCCACGGTTTGAAAACGTCAGTATTCTATCGGTTACCCAGCGAATTCCTTGCTTTCCTTTTCAAGTGCTTCCGCTGTCATGTAGATAATTTTCTTCCTGAATAATATAATAATTACTGCAGTTTAGATCGCAGTGTTGCTCCTGAAGGAACACTCCAGGTACTCATATGGATGTGATCTGAGGATGAACTTAATTGAACCGGTTATCATAATAAAATAAATATCATATTGTTAACTAGACCTGTAGTTTTGTTAAGTACATTATGTTAAGCTCTTTCTCTACTAATTATTCTTGCTTTTATAATTTGATTTCAGTCAATTAAAAATGATGATTTTCGCCATTGGCGATTTGTTCCTTGGTATCTTTTACTTGGTTCTTCTTCAGTCGTCCTCGTTGTAACAGTTTGTTCTCCGCTCCGGAAAGTGGTTTGTTTTCGGCTGCAGGTCCACAATGCAGTGTCTGTCTGTGTTTAGTCGACTCTGAAATTTGCGTTTGGAGTGGCTTACCTTTGGTGTGAAATGGCATGGCTGTGTTTACCGCTTTTCTTTCGGTCGCCAATCAAAGTAACCGAAGAAATGTAATTAATCGTTGTTCATTCAGATTTATTGTTCTCTATTGACTATTTAAAGCTTGAGCGATAATTATGCTTTGCCATAAAGTATTTCTTTTGTGTGCTCTTGTTAATTATATTTTCTGGTTATCGGCACCACTATAATGTAAACGGCAGCTGCAGTATTATTATATGGACCCGCCAGCTGGCCAATCCTGTTGCGTTTTATTTAGTATACTGTTCAATTTGCTGTGAGTTCACTTGTTCTAAAAACTTCTTGTTGAAAGACCTTTCAAATTTTATGCATTTATGAGGAGTTGTACAAGGTGGAGAGGGAATGACAATTATAGGCTATTGTTCCTTCACATAATAGTTGTTAGAACTTATTATACAGTTAGTTAAATTCTATTATTAACTTTCAAAAAATGGTTTAAGAATTTTGACAGTTTTAATCTCTGGAAATGAAACTGTGAGGTGTCCTGTTTTAGCTGTCTATTGTCAGGTTTGTTTTGTTGTAGTACTTGTAGCTCTTAATATGATTTTCGTTTGTTAATACATATTTAAGTTGAACATAGTACTGCCTGTTGGTGCAGTCCTTTCTTTTTCAAGGAACCGTGCGCAACTAGTTTCTGCACTGCAGTATCAAAAGTAAGAAATTAATAATAGTTAGTGAGAACTCGAAGAGAGGATATTGTAGCAGTACCGTTTTGTTGTATCATATATCTACGTAATCTATACTAATAATAAATCTGTGAATGTAGGCCTGTAGCGGTTTCCTTCAATATTCAAAACTACTGGAAGAATCTTCATGCGGTTTTCACAGGAAACAGGACAAAAGTTTGGGTCAACATAAAGGCATAATTTTATCAAAATCGGATCACGAAAATGAAAAAGAAAATCGTAATTTTAAGTGTTTTCAGTAACCGACGTGTCCGTTTTTCTTTCCAATTATTAAAAACCTCTTATCTCCAAAACTACTTCACGAATTTCCATAGGGTTTTCACAGATACCTTGAGCGTAACTGGACAATGTATAGACTTCGTTTCATAAAAGTGGGATCACGGAAAAGAAGAATATCGAAATTTCTTTTATCTACGACCGTTATGTCAGTGTGTCTCTTTGAACACGTATATCTCCAAAACTACTTGACGAATTTTCATGGGTTTTTCATACGTAACGTCGTGCGGTTACATAAAGGCTTCAATAATTAAAATCAGATCAGAAGAAATAAAGACATCATAATTTAATCATTTGCTTAAAAGCTATTATGAATATATATTAGTTTAGGGTAATCTCCAAAAGTAATACACGAACATTCATGGGTTTCCACAAGTAAATTGCGAATAGTTTGTAGAGTAACATAGGCTTAGTTCCATCAAAATCGGTACAAAGGAAGGAAAGATATCGTAATTTGAAGCTGTTGTGTATACTATGCTCCTCCGTTATACAGTGGTAGCGTGCCAGACTACAAATGTAAAGCTTGCGGGTTCGATCCCCGCCAGGTCCTAGGCAGTATTGCTTATGTGAAAAATACCGAGTAGCACCATGGTTCGGAAACCACGTTAAACTGTAGGTCCCCCTATAACGGGCTGGGTAAGTCAGTTCTAAGGTCGGAGGAAGGCAACGGGATACCACCTGCACACAGGACCATGCCTAGTAAAGCACTGTGGTGTTCAAACCAATCTTCGAATTGTGGACTGCTTTACCTTTATGCTTATAAGTATGGTATAGTACAGCAATTCTCCAAGAGTACTACACGAACTTTCATGGGAGGGGCTTCATAGGTCAAGTAAGAGTACCTTGGCGCAAGATATAAGCTTAATTTCATCAAAATCGGATCAGGGGAAGAAATGATGTTGTAATCTGTAGTTTCTGATGTATTCTATACTTAAATTGCAGCGCAGTGTAGCAAAGATCCGATAGAGGCGCAGTTACTGACATAGTATACCAAATAACTAATAGATTGCCGATACTGCGTTGTTTATTCTCATAACTAAAGTGAAATACACTGAAACAAAGGTTATGATTTTCCTTACGGCAGCGGTGTAGTGTATTGATGTCGGTAACGGCCGTTGAATCCTTTTTGAAAAATCAGTCATGTACAATGAGGGGAATAATTCTTAGTGTTGATAATGAAATATATAATTAATGTTGTTCCGATCAGTTAATTAATAATCCCCCTGAAGCGAATATTTCGTTACCAACGTTAACATACTAAACTGCTGCCACTGCAAGTAAAATTTAACCCAGGTATGCCACAAAAAATTAATTTTTATACTAGCTGTGACCCACATGCCGTGCAATGCCATGGAAAGAAAAGAAAGTGTTTCTTTCCGTGGGTCTCATTTAAATTTGAAACATAGTGACATTTCTTCGCGTCTATCGATACTCTAATTTACATAAGAATTCTTTGCAAGGAAAATGGAATTTATGTATTTCCCTTTCTGATGTCGGTGTATCCTCATTACATTTTGAGTGCGTTCTGTTTAGGAATGCCTCGAAAACGCCATTGTACAGGAAAGGGCAAAGTGAGGCGACGTTAGTTACGTAGTACACCAATTAACTAATTATGGCATTTCTGCGTTTTTTTCATTCTCATAACTGTGGTGGAATACATTACAAGAAGGGGTAAAATTTTACTTACGATGACAGCGTTGTGCACTGATGTTAGGAACGGTCATTGATTTTTTTTTCAAAAATCATTCACGTAGAATAATGGGAATACTTCTTTATGTTCATGATGAAATAAATAATTTATGCTGGTCAGGTCAGCAAAATTAATCATCCTCCTAAAGCGAATAGTACGTTGCCAACGATAACAAACTAGACCGCTGCCACTGCATGTGAGCTTTAGCCCAGGTAGGCCATACAAAAACAATAATAATAATTAATAAATAAATTCTTCCTAGCTGTGACCCATTTGCTTTGCAATGTCATGGAAAGAAAAGAAGTGCATCTTTCGACTGGTATAACCACTAATTATACATAGAGTAGAAATAACTATGGAGTAATCATTGGCTTCTGTACATCTTCTCAACATTAAGCAGGAATTACAAAGTGATACTGAGACAAATCCACTCTTTCCAAACATTTATTTGCTCTTGGGATTGGTTTGTATAGCATTGGCTGCAATAAAGCCCCACCTCCTTTTCGCAGAGCAATCACGTAACATGATGTAACATCTAAATAAATGTGTCACAGAAGCAACATGAAAGTTGAGGAAGCGACGATAAAAGGGACGTTTACACATGGTCATCCGTCTTGACCGAACAAAGCAAGACCAAGCTGAAGTCATCGATTAGTAGATTTTTCCCAATATCAGGCGATATTGCCACATTAATGTTGAGGACAGAAAATCTATTCTGCGCATCTGAATGCTCACTCCGGAGATATTTCTGCTCTCTGCCTGCCACCAGAGATAATATACACACACGAGCGACAAACTCATCAGAAACCTCCCTGCTTTCATAATTGTTCGGTACAATATTGTGATTAAAATTTGTAATTCCTTACTTTTGGAGCGGGCTACATTAAGATAGAGAAAGGCGTCTTCTTTTGCAAAGGCATTTGTACTTAGAGTTATAATCCGACTTCTCAATATATAGTTCTATTACACAATATCGATAACAACTTCGTGTTTTATGAAGTAATCACTGCAGGAAGTGAGGACATGTGTTAGCTGAAAGATTGGCCGATGCTGCTAACACAATCAAGACAATTCACTAGAAATACTACTAGCCTATATTTAATGGAATGTTCTACACAGACGACCACCTGACGCCATTCCTTCGCCACCATGATGTCTTATTTAAACAGACATGAACTGCTCGTTGATTGAATTACCAGACTTTCAATATTCGTCGACTTTTCGATAATATGGAGCACTGCATAGAAACTACATTGTCTCAACTGCAACACTGCAACATTCTAATACTTCAGCGTACACTTTCTGTGAGAGAGAGTTTAGTACTACACCATAGAACCAATACATGACGCTGTTATAATTGTTACTATTTCTCATCACAACGATAGAAGTGTTTTCAGTAGTTTATGCCAGACAGACAATTACACATCTCAGTCTTAACTTTATGAACACAAACTAACAATTAATTTAGATCATTCCGGAGTACGGACATAAATTAATTTCACTTTTTGTATGAAAGAATTTAAGAACATTCATCATTTTCGACATTGACTTCTACTTAAATTTGACATCTTGGCTTGGAGAACTGAGTTTAATGACAGAGCGATCCAACAAGGATTCTGTTTTTGCTGACCTAAGTCTGGAACCCTAAAAAAAACCATATATACAATGCTCCCTCTTAAACAACCGTTGCGAATCACGGGCATATAAGCTAGTAACTAAAATAAGGTTACTAACGCATGCTCAGATGACCATCATAGTAACAAAGAAAAGAGACTAAAATTTTTCAAAAATTAAGAGTTTTAAATTATCGTGAAAACAGAAAGCACATGATTTCAGTGAAGTTTTTATAGGTTCTCCATGACACCTTATGAAACGAAAGCAGTATCTGTATCGGAAACATACAAGGCAGAATTAACATTTAGATTTGGTTAACATTTTTGTTCAAATACCTTTACGACGTATCTTGACCTCTACACTTGAACTGGAGCACACACAATCGGTATCGACTGATTATGACGTAAATATTTAACAGATATAGGATTGTCAGGATAAGCAGACAGTTACTTTAAACAGGGATTAGCCAGTGCTTTTAAGTTAGTTATTTTATGTTTATGAGACATTACGTCGGTGTTGGAGGAACAAAGATATGTTAAAAACTTAAATACGTAGTATTTTTGTTCAACAATGTTAATTGCTTGTTATTGGCAGATTTTGGCTTCTTAGGCCATCGACAGATATCTTCACACTAAACAGATAGTCCACACGTAACATTGAGGTTACATATACAAAGATGGTTTTTCAAAGATATGTGAACTGCAAATTAATTATGTCTATGAATCGATACTACATAACAAACTTACTCGTACAAAACAAATGGATTTTAAATGAACATATCTTGGGCTACAATGGTATTAAAATATTAAAACTGTGTAATTGTATAAGAAAGTATTGTCGGTAGGTGATGGTAGAAACAATATGTGGGTTTGTTATGAATAAATATCAATACCACAGGACGTGCATAGCAATAATAATAATAAAGAGAAAAACACAAATGGGGTCCGAATGGGTACATCTTACATCACTAAGGTAACAAATATTACAAAAGTCCAGGCGAGCGATGGATGATTGTACAAGCAAACTGTAAATTATGGCAAGGAGGAGAAAGTTATATAGAGTATTGGTATGAAACACACATGAGAAAATTATTTACACACAGTGAGAAATAGGCCTATTAATAAGTTGACATTATTGTAGTAAAGGTGAATGATGGAATTGTCTCTGGTCATTCAGCACCAGGTCAGGATTCATGGACTGGTGTTTGTTAATGGCCAGAATTTCCAACAATGTGAGTTTCCTACCCTTTATCCTTTATGGAGAACATCACATTTAGTGTCATAGGAATGACATTCATTCAGAGTATGGTCAGCGAAGTCAGAATCTTTGTTTCTTGTTTCTACCTGCTGACAATACTTTCTTATACAATTACACAGTTTTAACATTTTAATACCATTGTAGCCCAAGATATGTTCATTTAAAATTCATTTGTGTAGTACGAGTACGTTTTTTATGTAGTATCGATTAATAGACATAATTAATTTGCAGTTCACATGTGTTTGAAAAATCATCTTTGTATATGTAACCTCAATGTTACGTGTGGATTATCTGTTTAGTATGAAGTTATCTGAAGATGGGCTAAGAAGCCGAAGGCTGCTAATAATAAGAAAATAGATAACATTGTGGAACAAAGAATACAACGTATTTAAGTTTTTAATTAGTTATTTTACATCAAGATAATGAAGATTATAACGATTTAAAATCACTTAACAATAAACTGTCTTTTTCTCATTTCCAACGGATACATTTGATAGTAAAGATTTCTAGCAGCAATGAGAATTTAAAGATGTCATCGTTGCAAGTGAAGTAAATCGCTGGTTCATATCTTTAGCTCGTTTACGGAGTGGTACTGCCAGATGACGTTAACAGGCTTTCTGAGATATCCTCATCCAAGAAACCTCTACGTTATATGGCGGAGGATAATTATATATCGCCCACATAATTTTCAGTCACTGATTTTCTTAGTGACCTAACTGTCAAAGAGACCATAATAATCACTTTGACAGTCAGAGATGACAATAACGTTCCTCCCATAGTGGCACCTTCAAATGTTGCAGGTGTTTTAGATAAAGCGTTAGCTACTCTGCACGCACCCAGTTCACTGTAACACCCGTGTCCGGCGTTTCACGGTGCAAATTATCATCGTGGACGTGTTATTAGCGGCCGCGGCAGCAAATTACTGGAACCGCATTTCGCAGACTGGAGCGAACATTTATTACGCCAATAAAACGCTTGTCGCTGGCGCACTCAATTATGCTGGCAACTGTTCACCGGGGACCTGCCGAAGCGACCGGACCGCCGCCCCCGGGGGGCAGTTGCAGCGGTCGCCAAAGCCACCTGCCGCGTTTTATTGTGACCGGCGCACTTTCCGTCGAGTGCTACCAGAAGGTTTTAAAAATATCTGGTATCTATAAATCTGGATTCATGCCGAATGTTTCCACAATATATCTAACATATTGAGGTAGAAACTTCAACTAAATACTATAAGGGACATGTAAAGATATGGCGGCGGAGCGACCGAGCGAATTGAGTCGCTACGCTGGGATGCACGAGGCCGCTCCCCGTGGGGGGTTCGAATCCTCCACTGGACATGGATGTTGCGCCGTCTTTAGTATAAGGTAGTCTATAAGTAGACTGGCAACGACTAGAGAGGATACATCTGTTTCCGGAGGGGGATCTGTATGTGGACTAGTACGCTCAGGACCTGGTATCAGCCATCTCACAAGCCATAGAACTCACCGTACCACTAAGGAGGAGGGCCACAGCGGCCTCCCCGTCGCCGTGGTCGGCCGAACTACAACGACTGCAACAGTCGGTCAGGCAGGCGATACGGTATTACCAACGGAGTGTGGTCTGGCAGAGAAGACAGTATTGGTCGCAGAGGTACAGAAACTTGAAGGACCAGTTCTTCAGGGAACTGAAAGCCACGAGACTGTACAGCTGGGAGCAATACGTCATGAGTCAACTAGAAACTGACCCCTGGGGCATGCCGTACAAGCTGGTGAGAGACAATGTGCGTGCACCAATGGTTCTCTCGACTCTCAGTATGGACGGCCGGACCACGGACTCTTCGCAGGAAACTGCCGAGGTCTTGCTCCGGGCCCTACTCCCTGATGACGATGCAGCCAGCGACACGAACATCCAACAGGAGATACGGGCAAATAGTATAGCCCCCTGTACCAATGAGGTGATGGTCTACCCCTTCTCCCAGGAAGAGGTGGCCCACCACATTCGCAATCTCAAAAGGAGAAAAGCCCCAGGACCAGGTCAGATCACCTCTGAGGTAGTGCAGTTTCTCGCCCCCCCCCCCCCCCCCAGTTGGTGCCTCAAGTAACTTGGCTATACAATGAATGTTTAAGGCAGGGGAAATTCCCCTCGCCTTGGAAAAAGGCCAATATAGTAATTCTAAGCAAGGGACCTGATAAGGACCCGGCTTTGGCCAAGTCATACAGGCCCATCTGCTTGTTAGACATTCTTGGCAAGTTACTTGAAGAACTACTTGGTGATAGATTTGAAGCACATCGTGTCTTGTGCGGGGTGGAGCGACAGACAATTCGGCTTCCGAGCGGGGAGATCGGCGTCTGACGCAATCGCCCTGGCGGCCGAGGTCTGTGGTCTAACTCCGCACAAGTATGTGGTCGGCATCATGGTTGACATCAGTGGTGCCTTTGACAACCTCTGGTGGCCTTCGCTCTTCTCTCGACTTCAAGAAATGGAGTGCCCAGGGCCGCTTTATGGTTGTCTGAGGGACTACTATTTAGGTCGGGAGGTCAGATTACTATCCCCTAGTGGGGAAGTAATCAAGGGAGTGACCAAGGGGTGTCCACAGGGCTCCGTCCTGGGGCCACTGTTTTGGGACGTGAACATGGAGCCACTGTTATACGACTTGAAAAACAGTCAAGATGCACTAGAGGTGATAGCCTACGCTGATGACCTCCTCCTTATGGTCAACGGCGAGAGCCGCGAGGAACTGGAACGCAAAATTGCTAATACCATTAACATACTGAGCTCATGGTATCAAAGGACAAAATTGACCATAGCGCCAAGCAAATCAACCTATCTTCTTTTGAAAGGCAGTTTAGTCAGTCTAGTTAGAAACCCAACTGTTCGAATAGACGGAGTACCAGTTATAAGAAGACCCAAAGCCAGGTACCTGGTCGTAATACTGGACGAGCGCTGGAATTTCGCGGCCCATGTGGATGCAGTTGCAGACTGGTTGGGATTGGGCAGAGAATGTTCCACCTCCCACCCAATCTCATTAAACTTTAACACAACAGTATTCCGACATCAATCATGGGCTATGGATCCGGCAGCCTAGCCCACTCACTAGGGTGGCGCCTACAATGGCGGTGAGAAGAGTTCAAAGAAGTATCCTCCTTCATTCAATTGGGGCATACAGGACGTCGCTCCGTCTCTGCTTGGCCATATAAGGTAATGTTGAAGTTGCGAGTCGGCTGCGTCCGCTTTTGGCTGCTGGTTGTGACGTCACTGGAGCTCGTTTCTTCGTCCCGTGTCCGCCACGTCTGCTTCAACCTCGCTATGGCCGGGTCTCAAGAATTGCTGAGCCACAAGCAGACGTCCTTATTAATGGTTGATATGGTTACCTTTTTACCTTTTAATTAAAGGTTGAGGGAGTGGTAAGGTTCTGTTACAATTGGCACACATATTGACAACAGTTTATTTAAGGAGCCCAATCACTGCTGACAACTAAGATATGACACTTATTTTAACCAAATCAAACCAATTTCTTTGACAATCATTAATGACCTTGCCTGAAGGGCTGTTTAGACATGACCCACCACTCGTT
This sequence comes from Locusta migratoria, assembly GCA_026315105.1. NCBI lineage: Eukaryota > Metazoa > Arthropoda > Insecta > Orthoptera > Acrididae > Locusta > Locusta migratoria. The sequence continues at coordinate 709,603,184 of CM048745.1, read as the reverse complement.
AAGGATAAAAGCATTTTCCTACATTGAAAGAGCCCACTGTTCTACGCCACAGGCTTTCGATGCGGTAGTTACAGATACTGGCCTGCGTTAAATTCCTCACAACTTGCTTTCTGTATGCCGTAATCATAGTTAATTATCAACAAAATATTTATTGGCCAATGCGGGGGTAAAACCTGAAACACAATCTATTAGTGATAGTACACAACAGAGCAATATTAATTACATTTGGCAAAACAATCAATAACACAATTGACAATATCATTTAGGTACTAGGCGTGTAACGGCCAATAGCAGGGAATGAGGCAATCACCAAAACAGTGCTCTTAGTTCGTAATCGAAACCAACAACAAGCGCATCCACGTGCACCAGTGCACAATATGCAAGACTCACTAAAAACACGTGACGTAAGACCTGACGGCTCCCTTAGCCGCGAACTAACAGTTCAGATACATTTAAATTAATTAAAGCACTAAAATACAATTCAAACAAAAGGGCTCAATAACCACAAACAATTTAAACTTCGAACAAAATCTTAAGTATATACTACCTTGCGCAAGGTCACTTCCCTACTACGTAATACAATTTACACGTCTAACACAACAACGTGCAACGGTTACTTGTAAGCGCCTGATAAATCACAGTTACCATCAAGCACATACCACAATCAAAATCATCCAATCAACAATGTCAAAAACTTTTTTCAAATCTACAAAAGCTAGAGATGTAGGTTTGCAATTCCTCAACCTAAGGTAAATGAAATGCAGTACCTTACGTGTTCCTACATTTCTCGTAAATCGAAACTAATCTTCCTATAGGTCGGCTTCTACCGGCTTTTCTTCAGTAAATAAATTGTGTTAGAATTGTTCAACCACGTTTTATTCAGCAGATAATTAATTTTCTCACCTGTCTGGGCGAGCTTTCTTTGGAATTGCGATTGTTACATTTTTCTTGAAGTTTGGGGGTATTTCGCCCGTCTCATATATGCCGGATACAAGGTGAAATGATTTTGTCATGGTTCGCTCTCCCAGAGATTTCAGTAGTTCTGAGGGAATATCGTCTACTCCAGGGACCTCCTTTCCACTTAGCTGCTTCTATTTCCTGTTCTCTTCGTATAATACTAAATTCATTTTCTTTTTAGAACACCTCTATATATATTCTTTCCACCTTTCAGCCTTTCCTAATTCGTTCACAATTGGTTTTCCATCTGAGTAGCTGCTTCCCTTTTCGAAAAATACCTCTTATTTTCCTATAGATATATTTGCTCTCTAGCCACTCTTGCTAAGCCATTAGCACTTCCTTTCAATCTTATTTTTTAGTTGTCTTTAGTGCATTTTCCGAGCATCATTACTGTATTTTTATGTTTTCTCCTTTCATCCGTTAAAGTACTGACTGTGATATCTAAGGATTTTTTCTAGGCCTTATCTTTCTACCTATTTAGTCTTCTGCTGCCAACTCTATTTCATTTTCTACCGTGTTATTTCCCCAGGTTGCGGTCAGTTGTTGCCTACATCTCCCTCTGAAACTCTCAAGAACGTCAGGTTCCTTCAATTTATGCAGATTCCATCTCTATATATTCACACCTTCCTGCAGTACTTTTCATTTTCAATCTGCAGTTCATAACTAATAAGATATGGTCACCTTGATCTGTCTCTCAGTTGGAAATCTAGTTTCAAAATCTGTCTTACCATTATAAAATCTGTCTGGTACCTTCCGGTGTCTCCCGGTCTCTTTCACGTACAAACAGTATTTCATACTTCTTAAACCAAGTGTTTGTTACCATTTAATTAGTTCCTGTGCTACATTCTACCAAGCGGCTTTATTTTCATTCTTTTTCTCATTTACCAACATTTTTTTCCTTCCCTTCCATTTATTACTACCGAAGTCCAGTCTCCAATCAGAGTAAAAAGTTTCGTCTCTCTAAACTCTCTGAAAAATTTCCGCCCGCCGTGCGGGGGTAATCGAGCGGTCTGGTGCGTCACATTACGAACCGCGTGGCATCCCACGTCGGAGGTTGGAAACCTCCCTCTGGCATGGATGTGTGTGTTCTCCTTAGGTTAGTTTAACTTAGTTTAAGTCGTTTGTACAACCAGGGACTGATGACCAACGCAGTTTTAACCCATAGAATTACAAACATTTGAACTTCTATTTTATTTATTTATTTATTTTTATTTCCGCCCCCATACAATTCGTCGATTTCCTCATCACGAGGAGAATCAGTTGTCATATAAATATCTACGAGTGGGATGTTGACTTTGTATTTATCTTGACGTCCTTAATGCGGTCACTGTGCAGTTCATAGTAGCTTATCCTTATTGCTATTTTCATTATTAGGCCTACTCCAATAAAATTCCCCCCCCCCTCCCACTGAATTTGTATCTATGACCCTGTAGTCACCTAACCAGAAATGCTGTCTAACGTTCCATCGAACTTCGCTAATACACACTATATCTCAAATTGAACCTATCGCTCCTTATCCTAGCTGATATTACCTGAAGTTACAGACACAGACTTTTGCCCCTACAACGATTGTAAAGGATGCCGCCCCTCTTCATGAACCACACGTTTTTCTGGCATCTCCACAGATACCACTCCGCTTTGTTTGTATCTAATGTCCCCCTATGTGTTTCGTTGAAACACGCAAGCTACAGCAAGGTACCAATATCTAAGTTTCAATGGGAGATATTTCCCTTTCATAAAATGCTTTTTTATAAAAACCATCAGCTGTTTATTAAAAACCTTATTCATCTACTAGTTTCGGTCATGGACCATCTTCAAGGATAAAAAGGTGTTAACAGAGAATGGTAAAATACATCAAATAAAAAAAAATTATTTGATGTATTTTACCATTCTCTGTTAACACCTTTTTATCCTTGAAGATGGTCCATGACCGAAACTAGTAGATGAATAAGGTTTTTAATAAACAGCTGATGGTTTTTATAAAAATGCATTTTATGAAATATATTACGGCTGTTGACTCTCGCCTCACCAAAGCATTCAATATTTCCCTTTGTTTTCTCCTGGTACTATAAGTTTGTCTCCCTCCTGCTCGTGTATAAAGAATTCAATCATTGTTTGTTGCTTGATCTGTCAAGTGACAGAAGTCCACTACTTGATGCCTAAATTTTTTCATCAGAATACTGAATTGCATACAATGTTATTTCGTCCTTTTCTTTTTGTTCAAAGGTTCAAATGTTTTTTATGATTATGTGACTTAACTGCGGGATCATCAGTTCGTTAACATACACTTATTAACTAACTTTATACTAAAGACACCACAAATATCCATGCCCGAGGGAGGATTCTAACCCCCGACTGGGAACAACCTCGCGCATCGAAGCATAGCGGCTCATTGCTCTCGGTAACTCCGCCGCGGCTTTCTTTCTGTAACTCTAATTGCAAATAATATAACGCTTCTTATAACATGTATCAAAACCTACTCTGACGTACGAGTGTTTCATCGCGATTAACGGTTTGCCGACAGCTTCGAAACATTGTATCACAGCTACCACGTTACTTAGTTAACTTTATTCCAGCTCGCTGAAGGGATTGTAATTAGTGTTGGTATTTTGATACCACAACCACCAGAGAAACATCAATAATTCATTCCAATTTCCAAGACATTTAACGTAGATTTGACACCATCACTTCATTATTTTATTTGTAAAGCAAAATTATTTATTATATAACGCCTGCACATTACGTTAAACCTTTCTGTACATAAGAAATCCATCTTCAACTAAAAAAGATATAATGGAAATTATCAAAATAATACAAAAAACAAGCTACCGTCTGAGTTTCAGTGTGCCTTATAAGAGGCAACTAGATGACCAGTGCGAATAATGCGCACCGGTAGTGGTCAGTGACGTAATACTTCCTTAGTGTTTGGAGGTCGTCGAACAGTAGGTTCATTTTTTTACTATTACGTTTTGGAATGTATGGCCCCACGATGTGGCAACATAAAACTGTCGGTGACTAGAAACTGGATCAGGTAAATTTAAAGTGCAGTAATAAGTTTCTTAAAAATCAGTCAATGCAAGTGTGTAAAACCGCTAATGAAAGACAGTACCTGACATCGAAAGCGGAGGGCATCTCCGCAGGTTAATGGTGTTCAAGAGTAAAGCGCCGAGATCGCTATATGATTATTTTACTTACTGACGGCCGGTTTCAGTGGTCTATACCACCATCGTCTGATCGTATAAAATTCTTCAAATTGGTCATTTGACGTTATGTGAAAATGGAGGTTAAAAAAAACTTGTAACATAGCATGTAGTCAAATTATAAAATACATGTCCTATTATCCACTGCTTGTAAGAGCACATATGCTGCACGTTCTGTTTAACCTCCATATGTTACATTACGTCGGTTGACAACTTTGTAGAATTTTATGACCAGATGATGGTGGCACAGCACTTTGAAACCGGTCGACAGTAATCTTGACGTTTTACTTTTGAAGATAATTAAGCTAATGAAAGAGCTTGATCCTTGAACCGTTATTACGCAAAATTTCGTACCTTAATTATAACCGAATATATCGTAAAACTAACCGTTCCAAATATCAAAACTAGCACAGTTAGATGTTGCGTTTGAGTATAAATAAATAAATTCAAGAGTTAAATACTTTATGTTACTTGGTGAGAATCCGGTGGATGAATAACTTTCATTTAATATAACAATGAAAGAAATCGGACGGATAAAACGGCCTGACTTACTGATTTCACATAAAGAACATCCCAATAAGCAATGTGTTTGAGTAAAATTAAAGAAACGCAAGTGTTAAGTAATTCTGATTCGATGATAATAACCTTTGTTTTAAAACATATACGGAAGCAGTGATGCACTGGAAGGCTTCTAGTTACCTACCAGCTCCACAACATCGATGGAGCTAAAATTCCTGAAGATGGTCTAAAAAAAGACCGAAACTACTCGAATAAAATAAATTATTGCGCTCTAGACTGTTCTTTGTAGAGAAATATACGAAAGAAATTGGTTGTTTAGAATGACCTAGACAAATGTCTTGATGTGCCAAAATTCTTTTAATAGGCGTATATAAGTCGGACTTATAGCAGGTTCCTCACAAGATCCGTAAAGTGAAATTTCGAAAAGGAATTAAAAAATTTCCCTTAGTAATTTTAATGAGGGGAATTGGCTACTTATTTAATTACATTGCTACTGCGATGTCAGGAGACAACAGGATGATATCTAGAGTAGCTAAGTCAAAAACGACATTATACAGGTGGATATTGGATCCCTTGATCTGGACAATAGACCAGAGAATTTAAAAAGTGAAATGGAAAAGTCAGTATCAGTGAAGTTAGGAAACAGTATGAACAGTGCTACGACTCTATACAGGCGCCAGATACAACCCGCAATCCGAGATAGTGCACTGTGTTGTGCACGCTGTATATCAGCAAGGCGTCAGCAGAGACGATAAACGTACGGATTGGTTGCCAGATTACCAGGTAGCCCTGTGCAAAACTTCCCGACAGGGCTCTCCCGCTTCCTCACCTTCCCCCTCCACCACCTCTCCAGGAGCCATCGTCTCGTTCAAAAGAATTGTAAGTTTCGTCACTGACATAGTACTAACATACCAAAAGACTTACTACAGCGGATCTACTCCATGACAGGAAAACAATTGGATACTTAACTGTAGAAAGGTGCAAAGTGCCAAATGTATGAACTGAAGTTACTGCAAAAAACTATCTGTAGTGCATTCCTCAAACTCTTACACGTTAAAAATGACAGTATCTTCATGACACAGTTTGAATTGTTTAGTGCTGACGGCAATTCAAACATAAAAATTTATGAAAGGTGCTATGTCACTACAAATTATTTTAGGTGCCAAGTTCTTTGTCGCTCTCCATAGAGCTGCATACAATATTCTTTATGCTCATTCCTTTCCAGATAAGGTGTCATAGCCTTCAAATCTTTCTTCTTTTCACCTGTAATTGAATGTATTGAGGAAATATCTTCAAAAGGTAGCAGCTTGAATGTTTCTTGCATGTTTGCCTTTTCAGAACAGATGCACCTTACAGTTCCTTTGCATGTCGGTGTAAAATTCTTTTGTTCCTACATGTGGTAATCTGTTGAATCACATGTAATGCTAACAGCTTTTGAAATCTTCAATTTTTTATATAGAGATATCTCGTTTGCCACTGCTTGATTATTAAAAAAAATCTTAAGTATTAATAGAAATTACTTTGAAAGGTCTAACAACTTTTGCTTGCTTGACCATTTTGCAAAGGTCACCTGGGTACAAATGCCTTCGTCACCGATTTCCTTCTATCATGGCCAAATTATTCACAGGGGAGGAAGAAGGTTCCTTGTGTTGAGTAATCCTGCTTATAGAACTTAGAAAACAGATCTATTTTCAATGCAGGTGTCAGCTCACTGCACCTTAATCTACATTTACGTAGTACCTAAAGGAAAGAATAACATAACATTTTAGTACACTGTAAATATGTAACCATTCAACAGAAATAATTCCTTAGATAGATTTAAGAGTCAGCGAAGGGCTTAAAATCATACCTCCGGTGAAGGACGGTTCTTAGCTGGTGAAACTTCTTTTTTGTTAGTTTCATACGCCAAATCTTTCGTCTTTAGTTTCTTCTGTTCATCTGTGAATGATCCACTACCATTCTTCCTCCGTCTCCTACCCATGTGGCTTCCGTACGCCATTCCCTAACATATGGACATCACGTATGTAGAAAGTGTTTTAAAGATAATACATAGGTATATAATATTTGACTTATATGACAATGTCATGTGAGTGTATATGATCGTAATATTATGCAATTACTATACACATACTTTATAAGTTGAAGAGCTATGATTCACAATAAAGGAGAGAATAGACCTCTTTGCATACACTTATCATGGCATCAAAACACAAACACAACCGAATGGCACATTGCATCATTCTTATGAAAACAAACCACTTATAACATTTGTCAGTTAGCACCTTTCTACAGTTAAGTATCCAATTATCCGGAACATGTCATCTGATTTTTATTTGGCGCCTCTCTGCGTCTACCAATCAGAACCGATATCCCGATTTTCAGATTTTCACTTCGCCCCTAAATTAGGTGCTGATCTGTATTAACGCTCCGAATCTTCCATAGCCCTTATATTTCTTAAGTTGTTTTGTAAAGAAAGTAAATTTCAGAAGGTCAATGTATGTATACAACTAATTTTCTTATTTTCTTGTCCCACTCCGTAGCTCAGTGGTCACGTCGCTATCAGTGCAGGAGGCCCAGCTTCTATTCGTGGCTGGGAACTTCTGTGTTCGTCGTCATCATTATTTTCATCATCATCAATACAGAAGTCGTCGAAGTCGATTTCCCGTAGGCTGCCAAACCCCGATGGGAATATAACGGCCAATAAATGTCATATATCATGTCATTTCCTATTTACCTGATGTAGCATGAAACACACTGAATTCTGGTATCACTAAAGGACACGTGACAAAGCCACAGAAACTGTCAGGCCAGTCGTCAGACAGAGGAAGAGTGATTTATAAAAATAATACGTCAAATTTAATCACAAATTCTGAATGCAGATAAAATCCCAAATTTATTGATTAGTTAATTAATAATTATTAGTTAATTAATAATCATTAAAATTTCATCGCACGATTATAGGCATGATATTAATTTTGCCAGGGCCACAGACACTAGAGGAGCATCATAGCACATTTAATTATTACAGTGAAAGGGCCAAGTCGGCGAGTTTCCCTTCGGCCGTTATTTCAAACCGTCGCTGTAGCACGTGGTGGCGAAGGGAGACGAGGTTTCATGTCCTCAGAATCGCGCCAGGTGAGGCCACCCAACATGACGGTTGGAACTCCGCCGCTGCTGGCGGCCACAAAATAGGTTATAACGAGTCCTGCATCCTCTGTCAGGTTACCTACAGGCACCTCTTCGCCAACCAGAGAGGTGCACACGAATGCATTGGTCACTTCTTTAAATAGCCTGGAGAGCAGCTCTCGAGCCCCATTCCGTTGCAGCTTCTGGAGGTATCGACATCGGAGCATCAGTGTGCTGCAGTTACCGTCATTTAGTGAGACGTGCTGCCTATTACCTTGGGAGCAATCAGCCTTCCTAGACGTTTCGCCCCGGACTCGACATGATCACTGATAAGAGTTACATCGCACCTCCCGTGGTTGCGATCGCCTTACTTCTGCATTTGCGTCGTCTATTCGGGTGCTGCTACTCCGGTATATAGCATGTTCGATGCCTAGGTCCGACAGCTGTTCTTGTGATAGTCCGCGAAGTTGTCGCTGGTTTCTTAACTTTCGTCTTAAACTATCTCAGAGGACTGGTTCTTATTTATATTCTTACTCTCTAGTATATTTTTTTGACTTGGCCTACAGCAAGTCTATTCCACGCACAGTGGCTGCATTCAGTGTGTGAGGGTTTATGGAAATTTGCGACAGTGCTACCTCGCCTCTATTTGCTTTGATTTTATATGTTTCGTGAGGTTAACCCGACTTTCATTTTTCTTTTGCTTCCATTACTGTCCCTTTTTGTAAACCTTTTATCAGGTGCTGAAACCGTTGCTGTAAGAGACGAAGTCTGACCGCCTGAGACAGAAGATCTGCAGTTGATTTTCCTGGCAGGGAACATTGTTAGTCGGAGAGTCTGTAGGGTAATTTTTCCATTTTCCTTTATTTAGCGACAGCTACAACTTCACCCAACATGCCCTGTGCTACAGGGTTAATACCAGGTACAGTGGCAAGGCTTTCCCTGAGCATCAGTGAATGAAATAACAGAATCACTGACTGCTTTTATGCTAACAAATTGATTCAAAATGTTCAAATGTTTGTACAATTTATGGGACTTAACTACGGGGTCATCAGTCCCTAAGCCTACAAACTACTTATGAACTAGCTAAGACTAAAGACGGCACAATTATCCATGCCCGAGGGGGGATTCGAACCCCCGAGCGTAGTGGCCGTGCTGACCGTGACTGGAGCGCCTCAGTCACCTCGGCCACCGCGGCCGGCATTGATTCTTAGGTACACGAATCCATACGAGGTTCAGAAACACACGGATCAAAACCTGAGATATCAACACACTTACTTGAAAAGACAATGGCACCAACGAAACTATCAAAGATTCTGCAACTGAAGAACGAGATCCACAGTCTTCTATATCTAATACTTTCGGAAATGTTAAGATTTAAATTTCAAATGGTCAAATGTTTGTATAGCTTATGGGACTTAATTACGGGTTCATCAGTCCCTAAACTTACAAACTACTTACGAACTAGCTAATACTAAGGACGGCAGAAATATCCATGCCCGAGTGGGATTCAAACCCCCGACCGTAGTGGCCGTGAAGACCGTGACTGGAGCGCCTCAGGCCCCTCGGCCACCGCGGCCGGCTTAAATATTTAAACATCGCATGTTGGGTAATTTCCTGGGCGCACATATAATTTTAGAAAATGCAATAAAAGTCATTTTAGAATTTCCTAACAAATTTTGCTCCATTTTAAGCAATAACCTTCTTGTGGCATTTCTGTTCCTCTTGATTTGATTGATTTGATTTTTCCAGGGAAGCCAAAACAGTCTTGGTCCAACCCGCCACTGCCCACACCGAAACTATGTTTATTGTGAGGTATCGCTTCCTGTATATCTAGTAAAGCCAACAAATGCCCTTGAACAGTGCAAGGAATCCCTTTACCAGTTCTTTATGAGACACAATTTCTTCGGGTCTGGTTGTCCCAAATGTTCTGTGCCTTTTACTCTCCAATGCAATGCATTCGAAGATTAGACGTGATGCAGTTTCATCACCGTCATCATAGATCCTACATTTAGGGTCCTCTTCTGTTATTCCCATTGTATGTAGGTGTTTTTTGAAGTTCCCATGGCCTGTCAGCAATCCAAACATGAGTCTAATCTCTCTCCTGTTCACGCCCAGGATGTCAGAGCTTCTTTTAAAACATGGCTTTGGCATCATTACCTTGCCATGTTTTTGTTGATGGACTTTGGTCCAATATTCTACGTGCTTTCTTCTGAGCCAGTTACGTAGCCCTCAATTTGATCATTGCCTTGTTGATTGTCAGGACAGGTTCCGGTCCAATAAATGGAGACTCTGCCCCCATCCTGGCTAATCTGTCGGGCATGTTCGTTGCCACTGATCCCCGAGTGGCGAGGGACCCACAATAGGTTTACTATATTGCTTTCCCCTAGCTCCACCAGAACCCTGTGACATTCTGCAACAATTTTAGACCTGAAACTTCCTGGCAGATTAAAATTGTGTGCCGGAACCGGGACTCGAACCTGGCACCTTTGCCTTTCGCGGGCAAGCGCACTACCGACTGTGCTATCCCGACATGACTCACGATGCCGCCTCACAACTTTACTTCCGCCAGTACCTCGCCTCCTACTTTCCAAACTTGGTTCGCAGGAGAGCTTCTGTGAAGTTTGGAAAGTAGGAGGCGAGGTACTGGCGGAAGTAAAGTTGTGAGGCGGCATCGTGAGTCGTGTCAGGATAGCACAGTCGGTAGTGCGCTTGCCCGCGAAAGTCAAAGGTCCCAGGTTGGAGTCCCGGTTCCGGCACACAATTTTAATCTGCCAGGAAGTTTCATATCAGCGCACACTCCGCTGCAGAGTGAAAGTTTCATTCTGGAAACATCCCTTAGGCTGTGGCTAAGCCATGTCTGCACCATATCCTTTCTTCCAGGAGTGCTAGTCTTGCTTGGTTCGCAGGAGGGCTTCTGTTGGAAAGTAGGAGGCGAGGTACTGGCGGAAGTAAAGTTGTGAGGCGGCGTCGTGAGTCGTGTGGGGATAGCACAGTCGGTAGTGCGCTTGCCCGCGAAAGGCAATGGTCCCAGGGTCGAGTCCCGGTTCCGGCACACAATTTTAATGTGGCAGGAAGTTTCATATAAAGCGCACACTCCGCTGCGGAGTCAAAGTTTCATTCTGAATTTTAGACCTTGTTGCAGGAGTCTGTTCCCCTTAAAAGTAGTTTGTGAAAGAGAATTACTGAAGACAGTTTTCAAATTCCGTGAGGGACGCCTAGAAGCTTCCTGTTCTGCGTGACTGTACCGTTTGCACATGCGTAATACCGGCATGTGGCCCTGCCGTCCCCAACTAGGTTAAATCCCTCCCAGAGCCAAATCCAGGATCGCCAATTATTCAAATGATCGCCAAGGTTTGTTTATCAAACCCCCGATTCCCTTGACAGCTTACAGAGGTCTGACATACGAATTGTGAGCCACTGTGCGCGCCAAGTGCGCCTACTTTCAGGAGGGCGGGCGACCGCAGTGTGCGCCGGTGAATGTTGTCGCTTCATTACGCGGTCGCGGCGGCCTCATGAATAACGGGCGCGCCACCGCAGCCCCGGCAGATGTGCTGCGGCCGCGCGTCGGTTTCCCTTCAGCACTCTGGCGCGCCAGCGCCGCGCTGCGGCCGCCGCGCGCAACGCGCAGCGCCTTTGACGGTAAATCACACGCCAGCGGCAACGGCCGTCGGCGCGCGGCGCTACCACACGGGGGCGCGGCGACTAACTATTCCCAACTGGCCGGCCATTCGCACGGCTGTCGGCCGGACGACTGAATAACGCCTGCTGCGCTGACAAATTCCCGCTGAAGCATTTCTCATGTTTCTCGCGCACTCATGAATTTCGACGTGACGGCCCTCTTTGTGTTAACTATCAACATTCACACTCAATCGCTTGTATCTTTACTCTCTGCACATGCGTTTCCACAGCAATACTTGTCTAAAAAAAAAAAAAAAAAAAAAAAAAAAAAAAACGCCGGTTTCTTCTCCCAGTATCAATATCTTTTTTCCCTTGTGTGTACAGAACACAAAGCAATGACATACATCGACAACAAAAACACATCTAAATACTTGAATGCAAATGTTGAAAATTTATGTTGGGCTGGGCTTCGAACCTAAGTATGCCGGCCGCGGTGGCCGTGGGGACAGCGACGCGTCAGTCACGGTCTGCACGGCCACTAGGGTCGGGGGTTCGAATCGCACCTCGGGCATGGATATTTGTGCCGTCCTTAGGATTAGCTAGTTCATAAGTAATTTGTAAGTTTAGGGACTGAGGGACCCGTAGTTAAGTCCCATAATCTGCATTAAAAAAAAAAAAAAAAATACAATCCTAAGTATACTGTGCTATCCGAATATAGTTGTGAAAACAGCATGAAACGTACCCTAGAGCACCTTTCCTCACATCCAAACTCACCGACAATCGACTGACGTTGTTTCCTCACCCATTAACATTATTAATTGCTGCGTTTCATCGAATCTTACAACATCATGACCATGGTGTTCATCCAATGTCGAATCCTGAGGAAGCGGCGGATTAGGGCAGCTTTCTTACGCTACCCCCATAAACCTTTTTTGGTCTTACACATCAAATTGAGATACGAAATTACTATTAGCTAAGACGCCTCCCCCCCTCCCTCAGTTTAGAACAAGCTTTGAAGACAAAACGAAACAAACAATTACTTGCTTCTCCTCAAAACTTGTGTGCATGTAGGTTTTCAGAGTGTATGTCTGGATTGGATGGCAGTATATCTGGACCAAGCCTTCTGTTCACGTTTGGAGGGCAGATTCAAGTGGATTCAAATGTCCAGTTCAAATGTTTGTATAGCTTATGGGACTTAACTACGGGGTCATCAGTTCCTAAACTTACAAACTACTTATCAACAAGCTTCTCCTAAGGACGGCACAAATATCCCTGCCCCAGGGGGGATTCGAACCCCCGACCGTACTGGCCGTGCAGACCGTGACTGGAGCGCCTCAATCCCCTCGGTCCCCGCGGCCGGCAAATGTCAAATTAAATAATACCCAGTGCTCGGGTATCTCGTTGGGTTACTAATCGTTCTAATGGCGTTTTGAAGCTTCAGAAAAGTGAATCGTATTGAGCTACAACTATCGAGAACGACCACGTTCTACTTTCAGTTTCACACAGCTCCCTCAAAATGAGAGAAAAGTTTTCTTCTGCCGTAAAAGCAGAAGGCATCACATTTGTTCCGAGGCAGTTCATATTTCAGCGTTCGAGGCTCCGAATGTTCGCTGCGATGGTGCCTAAGTTGCATCCGGTGTGGGACGAATGGGAAAATGAACACTGGTACCGCTATAAAGTTCACAGTAACAATACTTTTATCCATTATAGATGGTGAAAAGTCTTAATCCCTCTCGATGAATAAAGAAACGTCGCATGTATAAATCCACCAAACAATGCATTTCAGAAGGTGACTTGACCAGAGAATAATCATTCAAAAAATGTTCAAATGTTTGTTAACCTTAAGGGACTTAACTGCGGGGTCATCAGTCCCTAAACTTACTAACTACTTATGACGGCACAAACATCCATGCCTGTGGGAGGTTCGAACTTCCGACCGTATCGGCCGTGTAGACTGTGACTGGCGCACCGCAGACCGCTCGGCCACTACGGCCGGCCGAATAATGATTCCCTTTTCCATAAATTAAACTACTTTTTCTTTTTATAAGATTTGTTTTTCCTACATGTGTGAAATGCACACTGACTGCTAGTTTACGCCGCTTTCAGTCGTCATATTTAGATCACATAAGTGATTCTTTTATCTGTTTGATGCTTGCCAGCCGTTCACTTGTTTTGCATAAAACATGTTTGCAGACGTACGGCTGGCAAGGCACAAATCAGATAAAAAAATTTCCTGCGTGTTAAATGAAGATAGCGATCTAGGCAGTAAATAACATTCTTGAAAATATTCATCAAACTCATTTACCGAGATAGCTTCATAATCCTCCTTTTCTTCCCTTTTTCATTTGAAAAGGAGTAGACCACGACGATTACCTTTATAATTCCATACTTTCCCCTATTTCTGTTAGCAAGTTTTCGCAGTACTTACGGAGAATGTGGCCGAAATAATATGAAAACTTTCCATTGCACTATATCTTGTTCTAAGCTGACACCACTGCATACGTGCCAATAACGAGAAGCGTCCGACAAATCAGAATTGATATACAATGTCAAAGAGGGTATGATGCTGTATATGTTTCGTTCTGCGACGGTCTACGCAAATGATCGATAGAATGCGTGTATCTAAGGCTTCCATAAAGTGACATCGATAGCGTGCAGTTAATGGGAAATTTGTGATGGAAAGGCAAAATCTTTTAACATTTTCTAGCGACAGTATCGCCGCTAATAAGAGCGTACACAAAATGAAGTAAATCACCAGTGGCAAATAGGAAATATGGGTGAAACGCAAACTGCCGAAGACCAACGAGCATTAACAATGGGGCCAGACTATATAGAAGCACCTCGACCAAAGCGTGATTTCCCTAAATAACTCCAGGCAAATGTCGGGATGGTTCCTTCGAAAGGGCAAGGCCGATTTCCTTCCATATCCTTACCCAAACACTCCGAGCTTTCTAATGACCACGCTGTCGACGGGACGTTAAACACTAATCTTCCTTCCTTCCTTTCGACCAAAGCATCACTCACTGAACGGCCATGGCTATACATTCATCGAAGGACTGTAGTTACAAATCCGACACTTGAATATGTATAAGTATATTCCGATGCAATATGGCTTGCATTGCGTTCTTCAAACAAACGGACTTTTGTATAGAAATGTGCACACGAAGCTTGCCTTTCTCCTGCAGTCAAGCAGTGGGGGTAAGTTCGATCATGATTTGGGCGTCTATATCGTGATGTTTAACTATTTATCTCATTAATCTCACAGGCCATATAACTGTAAATAAATACTTCAATCTCGTGGACAGAAAACTACTTACTATGAGTAACATTTCGCTACAAATACTACCACATTCCAAAATGAAATGCGTCCACAAACACAGCCAAGAATGTTCATGCGGGTTTCTTATCAACAATCTCTGTTGGGCGATGTCTCAACATAATAGAACCGTTATAGGCTATTATCCAGCAATGTATGAGGACCAAATATACAGCTCCTAAACCATTGGAGTAATAAAATGGATAACACTCCGTTGGAAACTATATAGGCACTTTCTCAATCTGTTCCTCGAAGTGATGCAGCTTTTTGAGAAAGCCAGTGTTTGTTCAACTGCTTATTCATAAACAAATATTTTACCAATTATAGGTGTTCATATTTTTGTCAACCCCTTGTACCTA
Organism: Locusta migratoria; assembly: GCA_026315105.1. Classification (NCBI taxonomy): domain Eukaryota; kingdom Metazoa; phylum Arthropoda; class Insecta; order Orthoptera; family Acrididae; genus Locusta; species Locusta migratoria. Next base: position 709,588,089 of record CM048745.1, on the reverse strand, counting down.
CAAAAGAAAGACTGCCCTAACACTTTTCAGCGGTATAAGTTCGATCATTCTGTATTTTTATTTACATTGTAATAAAATGCGTGTTTAAATGAACCATGAGTTACAAATGTACGATACCTACTACTAGTTATTTTTGAAAGTTGACTTTTCACTATTGCAGAATGTAAAGCATAAAACGTATATAAATCACGAAATAATTTTAATAGAATTAGTATTTCCTCGTAATGGGTAATGCTACTATATGTACCTAATTATGGAAGACAATTATAAAACATTGATAATTGTTACATGAGCATATTATAAACTGAAAATTAACTACAATAAAATAAAATGAATAACGTGTTCGCGTACCTTCACTTTATGTATGATAAGATATAAATTAAGGAAACAATCATTTTATCATAAACCATGTTTATTATGCAATTGCAGAAAGAGCAACATGCGTCTAAATACAGAATTCATGTACAATAAAGTATTGAGAACCGTCGCCACATGGAGCAAAAAGATAAATGTATTGCCGGAGGACTATACAAACTGTCACCATACTAAGGATTGCAGTAATGATTCTCAATATTTTAATGCATATGATCCCTTTTTTTAGACTCATGTAGTATTTATTTATTTTCTAGGTTAAGAAAATCTGATTCTTCACGTAATGTAGCACAGATTTCCGCGTTCCGATTCACGGTTTATTTGTTCCGTTTTATTTTATCTGTCACACATACCTTTCTTATGCATATAAAATAGGGTCTACTATTTCATCGTAACTGAGTCACATTCATCCATTTGTTTAACATACACTTACCCATTAATTTATCTGAAAAAGTTCATTACTTGACCTACGTATGTTTTATATTTATTCAGTATTTAACTTTCTGTGATAATGAAAATATAATGTGTCAATGTCGTCGTTGTTGTTGTTGTTGGTTTTTGAGGGGACTAAACAGTTAGGTCATCAGTCCCTGTGTCAATGTAATTAGTTATATTACAATGTACTGTTCATTGCAATATACATTCTACCTTTAGTCGGTACTATATGTCATCTTTAAAGAAAAATATAGAGACTGATAGATTTTATGTAACATAACCTAATACAGTATGTATTCTTCCCATAATTCGTTAATCTTAATTGTCCACGATATAGGCTTTCAGCACCACCTGTAGTCGGTGTCTACTTCAGTGACTGCTTAACAAGCCACAATCAGTTTTGTACTTGTATCCACCTAACAGCATTACAAACTACGCAATTTATATGAATGAAAATAGTAATCATGCACCGCTCGCAACAATTAGGGGATTAGGTGAGACATCACACACAATATTCATATGGTAAGGTACTTGATTCAGTTATACGTTACAATTGTAATTGGAGTGTGATACAGTATGATTCTTTTGCTGCCTCAACTCTTTACTTGAGATTTATACGGCGTTTACTTATAACGGGACACCATGGGGCTACGATAATAGTGGAAAAGTGATCCTCGTTGCCATCTCATGTGGTGTGCGATCACCTCTGGCTACCAGTACAGTGAAACATAAGAGTCACGAAATTCCCAGTGAATTTTTGCAACCTGGCGACTGCAGCGCTGCCAAGCGGCTGGGTCGTAAAAACGATTAAGTTATGAATGTGTATTCGGAGTCAAGCAGCACAATGAATATACTTCGTATTTTGGAGCTTTTGCGTCGCTATAAATTGCATCAACTATCAAAAATGTAATTCGGAAATCTCGCATTTCCAAAGGATGCTCAGAAGTTTTAAAAATGATTCTAAAATTGCTAGAGATTTCTTGAATAATCAAAAGATGTTATCAGTAGATTATTGTCAATTCACAACATATTTCGGGCGTAGCCCACCATCTGATGATCTGTCAATAAGATGCATATACAGCCAATTAATTATTTGCAATTTATAATTAACATAAGAAATATTTTTGATGGTTTTACATAATTTGGAACTACATACCAATATTATATAACTTTAGAGTTGATGTATTCAAACTTGTCATGTAAAATACTGTTGTTATGTATTGACAAATAAAAATAAACATCAATTTTTATTAAGATGATATTTACATAAAATAAAAATTATATATATATATATATATATATATATATATATATATATATAACTTATTTTTAAAAATAAAGATTCTATGGCAGATTATCATGCGAGTAACATGGAAGTTAGAGTAGAGGCTGAACAGTTGCCTTATTTATTCAAGATAGAAGGTCAAAATAAAGTGCATCTTTTAAACAAATATCAAAAATAAAATAAATGTCATGTTTTCAAAAAAAAAAAAAAAAAAAAAAAAAAAAAAAAAAAAAAAAAAAAAAAAAAAAGGGAAAGACTCAAGATTTAGAAAAACCAGTCTGTTGTGCTGCTAACTTGTTCGTTAAGCAAGGTGTATCTATGCACAAAAATTTCTAAATCTTACAAAATGTCTAAGCATGTGCTATTACTCTGACAATAAAGAATTTGCAAATTTTTTTCGAAATTAAGAAGTTGATATTGATGTTGGGTACTTAGTGTACTGGATCCCAACGGCCTCGTTTCACAAGCAGTCGAGATGACAGGCATCTTATCGGCTTGGCTGCAATGGATCGTGCAGCCACGTCTCGTTCCCGTAGTCAACCGATGGGGACGTTTACAAGACAAAAACCATCTGCACGAACAGTTCGATGACCTTTACGGCAGCATGGACTATCAGCTCGGAGACCATGGCTGCGGTTACCCTTGACGCTACATCACAGACAGGAGCGCCTGTAATGGTGTACGCAACGACGAAACTTGGTGCACGAATGGCAAAACGTTTTTTTTTTTTTTTTTTTTTTTTTTTTTTTTTTTTTTTTTTTTTTTTTTTTTTGAATACTCCAGGTTCTGTTTACAGCATCATGATGGTCGCATCCGTGTTTAGCGACATCGCGGTGAACGCATATTGGAAACGTGTATTCGTCATCGCCATACTGGCGAATCACCCGGCATGATGGTAGGGGGTGCCACTGGTTACACGTCTTTGTCACCCCTTGTTCCCATCGACGGCACTTTGAACAGTGACCGTTACATTTCAGATGTGTTATGACCCGTGGCTCAACCTTCATTCTATCACTGCGAAACCCTACATTTCAGCAGGATAATGCACGATGAACTGAGGTATCTTGTTGAAGCTGCATGGGCATCTGTACCTGTACACGCCTTCCAAGCTCTGTTTGAGCCTAGGTGTATTAATGCCGTTATTACGGCCAGAGGTGGTTAAATTGTATGAAAATTAATCATGTCAGTTCTAGTATATTTGTCCTATGAATAGCCGTTGATCATCTGCATTTCTTATTGGTGTAGCAATTTTAATGGTCAGTAGTGTACTTTGTATAACACGTTAGTGACGTAAGTCTTAAATCGCCCAGGCTATAGGTTTAAGTTGCAAGAGTTGGTATTAACAGTTGGCATTACTGTTTCTACGTGTTCTGTGAGAGATGTTCCTAATATGTTGGTAAAGGAAGTGAGAACATGGCGCAAGTACGTCTGACATTCGAGTAGTGAAATGTTACTGGAAGTTCGAGAATGTCAGTAGGCAACAATATGCAATGGAACCTCTGACACGCTTAATGATTGCTTGCTATCGTGATAAGTGCGAAACTCATGGAACAATATTTGATACGCATCAGGTACAATCGGGCCGGCCACTCTCTTCAACAAGAAAAGCGGCATCTGTTTCAGTATCGTACTACATTCAGTCACACGGATACCACAAAAATCGATAGAGCAATCTATACGTGAAGCAGGCCTGAATATGACTAGCTTAGGTCGTATTTTGCACATAGTGAAACAGGAAGTTTACTTATCAAAATTGTTACACACTTTGAAGGAGGACACCCTCACAGAAAATCACAGTTTTGTGAATGGTACATCGTGCAATATCAAATGGATGCAAATTTTGTTTTCAATGCTACATTATTTGAAGAGGCACTGTTTACATTAAACGGTACCATAACCGGCATAATTGTGCCTTACGAAATTGTGCATCTGCACATTGAGAAAGCGGTTAATACTCAGGGACTTCACGTTTAGTGTGGGTTACCATCAAGGAATTTTCAAGGGTTCTGTCTCAGGAAGGAGTTACTTGGAGATGCTCGAGACATTCTGTATTCTGACTTTGCTTGCTGACGTTATTATTTTTGTCCAAAGAGAAGGCACACCACCCTATTGCCCTGAAGATGTGCGTGCCTACCTGGATAATGTTTCATAGAGTCATTGGATAGGACGAGGGGATCCGATTGAGTAACCTGAACGTACACCTGATTTAATCCCATTTGTATTATACCATTTTGGTTACCTAAAAACTGTGGAGTGCACACGCCACAGAAAGTCGTCCATGACATAGAAACGGCTAGTCACGCAATTCCTGTAGCTACTCTAGAGTGTTCAAAACAGTTGTGCTCAATACAGTCTGCAGGCTCCTGGATTCCAGTTTCAAAACCTCATCGGTAAAATTTTTTTCTAGCTTTCGTTCAATGTAATACTTACGCTAATAGAACTGAAAGGGGCATACTTTTTTTTTCTCTTGGTACACCAGTTATTGAAATGTGCTAATTCAACATTACAAGGTTACAATAGTTATATAAAACATGATCTAGTATTTCTTTTTCAAGGAATATGAAAACTAAACTGTAGACATCTCGTGAGAATATCTCCTAATTTTCTCAAATTCCTTCAGTACAGTTTAATACTGTTGTTTACCCGATCTTTATGCATCGCCCATCAACAACATTTTTGTGCGTTTAATTTATATCATTTTAACCCAGATAGCGCGAAATTATTTTTGGTTAAATTTATTTTAAAGAAGCTATTAATTACCTTCATATGACTGCACCAGATCGTTATAAATAATTTTTTCACAATCACGCCGTTAGTTTTGCAATACAGTCCTTTTTTGTTGGAGGACGTCAAAATGAATGTTGTATAATTTTAATCTGATGAATGATTACTATTAAATACCATTTAAGATGAAATACACACATATAAATGTCGCAAAAATTAAAGAATATTCCAGAAATACTAATGCAACTACGAGGAAGTCTTCCATACTTTCCGTATGTACCTCAACTTAGCAGCCCTATCCAACCACTTTACAATCAACGATACAAGCTAAAATTGATCTTAAACTGAAGCAGACTATTGAAAGAAACAAAGTATTAGACCTCACGAATTCTTATGCGCAAGAATGAAAAAGTAAGTTGCTGTTCTCGTCCTTCTGGAAGGACGCCGCCTGCATATAATAACTGCGGAATTATTGTCACGAGATTATTACTTCAAACGCTCTCTACACAACATGTCTAGCTTTGAGAATCGTATTCGCCTTTGTAGTGAAACAATAGTTGGGAGCACTAGTCGACGTTCTGTTCATTCACCAGAGAAGCATCGTCTGTCATAATACTGGTGCGTACTCAGGTGCAAACTTGTGTTACCGGCTGCCAAATGAAATCTCGAAAGGACCGAATCCATTGAATTCGCTGCTGATGAGCCATCCTTTTCTTCCGTTCGCCGAATACAATGGGAGAACTCGGTCTTTCCGCAGTGGATCCAAACATTCCTCCCTCCACACGCCACTCTTCGCCTTTGTGGAGACGTCAGGGCCCTGAAATTGATTTGCATAGGTATGCACCGTGAGGCGTCAGAGAGGTTTCTCATTCTGTTTTCATATCCAGATCTTTCCTGCCGAAAAAGCTGAATGATTACTTTTTTATTTTTTCACGTGAAACAGCTGCCTATGTTGGAATTACGGGGTGCACCAATATATTACACCTAAGATTACAAAAGTAGCAATTTTTACGTCCTGTATATGTAAAGTTTAGTCATTAAAGGAGTAAAATTCACTGAAACAGTTCTTGTTAGGAACTCAAAGGCATATCGACACAAGTAATAAAAGGAAGCATCAGTTATCTGCGGTAACAAAGAGAGAGAGAGAGAGAGAGAGAGTTAGAGAGTGAGTAAGAGAGGGGGGGAGGGGAGAATTAATATTCGCAGATGCATCATAGTTAGGTTCTAGATGTACGTCTACAGCTTAGTGACCTTGTGAATCAGATTACCTGGTCATACATCTATTAGGAATAGGTATAAGGCAAAGGGGGTATTAAATAAAACACAATATATAGTTCATCATTGTTTAATGTCTATAATAATGGGTTACATCACCAATCTTTTTAATACTAGAACAAACACCAAACCCTTTAAACCATAAAGCAACAGACTCCATCTCATTAATTTTACGATGGTTCATGGTACGTATAATAAAAGACGTGTTTGAAAACAGGTACGGTATAAGTAGCCGCTGCGTTGGCGTGCAGGCTAGAACACCCTTCTGCACGCCTGCGGCAATAACTCGGGACTTAGAATTTGCTGTCTAAGTAGCGTATGCATTGCTGCTATGTGTAAATTAATAGTTGGAACTACGTGACTGCATAGCTACTTTTTTGTATCTAAAATAAACGTTCAAATTTTAGTTATCCTAAGGGACAAAATTGCTAAATACCTAACATAAAATCCAGTGAAACTAATTTATCCTAAGACAATGTAGCTCCATTCTGTCGTCGAGTGTGACAACGGCTATTACTGTCGATAGTGTTTCCTCGTTGACATGAACTGAGGTTGACCTACGTACACAAGATGTTATTGACCATTTTTGGAAGTTACAACGGCGATACAGTTATTCTTCGTTGAACAACTTTCGCCATCGTGCTGATGACGTATCCTACACGACTCCCCCATACATTCTCTCGACTGTTTCTTAGGTTTCTGATTCGAAATCTTCCTATTTTTAATATTTGATGTTCGTTATCGACTAAAGTACATTTGCTAACCAATACATAAAGATACCTGGTAAACTATTACTGAAATGACAACTTGTTACCATAATACATTATAATCTCCTAAAAGTTGTATTTAATCATTAGTTTCAGGTGAAACATCAGTAACAATCCCCTACACTATTATTTTAAATATTTCAGCCTCCTGTTTTACTTTTAAACTTTTAAAGCAACTATGTAGTACCACCCGATAGATCCTAGGTTTAAAACTCTAAAAAAAAGGTATTGACATAACATTCATCACCATTGCGTTTAGAAGTAATATGTTTTTATATTTAAATTATACCGTTCATTAGCCATATTATGTTACTTCTATAACAGTTACTTAAAATTATACGATATATATCTCTTATTCTTCACGTTCTTTATGACCAAATGTAGAATATAATGTAATGTATATGTTATTGATTTGTATAGTGCATTAAGATGATGCCAATGGAGCATGGATGCGATGGTAAAAAAAAAACAGTAAATATCAGTGAAAAATTAGCTCTGTTAGTGTATATATAAAATATTTTTAATAACAACTTACCGCAGTGGCAACACACACACACACGCACACACACACACACACACACAGACGGAAAAGCCCAAGGGAGGACTCGCACTCCGACGGGAGCGCCGCGTGATCCTTAACATGGTACCCCAAACAGCGCGGCCACTGCCAATTTTGTTTGAAATGATGACTAAAAGTGTGAATATTTAAAAGTTGAAAAAGAAAAGAAATGTTGTAGAAGATCTTATGCAGCATTTTATGCAAGCAAGTATATATACGTTAACCAATATTTCATGAAATGGATGCTCATGAATTCAGTCCGAATTATCTTCACTGTAAGTTTTAGTATACAATAACCAGCGTGATGAATTTATTGTCTATGCCTATTTGGTAAATAAAGATAGTTAATTTCCCGGATCATCTATCCCGGAAGCTAATTCGAACTCCGTAAAATTCAAAGGAAAGAAAACAGCATACGGCACTCTATACTGTTCCAGACTGTAACTGAAATCTATATTAATATTATAAATGCGAAAGAAGCTTAATCTATAACGCTTCCACGATTAAACCGCTTAACCGATTTCGATTAAATTGAATATGAAGATAGCTTGAACGCTATAGATCATAGGGAACTTCATAAAGTGGGTACCTCACCTCAAGATATTTGTTGATTTTAGGTATATAACTCAAAATATGAAACATATGAGGATCAACGTTTCTCTTATAGCTTCTGACACGCTTGGAAAAGCAACTTACTCCTTAACTTTTGATATTTATCGTATTTAATAAAACAGTTTTCCTAGAGGATATGTTGTACATAATACGATTCAACATAACGAATATAGTGCTTACAGAGGACGTAATTTGAAACAGCCGAACTTAATTAGATGATGGAATCATGTATATTTTACACGTGGTGTAACGTAAAATTTCTTGAGTCAGCGGTTTACTCATGGTGTTCTTTTCGTATTTAAAAATGTCTCGACAACGAAGGACGGTATTTTCCGTCATTCTACGTATGGCTCATATTTCAACCGGAAAATCGGAAACGTTTACCTAATCCTGATTATCCTGGCCGTAGCTTAAGAACGAATTTGCGAAATTATTGTACTTTCGATCGTGTTTGACACGTATCAAGGACATCAACGCCAGCGAAGCCGCAATAAAAGCTAGTAATGAATCAATAATATTTGTTACTATACTTGATACAGTGGTTTCTTTTCTATTTAAACGTCTCTTCTTGCTGGATTCTGGGCTTTTGAAGAAAATGCCTGGAGCTGTTATAACTAACCCTTGGAAAGAAAAGTGTGCAGTTCTATTTAATACGATGCCAATTACCAATTAACATCTTTTCACGAACAAATCTTGTTAATTGTACAAAACACTATTCAGAACACACTTTCTAACACAGATTACTTACTTTTCTTTATCTGACAAAAAACTGTCTTAGAGTATTAAAAATTATTTACGAACAACATGAAGCGCTCACAGGCAATTTACACGTGATCGCATCGGTCCACGTTACATTTACTGCGCCAACGCTAAATAATCATGTGTGTGTTAAAGTGGGTTCGTGGGGGTAACATGACAACACATTAGCCCTCTCTCACAAGGAGGCCATATGGCTGTCGGAGTCAAGAATTTTTTGATATTTACGAGTGAAGTATGGAACTAAAATAAAAGTTAAAACCATTCGACGCAACTCTCAAATATTCTCGAGAAAATTGACTTTGAAATTTTGGAGGTACACGTAAGTCCCAATAACTAAAACAGGTCCACCGTTTGTTGGTGTAGCTCAACTGGGCCGGGCGCCGTGGTTCAGCACGCCCGATCAGAGAGCTTAACACTCTCTGTAATAAAAAAAAGGCTGAGCCAACATCACATCGAACAAGAACGAACAAAAACGATCAGCGTCCGCAACAAAGAGAACTACCCATAGAACAGGTGAAAAATATGGTGGTAGCGTTTTGGGCTCCAAATCATAGAGTCGGTGGTCCGATTCTTGGAGAAATTTGTTTATATATTTTTTCGTTGTGTTCGAATACCTACATAATTTTAACCCTAGCACCGGTAAGGGGGGCGGAGGGGAGGTGGGGGGGGTCAAAAATTGCCCGCGGTATTTGTTATATTTGTTTAATATATCTAGTTGTTGCAGTAAAGAAGCAAGAATTTAGGTAGTTGTAGAAAAATATCTAGAGTTTATGCTGTCACGGTTTTATAATTTTTGTGAATTATTTCCATCTGCCTATTACATGTAAGGCAGATTTTTACCCCCCCCCCCCCTTTACAACTTTTCTCATTAAAATATTTCTCAGTACGACAGAAAGAAATGCAGTTTCTGACTGTTGGTACCGCTGTATTACGTTTCCACTGTTTTGAAATAAATCTTCATTGCTGTTAGAGCATTTCTACATTACTCGCAGTTCTAATAAAATGTCTCGTCAGTATCAGAATTACTGCAACTGTTCAAGCTGTTGACTTTTATTCAAGAGGAAGATGTTACAACTGTTTGAAGACTAAATCTCTAAAAGGGAAAAGGACAAGATGACAAAAGTGTCTATTGTTTGTTGCAGGTGTTCCAAGTATGTGTGTTTCATTCATTCTACAAAAACAATCATATGCACAAATTGTGAAATTGAAAGTGAAAGTGAGTAGGAACGAAAAACTCAATTGCAATTTTTACATTGATTTTCTGTTTTCGTATTTGTGGTTTGGTATTGTACGTTCTTTATGATTTCTTAATACTAGTCTGATGTATATCTAAGTGTTAGTTTCTTGGAAAAATATAATTTTAGTCATTACTTTATTTGTTGTGTTCTATTATAATGTTCCTGATAACTATGGAAAGGGTGTAGCAACCTAACAAAGAAATTCCTAGTTCATTAAATAATAAAAATAGATAAACAAACAGAAATAAATTGTTAAAAAGTGAAAAGAACGTGAGGGCAATTTTTGCCCCCCCCCCCCCCTTAGACATCCATGTGACAAATCCGAGCTTAGTGATGCTAGGGTTAATATCTAACGGTAATTTTTATGAAAAATTCACGTATTTTTATGTATTTGTAATTTTCTATATTTTATAAAATAATGATGGTTTCAATCAAAAAACATACGTTACATTTTTTACAGTATCGGCTTCACTATTAGTTGACGACGGTAGTCTTTGATTGTTAAGTTTGAGAAGAGTTACGACAGTTTTTGAAAAGTCTTTTCCATAGTAACTAATGGCTTTCGAAGCAGCTACCCTACAAAACTATCGTTTCAGGCGACGATACGGTGTTCACCTCCTCTACACACACATAAAAACTGACACCACACATGGAATTACAGATCCCTAAATGTCTTACGTAACTGAATTAGAAAACGACGAAAAAATAGCTCTCACAAACTTTACAACCAAAAGTCTGTCGTCAACTAATGGTAAGCCGATACTGTAAAACAATGCAACGTATGTTTTTTTATTTGTTTTTTATTTTTATTTTGTTTTGTTTTGTTTTTTATTTTCGCTTGAAATCATTATTTTATAAAGTATAGAAAATTGAGAATAAATAGAAATACGTGCATTTTTCATAAAAATTGCCGTTTGATATTAAAATTATTCAGGTATTCAAACACAACGAAAATCTATAAGCGTGAATGTCTGTTCGGTATACGTTTATCACATCTGATCCACAAGACATAAAGAGCTAAAAATTTGTACAGTTACTACTGTGTACCCGGGGAAGGCTTTAGGCACGGTTTTATGACGATCGGATAGCTATATGAGTGTCTGTTCGGTTTACGCTTATCACGTCCGAACGGCAAGGCGCAAAGACTTAAATATTTTTACAGTTAATGATTTATTCCTGAGGAAGGTTTTAGGCACGGTTTTATAGCGATCTGATAGATATTTACTAATTTGAAGAATATTACGCGAAATGCGGAACAGTAAGTACTCTTTGAAATTTATATTTACTCTTTGAAAATGGTTTTATTGGTTGCATTGTTGCTTGATGGTTGATAATGATAAAAGGGTGGAGTATATTGCGATGGAAAGTTATCAGTGTATATAAAATTCTACGTGTGTGTGTGTGTTTAAATATTTCGCTCTGCAGCGAAAACTACATAACGCAAACGAATGATCTGTGTGTAATTGTTGTCCGAAGTCTCCCGTTGTACACCATAGCAGTTCCATGCCGAAAGCTGTAAGTTGAAAGTCGTCAAATTGTAAAAACAAAATTCGGACTGAAGGCCAGCGATGACGTTTGCGACTCTATAGCAAGCAAATTACAAACAGCGAAACGTGATGCCACAGACCATATCTTTGGTCCATGCGTGCTACAAAGTCTTCAGCTCTTACTCTGTAAGGATAATCATACGAATAAGGAAATATAAGAATAAATAAATAAAACACTAAAAAAAGAAATTTCTTTTAATACTTCTCGTAAAAAACATCGATTTGACGTTTCGCGCATTACATGGAGTAAGCGATCTTTGATATTATTATGATCATTAGTGTTGAATTTCGTGATCAGATTCTTGGAAACGAGTGCATTTTTACGTGTCATTTGATCTACACTGCTTACTTACCTGATAAATAGATAATCAACCAACACGCGAGCGGAGCCTTTATTTTTTTTTTTTTTCTTTTTTTTGCAAAGTATCTGAAGTACCATCGTCATGGACGATTTACACTTCACAATTGAGGATATGGGGGTTAACTATAACTTTATTTATGATAATAAACTTTAGGGGTTAACATTTTTTTTTTGACTTATGGGACTTAACTACGGGGTCATCAGTCCCTAAGCTTACAAACTACTTATGAACTAGCTAAGACTAAGGACGGCACAAATATCCATGCCCGAGGGGGGATTCGAACCCCCGACCGTAGTGGCCGTGCAGACCGTGACTGGAGCGCCTCAGTCCCCTCGGCCACCGCGGCCGGCAGGGGTTAACTTGTAAGGGCCTTTATTTTGGTCCGGAAGGTACCCCTCTCGATGTATTACTGACAATTTCAATTAAACTTTGTATTTACATCTAATTTAAAACTTTAGCGATTAGTCAAGGCCCGTGGCACTTTGTATCTATGCCATGGAAGTGGCTTTGTCCTCCCCAATGTGCGGATGTTGTGGACAGTATCCCGTAGTTGATCAATCTTGTGGTGGATCTTCGTCGCTCTTTTTTGGACGGCTTCCATGATAGTATCCATGAGAAGCGCCTCATGGGTGTCGGTGTCCCGTGTGTAGCTGTTTGCCCTGAGGATCCATCGTAAGGTTTTGTTCTGTATCACCTGCAGCCGTTGAATTTGGGTAGCACTGGCCAGTCCCCAAACTGAGCTGCCATAAAGCATCTTCGATAGAACAGTGGCTTTTTAAAGTGAACTTCATACTGTTTAATTGTCAAATGCTATTGATTACCGGTATTTCTATTAGGCTGTAATCTCACAGTACGCTTTATTCCGCAAGCCGACGACGTGTGTATGAAGGAAAAAGTGCTTATCTAAGGTGACCCCTAGATATGTCACCGTATCTCCCCATGGTATGTTTTGTCCGTAAAGTTTCAGGTTAGTTGGCAGTCGTGGACGCTTCTTAGTAAAGTAGATGGCAGTTGTTTTTGCCGGATTCAGTAGCACTTTGTTGGTTTTGCATCAGTCCTCCATTGCATCCATTTGACTTTGGAGACGTCCGATGTTGGCTTGAACGTGTCGTCCGCTGGTGAGGAACGCTGTATCGTCAGCGAATTGTGCTATCTGTACGCCTTCCACCGTAGGTATGTCGTTTGAATATACGTTAAACAGGATGTGAGAGAGCACCAAACCTTGAGGTAGTCCGGCTAATGCAGGTCGAGTGTCCGAAGATTGTCCGTCCACTGTCACCATCATCTTCCGGTCACGTAGGTAACTCGCAATTAGCTTCACGTAACAGTCTGGGATGGTTGTCTGCTCGTGGAGTTTCCTAATGAGAAGGTCTCTGAGCCGCGGTATATATATATATATATATATATATATATATATATATATATATATATATATATATATATATATATATATATATAATCAATTTCTGCAGGATTCGGACCTCCGACTTTGTGGGTGGGAGCCCAGTACGCTGCCACCTAAGCTACACCAACAGACGGTGCAACCGATTTAGTTATTGGTACTTACTTACCTACAACACTTCAATGTCGATTTTCTCGTTATTTTTTTTTTTTTTTTTTTTTTTTTTTCTTTTTCTTCTTTTACTGTTGCGTCAATTGGCTTTGACTGATCGTTATTTAAGTTCTATACTTCACGTACCGTAAATATGAAAACAAAATTCTAAAATCCGACACCCATGTCGTCTCCTTTTCAGTGTTTATGTACGTTAGACATAGTTTAGTTAGACGGCAAACCGCGCTACACACAGATCGGGCGTCGGGCCCCTCGCTTACCGACCACCGCAACACTCATTTTTGGGCAGCCACGTTCAGCGAAGGAGGCTGCGTTAACAACTGCTATCCCTGTATTACAGCTACGCATGAAGACGTTTTAGAGCATGAGTAAACACTTTAGAATGGGAATGTTTAAGATTACCGTCAGAAATGGGTTCCTGAAAGACCATGTCCGATTAAAGACTGCGCGACCACCACACGGTGCACGAGTAAGAGACCCTCATACCACAACCGGTCATTTCCTTTTGTATTCCACTCCTAGCTAGAGTGGCAGAAAAGGCGACTTCTTCATGCATCAGTACGACCTGTAGTAACTCTTCGTTATCAAGAAGCGAAATACAAATTTTTTAACTTAAATAGTGAAAAATATTTAGTCACAACTAGTACAAAAGCGTTACTTGTTTGCATCTATTACTCCTGTTACTGTCCTTCAAAGTAGTTGTGTAGAAACTGTTGCCAGCGATGTGGAAGGCGCAGTATACCGCTAGCAAAGCCTGTTCTGTTGGTGGTGAAATTGGAGCGGTCTCCTGCCGGTCGAACATCTGGAAGAGTTCTCTCATCTTCGGGATCAAATCAAAGTCACTAGGACGTAAGTGCTGGGAGTTTGGTGGATGGTACAGTACTTCCCAGTCCCATCGAACGGAGCAGCCACAGCTTGCGCTGTATGCTCCAAAATGTTTGTAAATCTATCGAACTCAACTACGTAGTTATCAGTCCGTAGCTTACAAACTACTTAAACTAAGGTAAACTAACCTAAGAACAACACAAATATCAATGCCCGAGAGGAGGGGGGGATTCGAACCCAGTACGCACGACTAATCCGCCGCGGCGCTGTATGCTCCCGCGCATTGTCGTGCAAATTGATGACTGCGTTGCGCAGAAAATTTTGCCGTTACTTTCGCAAAGCTAATGATGCTCCAAAACGACTGTGTTTTGACGGTCTGCCGTTCAGATAACATCATCACCGTCGTACACGAGAGTCATCATATATTTCACCGTACTGTGGCTCACGTGTAAATTTGTTAATTTTCTTGAGTAATTGAATTATGTAAATGACGAATGTTTAAACGATTTCATATTGTACTGAGAAGCGAATGTAAAGCATTGTAGTAGACACGTTGGCTTACCGAGGGCAATGTTCGTAGTATCTTTGCGTGGAGCAGTGTTTTCTCTGAAGGCAGTCTAGCACGAGGCGCGAGAGAGGAAGGTTGTTGTTGTTGATCTCTCGAGGTGAACGGTAGTAAAGTTTGACAGCAGCAGCAAACTGTAATAGTGTGGTTTTACGACGTGTTGGTACAAGCAGCAGTTCAGCAGTTTGGCGAATGGGCACTGGTAAATAATTAACTTGTGCACAGCGACAAAACTTCAAGTGGAATAATCGCAAGAGGAATGCTGTGGGCCAAATGTTTAAATAAAATTTCGTCGCCAAGACGATACAACTTTTGCCAATCATTATAAAGTGTAAGCAACACTATACCACCGCTGCAGAGTAAGATCGAAGCAATTAACCGTCTTTAGATCTGTAATGCTGAGCCAACGTTTAGTTTTGCAAAGAGTTATTGTGTGAAATTAATCAGTGTCGATAAAATTATTCACTAGGGGCACTATCCAATCAGGTTCCTATTCCGTTACCTTTAACCTACCGACGCTCAACCAGAAATATAAAAGAGGTTATGTAAATCTAACTATAATTAGTTGTATTTCAAAAGCTTTCAGTGCTCAACGAATAATTAGAACTGTTGCAAAACCTCAAAGCACAATTAATAACAATTGCAGATCATTGACTATGAACTTGTACTGTAATCATTCAATACCATTAAATAGTGAATACTAGTTTTGTGTTTAGTATTCATTACACGTGTACTAAAAGACGCACTGCAATATTTGGTTAATGAATTAAAATGAACAATTCAACAGTATTGCAAAAAGAAATGTTTGATGATAGATCAAGTTGTTGATATTATATGGGGCAACACTCCATTCTATAATATTACTTCTCAAAATTAGCATTTGATCCAATTTGTTAAAGAAAGTTAATTGCATAAGTCTGAGTAAACGAGTCACTTAGTCAAGTAATCATTGCAGACACGATTCAGTTACAATAGTTTTAATTATTCTTGCTAATCAAGATGAAGTAAAGTAGCATAGCAAGCATTAGGGTGTTGGTTGAACTTGACGTGAAATTGTTGCATGCATGCTTATTCTTAAAAAAACGTTATATTCATTAGAGGGATTTGTGATAATTGTTTCCACTGCATAAGTAATCTAAGCTTACTGATTTTATGTTACTCTGTTTCTTTCTGCTGTGGCGTGTGCGCTTATTCTGCATTCTGTGACCGCGTTGTTCCCAATTAACCAATCGGTTATTTGCCACTATTAAGTTTCAACTCTCGTATTTAAGCAAATTATATAGTTATGGACTACCATCACACTGAAATTTTATATTAAGATAATGCTAAACAGTTTGATGAAAACCAGATAATGAATAACAAACTGTACTGTATAAATTTGCGTATCAATATCTGGTCTGTGGACTGGTTTGTTTGTGGTTTGTTGACTGCTTCGCTTGTACCTTAAAAGTGGGTTTGTGCTCGTCTCCATTTGATCATTTACAACCAGCTGGGTATTTTCAGCTAAATGATTGTCCAACCCAACGCTTCTAACTAGTTTACTTATCTTCGTTTTTGGCTACATGAAGCAGTATGTGGATTTGTAAGCATAGAACATATTAAGCAAAGACGTAATAATAACCAGCTACCTTTGTGTTCAATTAGCCGAGTTGCAACAGGCCTGTTAATTGGACATAAACTGTTTATTTTACATGATTTTATAATCCAAGTTACTTACTAATTTTATTTAATCCTTGCTGTTCAATAATATTGGAAGTTCAGTGTTTTTCATATAACATGTCGTCTTATGAGTGTCAGGATATCAGAATATTGGCGAATTTGTTGCAAAATTTTTCTCAATATTGTTTAGTACAGCTGTTGATGTACTGTTCCGTACAGGATCATAATGGTGGAGCAAGATCTTTTTGTTTCTTCTGTAAAAGTCAGTGTTACATACATTATCAGAGGTAATGAAAATTCATATGGATGTGAAATAATACACAATAGAATGGAACGCAGCGTGCTCCTGCGTTATTGCTTAAAGTGAAAAAGCTGTAATTACCGTATCTGTTGTTAAATTTTGAAATCATGTAAATTTGTGGTGATATCTAAATTAAGGTCTAAGAAGTTTAATAGATATTTCAACAAGTTCTGTTGTGAAACGTATGCATTGCGGTTGTGTATGAAAATTTCTGAACGTGTTCAGTTGTCTGTAGGTGCCAGTCCCTGTAGACAGTATATAGCTTACATATTTATACAAATATTCAACATTTTGCCTGGGATCACATTATATAAGACAATTTTTTAAAATCATAAATATTTCTGCTGAAACAGAGAAAAAGTCGTCTCGCTGTCTGTATAGAGTGCATCAGAAATGAAAATCATTTAGTTTGATGCTTGGCTGCGTAACCCAATATTCATTTCTATTTGTACAGGGTTGAAACTTCCCTGTATAGTAATCCTGATATCTTACATTATTTGACTGTTATAACTGTAAATAAGGTGCTAACATCAAAATATGGTAGTTTTGCACTATGTTGACTCATTTTTGGCACCAAACACAGTTTATTCGTGGATAGCAGGTATATGTACGAATCTGCTATAAAACCATGATACTTGAGTAGAAAGTGATGAAATGGTGTTACAATATTTTTATTTTATTTTACTTTATTATGAGGGTTATTTATAATAAATTTTATATAATTCAATATTTATGTTTGCTAATGTCTGAGAAAGTATTGTCAACTTGTCATTTTATTACTAAATGTTTCTGTCATTATTACTGCATTACGTATCAGTTATTGTTATTTATAGTATTTATTTATTATTGCAATCGACTTTGGAGCTATTGGAGTTCTATGCTCAAGACATTGACACTTACTGATTTGAAATATTTCCCCAAGTTTATTCTGTTCTTGTGATCATCATACTTTACGATAACTGCCAAGCTGTTCAAGTAAGAAGATTTTCGTTAAGGCATCTCTTTGTACCAAACAAAAAGTTGTACTAGTCTTGGTGGCAGTATTATGTGCGGTGCACTGAGCTCGTAAATGTATCGTATATGTATTTTAAATCAAGTGAAGTTTCTGACTGAAGACGTCACAATATTATTTTATAATATATTGCAAAATAGTGTTAACCGCCACACACCGTAGTTGGATGACACAGAATCCACAGAGTGTCATGTAATAGGTGCAAGATATCCCGAAATTGAATATTTTCTGTGGCCTCAAGTGTGACAAGAAAATTGAACCGTTCTTCTATGATGAAACAACTTTCCCAGGCATGCTGGAAATCTTTCGCTTTCCCTATGTTGAAGACTTGGAACAAAACTTACGATTGCAGCAATATAGTGCTCCAACGTATTGGTTGCTGGATATTCGGATAGAGGTCTAAATCCATTTCCAGGACTCCGCATTGGACGAGGCGCATCCGTAAATTGGCTTGTACGTTCTCCTGACATCACACCGTTGGATTTTTTTCTCTGGTGCTGCGTCAAGGACCGTGTGTGACCCACTGCAGGGTGGGATATTCAAGACTTCCATACTAGGACTGTAAAGTCACAGAAACCATTTCTTCGCACATATTGCAGCGGACATGGATGGAAATTGATCACAGACTTGACGTCCTCCGCTTCAGTGTAGGGCCTCATATAGAGATGATTTGATTTGTTATAGTTTTTTTTTTTTTTTTTTTTTTTTTTTTTTTTTTTTTTTTTTTTTTTTTTTGGAAAACTTATCATCAGAAACAACATATGCTGTGTATTTTATTCAGCGGATCTCAAAAGAAGACTAATAGCTGTGGAAATGGACTATTTGCGTAGGAGTGCCATAATATCAAGAATCGAAAGAAAAACTGATGATGAAGTAAGAGCTAGAATGAAGGCAAATGACACAGTGATAGAAAGAATTGAAAGAAAATCACTGAAATGGTACGGACATATGATGAGAATGCCAGATCATCGGTGGCCTAAGGAAGTTTACGAATGGAAACCACCCGGCAGGCGTAAGCGCGGAAGACCACGACGCTCTTGGACAGACCAGATAAATGGAGTGATGGAACATCGCGGCATCGACAAGAAAGAAGCACTGGATAAAGAGGCTTGGCGGAGGATAACAGGAATACGACAAGATGTTGTTATTAATTAATCTTTGTATTAATTAATCCTGTAATAATAATAATAATTAATTAAATGTAATCCACGCAGAGTCATGTTTGCGTAACTGTATGTGAACACTGGAGAACTTACGTCTGTTATTACGCCTAATATTGATACGGTTGCTAGAAACGCTGGAGGGTAACTAATTAAACACCAGACTATGACGAAGTTGTTGAATAGATTATTTTGTAAATAGCGAGAACACTGCGTTTTTATGCATTTGGGATTAAATTTACATTAATTGGTTTAAAGTAATAATTTCACTTCCTTGTATTACACGGCATAAAATAAACATCTGTAATCAGAGGAGACGCTGAGAAAGAACTTTGATTCTTTTGTTATATTATTGTAAGGTACACGTTTTCATTATTTCCAGACAAATTTGGCAATTTTCTTTTATGGTAAAGTAATCTACCCTAATGAATATATGATTAAGTGCAGTAACTTTTTGGTAAATTAATGGTATTATTTTCTGTGATATTTTGGATTCGAAAGTTTTTACGCGCAATTTTTTAATATATTATCAACCATAAAACTCTTTACAATGTCTAGATTAAAACTGTTCCACTTAAATATTTCTTCCATGTAAAAGAATAGGTACGCCAAATTTCATCTCAATCCATCCGATAGTTTCTGATATATGAGTTTCTGAAAAGAGAAAACCATAAATTGCAGCAATAATTTCTGATATATGAGTTTCTAAAAAGAGAAAGCTTTAAATTGCAGAAAAATCCCTTCAAAGTTTGCATGAACTGTAAAAAAAAAAAAAAAAAAAAAAAAAAAAAAAAAAAAAAAAAAAAAAAAGAGAGAGAGAGAGAGAAATCTATCATACCTTAGCTAAAACTGCCCATTAAAGTTCTTCCTCATCAACCTCTGCAGCTCTTTTAGCTCCTCCGTTCCTTTGTCTAGTAATTTATTTTTCTATATTCTGTACCGAAGTTTCTGCCTTCGCGATTCGTCGCTCATCGTTGATCTGCAGTATCTGCTCCGTGAAGACTCTAGGCGTAAAGCTCAACTTCCTTCCATCATTTAACACTGCTGCAACTTCCAAAGCAGAGACCTTCATTACCAAATTGGAAACAAACACAGTCTTTGGACATCTCTTCCAAAAAAGAGCACTGAAACTTTCATCTGGGTTCTGCCAGATGTACACATTTTCTAGCAGTTCTGATAAAGCCACTGCTGGAAACGTTGTTTTAATAGCCATCGCATCATCATAGGGAAGGCTATTTTTATGGGTGTAAGTTTCCCCACTTTCCCTGCTTTTCAGAAATTCGCACGTTTCATTCGAACAGAGGCCATGTTGAGGTGCAGTGTCTGTCGACAAGTAATGAAACCAAATGGCCCAAACTGCTTTCCTCCTACTATCCAAACCTGTGAGGTTACTTGTAACTGCAGCACCACAAACTGTCAATTCTTTTTTACTTTCTTTCTACCTGCCAGTTGTATCCTATCGTTTAGTCTGCAACAAGTCTTCTGAGTCGTTCAGCCATCCTTTTCTGAATATCGCCTAGGCATCCCAGTTTTTCAATATTGAAGTCTTTTCTATATGGCTGAGATTCAACTACATTCTTGATAACACTAGAAACTCCATTTTCTAAACACTGTAAGTATCTTACTCGCTATTTTCGCATGGCGCATTTCACTGCTTAAGGTTTTGATTTTTTTATACCATTTGTAGTTCGAATCACAAGGAACAAAATTGGGGTAATAATCTCAATTATATTTACTACTAGCTGAAAACCCGGAGTTGCCCGGGTATTTATTTATTTATTCCTGCTATATTTTCAGTTATATATTCATTTGTATAAGGTCTGTATGTGTGTAAAATCCATTGGGTATACAATTATAGTAGTAAAGAAGTAAAAGATTAAACTTGGTGCTTGATGGGGCGGTTTTCCATGAACGTTATTGTTTACGTGCTCATATCCCATGAACAATGTGTCGTACTGTGATGCAATGTAGAAGGTACAGTCAAATATATGCATGTATACAATCTGTAAAATTTCCCGCTGCTACAATTTGTAGTGTAGAAATTAAAAATTGTAACGTCATACTGATCGCCGTAGTTTTAGTCCATGAACAGCGGAACGTTAATTTTTATGTGCTCATATCTCATGAACTACGTGTCGTACTGAGATACAATTTATAAGGGTCATGCAACTATATGTGTCTATACTGTTTGTAAAATTTCCTGTCGCTACAATTTGTAGTGTTCAAATTATAAATTGTAACGTCATACTGAGAGCCGTAGTTTTACTCCATAAACTTCGTAAAAGTAGTAAGCGAGAAACTTTTTTCGTTTCATCAGTGTACTATGGTTGCCAGTGAATAAAAGTTTAATGAAGGTTTTGAAACTATGTTTAAAGTTTGTTGCAAGTCGCTAAGTACTGTCATTCTCATACAGTGTATTTCGAAAGTCTTGCTGCATTATATAGCATTTTTTGCCATTTCTATTCGTTACGACGTAATATCTTCTTAACCATGCAGCATTTGTTACCTCATGGTAAGGAATGTGTGTACCAAATTTGATTGAAATCGGTCCAATGGTTTAGGAGAAAATGAGCAGCATTGTCGCAAAATGCAGCAGTTATTCGCGCATCTCATTGTTTATGACGTCATATCTCGTGCACTATATATAATATGTGATTCTTACACTTACGGCGACCGTCCTCATCGATTGAAGCTTACGTGTACAAAATTTCATAAAGATTGGAACAAAACCGTAGATTTGTATGAAACACGTACAAATATACGGACACTCTGCTTTACATATTAGAAGACAAATGCGGTAATAAAATGGTTATTTTTTACTTTGGACACCATCTTCCTTAATAAGTTGATTGACCTGATTATCAGACTAAGAACATAAGTAAACAGCGGAAGCGCCTGCAGATACAGAAAGAAAATTACGTCAGAAGAGAATTTTTGTGCCTGTTTAATGTAAGAGGTCTCTCTACGGTTCAGTAGTATAAGAACGTGTTACTCATTACACAGATGATCAGGATGTCGATGTACATAAAGTAAACAATTGTGTATGTTTCTCGTGCCATATGAGCCTGACCCGTATATCTAGGCGATGCGCCCTCCCTCATATTGCATGCATGGAAATCGCTGCTTAAACTTAAGCACACAAATTCTAAATTACCTATTCTGTATTCATGGCAAGACGTGTATGCATGGAAAGTTTTGCCAAAACAACATCATAAATATTGAAACAGACGCATAACGGCAGCACATGGCTCGAGGTAGCAAACGGCAGAAGCAAATCCACTGAACCGGCCAATGTAACGTTTCGGTAGGCATTTCAAACTAGCTCCATAGAATGTTCTGTCTTAGAGAATGCCGTCCAGCACTCTGCAGGAAAGATATTCTACGTTTAATATGTGAATTCAAATTACGTTCCTTCTATTAGCTGTTCCGCATTTTTCTAATTAGAAAGAACGTACGAAATGATTATATCGTAGTAGTGTTTTATTTGCTAAATTAAAATATAAATCATTGTTGTTTTTTCATGTTTTTACTTTGCAACATTATATCACATCTTCAGATTTGTGTGTTTTTTTTAATATATACGATAAATATTTCAATGTCCCTTTGACACCATTTGGTAAATTAGGCGAACGCACCTTCGTTGACATTAGTCATTGAACACGCCAGAGTGGTTGAAGATACTATTGAATCAATGTAAAGATTTGTGGGAGTTATAATAAAACGCCAAGAAGAACTAAAAGTATTTTAGCAAGAGAGTCTAGAGTTTGTCAAGAAATTTGGTGGTTTCTTTGACATTGTGCATGCCAATTTAATTCAGTAAAAGAAAATAATTGAAGATCTCTTATACCAGTAGAGAGAGCCATGTCGGCCTGGCCACTAGTTGGAGTAGACACAAAGATGCCTAGCAGGCCTAAAGAAAAAAGAACAACCAACGACTACTGAGGAAGAAAAGCGACGTACTGCATATTTGTCCACGCCAATAACTTCCACATCATCCTATGAAGCCTTAAAAAAATGGATATTTTGATGGAATGAAAACAGCAAGAAAACTTCCGATCCATGATCAAGAATATACAACTTTCAACCAGTAAAACAACCACGCAAAAAATTTTCTTACTACAAAATTAGTAGCACCTCTACATAGCTGTCAGATTAGTGTGTTTCATAAGTAAGTACACGGGTCAAACAAAACGTACGGTTAACGGGAAGACTGTGCCGAAGCTGTTACATATAGTTCTCCAAACGAGGTGCCAAATGTGACTCTTGACTGTGATATCAAACTTTCGCTTGCTATAGATTATTGGAAATCAAAAGTCAATCGCCTTATTCACCCATGCCAGAGGCAGGAATCGAAACTTCGACGGGGAAGAACCGCGCGGACCGAAGCAAGGCAAATTAGAGCATTGGGCCACTCCACTGCGGAGCTGTGACTGTCACGGGCCGGCCGCGGTGGCCGAGGGGACAGAGGAGCTCCAGTCACGGTCTGCACGGCCACTACGGTCGGGGGTTCGAATCCCCCCTCGGGCATGGATATTTGTACCGTCCTTAGTTGTAAGTAGTTCATAAGTAGTTTGTAAGTTTAGGGACTGATGACCCCGTAGTTAAGTCCCATAGACTCTACAAACATTTGAACATTTTGACTGTCACGGTCGTTACCCGTCCACTGTGAGCCATTTAGAAAGGGTTCCCTGCAAGTCTGCAGCACCACTACAGTGGTTTTGAACATGTGCACTGCCATAGACATTTACTTGTATATTTCCTTTCTTTTCCCTGGGTGCTTTTTTGACAACGTTCGTGAATTTATCATCCACCTTTTCCTTTAAGCTTCATTATATTTTCGAACATCTTCCAAAATCAGCAATGTCGAAACTTTTCTATGGATCGATAAGGCCTACATGTCATATTTTCACAGCTGAGCGTTGTAATGCGCCTTTCTGCTGTAGCTGTAGAGGTGCTGGTGGAAACTGGGTATTTCTGGCTCTGTATGAGATATATGGCACATGGAGAAGCAGATCTACACTGTTTCTACCAGCAGCTAAAAAGCTTGCACAAGAACATACAGTTTACGGTGGACGTGGGAACTAAAGGAGCTATTCCTTTTCTGGATGTGGAAGTGTACAGAACATCTAAAGGTATATTAGGACGCACACCTGCATTCGAATTCTTATCGTAATCCAACACAGAAGAACACTGGTTTACGTTCGCTGACAGCACGATGTCACAGTATTAGTGACGCTAACAACTTACAATATGAACTTGGTGTTAAAAAATTGTTTGTAAATCTATAGGACCAAACTGCGTAGTCATCATTCCGTAACTTGCAAACTACTTAAACTAAGGTAAACGAACGTAAGGACAGCACGCACGCACACACACACACACACACACACACACACACACACACACACACATTCCCGAGGGAGGAGTCGAACCTCCGACGGCGAGCAACCGCGCGCTCCTCGGCGAGGCGCGTTAGACCGCTCGGCTGCTCCACCGCGGCTGAAGAAGGAAATATTCTTCGCGAATGGATACAGTACCAGGACCAGACAACAAACTATGAGGTGCAACGAAGACAAGATAGGCAATAACGCAGAAGAAACTCTTTCTGTATCACGTCTACCTTCTGTGAGAGGCGTCAGCGAACGTAAAGGCAAGGTCTTATCCGAGGAGGATACCATAAATTTCCTCCATACTGCAGGCTTGTATGAACTCCAATGTGAACGCTCCGACGTATATGTTAGTGAAACCGGAAGATCCATCAGCACTCGCGCTTCTGAACATGAACATTACGTACGAGTGGGACAAGTCAACAAGTCAGCTGTGGCAGAACACCAAACTTCCAAGAACCTCGAGCGCTTCCCGGAAACCATAGGTGCACCAACGCAAAATAAGAAGCCATCGAAATAATTAAACGACAGTAACAACGTGAATATGGAAGGTGGCTACAAGTTCGACGTGGCTGCCAGAGATCCCTGAACAGCGGACCGCGTGTGTGCGCTAGCCAGCTGCTCTACTTGACCCGACTTATGCAGTATAAACAGCGGCCACAGTAGAACTGACGCGCGGCCTGAACTTCCACAGCAGGAAACTCCATCCCCCGGGTGCTAGTTGCTGAATGGCTGTTACCTTCCAGTCAGTTACAAGATCTCACCTACCAATCACTTACCAGGCTAGCTATTGATATGCTTCTACCAACCAATCACGAACTTAGATGTATGGCGTCATCAGATATCGGAAAGATTCACAGTATACATTAAGCAGCATCCAACAGTTAATCGCCCTGAAGAGGACCACTGCACAGTGGTCGAAACGTCAGCAATTCCTTTGCTAAGTGTTTTAAAAGAGACGCGGCCTAATACCCTAAATTATCATTTTTTGAATTTCTTGTTCTTTAAATGTTTCACTTAATTAAATAAGTCTCATACATTCGCTGTCATCAAGAATAGTTATATCAATTGAAAGTGAAGATCGCCTTACTGCTCTTCGACGATCGAAACCTCTTCAAAATGCAAACACGATAAAGTTCTTTGGAACGCGATTTTAAACTGTAATATCGAAAACAAAATGCAGTTTCTTTCCTTTAATATTACGGCTTTAAATACTAGTCATGTCGATGGAGTTTATGGGTTAATTAAAATGGATCAAAGGTCAGTATTTTTGTGTTGGCCCACTTTAGGTTACGGTAGTAATACTAAAAGTGGGCCTTTGCGATCGTCTTTTGACAGCTCGAAATTTAAATGAAAATAACGCATTAACCTCATCTGATATGGAAACTGAATACATTAAATCATATATGAGAAAATTCTGAACTTTAATCTCTTATCTTTCAATAAAATTCTTCCGGGCATGAGACCGCGTCGTCATTACATAAGATATACCGACGTTTCGGCCACTGTTGCAGGCGGCCTTCATCAGTCAGACACAGACCCTGATGAAGGCCGCCTGCAACAGTGGCCGAAACGTCGGTAAAGTTTATAAAATGACGACGCGGTGTCATACACCGAAGAATTTTATTGAAAGTGACAAGGCCGCGGAAGCCTACGTTTACTCTTTTATGTTTTTTCCATATCTCGCATCATTTCAGAGATAATTGAGAAAATAACGGCGATTTTGGAATGTCTGTCTTGTCTGTGTGGCCGTCTGTCTGCCCGTTCGTAACGTGTCCCCACTTTTTTAGCCGAACCATTCAACCAAACAGCACCAAATGTTACAGACATAATTGTAGGCCGTCAGAGACCAGAAACTCCCTTTTTCCAATTTTTCGGCCAAAAAATACGTCAGTAACACTAAAAAAAGCTGTTTGTAATGTAATTGTAATTTCTAACGAACCGTTCATCTGACACTAAAATTAAATTACTGAATTTGTAGAGGAGTAAATTCTCTACAACTTTGCTCCCATATGTTTCTCACATATCTCATATCGTTTGACAGATATTTGCAAAAATAACGGCGATTTGACACCTTACATTGATTTTACGTAAACCAGCCGTTCCGAGATGTCACGTGACATTCCACGCCCGGAACTCCCTCTGGCATACGCCATTCTGCGTTGCGTATTTGATGATTTTCTTATTATAGCTTACACGTTGTTATTTCAAAGCAACGGCTCACTGAAGAATGAACAGAAACACGTCGTTCTGCGTACGATAAATGATAATATAATGTCTAAAATGCCATATTTGCATCAGTTAACAACTGTCATCATCAGTACGAAATTAAAGAATAAATTTCGTAATTGTTCGCCGTAGTGTAGAGGGTAGCGCGTTGGACTGTAATACAGATGGTCAGTGGTTCGAGACCCGCTACTATCAAAAAAATTTCGTCTCCTTTTTTTAAAAGGGTTTCGGGCACTCTTATCAATTAAATAGAGCCATGTTCTCAATATATAGAGTTGTGCATGTGTATGAATACTCCCTCTAAAATGCGCGTTTATCTATTTCTTGAACATGCCGTGAAATACCTAACAACGAATTGAACCATGGTCTTCTGAAGCATATTCACGTAAACTGAATATTCTGAACAATGTGCTGATACAGATAGTTTCATATACGGGGTGTTACAAAAAGGTACGGTCAAACTTTCAGGAAACATTCCTCACACACAAAGAAAGAAAATATGTTATGTGGAAATGTGTCCGGAAACGCTTAATTTCCATGTTAGAGCTCATTTTAGTATTTCCCTTTAAATGTAAATTGAAATAATTCGTGCAGACAATTGTCAAAATACCCAATTGTTTCGTTAGTATGTACTGTACTTCCTCGTTTCACGTAGTCTACACAGATTTTCTGTGAACGTTTGTGCAGGAATTGTTGGTGATGTCTTGATTGGGCCTCATGTTCTTCCACCTACGCTCACTGGAGACGTTATCAGATTTCATGCGGAATAATATACCTGTGCTGCTAAGAACATGTGGCTCTACAAGTACGACACAACATGTGTTTCATGCACGATGGAGCTCCTGCACATTTCAGTCGACGTGTTCGTACGCTTCTCAACAACAGATTCGGTGACCGATGGATTGGAAGAGGAGGACCAATTCCATGGCCTCCACGCTCTCCTGACCTCAACGCTCTAGACTTTCATTTATGGGGGCATTTAAACGCTCTTCTCTACGCAACCCCGGTACCAAATGTAGAGACTTCGTGCTCGTATTGTGGACGGCTGTGATACAATACGCCATTCTCCAGGGCTGCATCAGCGCATCAGGGATTCCATGTGACGGAAGGTTGATGCATGTATCGTCGCTAACGAAGGATATTTTGAACATTTCCTGTAACAAAATACTTGGAATCACGCTGGTACGTTCTGTTGCTGCGTGTTTCCATTCCATGATTAATGTGATTTGAAGGGAAGTAATGAAATGAGCTTTAACATAGAAATTAAGCGTTTCCGGACACATGTCCACATAACATATTTTCTTTCTTTTTGTGTGTGAGGAATGTTTCCTGAAAGTTTAGCCGTACCTTTTTGTAACACCCTGTATAAAGGAAGTCCCAGATATCTGTGCCAAGTGTAGTACCTTAATGAAACGAAAGGGAAGTGTATGCATTGCAACAAATGACATTGTTTATTTTATTTCTAAGCAATTATTTACTTTTTGTGGAATATATTGAAAGTCATTAATTAGAGTCAATGCATCTACTAAAATGTTTGTCATTGGCATGGTTACTATGGACGCTTTTAACATAGATGGTATTAAAAATTGTTCAAATGTTTGTATAGTCTATGGGACTTAACTACGCGGTCATCAGTCCCTAAACTTACAAACTACTTATGAACTACTTACGAACTAGGACGGCACAAATATCCATGCCCGAGGGGGGATTCGAACCCCCGACCGTAGTGCCCGTGCAGACCGTGACTGGAGCGCCTCAGTCTCCTCGGCGACCGCGGCCGGCGATGGTATTACCTTTCCTGTAGTTCAGATATGACTTCGTGTATGTTACTTTGTTCTGTGCTAAAATAAAGAGCAAATATTCTATTTCAAACCGTGATTACATTTTCTTTTACAACTAAAATGACAAACGGAATGAGTATTGTAACACTTAATTCCACATAAATTAGTACTTAATATATTTACATACAAAGTTAGTATTAGAATTACGTCATTTACAACAGTCATTGTAAACAGTATCTCCCCAGTTTATGTACATGTTTACAATCCGTTGGTATGTATTTCACGGCATGTTCTCGAAACAGAACAAATGCACTTTTAAGAGAAAGTGCTGTTACCTTTGAACAACTCGGAATATTGCAAAATATAGTTGTGTTCAGTTAACAAGAGTGTGCGAAAACCTTTCAGGAAGCAAGAAGGGAAAAAACTGTCAGTGGTGGCTATATTTATTTATTTTTATTACAGATGGCGTTGAACCGACACCGTACGAAGAGAAGGCCTGTGCACTGCCGTGCCAACCCACGTCCTGCACAGTAGACCGGGATTGTAGCTCACTGGCTGGCTGATGGGGCACAGCCCACTGCCTCACATCTGCCAGACAGTGGGCTACGGGATCGCGACCTACTCTGTGTCACGTGGCACTAGAGTGCACAGGCCTTCCCTTCAGACAGTGTTGGTTGAACCCTCTTTCTTTTCCTCTTTTCATTGGTTCTTCGGTTTGATCGGTACTTTGTGGACGTTGGTTTGTTTTGTCCTATTTTTATCGCTTCGTCGATCACTCAGTTCTCTCGTTACAGAGGACGTCGAGCTACCATGCCGGCAACCCTCTTACCAAATGCGCTGAGCCACCGCGCCGAAGCAAGTTTCGAACTACCGTATAACATGTTCATATATTACAAACTAATTCCTCCCCCATTACGCTATGGCTAACACCTACCAGAGTAATCCGTGATTCTCTTACCATCGATAGCAGGTGTTAACTAACTAACCAACATTAGATTATAATTAATTGTCCTAAGAACGACGTGTTTTTGATAATTTTCAATGCGCCATTGCTTTGAAATGACAACGCTTGAGTTATAATAGGAAAATCATCAAGTTGAGAGTAGAGAAAGAGATTTTGAGGTGAGAGATGTCACGTGACTGATTTATGACCGCCAAATGTACGCTGTGTTTCTTGTGGGCTATATTCACTCTTCCGAACGCCAAATGACGCTACGTTCGTTCTAGGCTATAGTCATTCGTTACCAGTACAGGCAAAGAAAATAAACTTTGAACTACGAAGGAAAAATATAACGAAAATGTGTGAGAGATATTAAAATGGTACTTCAAAGAGGTAAAATGTCAAAAAAAAAAGTATGTTTTTCAAAGCTAAACTCAGACATCACATAATTTTGGCTGTTTGTTAAAATACGGTCAGATAGAAAGTTACTTGATGGGTGCATAGATATTACTACAATAGTAGAGTCGTAGTCATATCACCATATTTTTCTTATTTAGATAATTATTTGGTCCAAAATGTTTGCAAAAAAATATAAAACTACAAATCTAAAGTGTGCTGTAAAACATGTCAGTGCGATTTTTTGCCGCCAATTCGTTTTTGAGGTTGCTTTAGAAAACGTTTTCGATTACAAATTAATTTAGTGACAATAGTTAATGATATCATCAAAGCTTTTCATACTTAAGTGGTGGGTTCAATCCGTACAAGTAATTTTTTTAAAGAAAACAGTCAAGGTCGCTTATAATTTTTATTCAGATGACCAGTTTCGGCAGATTAAATTGCCAACTTAGGATCTTTCATACATCACTAAGGACAGGTTTTAAAAACATACTAATCTATCATAATTATTGTTGACTTTTCATAATATAAATCAAATATGAAAACCAATATGCTTTAATTCGATATGGTCACATTTAATTTAAACTAAACACAACTTAGTGTGATTCATTACATTAAAGCATGATGGTTTTGATGTTTTTTATATTATGATAGCAAACAAAATTTTAAAAGCTTCGTGACGTGGAGAATGAAAAGAAACATCAGATGAAGCCAATATAATCTGCCAAATCCGATCATCTGAATAAAAATTATAAGCAACCTCGGCTGTTTTCCACAACAAATTGATGATATTCCCCTCTTCAAAGTTGTAAGTGAAAAAGTGTAGATCCAGATAAAATAAGATGCTATCTCAATGCAGATAACTGTTTCTGAAATTCCAATCATGAAGTGATCAAATAAAAAGTGCGAATTGTCTATTGTGTGTTGATGGAGCATTCTGGGATTTTTTAGTGGCGGCGGAGGGGGGCTACACACAGAAGTGTAAGATCCGAGCCGCGGTGGAGTGGCCGAGTGCTCTAAGGCGCCACGCTGTGGAGCACGCGGTTGCTCGGTGTCGGAGGTTCGAGTCCTCCCTGTAGTAGAGGTTTGTGTACTGTCCTAAGGTTAGTTTGTTTGTAAGTTTACAGACTGAAGTTTAGTCCAATGGGTTCACAAATATTTTATTTTGTAAGATCCGACGTCCATGTGTCATACACTTTGCTCGATGAATGACGAGATATATTTATTCAGCAAAAATGAAAATTATGGGTAAGCATAGGGCAGTGCAGTTAGACGTTTGCTTCTTCATCGTAACATTCCACTTGAAGGTACAGCTCTAATGTATTTTGTTAGTAAAAGGTCGTTAAAGAGATATACAAAATTGTCTATACCTCTATTCGTGACGGTGACTTCCGGAGGTCCCACAAATATGTGCTACTATTTATAGTTCCAAAAATCGTAAATCAGGAAGTGAACTGAATCACTGCCGATCAACAGTGTATAATAATTAGCGGTATTTAAATGAACTATTCTACCAAAACGCAGATTGATGTGTACAGTGTTTCAATAGGGTAAACTGCTATTCAATATTTCCTACTTAATTGCATCAATTTACAACTAACGTAGTCCCGATGGGCTCCAGACCAGTAACGCAATCTGGAGCAGATGGAATGCTCTCGGTCGAAGCACGCTTGACGTTCCTCCCCCTCCCTCATGCCATCACTCCCAACCTCCTCCACCGCACTCCAACAGAACTGGAACTAGTTCACAAATTAATTGCCACCATGCGATTGACGTTCTACTGCAGTAATCCGGTACCTCATTAATAATTATTATAATGACGCCTGATTCGTAAATTACTCTGCTCTAGAAAGATATATTTGATCTTAAGGAAGCTAATATTTTTCTTTGTCAGATAGATGATAGATGTAGATATCATCTACAGCAGTCCTTTTATTACCAAATACTGTATCTTACATCCATGTTATTACATCCAATATTAATGTCATAGAAGTCCAGAAATACCATGTACTTCCCATCTCCAGCTCTTTCTGTGCCTATCGGACATGAACTTGTATTTTGAAAACTATTGCAGATACGATTAAAGGCATTATTTTATCACCAACATAACTACTGAATGATTTTCACTGCTGTTATACTCATGGTACTAGATGGTATTTCCACAATAGAAAATTATCTGAGGCTGTACTATGTTAATTAATCTTGTGTGATCCGCAAAAATCGGAAATGTATGTGTTCTTTTTTTTCAGTTTAAAAGATTTTGTTAAATGAAACTGATCTTGCAGAATGTATTTTTTTTTCTTCTTGATTGTTGGGCCAGCAGGCAGTTGAAAATGGAGAACTGCTGAAACAGCTGTTGTGAAATAAATAAAAATATTAATTATAGCAGTGATGTGGACCACTTAACTAGTCTTTTTTCAGTAATAGATGATAACTCTGTTAATTGAACTCTATTTTTTATATTTATTAGTATTACACTTATGGAACATTAGTGCAACTGGTTCTTTAGTAGTGCTCCACAGTGTTTAAGCTCACAATTCTGCCGGTGTATAGGGAACCGTAGGACAAATTGAGATGGGGGCTGATACTTTTGATACAGCTAGTTTTGATCAACAAGCAAGAGTTACATACACGCTTCAGGAACTCAAATGGGAAAACCTGGAGGGAAGAAGACATTCTTAGCGAAAAACTCACTTTAGTCAGATTCTATGATCGTAGAAAGATTCTACGCCGCAAAATTACATATTGTATTGAGATGCAAGAGGATCTGCATCGAATTGACGCATGGTGCAGGGAATGGCAATTAAATCTCAATGTAGACAAGTGTAATGTGCTGCGAATACACAGAAAGAAACATCCTATATCATTTAGCTACACTATAGCAGGTCAGCAACTGGAAGCAGTTAATTCCATAAATTATCTGGGAGTACTCATTAGGAGGGATTTGAAATCGAACGACCATATAAAATCAATCGTCGGTAAAGCAGATGCCAAATTGGGATAATTCTAAGGAAATGCAGTCCGTAAACAAAGGAAGTAGGTTACAGTACACTTGTTCGCCCACAGTTTGAATACTGCTCACCGGTGTGGGATCCGTACCAGGTGGGATTGATAGAGGAAGTGGAGGAGATGCAATGGAGACCAGCGCGCTTCGTTACAGGATCAGTTGGTAATCGCATTGATCTCTGTACTACTTGGATGTTGAACTTCAGGTGTCAAAGCGTGCCAGCAAGAGATGTTAATATTTTGTTTCATGCCATATTCAAATATGGCTGCTATGAAGTATTACAAGAAAACAAGAAGAAAATACGTTTGGATTATGTTTCCATATTAGCCTCTTACATCGCTCATTGACAAATTTCAAATGAAGAGGTAAACAAGGAATTCTTTATCACGTAATATCTGGTGGAAATTCGTATTCCAAATTTAAACATGGTGGACAATGCGAAAATATGTGGCAACCATCTGAATGAGCAGGCACGCTGCAGTTCTACGCCCAGACACCAGAGCTATACATCCAGTTTGTGTAGAGATCAATGGGTAATCGCGAAAGCGTTACGGAGATGATCGCTAAACTCCAGTGGAAGACTCTGCAGGAGATACGCTCTGTCGTTCGGTACGGGCTTTTGTCGAAGTTTCGAGAACATACGTTTACTGGGGAGTCTAGCAGTATATTGCTCCCTCCTAAGTACATCTCTCGAAGTGATCATGAGGATAAAATCAGAGAGATTAAAGTCCAGACAGAGGCATTCCGACAATCCTTCTTTCCGCGAACAATACGTGAAAGGAATAGGAGGGAAAATCGATAGTGGTACTCAAGGTACCCTCCGCCACACACAGTCGGGTGGCTTGCGGAGTATGGTTGTAGAGTTTGTAGATGTAGATCTAGTAAATACAAAGACATGATAAGAGAAATTAGCGGTCGTAAAAGACACGTTATGTGATCTAAAGTAACCGGACACCCCCAATGCCATACGTTTTTCACATTAGGTGCATTTTGCTGCCACCTAGTGGCAGGTACTCCATACGAGTGAACTCAGTTAGCATTAGACATCATGAGAGAGCAGAATGGGGCGCTCCGCGGAACTCACGAACCTGTTCAGATGATTGGGTGTCACTTGTGTCGGAATGGCTCGCATTTCTGTAAAATTAGGAAAGAGAGAGGTTAAACCCACATATGATATCCTATCTAGATGTAAAATAAATAAATAAATAAATAAATAAATAAATAAAAATAAATAAATAAAAAATACGACATGAAAGCCGAAGAAGAAGGGTATAAAATGCAGAATAGCAATGGAGGGAATACTATATCTGAAAAAAAAAGATATTTCTTCGCATCTAACATTAACTCTACACTGCATGAATTTATATTTTGGCGCAAATATTGTGTGTGTGTGTGTGTGTGTGTGTGTGTGTGTGTGTGTGTGTGTGTGTGTTCTCTTTAGCATAAGTTAGTTTAAGTAGATTTTACGCCTAGGGACATAAACCGCAGCAATGAATTCCCTTATATTTACAAACGTGTGAACATTTGAAAGTTATGTTCCATTTCACAGTCTTGAAATATTTTCATTGCTGCGTGCTTTTCTCTGAAGCAAGTAAAAGTCTCAATCGCATGATAACAACTGAGCTTATATTTTCGTAGGAAAACACTAACCTGTTCAGTGCATGACCACACGACTGATCTGCTGTTAACAAAGACCGTATTACCACGTGTCCGTTAAGTGGTTTCGCTTCTCGTCTGTCACACAAGGGCCACGGGGGGCATGTTAGACTGCGGAACACGGGTAGTGCATCACCTGCGGGATTATCCCAGATCGTTTATCAAAACGGACGCAGAAACTCTGTCATGAATGTCAGTCCGCAAACTCCCTAAATTTCATATGCATGTCCGTAGTGGTAGTAGAATTGAAGATACAGCAGACTGTGGAACAGCGAATGATGTAATTTTCTGAGGCAGCTGTAGCGGGTATTATTCAAAAGCATCAAACGATAGTACGATACAATTTCCTTTTCTGTGAAACATTTTGGCTGAAGAAATGACAGTAAGGCCTGAAGGCAACACCCAACACTTTTACATTCACTCAACAGTGTTGCTATCAGCTGTGCTTTTCACACATTATTTCAGAATATTTTCACAGCTTTTCTTAACAGGATTCTTTTATCACTGAGATAGTTGCAGATGTTTGTGTGAAGTTTGAATTTTTTGATATATTATTGTGATAATATCATACTGGACAATGCAGAGGTTTGTCTACGTAAAATCTAAGTAAGCCTCAGACACTGAATTTAATGTAATTTTTTACTTTCTCTGTTCCTATCATCAACGAAGCATATTGAAAAAATTCATTCAGTTTCTAGAGAGGACGATTATTATGCAATATAATAACAGGCGCATGAAGCTAATTTTTTTGAAACTGTCACCAGAAATGTCAAAGGTACAACATAAGAAATAAAAGTGCTTGAAGTGTAATTGAAGAATGCTTCAAACAAACCGAATTATTTACAGACTCCATACAATTAAGGTGCACTCTTAGGTGGAAGAAGGTAATCGAAATGCAGAAAATGAGAGTACTAGACTGTATAAATGAATATTAACGTTCGCGAACAAGCAACGGCGGTAGACAGAAATCATAAAAATCCATGTTGGTAGGCAAATATGCAATCTATTTCCGTCCGTGTTTAGTTCAAAAGAATAACATTCAGTAAAGGAGTGGAAAGAATATTGTACAGGTGTCATAACGAATGAAGGAACGTTACATTCTTAGGTTTAGGGATATCATAGCTGTTGTAGTTTCAAGTGAAAAAATAACATAAATATATTTGCTACTTTAGATATGGGGATACTGTATTGTAAGTTAAATTTTTATAGGCTGATCATTTATTAGCGTTTGGCTGAAGTCCCCCACTAAATGCAGACCTGCACTAAACTCTTAATTTCAGAGTACCACTTGCATCCCAACTCTTCAATTATGTGCTGGATATATCCCAGTCTTTCTTTTCCGTACTACATGTACAGCAGTAGGGAAATGATGGAGCTATCACACCAAACTGGATTCTATATGCCAGACTGTTGATGGTGATACGACGTCAAACTGATAACACAAGTGTGGAGGGGAGGGCAAGCAATCAGAGCATGACTCATTAAAAAATCAATTAATAGCGGCACTGCCACAAACCGCTAAATTAATTGCTCAATAAAATGACAATATTTCCCAGCTCGCAGAAATTATTGTTTATGGGTATTTTTTCCGCGCGGCGTAATGTTTTTATAACAGTATTGTAAGTTTTTTTTTGTGCATTCAATCAGCTGGACGATATCTGGTGCTCGCTGTGACATCGCGACAAGGCCGCTTTACGTCATATGGCCAGGCAGTGCGGTGCGTCGACCATGGTCGCGCCTGTGTGCCAAGTCCATTTCGGACACATGACTACGTCAACAGTACCAGTCAGGCAGGAAATTAAAAAAAAGACAAAAAAGAAAAAGGGGAAAAACTGGATATGAGCAAATGCAAGTTTTTTTTTCCTTTTTTAAAAAAGTGAGAAAAAAAACTGTCTATGTCTGTTGTAGTGGTGGGATGTGTTCCACAGACGAACTGCTTATGTTGGACAGTGAAGACTTCACAATCCGTAATCATGGAAGCGAGCACTGTGTCCATAGCATGTTCCATGAGGAATGGGGAGAAAAACGTGTACTGAAGACGAATGCTTATAATTTATTAACCGGTATGCAATTGAATGGTTCGAAGTTGCATTCATCAACCCACCGTGACTTTTTCTTGTGTTGAAACTGCTTATATTTTCCGAAAACAACGTTTAAACATCCTATTCGATGAACATTCCACTATCTTAATAGAAAAGCAATGTAAGGTTATGATGCGTATTTCTGTGATCTGTGGATCTATTTACCTTAACCCTCTAGTGCCCCTCATTACAGATATGTAACATCGGGATATTGCAGTAAATGATTCGCTAACAAACTCACTTCTCTCTAATGGGAAACGTGTCATTCTCTTGGTCTGTCTTGTAACCACTTGGTCCGAACAGCGATTAAAGGAGTTTAAAGGCAGATGTTTCTTTCGAGGAAAACCATACCTGTGCACAAGACGGTTAAAAAAGGTATAGAAGCGGTTTTTTTTTTTTTTTTTTTTTTTTTTTTTTTTTTTTTTTTTTTTTTTTTTTTTAGCTCTGTGCAATTTTCGCAATGTAGGATGTGACAAATAAACAGTCTAGATGGAGTGGTGATCTAAACTTTACCTTCCGAGCGTATAAATTATACATACGTCGGTTAATTGTTGTTTAGAGGAAAACATAACACGAAAGGTCCTGGTTCTGTTGTGTAAGAAGACGTGTTACACGTACGCATTTGCCTGTATTTTATTAGTGTTGACCTGTATTTTAGCATCGGCCTGTAAAATGGTTAAGCATTTAGTGTGTGCAGGTTAGTAGAACCGTAAGGGATTGGCCTGTGGTTGGGAGTTCGTGCTTGTCATTTAATTGGTGTCAAGATTTGTAACTTGTCATGTAGTATGTATAGGAATTTTGAGAGGGGTGTAGGGTTGTTAGGGTGTCAGAAGGACGTGGTTAGGGACAGAAGAGTCGAACAATAACTTTCTCGTTATGATTTTAAATGGTTCTTCATATAGAATGATCATGCAAAAAGCATATTTCGAGTAATACAGTATTTGTGTATCTTACTAGGTGTGGCTTGTTTTGGTCTACAAAAGAGTTAGATGTGGGTGTGCTGTGTTGTAATACTATGGTTTTTATGTGAAAATCATAGATCTGTGGGTCGCTTTGCCCTAAAAACGGTTAGAGTTGGATCTAATGTACTGTAAACTGTTGTAGCACAGTATCTTTTTCGTGATGTGGGAATCCAGTTCTATGTTTCTTCCCTCTGTGGAAGCAGCATTTTCTCTTCTGATGTGTATATAGACGACCCTTACAAGGTGTTTGCTGTAGATCTTAAGATGTGTAGGGGAATCAAGTGTGCTGAGGAGGACTCCAACGTTGATGTGATCACCTAAAATATTTAATAGTTCCAGAAATCAGAAAATAACAGCAACCAGTCACCTTTCTTACGTATTTAATTACCACAACGGTTTCGAACTGCCTGGCAGTTCATCATCAGGCGGTATACATGTTTTATATGTTGTTTACAACATTGTGGAACTCGTGTAGCTGTGGTGAGATAGAAAAAAATTGTGTGGGCTTTGTCTTTGGCACTAAATGTCAATATTTACAAGTTTAAATCGTATTCCAAACAGCTACTTACGGTTTGTTCACATTGCTGTTTGATGGTAGGTAATTTTTCAAGCATTTTAGTGCTCAAAAGCTGCCCTCAAAACACAGCACTCGCTTTCCACATGTTTTAAAAACAAACAATACAGAGATATGTACAGCTAATTGTCAAAGATCATAGTTGATGCATAGCTATTATTTTAAACTTATTTACTAGTTACAGTTTCAATAGTTCAAGTGTTCAGACATTTCTATTTGCATTATTCTCTTACAGTGGTGGCTTCTTTATTTCTTATTACTGTAATGGCAGCACTAATATTACATATGGAGAAAAATCCATAGATTGCATTTATGAGATTAAACATATGCGGTTGGAGTAGCATTTGGGAATGGCAAAGGGGGGGGGGGGGGTAGGTGTTATGTGATCTAAGTATGTCTGCCAGCAGGCCAGCTAAGTTACTGCCCATTGCTAACCCATCTTTTTGAATATAGATGTTGCCATTGAAGGATACTATACAAAGGCACAAAAGCCGAGATAGAAAACTTCATAAACAAGGCCACCCAATACGCCCGATAGTGAATGCAATAAATAGCCCCGGATACAAAATAACTAAAACACTTCAGGAAATCCTCAGCATAGCCTACACATTTACAACTAACTACTCAATTAAGAGCAGCTATGAATTAATTGACAGCATCTAAAACATCAACATATTCAAATCAGCAAATTTTACAACCTTTGACACAGTAAACCTCTACACTTACATACCAATAACTGAAACATTTCAGATAATTAAAGAAAATCTACTTCATCACAAAAAGCTAAACAACATAGAAATCTATGATCTAATAGACCTACCTGAAATGGTGCTATCCCACAATTACTTTTCCTTCAATGGCAAAATCTATATTTAAAAAGATGGGTTAGCAATGGGCAGTAGCTTAGCAGTCCTGCTGGCAGACATTTATATTAATAATCAAGAAACAGAATTTTTCAAAGCAAAGCAAACAGAAAAAGATAAAGTCTTCTATTATAAATGCTATGTTGATGCTATTGTATTAGACTATACAATGGCACAAAAGCTGAGATAGAAAACTTAGCTAAGAAACTAAATGAAGTACACCCCAAAACAAAATTCACAGTTGAACACCAAACACAACAAGGTATTAATTTTCTTGACCTTAGTATAACACATCACAACAACAAACACAAATTCTAAATTTACAGAAAACCAACAGCTTCCGATGTAATTGCCATCCACAACAACACAAACTTGCATTTTTAAATCAGCATTGAACCATATAAATAAAATTCATTCTGAACCTACTACAAAAATAAAAGAAATTAACATTCTAAAAACTATAGCCTTCAACAATGATTATGACCCAATCATAGTTGACAAATTAGATACAAAACTACAAACCAACCATACAGTGCCTATAAACCAACCATCAGAAGCAGAACAATCCAAATATATCTCAATGTCCTTTGTCGGAAACATATCATATCAACTTGCAAAACTCTTTAAACCACACAATGTCAAAATATGTTTCCACACAAACAATGAAATACAAAACAAAATAGTTCACAACACTAATTCAACCAACACACCTTTTCAAAAATCGGTCATATACAAATTAACATATGACAGCTGCTCATGCTTCTATTTAGGACAAACAGGAAGGGATTTTGAAATACGATACAAATAAAATACTAATGCACTAAATTAAAAAAAAAAAAAACTTGAACAAGTCAATCTTTGCAGCCCATCTGGCTGAAAACAGTCATTACATTACAAACATGAAAACCAACCTCCAAATACTAAACACTGCAAACAATGGAATAAAGATGGACCTTTTAGAAAAGTTAGAAATTTTCATCCATAGCAATAAAGAACCAAACACCATCTAAAATGAACAAACAGAACTGACAAACAACTCATTCTACAAAAATTTAAGACTCATTAAGCCTGAGGAATCCAAACATACATACACATACTTAGATCACATAACACCTACCCCTCCCCCCTTTTCCATTCCCAAATGCTACTCCAACCGCACGTTTAATCTCAT
This sequence comes from Locusta migratoria, assembly GCA_026315105.1. Classification (NCBI taxonomy): domain Eukaryota; kingdom Metazoa; phylum Arthropoda; class Insecta; order Orthoptera; family Acrididae; genus Locusta; species Locusta migratoria. The sequence continues at coordinate 709,548,012 of CM048745.1, read as the reverse complement.
TAATGAAATCTATGGATTTATCTTCAAATGTAACATTAGTGCTACCATTACAGTAATAAGAAATAAGGAAGCCACCACTGTAAGAGAATAATGTAAATAGAAATGTATGAACACTTTAACTATTGAAACTGTAACTAGTAAATAAGTTAAATATTATATATTCATCAACTGTGATCGTTGACAATTAGCTGTACATATCTCTGTATTGTTTATGTTTGTAAAACATGTGGAAAGAGAGTGCTGTGTTTTGTGGGCAGATTTTGAGCATTAAACTGCTTGAAAAATTATCTACCATCGAACAGCAATGTGAACAAACCGTAAGTAGCTGTTTCGAATACGATGTAAACTTTGAAATTTAGTGCCAAAGACAAAGCTCACACATAATTTTTTCTATCTCACCACAGCCACACGAGTTCCACAATGTTGTAAACAACATATAAAACATGTATAGCGCCCGCCTGATGATGAACTGCCAGGCAATTGAAGCCGGTTGTGGTAAATAAAAACGTAAGACAGGTGACTCGTTGCTGTTATTTTCTGATTTCTTGAATCAACACAGTCGCAGGTTCCACACTTCCAGAATGGATACAAGTTTAATTAGCCGCGGTGGAGTAGCCGAGCGGTCTAAAGCACCTCGCTGCGGAGCGCGCGGTTGCTCGCCGTGGAGGTTCGAGTCCTCCCTGGGGCATGGGTGTATGTGTTTGTCCGTAGGTTAGTTTACTTAGGTTTAAGTAGTGTGTAAGCTACGGACTGATGACTACGCAGTTTGGTCCGATAATTTAATAGTTTGCATCTGAAACAGCTATTTGTTGTCAAGACTTATAGCTTTTCATATGGAACGTTTCGATTTTACATGTCTATGGATCTAGGAGACAATTCCGGAAGACAAGTAACATGTTAGAAGAGCAGTGCTTCGATTGATAGAGTATTTGTTAGGTAGTCAATGATCGGAGATGTACTTCTGCGCTGTTCTAGTCTGCATCTAAGTAAGCGTTCATTTAAATCAACCTTGTGCGATACGTTGGACTGGAATTTACATCGCAATTTAGCGCTCATCAAACTGTTTGTGTGTGTGTGTGTGTGTGTGTGTGTGTGTGTGTGTGTGTGTGTGGGTTTGTGTATAAAATAGGTTATTGCCAATATTTTCATCATGCAAGCTATAACGGCTGTTCTTGTTAAGTCCTACAGTAAATTTCTCATTTGTGTCAACTGCGAGGAAATGATCCATAGAAGTGTTGCAGTATTTGTCGGTAACACGATTTTGTGCGAATGTCTCTTTATGAACTGTGGAGATGACCTTTATTGTGTTGATGACACATTAAGAGCTATGGTATAGCTGTGACCATTTTTTTTTTAATTCCTACGGCAGTTGATACAAGCCATGTAATATTCTATCTTCGAAAAATTAGGACTCGTTTATTCGTAATCTGGTGTGTACGATGTATCTTAGCTTGTGTGAAACACCGATTTTAGACGTAAGGTTCGTTGCAACCTAGAGGTATTCTACATTTGTGGACTGTATATTGATACTTAGTAGTATGGTAATGTGTTAGGGCTGTGGTGTATTTATTTCGTCTGTTAGTGGTGTTTACGAATGGACATCTCTCGATAGTATAGTGGAGACGCTTTCGGTGGTATATTATTGTTCTTCAGTCGAGAAGCATCGATTTCAATACACCCTATCGTTAGGCGATTTAAAGCTGTGTAGTTACCTTCGTTGGGAGGCGCGTTTAATCGTTCGTTTAGTCTCTAAAGGATTGCTCTTGCCATTTGATAAAAAATTTTTGGGTGTTGTATTGGTTGGAAATAATATAGACTGTTTTGTGTTGTTGGTTGTAAATCGCATTTTTATATAGCCAAAAGGCATCCGAAGTTTCCTTTCATTTTCTTCTGGTGTGAATGAAACGAAATTTCGGCCGCCTAGTAATCGCAATACAACAACAATGCAACCAGGATACCATGCCAGACTAAACTCCCAAGCATTATTGCAGATTAGGAAATAAGATACCAATGAATACTCTGAACTACCAATTGTGAGTCAAATCAGTATCCTGTTTTGCTTGCTGTGGTTATGTAGATTAAAAGAAAGGTTAAAAAGGGTTATTTCGTCAGGAAAAAAGTTATTGTGACCTTTCGACGTAGAATCCTTACTGTCGTAGTGTTTATGGTACGCGAAATACGGGAGTATTTCTGAAAGTATGAAAATTTTCCCTGTGAATTAAATGGTGTGGTATTGGTAACTATTTTACTGGTTTTGAACATTCTCGTGGTGTTGTCACTACTCGACACACGGGAGTTTAGACAGATTGCATAATTTCCTGTTAACCCAGATAGCGTGGAATTATTTTTGCTTTTAATTTTATTTTGAAATGTATAAATTACCTTCATATGACTGCACAAATGCATTATAAGTGATGTGTTTGTCTTTTCTTTCTTTTTTTTTTTTACAAACACACCATTAGTTTTAGAATATTGCCCATAATAGTGGAAGGACGTCAGAATGAATGTTTTAGAAAATTTCATCTCATGAATCATTATCATAAAAACACTTTTTAAGATGACATACAAATATGAAAATGTCGCAAAAATTAAATAATGTTCAAGAAATAAAAACCGAATTTCGCGGAAGTATTCAATATCTTCTGCGTGAACCTCAACTTTGCAGCCGCATCCTACCACTTTGCAATCAACAACACAAACTAAAATTGATCTGAAATGGAAGAAGCAAATTCAAAGAAATGAAATACGACACAGCGCGCGAATTTATAACTACAAGTATTCAAAAATTTAGCTACCATTATCGTCCTTCTAGAATCGGGGTTAATTTTAGAAGTGTGTTGTGGTGATGGGGATTTTTACAGTTCTGTACCCTCTAGTGGTGTTCCTTATATTCGACATGCGTGTGTACTTGAAAGGTATCAAAATGTTTCGCTGTCTACTCCATGTGTGCTGTATTCAGAGTAAATCTTCTGGTTTGTAACCTCAAGTACTGTTGTCGCTACTGATTAGTTAAATTTTTCTGCGCATCAGCGTCAATGGCGTCAGATGTGTCATCACGAATCATAGTTCCTATTCAACGTGCAGGTGCAGGAATGAATATTAGAAGGCAGCCAGTTTGTTTCCTTTACACGGCTCGTGTCCCACTGCGAATCAAGCATGGGCTGGTGCGCCTTAAGTTGTCTACATCTACATCTACATGGGATACTCTGCAAATCACATTTAAGTGCCTGACAGAGGGTTCATCGAACCACAATAATACTATTTATCTCCCATTCCATTCTCGAATAGCGCGCGGGAAGAAAGAACACCTGAATCTCTCTGTTCGAGCTCTGATTTCTCTTATTTTATTCTGATGATCATTTCAACCTATGTAAGTGGGAGTCAACAATATATTTTCGCATTCGGAGAAGAATATTGACGATTGGAGTTTCGCAAGTAGCCCACGCCGCAGCGATAGGCGCCGTTGTTGTAATGATTCCCATCCCAGATCCTGTATCATTTTCGTAACGCTGTCTCCACTGTATCGTGACAATACGAAACGAGCTGCCCTTCTTTGGACTCTTTCGATGTCCTCCGTCAAACCCACCTGATAAGGATCCCACACTGGGCTGTAATACTCCAAAAATGGACGGACAAGCGCAGTGTATGTAGTTTCTTTAGTAGTTCTGTTGCATCTTTTAAGGGTTCTGCCAATAAAACGCAGTCTCTGGTTGCCTTTCCCACGATATTATCTACGTGTACTTTCCAGTTTAGGTCTGAAGTAATAGTAATTCCTAGGTATTTTGTGGAGTTTACGGCCTTCACATTTGATTGATTTCTGTTGTAAACAAAGTTTAACGGATTTCTTTTCGTACTCATGTGGACGACTTCACACTTCTCATTATTTAGAGTCAACTGCCAATTTTTACACCATACTGATATCTTATTCAGATCGTTCTGCAGTTAGTTTTGATCTTCAGATGATTTTACTAGACGGTAAATGACTGCGTCATCTGCAAAAAACCTAAGAGAGCTACTTAGATTTTCCCCTAAATCGTTTATGTAAATAAGGAATAGCAGAGGACCAATAACACTACCCTGTGGAACGCCCGATATCACCTCTGTTTTAGTAGATGCCTTGCCATCGATTACTACGAACTGTGTCCTATCTGACAAGAAATCCCCTATCCAATCGCAAATTTGGGGCGATATACCATAACCACGCCGTTTGATTAAAAGCCGTTTGTGAGGTACGGTGTCAAAAGCTTTCTGGAAATCAAGAAATACGGAATCGATTTGCGAACCTTTGTCGATAGCACCCATCACTTCGTGTGAATAAAGAGCTAGTTGTGTTTCGCATGAACGATTTTTTCTAAATCCGTGTTGACCTTGGGTCAATAGATCGTTCTGTTCGAGATGATTCATAATATTTGAATACAGGATATGTTCTAAAACCCTGCTGCAAATTGACGTCAATGAAATAGGCCTGTAGTTTAGTGGGTGACTCCTACTGCCTTTCTTGAATATAGGTGTGACCTGTGCAACTTTCCAATCTTTTGGTACAGATCCTTCTATGAGAGAGCGGTTGTATATGAGTTAAGTAAGGAGCTATCGCTTCAGCATAATCAAATAGAAATCTAATGGGTATACAATCCGGACCAGAAGACTTGTTCTTGTTAAGTGATTTTAGTTGCTGCACTACTCCGATGATATCTAGTTCTACGTTACTCATTACGGCATCTGTTCGCAATTCGAAATCTGGAATATTGGTTTCGTCTTCTTTGGTGAATGAGTTTCTAAAACCTAAGTTTAGTAACTCTGCTTTAGTAGCGCTGTCATCGGCAGGATCGCCATTACTATCACGTAGTGAAGGTATTGTTTGTGATTTGCCCCGAGTATATTTAACATATGACCAAAATCTCTTTGGGTTTTCAGTCAAATTACGAGAAAGAGTTCCGTTGTGATAAATATTGTAGGCATCTCGCATTGCAATCCTCGCTAAATTTCGAGCTTCTGAGTACGATCGCAAATCCTGGGGATTTCGAGTTCGTTTAAATTTAGTATGCCTTTTCCTTTGCTTTTGCAACAGTATTCTGACCTGTTTTGTGTACCAAGGGGGATCGCCTCCTTCTTTTATTAATTTATTAGGTATAAAACTTTCAATTGATGTCGATACCACTTCTTTGAATTTCAGCCATATCTGGTCTACACCTACGTTTAGTGTTAGAAACGAGTGGAAGCTGTCTTTCAAGAAGCAGTGTATTTTGTTTCTGTCTGCTTTCCTGAACAAATATACTTTGCGTTTATTTTTGGTAACTTTGGGACTTTCGATATTCAATTTCGCTACTACAGCTCTGTGTTCACTAATACCTGTATCGGTTTTGATGCTCGTTATGAGGTCAGGATTATTTGTTGCTAAGAGATCAAATGTGTTTTCACATCCATTTACAATTCTAGTTGGATCATGAACTAATTGTTCGAAGTAATTCTCAGAGAATGCATTGAGTACAATTTCGGACGATGTTTTATGCCTACCTGCTGATTTGAAAATATAATTTCGCCAACAGATCGAGGGTAAATTAAAATTATCGTGTGAGTCGGGTACGTTTTTGTAATTAGACTCAGGTTTTTTTGAACCTTTCTGCTATTGTATCGTCAGAGTCGGGAGGCTGGTAAAAGAAACCGATTATTAACTTCTTACGATTTTCGGGTACAACCTCTACCCATAATAGCTCGCACGAACTATCAACTTCAACTTCGCTACATGAAATACTACTTTTGACGGCGACAAACACGCCCCCACCTATTTTGTTTAATCTATCCTTTCTGAACACCGATAGATCTTTTGAAAATACTTCTTCTGAACTTATTTCCGGCTTGAGCCAACATTCGCTGCCTATAATGATGTGTGTTTCGGTGCTTTCTATTAACGCTTGCAGTTCTGGAACTTTCCCGACACAGCTACGACAATTTACAACTGTTATACCGATAGTTTCCGTATCTACATTTCTCCTGTGATCCACCTGCACCCTTTGAGATTGCCCAGTTTCTATTTCCCCGAAGCTCTTTATCCTAAAAAACCGCCCAGTCCACGCCACACAGCCCCCGCTACCCGTGTAGCCGCTTCCTGCGTATAGTGGACTCCTGACCTATTCAGCGGAACCCGGAAACCCACCACCCGATGGCGCAAGTCAAGGAATCTGCAGCCTACACGGTCGCAGAACCGTCTGAGCCTCTGATTCAGACCCTCCACTCGGCTCTGTACCAGATGTCCACAGTCGGTCCTGTCAACTATGCTGCAGATGGTGAGCTCTGCTTTCATCTTGCAAGCAAGACTGATAGTCTTTACCACTTCAGTTAGCCGCTCGAAACCTGAGAGGATCTCTTCAGATCCGAAACGACACACATCATTGGTACCGACGTGAGCCACCACCTGCAGTTGGCTGCACCCCGTACCCTTCATGGCATCCGGGAGGACCCGTTCCACATCTGGAATGACTCCACCCGGTATGCACACGGAGTGCACGTTGGCCTTCTTCCCCTCCTTGGCAGCAATCTCTCTAAGGGGCTCCATCACCCGCCTAACGTTGGAGCTCCCAACTAAAAGTAAAGCCACCCTCTGTGAAAGCCCTGGGTGGTGACAGGGTGAGAGACACCATCCGACTCAGGAACGTCGTCCTGAGCAGACAGCGCCTCAAACCTGTTCGCAAGACGAACCGGGGAGGCCTCACGATCGGTCCCCCTGAATGTCTTGCGCCTCCTGCCACGCACTGGAGCAACCTCTCTCGCAACCACGGGTGGGATGTCTGCCTCACTGCTAGCAGTTTCAGGGCATGTCGCTGCCGCAGGCCGATCGGTGGAGACGACGGGAGTCCGTTCGGTCCCCACTGCCGGCTAACAACAACGACGCCCATCGATCGCAGCTTCCAACTGTGCAACCTAGGTTAACACAGCTTGAAGCTGGGAGCGAAGTGTCACCAGCTCAGACTGCATCCGCACACAGCAGTCACAGTCCCTATTCATGATTACAGTGCCAACAAAAACAAAAACTACAGTCGCGATGCGTTCAAAGGAAAACTACACCGTTAAAACGCGGATGTGAATCCAATACGCACGACAGCTCAATATAACTTTACAAATTGAGACGAGAAAATGTAGACAAAATCAAAATACTATATGTCGCTTCTAATCAGAAAATAAAGACAGACGACTGTCGCGACGCGGTTCACACGGCGGAATAATACACTAACCAGATATTTAACGCGAATATGAATCAAATAAAAACGCGAGCACACAATAAATTTAATGAAATGAAGGCAAAACGCACTGAAAGGTAAAAATATGTAGCTTCTAGCGAGAAGCCGGTTACACTTACAACTGATAATTTACTGCTAAACCACTGGAGAGGTGTGCTCTGGACGACGTCCGCTGGGCGACTGACGTGCAATCCATCACGTCATTCCGTAGGAAATTCATCCTTTGAGTACGTATTGGTGACATCCTGTTCTGCCTATTTGTATGTGAGCTTCTATCTGTTCCACCTTCGGTGTGCAATTTCAGTCAATTTACACACATTGGAGGGCCTGTGCCATCAAGCGTTTCTTGTACCCTCGGAGTGCGGGCGGAAATGTGCAATTTTGGCCCACTTTAGTTTACGGTAGTAACACTAAAAGCGGGCCTTTGCGATCGTCTTTTGACAGCTCAAAATTTAAATGAAGATAACGGCTTAACTATTCACCTGACACAAAAATTGAATAACCGAATTTGTAGAGGAGAAAATTCAATCAGTTTTTTTTTTTTTTTTTTTTTTTTTTTTTTTTTTCATATCTCGTAGCGTTTCAAAGATATTTGCACAAATAACGGCGATTTTGGAATGTATGCCTGTCTGTCCGTCTGTCTGTCTGTCCGTAACATGTTCCCCGTTTTTAAGACGAACCGTTCAACCGATCAGCACCAAATTTTACAGACATGATTCTAGGCCGCCAGAGACCAGAACCTCCCTTTTCCAATTTTTGGACAAAAAATACGGTAGTAATACTAAAAAAAGCCGTTTGTAATGTAATTGTAATTGGAAACTAACCGTTTATCTGGCACGAAATTTAAATAACCTGATTGGTAGTGAAGAAAATGCTCTACAACTTAGCTCCCTTATGTGTTTTTTCATATATCGTATCGTTTGAGACATATTTGCAAAAATAACGGAGATTTTACACCCTCCATTGAATTAACGAAAACCAGCCGTTCGGAGATGTCACGCGACATTCCTCGCCCAGAACTCTCTCTGGCATACGCCATCTTGCGTTGCGTATTTGATGATTTTCTTATTGTAACTTACACGTTGTCTTTTCAAAGCAATGGCGCACTAAAGAATTAACAAAAACGCATCGTTCTTCATACGATAAATTATAATCTAGTGTCTACAAATGCCATATTAGCATCAGTTAACAACGGCCATCAATAGTATGAGATTAAAGAACTAATATTTTTATTTATAGCCGTAGCGTAGTGAGCAAGGCGTTGGACTATGTCGCTAAAGGTCTGTGGTTCGGAACCCGCCACTACCTAAATTGTTTTTTCTTAAAAGGGTTTCATACACTCTTATTATTTAATTTTTTATTATTTAGATTATTAGTTTTGTCCAAAATTTTTGCAAAAACTTATAAAACTACAAACCTAAAGTGGGCCGTAAAACACGTCAGTGCGATTTTTTGTATAGAACGGTTGGTGAGCCACTGGCTCTACTGACTAGAGCCATATTTACAATGACCGAGGTAGGAGTGTGGTCCTTCTTTCCAAGATTGTGCGTTGTCTGACCAAGTGTGAGACTTCCACCTGATCTGCTCATCTCTCACCCTGCATCTGTGAGCTTGCACCGCATGCAACTGGAAACGCTGGACTGACGACATAACCGAGGTGCCGCTGTGTTCATTATCGGCGATGGCGCGTGTGAGTGTAAAGCCATTTGCCACACATTCAATTTGATAATGTTGCCTACATGCCAGTGTTTGTGTGGCGTGATGACTTACAGTTGATAGGTTCATATCTGTGCCTGGGGTTAAACAACTGTTCCCCTTGATTGAAATAACATTGCTCCGCAAGATCTGAGGAGGCAAGCAGCTAAGGTAAAACTGATAAAGAATGTCGAAGCGCACAAGAATTCTCCCTTGTATGATGCTCTAAGGGATCCCCCAGCATGTCGTCTGAAATCACGAAAACCTCCCTGGTGTGACACAGAAAGCACCACTTCCTTCGAGGTGACCTCCAAACCGAGCGAGGTGGCGCAGTGGTAACGCACTGGACTCGCATTCGGAAGGATGGTGGTTCAAATCCACCTCCGGCCATCCAGATTCAGGTTTTCCGTGATTTCCCTAAATCGCTCTAGGCATATGCCGGGATGGTTCCTTTCAAAGGTCACGGCCGATTTCCTTCCCCATCCTTACCCAAATACTCCGAGCGTAAGCTCCGTCTCTAATGACCACGCTGTCGACGGGACGTTAAACTCCAAGCTTCCTTCCTTCCTTCCGTGACCTCCAAGTGGCAATAACGCTGGAACGAAAATCCACCGCACAACGGTGGTTGAGGGATACCATCTACCACGCCAAACCTAGTCGAGACTGAACTGCATCAGGAAGAAGTGGGGTTTCCTTCCATCTTCTGACTGTGATTGCGGGGCAGAGGAGCAAACCGTAGGGCACATCGTCAAGCAGTATCCACTGCTAGCATTTAATGGTGACTTGTAGGGTTTACATCAAGTGACAAAGTGCTCTGGATTGGCTGTTAAATTTGGACATTTCCATTTAATTGTATATATATTTTTTGTATACTTGTAAAAACCATACGATAAATAAATAAATAAACTGTAAGTAGGGAATGACTTGTTACCAGTGTTCTTTAAATTAATTGAATTTTATGTCAATCTTATTTTCAAAAGCCCAAAAAGTTTTCTTGTTGATAGTGCTTCTAAGCAGATGAGGGCAAGAGCATTTGAATTTAATTTTGTTTGTTTATAGCTGTTCATGTATAATTTGCTTAAATGTGTCCCCTGTTTAAACTATATAATTTGGTGCTTTATTTAAATCAATTCGATTAATAATGATGAAACGTCCTTGACATCTTTTACATGCAATATTAATTCATTGATGAATAATTTTGTAATTCTGATTTTTTAATTAATTTAATCAAATAAATTTTAGGGGCCTCGAGCCCAAAATTTGTAAGGTTCTTCAGTCTTGAAATTTACTCACAGATTTGTAATTACCTGAAATCTTATTCCGGATGTTTTGTAGGAGGTAATATTTTAATGTAAAAGTTATGAATCCCTTTATAAGATCTTTATTGCCATAGATCGCTTATTGATTTTAAATGACTAGTTTATACTCATAAAAGAGTCATTATCAAATCTTACTTGTCCATGAATGTTAAGAAATATACTTCTTAAGATTCGTGGACAAGTGAGATTTGATAATGACTCTTGAACGAGTCGAAACTAGTCACATAAAATCAATAAGCGATTCATGCCAATAAAGATCTTATAAAGGGATTCATAACTATTTGAACATTTGTGTTCAGTCTTAAAATTTTCTCACTGCTTTTGAACCAATAAATGTGCTCAAAACAATAAATGTTTAAAATTACGCGCCAGCTCTTCCATGCCAGTCCTTTGCTTGGTTTCTTCTAATTTGCAAATAGCAACCGGTAACTACAGAGCGTGTTTGCGATAGTTCCTATTGGCGGTTATCTTACACTTGGACTAAACATATGTTATTTTAGGTGATTTTTATTATTCGTTTAATATTACTGATTCATATTGTAAAACTTAATGGTGCTGTTTCAGCTGTCACGATTTCCGTCGAAGGATCTTCAGTATCGAGCATCCTCGGTATCTAGCATTCCTACAGTGCAAACATGCAATTGGAGAAAACTCGACAGAGGGAAGTGAATCGGAAGTGTCAGTATGACTGCGTGCGGCCCCGGACAACCCCTTGCTTATCTTCGTGTAAACACTAAGCGACGTAACGCTAGCTGCTCGTACTCTTAGCACGGCGTTTCAAGACTTGGAAGGATAATCTCGTATTTGGATGTTCGTCAACCAAAATCAAATGTTCAAATGTTTGTTAAGCTTATGGGACTTAACTACGGGGTCATCAGTCCCTAAACTTACAAACTACTTATCAACTACCTTATACTAAGGACGGCACAAATATCCATGCCCGAGGGGGGAATCGAACCCCCGACCGTAGTGGCCGTGCAGACCGTGACTGGAGCGCCTCAGTCCCCTCGGCCACCACTGCCGGCGTTCGTCAACCCATCAACAAACAATTTAACAGGGTTATTACCCATTAATCCCATCGGTTAAATGGTGTGTCTAATTGAAGAGCATTCTCTTAGTCAAGCTGTAGATCGTATATGACAGTGTGCTAGCAACCTTCACAACAGGGCGGCTTGTTTGGATTTGGAGAAGGATGACGACAGGACTCAGGATCCGTCAGTGCACACTAGTCAACGAGGTGTTAGTTCGGTACCTTCGGTATTTATTGAACTATCTCTCTATATAATAATTTTTGCGAGTTGTAAGTTAGTGAACTTAACGACATGCAGAAATTATTGTGATTTTTGGTTCATTCTGAACAGCATCCTAATGCTTTGCGAGTTCCGCACTGTTATTTAATTTTTCCTCTATCTTCTTGGTACCAGCGATTTGAATTGCTTGAGACGTGATATTCGTTACAAAACATTCCTTCAGTATAAAATTGTCTTGATTGCGGATAGATTTTTATTATTTAATTACTGACGCGTTTCGCCCTTTAGCGGGACATATACAGATTATCTGCATAACAGAATTTACACAAAATTACAAGGCGGAATTACAAAACGGGGATAATGGGACATGGGTTTATTTTATGCTAACAAGACAATATAAATGGTAGATTAAGCTTAAAATGCGCTCTCTGTGGTGTGACACCGGTGTTTCCATATTTAGGAATTTTGTATTTCCTTGTAGCCCTATAAATGATCGGGTAACAACGAATTAGTATGTTCCGACTCTACTTTTTGGGACTGTTGACGAACAACATGGAAAGAGTCCAAAAAAAGGGCTAATCGTTTAGTATTGTCACGATACAGGGGAGACAGCATTACGGAAATGATACAGGATCTGGAATGGGAATCATTACAACAACGGTGCTTATCGCTGCGGCGTGGGCTACTTACGAAACTCCAATCGCAAACATTCTCATCCGAATGCGAAAATATATTGTTGACTGCCACTTACATGAGTATAAAAGATCATCAGAATAAAATAAGAGAAATCAGACATCGAACGGAGAGATTCAGGTGTTCCTTCTTCCCGCCACGCGCTATTCGAGAATGGAATGGGAGATAAATGATGTACATGTGGTTGGATGAAACCTCCGCCAGGCATTTAAATGTGATTTGCGGAGTGTCCCATGTAGATGTAGAAACAAATTCTAATTACTGTAGGTAAAACAATTTTACTTTAGCCAAAGGCGAAACGCGGCTTCATCAAACAAATGTTTACATATTTAGAAAGGTGAATAGACGGGGCAAAACAGCTTTCAGATAATTGCCATAGCTGTTTATTATTTAATCAATGCTACCGGTTTCGGTTATTTACCATTATCAAGCGTTAGTAGAGATTAGATAATAGCTTAACATGTCTAATTACAAAAATACAAAATTATAACACAAGTATTCGTTGTCATTGCTCTAGTTTTGATATTATCAAAGGGGCTCTGTAGCAGTCAGTCCCTGTGATAATATCAATAACTAGAGCAATGACAACGAATACTTGTGTTATAATTTTGTATTTTTGTATTTCGACATGTTAAGCTATTAGCTAATGTCTGCTGACGCTTGACAATGGTAAATACCCGAAACCGGTAGCATTGAGAAATAATAAACAGCTATGGCCAACATGTCGTTCTGCAATTAAATGTTTACATGCTAAGTAAGAACCGTTGAGGAATTATTGAGATGCCACCAGTACTTTAAGAAGTTTATCCCCTCAAACCTAACAACAACAACAACAACTTTAGGGCAGCCCTTGGCTACCGCGCAGGGTGAACGCGTGTGGTGATTCTCAGCAGCCTGGACTCGGACCGCTTGTGCCAACGGCGATGCGAGCCCGCTGGATAGCGGAGATAAGGGCGTTATTTAAACTGCTTTCCCGCTTCGATATCCGCTTTGCGAGGAACTTCTTGGCATAAATATTGATATTCCCAAAAATGTATATTACCGACAGGGCACGTGCCCGCGTGGTGCTACAACGCAGAGCATGGCTGTAGGCTTGATAGTGAATGTTCCGATACTGGGAGAACTTATCTACCAAATCTAATAGTCCGTTGACGTGTAGATTAAAACAATTACAGCTCAGACCCTTGAATAACACAGAAATGTTTTCTCTTATAACCACGAAAGCAAATAACATTCAAACATGTCTGTCGCAGATACGAGGACAATATATTATGCATAGATGAATGTTGCTTTGTACAATAAGGAGTTGACGTTTACGCACTTGGATTAAATTGAGCGGCGCGGGAGTAGCCGAGCGGTCTGGAGCGCCACATTAGGGATCGCGCGCCCGCCGGCGTCGGAGGTTCGCATCCTCCCTCGGGCATGCATATGTGTGTTGTCCTTACGTTAGTTTAACATAATTTAAGTAGTGTGTAAGCTACGTAGTAACAACGCAGCAGTTGAGTCCGATAGATTTACAAACATTTGAACATTTTTTTTATTATTAAATTGATTGGTGGTCAGCTCAGAAACGTGGAATATTTTTACCCTACATAAACTGATACCTTACGATGCTTAGTCTAATTACTGTGTATCACTATGTCCGAGTTATCTGTTTTGACTAACTTACAAGAAATATTCTGTAAAATGTTCCTTAATAGCATCTAAAGTGAAGGAAACAAAAAATCAAACATGAGCTTCACGATACAAAAGATATTAGTACGTCAGTAATCCTACACAACGTCATTACAACTAATAATAATAATAAAAAACGAATAAAAATAAAAGATGAAGAAGAGAACAAAAGAAACTAACCAAAGAAACAAATACCTTACCAGCTTAAAGGCAATCGTAAGACAAACTAAAAACACAACTCATTTTATGAATTCCTTAGTGACTAATTTCGTCATTGCAGTCGCTAATTACAGCGAGAATATTCACGTCAGTATATCACTGCGTACTTGCGTGTACTTGAATGCGCCAGTATTTAAAATCACACACAGATGTCCGTTCCATTGTCGGCAGGCATAATGATATGATCAATTTGCTTTCCCCCTTCGCTTTAAATATAAATAACTGTTAAAAGTCGAATCTGTGGCGTAATGGCCTTACAAACTATGATACTCAGCACCAATAATGAAAATAAGACAGATAAGAAACTCTGGACTAGGGGACGAGGGGAATACGTAATTGAAAATTGAAAGCAGTTACAAATCATAAACTGAACTGATAAACACATTTGATTGCTACTACAGTACTAATAACCGTAACATCAATGTTTCTACAAGAGAAGAGTGACAACCGCAGTCCTGTATATGTCGTTCTCTGTGGAAAAGAAAAGCTTTGAATACAAACACATTATATGTTTCAAAACAAAAAGTTGAACAAGATTAGGAACATTTGAAGATAAAATTGATAATGTGATTTTCCTACTATTTATTGGTATTTCTGGATACAAAATACATCATCCTTGCTGTCTGTATTAAACTCTGGTGAGACGTACTAGCCATTTTGATACAGCTGTCTAGAACACACTTAAAACTTTATTAGTGCCTTTCGCGTTTAGAAATTCTGTCATTTTTGAAGGCAAAACTATGTTAAAAATTTCTCCTTATAACAATTTATATCACAGATACACGTCACTTATAGAAAAGATGTTTAAGATTCATCCCCTGCCCATCTCTTCGTAGAAAAGACAAGTGAGTATCAAAATACAGCGTATTCGTTATAATTATACAATAAATTTATGGCCTCTGAGGATGCAGCGAATATAAAAGTGAAGTAAAGGATTGCTTATTTTCCTATTTCGCGGGCCGCACTTAGAGTTATTTCTTTGTTAATGGAACAAATTACATTCCCAAAGCTTACTGTAGACGTGAAGAATTTCAAATTATTATCCAACAACATGAAGAATAAAATATTACAATAGGTGTTCTGTCGCCGCCTAGTGCCAAATTTTTATTACTAAATTGTACTTTTATAGCACTATGACACATTATTTCAGCTGTATGTGCCTATGTTATTTCTTAACTTGTATAGGTGCTAAGATTATTAATTATCCCTTGCCTTAATGTAGTTTGTCTTTAATAATTACTTTAAGAAATTTCATTAAGAGGCTTTGTTGCCGCCTTGGTACGCTAATTAACTTCCGAATTTGGAAAGCTGGAGCATTGTGTAATCTGATGTCCTGCAATGGTTCCGTCCTTGGCTTATATTGAAATACAACTCATTCTACTGTCTAACTAAAACATTTTTTCAAAGCATAGGAGAATTTGTGGGAATTTATCTTTTGCAAAGCCATGTTGTCCTGATATCTTGCTGTTTTCAAGTTCCTTGTGAAATTTACTTTGAAATAGCGTTTCAGATTTCATAATAATCCAAGAATATTGTACTATAAGTTTTATTACCTTCAAGTTTCACAACCAAAATTAATGTTCTTGTTACAAATCTCAATCCTGGCCAGTTTACAACTCTGTAGTAGCACTTATTAAACAGACTTCTACCAATTCATAACAACCAGAATTGAACAGCACTAAACAGAACTCAACAGAACTACTTGCACTGCCTGTGCACCAGCTTATATATACTGTGTCAAATGACAGTCAATATCATGTGATCATTTAGAACATGTAAACTTATGATTATATTCATTATTAATTTAAATAAAAATTAATTGTTTAATGAAATTAAGAATTTAAATAGTATTCTGATTCATTAAAGTTTTAGCATTTTATGTTAGCAACAAATAATATTGTCACGTTGCTTTTACGTTGCCTAATCGGAGCCACGGTGATGCAGCTGTTGCACAGTGTACCCGGCGCCTCCACCAAACAATGTCACGTTGCAATGGAAGTAGGCTTGACTTCGAAGGCAACTAAACACAGCACTTATACTGAAAGCACGTTTATTACCAACTCAACATACACGTTGCACTGACTGCCTCTCAGGCAGAGTGCTCTGCTATTTATACACAGACAGAATTTACCAGAAATTACAAGAACAGTTAGCATAAGAAACAAGTAGAATTTACAAGTGAACATAAAAAAGGTGTAGAACCTTCTGGAATTGTAAATTACAAAGAAATAAATTTTTGCCGGTGGGCGGGATTGAACGGGCGATCTTCTGCTCTGCAGTCCGTGACGCTATCCCCTGCGCCACGCCGGCAGTTGGTGCTCGCGGCATTGCTCCCTCTCCTGGAGAAACAGCGACCCGCTGTAATGATCCCTGTGGAGCCAGCTGCAATGTCCTGGATCTTGAACGTGTCATGGGTCCTCTGTATGACAGTTCAAGAGAATCCTTCCCTTCTCCGCGATTATCGACGACAGACGTTCCTGTCGTGGCTTCATCAGGAACATTACCGTCCTTAAAGTCCTTGAACAAGAAGCCATTGTCGTCTACCTGCTCTTCAGGATCGTAGTAAGGCTTCATCCGCAGGACGTGAAAAATGTCTCTTCGTTTTTGACGTTTCGACTACGGCTCATAATCCTCAACTTCGTATGTGACGTCTGACAGGCGGCGTTTGACACGATACGGACCAAAGTATCGCTTCAATAACTTTTCTGACCGTCCAACCTTCCGTACAGGGGTAAAAGTCCATACCAGATATCCTGGGCTGTACACAACAGGTCGGTGCTTGTCGTTATACCGCTGACGGTCCTTCTCCTGGGCGTCCAGCGTCCGTATGCGAGCCAGCTGTCTTGCTCCTTCGACCCTGGTGATGAGCTGTTTAACATAGTCATCCTGAGTGTCGTCCGGTTGGAACGGGAACAGTGTATCCATTGTCGTCTCAGCTTCACGGCCATGGGGCAGGAAAAACGGAGTGAAGCCTGTGGTGTCTTGTCTTGCGGTATTGTAAGCAAATGTCACGACTGGCAGAATTGTATCCCAATCCTTCTGCTAAACACCGACGTACATCGACAGCATCTCGGCTAACGTTTTGTTAAAACGTTCCGTAAGACCATTTGTCTGAGGATGGTATGCAGTTGTCATTCTGTGGACAATGTTGCACCGTGACATTACCTCTGATACTAGTTTTGACTGGAATACTTTCCCACGATCAGATATCATGACACATGGTGCTCCATGCTTCAAAATAATGTTTTCTACAAGGAATTTTGCTATCTCTAGAGCTTCTGCAGTCGGCACAGGTTTGGTGACAGCGTAGCGTGTGAGGTAGTCAGTGCAGACTATTATCCAACGGTTACCGGTTGTCGACTTCGGGAACCTCCCTAAAAGATCGATCCCAACTCGGTAGAATGGAGCTGCTGCCGGCGGAATCGGTACGAGATGTCCTGGAGGTAATTGCGGCACATGCTTCCTTCGCTGGCACTCTTTACAGTGACTCACATAGTGCTTGACAGATCGGTAGAGACCTTTCCAGTAATACCTGCGTCTGATTCTGTCTAGGGTCTTCACGAATCCCAGATGACTGGATATTGGAGCATCATGTAAATATTTGAGAATAGCTGGCTGGAGATGAGCTGGAACAACAAGTAGCCATTTGGGGCTCAGTGGATCGTAGTTGCTCTTGTACAATGTTCCGTTTAAAAGTTGGAACTCTCCATTGGTCGGTTCTTCTTTCTCCAAGCCCTCTATCATTTTTAATAATGTTGGATCTTCCCTCTGTTCAGCTGTAACGTCATCTAATTCAGTGAGAGCTGAAATTTCATTAATGCTGTTGTGTTCCACTAATGGATTTCTCGAAAGGCAGTCGGCATCCTTGTGTTTGCGCCCGTTCTTGAATACCACTGTGACATCGTACTCTTGGAGTCTTAGTGCCCATCTAGATAGTCGACCTGATGGATCCTTCAAGCTAGTCGGCCAACACAAAGAATGGTGGTCCGTCACGACCGTGAATGGTTTGCCGAATAAATACGGCCGAAACTTGTTGATAGCCCAGTTAACCGCGAGACATTCTTTTTCAGTTGTAGAGTAGTTTATCTCTGACTTTGAGAGTACTCTTGACGCATAGGCTATCACTTTTTCGGCACCTTCCTGAACTTGGACAAACACTGCGCCAATCCCATAGCCACTGGCGTCTGTGTGAAGTTCCATTTCTGCATTCTCGTCTCACAAGGCTAGCACTGGTGCGGAAGTTAGAGCCTCCTTAAGTGCTCGGAAAGCTCTTTCTTTTGTCTCATCCCAGTAAAATTTGGCGTCTCCTTGCAGAAGTTCTTGTAATGAACGTGCCTTGTTACAAAAACCTTTTATGAAACGTCGGTAGTATGAGGACAGCCCGAGAAAACTTCTCACATCACAAATGTGCTGAGGAGTTGGAAATTCTGTGATTGCCCTTACTTTATATGGATCAGGACGGACACCATCTCCGTTGACTAGGTGCCCCAGGATTTTTATCTCTTTGGCGACGAAGAGGCACTTCTCTGGATTGAGGCGGAGACCTGCAGCCTGAACACACTTCAACACAGTTGACAGGCGACTCAGATGTTCTTCAAATGTTTTCGAGAAAACGACAATGTCATCTAACAGCAGAGACACGTACAGGGCGTCCACAGTGGAAACACAGTGGTGTGTTGTCTTCTGTCCTCCAGACGTCTGTTCTTCTGCGGGGCGTCATAGTTAATGGGGGAGTTGGCTGTGGTCGCGTCGGTCGGTTCATGGGCTGCCGTTTGGCGGCTGCAGCGTAAGTCATAACAGGGCGACGCCATTCTTCACGTCGGGTGCGATTGACGGGGCAGACAGGATCTAATGTTTGAAATACCTCGACCTCAGCGGCGTCGGCTACCTCGTGACTTACAGGGCACACATCCATGGCCATAATTTGATGCTCGCTCGGTCTAATAGTCCCGGCTGCCATGCACTGTTGTAATTCTTCTCTCACGATTTCTCATATGAGAGAAGCCAAGTCCTGCTGGTCTCCCACAACGGCCATAGGGACTACATTTGGGAGTCTGTCATACTTCTTGCATCCAACCCTCCTTTGTTGCATCCCTTCAATACGCTGGCACCACTTTATGAATTCTTCTGTCGTAGCGACGTTTTTATCAGAACAGGTTGGTACATATCTTCTGCAAATCTCTTCATCAGTTGCGTGATTTTGTCCGCTTCAGTCATGTTCGGATTGACTACGTTACACAGCGCCAAAACACTCAGTATGTACGATTGTGTCGGCTCACCATGTCGTTGGGCCCGGTTCTTCAGTTGTTCTTCCACCGAGCGGATTTGTCGCTGGCGGTCTCCAAACGTCTTTTTAAGTTCCTCCTGGAACGTCTCAACTTGTCTTCGTTGTTATCGAACCATTACTGGGCTGTTCCATCCAGGTAGAAATAAACGTTGGTCAAGCACATCGTATGATCCCACCTGTTGTATTTGGCGACTCGGTCGAAACCTTTTAGCCTTTTGTTGGAGTCCTGTCCAACATCTCCAGAGAATACCGACGGGTGTCTGATGTGCAGCTGGCTTATTGCTGGTTTCGTCTCCATCGTTCTTCTGGTAATACGGACTTTTGGAAGGATGTACTCGGTGTATCCCTTGTATTCCGGTTCCAGTCCGTGTAAGTGAGGGCTTTTACGTTGCCTAATCGGAGCCACGGTGATGCAGCTGTTGCACAGTGTACCCGGCGCCTCCACCAAACAATGTCACGTTGCAATGGAAGTAGGCTTGACTTCGAAGGCAACTTAACACAGCACTTATACTGAAAGCACGTTTATTACGAACTCACCATACACGCAGCACTGACTGACTGTCAAGCAGAGTGCTCTGCTATTTATACACAGACAGAATTTACCAGAAATTACAAGAACAGTTAACATAAGAAACAAGTAGAATTTACAAGTGAACTTAAGAAAGGTGTAGAATCTTCTGGAATTGTAAATTACAAAGAAATAAATTTTTACCGGTGGGCGGGATTGAACCGGCGACCTTTTGCCCCGCAGACCGTGACGCTATCCCTTGCGCCACGCCGGCAGTCGGTGTTCGCGGCAATATTACTGTACATTTTCTTTTATGATGAACACTAAGTTCATCACAAAGAAAAAACAATTTCATTTAATTTACAAGGTGAATATAATGTAAGTACATTATTTTACATTGAATAATACTTTAGTTCATTTACATAGAATATGAATTTAGATAATTTACATTTTTGACTGGCATATCTTTCCTTGAAGATCTTTGCCCCATATGTCAAGTAAACAACATGGCATTCTCAGCTGTGATCTGTCAAAATACGTAAATGTTAATACGTTTTGATGTTATAAACACAAAACACATCGTTATTAAAGCTTTAAATGTAAATTTTGAGTTAAGATTAAGAAAAAGTTACATAAATAATACGCTTAGCTGATTTTGAGGCCAAAAGGAAACAAAATTTGTTATGTATATATCATTGAGATGTTAAAAACTGAACAGTTGTGTCTTGTGTGAGGAATATATATCATATACACGACTATGGGTAAAACATTTCGTGGTCACTTCCTTGCATCGTAACAAAGTGATGCATTTTAACCACAATATTTATCTTTACGGTAATCCACAATCCTTGTATGACTTCAGTTATACACTACTACCAATTGAAATTGCTACACCAAGAAGAAATGGAGATGATAAAAGGGTATTCATTGGACAAACATATTATACTAAAACTGACATGTGATTACATTTTCACGGAATTTGGGTGCATAGATCCTGAGAAATCAGTACCCACAACAACCACCTTTGGTCGTAATAACGGCCTTGATACGCCTGGGTATTGAGTCAGAGCTTCGATGGCGTATACAGGTACAGATGCCCATGTAGCTTCAACACGATACCACAGTTCATCAAAAGTAGTGACTGGCGTATTGTGACGAGCCGTTTGCCGGCCACCATTGACCTGATGTTTCAAATGAACAAATGTTTGTTAAGCTTATGGGACTTAACTACGGGGTCATGAGTCCCTTAACTTACAAACTACTTATGAACTACTTACGAACTAGGACGGCACAAATATCCATGCCCGAGGGGGGATTCGAACCCCCGACCGTAGTGGCCGTGCAGACCGTGACTGGAGCGCCTCAGTCTCCTCGGCCACCGCGGCCGGCCCAGATGTTTCCAATTGGTGAGAGATCTGGAGAATGTGCTGGCCAGAGCAGCAGTCAAACATTTTTCGTGTTCAGAAAAGCCCTTACCAGACCTGCATCATGCGGTCGCGCATTATCCTGCTGAAATGTAGGGTTTTGCAGTAATCGAATCAAGGGTAGATCCACGGGTCGTTCACATCTGAAATGTAAAGGCCACTGATTAAAGTGCCGTCGATGCGAATAAGAGGTGACCGAAACGTGTAACCAATGGCACCCCATACCATCACGCCAGGTGATACACCTATATGGCGGTGACGAATCCACGCTTCCAATGAGCGTTCGCCGCGATGTCGCCAAATACGGATGCGACCATCATGATGCTCGTCCTTACACGAGGCATCACAACAACGTTTCACCAGGAAACGCCGGTCAACTGCTGTTTGTGTATGAGAAATCGGTTGGAAACTTTCCTCGTGTCAGCACGTTGTTAGGAGTCGCCACCAGCGGCTACCTTGTGTGAATGCTCTGAAAAGCTAATCATTTGAATATCACAGCATATTCTTCCTGTCGTTTAAATTTCGCGTCTGTTAGCACGTCATCTTCTTCTGGCTATTTTAATGGTCAGGAGCATAATAAAATATTGTGAACAATGTTTGTAAAAATTTTATTTAGACCTTCGTCATCCCACTCAGCAACCGAATGTGATAATCTCAAAGCGGCGCAAGGGTATCAGAATGAACTCGGGTAAACCCTCAGCGGTATACATATACGTGAGAGCCGACACGGCACTGTTAGTAGAGGTGGACTGCTTGGGAACTATAAAGGGAAATTTGCAATGCGCATCCACAGCCAGTAACAAACGTATGTTCCAAAAGGGACATGTGAAAACACATGTAGACACTGCCATGGTCGTTGCGGGTAAAGGCACTGGTGTTTGGCACAGACTGTGCCATAGGAGGTCATCTGTTGACTTTGTGCAGCCACGCTTTCTGAGCCACTTACAGTGTCTTTTAGCGGTGCATTCCCCGCCTCCCCTCAAAGCCACTATACAGTATTTAATAGGTTGCCCTGTGATTTATTAATCGTAATAGAAAATGCAAGTTTTACTGGAAACCGCAGTCTGCAGATCAGCAGGAAAAAATGAGTATTCGTCGCATGTACACTGTTTCATTCTTGGTATCGCCTGCAGCCGAGTACGTCTTACAGTTGGTTCACAGTTGTCAAGAGCACTGTCAGATTTCTGCAATTCCTTTCAACTGACTGGAATACAGGAGTGTCAAAAAATGTTTGTAGATCTATAGGACCAAACTGCGTGGTCATAAGTCCGTAGCTAACAAACTACTTAAACCTAGGTAAACTAACCTAAGGACAGCAAACACACACACACACACACACACACACACACACACACCCATGCCCCAGGGAGGACTCGAACCTCCACGACGAGCAACCGCGCGCTCCGCAGCGAGACGCTTTAGACCGCTCGGCTACTCCGCCGCGGCACAGGAGTCTCTTAGTAGTAAATATGTAAATGTATTAAAACGTGGTACATGATGTGAAAGCTTTTTACCCATTATAAACGATCTCATATCTATTGAATCACATGTAAAATTATATAATTTTGTAGGTATATATTCATTTGTACAAGTGCGGTATGTCGATAAAATCTATTACGAATACAGTTAGTAGTAAAGAAGTAACAGATTAAAATCTGGTGCTTGACGGGGCGGTTTTCCATGAAAGTTGCGTTTTTGTCCTCGTGTGTGATGAACAACGTGATACAGTTTCGAAGACATATTCAGCTATTTGTATGTTTACTGTCTGTAAAATTTTCTGCGGCTACAACTTTTAGTGTAGAAATTATAAATTGTAACGTCATACCGAATGTCGTAGTTTAGTCCATGAACAGTGGAAAAGTAGTTAGCGATAAACTTTTTCCATTTCATCATTTCCCTTTGGTTGTCAGCGAGAAAAGTGTAATAAACGTTTGAAACTATGTTTAATGTGTGTGGCACGTCGCTAAATACTCACATTCTCATACAGTGTGTGAATAAAGTCTCCCCACACGATGTGGCAGTTTTTTGCGATTCCTGTTGTTGATAACGTCATATCTCCTGGACCATGTACGTATGTGATTATTAACCCTGCAGCATTTGTTACCTGAAGGTAAGGAATATTTGTACCAAATTTGGTTGAAATAGGTATAGTGGTGTAGGAGAAAAGAGGAGCATTGTCGCTTAATGCAGCACTTTTTCCCCGCATCTTATTTTGGTCCACTTTAGGTTACGGTAGTAACATTAAAACTGGGTCTTTGCGATCGTCTTATGACAGCTCGAACTTTAAATGAAAATAACGCCTTAACTATTCATCTGACACGAAAATTGAATAACCGAATTTTAAGAGGAGAAAATTCTCTAGAACTTTGCTCTCTTGTGTTTTTTTCATATCTCGTATCGTTTGAGATATATACGCAAAAATAACGGAGATTTGACACCCTGCATTGAATTAACGAAAACCAGCCGTTCGGAGATGTCACGTGACATTCGTCGTCCAGAACTCTCCCTGGCATACGCCATCTTGCGTTGCGTATTTGATAATTTTCTTATTGTGACTTACACGTTGTCATTTTAAAGCAATGGCGCACTGAAGAATTAACAAAAACACATCGTTCTTCGTACGATAAATCATAATCTAGTGTCTACAAACGCCATATTAGCATCAGTTAACAACGGCCATCAGTAGTGTGATATTAAAGGACTCGTATTTTGATTGACAGTCGTAGCGTAGTGGGGAAGCCGGTGAACTATGACGCTAAAGGTCAAGGGTTCGGAACCCGCTAATACATACTTTTTTTTTTTGCTAAAAGGGTTTCAGATACTGTTATTAATTAAATTTTTATTATTTAGATTATTATTTGATCCAAAATGTTGCAAAAACTTATAAAACTACAAATCTAAAGTGGGCTGTAAAACACGTCAGTGCGATTTTTTTTTTTTTTTTTTTTGGGTGTGTGTTTGTGTTTGTGTGTGTGTGTGTGTGTGTGTGTTGAAGCTTACGTGTACAAAAATTTCATGAAGATTGGAACAAATCTTAGATTTGTATGCAATGCGCATTCACAAATAAACACAAACACATGGACTCACTGTTTTATATATAGGCTGAAGAAGAAGATTTGCATGTGGTGAGGGTTGAAGCCTATTTTGGTAGCCTGACGCTCGTAGTCTTGATAGCAGGCTAGCGTACTGAAGACCAGCGACGCATATGCTAACTCTTTTTAGCCTCTCATCACACGATGTGCCAGTTTCTTGCGTTCCTATTGTTGATGACGTCATATCTTCTGGGCCAAGTATGTATTTGATTCTTAACCCTGCATCAATTGTAACCTCAAGGTAAGGAATATTTGTACCAAACTTGGTTGAAATCCGTGTAGTGGTGTAGGAGAAAAGAGGAGCATTGTCGCTTAATGCAGCACTTTTTTCGCGCATCTGATTGTTTCTTTCACGATGTGCCTTCCGTGATTCTTACACTTGCGGCAACCGTCACCATGGATTGAAGCTTACGTGTACAAATATTTCATAAAGATAGGAACAAATCTTAGATTTGTATGCAATGCGCACTCACAAATAAACACACAAACACATGGACATACTGTTTTATACATAAGCTAAAGAAGATTTGTGTGTGGTGAGGGTTAAAGCCTATTTTGGGATCCTGACGCTCGTAGTCTTGATAGCAGGCTAGCGTACCGAGGTCCAGCGACGCGTATCCTAATTCGTTTTAGCCCGGCGCTGAAGACCACACGGCCAGCCGCTCAGCAGCAAAGCGGTACGGGCCGTGCTGCACTCTGCGGATTACGCAGGCAGGCAGGCGGGTGTCGACACCTCGTGACGTCACGGCGGTCTGCGAGCTCTCAGGCGCCGTAATCCGGAGCGGGATTGTGGCGCTGCTCTTTTGTCAGCGGCGGTCGCGCGGCAGCTGGGCACGCGCGGCGCCGCGCGGGCCGATGCACTATTCATGCTGCCATTACTGGCCGGCCGTGGCCGCGGGAGCCGCGAGCGTCCAGCACGTCTGCTGAATTATGCCGCTCCCGGCATCAAGCCCAACTGCTAAACAGAAATTACTTATGAACGGCGTTCTTCAGGTGAAAAGGTTATCACACATCTTTTCAGGCATTGTATATAAGTAGCTCGATTTCTACATGAATCCAGCAGAAGTACTTCGTCGATATTCTGAAGTAACCAATGGTTTTCTTGAGGACAACGAAGTGAAATTCAACGATGTATTAAAATCTCATGTAATATGGGCAATTATGCTATTTCCTTGTCCACTGCTCTCGTTGGCTTTTGTTCGTAGTATAATCGTGGCATGAGAATACCATGTGTTTACTATGTTGTAGTTCGAAGTTCAAATGTTTGTAAAGTTATGGGAACTAACTGCAGTGATTATTGTTCCCTAAACTTACGAACTAACTTATTCTAAGAATACCTGCTGCGAGGTTAATTAATGGGGTCTGTCTGTGGGGAATCTTATATTGACACTAAAGAAATTCACAGCAGTTACATCTACATCTACTCTGCAAATCACATTTAAGTGCCTGGCAGAGGGTTCATCGAACCACAATTATACTATTTAGCTCCCATTCTGTTCTCGAATAGCGCGTGGGAAGAATGAACACCTGAATCTCTCTGTTCGAGCTCTGATTCCTCTTATTTTATTCTGATGATCATTTCAACCTATGTAAGTGGGAGTCAACAATATATTTTCGCATTCGGAGAAGAATGTTGACGATTGGAGTTTCGCAAGTAGCCCACGCCGCAGCGATAAGCGCCGTTGTTGTAATGATTCCCATCCCAGATCCTGTATCATTTTAGTAACGCTGTCTCCCCTGTATCGTGACAATACGAAACGAGCTGCCCTTCATTCGACTTTTTCGATGTCCTCCGTCAAACCCACCTGATAAGGATCCCACACTGGGCTGTAATACTCCAAAAATGGACGGACAAGCGTAGTGTATGCCGTTTCTTTTGTAGTTCTGTTGCATGTTTTAAGGGTTCTGCCAATAAAACGCAGTCTCTGGTTCGCCTTTCCCACGATATTATCTATGTGTTCTTTCCAATTTAAGTCAGAAGTAATTGTAATTCCTAGGTATTTTGTGGAGTTTACGGCCTTCACATTTGATTGATTTATCTTGTGAACAAAGTTTAACGGATTTCTTTTCGTACTCATGTGGAAGACTTCACACTTCTCATTATTTAGAGTCAATTGCCAATTTTTGCACCATACTGATATTCAGATCGTTCTGCAGTTGGTTTTGATCTTCAGATGATTTTACTAGACGGTAAATGACTGCGTCATCTGCAAACAACCTAAGAGAGCTACTTAGATTTTCCCCTAAATCGTTTATGTAAATAAGGAACAGCAGAGGACCAATAACACTACCCTGTGGAACGGCCGATATCACCTCTGTTTTAGTTTTTTTTCACAACACTATTGTTCAAATTATTAAGTAGTCTGTTTATTTATCGGATCAAAATACTGTCATCGGTAAAAGCACTATACGTTAGTGTATCTAATGTAGCTCGTGAGCCCCCAGACAAAATTTACTGTGTCGAAAATATTTTTAATTAGCCTATCAGACTAGAAGACAAGTAGACAAGCAGAAGGACTGGTTGGGTTACCGAAACAATTGCAACTTCGAAATTTATTTATTGGACAAAGACATTAGGTGAAGCACATTAAGAAAATATCATTTGACAACCAATCACTGAGTGAAATATATGATTCATTGCATAAAAACAGAAAAAGTTCCATTAGTCTGTGCCTGACCGCGAATATTTGGTTTTTCTATTCACTCAACTCACAGTTTATTTGACAAAAACAATGCTCAAGAACAGACATCGAATGTATGATTATGAGAACTCAGCCAACACTTCCTGAAAAGATACACTTTTATAATCAGTTTCCAACGGACATTTATTGAAGTCACAGTGCTTAAACGTCACATGCTGCAATCTTCAAGCCTAACGTAGCACTCGGCAACTCAAGAAGAAATCTCTAAAATTTAACAGTAATTGGCCACAATCAATAAATTTTTCGAAGTTCGATCGCACTTTTACACACTGGAAAATTTTAAAGGCTCACTCTTCCGAAGACCAGTTTAGCTTCGCCACTGCGATGCTAGCCAAGTATACTGCCCTATCTGGGCCTACCTCCCAGCCTTTATACCTGTCCACAGGAGAAACACATACGTCACGATGTTCCCCATTGCTACCCCTCGCCAACGTACAACGCTTTGCCAAATATACTGTACATTCATACAGATACCTCATAAATACACATGAAACTGATCATCAAAATTAACAGTTCATTTCATAACATGTCATTTCTCCCGTGGAGCGATGAAATACAAATTAATTATTTAAAGAAAAGAAATCTGCATTAGTAAGTTTGAACAATGTGATTTTATGGTATAATCATTTTCTAATACGGCGCCTCCGACCAACACTATCTTGCTGGTCGTGTATCTGTCTTGGACTTTGTTATTAACAAATTTATACAATCATAATAATGAATTACGTTTCCTGCGATTAATATTTATCTTACGTCGAATGTAAGCATATCAGGTGATGCACCGCGTTGAGACCTTATATATGCGCCCTCACTCACCTCTGTTTCTTAAATGGTTCACAAGTTATGATTTTTTTAACTAAACAGTAAACTGCCATATTTTCATTCTATTATTATATGTACTTCATAGTATGTCTGTGCATTACTATACCTGTTATATGAAACCCATTCAGAAACTGCGTCGAACTTATGTGTCTTAATTATGTTTGATTTTTAAATTTAACTTACTGTATACAATACACTGTCGCCACTCTAGCTGCACGATTAAATCCCTTTGACGTCACGGCCTTTCCAATCGAGCGCTAAGCTCACACCCTAGCCGGTCATTTCCGCCACACACACCAGCTCCCTGCTGGCCAGTCTACTATGAGCCCTAGCTTCACGGCTGTATGACTTTTCCAAATTACAGTTTTATACATATAATACATTATCATCAATATCACCTGTCTACATAGATATAATACAAACAAAATTAATAAAAGAAAAGAGTAACAATTTGTGAATTGGCAAGGTCAGTTTTTGTGGTGCATTTAATCTATCTTGTTACATTTCTTCAAACATAATGACTGAGTGCTTCTTGTTGGGCGGTACTGTCCCAATGCTGTCTGCTATTTAAAGGCTACACAAATTCTTTCAGTACCAAGCTGACGATTCTATGATATCACAGAATATGATTACCAATCGACCCCATCTTTATTCAAAATGTGCCAAAAAAAAAAAAAAAAAAAAAAAAAGCTTTTCTCTCCAATTCTGCTAAGTGCCTCCTGATTATTTAGCGAGCTGCCCATCTGACCTTTTTTAGCAACAGATTTAAAAATTTTCGATCCCCTTTCTGTCTTACGTACTTATCCATTTCCACTCCGTGAAAAGTGTACACTTCAAACAGTTCCTTTCTGACAGGGCTTCCTAATTTCAGTTATTTCTCTTTGTCTCAAATGCTTATCTTTCCATTGCTATTCTCTACTAGTTTCATTGTCTTGTTAACTAACTAATTCTACGAGCTTCGGAACATTTGTCTCCATTCCATTACACTTCTTTTTCACTGATAAGAACTTTGAAGACGATGTCAATTTCGTTGATTTGTTCCTCCACGACCTTTGCTGTCTCCGATAGAATAAAAAAAAGTAATAGTCAAGCCGCAAACATTTTGTTCCTTCTTTATAAATTTTAATCTGCTTTCCTAATTTTCGTTACTGAGATCTCAAATTTGCTCGTAGGCAAGTATAAGGACTGGTTGGGTTACCAAAACTATTGCTACTTTGAAATTTATTTATTAGACAAACACATTAGTTGAAGCACATTAAAAAATTATAATTTGACAACCAATCACTGGGTGAAGCCCAATTGTAAATTTTAAAATTTGACAAGCAGTAGTCGATGCCCATACCTTAATTGGTTAACTAATCTTAGAAAGATTTCAAAACGCAAAGCGGCAACTTTAAGTAATTTTTAAACAATAATTAACAAATGAAATTGAGAATTGGGTGAAGCACAATTTAAGATTTGATAATCAGCAGATGACGCCAGTACCTTAATTTGTTAATTACTCCTAGAAAGATTTTAAAAGGCAAAGCGCAAACATTAAATTAATTCTTAAGCAATAATCAAATATAATTGATCATTGCCTGAAGGCAAATTAAAATCTAACAAGTAGTTGGTGAAACTCGTCCATTAATTGTTAATTAATATTGAAATGGTTTCAAAAGGCAAAGCACCAAGTTTACGTGATTACATAAACAATAACTACCACAAGAATGGTGACATTAACGAATTAAAATTATGACGATTGTAAATTAGGTGGTCTTCAGATAGTAAAAGTAGGATGTATGTCCCACTTAACTGTTCGCGAACAGTTTATGAGTTAGATATTCGTAGTGGCAATGATAGAGAAATTAAAAGATAAATTAATAACAAATTTGGGTGTGAATTTTGTAAAGATTATTATCAGAAAACACATTTTAATATTCTGAATATAGTAATTCAGTTTGAAGTTATTGTAATCCTAAGGACTAGGCTAGTTTTAGAGCTGTCGAATCCGAAGTAAGATATATGTACTGTAGTTTTAAGTTTATTTTCAATTGCTATTTCAGTTAATTATAAAATTTGCCTTAAAAGAATTTATATAATTAAGGGGGTGCATAGCGTGGCAGCTTACACTACCCTGTATCTATCCTTTATTTAAATTTTTATCATCTGGATGTGAGACGAATGGGCTCTGACGTGACCAGGTGTGACGAACGCGAATTACGGTCCTGGGCATTAGCAAACGGCCTCGCCAACTAGTAGTGTACCTTTCGAAATGTCGAAATGTAAAGGACAACACTATGCAGAAGCAGACTAAAATCAAAAGTGGACATAAACATGTTCTATTATGAGGTTAAATTTTATTTTAATAATTTTCTAAATTTTGTTATTTTTAAGGAGTTCTAAAAATTTCGTTAGCTTTCGACTGGCTGCTGGAAAAGAGCGGGATTGCGCGGTAATTGGTTCATATTATTGCTTAGCCACGTTTGTGCGTTCAGTCTGTAGGCTGTATCATTGTGTGTGTGTGTTCAAATGTTCAACTGGGGCATGGATGTGTGTGTTTGTCCGTAGGTTAGTTTACATAGGTTTAAGTAGTTTGTAAGCTACGGAGTGATGACCACGCAGTTTGGTCCGATAGATTTACAGACATTTGAACATTTGAACATTTCAAATGTTCAAATGTTTGTTAAGCTTATAGGACTTAAATATGGGGTCATCAGTCCCTAAACTTATGAACTAACTTATACTAAAGACAACACAACATCCATGTCCGAGGGAGGATTCTAACCTCCGCCGCGGCAGGAAGCGCGATCCGCAACATGGCGCTCCAGGCCACTCGGCTGCTATCGCCCGGCGTGTATGTGTATGTGAGTAATAGAGCGAAATTGTAAATGTTTTGTCAGTTTAAGGTAACGAGAAAACGAGTAATGAACGTGTTTTATTAAGTGGTTACATTTTATTGTAATAATTTTCTAAATATTGCCATTTATAGGGATTTCTGGAAATTGATTGGCTGATAGAAAAGAGCGGAATTGCGCTGTATTTTTTCATAAGACAATAGTTTAATAATATTCCTTAGTCAATCAGATTACTGCAAGTTTGCGCTGTCTCGAGGATATACCATTGGTTGAGGATAGAAAGAGTGTCGGAGTTCAAACGAAAAACTTGTAAAATCTCTAAGGAAGTGCTTCGAACATTTTGGAACTATTACCAGGAATTAATTCAATTTCTTGAAGAAGACGGTCTAAATTATGTGCCATATCTAGGTTTCGATTGAGGAGTACTAAAATTCCGGCATCTTTCTGTGGATTATAACAGTTTTCATGAAACCTTAAACATACGTGGCCTGCGAGACACATTGTAACTTTCATCACTAGCGATTTGCGTAGCATTTAGATAGAGAATAAGACTATGAACAACTATTCAATAAAAGTTTTCGGTAAAGGGTTCTATTTTACCATAAACTGAAAGTAACAATAAATAATTGTGGTGTGAGTGTTGACTTAATAATCATTGTTTTATAAGTACAAGCTTGGTAGAGAAATGTATCTTAGAATAAAATCAGTGCATTTAACTAAATCCCGTGTTTAAGTTCATTTGGTAAAGGAACAGAACCTACCGCCATTAACGTTTTCAAAACTTATTCAAACTGCTGAAAATCGGTATTGCTGTCGTTTTTCTCCACAGCTTTCAGTAGCGGAGATATAATACAAGTTTAAGTGCAAGTTAGCAAGTGTCTGACTCTTGAAAGGAATGACGACAATAGGAGAGTGGATCTATTGACTGTTTTTGGTAGGACCATCCCGACTGCAACTTGCAGCGTTCATCTACCTTTGCTTTCTCAGCATTTTTCGAATGTGATTGTTGAACCACAATCTGCCGTTCTTATCCTTAATCCACTCTGTTGGCCTTATTTTCGCATCTCTTTATTTTCAATGCATTTAAATTTCGCTCTTAATTCTGAACTAAAAGATGTCCACTCATTCTTTAGGAGTTATGCTTATCTGCTCTTTCTAGCGCAAACACTCTATTAGCCTTCTGGACTGCCTTATTACATTAGTGGCCATTTTAGCTTTGGCGACATCATCAGTAACCCCTGTCTCTACAATGACATCATTGTTGGTGTAATGTCAAATATTTCCATTTCATGTCGGCTCTCGATTTATCTGTGAGCCGGTGCGATCACTATAGCCCCTCTTGTATATGGATATATTGGATCGTGCTCGCCTGTTTATCTTTGACGCGCGAGATCGTTCCCAGGGGGGTCTGCCCTGGAAAGAGGAGTAACCAAGTGATAGTATATTGACCAGGGTGATGACGGCAAGGACAGGTGCACCAGGAGGTACACACGAGGTGGTCACGTGTGTCAGTGTGTCCGCCTGCGCAGCAAGGCACGGGGATCGCTGATGTGGTGAAGATTACCCCAGCTTCTCCGGTTTGTCTACAAGCGGACGGCTCAGTTAGGCGGGGAGCGGCTGTCTGCCTTACCAGCATCGGCCGCGGTGGCCGAGGTGACTGAGGCGCTCCAGTCACGGTCAGCACGGCCACTACGGTCGGGGGTTCGAATTCCCCCTCGGGCACGGATATTTGTGCCGTCCTAGTTCGTAAGTAGTTCATAAGTAGTTTCTAAGTTTAGGGACTGATAACCCCGTAGTTAAGTCCCATAAGCTTAACAAACATTTGAACATTTTTTGCCTTACCAGCAAGTGTGGTTTCCGGACTCTGGAACGATATTTTGAAGTTGTCCGTGCGCATGGTGGTGCGTTTCCTGGGGCAACGACTGACTGGTATCATATTGCAAACTGCTAAGGGAAGTGCTTCGGCTTACCCATCCTATGTGTTATTCTGTTACTAGTTGAGTGTTGCTGAGCTACATAACTAGTGAAAATTTTGTCCCTCTGCTAGTCATTGTTCTGGCTTTTGCCTAGGATTGCTTAATTCAAAGAACCCCATGTGGGAAATGGTTTCACACGCCTATAACTAACGCCTTTGAGCCTCTTAAGTTTCGTGTACTTTCTGGCGTCCAAGTTTAGGTGTTTTGTGTTAGTATTAGCCCACTTTAGGTTACGGTAGTAACAATAGAAGTGGGCCTTTGCGATCGTCTTTAAATAAAAAAATAAAATAAATAAATAAAAAAAAATAAAAAAAACTGCTTAACTATTCATCTGACACGAAAATTAAATAACCAGATTTGTAGAGGAGAAAATTCTCTACAACTTTGCTCTGTTATGTTTTCTCATATCTGGTAGCGTTTCAAAGATATTTGAACCACAGACATTGCCGAGGTAGGGTGGCTTGCGTGCCTCAACGATGCAGATAGCCGTACCGTAGGTGCAACCACAGCGGAGGGGTATCTGTGGAGAGGCCAGACAAACGTGTGGTTCCTGAAGAGGGGCAGCAGCCTTTTCAGTAGTTACAGGGGCAACAGTCTGGATGATTGACTGAGCTGGCCTTGTAACATCAGCTAATGTGGCTTTGCCACACAGTTACTGCGAACGGCTGAAAGCAAGGGGAAACTACAGCCATTACATTTCCCGAGGACATGCAGCTCTACTGTATGAAAATATGATGATGGCATCCTCTTGGGTAAAATATTCCGGAGGTAAAATAGTCCCCCATTCGGATCTCCGGGCGGGGACTATTCAGGAGGATGTTGTCATCAGGAAAGACAATACTGGTATTCTACAAATCGGAGCGTGGAATGTTAGATCACTTAATCGGGTAGGAAAATTAGAAAATTTAAAAAGGGAAATGGATAGGTTGAAGTTAGATATAGTGGGGATTAGTGAAGTTCGGTGGCAGGATGAACAGGATTTCTGGTCAGGTGAGTACAGGATTATAAATACAAAATCAGTTGGGGGTATCACAGGAGTAGGACTGATAATGAATAAGAAGATAGGAATGCGGGTAAACTACAATGAGCCGCACAGTGATCGCATTATCATTGTCAAGATAGATACGAAGCCAACACCGACAACAGTAGTACAGGTTTATATGCCAAATAGCTCTGCGATGATGAGGAGATCGAAGAAATATATGAGGAGCTAAAGGAAATTATTCAGACGGTTAAGGGAGAGGAAAACTTAATTGTGATGGGAGACTGGAATTCGGTAGTAGGAAAAGGAAGAGAAGGAAAAATAGTAGGTGAATATGGATTGGGCAGAAGGAATGAAAGAGGACGTCGCCTGGTAGAATTTTGCACGGAACATGATTTATTCGTAACAAACACATGGTTTAAGAATCACAAAAGGTTGTATACGTGGAAGAGACAAGGAGACACTGGAAGGTATCAGATAGATTTTATAATGGTAAAACATAGATTCCGGAACCAGGTGATAAATTGTAAAACATACCCAGGGGCCGATATAGACTCTGTCCATAACTTGTTAGTCATGAACTGTAGGCTGAAACTGAAAAAACTGCAGAAAGGTAGGAAGATAAGAAGATGGGACTTAGATAAATTGAAGGAACGTGAAGTTCTGGAGAAATTCAGAGGGAGATTTAGGCATCAATTGACAGAAACAGGGGGAAATAAAACAGTAGAAGAGGAATGGGTAGCATTGAGAGATGAAATAGTGAAGGCAGCAGAGGACAAAATAGGCAGAAAGGCAAGACCTACAAAAAATCCTTGGATATCAAAGGAAATACTAAATTTAATTGATGAAAGGAGAAAATATAAAGATGCAGTAAATGAAACAGGCAAAATAGAGTACAGACGACTAAGAAATGAGATTGACAGGAAGTGCAAAATGGCTAAGCAGGAGTGGCTAGAAGCCAAATGCAGATCTGTAGAAGAATGTATAAATAGGGGAAAAATAGATACAGCCTACAGGAAAATAAAAGAAACATTTGGAGATAAGAAAAACAGCTCTACGAATATCAAGGACTCTGATGGAAAACCAGTTCTCAGCAAAGAAGGAAAAGCTGAAAGGTGGAAAAAATACATAGAGCAACTCTACAAAGGAAATGAACTTAGAGACGATGTTGTAGGAAGGGAAGAGGAAGTAGATCAAGATGAAATAGGAGATACTATACTCAGAGATGAATTTGACAGAGCCCTGAAAGACCTAGGTCGGAACAAGGCCCCAGGAGTAGATGACATACCCTCAGAGCTACTAAAGTCTCTGGGAGAGCCAGCCATGACAAAACTATTTGAACTGGTGCGTAGGATCTATGAGACAGGCGAAATACCCTCAGACTTTAAGAAAAATGTAATAATCCCCATTCCAAAGAAATCAGGCGCAGACAGGTATGAAAATTACAGAACCATCAGTTTGATAAGTCATAGTTGCAAAATTTTAACACGAATTATCTACAGGAGAATGGAAAAGCTGGTAGAAGCTGACCTCGGGGAAGATCAGTTTGGATTCAGGAGGAACGTAGGAACCCGGGAGGCAATACTCACTTTACGTCTTATCTTAGAAGATAGATTAAGAAAAGGCAAACCTACATTTTTAGCTTTTGTAGATTTGGAGAAAGCATTTGACAATGTTGACTGGAATACACTCTTTCAAATTCTGAAATCAGCAGGGGTAAAATACAGGGAAAGGAGAGTTATTTACAACTTGTACAAAAGCCAGACCGTAGTTATTAGACTCGAAGGGCATGAAAGGGAAGCATCAGTTGGGAAGGGAGTAAGACAGGGTTGTAGCCTTTCTCCGATGCTATTTAATTTGTACATTGAGCAGGCGGTGAAGGAAAGCAAGGAAAAATTTGGAATAGGGATTAAAGTTCAGGGGGAAGAAATAAAAACAATGCGTTTTGCTGATGACATTGTAATTCTGTCAGAGACAGCAAAGGACCTGGAAGAGCAGTTGAATGGAATGGACAGTGTGTTGAAGAGAGCGTATAAAATGAACATTAACAAGAGCAAAACAAAAATAATGGAATGCGGTCTTAGAAAATCAGATGATGCTGAAGGAATTAGATTAGGTAACGAAACAGTGAGGTTGTAGATGAGTTTTGTTACTTGGGTAGTAAAATAACATGCGATGGTCACAGTACAGAGGATATAAAATGCAGAATGACAATGGGAAGAAAAGCATTTTTGAAGAAGAGAAATTTGCTAACATCGAATATTAATTTAAGTGTAAGGAAGTCTTTTCTGAGGGCATTTGTGTGGAGTGTTGCCTTGTACGGGAGTGAAACATGGACAATAAGCAGTGCGGACAGGAAGAGGATAGAGGCTTTTGAAATGTGGTGCTACAGAAGAATGCTGAAGATTAGGTGGGTAGATCGCGTAACTAATGAAGAGGTACTTAACAGAATTGGTGAGAAAAGAAATTTTTGGCACACCCTGACTAAAAGAAGGGATCGCTTGGTAGGACATATTCTTAGACATCGAGGAATCGTAAATTTAGCATTGGAGGGAAGTGTGTGGGGAAAAAATCGCAGAGGGAGACCAAGAGACGCGTAAAGTAAGCAGATTCAAGTGGATGTGGGTTGTAGTTCTTATGAGGAGATGAAAAGGCTTGCTCAGGATAGAGTAGGGTGGAGAGCTGCATCAAACCAGTCTCCGGACTGAAGACCATAACAACAACAACATTGCAAAATAACGGCGATTTTGGGAGGTATATCTGTCTTTCTGTCTGTCCGTCTGTCCGTAACGTGTTCCCTGTTTTTAAGATGAACCGTTCCACCGATCAGCACCAAATTTTACAGACATGATTGTATACCGCCAGAGACTTGAACCTCCCTTTTTCAAATTTTTCGGACAAAAAATATAGTAGTAATACCAAAAAAAGCCGTTTGTAATATAATTGTAATTGCAAACGAACCGTTCATCTGACACTAAAATTGAATAACCTAATTGGTACAGGAAAAATTCTGTATGACTTAGCTCCCTTATGTGTTTTTCATATCTCGTATCGTTTGAGACATATTTGCAAAATAACGGAAATTTGACACCCTCCATTGAATTAAAGAAACCAAACCGTTCGAAGATGTCACGTGACATTTCTCGCCCAGAACTCTCTCTGGCATACGGCATCTTGCGTTGCGTATTTGATGATTTTCTTATTGTAACTTACACGTTGTCATTTCAAAGCAATGGCGCACTGAATAAGTAACAAGCACAACGTTCTTCGTACGATAAATGATAATCTAGTGTCTACAAATGTCATATTAGCATAGGTTAACAACGGCCATCAATAGTATGATATAAAAGCACTATTCATTTGATTGATAGCCGTAGCGTAGTGGGAAGGCGTTGGACTATGACGCTAAAGGTCGGTGGTTTTGAAACCGTACTACCTAATTTTTTTTCCCTAAAAGGCTTTCAGACACTCTTATTAATTAATTTTTTATTATTTAGATTATTATTTTGGTCCAAAATGTTTGCAAAACTTATAAAACTACAAATCTAAAGTGGGCCATGAAACACGTCAGTGTATACTTGTTTTTTAATGCCTTCCATAGTAATAGTTGTCTGTGTGTGTTATAGAGCTAGATTCTGTTTCGTTTGTGGCTATTGTGATGGGACCCGTTGCCGGCGTGTTCGTGGGACTGTCGACTGTTGCGTTCGAGCGGACGCGCTGTGTGCGGGGACAGTTCCGTTTACCGGATTGGCTGCCTTCTGTGGCTGAAAGTACGCCAGTTGGATTTCTGCCTGGGCTCCCACCTTAAGTTGCGTGATTCTATATGTTTAAATCGTGTAAACTTTTCACTAAAGTGGATCCGGATTGTGAACATGTGCTGTCTTCAAAAGGCGCCAGAATTTGTATCTTGCTTCAGAATTTCAGGTGATTCTTGTAGTGCAGTTCTTGTTGCGAGTTTCGTGATACCAGAGGCTCTGTGAACTTTAATTACGTAATTAAGTCAACAGATTGTACAACTTACCGCCTCTAACATACGACTTATGTAGATTAGTTGTTCAATTTTTTCTTAAAATGAGTTAACGAAAACTTATTTAGCTTGTAAAATAGTGTGGATTGTTTCTGGTTACATTTGTCTGTTGTGTTGTAAAAGCAATTTTTCGGGTTTAAGAACCTTTGGACCCTTTCTTTTACTGTATACTTTTAGAATTCAATTTAATTTCTTTAAGAATTTTTTGGGAATTGTTTTTTTCTAAAATTGTTAGATCTGTTAGATAAATTGTGGGTCTCGGTGTAAGATGTTCAATACAATCCTTGGGTAGCCCTTCCACATTTCCTGCTCTATAGTTTGTTTTCTACTGCTTGCTGGGCAAGTGTTCCGTAATTGACCGTTTCAGTCTGCTCAAAGTAGTGTTCATAAAACGTGTTCAACAGTAGTTCGCAACACTGCTTACCTGTACCCCCTGTACTGAAACTATATGTCTCAGTCTATACTAGACAGGTTCGGAGTAAACCGTGGACAAACATTGTAACATGGAGTTTATAAGCATTTACTACCCATTGTGCCGGCCGCGGTGGCCGAGGGGACTGAGGCGCTTCATTCAAGGTCTGCACGGCCACTACGGTCGGGGATTCGAATCCCCCCTCGGGCATGGATATTTGTGCCGTCCTTAGTTGTAGGTAGTTCATAAGTAGTTTGTAAGTTTAGGGACTGATGACCCCGTAGTTAAGTCCCTTAAGCTTAACAAACATTTGAACATTTGAACTACCCATTGTATTCGGTGTTACCCGGGTTTTTCTTTACAGCAAACCTCCGCCGCCCGTCTCTCCTCCTATGTCCACCTATGTCCATCTCCTCATCGCTTCTCTCTCTCCCTGTCTGTCCATACACCTCCTACCCCCCTCTCTCTTGCCCTAGCCCCTCTTAGCTCGTTCCCTCTTTCTGTTCATTTCGTCCTTCCTCACTCCATGGCCACTGGGCCATGGGTAAGAAGAGGGTGGTGAGGCGCCCCTGGAAGCTGTGAGGAGTGAGAGGGCGGGGATATCGAGAGGCAGAGAATTAGTAGGAAGGATGGTGGAGGAAAGGGGAGGACCAGAGCTGGTACGAAGCTTACGTACCTGGACGAAAAATGTTCAAATGTTTGTATAGTCTATGGGACTTAAATACGGGGTCATCAGTCCCTAAACTTACAAACTACTTATGAACTACTGACAAACAAGGACGTTACAAATATCCATGCCCGAGGGGGGATTCGAACCCCCTATCATAGTGGCCGCGCAGACCGTGACTGGAGCGCCTCGGCCACCGCGGCCGGCTACGTAGCTGGACGGAGGGCACCGTCAGGGACGGGGAGGGTGCGGAAATTGCCACGGAAAAGGACAAGGATGGTGTACAGGTGAAGGCATGGACGATAAATTGGTAATGGCGTGGCAGTGGACTGAGATTGGTGAGGAGAGAATGGAAAATAGGGTGATGGGGATCCACTTTACGGTAAAGGCAATGGAGGCAAGTGTTCAGTGAAGGGGACAAGGCGGAGGAAGGTGATGAGATGATGGAGGAGCCGCGTGGTTTAGAGAGAGCATTCAGGCATACGGAAGGCGAGGTGGAGGTACTTGTAGAACGCTGGAGGGAGCTGACATCCAGACGCAGAGACGCAGAGGATAGGACGGATAAGGGATTTGTGTGTATTGTGGTTAATCAAACCTCTCCCTCAATAACCCCCTCCCCCCGCCCCGTTTCTGCAGTAAAATAAATTAAAAATATGATGGGAAATTATGGAACTAGTTTACTATGGAAATTGGATTCAAGGGATTTATTTGACAACATAACAGTTTACAAAGACCAGCACCACAAGTAATTTAGTTCTATTTATTGAAAGATTTGGAAAAGAATAATCCCTCAGGGCCAATTTGACTAGGTTTAGACGCGACTCAGATATTAATGGGGAGGGGGAGGTAATTTCCTACCTCACCAACATTAACGTGACGTGGGCATCAGGCGTTGGATCGGCGCGGTGCGTTGTGCGTCTGTGTGCGCGTTGGCGGTGGTGGCGGCGGTGGCGAAAGCACAGCCCACGTCTGCAATGCGCTACCCGGCTCTACGGCTTTGTTGCGCGGCGTGAAACCCGAGCGAAGGCGTCACAAAGTGCTGCGTCTACCGAGGCAGGAGCTGCCTGCATGTCTTATCACTTCTCGGGCGTCGGATCAAGTGTCCATTTCTGCGGTTTCTCACTAACAAGGAAAGTACTTAGGCTTGAACAAACAGAAATACACAAAATCGTATGATAGATAATGTAAAGGTATCTTATTGCACTGCTGATACTCCCGCATCTGCAAAGCTCTGCAGTCGTCCGTTATAGAGGCCTCTGCGTGTGCCTTGCCGCATTGCACTTTGACCTGCCGGTACGCCATTAGTGACGGTGCAGTGTGCCTCTGAAGTTGCGTTTTGTGACGTTATTTGCGTGGTGAAATGTCGGATGGGTCGGCGATTGGTAATAAATCCTACTAATATGGTGTGACTGGTTGAGGTAAAGTTACGAAGAAACCTCCTTTGTGTAGATGGTATTGGTGAATAAGACGAATCATTCGCATGTTACCTATTATCTATTTGGTGTATCTAATCTAAGCTCATTTCTGCACTATAATATATACCAGAAAACATGTGAATGATTCTTCTTCTACACCAAGACCATATTAACGAAGAAGGGCTGTTCGGAATTTCATCTCAACCAATTGCAATACATTAGCAGGATTGATTACCAATCGCCGACCCATCTGACGCTTCACTACACAAATAACGTCACAAAGCGCAATTTCAGAGGGACAATGCGCCATTACTACTGGCGTACCGGCAGGTCTATGGGTGACTGCAGAGTTTTGCAGATGCGGGAGTATCACTAGTGCAATAAGGGACCTTTACATTATCTATCATAAGATTTTGGTGTAGTTTGGTTTGTTCGAGCATAAGTACTTTCCTTGTAAGTCCATCTCCTCTCCAGCTATAGCTTCCCCTATAATTTTGCGTCTCTTTGGCTCTGTGATTGGTGGGTTTGTTTTGCAATGTCATGCAATAGCTGATCGCTGTTTCCATGACCACACATCACAGTCTCTGGTGGATATTTTCTGTGGGCTGAGATGGGACTTGAGAACTAGCGTCTAACACATTTCAAGCGTGTTGCCTTTACCTTCTTCATTCCTTCTTGGCTCGAAGAAACTGTTTTCAGTGGCAATTGTCGGTGTTGCGGCTCTGTGGTATGCCAATTATCAGGGTCTTTCTCCTTGGCTAGAAACATTGTTTTGGTGGAACCAATCTATACTGCAAGCCAGTCTCTCTTCCACTCACGCACGTGTACACTACAGGGGTTTGGTTGTCTTCTTCGCGTCTGCAGGGGTCCACGGCTTATCTGCAACTCCGTCGCTTCTTTCCTCTGGTATCTGCAGACAAGGGTTTCCTCTGCACATGCTATTGTGTCCATTTCGTTGGAAGGGCCTCTCTTAACCGCGTCAGCTGTCGCCATTTATCTGCACGCTCCTCAAACTCAAGCTGGTTTCGCTGTGTACATTCTTCCAATAAAGCCTCGGCATTTCGCCAGGCTGTCCCCTGGAGCGAGAGAATGCGGAGCAGCGGCCGGTGGCGAAAATTGGGGTGCTTCCTTTTGGCTCCCTCTGCTGCCCCCAGGCACAGAGTAACATATACAGAGAAGCAGCCCCCCCTAAACCACTGTCCTACGCTCCCGTCGTAGTTCCATATGATGCTAGCAGGTGTCAGGCGGTTCCCTGGCTTAGTACCGGTAGACCACACTATAGGCACTTCTGAGGGTGCCTCTCGCACGTCAGAGGGTAGCGTGGAGGGGTGGCTGAGGGGAGAGCTCGTGCCGCCTGCCATGAGGCCACGGCTGTGTCCAGCTTGCTGTCGTGTGAGGGGAGGTGGTGGTGGGGACAGCCTGCCGCCTGCTCTGGCCAGTTTAAAGGGCTGCTGCTGACCGCAGCGCCATCATGGGACATCTTACGGAACTGTTTGAGCACCCCCCGCCCCGCACCCCTGAGCGTAGAACCGGGCTTTTACGGAGGTTTCCCGTCTGTATATATTTGTCTGTGCCCCGGGCCGGCATGACGCTGGTGTGGCGCGCAAATACTTCCATTG
This sequence comes from Locusta migratoria, assembly GCA_026315105.1. Lineage (NCBI taxonomy): Eukaryota > Metazoa > Arthropoda > Insecta > Orthoptera > Acrididae > Locusta > Locusta migratoria. The sequence goes on along the minus strand of CM048745.1, from coordinate 709,506,157 downwards.
GCAAAGTCGCTGGACAAAATCACAGTCTAACATATACAGGCGCGACACTCACTGCTGTAAAACTTGTTACCAACTTGTTACCAACTGACACTGCTGAAGTAGTGATGTTTGTTTATAGTCGCTTTTGTGCGTAATTAACGAAATACTTACTACAATATTTGCGTTACAAGCATTATTAAAATATCGAGAGAAACATAATACGGAAATTAATATAAAAACAGCCTAATTTAAATGATTCAATGGTATAAAGAACAACTGTCATGAACAAATACTTACGAATATGTGCATATTTGCAGCTTATTCTGCTGGAAGCGAGTTGCATGTAAACAATGGAAAACTAAATTTATATTCTGGTCTGTTCTTACTGTGACAGCCAGTTTTTGACGTGTATTAATTCGGTATGGAATCTAATTATTCTCACATTTTTACACGTCACTCGTCTTATACGTGCATATTCTTTTAAGTGTAATTACTTTAGCTTTAAAAAAACAATGTTTGATAATTCAGATGTAGCAACAATTGTGGAATTGGGTTGTTATATGTTGGAAAAAAGTTTGGTTGCTTTTATGCTTATATTGCCATGTCTAACGTTTTTCCTTCAGCTACAGCTGTGATGGTTGATTCGGTATGTTAAATACCGCATTTATTGTATTCTGTATACGTTTCCTATGTTCCACCCTCACCAATTTTACTGGAATTGTAATGAATAAAACGTCCTTGCGTAGAAATTGACGCCTCTCTGCTAAAGGGCATGGCTCCTGGTGTTTCCTAGGCATTTTTATTTTTAATAGAAAATGAAATTACTTATTTAAAGCCTGTATGTTACAGGACGATTGTAAATAAATTGTCCTGTAACGTACCGTTTCGTACTTTATCAGGGATCTTATGAAACCTAACAAAGACAAATGGCGAGCTATTTTAAAATTATTACCTATTTATAAGGCACTACATACGTTCCCTAATGTAAAAAGTATGCTAAAGTCAATCTAAACGATACTATTCGCACTCGTCAACTATCGTATTCATAAACGTAGCTTGCCGGCCGCTTGGAGCGCTGCAGTGCAGCGTATAACAAAAATCTGTGGGAGTGTCGTGACTGTATACGTTAGACTGTGACAAAAGCATCTCTGGCTGAGATAATACAGTATATACACTATTGCAGTATAGAGTACGGTTGAAGTGTTTAGACCCCAGCTGCGGCCAACAAGGAGTTTGAAGAGACGAGGGCGGTAGAGGGATTCCTCTTGGATGTTGCGGAGATGGGTAATGAAGTAATAATATTCTTTTTCATAAATAGGTTAGTTGGTGTTGAATATAAGCCAAGCTGCTTCGATATCGCTATCGACATTATATTGTCCCTATTGTGGACGCTTCTTTCGCGGTCGCCTTGGCGAGATCTGTGATTGGAGTCCGCATCCCTTTAAGGAGATGGGCTCTGATGGTTAATTTGGTTTATAACTTTACCCTTGCTTTCGTATGATGCCATAAATTGTTAAAATTGATTCCGTGATTGCAATTTGGACTAAGGATTGGTTGTATCGAAATTTTGAATTTGGAATAATTTAGTTAAAACTCATCACAAATTAACATTCATAAACATTAAGTCAAATGCACCGCCGGTTGAATGTTAAATTCGGGCACCACACAAAGCAACGGCACGTTATAAGACTGACGGAAAGCATCTAGCTGGATCCTATGCTTCGTACTGCAGAAGCTGAAAATGTTAATTTTTTCTTATTTGAGATTATTCGAGATACTTTCCGTACTAGACTAAAGCTCAGACAGTTCACTTCGCTTTTCATTGTTGTATGACCGTGGATGAAACATGAATTTAATGGTAATGGTAGAAAGAGGAAAAAATGATCGGGCTTCGTAAAATACAAAAGAAATCATTGCAGGTCCTGTAATTAAGCAAGGTATTGGATAAGAACGCATAAAAGGAAGTGAAATTCTGAAGACATGCGAAGCGATCGTAATGGCGTCTGAACATTACTCTATTATGGACGTTGAGGAGCTGAAAACATGGAAGACGTCCGTACAGAACGAAAACAGACAAGAGAGTGATAAAACTACGATCGCGGTTCCGTCTTCTCGCTTGTCCGGAAGTAAAAACTGACGAACGAAATTAAGTCAGTTATATTGCGAGCTAGAGGGACACGGAAGCGATATGCAAAGGGGAAAAAATGAAATAAAATTCTAGTGTATCGTTACAGGCTGAATCATGCTCTAGTAGAGGTTAAGCCAGCCTTATATTCTAGTTACGGAGAATTTATGTATAAATTTCTGGGAAACCTGTTTTGGTGGCACTCTTTGCGACCCTACTAGCAATAAATAGAAATAATATCGTTGCGATGTCACATAGTGTGCTTCTGTTAGTTGCACGTTTTTGTGCTGGAATTGAGTGTTGATTTACAACTCATATCGCAACTCATAACGCTTATGACGCTAGATCTCTTGAACCATGTGTCGTATGCAGTTCTTACTCCTACAGCAATTGTTATCTCACGTAAGGAATATGTGTGTCACACTTGGTGGAAATCGTTCCAGTGGTTTAGGAGATAATGAACAGCATTGTCGCTTAATACAGCAGTTTACCGCGCATCTCATTGTTTATGACGTCATATCTCGTGAACTATGCGTTGTACATGCTTCTTACAGTTACGACGACTGTCCGCATGGATTGAAGCTTACGTGTTCAAAGTTTCATAAAGACTGGAACAAAACTGTATATTTGTTTGCAATACGTACACAGACATATGGACACTCTGCTTTATATATTATATTCGTAAAGTATTATCAGGCTCATAAATAAATAATTTGCCTTCATTTTTATAGTTTAACGGAAAAATCCATCAAGTGCAGTTTTATTTTCGTTCTCCCAGTCATTTTAACATAAAAGAGGAAAGTTTATTTCTGCTTAAATTTATAATGTCGCGTTGAAATGGAAGTAGGAAAAATGGCGTGAAGCCTGTGGTGTCTTGTCTTGCGGTATTGTAAGCAAATGTCACGACTGGCAGAATTGTATCCCAATCCGTCTGCTCAACATCGACGTACATCGGCAGCATATCGTCTAACGTCTTGTTAAAACGTTCCGTAAGACCATTTGTCTGATGATGGTATGCAGTTGTCATTCTGTGGACAATGTCGCACCGTGACATTACCTCTGATACTAGTTTTGACTAGAATACTTTTTCCACGATCAGATATCATGACACGTGGTGCACCATGCTTCAAAGTAATGTCTTCTACAAGGAATTTTACGATCTCTGAAGCTTCTGCAGTCGGCACAGGTTTGGTGACAGCGTAGCGTGTGAGGTAGTCAGTGCAGACTATTATCCATCGGTAACCGGTTGTCGACTTCGGGAACCTCCCTAAAAGATCGATCCCAACTCGGTGGAACGGAGCTGCTGCCGGCGGAATTGGTACGAAATGTCCTTGAGGTTATTGCGGCACATGCTTACGTCGCTGGCACTCTTTACAGTGACTCACATAGTGCTTGACAGATCGGTAGAGACCTTTCCAGTAATACCTGCGTCTGATTCTGTCTAGGGTCTTCACGAATCCCAGATGACCGGATATTGGAGCATCGAGGAAATATTTGAGAATAGCTGGCTGGAGATGAGTTGGAACAACCAGTAGCCATTTGGGGCCCAGTGGATCGTAGTTGCTCTTACACAATGTTCCGTTTATGAGTTGAAACTCTCCATTGCTAGGTTCTCCTTTCTCCAAGGCCTTTATCATTTTTAATAGTGTTGGATCTTCCCTCTGTTCATCTAATTCGGTGAGGGGTGAAATTTCATTCATGCTGTTGTGTTCCACAAATGGATTCTTCGAAAGGCAGTCGGCATCCATGTGTTTGCGCCCGTTCTTGAATACCACTGTGACATCGTACTCTTGGAGTCTTAGTGCCCATCTTGCTAGTCGACCTGATGGATCCTTCAAACTAGTCAGCCAACACAAAGAATGGTGGTCTGTCACGACGGTGAATGGTTTGCCGAATAAATACGGCCGGAACTTGTTGATAGCCCAGATAACTGCGAGACATTCTTTCTCAGTTGTAGAGTAGTTTATCTCGGACTGTGAGAGTTCTCTTAATGCACAGGCTGTCACTTTTTCAGCATCTTCCTGAACTTGTACAAGCTCTGCACCAATCCCATAACCACTGGCGTCTGTGTGAAATTTTGTTTCCACATTCTCGTCGTACAAGGCTAGCACTGGTGCGGAAGTTAGAGCCTCCTTAAGTGCCTCGAAAGCTTTCTTGTGTCTCATCCAACTTGGCTTCTCCCTGCAGAAGTTCTTGTAATGGACGTGCCTTGTTACAGAATCCTTTTATGAAACGTCGGTAGTATGACCACACCCCGTGAAAACTTCGAAACATCACGAATGTGCTGAGGAGTTGGAAATTCTGTGACTGCCCATACTTTATCTGGATTAGATCGAACACCATCTCCGTTGACTAGTTGCCCCAGGATTCCATAGTATCCCTTCAATAACTTTTCTAACACTCCAACTTTCCGTACAGGGGTAAAAATCAATATCAGATCTCCTGGACTGTACACCACAGGTCGGTACTTGTCTTTATACCGCTGACGTTCCTTCTTCTGTGCGTCGAGTGTCCGTATGCGAGCCAGCTTTCTTGCTTCTTCGACCCTGGTGATGAGCTGTTTCACATAGTCATCCCGAGTGTCGTCCGGTTGGAACGGTAACAACGTATCCATTGTCGTCTCAGCTTCACGGCCATGGAACTGGAGAAGAATTTTATCGAAGGGCGACAAGAAGAAGAAGCGCAAGAGGAAGGAGAGCTGTGCCGTTTACATATACAAGGTGCTGAAGCAGGTGGACCCTGACACCGGCATCTCGTCGAAGGCGATGAGCATCATGAACAGCTTTGTGAACGACATTTTCGAGCGCATTGCTGCCGAGGCGTCGCGCCTGGCGCACTACATCATGCGGTCGACGATCCAGAGCGCTGTGCGGCGTTTGCTGCCCAGCGAGCTAGCCAAGCACGCCGTGGGCGAGGGCACCAAGTCGGTGACGCTATCCCCTGCGCCACGCTGTCAGTCGGTTTACGTGGTGTCTCGCGGCCATAATCATACCTGTTCGTAGAATACTATCATTAAAACTACGGCCATTATAGCTACTAACATCACAGATAAAGTTTCTCGAAAAATGGTGTAATAACCCGCTTCAATTTGACTTCTATTCCCAGCCTAGGTCCCGATTGAAATAAATGTAAATAAGATCAGAAAGAGGGGAGGAGAAGATAAGGAATGTGGTAATGAAATGAATTTAGAAAGGGGGAACGATAAAGACGCAGAAAAAAGGGGAGGGTGTGGGATGAGAGTTCTTTTGATGCATAGGCTGTCACTTTTTCTGCAACTTCCTGAACTTGTACAAGCACTGCACCAATCCCATTACAACTGGCGTCTGTGTGAAGGAAAAAGTAGCAGTAGGAGATGGACAAATGAAGGGGGAGGAGGCATACGGAAGTAGAGGGAGGAGAAAGGAATAGACATAGGAAGAAACGGGGTTCGGGAATATATCAGATACAAATTAGCTACTGTGAAGCGTTGCCGGGTTTGCCAGTTACTAATAAAAAACAACTGTTGGTGAAATGTAATCGATTTCGGCAGTAAACACAGTGGTTTCAGTGAGGGCACCGCACCGATGAGAAGGGCAGGCCGGGCGCTTCTCTTCTTTGGGTTACTTTTGGATGAGCGGCGGCGGCGGTGGGCGGTCGTCACAGCGCTGGGCTGGCCCGCCTGCCCGCCTACGCGGCTCACGCAGCTGCGTGCCACTGCGCCGCTGAATATTGCACGCCGCCGCGCCGCGCCGCCCAGAGCGCTATTGTGGGAGCGACGCGCGCCTGCTGGACACGGAGCGCGTCACCAGCGACCCCGACCAGCACCAGCCCGCTTTTGGACATCGGTCTCATCGGGAGTACACTGAACAGCGCCGGCCAGAGTCGCAGCGTGCTATTTCCTTTCCTACACGCGGCACATTTAGCATCGAACCATAGACTTCAAAAGCTTCTACGATTTGAGTTGGTTTACGTCTAGCAGTTTGGGCAGTAAAATAACAAATGATGGTCGCATTACAGAGGATATAAAATGCAGAATGGCAATGAGTAGAAACGCGTTCTTGAAAAAGATAAATTTGTTAACATCAATTATTGATTTAAGCGTAAGGAAGTCCTTTCTGAAGACATTTGTATGGAGTGTTGCCTTGTATGGGAGTGAGACATGGACGATAAACAGTGTGGACAGGAAGAGGATTGAGGCTTTTCAAATATGGTGCTACAAGAATGCTGAAGATTAGGTTGATGGATCGTGTAACTAATCTACATCTACATACATACTCTGCAAATCACATTCAAGTGCCTGGCAGAGGGTTCATTAACCACTTTCATAACTTTTCTCTACCGTTCCATTCTCTAATAGCGCGCGGGAAGAAAGAACACCTAAATCGTTCCGTTTTCGATCTGATTTCTCTTATTTTATTGGGATGGTCATGTCTCCTTAAGTAGGTGCGTGCTAGCAAAATATTTTCACATTCAGACCTAAAAGTCGGTGATTAAAACTTCGCACACAGATCACGCCGCAATGAATAACGTCTTTCTTTTAATGATTTCCACCCCAATTCTTGCAACATTTCCGTGACGCTTTCCCCCCCGTAACGTGATAAAACAAAACGGGCTGCCCTTCTCTGAACCTTCTCAATGTCTTCCGTCAGTCCCACCTGGTGAGGGTCCCACAAGGGGCAATAGTACTCCAGGAGACGACGCACAAGTGTGATGTAGGCAGTCTCTTTGGTGGAGCTGGTGCATCTTCTAAGCGTTCTGCCGATGAAACGTAACCTATGGTTCGCCTTCGCCACAATATTTTCTGTGTGTTCTCTCCAGTCAAAGTTGTTCGTAACTCCTAGGTATTTGGTAGAATCTACGACCTTAAGGTTTGACTGATTTACCGCGTAATTGAAGTTCAGCGGATTTCTTTTAGTGGTCATGTGTAATATTTCACACTTTTCTTTATTTACTGTCAATTGCCAAAATTTTGTCTAAATCGCTTTGCAGTTGCTTTTGATCCTCAGTTGACTTCACTAACCGATAAACGACAGCATCATCCGCGAACAGTCTAAGGGAGCTATTCAGATTGTCTCCTAAATCGTTTATAAACACGAGGAAGAGTAATGGACCTATAACGCTTCCCTGTGGAAGGTGAGGAGGTACTGAACAGAATTGGGGAGAAAAGAAATTTCTGGCATACGTTGACTAAAAGAAGGGATAGATTGGTAGGACACATTCTTAGACATCAAGGAATTGTGAATTTAGCGTTGGGGGGGGGGGGGAGTGTGTGGGGTAAAAACCGCAGAGGAAGACCAAGATATGGATACAGTAAGCAGATTCAGACAGATGTAGGTTGCCGTTCTTATGTGGAGATGAAAAGGCTTGCTCAGGATAGGGTATTGTGGAGAGCTGCATCAAACCAGTCTCCGGACTGAAGACCACAACAACGTCTAGGAGTCGATACAATTATGATATTGTAGAAAGATATAAACAAGCCGAGATCGCTGATCATCAATTTTTATTTACGGCAACCGGTTTCGCTGAACTATGTCAGCATCATCTGGTCAAATAAAATCATTTTACAAGGCAATAATCTTGTAACGTCAATCAGTTGTTATATAAGAATAGGTGCACTATGTCATTATAATAAAACATAATTATCACAGTGAGTGACAATGATCAGTTTGCTATTGTCACTCACTGTGATAATTATGTTTCATTATAATGACATAGTGCACCTATGCACTGTAAATTCTTATATAACAAATGATTGACATTACAAGATTATGGCCTTGTAAAATGATTTTATTTGACAAGATGATGCTGACATAGTTCAGCGAAACCGGTTGTCGTAAATAAAAATTGATTATCAGCGATCTTGTCTTTTATATATTTATACTTCTACGATTTCACGATTACTAAAACAGCTCTTAGAGAGCGAGGTGGACTCGCTTTCGGGAGGGTGGTGGTTCAAATCCACCTGCGGCCATCCACAGTTAGTATTTCCGTGATTTCCCTAGATCACACCAGGGTAGTGCCGGGATGGTACCTTTCGAAGGGCACGGCCGATTTCCTCGCAAATACTTCCCCAAAAATTCGAGCTTTAGCTCTGCCTCTAATGACCACGCTGTCGATGGGAGGTTAGACCTTAATATTCCTTTTTAATCAGTTGTTCTACAATGGGGAAAAGAAAGTTTACCCGGCCAGGTAATCTCCAAGAACAGAGCACTGCGCATACTGTACTTCCGAAATGCGAGTGTTGTTAAGTCTAGCGCTATTCGGAACTTCAGCTTGGTGCTTGCATTGACAAACAAAAGTAATATATTGATAAAGAAGTTTGACAGAAGAAGGATGGGGAAGGAAAGGATTAATTAGGGCATTGAAATTAAACAATGTGACAATTGAAAATGTGAGCCGGGCCGGAAATCGAACTCGGATCCCCCACTTCGGGCCAGCTGTCGCCTTAACCCTCTAATGCATAGTGTGGCTGATCAGGTACATAGCTTATTTGTTCCATTAACTCCCAAACTGATCAATATTTTACCACACATTCTTTTGTAGCTGCCTTTATACATAGTGTTACGTATGCAAGTAAATCGTCATAGAAATTACAAATTGCATCTGAATCAGTTCGACATTTAGCTGTATTGCGTTACTCCTAAAATGTTCGTTTGTTTACTTTGGTACTTCTACTTTCTCATGTAAAGTAGGCAATCACATACTACTGTTGCATTATTACTTACTTTCTGGAAAGATTAGAGGCATAATAGTGACATTTACTACATTGGGTACATCATGGAAGCACTATATAGCTTACCAGCTATACATGCATTATAGATTAATCGTAGCAGTTTTCATAACTTCAAATAAAAAGTCATGCTTTAAAGGGTTAACCTCTTGGCCACGTTTTTTATTTTTTTCATTTTTATTATTATTTATTCGTTTATTGTCGCAGCGTGAGATCATTTATGCGACACCTGGCGGCAAGTAACACAACTAGTGATCCTAGCAGAGGCCGACTGGACGCGAATAATGACAAACGTGTACTGGAGCTTAAGGTAGCGTTTTGTGACGTACGTTTTAGTATCTTAGGGAACCACTTGTTCTGTTTCGACCATTTGCCACCTAAGGAGTGTCATACCTGCAGATAATCAGATGTATGCCTAAATTGTTCCCTATTCGCAGCTGTCAATTCATAAGCGTCGCCTTGATTGCAGCTTACTGGCACCTTGTTATTCTACGATAACGCCGGATTGTGTGCATTACCTCTCGCATGATAAGCGAGCGCTCTTTTTGTTTTGTTTTTGAATGCTAACTGCTAACTGACGCCCTCGAAGTTCGTCTTCTCGAATGTAATTTTCTGCTTGTCTGTACAGACAATTCAGCGGAAGTACTCGGTTCTCATTCCGTAAGTGTAGAGGGACCTGCACCGAGAAAGTTGTCCTGCCCGTTAAGTTTTTCTTTCACGACACTCGTTTCATGCTGTGGAGGAACTGTTTGGTTTTCCACAGTATCTTGGGCTTCCATGTGATTTGCAACATTTGCCTGGATCATGGATGTTTCTACCTGTTCCTCTTGTTCCTGTTCTATCGAGCTTGGCGGTGAGGTGACTGCAGCGTATGTTCATTTCATTTGTACCCCAGATCCTGCAGTGGTACCGTCACCAGTTGATAGCTGTGGGGCCCTTCTTCTACTACATTCAACACGCATATGCTCTGTCGAGTTGCACAGAGCGCATGTCCTAGGCTGACCATCATAAATAATCAGAGCTAGATACCCACATATGTTGAAAAGAGATGGAATTTGCCTCTCAAGCTCTATTTTAATCTGACGAACGAGTTTAGAGCGGGGAACATACGGGGTTCAGACCATTTTTCAGCGACATTAGATAAGATTCTACCGGACGTCTTCAGAATACGTTTATTTCTTCAGCAGGTATCGCAAAGGGAAGTTCAAACACCCGTTCCGTTCTTATTCCCATCTCCGCGTATGAAAGCAACACGAAACTAATTGGTTAAACTTCATTGTGCCTCCACAATTTTCTACAATTCAAGCACATAATCACACCTCGCGAGTTTGACATAGACTATAGGACTCACTATTGACAAATCAACACCGAAGATATCTTCGTGAGGTATATGAACTTTTTCCGAAAACCATGACCTATAGATTTTGGACGCGTTACATTTCTATCAAATGTAAACTTAATCGTGTGTTTTCGCTGGTAGTTTGTTACGCTCATGATTTGCTTCTGATTCAGAAAGTAAATAGGATAGGAGTTAGCGCGCTAGCCGCAGCGACTAACCTGGAGCCGGCCGCGGTGGCCGAGAAGACTGAGGCGCTCCAGTCACGGCCTGCACGGCCACTACGGTCGGGGGTTCGAATCCCCCCTCGGGGGGGCTGTACCACCGCTATCGTCCATGCCCTCTCACCCTAGCCATTATGGATTCCCGAGTGAGGTCGAACCTGTATCTGCGGTGATGTAAGAGAAGCTAACGTCGTCGTCGCGTGTAAATATTATATTGGTGTGGTAACTGCTCTTTCGGACATGTCCGAAAGAACAGGCATCTCACTAATAGAAGAAGCAATATAATATTTAGGATATAGTACATGTTGAGATTCATTGCAACTTAACTCACGTATCATTTACTTTGGAAAACGTTATTCGAGCACGTACAATCGGTTGAGCAATAAGAATTCCACTTGGGTAGATTAACTACAACGAACTGCTTGTTACAGACCTTTAGTTGGGAGGGTGGATAGGCTGACGGCTTACGAACACAAGGGACGCGAGTTTCAGAACCTATGGAGTGAATTTTATTATAGATGTGTGCAGGTAATATTAATTCGCTACGAATTGTGCTGTTGTGCGCTTCTCTAGATTCCACATTCTTAAACATTTTCCATTTTGTAATAGCCTAAACTTTGCAGAACGAGACAAATGACAGACGTTGTAAAAAAAAGTTGGAAATGGATGCATGTATTCGTAATTCCTTTACTTTTTTTTTATCGCGGTGCAAATCTTTCCTATTTTAATTACTTTTTGTTATTATATTAGTTATTTACTAATTAAAAACTGCAATTAGTAAATAACTAATTACAGTTTGTCAATTTGATATCTAAACATAATCTTCCTTGGAAGGTAATATTTATTTGACCACCCATAACAAAAAATGTACATTCTTGGAGCGTAATTTTTATCTAACCTCACAAAACCTATCAATTTTGAATATTATTACTATGAGCACATGTCTGTCTGGTTGAAGATTAGATTATTATAAAATTGAATATTCTAAAAATCTATAAAAGCCTACAACTGCAAAATTTTTTGCGATTTAATATTTAAAATATTACGAGCAGGAGATCCAAACAATATAAAGTAAATTGACTCCAGTGGGATTCGAACGCGCACTCGTTGCGCTCTTAAGCCGTCAGTCTATCCACTCACCTAATGATTCGTTGTAGTAAATGTAGCCACATAGAATTCTTATTCCTCAACCGTTTCTACGTGCTCAAATAATGTTTTTCGTAATAAATGATGCATGAGTTAAAGTGCAATTAATATTGACATATATTGAATCTTAACTATTCTATTGCTTCTATTTGATGATGTAAACAGCAAGCGGAAGGTGCATAGCCCAAAAATGTTCAAATGTTTGTGAAGCTTATGGGACTTAACCGAGGGGTCATCACTCCCTAAACTTACAAACTACCTATGAACTACCTTACACTAAAGACAACACAATCATTCGAGACCCCGACGGGGAACGGCCTCACGCATCGTAGCACAGCGCCTGAATGCGTTCAGCCGCACCACCTCGAAATGCACAGACCGCTTGAGTTGGTAACGTGCTTATGAGCTTGGGCATGTGCAATCCTCCGTTCTTGAACTTTAAAATATTCGGACCGCGTAATCAATGTCGCAACTTGACATTACTTCTGGTAATAGTTTAGATATGAGTACTTTTTCTCGATCAGATATCATCACACGTGGTATTTCATGCTTCAAAATAACGCCTTTCTACAAGGAATTTTGCGATCTCTGGAGCTTCGGCATTCGGCACAGGTTTGGTGACAGCGTAGCGTGTGAGATAGTCAGTGCAGACAATTATCCATCGGTTACCGGTTGTCCACTTCGGGAACCTCCCTAAAAGATCGATCCCAACTCGGTGAAATGGAGCTGCTGCCGGCGGAATCGGTACGAGATGCTCTGGAGGTAATTGCGGCACATGCTTCCGTCGCTGGCACTGTTTACGACTCACATATTGCTTGATAGATCGACAGACCTTTCCGATAATACCTGCGTCTGATTCTGTCTAGAGTCTTCACGAATCACAGATGAGCGGATAGAATAGCATCGTGGAAATACTTGAGAATAGCTGGCTGCCGTTGAGCTAGAACGACTAGTAGCCATTTGGGGCCCAGTGGATCATAGTTGCTCTTATACAATGTCCCGTTTATGAGTTGGTCGGTTATCTTTTCCCCAAGGCCTCTATGGGTTTTAATAGTGCTGGATCTTCTTTCTGTTCAGCTGTAACGTCATCTAATTCAGTGAGAGCCGAAATTTCATTCTTGCTATTCTGTTCTACTGATGGATTCCTCGAAAGGCAGTCAGCATCCTTGTGTTTGGCCCCGTCCTTGAATACCACTGTGACGTCGTACTCCTGGAGTCTTAGTGCCCATCTTTCTAGTAGAGCTGTTGGTTCTTCAAGCTAGTCAGACAACACAAAGAATGGTGGTCTGTCACGACGGTGAATAGTTCGCCGAATAAATACGGCCGGAACCTGTTTATAGCCAGGATAACTGCGAGATAGTTGTAGTCGTTTATTTAGGACTTTTAGAGTACTCTTGATGCATAGCCTATCACCTTTCCAGTACTTTCCTGAATTTTCACAAGCTAGACCCGCTAGAGTCAGTGTGAATTTCGGTTTCCGCATTCTCGTCCTACAAGGCTAGAACGGACGCCTTAGACCGCTCGGCTACTTCTCCGCGGCTAGTCTACCGCACACCATGCTATAAAGTCGGTTGAAAAGTAGGTAGATTGATCGCGTAACTAATGACACTGAACAGTACTGTGTAGAAGAGGGATTACTGATATACCTTGAATAAAAATATTGATTGATTGGTCGGACACATTCTTAGACTTCAAAGAATCGTCAGTTTAGCATTGGAGGAAACTGTATGGGGTAAAAATCGCCGAGAGAGACCAAGAGAAGGATATAGTAAGCAGGTTTAAATATATGGGGTTTGCCGTTCTGATAAAGAGCTGAAGAGTTGCTCAGGATAGACTTTGGTGGAGAGCTACATCAAACCAGTCTCCGGACTGAAGACCACAACAACAATAATAATACTTTCTTTTGTATTCTCCTTATTTTAATTACATCGCTGCTAAGCGCACATTGTAGACAAAATGAAGTATGCCATCTGTTAATTTCTAGTTACTTTCAACAGAAAAATTAAAGCCTTCCAAATGTTGTAGATTTGTGATGGGATGGGTTTTTGCAGCAATCAAGTAGTTGTGAACTTCTTGTAGTCGTCCAACGTTTGTTACTTTTATTGCTCAGTGTTACCGGTCCGGTTTCGATCACTGTTGTCTTTGTATACCTGATAAGCTACAAAGTGCTCCAGAGATATTACATACGTCTCTTAGACATGAATAACCGATTATACGGCCATAATCGTGATACGTTTATAAGTTTCTTAGAAAATTTTCTCGTGATCTATGTTGGTAAAATTGCTTTTATAAAATTTCTTTATAAGTTTCTCTAGTGTTAAATATCTACATCTACTAAATGGGATACTCTGCAAAACACATTTAAGTGCCTGGCAGAGGGATATGTTTACCTTATGTGCTGCTCCTACACATCATTACATCTTGTAGACAAAGTTGTGTACTTGTATTGTTGTTGAATGTTGGTTACGACCTGTAAGTAATTGATACATCATTTTGCGGCGTATTTTACGATTCGAACCCCGACGGGAAACGGTCCCGCGCATCGTAGCATAGCGCCTCAATGCGCTCGCCGCTTCGCAGCGGTTGCCTGGCATTAAGAATAAAAAGAAATAGTTTAGCGTCAACTAGTTTCACTTGCATATATTGTTTCATGTATTAGATCCGAAAGTGTAATTCCGAACGTGGGATGAGCAATATTTTCATCGGCGCTAAGATTATATAGTTTTGTCAAGGATTTTCGAAATTCTCGTTTGCGCTTTATGTTTTTAACCCAAACAAGTAAAATCACAACTCCCACTTTCAGAGTAACAAATCTGCATCACAAGTCGCGCAGAAACTAGGCGAAGAGCTATTTTGTGTATACTACTTTTAAGCCATGTGACTCATTTATCTCTGGGTCAACCATGTCCGTATATGACGCTGAAAGATCAAAATAGACAGCTACATTACGGCTCTGTACTTTCCAACTCGTAGATCGTGATACAGAAAGTTACTTGGCAGGAGAATGATTTACTAATTGTTGTAGGGAACAATAACGATTGTGTTAAATACTGTTTTCATGTCTTTATTGACCAGTGTATTTGTTGTATTTCAGCAGGATAATTCAGCACCCGACGTCACATTTCACCCTACATTAACTTACTGCATTGCGCCGATTCTTGACTGGCCTGTCCTGACCTTTAATATGTCTCACGCATAGTATATCAGGGATTCAATTAAAGGACGTTCATTTTTGTACAAGTAACGAAACACTAATGCTCAACATTTTTCCTTCGCCACAACAACACAACTCTGATCGTACCAGAGTTGGGTACGTATTGTACTGATCATGTTCAAATGTTTGTTAAGTTTAAGGGACTCAACTGCGGGGTCATCAGTCACTAAACTTACTAACTACTTATGAACTACGTTATACTAAAGACGGAACAAACATCAATGCCCAAGGGGGGATTCGAACCCCCGAAGGGGAATGGCCTCGCGCAACGGAGCATAGCGCCTCAATGCGCTTGGCCACACCACCGCGGTTACTGATCATGGGACATCATATCCTAACGAGACTTATATTTTTACTCGTTATGTGAAGAAAAACCTGAGCAAACTTTGAAGAATGTTGGACGGGTGTTGTAACACATTCTGCCTCACTCTTCATGTGCGTCAGACTACTTACAGTGATACGTACGAACGTCAAAACAGGTGGACTCGATACGAGTTCCTACCATATACGTTTATCAGTAAAATGTGTTTTTATTGTATTTGCTCAAGAAGACGGTAATAAATTCCTTACAAACAATCAATAATGATGAGCAGCAGAAACCAGTCTCGTTCCAGGAGCTACATTGTGACTCCAGCTGTCAAAATACCGGATAACTTGAGGTATGTACTCAAGGCAGTGAAACCACAGTTTAACGCCAGGGTTTGGATCCAGAGAGATGTTGCACTAGATTTCTCAGAACCTTACAAGCAATTACGTGACACAGGGAAGAATGTTACTGGCATAAGAAAATGTGTATGTTATTGTGGAACACCTGGATGCGGTTTATGGAAATAATTCTGTGCCGGCCGCGGTGGCAGAGGAGACTGAGGCGCTCCAGTCACGGTCTGCACGGCCACTACGGTCGGGGGTTCGAATCCCCCCTCGGGCATGGATGTTTGTGCCGTCCTTAGTCTTAAGTGGTTCATAAGTAGTTTGTAAGCTTAGGGACGGATGACCCCGTAGTTAAGTCCCATAAACTATACAAACATTTGAACATTTTTTGAACAATGCTGTGCAGCGCGGAATGGCCGCGTGAAGGCGTGATTCTACGCACCAGTCGGCCGTTCCCACCGGAAGTTTGAGTCCTCCCTCGTGGATGGGGATGTGTATTGTTCTTAGTGTGAGTTTATGTAGTTCGTAAGTCTAGAGAGCGATGGCCCTAGCAGTTTGGTCTAGTAGGTTCAAAAAATGTTCAAATGTTTGTAAAGCTTATGGGACTTAACTACGGGGTTATCAGTCCCTAAACTTACAAACTAGTTATGAACTACTTACGAACTAGGACGTCACAAATATCCATGCCCGAAGGGGGATTCGAACCCCCGACCGTAGTGGCCGTGATGACCGTGACTGGAGCGCCTCAGTCACCGCGGCCGGCGGTCTAGTAGGTCCAGTAGGTAATGTTTGAATAATTTTGTTATGGTATACCACCTACTGAGAACTTCTACATACTCCGCAATCCACCGTAAGGTGCGTGGCATAGGGTACACTGTACCACTACGAGGCATTTCCTTTCCCATTCCACTCCCAAATAAAACGAGGAAAAAAGGAATGCCTATATGCCTCTGTACGAGCCCTAATTTCTCTTGTCTTTGTGCTCACCACGTGAAATATAAGTAGGCGGCAGCAAGATCGTACTACACTCAGCTTCAAATTCCGGCCCTCTAAATTTCCTCAACAGAAATTCACGAAAAGAACGTCGTCTTTTCTCCAGCGATCCGCAATTTAGTTGCCGGAGCATTTCCGTGACACTCCCGCATTGGTCGAACCTACTAGTAACAAACCTAGCAGCTCGCCTCTGAACTGCTTCTATGTCTTCCTTTAAACTGCTCTGCTGTGGGTCCCAAACAGTTGAGCAATACTCAGGACGTGGTCGTACAAGCGTTTTATACGCGGTCTCCTTTACAGATGTAGTACATCTTCCCAAAATTCTCCCAATAAACCGAAGTCGGCTCTCCGCCTTACTCACAACTGTCCTTACATGTTCGTTCCATTTCATATAGCTCTGCAATGTTACGCCTGGATATTTGAACGAAGCGACAGCATTAAGAAGCTCACTACTAATGCTGTATACGAACATTATGGGACTGTTTTTCCTACTCATGCACAGTACCTTACATTTTTCTACATTAAGAGCTAGCTGCCATTCTTCGCACCAACTAGAAATTTTGTCTAAGTCATCCTGTATGCTATTACAGTCAGTTACAGACGACACCCTCCCATACACCACAGCATCATGAGAAAACAGCCGCAAATTACAAGCTACTCTGTCCATCACATCATTTGTATAGATGGAAAATAATAGCGGTACTATCACACTCCCCTGGGGCACGCCTGACGATACACTCGTCTCTGAATGCTCGCTGTCGAGAACAACGTACTGCGTTCTATTACTTAGGAAGTCTTCCAGCCATTCACAAATCTGTGAACCTATTCCATAAGCTCGTGTCTTCGTTAGTAGTCTGCAGTGTGGATTAAGCAATATTTCAAGATTTTAGCAAGACGTCGTTTTGGGTACAGGATTTGATAAAAGGGTTTCTTACTCACAGGTACCATTAACCGTTTCACTCATATATCAGTATGCTATATATTAACCCTGTGCACTTATCGTGATAAAACTGTGATAATCATTCCCTTTTGCTGTCATGTCCTTTGTTTTAGTTGGTGAGATGTGTCACACATGATTTAAAATTTCTGGGTTTTGCATATTTTGTAAGCAAGTTTACAGACAGGTAAAGTTAATGTTTATTTCTTTCCGTTATTCGCCAGTAATTTACAGAAATACTGCTGAGATCTGTGTGTGATATTGAGTGATTATTTAAGTGAAGGAGAAAGAGTTATCACAACTCGGAATTCAATGGATAATCATAGTGACCGGAAACATTTTTAAATGAATGCTGTTGATCTCATAGACAATGCATCCAATCATTGTTCTGCTATATTTTATGCAATAAATACTAATACTACAGCAATTACTAACGATACATTCTTTTACCGTTCTGATTATTCAGTCTATGATTGAAACAATTTATCTCGTGAAATACTACAGCAATCCGTGGGCCTCGCTTACGTGGGCGACAGCTTGATACTTTCTCTGGCAACAAATTCGATATAAACTTTCTGAGAATATCGGAAAACCATGCTACACAGCTGGCGTCAGTCAATATATAAGTTGCGAATCCTGACATATATATTCTGTCTCCCGTTCCGCCTCTGAATTCAGAATCGGAAAAAGAATGGGGTGGAAGGAAAGGCATTTCTGACAAAGGCACACCCGAGAATGATTACCATTATCAAGTATATGCTTTCCACAAAACGTGATGCAAGATCAAAAAAGTTGTAATTATGTGATAGTTTTTAATCAAACCAATTACGTTTATTTCTGAATAACAGTGTATCATTATGACGTTCAGATGTGTATCCAAGGTGTCTGTCAATCTGTTTAAACTAAATCACCGCATAAATTAAACTGATTTCCATGAGGTTTTCATAGATATCTTCAGCAGTAATTGGTGTTATAAACAGGCATTATTTTTTCATAACCGAAACCGGGTTAAAGAAGATGTCGTCATTTAAATTTTTTCTTTAACTGTCACGTTGAGATTTTTACACACATTGGTATCCATAACTGCTACATTAATCTGTATGTTACACAGATAACTCAAGCGTATCTGGGCGGACCATATAGGCATTATTTCATCAATCTTAGTTCCTGGAAATAGAAGGTATAACTTCAATATTTTATGTAATACTTTGATATCTGTTCTTCACCTGTTTGAACATGCTAAGCACAAGACGAATTTCCATGAGGTTATTATGTAAATCGAGTAAATCGTGAGGTATTGTTGAGGATGTAAATTCTACCGAATAAATAATATATTCAGTTTCTTCCATAGCGTGTTAATTTGCATGTTCAGATGCTATGTAACTGCTGGGTACTGTACCAGCGTCACACAATGAATGGAACACTATGAGTAAACATTCATTTGTATGCGACGGTCAGAAAATCGTATTCCGTAATCCATACAAGCAACAGCAGCGTTTTCATTACAAAACCCATACGTAAATACCATATCGGCATACTCATCATGTAAAAATGCGTGCTGTATGTTTTCTCGCTACAGTAAGGTAGACTTGGCTAAAATATTACAGTGAAAACTCCAAAATAAACGACTTCACAAAATGAAGATCAACACTCGACAGCTGACATTCAATACATACCCTCTTAGTAACCAACACCAACCGGTGTACCTAGACATGAAAAAAATGCATTTAACTGAGCTGTAAATGTCTGTTCCATAAAAATTGTATCCATGTAATATGACTTTTTTAAATCGTAATTCGTCTGTACTACCACTCTCTAAAGTAGTTACATTTATCCTGAAACAATCTGTATTTATATGTATATTATATGAAATGCAACACTACACACAATGTAAATGTATTATCTCCTTGACAAGCTAGTAACTGACCACACGACTACCCACCATGCATATATTACTCATTGGTGTCAAATACGACAATCCTTGAGAATTTTGGATTATTTAGCGGCAGTGTATCATTGCCGTATCGAAAGGTAGACGAATTTACATTTTATGAGACAATGAAAGTTAAAATCTGGTGTCGTTCAACACAGCGCAACAGTAATTATTAGGTAGAATAATCTCAAAACAAGTCTGAATATAGTTTTAATGTTTAGGCATTTCAGGTTGAAAACAATCTGTTTTTGTTCTACTAATTTCTTTTTATTTACTAACTAGTTCTCGATTTCTTTGGTCATCTTCAGATAATGAATGGAGAACTCTTACATAAACAAGTGCAACATTTCTAGATCTGATAACGCATGAGCTGAAGTGACCAAATCTGTGATGTTTAATAGGATGTCTAATTCAAATAATAAAAGAGAATACCTTAGAATTGACAGTTGCTACAGAGATGTGAGTCTCATGCCAACGTTTCAATGTGCCAAAGCCGGTGCTTAAATAAATTCAGTTATGGTATCTATTTCATAATGTCATTACAATACTGACGGCAATATTAACGCTGTATTCCATTAAATTTTAATCGGGGAATCTTCACCGTAGACATTATGCTTCTTTGTTTATACATTTGAGTACACTAATCTCCGAACTTATAAGACGTATTTCAGAGTTTTGTAATGTAATTTAAACAGTTATCAATGTCTATTTACAGTTTTATGTGTTAGGTCTCTTATGCAGTAAGGCGTAGTGCCACAAAATACCAGATGGCTATCTATACCACTGAACGCCAATCGCACATAATACGTGTCGTTGCCATCACTCATGACGAATTTTCTGCTAAGCAGGCAACAGGTCACACGCTGAATCTAGATAGCAGAAATTCTGATCATTTCATTGGTACATAACAATAAATCTGTCCTGTGAATTTGTACTCCTAAACTCTCTATTTTCTAGATCAGTTTGTTTCCTCAACAACATCTTTTCTAAAGCTGACTGTCCTATGGCCTATCTTAAAAATATGGACAGACAATTTATTTCACCTTGTGTTACACGCAAGTATTGGTTTGCAATAATTTTTGTACTCTAAACCGGGGGCTCTGCAAGTGAAACAAATCTACCCTTACATTACAGCATTAGACGTAAGTAAGTAGTACATATCTCAATCCAAGAGAGGTAAGAGGTCCTAAACTGTGCCTCAGAATGAACCGAAAGACTACTACTGTAAGTAGGAAAAAATAAATAACGGCTAAGGAACGTCGTCGGGAATGGGAGTGTACTGTTAGCAGGACCTCAGCAAAATAAAGTGATTTTCTTCCGAGAGGTAAAATTTAATTAACTAACTTCAAGCGATGTGAATAACCAGAAAACAAGTCATGATAAAGAAGTACGAAAAAAGAAAAGAAAACAGGGGGATAAGATTCGACCATCAACACCATCGCAGTGATACTTGAAACCACCAGTAAAAATTAACAATATAATTAAAGAAAGAAAAATCTGATAGTAACTGAGATCACCCCTACAGTTGAATTTACAACTGAAACAACTAACAAAGGCTGTGAGTTTGTCGCAGTGACTGCAATATGAAGTTTTTATGTTGTTGGTGCACAGAAGAGACTTGGCAGAGACAAAAACTTAGCTTCGCATTAGTGTGCAATTTACCATTCATTGCGTCATCAGCTGCTACATCCGAAACTCTGACATTCTATTAAAAAAAAAAAAAAAAAAAAAAAAAAAAAAAAAAAAAAAAAAAAAAAACCTGCCTGTACAAATCCAGAACTGAAATGAATGTTGAAACAGTCAAGATCCGCTGACTTCCATAGTCTAAATTGATGTGGCAGGGTACGATATTTCAGAAAATAAGCCTACCGTTTTGCCTCTCCGCTCTTGTTCAAATGTTTGTAAAGCTTATGGACTTAACTGCGGGGTCATCAGTCCCTAAACTTACTAATAACTTATGAACTACCTTATACAAAAGACAGCACAAACATCCATGCCCGAGGGGAGATTCGAACCCCCGACGGGGATCCGTTCTTGACCGCAGACATTAAGTAGACTTTGTGGACGGGATAAAATGTCCACTGCTCGCTCAGGAAAAGTGCTATAATTATAGGTGATGCCTGCAAAGCAACACTAGACACTGTGTGAAATGCTTTTAGTAAGGTTGCAATAAAGGAGAGGAAGTGCCGAATAGTTGGAGAAAAGAGGGGGGGGGGAGTTTAAAATACCATGTACCACTACAATATGTTTGTCAATAGCTGGTAGCGTTTACCGAAGACACTGCAACATACGCTAAGTTTAAATAATATAAATTTAACAAGACCTGGGAGCATCAAAAAACTGTCAAATATGCTAGCCTGTGTGCCCATCAATTTCGACACTTTCTGAAAGGTAACCAATCGGATTCATTCTCAAAACACTAAAGTTGATCACAGTTGACACCAAACATATTCTTTACATAATTTACAAAATTTAACAATCACTTGTGGAATTTACCAAGGGCACTATAAAATATGCTACCTTTAAAAATTTAAAATTTAACAAGGCCTGGGAGCATTTATCAAAACGATGTCAAATATGCTAGCCTGTGTGCCCATCAGTTTCTACAATCCTCGGGCTCAATCTCGAAACACTAAACTTGAAAACAGTTAACACCAAACATAGTTCATCTCTATGCATGCACAAGACGCAATCTTTTAGGAGATTTCAAGGAACTGCGTGCGCCCTTTTAAACTACCGGTGCGATCAAACCACCGTTAAGAAAAGGGATAAAACACACAGACCAAGCCCTAAACGATATAATAATAGAGACCCCTTGAAAAGAACGACCGTACGCAATTTTGGGAGGGACAAAGAGACAACAGGAAAGGAATAAGGTCCTACGAATGCGTAAGACCGTGCCGTGGGCGGCTACAGAACACGGAATGCCACAAGTCGAAAAAAGGAAAACACAAGCTACTCTCCAGGAAACCACCTTAATTTTAAGCGCAGGGAACAGCAATAAAGGGCGTAATAAGAACTAGAACAGCAAAATGCGGCTCCAGAAGCACTCGTCGATCTGAATTAACAAGGGGTTCGGTCGACTTTTCGTTCGCACAGCGGAGCAACGGCGGGTTCCACCCTCCAGCTTTCTCTGCACTAACCCCAGACACTCTCAAGCAACGCTGGCACCTTCCCCAGCGTCCTAGCGGCGACCACCACACACTGCCCGAGCCTATGGGAAGTTTTCCTTATCCGAGACCTGTGCGCCGCCGTTCCTGCTCCCAGGCCAACTGTCCACACCTCACATGTCATACCCCGTGAGAATCAAACAAAGGGAAATCGCAGTAATTAACACAGTACCATCAGCGGATGTAAGAGACAAGGTCGATAAGGGGCAAGGCAGAACTTACGAGCCAGTAAGCAAGGAGGTGAACACCAGAAATTTGAGACCGACCCAGTAAACTGGCACTCGCTGTTTCGTGCCACATGGCAAACCGCTGTGGACCGCTAAAATATTCATAGACACGCTCGTGTGCTGCCAATGGCCCTAACTATGAGAATAGCTCCTACCAGGAAGTGGCATTCCATAGCAAAGTTGAAATGCATATGTCTTTGACGCCTACAACTAATGGGAAATGACGCCCGTTCCCTGAAAAGCGCTGTTGCAAATGCCCAGCAGCTTCTCCGCATTCCGCCTCGCCAGTGCGGGTTAATTTTACAAACCAGCCGGGCATGTTTGGAAAGCCGATATAATCTGTTTTGGCATTTGCATGTTGCATTCTCACAAAGAAAATTGGGACGAGGAGGGAAGAGTCACTGGGGTTGGACCATCGACCTGTGGCTACCCCACCCCTTTCGTTTATTACTCCGCCTCATGCTGTGAGGGATTGACACAGGTAAACTGCGGTGTTTCCTTAGTGTCCACTTTCAAAACAAACGCAGCCTGTTGCTTCCACTGCCTGTTGCTTCCACCCCGATACCAAGCACAATAATGTCTGATCTGCTGGCAGCCTTGTAATATGTAGCGTTCTTAGATGCACTGACAAAGTACAGCAATTAATGACTCTGATTACCAATACCAATACAAATACCATGCGTTCGGTATCAGTCAGAATAACATTGTGATCTAGTTGTACACATGACATCTAAGGAGGTCAAAAGTCCTTGACTCCTTACAATATGTACTTATTAGGGGCAAGGCTACTGCAGTTTTCTCGTCCAGTGCAAGCGGGCGTTGCTGTCAGCAGTAGCGCAGCGCCAACACTATCGGAGGCAATGAGAAAGGTCTGAGCCAAGGTTCTGGCCAAACTTGAATCTATGTAGTCGTTGACATGAAAACGATGGGCCGCGGTGGAGTAGCCGAGCGGTCTAAAGCGTCTCGCTGCGGAGTGCGCGGTCTCTCGCCGTGGAGGTTCGAGTCCTCCCTGGGGCATGGGTGTGTGTGTTTGTCCTTAGGTTAGTTTACCTAGGTTTAAGTAGTTTGTAAGCTACGGACTGATGACCACGCAGTTTGGTCCGATAGATTTACAAACATTTGAACATTTGAAAACGAGGGTGTTATTGTTGTTGTGGTCTTCAGTCCGGAGACTGGTTTGATGCAGCTCTCCACAATACCCTATCCTGATCAAGCCTCTTCATCTCCCCATAAGAACGACAACCTACATCTGTCTGAATCTGCTTACTGTATCCATCTCTTGGTCTTCCCCAGCGATTTTTTCCCCATGCACTTCCCTCCAACGCTAAATTCACAATTCCTTGATGTCTAAGAATGTGCCCTACCAATCTATCGCTTCTTTTAGTCAAGGTATACCAGAAATTCCTTTTCTCCCCAATTCTGTTCTGTACCTCCTCATTAGTTACGCGATCCACCCACCTAATCTTCAGCATTCTTCTGTAGCACCAACTTTCAAAAGCCTCAATCCTCTTCCTGTCCGCACTGTTTATCGTCCATGTCTCACTCCCATACAAGGCAACACTCCATACAAATGCCTTCAGAAAGGACTTCCTTAGGTTTAAATCAATATTCGATGTTAACAAATTTCTCTTTTTCAAGAACGCTTTTCTTCCCATTGCCATTCTGCATTTTATATCCTCTGTACAGCGACCATCATTTGTTATTTTACTGCCCAAGTAACAAAACTCATCTACCTCCTTTATTGCTTCGTTTCCCAATATAATTCCTTCAGCACCACCTCATTTTCTTACACTGCACTCCTGCACCCTAGTTTTGCACTTGTTAATGTTCATCTTATATGCACCTTTCAGCACACTGTCCATTCCGTTCAATTGCTCTTCCAGGTCCTTTGCTGTATCTGACAGAATTACTATGTCGTCGGCAAAACGCAATGTTTTTAATTCTTCCCCCTGAACTTTTATTCCTTCTCCAAATTTCTCCTTGCTTTCCTTTATAGCTTGTTCAATGTACAAATTGAATAACATTGGAGAAAGGCTACAACCCTGTCTCACTCCCTTCCCAACTGATGCTTCCCTTTCATGCCCTTCAACTCTGACAACCGCTGTCTGGTTTTTGTACAAGTTGTAAATAACATTACGCTCCCTATATTTTACTCCTGCTTGCTTCAGAACTTGAAAGAGTTTATTCCAATCAACACTGTCAAAAGCCTTCTCCAAATCTACAAAAGCTAGAAATGTAGGTTTGCCTTTTCTTAATCTATCTTCTAGGATAAGCCGTAAAGTGAGTATTGCCTCCCGTGTTCCTACCTTTCTCCTGAACCCAAACTGATCTTCCCCGAGGTCGGCTTCTACCAGCTTTTCCATCCTTCTGTATATAATTCGTGTTAATATTTTGCAGCCATGACTTATTAAACTGATGGTTCTGTAGTTTTCACACCGGTCTGCACCTGCTTTCTTAGGGATGGGGATTATAACATTTTTCTTAAAGTCTGAGGGTACTTCACCTGTCTCATACATGTTACACACCAGGTGAAACAATTTTGACATGTCTGGTTCTCCCAGAGACTTCGGTAGCTCTGAGGGAATATCATCTACTCCAGGGGCCTTGTTTCGACTTAGGTCTTTCAGGGCTCTGTCAAATTCTTCTCTCAATACAGTATCTCCTATTTCATCTTCATCTACGTCCTCTTCCCTTCCTACAATATTGTCTCGAAATTCATTTCCTTTGTAGAGTCCCTCTATATACTCTTTCCACCTTTCAGCTTTCCCTTCTTTGCTGAGAACTGGTTTTATATCAGTGTCCTTGATATTCATAGAGCTGTTTTTCTTATCTCCAAATGTTTCTTTTATTTTCCTGTAGGCTGTATCTATTTTTCCCCTATTTATTCATTCTTCTACATCCTTGCATTTGCCTTCTAGCCACTCCTGCTTAGCCATTTTGCACTTCCTGTCAATCTCATTTCTTAGTCGTCTGTACTCCATTTTGCCTGTTTCATTTACTGCATTTTTATATTTTCTCCTTTCATCGATTAAATTTAGTATCTCCTGTGATATCCAAGGATTTTTTGTAGGTCTTTCCTTCCTACCTATTTTGTCCTCTGCTACCTTCACTATTTCATCTCTCAATTTTACCCATTCCTCCTCTACTATTTTATTTTCCCCTGTTTCTGTCAATTGTTGGCTAAAGCTCCCTTTGAAATTCTTAAGAACCTCAGGTTTCTTCAATTTATCCAGGTCCCATCTCCTTATTTTCCTACTTTTTTGTAGTTTCTTTAGTTTCAGCCTACAGTTCATAACCAACAAGTTATGGTCAGAGTCTATATCTGCCCCTGGGTACGTCTTACACTGTAGAACCTGATTCCGAAATCTATGTCTTACCATTATAAAATCTATCTGGTATCTTCCGGTGTCTCCTGGTCTCTTCCACGTATACAACCTTCTTTTGTGATTCTTGAACCAGGTGTTTCTTATAACTAAATTATGTTCTGTGCAAAATTCTACCAGGCGGCTTCCCCTTTCATTCCTTTTACCCAGACCATATTCACCTACTATCTTCCCTTCCCTTCCTTGTCCTACTACCGAATTCCAGTCTCCCATAACAATTAAGTTTTCCTCTCCCTTAATTGTCTGAATAATTTCCTTTAGCTCCTCATATATTTCTTCGATTTCCTCATCATCGGCAGAGCTAGTTGGCATATAAGCCTGTACTATTGTTGTCGGTGTTGGCTTCGTATCTATCTTGACAATGATAATTCGATCACTGTGCTGGTCATAGTAGTTTGCCCGCATTCCTATTTTCTTATTCATTATCAATCCTACTCCTGTGATACCCCAATTGATTTTGTATTTATAATCCTGTACTCACCTGACCAGAAATCCTGTTCATCCTGTCACCGAACTTCACTAATCCCCACTATATCTAACTTCAACCTATCCATTTCCCTTTTTAAATTTTCTAATTTTCCTACTCGATTTAGGGATCTAACATTCCACGCTCTGACCCGTAGAATGCCAGCATTGTCTTTCCTGATGATCACATCCTCCTGAGTAGTCCCCTCCCGGAGATCCGAATGGGAGACTATTTTACCTCCGGAATATTTTACCCGAGAGGATGCCATCATCATATGTTCATACAGTAGAGCTGCATGTCCTCGGGAACGGTAACAGCTGTAGTTTCCCCTTGCTTTCAGCCGTTCGCAGTAGCTGTGTGGCAAGGCCACATTAGCTGATGTTACAAGGCCAGCTCAGTCACTTCCAGACTGTTGCCCCTGTAACTACTGAAAAGGCTGCTGCCCCTCTTCAGGAACCACACGTTTGTCTGGCCTCTCCACAGATACCCCTCCGCTGTGGTTGCACCTACGGAACGGCTATCTGTATCGTTGAGGCACGCAATCCACCCCACCTCGGCAATGTCTGTGGTTCATGAGGGTGGGAAAACGAGGGTACACTCCTGAAAACGAGGGTACACTCCTGAAAGTTTGAAGTTTGAGCCGTCCAGTGCTGTTTACGAAACTATCAGTCACTTTACTTGCTGTTCCTGGACATGCAGGTATAGAGTCAGAAGTGTTCTACTTATTGTCTCTACGTCGTATTTCTTCTTTCCTGCCAATATGACGAGTTTGCCTCTTTGACCTCAGAAATCTAGGTTCCCTCATGCACCCGATTCACTAATCAAATCTGTAATCATTATATTTGTGGAGTATTTTTAACCATTTGCAAATCCCTTTGCTGGAAATGAAAATTGCATGCACGCTTCATTCTTAGTTAACTTCTTCAGTGTGACAACAGGGTGTCGCTTGACTACTGTTAGCACATTCACTTCTTCCTTTTACAGCTGATCAGGGATCATGTCAGTCTATATTGACAACTCATTTTGCCTTGCTGTCACTTCCTTAACTCTCTCCATAGGAGGCAAAGATCTTGAAATAACTGTAATATTAATAATGCCTTGATAGATGATTTATGACACGGAAACCTGTTAATAGAACAACCACTCATTGTGCAGATGTAGAGAGACTTTTAGTCAATATTACTAACTCTATGTGCCATTCTAATGACGCCATGAAATAGATACCATAACTGAATTTCTTTAAGCACCACTTTTGGTGCATTGAAACGTTGGTGTGAGACTCACATCTCTGTAGCAACTGTCAATTCAAAGGTATTCTCTTTTATTATTTGAATAGGACATCCTATTTAACATCACAGATTTGGTTACTTCAGCTGACGCGGGATCAAATCGAGAAAAGTTGCTACCTGTCTCTGTAAGAGTTCTCCATTCATTACCTGAAGATGGCCAAAAAAGTAGAGAACTAGTTCGTAAATAAAGAGAAAGTAGTAGAACAAAAACAGATTGTTTGTTTTCAACGTGAAATACCTATGCATTACAACTTGTTTTTAGGTTATTCTATGTAATAACTATCGTTGCCCTGTGTTGAACGTCACCAAGTTTTGGCTTTCATTGTCTCGAAACATAAATTCGTCTACCTTTCGATACATAAATGATACACCGACGGAAAATAAAGCAATATTCTCAAGGACTGTCATATTTGACACCCATTTGACTGCATAATGGGTAGTTGTGGGGTCAGTTACTGGCTTGTCATGGGAATAATATATTTACATAGTGTGAAGTGTTGCATTTCATATAATATCAATATAAATACAGATTGTTTCAGGATCAATAGTAACTACTTTAGATGGTAGTACTACAGACGAACCACGATTAAAAAAAGTCATATAATTTTTATGGAATAGACACATACAGCTCAGTTCAATGCATTTTCTTTTCGTATGTAAGTACAGCGGCTGTGTGCTTATGGAATATCGCCCCAAATGTGCGGTTGGATTCACGATTTCCTATCAAAAAGGACACAGTTCGTAGTACTTGACGGTAAATCATCGAGTAATACAGTAGTGATATCTGGCGTTCCCCAAGAAAGCTTTATAGGTCCCATAAACTTCCTCATCTTTATAAACGATTTAGGAGACAATCTGAATAGCTCCCTTAGACTCTTCGCAGATGATGCTGTCGTTTATCGGTTATTGAAGTCAACAGAGGGTCAAAAGCAACTGCAAAGCTAGACAAAATTTCTACATGGTGCAAAAATGAGCAATTAACACTAAATAATGAAAAGAGTGAAGTAATGGTCACTAAAAGAAATCCGCTTTACTTAAATTACACGATAAATCGGTCAAGCCCTGAAAGTAGCCTGTTACTAAAATAAGCAAGATCTTGGGCAGTTGAGATCTTCAAATGTAAGTTAAAACGCTCACTGCTGCTCTAAATTACTTTGAGTGGCCACAGTACATACGCAACGGTAATATATCTAACCGCTCACTCCTTAAACCAACGTTGTAACAAACGAAATCAATTTAAAAAATAAATGAACAGATAATTAAACATAGGACGGGAAGCATGAAATCGTAAAGCCGAAGTTTGATACTTTAATATCACAATCTATTCAGAAAAGTTAACAAAAAACTGAAATTGGGGAGACCAAATTAAGCACACACCTTGTACAAAAGTGAATTAAGTCATATAATTGCTGAATGAATTTTCACTCTGCAGCCGAGTGTGCGCTGATATGAAACTTCCTGGCAGATTAAAACTGTGTGCCGGAACCAGGACTCGAACCTGGGACCTTTGCCTTACGCGGGCAAGCACTCTACCAATTTGAGCTATCCCGAAACGACTCACGATGCCGCCTCACAACTTTACTTCCACAAGTATCTCGCCTCCTACTGAAGTTTGGAAAGTAGGAGGTGAGGTACTGGCAGAAGTATAGTTGTGGCATCGTGAGTCGTGTCGGGATATCTCAGTCGGTAGAGCGCTTGCCCGCCAAAGGCAAAGATACCAGGTTCGAGTCTAGGCTCTGGCACACAAAAAGGAACACGCAAATAATGACAGGCAAAAGTTAGTAGAGATTCGTGCGTCTATAAAAAGATCGATGCGTGAAGCATACAATAATTATCACAGCCATACCTTAGCAAAAGATCTTTCCGAGAACCCGAAAAAATTCTGGTACTATGTAAAATCGATAAGCGGGTCAAAGCCCACTGTCCAGTCACTAGTTGATCATTCCGGGGCAGTAATAGAAGAAAGCAACCGGAAAGCTGAAGTTCTAAATTTAACCTTTAAGAAATCTTTCACGCAGGAGGACCGCACAAATATACCATCATTTGATCAACGTACCAATTCTGAAATGGGGGACATAGCAATAGGTATTTCCGGTGTAGAGAAGCAGCTGAGAGAGCTAAATACGAAAAAGTCTGCTGGTCCGGATGGAATACCAGTTCGGTTTTACAAAGACTATTCTGCGGCATTGGCCCCCTACTTAGCTTGCATTTATAGCGAATCTTTAATTCAGCGCAAAGTTCCTAGTGATTGGAAAAAAGCGCAGGTGACTCCCGTGTATAAGAAAGGAAAGAGAACTGACCCATACAATTACAGGCCAATATCGTTGACATCGGTTTCATGTAGAATTTTGGAGCATATTCTCAGTTCGAATATAGTAAATTTCCTTGAAACGGAAAAGCTTCTTTCCATGAATCAGCACGGGTTTAGGAAACATCGTTCATGTGAAACTCAGCTTGCCCTTTTCTCACATGACATCTTGCGAGCCATGGACGAAGGGCAACAGGCGGATTGTGTTTTTCTCGACTTCAAAAAGGCGTTCGACACGGTACCACACTGCAGACTGCTAACGAAGGTACGAGCTTATGGAATAGGTTCACAGATTTGTGACTGGCTGGAAGACTTCCTAAGTAATAGAACGCAGTACGTTGTTCTCGACGGCGAGTGTTCATCAGAGACGAGTGTATCGTCAGGCGTGCCCCAGGGGAGTGTGATAGGACCGATATTATTCTCTATCTATATAAATGATCTGATGGACAGAGTAAGTTGTAATTTGCGGCTGTTTGCTGATGATGCTGTGGTGTATGGGAGGGTGTCGTCTGTAACTGACTGTAATAGCATACAGGTTGACTTAGACAAAATTTCTAGTTGGTGCGAAGAATGGCAGCTAGCTCTCAATGTAGAAAAATGTAAGGTGATGCGCATGAGTAGGAAAAACAATCCCATAATGTTCGAATACAGCATCAGTAGTGAGCTTCTTGATGCGGTCGCGTCGTTCAAATATCTAGGCGTAACATTGCAGAGCGATATGAAATGGAATGAGCATGTAAGGACAGTTGTGAGTAAGGCAGACAGCCGACTTCGGTTTATTGGGAGAATTTTGGGAAGATGTACTTCAACTGTAAAGGAGACCGCGTATAAAACGCTTGTACGACCACGTCTTGAGTATTGCTCAAGTATTTGGGACCCGCAGCAGATCGGTTTGAAGGAAGACATAGAGGCGGTTCAGAGGCGAGCAGCTAGATTTGTTACCGGTAGGTTCGACCAATGCGCGAGTGTCACGGAAATGCTCCGGCAACTCAATTGGGGATCGCTGGAAGAAAGACGACGTTCTTTTCGTGAATTTCTGTTAAGTAAATTTAGAGGGCCGGAATTTGAAGCTGAGTGTAGTACGATCTTGCTGCCGCCTACTTACATTTCGCGTAAAGATCACAAAGACAAGATAAGAGAAATTAGGGCTCGTACGGAGGCATATAGGCATTCTTTTTTTCCTCGTTCAATTTGGGAGTGGAATAGGAAAGGAAATGCCTAGTAGAGGTACAGTGTACCCTCCGCCACGCACCTTACGGTGAATTGCGGAGTATGTATGTATGTAGACACAATTTTAATCTGCCAGAAAGTTTCATATAATTACTGCCTGTAATAAAATTATTTCTGTCCTCTATGAATGTGGAGGTAACGTGGGAGGAAATATGCAAACACACAATGGGTAGCTGAAAACACATTCATTCATTGACAGACACGCGCGTAATGCTTGGTGGTACATTACTCTGTGGGAAACACTCGATAACCGAGGCGAAACGAAGCGTCTTGACGAGATGGCAGGTGTCTTGCTCACAAATTTTAAGTTTACTGTGCACTAAATGAACTCATTTGTGGAGAGGCAGCGGCTCACTATTTGTAAGTACCAAGTGGTCCAAGTGGTGTGCGACCACGGCGAATTTCATAACATTTACAAACAGGAATAAATTTAGAATAAGCAAGAAAAGCACACTTGAGATTTCGTATAGAAGAAAGCTAGTATTCATAAATTCATGGCTGAAGGCCGAAGTAGTGACTGTTACAAAAGCATGTGGTGCAATCGGTCATACAAGACAGGAAAGACGGCCTGAAGCTAGAAAATCTGTGAAATATTTAGCATACTCACGGATACAAACACGACGTGAGAAGTTAGTTAAAAACACGATGGAAATTCAAACCCACTTGGTTTACACAAAACTGAAGGCCACACACGTGTATCTTAACTTGAGAAAAACCGGACACACAATCATCACTGCAATGAAAATGCAAATAATAAATGTACATTGAATTTACTCGAGTTCTGTAAGTTAAGAAATACTTCGCCTTGCATAGCGAAAGAGAACTATCACTGAAAACCCCAGCCTGCCTGATCGCATATTTACACATGAGTCTGCCGATAAGGTATTTACGTATGGGTTTTGTAATGGAAACGCTGCTGTTGCTTGTATAGATTACGGAATAAGATTTTCTGACCGCCGCATACAAATAATTGTTTAGTCGTAGTGTTCCATACATTGTGTGATGCTGGTACAACACGCAGCAGTCATATTGCATCTCAATGTGTAAATTAACACGCTATGAAAGAAATTGAATATATTATTCTTTCAGTGGAATTTACGTCCTCAACAATACCACACTCAGAATGTATGCAAGTGTTGGTGTTTTACGTACAGAGATTCCTTTGCAAGGTTTTGTTCTGTATCACTTTCAGCTCATTTTCAGCTCATCTTCAAGCACTCAAGCATTCTATAGCTCTGTATAAGACACTTACAGTGATATAGCGTTTTACCTGTCGTTAAAATATCAACAAAGTATCCTAGAATTGCCCAAAACAGCATTATCAGTTGAAACAGTCCTAGCAGATCACTCATGCTATAATGTGTTTGGATGTCAATACATCGTACACAAATGAATAGCTGTCGCATGCGCTATCTTTTTAGGGTGAAAGCAAAAGATATTCCACGAGAGCACGTATCGACACGGTCTGACGCGCCAGGCTGTTATAGGAATTGTTAGGACGTTACTGCTGACAGGCTGCTTGAACATCAAAAAGAGGTCAAGATAGAAGACTGGAGCTGACAGGAAACACGAAGAAGCTCTTCTGGCCACTAGGCTAAAGAATCCGCATAGTAGTATGAGATGTATTGCCAACGAATGTGGAATAGCCAGACGAGTGTCACTGACATCTTGCAATAACAGAAAATACACCCCTGTCATCTGTAACTACATCATTTGTTCAACGACAGTGCTTTCGAACATCGTAAAGAAATATGTTAGTCTGCCCTTCAGCAGTTGAGGGACGTCTCCAGTTTTGTCAGAATCGTTTTCAGTGGAGAAACGTTTACTAACCACGCAAATGTAACTTAGCTTAAT
Source organism: Locusta migratoria (assembly GCA_026315105.1). Classification (NCBI taxonomy): domain Eukaryota; kingdom Metazoa; phylum Arthropoda; class Insecta; order Orthoptera; family Acrididae; genus Locusta; species Locusta migratoria. The sequence goes on along the minus strand of CM048745.1, from coordinate 709,472,983 downwards.
ATGTACTACTGGGCTGCCAAAAATCCACACTGGCTTCTTGAGGTGCTACTACAATGGCCGTGGACAGTAAACGTGTATTGTGGTAATATAAGAAATTGTCTGACTTCATACAGGACCCACTAAATGAAAATTCCTACGTACTCTTTCTTACAAACATTCTGCTGGGTCATCTACAAGAGGAACAACTGGATTTTCGACGATGTATCTTGAAGAGGAGTTCTCACTTCAAATAAGATACGTTCGAGAAGAAGAGTTCAGTTACCACTTTGATAAGTAATGAACCTTTAAACAATATTTGTAAATGTATTGCCCTATTTTCAGGATGGCAAGCTTTGACTACCACGTAACATTTTATTGTCATGATAGCATATTTGCAAGGATACTTATAAACATGTAGAAAGTGGCTTGGGTGTGAGGCGTAAATGATACAGCATCACCACTACTGGCCATTAAAATTGCTACACCCAGAAGAAATACTGATGATAAACGGCTATTTATTGGACAAATGTATTATACTGCAACTAACGTGTGATTACATTTTCACGCCACTTGGGTGCATAGATCCTGAGAAATCAGTACCCAGAACAACCATCTCTGGCCTTAATAACTGCCTTGATACGCCTGGGCATTGAGTCAAACAGATCTTGGATGGCGTGTACAGGTACAGATATCCATTCAGCTTCAACACGATACCAAAGTTCATCAAGAGTAGTGACTGGCGTATTGTGACGAGCCAGTTGCTCGGCCACCATTGATCAGACGTTTTCAGTTGGTGAGAGATCTGAAGAATGTGCTGTCCAGGGCAGCAGTCGAACATTTTCCGTATCCAGAAAGGCCGGCACAGGACCTGAAACATGCGGTTATGAATTATCCTGCTGAAATGTAGGGTTTCACAGGGATCGTATGAAGGATAGAGCCACGGGTCGTAAGACATATGAAAGTAACGGCCACTGTTCAAAATGCCGTCGTTGTAAAGAAGAGGTGACCGAGACGTTTAACCAGTGGCAGCCCATACCATTACGCCGAATGATACGCCAGAATGGCGATGACGAATACACGCTTCTAATGTGCGTTCACCGTGATGTCGCCAAACACGGATACGACCGTCATTATGCTGTAAACAGAACTTATGAAAGTAACGGCCACTGTTCAAAATGTCGTCGTTGTAAAGAAGAGGTGACCGAGACTTTTAACCAGTGGCAGCCCATACCATTACGCCGAATGATACGCCAGAATGGCGATGACGAATACACGCTTCTAATGTGCGTTCACCGTGATGTCGCCAAACACGGATACGACCGTCATTATGCTGTAAACAGAACTTCGATTCACCCGAAAAAAATTACGTTTTTTCATGGTCTACGAGCTGATGGTCCATGCTACTACAAACGTCGTCGAACTGTTCGTGCAGATGGTTGTTGTCTTGCAAGCGTCCCCATCTGTTGACATAGGATTCGAGACGTGGCAGCACGACCCGTTACAGCCACACGGATAAGATGCCTGTCATCTCATGAGACCACCAATTCGATATTCTTCCAACAGTCATTGGATCGCGACCAACGCGATCAGCAATGTCACGATACGATAACCCGCAAACGCGATAGACTACAATTCGACCTTTATCAAAGTTGGAAACGTGATGGTACGCATTTCTCCTCCTTACACGAGGCATCACAGCAACATTTCCCTAGGCGACGCCGGTCAACTGCTGTTGGGCTGGAAACTTCCCTCATGACAGCACGTTGTAGGTGTCGTCACCGGCACCAACCTTGTGTGAATGCTCTGAAAAGCTAATGATTAGCGTACCACAGAATCTTTTTCTTTTCGATTAAACTTCGCGTCTGTAGCACGTCATCTTTGTGGTGTAGCTATTTTAATGGTCAGGAGGGTACAAAAAATACATTTATTAATAAATTAAACGATATGTTATTCTTAATGTGAACAAGTGGCTCGGCGAGTGTTGGTGGCTGCAGTAAAGCGTGCAGCGGCGTTTCGCAGCATAGGCCATGGAGCTCTGATTACGCTGGCGGCGTATCTGCTTCTCGCTGGCCAACTGAACAGGGCACACCGTAGAAGCTAGTACTTGGCGTTAACAGGCCGTAAATCCTGCGGAATTACCTAGTGGCGGTACTGTGTGATTTTTCCCATCTTCGTCGTCCAATGGTGTTGTGTTGTGCTACGACCAGAGGTAGCGGCGCGGCGCGGAGGCGGTGCGTTCTTGCCCTGGGGTCGACTCGACGACCTTCAGGACTGCAAGTCTTCGAGTGGAAGAACTTTTGATGAAGATAACACAAAACCAACAGACCTCATCATTTCGATGTGGTCAGTCATCCTGCGTGAGTACTTCTGTTGTTCTTGATCTCCTTCCTCAACGCTGTTACCGGCGACCAGATTCTTCCATCTTCTAACTTCAACTCTTACTGTTGATTGCTCATCATGACTCAGCCTCCAACTTTTGCTGCTGCTGCTGCTAATGCTGCTACTGCCAATATCGACGGTACTGACTCTCTAATTATCTCTCTCTGGTGGCATATTCTTAGCTGTGGTATTTGGTGGATTTGGCTGGAGGTAAACGACTTCAGGTCCGCTGTCTCTTCTGTCAAGTTGTACAGTTTCTAGAAAGATAGATCGTCACGTTGCTCTGGAGGTCAGTAGGTTATTGGCTTCTGGTCAGGTTGTTTTTAGCTGTTCAGATTTGACAGTAGGTGGTTTTAAGTTAGGTGGTCGGTCGATGTCCTGATCGCTGACTTAAGGGATTCCGCTTTTAGAGATGGCGATGAATTCCTTATCGCGTTCCGCTCCATGTGAATATCCGGTGAGACAATGGCTTGTAGAATCTACAGCGTTCTCTTGTCGACGCACTATCGGAATGCGGTCACAGGATTTTACTCCGCTGTGCCACTGAACTGAACTAAGTTTTCATTTTTATTTCATGTATTATTATCTTTTCATTTATTACTGCATTTTATTTCACTAATTTATTTACACATTTTACTGCACTCAACAATGTGGACGTTGATCGACTTGTTGCATCTCATTTTGTACCGCAAAATATTGAATGAAAAATTTCCTGGACGTTCGGTAGGAGGAAATTCTATTGAAATTTCCTGACGAGTCCACCGATTTACCTCCTCTTAATTTATTTCCTGATGAACACTAAAAGAGACAGTGTCTGGAGAAGCCCCAGATACGCCGGTCGATTTGTGTCTTCGCAAAGCCACTGCATATTTTATCACCCACTGTAAACTGTTGACCTTTTTTTCGTATGTGGACAGAAAATCTACTATTCAGTCCATATTAAACCCTTTCAATAGATGGTTGCATAAAATATGTTGTTGTTGCGGTCTTCAGTCCGCAGACTGGTTTGATGCAGCTCTCCACGCTACCGTATGAAATGTTGAAATGTTTGTAGAGCTTATGGGACTTAGCTACGGGGTCATCAGTCCATAAACTTACAAACTACTTATGAACTATCAATAAAATTCTTCTGGGTATGAAACCGCGTCGTCATTTTATAAATTCCACCGACGTTTCGGCCACTGTTGCAGGCGGACTTCATCAGGGTCTGTGTCAGACACAGACACAGACACAGACCCTGATGAAGGCCGCCTGCAACAGCGGCCGAAACGTCGGTGGAATTTATAAAATGACGACGCGGTTTCATACCCAGAAGAATTTTATTGATAGTGACAACAGCCGCGGATGCCTACGCTTGTACTTATGAACTACTCTAATACTATGGACGGCACAAATATCAATGCCCGAGGGGTGATTCGAACCCCCGACCATAGTGGCCGTGCAGACCGTGACTGCAGCGCCTCAGACCCATCGGCCACCGCGGCCGGCCTACTCTATCCTGTGGAAGTGTCTTCATCTGAGAATAAGTTCGGCAACCTACATCCTTTTGAATCTACTTACTGTATTCTTAAATGTAAATGTAAATGTTTGTAAATATATCGGACCAAACTGCGTGGTCATCAGTCCGTAGCTTACAAACTACTTAAGCCTAGGTAAACTAACCTAAGGACAACACACACACCCATGCCCCAGAGAGGACTCGAACCTCCACGGCGAGCAACCGCGCGCTCCGCAGCGCGACGCTTTAGACCGCTCGGCTACTCCACCGCGGCTTACCGTATTCGTCCCTCGGTCTGCCTCCACAATTTTTACACCACACACACTCCCTTCTAATGGTAAATTGACATGCCGGCCGCAGTGGCCTAGCGGTCTGGGACGTCCCAGTCACGGACTGCATGGCCACTGCGGTCGGGGTTTCGAAACCCCCTAGGTCATGGATGTTTGTGCTGTGTTTAGTATAAGTTAATTCAGAAGTAGTTTGTAAGTTTAGGGACTGATACCCCCGTTGTTAAGTCCCATAAGCTCTACAAACATTTTAACATTTCTAAGTTAACAATTCCTTTATGTCCCAGAATGTGTCTAACAAATCTATCCCTTCTCTTAGTCAGGATATGCCAGAAACTCCTTTTCTTCCCAATTCGGTTTAGCACCTCCTCATTAATTATGTGATCTACCCATCTAATATTCATCATTCGTCTGTAGCACCACATTTCAAAAGCTTCTATCATCTTTTTCTTTTTTTTTTTTTTTTTTTTTTTTTCCGGTTTCCTTACCGACCACGTTTCACTCCCATACAATGCTACACCCTAGACAAATGCTTTCAGAAAGGAGTTCCTAATTTTTAAATTAATATTGGATGTTAGTAAATTTCGCTTCTTTAGAAACGCTTTTCTTCTCGTAGCCATTCTGCATTTTATATCTTCTTTAAATCGGCCATCAGAAGTTATTTTGCTCTACAAATAACAAAACTCATCCCCCACTTTTATTGCCTCCTTACCTAAACTAAATCCTTCAGCATCACCTGATTTTTTGACATTACTTGTTTTTCTTTATGACGCCATCTGCCTGAGTAGTTCCCGCCCGGAGATCCGTATGGAGACTATTTTACCTCTGGAATAATAGTACTATGTAGCTCCGCTTCCGCCAGAAGTAAATTGCCAACTCGTATTCACACTACTGACGTAATGCCCGTGCCATTTTCAATTATTACTCGCGTAAATTCCCCGATTTCCAAAGGAATTCGAATTTAGTGTGCATCCACACAGAACATATACTCATATATGGACTCTCTTTCATCAGCATCTCTAGGTCTTACCAGGAAAGTGGAAAAGCACAGTATTCAAATGAAAATGAATCCGCACTGAAGAAAGTTTCTAGGGGCGTTTTAGTCTCTGTTTCAATGCCTACTGGCAGCCAATGTATATTCTTTGGTGTGCTTATCGATAATTACAGCAGTGCTCAGAGTGGTATTTTTTTCTCTCTCTCTCTGTCTCTCTCTCTCTCCCTCCCTCACACACGCACACACACACACACACACACACACACACACACATTGTGCCCTGGTGCAATTATCGATAAACACACAAAATAATTTACATTAGCTGCCAGTAGTCCTTGAAACAGTGAGGCGAAGACGGCCATAGACCCTTCCTTCAATGCGGATTCACTTTCATTTGCATACTGTGCATTCCTGCTTCACTGCTAAACACATTCAAAGACGTAGAAATACTGTAGAAATCTTCCCATTCGATTTTTACGTGGTTTGGTTCAGCAACCATGTTCAGATGAATTCTTGAATAACAGAACGTCTTGATTGCAAATATTTTATATTACAATGAAGCATTTCGCCCAGTTAGGGCATCTTCAGATATCTGACTAAGAAGAAAATATTGATACAGAACTTACAATATTTACAAGACATTACATCGAAAATTTTTAGCTAAAAGCCTATCTGAAACTGTTAATTATGATAATGTACGGTACTAATGCTTCATATACTTTGTGGTGGACGGCGTGTAGATTAAAATGCGTCCATAGCGTATCTTACATAGACAATAATATGTAAACCATTAATATCCGGTAACACGGATAAATTAATGCTTTACATATTATTGTCTCTGTAAGATACCCAATGAGCGCATATTAATCTATACTCCGTCCACCACAAAGTATATGAAACATTAGTAACGTACATTATCATAATTTCTTGAAACAGTTTCAAAAATGTTAAGCCGGCCGCGGTGGCCGAGGAGACTGAGGCGCTCCAGTCACGGTCTGCACGGCCCCTACGGTCGGGGGTTCGAATCCCCCCTCGGGCATGGATATTTGTGCCGTCCTAGTTCGTAAGTAGTTCATAAGTAGTTTGTAAGTTTAGTTACTGATGATTCCGCAGTTAAGTCCCTTAAGCTTAACAAACATTTGAACATTTTGAAAAATGTTAAAATGTTCAAATGTTTGTATAGTCTATGGGACTTAACTACGGGGTCATCAGTCCCTAAACTTACAAACTACTTATGAACTAGGACGGCAGAAATATCCATGCCCGAGGGGGGATTCGAACCCCTACCGTAGTGGCCGTGCAGACCGTGACTGGAGCGCCTTAGTCCTCTCGGCCACCGCGGCCGGCAAAACAGTTTCAGATAGGCTTGTAGCTAAAACTTTTCGATATAATGTCATGTAAATATTGTAAGTTCTGTATCAATATTTTGTTCTTTGTCAGATATCTGAAGATGCCCTAACCGGGCGAAATGCGTCATTGTAATAAAAAAATATTTGGAATCAAGACATTCTATTATTCAAGATTTTAGAAATACTGTTGGAAGAGAGCCCATACACTCCGAAAACAATCCTTTGAAGAAATAAGTTCCTCTAAGTCGGAAAAAGTGCAGGTTGTCGCCAATGCAGAGTTTAACAGTTCTGTACTCGTATTTAAAGGCATAACTAATGTTGCAATAAAGATTATTTACCGATAAAATACCCGGAGATAATTATATTATTGAAATATAGATTGGTTTGAACCCTAATCCATCACACCTCGTTTCATGGGCCTGCAACAAGGACAAGAATTTGGTCTCTCGCTGATTATGCGACGTGCGCCAAGGCTGATAACCACAAGGCAAACACGGCGCGGGAGCCGGCCGATGGTTGTCAGATTAGCAGTGACGGAACGATGACCGGGAGGCGCGGCGGCGGGATAGCGGCCGGGATATTAGGCGCAGTCGCCATCCATCACCGGCGCCACCTGCAACACGCCACCTGCCCGCGCCTCCGCGTGACGTCACAGCCACAGCCACCGTGCGGAAGCAGCGGCTGCTCCACCGCTACTCTCCCCAGCATACGGTGTCCTCGTGCATGTATACACGTATAAGAGCAGCATAAGGCGCCATTGTTGCAAAACTATGATGAACTCTGGAATTGTTACAGGTGAGTGACAGAAAAGTTTTGCCAACTTTACATTACCACTCTGTTTTTGTTTTCGATAACTTATATTTGATAGTGTACAACACAAGATGACACACTTAGCTTCATACACTTAGGAAGTTTTAAATGAACTTCGTCTGCTTAAAATGGATATAATGACGCGGTTTCCTTTCCCTGATATTATCAGAGAAAATTTTGTATTTTTATATTATTTCGGCATGTTGAAGTAATTATCTATGAATGTCAGAGAAAAAAAAATTATGAATAACACTTTCAATTTTTTTTAAACAAAGAAGACACTCTTGCCTTGTACTTCGTAGCGATAGCATCTTGCAGACGAGAGCTGTACTTTATCATTTTATGTGGCCCATATTATATGGATTTTCTACATTCAGGTAAATATATCTGTTGTGCGCGTATCTTACTTTTATAAATAAACCCCACCACTCTGTTAAATTCGCACTTATGAATTTTTATTAATAATTTTGCCTTATCCTCCCTCCGCCCATAAAGTCTTTTTCAGCCTTGTTGAATCACCGCAACAATGGATGGCACTATTTTTAGTTAATATTGAATGTGATATTTCGTATAGCCTGTCACTCTTGTTTCAAAATTTATTCCATAATATTATCATTTACCGGCAATAGAATCTGCAGTCGATATTCTTGTAATTTTTTAGAAGTCCGTTGTGTTTGACTTACGTGATATTCCTATCCGATTTTTATCATGTCACTTACCTTACTTTACGGTTTGCTACACGAGTCGTAGTTTGATACTGAAGAACTGTCATCCACTGTTCAGCGAGTGGTTATCATATTATGAAAATTTCAATTACAGCGTAATTTCAACCACCGATGGATCTCTTGCTAAAGGTAACTGCTCTTCGATTCTTTTGTAATGTTCTGCCTGCACAACACTCCACCGTTAATTAACTTGCCATTTCATTTAAATGCATGTAATAATTTTTCCAAATTTTTTCCCGTAATTTTCTGATTGAGATATTTCATAGCTTCTAACTTCAAACCTCTTCCTTCTGTAAACTTGTTAATCCCAAAAATTTAATAGCCAGGAGGCTGGAACATTATATGGACGTACACGAAAATGAACAAAATTGTGAAAGAAAAGAAAAATTATTGGCACTTCATTTACTACATGGCATTGAAATTTCAGTTCACACATATTACGTTCCAATTCCGCTTGTAAGTGCGAGAAGAATAATCATTTGTCATAGCTTACACAGGGCCACGCTCCCATCTTGTTCTTCATTCTCTCGTATTATCTATTTATGTCGCATTGTTTTTTGCAATCACAATGCAAGAAACGTTTGTATGCTACATTAAGAAGGCTGTTTGAATAAGATCTCTGCGCTGGTTTTATATCCGCTGGTTTGGTCGTAATGAAAGTTACAATTCACTGATTTGGAAACGATGCCCTAAAACATTTGTTTCTACAACTATTGTTAAAGTTGCAGCCTATGATGCTTGTTTAGTTTTTAACAGTGGTAATCTTGGAAGAATAAAAACACTACTGAGGCCAGGTTTTCATAACAGAGCTTTCACATATTAATTCTTGAAGGATATCGATGACAAAATAGTTACTGCGACTGATATTACAGCCAATAAAACTGAACAGCACGTTAACCAAAGAAGACAAGCAAAGAAGAGGCTGCTCGCTGACGAAGAGGAGCACGAATAATGGCTAGAACTAGTTCACACAGAGAAGATAAGACCTAATACCTTTGACCGTTGATTCAGTTTTCCCGTAACTTATATTTTTGTAAATTTATGTACCTTTTTCTCATACACCACAAAATTTAGAGAAATGAAAATTCCTATATGACTAGTCAGAACTGTAGTGAAAAATTCTGTGGAAGCATTTTTCAATAAACTAAATAGTAAGATATTTATGGCAGAATATAGTCTGTAAATTTAACATATTATTTTTCAGGAAAATTTAGAGACCTGTAAAAATTGAACAAAAGAAAGTTTCAGAATTCAGTTGCAAAGATGTCTATAATAATTGGTATGAAAGTCAGTACAAACTTCACAGTTTGGTCATTTAGTTTTCTAAACACAAAAATATCTGTAATTACATTGTAGAAAGAAATAGTTCATAAGTAAAGATGTAGAAGGTCAGTAAACATATGCACATAACGTTTCTTAAAAACTGTACAAAATTTGTATGGATTATCTTATAAACAATAGATTTTTTATAAAATACTTTTCAAAGTACTGCTGTTTCCTGCACATACCCTCTTAAAAAGAAACTCGAAGAGACATACTTCCTGTATACGACTAAAGTAATGCTGTTCACAACGTTCTTACGGTGAGGGAGGTGGCGCTGTATTAAAACTAACGCGCGTTCAGGAGAATAGTGTTTTTAAATCTACCTCCGGCCATCAAGATTTAGGTTTTCTGTGATTTCACTCAATCACTCCAAGCAATAGAAGGGCTGTTTTTTTTAAGGGCTCGGCCAATTTCCGGTTAATAGGACATAATAGGAATTATATACTTTTGACGACGTTACAGCGTTCATTTTTAATGAAATATATCGCAATTTGCGATGTCTTATGGCTTCACTGTACTAGGTTTACATGTAATACCGATGTGCGGCTGGGCACGAATTTTCATTCGCCGCACATTGGTATTACATCTAAACCTAGTACAGTGAAGCCATAAGTCATCGCAAATTGCGATTTATTTCATTATAGAAATTGTCGAGTTGGACACACTGAAAAATCAGTTGTGACCAAATCAAATGGTGACCGCTAAATAAAATTGCAATGAATACAATGAATAATAACACTGCCAGCGGAATTTTCATTATGTTATTTACGGGCAACTAGTTTCGATGGACCACACCATCATCTGGCCCTGTACAAGGAACAGATACATAAGTGTTATACATCAATTGTTATACAAAAACAAACATCTCCAAGCAGTATATATTAACATTAGTTTACATAAGCCTCTCTTTTGCCATATTAATTGTAAATTTGTTAATTATGTATACAAATAAGTATTTAATCAGTTTTTTAATATTATAAAACTTACAAAGATTATTATTATATTACGTTAAATAAGATATGACTTAGACTGTGTTATAAAACAACAGTAAAATTCCCATATTCGGATGAATCTAAACAAAATAAAATATGAAGAATAAGGACATCATTTGAATCTTGAATGAAAAATCACATAGTTACAGTATTGGTTGAAGTGGCCAGATTTAAATAATACATCATAAGTACTAAGTAGTCGTTAAAATTAGATATGGCTTGGATTATATTATATACTTCATATGTTTATCTGAGTCTAAACAACAAAGTGGAGGTAATCAGAACACCTCATCTGAATCACATATGTAGACTCTTTTCATAGTACTGGATGAGGTGGCATTATTTGAATAATGCTTCATGTGTGTAGTCTGTAAATATGCGTCTTAGTATGGGACAACTACGAATTAAAACTGGGATATGGGATCAGAGAGTTCATAGTATTGAATGACATGACAAGACTTGCGTATTATTCTATGTTTGTAGTCTGTAAGTAGATCTAAGTATCTGGTTATTATGCTTTCAGTCTCAGAGGTTAAATCTGAAAATTTGTAGTATTGTGCAAGAAGACGAGAAAACTTTAATATTCCAAGTGTGTAATCAGTGAATTAAATGTTGGGTAAGTATAACACCAAACTCATATGCAAAATTTAAATGAAATTAATACTGGATAAGGTATGCAATACATCATCTATGTAATCTGTAAGTAGAGGTCTGAGTATGGGAAAGTATAACTTTCATTTCGGAAATGGAAACATGTAGTGCACATTGTTGGATAAGTAAGAGTGGTTTATATGGTATTCTAAATGTAATATATGTTATCTGTAATCTGAGGTTAAAGGTGTGGGACAATTGCAATTTAAATCTCAAATTTGGAGTCAAAAAGGCCTCAATAGTGGATAGCAGGATGGGGAGGTTAGAACAATAGTACATGTGTGTACTGTGTAAGTAGATGTGTAAGTATGGGGCAACTATGATTTAAATACTCAGGTGTGAATATTTTAATCTCAGATGGAATTGTAAGGCTCATAGTAGAGACTAGGAAATGACTGGGTATGAATAAAACTTCTTATGTGAAATCTGTAAGTAAGGTCTAAGTATGGGCACCTATGATTTAAATCTCAGATGTAGAACCAAATCCACGTGGTAATGGAAGATAAGTTTAATGTTTTGATTACACATTTTGAGTATCATATTAACCGCCCTGCCTCATCCAACAACGTGCACTATGTGTGTCCACTTCTGGGATGTTATTCTTACCCCATACTCAGACCTCTACTTACAATTATATACATGAAGTATTGTTTTATTATTGATAGTGTCTCATCCCATACAGTGAACGTTTGGACACCGTATCTGATTTTATCTTACTTGCCCCATACTGACACCTGTATGTACAGATTACATGCATGACTGCTTACCATCTTCATCCAGTACTAATTTCTTTTAGACTTTTCTTATGAGTTTGACGTCATATTTACCCCAAACTTTATTCACAAATTACACACATGGAAAAGTTAAAGTTTTCTCGTCTCCTCGCCCAATACTATGAATTTTCCCATTTCACCTCTGAAATCATATTAACCAGATACTTAGTTAGATCTTTACTTACAGACTACAAAAATGGGATAATATGCAAGTCTTGTCATGTACTCATTCAATATTGTGAACATTTTGATCCCATGTCCCAATTTTAATACATATTTGTCCCATACTAGGCTTGTATTTACAAATTACACACATGAAGTATTATTCAAATCTTGCCACCTTATCCAAGACTATGAACTGTTAGATTATACATATGTGATTCAGATGTGGTGTTTTGAATATCTCCACTTTGTTGTTTAGACTCAGATAAACATAAGAAGTTTATAATATAATCCAAGTCATATCTAATTTTAACGTAGTACTTAGATCTTTGTGCATTACTGACTATGCATATATTTAAAATCCTCATTAAATAATTTGGAAATAACAAATTTACAATCAATATGGAAAGAAAGAGACTTTTGTACACTGAGGTTAATATATACTGCTTGGAGATGTTCAGTTCTGTATAACAACTGCTTGTATAAAACTTATGTATTTGTTCCTTCTACAGGGTCCGATGAAGGTGTGACCCATCGAAACTGGTTGCCAGTAAATAACAAAATGAAAATACAGCTGACGGTGTTATTATTCATTGTATTCTTTGCTGTATATAGGGCTGAAGCTCCAGCGTCCATGCATAAGATGGACAAAATCAACCTAAATAGCCGCGCGGAAGTAGCCGAGTAGCTGGCGCGCCACGTTACGGATCGCGCGGTCTCCCGCGTCGGTGGTTCGAATCGTCCCTCGGGCATGGATGTGTGTGTTGTCCTTAGGTTAGTTAGTTTATACCCATACTCCGTAAGCTACCCAACCGTGTGTGGCGACGGGTACCTTGAGTACCAGTATCGGTTCTCCCTCCTATTCCAGTCACATATTGTTCACGGGAAGAAAGATTGTTGGTATGTGTGTGGGCTCTAATCTCTCTGATTTTATCCTCATGATCTCTTCGCGATATATACGTAGGAGGGAGCAATATACTTCGAGACCTCTCGGTAAAGGTATGTTCCCGAAACTTCGACAAAAGCCCGTACCCAGTGACAGAGCGTCTGTCTTGCAGAGTCTTCCACTGGAGTTTATCGATCATCTCCGTCACGCTTTCGCTATTACCAAATGATCCTGTAACGAAGTGCGCTGCTCTCTTCTCTACTTCCTCTATCAACCGCACCTGGTACGGATCCCACACCAATAAGCAGTATTCAAAAAGTGGGCGAACAAGTGTACTGTTACCTACTTCCTTTCTTTTCGGACTGTATTTCCTTAGGATTCTTCCAAGACTGTAAGTCTGGCATCTGCATTACCGACGATTGATTTTATATGGTCGTTCCATTTTAAATCACTCCTAATGCCTACTCCCAGATAAGTTATGGAATTAACTGCTTCCAGTTGCTGCCATGCTATAGTGTAGCTAAATGATAAAGGAGCTTTCTTTCTATGTATTCGCAGCACATTACTGTATACACTGATATTCAATTGCCATTCCCTGCAACATGCGTTAATTCGATGCAGACCCTCCTGCATTTCAATGCAATTTTCCAATCTCTATATACTGCCGCATCACTTGCAAACAGCCTCAGTGAACTTCCGATGTTATATATATATTGTGAACAGAATTTGGACCCACGACACTCTCCTGTGGCACACCTGACATCACTCTTACTTCGGAAGACTTCTCTCCATTGAGAATGACATGCTGCATTCTGTTATCAAGGAACTCCTCAATCCAAACACATAATTGGTCTGATAGACCATATACTCTTACTTTGTTCTTAGTTTGTAAGTCTAAGGACTGATGACCAACGTAGTTTGGTCCCATAGGATTACACACATATGAACAACCTAAATGAAATTGAGCGAAAGAAATGTGCTAGCCAAGACCTCGCATCATTTTACACTATTCTATAGCGACGCCATAGAGATTCGGAAGCACCACAATTATTTAAATATAAAATGGTTTAAATTTAGCTAAGATACGGCGGTCGACTTAGCACCAACGATGTGACCATCGATTGCTAGGAGTCGAGAGAGATGAATCTGGTCAGAGACACCGTCATAGTGGACAACGTGACTAGTGGTGTCGCCTTCTATGTTCTCTATATAAGCCGGACCTCAGCTCCTAGCAGCCAGTCGACTCACATGTTGGCCGTAGGAGGCAACGAAACGTCGGGAGAAGCAGTTTTACAGATGGGATCATAGCCCGGAAGTTTTAATTAATGGGTTGACATTGTTTGTCAAACAGCTTGTGGAACGTCCATGAAGACTTTTATTTAGACTTTTATTTCTTTGCCTACTCCTCCCGGTACATCGTGTGGGCAACTGGTAGGCACTCATCCGAACAAGAGGAGTCGTGAGAGTAGCTCTCCTGGACTTATTATTTGTCAGAGGGACAGGACACAAACGAGTCAAATATTGTTATGCCAGTTAAGAGTTGAAGATTCCTTTGCGAAGGTATTCCCATTACACATTCTAGAAAGTGCTAGATGGCTTTACAAGAAGTCTAAAGCCACTAAAGGGGCAATGTTATATTGTTGATTGAAACTGCGACTTTTGGTTAAGTACAGAAACTTCTGAAAGCACCAGTACTGGACGAAAACGAAATACCTTAAATTCCATCCGTGAGGCTGTATCATGTGCATATCTGATGAAGAATAGTCTTTTACAACAGAAATGGGCAGGCGAAGGCGTCACATAAGTGTAAATCGCAATTCTTAAATATGTTCAGAAGTGTAGTAAGTTTATTTCTACCTGAATAATCAAATTTTCCGCGATTTACTCCTTTGTCTGTTAAAGAACTTGCTCCCATGATTGGAACCAGTGCAGACTAAGGCTGTTGGAGGCCCGGGACGGAGGCGAAACAAAGTCAACCAGTCACGGTTGTTGATTTCAACGTTGCTGTCGTAACGATCATAAAGACACGAGACAACACATGTGTAGCAGCATCATGACGTGCCGCCGAAGCAGTAACGTATCAGCAGCCACGGCTCGTAATTACACACTGTCGACCACGGTTCTTTGAGTAGTACCTAGTTAATGCATGTTAAAATCAGTATTGTCGGAATATCTCTCTTAACTTTCTACAGCGAGTTGCTTGATTGCTAAACGTGAACGCTTCGCATCACCCTCATTTCCCCACATTGCCGTTTACTGGTTCCTCACATAATAAATATCTGCTAAAGCTTATTTTTTGGTAAAAATTTACATTTATGTTACTTTAGTGTTAAAATACACTCTGATTTCAAGACATACTAATTACTTATATTAGTTTAAAAGTTTCTGGATGGGGAGGATTAATTATTTGAGAGAGACCATTGTATCCAATTGCACCTTTTAGTTCGAATTAGAACCACTACATTCATTAAATTACACATTAGTCATTCTTTTTTTTTTAATTCTCGTAGAAGCGTATCCGTTGCACTTAAGTGACGCCACTTGCTATACATTCACATTTTTCTTTGAATACCCCCTTCCAGACGATGTGTAACGCGTCTTCTACCGGTAATTTTAGTAACTTGTAAATTTCTTGTTTTTGTTGGTCATCTTCCAAAGATACACCAAATACCGAGTAGCCTCCTGAAACCTGGTTCATTAACTGGAACTTTTTTTTCTACATTTAACAAACCGTTTGCATGATCGGAAGGGGGTATCACAAGGTTGTAGCCTGTCACCAATGTTTTTCACTCTGTAAATTGAGAAAGCTGTGAAGGAATGGCCGGTCGCGGTGAAGGAATGCGAGATTAGGAGAGCGAAAGGTTGAAGGAGAAAAAAATGCGATTTGCCGATGACAGAGTAATTCTATCAGAGACACCAAACGACTTGGAAGAGCAATTGAATGGAATGGACAGTGTCTTGGAAGGAGAGTATAATCTGAAGATTAACAAGAGGAAAACAAGTATAATAGAATGTAGTGTCAGAAAATCAGTCGATGCTGAATAAATTAAATTAGGTAATAGCAAAATAAAGGTAGGAGATGAGTTTTGATATTTGCGTATCACAATAACTTCTTATAGCCGAAGTAGAGAAATATACAATGCAGAATGCCTATGTAAGGGAAGCGTTTCTGAGGAAGCGAAATTTGTTGACATTCAATATTAATTTATGGGACTGAAACGTGGAAGATTAGGAGTTTAAACTAAATAATGTAAGTGAAATGCCTCTGGCAGCAACGTGCTGGGTACCAGCTCGTAATTAATAAAAATATTCAAATCACAGGTAGCTTCTGATTTGCAACATTGACCTTGAAAACAAGAAGAGTACAACTCTTTGCGTAATAATGAGCTACAGTTTATAACGTAGGGGACATGGCGTAATGAACCATCAAGTATATGACGCACTATGTTCCAGTTTTCCACATCTGCTAAACAAGTAACGCAATGTTCGTAGAGATGTTCAGTACCGTCTGGCAACATTTGCTGTGAAAATATGCTCCACCTACGACATAGAAAGCAGGAGATAATTAAATGAGAGGAAAAAATGTCGCATCAAGCGATCCGTGAATAGCGATTCTTTATTCAAGTAGGTGTTTGGCAGCAATCAGTCGTTGTTTTAAAAATTACTTTATTGTGCAGGTTCGGATTTCTCAAGTAAATTTCCAATTTTAATACTCGTATTTTTTACATCTATACGTCAAGTATGAGCATTCCTTTAATCGCCATAAAAATAATGTGGAAACACTTATCACGGTTTCATTAACCCGCGAGGACTCGCGCCTTTAAAAGTTACGCGACCGATCGCGTGTATAGCATTTTTGTGTTGTGATGTACTTAATACGTCTAAATAAGTATTTCCAGTTGAGTTTATAAGAAAACATAAATGTTGGAAAAATTTTCAAATGTTAGTAAAGTCTATGGGACTTAACAATGGGGTTATCAGTCCCTAAACTTACAAACTACTTATGAACTAACTACGACTAAGGACGGCATAAATATCCATGCCCGAGGGGGGATTCGAACCCCTGACCGCAGTGGCCGTGCAGACCGTGACTGAAGCGCCTCAGTCCCCTCGGCCACCGCGGCCGGCCATAAATATTTGACTAAAATTGGTAAACTACCGATTGTTTTAAATGTTAAATGCAACAGTCAAGGGCGCAATAAACCTTATTGGAATACAATCTGATTCTTTATTCATCCAGGATTTGATGGTGAGAGCAGTTAGTGATTTGCATCGAACTCTACACATAATTTCTAAACCTAAAGAGACTTTTTCTCAATGAAAATCTAACAAAACAATAAAATGAATGAAAGTTTCTGGCAGATTAAGTTTGGCTGCCGGAACCGGGACTCTAACATGGGACTTTTCGCTTTCACCGGCAAGCGCTGTACCGAATGAGCTATTCCGACACGATTCACGATGCTGCCTCACAACTTCACTTCCGGCACACAATTTTAATCTGCCAGGAAGTTTCATATCAGCACACACTCCGCTACAGGGTTAAAGTTTCATTCCGGAATAAAACGAATGTTTGTCTCTTGCTACTTTTCAGCTGATTCTGTAGAACATTAAGAATTATTTCTAGAATAATTACTATATTTCCACACAGTATGAACGTGTACTACTGGAATAACATACAAAATTGTGTCATAGAACATTATAAACAACGATCTATCGTTCAGGAGATATGACATCATTATGGATGAAATACCGACCCATCACACATCTGATTTTAATTTAGAACTGACTTCCTATTAAATATATTTATGAATTCGGTTGCCTGAACATCCGCAATGCAGTATACGTATTGTAATATTTCGGCTTTTGTTTGGTGGCTTTGCCGATTGAGGCATTCACGCACGCCATGCCGGGCTCGAGCCTGGAGTGTTCCGCTGGCCTGGGGGGCGAGGGGGGGGGGGGGCGACGGACGGAGCCAGTGGGAGGCACCCCACCTTTCACCTTCGGTACCGGCCGCCGCCCCGCATTCTCCCACCACAGCCTGACTATAAGAGCATGCAAATAAATGGCGACAACGGACGTAGGGAATAGAGGCCCTGCGTATGCAAAGAAAGCCCTTATCTGCAGATACCAATGGTTTCTAAAAAGCGACGGAATCTCAGATAAACCATGGACCGCTGCAGACGGGAAGAAGACAAGCAAACCCCTTCAGTGCACTTGCGCTTGAATGGAAGAGAGACTCTGGCTTGCAGTATAGATAAAGTGCTTCCAGCAAAACAATGTTTCTGGCCAAGAAGAAAGACCTTAATAATTGGCATATCAGAGAGACCTAAGACTGACAGCTGGCACTAAGAGCAGTTTTTTCGAGCCAAGAAGGTATGCGGAAGATAAAGGCAACACGCTTGAAACGTGGGACAGACGCCAGTTCACAAGTCTCATCTCAGCCCACAGAAAATATCCACAGAGAACTTAGAGGCGTGGTCGTGAAAACGGCGATCAGCTATTGTATGATATTGCAAAACCAACCCACCATACACGGAGCCAAAAAGACGCAAAATTCGAGGAGAAGATGTAGTTGGAAAGGTGAAGGACTTGGTGAGAAACTGCTGAAGAAGACACTTGGTCCATCGACGGAGAAGCGAGAAGACATGGCAGGCAGCTGCCGCCTTTGCAAACGAGGAACTTTGACGCCTTCGTAGGCGTGGACTAATGTATTCACCCCCTGCATGATCGAAGAACTGCCACAATCAGCGCCTGTATTTCCGCCCTTGGATGCTACAACAGCTATTAATGTATATGTTTCAGCATGGATTGCGCCTGGTACCTCAGTACCACTTGAGCTATTGACTTGTAAATGTAATAATTTCATATACGCCAAATGGGCTGTTTCAGCAATAAATGCTTAGTAACCTGAAAAACTAAAGGGCGTGTACAAATTTTTATTTCCGGATACTTGAAAAGACATGGGAGTCGGGACAGATTTCGTCTGACTAAACGAAAGTAGAAATCACGCCAATTTTCATACAAGGCAACTGTAAAGATTGTAACAACTACGGAGCGTTTTACAATTAGCATTTTGGGGAAAATATTATCAGGTATTGTTGAAAGAATAGTTAGAGTATTAGTTGAAGACATGGTGCATAAAAATTAGTGGGGGTTCAGGTCTCTTAGAAGCTGTTAGGACCAGCTCTTTAGTTTACGGAAGGTAATGAAGACGTGGTATGAGTCGAACAGGGAATTGTATCTACGTTTTATTAGATAAGGCTTATGGCCGTGTCCTTAGGACTAAGCTGTTCAGTTCTACAAGATTATGGAATAGGAGACAAACTTCTTCAGGAATTAAAAGTGTTTACTATACTTGTAGGCAGCAGAGTGGACAGTAAGTTGAGTCCATGGTTCAGAGTAGTTTCAGGGGTAAGACAAGGCTGTAACCTGTCACAACTATTGTTCACACTATTCATGTATCATTTGTTGAAAACAGTAGACTGGCAGGACAGGATTGAAATAGGTGAAAACATTATAAGCAGTCGCGCATATGCACACAACTTAGTTGTGATAGCAGATTTGACTGAAAGGTTGCAGTCTAATATTTCATAGCTCGATCGGAGACGTAAGGGTTATGATATGAAGATTAGGATCTTCAAAACGAAAGTAATGCCTGTGGGAAAGAGATATAAATAGATTGAGTGCCAAATAAGAGGAACAAAGAACAGGTAGACAGTTTCAAGTACCTGGGATGCATTTTCTCACAGGATGGGAACACAGTGAAGATCTACCCTCTTCTGTAAGGAGGAAGTCAGTACCAAAACTAAGTTAGCAGAGCACCGCTCTCTCTATCGACCAAATTTGTTATATGGGAGTGAAGGCGGGGTGGATGATGGTTACCTTATTAATAAGTTAGAGGTTACAGATACGAAAGTAGAAAGGATGACTGCAGTTTGTAACAGATGGTAACAGTGGCAGGAGTATGTCAATAACGAGGAAGTCAAAGAAAAACTCAGAATTAACACCATAGATGAAGGAATTAGAGCGAACAGGCTGAGATGTGGGGTCATGTTACATGCATGGGAGACGCAAGTTTACTGAAGAGACTCATGGGTTCGGCAGTGGATAGTAAGAGGCGTCGCGGTAGACCAAGGAGAAAGTACTTAGATTCGGTTAAGAATGATTTTGAAGTGAAACACTTAACATCAGACGAGGCATCAATGTTAACATAGAATTGGGGGTCACGAAGGAATTCTATTACGGAGACTATGCTTCAGACTGAACGCTGAGAGGCATAATCATGTTCTAATGACGGTCATGATGATGATAGTGCCGGCCGCGGTGGCCGAGGGGACTGAGGCGCTCCAGTCACGGTCTGCACGGCCACTACGGTCGGGGGTTCGAATCCCCCCTCGGGCATGGATATTTGTGTCGTCCTTAGGATTAAGTAGTTCATAAGTAGTTTGTAAGTTTAGGGACTGATGACCCCGTAGTTAAGTCCCATAAGCTCTACAAACATTTGAACATTTGATGATTTTTGTAGTGCCTGTTTCTTCCTATGGTTGGTTGTGGGAAGAAAGAAACGAGATTATGACTTAAATCGATCTGCCTGTCTTCCTCTTTCCAATTAACAGGTGACTTCCCTGTTAATATTCTGTTGCGTGATCGTTGCCAGCATTGGATCTCCTCTCTTCCAACAGGAGTTTCTATTATTTTGTAAATGAATAAAAGTGAGAGCAACAGGGGAAGGCTACAGACAAGAAGTTGGACAGTTCATTGAAATAACCTTTGTATTCTGAAAGTAGCATATAGAATTACGAGGTAGCCTGTTATATCTTTTTAAACGTGTACTGATTCTTGCTGCAGGGTAAGACATACAATAGAGAAGAAACATCGAAAATAAAACACATTCAAATTGTTCGACCAGCCTTTAAGGAGAGAGAAAGGGAGCATATTGAGTTTCATGAAAATTTCCGTTGGTCATGAGAACAGTTGACTGTGCCCGAAACAGGGGCTGCACAAAAACTAAAGGAAAGTATCTTAGTAGTCATCGCGCCTGTCACCCGATATGCAGACCGTTGCATATTTATTAAACTCGCAACCAAATGCAATTACTTTTTTTTTAATCGCGAATATCTGCTCGGTGGAACTATGAAGTTCCTGTCGGTCAACGAAATATCACCAAGACTGAGCATGGCGGCTTTTGCACAATAGGCTATTGCGAGCCTGTCGTAAGAACTGCAAGCATCTGAAGCAACTGCCGAACTGAGAGCGGCGACGTCGCTCACGCCAGTTTCGTTAACACGAGTTTCGCACCGATGATTCTTCCGCCGGCTAAACTAGTGACGTGTTACCAACCTGACGCAGAATACAGACAGAGTTAGTTCTGGCCACAAGGCCCGGTTTCACGACTCTTAGGGTGGCAGCCTGTCTTGTCAGCAAGTCGTCAAAGACGGCGAAAACAGAAGTGTCCTTCCGCGAAGACGTTGCCTCTCCGGGTTTGAACTTAACGGCTCCGGTAGCCTTTGTGGCTGCTCGCCATCTTGCCAATTTAATACATTAATTAATACAGGACACGGAAAATTATTTCCCCCCACGACACGATGGTCCTCTGGTCAGGCGATCAAACCGTAATTTTAGATTGTCGGGGAAAATTAGTTTTACATGATTTTATTAGCTATTAATTTTATCAACTTCTTGCATACCAATCGGACCTAACTTTGCAATACTTGAAACGAATTGTCATTTTTCAATAGATTGGAATCCGTCGTCAGAAATTTAAGAATTATTATATTTATGCCCACTGTCTTTGTCTTAAAGGCCGGCCATGTCCTTAAAAAAGGTTCAAATGTTTGTTAACCTTATGGGACTTAACTACGGAGTCATCAGTCCCTAAACATACAAACTACTTATCAACTACTTTATACTAAGGACGGCACAAATATCCATGCCCGAGGTGGGATTCGAACCCCCGACCGTAGTGGTCGTGCAGACCGTAACTGGATCGCCTCAGTCCCCTCGGCCACCGCGGCCGGCCCATGTCCTTCATGACACCTTTGTACTTCTCTGCAGTGTATATCTCTCCAAAAAAAAGTTTCGCCTAAATATGGTGAGAATATGTAGCGGGAGTGCTTGTATCTGAGAAGTGAGGCAGTACGTAAGCCATATTTCCGTCCCATTGTAATTGACTGTCTCCTCGACTTTGTAGTATTAATGACGTACTGAAAAGTCCTAGTTATTTTTTTAATTACAAGTATATGACTGTGTGTGTTTGTGCTTCTGTGTGTGTGTGTGTGTGTGTGTGTGTGTGAGAGAGAGAGAGAGAGAGAGAGAGAGAGAGAGAGAGAGAGAGAGAGAGAGAAAGGGGGGGGGGGAGAAAAAGACTGAGGTTTGTGTGTCTGTTGACACTATTTGTCGTCAACGCTGTTTAATTAAGTTTACGTTTCAACTACTTGAGAGTACACTGAAGTCGTTTCAACCAGTATTTTTCTGGTGTGGGGACGTCTGATTCCACATATACGGAGAGTGTGTGTCTACCCGACAGGTGGCGGTAGCGTGCGGACATTCGTTCATTAGGAACGGACAGAACAAACGCACAGGCCGGAACAGAGCCTCCAAAATTGCGCTCGCTGTTTACTCCGACTGAGGCCACGGCCTCTGCCTCCAATCTCGCATCCTTCGCCCTTATCCCCGCCACCCTCTGCCGCCACCAACCAACGAGCGTTTTCCACATCGTCCCGCACTACTACATCTTACCTACCGTATGCCGCTGCTGACGCATTACTTCCGCGTAACATTTTAGAATTTACTTTCAAGAAATCATTTCTTCGTATTGGACCACTTCAGGTTACGGTAGTAACACTAAAAGTGGGCCTTTGCGATCGTCTTTTGACAGCTCGAAATTTAAATTAAAATAACGGCTTAACCATTCATCTAGTACGAAAATTGAATAACATAATTTGTAGACGAGAAAATTCTCTACAACTTTGTTCTCATATGTTTTTTTTTCATATCTCGTTTCGTTTCGGAGATATTTGCAAAAATAACGGCGATTTTGGGATGTCTGTCTGTCCGTAACGTGTTTCCTGTTTTTAAGACGAACCGTTCAACCGATCAGCACCAAATTTTACAGACATTGCTGGCTACCGGAGACCAATACCTCGCTTTTTCAAATATTTCGGACAGGAAATACGTTAGTAATATATATATATATATATATATATATATATATATATATATATATATATATACAAAACCGCTCTTTGTAATGTAATTTTAATTGCAAATAAACCGTTCATCTGACGCGAAAATTGAATAACCGAATTTGTAGAGGAGAAAATCCTCTACCGCTTTGTTGCCTTGTGTGTGTCTCTGTGTGTGTGTGTGTGTGTTTTCTTTATATCTCGTATCGTTTGAGAGATAATGGCAAAAATAACGGAGTTTTGACTCCCTCCATTGAATTAACGAAAACCAGCCGTTCGCAAATGTCACGTGAGATTCCTCGCCCAGAACTGTCATTGGCATACGCCATCTCGCGTTGCGTATTTGAGATTTTCTTATTGTAACTCACAGGTTGTCAAAATGTTCAAATGTTTGTTAAGCTTATGGGACTGAACTACGGGGTCATCAGTCCCTAAACTTACAAACTACTTATGAACTACCTCATACTAAAGACGACACAAATATCCATGCCCGAGGGGGGATTCTCACCCCCGTCCGTAGTGGCCGTGCAGACCGTGACTGAAGCGCCTCAGTCTCCTCGGCCACCGCGGCCGGCTGCTCACACGTTGTCATTTCAAAGCAATGACACACTGAAGAATTAACAAAAACATGTCGTTATTCGTACGATAAATAATAATCTAGTGTCTACAAATGCCATATTAGCATCAGTTAACAACGGTCATCAATAGTATGAGATTAAAGAATGAAGCTTCTAATTGCTAGCTGTAGCGTAGTAGGCAGTGCCTCGAAGTGTGACGCTGAAGATCAGTAGTTCGGAACCCGCCACTAACTAAAATTTTTATTCCTTAAAGGGTTTCAGACACTCTTATTAATTAATTTTTTATTATTTAGATTATTATTTTGGTCCAAATCGTTTGCAAAAATTTATAAAACTACAAATCTAAAGTGGGCCGTAAAACTCGCCAGTGCAATTTTTCCCCCCTTGGCGAGTATTTTTCCTTATAGACAGGAATAGCAGATGGTGTCTTGTATTGGGTAATAGAACACAGTTTACAAAAATTCGTGGCACATTGGGAGTACAACAAAATTCGGTAAACACCTGGGATACTGGGTCGCGAACGCCATCCGTGGGCACTACATGGCGTTGCAATTATTTACTCAATTGTTACAAGTGGACACTCGTTGTGAGAGATGCTCAAAGTTTTGATCGCGACAAATTCCACATTTACATGAAGAACTTCTGTACACTTAGTGGAAACGCAGCAACAAAGGAAAAAATATTAATAAAAACGGACGTTATTCAGGATGATAAGCCAAGGTCGTCAGTGAAATATATTTAATTCTCTTGACAGCTATCAGTGATTTACGTAATCATCTTCAAATGGTTTAAACACCTTCTGAAGACAAAGATACAAATAATTGAAACCGGTTAAGAGAAGTAAATATACATTATTCGATATCTTGACTTCACATCCTGAAGAAGGTGTATTTTCATTAAAGTTATAAACATATTGATCTCCATAAGCGTAACATGCCAGGTAACTGTTAAGAGAAAATAAGTGTTATATAAAAGTATCCGAAATGTGAAGAACCATAATATATGGCTTATTTTATGACGTTATACGGATAACTCTAAATAAATAATTGACACTGATGCAAGGGTAAGGGAATTTTCAATATTAATTTTATTGTTTTTATATATAAATCTTATTAGATGAGAAAATTTTGGAACAGTACACACATGCGAAGTCGAAAGTAACCAAGAATTTTAGATTTTGGTGCAATAATTACGTTAATACCATATACGTACTTATTTAGTAATATAATTGAAATGAAAAAAAAAGAATACAATTGTAAAAAAGTGAATGTCGAAATTTTTTCGAGCAAAAACTGTAGCAATTTCATATACTAAGGCTGATCTGAGCAACACATTTTCTGAGAGTTCAATACATGTGTACGATTCACAGAGAAAGAAAGAACTGTAATAAGTACAAAGTAACTCTAGCAATATCATTTATTGAGGCTGAATTGAGTGAAACGTAATTTGAAACATATTTTAATGCATGCATACAGTTTGCAGTGCGTGACAGATACAGGGTGTTTCACATAAGTGTGTTTGCCTCTGTAACTTATAAAATAATAGGTGACAGGAAATTTTAATGCGGTAGGTCAACACAAGAAATGTTACACTTTCTGCGGAGCTATGAACATAGTTTATTGTATCATTTTCCAAAGAGTTACAGCACAAGGATATAATTTTTTAAATGGAAGAATAGTTTTTTCTATCGTGCATTGGATTCTTTGAAACCAGATGCGTCCAAATCAATTTAAACTACATTCCTAACACTGTTAGTTTGGGAGCTACAGCCCTTCAAAGTTTCAGGGGCAGATACCACACGCTGTACATAATAAATGGCTGTGTCGTGGGTGATGGATGTTATGGTGGTGGGAAGTTGATTTACATGAGATGTTCAAATGTTTGTCCATGTTCCTCAATGCATAATGCAATGCGCCGTCGAAAGGATCTGCTGACGAGATGTAACATCCAACCTTGCGGGCCATGAATGAGGACCATGGCGCCCCAACCATCTTCCTGCAAACTTGTTGTTTAGATCGTTTCGACGGCGCATTGCATTATGCATTGAGGAACACGGACAAACTTTTGAACATCCCATGTAAATCAACTTCCCACCGCCATAACATCCATCACCCACCACACAGCCATGTTTTATGTACAGCGTGTGGTATCTTCCCCTGAAACTTTGAAGGGTTGTAGCTCCCAAACTAACAGTGATATGAATGTAGTTTAAATTGATTTGGACGCAGCTGGTTTCAACGAATCCAATGTACTAAAGAAAAACTATTGTTCGATTTAAAAAATTATATCTTTGTCCTGTAACTCTTTGGTACTTTATACAATAAACTATGTTCATAGCTCCACAGACAGTTTAACATTTCTTGTGATGATCTACCGCATTAAAATATCCCGTCACCTATTATTTTATGAGTTACAGAGGCAAACACAGTGAAACACCCTGTATGTATAAATGTTGTATTACAGACTGAACGAGTTAATGTACCGTAAAGTAGGAAAGAAGAAGTATTAAAAGATAGGCGAAGACAAAATAAAACGAATTTGTCCGAAAAGTAGTTGAACATTCTTTCAATTCCAAAAATGATATTTCAGTTTTATTACACTGTACTTGTGGGACCTATTGTGGAGTATTGCTGCACATTGTGCGATCTACACCAGATGTGACTGATGACTTAGAGAAAGTTCATAGAAACACAACTTGTATTTTAATATCGCGATATAGGACGAAGAGTGTCATTGAAATACTACACGCGTTGGAATGGAAATCATTAAAAGAAACACTTTATTTGTTGCGGCGAGATCTATTTGTGAAATTTCTTTCAGCAACTTCCTCTTTCGCATGCGAACATATATTCTTAGCACCCACCTAGATAGGGAGA
The DNA here is from genome assembly GCA_026315105.1 of Locusta migratoria. Lineage (NCBI taxonomy): Eukaryota > Metazoa > Arthropoda > Insecta > Orthoptera > Acrididae > Locusta > Locusta migratoria. The sequence continues at coordinate 709,446,537 of CM048745.1, read as the reverse complement.
CATGATTATCATAATAAAATAAGAGAAATCAGATCTAAATCAGAAAGATTTAATTATTTCATTTTCCTGCGATCTATTAGAGAATAGAACTATAGAGAAATTTCAAAAGTGATTCCTAGAATCTTCTGCCATGCACTTCAATGTGGCTAGCAGAGTATACATGTATATGTAAATTTTATATTTGTTGTTATAGTTACTTTTACATTTATCTGACGTTTGTTTAGACGTTAACGTACAATACACTAGTGGTTTGTTTCTGCTTCGCCGCGTGATATGGCCGCGTGGCTTCATGCTATGTACTGGGCACCTGTTCCCGCCGGATATCCGAGTCCTCCCTCGGCAAGCTTGTGTGTGTTTTTATTGTCATTGGGGTAAGTTAGTTTAAGTAGATGTAAGTCTGGGGACTGATGACCATAGTGGTTTGGTCCAGTAGGTTTACAAACATTAAAACCTTTTTCTATGCATCAAAACAGACTACCCAAAATATCTACTAGAATCGCTATCATCACTTGAAAACACACTACAAAATTTACCGAAATATTTGAAAGTTTTTGCTTGAAGTGTGTGCAGATTTGGGGCATTTTCGCTTTACACTCGATGTCCTACCGTTCGGTGGGGTGCTCTAATTACAATTAAATATTTGACGATTAATGATGTGATCGATATGTCATCGGCAGTTACCTTCATACAATTGAAGTCGTCACTAGACGACACCATGTCGAAGTTTTGTTGATGACGCTAATGACATAAATTATAGCCAACAGAAAAAGCACCGTTGCAACGAGTTAATTTAAACTACTTGACCATTCCTCGTGGGCTGGAGAAGTGTACCGTAGTGAACAGGTAACAATGTAATCGTTGCAGTTTGTTAGGAAATATCAAGTGTTCCTAAAAGGAAAACTAATTGAATAGGAATTGAGAGGAATTCAAGAGAAATAAAATGTTGTGAGAACAGGTCTGGAAATTCAGCGTTGCTTCACGAACTAATATAATTACCGAGAATAACGTACCAGAGTGCCCTTGATGGCACAGTGTTTTGTTTCGTGCGCCGGAGGGTCTGTTTTGTTTTCCGGGTGGATTAAATACCACAGAAAATCAAATCCTTTGACGAGGAATTTCACCGAAACACTTGCTTCCGTTGTCTCTGTTAATCACAACAGAAGTATGCTGTTGCGCCAAATTCTCAGTACGCAGTCCCTGATTAGCAGAGGTTAGCACCAGGTTATTGGAAATCCTTCGTTAAACCGAAAACGTGGAGCCGAGAGTACTACGGATTGTTTGTCTCTGCATCCGTGCTGCTGCCTACCAGGTTTCCTTTATTAATTTGTTTACTTTATACTTAATGTTTACCATATTTTTATATTTCGTTATTTTGTGATACTTTTTGGAAAGACCACCGTCGTAACAAGGAATTTTAACTACAACTTATAAGCATCCTGACTTACAGGCACAGAAGTTCCATCACATTGATTCAGTCAGTACGTCTAAACGGCATTTTAACATTGAACGTATGTAAATGTAAAGAATTCAAGGTAATGATAGGACTCACATTTTGTTTTTCGAGCATTATTCACGCGTCCTCCATGTGGTAAGCCAAATACCTATTATATCATTGACTTCGTTAAATGCCAGTTGTGCAGTGTCTAGTCAATATTTCTCCCTCGAACCATTCACCACATACCATATTGACTTTTAATTTCATTCTCTAAATATAATATCTCTGAATAACTGTCAGCAGCTGTGTGTCGATGCAAAAAGTTTATTGGCGCTGTAGAAATGATTCTGTTTCTCACAACTGGCGACATTCTACTAATTTACTTATGAAATAAATGTACCGTTCATAAATGTGTCTACGGTTTTACGAAGGAGCCTCTCTTTATCAATCTACATTGAATAGCCAAAAAAAAAAAAAAAAAAAAAAAAATGGTACACCTTATAACGTAACACGTAATCCAACACTAAATATTAAGAACCCGATAAAATCAAATACAACTGAATTTCTTGATATCAGTAACTTAAAACACAGAATATTTCAGTTTCTCTTGTGAAACGTTTTCAAATAGTAATGCAAATGAACAACCATCAATGTTTTGAGGATTGACGCAAGGTATTAGAACAATATATCGACACATAATAAATATAATACATTACTTACGTTGTAGATATGGAAATTTGAAGTTAACAACTTATGGAGGACATTAATTCCAGGTATTTTGGTCATGACGCACATTTTGTAATCTCCATTATTTCGTAAAAGCAACTGAAGCCTATTATGTCACTAAGTCACTTTAGATGGTTTGATTATGTTTTCTATGTTTATTTGATACAATCTATATCCCATTTTATTTATTTTGGCTTTATAAAATATTTTAGAATTTAGAACAACTGTTAATAAGAAATATAAAAAAATGCTCATATGTTTGTTAACCTTATGAGACTTTACTGCGGGGCTAAGAAATGTCATAACACGCAAATTAATCTGTCATTTGGGCTATTTTGGTTTTATATCAATGTAACTAGTTATGTGATGGCGTTTAAAAGATTCTAAAGCTTATGCCGGTTAATTCGATGTTAAACGTATGTATTTATATGTGTCTTGCGTTGTAAAAAATCAAAGATTAACCATAACATTTTGCCTGACTGACCAGAGTTGCTGTGTCAATCGAAGAAAAGGAAAGCTTCTGATAAGATGCTACTCTGTGTTTGTAAACACTGTATGCAAAGAGATTCCCATGGTGAAGATAGGATACTCAAATGGCAAGATGCCGGAATTGGTGTTTGTAAATGTTTTCTTTAAATTGTGGTGCGTCAATGAATAATAATAAAGTAACATCAGATTAAAATTTTTCAGGTAAAACCTGGACCTCTACTTAACTGAGAGCATCCCTGGTGACTTCGAGACCAAGTGTACATCAGTTACTTATCTCTCAATAGCATACTGCAGAGATATTGTGCTTTCCGACTGCCAAAGTTACTCGATGTGCCAGCTTTGACACTGGTTAAAGAGCATTGTAATTAGCTGGGATATTCTCCAGCAATTTCGACATGTACGTGTGCGGTTTTAAAGATCGGCAATATCGGGAATCAAATGTTCAAATGTCAAGCTTGATGGACTTAACTGCGCGGTCATCAGTCCCTAAAAACTGCTTATGAACTACTTTATATTAAAGACGACTCAAACACCCATGCCCGAGGGGGCGGGGGATTCGAATCCCGACGGGGAACGGCCTCGCCCAACGTAGCATAGCGCCTGAATGCGTTCGGCCACACAGCCGCAGCAGTATCGGGAATGCCACAACCTGCATAATATCGGAAAGGGCACCCACGAGCAGGTAGAAGTAGCGCGACATGATCTGGCACGGACTCGACTAATGTCTTAAGTAGTGCTGGAGGGAACTGACACCGTGCATCCTGCAGGTCTGTCCATTAATCAGTAAGAGTACGGAGGGATGGAGATCACTTCTGAACAGCACATTGCAAGGCATCCCAGATATGCTCAGTAGTGTTCATGACTGGGGAGTTTGGTGGCTGCGGAAGTGTTTAAACCCATAAGAGTGTTCCTGGAGCCACACTGTAACAATTCTGGACGTGTCGGATATCGGTGTCCTGCTGGAATGACCCTAGTCCGTCAGAATGCATCGAGGTGATCATCCAGGATGTCATCCTGTCAATCTATACATACCAGGTGTCAGATATCACTCCCACTGCACACGCCCACACCATTAGAGAGCCTCTACTAGCTTGAAGAGTCTACTGCTGACACGCATGGTCCATGGAGTCATGAGATTTACTCCATACCTGTACACGTCGATCCACTCGATACAGTTTTAAACAAGACTCAAGAAGAGCTGGCAACATGTCTCAAGTCATGAAAAATCGGTGTTGACGGGTCCAGGCGAGGAATGAAGGTTCGTGTCATGCAGTCAGCACGAGTTCACGAGTAGGCATTCAGTTCTGAGTGATTCACTTCTCTCCTCCACCTCAATTTTTTCTTTCTTTTTTTCTCTTTCGCCATGTTCCCGCACATGCAGAGTCGGCTTTGTTATTTTGATTTGGCGTATTAATTTGTTCAGAGTTGCCGGATGCCCTTCCTGTCGCCACCCCATTCCACCTGGGAGGAAATGTGTACCCCAAATATCTGCGTATAGTGTCATATGTGTGAGAGTGTGAAGTTTTACGAAACGCTTGCGAATCGTCTCACTAAGGCGAGACTTCGGAACCAACTCGGTAATCACCTAGGGGGATGTGGAAAATCACCTATAATCCACATTCAAGCTGGCGGGCACTTCGACCCCCTCCGTTAATCCGCCGGGATCGGTACGCCTCCCCGTCTAGGAAATCGGTGCGTTAGACCACACGGCCAACCGAGCGGGTCTCCTCCGCCTCAGTTACTTTGTGCAATTGCTTCCGACCACTCCGTTCTTCGTTTTACTATATTATTCTACTTCATATGTTATATTTTTAGTCGTATTTTCCTATCTGTTACTCCTATGTTTCTCGGATTACGAGCATCTTACCCCGTTTTAATTTTTTCGAACGCCTTACCAAGTAGACAAAAACTATGATATACCTTGGTTACTTTTTAGTATTGCTTTAATTATATGACGTAATTTCAGGAGCACCTCCCGGTGACTTTACCTTTTGATAATATTAATAAAAAGTAGTACTTTCATTCTCATATTTATATATTTTATTCCCGTAATTAGGTGATGCACTACGATCTCCAAGTCAACATAAATTTCTTCTTCTAGCACGTTATCAGATAAGATTTCCTTCCTATAAACATAATCAATGTACTTCTACCACCTATCCGCTCCCTCTCCCCGACGTTCAACAGTGGTACTCAGATGGTACGCGTAATATTACTACACTTAAAAATAAGTGTAGTAATATTACGCGTACCATCTGAGTACCACTGTTGAACGTTGTTTTCACCTATTTGTCTCCTAATGAGGCGACTACTTTTGAGAATTATCGAGGAGGAATCAATTCCTAAACGACGTATTGTGTCACTTTATCTCAATGGACGAGGTACCCAGCGAGCTACCCCATCCATATGGGCCCAGAAAGCGATTATCGCCTATTCCGATACGTAGGTCGCTACCCACGCCAATACTGCGTTTACGTCATCGTCACACCAAGAAGTCGGCATAGGAAATGCAACAAAAATGTGTCCACCCTGTAAGGCGTCGTCCGGGCCGCAGAGCAACTGTTCGGAAACGAAGTCGTAAAGTTTCGCTGGAAGATGTCACCCACTTGACACCGATCGCTGGAGTTTATTTCGTTGTACAATTGTACAACACCGTGGCGCCCGGAAGAATACCCATCACTACGACTATCACCGAGTATCCCATGTGTAGTACCGCGGCAAACCGTTGTCAATACTATCCGAAGCCTGGCTGAAGTAGGAGACCAAAGCTCCAAGCGTGTTACGTACTATGCCATCGATATCGACAGAGCACAGTAAAGATGACATGATCGCCTCCTCCAGCTGCCTGTTGCTGGAAAACAACATAATGCACCGAGCGAAGTTAACTGTACAAGGAAAATCCAAATAAAATTCCAAGGTGTCCATCAAAATGGTACCTTTATCTAATCGTTACTTTAAGTCTGACATTTTTTGTAAAACGCATTAATCGATTTGCTCTGTTTTGGTGGATCCAGCTCTCATTCATAGTTCTAACTTGATTATGTAGGCCTACTGTGACATACGTATTGTAACATAAATGTTTCAATGGTTATACAAGTCATGGCGGATTAGCCGTGCGCACCGGGGTGCGTCTTGCGGTGTGCGCGGCCGTCGGGGGTTCCACACTCCTTCAGGCAGCATGGTTGGTTGTGTTGTATTTAATAGTTTACCTTAGTTTAAGTAGTTTGTAAGCTGAGCAGTTGAGTCCGATATGTTTACAGACATTTGGACATTTTGGTTATACAAATGGACGCTGGTCCAGAAGAAACCAAACATCTCACGAAATGTATTCATCACGAAACCGTAGTTCAGCTATGAAACAAATGGTCAGTCTATTGATTTATCATTGTATTGACAGTTTTCATTGTAACTATTAGGGCAATACTTCCATTTCGATTTTGATACTCTCGAGGGAATGTGTAATCACATACCAGTACATCGTCATTTAATTGAATAATATTTGGCAATAATGTGCAATAAATGCAATATATTCGTTATGATAAATTATAAACATAAAGTTGCACCCTAAACAGGTGGATCCAGATCACTATTAATCTAATATAGAATATGTGATCAGAAGTTCCCTAATACCTGGTAGAAAGTTACTTACAAACTTTCAGTTTGATGTTAGCCCAACCCTTAGCTTCTACTCTCACAGGAATACGTTCAGTCATAGGCAATATATTCGTTAAGATAAATTATAAACATAAAGTTGCACCCTAAACAGGTGGATCCAGATCACTATTAATCTAATATAGAATATGTGATCAGAAGTTCCCTAATACCTGGTAGAAAGTTACTTACAAACTTTCAGTTTGATGTTAGCCCAACCCTTAGCTTCTACTCTCACAGGAATACGTTCAGTCATAGGCTGGAAGATTTCACGGGGAATGGCACCCAATTCTTCACAGAGTGCTAGACTGAGGAGAGGTATCAATGTAGGTCGGTTGGGCCTGCACGAACTCGGCGTTTCAAAACATCTCGTAGGTGTTTTTTGGGATTCCAGTCAAGACTCTATGCAGGCCAGTCCATTATTGTCGTGTAATCACTCCGCCACAGACGGTGTATTACGAACAAGTGCTCGAGCGTGTTGAATGATGCATCGCCATCCCCGAATTGCTCTTGAACGGGAGGAAACAAAGGGGGCCTAAAACGTCAATTTAGGTCATTACTGTGATAATGCCATGATAAACAACAATGCGTGCAAGCCCCCTTCATGAAAAACAAAAGCACTCCATACCACCACTGCCTTGGAATTTTACTGTTGTCTCACACACGCTGTCAGATGACGATCACCGGGTATCCGTCATACGCACATCCTGCTACCAGATCAACACATTGAGTACCGTGAGAAGTCGCTCCCCCCTTTTCCCCACTGTTCAATCGTCCAGTGTTTACGCGCCTTACACAAAGCAAGGCGTAGTCTGGGACTGAACGGCGTGATGTGTGGTCTATGGGTAGACGCTCGACCATAAATAAGTTTTCTCACCACCCGCCTCTCATAGTACTTGGAGTGGATCCTTTTGCACTGTAGATTTGCTGTGTGGATAGATGCCTGCCTATTACACTGTACGACCCTCTTCAACTGTCGGCGGTCTTTGCCAGTCGCCAGAAGAGGTCGGTCTGTACGCATTCGTGCTGTAAGTGTCCTTTCACGTTTGCAATTCATTATCACATCAGATACAGTGGACCTAGAGATTTTCAGGAGTGTGTAAATACCGTGTACAGACTTATGACACAAGCATGCCTACGTTCGAAGTCCGTTAGTTCCCTGGAGCGCTCAATTCTGCTCTCTCCTGATGTCTAATGGCTACTGATATGGAGCACCTAGCAGTAGGTGGCAGCACAATGCTCTATGTGTGAAAAACGTATGTTTTTGGGGGTGCCCTCAAGCTTTTGATCACATACTTTACATATAAAATCGACAGCATGAATCTGAATACTTACTACAGATTTTATGTCCACATACGCGAGAAATATCCGTTGCGACTGTATTCAACGCAGTAACTCAAAATAGCTGCAGACTGACAACTGTTGCACTCTCTTGGCAGAGTAAAGCACTGTAAGTAAAAAGGCATATGACCCCGACTACTATCACATCCCGATCCACTACCGGCCGCGGTGGCCGAGGTGACTGAGGCGCTCCAGTCACGGTCAGCACGGCCACTACGGTCGGGGGTTCGAATCCCCCCTCGGGCATGGATATTTGTGCCGTCCTAGTTCGTAAGTAGTTTATAAGTAGTTTGTAAGTTTAGGGACTGAAGACCCCGTAGTTAAGTCCCACAAGTTCTAAAACCAAAGGTGTCATGAAGGACATGGGCCGGCCGCGGTGGCCGAGGGGACTGAGGCGCTCCAGTTACGGTCTGCACGACCACTACGGTCGGGGGTTCGAATCCCACCTCGGTCATGGACATTTGTGCCGTCCTTAGTATAAGGTAGTTGATAAGTAGTTTGTAAGTTTAGGGACTGATGACCCCGTAGTTAAGTCCCCTAAGCTAAAAAAAAAAAAAAAAAAAAAAAATCCCGATCCACTCTATATCAGTCGACTGTACTTGAAAATTATATTATTCAGCTTTTGACAACAAAATTCTGAACGCTGCTACTACTGAAACATTTCCGGAGCGGTAACAGGCTACGCGAGCCTGTCTACTGAAGCGTTAAGGGTACGGCCATAGTGAACGGCGCCCCGCTAGCTGCTCGGCCGCTTAACCTGCAGCGGTCGCCACGCGCGCTGCAACGGCGCGATGGCAGCTGGTGGCGGCCACAGTGCGCAGCCAACCGCGCGCCGGCTGATGCCGATACATGACCAAAATTACTTTTAGATTTTCTTGCTGAAAAAAATACTGTATTTGTACGAAACATAGCTACATCGCACTCTGGTATCAGTTTGTCGATAGAAATTCTTCTTCTCCTGTAAAGAAATAAAAACCTCCTCTTCCGGTTTTGTGCGTTTTCCATGAGGTAAGATACTTCTCACTCGATTCTGAGGAAACTAATTGTCGTACATAACTGAGTTTTGCACATCTTGCAGGTTAACATAACAGCTTCATAACAGAGTGTCTGTTTTTCGATATTCGCCATAAACATTACGATACTTAATTTCCAGTTATCACATAACATCTGAAGCTTTTGCAGTGAAAAATATAGGCGATGACTACTTTTCGTTTGGTTAACTTTAGCTTATACATTACTGCGTACAAAATGTAGCCAACATTGTGAAATTGTTTTTAAAGCAGAAAAGAAAGCGATATATCGCTCCAATAAAGCGAACAGGGTGTTAAAATTTGAGGGTGCTGGTGTCGCGCGTTCTCCTTCGGCGCCCCATGTGCACATTACTGGGCCTCTACCCTGCAGCTTAGTCAGCCTTGGTACAAAAGAACATGCCCGAGCCAACAGAAAATGACTTTAAGAAATAGAATAGTTTATCTGGGACAGATGGAGTTTTCTAACTCATTTTAAAATATCGATGCATACAAGTTCGGGCAAAAAAAAGGACATTAAATCTGGTTCTATGCATTATAGTTACAAATATAGTAATAAATAGTAATAGTAAAGATATATAGTTGCTTGCTGTTACTGACGGAAATTACAAGTTCATAATGGTGACTGTAGGGTTGTAAGGAAAAGAGGCTGCTAGTGTTGTTGAATGCACCTTCCGCCATGCAATAGAAATGGGAAGACTAACATTACCAGAAAATTTTTGACAGGATCCAATAGCAATCGTCTAAATGTTATCCAAGGCGCTGCAGCATTTTTTTCTCTGAATCAATGTTTAATTATACTTTCTCCACAAATAACAACAGCAAGGGACATTAAAGATGTTTACAACGGCACTGTTAAGTTGGAATATGCAGTTCGTAGCCGGCCGCGGTGGCTGAGGGGATTGAGGCGCTCCAGTCACGGTCCGCACGGCCACTACAGTCGGGGGTTCGAATCCCCCCTCGGGCATGGATATTTGTGCCGTCCTTAGTTGTAAGTAGTTCATAAGTAGTTTGTAAGTTTAGGGACTGATGACCCCGTAGTTAAGTTCCATAGACTCCACAAACATTTGAACATTTGCAGTTCGTATGTGAGGGTTCAGTGCATCTTCTTTCTAGTTGAGTTTAATCCAAGTAAATCAGTGGCGTTATAATGAAACTGCTGTTATAACGTGAAACCATCCACAGATGATAACAAAAAAAAAGTTCTGATCGCAAATTGCATAAAATGCCGAAACTGGACTCACTAGTTGCTGGCATGGGGTAGTAAGTGATAGATCACGAAAGGGAAAAAATTGTAACTGCTGTCCTATAATCTCAATATACATACAATGCAACTATATAAGGTTTTCTATAGTTCACGGTGTGGCTCATACAGCAACGAGTCAAATTTTAATTTCATGTAAGAACAGTCATGGTTGCAAAGTGGTTTTATTAATTACCAATGACGCGTTTCGCCCTAACAGCAGGGTATAATCACATTATCTGCATGACAAACGGTACAGAAATTACTACAACGGTCCCTGTTTCACTACTTTAAATGTTGTAGTAATTCTTGTGTAACGTTTGTCATCCAGGTAAGATGATGGCCTGCTGTGAGGGCAGAACACGTCATTGGTAATTAATAACACCATTTTGCAACCAAGACTATTTTTACTTGAAATTACCCTGTACCGTCTGTCACAGTGTATGTATTTTGAGATTATAGTAGGACAGCAGTTACAATTATTTCACTGTCAAGGTTCCTAATCACATACCGACATTTTATACCGTTCACGAACAAAAATAATTTTGGTAAGGTAAATTGACATGGAATGGCAGCAAGGTAATTATGAATAAAGTAGCCTCGTGTTATTGGCTCACAAAAAAGCCAATTTCACGTGCAACTTTTAGCAAAGAAGTAGCCATTTCATTTTCTGAGCTAAATAACCTATCTACACGTAAATTATGTTGAATATGTAGTTCTTTGCTATATTAAAGTACTGGTATTCTTGCACCATGAACAATAAGATTCAATTAAAGACATTGAAAAGCCCGTTGTGCGAGTCTACAAAAGTTCAATAAAATTCAGCTACAGTGAATTAACAGCCTTTCATTCAACACGTTTGAGATAAACACGTCTTTATCAGCTCCCATCAAACACGAACGCCGGCCGCGGTGGGCGAGGGGACTAAGGCGCTACAGTCACGGTCTTCACGGCCACTACGGTCGGGGGTTCGAATCCCCCCTCGGGTATGGATATTTGTGCCGTCCTAGTTCGTAATTAGTTCATAAGTAGTTTGTAAGTTTAGGGATTGATGACCCCGTAGTTAAGTCCCATAGACTGTACAAACATTTGATCATTTTTGAACAAACACGAACCGCAGCGCACCGCGTTGAAACCTCGGAACCCGCGAGCGGCACAAGAAACATAAATTCTTTCTTGCACGTGCGACTGAAAGCGATGTGAGCGAGCTGAGGCGGCCGCGCGGGTGCACTATGGCCACTCCAATGGGATTAACCACTGGGCTTTCCATCCGCTTCCCTGCCGCCGCGAAGCAGGAAGCGTGGAGCGGCTCACTATGGCCGTACCCTAGCCGGCCCTGAAACCGCTAGCGGCGAATACGCAGTCGTGGCAACCCACTGGCCTCGCTGTTCGCTTGGTCCATCACTGTCTCATCAGCGAATCTCTGTGCCGCGCATACGGAGTGGAAGGCATCGACTGCGACGTTCATTAAAAAGTAACTACCAGTTAGCCTGAATGACGGAAACGGAATATATGAAGCAAACCAGGGGAAGTGGAATGTTACAACGCTGTCAATTTCAAAATATAAATATTGTATTATGAACTGCAGCTGCAGCGTAAAATGGCGATTTATTTTCGTAAAAGTATGCAACCAGTTGCTTTTATTACGTTTTTTATTCCCATAACTAGTTTTCCAAACACAGCAGGCTCAGCATCAGTGGATGAGTTACAGGAGAATTTCTTATACTCCACCATGTGTAGGTTCAAGATGGGACGGTGGTTCTGACAAAATTACTGAACTTTATAATCGGAAACAAAATAAAATGGAATGAAAGGATAGGTTATATTTTATGTACTTATTGTGTTTTTATTGTAGGTACCTATATTCCTACAGTGCTGTCACGACTGTGATTTCAGTACATCTCGTGTGCCAAACTCAGCATGAACAAGCATGCGATGAGGCACATATAAACCACTTTCAACGTATATTGTAACTTGGGATGCTTGGTACACCTCATATTAGCCCGAAGTCTCTGTGAAAACGCATGATTGAAACCATGCATTTCCGGAGAAACAGAGCTTAAATTTTAACAACGTACTCAAGTCTCTGTGAGACTATTTGAACTGGTATGTAGGATGTATGAGACAGGCGAAATACCCTCAGACTTTAAGAAAAATGTAATAATCCCCATTCCAAAGAAATCAGGCGCAGACAGGTGTGAAAATTACAGAACCATCAGTTTGATAAGACATGGTTGCAAAATTTTAACTCGAATTATCTACAGGAGAATGGAAAAGCTGGTAGAAGCTGACCTCGGGCAAGATCAGTTTGGATTCAGGAGGTACATAGGAACCCGGGAGGCAATACTCACTTTACGTCTTATCTTAGAAGATAGATAAAGAAAAGGCAAACCAACATTTTTAGCTTTTGTAGATTTGGAGAAAGCTTTTGACAATGTTAACTGGAATACACTCTTTCAAATTCTGAATTTAGCAGTGGTAAAATACAGGGAAAGGAGAGTTATTTACAACTTGTACAAAAGCCAGACTGCAGTTATTAGACTCGAAGGGCATGAAAGGGAAGCAGCAGTCGGGAAGGGAGTAAGACAGGGTTGTAGCCTTTCTCCGATGTTATTCAATTTGTACATCGAGCAGGCGGTGAAGGAAAGCAAGGAAAAATTTGGAATAGGAGTTAAAGTTCAGGGGGAAGAAATGAAAACATTGCGTTTTGCCGATGACATTGTAATTCTGTCAGAGACAGCGAAGGACCTGGAAGATCAGTTGAAGGGAATGGACAGTGTGTTGAAGAGAGCGTATAAAATAAACATTAATAAGAGCAAAACAAAAATAATGTAATGTGGTCTTAGAAAATCGGGTGATGCTGAAGGAATTAGATTAGGTAACGAAACAGAGAAGGTGGTAGATGAGTTTTGTTACTTGGGTAGTAAAATAACATGAGATGGTCGCAGTACAGAGGATATAAAATGTAGAATGGCAATGGGAAGAAAAGCTTTTTTGAAAAAGAGAAATTTGCTAACATCGAATATTAATTTGAATGTAAGGAAGTCTTTTCTGAAGGCATTTGTGTCTAGTGTTGCCTTGTACGGGAGTGAAACATGGACAATAAGCTGTGCGGACAGGAAGAGGATAAACGCTTTTGAAATGTGGTGCTACAGAAGAATGCTGAAGATTTGGTGGGTAGATCGCATAACTAATGAAGAGATACTGAACAGACTTGGTGAGAAAAGGAATTTTTGGCATACCCTGACTAAAAGGAGGGATCGCTTGGTAGGACACATTCTTAGACATCGGGGAATCGTAAATTTAGCATTGGAGGGAAGTGTGTGGGGTAAAAATCGCAGAGGGAGGCCAAGAGACGCGTATAGTAAGCAGATCCAAGTGGATGTGGGTTGTCGGTCTTATGAGGAGATGAAAAGGCTTGCTCAGGATAGAGTAGGGTGGAGAGCTGCATCAAACCAGTCTCCGGACTGAAGACCATAACAACAACAATACAATAGTCCCTCAGAACTACTGAAATCTCTGGGAGAGTCAGCCTTGACGAAACTATTTCACCAGGAGCGTAAAATGTATGAGACAGGATAAATAATCTCAGACTTTAAGAAAAACGCAATAATCTGCATTCCAAAGAAAGAACGCGCAAACAGGTGTGAAAATTACAGGACCATCAGTTTAACAAGTCATGGTTGCAAAATTTTAACAAGAATTATTTACAAATGTTCAAATGTTTGTATAGTCTATGGGACTTAACTACGGTGTCATCAGTCCCTAAACTTACAAACTACTTATGAACTACTTACGAACTAGGACGGCACAAATATCCATGCCCGAGGGGGATTCGAACCCCCGACCGTAGTGGCCGTGCAGACCGTGACTGGAGCACCTCAGTCTCCTCTGCCACCGCGGCCGGCAAGAATTATTTACAGAAATATGTAAAAACTGGTAGAAACCGACCTCGGGGGAGATCGGATTCAAGAGAAATGTAGGAACATTTGAGGCAATACTCACTTTACGGCTTATCTTAGAAGATAGATTCAGGAAAGGCAAACCTACAATTTTAGCTTTTATAGATTTGGAGAAAGCTTTTGGCAATGTTGACTGGAATACACACTTTCAGAACTTAAAATCAGCAGGAGTAAAATATAGGGAGCGGAAGGTTATTTACAACTTGCACAAAAACCAGACAGCAGTTATCGGAGTTGAAGGGCATGAAAGAGATGCAGAGGTTGGGTAAGGGGTAAGGCAGGGTTGTAGATTTTCTCCAATATTATTCTATTTGTACATTGAATAAGCTACAAAGGAAACCAAGGAGGAATTTGGAGAAGGAATTAAAGTTCAGGTTAAAGAAATAAAAACATTGCGTTTTGTCAATGACATTGTAATTCTGTCAGAGACAGCAATAGACCTGGAGGAGCAGCGGAACGGAATGTTAAAAGGTGCGTGCAAAATGATCATTAACTAGAGAAAAACAAGGGTAATGGAGCGCAGTCTAAGAGAATCAGTCGATGCTGTTTAGTTTAGATAACGAAACAATAAAGGTAAGGTGGTTGATGAGTTCTGTTATTTGGGCAGTAAAATCACATTCGATGGTAGCAGTACACAGGATATAAAATGCAGAATGGCAATGAAAAGAAAAGAGTTTCTGAAAAAGAGAAATTTGTTAACATCGAATATTAATTTGAGTTCAAGGAAGTCCAGTGTGAAGGTATTGGTGTGGTTTCTTGCCTGGTATGGGAGTGAGACATGGATGTAAACAGCTCCGACAGGAAATGTGGTCTGGCCTCGGTGGCCGAGGAGACTGAGGCGCTTCAGTCTCGGTCTGCACGGCTACTACGGTCGGGTGTTCGAATCCCCCCTCGGACATGGATATTTGTGCCGTCTTAGTTCGTAAGTAGTTTGTAAGTTTAGGGACTGATGACCCCGTAGTTAAGTCTCATAAGATTTACAAACATTAGTTCGTAAGTAGTTTGTAAGTTAAGGGACTGATGACCCCGTAGTTAAGTTCCATAGACTATACAAACATTTGAACATTTTGAGGAAATGTGGCGCTACAGAAGAAGGCTGAAGATTAAGTGGGTGGATCGCGTAACTAATGAGGAGGTACTGAACAGAGCTGGCGAGAAAAGGAATTTCTGTCGTAGCTTGACTAAAAGAAGGGATCGATTAGTGAGACACATTCTTAGACATCAAGCAATCATGAATTTAGCATTGGAGGAAAGTGTTTGGGCTTAAAAACGCAGAGGGAGACCAAGAGATTCATGTAGATGTAAGTTCCCGTTCTTATGAGGAGATGAAGAGGCCTCCTCAGGATACAGTAAGGTTGATTGATGCATCAAACCAGTTTCCGGACTGAGGACCATAAGGACAACAACATACTTTAGAATTTGGTTTACTAACTCAGTTCCCGCGTTTTTGAAAACCGGCGTTCGTTATCCATATTCGTCTTCAAAACCATGTATTGTTGCCAGTTTATTTAGGAGACGGCGTTTCAGTCGCTGTGAAACTTATGTCCTGATTTTAAGAAATATAATTGGCGAAATAGAAAAATGGTTTTGCACAAATTACAGTTTCATATCTTCGGACGTAGAAGGGCTATTTCGTGATTTTTCACAGTTGCAATGCTGCACCAAATTACGAATGTATTGCAAACTATCTGGATGAGATTGAACAAGCATAGCTCTTGGAAGAAGTCGTGTCCCTTGCCTTCTCAAATTGTGCAATGGGAGAGTCCATTCCGTTGTTATGGAGGGCGGCCGCCTCAGTTGCGTATTGTCAGCTGATCGCGGGGACAGTTGACTGTAGGCATAACAGACGAAGTGCACGGTCCAACAGGCAACGTGCAAAGGATCCGGCTGCCCATCAGAAACAAAGAAATTGACATGCCCTGCGTACAACTCGAGAATGCGTTTCTGAGCAGGGGTCGCAACTGCTTGCACGAGCTACAACAAACACATTACGTAGAATTTGTCTATGGTATATTTTAGCTCATACATTCCTTGCATAGTGCGCCTCGGTTGCACAGTGGCAGATTGCCAGACTACAAATCCAAAGGTCGCGGGTTCGATCCCCGCCAGGTCCTGGGATTTTTATCTGTCACTTTCCACTTCTTTCACCTCTGGCAGTATTGCTCATGTGAAAAATACCGAGTAGCACCGTGGTTCGAAACCCACGTTAAACTGTAGGTCCCCCTATAACTGGCTGGGTAAGTCAGTTCGAAGGTCGGAGGAAGGCAACGGCATAACACCTCCAAACAGGACCATGCCTAGTAAAGCACTTTGGTGTTCAAACCAATCTTCGGATTGTTGACTGCTTTACCTTACCTTACATTCCTTGCATATAAAATTCAGAGGAAATTTCAAATTTGAAACTTCATGATTGGAGAACGAATCTGAGTTTTGAATCCACTTTCGTGCAAGTGGAATATGCGGCCTTCAACAAACACTGATCATCCCTTTTAAAGAAACCTTTCGTGTGACAAAATTTTATTTTTGATATCGTATAATTTTATATCTTCTCCCGATAACGACTAAATTAATTTCTATTATTCGTCATACCCAGTGTGTAATATAGAGCGAATATAGGTAATTTGACAAACATTTAGTTATCTACAGTGTTTGCTGTTGTGATCATCAGTCCGCAGACTGGTTTGATGCAGCTCTCCACGCTACCCCGTCCTGTGCAAGTCTCATCCGAGAATACATTCGGCAACCTACATGGTTTTGAATCTCCCTGTACGATTTTTACCCCACACACTTCCCTCTAATGCTAAGTTGACGATTCCTTGATGTCTCATAATGTGTCCCACCAATGTATCTCTTAGTCAGGATTTGCCAGAAACTTCTTTTCTCCCCAATACGGCTAAGCACCTCCTAATTAGTTACGTGATCTATCTACATAATTTTCATCATTCGTTTGTAGCACCACATTTCAAAAGCTTCTATCATCTTTTTGTCTGAACTCCTTATCGTCCACGTTTCACTCCCATATAATGCTACACTCCAGACAAATGCTTTCAGAAAGGACTTCCTAACATTTAAACTAATATTGGATGTCAACAAATTTCGCTTCTTCAGAACCGCTTTTCTTCACATAGCCATACTGCATTTTATATCTTGTTTATTTCGGCCATCAGATTTTATGTTGCTACCCAAATAACAAAACTCATTTCTTTCTTTTATTGTCTTATTACCTAATCTAATTCCTTCAGCATCGCCTGACTTTCTGAGGCTACATTCCATTATCCTTGTTTTACGCTTGTTGATATATCCTCTTTCCAAGACACTGTCTATTCCATTCAATTGCTCTTCCAGATCCTTTGCGGTTTCTGACAAAATTACTATGTCATCAGCAAACGACAAAGTTTTTATTTCTTCTCCCTGAACTTTAATACCCTCTCCAAATTTCTCCTTGCAATCCTTCACAGATTGCTCATTGTACAGATTGAATAACCCTGTCTTACTTCCTTCCCAACCTCCGCGTCCCTTTCATGCGTCTTCACTCTAATAACCGCTGCCTGTTTTTTGTGTAAGTTGAATATAACTCTTCTCTCCCTATATTTTACCCCTGCTACGTTCAGAATTTGGAAGAATGTATACCAGTCGAAATTATCAAAAACCTTCTCCAATTCTACAAATGCTAGAAATGTAGGTTTGCTTTTCCTTAATCTATCTTCTAAAATAAGTCGTAATGTGAGTATTGCCCCCCGTGTTTCGACATTTCTCCTAAATCCAAACTGATCTTCCTCCATGGTCAGATTCCACAAGTTTTTCCATTCGTCTGTAAAAAATTCGTGTTAGTATTTTGCAAAAATGAGTTATTAAACATAGTACTTCTCCTATACAAATGGCACAATTTGCTGTAGCATGTGAAAGAAGGTAACCACTTGAAAAATGATCCTGTCGTAGCACAAAAAAGGCTTGTGTGTTCATGTCTAATATACACCACTAAACGCTAGGGAAAGAGTGTCACAGTACTCATTCAACCTTTCGCATAATATTGTGATTAAAGAGAAAATCATGAAATGGCAGCAGAAAAGTTTGCCAGAGGGAGATGAAGATTTAGCAAGAGAGTCATAGAGATGGTCAGTCAGTGGCAATAAAGAAGATAAGAGGATGGAGATAGTAGCAGCGGGATAAAAGGAGAGAGAGAGAGAGAGTGGAAAAGAAAAATGAAAATGAGTAGCGCCGTTACGTAAACCATGAGTGTGAAGGCGAACCTTAACAGCATAGATTTTGTCCACTTTCACCGATCCCCTATAAATATGTGTGAAAACTTTCCTGGTCTAGTAGTTACAGGGGTAGAGATAACGAAATAAAGAAATTAACGGCAGACTTTGTGAAGAAAGAGAAATTGGCGTGGGAGGGAAATAGAATTAGACAAAGACAATGAGAGAGAGACGGTGAAAGTGGCAGAGAAAAAGTTAAGAGCGTCTTCGAGAGAAAGGGGAGAACACAGCAATAGTAGGGAAACATACTGCAGGAAGTGCCATAGATACATAATGGAGACAGTGGGAGAGACATGAATGCAGACAGCGGCAGTGCGGGGAAAATGCTGTGTTATGTGAAAACATAAATACCACTAAGAATTTGTTAAAACAATTTAGAATATTCTGTGTTAAAAGAGAGCGAATATGTGCATAAGTCAAACTTTTGGAGAGGAAGGCAAAATAAATGCAGGGGCAGATAATTCTCCTCTTTTCAAATTCAAATGTTTGGAAAACTTAAAGGACTTATCTGAGGGAGGGGGGGGGGGTGCATCATTCCATAACTTACAAACTACTTATGAAGTACCTTTTACTAAAGACAGCACAAACACCCATGCTCTAGGGAAGATTCGAACCCCCGACGGCTTTGCGTATCGTGGCATAGTGCCTCGATCCGCTCGGCCACTCCCCCGCGGCCCCACTTTTCTGTCGGATTATATTAAATGATACTTTGTAGCAGAGTGTACGCTGAAACGAAACATCCTGTCAGATTAAATCTAGGTGTCGAACTGGTATTCTAACCTGGGTCTTTTGCCTTTCCCGAACAACCCTCCTCCGTTCAGCTTTAAAATCTCCAGTATCTAGACTCCTATCTTCCTAACCCCTGAGGAACTAACCGGACTAGCATTTCTGGAAGAAAGGGTTTGTGGAGGTACGGCTAAGTCCCAGCCTAACCTAGAGGATGGTTCCAGAAAGATATTGTGATTATGCAGCGGAGCGTGCACTAGTACGAAACATACTGGCAGATTAAAACTATTCTAATACTGGTCCAGCACATAGTTAAGGTCTGCCGGAACGTTTCAAAATCATAGTTACCTATTTCTGCCGCAATGGCTACACTTTTCAGCAGATAATTATATACTCACAGATTATCAAAAATGAAACACACACACTGAGACCTCAAAATTTATATCGAAACCAACAATCATAGTGGGATGACTGGGTTGGGTTACTAAAACAATTGCTACTTTGACAAATTTATCAACAAATTTGAAGAGCTGAATTTGACAGTCAGGTAAAGTTTATATAAGCATCTTAAGAGGATTTAAAATTCCTTTAAAAAGAAAATAAAAATAAAACGGATAAGGCCACACTTAAAAATTACCCATCAGTACGTAAGGTTACAACAGTTACAATGCTTCAAAATAAAAAAAAATAATAAAAAAAAAAAACAACCAAATAGCCACCTGACAAAACTTAACTTGCACAGGAAAGAAACACGTCACAATTAAATATTAGAATACTGGGTAAAATCAGTTCACAAAGGGCTAACTTACATTTAAAGTTGGACGATGCCCTAGAACACCTGCCAGAAGGAATACACATAAATGCAACATCAAATCCGCTATATGTGCATAGCACCAACAACTGTTAACTACCAGAGTGCATTAATTCCAATAAAGGAAATGTGAGAGACAGTAGGCAGCAATTCATAGTAAGGTTAGGGCCAACAGTACAGTTACAGTACATCAAACCAAACGAGAGAGAGAGAGAGAGAGAGAGAGAGAGAGAGAGAGAGAGAGAGAGAGAGAGAGAGAGAGAGAGAGAGCTTGAGGGGCAGCGGCTGTCATGAAATGCAAAATTGAACATGCGGAAATACTCTCACTGCCGAGGTACAATCAATAGAGGATGGGAGGGGGGTGGAAGAAAAGAACACTGCCACAATATACGTCCTTGGCCAGGGCAGGTAACAGAATCTCGAACAGCTACAAAGCATAGAAATACCCTGATTAAACCGGATGAAATCACTCAATAGAAAAAACAAAAGCGCACGTAGATTCTACAACGCATTGAACAGTACGTTACAACGCCGAGACGGTACATAGGTGAAGATGCTAACCACGTCACAGAGAGCCTTATGAGCTTCGCAGCGGCGAAATTACCAGTGAGCCACTTCACACGGAAAGGTTGTTCCATCAACATAGCAAGGCCCAAAGCACTACCGTGTTGCCGAAAGAAACGTCCCGTAACTTCTCGAAGGACTTCAGAACAAGCCACATGCCATGGTGAGATGCAGAGTACAATTCATATCCAAGTCTTGGTGGCGAAGGACTTTAGCGACACAACAGGTTCATAAGCGGCCCAACACACACACACAGGCCTGGCACACTGCCGACACTCCTCGCTCGGCTCCCCACACCGGACACCTCCCTTGTCAAGCTGCGATACGACAGCTAATTACCACCATGGACGGGGACCCGGCGCTGGCACGGACACCATCGGCAAATCTGCGGCACAGCGCGAAGCGGCCCACATACACTTTCGACACGTTGCTCCCGTCCGCGCGTCGAACTGACCAACACCGTATGAAGAGAGGCTGCCGTGCCACGTCACGCAGAGTAAGTCGCGATCGCGTAGCTGACTGGCTGGCCGACAGCGCACAGCCCACAACCTCACACCGGCCAGCCAGTGAGCTACGCGATCGCGGAAACCCCATGTGGACGAGGTTGACCGAGGTCTGGTCCAGAATGTCTGACCTTTAGCCTATCTTGAACTACAACAGCTCCGTATCCCATCCGTTCGACAAATGTTCAAATGTTTGTAAAGCTTATGGAACTAAAGTACGGGGTCATCAGACCCTAAACTTACAAACTACTTATGAACTACTTACGAACTAGGACGGCACAAATATCCATGCCCGAGGGGGGATTCAAACCCCCGACTGTAGTGGTAGTGCGCCTCAGTCCCCTCGGCCACCGCGGCCGGCATCCGTTGGACACTTACCTATTTTTAATCCGTCCTAAAATGGAATACTCCTGCCCAGCATGGGAATACACTACCAGAAAACACCTGGACAAGCTGCAAACATTGCAGAACCGCTGTCTCAAGAGGGCTTTGCACCTACCACATGGTTTTCCCATAGCCGACTTACAAGCTGCTGCTGGATTTCCCCTCCTAATAGAGCGTTTCCAGGATCTGGCAAAATCTTTTCATAAGAGTTCCTCCAGATCTGGAAACTAACTTATCCGTTCCCTAGGTCGGTGTGACATGTCCCACGACGAACACAAGTGTCCCCTGAGCAGCATTGATCCTAAGATAGAAAAATCTTAACTCCCATTCCTAAGTCCATCCCTATCGAACAAAACCAACACCACGCCCACCCAGGGCAAGTAATAGACACACACACAGAACCTCCAACACAGTACACAGACATTTAATAATCAATAAAAGACACACACACTCACACCACACAGTACACTGTGGAGTAAAAGCCAACTGGCTACCTTCCCCAATATACTCCCTCACTGAGAAGGAAGCATAGGAGTGATTGCTGTGCCTGCCTGCACATTTAACTGACCAAAACCGTCTGAAGAGAAGGCC
The DNA here is from genome assembly GCA_026315105.1 of Locusta migratoria. Taxonomy (NCBI): domain Eukaryota; kingdom Metazoa; phylum Arthropoda; class Insecta; order Orthoptera; family Acrididae; genus Locusta; species Locusta migratoria. The sequence goes on along the minus strand of CM048745.1, from coordinate 709,424,824 downwards.
TGCGCGCTGCTGTGCTATGTCACGCGAGTAGGTTGCGATGGCGTAGCTCACTGGCTGGCCGATGGGGCACAGCCCATTGCCTCACAACAGCCAGCCAGTGTGCTACGTGGCACGACAGCGTGGAGGCCTTCTCCTCAGATGGTGTTGAACTGATCGGACACTGAGTGACGCGGGAGTGAGCGAAATCGATCCTAACAAGCCATGAAACTTTTCATGCATGAACAGTAACCATAGAACGCGCTGTAAATTACATCGTCGTATGAACTACGTACCGACATGCTGATCCCCGAATGCGATTTAAATATAAGTCACAAGGTAGATGGAGTAACAAGACGAGAGAAGGGATAAATATTTGAAAGCAAAGTTTCATCGAAAAACAAACAAAATCAGACCCAAGCGCTAGTAATGAGATGACGTCGAACAGGTAGGACGGATTGGGTGACAACCAGGAGCCACCACAGCTCAACCTCCTCGCCTCAAACCTGGATAAGGGGATATAAAACTACTCGTTCTTTGTATTAAAGATGGTTCAACCTGTCACCAACAGTGTCAAAAATATATATGAAATTTTCGAATCAAAATTCTGAAAACACAAAAGCGAGCCTACTCAGCTGACACACTTCTGTCATACCGAATTTTTGTAGTAACTGTTGATTTTTACATACAAGTTGGCAATAGACCTTACAATTTGCGAACGTATTATAGCGCTATAATTATTTGTGTGGAAGTTCTTCGTTAATATCCCTCTCAGGAAACTATCAGAAGTACCTTTATATTTTGTAAAAATAATGGCACAATTACTACCTCGACGTACTTTACATTTTTCACGGCCCGTTTCATTGAGACACCATCATACGATGGCAGTTTTATACGAGTGTGTAAAGCAGCTCGGTTGGCTGCGCCGTTTCATGCTTGTGTACCGGCCTCGCTTGCAATTCGCTCGGCGGATTAACGACGTTTGTCGGTGAGCCGGCCAGACTGCATGTGATATTTAGTCCATGTGCCACGGATCAGTACCGGTCTGGTGACCAAGTCTGCCTGAATTACACGATTCGCAAAATTTTGATATTCACTTTCGTATGTCTAACACTGTACGCAGATAGGTGGATTCTTATATTTCCTCCCAGGGAGAAATAGTATGCGGCAGGAAAGACTACCACCATCCCTTAAATTAATCATGCCAAATGCGAATTTATAAAGCCGATCTTGCGAATGCGGAACTAAGGCGGAAGAAAAATAATAAGATAGGACAGGCGTTTACAGAAGTTTACTACTGTGTAATCTGATTTCTGTAGCGTTATATTCTTTGCTTGTATATGAATTTTACAGTTTGCAGTTATCGAGTACTTTTATTACACAACCAGCTGAGAACCCAGCGTTGCTCGGGTATTTATCCCAATAATCAATTAATCCACTATCTCTTCTCTCTGTCCAGCTCCTCCTCCTATATATGCCCCTGCCTTCTCTTCCTGCCTCCTTCTCCTCCACTAACTCTATTACCTCTCCCTCTTCTTTGTCCCCTCTTCCTCTTTCTCCTTTCCATCCAACAATACATCACCCAACGTCTCTCATTACCTTCCGCTCTCTGAAAATCGAATCCTGTCGCCCCTTCCATCTCTTTTGAAATTCTCCTTCACCTGCTTATGAAAAAATACGTTGCCAAATTTCAGGGTAATCGGTCACACAGTTTCGAAGTCTCAAGTAAGGTTCTCTCCACCATGCACCGTACGAAACCTTACGTATACATTTATATTACTCTTTCTTTAAAGGTCAACTGTGCCAAATTTCATTTTAAAAATGTGTAAAAAATCATAGATATACCTGATGACGAGTCCTCAGGCCTCGAAGTGCATCGTGTACAATAAAACACAAATTTGTGACTGAAGACGATCTCATTTTATATTACTGTAGTAAAACAGTAACGGAAGTATCACTGACAATAATGGACGCAGTTAAAATTGTAATATTCGTTGGTGTCGAAAGATGTTTACTTTCCACCATATACCATATGAAGTTTTACATAAACAGTGACATTTCTCTTTCCCCCATTTCATTATTATTACTATTATTTTCCTTTAAAGACAGGTGTGGAAAATCTCATCACAAGAAAACTGTAGATTTGTGTCGAATTTTGTTGTACCGTACGTTCCGCTATGTGCCATTACATATTCTTTTGTAGATAGTGCCATTTTGTTTTGTTTTTATGACGTCATATCTCTTACATTATAAGTAGAACAACGAAATAATTTTGTGGATACATTAATTGGCATGAATGAAACTTTCTGAAATATTTGTTGCGAATACATTTAGTAGCAAATCAATAAAAAAATTAAAGGTCATTCATAATGCGGCAGTTTTTCACGCACCTCAGTGTTCATGGCGTCATATATCCAAAACAATGTGTCCTAGAGCGATACAATGATGCCTATAACTTTCGCGAAAGTGAAAGAAAAATTTTGTTAAAGTTTCATCGCAGTCGGTATGTCTAGTAACGTACAAACATTCACATACATACATATATTTTCGGTGAATATATTGCGGTAGTACTGTAGTCTTTATATTAAGTACAGAGGTAAACAACAAAATGTAATCCCTACACTTCCACCTCATTTTTACATCATTGTGCTAGATATATCTCGTATCTAATGTCTTGTTTTATGTTGTCTGCTTACCTTATGAGTGTTCTGTAAATCTTTGTTATTTCTTCAGTTTTGTAATGTGCGATACGGCCACTAGATGATGGGCTCCGACTTAAACCGGTCGTGACTAATAAGTAAAAAAAAAAATTGTTGAGGCATGTATCCTTCGTTTTCCTGTTTACTAAATTGAGATCCTTTAATAATCATGATTTCATTACAGGAAACGCAGATTTATTTTATTTACATACATTAAATGTATGTAGTGTCATCTGTTGTTTTTGATGAATAAATTTTATTCATCAATATCTAAGTTTGTTATATAATATTGCGAATAACTTTAATATTTTAGTGAATTACGTTCGTGAAAATGAACGTGTAAATGAACGCAATGCATATCATTTATGTGCTGAAGCAAACACACTAACAGCGACACACGGGTACGTTACATGAACGCTCTCCACTGAGGGTGAAGTGGTTGAACGTTGGATTCATTTTACAAAATCGCGGCGGATTCTTAAATTGCAGTCTGTCAGCAATCGATCTAGATACTGGTTTTATATGATAAGTGGCATGATTTCAGGCGACTAGCTGCAGACCCCAGAAGTCGGATCTCGGACCCACGTGATTCCGAAAAACGATAAAATAGAATAAAGTCAGTTTCCGAAATATAAAGAAAATTAACTACAGCATGCAAACTATAGAAATGCTTAGAATTATATAAGGAAGCGAATGAAATACAGCTACATGCAATAGGGAGCGCTTACAGAGACGGATGAAGTCCAGTCTCAAAAAACTCATAAAAGTGAAATAATTACAAAGTCGGAAAAATAAAATTAAGAATTACAGCATGTAACACATAGAAATGTTTAGAATTACATAAGGAAGCTATTGAAGGAGGTTGTACAAGGCTCAGAGAGAATTACAGACAAAGACAGAGTACATACTATAAGTCGGTGAAGAAACGGCAAAATTGAAATAGACGGGGATAGAAGATCGCGAAATATTAGTGGAAATCAGAAGGATAGCCGCATAGTTACTTGCCTGATGGGCATGGAACAAACATGAGTGCAAGCTGAAGGCTTTGTTCTATGAACCAGCCACGTGGAACACATATCACTCACGAAAGGAAACGATGAGAAGATTTTTACTTGCACTCTACAAAAATGAACATATCATCTATTAGAAATTGGGCCCCACAGAGCTCGAAAGTATTTACACGGAGTTCATACATCGCCACATGATCACAAAAGGTTTAACATACCAAGCCATTATCAAAGTGCAACTAGAATCACACACACCACATTTATCTATTGGAAATCACTGAATTGAAAAACGAGATTTCCGCACATGATCGGAGAAAATATTAAAAAAAAAAAAAAAAAAAAAAAAAAAAAAATTGTTTCTTAGTTCACGAATCTAAGTTAAACGTTCTAGTCAATGAAACACTACTATCTTCAGAAACAAGAGCAGAACCAACGTTACCTCACCAGACGACCAGTCTAGAATGACCAGACCAAGCGGCCACCGGACGCATAAAGCCACCGGAAGCCCGAAAATCCAAGAAACAGCGGCGGCGGGGATGGATAGAGAGACTCGCGCTGGAGGGAACGCTCGCTAACTAGCTCGCAACCAAAGGGTGTGGAAACCTCTTTGGTGGTATCATCAGCTATCGACATTGAGCCAGAGGGAACGATGCAAAGCGAGCTATCACTCCCCACATTCAGACAGCCATAGATTCTTGCACCCGCTTAAAAGTAAAACAACTGTACATTCTCATAGGGACAGTAGCGTAGCAGAGAAGCTGTACTTATACCACATTAATTAATACAATAATAAATTATTAACATAAGAAAATAAGAAATACCTAGCAATATTAACTAATATTTTCACATACGAAATAAAAGTACAATTCCTCAACTCTTGAAAAGAGTCGGGTTCAAGTTTTAACAAAATGATAATCTAGCGACATTAAATAAATTATAACTTTACAGAAATATACAAAAAATATATGGAAGATGACAGACGGTTACAAAAAATTTACAAACAAATTGATGATTTTTTTTCTAAAATGCTTGCTCAGATTCAGGCACCATTTAATCTCATCTTACAGATGTGAAGGAGATGGTTTTAAATATATGACTCACACAGTACTTGATGTACACGAAGATGTACCATCTGTATAATTTCGGAGGCTTATACCACTTACACCCGTACAGTACTTCTCCATAGATAACTTCAAAATTCATTGGTGTCTTGATTCAGAAGAATTTGCATTCACTCGTCACTTGTAAGATCTATAACGGTATAAAGATGAGTTGTGTCTTGGTTTAAAACAATGTGCCTCGGTTCATCACTTTTCAAATCTATCACACCACACATTCTCCACTTGTTCACATTTTTATGCAGAGCAACTATATAAAACACTGAAGATGACTGCAAAGTTTTGTCATAACGAATAATCTGGAAAATATTATTGAACAGCGATTTAAGATATATAGGGTGTTACAAATTGGTACGGTCAAACTTTCAGGAAACATTCATCACACACAAAGAAAGAAAATGTGTTAAGTGGACATGTGTCCGGAAACGCTTAATTTCCATGTTAGAGCTCATTTTAGTATTTCTCTTCAAATCACATTAATCATGGAATAGAAACACACAGCAACAGAACGTACCAGCGTGACGTCAAACACTTTGTTACAGGAAATGTTCAAAATGTCCTCCGTTAGCGAGGATACATGCATCCACCCTCCGTCGCATGGAATCCCTGAAGCGCTGTTGCAGCCCTGGAGAATGGCGTATTGTATCACAGCCGTCCACAATACGAGCACGAAGAGTCTCTACATTTGGTACCGGGGTTGAGTAGACAAGAGGTTTCAAATGCCCCCATAAATGAAAGTCAAGAGGGTTGAGGTCAGGAGAGCGTGGAGGCCATGGGATTGGTCCGCCTCTATCAATCCATCGGTCACCACATCTGTTGTTGAGAAGCGTACGAACACGTCGACTGAAATTTGCAGGAGCTCCATCGTGCATGAACCACATGTTGTGTCGTAATGTTCTAGCAACACAGGTGGAGTATCTCGTATGAAATCATGATAACGTGCTCCAGTAATCGTAGGTGGAAGAACATGAGGCCCAATCAAGACATCACCAATAATTCCTGCCCAAACGTCCACAGAAAATCTGTAAATAGAGAAAGTGCAGTACATACTAACGAAACAGTTGGGTATTTTGGCAATTGTCTGCACGAATTATTTCAATTTACATTTAAAGAGAAACACTAAAATGAGCTCTAACATGGAAATTAAGCGTTTCCGGACACATGTCCACATAACATATTTTCTTTCTTTGTGTGTGACGATTGTTTCATGAAAGTTTGGTCGTGCCTTTTTGTAACACCCTGTATATTTGACAGCAAAGAGAAAAATATAAAGAAAGGCAACTTCGGTAAAAACTAATGGTTATGGTATGCTAATTATTTTGTTGTATCATATGAAGATCTGCCGCAATTTTATATTCTTTCTTCTGCTTCAATAAAGTCACATGTAATTTGCAGCGTGTGTGTCAGATTCTTACGCCTATGCAAACATAATTCATGGAAATATTGACTATATAACTTTAAGGCACTTTTGGGTCACCTGCAGAAAAATAATAACCGCCCAGATACTGTTCTGAATGAAGCTGGTCGCACGTATATACGGCATATATGAAGGGAGATTAAAAAGCGAAGGCGCCGAAGAGAATTCCCCCAGATCGAAGCATAAGCGGGAACAGCAATTCCTGAAACAGGAACTAATACGGGCGCGTGGAGATTTATGCGGCCATTAAATATCGGAGACGGCAAAAGGCCGGCTGCGTATTGAGCGCCAGCCACCCAGCCAGCCAGCAGCCAGCAGGCACTGAGCCGTAACTCGCGCGGGGCCCCAGGCTGCATGGCGAACGACCGCCGCCGTCACGGGTCGTTATTAATACTGAGGCGGTGCGGTGCGGCGCCGGGAGCGCGGCTGATATTTCACGGTTTAGCGCTGCGCCTTGCTACCGGGCGGCCCGCAAAAGCCCCTCGCCGCACCGCCGGGCTGCGGGCGTATCGGTTTGGCGGATGACTGTAGCGGGGAAGGGGAGCGCCGGAGATGCGTCATTACTTTGCATTACCGCCCAGGCGGCTGCGGATTCCGACCAATAGCGCGCCACTCTGGCCGTCGTAGAGTAGTTCCGCACTCGATGATGCATTCGACTTCAGGGGGCTGAAACGCTACAGCCGTACAGTCTATCGATGAAGCACGTTGATGGTGCTGGTATACCGCTGTGACAATAGCGTCGGAGTGACGGCTGTCGTATTACATTCTTAGTTGCGTTTACGGGATGATTATCCTTTCTTGTGATGTTTCTATATAGAATCATGATATCGTGATTGTATTGCGAAACTATTAGCCTGCAAACATCGCCAGTTCTCTGATTAATATATTATTTACTTCATTGCACTATCACATATTCTGCAGTACTTTGGCATAGTTATTAAACAGGGATGCGTTAAAAAACGTAAAAAATATGTATCACACCTGTTGATTGTATATGTAACTCAAAATATAAAAAAAATTATATGATGCTTAAGATCACTTGTAAACAACTTTGTATTGTTAAATGAACATGATTCTCATGTCAAGCATTAAGCCTGAGTTAAAATGGGAGCATGCTTAGAACATCAGCATGACAAGACTAAAAACTACATCAAAATAACACAAAAATTTTTGATGAGGTCCCCTCAAACTGTTTCATTCATTTTCAGCAGCTACTGTGCTTTTGAATGAAACAGTCAATACGAGATTTTTTCGCTCCCAACGGCAGAAATGTCAGGAATATATTATACCCAATATATATATATATATATAATTTTTTGAGGAAACTGTGATATAAAATACTAGATGTAAACCCGGCGTTGCCCGGGTGTTTATTTATTCTACATTCTCGTAGTCCAGCTCCCCTTCCCTCCTCTACCTGCATTCATCTCTTTCTTTCCCATGTCTCTATTCGTTTCCATCTTTTCCTTTCTCGGCAATGTTTTTTGCAAGGCACCCTCTGTCATGTACCATACAAACATATATGTATCTTGTGAGATTCCTCTTGGTGTAAGAGTCGTGTGTGCATAAATTCATCAAGCTCTGAGAAAACTTCATTTTGTCAAACTTCGTATGTGAAGTACCCTCCACCGTGCACCGAACGAAATTTTATACAGAGAGTGACATTCCTCTGGTTTTTATGGTGAAGTGTGCAAAATTCCATAAATATCGGAACAAAACTATAGATTTGTATGCAATAGAAACACAGAGTCATACTGAAAAATGCACTTTGTTATTCTCAAATTTTCCAGTTTTATTTCATACAACCTGTGTTCTAAGAATAACGAAAACAATAATAATAATAATAATAATTTGTGAAATCGGTCGAGCCGTACTCATGTTATGATGCGACCAACATACTTAGGTATCCGTTTTTATCTTGCAAGATACTCTCCCCCATCCACCGTATGAAACTTTAAGTAGACGGTGACCTTTCTTTTGAAGGTCAAGCGTGCAAAATTTAGTGAAGATCGCAATGAAATTGTAGATTTTGTCAGTCTGTAGGAAAAGTATCCTCCAATACGCACCTTCTTTCCGTTCTATCGTAAATACTTTCTTAGCTAACATCTTCTACCTTTAAACTACATACCGACCAAATTTCAGCTTCATTGGTGCAGTAGTTTTAGAAATTTTGTGTTTTGTCAGTGAGTGAGTGAGTGACCGTTAGTTTTTATATATAGAGATATATCTTCTGAATTATGGTTCTACAAAGACATTATTTACCAGGTTCGTATAGAGGAATAACAGGAAACTGCTTGCGAAATGTGTTGTAAATTGATTTGGTAGTAAAGACGTAGTAAATTACAACCTAATGCTTTTTAGGGCGACGTTTCATGTATTTTAATGTATTTGACGTCATAGAACCTGGACTATATCTCGTAATACGATATTATTTCGATGGTACATCCAGTGGTGCATATGTAAAACGTTTGCAAAATACGTCGCGAATAGTGTTAGTAGGAAACACGTAATAATTCAAAACGTCATGCATGATGTGGCAGTTTTTCATTAACGTAATTGTTTATTACTTCATATATCATGAACTGTGTGTTGTACTATGATAAAATTTCGAACGTACGTTCAGTGGTATGTGTGTATACTGACTGTAATATTCCTCGCGAATGAAATTAATAGTGTACGAGCAATAAATTGTAACGTCATAAAATGCCGTAATTTTACTTCATGAACGCCGAAAAAGTAGTAAGCGACAAACTTTTATCCTATCGTCATTGTGTTGGGGTTGTCAGCGAGAAAAAGTTTCCTAAAGGTTTGAAATTATGTTTGAAGTTTGTTGCAAGTGCCAAAGTCCTCTCCTTCTCAAATAGTGGACTGATAAAGTTTTCCTTGTTTATAACGTCATATCTCCTGAACTATCGGAATTGTCACAAAATTCTATCTCAGCTGACGTCTTCTACCGATGAACAACATTCCTGCCAAATTTCAGCTTCATAGGTGAAGTAGTTTTCGAGATTTCGTGTTTAGTCAGTGAGTGAGTGAGTGTGTGAATGAGTGATTTATAACAACCAACATGTACATCTACATAAATACTTTGCAAGTCACACTGAAGTGCATAGCAGAGGGTTCCATTCTTTAATAGCTTGCGGGAAAGAAGGAACACCTAAATCATTCCGATTTAATTCTGATTTTTTTATTGTATTATGATGACGATGTCTCCCTATGTAGGTGAAAGAAAATTCGGAAATAGTTTATGCCACGTATTATTTGCGTGATTCATAAAGAATATCACAACTTGAAAATTTTGTATTTAATGAAATAAAGATGATGGAGCCTGTGCAATTAATATCTGCAAAGAATAATACATGAAGAAGTTTTTCTTTTTTTTTCAGTCGAATACATACATTTCTGGTAAAACCGCTTTCCAGACACCAACAGCCTTTTCGATTAAATTCAGTGACAGTGACAGTATAAAATTACAAAAGTTATCCAAAATGAAACGTTAATCTATAACTCCGTACTTTGTGGTTTAAATAATCACATGTATCTCAATTTATTGCTAATTGAGTGAAGTTCTTTATGCTTGATAAAACAACAATAAACATTATACATATTTACAAAGACCCTTATCACCTACATTTTTGTTCTACTTGTATAGTATTATCGCCGCTAATTTCATATTTATTGTTATAAAGTAAATGTCGTTTTGTGTAGCAGGAAATGAAATAAATAAAAACGAAATAAATACAAGTGTGAATATTAGAAAAAAATCCAGTGACTGGTTATTAGAAAGCTTAAGTTTGTCATTCACATTTCATATAGTTGAATAACGGGGAGTTTTACTGATCAGCAAGGTGTTTCGTCAATTTCACTGGAATTTGTATAACTTTTCTATTATAACATTTTAGCGTCAAGCAAGCCAATCCCCAAAAGCTCCACGTCTTATACCGACGATGTTAGAGTTTTTCGGAAAATGTGAAAAATTGTCAATCTTTGACGTAAAATTTCTCTGGTAAAATTCAATTAATAGCTACGTTTTGGTACCCAATCGATGCGGACTTTAATGTTCTACATATTTTGTAGCCTTAGATTTTTAGATTAAGCGTTGAGTTTTCGAGAATTAAAAAAAAAAAAAGAATCTAGAAAAAGTCCGAAATTCCGATGGTTTTCTTCTCATCACAGCTGAAGCTCCACTCAGAAATCGGGGAAAACTCAGTTTATTCATACCAGATGCTTACTTGAGTAATTAAAACAGTTTCCAGATTTCCACTAATTTTTGTAAGGCAGAATCCTAATTTTATTGGCATAGATCGCTACAACATAAAGCTACAGACAAATAATATATTCTTCATTACCTTTTAGGAAAAGGTAATTTATTTGTATAATTATAATTAATGTTTTTGTAAAACTTTGTTATAGAACTGCCTTGTAACTGCCGATCAGCTAATAGACACCTGATATTAGCTGGGCATCCAAAGATGTGTTCGCCAGTATTCTGCCGATGGCGCCCGATATCCTGCGCTGTTGCAGCGAGAGCTGGCCACTAAAAACTCATCGGCCACAAGCGAAGAAAAAAATAACATCTTTGTTCAAGGGAGAAAGATGATACTCCTTGTTCACTATTATGTGTCAAAAATCGACGATTCATGTTCATATTGTAGCATCACTGTGTAGATGAACTGTTACTTACCGGTAAAATAAAATAAAATAAAAATTGATGCCGAAAGGAATTATTACCGGTGCAACCATGGAGATCGTTGTGTGAAACACAGTACGCCAATCCATTTAAAGGTAATTTCTGGATGTTCAAGTGTTTATGGACCTTAGTAAAGGAGTCACTAACTTCTCTGAGAAGTGATTAAAGGTGTGGAAAGATTTATCAAGTACCTGCTGAGATATCAACAGTATATGACAAGTTGGGAAAGGCAATTTAATTATGGGCAGTCCTGATAGGAGCTGTGTTATTTGTGAGAAAAGCCTACGAAATGTTCGTGTGCCTAAAGTTAGGCTTGGTAACTAATTATCACAATAACTTTGCTTTCCTACTGCAGATCATAATTGCAATAAAACAGCAGTTGTTGATACAAAGTTTTGATTACCCTATTGAATACTTAATGGAGTGTAACTATACATAAATTAAAGTCAGTTTGCACCATATAAGGTTAACAAGTAATACATCGAATATCCGACCTCTAAGTTTGGGAGTGACAAAAGGGGGAAATTATATGCAGTGAATTAGTTTCGATTCGTCATCCACGTCCTGAAGAGCCTGAGCTTTGAATCATTTTTGACAACTTAAGGATAAGGATGAAAGTGGCGGTGGTACAATAGGGTTTATGTTACTTTATTTTGAAGTAGCCTAGACCCGCGGCTGCGCCCGCGTGTTGGTTGATTGTGATAGATAAGCTAGTGGGCTATAAGATTGGTTTTGAAGGATGAAATGAAATACAATACCTTCTTTAGAAACAAACATTTTTAATCTATATTTTCAGCAAAGTAGTGTAGATGAAATCACACGAAAAAATGCACTCGTTTCGAGGAATACAATCACTAAATTCATAATAATGATTGTAATAATATCACATATCGATCACTTGATATAATGCGCCAAACGCCAAATCGATTTTTTTAAGAGATGTATTAAAATAATTTTTTTTTGCTTTATTTATTTATTCTTATATTTCCTTATTCGTATGCTTATCCTTACAGAGAAAGAGCTGAAGACATTGTTGCACGCATAGACCAAAGGTATGGTCTGTGACATCACGTTTCGCTGTATGTAACCTCCTTGCTATAGAGTCGCAAAGTCATCGCTGGCCTTCGAATTTTCTTATAATTTTACGACTTTCAACCACCATATCTTCCACCCCCTTAGGGCTATTGGCATGGAACTGCTATGGTGTACGACGGCAGTCTTCGGACAACAATTACACACAGACCATTGTTTTGCGTTCTGTAGTTTTCGCTGCAGAGCGAAATATTAACACATACGTAGCATTTAATATACACCGATAACTTTCCATCCCAATATACTCCACACTTTTATCATTATCAATCCTCAAGCAACAATGTAACTAATAAAACCATTTTCAAAGTCTAAATATAATTTTCAAAGAGTAATTACTGTTCCGCATTTCCCGTTATATTTTTCAAATTGCTAAATATCTATCAGATCGCTATAAAGCCGTACCTAAAACCTTCCTCAGGTATACATTAGTAACTGTACAAATTTTTAGCTCTTTAGGTGTTGTGGTTCAGACGTGATAAACGTATACCGAACAGACATTCACATTTATGGATATAGATTAACAACTCAAAAGGTAGCTACTGGGGTAACGACTTAATTCCAAAAAACTCGAAGATGCGAATGTTTTACTACTGTGAAAACTTGTGGCATTAATTTTCTTTTGCTTTTGTTTTTCAATACATGGTCAAGAAACACTTGGCGAAGGCAATTACAAACAAAAACCTACTGTTATTTATTCTATATATTATTTATTAATATCGACGTTTGTATTAGGTTGGTAAAAGGATAAAGATTATATAATCATAACAAGAGGTCATCTCATGAAAGTTTACAAACATTTATGTTTGTATAAAATAACAACGGGGAAACTATGTCTTGAAGTGAATTCTTGAATTTAATATATGGAAACGTGCAAATGTAAAATATTACTTTAGGTAAAGTAGAAAATCTATAATTACAAATAACAGTGATATGTAATATTATCCATCGTCTTTTTAAAGAAAAAGCAAATGGCAAACTTGAAGTATGAAACCGTGTAATATTGAGAACCATTCTTTGCCTTAAAATTGTTCTGACCCCCACCTAGTGATTGCAATACTTCAAAGGCGATAATCTTCTGCGATACATCAGTTCAGATGTTGTGTTTTCTGTAGAGCTAAATTTTTCTTGTTAGTATCTTGTTGCTGTGCATAGGCGAACGGGGCCCAGTCATTTTACTTATAAATTAGCGTCATCCGTGAGCAGAATAATTTCAGTGCAACCTCCCACACATAAATATTTATGGGGGAGAATGAAAATTACTTTGAGAAGCTAAAGTACTTATTACAATTATATTTCCAATTATATATTACGTGGCAACAGAGGTGCACAGCATATGCGTGCCACTTGTTTCTGTAATACCTACACTTCACTTTCACAGAACTGGTAATCTAAGTAACGTATGCAGTACCTCAGTATTTACCTGAATTCCTTCAAGTATTACACAACATTCCACTCCCTTGAAGCTAAGAGGTTTTCCGACTCCTCGTTACCTGCGTTCTGGGATGTATTATTCGTACTGGTTCTATTGTGTGTACTTCTTATGATGATGATGATCGTGTGGCATTTACGCCCGTTAGATTCAAACTGGGGTCGTGTTAAGCCTGCCTGGTGCAAGTTATTTTAGTTCACGGCACTTCGGCGACTTGCGTGTCAATGACAATGAAATGATGATGAGGACGACAGAACACCCCGTCCTCGAGCGGAGAAAACCTCCGCCCAGAACTGGAATCGAACGCGGACCCCTTCGTGGCAAACCACCACGCTATACACTAGACTGCGGAAGTTGAAATCGTGTGTACTATTCCTCCGCTTGTGTCCTAAATAGTAACTTAATACTCATTACCGCCGTGTCTTCCCCTCATTGTTTATTGTTACTATTATCGTTCCCTTTGTTCCATTTTTTGTTTCTATTGGTATTATTTCGGCATCTTACGCATAACGTACCAATTTCTTGTTTATTTTCTGTTATGTAATATTTCCTCCCGATTAACGTCGATGTGTGTATCGCGTTAGTTGGAAGTTATTATTCCTTCGATCGGACGCGTCCCCTTGCAAAATTTTATTGTAATACACGGTCGCCACATATGGGGTAGCGCACGGATTTCTGTGGTAACATATTCACTCGTGCAGTGCTTCCGTTGTAATGGATTTGCAATACACGACAAAAATATTCAGATATATACGTGAGTCAGTATGCCACCAAATAGCTGGAACACTTTACTTTTATTCCATCCTTTAGGTGACATATGCTGGTACTTTTTACATTTTATAACACTGTACAACGTTTCTCTGTAGGTACTGATATCGAATTTCTCCTTAGGAAACTCAAGATCAATTTACTGTTTTGTCTCTCGTTTATTCTGGGGTCCATGGAATCTTCTGTTATTCCTTGAAGCTGAGATGCGGATGTTTGTGCGGTACCTTCTAATGTCACAGTGTCGACTCAACACGCCGAACGCCTGTCGCAGCGTAAGGAATACCTCAAACAAAAGATTCAAACAAAAACACACAAGGGGTTACAAATCTCTGATATATGACACAATTGAAATGTGGGAGTAGTTGAACAGTATACAGCATCCAACGAAAACTTTGATGTGCGATATCACACTGCTATAACATAAACAGTCACACATATATAAACAACTTGAAGGGGAGCAGAATTATATAAAATTGTATTATACCATAAAATTTCATAATTTCAAGTCCAAAAATATCTATGGCCTCTCACATCACATCAAAAATATTTAATATTCCGCCAGCTTCCTCTTCCATAATGAACTGAATCTCCTGGTTTATTCCATTAATAGTTTTGTCAAACCGACATTGTTTCTCTCTGCTCTAGCTCAAACTCATTATCTACATAGTGGAACCAGATATTCGGTTCTGTGTTACCAGATCCTATGCCTACTACTCGATTTATCCGTACGTAAATTTGTAATAGCTGGACTTAAGAAGCGCTCATAGGCTTACCTCCCAACTGTTCATAGAATACAAAATGAGAAAGAAAAAGTAATAAGCTGTTATAATGTGAAATACTATTTAGAGGGAACCCGCCCCCACAAACTTAGGCGGGGAAAGACTGCGAGGGCATGATTTTCTGAAAGAGGAAAACCAAATTTATTTTAACAGGACTAAGTATTGGCAGTCACAGGGGAAAAACTAAACGGAAATTTCATAATGAGATAGTCGTCAAGATTTTACTATCTGGGATATCACCATCTGTGTTCGGCCACCTGTTTCAAGTCTGTTTAGTCGTTGCAACTCCGGTGACTTTAAATAATGATGACATACAGACAACACCGATTTCCCTGACGGGACCTGGGATTCTTGCATGGCGATCTCCAATGGTCCTGAGCTAGGGAGACAGACGAGGGGCCAGAGACATTGACAAACACTCCAGAATAGTAAATAGAGAGAAGACGGGCGTGAAACATTTAAATACCTGCACTGAAAATCAGTTTAATAGTCGTACATGCATAGGAGATAAAAAAAGAAGTACTGCAAAATTACCTCACGCCACCGCGCGGAAAGCGAAAGAACTGCATTTTCCTGCGGTAAGAAGAAAGGAAGAGTGTGATTTCTATAGTAGAAGTTATGATTCACATCTGAAAATGTCCTCATCAGGCGAGAAAAATTTTACTGTGAAATCCCGTCGATAGTTGGTGCTGAATGTTGTATTGTCACATTCACGACAGAGAATATCTGTATTCCACAATTATATGAAACGTGTGTCTGTAAAATAGAGAGAAGGGATAATCCGTTACATTAAGCAACACAAGGATTCGTCCACTCATTTGCAAGGCCGCGTGGTTGTGGCAGTGAGCACAAAAGCGCCAAGCGGTGAAGTGTGCGCCTGCTCCCCGCCGGGGATTCGAGTCCTCCTTCGGGCAGGTGTTTGTGCGTGTTTGTGTTTCTTTGTGTGTGTGTGTGTGTGTGTGTGTGTGTGTGTGTGTGTGTATGCGTGTGTGTGTGTGTGTGTGTGTGTGTGTGTGTATTTTGTTCATAGCAGAGCCGTGCAGCACGCCACATTTACCCGCCCGAGCTCGCTTGCGTCCGGCCGCTGCGCTCTGCTGCCCGCACCGCGGGTAGTCGAGTCCCAATGCACCGCTGTACACAGCGAGCGAGCTGCGGTGCGCCGTCGAGTCCCGACACTTGCCGAGCGAGCGGGTACCCGCCGGGCCCGTGCAACAGCGATGCAGGCGGCGCTGCGAGCGGGGGAATGCAGACAGTTCTGAGCAAGGCGTTGTAATACTCACAGCGTAGGCTTCACGCACCTTTTATATTACCTACATTGCCATTTATAAGTTATCGATCGTTATGTCTGAAATAAATAGCGAACAGGACAGATCGTACCAACGTGCAAGGAGTAGACGATCCGAGGAAGAGAAAAAAGACGTTTCCAGGAAACTCACGGAGAGAATCTACAAGCGTTTATAGATATCTGGAGACAGCATTGTATGGGAGCGTTTTATGTTGATTGTAGGTAATGAAAATAAACCTGTGGGATTTACAGAGTGTAATGGCTGCCGTAAATTATTGTCGTTCCGTGATGGCAGTACCACTACGCTGTTACGGCACCTGAATAGCTGCAAAGCTTATCTTAATACTGATTTGAACGGTTGTAGCAATATTCCAGGGTCAGAAAAATCTTTTGTGCTGGAGAAATGTGTAAGAAAGTGTGCGATAGATTTGCGGCCCTTCAGCACAGTTGCAGCAGAAGGATTTCGAGACCTCGCACAGACTTTGATGGAGATAGGAGCACAGTACCCCACTGCAAGTGCCAAAGACGTTCTTCCTCATCCTTCAACAGTTTCTAGAAACGTACAAAGAATAACAGACGAATACCTGTTCGCAAACTACTGGCTTTTTAAAGATTTCCTGTTTACCTTGGCAGAATTTTAGCTAGATAATTAGTTGGACAACCTTGAACAAAATTAAATATCACATCATCGTAAGGCATATAATTTTTTGTCACATACATGAAATACATAGATTTACTAGCAACAAGGAACTGAAGAATAACTGAAGGAATAATCTTGTTCTTTATGTTAGAGCCATCACATAGTTTAATATGAAGTTAAAGTGAAACACTGTGTAAGTAAATACTGAGCAAAGTATAAAACTACCTACAAATTTGCTGGAGCCGGCTAACGCGAAGCCAACGACTTTCAACATGTTTAATTTCCGGCGAGAGCCGATTCGGCTACCGTTTTGCTTCTGCACCACAAAATTGCACGATCTGCTTTTACCAGGTGCATTACTGCACACGTCAATTTTTTTCCTCGCAACTGATACTACACTGATAATTCAGTCAGTGAGGAAAAATCACAAGTGTTTCAAGATACATGAAAGACTGTCCAGCGACTGCGACCTTGAATGTCATCTCTCGAATAGTGGTGACTCCCTCGGGGTTTCAGCTACCATCAGCCAAAGGGAAAAGGAGGAATATAAAATAAAAGAAAACCACAACAATGGTCCACACGCCTGTATCGAGGAACAGTAATTAGTTTACTTCCCTTGGAGTGATTAAGCGTAAGCTGAACCTCCTAATATTCTACCAGTTAATCGTTTCTAATGACCTCGATTGCATCTGAACTTTTATTCTTATTTTTATTTATTTACTTTTTTTTTTTTAGCAGCAAGGAAACATCAAGCAATTTAGCGAAATGTCCACAGAAACGCTGTTCGAACACGTGCTGAATGCGTATACTTGCTATCGCAGCAGTAATGCTGCTCATTAACTCGCAATTACTCACGATTTGAGACCGCTCTATTACACTCACGTTAATGAGTGTTCTAAAATGCATCGGTTAGTAAGCTTCCCGCTATCTAACTTTTTCAGTACATGGTTTGTAAATGAAAAGTTGAATGCTTTGTTAGAAAGCTAAGTTGCTGTACTATCAGATGTCCAAAAATCAGATTTAACCTCATAGTTTCTTCATAATCGAGTGAAAAGCATTATGAAACTGAAAATTCACGCGGAATGAAAAGCAGACATGTTATTTTTTCCAAGGAAAGTAAAGATTTTAAGGAAAAACTAAGTTAATAAACCGATGTGGGATGGTCGTTTGTAACGTGAACAGTTTTTACAGTGTGAAAATCGGAACAGTGTATTTCCCGCTAAGAGTGAAGCGGCTGGCGGGCGGGTGCCCCGGCTAGCAGCAGAGCGGCACGGGCGGCCGGGCGGACCGCGGCTCGCGCGGGTAGTTCGGGTACCCGCGCTGCCCGCCGCCGTCCGGTGGGGCTCGTGCCGGCAGGCCGGGCAGCGCGTGGCCAGGCCCGCCCGGGGGGCGCGGCTACGGGCCCGGGCGGGTAGCGCAGGCCCGCTGCACGCCTCTGGTTCATAGTATACGTTGGTGTAAGTAGTATGTATGTCTTGGGAGTAATGACCGCTGCGGTTTTGTTTTACAAATATTTGATTTGATTTGCAGAAGTCGGTAAAATCACATTAAGAAAAATACAAGAATGTTTAGAAAAATCTAAATGTTAAAGGGTTCCACATGTAGGAAGCAGTGAAAAAGAATTATTACGTCTAGTGGCACACAAACATACATTTTGGAGCTTTTAAATTAATTTTGGGCTCAGAATACAGTTCCAGAAAATGAACAATAGCAAAGATTATTCCTGTATTGAGCAAAGGTGATTATGTTAATTCTCTTATTGTAGGGGATTTAGCATATTAAACGAAATATATAGAATATACTTAATAACGAAACGCCTACATGTTATTATTAGATGAGAGAACAGTCAGAACTCCGAAATGGAACGTCGTTGTTTAATAATATATTCATAATGAACAAACGACTAAATTTCAACGCATATTGTTATTTATGGATTTCGCAGTTGATCAAGTAAAAAGAGATTGGGAAATAATGCAATTAACAGGCATCCCCGAACATTTAACTACAACTCCACCATATGCTATACATAAAGAAACAAAGCTGTATGAGGTCTAACATAGGGCTGTAGTTTGTTGTGTACATTTTTAATCTCTGCCTTCATGACGAAAGGATAATTTTTACTGCCTGGAAGGAAATGGTCCATGCCCGTTGAAAGGAAACATCCCGGCGTTTGTCTAGAGTAATTAATAGTAATCAGGGAAAACAGTAATCGGTGTGAGGTTTGAAACGCCGTCCTCTCGAACGCGAGTTCAGTGGGCCGCGTCGCTCAGTTTAGCTTTGAGAAGAAATGAGGTGACTGAAATTACGGTTACATTAACTTGACATATAAATTATTAGTGAAATATTTAAGAAACCTTGCCTTTGCTCATGATCTAGTTATTTTAACTAGTGACGAGGATGCACCATAAATGGTGCTGTTGTAACTGTATAAAATTAAGGAAGATATGAATGTAACCACCCAAAAAGGCACCCACAGGTAAAATGAGTGTGAGATCGAAGGTGCTAGTGGAAGATAATATCAGTGAACTTGTGTAGAAGATACATATGGTCAATGGAAATTCGTGTACTGTGGCTTTGCAGCGCGTCTCCTCACTTACCAGCAACAAAAAAGTCTGTCATAAAATTTCTAGATGCCAATATATCCAGCAGTAAATGGTCGTCTAAGACTGAGGTGAGTGTGTCTTCCACACTCCAGTGTTCTCAGAATTACACACATATAACAAACTTCTAAGGATGTAGGAGGAACTAAGTGAGCATTACGTCCATGCCCGTAAACGTCATTCAACGACGCTACGGAGAGCCCAAGTTATAGGTACCAGCGCCTGTGGCTAGACATTCCCTTCAGAAACTAAGACGCTCTGTAGAATCCTCAGATGACGTTTCCAGGCATTGATTTCTAACTTCTACGTCTCCTAGAAGTTTGTTTGTGTAATTGTGTAATCCTGAAACACACGTCAGTTTGAAACACATCCATCTTAGTTTTCGATGTCCATTTACTGCCGGAAATATGTCCAGAATAAAATTTCGTGAAAAAACCTTTTTTCTCTACTTCTGGCATGTGAAGAATTGCGCTGCGAAGCACGCGTGCTTCAATTTCGCTTCACCCTGTTGATCACAAAATTTCTAAATTCTCTAACATGTGCAAGACGATTAGAAGAACACACCACAACGACGAAAGATCACAGATGATACTATATCAAGCTATGCCAATAACAGAAGGCATAAATACGAACGAAAGTTGGATCTCGAAATAGAAAAAAAAAAGAAAGAAGCCACCTATAGGCAACAGAAATAAAATTTGTCCATAGCGTAGCGGGTGTAGCCAGATGAATCCCATCAGAAACAAGAAATAAGTGTTGGCATTCTGTAGAAACCAGAAAATTGTCAACATTAATGGTGAGAATGTGTTCAAGGCATGAGCCAAGAGAGACACCCGAAGACAAAACTTGAATGTGTACCTATTCTAGCCGGACAGCAAAGTGGTGGTCACAACAAATAAGCTCCAATTGGTTAACTCTACAGCTTGCAGTATCTGGCATTCCTCTAGTTACGCTGCTCGTAAACCGACGTACGAAGGGTGTGTACCCGGCCTTTACTGGTGTGATAATTTATGCTTCCATTGACAGGCATGCCAGAACAAAACAGATCTTCGGGTCCTCACTTGTAAAACCAACTTGATTTTCTTAACCGTAAACGTGGTGAATATTAAAGATATTAAACTGAATGAGAGGCATTGAATATTGTCCAAGGAAGTCTTATGTGTTGCCTACCTAATTGCTATTCATAGAATTGTTCATGATCATGGGCTTTCTTATGTTAATTTCTATCAAAGTTCACACCTTAGTACGTATTAATGCTGTTCGTACAGCGATACTTAATGCCTATTAAGTATTATATGCTCAATGTTCCGATAATACAGTCCGATCGATAATTTCACCACAGGTCCGTCCACTCACCCAGAGATATAACTATATAAATGAAGTACACACTCGTGAGTTCTATGGTATGTGAGGATGTATTCACAAATATTTAAAGATGCAATGACAGTGAATGTAAATCCCCATTAACACTCTAAATAAGTTCGTCCTGGTCCCTTATCACAGTTGTCGTAATTAAATGGATCGAATTAAAGTCGCCACCACATATACGAGTTCAACTGATATGTATCGAAAGTAGTAACTGATTTCGATATATCTCAGTGATCTAAAACTATTATGCATTGTTAAATCTCGCGTATAACTTTTAATAATTGCATTAAATGGCTAACTTCATAGCCGCGGTGGAGTAGCCGAGCGGTCTAAGGCGCCTCGCAGCGGAGTGCGCAGTTGCTCGCCGTCGGAGGTTCGAGTCCTCCCTGGGGCATGGGTGTGGTGTTTGTCCTTAGGTTAGTTTACCTTAGTTTAAGTAGATTGTAAGCTACGGACTGATGACCACGCAGTTTGGTTCGATAGATTTACTAACATTTGAACATATTGCTAACTTCATGCACGGTTTTAGT
This sequence comes from Locusta migratoria, assembly GCA_026315105.1. Taxonomy (NCBI): domain Eukaryota; kingdom Metazoa; phylum Arthropoda; class Insecta; order Orthoptera; family Acrididae; genus Locusta; species Locusta migratoria. Next base: position 709,403,426 of record CM048745.1, on the reverse strand, counting down.
TCAGTTATAGTAAACACGAGAAAACTAAATTAAAAAAAAAAAAAAAACTAACTTTAATAATGTCGAAATTTTCTTTTTATATGGCTACACAGAGAAAATACCGTTGTCCATATTCGCCTTCCATACTGGTACCCCCGTAATTATTCAAACCTAGACTTAATATTATATTCATAATAATATTAAATTTTATAATCCCTGTTGTGAAAAAAAATGTACACAGTGATTGTAAAAGTTTTATAGCTATAAGTTTATAGTTGTGTAACTTAACATAAAGAAAATATTGTGCAGCTTTAAGGTATTATATTATTAAACGCACGCACACACACACACACACACACACACACACACACACACACATATATATATATATATATATATATATATATATATATATATATATATATATATATATATATAGAGGGAGGGATTGCGCATGTGTGAGTGAGAGACAAGTAGAATGACAACGTCGCCATCTGGCGGATTCTCAACTTAATCAACTGACCGCTTTGCTAACCTTAGCATGCACTTGACCATCCTACAGGGATGTTCTGGGGGGAAATTTAAATTTATTTTATGTTTGACAATGTCTTTGACACTGATTATTTTAAAATGAATGTTTTAGTTTCACTTTTTAATAAGTTTTAAAAGATATGGTGAATGTGAAGATAGTGTTCTCATTTATGTTTTATTTTATCAAAATATTTGATGAATATTAATTCCATTGTCTGGCTGTAGCGCCGTGGTGGAGTAGCCGAGCGGTCTAAAGCACCTCGCTGCGGAGCGCGCGGTTGCTCGCTGTGGAAGTTCGAGTCCTCCCTAGGGCATGGGTGTGTTTGTTTGTCCGTAGGTTAGTTTACCTAGGTTTAAGTAGTTTGTAAGATACGGACTGATGACCACGCAGTTTGGTCCGATAGATTTACAAACATTTGAACATTTCTTGAGGTAGCCTTCGATAATAACTAAACGTCGAAATGCGTAAGGCCTCAATAAATTGAAATTTGTGGTCAAGATTCTAAAGTTTATTTCTAATTAATTCTTTATCCAAAAAATTTTTAAGATAATAAACAAATCTTAAACGAAGGATTATAAGTAGCAGAATAATTCTTGCAATCTTCGTCAGAATAATAGTAAACCTACAGGTATCTCCAATGAAAATCTTACACCAACCATTGATGTCACACGCAGCAGTCGTACCGAAGAACTCATTCCTTAAGATGGGAATAAAAAATGTGATATAATTCATTAATAGAACAAAAGCTCTCATTAGATTTCTGAAATGGGTTCCCTGGCTAGTGTGAAGCTGGCCAGTGTAATAGGCGTGATTCGATTTCGGGTTTGCAAACCCGATACGAAGCAAAAACAGGGCGTGTGGGTGTCGGGAGCAGCGAGACAAATGCGCGCCATCTATCTAGCAGCAGGTGGCGGCGCTGATGGCCGCGGATCAGCCTCACTGCCGCCCTCTGGCTGTGCGCCAGCGAGCTGGGGCGCTGATGTAATGGAGAGGCGGCGCGGCGGTGACGAAGTGCGAAGCCGCTGTGTCGCAGGAGTAATCCTTACCTGCTACTAAATAAGTTAACTAGGCAGGAGGGCCGGGGACTCACCTGTTAACCGTCGTGCACGTAGCACAGGGAAATTTACATATAGGGCTCATGCTGAAGCTGTCTCTTGCGTGGGGCAGATATCGAACCGGCCCGACGTAACCAAACGATCAAGGAAGTACTGGGCCGGTTTTTATTCACTCGCACATAATTGATTGACAGTTTACACACAATTTATTTAGTCTGCAATACACAGATAATAAAATACAATTTGCAGATTAAATTAATACAAAAAATTTAAACAACCCAACGCCACAAGGGCACATTTTGAAGTCAAGTTAATAATTCAACACCTAATCATTTAAACAACCAACACGCCTGATGGGCTCTCTTAAAATATTCTTGCAATTAAAAAAAAAAAAAAAAAAAAAAAAGAACAGCAACGCCTGAAGGGCGACCTTACTGCAGTTAACCATCTTGGTTAAACCTTGATACAGCCAAGATATACAACAATGAGTGTTAAAAAATTTTCATATTCTAGCTAACTGACTTGTAGCAGGCCCCAGACTTCCAGAAGATTTAAGTTTAATACATGCCACTACTTCGCGTCATTTTCCATGGCCTTCAGATATCACCACGTTAGTAACAGCAACTCGTTCGCTAACCACGAGTTGCGAGAAGATGTACACAGCATGAGAGCAAAACATAACACTACAACAACTTGATTCGCAGGAGGGGGGGGATTGAGCCATCACTCTGTTCAACAACGGCAACGAGACAATTCAATTACATCGCTATCAACCGAGACCGTTGACCAAGCAGAAGAATCCCAAATCAGGATAAACGCATAGTTAAACTGTCAAACTCACAATAGCACTGTCTCACCGTATCTTAAAATGCTGATTCCGCTGTCTTGGAAGACGCGTTGGTAGCTAGTTTAAACTTAATGTGAGCATCACACACACAGACAGTCATCGCCACAGCCTTCGGAACACATCAAGGCAGCTTGGCCAGTCGTTCCATTGCTCGGAATGGCTGCAACTAACACGTAGTGCTGTGCAGCCGACACCGACTACTTCCCAGACAGCGACGTGACGGCCACATCCAGTTTACTGCCCATACCGCGCGTAGCATCCCTCTTGCCTCCAGCACACACCTCCTAGCCACGCCCTCCAGAGACCTTTCCACATGACTCACTAGGCTCTCTGCCAAAGATAATCAGTCGATCGAAACTCGCCGATTGCTGATGGAGATCATCGATCCGGCTCACTGTCAGTGGAACTTTAAAGTGGCAACTATTTATTCACAATCGATAAAGAATCGTTACATATTTGCACCTGTTAATTCTGATGACGCCGTCTTCCTGGCCCTCGCTCCCTCTCTCGCCCATTCCCATTACTTACTACAGTCTCACCTCATCGAGTTTACTGTATGGTGCCACTGGTGACTCCGTCAATCCTGAAAAATTATAGCCAATAATCATAGGTCGTACCACCCTCTCCTTCCATGATTTCCACCTAACCCTCCAAGACCGCCCCGTCCGCCACATCCCCCCCTTCCTCAAATACCTTGGCCCCACACTTGATCAATCCCTTTCCTGGAGCCCCCATCTCCGCATACTCGGACAGAAAGCAATGTCCCGCCTTAATCTCCTCTCCAGCCGGATGTGGGGCCTCAACGCATCCACTATCCTATATGCATACAAATCCACCATGTGTCCCGTCCTCTGCAGGTTCCATCCCAAAAATGTTTGTAGAGCTTATGTGACTTAACTACGGGGTCACCAGTCCCTAAACTTACAAACTACGTATGAACTAGCTTATGCTAAAGGCGGCACAAACATCCATGCTCGAGGGGGAATTCAAACCCCTGACCGCAGCGGCCGTGCAGACCGTAACTGGCACACCGCAGACCGCTCAGCCACCGCGGTAGGCGGTGCCTTCCCGCCTGGGTTTCCCGTCCCCCTACCTGTTACAAGACTCTTCAAATCCTTGAACGCCACGCTCTTCACCTCAGCTACCGCATTTTCCTTCCCTCCCCCAGGGGGATCCTGTATGACCTCATCCCATTCCCCCACCTCCTATAGTTTTTCTAACATGTTTGGCTCCTATACGCAACCCGCAAGATAGACTCCCATAACCCCCTGGTTGGCCCCATCCTGACCAAACGCCGGGCCTCTGCCACACCTTCACCATTGTATAAGTCTTTCACCTCCACACTCTCGACATCCTTTCGCAGGGTAACTTCCGGCACTTCCCCCTCCCAGATGCCGCCCTCTGTCCCTAATCATGTCCATTGCACACAGTCGCTCGGCTGAAGAGCGGCGTAAGAGGCTGCTGCCACCCTACCAATGTTGTAAAAAAATGTTCAAATGTTAGTAAATCTTATGGGACTTAACTACGGGGTCATCAGTCCCTAAACTTACAAACTACTTATGAACTACTTACGAACTAGGACGGCACAAATATCCATGCCCGAGGGGGGATTCGAACCCCCGACCGTAGTGGCCTTGCAGACCGCGACTGAAGAGCCTCAGTCCCCTCGGCCACCGCGGCCGGCCCAATGTTTGTAAATTGGTATTAAATGTAAGAGAAAAAAATCAGCTGTTACTCTCCTTCAGACGTGTAGAACGCGTTGTCCACGGTGTGGAAAGCGTAGTACACAGTTATCAGATTCTGTTCTGTTGATGTTGCGTATTGAGCAGTCTACTACCTGACAAAAATTATTTCCTTCATCTTGGGAAACAAAGTCACAAGATATAACTATGATAGATGGTACGGTACTCCCTAATCCCATCAATCGAACAGAGTAGCCACAGCTTGCGCTGTATGCGCCCACGCATTGTCATGCTGTGTGATGAGTGGATTGCGCGGAAAATGTTGCCGCTTCTTTCGCAAAGCTGATCGCAGGTGATTCTCCGAAAACGACCAGTAATACTGTGCATCGACGGTCTCCGTTGTTCGTGTTTCGAAAACAAAATGACACTGTTCCGTTAGACCGCTCGCTCACAAAGTGATGATAGTGTTTCCCTCGATGTGCGTGCGGTGGTGACGTGGGACGGTCAGGTTCATTTGTTAGGAGGTAAGGTAGGTAAGTCAAAAAGTGTGCTATCAGCGACAATAGTATATTCCATTGCATAGTGTCTTCACATCAGTATTGTCACGATTTACGTTCCAACCCTCGTATCCAGTGGCGGCGATTGGGGGGGGGGGGGGGGGCGGGGGAGGGGCAGTTGCCCCCCTACTTTCTGGGTAAAATGTTATTAACTTATTCACTTTTTTTAGCGTAGTAACACTTGTATATTTTTAAAACTGATTTGCACAATTGTAACATAGTTATAAGTGGGAATTATGGTGGTATACATGCTCGGAGCGATATTGTAATAGAGACGGAGGCTCCGCCTTTGAACACGACATCTGACGACAATCGACGATCGTAGCCAAACCCAGTGACATGTGCACTGCGTCATCGTAAATATCTCTCTGCGCACCAGTACTGTACGCAAACTGTAACTTGGCTTCTGGTGAGCGGGTGGTCGTCTTACTTCACATCAACCCGGCAGCCGACAAGCCGGCATTCTTGCCGGGCCGACACGAGATCCACGCCTCTTCACAGCCACCCAACAGCTACACGGCATGCCGTGCCGTGTTGTGACAGCCTTCCGTCTGCAGTTGCCTTCCCAGACTGCAAATGGAGCACGATCAGCGTGGCTTGTCTTGTACAGACGTTTGAAGAGAAGAAGAAGAAGGTTGCACTGGGTTCATCCACTGAATACGAGAACAGACGAAGTGGATGCATTCTCTGTCCTTTTACAGCACAGCAACACATCCTTCTGAGAATAAAAAAATTTCAAAAAGATTTGTTATTCTAAAGAATGTACATTTTTAAATCATATTAAAAAAAGTAAAACATAGGTTAAAATCGAACGGCCCAATAAATGAATTTTCAGAGATTTGTAATGGCGTGGAGGATCTGGAACATGTCCCTGAAAATTGCTCCACTGCTTGTTCGTAAAGCTTTGTGTCGGTAGCGGGTGAGATATTATTTTTCTTTTGCATTTGTTAAGTGCTTGTTAGTGATAAAGGGTTAAACATGACGCATATGCACGTGACGTACCAGGGTGAGCGGCAGTATTAATTTTATCCCATGACATTTTACATATCTTAATTTCAGAAACAATTTGCATAACCCTTAACTGAAATTCCACTATCTCATCGTCATCAAATGATTCCAGAGTTGGAACTATCACGCTAAAAAAGAGGCATATGCCGACTGGATTTTCTGTGCGGTGCATTAATGCGCTATACCTCTATAGGTACGATGGCCGAATCAGGAAAGATAGAAAATGTAGACACGGAATGGCAAAAAATGCATTTCTGAAGAAGAGAAATTTGTTCATATAAAATTTAGATTTAAGTGTTAGAAAATCTTTTTTGAAGGTATTTGTCTGGAGTGTAGCCTTGTATGGAAGCGAAACGTGGACGATAAATACTGAAGACAAGAACCGAATAGCAGCTTTTGAAATGTGGTGTTCCAGAAGAATGCTGAAATTTAGATAAGAGTTTCTGAATAGAATTGGGGATAATAGAACATTGTGGCTAACTTGACTAAAAGGAGGGAGCAATTGATAGGACACATTCTGAGACATCAAGGTATCACCAATTTATTACTGGAAGGAAGTGTGGGGGTAAAAACTAAGAGGGAGACCATGCGATCAATACAGTAAGCAGGTTCAGAAGGATGTAGGTTGCAGTAGTTATTCTGAAATGAAAAGGCTTGCACAGGATAGAGTAGCATGGACAGCTGCATCAAACTGAAGACCACAACAACAACCTCTACAGAATCAAGCTTCCTTTTCTTGTAAACGCAGCAACTAAACACTGACAGCAACAGCACGGCTAAGCAACTAAGGAAACGACAAATGCAGTCTACGCTGCACAGTTGGCAACGAACATCTGCAACTCGCTACGCCACGAAATCTACCGACTGCTGCCGAGAGTTTTCGAGAGGTGGCCCGCAAGCCAGGTTACAGTTTGCGGATAGTACTGTTCCAGCACAAAGGTTGTCATCTGTGTTTGTCGTAGTTCTGGTCAAATCGAATGCAGTTGTGTTTGTGTACGCACTTTTGTGTCTCTTAGTTAACAACGACGCGTTCTTCAGGAAAAACGTTATTCGATTTCTTCAGCAAAAGGCAGAAATCCCAAGAAGGATTACAGTCCCACACAGCCCTAAATATTGCTGTTGCTCCGGATCCAGATAGTGACTTGGCTGAAGTGTCAGTATCGGCTACACCAGCAATAGATGAACCACAGAGAATATCGTCAGTGACAGAATTTACAATTGAAATAGTTACCGGTATACCTACACCTACATCTTCAAGTGCTGAGAGTGTATTGTCTGTAAGTAAGACTACTCAGTCTAATAGACCTTCTAAGCTTCAATTTGAACCAAGAGATCCAATTCATAGTAGACAAGCAGCATCACAATTTTTTTTAAATGGTCCTTTTCAACCTATTATTGATAAGTACCCAGAAACAAAGGGTAGAAAGTTTAGAAGTATGTGGTACACAAATTACAATTGGTTAGAATACAGTGTTGCTGCTGATAAAGCTTTTTGCTTCCCATGTCGTTTGTTCGGTTCCACAGGTTTTTATGATGAAATATTCATATCTAATGGGTTTAAAAACTGGAAAAAAGCAGTCCAACGCTTTAAGGAGCACGAAAAAACTTCTTCTCATCTCAGTGCTCTTCAACGTTGGCAGGAAGGTTTTAAAAGTAAAGAAAGTGCGGTAAGCAAAATATCAACACATCATCAAGAAGAAGTTAAAAAAATCGTGATTATCTGGAGATTTTATTCCAGTCCCTACTTTTCATGGCCAAGCAGGGAATACCAGTTCGAGGTCATAGAGAAAATGAGGACTCTGACTACAGGGGTAATTATGTCGAGTTATTGAAGCTGAGATCAACAGAAAACACTTTTTGAGGTTTGATTCCATTTCCAGGATGGTGCTCAATGACCACACAATGATGAACACACCAGATGTATTGAGCAGCATTGGCCGTTAATGTTTTATTTAAAAACAACAGATCGATTTCAATCACAAAGTGACCATCTTCAGTGTCCTTCAAACAAGCATTATGAATGCTCTGAATGTAACTGCAACGGCAAACATAAAATTGACTCCAATGTTGCAGTTACATTCAGGGCATTCATAATGCTTGTTTGAAGGACACTGAAGATGGTCACTATGTGATTGAAATCGATCTGTTGTTTTTAAATAAAACATTAACGGCCAATGCTGCTCAATACATCTGGTGTGTTCAGAAAACACTTTATTAAAACAAAAGTTTTTAGACATAGATAAGTTTTTCTATTATGTTCATCACGATGTTCAAAATGAAATGATTGAAATCATGGAAAATTTGACCAGGCAGTACATATTTGATGATGCTAAAAATTGAAACAATTCTCCGTGATTGTTGATGAAACTCCACATGTGTCACATCAAGAACAATTGACTCTTGTTATAAGATATGTAACAGAAACGCTCGAAATCATAAAAAGCTTTCTTGGTTTTTACAAAACTGATTTGACTGACAGTGAAACGTTATACAAGCTGCTTGTTTCAATTTTTGGAGAACTTGGCATTGACCTTAAAAATATAATTGCTCAATGCTATGACAGAGCGGAAAACATGAGTGGTTCTTACAAGGGTGTCGCTGTGAGGATGAAAGAGCAAAACCCGTATGTTATGTTTCTACATTGCTATATGCATTCTCTAAATCTTGCACTTGCCGATGCATCTAAAAACATTCCTTCTGTTCGCAACGTTTTTAGCACAGTCCAACAACTATTCTGTTTTATTGAGGCTTCGCCTAAAAGACATGGAGTATTTGCCACAGTAAAAAGTGCAGCATGTGCAGTCAAAGAAGGAATAAATAAGGATTTGTCCTTGAAAGCACTAATAACATTCTTTCAAAGTACATACAGAATCATGATGTATCCATTCATGAAGTAGTCCAGGTGGCTGACAGCGTAGTTACGTCCATAAATTGTTTGCGAAATGAAGAAGACTTTCAACTGATTTTTGTGAAAGACATGGCTTTGAAGGGCCAACAGTTCAACGCAAAAGAAAACTTCCACAAAAAATAGGAGAAGATGTTAATCCTGAATATGATTCACCTGAAGCCTACTTTATAAACCATTTTACTACCCTCTGTTAGATACACTCAGTGAAAACATTAGGTCACCCTGCAATACGGATCTACTGCTGACGGCTCAATTTGTAACGACCGTATCCAAGAAGCATGTTTTGCTGTGAGTTCCGCATTTGGTTTGGAAAATTATAATTTAGTCTTAGAAATCGATGTATTTTCAAGAAAGAAGCATGATTCAGACCAAACAGATCGTCATCTTGTGCCAAATTAGGTTTCACAATTTAAGTCTGAAAATAATCACAACCAGTATGAATTCCCTAATTTGTTCAAGCTACTGCAACTGTTTTTGACTATGCCGGTGTCCACTGCAACGGCATAACGATCTTTCAATGTCCTCAAATGGATCAAAAACTACTTGAGGAATTCTATGCTTCAAGAACGTTTAACACATTTAGCTATACTAAGCCATTGAAAAAGATGCGATTAAAAACATCAAATTAGAAGAATGTATAGAAATTTATGCCAGGCGGAAACCAAGGCACGGAGCTTTGTTTTAAAGCAATTATGCTTTGACAAGACGTATCATGCATGTTAAATTACGCTATTGTCTGTTATTTTTGTTTATAATTAAACTAATGTTCCTTTGTTTGTAACAGTTGTATTTTACTGGACAACTTAATTAAACAACTTATGGCAATTACAATTGTATATTGCCTTTTGTTTTTCCTCACATTTGGTATTATAGGCCTGTAGGTGCAAAAATCAAACTATAACATGAAACAATTTCTTACAATGCCATTTTTAGTTTTAGATATTATTTTGCCCCCCCACTTCTAACGTCCAACCGCCGCCACTGCTCGTATCTGACGTCTGTTGACAACAATACGGAAATATTTGCCTTGTCCTAGATTCGAACCCGAATCTATACTTCTACGTCGGGTGCTCGGCAACTCACATCGATGTGCCTGACAGGGGGTTCATCCGACCACCTCATACTAATTATCCAATCATTCCATTCTCGAATAGGGCGTGAGAACAAGGAACACAACGTCTGATGTCTCATATTTTATGATGATCATTGCTCCATATGTAGGTGTGAGTTAAAAGGACATTCTCGCGATAGAAATTTCGTAATTACATTTCGCCGCAATTAAAAACGTCGTTGTTGTTGAGTTTCCAACCCAAAGACTAATTGCCCCTTTTCGTACTCGTTCGAAGTCCACCTTCAGTCCCACCTGATAAAGATCGCTCACCCTCTAGCAATACTCCAATATAGGACAGACAACCGTAGTGTAAGTACTCTCTTCAGTAGTTCTGTTGTATCATCTAAGTGTTATGCCAATTAGAAACAATCTTTCGTTCTTCTTATCCAATTATCAGTGCTTTTCACTTGTACCATAAATCTAATTCCTAGGTATATATTCGAATTTACTGGCGCCTTCGTATTTCAATGATTTACTAATTAAATAATTGTATATACTATGTAGGCCATTAATTTAGTGAGTTACTTCTGTCTGCCTGTCGTGAATATCGGTGTGACCTGTGCTGCAGCTTTCCCGACTTGGGGCACATATCCTGTTTTAAGTGAGAGGTTGTATGTGCGTATTATGTCTGGACGTATAGGAATAGCAGACTAATAGCAACTGTATACGGTCAGACCCAGAAGAGTCATTTTTAGTAAATGATTTAGGTTGCTTAACTGTTGCGAAGATATCTACTGCTATGTCACTCCTATATGCAGCTATTCCTAATTCGACTCCACAATTTTTTTTTTTTTTGAAGGAATATGGAAAAGCTGGGTTTAGTAATCACTTGTAACCTCGCCATTAATATCACGTAGTAATACATTACATTGATTGTAGTCTATTACGAATGACTAGAATCTCTTTGGCCACGTTTCGAGAAAGATCTTTGTCGAAGAAGCTGTTATAAGTATATCGAAACGAGTTCCTCACTAAATTACGATAATATTTTTAGGATCGTCAATGTTGGGGATTTTGCGTTCGTTTCAATTTAGCACACTTTTCTCGTTGTTTGTGAAACACTGTTGTGACCCGTTTTGTGTTCCAATTGTAATCAGCTCAGGACTACCATGCTTACGTGACATAACGTGCGCCTGTCTTTCTTATTGGCCTCAGCCAGACCCACATTCCCGCTCAACTGTTTCCAACTTCAGAGCCGCACTGATGTTGGTCCGTCGACGCCAGATTTGCGCACACGCCACGATATACTTGTCGACCGCGTCAACTAGCGGCAGCTGCAGGACCGAATGACGATCGGAAAACTAACTTCGCTACCCGCGGTGAATCAACGAAGCGATATCGATATTCGAGTGTGAAGGACTGGTACCTGGCGCCAGTGCATAGGAGAGTAGGCAACGGAAAATAGAGTCAAACATGGCTGACAATGCTTTGGCTTTAAGGTAACATGGGCTACAGATGTGCGTACCCATAGTCAAATTGTAAACCTAACCTATATTAACACACATGAGGGAGTTGCCCTTACAATACGACATTTATGAAACCTCACGGGGGCCGATGCCCCCAACATTTTTATCACATAGTTACAGAAATATATATAGTTTTGTGTTTGACTATACACCAGCAGAATATCGTTTTATGTTAGACTATCGACCTACAAAAAGAAAAAAAAAAGAGTGATGCGCTTCAATAACTAGATAAATATCAAGTGTAGCAGAGACCAGAAGATGATAACTTTTCGTGTCCAATTCGGTCGTCTTGCATTGCCTAAATAAAGAAACAAATGAGATCTTGCCCTATTCATTGTCATACGGAAACTTTGAGTCCTGGTAGACGTCTGTGCTGCGTGGACGTCCATTACCTTGTCTTCGGGTGAGAATGTTCACGTGCCCAATGCAACTAGATTCGTTACACACATAACACGAGTCGTCCAACTCGTGTACCAGTTCTCCGAAAGGTCCCTCCCACCGCCCAGAAAAGGGAAACCACTGAACTGTTTCAAACCAGAGTGTATGTTGCTTGATACATTTTCCAAACTGTTTCCTGTAAATGCCATTGTCTTGGAGATATTTTAATTGATTTTATTTATTAGTTCCAAATGCGTGTATGCTGAAACCTAAGCTAGTTGACTCTAATGTACTGAAGTGAGTGAAATTGGTACTGTTTTAATTTTTTTTTTAATTTTCTTAAGATAACTACTGCACCCTTGCTGCTTTTCTATTGAAAGATCTCTTGTGAAACTGATTAATATCTTATGTAAGTACGATTATTCTCCCTGTTTTGAGACGTAACTAATTCCTTCTGTTGTTTACTTTGGTAGCGGCAGTTATGCGCAGTAGTGTCTACTTCTCTGTAATGCTGTTGCTCTCTTAAAAGAGGGCTTGTGATTTAACCTCACTGTTATAGGAAATCGTTGTTATGTACTTAATGTAATCTACCTTATTATTTATATGTAATTCTACTCAAGTAGAAATGTTAAGTATAACTTGTTAAGCCCACATATACTGATTGTACCTCTTTCCCCCCATGCATGTGTGTTTAGTAATTTTACTATGTTTTAAATCTCGTCCTCATTGGTGACTTAAGCTTTAATATTTTAATTAATTTATTTTAATTCTAAACTTCGTCCAATACCAGAGTAAGGCTGAAGCCATTCAAGTACTGTATACTTAAAATTGGTCAAAGCCACTTTGAGCTTTTGATTGCTTAAATTTCATTTGTTAGTTGCATGTGCATCTTATTTTAAGACGTGTATAAAAGAAATTTGATAATTCGTTTTAATGATTTTATTAAAATAAATCTGTTATGTAATGAATATCTTTGGGAAACAACTTAGCCGCCCACATTTCATTATTCTTTTTTTCCACCCACCTCCTACTCCTATCACGTCGACATGTGATGCTTGATTAGTGTCGTCAGAGTATCACTTGGAATAGCATACCATGGTCTTCATTTCTGAAAGCAGATTCTGCCGTTACATAATGTAGACCTGTTGAGTACTGTGTCGTAGATTGCATTCGTTATATACTGGCCACACCTTAGGCCTTATGGTGTAGGGTGAGATGAGCTACAATTCTCGCTCAACTTGGTGTTTGTTAAGGGAACGTTAAAAAGCGCTCTGTGCGAGCACATTGTTGTAGGAACTGTTATATTGCCGTTCTTGCAACAAGAAGTTGTTCCACCAGGATATTGGTGGCCCACACATTGCGCGTGAAACTCCGTGAGTTGTGCACCACTCCATCTTCAACTAAAAGTTACATTCGTTTTCTGTTAGAAACTAATTTATTGCGTGCAGAAGGGCGTTTTAGACATACGAGTAGGAGGTGCTCCGTAATTGGCTTTAACGGAGTTTCTGGTTCTGTGTGGTCCTAAGTTGTATTTATCACTTGACTATGACATTGTTTATAATTTGTTGCTTGGGAAAGTTTTGTCATTCACAAACACAAAATTAATACAAACCTCATTCGGGGTGTTCTGTATATGTCTGAGAATAAAAAAAACCTCTAACTTTGCCATACCGGCGCAGAGCGCTATCCTGTCAATCTTATTTTTCATTTCTGTCGTTGACAGCGCACTCGGTTGTGCTTCCCGATTGTCTACTGGCGGCGGCGGCTACCTTCGCTGCCGGTGAAAGGGTCTTACCAGCGAAGCAGTACGAGGAATGAGACTGTGTCTTCGGCCGGCAAGCTGGTCTGCAGGCGGAGTGTGTTGTGTTTGGCGACGGTACTCAGAACTGGCTGACAAAGTTTATTGAGTGGTGTGCCATTTGGCGGGCGAGCGATGTCGCCTAGCGAGGCCTACGAGAAAGACAGGCCCCGCCGCAGTCGTCATGCCACGTAAGCAAGGTAGTTCCTGTGGCCTACGAGAAAGACAGGCTCCGGCGCAGTCGTCATGCCACGTAAGCCAGGCAGTTCCAAGCCGGCGCGATCGCTAGCCGATTGGCCGGCCGCTGGGGCACTGCCCAATGCGTCATAGTGGGCAGCCACTGAGCTAGCGATGGCGCCAGCTCGGAAATACCTTGCTTACGTGGCATGACGACTGCGCCGGAGCCTGTCTTTCTCGTAGGCCACAGGAACTACCTTGCTTACGTGGCATGACGATTGCGCTGGGGCCTGTCTTTCTCGTAGACCACGTCGCCTAGTATGTGACGTCGGTGGCCTTATGTACACTTTAGCCTGGGATCTACCTGCTTCTCCGGAAGCAGGAGTCTATCCAGGCATCCTGGCATGACGTGTATAACTATTATTGGACTTGGGAATTATGTAGCTACTTCGCTTGGCCATGTCCAATTATTTGTCTTAGTTGGCGCCTTTCCCTTATGGCGCACCATGTACTTGCCTGTCTTTGTGTCTACGTACTAGTTTAGGGTGGCCAGCTGAACACCAATGGTTTTCTACGCCTACGTCCTTTTGAATACATGTACTTCGACGACCGATAGTGGTTGTCGTGCTTCATAGCAACTAGTGCTGTTTGAGCATCTATTCACCCACGAAATTTGTTCTCATATGCTTTCTTAAATGCTGTTTGTAATATACGTAAGTGTCTCCTGGTTTTTTGTCTGGTAAAATTTACCCGGATGTTATCTCGTGGCCCGTCTGAGGACAGCCGTAATCATAGATGGAGTGTTTTCTTTCTATGGGCAAATTATGCCAAACCGTAGTCGTAATTTGTTCGGACACTCCATAAACGGTACCCTTGACCTCGTAGTTCTCTTGCTGGGATGGACATTGATGCTTCGAGTTTTCAACAATGGCAATTGATTAGTGTTTACCGTTACTGTTGCTTCTCCTGCTGTGTTTTGTTAATTTAATTACTGCCCTTCACGCGATTTGAAGCCTTTTCTTAAATTTTAATGATCTTGGCTATCTTTAAATGGTTTAAAGATTACGTTGGGAAAACTAGTGATTATATTGCAATTTGTTTGCCGTTTGCTTTAAATAAACATTACATGCTTGAAATACTGAATGTAAGGGAACCCAAACTACACCTTCCTAATTCCTACTTGGTCTATCGTCACGTAAGTACTGTTTATATTAATTCAACAGGAAAGTCAGTAACCCCCTTGTAACTGACTTTCTTACTAACGTTCGTGGGGAAAAAAATCGCACTGCCGTGTTTTACGGCCCACTTTAGATTTGTAGTTTTATAAGTTTTTACGAACATTTTGGACCAAAATAATAATCTAAATAATAAAAAATTAATTAATTAATATGAGTGTCTGAAACCCTTTTAGAAAAAAAAAAAAAAAGGTTGGTAGCGGGTTCTGGACCACTGACCATCAGCATCACAGTCCAACGCGTTGCCCACTACGCTACTACTAGCCGTTAGAAAATGCGTTCCTTAATCTCATATTATTGATGGCCGTTGTTAACTGATGCTAATATGGCATTTGTAGACACTAGATTGTCATTTAACGTACGAAGGACGACGTATTTTTTTTTTTGTTTGTTATTTTTTATTTTATTTTCAGTGCACCATTGCTTTGAAATGACAACGTGTAAGTTACAATTAAAAAATTATCAAATACGCAACGCAAGATGGCGTATACCAGAGAGAGTTCTGGGCGATAAGTGCCACGTGACATCTGCATACGGCTGGTGTTCGTTAATTCAATGGAGGGTGTCAAAACTCCATTGTTTTTGCAAATATCTCTCAAACGATACGAGATATGAAAAAAACCATATGGGAGCAAAGTTGTAGAGAAGTTTCTCCTCTACAATTTCGTTTATTCAATTTTCGCGTCAGATGAACGGTTTATTTGCAATTAAAATCACTTTACAAACGTCGTTTTTATATTACTAACGCATTTCTTGTCTGAAATATTTCAAAATGCGAGGTTCTGGTCTCTGGCGGCCTACAATTATGTCTGTAAAATTTAGTGCTGATCGGTTGAATGGTTCGTCTTAAAAACAGGGAACACGTTACGGACAGACAGACAGACATCCCAAAATCGCCGTTATTTTTGCAAATATCTCTGAAACGATAAGAGATACGAAAGAAAAAAAAAAAGACACACATAAGAGAGCAACGTTGTAGAGAATTTTCTCCTGTACACATTCGGTTATTCAATTTTCGTGTCATATGAATGGTTAAGCCGATATTTTCATTTAAATTTCGAGCTGTCAAAAGACGATCGCAAAGGCCCACTTTTAGTGTTATTACCGTAACCTTAAGTGGGCCAATACGACTAGTGGAGGAAATGTTATTATAAGCGTCTGATAAGCTGGTTTACTCGTTCTCATATACTTGTTCTTCTGCACGCAGGATTATTTGCCACTGTACATACTATGATACCGCCTTTATTTCAAGCAGCTGAAAATATCACGTAAAAGGAGTTTTTTACTAAATTCGCTCCAGCCGTAAGCCGATCATTTACAGTTCTCTATCATACCTGAACGTGCTAGAAACCACATTACTTTTTTTAATTCACAAAATGCTTTTGACACACTTTTTTCTGTTTTTACTGACGATGGTTATGCTTAAAAAAAATGTTCAGTTTCGGGAAACGTAATTTCCAAATGTCAAGTAAAATTTATAGTAATATCATAAACAGTCTTCACAAAAGCATTAAGCGAATCCAAAGGAGAAAAATTTAATGCCGCGCAGCTGGCTGCAGAGGTACAATAGTCCGCGTGAAGCACGGCGCACGCTGCCGGAGCTGCTTCCTGCGGGCGTTAATAAATTCTACGCCGCTTACACGTTGCGCAGGTACGAACGGGGTTGGCCACGGGAAGCCCTGTATCCCTTACCAACGGCCTAAGGTAATGGAGGGTAGCTGTATGGAGATATTTTTATTTGTTTACTAGCTTAAAACCCGGCGTTGCCCGGGTATTTATTTATTTATTCCTGCCTGGAGTTAGTATTTCTCCTACCCTTCTCTCTCTTTCCATCTTCTTTTTTCTAAAAACATGTTATATTTATCGGAGGACATGTAAGAAATAACTCTGTCTTGGATAATGTACAAAATTATAAGCGCATTATTCAAACAAAGAAAGATAGAAGTCAAAACACATATGACATATAAAATTAGCACTATCTCATATTTATTCAGTTATATGTGGTACAATTATATAATTTTTCAGGTAGCTTTTCATTTGTATAAGTGCTGCATGTCTGTAAAATTTGTTGGGAATACAATTGGTGTTAAAGAAGTAATAGATTACTACTTGGTGCGTGATAGGGCGGTTTTCTATGAACGTTGCTGTTTTATGTGCTCATACCTCATGAACTACAGGTCGCACTGTGCTATAATTTCGGAGGTACATTCACCGATTTGTGTGTACATTGCCTATAAAACTTCCTACGGCTACAATTTGTAGTGTAGAAATTATAAATTGTAACGTCATACCGAACGCCGCAGTTTTACTCCATAAACAGCGGAAAAGTAGTAAGGGAGAAACTTCTTTTCTTTCATCATTTTACTATAGTTTCCAGCGAGAAAAAGTTTAAAGTTTGTTGCAAGTCTCTAAGTACTCCCATTCTCATGTAGTGTATTTGTAAAGTCTCATCGTATAATGGCAGTTTATTGCAACTACAATCGTTTATGGAGCTATATCTCTTGAACCATGTGACGTATGTGGTTCGTACTCCTACAGAAGATGTTATCGCATGTAAGAAATATGTGTAGCAAATTTGGTTGAAATCGGTCCAGTGTTTTGGGAGAAAATGAGCAGCATTGTCGCTTATGGCAGCAGTTTTCCGCGCAACTCATTGTTTATGACGTCATATCTCGCGAACTATACATCGTACGTGATTCTTACACTTACGGCGACCGTCCTCATGAATTGAAGCTTACGTGTAAAAAAATTTCATAAAGATTGGAACAAAGCTGTAGATTTGTATGCAACACGTACAAATATAGGGTCACTCTGCTTTATATATTAGATAATACTTCCACCGTTGACAATTTTCACACAGCGAAAGAACATTTCGATATAAGATTTGATACTAGACATACTTCGGAAGCTAGTTCTTAATAAATCAAGGGTTACGTAGGAACCGATGTCTCGAATGGCGCAAATCAATTTCTTTTACTAAAATCTTTGCTTTCCATATTCTGGGAGGATTTATTATGTACCAAAATAATACTAAATGTATCCCTCCTACGTGGTCTCTAAAACGCAAAGCTTAAGAGCGATGAGCATTAGAGTAGTAGATGTCTTTTACACATGGCCGGCCATATGCAGGTGCAAACTGTGCCGTCGCTTATAGGGGCCCCTTGCAAAGTATTACCATGTATTGTGAAGACTGCCAGTCGTAATTTTGTTCTGAAACTACTTTTGAGGTAATGAAATTGATGTACATGCCAATTGTGGCACGACTATGGCCAATGGAGAACGTCTCACAAGGGAATAGTCAGACATGTCATGTCGAAACCTGTTGCTATTTTTACCACAGTGAGTTAACATTGAAAGAAGTCTGTAGGCAGGCTGTTAGCTTCTGACATGACCTGGAAGTCAGTAAAAACTTTTATGAAGTATGACATTACTGTCGCATGGTTTCCGCGCTTATAACTGCCGGTTGTACAAGCCTGACCTCTCTCGCTACGTTATACTAACGCCATCTAGGGACAAGGTGGCGTTAGCTACGCACCGCTCTCCTGCCACAGCAGTGAGAGAGCTGATTCGCCCAGTGAAAGCGATAGTACCACAATTAATAAATACGATAATAATAAATACGTTGACAAATGTAGCTGATATGTTATCTACAACATTCTTTCCAAATATCTATGAAATAGACACAAATACATATACGGTTTAGAACACGTCAAACTTTTATTTCTTGTAATTACCGCAAAAATGCGAAATATTGATACAATGTTCTAAACACAGGTCTTTTGTGCACCAAGAACATACACGCAAAGACGACATATGACAGCCCTGCGAATCACAGACGTTGTTAGACGTCCGTAGACAAAACTCGGCCGGTGTTTGGAAGGAATCAGTCCTAATATTAGGATATTTCGAGGCGTGCCACGCATATTTAATCACATTTTTAAACCGTGGGGAAGAAAGATAATAATGTACGACTAATTGCAACTTGAGAATATTGTCTTGGTGATAGACAGGAAACTGCAGTGATTTGCATGCAATAATTCTCTCTGTTAGTTTTCTGTAAAATGCCTTCCACTGGCAGAAAAATTCTTTCTAACGATTGAATTACGGTCGTCGTGCCGGGTGGAATCTGAAGTACATCTACTTTGTCAGGGTGAGCTCGAAATAAAGCTTTTAGTGAATCAAAACTTTTATGACCTGACCACGAATCTAGAAGAACAGATTTGTTCCCGCCGAACGGAAGAAAAGCATGACGCATTAAAAGTGTAACGTTATCATTTCCCAGTTTTCCAGACTTCGATGTCGTTTAACACAAGATTGACTGTGTAGAACATTGTTTGACACGTGGTCCAAAACTTCAAGCTGGTTCTTGAAGACACACATATAGTTTAGGCAGCAATGAACCGTCCACAATAATTATGGCCATTATAGTGTATGAATGGGTAAGTGCAGTAGTGGACTGCGCAATTGCCTCAATATGGTTTTCCCCTTAGAATGACCGTGTTCTTTTCGCACGCATTTTTTTAAAAACCTGACTGATCTGCATTGTAAACGTAATATTCACTAAAACTGACTATCTTACTTTTTGCAGTCGTACGTAAAGCTCCTATCATTTCCATTTGAGTCACTTCATTTTCCGACCTGTTTCTCGATACAAATTTTTATTATTTTTCGTGCCACAATTTTATGTGGTCTTTTGAAGTGACTAATCCAACCTTGAGAAGCTGTAAATTCTTTAGCGCCTATCGCGTTAGCAATCTCTAACGCACAATCACGCAAAGTTGACACTCAATTACTGTTGTCTGGCATCGGTTAATTGCTCAAAAAGTCGCGCATTTATCTCAGTCGCAATTTCTAGTCGACTCTTACGTCGTCCAGCGACTACCTTTTTCCATCTATACAATTCACGTTCAGAAAGGGCAAAGCGATACCTATTTTGAACAGTACTGACACGTAGGCGTTTCTTACCACTTTCGTTCAACCAATACTTCACCGCTTTTTCTTTGTCTAATAATGTAATTGTAGTCGCTGGTGTTGCTTTCGGAGATATTTGATGATGGTACCTGGCACTAAAACTCGAAGAGCATGTGTGCAACTTTCTTCCGTTTCTTCGCCGTATGTCGATTCACAGTCTGCAGTATCGAGTTTTTCAGTCGTTTCTAGCCACACGTCTGCTCTATTTACATATTGCACATCATAGTCTTCACACGTGTTTTCTGTTTATTGCTTCATTTGGCGTCTGTGGTATATCTCCATGGCAAGCAGCAAAACATTTACAGGGTTTGCCTCACCTGTGAGGGGAGATCGGATGTTCACCGTAAAGTGGCTTGCGGAGTATAGATGTAGATGTACAGAATATTTATCACATCTCTAACCAGTTTCAGGACGGTATGTTTCAAAATACGTACCAGAAATGAAAAGGAAGTGCATGCCACAGAAACGAATATTCGTTTCCTCTTTCCACCAAAACCGTGCAACGATATTCCTCTCCCTGCGGAGCGCGTGGTTGCTCGCCGTGGAGGTTCGAGTCCTCCCTGGGGCATGGGTGTGTGTGTTTGTCCATAGGTTAGTTTACCTAGGTTTAAGCAGTTTGTAAGCTACGGACTGATGACCACGCAGTTTGGTCCGATAGATTTACAAACATTTGAACATTTTTTGATATTCCTCTTTAGTGAACGCCACGATAAGATGGCCGCACTTCCCGACCATGTGCACAACGCTCACCATAACAACAGCTCGCGACTCGCCTTTTCCAGGCGTGGCCAGCCGTCACCGCAAGCGCCAAGCAGGAAAAACAGCCATTTTCGTGATTTTTTTAGATGACTTCCAGGTCTTGTCATTCTGCAAACAGACTTCTTCCAATGTTAACAGTGCTAAAAAAAAATCAATACATGTTTCAGCATGACAATTCTGACCATTCCCTTGTCATATTTAGAAAATTATGCCTTTATTGAAGCAACAAGGGGTTGTTACCGATGCGCTATAGTAAAATCCAGTGTCAACAAATGACTATTGTTCATGTGTAAGAGGTATGCGATTCCTTGCTTCTGAGTGCCTCTCCGCGCACTTTATACTCATCGTTGTGATTAAAAATCAAGCATTACATTAGTCCGTTAGCAGATACAGTCAAACCTAGATATATCGAATCTGTAGAAGACAAAATTCATTCGATGTAACGACGGTTCGATACAATGAGGTGTTCCAGACAAATTCAAAATTTTTATTATTGAAATTATCGTGAAGGAGCCTCTACAGTTTTAACCTCCACTCATCACAAATTCTGTAATTTACATTGGCCCTTTCCCCATTCATTTTTCGAAAAATAACTAGAAGACCCGTGCGAATACTTCGAACCAATGGTGGAATGAAGGAAAAAGTTGGGGAAAAATAGAAGTAAAGTTGAATGTTCACGCATAAAACCAATCACTGCAAGTGTTTAAAAGCGCAAATGAAAGAGCTTGATCTGCTGAGAGTTGTTACTCAAAAAGAACTGCGTATCTTAATTAGAACCGAAGATATCTTAAAGTAAACCGATTAAAATATTCGGTGCAAGGAGAGAAAAATACAGTGTTTGAATAAAAATAAACGATGGAAAGGCTTAAATTAATTCTGACACTTGGCATATCTGTGGAAGAATACCTTTTGTTTAAAATAAAAATGAAGGAAATCGGCCGGATACTTTGGTCTGGCAGAAGCATTGGTTGGGAAGGAAGTAATTCAGGGTTGTAGCTTTTCTCCAGTGTTATTTAATTTGCACATCGAGCAAACTGTAAAGAAAAGCAAGAAACAATTTAGAGAAGGGATTAAATTTCAGGGTGAAGAAATGAAAACAATGCGTTTTGCTGATGACATTGTAATTCTGTCAGAAACAGCAAAGTACATGGAAGAACAATTGAAGGGAACGGACAGTGTATTGAACTGTGGTAATTCTTTCAGCAATCAGTCGTAAAAATATATATTTTTATTTGTTTGCAAATCTAGATTTCGACCACTGTGTGGTCATTATCAACGGTTTTAAGCATTGATAATGACCACACAGTGATCGAAATCTAGATTTGCAAACAAATAAAAATATATATTTTTTACGACTGATTGCTGAAAGGATTACCACAAATCAAATACAGTCGTGGAGCACCAATTCCAAAATGGAATCAAGCCTGATAAGTGTATCGAACATTAACAAGAGCAAGACTAGGGTAATGAAATGCCGTCTGAGAAAACCAGGCGGCGCTAAAGAAATTAGATTAGGTAAAGAAACAGCAAGGATGGTAGATGGCTTTTGTTACTTGAGCAGTATAACAACTTACGACAGTCGTAGTACAGAGGATATTAAATGCAGAATGGCAATGGGAAGAAAAGCATTTTTAGAAAGAGGAAATTACTATCATAAATATTTATTTATGTGTTAGGAACTCTTTCTGAAGGCATTTATGGGGAGTGTTGCCTCGTACGAAAGTGAAACATGGACTATAAATTGTTGAGACAGGAAGGCACTGGAAATGTTTTGCTGCAGAAGAATGCTCAAGATTAACTGACCCAAAGTCATTTCTACATCTACATCTGCATGGGATACTCTGCAAATCACATTTAAGTGCCTGGCAGAGGGTTCATCGAACCACCATTATACTATTTATCTCCCATTCTATTATCGAATAGCGCGCAGGAAGAAAGAACGCCTGAATCTCTGCGTTCGAGCTCTGATTTCTCGTGTTTTATTCTGATGGTCATTTCTACCTATATACGTGGGGGTCGACAATATATTTTCGCATTCGGAGAAGAATGTTGGCGATTGGAGTTTCGTAAGTAGCACATGCCGCAGCGATAAGTGCCGTTGTAATGATTCTCATCCCCGGTCCTGTATCATTTCCGTAACGCTGTCTCCCCTGTATCGCGACAATACGAAACGAGCTGCCCTTCTTTGGACTCTTTCGATGTCCTCCGTTAAACCCACCTGATAAGAATCCCATACTGGGCAGCAATACTCCAAAAATGGACGGACAAGCGAAGTGTATGCAGTTTTTTTGTCGGCCGCGGTGGCCGAGGGGACTGAGGCGCTCCAGTCACGGTTTGCACGGCCACTACGGTCGGGGGTTCGAATCCCCCCTCGGGCATGGATATTTGTGCCGTCCTTAGTATTAGCTAGTTCATAAGTAGTTTGTAAGGTTAGGTACTGATGACCCCGTAGTTAAGTCCCATAAGCTATACAAACATTTGAACAGTTTGAATAAAATCGATCGTACCAGCTGTCTGTATAGCTCAGGTGCACCGTGTGACGCGCGCCTTGGCTCAACGCACCCTGTCAGTTGGCTGAACGTCCTCTGGAATAAAAATTCTGAGTCAAGTACACATCGAAAAACAACGAAAAACACGACCAGCGCCTGCCAAGAACAGAACTACCCGCAGAAAAAAATGACTAGGTTCATTGTTTCGAATTCTGCAGTGTCAGATTTTATTTTTTTCGTTGTATTCCAATACTTACACAATTTAAATATCTCACGGTAATTTTGATGAAATATGCACGTCTTTTTGTTTAATCGTAATTTTATATATTTTAAAAAGGTTGTTAATAATGGTGGTTTCAGTAAAAAAACGTTGCTTACATTTTTACAGTATTGACATCAATATTAGTTGACGACAGTTTCTTTGATTGTTGAATTTGTGAAGAGGTTCGACGGTGTTTCTGGAAAGTTATCTTCATTGCTACTAATGGCTTTCCAAGAAGCTTACCTACCTAACCATAATTTTAGCTACACCGACAGATGCTATAACTGTTTCAATAATTGGTAGTACTTGCCAACCTTAAAAGTCGATTTTCTCGAGAACTTTTTACAGTTGTGTCGAATGGCTGTGGCGAATTTTTATTTAAATTCTGAACTTCACATACCATACATATAAAATAATCCGATACCCATGTGGTCTCGTTGTAAGACTTAAAGGATTCGTGAATTTAACATTGGAATGAAATGTGTGGGATAAAAATCGCAGAGGGAGACGTAGAGACGAATACAGAAAAATATTCAAATGGACGTGGGTTGCCATTTTCTTAAAAGGAGATGAAGAGGCTTGTTCAGGATAGAGTCGGGTGAAGAGCTGCATCAAACCAGTCTCCGGACTGAAGGCCTGAATAACAACACGAATAACAATACCAATGGACCGTACTGTCAGGAGTTTAATCTGTCTTCATAGGGACATCAGTTCTTAATATATATGCGTCTGCATCATGACTCCTTGTGTTAACCTTTTCGTTCCCAGTGTTGTACCTAGACAACAACTTATTAATAGTTGATTTATACCGTATTTTGTGTTGTTGTTGTTGTGGTCTTCAGTCCAGAGACTGGTTTGATGCAGCTCTCCACCCAACTCTATCCTGAGCAAGCCTTTTCATCTCCTCATAAGAACGACAACCCACATCCACTTGAATCTGCTTACTATACGCGTCTCTTGGTCTCCCTCTGCGATTTTTATCCCACACACTTCCCTCCAACGCTAAATTCACAATTCCTTGATGTCTAAGAATGTGTCCTACCAACCTATCCCTTCTTTTAGTCAAGATATACCAGAAATTTCTTTTCTCCCCAATTCGGTTCAGTACCTCCTCATTAGTTACGCGATCCACCCACCTAATCTTCAGCATTCTTCTGTAGCACCACATTTCAAAAGCCTCTATCCTCTTTCTGTCCACACTGCTTATCGTCCATGTTTCACTCCCATACAAGGCAACACTCCATACAAATGCCTTCAGAAAGGACTTCCTTAGGCTTAAATCAATATTCGATGTTAACAAATTTCTCTTTTTCAAAAACGCCTTTCTACCCATTGCCATTCTGCATTTTATATCATCTGTACTGCGACCATCATTTGTTATTTTACTGCCCAAGTAACAAAACTCATCTACCTCCTTTATTGTTTCGTTACCTAATCTAATTCCTTCAGCATCACCTGATTTTCTTACACTGCACTCCATTACCTTAGTTTTACTCTTGTTAATGTTCATCTTATATGCACCTTTCAGCACACTGTCCATTCCGTTCAATTGCTCTTCCAGGTCCTTTGCTGTATCTGACAGAATTACTATGTCGTCGGCAAAACGCAATGTTTTTAATTCTTCACCCTGAACTTTAATTCCTTCTCCAAATTTCTCCTTGCTATCCTTTATAGTTTGCTCAATGTACAAATTTAACAACATTGGGGAAAGGCTACAACCCTGTCTTACTCCCTTTCCAACCACTGCATCCCTTTCATGCCCTTCAACTCTGACAACCGCTGTCTGGTGTTTGTACAAGTTGTAAATAACCTTACGCTCCCTATATTTTACTCCTGCTTGCTTCAGAACTTTAAAGAGTTTATTCCAATCAACATTGTCAAAAGCCTTCTCTAAATCTACAAAAGCTAGAAATGTTGGTTTGTCTTTTCTTAATCTATCTTCTAGGATAAGCCGTAAAGTGAGTATTGCCTCCCGTGTTCCTACATTTCTCCTGAACCCAAACTGATCTTCCCCGAGGTCGGCTTCTACCAGCTTTTCCATCCTTCTGTATATAATTCGTGTTAATATTTTGCAACCATGACTTATTAAACTGATGGTTCTGTAGTTTTCACACCTGTCTGCACCCGCTTTCTTTGGAATGGGGATTATTACATTTTTCTTAAAGTCTGAGGGTATTTCGCCTGTCTCATACATCCTAGACACCAGTTCAAATAGTTTTGTCATGGCTGGCTCTCCCAGAGACTTCAGTAGCTCTGACGGGATATCATCTACTCCAGGGGCCTTGTTTCGACTTAGATCTTTCAGTGCTCTGTCAAATTCATCTCTCAGTATAGTATCTCCTATTTCATCATCATCTACATCCTCTTCCCTTCCTACAATAGTGTTTCGAAGTTCATTTCCTTTGTAGAGCCCCTCTATATACTCTTTCCACCTTTCAGCTTTTCCTTCTTTGCTGAGAACTGGTTTTCCATCAGTGTCCTTGATATTCATAGAGCTGTTTTTCTTATCGCCAAATGTTTCTTTTATTTTCCGGTAGGCTGTATCTATTTTTCCCCTATTTATACATTCTTCTACATCCTTGCATTTGCCTTCTAGCCATTCCTGCTTAGCCATTTTGCACTTCTTGTCAATCTCATTTCTTAGTCGTCTGTACTCCATTTTGCCTGTTTCATTTACTGCATTTTTATACTTTCTCCTTTCATCGATTAAATTTAGTATCTCCTGTGATATCCAAGGATTCTTTGTAGGTCTTGCCTTCCTACCTATTTTGGCCTCTGCTGCCTTCACTATTTCATCTCTCAATTTTACCCATTCCTCCTCAACTGTTTTATTTTCCCCTGTTTCTGTCAATTGTTGCCTGAAGCTCCCTCTGAAATTCTTAAGAACTTCAGGTTCCTTCAATTTATCTACGTCCCATCTCCTTATTTTCCTACCTTTCTGTAGTTTCTTCAGTTTCAGCCTACAGTTCATAACCAACAAGTTATGGTCAGAGTCTATGTCTGCCCCTGGGTATGTCCTACACTTCAAAACCTGGTTCCGAAATCTATGTCTTACCATTATAAAATCTATCTGGTATCTCCCGGTGTCTCCTGGTCTCTTCCACGTATACAACCTTCTTTTGTGATTCTTAAACCAGGTGTTTGTTATAACTAAATTATGTTCCGTGCAAAATTCTACCAGGCGGCTTCCTCTTTCATTCCTTTTGCCCAGACCATATTCACCTACTATCTTCCCTTCCCTTCCTTGTCCTACTACCGAATTCCAGTCTCCCATAACAATTAAGTTTTCCTCTCCCTTAATTGTCTGAAGAATTTCCTTTAGCTCCTCATATATTTCTTCGATCTCCTCATCATCGGCAGAGCTAGTTGGCATATAAACCTGTACTACTGTTGTCGGTGTTGGCTTCGTATCTATCTTGACAATGATAATGCGATCGCTGTGCTGGTCATAGTAGTTTACCCGCATTCCTATTTTCTTATTCATTATCAAGCCTACTCCTGTGATACCCCCAACTGATTTTGTATTTATAATCCTGTACTCACCTGACCAGAAATCTTGTTCATCCTGCCACCGAACTTCACTAATCCCCGCTATATCTAACTTCAACCTATCCATTTCCCTTTTTATATTTTCTAATTTTCCTACTCGATTAAGGGATCTAACATTCCACGCTCCGACCCGTAGAATGCCAGTATTGTCTTTCCTGATGATCACATCCTCCTGAGTAGTCCCCGCCCGGAGATCCGAATGGGGGACTATTTTACCTCCGGAATATTTTACCCGAGAGGATGCCATCATCATATGTTCATACAGTAGAGCTGCATGTCCTCGGGAAAAATAACGGCTGTAGTTTCCCCTTGCTTTCAGCCGTTCGCAGTAGCTGTGTGGCAAAGCCACATTAGCTGATGTTACAAGGCCAGCTCAGTCAATCATCCCTGTAACTACTGAAAAGGCTGCTGCCCCTCTTCAGGAACCACACGTTTGTCTGGCCTCTCCACAGATACCCCTCCGCTGTGGTTGTACCTACGGTACGGCTATCTGTATCGTTGAGGCACGCATGCCACCCCCCCCCCCCCCCCTCGGCAAAGTTTGTGGTTCATGGGAGTGGGTATTTTGTGGATCAATCCTTAAAGTTGCATTTTAGTTAATGAACAACATGCTTCTAGTACACCATTTTGCCGTTTGGTACGGCGTGTAACCACTTTTGAGGCATTAATCTGTCCATCTTGGATGTTGTATTGCGTTGCCGTCTGTACTTGGCTGAGTATGTGAGCATGAGTGTGATTCTTCTTATTTTATTCCAGCAGTGAACTGTCTTGTTATTGGTGCTGTGGCGAAGATTATATTAGCATTATTGATCTGGCAGTGTTACTTATCAACTATCGTCCAAGTAATAAAATACCTGGTACATGATATAAATAATTAATAATTCCACCAAAATTTTTAAAACACAAATTTTGATGTCTACGGAACTGTACGAATACAGAAAAAACATAATTTTTATTTTTCAAATTTGGATTTCATAATGTGGGACTGAAAGCGTTAAGATAACGAGACGTTATGCACCGTGAAGTGTTCACTTTGGCTCAGCACTACTCAGACTACGTGAGGAGTCGTATGCACCACGGATTAATATGCCACAAAATGATATTTTATTGTGGCCTCCAGTCCGCAGACTAATTTGTCGCGGTTCTCCACGCTACCCTGTCCTGTGCAAGCAATGTTCAATGTTTGTCAAGCTTAAGGGACTTAACTGCGAGGTCATCAGTCCCTAAACTTACAAACTACTTATGTACTACCTTACACTAAAGAAAGCACAAATAGCCATGCCCGAGGGGGGATTCGAATCCCCGACGGGGAGCAGCTTTGCGCATCGTAGCTTAGCACCTCCTGTGAAAGCCCCTTCATCTGAGTATACTTATGGCAACCTACATCCTTTTGAACCTGATTACTGTATTCGTCCAACGTTCTACGTTCTTTACCCCAAACACGTCCTTCTAATGCTAAGTCTCAAAATGTCCCAACATATCCCTTCTCTTAATCAGGACATGCCAGAAAGTCCTTATCTGCCCAATTCTGATGAGCACCTCCTCATTAATTACGTGATCTACATATCTAATTTTCAGCAGTGGTATATAGCACCACATTTCGAAAGCTTCTATCATCTTTTTGTCTAAACTCCTTATCGTCCACGTTCACTCTCATACACATGCTACACACCAGAGAAATGCTTTCAGGAAGGACTTCCTAACATTTAAACTAATATTGTATGTCAACAAAACTCGTTTCTTCAGAAACGCTTTTCTTCCCGTAGCCTTTCTGCTTTTTATTTCTCCTTTTCTTCGGTCAACAGAAGTTATCTTGCTACCGAAATAACAAAAATAGTCTACTACTTTTGTCTCATTACCTAATCTAATTCATTCAGAATCGCCTGATTTTCTGACACTACATTCCATTATCTTTGTTTTACTCTTGTCAATGTTCATCTTATATTTTCCTTTCAAGACACTATCCATTCCCTTTAATTGATCTTCCAGGTCATTTGCTCTCTTTCTCCCTTTGACAGAAATACTATGTCGTCAACAAACGGCAAGCTATGTTTTCCTCTCTATGGACTTTAATTCCCTCTCAAAATGTCTCCTAACATTCCTTCATAGCTTGCTCAATGTACAGATTGAACAACATTGTGAAAAAGGCAACTACCCAGTCTTACTCCCCAACCACTGCGACCCTTTCATTACCTTAGTCTAAAATTGCTGTTTGGTTTTTTTACAAGTTGAATATAACTCTTCGCTCCCAAAATTTTCCCCTGCTACCTTCAGAATCTGAAAAAGTGTATTCCAGCCAACATTGTAAGAAGATTTCTCCAGATCCACAAAAGCTAAAATCGTAGGTTTCCCTTTCTTTAATCTATCTTCTAAGTTAAGTCTTAATGTGAGTATTGCCTCTCGTTTTCCTACATTTCTCCTAAACCTTCATTGATTTCCCCATGGTCGGATTCCACCAGCTTTCCATTCGTCTTTAAATAATTCGTGTTAGTATTTTGCAACCATAATTTGTTAAACTGATATTTCTGTAATTTTCACATGTTCTACGCTTGCTGTCTTCGGAATTGAATCACTGTATTCTTCTTGAAATCTTAGTGTATTTCCCTTGCCTCATACATCTTGCATACCAGGTGGAACAATTTATTTATGACTGTCTCGCATAAAGATAATATCAGTACAGACAGAACATCATCTACTCCAGGGGTCTTGTTTCTACTCAAATATTTTAGTGCTCCATCACATTCTTCTCGCAGTATGTACTACTACCTCGTCTACCTCTATTTCGTCCTCCATTTCTAGAATACGGCCTTCAAATTTATTTCCTTTGTACAGGCCCTCTATGTATTCCTTTCATCTTTAATTTCTTTTCTTAGTACTGATTTCCCATCTGGGTTGTTGATATTCACACCACTGCGTATTTTGTCTCAAATGTCTTATTTTCCTGAAGGCGGTATCTATATTTTTCCCAAGTTTTACTTCTACCACCTTGCACTTCTCCTGAAGCCACTCCTGATTATCCAGTCTGCGCTTCCTGTCAACCTCATTATTCAAACGTCGGTACCCCCTTTTGCCTGCATCAATTGATGCATTTTTATATTTTGTCCTTTCATCAATTAAGTTCAGTATCTCATGTGTTATCCAAGGAGTTCTATTAGGCCGTGTCCTTCTGCCTGTATGATCCTCTGTGGCATTCACTACTCTCAGAGCTACCCATTCTTCTACTATATTATTTTCCCCCGTCTCAGACAATCCTTACCTAATGTTCCCTCCAAAACTCTTAACCACCTCTTGGTCATTCAGTTTGTCCAGATTCCATCTCTTTAATTTTCTACCTTTTTTAGTCTCTAAAGGATTAACGTACAGTTCATAACCAATAAGTTATGGTAAGAATCTGTATCTGCCCCTGGATATTATGATATAAATATGCTTACAGCCTCCGAGGATGTGCAAGCAATATGGTGACAAAGTTTCTTCTCAGTCGGATAAATGGTATGGCAAGGTATGAAAAATTATGTAAACATTCAAACGTTTGTTTCTTTGTACTAATAACTATTTAACTTTGAGAAGTAAGGAAGAAGAACCTTGCGATTATTATATAGACGGAAACGACCTTGGTATCTGCACAAGTCATTTGTTATAGATTCTCACTCAGATTTAATGTGGGGGAATATATATATATATATATATATATATATATATATATATATATATATATATATATTTGTGTGTGTGTGTGTGTGTGTGTGTGTGTGTGTGTGTGTTTAATAATATAATACGTTGGGCTGCCAGTTGGCGGTGCTTGGCTACAGTATACCTTCTCCGTCAGCTAGGCGGTGGCAAAGCTTAATCCCAAGTCCCTACCAGTGCCTACCAGACAGAGACCCCTCCTTGTTTTTATCGAAGCTCAGACAAAACTTTGACAGTGAAAAGGCTCCGTTAAATCTTTCCACTGAAATTGTTCATAACAAGGCGGCTATCTACATTCACCTCCTATATATATATTCGCCTCCTATGAAAACATTTATCATCCAACTATTGAATATACGTCTACGAGCATGAGTACTTAAATTCAAACAAATGTCCAATGTTTCACTAAACTCTGTTTCCCTGGGTCTGTAATTCTTTTATTGCAGTCTGCCATCTCTACTGTCCAGTAATACTATGGAGACACCAAGTTCCATCTTTTCTATCACACGAGTAGCCGCTCGCCCTAAAACTATTCCACTACTTATTCTCCTACATAAAATGAGGTCTCTGAGATGTCCCACTCCCTGCATTCTAGGATGGCTTCGAGTCACTGCAAATAAATTCTATAAATTGGAGCTTTGACGAATAGATTCCCCTCGTTAAAATGGACAGTCTTCTACACACGGCGAATCTTCGAACAGGCCATTATATAGTAGTTTTAATGGTGGGTCGTAGGACCCTTATTCTGTGCTGGTCACCGTATTCAGAGAAAGCGACTGCATTCATTGACCATCTATACCCGCCCATTCACGTTAGCTAGTGGCTCGTAGGTGCTTTGCTTTTGAATGAGACTGATCCGCAAGAGATTTCATCGTACTGCATCTAAAAATCTCCGAGATTATTACGTGCCCCCACACAGGCAGCTACAGAAAATTCGCATGAAAGTTCTCTTATGCAGAGGATAATGCGAATGCAGGTGACAACGTAATCTTTGGAGCCACTAATGCTGCTCATTAGTGACGAGTTGTATCTTATTACCAGTGTCAGAAAGCGGGTAACTATTTTGACAGATGTTCAAACAAACATGAGGAGTTTTTTGCCGAAAATAGAAGAAGTCATACGATAGTTACCCTCGGTAGTTGACTTCAAAGCTCAGAAACATTAACTACGCAGAGGTCGTCTTCAGGACTGGATAGAAACGGTTAAACAAGCGGTGCAGTATATTAAAACTTGGAAGAGAATCTGATCACTAGATGAAACGAATACAGATATGCACTTTCAAATTGAGCACTATCTTCACCTTCTTCTACAGAAATATCATCTGTACAATCGCGTCAATTAAATATCTAGGCTTAACGCTGCACAGCCATATGAAATGGGACGATCTTATAAGGACAGTCGTGGAGAAAGCGGTTTATTGAGAGAATTTTGTACGACCTCGGTTTGAGGGGGGGGGGGGGGGCTCGAGTGTTTAGGGTCCCGACCAGAGCTGCTTAAATGAGGACATACAGTTCAGAGCTGGGCGGCTAGGTCTATTACTGTTAGATTCGATTAATGCGCGAGTGTTACGAAAATGTTTCGGGATCTGAAATGGGAGTCGCTGGAGGGGAAGCGATGTTATTTTCGAGAAACACTGTTGAAGACATCTAGAGGGCCGGAATTTTAAGAAGACTGAAGAACTATTCTACTGCCGACAACATACATTTCGCGTAAAGACCATAAAGATAACTTTAGATAGTTTAGGCATCGTACGGATGCATATAAGCTTTCGTTATTCCCTCGTTCTATGTGGGAGTAGAACAGGAAAGCAAGTAATTAGTAGTCGTACTGAGTACCCTTCGCCACGCACTTTTGGGTGAATTGCGGTGTCTACAGGGTGAATCATCTAACACTTTCACCGCAAATAAACGGAAAGTGCGATTGATGTGCGGTTTTCACAGAATGGATTGGTAGTCAGAGGCTCGTGTTTTTAGCCAATAAACAGATTGTAATATTACATAGAAAGTGTATATTTTATACAAACATACAGTTTTTCAAATGGAACAATGTTTGTTTCTATCATGCACTGGAAGTTTTGACACCAGCTGTGTACAAACAAATTTGAATGACATATTTATCAGATTTACTTTGGCAGCTATAACCGTTCAAAGTTTCGGGGGCGGAGACTGCAATAGCGCAGCTGACTGGCCGAGTGGCTAGCCCCTGGGGCACGGACCACTGTCTCATGACCACCAGCCAGTCAGCTACGCTGTCGTAGTCTTCCCCCCCCCCTAAAAAACTTTCAATTGTTGTATCTGCCAAAACAAACGTGATAAAAATGTCGTTCAAAATTCTTTGTACACAGCTGGTGTCAAAACTTCCAGTTCATGATAGAATCAACCATTGTTCCATTTGAAAAACTGTATGTTTGCATAAAACATACATTTTCTAGGTATTTTTACAATTTTTTACAATCCGTTTACTGGCTGTGAAAACCGCACATCAATCGCACTTTGTTTCCGCACTTTCTGTTTTCGGTGGAAGTGTTAGGTGATTCACGCTGTATATGTAGATGTAGAGTTATTATTCGTCAGATTTCGCTGAAATCACCTTCTCCTTGGATTAATTCAACGAGATATTTAGTACCGAACGAATTAGAGTTTCTTGAATAAATAATATAGCAGAATGTCTGAACCAAGGTCGTCATTCTTATAATAAATAATGAAATATAATATTAAAATTCAAACATTTGTTGTTGAGTGAAATGACAGGTAGATGACTGAAGATAAAATGTCCAAATGTTTATAAAGCTTATGGGACTTAACTGCGGGGTCATCAGTTCCTAAACTTACAAACTACTTATGAACTAGCTTATACTAAAGACGGCACAAATATTCGAACCCCCATCAGGAAACGTCCTCGCGCATCGTAGCATAGCGCCTCAATGCACTCGGCCGCGATGACTCAAGAGTAATATCTGAAGAGCATCTGGTTTGAACAGACTTTTTTGGGCAAACAAGTAAGAACAGCTTTCATCCTTGATTTACAGTATTCATAAAATGTCACCACTAACCTCCTCCACCCAAAAAAAAAAATCCGTTCTTTTAGTCTTTATAGGTCTGTTAATAGGCTAGCACACAAATCGTGCCGGCCGCGGTGGCCGAGGGGACTGAGGCGCTCCAGTCACGTTCTGCACGGCCACTACGGTCGGGGGTTCGAATCCCCCCTCGGGCATGGATATTGTGCCGTCCTAGTTCGTAAGTAGTTCATAAGTAGTTTGTAAGTTTAGGGACTGATGACCCCGTAGTTAAGTCCCATAGACTATACAAACATTTGTCTTTGTCAAACACAAATCGTTGGTGCCCTCCGTATAAGGACGACGAAACTCTGGACAGTACTACGTATATGTTCAAATTTTTGTAAACCTATGGGATTTAACTATATCGATCATCAGCCCCTAGTCTTACATACTAAACGTATGCTAAGAACAACAAATACACTCATATATGAGGGAGGACTCGAACTTGCGACGGCAAGCATCGGCACGCTCCGCACTTAGTTGCCTTGAACGCTCAATCACTCCACCGCGACTACGTATGTGTACCAGTGACCACTACAGAGTGTCAAATAAACTGCTACATTGATATTATGTCGATTAACTTATGTAAAAATGTCTGCAATATGATGATTTATTGTAGCACAAGTGGCTGAAAGACTCAGTCTGGGTTGTTCCGCGGTCTTGTACTTTCTTTTATATTTGAAGTTTGTCAGTCTCTTTCGCGTCGGTGATGAAATAATTTTGAGGACAAGACACACAGACACATAAAAACACATACTGCCACACTCAAAATACCAAGTGGAGATAATTCCCATACCGTCCGTCATTTGAATTCGGAGCTCTGTGATGGACAGTCATGAATGGTTTCTATGAGACGAGAGCTGCTAACGCGTCAACAAAAAATCTGAGTGATTGAAATTTTTAATTCACACAATGGACCAAAAAATAAATGATTTGTGGAAAGGCACAAAATACTCGTACAGTACAGTAATGCAGCACACGTTTTACAGTACAATTTATTACTTTACTGGACCTTGCTTGTGCTTCAAGAAGCACCATTGTCTTCTTCTAACATCAAGCAGATCTAATCCCGTTATTACAAAAATGCCAAAAAGAGCTTTCTTCACCAGGCAGATTTCTACTGAGTGGCGTAGAGATGGCGCTGTTCCACGATGAAGTACCAGACATTAAGTGTAAAACTGAGAGACGTATTTCGGATCGAGATTTACATGTTTTTCTTTGAAAATATCCTGATACTAAATTTGATACGAATCTATCTTTTGAGGACCAACAAAACTGTTGAATGGAAAATTCATGTAATTAAGAGCCTCAGTCTGGTGTGAGAAACCTTGTCCCTAAATGTCTGATATGAAACATGTTCTTTTAAAACGTAATGGGAAGGGCCATTGAATCTTAGTCTCAACTATAATCATTTCTCATATTTTCAAATGTACGTCATTTGCTGTACGTGAAGAAATTTTGTTATGTTGTGAGGACCCAACAGTTCTCGACTGAGTAGACCGAGATGCTATCGTTCGTGCCTCAAGTGACAATCCACGCCTTTTCAGTAAGAGGGAATCCATGGAATTGTACTCTCTTATAAACTGTACACATTATCATCAGTTAATTAATTTAGTATATCATAAATTCCCTTTCACTGTAAGAAGGAAAGAAGGAAGCTTAGGGTTTAATGTCCCGTCGACAGCGTGGTCATTAGAGACGGAGCTATCGCTTGAAGTTTTGGTTAAGGATGGGGAAGGAAATCGGCCGTGCCCTTGCAAAAGAACCATTCCAGCATTTGCCTGGAGTCATTTAGGGAAATCACGGTAAACCTAAATCTGGATGGCCGGAGGTGGATTTGATGGCCGAATGCGAGTGCAGTGTGTTACCAGTGAGCCACCTTGCTCGGTTTTTACTGTAAGGCCCTTCAGATGTACAGTCTTTTGTTAGGGTCTTACGTTGATGAAGCGCTTTGTTGAAATTGTTTACTAAAATCTAGGTTCTAATTGAAACTTTGGGGAAAAGGAAGTTTTCATTCAAACTGAAAGCATAAAAAATAACACAGCTAAATAATACCCACTTTCGATCTTCCCTCAAAGGCATGAAATTCGTATGGTACTGCTCCAGCTCCTTGAGAGATATACGTTTATTTCAGGAAGTGACTGAGCCGTGCTACAGTGAATACATCGGTTGCTGTTAGATCACTGAGGTTAAGCACTTTATAGAGAGATAAAAATGTAAAACAAAGATTACACCACGGGGTCATTCGTATTTTGCAGCAATAAAAGAGTAATAAGAATGAGAGAGGATTGTAAGTGCGAAGTGTTTCAAGATAAAATATCTTGGAGAGGGATTGCAGACCGCAGTCAAATGGGATCCGAAGCAGGAAGGAATTGGGCGGGCCGCTTACAGGACCAAAGAGAGGGTGTCCTTTGAGGAGCTTAGCGCAAGGAAGAAAGGATGTCCCATTATAGCTTTTGCCCAGAAAACAGCCTCCGTCGAGGCGCCAGAAAGCCTGCAATACGAAGTATAGTGAGGGCTCGTTAAAATGGAATAGAAAAAGGAGCCTATCCCTTTGGAGAAAGTGAGAAAGCGCGTTCAGTCTTTGTGGACAGATACAGTACGCAAATGGCATGTGGTCTCTGATTCGCTCCGAGATCTTAGAGTTTAAGACAAGAAATAATATACAACTCTGTACTGAATTCTCAAATGAGAAAGCAGTAACAAATTTTAGATAGGTTTTCGCTAGGGAAACTGCCAATGAAAATAATTTTGTAGATCAGTGGAGGAGCTCATAGAGTATAGCCTCTCAGTAAATACTTCTACAATAATTACTTGCTTCTCAGATAGCTGTTTGTGCATGAGCAACATAGAAAAAGCAACTTGTTCCTGAGAATGAGAGCAGAAAGTGTGATGAACTTAGCTCTAAGATCCTGCGGTCTTAATTTCCCTAAGTCACTCCAGGCAAATGCAGGGATGGTTCCTTTGAAAGGGCACGGCCGATTTCCTGCCACTTCCTTACCGAAA
Source organism: Locusta migratoria (assembly GCA_026315105.1). Lineage (NCBI taxonomy): Eukaryota > Metazoa > Arthropoda > Insecta > Orthoptera > Acrididae > Locusta > Locusta migratoria. The sequence goes on along the minus strand of CM048745.1, from coordinate 709,366,912 downwards.
CACTCCGAGCGTAAGCTCCGTCTGTAATGAGCACGCTGTCGACGTGACGTTAAATTGCAAGCTTCTTTCCTTCATGCGGTCTTAAACACTTACGGCATTTTTGACGAAGTTGGTGATGTATGATTCTTGCAGCAGTATAAGAAACAGACACGTTTATGGTTTTTACGGTCACTATAGCCTTCGCAGACGGAATTACGTTCAGAGAGCATTCCGACATATTAAAGGAAGGGTCTTAAAACACTGACAATCAAGCAAGGTATTGTTTGTCGTTTGAATGTTATATTACTCCTAAACTCACGCCTTTAATCCAGACACGCCAGGGAATCATATTTTACATAATGGTAAATGTTCAAAAATGAGAAGCAAATAAACGAAGGAAAAAGCAATATACGTTTCGCACTCTTCGTTATTACCTTTGGGAAATGTATTTTTTCTCAAGGATCAAATGTAATTAATTTTCAGCAAAATGTGTATTTTCATTCTAATGGCATAAAATGAAAAAATAAGTAAGTACGTTTGTTCACTTTCTTACCTTTTAACGTAGCCGGAATTATTTTGGGTGAAATACTATTGCGGACGTGATAATTAGGGCCGTAAACCTACTTATTTTAAACACACGTATAGTATTAAGTTATGAATACCAAACGATACTCACTATTCCTTTTCCTGCTGGAAGTTTATCGAACAATTTACCAACCAATAACAGCAGTATTGCTAACGCTCAGTGGTAATCATATGTGGGCCAAAACGTTTATGTACAGGTAGTTTGTAACTTAGTTTCCAAATATGCAAATGACACAATCATACTCCTTTGAACCGCGACAGAATAGCCGTACGCACTAAGGCGCACAGCTGCGGTGCGCGCGACCGTTCGACGTCGGAGGTGCGAGTCCTCCCTCGGACATGGGTGTCTGTGTTGTCCTTAGTATAATTTAGGGTAAGTAGATTGTAAGCGTAGGGACTAATGACCACCTTAGTTTACAAACATTTTTATACTCCTTTGAGTATATAAAAAAAGCTATTGGATGACTCCTTATGCAGGAATAAACTTAAGATCAATTGATGGTGACTGACTCTCATCATACAATGATTTTTTGCTTTGTTGTTATTTCATCCGCTCTTCTACGTGTAGTGGTGAGTCAGTAATGATTCACATAATCCCACTCCTCATCCAACCGACATTGAGAAATAACACAGGGATACGCCATAGAAACAGGTGACATATTTGCAACAAAATATATTTGTCTTTATGCATACATCAAGACACATGGAAATCTGACACACAATTATAAATACTGTAATAATGGAAATCGTTAACACTTGAATACTGTAACACTGGAACTAGAGCATGACAGAACAGACACTCAACATAGAACGAAGCATTTTCGCTTTCACGAAATTTCAAAATGTGATATATTCTGGGATAGAGGATGGAAGGATGAGAGCTGATGAAAAGTGACAGAGGAGTCTGACCCTAATGAGGGTGGTGCGAGGGTGAAGGTCGGGGTGAGAGTTTAAAATAGGGAAAGATTAATTTCTAAAACTCACAACCACCAGCTGCGAACCAAATTCCTAAACACGCAAAAACACTGGAACTGTTATTGCGACTGTTTGACTCGTTTTCTAGGGGATGATATCACACGTTCGCAGCTTTCCTTCCCTGCATATGATTAACAAAACAAATTCATAATAAATTCAAGTTCATGAGAGAAAAGGGTGTACTAACTACTATTTTTGAAAACACGTGAAAGTTCACTTTATGTTGTTTATTTCACAATACTTGAACCCTGTGGCTGTCGCGTCTGTACGTCGGTAAAAGTACCAAATAACGTTATAGCTCGTGAGCTCCCAGACAAAATGAATATTTGTCGCGAATTGATTTCACACCACGTGGCTGTCTCAAACACCGTTTATGTTCATGCCTATGCGACGACATGTGTTACATTAACAAATCACAGTCACTTTAATTTAATGCGATGCACATCTTGTTGCATCGGCTAATTATTCACAAACACACAGTAGCACTCGATTTAACTTGGTGCAGTCTACGACGAGCAACCACACGTGGCGATTGCCACACACAAAACTCAAGTCACCACCTCGAGATCCACATGCCGACTGAGACAGAGCGACGCCGCCCGGCCAGCCACACCACGTGCTCTGGAGTCCTCACTTCCTGCCCTCGCGCACGCGCGCGCCAAAACTCAACTGCCGGGGTTTTTTCCCCTACGTCATCAACTTCCCCATGTAAGCTGTTGTAACCGATTTGCCAACGTACAGCCCTCAGCCAATCCATTTCTAAAACTTTACTTAAAATCAAAATAATTACACTACACATTAAACAAATATTTTCTTACGTTTTTATATTAAAATAAACATCCTTTGTACTGTTTATCATAATTGTGCAATTTCTTATACCACAGATAAGTGATTTAACTGAATACTTCAAGATAAAGTACAAAAGATTAATTGAAAATCAAATGAGAAATGGTTAATATATTATTTTTATAAACAAACATTGCCATGCTAGTTGTGTAACTGTCTTGTCTTCGTTGGTAATTTATTACTTTTCATTGTCAATTAAACATATTACGTCAGATGTGACTATATCAGTTAATGTATTTTTTATTTATCAACAGGCTATTTTGTAATGAGGGCCTTAAAGGTTCCTAACTGCATCGTATTACTTCAAATGCCAGTAGTATTACAATATTTGTGCACTGCACTGTGCCTGGCACTCGCCATTGTCCCTCTCTCCCCTCACCGGAAACGAACTGTAAAATCCTAAGTTGGAACAAGCCACCAACATCGGCCTGCTCGCTGGCCTCCCGTCAGGTACAAGCACACAGCAAATCTCAACGTGGAGAATTTCTACCTATGGCCTAACTATAAATGTTGTCACCCAACTGTGTACATACATTGCTACCAGAATTAATAAGATTAAATTCGTGTAACATTTAGTGCATTGGCATGGTCAATGTTTGCAGTGAACTTCATACTGTTTAATTATCAAATGCTATTAATTACCAGTATTTCTATTGGGCGGTAATCTCACAATACCCCCACTTGCGGCATCCAAACCATGTGCAGGATGGCGCAAGTAGCACCAAAATTAATACATTCAAATGAACAAAATTTTTAAATTACAAAATTATTGAATCGGATTGGCTCAAACACGATGCCAATTATGACCTCAACTAATGCAAAAAATAAATAAATAGATAAATAAAAAAAATAAACAGGGCAGTGAGATAATTTCCCAATATTTGTACCATTAAGACCACTATAGTTTTTAACAAAAGAATCCTTACAACTAATTACATCTATGAATTTTAAGTGTGCCTGTTGTTTATATACAGTATTGGCACCAAATTTATAATAGTATTAACCTTTAGTCTTTAGAGTACCTTGTTCTACATGGAAAAACTAGAATCATCACTATAAAAAACTTTTGATGATGTACACTCCACTTGTTTGAAGGAAATCTCTCACCACTTTGACACTGAGAACACCAGAGTCATCGTTGCAGCAACTCTGGTCCATGGTGTACGGTCCTATGTCTCCGTCATTTCAACCAACATGCTGTTGCAGCTTAGATTCATGGCACTGGATCAAGCGTTCTTGTTCACAAACGTCATATGCACCCTACATGGAACAGGAAGAGCAGAAGGCACTCATGAGTCAACATAGACAAAAGTTTGTCTGGACACCAGGATTCGGTTGGATTTGTATCCCACCCCCCTGCCATCCAGACTTGGTGCAATTGAAACTAAGCATTGAGACATGTACAGTAACATGCAAATCAACAGAATTAAGAACTCAAAGTGGCTTGTGTTAGTCATTATCAGATCAACCCAAACCACCATGCCTGCACTCTCAACAGCCATAGCTTCAGATGAAACAGACAAGAGAATATGTGGCCTACTTGGAGTATTACTACCAAACGAATTTATCATAGAGAATTTTCTCTTCTATCAAAATGACAGCTACAAGCATAAATACAAATCCTACCCCCTCGCACCAAAAGAAATTATTTCTACTGGTGTGAGGTTAAATTTGCATCCCCGTCATCAGCCTCACGTGCTTTCCACAAGTACTCCCCACAATAAAATATCTAAGGTTAAAGTCTAATCTCAAAATTAGTTTATCACAAAACATCTAAATTTTTTAAAATGAAGTATCACCAAACCCTATTGATACTCAGGCTAGACAGAAAAATAGTTCTCGTCAACTGTTGTTGCAGAAATTGTTCAGTCAACAGTTGAGCACCATTAAAGAAACCAAAATGTGTTATCAGAATCAGTTTAATATAACAATACAGAGAGCATTCCCTATTAGACACATTACCTACCAAACACTCAAAGACACAGACATTAAAGAGCAAACACTTTCTTTCATTGAAACATTTCTCAATCCAACCCACCTTTAGCCAAAACAGCCACAACAAACATACATTCCTCACTTCTGACCCATATGGTCAGTCACACCCACATATGCAACACTGTCAGCTGACATTTTCATCACAATTTATCTAAGCCACAGACCCCACTGCCTGCATCAATGTCCACCACTTTCTCATTCTCCGAGTCACCCCACAACTCACACCACATATCCAGCCCTGCTCACATATACACACACATAAACAGTACACTCCCACTTCCTCTATCCTTTGGTGTTGGCATACATACATATTTACCTCATGTATCACTGTTGAACTGCAAATCTGATACAAGCACATGTTTTAACACAAACAACAAAAGAAAAACATTTACAAAGATTACTTGTAAACTTGACCCCAATGCTTAAATCTAAACACACAAGTAGATACTAACACAGACCACAGAATAAATATACACAAATTCTTAACCTACTATCTACAATGCATTGAATCTCATACTTCATGATTTACACTGGTTTATGGCAGTTACTTGTGTAAACATGCCATTAAATCTTTATCATTTACAACATTTTTGAATTTCACCCTCTTCATGCATTCCTCCAGACTCAATTCTAACACTTTATCTTTATACTTCAACTGAGCTTCATATTTGCATGGGAGATCACTTCCTAACATTAGATTTAAACAAAGTTCCTTTATGACTAATAAATCTTGAATAAACAGCTCCTCCTCAATGATTACTTCAAATTCTGGGTTCCCTTTCATATAGTTTGGTTCGTTCAAAAATTCATTTTGTATCTTAGCTTTCTTGGCCCTCCCCCAATACTTATTTAAAAACAACTTTTCAAACGCCTCAAAAGTAACGAATTTATCAGCACACTGATTTGCCCAAGTTTGAGCAGAACAGTCAAGCATTCTCTTAGCTAACTTCACTTTACACTGGTCTGACATACCAGGCACAAATTGGTCTTTGCATGCAGCCAAAAAATCTACTGGATGATAATTACCCACTCCTGAAAACTTTTTGCCATTAGGTGTCTGCACCATGGACCAATTAGTGTTTCCTGATGCAGTACACAATTCTAGATTATTTATTCTAGTGTTCACCTTCTCAATCTCAGTATTGTTTACTGTCACTACTTGTTCTATCTTTTTCCTAAAGTTACATTCTGTATTCTCTAATTTTCCTGACAACAAAGTTTTTGTTTCCTCAGTGCCTGCCACCATCCTCTTGTCAACCTCAGCCAATGCCTGCATAGTGCCCTCAATCCTGTGATCACATATTTGTTTCACAGCATCTAACTTGTCTCCTACCTCAGTTTCAATAGCACCAATTCTGGCATGTATCTCCTTTTCCCTATTATCAAACCGTTCTGTTAGACTTCCTATCTTTTTGTCAATGTCTGTGATTATTTCTGCCTTTAATGCACACATTGAATTTTGTAGTGCCCCAATGTCTGCCTTAAAGTCTGCTTTCAATTCTGATTTTACAGTTTCTATTTCTAATTTTAAATTTGAGTATGAATTTTCTATTTCTGATTTTAAATTTGAGTTTGAATTTTCTATTTCTGATTTTAAATTTGATTCTGAATTTTCTATTTTTGATTCTAAATTTGAGCTAATACTCGCTAACATGGCTGCGAACATCTCCGGTGTCAACAACATTCCCCCAGTATTTACCCTCTCTGGACATTTTGGTATGCTACTTTCTGAATCTACGTCGCTTGGCGACTTTTTGAACACCTGCTCCATGATTTAGTACCACAAGAAAGCTTGATTAACACACACGAATTTATAGCACCAGCTGCTTTACTTATCTTTTAATCCAGTAGTTGTTGCAACGAGCTGCGACGTCCCCAACGCTCGCTGCCGTCTGTTGTAGAAGCTGTGGCTGGAATATGTCCTCACTGCATTCCTTATCCTTTGTAGAATCGAAGCTGCTGGGCCCCGACGCTCCGTTGGCGACTTGCGAAGTCCCCACGATCACTGCCGTCCGTTGCAGAAGATGAAATTTGAGTGCGTTGAACCCACGCGCCACCGCTCACTGCTGCCGGTCCGATGCGGCCGTCGATCGCCGGTTACGGATGCCAGCGCCCGAACTCTGCGTCACTAACCGTCGTTAACCGCGCGACGCGATTGCGTATCTGCTTGCAACTGTTCGTAACTGTTCACTGTCCTATACACACCCTAATCTCTCCGTCCGAGCAAGTCCAACGTGAACTTATCCCGGACGAGCCCCCAAATGCGAGGATGAAGGTCGGGGTGAGAGTTTAAAATAGGGAAAGATTAATTTCTAAAACTCACAACCACCAGCTGCGAACCAAATTCCTAAACACGCAAAAACACTGGAACTGTTATTGCGACTGTTTGACTCGTTTTCTAGGGGATGATATCACACGTTCGCAGCTTTCCTTCCCTGCATATGATTAACAAAACAAATTCATAATAAATTCAAGTTCATGAGAGAAAAGGGTGTACTAACTACTATTTTTGAAAACACGTGAAAGTTCACTTTATGTTGTTTATTTCACAATACTTGAACCCTGTGGCTGTCGCGTCTGTACGTCGGTAAAAGTACCAAATAACGTTATAGCTCGTGAGCTCCCAGACAAAATGAATATTTGTCGCGAATTGATTTCACACCACGTGGCTGTCTCAAACACCGTTTATGTTCATGCCTATGCGACGACACGTGTTACATTAACAAATCACAGTCACTTTAATTTAATGCGATGCACACCTTGTTGCATCGGCTAATTATTCACAAACACACAGTAGCACTCGATTTAACTTGGTGCAGTCTACGACGAGCAACCACACGTGGCGATTGCCACACACAAAACTCAAGTCACCACCTCGAGATCCACATGCCGACTGAGACAGAGCGACGCCGCCCGGCCAGCCACACCACGTGCTCTGGAGTCCTCACTTCCTGCCCTCGCGCACGCGCGCGCCAAAACTCAACTGCCGGGGTTTTTTCCCCTACGTCATCAACTTCCCCATGTAAGCTGTTGTAACCGATTTGCCAACGTACAGCCCTCAGCCAATACATTTCTAAAACTTTACTTAAAATCAAAATAATTACACTACACATTAAACAAATATTTTCTTACGTTTTTATATTAAAATAAACATCCTTTGTACTGTTTATCATAATTGTGCAATTTCTTATACCACAGATAAGTGATTTAACTGAATACTTCAAGATAAAGTACAAAAGATTAATTGAAAATAAAATGAGAAATAGTTAATATATTATTTTTATAAACAAACATTGCCATGCTAGTTGTGTAACTGTCTTGTCTTCGTTGGTAATTTATTACTTTTCATTGTCAATTAAACATATTACGTCAGATGTGACTATATCAGTTAATGTATTTTTTATTTATCAACAGGCTATTTTGTAATGAGGGCCTTAAAGGTTCCTAACTGCATCGTATTACTTCAAATGCCAGTAGTATTACAATATTTGTGCACTGCACTGTGCCTGGCACTCGCCATTGTCCCTCTCTCCCCTCACCGGAAACGAACTGTAAAATCCTAAGTTGGAACAAGCCACCAACATCGGCCTGCTCGCTGGCCTCCCGTCAGCTACAAGCACACAGCAAATCTCAACGTGGAGAATTTCTACCTATGGCCTAACTATAAATGTTGTCACCCAACTGTGTACATACATTGCTACCAGAATTAATAAGATTAAAATCGTGTAACATTTAGTGCATTGGCATGGTCAATGTTTGGAGTGAACTTCATACTGTTTAATTATCAAATGCTATTAATTACCAGTATTTCTATTGGGCGGTAATCTCACAGTGGGGGACTGGTGTAAGGTGACAATGGGTACAGGAGTGATCATCAGAGTTCAGAGGGAGACAGTAGTGGTTGGTATTTGGTTTTATAGATTGTGAAGGAAATGGTTGGAGAGGTGAGATGAGAAGGTGGTATTATTTGGAAAGAGGATTGGGAGGGACACAATATATCTTTTCCATTTATTGATAACTAGCTGTAAACCCGGCGTTGCCCGGGTATTTAATTATTTATTCCTGCCATTTTTCAAGTATATATTCATTTGTGTAAGAGCTGTATGTCTGCAAAATCTCTTGGAAATACATTTAGTAACAAAGAAATAATAGGTTAAAACTTCGTGAATGATGGGGCGGTTTTCATTAACGCCGTTTATGTGCTCATATCTCGTGAACTAAGTGCCGGAATTTGGTACAATTTAGAAGCTACATTCAACTATATATGTGTATACTGTTTGTAAAATTTCCTGTCGCTACAATTTGTAGTGTTCAAATTATGAATTGTAACGTCATACCGGGAGCTGTAGTTTTACTCCATAAACAGCGGAAAAGTAGTAAGCGAGAAACTTTTTTCCTTTCATCATTTTACTACGGTTGCCAGCGAGAAAAAGTTTAATAAAGGTTTGAAATTATGTTTAAAGTTTGTTGCAAGTCGCTAAGTACTGTCATTCTCATACAGTTATTTCGAAAGTCTCGCCGCATTATATAGCATTTTTTGCGATTTCTATTGGTCATGACGTAATATATTCTGAACCGTATTTAGTATGTGATTCTTAACCATGCAGCAATTGTTACCTCACGGTAAGGAATGTGTGTACCAAATTTGGTTGAAATCGGTCCAATGGTTTATGAGAAAACGAGCAGCATTTTCGCAAAATGCAGCAGTTTTCCGCGCATCTCACTGTTTTATGACATCATATCTCGTGAACTATATATCGTATGTGATTCTTGTACTTACGGCGACCGTCCTCATGTATTGAAGCTTACGTGTACAAAATTTCATAAAGATTGGAATAAAACTGTAGATTTGTGTGCAACAGGTACAAACATACGGACACACTACTTTATATATTAGATTTAATTCCCCCCCCCCCCCCCCCCACTGTTCTATTGGGGGAGGGTTGGCAGCAGCATGCAGGCTGCTCTTCCGCCAAGTATTATACAAACTGTATGGATATTTGGACATACACGACAAGAAAGGACAGCCATAGGAAAGTGCGACTATGTATAGGAGTTTAAGAGAAAAAAAAATTGAATTGGATTATTTAAAATCATAAATGCAACTCACAAACTACACTGTTATGGACAATGGACACATGGTATAAACATTTTGGGATATACAATAAAAACAGTAACACAAAGGAAGGAAACATAATAGATAAGATGGAAATTATAGATGAAGGTATAAAAGAGATAAATTTGAAGATTTAAATGGTAGACAGCAAACACAAACAGTTAAAGTAGCGGCTCTTGTTTTCCCACGATGTTGAGGATCGCAGTATTGTAACACACGCAACACTTTTTCCATTTCCACTGGGCACAAAAGTTAAAATTCCACTGTCACAGATTCACTGTAGCTATGGGGTACATATGGTAATGGGCGGACCTGCCGGGATAAGAGGCCGAGGCAACTACTCTGGGAATGTCATGGGAAACGCGTAGGAGGGCGGGGCGGACACGATTGGTACTGCAGGCGACACAACAAAACCATACTCGACGACTTAATGGTTTCAAAAACAGCTAAATGAAAATACCGTTCAACAAGTGTGTTTTATCCATGTTGGATGTGTCTGAATTCCGTGACTGTTCCTAATGCAGGGCTGAGAAAAAAAGTCACATTAAAGATTGTATTATTTATTTATGACACGACCGATTTCGGGCTTATGCCCTTCTTCAGGTGCATAAAATATTCAGAATATTACATGTGTAACATGGTGGTGGAGTTCAATTTAATATTGTATCCAAATCGCGATTGTCCATGTGACGAACGTTTTACAAACTTTTGCGAATACACTTTCTTTTGCAAATCTCATTAACTTTGCTACTATTATGCTTGCCATTTATGAGTACAATTTATTAACACCACTGAATAGAAATGTGAACTCACACCATACCTTTGTTTGCATATGGATTCTAAATAAAGTGTATGGTGCCAGTACACATTTCTGTGCAGTGATGTTAACAAAGTGTTTTACGGCTCACTTTAGATTTGTAGTTTTCTATGTTTTTGCAAACATTTTGGTCCAAAATAAAAATATAAATAATAAAAAAATAATAAGAGTGTCTGAAACCCTTTTAGGAAAAAGATATTTTAGGTAGGGGCGGGTTTAGAACCACTGCCCTTCAGCGTCACTGTCCATCGCATTTCCCACAACGCTACAGCTGACAGTTAGGAGTTCTTTAATCTCATACTATTGATGGTAGTTAACTGATGCTAATACGGCATTTGTAGACACTAGATTATCATTTATCGTACGAAGAGCGACGTACTTTTGTTAATTCTTCAGTGCGCCAATGCTTTGAAATGACAACGTGTAAGTTACAATAAGAAAATAATCAAATACGCAATGCAAGTTGCCGTATGCCACAGAGAGTTCTGGGCGAGGAATGTCACGTGGCATCTGCGAACGGCTGGTTGTTGTTAATTCAATGCAGAATGCCAAATCTCCGTTATTTTTGCAAATATCTCTCAAACTATGCGAGATATGAAAAAAAAACATAAGGGAACAAAGTTGTAGAGAATTTTCTCCTCTACAAATTCGGTTATTCAATTTTCGCGTCAGATGAACGGTTTATTTTCATTTAAAATTACGTTTCAAACGGCTTTTTTTGGTATTACCAACATATTTCTTGTCCGAAATATTTCAAAAAGCGAGGTTCTGGTCTCTGCTAGCCAACAATTATGTCTGTAAAATTTGGTGCTGATCGGTTGAACAGTTCGTCTTAAAAGCAGTGTTAATACCGTAACCTAAAGTGGGCCAAAATGGCAAGCAGAATAGTAAGAAAAGTAAAGAGGTTACTCAAAAGAAAGTGTGTTCGCAAAAGTGCGTACTAAGTGCGTCACATGGACAATCGCGATTTGGATACAATACTAAATTGAACTCCACCAACATGCTTCACATGGAATATTCTGAATGTTTTAAGCACATGAAGATTGGCAAAAGCCCGAAACCGGTCGAGTCATAAGCCAATAATACGATCTTTAATGTGACAGGTAACAGCTTTTATTCTCAACCTGACTGTTAAACAGTTTTGGCCCACTTTAGGTTACGGTAGTAACACTAAAAGTGGGCCTTCGCGATCGTCTTTTGACAGCTCGAAATTTAAATGAAAATAACGGCTTAACTCTTCATCTGACACGACAATTCAATACCCGAATTTGTAGAGGAGAAAATTCTCTACAACTTTGCTCTTCTATGTTTTTTTTTTTTCATATCTCGTAGCGTTTCAAAGATATTTGCAAAAATAATGGCGATTTTGGGATGTCTGTATGTCTGTCTGTCCGTAACGTGTTCCCTGTTTTTAAGACGAACCGTTCAACCGATCGGTACCAAATTTTACAGACATGACTGTAGGCTGCCAGAGATCAGAACCTCCCTTTTTCAAATTTTCCGGACAAAAAATACAGTAGTAAAACTAAAAAAAAAAGCCGTTTGCAATATAATTGTAATTGCAAACGAACCAATCATCTGATACGAAAATTGAATAACCTAATTGGTAAAGGAGAAAACTCTCTACAATTTAGCTCCCTTATGTTTTTTTCATATCTCGTATCGTTTGAGATATATTTGTCAAACTAACGGAGATTTGACACCATCCATTAAATTAACGAAAACCAGGCGTTCGGAGATGTCACGTGACATTCCGCGCGCATTTGATAATTTTCTTATTGTAAGTTAAACGTCGTCATTTAAAAGCAACGCCACACTGAGGAATTAACTAAAACTCATTGTTTTTCGTACGATAAATGATAATCTAATGTCTACAAATGCCATATTAACATCAGTTAACAACGGCCATCAAAAGTATGAGATTAAAGCACTCCTGTTTTGATTTATAACCAACAGAAGATGAACAACACAAAGAAAATATAAAATATATTTCAGAAGCAGTAGTAGATAATTTGTTTTCACATATTATGTATAAATGCTTTGTACAAAAATAATAATAAAGGGTTAATATAAAAAAAAGGTAGCGCAGTGGGCAAGGTGCTGGACTGCAACGCGAAAGCTCAGTGGTTCGAAACCCACCACTATCTAACCTTTTTTCATAAAAGGGTTTCAGACACTCTTATTAATTAATTTATTATTATTTTGATGCAAAATGTTTGCAAAATTTTATAAAACTACAAATATAAAGTGGGCCGTAAAACACGTCAGTGCGACTTTTTGTTTGGTTAACGTGACAATCAAAACGTACGCCAAAATCAACAGAAGCGAACGGATATCTCTCAATGCACAAGGTGTTAAAAGAAAATCTGAAAAGCGGTGGATTAAAAGTGAAGTTTCGTCGGCTCATGAAGCAAAATTTTTAGCTAATCAAGCTGCTAATGTGTCTCGTTGTCATCTACATACTTCTTTGTATCCTGTTGTTTTTAATGATCATTCACACCTAGGTTGATTGCAGGAAAGCACTATCCCAGCACGTAATTAATAATTCAAGTAACTAAACACAAATCTGCAGATAGAGTGGTGAACGTAAGGAACACAACTTTCAGAGACCATGAATTCAACTTTTTTGAAAAAGGTTTAAATTTAAATCTACATACTAAAATCAGTGATAAAGTGATTAAAAGAGTAATTTCTGAGGTGAAAAATGGATGTGATTTATCAAAAGTGGCAAAATTTTTCACAGGCAGATAAAGAAATAACAACTTGCAAGTTTTTGTTTTCTCCTTCGAGTGTACAAAGTTATTTTCTCATAAGTTTGTAGCCGAAGTAAAAGTTGTTATTTCAAAGCTCCGTGAAAACTGTGTTCTAGTCACCAAGGCTGACAAAAGTAAATATCAAGTTTTGTTTCATAGTAATGATTACGTTGCAAAAGCCCTGCAAATATTTACTGATAAAAGAATGAAGGAAATCGAAGAACAGCCACTAGTGTCTTTTGCTAATGATATAAAAAGTTGTATTAACAATTGGAATGAGGTTCTTAACAAAGAAAAGGAGTAGAAACAGTTTTATTATAATGAATCCTAAAATTCCTTTATTACGCTTCCAAATTAAACATCACAACGAAAACCACCCGATTCACCCACTTGTTAGTGGTTTCCAAACCTCAAAAACTTTTGCCAAGCTAAGATTACGGACTTCTACAGTTATCATAATGCTCGCAGCATCAAAAATATGTACTAAATTATGTACATCTTAAATGATACCATCTTGCATGGAAGTGCTCTACTAGCTCCATTTGACATTATTAATCTGTTTACAATCGTCCCTTTAGTCGAAATTATAGAAATCATTTTGATTAATCTCCCTGTCTTAGGGACAGTTGATACACCTATGCATTTGAGCTAAGTGAAATTACCAAAAAGTATGGGAAGAAAAACATTTTCAGGAATTTTCTTAGGAATCATTTCTGAAGTTCTAGTTAATGACCTGGAGAACAAATTTTTTGACACGCATAGGGAAATACGCATAAAATTATTTTGTACCATAGATGGCATCTCCATTATATTGGACGGTAATCAGGAAAAATGCTGAATTTGGAAAAATGCTACTTTCTGTATAAACGGAAAGAAAGTCCATCAATTTACCTGCTTTAACCCTCCGTCGGGCGCAGTCGGCCTCACAGGCCAGCAAAACACATTTTTGATTCCCGTGCTTAACACTGGTGGCCCAGCGGCCCGCCTCTCCGTTTACTCGCGTAACTTTTGGAACCTAATACAGTGCCGATCCTCAGGCTGCCGTCGATTTCCACGCAGGTCAATGGGAACTCGTTGGGCCTCACAGGCCGTCTGCGCCCGATTACGTTATAGTTTTGAAGATGAGATTTTTCAAGATATTTTTATTTTATTACTTAGGTTCATTTAAACTAAGTCTGTCCTCTGTGATTCTCGCCGTTACCTTCGGAAAAAAAAGACTCTGACGACCCTGGCCCTTCAGACTGAGTGCGCCTGATCAAGTTCTAATTTCAGTTTTCCTTTCTTTTCCTACGTTATCACATCCATATTTTCTGCTGAAATGTCCAGAGAAGTATCTTATGCCTCTAAGCCAATGATCTTGTGGAAATAATGCGCCTCCTCGAGGACGAAACTGCTGAAGATCCAGCCGCGCTCGAAGATTTAGTCGATGAGAGAGACACCCACTCTCAGGATGAGGTAGGAGAAGGCAAGGAGGACTCAGCAACTGAACAGGAAGCTTAGGGAAAAGCTCGGGATTATGAAGAAGAGAAGAAAATATGTGAGGAGTTTTTATCTTGGAAAGGATAAGACGACGAAGTAGTCTAAGTAGACGCCTTCTACTATTCATATCATTACACAACATTCAGTGTAAAAGATATTGCTACAAATGACGCCACCAACTGCAAAACCTTGTGTCATCAACTTGTAACTGGACACTTTAGCCTGCGAAGTATGCTATGAATTTATGTGGAATGTCGATTCGGCTGCAAACTCGACTGAAAATAATTTTACCCCACAAGGAACGGGAAAGTTCCCCCATATTACCTCCCAAACGGCTAAAACGTCGATCATGCGTGGCTGAAACAAGAGTTAGGAGGAGTAAGAATCACGAATGTTCAGCTTGTCATCAACCAGTCTGCTTGAGCGACGTATACGTTCTGTGCCGTACCTGTGTTTCAGCTGTTGATTTGGGAGCTATAGCATCGGTTTTTGGCCGCAGATGTGGCGAGAAAATATGATTACATTTCAGAATAGACTGCCTAATGTCCTTTAAAAATAACTTCATTACTTTTATGGATGTCTGTTGACCAATTTTTAATACTCTTTGTGGGAAATTGGTAATTTTGGTTACTTTAGTTTAAAGTGTATTCTGTTCAATAAATCCATTATTATGCTTTATGTTTGCTGTAATTACTTCCTTTAGATCCTCTTTAAGACTAGCCAACACGCATTTTGAATTTGATTTAACATGGCGGAGCTAGTCCACAAAATATGTGGGTGGCCTCTCAGGCCGGGTGCGCCTGATTTTGTTTCATCTGGAGGTGCGCCCGACGGAGGGTTAAACATCTTGCGTATAGGTATTAGATTAAATATTAACATCTTCGGTAAACCTACAATTACAGGTCTGATTATTCCGTCAAACTCTTATCGTTCTACAGGCCACAGCGTGCTTATTTCTCGTCTTAACACTTACATAGGACGAGCAGGTAAAATATAAAATACTCAAGTTCTATTATCAACAGTTTGTATTAATTGTTTTGAGGTATACCTTCTGCCATACGTTAAAACGTTGTGACAGAAAATGTAAGACACGACTTGGTATGTTCGACCAGGTCATCCGAAGATGGGTAGAGAACGAAACTTGTCATGCAATATAAATTTACTCAGAAACATCCTATGAATATTTTTAGAGTCATTTATGTAATTGAATTAATAATGCTCGCACACCTACACTACGACGTTTCAGTCACATCTAGATAGAGTTGCTCATATTAGGCCAAAGAATGAGTATCCTCTCAACAGACAAGAAATTACACCACTTTATACGGACAGATGAATCATTAACCAGTTGCAGTTGGCACAGCGACCGCCTCACATGCTCAACCACCAAGGTATATACGTAAGCATAACTCAGTGACAATCACATATTTTAAATACAAGCTCCCTTATTACTTTTTTGCTGTTCATGGAGAGAAACTAGGGTATTTGATATGATTTTACAATTTATAATTTGTACACTACAAATTGTACTTCCAGGAAATTTTACAGACAGTATACACATATACAGCTGAATATACCTTAGAAATTGTATGGCAGTACGACATGTAGTTCATCAGATATGAGGACACAACTTGTACCGATCATGGAAAACCGTCTAATTACCTCCCCCCCCTACACACACACACACACACACACACACACACATTTTAATCTATTATTTCTTTACATATACTCGTATTCGCAACTGACTTTCCTGACATAGCACTTATACAATAGGGTGGGGCTAAAAAGTGAATTTTTTAGTATCGAATTGTAATAGGGCTCGAAAGTTGCGTATTTATGTGCCGATTAACGAAAAAATTATTTAAAAAATCTAACTTAATATCTTCAGTTTGCGCAAAGATTAAAGTTTCTAAAAAATCGATAAATTTATAGAATTTCTGAAAGGTCATATAAAAATATATCTTTTAGTATCACGTCCTAATAGGACTCAAAAACTGCGTATCCATGTATAGTTTAACATAAAAATATTTTGATAATCCTAGCGTATGTAATCAGTTCGCGCTAAAGACCTAAACTATGGAAATATGACATTTCTAAATGTTCCAAATGTTACGGAAATTTGCTAATATCTCGTATTTATATCTATGTTTTAAATATTTTAGGTTTTATTTATTGTCATTTGATTATTTAAAGAGATAACATCATAACTTTGCAGCTCTTCGCCCATTTCACCAGCACATTTGGTTAAATGACCCAGAACTCACCACGAGGAGGTGGCTGCAATTCGAGTTCCACCCACACCCTGCCAACCAACTAACCGCCCAAGGAGGCCATACTAATTATATAATCATATTTACAATATATACATTTATTTACATTTTTATACTTTTATTTACATACTAGTCAAAGATGCAGTTGGCTTGAATTCTGATTTGTGTCCAAATTTTGGCATTACTGATCTTGACAGCAGAGTCGTCCTAATGAATCCATCTCTGCTATCTTGCCCACATACTTTTTCTGCAGCCTCTGTTACTAACTATACATGGATACGCAGTTTTTCAGTCCTATTAGAACGTGATACTGAAAGATATATTTTTATATGACCTTTCAGAAATTCTATAAATTTATCGTTTTTTAAGCCATTTGCGCGAACTGAAGATATTAAGTTAGATTAAATTATTTTTTCGTCAATCAGCACACAAATACGCAATTTTCGATCCCTATTGCAACTCGATGTTCAAAAATTCACTTTTTGGGCCACCCTATTATACAAATGAATATATACCTTCATAATTATACAGTTGTGCAACACATACGAAAATAATTATGTGATCCACATACAGCGATGGCTAAAACTCCTCCAACGTAATGCCCCACGTTTTAGTACATTTCTTATTTACTAACAAGACACACACCTGCATTCCAGACAGCTTAAGGAAATTCCAGAAAGCAGACAGAGCTATTGACAACATGGAATTCTGAAGCGCACATGGCTGTATGCGAGACCAATTGACTTCTTTAGAACTACAACATAAAGAAGGTAATGTAATAGTGCGCACCCAACGAGTACCCATTATTTCAGACAGATATACCTTTTATCTTAAAGAGACTGCAGTTTCCAGCGAGACTTGCATTTTCTCTTAGGATTAAATAGCAAACAAGTATTGTATTACGTACTGCGGATTGCATTTTCCATCTCCATGTTTCCCACACAGACAACTTTATGTTGCTTGCTCAAGGGTGAACCCATCAAAGGATTTATTCATGCTAGCTTCTGGACAACTAGCATTAAATATTATTAACAGTCAAGTTTTGGATTAAATGAATGTTTGAATCATATCGTCTTTCTTTGTTTGGATACCGCACTTATAATTTTGTACATTACACAAGACAGTCTTATTTGTTGTATATTCTCCCGTAAATATAACATGTTTTTGAAAAAAGGGAAATGGACAGAGAACGGATAGATCAATTATGAACAAAAAGTTTCAATAATTAAACAAATATTCCAGCAACGCCGGGTTTTCAAGTACTTCTTTTTAATGTTATAAATGGATTCTTCAGTCATTTTTGTCAGAACAATATCATATTTAGGGTTGAAAAACAAACAATCTGTTTTTGCTCTACTACTTTATGTCTATTTACGAACCAGTTTTCGGCTGATTAAGTCATGTTCCGGTAAACATTTGATAGGTGTCGACAGAAACACTAGTGCTCATGTTCGAAACATGTTAAATAAAGATACAGCAATCTAGTTCATTGTAATGCTCAGGAATAACATAATGCCCAAGACACGTAAATAACATTTCCATTTACAACTTAAATCTCATAGGTGGGCTAAAACCATCACGCATTTCATTCATTACCTAGGCATTCGATGAGTCCCAAACTTCACGCATTGACGTTAACATAAATATGATAGATAGTAATAAGACTGCAAGAAGTGCTCGGATTGAAATGAGTTTTCGCCTCCACTGTTCAATATATAATGTGATATAGAAATGTCTGTAATAGAAAGAAGGTAGTAGACTAGGACATAATTTCAGCGTGAAAGGAAATTGCAGATTTGTGAATGGCATTTCTGTACTTGATATATGTGAAGAAGAAAACAAGTACCTGCTCAAAGAAATTAAAAGTCTCCTTAGTTCAAAAACTAAGCCATAAAAAGCGAGAAATACTGAGAAATAGCAGAAATTGAAGCAGAGATTACGTAGAATAAAATAGGTGATCACGACATATACGAAGAAATGTTTTTACCTTGGAAGCAAAAGAACCCACGATGGGCGACGCATGGAAGACCTGAAAAGTATATAGGCTCAGGAAAAGAGGGCATTCATGGCCAAAATATTCCTAGCAGTATGAAACGTTGGCCTTCATGTGAAGAAGAAATTTCTGAATATGAAACTGGAACTTTCTTCGCTCAAAATACGATTATCGGGAAAAATTGAAGGTCGTACCAAGTAAGGTGAATCGCTAGGTTTGAATATACCGCATACAGAAAGTTGACCATCAATGCGAAAGTCGTGCGTTCGGTGGACAAACAACAGAACAAGCAGAGCGGACTGTAGTTCTGCTCTTTCTTACTCGTTCTGCCGTCTATCCGTCGAATCTCCGTTGCCTCCCGTTAATCTAGGAACGTACTGTGTAATGCCCTGTGTTGTTAACCCCGCTTGCTGGTCTACTTGCTACTGGTAACTTTCATTTCTGAACATAGTTCCCACTGCCTTCGCTTCGCGACTTGATACAATGTCATATTGTACCTTCCTCCGCCCGTGATCCTTCTCTGCCTTGTGGGATTACAAATTTGTACTTGTATTGCTTGACGAGTGCGGCTCCGTAGCACAGTGGTAGAGTGCCAGACTACCAATCCAAAGGTCGTGGGTTCGATCCCCGTCAGGTCCAAGGATTTTTATCTGTTACTTTCCACTTCTTTCTGCCAGTATTGCTCATGTGAAAAACACCGAGTAGCACCGTGGTTCGGAACCCACGTTAAACTGTAGGTCCCCCTATAACTGGCTGGGTAAGTCGGTTCGAAGGTCGGAGGAAGGCAACGGCATACCACCTCCAAACAGGACCATGCCTAGTAAAGCACTGTGGTGTTCAAACCAATCTGCGGATTGTTGACTGCTTTACCTTACCTTTTATATTGCTTGACGATATATCTAATAATTACAGCGAATAATTACAACAGCTGTCAAAAGACTGCATTAAACATGCGTGATACAGGTCCAAACAGGAAAGCTATTGTCAAAGCGGTTTCTGTTTCACAGCGTAACAGAATAAGCTTGAAAGATACTTTTCTGTCTCGGATTTTCACACTTTTTTATAACATGAGTACTGCGTGAATGATGTAAACAACACATTTTCTGCACTACAATTAAGTGATTAACATTATCAATGTGGCAGAATATTACTTATAATTGCAAGTCTTATATTAATCACTTTGTCCGTAAATGTTAGGTAACTTCAGGATTACACTTTTGAAGGATATGCGCGTCTTGAAAATTACGCCGTCGATCTTGCGGCGTAAAGGCGTCGAGATTTAGTGCAGCAAAATTAATGAGCTCTTCCAGCCATCACTCAGGCAGCCCTTAATTAAGCTGGAAGGCTAATTACGTACTTACCGAACGATGTGAGATGAAGTGGCGCCGGAATGAAGCCGGAGTGCGGTACGTTATGACAGAAGTAGTTCACACATATATCCCGATTCGCCTCTGTTCTTGTAACCGTGAACAAACAACTCATCATTTCCATAGCATCCCAGATCCTACTGGGAAATTCACCCCAAAGGCTGAGAGTAGATAATGTAATTACATGCTCCTTGTTGAGTAATCTATTACTGGGGATTAATTAATTTTCTGTAGTCCGCCAGGAAACTGCCTTGTTAAAAACAAAGTGGCATTGCGCATTATCGAAGCATAAATAAACACTGTACTTTAAGAAGGTGTATATTTAATAAAGCGAAATAGAAAGTAAGTAGAACTAAATATTTTCTCATGTTTGCATTTTACAGATAGTAGAAGACTAACATATTATTATTGCTACCATAATTACGTAAGGCACGGCTATTGTACGTCTAAATACAAGAGAAGTAGCCGTGTTTGTGACCGATTACTGAAAATATATAGTCATGAACTAAACGCTATGCCTTGTCGATTTATCCACGTCCGTCTCTGCATTGTCATCCTCTTCATTTCTTCATACGATTTTATCACCATTCATCCTTTGATGTTGTTAAAATACGTTGCTCTTGGCCTGCCTCTTGGTTCTTTTCCCTGAATCTTTTCCTTCAAAAGCATTCTTTAGGAAGTCGTTGTGTCTCATTATGTGTCCTATCATTTTTGACTTTCTTCTTCCTATACAATGTAGCAGCGTTCTCTTCTCATTCACTTGTCTTAAGACTCTTTCATTACTTCTCCAATCTACCCAGCTTGTTTCCTTCAGTCATCTCCATATCCACATTTCCATTGCTTCCAGTCTCTTTTTCTCTGCCTTTCCCAGAGTCCACGCTTCACATCCGTATGTTAAGACACTCCAAACAAAAGTTTTGGCAAACTTTTTCCTACTTTTCAGGCTTATACGATTGTCCGCCAGTAAATTCCTTTTATTTTGGAAAGCTTTCTTTGCCAAGGCTATTCCAAGGCTATTCTTCTCTTTACATCTGTGATACATTTATTTTCGTCAGAGATTGTGCTCCTCAAATAACAGAAGTTCTCGACCTGCTCTAGAACATCATCTTCTAGTTTAATATTAAATTTACCATTTTCTTTTGTCTTCCCTACTACCATTGTTTTTGTGCCGGCCGCGTGGCCGAGGAGACTGAGGCGCTCCAGTCACGGTCTGCACGGCCACTACGGTCGGGGGTTCGAATCCCCCCTCGGGCATGGATATTTGTGCGTTCTAGTTTGTAAGTAGTTCATAATTAGTTTGTAAGTTTAGGGACTGATGACTCCGTAGTTAACTCCCATAAATATATATATATATATATATATATATATATATATATATATAAATTATTTTCCTCTCATTAATTTTTAGATTAAATTCTCTTAGGATTTCAGCAATTTTTAACAACATAAACACCAATTCCTTTCATGAGTCAGCAAGTACTACTATATCATCTACAAAACGGATACAGTGTATTCATTCCCAGTTGATTGTAATTCCTTCGGTTGTTTTTTTTTTTTTTTTTTTTTCAATGGCTTTTTCAATAAATAAGTTGACTAAGTATGGTAATAATGGGCACCCTTACTCTCATTATTGCTTTCTTCTTCACACTGTTCACTTCTGTCTCTGCTTCCTGTCTTTTATTCAGGTTGAAAGTAGACCACTGCAGATGTAATGTGATGTTTAGCTATTTTAGCTGAGTATATTCACTGTAGCTGTCTGCTTACTAGAATAAACTGATCTTAGATTCGGTAAATAATCAAAAATGCACTGCTTAAATGGTGTAATCAAGTCTGGCATAAATTTGTTTAAGGAAAAACTCAGTTATAAAATTAGTAAATAGAGTCTTGACGAGAGGAGCCATAACCAAGATCAACATTAATTTAATGAAATGATTCTAGTAGCAGAAAACATATAAAGATTACTTTTAAAAATTATAGTCCTGGGTGTACCAGCCAGTTAAAAGATTCATGTAAACTACTTGATGTACTGCTTAAACTTGTTCCCTGACCCAAATGGAGAACTAGTTGACCTTAAATTACTCTCACAGCCGCAAGTTAGAAAAGCAGCGGTCATATGAATTGTAGCTCACAGGAATCACACTTACTATGAAACGAGCCACCGGAAATAAATTACTTTATGAAAGTGGCGAACGAAACAAGAGGCGCAACGGAAATATTAACAATAATCAGCATCTGGATCTGTTCTCAGCACATGTGAAACAATATTTATAAAGAAAGGGGTAGGTATTCTCAAACTACTGTATTAAAAATAGGATATGATTTTACTGAACAAATTGCTTTTATTCAGTGTAATCACAGGCACGTGGTGGGAACCAATTTAGTTACACAATAAAAACGCATCACATTGAAACTGGCTCACAAGCACTATCATATCTTATGCTAAAAATGCCCATAATGGAAATTTAAATTTATCTACACTGCATTGAATTTTAGTTGGGGGAGGATTTACAAATAACAAGCATTCATCCACACACACACGCAATGCGAGCGAAACTTACTAAAATCAAGTAACAAGGCAGAAACGGCCGTCGATCTCGTAGGGGAAGTTTCAGCGAGCCAAGGCGAAGGACACAACACAGTAAAAATATTTTTCGTACGTTGCTAGTTCTATTCTTTCTTAACTAGAGATGGCGCGTATAGCAACAAAATCTGTTTGCATTTGAAGCTAAACCAAGCGCTGGCAAACTAACTGAGGCGCTCACCACGTGGTTCCGAAATCCAGTAAAATGAAGAAAATCGGTTACAAAATATTACGCAAATTAACTATAGCATGCAACCCATAGAAATGCGTGGAATATTACAAGGAAACGGAAGAAATACTGTTCCACACGATAGGAGAAGTTCCGAGAGATGGATGAGGTCCGCTCTCAGAAATCATCAAAGTTTAATAAATTCAGGTTCGCGGTAAAACAAATACAAAATACGGCATGCAACGCATCGAAATACGTAGAAAGTTGTAAGGAAAAGAAAGAAACAGATATACGCGATGGCACGAACTTTACAGAGAAGGATGAAATCCTATCTCAAAAGTCATGAAAGTTTAATAAATTCGGAGTCGTGGAAGAACAAATATGAAGTACGACATACAACCTATAGAAATGCTCAGCATTTCATAAGCAAGCAAATGAGAAAGGTTGTACGGGGCTAGCAAAGAATTTACAGACCGCAGTTGGGAACAGAGTACAAGTTCGAGAATAAAATAGCAATTTACAACAGGTGGGAAGATCCTGCAGTACTACAAGAAAATGGAAAGATACATGCAGTTATTCTAGCCTGAAGGGCACAGAACAAACATGCGTTCCGCTGAAGGCTTTGTTCTGAGAACACACCAAATGGAGTACATGTTACTCGTGGACAGAGAAAACGAAAAGTAAAATAGCACACGAGTTACAAGAAGCCAAAATCCTGTATAGTAGTCGCGCATCTTTCGATGCATGCTCGAAGAAACTTACTCCGAAAATGAATGCAAGTTCTAAAACCTAAGTTGAACTAACTGAACAACGAATTGCTGCCATCTCCAGGCTGAAAGAGCAGGGCTAACTCACCATTCCGAAGGCAGCCACCGAACGAGTGAGGTTTTGGCGGGCCATGTGGGCCTCCACCCGGACATCGGTGGTGGGGGAAACGCAGAGATTCGCACAAGGGCGCGTATAGGCTCACAACAGCCTCTTGCCAACCTAATGTGTAACGAAAGGGTGTGGAAATCTCTTTGGAGAGCATAGAAAGAGAGGTTGGTACTAGCCACCTATCGACGCAGGTCCAGAGAGCATCGCCCAAGATTAAATTTCTCATACTCACACATGCAGAGACAAAACATTTTACACTCTTTTAGGCATGGTGGCGAGACGGAGAAGCCGTTCATGTTGTCACATTGATTGACACACTAATAAATTAATAACATAAATCTAACACAAATGAAGTTAAATACGATTACTAATAATAAAATTTAAAAACAAGAACTGAAAGGCTACGTTACTCCTCATGCCTCAGAAAAAGAAAAGAGTGTCGTTAAGCGACTTTAAATAAAATACAATATTAAAATTTAGGGAACGTGGCAGACAGCCGTGTTTCAAGGTTCCAGATTAATCTCCTGTCCCTCCCATCAAGACTTATTTCCTTCATTGTCAGAAATAACAATTTCCAATTAACCATGACAAATACTTTTTGTAACTCTCTAAAGATCAAGTATGTATTTCTATTAACTCCAAGTCGTCTTTCTAATACCATCCATCTCTTTCCAGATCTGAAACCAAATTGGTCTTCTCCTAAGTTTGCCTCAATTTTCTTTTTTATTCGAGATTTTATTACGTTTAACATTATTTTGGAAGTATGGAATAGTAAGGAGATAGTCCTATTGTTCTCACAGTCCAGAGCATTTCCTGTTTTTTGTTTTTTTTTTTATTATTACTGTATTGCTGCCAATCAAATCTGTCGGTAGTTCTTTTCAATCTTCATAGTACTCTTTACAAACTTTATATAAGTGCTCTTTTGTTGATTCTCAAATTTCCTTCATTATTTATGTTGGTATGCTATCTACCTTTGTCATTACATAGATCATTCAAGGCATTGTTGAATTCCTCTTTGAATGTAGGTGACCCTATCATGCCGATATCCACACTGTTATCTTCTTCCAGAATTTCCCCCTTATTAGCAATATCTTCTCCTTCATATAGTTCCACAATATACTCTTTCCGTCTTTCACATACATCCTCTAATTTGAAAAGTAGGGCATCGTTTTTATTCTTGTCCATATTTGTTCTTGTTCTTGTCTTTCTCCGCATTTTCTTAATTTTTGAGTGGGCTTTATTAGTTTGACCTCCACTCAGATCTTGTTGAATTTCCTTATATTTAGCGTGCATCCAATTTTCTTTCTCCAGTCTTCATTTCTGTTTAACTGAATTTCTTACTCTTTTGTATTTATCGAAATCTTTTTTCCTTAGCCTGTTTAGTTCATCAATACGGTCTAGTATTTCCTTGGTCATCCTTAGTTTCCTTGGTTCTAGTTTCCTTAATCATACTAGTTCTTTAGCAGCTACTTCTACGGTATCTTTGAATCCTTCCCAACCTACCCTGTTACCTATCAGGTTATCGGTTAATTCTTTCATGTCTGCAGCTACTTGCTTTTCCTTAAGTTTTTCTACACATCCTAAGTGTGGTTAGTTCTTTTACATTTCTTAAATTTGCTGTTATAGTGTGCTATCACTAGAACACTGTCATTGTCTAGGAGTATATCACATCCAGGGTATGAATGGCTAGACTTTATTTGATTAGTAAATTTCTTCTTGACTAGGATATAATCCATCTGATAGCTTGCGCCATCTATTGGAATTTTCCACGTATATCTTCTTCTCTTGGTCATTTCAAAACACGTGTTGGTGACTACAATCTTGTACTGTTCAACTATTTGTTGTTGGAAGGTAAACTGCAATCACCGATAAATCCATAGGTTGTGCTTTAATTTGTATCATAATTATCCTGTCACTGTAGTGGTATGTGTTCAACACGTTGTTCTTCCATTTTCCTCTTAAAATTACAGCGACGTCATTTCTACCTGATCGAGAACTACTCCTGTGAATGATCCTGAAATCCCCTGACATAAAATCACCGTTACCACCCCATCTAGCTTCACAGATTCCTACTATGTCCAATTATGACTTTTTCATCGGCATCTTAACCACTTCTAGTTTCCCAGCTTTTAAGAGGGTTCTGACATCCCATGTGTTCTCATGTGTTCTTTTATTTCTTTACTCCTTACACCCTTGCCCAAGACATCCTCCGCCCCCCTCACCGGAGAACCGATTGGGCGAATTGAAACTCAGGAAAACTTTGAATTGGACGTAGTCATATTTCTATTTGGGAATCCTGTATGGAATCGTTAATGCAGTGGTTTCCCGTTGCCTTCAGCATCCTCCTGCCGTTCAGCGTGTTAGTGGTTCCTCCGCCGTTAGGAACAATTTCTCATCACTGGGACAAGGGGGTGTCCCTTCTTTACCCGCTTATCCGCCCCTTACTGGCCGTTGGTAGGTTAACAGCCATGTGTTAGAAAAGAAAATGAAAATGAAAGACTCCCTCGGACCTCGCAACCTAATACCGTCGGGGATCGAAGCAGCAAGAGTTGATCAAGAGAGGCCGATAGGAAGGAAGAAAGCACAGTTCAGTTGAAGTAATGCCAGACTTAACTGAGGGCCCGTGTGGTTGCCACCCATATACTCCCTAGAAGGGAGCTCCCTGTAGCTACTGAAATTATAAATCTGTGAACTAAATGCAAGTTAAACAGTCTCTTTAGTTACTTCTTTTAAGTGCTCAAGAACACTGCATATTCGCAATGAACTCGTTCAAAAACACGAACTATGAATATGAAATTTTACATTCTTGCTAAGACACTCACTTCCATCAAAATATTAAACAACAATTTCGTTTACAGAATTTCCATCAGGAAGTAGTCTCTTTACATTTATAAATCAATACATTCGATATAGGCGAACGAGGAAAATTTTCACTCACACAAAAATCAAAGTGATTCGGAAGAAACTTCAGAAGAAGTAGATGTCGGCCATTCGTGGTTGGCCAGTGTGGTTTATTGTACATAATGCAATCGGCTAAGTGTGTGGAAAACGTTTTGGACAACAGACTACAAACGCTTAGAACGCAGGTTCACAGGCAGCATTGCTTGGAAAATGAAGCACATGAAGGTGGAAACCCAGCCTTCAACTAGTGCATCTCGACTGACATTAAAACCACAGAATACCCTATTGAACAGGCACCTTGGTACCACTTCAGTAACATTCGGAATCCTACCAACTTCTTTCTTAATAATTGATGAAAATCTAAGCTCCAGTACAAGAGAAAAATTGAGGAATGATGATGTGTATTCTGACGGCATCAACTGCGAGCCATGAAGAACTAGTAGACTACAAAACGTTGATATGGTGATCACAGATCTAAACAGCAGTCACGTATGCTTGCCGGCATCAGCATACTAGCACGTTTGACGATGAAAAGACGATTTTTTAGAAAAATAATGTGCCTGTTTCACATGAATATCTAACCCTTCCCCGGAGAATTCTTACTGAAAGCGATTTTTATAAGTGCCCCGAAGACTGTTACTGCTCATGTAATGGATATGGCATTCAAACAGACGATGTTACACATTACGTTCATAATAAGTAGCCTCTGGTGGTGCCAACTTTGTTTTCCCATGGCCGTGTCGATATTAGTGAAACTGTCCTTGATGTCATTCCAATACGCGACACAACATGATCAATAAAATCAAACATGGTAGTCGCCACCAGCCATCCAGAATTTGTACAAATTATAAATTGTACTACATACTAACTTTACACTGTGGGTTCCATTTTGGTTTGCATGTAATAAAGTGTTATGCCACTACATTCTTACATCCACAAGCAATAATATGAAGTGTAGCCTTCAAGCATTAGATGTGCAAGGGAATTATTCTTGTCTTTTTTTAAAATGGTCTAATATGGAAAGCTTTCAACCAGGTATTAATGACGTAACTACATTACGAACATGACTATTAACAGATCAACGTGTCATCGAATTTTTGTTGATATTATTACTTGTTATTAGCGGATCTGACAATCTTAGCACCATACACCAATTTTTCAGAAAAATAGTTTTGTGTTTTGGTTACTGATTTACAAATTGTAATCATTCAATGAAATTACAGTATGCATATCCCCATATTTAAAGCTTTTATAAATTACACAACTTGTTATGTAGGTGTAAGAATTTAACATAACAATAAACTGAGTTTTTAATAAAAAATGAGACCGTAAATTGATGGCTCTATGGCAGAAAAGTCTTTCTTTAATTAATAATTAATGATATCCAGTGCCTACATGATGAGTAAATATGGTACAAATCAATTTAATGATAGGTATATGTTCGACTGCATAAAGTATTTACATACACTACCGCTCATAAATTTCAATACGCGGAATAATTGGAATCTAGTTCTCCGTAGACAAGATCTAATACCGTGGGTACCGTTGAGGAGGCAAAGAAATAGTACAACAGTTGTCCACATGTCATGATTTTTGTTAGTAGTCAACGAGGTACAATATAATTCCACAAACAATGTAGTATACATAACCGACATGTAGCTATCTGATACGTTTGTTTACCTATTTGCGAGGGATGCCGCATTTGCTGCACCCGTGTTGTTCCCTGTAGTGATGTGGTGTCCGCGGCGAATGTCAAGCACTGCTAAGATACATAACATCTGGTTCCTGCATGCCAGTTCTTTCGTGGCAGTTGAAGTATGGTATGGCTCCACCAGTGGAGATATCCACAGAAAAATGTGCTGCAATTGTAGCACTTAGCCAAGCAGGTTTATCTATTCGCTAAACTGCGGTACAGTGTAGTGTTTCTATAGGATTGGGGGGGGGGGGAAGTGTGTAATACACCCTTCGCCGCCAGAAGACAGCAGGTAGCAGTACGGACATAACATGACCAGGCTGACCTTGTAAAACCATTAAAAGTGATGATATATTTATCAGGATAACCAGTAAAAGAAATAGATTCAAAACAGCGCCCCAAATTCGTACAGAATTGGTAGAAATGAACGCGACAAAAAAGTCTGCTGCAACAGTAAAAAGGCGTCTAAGTGAAGCCGGCTTGAAAGGTTGTGTCACAGCAAGAAAACCCCTTCTAAGGCCCATAAATAAACAGAAGAGACTTCAATGGGCTAGAAAATATCGTAATAGGACATCGGAAGAGTGGAAAAAGATGTTATTCACCGACGAAACGAAGTTCGAAGGAGAACATTTTTTCGCCGATTTGTAGGGGGAAAGATAGCCCAGCAGTGTATTCTACCTACAGTTAAACACGGTGGATGTTCTGTCATGTTTTGGGGATGTTTTGTCGGAGTTGATGACATTGTGAAAACAGAAGGATGTATGGATCAGAAGCAGTACCACCGCATACTTCAAAATCATGCAGTACCAAGTGGATTCCGCTTAATAGGAAAAGGGTTTACCTTATAACAGGATAATGACCCAAAACATCGGTCGGCATAAAGCAGGAGCTACATTGCATCAAAGGAAAAACATAAAGTACTGAAAGATATGGTATTTCCGTTCCAAAGCTCCGATTGTAATCCCAGTGAAAAGGTGTGGGATGAATTGGAAAGACCTATCAGGTAAGTCACTATACCTAGCAAGGAACATCTCTGGAATAATGCTAAAGATGTGTGGAATCATGTAGATTCACGATAGCTACAAAAAACTGATTCACCGCATGCCTCGTGTTTGTGAGGCAGTAATTACATCCAAATCAGAAGACATTCAAAATGTTCAAATGTCGGAAACTTACAAACTACTTACGAACTAGCTTCTACTAAAGACGGCAACAACATCCATGCCCGAGAGGGGGATTCGAACCCCCGACTGTAGCGGCCATGCAGACCGTGACTGGCACGCCGCAGACCGCTCGGCCACTGCGGCCGGCGAGAAGACTTTGATGAAAGCAAAATATAATGATTTTGATTATATTATACATGTGTCAGTTAATGTAATTATATTTTCTGAGAAAATTTTATTTTAATTTTAAATCTGAAATACCAGCTTGTAATAGCAGTGGTGTACCTTATCATATTGTCGCAAATGAGGCATTAAGAGACAGTGGCAAGTGTGGATACGATTTTGGACTCTGACGCGAACGGTCCATCGTTCAAGCTCCATCTTCTTTGTGACGTGTGATATGTTCTTAATCGATCGTAATTGAGTTCAAACCAGTGTTCTTTAATCAACAAGATACGTCCTGTGAAACCGCTGCATGCCAATATTACCACTTTGTCAATATTTTGTATTTGAGTCTCTGGCAAATTTTTGAACGATGGTGCCATTCACTATCATCCACTCTTTCTAAAACTTATAGACTATTGTTGATTTACTTCGTGACATAATGATCACCCAGATGCTTGACCAATGGCAACTAGAATTCTGTCCTTAAACCACTTTTTTTTTTTTTTAATTTTTCTTGTCACACACCTTGTATGAGGCATAACGTACCAAGGACAGATTGTAAAATATCCAGTAAGGTAAGTACGCTGTCACGAGCATGGAATTATACCGGAGGTAAGGCAGTATGGAATTATAACAGCAGGTAGAGCAAAATTTATTTCCCTTCAGTTGTTACATAAAGGTCACTGTGAAATTACTTGTACTAGAAAGCAGTTTAAAATCCAAGATGAAATTAGGTTTTCATTGTTTAGACATATGAATGAATAATGTTTATTCTTGAATTGTCGACTCTCATGAACCACAGACATTGCCGAGGTGCGGTGACTAGCTTGTCTCAACGACACAGATTTAATGTAGGTGTAACCGTACCGAAGGGGTATCTATGGAGAGGCCAGACAAACGTGTGGTTCCTAAATAGGGGCCTTTTCAGCAGTTATAAGGGCAACTGTCTGGATGATTCAATGACCTGGCCTTGTAACACCAGCTAAAATGGCTTTGTTATGCAGTTACTGCTAACGGCTAAAATCAAGGCGAAACTATAGTCGTTAATCTTCCAGAGGACATGCAGCTCTATCGTATGAATATATGATGATGACATGCTCTCGGGTAAAATATTCCGGAGGTACAACAGTCCCCCATTCGGTTCTCCAGGCGCGGACTATTTATGAGGAATTCGTCATTAAAAAAAGCAACGGATCGGAGCGAGGAATGGCCTAAGACTTAATCGGGTAGGTATGTCAGAAAATTTGAAAAGAGAAATGGATAGGTCTAAGTGAGATATGGTGCGACGTTCGGTGACACGAAGAACAGGATGTTTGGTCAGGTGAGTGCTGGGTTATAAATACAACATTACTTGGTGGTAACGCAGGAGTAGTTCTCATAATGAATAACAAAATAGGAATGTGGATAAGTTACTACAAACAGCATTGTGAACGCGTTATTGTAGCAAAGATAGACACGAAGCCAACACCGACCACACTAGTACCAGTTTATGTGCCAACTAGCTCGGCCGATGATGAGGAGTTCAAAGAAATTTACGAGGTGATAGAAGAAATTATACAGACCGTTAAATTGTGATGGGGGACTGGAACGCGATAACAGGAAAGGGAAGAGAAGGAAATGTAGTAGGTTCCTCGGGAAAAGGAATGACAGAAGAGATCGCCTTCTAGAATTTTGCGCAGAGCACAATTTAATCATCACAAACACTGGATTTAATCATCACCAGGAGACACTGGGATAAAAAAAAGGAAAAAAAAAATGTTCAAATGTTTGTAAGTCTATCGGACCAAACTGCGTGGTCATCAGTCCGTATCTTACAAACTACTTAAGCCTAGGTAAACTAATCTAAGGACAAACACACACACACACACACCCATGCCCCAGGGAGGACTCGAAACTCCACGGCGAGCAACCGCGCGCTCCGCAGCGAGACGCTTTAGACCGCTCGGCTACTCCACCGCGGCGGGAAATACCAGATTGAGTTTGTAATGAAAAGGCCAATTTTTAGAAACAAGGTTTTAAACTGTAAAACAAATCCAAGGGCAGTCATAGACTCTATCCATAACATGTGAACTTCAGATTAAAACTTAAGAGACTGGCATTCGTTTATGTTTATTTTTAAGCTCTTCGCAAGTCTCTTTTGAAATGGTCCTCGAGGTACATTTCCTCTGTCGAGACAGGCGTTTATCTTAGACTTTGTTTCATTTAAACGGCGCTGTTTCATATGAGCAGCACGTTAAGTAGGTCTATCCATATTCAGAAAAATTTGTTAGTTTACTTCAAATTCACTAGAAATCAAAAATTACGTCAAATATTAAAAAAAATGACTTAAAGAAACTAATCCAAAAATAATTAATATGCACTGAGAAAAAAATATGTATTTTTTCTACAACTTAATAATTTACTTACTTTTTCTACTCATCAATATGTAGGTACGGTCTTCAGGTTTACCGCACAATACGATAGGTATCTACCCACTTTAAATCTAACTCAACACATACCTATGAATAACAAACAATGATCAATCAAATTGTTTTTTACAGTTCTCCTAAGTAAAATGAAATGAAAAATAATAGTAGTAGTGTAGCGTGAGGTATGCAGGTATTTGCAATCTAAAGAGGGTTTGTTCCGCAGGCGTTCTTTACTGTTGTACTGCTGTTTTGGGGACATTAACTTACTGCTATAGTGGCTCTCTTTACTTTGTTCGTCTGCTGTTTTTCAAACTATTGTGTTTATTGTGGTTGGTATGAAGCCATTGTAAAGTTAATATCTTGTGTAAAAATTAATTGTCCTCGGGATATTTTAATTAAATTCGTTGTCTGTACTCAATGTTAATTTTAAAGTATTGTTTCTTAATTTCTGCGTACGTGGAATCATTTTGCCATCACTTAAAAGGTGTCAGGAAGGAATTTAATTACCTATACGCAGTACCTACATTGAATATGTCCAGTC
The DNA here is from genome assembly GCA_026315105.1 of Locusta migratoria. Classification (NCBI taxonomy): domain Eukaryota; kingdom Metazoa; phylum Arthropoda; class Insecta; order Orthoptera; family Acrididae; genus Locusta; species Locusta migratoria. The sequence goes on along the minus strand of CM048745.1, from coordinate 709,334,237 downwards.
TTAAAAATTTTTGACGACTAATGTTCTTTTAATAAAGTTGGAAATAAAAGGTTAATTTAGTACTGCGTTTTTGTCTTAGCACCTTGCCATTTATTTTAAATAACCTGTCACGTATCAATATTGAATTGTCTTATTCCAGTTCTGATCTCAAAACATTCCCAGATTTCCCCCATGAATTGTCATTATTATTATTCAGTCTTATCATATGCTATATTCCAATAGACGTTGCATCACACTTGGCCGATTTCCCTGCTGCTAAGAGTCTGACCGAGTCGCCTCGCTCGCATCGCCTGTGCTCGAGCCCCGAGCTGCTCGCTGCGCCCCTCCCGAGCAGCGGCTGCGCTCACGAGCAACGAGCCAGGTTTTTTGGTCCATACTGACCGACTCTGTCTGGAAGTTTCCATTTATCTCAATATTTGTAAACCTAAGAGACCATACTGCTGAGGACATCGCTCCTCAGAAACTAATTAAACTTACGGTAAGGACAACGCACAGTCGTTCTTGCCCCAGAGCGGAAGCGAAATTCCGGCGGGAGTGGCCGCACAATCCGCGTGTTTCATTCAGTGCAGGAATTAGAAAGCAACGTAATCTACAGATACGAAAATAAATGTATTTTGATTCGCCAGTATCAGTATCTTCAGCACTTTTATTTGGAAATACGAAATTTTTTGCCGCACCGGGCTTCGAACCCTGATTATCAGTTGTGATAGAGGGTATCGTTAATTATTACGCTACCCTTGGTCGGGCCCACACACACTTTCGTATGCCATGTATTGTTTCCTACCCATCAGTCATCGCACATTTTATTATGCAATGCTGATACAATTCAGGGAGAGACGTATGGCATTCCTTGCATTGACTTACTATAATTAAGATGCGTGTTTGACGAAGATACGGATACCGAATGCATCACTGCATGCATATCAGAATGAAATTTGAATTACTTCGTTAAAAAGCAACATTGCACTTCGTTTCTAAGGCCAAAGCAAGGCATGCGATATTATCTTTTAATAAACATTTCACTATGTGCGGTAAGCTGACAACGTTGAAGTTATCTGACCTCACAGGATAGTGGCGATATGCATATTTATCTTAAAAGGTCGAGATATGATTGTTTAATTTGCTGACAACCGGTTTCAATGGGCTGCAGTTTCTTACAAGCAGTTGATAATATAAGTTATGTATTTTATACTTTGACTAAGTGCTATGTTGCACCGTATCTTTAACATGACCACATTGTATAATTTCATACGACCAGATGATGGTGGCACAGCCCTTTGAAACCAGCCGTCAGTAAATTAAACAGTCATATAGTGACCTTGTCGTTTTACTTCTGAAGATAATAGAAGTAGACATGTGAGGCATCTGAAAGTTTTGATCGGTCCGAGGGATCTCACGGAGAGCGCAGTGATAAACACGACTGCTCTCAAAGAGCGCGCGGCAAATATTTTTCTTTCGTCAGAAGTAAATTGTACAGCTGGTACTGATTCGTCTTCGCAACTTACAACAGGAAAACGATTACAGGGGGTTGTGTTAATCGGTCCTATATCATGTTTTCCCTCCATGTTACCATGGATTACGCACAACAGTTTGCGTTTTTACCGCTATGATAGTGTACGCGAGGGTTGTAATTACTCCCCACTGCACTTTGTGAAGAGTGTAAATTCTAACCTGACGTCTTCTATAGATGTCCCCGCGCATATGATAGCACGCAGGTCGGATTTCTTGAATGAGGCTGAAATTGCTAAACTATTGCCAGGAAATGATCTAATCTATATCTATAAATGTGAATGATGTGAATGTCTGTTCGGTGTATGCTTATCACGTCCGAAAAACAAGACGCAGAGTCTTAAAGATTTGTATAGTTACTAATTTATACTTGAGGAATGTTTTAGGCACGATTCATAGCGATTTGATAGATATTTAGTAATTTGAGGAATATAACACAAAATTCGGAACAATAATTACTCTCTGAAAATTATATTTACTCTTTGAAAATAGTTTTTTTTTTTTTTTTTTTTTTTTTTGTGGTACTTAACTACGGGGTTATCAGTCCCTAAACTTACAAACTACTTATGAACTAGCTAAAACTAAGGACGGCACAAATATCCATGCCCGAGGGGGAATTCGCCCCCGACCGTAGTGGCCGTGCTGACCGTAACTGAAGCGCCTCAGTCACCTCGGCCACCGCGGCCGGCGAAAATAGTTTTATTGGTTGCATTGTTGCTTGAGGGTTGATAATGATGAAAGGGTGGAGTATATTGGGATGGAAAGTTATTGGTGTATATAAAATTCTACGTGTGTGTGTGTGTGTGTGTGTGTGTTAATATTACGCTCTGCAGCGAAAACTACAGAACGCAAACTAATGGTCTGTGTGTAATTGTTGTCCGAAGTCTCCCGTTGTACACCATAGCGTTTCCATGCCATAGTTATAAGGGGGTGGAAGATATGGTGGTTGAAAGTCGTCAGATTATTAAAAAACAATTCGGTCTGAAGGCCAGCGATGACATTTGCGACTCTATAGCAAGGAGGTTACATACAGTGAAACGTGATGCTACAGACCATATCTTTGGTCTATGCGTGCTTCAATGTCTTCAGCTCTTTCTCTGACCGGATAAGCATACGAATAAGGAAATATAAGAATAAATAAATAAAGCAGTAAAAATAAATTATTTTAATACATCTCTTTAAAAAAAATCGAATTGACGTTTCCCGCCTTCGACCATAGATACTGATAGGCTGGACAAAGGCAAGTAACATTAAATTTCAAGTGGAAGTATTATTAGTTTAAAATGATGACATTTCTTCAAAACTGTGGTATTGTTTATTATATCCGACTATTGTTTGCCAACAGTCACGTGGTCCTATGTTTGAACCACGCCACGCAAATAGCCTGTCTGCTATCTGTTCGGTCTGTTAGTATCTATGGTCGAAGTTTCCCGCATTACATCAAGTGATCGATACGTGATATTATCACATTGATTATTGTTGAATTTCGTGATTTGATTCTTCGTAATGACCATTTTTACGTGTGATTTCTTATTTCATGTATATTCTCTGATATATGTAATAATATTTAGAAAAAAGTAGATAGATAGACAGAGAGTGGATAGTGAAAGTACTAACTCAAGGCTCGAATAAAAAAATAAATACCCCGGGCAACGCCGGGTTCTCAGCTAGTTACTGAATAAAACTGAAGTCCTCGGGAATCTGGATTCCAACTGATTTATTTAAAGAAAGCAGAAAACCAATAAACTGCGTAATAATATCCACTTGACACACATTTACACACATGACTGAAGGAAAATTTCATTGATCAAATAGATAAACATGCCCAACACACATCACATTCTACATGTGTCTGCCACATTAATCTTCATTGTTCCTCAACGCGTCATCGGATATCAATATTGCGTGATGTTTTATCTTGTTTGAAAGGGACTTCTTCAGGGCGGAGGGATGGTAATGAAATATTGACACATTTACATGGCCTTTGCGATATGAACATTTCTAGCAAATCAATGGCATTCCACGAACCTATTAGATGATCAAAATGAATAAATAATAAGCAGAAAAATATGATAGGTCGGAAACTTTTTCTGAAACTGTTCGGACAACAATAATTAACTGTTTCGGAAACTTGCTTCGCTGAAAAGCGGATCTAAAATGAGGACTTGGAAAGGTGTTATATATGAATACAGCAAAAGTTTTTGTCATTGCAATTGCAGACTGAGAAAGTTAACTCGGTTAAGTACGGGAGACAATAGCGACTCGAATATGTTGCTGAAGTGTAAGATCTATTAAACCGAATGATCATGCCAGTCTTTAATTTAATAACGAACAAAGTTTGTAAAGCCCTGTCTGTACGAGACGTGCAACACGCACAAGGAAGTCGTTGTCAGCTGCAGCACCCCTTGCGATTGACCGTCGAACTACAAAGAAGCGTTCAAACGGTACGCCTTTGTTAAGTCGTCTGCTTCACGCGTCTACTTCGTTTGTTGTCAACCTACAGCAAATGAATCGCCGCTTTAACATCACTTCTCGAAACTGTATGATATGTTGTGATGAATAAAACATTTATTTGTATTTTAGACTGCCACTGTGAAACTGTATTTAATTGTTTTCGTACAGTTCATGGGCAATTACGTCGCTCACATGTGTTAACGTCCTCATTATAAAATGCGATTACATACTTCAAGCCTCTGCGGTTTGAGGCGCCTAAGTATATGATGAACAAGCTCAGGTGTCTATACCTAGACCTTTCACTTTGATAAAGCTTCAAGTAATGCTCACGAAAAACAAATATTTCATCTGTTAACTACGGCATGTTTCAGGAAAAACAGCAAATATTTTAGAAGATGGTAAAAAAGACGATTTGCATTTAAAATATCATATAACGTGTGTACAATTTTTATTGGGTACAGAGATAAAGATCTTGGTATGTACAACAAACTTATTTGGATATTTTGACGGATTCGTCGGTTCTTGTTAGATCACCATATTGACTATTATTTAAATAACCAGTTTTCGACGTAGTTTAAAGTCTGAATATGCCCTAGTAAGCCGAAAACCGGGTAACTAAGTGGAAATGAACGTGTAGAAGATACAAAAAATTCTACGTTTAAGTAAGTGTGATGGTGTACTACTAAGAACCGACTGATAAATCAGTGAAAATTTCTTGATTTACATTTGCTCTACGTTTGTTTGGATTTCATATTAACAGTTACATCTCTGTACTCAATAAAAATTGTACACAGGTTATATTAAATTTTTAAAGCAATTCCTCTATAGTATCACCTCCTACAATACGACTGAGTCGAAACACTACGTTTCTCTGAGCAGCAGACAAGTACACATTCTCAAACAAATTCCCGACTTGGCTTCGTTTGTCAGATGGGTTCCCGATTCGGTCGTCTGCGCATGCGCCAAGTCCTTCCATACGCGTGAGAATACGATCCATCCTATTCCGTCTACTAGCGATCGTATGCGTGCATGTTGTGCAAGAGGACACGTCTACACTGTAGAGTTCCGCAAATCGCCGGATTCACTTGCTCGTACTCGATCGCATGCGCAGCGCTCGGCGGTGGCGCGGCGAGTGTGTATGCTCGGAGTGTTCGTGTTGACACTCGAACGAGGCTGCGTGGGGCGGGGCGGGCAGAGGCCGCACAGCGAAGTGCTGCCGCTGTACTCACAAGGAAACCTACCCAAGTCTCTCTCCGATTTTTATGAAATTTGCATGGGCCATGTAATTTTTTTAATGGCGGAAAAACATATTTAAGGGGTGAAACGGTACCTCAAAAATTGGGGCTAAAATAGAAAAATGTCGATAACTTAGAGATTAGTGAAGCGATTTTTATGATTGTTGGTATGAAAGTATCTTTTGATAAACGACAAATTTCATAGATTCAACTTCGTTTAAATCAAAACAATTTTTGGAGCACAAAAATTTGCCGCTTTAGGGGTACTTGCTCCCCTAATTGTCACTTCTCCTGCAATGTATCTAGGCCGATTCTTATCAAAAGATACGTTCATACCAAAAAATCATTAAAATCCCTTCATTAATCTCTAAGTTATCACGATTTTTCTATTTTAGCCCCAATTTTGGAGGGACCGTTTCACTACTTAAATATGTTTTTCCACTGCTTAAAAATAAATAAATAAATAATAATAAGGGTCACACAGTTTTTCATGTATTATAACAAATCCAAATTTCATAAAAATCGGAGAGTGACACTTGGACTGGTTTCATTGTCAGTCGCTACGGCAGCGGCTCTGTGGCTCTGAGGTGTGGGCTACTATTGCGTCTGACGCACCCCCACTAACTAAAGGAACTAAAATCAGTTATGCTGTAGACGTGTAATCCTGCACAGTAGCATGTAACCGCAATATCATTATACCGCGAACGAATAACGTTTTTATTGCAATATACAAAATTGAAACTTACTGTACAAGAAAGTATACATCGAAAAGTAACAAATTATTCGTTAGTGGCATTGTAATTGCAATGTATTGTTAAAATATCATTGACACTTTGTAGATCGAGTCGAGTTCTTCTATCAGAGAACAGGTTCCCTGCCGCACTGAAAGTGCGTTCACTAGGTGCATTTGAGACGGGCATACAAAGTACTGCTTGCCAATACAGGTAGCTTAGGAAAGAGAGTACTGTTGCGTTTCTGCCATTCACGTAGGTCGTCGTCATCACCATCAATTCGTGCTAAATAAAGGTCCACGTCATTGGTGGATTGTGCCTAGCGCATTTCACAGTCCAGCCATTCCAACAACATGCACTTCATTCTTTTGCCTGGGGCACCCGGGTGACATTCTTCAGATGGCCCTAAATAAATATAACACAGATATCACTGAAACAGCAGGAGCACCATAAATTCGTACAGCTGTGTAAAGTAAATAATTGGAATAAGAGGATTTAAAACAGGTACAGGATATATTGGGGTTAGACCGACATATGACCCTGACGACGGAAGAAAGCAGGGAACCAATATATTACACAAAAGCTTGCATGCGTTCTTTATTATGGAGATACGAAAGACGACAGTGGCAGTGGGGAATATATGAATGTTGCAATTGGAAAAATTCCCGTTAAGGACTCAATCGGAAAAGGTAGAGGCGCAGCAACCACGCACAGTGCCAAAATGCTACGGGAATATGTATTAACTACGTGCAACAGAGAGAGAGAGATGCACAAAACTAACGTAACGAATGTACATCGATCTCGGCGTATTTATTATCAATATAAAAGACGGACAAAGTATTCCAAGACTTAAGAGTGACAAGAGGAATAGATATAAAATACAATCATTTGCTCTTTAAGACGGCAAGTAACACCTACCACTAAACAGGAACTAACAGACCACAGAATGGGAACAAGATCATGGAAAGTTCATTCAGTAAATGATCTTAGCACAGAAACTTTATGTTAATCACTTTTAATAACTTGTATGGTAAAGTACAAAATGCAAAACTGAATAGCTAGTTCAACTGGATCGAGAGAACAGCTTTCGAAGCACCCGTGAAAGGAAACAATGCCAAATTTCGCAGTCAGGATTTATTCTCGAGCGTCTGATGTGCTCCCGACACTCGCCTTAGACTCGAATGGCGCTGCGGTGGGCGACCGAGTGGCGAGCGTGCAGCGTAGACGGTCGGGCCGGTCAAGCGTGCCCGCTCGAACGAGCGCGGAGGAAGTCGAGCGCAGCCACACGCCTTGCCGCAAGCTGCAGTACCGACGCCTGTCGGACTGTCAGAGAACGACATGTATCAAGCGATTCGAGCGAGCAACCGAACGAGGTGCAGACCTCTACTACACTGAAGGCGGGCGGCGTAACCGGTGCATCATGAGTAACCTCGTAAGCTCTCACTTCCCGTGTAGAAAGGGCTTAAAACTTGCATTAGAGACCAGAATTTAAAAAAAGTACCTGCATGTTAAGATTGTAGAAAATGGTAGACTTGCAGATTAAATGAAAGTGTAATGCTGTTTTCTTATGAAAATGGGTGTTGCGTACTAAAGTTGAGCTTGGGGACCGCAAATGAAATTTTACCAGGCAGTGAAATATTTTTAAATGAAAATACTGTGCAATTTTGACAATGAAGGGACAATTTAAACAAAATTATTGGATTCCGCCATTAAATGGTAACAGTCGTAATTTCGGTAGTAAATACAACACCAGAATGCAACATTACAGAAGAAGTCGGCGGAATCTAAATTTTACCTTATTGAGAGCTGGTACTAATATTTCGGTCATATTTTGTATTGATTCTAGCTGAGATGACTGGAATACTACTTCGATAAATTGATGCTGGGATTGTGCATTTCGTTTACTATTGTTCTGTGAACGTGTTGAAAATTAATCATGATAGTCGCCAAAAATTGCAAAATTATCGGACTTCATAAACATCGCGAAGATTTTTCTGCAGGCATTAAAATGCAATAAACCATTCATAGTCACAACATAAATAAAAGTTGCACAGAGAATGTTCTAGTACAATCGCGAAACAAATCGCAACAATACCGGAGCATCACTTTATGAAGTACTGGATCTGCTGAAAATAAATAACTTTAAAATTACTCTTTTTACAATTCGTAATGATTTTACTATACATAAACTATTTACAAGGCTATATACAAAGTTAGATCATCGACAATGACTATTTCATTTGTATAACTTTATGTAACAGTTTCTTTCGAGTGTCATTCAGGTCACATTATTATTTTGCTTTAAGGGATTATTTGTCAGCATTGGATGTTACATATTTATTTTTTTAAGGCGTGGCCTATGTTCAAGTCAGTTATTGGTGGGAAAGTTATTTATTCTCAAGAATATTATATCTTTTTAATAAGTTGCTGTTTTGACATGAGTAAGTAAACATTCAATGACTTTTAGAAACGTCTTTGGCAGTCTTAGACACAATATTAAATTTCGGTTTACAGCTTTTAGTACGCATCTCGTTAAAATTAACAGGTCATGTTATACCGTTCATATAATTGGACTAAACTACGTGAGTGAAAAGATCATGCATACCAGTCCTAGATAAATAAATTGACAATAAATACAGTTTTGGCAGACATATGCAAGGTCAGACCCATTAGACAACCAGGTGCAAAAAAGCGTCATAGTATTTTTAAGTACATGTTGAGAGAGAGAAAAAGAGAAAATAGAGAATAGGCCCAAGAAAAATAGTGCATTACACAAATTCAGCTTATCGACTCATTTCTACAAAAAATTACTAAACACTTCTAATACTACCAAATATTGCATTTCAGAAAATTAACAGCGTATCTATTCTAGATTAGCATTCTTCGCCCTTCTCTCTCCTTCGTCGTCTCTCGCTCACGTGTGTTCTGTCCGCGTTTGAGTATAAAAATGTGCGTGGTTCAGTCGCAAATATTGATGACTGACTAAATGTTCCTGTGCTTACTAATTTAGGGGACGTTATGTGAATTTGTCTAGCTCCTTATACTTATCAGGTGTGAAATGTTCGTTACAGTGTCATATCTAGTCTAATATAAATTGTGATAAATGTTCGCATGGCTCCTCCTCCTCTGCAACGACTCGTAGATCTTCGTAGCGTCGGCGGCGACACAATTCTCTGCTCATTCACAGCTGAAAATGAATTCTTATTCTACAGCTTATGCTACAGACTATTTAAACTAAACGTTGATGTTTTTAGATAGGTGCATAATTATGTTGTATGAGCTTGCATCGCTACGGGATTTGTTTACATTCAGTGTAATGTTTTGGTGACTAAATTTGAAAGTGGCACATGGGCGGAAAGATATTCCACAACAACTGGTGTAAGTGTTTACTGGCAATAATGTAAAATATTACGTTTACCCTAAAGCGGTCGTCAGAACCCTACAGTACAGATAGAATAACTCAACAACCTACATTGTCTTTTTAACAAATTAAGGAATCGTTAGATTTGTACTGTCAGTCAGTTGATCGAGTTAACTGTAATGTTTTTATTTTTTGTTACTGCTCACGCGTCGTAATGTCAGCATTCGTGCGCCCGTGTGTGTGTGTGTGTGTGTGTGTGTGTGTGTGTGTGTGTGTGTGTGTGCGTGCGTGTGTGTGTGTGTGTGTGTACAAAGAACCACAGGCAACTAAAATATAAATATTTCCTCATCACCTCCTTCTCTTATAATAATATATTTTATTTTACTCATCTGACTCTCATCCTAGACCAAGGTGTGCTAGTGCGCTCCACCCCGCAATAATATCATTTCCTTCATTCATCTCCTTCACATATATAAAAAATGTAAATATTCGTATAACCTATAATACTAAATACTATACTAATTAATGCTTTTCTTGTGAGTGTGTGTGTTATTATAAGTGTTTAGGTGAGATTCGCTTATATAATTCTTATTTTCTCGCGTGACAACAGTTTCTGTGAGCCAACATCATTTGCATTGCACTTACCTTTGAAGAAAATTATTTATGCTCACTGTCTTAGTATTTGTAGTGAAAGTAGGACTTAGATACTAGCTAATCTGCTTGGATTTATGCATAAAATTTCTTTAAATGTTTGTGTGGGTATAAACCTCGTATTTCTTATGGCAGTGTGTGCTTGGTAGGTGACTACAATAACTTTGGGTTGCTGTGTTGGTTCATGAAATAGCTCTTCCCTAATGTCTGTACCATCATTGTACCTTATCATTTTGACAGAAAAAATTGTGCCCACGGTACCACTGTCGCTCAATGTTGGTGGGCTTAACACGAGCCGCTCTGGTTTGACGTCTGCATACTGCTAGCCTGTCGTTGGGGTTGGTTTATTGTCTCAGTAACGTCAGTTATTGTCACTGCCGACTGGCTTGTCGTCCAGTTTGTCTGGTCCGAACATTCAGTGGTCATAGTTGCAATCGGTACGGTGTTTGTAGTTTGCTGCGGTGGTCGAGGCGGAGGAAAATTTTGAAATTGCTGATTACTGCTGGGATTATTTAGAAAGAAATTTCTATTCTCATTTAAATTTCCAAACCGATTACGATTACGCCACTGAGGTTGCTGGTTGCCATTAAAATTGCTCGGATAGGCAACAGCATTATTACGGAGGCTATTGTTGTTGTTGTTGTTGAAATAGCCGGGATTAAACCGATTACCACGGTGACGCCGGTAATATTGCCCGCCGTTGGGAATATTACGTAAGTCGTTACTGCCGTTCGCATGTGTTGTCATTTGCTGGGGACGTGACTGTCCGTTATTTTTAATTAATGGCTGTTGCAGTAATGTTTTGGTTTTGGTTTTCTGTTTGCGGCTGTTGGCTGACGGGAATCAGCTGATTGTTGTAATGATTGAGAAAACGGGTCCCGTAACCGTATCCGTTATTGTAATGACGTGCTCGATCATCATCAAAAATCAAACCAAGCGTGTCTAACATTGAGAGGAAGCTTTGCAGATCGTATGTTTGCACATTTGCCAGCTGTAGCCTTAGTATTGTGGGCAATTTGTTAATAAGTACACGAAGTACTTCCCGGTGCGGAAGAGGGTCGTCGAGGAATTTTGCTTTATTGAGATACTTCTCGAAGTATCTCCGCAGGCTTCCGTTTCTTCCATCGGAAGGCTGCGGGTTGTACACTTCATTCCTGAATCGTTCTTGTACTATGGGCGACCAAAAAGTAGACAAAAATGCCCGTTCAAATTCACCATATAACTGCAAGGCTTCGTTGGCCCATATTCCGGGTTCGCCTTGTATACAGCCCACAACAAATCTGATTTTTCTTTTCTCCGACCAGGTCTCGGGTAGTAATCCTCTAAAAGATTGAAGAATGATCACGGGATGTACTGTGCGTTTCTCACTAATAAATATTTGAAATTGATGATGTTTAATCATACTTTCATTTAGTTCTTCTGTGTTAGCCTGATGTCGGGATGAACATTTGTATTGTATACTTGACAGCAAAAAAAGTGGATCACCCCTGAATTCCTAAGTGGAGACCGCACATGACGCTATGCAACCACCATTGCACAGCTGCATCGCAGGTCGTCAAATCATTGCACAGTACAGTTAACCCCTACCCACAATAGGTACTACGTAGGTCTCCTATTTCTCCTTATGGCATTCAGGCAAGGTACAAACCAATAATTTCGTACAACAAATATTAGAATAAACGTTATTAGAGATGAGACAGTAACACTTGTAAATTAAATTTAGTTGCAATAAGTGAAAAGTCAGATACGTTATCACACTTGTATAGTGACATGATAAGTTTTTGTTCATGATCTGAGTCTGAACGCACTGTTAAGCAAAAAACAGTTGTATGCCTGATCGAGATGCGATTACAGGTCACGCACTTTTTCGTGGCCCCTCGACTGAGCTCGTGTGTCAACGGAATGTTTATGCTCTCTACCAACCTTACCTCGTAACAGCATTGTACACCGTAGTTCTCGTCAATGTATTGTTGATTTGTGCTTCGTATTGATTATTGTCTTCCACTTCGTTATTTGCTAAAATAAGTCCACATACCCCGACGACTTTATTTTTTTTTTTATTTTTATTTTTTTTTTTTTTTTTTTTTTTTTTGTGTCCCAGCCTCGTCGCCACTTTTGTGTCTCGTTTCCGTCGTAGGTGTCGGTGGCCGAGTAGAAAAGTACCGACATAGGAATAAAGGAAGCACGCTTGTGCAGGTACGAAGGTGAGCAGCCAATGGGACAGCAGAACCTAGAAACACTAGAGTAAATTACAACGAGATATATATTGCACAGACACCACTTGTGCGACACCACACTTTTATAAGAAAGAAGGCTGCCGTTGAAAGTGGTGTGAAGAATATTAATTCTAATTTATATTCTGTTACGGCAATCAAAAGAGGCAGAGAGCGTTGTTACACCCACTTAATAAGTCCCTTTCAAATATTAACATTTCATAGATATGCGTTCCACTTTTCTATTACTCAAACATTAAAGTAATACTTAATTTCGTGTTCCATTTGTAACGACTTAACCCCTTAAATGTTGTTTCTTTTAAAACCTGTAATCTATACGCCGTAAGCTGCCGGCACTGGGGGGAAAGAGGCGGGGCTTGTTCTAACAGCCAATCCGCTATGAGCTGAATGCAAGCTTCAGCTCCCAACATTCTCCGCTTAGGGGCCACGTTTAAGTGCGCGTGATCTCTAGGCATAAATAGACGTAAAACGCTGACGTTTTCATTAGTTTCTTAGACCGATGTCTGAACCCAGAAATAAATGATAATCTTAGCACTGCACCAGGAGTTGCATGAAGCTCCTATTGTTGCTGAGGGGTAACCGCTGAAGATACGTAATATAGTGCATTTAATAGATGTCATACATCATGAAGTTGTGGAATAAAATACAGTGTATTGATGATTTGTTAACTAAGCACAATCAGATGTCACATATCAAATATGTTCACAAATAGCGTTATACTGGTACCTGAAACGACGATACAATTAATTTTTCCCCTGCAGGGACTCGAACCCAGCACCATTTGCTTTTGTATAATAGGTAGGAAACTGTTGATATATTTGTTTCTTCCGAGCACTCCAACTCTGCACATATCATCACTCTTGACCTGACACCATGAGGCGTCAACTATCACATTGTCGTTCACCAGTAGTTAGGATAACACCGTTCGTAGAGACGTGGAAGGAATTTGGTATTTTGTGAAAACTTTGTTTAATTTAGTAGCGCATGGACATGTGCAGTTTTGATTTGAAACAAGGCAGAGTCCTGCGTTCTTTATTGGAGTTACTGGAGGTGTAGATGGTATTTTTTTGCCCGTTAAAAACTGTTATTCCCAGCGGGAATCGGACCCATGCCTTAGCTATTACAAGTTAAACTCATCCCGGCCTCCAGCGAATTACAGATGCGTTGGCATAATGTTTTGTGATAATGTAGTACTCATTAGACAGTACGACCAGTCAAAGAGCTCAGAGGTGTCTGGCTAGGTAAGGCATTCTTAGCCGCACGGGATGGCCACGTAGTGTGAGGCGCCTTATCGCGGATTTTGCATGATATTATACTACGTTTTAGTATGCTACATTACGATTTGGTATGGCATTCTGTAATAAGCTTATTTAACTATGAACTCATTATAATAAAGATTGTTGGGTAGCTGTTGCCACGATAACTTGAATATTAGGCATTTTTATAATTATGAAATTCGGAAAGTAACTTCATTTTGACATTTATTCACCACGTTCAGGAACACAAACAGACTTCAATGAAGGAGGTTTCTGTGATTTACTAGTATGGTCAGTAACAAGGTGTCCGATAACTGGCCTGTGTGTCGAGCAATTATTCTTCACGGTGTGGTTGCCTTCAATAGTCATACTGAGGTTACAAAACAGCAATGTGGCTTCTGATACAATGTCGCATAGAAAATGCGATTACATGCCAAACATAATATTCAATTGGGAATGATAGGGGAGAACTTCACTCTCTGCCATTTCAAAGCTTGGATACTGGTATTTGTCGGAAAAGATGTCTATTTTAATGGTGACAATAGTGCTTGCACGGTAAGGTTCAGTTGTCCATTATACCTACGTGCTTTTCGAGATTCAACGACAAAGAAATAATGAAAGCGATTTAAAAAAAAAAAAAATAAATTGCCAAGCACAAAATTGTGAAAAGAAGCACGGAGATGCAGATAAATATTTCAAGGGAGGGGTAGTAGGAGGGAGGGCGGGATCTAGGAATGAACAGGAGTGCAGAACTGGAAAATAAAAGAGTGAAATGCTTGCAAAATACTCCTTACTTATTGTGGAACATCTTTGTATTGTGAAATAATATCGGAACATCTTTATATTGTGAAATATCATTATATATATATTTTAAATGTTAATGAAACTTAGCAAAGAAGAACTGCAGTCAATATTAATAAACCTCAGAGAAACCGTAGAATAAACTCATGTAAAAAATACCGACAGTTTTCAAAATGTCTTCTTATTGTTGATTGCTTCATCACATCTCAGGGTCATTAAGTGGTTCACTTTAAGGCCGAAGTAATGAACTAAGACGAAACTTTTCACTCTTGAAAAGGATTTGTATTTTTGTAAAAACATTTACATCCTAACTGGAAGTTTACATAGAAGAAAAAAAATGAGACAGCTCATCACTTCTAACTGCTCTAGAAATCAAGACAAGACACTGCTAATTAAAAAGCAAAGGTACTGCTCTTCCATTTTTTTTCTTTTAGTTCCACAGATGAATTTTTTTTTCACGGCATTAATTAATAATTGTCAATTATTGTTATTATTAATAATAATTTTCTCTCTCCTTTTTTTTAAATAATAATAGAAAATTAAATTAAATGAAATTAAAATGGAAATTCGCTTCTTACTGTTCTGATACCCCAACACTCCATCCCTGGTAACAGCACATCCGCCCCCATACTTTTGGCGAATGTACTCCGTTACATGAGGCAGAAGTATGTTATATATCAGAACAGTAAGATAGCTTTCCTTGTTGGCAAAAGATTAACCTTGAATAAGAAATATTTGTCCATGGATTGCCTCACTAGCTGCTAATCTAATTGAGAGGCCGTTTATCTACCTTTTCATTGACATATATTAGAATCTGGTAAGAAAAAAATCATCAAAGCACACATATAAGAAATTTACACAGAAATATACATCTACACATAAATTACATAGATCAATACCTATACAAAGAATTGTTTACAAGCAAAAAAATTATAAATTTTCCACGCCACGGGGCGTTGTAACCTTTTAGTCTCTTTCTTTTCCTTTTCAGGTCCATTGTATTTTTAAATTATTTATCGTCACTTGTGATCGTCCATTTTTTCCACTCAAATGTCCCGCTACGCACAAGTGTCCAGCGATATTGCATTTTCATGCAAAGAGTATGCGATCAGTTACTTCTCTGCCCGGCTGTTAACAATACCTGTACCTTCGTCTTTGTTATCTTGCTCGATAGCTTGGCGCTCAGTTCAGTAGCTTGCACTGTTGAGAGCATATTGTAGTTCGTGCTCTTGTGTGAGGGAGGATCCAGATGCTGCTGGCGTCGTTGTTACATCCCGCTCTCGCCGTTTATGCTAAAGCGTCTATTGGGATATCATCACGACCACCGACCGTGTACGCCGTGCTGCTGATTTGCGGTAAGTACTTTATATTGAGTCACTTCACCTCTTCGACTGCACACGCGGCACAACATCGATCTGCTATCCCCTCACAGTCACACGAATCACCCATTTTCACTAATGAATTTAAATCCTCGTCTGCTCGTTTTGTCACTTTTTGGCACTATAGTTTTCTTTATAATTAATATTTTACCAAGACATTTGTTCAACAATAGATATCGTCCTGTCGACCTTGGTTTATACTTCCTACATTTAATAGTCTTCACGGTTTTTTTATGTTCACAATTGTTAAATTATGAATTTTACATATATTTCATCCTTAAAACAACTATAATATTACTCCTTTTTTTTCATTAGAAATTATACATAACCAGAAGAAAACATACATTCCACTCTTTTACTACCTATAGTATTCTAACTTTTTTTATTTTTTACCTCTCGTAAAAAATCTTTCCTTATACATTTATACGCCATCCATGGGTTTACTTAATCTATTTATGTTCAGACCTATTTATTCGTATATAAATATGAGATCAGGCCAGGTTTCTGGTCTCGCTTTTATTGAAATTTTTTTTCTTTTTTTTCAGACTCGTAAACGTCTCATGAAGGTATAAAGACATATATATATATATATATATATATATATATATATATATATATATATATATATACACACATCCTCCAAGGAAACAAGAAATCGGCCCACACTATCCTCCAACCACGATAGAAGGAAAGAATCCTACATCATTTATCGTGTGTAATGTGGTTAGTTGTGTATATATAGTAGAGAATAGCTGTGAGAACTTTGTCTACTCGTGTTTCAATGGATAAGCAACTACTATATGCATAGATCATAATTGGGAAAGAATTCTCTGTTTATATATATAGACTTTTTAGACTTCAATTGACTGAACTGCCATAAAATATTCATCTTGTTCATTAACACTAACCGTGTTAAGAACTTTATAGCAATATTAATCTCCACTTTCTTGTATAAACGGAACCCAAAATTCATTTACCTACTGATTTATATATGGATGGTTTGACCTGTTAACCATTAAGTTTGATGACTCAGAATTGCCAGTGTGTTCCCTGCCTTCTGTATCTGTATCATTGTAACCCCTGCTTCAATATGTCACTCAGTTATTTCTTGTTTTTCTCAATCAATATTTAATAATTCAGCATAATGTAAATTAATAGGCATGAAGTTCGTTTTAAGACACTTCGCATTCATTCATCATGACATTCATTCTTCCACATTCGTCTTCGTAGCATAGGGCTGAAAGAAAAGAAAAATCTGAGTTGCGGAGGCCACAATTATTCATTTTAGATACCATCGCGCAAATATCCGACCGAAAGCGCAAATAAGCGCCACGTGCCTTGGCACAAAACAATTCCATAATCCCTATCTCAAAGTACAATGTATCCACAATTTTTTGTCAGGCAATACGCCTTCCACAAATACATTCTCATTATTATTATTACTGACATGAAGCGCGTAAAATGTAACCTATGCCTATTGAATTTCTCATTTACATATACTTTAATACTTATTGCAGCTTTCCCTATTACCTTTAGAAAATTTCCGCAGAGGTTTTAATTGTTAGTAATCAGTATAGTCGATTCTTTATTTTATCTAATTTGGTTAAATTTTAGTTAGAGGAATTAGGCTGTCGTGAGTGTAGTTGGAGTATTTAAACAGTAGTTAGTAGTGTAGTTTAGATTTGTATATATCCGGCTAGCTGTAAGGCATCGTTGTTTTTAAACAGTTTTAAATTTCGTTTGTATATATATATATATAATTTTTGTATTTAATTTCGCGTGTGCATAGTTCGTTTTCTCTCGTGTACATAGCATATTTGATTTCCGTGTATATACATATCTTTATATCTATCTCGGTGTTTATCCTGTTTATATGAACCGGTTCAAACTGAGCACGCCCCTACATCTGTTTGACACTCCCCCGATAAGTCAACTTTGACAGTTGGCGGGCGTTGATCATCAGCTGTCTCATCGCTATTCGCTAGTGTTTATGATAGCCACGTAAAGTAGAATTCAACTTAGTGGCACAAATTATTCGCGTGCATAGCGGTGGGCGTACGCATACTTAACACCGTCATATAAACATCTTTATCAAATTAGGTGAATGTATCTTGTTTGAGTGTTATTGGATATATGGTTTTAGATCCTTATGCGGATGTAGTCCTTTTATTTTTCCCGATCCGGGATATGCTAACAGTTAGCTACCAGATTTCCCTTTTCAAATTTGTGAATACGACCCAGCTTGTTGCCATATGTACGCTTTCTTCTGTGTGCCTCCTCATTCAATACATTCTGGTTTCGTCCATTGCGAAAATTATTACGTTGTTGCCCATTCTGGTAGACCGGGTTATACCTATTATCATTCCTCCTCCTATTGTTGTTCCGCATTCGGTAACTGTTATTATTATTGTTACTACCACCGTTGTAATTACCGTTTCGGCTACAACTCGTTCCATTTTGCCTAGGCGGTGAGTTCCGATCATAATTCCCATGGTTCACATTGTCACCAAAATTATTCCTGTTAGAATTGCGAACAAAACTTCTCTCCCCTTCATGGATCAGGTCGTAATCGTCTAAAGCATCCAAAAAATTTGGCAAATTATACTCAGGCACCCACATAATTTTTTCAGCAATATCAGCGGGTAATTTTGATTTGAGTATCCTAATTACATCCACGTGTGACATTGGTGTCGTCCGGTACAAGGTTTTATTCAGATATTTTTCGAAATATTTACGTAGGCTGCCCGAGCGTCTGTTATACGGCTCCGGACTAAAAACTTGCCGTCGTAGACGTTCTTGTACAGACTGTGACCAAAATCTTGCAATGAACTCCTGCTCAAATTGAGCATAGGTTTGGCACCTATTTATGGCGCTTGCAGCCCAAGCAGAAGCATTGCCTTCGATGTGACTAACTATTTCTTGAATTTTCCGAGCATCCGACCAAGAATGTGGCAATACATTCCGAAATGTTTGCAAAAATATGATTGGATGACTCTTTTTGTTTTCTTCCGAAAATGTGGGAAATTTTCTCGATCCACCTAAACCGTCTTCAATAACAATATTGATAACCTGGTCCCCGTTTTTTGCTGATTGGGTGTGGGTTACAACTGTGGACAAACCGGGTACCGTATTTATACGCGGCCCATTTGATTGTGTTGGCATAGTTAAATGTTCCAGAGGCGATCCATGACTTTGCTGCATATTAATATTTTGGAAAATTGGCGGCGTCGTTTGCGACCTTGTAAACGATACAGACTCCCTATGCTCGTTTACTCCCGGTGGCACGGTATTACTTGTTAATGTGGATGATTGAGCCGGTGTGTTTTCTCGGTAAATCTGACGGGTCATACTGCCAACTTCCCTTTTTATTTTCCGCAGTATTTGTTCCCCTTTTTCACTTACCCATTTTTCCACTTCCTCTCTACAATTCCGATGCCCTGAAGTGCTGCTGTCGCATTCATCGTCTTGCATTTGCTTTTTTATCTCTTGTAATTCTATGTTGGAATTCTTTTGTTCTCCCTTTAAAGATCCTACTTCACGTGTTAGCTGTTCCATTTTATCGGCTAACGGATTGTAACCCTCGCTCAGCTCGTCTACTCTTTGCTCAATTGAGCTTATGGATCCTTCGACCATTTGTTTTGCTGCTTTTAAACTTTCACAATCCTTGGCAATGTGATCTACTTGAGTGCTCAAACGGGTTTGCCTAACATTTAAAGCCTCAAATTTAACATTGATTTCATTTACTTCCTGTTGTATGTCAGTTCGCATTTGCGTGTTTGTAAATTTTTAACAGACTCCCTGGTAGTCTGTACTTCAGTTCGCAAATGTTGCATTTGTTCTAATTGTTTGTCCGTTTTCATTTGCAAACTTTGTGACTGTTTGTCTATTAGTTCCATTATTCGGTTAAAAAGAGTGTACATTTCTGACGAAGATTTATTTTCCGTCTCTACTCGGCTGTTATCTGAAATTTTTATCTCTGCCGGGTGCACGGTTTGTGCCTTTGAAGAAGTGGGGGTCTGCCAGTTATTAAATTCAATTGTGTGGGCGTTTTGTGAAGCTTCATCATCAGCCCCACACAATTGCTCTGATACTCCAGAAGATTCTATACTTATCGATATATTTGAATCTAACAGAGGATTCATCATTGGGTCATTGTTTGATATGAAAGGGGTATTGTTATCACCATTGGATTCATAATTTAAGGCTGGGATCTGTAATTCGGGATTTTGGACTAACTGATTATCAAAACTAACTTCGCCATCACTGCTAGAAGATTTTCCTGATAGTTCACACTGTTCACGTTTATCGGACATTTTGGCAAACTTTCACTTAAGGCCTCGGCAACAATGACCATTCCCTTCCTCAAAACACTATTAAAAAAACGCTTCAACAATCACAATTGAACACTTAAAACCAATTTCATGCCTTATATCCCACAAGAAGTTAATTTTTGGATAAATTTAGATTAACACTCAAGCTACATCAGCAATTACATGAAGTTACACCATCAAACTACATTAATTCTGAGTAACTATTGAAGCTAGATGGAAAGAGAAATTTCAAAATATTGTTAGATTTTTTTTTTTTTATTATTTTTTTTTTTTTTTTTTTTTTTTTTTTTTTTTACTACGAGAAAGATTGTTAATGAAAATTTCTTTCGAGTTGGAGTATAGATAGGACACCTCGTCCGCCATGGAAGCACCAGTATATATATAATAGATTATCTTCTCCTACCTTTTGTTGTCTTCTTAATACCGCTTTGCGTTGTTATTTGTGCATTCCTTTCCCGTTACCTGAGTCGATCTCATCCTTATATCCTTTTTTTTTTTTTTTGTGGCTCCATAAAGTACGATACATGGAAAAGTAAAAAAAATTACATCGATTAGTAATTAATACCATACTTGGCCACCCCGTTGGGCGCCATTGTGGAACATCTTTTGTATTGTTATGAAATATCGGAACATCTTTATATTGTGAAATATCATTATATATATATATATATATATATATATATATATATATATATATATATATATATATATATATATATATATATTTTAAATGTTAATGAAACTTAGCAAAGAAGAACTGCAGTCAATATTAATAAACCTCAGAGAAACCGTAGAATAAACTCATGTAAAAAATACCGACAGTTTTCAAAATGTCTTCTTATTGTTGATTGCTTCATCACATCTCAGGGTCATTAAGTGGTTCACTTTAAGGCCGAAGTAATGAACTAAGACGAAACTTTTCACTCTTGAAAAGGATTTGTACTTTTGTAAAAACATTTACATCCTAACTGGAAGTTTACATAGAAGAAAAAAAAATGAGACAGCTCATCACTTCTAACTGCTCTAGAAATCAAGACAAGACACTGCTAATTAAAAAGCAAAGGTACTGCTCTTCCACTTTTTTTCTTTTAGTTCCACAGATGAATTTTTTTCACGACATTAATTAATAATTGTCAATTATTGTTATTATTAATAATAATTTTCTCTCTCCTTTTTTTAAATAATAATAGAAAATTAAATTAAATGAAATTAAAATGGAAATTCACTTCTTACTGCTCTGATACCCCAACACTCTATTCCTGGTAACAGCACATTATATATTACAGTTGGTTTTAGGGCCGGGAGAAAAGGAACGAATGTTTTATAGAACGAAGGATGGATTATCGGAGATATAAAAGAACACTGCTTCATAGAGAGGACCCATGGACAGTAAAGAAAGCAGTCATTAAAAGAGACAGTATTGTTTTAACGGAAACCACAATATTTTTATAGATTTTTGGGGAATAGACCAAAAGGGCAACTGAAGTTATTATGTAAGGGAGGTGACAGAGAGAAAGGAGGAAAAATTAACAACGAATAAATAGCAGACAAATCGTTTGCATATTTTGTTAAGAAGAGAGTGTGTATTAATGGATGGAGGGGAAACTGATTACTCTGTATGCATGGCGTCTAGGTATAAATGAATAAAAAGAGAATATTGAGTGAAATAGAAGCATTGAATTAATATTTGTGCCACGGGCGGGAATCGAATCCAGACCTTCAAACTTTCTTTAATTCAATGCTTTTCCTTTCACTTAATTTCTTTGACATACTGACACGGAAAACTGTCTCTAGGTATATAAATTTATAATAAAATAGGACAATAAAGGAACTGTATATTAAAACAAATCAATTTAAAGACAGCTCAAAGGAAAAAGAAACTCATATTTCTTCTATAAAAATAAAAAATAAAACATTTTTAAAGTACTAATAATTTATTCAGAATCCCTCATTATTGGTTTCTTTCATAATACGTCTTAGCGTAGAATCTATAATGCCGTCAGACCAGCTTCTCTTTAGTAAGAGCGATGAGTATCTCGAGTTGATTGCTCGCAGTGAGACGGTCTGATTTATATTTCGGCTGCCAGCTTTTACTATGATGCCAGGAAGTAAACATTCTGTATTTACGTCAGAGCCCCACTCTGCGCTGTGCTGGGGGCTGTTGGGCATCACCACAACCGCCAGATTGCTGGCTTCCATGAAGCCTCGCCTCGGCACCAGCTGTGGTTGACCGGCCAGCCAATAGCTCTCGAGCCACGCCTAATACAGGCACAGACCGCAAAACAAGGTTCAAACGTTTCTGCCAATCTACCCAAGTGTGTAGTATTAACTACCACAGCTACAGCTATTTTGCTATAAAATGAGCAGCCACTTTATCTTCTGATATTTCATTCAAATATTTAACGAAGTGAAAGAATAAAATCATGATAGAAGTAGTACCACATAATGTTTCACATAGATCGCAATCATATAACACAGAAAATTATTATCTTTCTTCAGCACTCTGCATTAGATCTAAACGTAATGAAATATGCAGTTACGTTAGAAATGTAAGCATGGTGTAAAATTAAACAGTTCTAGTGGCAACAACACAAATGTATACATGTAGTATATCATTCACGTTTTGTGTACTTATAAAGTGTTTTCAGTGTGTCTGTAAACAATAAGTGCTAAACAACGGAAATTACCTTCTGCTGAGGCCCTTCATTTACACGATTGTTCTGTTATTCACAGTGAAGTGTTTCGAAATGGGTTCATGTGATCGCTTTAGTTTCTCGACTGCTCCACGCTTATAAGAAGATTGAGAAAAACAAGTGCCAAAAAGGATGTATGTGAGTTCTAATTACCATTATATTATTCTTAAAATTCATATCAAATGTTCGAATGTGTGTGTTATGCTACGTTCAACAGGCCCTAAACTTACACACTACTTAAACTAACTTATTCTGAGGACAACACACACATACCCACGCCCGAGGGACGACTCGATCCTCCTACGCGAGCAGCAGTTCGATCCATGACATGGCACATTAGCCCGCGCGGGTACTCTGCGCGGCCTTCTTGCAATTGTAACATACTTTGTACAGTAATGAGTACAAAAGCTCTTTGATTTTATAGGAGAAGGTTGGTGTTTGAAATAGAAGAAGCGTGTTACACTGAAAACTCTTCTGTTTTAATATTTTGCTTCTCCACCTCATCCCCCTGCCGTCTCCGCGCCATCCCCAACCTAAGTAGTAAAAAAAAACGCCCACTAACCTGTTTTACGGCCCACTTTAGATTTGTAGTTTTATAATTTTTTCCATACGTTTTGGACCAAAATAATAATTTAAACTATAAAAAATTAATTAATAAGAGTGTCTGAAACCCTTTTAGGAAAAAAAAGTTTAAGGTAGTGGGGGGAAGGGTTTCGAGCCACTGACCTTCAGCGTCTCAATCTGACGCATTGCCCACAACAATACAGACAAAACTTAGAGGTTGCATTCTTCAATTCCATACTATTGATGGCAGTTGTTAATTGATGCTAATATGGCATTTGTAGACACTAGATTATCGTTTATCGTACCAAGAACTACGTGGTTTTGTTAATTCTTCAGTGGGCCATTTGAAATGACAAAGTGTAAGTTAAAATAAGAAAATCATGAAATACGCAACGCAAGATATGTCTGAGTTCTGGGCGAGGAATGTCACGTGACATCTGCGAACGGCTGGTTTTCGTTAATTCAGTGGAGGGTGTCAAAACTGTGTTATTTTTCCAAATATCTCTCAAACGATACGAGATATGAAAAAAATAAATAAATAAATAAAAGAAAAAAAACGGAAAAACCGGAAAACATCCGAGACCTTCTTTCCGCTAATTCACTATACCGCACAATCTGATATCTTTTTTCAACTTTTTCAGTGTCCTCCCTCTATACCATTAGGTAATAATCGCACATTTCTCAGCAATACTGCGGAAGAGGTGGAGCAATTGTAGGGTTTATAGCCTCCTAGGGAGATGTTTTAATCTTCTACTGGTTGTGTCAATAACAGGCGCTTGTTTTATCTTCACCAAAACATGTATATTTCGTAATTAACGTTGTTTTCAATTGTACCCACCGCAAATTTTGTTAGGTGTATAATCCTTAAATTTGTTTTGTTTATCGATTTCTCAAGGACTGACGAAAAGTTTCTGGTAATCATGTGGTGAACTATACGCATATTTTTGTTTATGGTCAATTGTCGAATTTGCATCGTGAAGATATAACTTCAATATCATTTTAAAATTGGCTCTGGTTTACTGAGGTGCTTACTAGACAGCAGAATAATCTGCCACAAATATTTCTCAGTTCGATATAGCAGTTTGTAGCTCTGTCAGAGACTGGGTAAAATGTTACTCTCGCTCCAATTTGTCACTGAGAGCTACTGCCTCTTAATCTTTAAAGAGCGTCGACATTTTCATGAAGGAAGCGAACAGCTGCAGCGTGAATCGCCTTCTCATTGCCCCTGTGAACGCCGATGCAGAAAATTCAGAAAGTAGGGATCGAGAATAGTTGTAGTTGCTACGTGAAATTCATCACCCTTGTCTGTAATCATATATGTGATAAGTAAATGACACACCGAAGTTCAATTTACAGACATTTTAATTGGAATACAACCAATAAGTGAATCTAGAAAGGTTCTTCTACATGCATATATGTGTCGTGACTGTTCTTTCGAAAGAACAGACACCACAAAAATATACATACTTAAGGAGAAGACGAGAACAACTCCAGCCTTCAGCGCAAATGCACACTACGCTTGAACCCTCGAGGTAATCCGCAAAGTGCCACGAGCAGTAAGTAAAAATTGAAAATGGCAACTACGTGAGCAGTGTGAGGAAGTTTGAGTCTAGTGGGTAACGAGGGGGGAGAGGAGTGGTAGCCCACACACCTGCGAAGATCGTTGTTCTCCCGCTCGTGCAGTGGTTACCGTAACTGCTCAGGTAGCAGTAATAATAGGCCCTAATTACGGCTGGGCACAACTGTTCAACTTCCCCAATGCGTGCACTCAGTGGCCACAAGCTGCTTGTGTCGGATTATTTCTTTTAATCTAGATTCTTCTGTCATTCCAGGAAGCAGTACAACTATCGCCAGACATGATCCACCGCGTTGTCATTTTACTACCATAGTCATACCAGGAAGATCATTTGTCTACAGGCAATATCTTTATCAAGTGGTCCAACACTTTGGGAGAACATCTTGTGCACACATTATGCATGGCTTAATTACCTCTCCTACGACGTGACGTCGAGCATTGATGTATTTATATTGAGGGAGACGAATGGAATGTTGCACAGATATATAAAGAAAATAAAAGTAATACACTGTTGCAGATCCATTGTATTGATATCAACATATAGCAGGACGTTTGAACTAATACTTTTCCAGCGTTACGAAATATCTAGAAAAATTAACATCAAACCGGCAAACGTTTCTAAACCTTTACTCCTGTGAGACTTTGGCGATACTATATTTTCATGATCCACTGAGTACTCTCAAACCAATTTCATATTTATAGAGTGCCAAAACGATTTTTGGTATCTCCAACGCCGCAGTGGAGTGGCCAAGCGCATTGAGGTGCTATGCTCCGATGCGCGAGGCCGCTCCTCGTCGGGGGTTTTAATCCCCACCTCGGGCATGGATGTAGTAGTTTGTAAGTTTAGGGACTGATGAACCCGCAGTTAAGTTCCTTTAGCTTAACAAGAAAAAAAAAACTTCAGCCATAATCAACTTCGAACCATATCGCTTTCCTAAGTTGTGCGTCTGGACTCGTGATGTCCTATCTGCAAGGTAATAGTTTGCAGTAACAGACGAGGAGTCATCTAGTGAAAAGGATGTGACAAGTGTAATTCTTCTAGCAAAGTGACGTAGACTTCTCCTGATTCGAATATACATTCGAAATAATTAATGAGCAATCAGAATATTGCTCTTAGATTTGAGGCAGTTAATGCCGCCCACTACTAAACCCAGAAAAGTAAAGTCAATTGCGAAATGAATTTGAATTTGTATCTTCACGGCGCAAATGGCGACTATTGACCTTAAACATCAATATGCATTTGGCTCTGAACATAAGTACTCAGAGATTCGTCAGCATTCTAGATATCGATAAGCAAAACAAACTTGAAGGTTATACATATAACGAAATTCCTGGGGATGCAATTAAAAACAATGTTAACTGTGAATAACCCATGTTTTGGCGAAGGTGAAACAAACGGTCTGTTAGGAGATTTACACGTTTCATAAGGAGACTGCCAACCCTACAATTATTCTCCCTCTTATGCAGCACTGCTGAGTAGTGTGCGATTATTACCTGATGGAATACAGGGAGGACGTCGAGAACGTTGAAAGAATATATCAGCTTATAACTCGCACATACGCTATTTGGCACTTGTATTTATTACTATTATTATTATTATTATTATTATTATTAGTAGTAGTAGTAGTAGTATTTCGAGCTTAGTATAAGCGAGGAACAGTCGAGAAACTGAAGCGATTATATGAACCCATTACGAAACACTTCACTGTGAATAACAGAACAATCGTGTAAATGAAGAGCCCCATCAGAAGGTAATTTACGTTGTTTAGCACTTATTGTTTACAGACACACTGAAAACACTTTATAAGTACACAAAACGTGAATGATATACTACATGTATACATTTGTGTTGTTGCCACCAGACTCTTTAATTTTACACCATGCTTACATTTCTAACATAGCTACATATTTCATTACGTATAGATCTAATGCAGAGCGCTGAAAAGAGAGAATAATTTTCTGTGTTATATGATTGCTATCTATGTGAAACATTGAATGAAGTGTCAAAAGATAACGTGACTGCTCATTTTATAGCAAAATAGCTCTAGCTGAGATAGTTAATACTACACGTTAGGACATGTTTGCAGAAACTTTTCATACTTCAAGGGTTGGGTCTCGCTGTATTAGCTGTGGCTTGCGAGCTATGGGCAGGCCGGTCAACCACAGCTGGTGCCGAGGCGAGGCTTGTCGGAAACCAGACAGCTGGCGATCGCGGTGGCGGGCAACAGCCCCCAAAACCGCGCAAAGCGGGGCTCTGACGTAAATACAGAATGTTTACTTCCTGGCTTCATAGTGAGAGCGGAAAGCAGAAGTACAAATCAGGACGTCTCAGTGTGAGCAATCAACTCGAGATAAAGTCGTCGCTCTTACTGAAGAGAAGCTGGTCTCACGGCGTTATGGATTCTACGCTGAGATGTATAATGAAAGAAACAAATAATGAGGGATTCTGAATAAATTATTATTCATTCAAATGTTTTTAATTTCCTCTCTATTTTCATATTTCGTAAGTGAGAGATTGTTCAAATGTCTGTAAATCTATTGGACGAAACTGCGTGGTCATCAGTCCGTAGCTTACAAACTACTTAAACCTAGAATGAAACATTCACTCTGCAGCGGAGTGTTAGCTGATATGAAACTTACTGGCAGATTAAAATTGTGTGCCGGAACCGGCACTCGAACCTGGGACCTTTGCCTTTTGCGGGGAAGCGCACTACCGACTGTGGTATCCCGACACGACTCACCATGCCGCCTCACAACTCGTATCGGGATAGCACAGTCGGTAGTGCGCTTACCCGCGAAAGGCAAAGGTCCCAGGTTCGAGTCCCCATTCCAGCACACAATTTAAATCTACTTAAACCTAGGTAAACTAACCTATGGACAAACACACACAGCCATGCCCCAGGGAGGACTAGAACCTCCACGGCGAGCAACCGCATGTTCTGCAGGGAGGTGCTTTAGACCGCTTGGCTACTCCACCATGGCTGAGAGACTGTGGAAGATCTCTTGGCAACAGACATAAAATATGTGTTTCTTTTTCCTTTGAGCTACCTTTAAACTGAAGTTTTTTTTTTTTTTTTTTTTTTTTTTAATATACAGTTCCTTTATTATCCTATTTTTATTATACATTTATATACCTAGTGACAGTTTTCTGTGTCAATATGTCAAAGACATTGAGTGAAGGAAAAAGTATTGAATTAAAGTACGTATGGAAGTCTGGGTTCGTTTCCCGCCCTTGGCACAATTTTTATTTCAACAGTTTTCCGTTTCAATATGTCAAAGACATTGAGTGAAGGGAGAAGCATTGAATTAAAGATGAAATATAAATTGAATTAAAGTTTAAATATTTGAATGAAATGTCAAAAGATAAAGTGGCTGCTCATTTTATAACAAAATAGCTCTAGCTGTGGTAGTTAATACTACACACTTGGGTAGATTGGCAGAAACGTTTGAACCTTGTTTTGCAGTCTGCGCCTGTATTAGCCGTGGCTCGAGAGCTATGGGCTGGCCGGTCAACCACAGCTGGTGCCGTGGCGAGGCTTCATGGAAGCCAGCAAGCTGGCGGTCGCGGTGATGCCCAACAGCCCCCAGCACAGCGCAGAATGGGGCTCTGACGTAAATACAGAATGTTTACTTCCTGGCATCATAGTAAAAGCTGGCAGCCGAAATAGAAATCAGACCGTCTCACTGCGAGCAATCAACTCGAGATACTCATCGCTCTTATTAAAGAGAAGCTGGTCTGACGGCGTTATAGATTCTACGCTGAGATGTATTATGAAAGAAACAAATAATGAGGGTTCTGAGTAAATTATTAGTACTTTAAAATGTTTTGTTTCTTTTTTTTTAATCAACTAAGTGAGACTATAGAAAAAATAAAATATGAGTTTCTCTTTCCTTTGAGCTGCCATTAAATTGTTTTTTTTTTTTTTTTTTTTTTTTTTTTTTTAATATACACTTCCTTTATTATCCTATGTTATTATAAATTTATATACCTAGAAACAGTTTTCCGCGTCAGTATGTCAAAGAAATTAAGTGAAAGGAAAAGCATTGAATTAAAGAAAGTATGTAGTTCTGGGTTCGATTACTCCCTGTGGTACAAATTTTAATTCAATGCTTCTCCTTTCACTCAATATCCTATCTTTTATTACATTTATACCCAGCCTCCATGCAAACAGAGTAATCCGTTTAGATAGACGCTTCAAAGTAATTTTTGTTATTTCAGATACGTCTCTCTCCTCCCCTCCATCCATTAATACACCCGCTGTCCTTCACAAAATACGCAAACGGTCTTTCATTTATTAATAGTTAATTTCTCTTCTGTTCTCTCTCTCTCACTCGCTGTCGCCGCTCTTGCATCATGACTTCTGTTATCCTTCTGATCCGTTCCCTCACAATACAGTGATAAAATCTATTGGTTTCCATTGACAGCATGCACTCTCTTTTAATTTATGCTTTCGTTGCTGTATATCAGTCCTCTCTATGAGACCGTGTCCTTTCATACCCCCTTACCTATAATAAATTCTTCGTTCTGTGAAATACAGAGCCCTGGTGTTTCAATTGACCCCTTCTGCTTTCATCCCAACAGACTATATCGTTACACATGGTATATATTTCCCGTTTCAGAAACCGGTTTCTAATGCGTAAACGACGCTCCTTGCTACTTTTAAGATGCGTAATATTTCATTTATTATCGTAAGAGCTATGTTACATTCTTGAGCGCCGCGCAGAGTAGCTGCGCGGTTTAAGGCATCATGTCTTGAATTGGGCTTCTGCTCGCGTCGGTGGGTCGAGTCCTTCCTCGGTCTTTGGTGTCTGTGTTGTCCTCATGTTAAGATAACTTAAGTAGTGTGCAGACCGATGACGTTAGCAGTTAAGTCCAATAAGATTTCACACACATTTTTCATACAAACGTGAGCGAAACGAGACTATAGTTCAATAAGCATACATCAACATGTCATACAACATCATCACAGAGCATTCTAAAACGTAGTATAATATCATACGCAATGCTACATAATTGTACATACTGTATATAACTTTTTTGTTATAGTCCTAATGGACAAATCACATGAGGTCATTAGTCCCTACCTAGCCTTACATGCTACTTTAATTAATTTACGCTAAGGAATACACGCATACGCACACAACTACACATGCCCGAGGAAGGAGTCGAACCTCTGGCTGGAGCGACCGCAACTCCGGGACAAGCCGCCTCATACCGCGTGCCCAAGAAATTACTGTTACGTAGACAGATACCGCCAAACTATTTTTACTTCTCGTACCAGGTGTTCTGCACTCCATTTTGACGAAAAGCATTATACTGCCACATCTGAAAATCGGTAGTTGATCGGGCTGATGCCATCTTGTAATGGCTAAGATATGGTTTGATATCTGCTGGGGAAACAGTTTTTAACAATCGCAAACATCCCCCTCTCCACCTCCAATAGCGGAAAGTAAGGAATTTAGGACTGTGGTGTCTTTCAAGTCACATTACACATGTCCATTCACTACTGACTAGAACAAAGTTGGAATAGTTTTCGTTGTTTCTTCAAAATGCCAAACCCCTCCAGGTCTCTACGAACGGCGCGATCCTAATTACTGGTAAACGAGATTGGGAGAGTTGTTACCTAGTCATCTGAGGTCAACGCTGACGATAGGCGCGGGGTTGGAGTCCCAGGCAGCACAACGTTATTTATTGCGCTACTTCAATATGTTTGTAAATCTATTGGACTCAACTGCTTGGTTATTAGTCCGTAGCTTACAAACTACTTAAATTAAGGTAAACTAACCTAAGGACAGAACAAACACCCATGCCCGGAGGGGGGACTCGAACCCCCGACGACGAACAGCCGCGCGCACCGCAGCACGGCGCTCCAGTGCGCACGGCTAATCCGCCGCGGCTTGCGCTACTTCTAGCCGAACATATGCACATCCCGCTAATGGTGAGAACAGTAACTATTTCATCTCGCCGGCTGCGGTGGCCGAGGTGACTGAGACGCTCCAGTCACGGTCAGCACGGCCACTACAGTCGGGGGTTCGAATCCCCCCTCGGGCATGGATATTTGTGCCGTCCTAGTTCGTAAGTAGTTCATAAGTAGTTTGTAAGTTTAGGGACTGATGACCCCGTAGTTAAGTCCCATAAGCTTTACAAACATTTGAACATTTGATTTATTTCATCTCTTTGCGTATATATAATAAATGGCGAATAGAGCCGGGGTTGGGTCCCTGCCGGGAAAGAAGTCAATTGTATCGTCATTTCAAGTTCAAATATAGCCCTATCTATGAATTTATTAATATCTGAGTGTGATCATTGCTTCGTTAACGATTCATGTAGGTACTGCGTTCTATTCCACAATTTTATGACGTTTGACACCTGTGAGTTGCACTGTATTATATACATTTAGTGGTTACCTCTCAGAAACAATTTGAACTAAATGCCATTCCTGATGCAATGCTAAAGTTAACCGGGTTCGGACATTGGCCTTGTAAACCGATACCAATGAAAACGTCAATGTCTTACGTCTCTTCATGCCTCATCTAGTCTCGATCAGAAACGCAAGCTTTTTTTGGTCAACAGTGCGTTCAAATTCAGAGCACGAACAAAAACTCATTGTGTCATTGAATGAGATTGATAAGGTACCCGATTTGTCAGTTATTGTAATTAAATTGAATTTACGTTGCTCTCTCCACTCTAATAACTTGTATTCCAATGTTTTTTGTATGACGGTATTGAATTACATGTGGACCGACTGCCATAAGGAGCAATGTTCTCTACTGCTTATTTGGCACCCATTGTGAATAGTCGAACGACTGTACTCTACAGGGGTTTTGAATGTGTAGTACCCGCAACGCTGCTACGTTAGTTGGGTTGCATTCAGCAGTGATCCCCATTTTTGCTGTCAAGTGTACCTTAGGCATCATTTCTCTACCAAGTCTGTCAAGGTCACAGGAAGTCGTCAGTCGATAGTCACTGTGTGTTCGATCAGATATTAATTTATTAACTGAGCTCTGATTGTCAGGAAAACGAGGGGTAGTCATTGCATTTTGTTCCGGGGTCAGATTCTGCGGTACATTTATTACAGGCGTGAATACCTGAGATGACTATGTTTGTGAAGATAACATGGATTTTACCACCGTCAAATCTTCCTGTAAAGATCTGACGGTGGTTCCATGATCTTCATATACTTTTGCAGTGACATTCTTTACCACAGAGGCCAATTCTGACTCTATTTTGTCATTTAATTGAGCCTCCGTATTATGCAAAAATTGCTGCACTCTTTCACAATATTCTCGGCTTGACTGGTAATTCTTTCAACAGTGGTTTATAAATTTTCCTGTTTGTTTTTTAATTCCGAAAGGTTTTGCGCAATATTATCAATGGCAGAAGGCAATATTTTTACTGTCTCCTGACAATCAGTTACATTGTCGACACAGAAGAAAGTTTTGCGTCTACCATATCCATAACTACTTTCTTTTGTACAGTGGAATAATTACTATTTATGATTTCTTCGATTTTGAGCATTCTGTGCAATTAATTGTTCACTTACCTCATTGGAAATTCGTGTATACAAATGCTTTTGAGCACATTCAAGTTTTTCAATTTCTGCTTGTGTTTTTGTTTGCTGTTCTTCTAAGCGATCTAATTGTTGTTTGGTCTGTGTAGTTAAGGCTGAAATCTGATTATTAGTCGCAGCCTGTTGTTGCGACATGTTGGCTTGCAAGTTATCAAATTCATTTTTTGTGGTAGTTTGTAAATTAGTGATCTGATTAGTCAAGACCATAATTTGTGTGTT
The DNA here is from genome assembly GCA_026315105.1 of Locusta migratoria. Lineage (NCBI taxonomy): Eukaryota > Metazoa > Arthropoda > Insecta > Orthoptera > Acrididae > Locusta > Locusta migratoria. The sequence goes on along the minus strand of CM048745.1, from coordinate 709,301,672 downwards.
AGTCGCAGCTTGTTGTTGCGACATGTTCAAAAATGTTCAATTGTTTGTATAGCGTATGGGACTCAACTACGGGGTCATCAGTCCCTAAACTTACAAACTACTTACGAACTAGCTAACACTAAGGACGGCACAAATATCTATGCCCGAGGGGGGATTCGAACCCCCGACCGTAGTGGCCGTGCAGACCGTGACTGGAGCGCCTCAGTCCCCTCGGCCACCGCGGCCGGCGTTGCGACATGTTGGCTTGCAAGTTATTCATTTTTTGTGGTAGTTCGTAAATTAGTGATCTGATTAGTCAAGACCGTAATTTGTGTGTTAGTCGCAGCTTGTTGTTGCGACATGTTCAAAAATGTTCAATTGTTTGTATAGCGTACGGGGCTCAACTACGGGCTCATCAGTCCCTAAACATACAAACTACTTACGAACTAGCTAACACTAAGGACGGCACAAATATCCATGCCCGAGGGGGGATTCGAACCCCCGACCGTAGTGGCCGTGCAGACCGTGACTGGAGCGCCTCAGTCCCCTCGGCCACCGCGGCCGGCGTTGCGACATGTTGGCTTGCAAGTTATAAATTTCATTTTTCGTGGTAGTTCGTAAATTAGTGATCTGATTAGTCAAGACCGTAATTTGTGTCTTAGTCGCAGCTTGTAAATTGCTAATCTGAGTAGTCAAAAGTTCCTCAAAACGCTTTAGCCAGTCATTCTGTATATCCGCGAGATGGTGTTCAGTGTGGAGATACATTACTTTCACGAATTTGGTGTAGCCAGAGTTTCTTCTACTAATGGTGGAATTTGCTCGATAGAGCTGGCAGCCATGTTGTCCTTTACGTTCTGAGCAGATTCTTGGGGAATGTTTAGATTTTTTTCAGATGCCGTGTTACTAAACTGACTACGAATTTTAACCATAATATTTGCTTAATTTTGGCAAAAACTGATAACAGAGGGGGGTCCTACAAACTTCACACGGAAATTACTGAAATTACCAACGGAACCGTTCACACGTACGCGAGAGAAACTTCGAGAGAGAAAAGCAAAGATCAGCTTAATTAACGCAGCATTAACTATTAGATTGATACTTTCTCTGATATTGACTTGAAATAAAAAATGTAACTGAGAGAGAATTTTTGTAAACGCGGTACCTGATGAAGAAAAATGTCGAATTTGCTACAGAGCACTAGCGACAGATATAAGAATGTAGTAACCACCAAACAAGCTGAATAATGAGTCTGATCTTACCTTTATTGTGACTGCAGTTGTTGGCTGGATTGGAGGTCTAGCTGCTATCGGCTGGTTAAACTTTACTTCAGTTGCCAAGATCATTAATTTTCATCTCCCGTACAGTTCATTGTTAGTGCATGAAACAAAACACAATATCAGGATTAGTGACACGAAAAGCCGCAATCTTCACAAAAATCTTGACTAAACATTTCAAATAAATTAACTTTCTGATATATGTATTAATTATACATGGTCCTGTCACAATGGGTGCCAATTCTTCTTGTAATGCTGCTTTCTTATGAAAATGGGTGTTGCGTACTAACGTTGAGGTTGGGGACCGCAAATGAAATTTTACCAGGTAGTGAAATATTTTTAAATGAAAATACTGAGCAATTTTGACAAGGAAGGGACAATTTAAACAAAATTATTGGATTTCGTCATTAAATGGTAACAGTCGTAATTTCGGTAGTAAATACAACACCAAAAAACTAACAGAAGAAGTCGACGGAATCTAAATTTTACCTTATTGAGAGCTGGTACTAATATTTCGGTCATATTCTGTAGTGATTCTAGCTGAGATGACTGGAATATTACTTCAATAAAATTGATGCTGGTATTGTGCATTTCGTTTACTATTGTTCTGTGACCGTGTCGAAAATTAATCATGATAGTCGCCAAAAATTGCAAAATTATCGGACTTCATAAACATCGCGAAGAATTTTCTGCAGGCATTAAATTGTAATAAACCATTTATAGACACAAAATAAATTAAAGTTGAACAGAGAATATTCTAGTACATCGCGAAAGAAATCGCAACAATACCCGTGCATCACTTCATGAGGTATTGGATCTGCTGAAAATAAATAACATTAAAATTAGTGAGAATGGAGAAAGGATTGTAAGTAAGTAAGATGTTTCAAATTAACTGTGGGGGTTTATTGAAATTAATAAAAAAAACTAAGCTCACAGGCAAAGTCCTGGAGCACGTCCTAATACATTGATGAGCAATAGGAAGGCACGAACACTTCCGCTCTCTCCCTTCAGCTTGTAAACGTGACAAATGTCATATGTTTATGATACGCTGGCAGAGAGAGGGCAGAAGTCAGCGACAAGCATCGCACAAGTTATTAAAAAAAATCATTAATGTATTACCACAGCCGCGACACTCACTGCCGTAAAAGTTGTTACCAACTGACAGCTGCTGCGACACTAGCGCCCTTAGCGGTGGGCAAGCCGCCCAAGTAGTGATGTTTGTTTATAATCGTCCTTGTCCGTAATTAACGAAATACTTACTATATTTGTGCATATTTGCAGCTTATTCCGCTGAAAGTAAGTTGCATATAAACATGATGGTATAATAAATTTCTATTATGGCCTGTTCTTACTATGACAGCCAGTTTTTGACATGTATCAATTCGGTATGGAGTCTAATGATTCTCACATTTTTACACGTCACTCGCCTTTTTTATGCGTGCATATTCTTTTAAGTGTAATTACTTTAGCTTTAAAAAACCAGTGAATTGATGATTCTTGCTGTTTCCGGTTCATATGCAGTTTGGTTGCTTTTATCGTTATATTGCCCCGTCTGTGACGTTTTCCTTTCAGCTACAGCTGTGATGGTTGATTTGGTACGTTAAATACCGTATTTATTGCATTATATATACGTTACTATGTTCCACCCTCACCGATTTTACTGGAATTGTAATGAAGAATATTTAACGTTCCTGCGTAGAAATTGACGTCTCTCTGCCAAAGGGAATGTGTCCTGGTGTTTCCTAGGCATTCTTATTTTTAATACAAAATGTAATTATTCATTTTAAGCCTGTATGCTACAGGATAATTGTAAATGAACTGTCCTGCAATGTACCATTTTGTACCTTGTCAGGGATCTTACGAAACCTAAGAAAGACAAACGGGGATCTATTTTTAATTTATTACTTATTTATAAGGCACTACATACGCTCCCTAATTTTAAAAAAGTATACTGAAGTCAATATAAACGATACTATTTGCTCTCATCAACTATCGTATTCAGAAAGATAGCTTGCCGGCCGCTTGGAGCGCTGCTATCGCAGCATATAAAAATAGTCTGTGGGAGTGTCGTGACTGTATATGTTAGACTGTGGTATTACTACAAAAGGAGTAGTGTTTTCAGCAGGAGCCGCTTGGATATCATTGCCGGGTAACATCTTTGGCGTTGTTCGCTTTCTCAGCTGACCGTTTTGGCGGCGACTCTGATTGGCCGCTATTTCTCCTATGTGTTGCTGTGATACAGGGGGTGAGAGAGGGCTCGAGATGCAGGGCTGTAACAAAGCTCTGGGCCAGGCTACTTGTACGCAGAGAACACCACCTGGTCGCGCTGCCTGTAGTGGCCGTTGGTACAATAGTTAAAGTTGATTTTAGTAATGGCCAGGTCAGCAACGGTAAGGACCATGCTTTACCTTTTTCTGTGTTAACTACTAGTACCTTAGCGTAATGGAGGGAGTTTTCTTGTCATCATTCTCATTGAATAGTGCCTTCTGTATATACGCACGAACACTAGGTACATTATGTGTTGCTGCTTCGCGTCTGGTAGCTGCATGTTATTGTCTTCGGAATTTCGATTGCCTATTTGTATTATTGTTTTACAAACTTCTCACCAAAATTAATGTAGTGTGCTAGCTATTTGTGCAGCCTGCATTGATATTAATCCATTGATTTACTGCGCTTTTAAAATCTTGTTCTTAAAATACTGGGCAATTAGATTACATCTTTACACTTTCTTGCTTTAATTCTGTTTTATTTTAATGGTAGTCACTTTATTGTATTATACGTTATTGTTTACATGGTATAATGTTCCAGCCTGGCTATTAATGTTTGAGATTAACAAATTTACGGAAGTAAGAGGTTTGAAGTTTGAAGCAATGAAAGATCGCAATCAGAAAATTACGAAAAAAAATAGGAAAACTATTACAAGCATTTAAATGAAATGGCAAGCTAATTAACGGTGGACTGTTGTGCAGGCCGAACATTACAAAAAGAATCGACGAGCGGTGGTTGAAATTTGGCTGGAAATAAAATTTTCATAATATGATAACCACTCGCCGAACAGTGGATGGCAGTTCCTCAATATCAAACTACGACTCGTGTAGCAGACCGTAAAGTAAGATAAGTGACATGATAAAAATCGGATAGGAACATTATGTAAGTCAAACACATAGGACTTCCAAAAATTTACAAGCAAATCGACTGCAAATTCTAATGCCGGTAAATGAAAATGCTATGGAATAAATTAAAGAAAAATAGTTGCAGGCTACACGAAATATCACCATTCAATATTAACTAAAAGCAGTGCCATCCATTGTGGCTGTGATGTAACAAGGCTGAAAGAAAGCATTATGGGCAGAGGGAGGAAAAGGCAAAATTAATAATAAAAATTCATAAGTGCGAATTTAAATGAGTGGTGAGGTTTATTTATTGAAATTAAGATCCCCGCACTGCACATATATTTACCTGGATTTAAAATCCAATAATAGCGGCCACATAAAAATAATAAAGTACAGCTCTCGTCTGTAAGATGCTATCGCTACGAAGTAAAAGCCAAGAGTACTTTCTATCTTCTGTCTTTAAAAAACAAAACAAAAAAATTGAAAGTGATGTTCTTAAATTTTTTCTCCGACATTTATAGATAATTATTTTTACACGCCGAAATAATATAAAAATACAAAATTTTCTTTTGATAGAAGCCGGGAAAAGAAACCGTGTCATTATAATGAACACCTTAACGGTCTAAGAAACTCCGCGAGTTGTCTTTTGCTTTGAATAAGTAGAATTTTTAAACGATGAACATTCGATTTAATCCTAACGTTTGTCCAAAAATTTGCGTATCAAAGAACGCTGTGTGTGTGTTCTGGCGGTAGCGGCAGCGTAACACGATTATTGTGTATTAAACTGCTCCCCTCAGTGTCTCAGAAATGCTGGATTTGTGTGTGGGGAATGTCTCGCTGCTGACTGGGTTCGTTTGCCAAATTATAGGTGACGCTACGTCTTGTTTGTGGCGCAATATAGTTGGTGGCACGCCGAATTCCAATGGCGAGGATGTGATTAGGTATGCTGCGGAAGTTTTGGGATATTGGAAGCTGCGCAAGGAGTTCTCAAACCTTACTCTAGATTATTGTAACAGTTACTTGGAGCGTAACATGTCGCTAATTAAATACAACAACGTCATAACCCAAAAATGACGCTTATTGAGTGGTATACACCAGTATAATGGCCCTTACATGCTCTTTCAACTGGTAGAACGTCATAATCTGTAATCCAAAAATGCGGCCACAGAAGGTAGGTGTGTCGTTCTTACCCCTCCTTTCTTTGTTCATCGCACACGCACAGTACCGCATAATTTGAGTTGGGGCTTTGGCACCGCGTCATGTATATACAACTGTTCTGATTGGAGAGTGACATATTTGGGATTGTGACATGCTGTGAGGTAAGTATCTGTGTTATTTCATAGAATCTCGTATGAATAACGTATTATTTCTAATTATTGCAGTATGTACTCAAACGTCGCCTTACTTGTGTGTGTACTATCAAGAAATATGTCATTCTTTCCCTGAGAAACAGTTATTTGTAATATTTCTACTTGTGACATTATTATCGTATATCAGCGAAAGATTTTCAGATATAAATTATGTACTAAATGTTATAATGACGTCCTTGCTCCAAAGAATAAATCATTTTTAAGAAATGCAACTGAATTAGTTTTAGTTATGCCATTATTTATAACATTTGATATATGCTGTGCTGAGATAGGTCAATATGATTTGCTTTGTCTAATGACACACCTGTTTATTGTCTGATCTCTGTAGATCATGACATCTTCTCGTGACAAAGTAGTAGTTCAGCTGGCTGGAGCTGATAGTAAAGTAAGCGAAACAAAATGGGAAGTTGCGAAGGTACCTGATGGGTCAAAGCAGTATTTGAAGGAAAATGAGCCTGCAGTTTCGCCATCATTAGAGGAACCACGTTCTCCCTGATGTAATATGTAGCATCATCATAGGTCTAGTTCAGAGTTCACTGTGTTGAACTTAGAAATAAGTTAAATCTGGTATGTAATTCGTAATAGAGTTATTCCTTTCATTGTTTTCATTCAGGACCTTCGAGTTTTCAAGTAAAAACACATGTATCTTCTGCACGTTGGGCAACTACTGTAATGGTCTGTCCTACTAGAACTTCATCTTCTACCTCTTCATCTTCAAGCAACACATCATCTTGTGAAGATTCTGATGACTCACAAGATGACAAAACATATTATCCCAACGATGAGAGTAAAAATGATAGTGACGTCAGTTCTAGCACTGCTGTAAATAGCAGTAGTGCAACAACTGGCATACAGGTCACATCGACCTCCATTTTAGAGAGCCCTTCAAAGAGAGGTGCGAAAAGGAAGAGAAAAGTTGCGAGGTGGATGAGGAACGTTTTCAAAAAAGTAAGAAATACTGGCCAGGCAGATGGAACTCACACCACAGAAGGGTTTATAACCGTTATTAGAGCTGCAAAGAAACAGGGTGAACCCTTTAATGTGCACGAATTAAGTCATGAGGATCTTTATGATGTGAAACACGTTGCTTCTGCTGTTGGTCCTCTAAACCTAAAAACTTTGAAACTGACAGATGGGAAAGTTATCAAAATTACTAGAGATTCAGCAAACTCTGTATTTTGTAAGAATTCCTACAGTCCAGAGTTTCAAGAAGTAACTGTATTTAAGGAACAGAAAATACCTGGAGACATCATGAAACCAGCATTTCTTTCGAAACCAGGGCTAGTTTCTAAGAAGAAAGAAGAACTTCTAGATTTACTGGCCAAGAATTTTATTACAAAGGCTTATACACACTTTTATAGACTCGGTGTTTATAGACTCAGTGCTACGTTCATAAGTAGCGAAATTACCTTCAGCTTTCTTGTGATGCTCCACAGTTGACATCTATGTGTTGTTGCACTTGATAGTGCTATTTCATTGTTTAAGGAACCGTGGGCATAAATGTAGTAATTTACACCAACATACTTTTAATATCTGTCAAGAATATTACAGTTTGATTTGTGCCCCGCTTGATCTATAATGATTGTAGCAACACTGACATGTCACTGTACATCTGGTAACAAATAGAATATTTTTGATACACTGATATTTATTGCAATGGTTTAATGTATCAAATAGTCAAATTTGGTAATTATAAATATTTTGGTCTTGTATTGGTAATCTTTCAAAACTTTCAACTGCTTCTCCTGTAAAGTGGCAGTTTTTGGGTTGTATTTAATGAGCGGTGTGGTACAGTAGCTTCTGTGTCTTGGCGCTTCGAAGGTAGGCACCCACACGATTTGGTATGTCGCACACGCTGCCGCATTCCAGGTGGCTGATCGTAGCTTCATTAGGAATCGTAAAGGATCCACCCATGTTCCGTGTACAGTTATTATCCGGTTCAGAAACATCTTCGACCCCCACATCTGATGAGGTCACTACAAATCAATATGCGATCACATGGTCGGTCTTGCGACATGATTAGTGACACACTGTACTGGGTAATACATTTTGAAGTTGTCCGTCAGAATATTTTGTCAAGTCCAAGGCTGACCCCTGCTCCCGATGCGAAAGCGTCTACCGATTTGTCACGCAATGCACGCAGCAACGTCGCAGCTTCATAGAGCTTGCGTTCCGTTCGAACTGTTCGTGGCATACCACCACACACATAATCATCCAAACTGTCTCGTCAACGCTTAAAACGTCGGTGACTTCTAAACACGGCTACTCAATGTTGTTATTTTGCTTTATGTGGTATGCAAGATATTACTGTCTAGTTGTCATACAGTTTTATATTTAATTACTATGTTGGAACAATTTTGCTTTATGTGTGTTTTGTTGTGTTATATCTGTTTTGGCAGGGTTATAGTTCAAAGATCAGGGCCCTTAGTGACACTAACGTTTGTCTAATAGATTTGCTGTTATTTAAGAAAAGTGTTTTTGTTCCGATTTTTAGGGTCCTTCTTAATGTGTTCCTGATATTGTTCAGTGACCAGCGGCCAGTGCACACGTGACCAGCAGCGGCTCTAGATTTTACGGTAACCGGCTTCTTAATAGAAGCGACTTATTTACATTTCGTGTGTACTTTCTCTTGCAGCTCTTTAAACTTTAGTGTGCTCGCGTGTTTGTTTATTAAGAATCGCGTTTATTTGTCAGCTCAGTTACTGCATTTTTTATTTATTAGCTCGCGTATATATTTTTCAGATTCGCCGTTAATAAACAGTTCAGCGTTAGGTCTATACCTTGCAAAGCTCGTTGTTTATCAAACTTCTCTTGCTGCTGTGTATATTTACTTAGATTCGCGTTCAACTAGTCAGTTCAGTGTATTCATCCGCAGTGGAAATCCGCCACTCACTGCTTCTGTTTTGTTTTGATCGTACTCGCGGTTGGTAGTCCTACACTTCAGTTGCTCAGCGGCCAGTGCACACGTGACCAGCAGCGGCTCTAGATTTTACGGTAACCGGCTTCTTAATAGAAGCGACTTATTTACATTTCGTGTGTACTTTCTCTTGCAGCTCTTCAAACTTTAGTGTGCTCGCGTGTTTGTTTATTAAGAATCGCGTTTATTTGTCAGCTCAGTTACTGCATTTTTTATTTATTAGCTCGCGTATATATTTTTCAGATTCGCCGTTAATAAACAGTTCAGCTTTAGGTCTATACTTTACAAAGCTCACTGTTTATCAAACTACTGAGTCCTCTGACGTACTTACTTGGAAGAATCAAAGGTTTTTAGAATGGCTAGGAACTGTGACTGCTGCGAACGGATGGAGGCAGAGTTGGTGACTCTTCGCTCGCAGCTTCAGGCGGCGTTGGCTTCGCTGGCAACGCTTGAGACTGCGGTGGGTGGGCGCCGCTGTTGTGGGCCGCTCGCGGGGGTACAGCAGACGCCCTGTGCGTCTGTTGTGCCCTCCGATCGCCCTGCGGCTGTGGCCAGCCCGCTCACTGCCCGCGAGGAGGTAGCCCCTCAATCCGTGGTGGATTGGGAGGTCCCCTCAGCGCGTGTCAGGCGGCGTAAGACTTCCCGGGGGACCGAAGTGGAGGCCTCCCCGGTTAGTCTTGCCAACAGATTCGAGGCGCTGTCTGTGGCAGGGGATGTTCCTGATGCGGATGGTGTCGCTTGTCCTGTACTCGCCCCTCTGCCTTCAAGATCCGGGCGCTCACAGAGGGTGGGTTTGTTGGTAGTTGGGAGCTCCAACGTTAGGCGGGTAATGGAGCCCCTTAGGAAAATGGCTACTAGGGAGGGGAAGAATTCCAATGTGCACTCCGTGTGCATACCGGGGGGAGTCATTCCGGATGTGGAACGGCTCCTTCCGGATGCCATGAAGAGCACAGGGTGCAGCCAACTGCAGGTGGTGGCTCATGTTGGAACCAATGATGTGTGTCGCTTTGGATCGGAAGAGATCCTCTCTGGTTTTGAGCGGCTATCAGAATTGGTTAAGACTGCCAGTCTTGCTTGCAAGATGAAAGCGGAGCTCACCATCTGCAGCATTGTCGACAGGACTGACTGTGGACCTTTGGTTCAGAGCCGAGTGGAGGGTCTGAATCAGAGGCTCAGACGGTTCTGCGACCGTGTCGGCTGCAGATTCCTCGACTTGCGCCAAAGGGTTCCGCTAAATAGGTCAGGAGTCCACTACACTCAGGAAGCGGCTACACGGGTAGCGGGGGCTGTGTGGCGTGGACTGGGCGGTTTTTTAGGTTAGATGGCCTCGGGAATACACAAAATGGGTTTCAGTCTCAAAGGGGGCAGGTCAGACACGGGAAGAAAGTAGACATAAAAACCATTGGTGTAACAGTTGTAAATTGTCGTAGCTGTGTTGGGAAAATTCCAGAGCTCCAAGCGCTGATAGAAAGTACTGAGGCACAAATCGTTATAGGTTCTGAAAGCTGGCTGACGCCTGAGATAAATTCGGCCGAAATTTTTTCAAAGGGCCAAATGGTCTTCAGAAAGGATAGAATAAATAAAACAGGGGGTGGCGTGTTTATTGCTGTTACAAATGGTTTATCCTGCAACGAAATTGAGGCAGATACTTCCTGTGAATTGGTCTGGGTAGAGGTTATACCTGACCACCGAAATAAATTAATAATTGGATCTTTTTATCGGCCCCCTGACTCAGACGATGCGGTTGCAGAAATGTTCAAAGAAAGCTTGAATCATATTTCAAACAGGTATCCGAAGCATACTGTTATAATCGGTGGCGACTTTAATTTACCCTCGATATGTTGGCATAATTACGTATTCAAAACCGGAGGCAAATATAAAACATCGTCCGAACTAGTTCTGAATGCTTTTTCTGAGAACTACTTCGAACAGTTAGTTCATGAACCCACTAGAATAGTACGTGGTTGCGAAAATACTCTTGATCTCCTAGCAACAAATAATCCCGAGTTAGTAAAGAGCATCAAAACAGATACAGGGATTAGCGAACATCGAGTTGTAGTAGCGAGACTGAATATCGAAATTCCCAAATGCACCAAAAATAAACGAAAAATATATCTATTCAATAAAGCAGATAAAACTTCGCTTCACGCTTTCCTGAGTGATAGTCTCCAGTCCTTCAAAACTAAAAATGCGAGTGTAGATCAGTTGTGGCTTACTTTCAAAGACATAATATCAGTAGCAATCGAGAGATTTATACCAAATAAATTAATAAAAGAGGGGGCTGACCCCCCGTGGTACACAAAACAGGTCAGATCACTGTTGCAGAAACAAAGAAAAACGCACGCAAAATTTAAAAAGACACAGAATCCGCAAGACTGGCAATCTTTTACTGAAACTCGCAACCTAGCGCGGACTTCAATGCGAGAATCTTATAGTTGTTTCCACAACGAAATCCTGTCTCGTAATCTTGCAGAAAATCCAAAGAAATTCTGGTCATATGTGAAGTACACTAGCGGCAAAACACAAACAATACCTTCACTACGCGATAGCAATGGTAATAGTACCGACGACAGTACTGCTAAGGCAGAACTACTAAACACAGCTTTCCGAAATTCTTTCACCAAAGAAGACGAAGTGAACACTCCAGTATTCAATCCAAGAACAGCTGCCAGCATGCGAAACTTAGAAGTAGATGTTCCTGGAGTAGTAAAACAACTTAAGTCACTAAACAAAAATAAATCTTCCGGGCCAGATTGTATACCAACTAGATTCCTCTCAGAGTATGCTGATGAAATAGCTCCGTACTTAGCTATAATTTACAACCGATCACTCAGCGAAAGATCCGTACCCAAAGACTGGAAAGTTGCCCAAATTACTCCAATATTCAAGAAAGGCAATAGGAGTGATCCCCAAAATTACAGGCCTATCTCATTGACGTCGATTTGCAGTAGGATTTTGGAACATATACTTTGTTCGAATATTATGTACTACCTCGAAGAGAACGACCTATTAACCAATAGTCAGCACGGGTCAGAAGGTGTCGCTCTTGCGAAACACAGCTTGCCCTTTATTCACATGAAGTGTTAAGTGCCATCGACAAGGGATCTCAAATCGATTCCATATTTCTGGATTTCCGGAAGGCTTTTGACACTGTACCCCACAAGCGGCTTCTTATGAAATTGCTTGCTTATGGAATATCTCCCCAATTGTGCGATTGGATTCACGATTTCCTATCAGAAAGGACACAGTTCGTTGTAATTGACGGTAAGTCATCGAGTAAAACAGAAGTGATATCTGGCGTTCCACAGGGAAGCGTTATTGGTCCCCTACTCTTCCTCGTGTTTATAAACGATTTAGGAGATAATCTGAATAGCTCCCTTAGACTGTTCGCTGATGATGCTGTCGTTTATCGGTTAGTGAAGTCAACAGAGGATCAAAAGCAACTGCAAAGCGATTTAGACAAAATTTCTACTTGGTGCGAAAATTGGCAATTGACACTAAATAAAGAAAAGTGTGAAGTAATACACATGACCACTAAAAGAAATCCGCTGAACTTCAATTACGCGATAAATCAGTCAAACCTTAAGGTCGTAAATTCTACCAAATACCTAGGAGTTACAATTACGAACAACTTTGACTGGAGAGAACACATAGAAAATATTGTGGGGAAGGCGAACCAAAGGTTACGTTTCATTGGCAGAACGCTTAGACGATGCACCAGCTCCACCAAAGAGACTGCCTACATCACACTTGTGCGTCCTCTCTTGGAGTACTGTTGCCCCTTGTGGGACCCTCACCAGGTGGGACTGACGGTAGATATTGAGAAGGTTCAGAGAAGGGCAGCTCGTTTTGTTTTATCACGTTACGGGGGGGAAAGCGTCACGGAAATGTTGCACGAATTGGGGTGGAAATCATTTAAAGAAAGACGTTATTCATTGCGGCGCGATCTGTTTGCGAAGTTTCAATCACCGACTTTTAGTTCTGAATGTGAAAATATTTTGCTAGCACCCACCTACTTAGGGAGACATGACCATCCCAATAAAATAAGGGAAATCAGATCGAAAACGGAACGATTTAGGTGTTCTTTCTTCCCGCGCGCTATTAGAGAATGGAACGGTAGAGAAAAGTTATGAAGGTGGTTAATAAACCCTCTGCCAGGCACTTAAATGTGATTTGCAGAGTATCGATGTAGATGTAGATGTAGATGAACGGAAGATTATTTACTACTTGTACAAAAACCAGGCAGCAGTTATCAGAGTTGAAGGGCATGAAAGGGATGCAGAGGTTAGGGAGGGTGTAAGACAGGGTTGCAGCCTTTCACCAATTTTATTCAATTTGTACATTGATCAAGCTATAAAGCAAGGAGAAATATGGAGAAGGAATTAAAGTTCAGAGTGAAGAAATAAAAACCTTTCGTTTGCTGATGACATTGTAATTCTGTCGGAAACTGCAAAGGACCTGAAGGAACAATTGAACGGAATGGACAGTGTGTTGAAAGGAGCATATAAGATGAACATTAACAAGAGCAAAACAATGGTAATGGAATGCAGTCTTAGGTAACGAATCAATAAAGGTGGTAAATGAGTTTTGTGACTTGGGCAGTAAAATAACGTATGATGGTCGCAGTACAGAGGATATAAAATGCAAATTGGCAATGGGAAGAAAAGTGTTTTTGGAAAAGAGAAAATTGTTAACATCGAATATTAATTTAAGCATAAGGAAGTCCTTTCTTAAGGCATTTGTGTGCAGTGTTGTATGGGAGAGAAACATGGACGATAAACAGTGTGGACAGGAAGAGGATAGAGGCTTTTGAAATGTGGTGCTACAGAAGAATGCTGAAGATTAGTTGGGTGGATCGCATAACTAATGAAGGGGTACTAAACAGAATAGAGGAGAAAAGGAATGGCATACCTTGACTAAAAGAAGGGATCGATTCAAATTCAAATGTTTGTAAAGCTTATGGGACTTAACTACGGGGTCATCAGTTCCTAAACTTACAAACTACTTATGATCTACTTACGAACTAGGACGGCAACAAATATCTATGCCCGAGAGGGGATTCGAACCCCCGACCGTAGTGGCCGTGCTGACCGTGACTGGAGCGCCGCAGTCACCACGGCCACCGCGGCCGGCAGGGATCGATTGGTAGGACATATTCTTTGACATCAAGGAATTGTGAATTTAGCGTTGGAGGGAAGTGTGTGGGATAAAAATTGCAGAGGGAGACCGAGAGATTTGTAAGCAGATTCAAATGGATGTAGGTTGCCCTTCTTATGAGGAGATGAAGAGGGTTGCTCATGATACAGTAGTGTGGAGAGCTGCATCAAACCAGTCTCTGGACTGAAGACCACAATAAGTCTTCCCCGACAGACTTTGTTACGTCAAAAGTTATTGGTCCTTATTTCTGAGTCATCACTCTATTTATAGATTTGTGTCTCCATAATAAACAATAATTCTTACAAATATAAGTTTTATATTTTGTACATTCCAAGAGTTTAGTAGTAGTAGCAGTAGTAATAGTAATGTTGTATTTTCATTGTAATGCCTTGCAGTAAACGATATTTAGTGTTTGATTGCCTGGCCCGTAAATAAATAAAGCAATCGGTGTCCCGACGCGAGAGCAGGCAACATACAACTGTCCATGAAAGAAGCATGGGTTTTCCAGATTGACATAGCAAACACTGAACGACTGACCCTGTGATTTAGTTATGCTCATAACGAAAGCAGGCCGCACTGGAAATTGTAGTTGTTTAATTTCAAACGGTACGTCAGTTGGTACCATTGGGATGCGGGATATCAACACATATTCTCCCTTTTAATTCCCTTTAGAATGGTTACTTCGATCACATTCTTCAGTAATTTTTTCACTGCTAGCTGTGTTCCGTTACCAAGTAGCGCTTGGTTGATATTTCGTAACATAATGGGTATGGGATATATACCGTAATCTCCTCTTTTCTTCTCTTCCTCTATTTCGCCATCTCCTCCCCCTATCTTTATCCATTTTTGTGTCCCAGCGTCGTCGCCGCTTTTGTGTCTCGTTTCCGTCGTAGGTGTCGGTGGCCGAGTAGAATGAGACCGACACAGGAATAAAGTTCAAATGTTTGTTAAGCTTATGGGACTTAACTACGGGGTCATCAATCCCTAAACTTACAAACTACTTATGAACTACCTACAATCTAGGACGGCACAAATATCCATGCCCGAGGGGGGATTCGAACCCCCAACCGTAGTGGTTGTGCTGACCGTGACTGGAGCGCCTCAGTCACCTCGGCCACCGCGGCCGGCCAGGAATAAAGGATGCACGCTTGTGCAGGTACGGAGGTGAGCAGCCAGTGGGACAGCAGAAACTAGAAGCACTAGAGTAAATTAGAACGAGATATATATTGCACAGAATTTATACAATACTTAACTTTTACATAGCTCAGTACTGCAGATTGCTGATACATAGTTGAGCTAGAGGCCTGCCTAGTGCCTATCCGACAGCCAAGTCTTCACTGGTGCCTATCTGATTCCGAAGTGTTATCTGGTTCCTATCTCAATCCCAAGTGAACGATGTCGTTCAGTGTTGGCGACGAGCGGGATAGCAGCAGAGGGCGCTCGTGGCTGACGTCGTAAGATGTTCAAATGTTTGTAAGGGACTTAACTACGGGGTCATCAGTCCCTAAACTTACAAACTATTTAAGAACTAACTAATCCTAAGGACGGCACAAATATCCATACCCGAGCGGGGATTCGAACCCCCGACCGTAGTGGCCGTGCAGACCGTGACTGGAGCGCCTTAGTCCCCTCGGCCACCGCGGCCGGCGCGTCGTAAGAACGCCGCGCCGTGCGTGCATGGCGGCGCGCGGCGAAAATAGGTGGCGCGCACTTTAGACTTGTGCGACACCACATCCATCACCTTCAAACCACTCCCTCTTACCCCACACTATATCCATCCTCCCTCCTCTCTGCGACTATATCATTCCCCCTTTTAAAATCCGTTTCATTCTCCCATTCTTCTCTTCCCTCTACCTCTGATCTTGTTTATTGTTATTGCAATAGTGACCTTGATAGTGAATAAAAGTCAAAATGGATGAGTAGATCAGTTGGAAACGGGTTACTGACAAACATTTTTCACTGTTCCGAAGCCAAATGATGTACCCGGTGCGTAATCGACTACTGGATCGTATGTGAACGCCAAAAGCTCAGTTCTAATCGTCACATATTTCTTTCTGTTTCGTCGACGATCCAAATTATTTCGTATGTAAACTGCAACTAAGCGAGTGGAACTCGACTGTACCCGTTGTTAGAGCCGTAAAATATCGCGCTTCAGAATTTCTTTGTGGATTTACCTCCAAGCGCGTGTACGATCTTCGTCGGTCTCATAGACTCTACGATCACGTAGTAAGATAGTGTTGCGCGTACGCCGACCGATATTACGATGTCGCAATGGAGGCATTGTTTAAAGAAAAATAATAAACGTAAATAAACCACGCTCTTTACTCAATTTGTTTGTAACACTAAAAAATACCACGAACTGACGTCAATTCTATCTTTGCAACGCTCAAAGGTATGATCACCACCGACAACACCATGGAGGTAAGAATAATACTGAGGGGCTTCTAAAGAAACAACGTTTCATGTTAAACCTGTCTGGCTGTTTGGAGCTTGAGTGCATAACGCCATCTCCCTTTATTCGAACCTCCTTGCCGTATTTGTTCGTTCCGCTACAGAGTATTTGGTCGCTGGGCGAGTAGCGAATGAATAAGCTGATTGTTGGAGAATCTAGGAAATGATCCGAGCTGGAAGCGTACTTTCAGTTTTTCTCGAATTCTGATATTTTCCTGTAGATTTTTCAGATACTTTCTTTCATACAAATCTTGTCCTGTGATTTACGAACAGAATAAAGAAAAGATCAGCCAAATCGGTGAAGCCATTCTCCAGTTTTACGCATAGCAACACATTTGGCGATTCATTTTTATTTATATACACTAGCTGTGAACCCGGCGTTGCCCGGGTGTTTATTTATCCTCAAATAATCCAGTTTTATTTCATACAACCCTTGTTCTTAATATAACGAAAATAAAAAAAAGTGAAATCGGTCGAGCCGTTCTCAAGTTAGATCGCGACCAAGGTATTTAGGGATCTATTTTTATGTTGCAAAGTGACCTTCCTCTTGTTTTGGAGGTCAAGCGTGCGAAATTTCCTAAAGATCAGAATGAAACTGTAGATTTATTGAGTCTGTAGGAGAAGTATGCTCCGCCATGCACATTACAAAAGACTTTCTTAGCTGACGTTATCTACCTATAAACTACATTCATGCCAATTTCAGCTTCATAGGTGAAGTAGTTTCCGAGGTTTTGTGTTTATTCAGTGATTAAGGGAGTGTCCTTTCGCTTTTATGTAGATAGAGGTTAAGAAAAAGGATTGCTTAATTTTGGATGCAAGAGAATTAAGGGAGACTTGCAGACAAAAATAAATAGTAACATGAAAATTTGTAATGATAACTCTATCTGATACGAGGTCATGCCTAATGGGACGGCATCTACAGCGAAACTGTTATGAGCGGGTAGACTTCATTTCGTTTGATCATTTTGTGGAGGGTGGGTGTTAAAAAACGCTTCAATAAACGCGTGAAAATACGTGCAAACTTTGTTGCAGGTCACTAACTTCTCTCATTCTCCAATAAATCTGGGTATTCTCACGCGGCAGCCTCTCATTATTTATGACATCATATCTCCTGAGCTATGTGTCGTGCTGTTTTGTTTGTGGGTCAAGAACCTTCGTGGGCGTACGCTGAACTGTTCACCAAAGTTTCATTGCAATCGAATGAATGGTTTATGAACACACAGAGGACATAGAAACATTCAATTTTATATATACAGATTACCAGTTACTATCATCTGATCTCCTTTTCTTCGCACTTTCTCTACACGTTAACTACGCTTTATTTCCTGAAAAGCGTTGTATGGCCTAGGTTGGTCACAACTCTTGGTAAAACCATTTAGAAAAGAAAGCAACAACGCGGCATGCCCAAGTCATTCGGAAGTGTACCACAGCAACGTCAGGATAGCTCAACTGAAGTTCTAGGTTCAAAGACGGCAAAGAGCTAGGGTTATTGGCCTCTCTACTCACACACTATTCTGTTATACTGAGAACAAAACACAAAGACACAGACATACACACGCACACAATATATATATACGCCCGCAAGTACGCACGAGCACACGCACGCACGCACTCGCCCTACATAGGATACGAAGGGAGCGGTGTGTGTAACATGGTGCCTCAGACCGCATTGCCATGCCCACGGTACCCAGCAGCCTCAACAACTTTTCACTAAAATTAAAGATCAGCCCTCGTTCAAATATGGGGACTTATAAAAGAAGCACAGTAAATTTCACAAGAGTTCGAGTCCTGTGAACTGTGGACATACAGTGTTATGGGCGTTTTAATGCATTTATTATAAGACGTTCTATTTGTACCTATATCGTGATCAAATGAGATGTTGAGCTCTTCAAAAGCTGGATACATAAAGTAATCACTTCATACCTGAAGAGAGCGTGCCGGAAACGGTAGTGACCAGAAAGAAAAGTATTATTCCATTTTCATGAAGTATCGTCTTGTATCATGTTAAACAATTTACGTTTGACCTCTTCTAGATAAAATTTAAATAGTAATTGCAAGTGACTCTGTAATAAATTTTGAGAACTTTGATTCTTTTCAGTCACTTTGAGATTTTGCTAAGCACTTGAATATAATTTATAAAACGACTACGCATGTCATGTTTCTATTACGCTGAGGCGCAGTCAATCTCATTGCTAATATGTGCACATCACTGCACAACGCATATTTAGATCGTTACTTTTCTCGAGTCACACCATTTGGTACGGTAGACGTAAAATAAATACTTTCGTTAAAAGATAACAATTCTTCATCATTTCTAGCTGTTCAAATGTTTTGGAAATAGTGTCAACGCTTGTTATGTGGAGGCTGAACAAAACCCAGTGAAACGTAATGGGCTAGTTCAGTCGATATCGGAGACAAGTATGATATAGTACGCTATAATCTGACTGTGCTTATTTGAATCATACGGCATGATTATTATGTCTCTGAAGAATTAACTTCTGTTTCATTTTCGTTTCAGTCTTTTTTGACAAGTACATGAAGTCCTTTTTCGCTTATATTCTCATGAGAAGTATACTGATTGTGTAGAGCGAGCTTTTTAGCTATATTTAAAATTAGCTTATAAGGGGTTTATTCTAGCAGTATCAGTGTTAACCTCCATACGTCATAATGTCATTTAGGAATATTGGTTGGCGCAGCGAGACTAGTGCGAAGCTTGTTAGTTGTGCATTTCAGGCTTATTTAAATATTTAAAGCCAGTGATAAGTCTCCTTAACGCTTCATGAATACTTTCTCTGGAGTGGAAAGCTTGCCCTCTGTCGGATTTTATATGCCGGACGTGCTGCCCATGAGCAAACGCGAGGGACGGCCAGAGAGCTTAGCAAACAGTGCTTTGGCCTGGTACTCTGCAAAACACTGCCCTTGTCTTAGTGAACAACTCCACGAGAAAACAGAAAGACCTCAGATTGAGAAACGTAAAGCATGCGAATGTAAAATGAGACTGAATCTTGCGATAAGCGAATATCTAACAAGTAGCAAAGTTTTGTAAATTTTGTTTCATACCCTCAGACTGGCATAAACTTGTCACATGCCGTTGTCTACTGTACCATACTATTGCCAAGATATCTGTAATATTTACAATTTAATTACATCCTATCACACTTTATTTCTAGTAGTTACATCAGTCAGTTTTCTTCAGTGTTATTTACTCTGAAATTGACCTTGTATAATACTGTTGAGAATGAATAACGTTACTTGAATATAGCAGTACATTATGACAGTAGGTTAATAGTGACAGTTCTATTAAAGCAAAATTGCTAAACACAGCTTTCCGAAATTCCTTAACCAAAGAAGACGAAGCAAATACTCGGGAATTCGAATCAAGAACAGCTGCCTTCATACGTAATTTAGAATTAGATATCCTGGCGTATTAAAGAAGCTCAAAACATATAACAAAAGTAAATTTCCCGCTCTCGATTGTATACCGGTTCGTTTCCTTTCAGCGGATGCTGATGCAACAGCCCCTTACCTAACTATCACACACAATCGCCCACTACTCGGAATATCCGCACCCGAAGACTGGAAAGTTCCACACGTCACTCCGGTATTCAAGACAGGCAATAGGAGTTATCCGCAAAAATACAGACCTATATATATACATGTGGCGTCTGTTCGGAAACAACAGAAGTCACATTCTGATCCTGCAGTTGTTATTATTTAACATTCATAGAATATATGACATCAACTGCTATTGGGCAAAGCTGAAAATGTGTACCCAGCCGGGATTCGAACCCGGGTCTCCTGCTTTCTAGGCAGTTGCGCTGACCCCTACACCACTGGGGACACAGTGATCACCGCACCTGCAAGGACTACCTAAGCACGCCTCCCGTCAGATACAAATGTTGTTTCCGAACATACGCCACATGTATATATATAATATGCCGGTGACGGGCAATGATCCTATCGTTAGTGGGGAGGGGTGGGCAAGTTTGAGGCCATTACTCTTACGGGAATTAGTTAAACTACGAGTTTGAGTACTATGGGCAGGGCGAAGCTGGGAATTTGTATCTGACGGGAGGCGTGCATGGGTAGTCGTTGCAGGTGCGGTGATCACTGTGTCCCCAGTGGTGTAGTGGTCAGCGCAACTGCCTAGAAAGCAGGAGACCCGGGTTCGAATCCCGGCTGGGTACACATTTTCAGCTTTGCCCAATAGCAGTTGATGTCATATATTCTATGAATGTTACAGACCTATATCACTGACGTTTGCAGCAAAAGTTTAGACTATATACTTTCCTCAAATACAATGATCTACCTCGAAGAAAACGGCCTATTGACCTACAGTCAATAGAAAGTATCGTTCTTGTGCAACACAGCTAGCTCTTTGAAGTGATGGGTCCTATTGACAGGGATGTGAAACAGATTCTTGAAGGCTTTTGACACCTTACCTCGCAAGCGTCTTCTAACCAAATTGCGTGCTTATGAAATATTGGCGCAGTTGCGTGATTGGATTCGTTAATAAAGAACACAGTACGTTGTAGTTGACGGAAAGTTATGGAGGAGAACAGAAATGATATCTGGCGTTCCCCTACCATTCCTTATTTTTTATTAACGATGTAGGAGACAAACTGATTAGTCCCATTACACTGTTGGTGGATTATGCTCCCATTTATCGACTACTAGCTAACCCGGCAACGCTTAGCACTAGCTTCTCCCTATGTCTATCCCTTCCTTCCCCTTCCTTTGTCCATCTCCTCTTTCCCCTACGATCACACCAAACCTCTTACTCCACACCATATCCATCTTCTCCCCTGTCCTCTCTGCGTCTAAATCATCTCTCCTTTTTAAATCCATTTCATTCCCCTATACTCTGTCTCTTCCTTCCCAGCTCTCTGATCTTATTTATTTTTATTGCAATCGTTAACTTGATGGGGGATAGAAATCAAAATGGACAGGCAAATCAATTGGAAACGGGTTATTAGAGAGACGTTTCGAGCTGCTCTATCTGTGAGGTTAGTAGCTTCAATGGCCGCACGTTTAATGGTTGCATTGTACGAACAGGTATGATTGTAAGTATAGGTATAAAAAGAACTTTCCTGTTTTATGTTAAAAATGATTGGGAAGAAAAATACAAAACCGCACATGTTTACAGCACAGCTTAGCGTATTTTTCTCGCAGTGAGCAATTGTGAAATGTTTCTTATAACACATATATATCTTCTTAGGAGTATTTGAATTGGATACAAAGTAATTGTAGCATTATCGTACTTTAATGATAGAAATTCAATATGAAACAATTATTTGAAATAAAATAAGTTGGATGGCAATACAACGTTTGGAAAGTCTTTGTGTCGCGATCATTTCTTGTCTTATTAGGAATCTAATTGAAACACGATTAACAAGATTGCTACATACCGTTAAAATTTTAAAATCCGTGACACATGCGCGGTATAGCTATGTTGGCAACAGCTGTTGGATCGTGGGAACGAAGCCGACCAAACATGGCAATGCTTGAGATAGCCAATGAAATTTTAAGTGGCGACAGTTTGTTCCGAAGCCAGCTGATGCATCCGCTGCGTAATCGACTGCTGAATTGTATCTGTACCCCAAACGTCCAGTTATAATTGCCACGCATGGCCGTCTGTTTTGTCGACGACCCAAATTATTTCCTGCGTAAACTACAACTGACGGAGTCGAACTCGATTGTACCCTTTGTTTTAGAGTCATAACGGATGGCGCTTGAGAATTTCTTTTAGATTTACCTCCGAGCGCTGTGTACGATCTTCGTCGGTCGCATTGACTACGACCACGAAGTAAGATTGCGTTGCACGTACGCCGACCGATATTACGCCGACGCAATGGAGGCATTGTTTTAAAAAATAAACCACGATCTGTAATTTGTTTGTAATACTCAAAAATACCACGAAATAACATTACTTCTATCTTTGCAATGCTTCAAAGATATGTTCACCACCAATAACATCATGCAGGTAAGAATAATACGGAGGGGCTTGTAAAGGAACAACGTTTCATGTTAAATCTGACAGTTTTAACCAAGGAGGATAGAATACAGGGAGACGCCCTTACGCTGAAAAAGTGAAGCCTGCCTCCGCCATATTGCTAAGTTTTGGAGAAATGTTCGTATTATTGATCTAATGTTTTATGTCACTTAAAATAGGAATAAAACATCCGACGCTTTTGCAGTACAACGTGACAAAAGAGTGCAACTTAGTGATTAAAAATTAAGTTTTCGAATATATTATGATAAGTATTTATTGAACAAAGTATATTGTTTGAAAGGACATACTGTGACAGTGACTGTCAGTTAAATGCATTAACAGTAAGAGCATCGACTTAACTGAAAATGGCATTCCAAAACTGACCAAGATGGCGGACAGGCTTCAACTGACATATGTGGTCGGCACACATAATGCCATCTCCCTTTATTCTAACCTCCTTAGTTTTAACTTTGTGTGCATAACGCTATCTCCCTTTATTCTAACCTCCTTGACGTATTCGTTCGTTCTGTTACAGCGTATTTGGTCGCGATGCGAGTAGCGAACGAATAATGTGATTGTTGGAGAATCGAGAAAATGATCCGAGCTGCAAGCGTACTTTCAGTTTTTTCTCAAATTCTGATACAATACGCGGTCAAACGGGACAAAAAGTACCCTGCTTCTAAGCTACCTCCCCACAAATTTTGAGCCAAATCGGTTCAGTCGTTCTTTAGTTATAAATTGTATAACTAACACGACCTTCTTTTACATATATAGATTAAAGACAATAGCGGATCAAAAGAAACTGCAAACTGATTTAGATATCTACATGGTGCAAAAATTGACAATAGATACTTAATAATTCCGAATGTGAAGTCACACTTATTAGCGCTAAAAGAAATCCATTAAAATTCATTTACACCATACAGTCAAATTTAAAGGCTGTAAATTCTACTAGATAATTAGGAAAAACCTAAACTGGAAAGAAGACGTAGAAAATAGAAAAGCAAACGAAAGGTACGTTTGACTGGCAGAACACTTGGAAGATGAAACTTTTTTTATTACGGAAACTGCCTACACTACATTTGTGCATCCTTTTCTGGAGTATTACTGTACATTGTACCCCCCACCAAGAAGAACTGATGGACGATTTACAGAAAGTTCAGAGAAGGGCAGCTCGTTTTCTATTATCGCGTTATGGGGGAGAGAGTGTCATTGAAATGAAGCAAGAGTGTGGACGGAAATCATTAAAAGAAAGGCGTTACTCGTCACGGCGAGATTTTTTTGAAAATTTCTTCCTTTTTCCCACCCGGTATTAGAGAATGGAAAGGTAGAGAAATATCATAAAAACGTTTCGCTAAACCCGCTGCCATTTATTTAAATGAGATTTTCAGAATATTTACTGAGATGTAGATGGTTTGTTACATTGTTACAATGGTGATTGATTGATTGGTTTGTGGTTTAAGGGACCAAACTACTGTAGTCATCAGTCTCTTGCTATATGTATGTCTAATATTAATTTCATTGATTGCACGCTTATACGACCGGCTAACAGATCATCTTCAATATACTGCTGCACCACGCCTACTACCCATCGCGTTTGTTTCCACTTTTCTATAATTTGCCCTGACACATTGTTGGAATCACCTACCGTGAGCTTTCCTTAATTTTTTATCTTATATTCCATGATTTTAATACTATTGCTATACTACAAATAACTCCTTTACTTACCACCTTTTTGTGTGTGTGTGTGTGTGTGTGTGTGTGTGTGTGTGGCACGCAATTTATTTTGAGATTTTTCGACTGTATTCTTCCAAATAATTTTAGATTTTAATTTGCGCCAGCATAGACTGATGATGGTTTACTACATACTTTATGTAAGTCTATATTTCTGACTTGTAGATAAGGTTACACGGTGTGGAACTATATCGCAGGATACTGTTAATATCCCGCCCCCGTTTTATAAAGTTTTTTAAACTAGTCTTATCTTATTTTGTAATATGACCACTTCATAGTATTGTGTTTAGTCCGTAGATGATCTCATGATGCCCAAACGCGTATTTAAACGTTAACCATATGCTTAACTAGGCGTCTGCTTGGAAAGGAACCAATTTTTTTCAAATTGATGTATTATAGAACAATATGCCCAAAGACAAACATAGGACTCACAATTTTTGTACAATTTATTTTTATTGCATGTTTCATTTGTAGTCAACAACGGTAAAAGGCTCATTACAGAAGTAATTCAGTTTTACCAGAATTATAAAAGGCTAATACAAATAAAAATGATTACAAAAATTTTGAAGACGACGAAAGGAAAAACTATTAGTAAAGGGAAAGACCCATCTATGGATCGTGAGACCTCAAACAATGTACAAAATAAGTGTAACGAGAAAGTGGAAGGACTGGGGGAGGAACAAATAATATCAGTTGCCACTTTAACTATTTTATTGTGCTTAATTTGGAAAACTGATCGTTTGATGAAGCCCATATTGTAACTGCTTAAGAATTTGAACAAACAGCTTGTATTGAATTGAAGGATGAAACTATGATCAGTTAAGACACCTTCAGCAGTGAAGACATTTGATCATTTCAAGATTTATATAATTTTAGTTTTAATATGAAATGTTACAACAATAAGACTTCAGCGTATGAAGTCCATTTTGGTCCCGTTTACGATTCACAATATTTCTAGTTCTCGACTATCTTAAATTTCATACAGTTGCTAATACAAGAGTTTAGTCATCTTTGAGGCAGCCTATGTAAACTCGGCCGCCATATTTTAGGTGTTCAAAACATTTGAGAGGGGACTATGTGTACCATATGTTGTTCTTGGGCTTCAGGTATTGCAATTATACTTGCAAACCCGGCAACGGTTCGCAGTAACTAATGTGTGTGGGATATATACCCCCTAATCTTCTCTTTGCCTCCCTCCTCTATTACCCCATCTCCCCCTACCTTCTCACCTCTTATCCCATACCATATCCGCCCCCCCCCCCACTCGTCTCTGCATCTGTACCATCCCGCTTTTTAACTTCATTCTCCCATTCTCTATCTCCTCCTCTCTCACTTATTGCAATTGAGACCTTGATTGAGAACAGAAGTAAAATGGGTGGGTAAATGTATTGGAAACGAGTTATTAGAGAGACCTTTCGAGTTGCCCTATCTGTCAGCATAGTAACTTCAATGGCCGCACTTTTAATGGTTCTGTTGTACGAACAGATATGATTATAAATGCAGGCATAAAAACAACTTTCATGTGTTATGTTAAAAATGACTGGGAAAGCAAAACTAAACCGCACATTTTTACAGCACAGCCACAGCTTAGCATGTTTTTCTCGCAGTGAGCAGCATAGAAATGCTTTTCATAACTTGTTTCTATCTTCTCGAAAGTTATTGAATTGAAAACTAAATAACTGTAGCATGATCAAACTTCATCGTCAGAAATTCCGTACGAAAAAACACAATTAAATGAATATAGTAACTGGAATAGAAATACGTTTCGAAAAGTCTATGCGTTGCGTTCATTGTCTTCCTGTCCGGAGAGCAAACGAACAGCGCATATGGTTCACCAATTCTCGAACACGTCACGTACAACTGCCCATGAGAAAAATATGTCGAATCAAGATTTATTCCACAAACTTCTAACGACTGGACTTGCGCTTTATTAATCGTCATTGCGTTGCGCGTGCGCCAACCGATATTATGCAGCCGCAATGGAGGTATTGTTCTAAAAAAGTAAACCACGACCTGTACCCACTTTGTAACACTTAAAAATACCACGAACTGACATCAGTTCCATTTTTGCAACGCTCCAAAGATATGATCACCACCGATAACACCATGGTGGTAAGAATAATACGGAAGGGCTTCTAAAGAAACAACGTTTCATATTAAACATGTTTAGCTGTTTTAACCATGTGAACATAACACCATCTCCCTTTAATCTAACCTCCTTGGCGTATTTGTTCGCTCCGTTACAGCGTATTTGGTCACTAGGCGAGTAACGAGTGAATAAGCTGATTGTTGGAGAATCTAGAAAATGATCCAAGCTAGAAGCGTACTTTCAGTTTTTATCAAATTCTGGTAGTTTCCTGTAAGTTTTCCAAACATTTTCTTTGATACAAACCTTGTCCTGAGAATTATGAACAGAACAAAGAAAAGATCAGCCAAATCGGTGAAGCCATTCTCAATTGATGCACTTTCATACATGTAGCAATTCATTTTTATTAATATAGATTACTTATTATTGATTTTTAACAAAATTTATAATTATCAAAGTTTCAACCATACTCAACGTTAGAAAAAATTACGTTTAGCTAACATTTGAGTTTTTTTTTTTTTTTTCATGTCAGATGCCTTTTTGTTATATCACGTTTTATAGTGACTTGTATTCTCTTTGATGTTTTGTGTCATGTAACACGGGAACGCGGTCGAACGGGACAAAAAGTATCATGTGTCCGTCTACTGCTACTAAGCTACCCCCTCCCCCCCCACAACCACCAATTTTGAACTAAATTGGTTCAGACGTTATAAACAGTGTAACTTACACGACTTTATTTTACTTACATATATATTGTATTTCATGTGTGTCGTCTGTTCAATTTCTGCTGCTGAAATATGCCTAAAGTATGTTCAGCGTTGAATGCTCGAATACAATTGATAAAACGCCAAGTAATTCCTGCAAGAACATAAAATTGTTTGCCTTGTTTGATCTCGTTCTGTCTATACTCAAACAAAATTCCTTACTAATGGCACTTACTGCCCCAACAGCGAAGCTTCAGATGACCTATCCTGCAGTTCCCTTGAAAAAACAATGTTTTCTACCTAGTGCTGATGTTGTTTTGAGATATATTTCCAACTGTTACAATTGTAGTTGATGAAGCCACACTATTAAGTTTCTACACCTTCTTTAAAACAACACTTAATTGAACATAGTCGATGTGTAATCAGCGCAAAGGGTGTAAGTAGCAGTGACAGCCAGAATTTTTCACTTACAAATGTCTGTATTCTTTCCAACAACTCTGTACTTATTTACGTGTGGTAACATCGAACGTTATAAACGATATATTATTTCGATGTAGAATGCTTTCGTGGGAGCTGACACAGGTGCATTTTTATTGCAGTATTTTGTTGTCATTTTCGCTTTTGTGCTCAAATTTCACCTACAAAACGCTACCTATTTCCGCATGGATACAAGGAAAGTTATAAACGACATTTTATTTCGATGTGGAATATTTTGAGGCAGCTGACACAGGCGCATTTCTAGCTGCAGCGCTGACCACTACACCACTGGGGACACAGCGATCACCGCACCTGCTAGGTCTACCTTAGCACGCCTCACGTCAGACACAAATTCCCAGCTTAACGCTGCCCACAGTACTCAAACTCGTTGATTTGAAACTCATTCCCGTAAGAGTAAGTGCCTCAAACTTTCCTACCCCTCCCCACTAACGAAAGGATCATTGCCCGTCACCGGCAAATCCTGCAGTTGATCCTGCAGTTGTTATTCTTTCATATTCAGAGAATATATGAGATCAACTACGAATGGTCGAAGCTGAAAATGTGTATGTAGCCGGCATTCGAACCCGGGTCTCCTAATTTCTAGGTAGTTTCGCTGACCACTACACCACTAGGGACACAGTAATCACCACACCTGCAAGATCTACCTAAGCATGCCTTCCGTCAGATACAAATTCCCATGGGCAAAATTGGAGCCCTTACTCTTACGGGAATTAGTTTCAAAACTACGAGTTTGAATATTGTGTGCAGAGTAAAGCTAGTAATTTGTATCTGACGGGAGGAGTGCTCAGGTAGTCCTTGCATGTGCGGTTGTCACTGTGTCCGCAGTGGTGTAGTGATGAGCGCAACTGTCTATAAAGCAGGAAACCCGGGTTCGAATCCCAGTTGGGTACACATTTTAAGCTGTGGCCATTCGCAGCTGATGTCATATATTCTGTGAATATGGAAGAGGAATCGTTGTTTGGATAAGTAACTCGCATGTTTTTATACACATTTAGGTCCAAAGCGTCATAAATGAGATACAACCATAATTAGTGCATACTTGCCAGATGTTCTCTCTCAATCACTCTTAACACACATCGTTTCTTGTCAAATAGCAAAAGGAATAGTATATTTACAATGTAATCAAACTTTACAGGAATTGTTTTACCTCGGATAGGGACTGTCTGCATTTGGAGTTGGTATGTGGGTCGTAGGAACATTTGTGAGACTGCGATGCGTTGTTACCTATATTTTAATTTTTCGTACTGACAGATATTAGATCCGAAGCCTGTATATAACCTTACTGAGAATTAACACCCTCCATACTGAGAAACGATAATAACAGCAACCTTTTATGAAATCCTTGGAGTATTATAAGAAAGAGAAAAAGGGTTGCGTCCTACCCCTTACACTGCTATAGTGGAAGCAATTTAAAGTAATTTCTTCCCGTCTGAAAGGCTACCGGAAATATAAAGAGCTTTTGATGTTGTCGAGAACAAAGCTGGCAACGTTAATATCCTCTCCACTCCTTCTCAGAAAAGATTGTTCACCTTTGGAAGTAATAGTGTTTGTTATCTCTAATGATTTCATAGCCTAGCTGCTTAGGAAAAAAATTGATTAATTTATTTCAGTAAGTGTTACGAAAAATTTAAAAAAGATTAAAAGAGTGCGTTAGTTTTTAGTCTAGGGGTTTTCTCCTTAGACCGAAGGATGTGAATACAGTCAAAATAGTAACGAATGAGACGGTGCATAATGATGTTTTAGGTGTTGTTGTTAGAAACACGCTATAAAACAACAACACTGGTTAACATAGAATGCATTTCCTTTGCTGTTTCGTGACTGGAGTGGTATATGTATTGCAGAAACACGTGTGTAAATTGTATTCCATATACACTATACGATTTATTGATGTGATTCTATTTCGTATGTGATGTTAACTCTATATGTAAATGAAATGAATTTTGTATCGATGTAGTAGACACGCTGGTCTAGTCAGGGACTTTGGGATTGTAAGAGTAACACAATCTTTGACAGAGTCTTGGTCGCTGGAACGCTGGGGCTCGGCGGTAGAAGCACAGTAGAAGTTAGAGTCGAGAGTTGGTTGTGGTGTCGGCACAGAGGAACAGGGTTGTTATTAATCAGGCGTAATTTTATAGTTTGGTACACAGCAGAAGTAATCAAGAAGATACACGTAGCAAGAAGAGTACTGTGGTCCAAAATAGTGCAAATATTCCGCAGCCAATGAGAACCTGTTATGCCAATAAGTGCCCATAATGACCGACTACGAGGCCTGTCGCCTCACTAAAGATCCAGCCAATCAGTCCTCTATTAGTATTACAACTGTTCTCAATAGCGAACCAGAATTCGCGAAGTAACTGTTATGAACTTTTCACCACATCACTGTTTCCGACACCAAATCATGGAATTTCAAAACTGAAAGTGAACAATATTAATTAAGATGGTTAGGAATGACAATTTCAACTATAAAAGTTGTCAGTATTTTAATGCTGTGCAAATCAGTAAAGTTATAGTGCAATAGCGAATTGCCCATTACTTATCGTAAAGTTGCTTTGACTGAGTATAATTCAATTATCACTGTTTGTTAAAGGGCAGGATAAATAATTCAACGTGTGAAAACGAAATTACTAACAGTATTAGGTAAAACATTACAGCTAATCAATTTTTCCTGTTGGTAATTGCAAGTAAGATATTGTTGAGAGTAATAACTTTTCCCACAAAACAGTTTTTATTAATCAGACGGGTCATTAGTTTATTTGATTTGTAAGACTTTCTATAATATAGACCAGTTACAATTTTTACAGTCACATAAACCTAAACGAGAATGTAATTTTGATTACGTAATTAACATTACCAGGCTGTGACGATTAAGCTGCTCACTTAATGAATACGATTTGCTTAGTGTGGTATTTCTGTGTTAAAAGCAGTAGGTATTACGGTAGGACGCAAGTTTAACAGTAACAGTAAAATAGCTTTGTTGCAGATTACTACTTATTATCACGCCTACACAATTAACCTCTAATTATCTTTCGTAATTACAAAATTTTACAAATTTTCTTCACGCATTCACGAAGCGTGTCGACCGTAAACCATATTATTTCTAAATTCCGTCAGTTGCACCATTATTATTCAACATTTTTGCTACGGTAATAACTTATAAGAAAAGTATCAAAATTTTTCTCCGCCAAATTTCCGATCGTCGTCTTACACAGAGACGCAGATGGAACGACCAGGTTATATCCTCCACTACATTTATCGGGATTACATTTTAGACGATTGCTTTTCCAACTGATTTGCGATTTAGCCGCACGGTATACTTGATTACTAATTGACCGGTAATCGTAAGGTTGGGAGATTATAAAGCTCCTCGAATCCAGGGGATATGAAATTACGTTCTTCATTTTGACTTAGCCTGCTTTCAAATTCTGTTTTCCTGTGTTTTCCTAATATCTTTGGCTCCTTCCAGATTAAGCAAGAAGACAAACAATGTTGTATTTGATATGACATTCCAGTATACTGCAAAACAATAATGTCACACGGTGTATGCGTCAATAATTTGCCTTCACTATGGAAGATACGATGTTAATCATGTCTAAATGAAACTTTTCTACACTAACTGTGATTAGATTTAAGGTTCCTAGCAAACAGGTCACAGATTATGATTCTCAACAGACTGAAGTCTTCCGCCTTAAAAGTGATTTCTAACGGATAGTTTTATTACCATTAGTTTATTGAGATTCTGAAGGACCTACAGCGTATCGACTTTCAATGTAGGAAGTGCTAACTGACTTTCGACATAAACCAATCTAGCGTAAAGAGATTAGAGAGAAAGAAATATCCTACTAATTTACAGCACTTTCACTGGAATCAGTAATTTCCATAACATAACTGAGAGCATTAATGACAATTACTTATAATTAATTATGGGACATGAACATGCCACACTGAGATTCAGTAAAAAATTTCTCATGAAGTCCACCGAAAAGAGAAGTAGTTTATAACAGAATGGTGCAGAAAATACTGAAACATTGTTAGTACACGGTAGGATTAAATGAGAAGATATAGAGATGTAAATGATTAGAAGACAGCAGCACGCTTCGTTACTGATTCATTTTGAAAGAGCGTAAAGCTGCAAGGGATGTTCGACAAGGTTCAATGACAGACGTTGCTAGACAGCGGTTCTGAATCGCCATATGGGCTACCATCATACTTCAGAGAGCTTACGCAGCTGCAAGAGTGAGCCAATATATTCCTTCCTCCTACCAACGTCTTGGTAAAACAGTATGAGGAAAATCAAACAGACTGGAGCCCATACGGAGGCGTACTGGAACGAAAAAAGGATAAAAAGATAAGAGTGGTAGGCAAAGTACGCTCCGCTGTGCATCGTGAGGGCGCTTGCAAAGTTGGGACATAGATGTAGATGTAAACATTGGCAAGAATTAACGTCTTTTGGGGATGGAAACAAAAATTAGCATAAAATGAAAACAAATTATTCCAAATTTTATAGTTTAACAGAATACTAGTGGGGAAAAAACATATATTTGGTGAAAGCTTGTTAATGAATTGTTACATAAATTTCTGTAAGAAAATACTGGATTTCAACTAGGTATAATGATTACGTTTTGTAATCATTTTTATATTCCATGTTGAATGTCATATAGTCTCGATTGCAACTTCTAGATTCTGTATGAAATTTAACGACGCTAGATTATTGTTGAAATGTTATAGCTAGTATTATCAAGAAAGTCGTGTAACAGACTAAACCAATATAGGAAACTTTCTTTCTTTCTGGTTGACATTTATGGGGCAGAGGAGCAAAAATATGTAATAATTGACGGTGTAGTGTGAATTTGTTCTGTACAAAACAGACTCCATTGTAAAGTTGTCAAGAAGCAATTTTCGAACCTCAAATCATTGAACATAAAGAAGACTTTAAATAAAATAAAAATACTCTCCGGAGTTAACAGGTTCGTTTTAAGGATATTAATTATTATGGAATAATGACACTAAAGAAATAGTAGTTACAAAGGCCTAAGGTTCCATCCGCATTCAGTCTGGTGTTTTGATGACTTACTACTCTCACAACTGTTTTAATGAGAACACAAACCGATTGTGGTAGCGTTGACTTTCAATTTTAGCTTATTTCTCTTACAAATTTTCGTATAGTTTAAACGTTAATGCTAGCAATGTACCACTCGTCTTTGCAACAGATTTGGAACTCACCCCACAAACTAATGTCGTCCCCTTCATATAAACAATAGTTTGCTAATGTTTAAGTGGGTTAATCACACCAAAAGCACACGTCCGCTGAGCACACTAATACATGCCGAAAAATTCGTAGTCATAGCTTCAACAGTACAACAATTAAAATTGGTCACATTTTTATGTACACAAAAGGAGTTTCAGAACGCCATTGCAGAGCGACGTGAAAGAACCATACGGGGCTCTCAATACCGTTCTAATGTTATCATTCGTTAGTTATAATTACAGACAAATTAATGTCCCTGTTTTATCTACTGTGAAATACTTCACAACAAAAATGCTTGAAAATAATATAACTGAATTCTTAGTTGACAGTTCTGTCATGCAAGTGCGAACAGTTTCCCTACAAAGACATCGGTAGAAAGTATCAGTGCAGAATATTGTGATGTACCTTGCTCTTAACGAAGAAATAGTTTAGTAGAATATCATGTGTGTGGAACCAAACGATCACATGCTTCCTAACAGCGAGGAGTATTTGTAGAATGACTGTCCATGGATTCAGGTGAGGGAACTGACCTGCCCATCTCGCGGTATAGAATGTCTTAAGTAAGAACTGAGTGTCTGCAGTTATGCTTAGATTTTATGCTTATCGTTATGTAGTTCGTATTTCAGGTTAATAGTCAATTTCGCTCGAAATCCTGTTAAATATTTATCGCTTTCTCGGCGCTACCGGGACGGCCCTGGATTCCTGGAGGAAATCCAACTCAATTTCGCGCTAGCACCGAATACATCTTGAGATATCCAACGCAACACGCCTGCATAATACATAGAGTTGTCTTTGAGATTCAGTGAGCTAACTGCGGTGCGAAACGTGTTTGTGTTGCTAAGTGAAAGCACAGTTTCCGAGTGAGCATAAGATATGGTGGAAAATTTTGTTCCCGGTACGGGTATACGCAAAAGTTCCTCCCATCACACGACAGAATTTTAATTAATTGTGGTGATCTCAGGACAAATATATTTTCATTTGTCCCCGTTATTCTTTTAATGGTTACTAATAAACTGATAGGGAAACGGGACTTCACAACAGTACACTGAGACAAAAAATTTTAATCAATACAACCGTCAATTTTCAAATTCCAAAATAATTAGGATTGAAGACCGGTTAAAAAATCGGAGGTTAAATCCGAAAGCGTTTGCCATAGAATGTCTTAAAATGTAATTTGACGGAGGTTAAAATAAATAAAGGATTTTAATATTCACTTAGCACATCATAACTTACATGGCCACAAGCAGCTTACAGATATTATCATGTGCAACCGAGTGTCGTATTGTTGTTGTGTAGTTTAATAAGTAATGGTTGCAAAATACTAATACGAATTATTTGCAGGTGAATGGAAAACTGGTGGAATACGACCTTGGGGAAGATCAATTTGGTTTTAGGTAGTGACAATGAAGATAATATACCACTAAATTAGTTGCAAAATACTACCAACAGTTCAATGTTACCACAAAGAGTCGAGCAGTCGGAAAGCCGGGTACCCAGATCATATTATTTTGATAAAGATGGATACAAGTGGTGCAAAAATCCACCGCGGCAACAAGTTAGGACCCATTCTGAAAATGTAATAAGATAGGTACCTGGAGTAAGCTTGGCAGCGAAATCGGCACAGTCAGATGTTAAATCATGGAGTCTGTCTTGCAACGAAAATATGCTTCGTATTATCTAACTACCTACATTTGTGAAGAACACATTGTTCTGTTCTGTCAGTCATGTGCTGCAGCAAGTAATCGTTAGTAATTTATAACACTGATATATTACCGATTTTGCGATTGACAATGTTAATTGTAATAACTATACATTTGTACAAATAATGCTTTTTTTCTTTTTTTTAAGAAATTCACTTTAATTAATAACTAATTTGTAGGTTCACTTCCCATCCTTAATTAAACATATCCATAAATACTTCGAAAATATAAATGAAGTATATTAACGATCCTTTGATGTCTATGAATGTGTCATACCAATCTTACCCTTCTTTAACCAGGGTATGCCAAAAATTCAGTTTCTTCCTAATTCTCTTCAGCACTTCTTCATTAGTTACGCGATCTACCCACCTAATCTTCAGCATTCTTTTGTAGCACCACATTTCAAAAGTCTCTATCCTCTTCCAGTCTAAACTATTTATCGTCCAAGTTTCATTCCCGTATAGGGCAATACTCCATACAAATGCCTTCAGAAATGACTTCCTTACACGTACATTAATATTCGATGTAATCAAATTCCTCTTTTTCAAAAACGCTTTTCTTCCCATTTCCATTCTGAATTACTGCCCAAGTAACAAAACTCATCTACCACAGTTATTGTTACGTTACCTAATTTAATTCATTCGGCATTGCTTGATGTTCCAAGACTGCATTCCATTTAGAGTAAGTTAAAATATAATGAAAGGATACCGTTCCGTTTCCAGTCTTTCCCTGATACTTCGACGTTGCTGTTAGCAGGTCTACGACGGAGTAGTGGACTAGCGCTCTAAGGCGCCTTGTTGCAAAGCGTAAGCTTGCTCGCTGTCGGAGGTGCGAGTCCTCCAATTTTTTGTAGATAAAGACGCCATTCAGTTTAGAAGTTGTTACTAGAGTGTCGAAAGAAGCTATATTATGATTGATTACCATGCTAAACCCCATCCAAGTTCCCACCAACTTAATTGTAAATATTGCAATATGAATTTTACATTATACTTCATAACTAATTCCTGTCTTCGAGAAAAATGTGTTTAAGTTCAAGGAAATGATACTTATGTGTTTAGTCATAACACACTCCATCTTAATTGCCAATAACTAGCCTTACCAAGCGACGGCTGTCTTGAATATTCACATACAGTAACTCGCTAAACAGTGGAAACGATAATTGGCATAACAGCTGATCCAGCATTTATCACAAGAAATAGCAGAAATACTAAGGTTTTCAGTTTAGGAAGAAAGTGCCAGAAAATACGAACCAGTTTGCTTCCTCATAAAATTTGTGAGACACGTCATAAAAGAAAAGGGCTGTACCTTTTTTTTTTTTTTTTTTTTTTTTTTTTTTTTTTTTTTTTTTTTTTTTTTTTTTAATCTGCGTGCAGTAAGTCAGGTTTGTGCCTACTAACATTAATAATAATTATGTAACATCGTGAGCCGTCTATGCGAAAGTGGCAATCAGAACAAACTGACGTATGTACAACTAGCAAAACATTTATTTACTGTTTAGTCGTTTCCAAACTCTGTCGCTAAGTGAACAGATATCAGATGTTGTCATGTTTGCTGCAGCGATGCGCAGCATACTCTTCATTGTAGGATTCTCAAGCAGTGGTCTTTCCTTCTTTTTAAATTCTGTTCATGACGGAGAACACCTCCTCACAACAGTACGTCGACCCAAACATGTACATCAACCCAGTTGCATTTCTATGAAGCAGAGGGAACGTGTCTGCCTTCACGTTTCATACCACTGAGAAGGGAACATCATCAACTCGACCTCATATTTTCTTGAGAAAAAAATACATGAGCTACATATCAACTCCAGAAATCAATTTCATTTTTAAATTTGGGCCATTATTCAGATACTACGCAGTTACGGCCTCCTCAAAGTACAGCTTTTAAACATTCGCGCGCTCGGGTTGTTCCTCGCTCGGCCCGCTTCACTGCGGCCGCTTAATGCCCGAACGTCTGGTACTGTGAGCAGTCAAGTAAGAGACTATCGTGCGACATCTCCAGGAGCGGTATGGAATCTGCAACTATTAAATGTCAAAGAATTAGAGCTCTTTAAAGTCGGAACCGGAAAGTATTATCATTTGCAGTTATTAGACGTACTATACACGGTAAAAGAAAATACATGGCGCTTTCTTTATACTTTTCCTTATATCTTTTAACTGCATTGCAGATATCATAGACAACTGCACTGATGAAGACGTGCTGGATATAAAAGAAATTAGAGGGTTCACGATGATGTCGACCATAACGACGCTGTCATTTCCCCACCGTCAGATTCGTCGAGCACTTTCATTGCTTCAGCGGAGCTTGCGAGTGGAATTGAGGTCGTCAGTGATGGTGAAAGCTGTTTTGGTGATTTTAAATCGTAGAATACCACTTTGCCCCTCTCCGTAACAGAAGAATATATGCAACGAGCCGTTTGCGTTTTATACAGCGCGTCAGAACTTCATTGGAAACGAATGAGACGGTTTTTTAAATAATTTTCAATACCTTTTATGCACATCATTTTGTTATATGTAAAGCTATTGAAGTGGAGTAAATTAGAAAGAATTACAGTACATATGTTTCATTTTGTAATATTATGTCCTCCTCCACTCTCCTTACCTCTTCAAATTTCACATTTCGGGGGACTCGCTCTTGTCCCTTCATAGCACAGCGCTTTACGGTAGGTCATTAAGCGGCCGCAGTGAAGCGGGCCGAGTGACGAATAACACGAGTGCGCGAATGTTTAAAAGCTGTAACTTTAAAGGCCGTAACTTCATAGTATCCGAATAATGGCCCTAATTTTCACATGATATCGATTTCTGGAGTTAATATCTAGCTCATGTACTTTTTCTCAAGAAAATATGAGATCGGTTGATGATTTTCCCTTGTGAGACACTAAACGAACGCGTCTGTTTACCTTTGGCCGCTGAGTATTTGCTTCCCCACCACCGCAGCTCCGAGCTGGGGCAGTGAGCGCTCGTGTGCGCTCCTGCTCGCGGAGCAGCCTGTTGGAACAGCCTGTAGTAAGGGGGCGATTCCGCGGAGAGCAGCAGGAGTGAGTATTACTTAATGACAGCAGCCCAGCCTTGGTCGTTGTCGTCGTGGAAGGCACGCCCTGTGACGGTCGCCACCGCTATCCGACAACATCCGCCCGGCCCCACGACGCCACCGTGCGCAGCGAATCCAAGCCACCCCAGTCATCACAGACCGTATGCTCTTCGCGACTACGTTCTCTGGCCCCGAACTCCGCACCCCTCAAGCCGCGGGCTAACAGACACCGCGGTGCCATCGCACCAGGAGCTAATCGCCCGATTGCCGGCCTCGTCAGTCCAGTCTGTAGTCCCAAGGAGGTGAGAATAAAGGGAGATGGCATTATCTATGCCGAGCATATACGTCAGTTGAAGCCTGTCCGCCAGTTTTTGAATGCTATTTCTCCGTTAAAACTATGCGTTAAGTCGACCTTTTCCTTTTAATGCATTGAAATGACAGTCACCTCAAAGTATGTACTTTCAAACAATGTACTTTCTTGAATAAATAGTAATATATAGTCATTATAATACGAGGTACGTCCAGAAAGTAAGTTCCGTTTGATTATATAAAACAAACCTGAACAGATACAGAAAAAATATTTACTGTACAAAAGTCTACAACTGTTTAACTACTTTTGTACACAGCTGCCGAAATTTTGTAGGCACTTGTCATAGCGTGGCACAAGTTTCTGTATGCCTTCTTCATAGAAGGTTGCCGCCTGTGTATTCAGCCATTCGTCATCGTTGAAGTGTTCACAGGTCAAATTTTAGGTGTAAGAAGGGGATTTCCATCAAAAGGTGGTGTTTGTTTCCACGATAGTGCCCGACCTCATGTGGCGAATGTGACCAAACAACTCTTACGGGAATTTCACTCGGGCGTGTTTGATCATCAAGCGTACAGCCCGGGCCTCGCTCCTAGCCACTTTCACCTCTTCTTACACCAAAAATCTGCCCTTGGCGTTCAACATTTCAACGATGATGACGAGAACATGCTACCACATGGCTGAATACACAGGCGGAAACCTTCTATGAAGAAGGCATACAGAAACTTTTGCCACGCTATGACAAGTGCCTACAAAATTTTGGCAGCTATGTAGAAAAGTAGTTTAACAGTTGTAGATTTTTGTACAGTAAATATTTTTTCTATATCTGTACACGTTTGTTCTATATAACCAAACGGAACTTACTTTCTGGACGTACCTCGTATATTTGAAAATTTAATTTAAACGGATAATTTGCACTCTTTTAACAAGTTGTACATTACGCACAACCGTCGGGCGTGTTATTCCTGTTCTAAATGTTCAAATTTTTGTAAAGCTTATGGAACCCAACTACGGGGTCATCAGTCCCTAAACTTACAAACTACTTATGAACTACTTACGAACTAGGACGGCACAAATATCCATGCCCGAGGGGGGATTCGAACCCCCGACCGTAGTGACCGTGCAGACCGTGACTGAAGCGCTTTAGTCCCCTCGGCCACCGCGGTCGGCATTTCTGTTCTAAGTAACATAAAACATCAGCTCTGTAATACGAACACTTCTCCAATACTTAGCAGTATGGCGGAGGCAGGCTTCACTTTCTCAGCGTAAGGGCGTCTCCCTAAATTCAAACCTGCTTGTGTAGTCCTCACGTACCACAGCTGGGTACTAAGCCTGACGTCACGACGACGCCGGCCGCCATGCTGCCTACTTTATGCTGTAATCTGATGCCGACTGTCGCACTACGTGGAAGATTCCAGCGACAGGTACCACTTGAGCAGTTGGCTTGCCCGTGTGGTGTCTGCGCAGGGTACGGTTCTCGATGCGCAGAAACGAGCTTTCGTCCGAAGTGCAGAGCGAATTCATTCCTTCGTTCGGATGGGGAGACAGCGGCAGTCCACTTCCGTCTTCCGGCCAGTGCACATGGAGGGAGTGCAGCGCTATAAACGGCGGGGCAGCACAGTCTCCAAGCGCTACAAATGCAGGAATATTTCTGCATAGCCAGAAATGAGTGATTTATTCGTTGTAATTAAATTTATGTCGGAAGAGGCAAAACAGGGGATGAAAATGCCATTAAAAGTGTCCTTGAAAGACTGCAACTGGTGTTTCAATTTCGACAATAGAAAAAAAAAAATTTAAATAAGGAGAGAGAAATTAGTTGCCGTAGTTCTGAAGATTTCTCTTCTCCAGGAAAAAGTGGAACAAAGAGAAAAGGTCTTAGATTGAGATGATTTTCATGAACTAGTTGTGCAGAGTTTAATAAACAATTTCCAAGTGACAAACAGCGCCTCACAATAAAGTAACTTTTTTCCCATAATAAGGAAAAATAGTATTTCTGATTGATTGTTTAAGCTCTATTCTGATGATTGCAGTAAATGACTAATGAAGAATTTTTCACTTTATAAGTTAAACAAAACCACCATACTATTTGCTTGCGCACCATTAATACTAACAAATCAGTCCATATCTTGTATCGCAAACGTTAGGCAACTGACGCTTTAAGTAAAATGTATTTCAAAATAAGATAGGTAACGTTAATAAAATGATAAAAATAATGAAATATTAATAACATTGAGTGAAGTATTTAGAGAAAGGTATTTTTGATGGTATGCTTAGGTACAGAAGAGGTAATTTATAAAACTGCGGCAGGTAGTGGAGTACAGGCTTCAGTGTAGAACGGCACTTCCCCTCCAGCACTGGTCACTTCCCCTCACTGCTCCAGCCCCTGCTCAACCCCCACGAGTACCGCTATTCCCACGCTCGCCCAGCAATCTGCACATTTACTGGCCAATTTATCCTTTGTGCACTCTACGGCATGGAGAAAGCAACGAAGCAGCCAATCCTGACTTGTAAAATGTTGCGCAAATAAAGAAAAGAACTAATTAAACCACGTAATCAAATGTTCAAATGTTTGTATAGTCTATGGGACTTAACTACGGGGTCATCAGTCCCTAAACTTACAAACTACTTATGAACTACTTACGAACTAGGACGGCACAAATATCCATGCCCGAGGGGGGATTCGAACCCCCGACCGTGGTGGCTGTGCAGACCGTGACTGAAGCGCCTCAGTCCCCGCGGCCACCGCGGCCGGCAATTACACCACGTGAACAATTCGCAATTTATCCTAATCCGTCACACATAGGTAAAAAAGTAATGGAGTAAAGGCAGATGCAAATACATAGGTATGAAAGATAATAAACTTTGAAAAGTAGTAACTAATATTAGTATCAATGTAAGAAAATTTGTACAATATTATTAACTGTGATACATATGTCACTCAGAAATTGACTTTTTCATGTTTATGTTTGAGGTAATTCAGTTTATTCGTGCAGTACACAATGCTTGCTTCAACAAAGTGAACAATTCCAACAGCTATTGTACATCGACATGTGAATCAGAAACCTCGGAATACATTACATTTGAGTAAAGAATCTAAACAGGTGGTGTACCTGTTATTTAAATTATTTGTGTATTTTTCGTCGTTACATCGACGTATATAACCGAAATCGTCTGATTAACCATGATTTACATCGACGTGTATATCGAAATTGTGTGATAAACTATGCTTGCATCAGAGAATGTCTTTGGATTGCATAAACAAGCCACTGCAGAAGTTATCGTACATGTTAAACAGATTGTAAATAGATGGCAGCTTCTACACTGCTTTTATGTTGGCCGCGAAAACTAAGTTGATACTCGGCTCTGTGGCAGGTGGGTGCAACCGTAAATACATGTCCCATTTACAACCGTTCGCCGTGTATCATTCAAATAGATTGTACGAATTCAGTAAAAAACAATTCAAAATAAAATTTTCGTGAAAACAATAGCTTTAAACTGTCTGTGTATTTTTCATTAGCGGAGAACGAAACCTTGAAAATGATACCTGAGGCATTAATTTTGAGTGAGTAATACGGGAAGCTATGGAGTACTCACAAAACAGCTGCTGCTCTCCACCATCCATCTCCACATCCTACGCAGCAAAGTACCCAGAGCAAAGCCCACTAAACTTACTGCCGCCATTATATTTGTGGCATCTCCCCATCACAACACCGTGTCACAGCTACGACGTCGCTCATCGCGTTAAGTGGTGTTCCACGCTGGACTGCAGCCATCCACTATGTGCAAAGTGTCAAGAAGAAACATTCACTATCCTGACATCATAATGAAGTGAAATATAGTTGTATGCTACAGACACATCGATACTCCACAAACCATATCAAGGTGTGTGGCGGAGGGTGCTGTGTGTATCATTGGCACTCGCTTTTCTCACTGCCGTGGCGTATGGTCCGATAAAAAAGTAATTCCCGGTGTGCCTCCGTCGGGGCTCTGATATCCCTAATTTTATTCTTATGATCTTTCTGTGAGATATATGTTGGAGAAAGCGAGACATTGGGAGACTTCTTCAGAAACATAAGCTTTCGGAAATTCGACACCTCGATATAGAACGTCTCCCTTGCAGTGTCTGCTGACCTTGGTTGGATCTTCACAATGTTTTCTATCATCCTTACCTGGTATGGATTCCACACTGATGAGAAATATTGAATCGTTGACCGAACGAATGTTTTGTAACCTACTTGCTTGGTTGACTGTCTCGACTTCACGATGATACATACAATCAATCTAATTATGTCATTTGCCTCATCCACGATAAAGTTTTATGTCTTCGTTCGATTTCAAAACGCCCCTTATCTCTCCCCCCATATATTTTATAGAAGTAACTGCTGTCAGTGTTTGTCCTATTGTTGCGTAGTTCTATAATAAAGATTTACACTTGTTGGGGCTCAATAACTGTTATCACCTACAACTTCTGTCAGCATGCTGCAGATCCTCTTAGGTTTCGCTACCCTTTTTTTTTTAGTTTTGCGACATCTCGTTACATTACATCAGCATCGCACCAAGCCTCATTAATGCTCAGATGTGATCTACGATGTCATTTATATACGAGGCGTGTTCGTTAAGTCATGTTAATGTTCTACATCTACATATACATAAATACTCTCCAAATCACATTTGAGTGCTTGGCAGAGTAAGTTCCGTTTTGTTGTAGACACTAGTAGTCCGCTCGCATGCCGCAACGAGCGCGTGCGTCGTGTACCAGCTTGCCTCGGGAACAACTGTGCTCAGTGTCATCTATGTAGTTAACCTGTACGGGTCTGTTCTGTGCTTTCAAAAGGTTTCAGACTATAAACTTCCCCGCCGCGTGTGTGATTCCGTGGGTGATACGGTTTTTTTCAGCAAGGAACATGTCTGCTGCAGAAATTCATCGACAAATTTGCGAAGTGGATGGTGATACTGATGATGACCGCTCGGGTCACCCTTATTCGAATACAGACGGTTTGGTGGCTTCAGTTGAAGCGAAGATTTGTGAGATCAGGTGTTCCACCTCCACCTCAAACAACACCTCAGTGGAAACCGTTACAATGATGACGACGACGTGAAAACGGCAGTGAACTGTTCGTGTTTGAACAAACTTGACAACTAGTTCGAAAAATACAGTAAAGTATGTACTTCCTGAAAATAAATTTACTTTTTTGAAGTAACCCTTCGTTGTGTACTTATGTTCAAGCGGAACTTACTTAAAAAACGCGTCTCGTATATTATGAAAAGCAACGGTTCTACAACACTCCCCTGGGACCCATCAGAAGTCACTTTCACGATTGAAGACTTCTCTCGGTTGAGAATCAAAGGCTGACTTCTGTTAGCTGATATTCCATATTCTCGCACTCTGATAATCAGGCAATGATGCTGAATATGAAAAGCTATGCGGAAGAAACACAGCATCCACCTGGAAGGCTGTATGGAACAAGGGACTGATAACCATAGCCGTTTAGCCCCTTTAAAAATCAAACCAACCAACCTATGCACTGCCCTCTGTATCCAGTGGATGAATAGCGCGAGCTGGGTTTCGTGTGATGTTGCAACTTTTTTCATGCCTACACATGAGATTTTCGTTCTTCGAAACATGATATTACTCAACAAAGAACCTGTTCCAGAATTCTGCAATTAACTGATATGAGAGATATATGCTTACAGTTTTAAGTATCTTATCTGTGTTGAAAACGTGGTGATGCGCTCTTCCAGGAGTTGATTCTTCATTAAATATAGAAACTACCCCATACATCCCTAACTCACTTATCTTGTACATGTTAAAGATGGGTTTCGTCAATGTAATAGCTAACTGAATACACATATTT
This sequence comes from Locusta migratoria, assembly GCA_026315105.1. Lineage (NCBI taxonomy): Eukaryota > Metazoa > Arthropoda > Insecta > Orthoptera > Acrididae > Locusta > Locusta migratoria. The sequence continues at coordinate 709,258,263 of CM048745.1, read as the reverse complement.
TTTTTTAATTTTAAATGTGTATTTATGATCTGTTCTCCTTTAAAAGAATATAGACAGATGATACCCAATAGCTGAACTATGAATCAGTTACGATACTGAAGGTTTTCTGGTGTGCAGTTTGCTTATGCAGACCACTCGGAGAGTCATTCTTGCAGCTAACTGTGGCACAGTGTAACTCTCGCAAATGGGACGATAGGATGAAATAAAACATTCAAGAAAATTTAGTGATCTGGCACAATCCCATTAAAAGTTTGAAGTATGGCAGTGAGTTGTGTAATGAGAATAGAGTTACTGAGTGTATTGATGTTGCTGTGTATTATTAGGCGAGGGCGTGTTTAAAAGTAATGTTTAAAAGTTATGTTGTTGTTATGGTCTTCAGTCCGGAGACTGGTTTGCTGTAGCTCTCCACCCTACTCTATCCCGAACAAGCCATTTCATCTCCTCATAAGAACGGCAACCCACATCCACTTGAATGTGCTTACTATATGCATCTCTTGGTCTCCCTCTGCGATTTTTACCCCACACACTCCCCTCCAATGCTAAATTTACGATTCCTCGATGTCTAAGAATGTGTCCTACCAAGCGATCCTTTTTTTAGTCAGGGTGAAAGTAATAGCTCCATTTTTTCTGGTGTTAATTTATATGGAGGTATTACATATGTCACTTTGTCAGTTTTCTCACTCCTCTGACGATAATTTCAAAATTAGTGAGCCCTGAATTGTAGCGGTTAACATGTAACCTGTAACATACATATATAGAAATGATGCTCAAGATTGATTTTTTAATTTTTTTTTATTACACCTGTTATTACACCTGTAGTTTCAGCAGTCTATCTGGCATCTTCAGCTGCCTCTGCAAATGTACAAGGAAGAATGTAAGAAACGCATACATATTTTTCTTACAATATTGTGTACATATCACTTACATAAAATAACTATAAGCTTGCGGTCGTTATTGTGAGTACTGTAGTTTAAAAATGACCTGTTTCATTTTAAATTCTAAATAATCCTCACTGATATGTGCAGTACTTTACCAAGTTGAAGCACAGCTTAGCATGTCGTCTCGCCCTGTGTTTTTCTCCTGTGGACTGCGTTGCGTCAGCGTGGAGGAAGTCTCCACACCCTATGTAAGTTGATGTCAGCCTCTTGGGTCTTAATAATACAGGCCACATCATTACAGGGTACCTAAAAGCAACCTCTGCCTGTAGGATTTTCCCACTCATGAGAATAGCACCGCCTGTTGCAAGCAGACAGCAGCGGAAATTGAATAGATGAAGCAAGATAAAATCCTAAAAAATTTTCGGATCCAAACTCGACTATCACGACTGAAATCAGCAGAAAGCTTCATTCTCACAACATCTGTTACAGGTACATCAGAAGCACGTTGAAATGACTAGAAAAGAAGGTCTTCAACGGGCTTTTGGGGAGCAGAAGAAAGCACCATCACAAGTGTAGTTTGGAAAGCAGGAGGCGAAGTAAAGTTGCGAGGACGGATCGTGAGTCGTCTCCAGGATAGCTCAGTCGACAGAGCGCTTGTTCGCGGTAGGCAAAGCTCCCATGTTCGAGTCTCGGTTCCGACACACATTTTTAATCTGTCAGGAAGTTTCAACATCAAAAGTATCTCCTGTACGGCACCTGGAATATTATCAACATGCTAGGAGCGGGAGTGGCAAGGTGTTAAAGTAACATGAAGCTGCGTGGAGTCAATGACGATGAAAATTGTGAACGTATTAGTATGCAGGACTCTCAACACTTGTTGGTCCGCAAATACCTTAGTGCACCTTGTGAAGAACTAGTTCGGTGCAAACGACAAAAGCCATTTTTGCGTCAGACCACTGGCCTAAGGGAGTTTGAAATTATTTTAATCATTCAATCACCTATACTACAGTGTAAGTTAATATTTAGATCGAATTGTAATTCCTTGCGGCCTTCGACGATTAAAATATTAAACGGCCTGCGATCCATCCAACGTATACTTGCACGTCGTAGAAATCATCAAGGGGCTCTAAGATTTCATAAAGTAAGTACAAAATAAATGTATTCGATCATTACATTTGTAAAACACATTTTTACTTTCTATGTGTTCCAATTCACAGCTTTCCTCAACCCTCAAAATACAACACGTATACTACAAACGAGAGAAAGCTAAATCCTCATGTTTTACATGCGTAATGTGTAACGGGATACTGATAGTTGGGTGTTTACTTTCAAGCTAAAGAAGGCCACAGTTACCACGTGAAACATGAAGTTCTGCTCATATCCAAATATGGAGGGAAATGAACTACTTTGAAATAATGGAAATTAATTAACACATTTCCTCTGGCACAAACCTGGTACTGAATTATCAGACACATTCTCCATTCTCCAGTACAGGGCACAGAACCGACTCATAACCACACCCAGACCACGTACATAACCGCCACTTTCACCTCACTCTCTTGCCCCTATGTTGCTACACCTCTATGTGTTCCATGCGGTTTAGCAGAGCGCATTGTGCCGCTATGCAGGGGTGAGCGCGGCCCTTCGCCGTCGGGGGTTCGAGTCTCCCCCCCCCCTTGTGCACAGGTGTTTGTGTTATCCTTAGGTTAGTTTACCTTAGTTTAAGTAATTTGTAAGCTACGGACTAAAAACCACGAAATTGAATCCGATAGATTTACAAAGTTTGGACATCTCTTACATAGCATAAGTTAAAAAAAAAAGAAAGAAAAAAAAGCCTCTACAATTTCATAGGCTAGTTGCAAAATTACTTTCTTCAATTCTTACTGTAATTGCTTATTTTGATTGTATTATTGGTCACTTAAGCCAGTAACCATAACTGAAACAGGTAAAGCTGTATATAACCGCAGCCGTTTCATTCTGTTTAATCTCACCCTAGAGCTGTGTGCAGTTACGAAGGCGGGTGGTGGGGCGATGCGCAGTAGCAAGAGCCTGTGTACCACGTAACGACTCGTGACGACCCAGCCAATAGCGTCATTTCGCCGTTTCGCGCCGTGCTGAGTGTGCTTTGAACGTATAATCCTGATTTTTCTTCCAGTGGTCGTATACTGAAGGTTATTTACTTTGCAAAGTGTTCGTTATGAATGACGGATCAAAAAAGCGTCAAGAGTTACATAACAAAGCAAGATCTGTTGTGTTCTGAGTGTTGAACTGCTTAAGAAGGGAGGCGGGAGCAGACGACTGGCCGCCACGTGGTGCTCCCACAACGTTGCCAACAGTAAGGGGAGGGCGGCAGAGGCTCGCGGCATGCCACTGCGGACATCCGGGGAAGCGAACGCGGCCGTCACAGGCAGTGGGCCAGCGTCTTTTAAATCGCCAGGGAAGCAGTGGTCACTGGGCCGAGGATTATTAGGCCGGAATAAGGGCATTTTAGACGTCTAAAATAGGCCATTCATTACCTCATCTAGCGCAAATAAAATCTACAGTAGGCCGGAAAATAATTCATCAGACGAAATAAACATAAAGTAAAGTACATAGTGTTGACTTATGAGGAAATTTTTACTCACATATAATTAAAAAGAATCACACATTAATGACCAAACCGACACCAAACCTTTATACTTTTCGAAGATAAAAATACACTGCAATTCAGAAGCCAGTGCTGACATACATGTAACAGGTCTATACAATTTACCAAACATAGAATAAACCAGAGGTTTCAAACATTCATAACCTAATTGGTTTCACAGTAAATTACTGAAAACTTTCGAAGGTTTCCCAGAGAAAAACCACGGTGCTCGTATAATTAATTTATACGCCGTGAATGAACGTTGTATATCAACGTATGTGACAGGGGCGCACTTCACTTTCGGTATACATTTTGGACGGGAATGCAGCTTTCAGTAGACCCGGATGTTTCGCAAAGTCTCTTCAGGCCGGTGTTGTTATGGAAAATCTGCTGAAATTTTCCCGTTCTTTTTCTCCCACGTTACCTACGCTTCAGTAATTTCCTTTTTTACTTCCACTGGAAAAGCTGTATTCTCATAGATAGGTTAACATTAAACTAATAATTCGGGAATAATTGTCCCCATAAATGTGTAGTTGGCTCTAATGAAAGCCAAGTCCCGCTGAAGTAAGGGATCATCGAGTAAATGTGTTACACCTTTCAAAGCCAGAATCACTTTGTTTTCATCTATTTAATATAGCCAATTTAATATAGCCCCTTCAACCTAGTACTGACAAAATGGGTGCGATTATTTGCTCTTTAGTGTTTGGGCTTTGCTTTGAACAGATCAAATAAGCCTTGGATGGCGGATCTGGCTCTAAATTGCCAACTATCAGTTTTGGGATGTTCCGTAGTTTCATCTACAGAAATCCATATGGAAAACTCCACAATAAGGATTCATTACAGTGCGTCCATGTAAGTTAAGTCGACATAATTTTTACGCAACGTTAACTCTGCCTGCACAGACCAATGACAGTACTTTCTTTCACATATCGATCTTCGTTTTTCTACCTATGATTTTTCGACGCAAGTATTTTGAAAATAGAAGAAATAGATTCCTTTTGGATTTTTCAACTGAAACAGGCAAAAACATGGGTTAACTGCGAAATAGGCTATTTTAAGTGCTATAAAATTATCTCTTTCCGTTTTAAGTAGCCACGAAACGCGTAAGTACATTTGCAACTAGCAACTCAGGAGAATATAAGGTTTTAACCATAATATCCGCGGTCTAGTGATCACTAGAGATTACTGTACGGAAGCGACGCAGTCGTAACAAAGAATTGGGCTATATTGACGTTTCTTGAAAGGAACGTTTTGCGTGGAACAGTATTTGAAATGTATTCGAGGGCCAAATATCCCACTGCGGAGAAGTTAGTTTCACAAATAAAAGAGAAGTTGGACTGGGCAGCGAAGATGAGAGAGTTAATTTATTGTCCCGAGAATTGATAAGTACTGAATACAGCATCACCTTGTTTGTGTAGCTGTGGCCTTACATATTGTTAGTAGCTGTTAATCTGTATTTCAAACATTTTATTACGAATTTTAGGTTTTATTTGTGTAGCGGCAAACAGTAATCGCCATTAACTATACTGCGCAGGCTCTTGCTTGCTTGCTTGCTTGCTTGCGTGCGTGCGTGCGTGTGTCAGATATGTTTCACAAAATCGTTCATATTTTATATTGTTATTACAAAACTCGGCAACGCTTAGCAATTACTAAATATGAGTGGAAATATCAGTCTTGACTTCTACAGAGTGAGTACATTTTATATTTTCACTCAGACATACTTCAGTATTGTTATACATTGATCAATGGGAGTTTTGTTGCTTAATCCCTCATATTTTCTTCAGAGCCTGGCTTAAATAGTCCACTTATACTTCGATAGAATGTCACTAGTAGTTTTTATAATGTTGTCACTGAATTTTATTCTCATTGCTGTTATGTTCGCTTGAACACAATATGTTCACGTTTTGAATCAAATTTTTTTAATTACGCCCTCGTCTCGTAGCCGTCTGTGATCGTTGCAAAGTGGCACAGACGATGGCACTCAGTACAAAACAAGTATACAGGCTTCATTTATGTGGATACAATTTTATTTTTGCTTTCTATGTATGTTTAATCTATGCAGCAACTACATGGTCATGGCAGTATAAATGAATCATTTATTGACGTAAAAATTTCCAGTTGCTCTCTATTGCAAGCAAAAAAAGAGCATTCCTTACCATTAACATTGTTTCGCCTAAATGAAACGAATAGCATGAAAAATGCATTAATGTTGAAGGCGTATAGACGATATCTAACTCAAGATATCAGAATGTGTAGCTGAAGTGTGTAGAAGGTTCTTGACTGAATGCGCAGTGCGTACATATGAATGGCGGAACTCGACTGAATAAGACTGCTGCCAGGAGCGCGCGGCCGCAGCGGCCAGTCAGCTGACAGCGGTCAACTGACAGCCGGGGGAGGAGAGGAAGCGGCGATCTGGCGGCGTCGCGCAGTGTTCTCCCTCTCTGTCTGCGCAGAACCTTTCGTTCAGCCGCCTTCCTACCTGCACACAGCTCTAATATGTTGCTACCCTATTAACCCTCATAAAGTGTTCGGGTCTAGTTTGACCCACACGTTTATTAGTATATAATTTTCAAGATATTTAGTTTTAATAAACTTCATTTATTGCCTCTTTTGTCAGTGAAGTATATTGTGACAAAATAGTTTGGAGCCTTAGTTTGGCATCCCTAGAAATAGTACTTCTCCAGCTGTTCTGGTCGTTTTGTAAAATGTTCAAATGTTTGTAAAGCTTATTGGACTTAACTACGGGGTCATCAGTCCCTAAACTTACAAACTACTTATGAACTACTTACGAACTAGGACGGCACAAATATCCATGCCCGAGGGGGGATTCGAACCCCCGACCGTAGTGGACGTGCAGACCGTGACTGAAGCGCCTCAGTCTCCTCGGCCACCGCGGCCGGCTCTGGTCGTTTTGGTCCCTGGGTATTTCAACTTTCATTATTACAGCAAATCCTGATAACATTCAATTTATTAACAGTGAAACGTGTACGAGCGCCGTAAGTCGAGTATAAAGAAGAGAAATCATTGTTGGTTTGAACAGTAGAAGATCCATTACGGCAGCGAGGAATGACGTGGGAATCATTGTGTTTTCATTTAACCAAATCAGTTCGTAAAGTGATTCACATCTACTCAGGTTCCTGGGCCAAAGATGGCGGTCTCTTTCAAAATTATGAAATAGGAAACATAGTGATAAATATATCTGTTAGTGATGAAGTAGTTCACTAGAATGTGTTGATGATACACCAAAATACTGTAAGAAGAACAAAAGGATAAGTCAGTGTAGATAAAGAAAACATCTTCCAAGAGGAAATGCTGAAAGCGAAAATGTAAATGGAAGAGCAGTTTTTGAATCATCACCCTCTATATCTGAGGGAAATAAGAAGAGAGGCATTTATGTGGAATAGCTAATATCACTATAGAAATGTAAGTGTATAAGATTCACTTGCAAGCAACATCTTACATACACATGCAAAAACTGTTAGTAGACATTTAGGCATAGAGTAGTAAAATGAACACACACGTAAGTGTAATATTATTTTATTGTGTTTTATGTAGTATTGTATTGGGCAGTTTGATAGTTAATACATTAAAATATGTAAATTAAAATTTTATTTATCATTTCAATACATTTATGTGTAAAAATAACCCTAAAGGAAACAGAAAAGACAGGTCTCTTTCTTGACCAGAATATCTTGACTGTATGTGCAAAATAAATGCCGTAGTAGGGTTAAATACCATTATGATATATGGATCACGAAGACCATAATGTTGAAACACTTTTATTCCATAACCAGTTTCAGCAGAACTAACTGTCATTATAAGTTGCTCTCGCTTCATAAAACTTGGCGTCATCATCGTCGTTGAGATATTCTCATGTTATAAAATGTATTACCATACAGGGTTGTCAATATATTTTAAAACTTGAGCACAGTCCCATCTCAACGAAAACGATGACTTCGTTTTATGAAAGAAAATGTGAGGACTGCAGCTAGTCCTGCTGAAACTTATCATGAAATAAAATTGTATCAACATATGGCAATCCATATAACAAGTCATACTAGGTCACCCCAACAAAATACATAATTATTACATAAGACCATTCTTTGAGGCAAATTTTGAGGAAAAATGTTAACAGAAAATATTTTCGTCTATATTTCCTCTTAGGAAATCTGTTACAAATTAACATATTTAATGTGTCACATATTTCATCTTCGTTCACTGATTTGAACAGGAATTTCAATTACTTTCAGTTTCTTTGAAATTCCTTAGCACAATCATTGAAAATGAACTGAAATTCTCGGTATATATCAGCTTATTATCTTTCAACATTAAATATTCAGATTTTACTTAAAATGCTAGAAGAATCATTTACTATTAATTGCCTGTTGTCAGTGATCTTTGAATGCTGGGTTAAGTGCCTAGCAAAGTGGGAGATGAATTCTCCTCAGTCCTGGGATTTTTTTAAAATGTATTTCAAAATATTTAAAAAATTCCTGTCTCTTTATATTCTACAAACAGTAGGTACCACAACCTTCAGTATGGGGGTGTGATATTTAACTATGCAATTTACGTCAATAAGTCTTGATTTATTTGTTTTGATATCAGTATAGGCTGAATTTACCCTTAAGTAAAGAGTTACACTGACATTTGAGTTCACACATAGCCAAAAACTGCTTTTCCATTCTGTCAGCCATTTTAGCACTGCTACAGAATGAACAAGTGGCAAGCTACTGTGACTTTTTCAGTTCCAACATGTGCTCCCACCTTCTGTTTATGTGTTGAGATGCCTCGTACTGTGACTATCATTTCAGTATTGTCACCAGCTTTATTTTGTTTTATGTCTCCTTCAGCGGATGCGGGGACTGTGGAGGTCATGACGGCGGGCAAAATTAGGCTCTTGGCTTCGAGAACTAGCTCCAACAGCGTCGCTAGGAATCGATTTAGGCGCTAGCTGAAGTTGTGCGGCAACTACTCGGCTCAGCTGCCGAACAGCGCCAATACCGGCGGCGGCGTTCGGTCCACTTTAATCTCAATTACCGAAATGTCATCCGCACGCTCCGCTAGATGGCCGTCACCGTACTTGGCCGGTGGTGCGGAATCTAGACGCTAAAATTGAATTAATTTCGAGTAGGGGAAGGCAGCGCCACTCTAGTGGGTTGGCTTACTTTTTTTTCTGAAAACGGCGGAGTCTCCACTTGAACTGGGGAGTGGCGCGCCCTGGCCGTGACAGGCGAGGCGACTCCCAACAGCAGGGGGCGGCACTGGGCCGGCAGCGGCAGCGGCCAGACTCCCTAATAGCAGGTGGTGAACTCGGCGAGGCGCAGTGTGAACAACAGACCTTCATAAATACTCTGAGAATGACAATGAAATACTTGCAAGAGGGCTGACTGAACAGTTTTTATTTTTTTCTACCTAACCATTCTCTAATAGCTCTCGGTAAAAGGGAACACCTGAATCTCCCTGTTTTCAATCTTCTCCCCTCGACTTGTCCTGGAAACCCCACCTTCAAACGGTCCGTGGTAAAACCCTCTCCCGCCTCAACCTCCTCACTTTCCAGCCGGGCATAGGGCCTCATCCCCTTCCACCATCCTCTTCACCTACCGTTCCATCAAGCGTCCTATTCTCTGTTAACCCCACTTGGGTTTCTGCTCCACAACCAATTCCTCCAGATCCTTGAACTTCACTCCCTCCATGTCGAATTCCACATTTGACTCCCTTCCCCCATGTGGATCTTCTACGACCTTATTCCTTTCCCACACCTGCTGGAATTCTAAGAACACCTCTGCCTGTACTATGTAACCCGTAAACCTGACTCCCAGCACCAGCTCTTATCCCGGGCCTCTGACACGCTAACCCCTTGTTCTCCCTCCCTCCCTTCAACTGCCCCTCCCTGTTGACGCTCTCCAACCCGAAATTTACCCCTCCGACCAACCTTAATCCTTTCTCATATCGCCACGAGACCCGACGATAACCGACTGCCGGCGTGGCCCAAAGGGATGCCACCACGGATTGCGGTGCTGTAGGTCACCGCTTCAGTCCTGTCCACCAGCAAAGAATTATTTCTTTGTATTTAATATTTCCAAATGGTTCTACATGTTTCTTATGTTTACTTGTAATTTCTAATGTTTCTTATATTAACTATTCTTCTAATATCTGGTATACTCCGTCTGTATATAAATAGCAGAGCACTCTGTCTGAGAGGCAGTCAGTGCTGCGTGTACGTTTCAGCCAACCCATTCTAGTGGGTTTGCTTTTTTTTCTGAAAACGGCTGAGTCTCCACTTGAACTGGGGAGTGGCGCGCCCTGGCTGTGACAGGCGAGGCGACTCCCAACAACAGGGGGCGAGACTCGGCAAGCGGCGGCAGCGGCCAGACACCCTGACGGCAGGTGGTGAACTCGGGGAGACGCCGTGCGAACAACAGATCTTCATAAATACTCTGCAAATGACACTGAAGTACATGCGAGAGGGTTTATATCTTTCTACTTTACCATTCTCTAATAGCTCTCGGTAAAAGGGAACACCTAAATCTTTCTGTTTTCAATCTTATTTCCCCCCTCGACCGCTACCTGTCCTGGAAACCCCACCTTCAAACAGTCGGTGAAAAGCCCTCTCCCGCCTCAATCTCCTCACTTTCCAGCCGTACGTGGGGCCTCATCCCCTTCCACCATGCTCTTCACCTACCGTCCCATCATGCGTCCAATCCTCTGCTAACCCCACTTGGGTTTCTGCTCCCCCTGCCAGAGCCGTGCAGCGCGCCACATTTACCCGCCCGAGCTCGCCTGCGTCCGACCGCTGCGCTCTGCTGCCCGCACCGCGGGTAGTCGAGCCTCATTGCACCGCTGTACAAAGCGAGCGAGCTGCGGTGCGCCGTTGAGTCCCGACATTCTACGGGCGAGCGGGTACCCGCCGGGCCCGTGCAACAGCGCTGCACAAGGCGCTGCGAGCGGGGGAGTGCAGACAGTTCTGAGCAACACGTTGTAATAATCACAGCGTAGGCTTCACGCCCCTTTTGTGTTACCTACATAGCAATTTATAAGTTATCGATCGTTATGTCTGAAGTAAATTGCGAACAGGACAGATCGTACCAACGTAGGAGTAGACGATCCGAGGAAGAAAAAAACGACGTTTGCAGGAAACTGGCGGAGAGAATCTACAAGCGTTTACAGAGATCTGGAGACAGCATTTTATGGGAGCGTTTTATGATGATTGTAGGTAATGAAAATAAACCTGTGGGATATGCAGAGTGTAATGACTGCCGTAAATTATTATCGTTCCATGATGGCAGTACCACTACGCTGTTGCAGCACCAGAATAGCTGAAAAGCTCTTCTGAATACTGATTTGAACGGTTGTAGCAATATTCCAGGGTCAGCAAAATGTTTTGTGCTGGAGAAATGTGTAAGAATGTGTGCAATAGATTTGCGGCCCTTCAGCACAGTTGCGGGAGAAGGATTTCGAGACCTTGCACAGACTTTGATGGAGATAGGAGCACAGTACCCCACTGCAAGTGCGAAAGACGTTCTTCCTCATCGTTCAACAGTTTCTAGGAACGTAAAAAGAATAGTGGACGAATACCGTGCGGCTATGGTACCTCCAGTATTGGTATTGAGGATGGGGCGTGTGCATATACTACTGATATGTGGACAGATGCGTACACTAAAACACATTATTTGACTGTTACGACGCATTCAATCTCCCGAAATTTTCAGTGGAAAAGTAGGGTGATATTCCTTGCAGAGTTCCCTTCTAATGTGGAGAAAACTGCTGCAAATATGCGGGAGGAAATTGAAACTAATATGATCAAGTTAAGGATAGTTACGAACCATTTGACGAAGATAACGTTCGTTACTGATCAGGGGGCAAATGTGAAAAAGGCACTTGAAAGTTATCGTCGCCTTTCGTGCAATATCCACTCTCTTAACATTGTTCTGCGCCACACCCTTGAGGATAACTGGTTGCAGGAATATTGTCCTACTGTTTATGACTCACTAAAAGCAACGAAACATGTAGTAACTTATTTGAAAAGGAGTGGCCACATCAAAGACTCGCGATTGTTTCTTCAGAATCGAGTGGAAAGCATTATAAAACTAAAAACTCACGCGGAATGAAGAAGAGACATTTTATTTTTCACAAGAAAGTAAAGCGTGTAAGGAAAAACTAAGTTAATAAACGGATGTGGGATGGTCGTTTGTAACGTGAACAGTTTTTATAGTGTGAAAATCGGAACAGTGTATTTCCCGCTAAGAGTGTAGCGGCTGGCGGGAGCTTGCCCCGGCTAGCAGCAGAACGGCACGGGCGGCTGGGCGGACCGGCACTCGGCGAGTAGTTCGGGTACCCGCGCTACCCTCCACTGTCCGGTGGGCTGGTGCGAGTGCGCGATGTCGGAGAGTGCAGAACGCGCAGCTAGCGCGGCCGGGACAGCTGGCTCGGCCGCGCAGGATGGGGCCGGTCGCCGGCCGACGGGGCGTGCCCCGCCGCCGGCCCCACCGGCCCCTCCGTTTACGACGACCACGGCTATGGAGGAAGGGCCCACGAGGACGACGACTCTGGCACCGACACCGGACAACGAGCGGACAGCACCAGCGGCGCGCCGCGGCGTGCGGGACGGCGCAAACGTCGACAACGTTCAACTACAGCAGTGCCTGAGCGCTGCAGTACAGCACTTGGCGCAGTTACAGACTGCGCTAACCACTTCTCAGCCGCAACCCGACGACTTGGCGGATAACCGACACACCGAAGACGTTGTAATGGAACACCACGAAACTGACGGTATCTCCCTATCTTCTCAAAGTGAGGAGGAGATGGAGGAAACGGGACACGAAGACACCACAACAGAAGGAGACTTTGTGATGGTGCAATATAAACGCCGTCACCCAAAACTTCCCCCGGCGGAGGAAAATCCACGGACAAGGAAGGCGGAGGTCGAGACGCACAACCGCTACACACCGATTGACACGTCTACATCGGCGCAAGCAGATGCAGCAGCGGAAGATGTGACAGCTCCCACAGCGCAACAAGAAACTACTGCACCAGCTGCAGCTCAGCGGAAAGTGCCGCCAATCACCATCTACTATACTGATAACTACGTTTACCTTAACAACACACTGAAACAGCACCTTCAGGGATCGATGAAGGCGATATATCAAGGTGATCGAATCAAATACCATTTGGAGTCTCACGAAGATCATCAGAGAGCGATCAATTTTTTTCAGCAGTATCAAATTCCGCTCTTCACTCACCAGGCACCAGAAGCACGAGAGTTGAAAGTGGTGATTAAGCGACTTCCTGCATCAGTTCCAGTAGTCGAAGTGACACGAACACTCCACGAGAAGGTCTTCACACAAGCAAAAGTTCATCAATACAAGGGACGAAACGAAGAGACGAACGAGTTGATACCGAAGCCAGTGTTCGTCGTTAATCTGCCGAAATCTAAAGATAACGACAGGATCTACGGCATCCAATACCTACTGTACACTCGGGTGCGTATAGAATTTTACAGAAGCCGCGAGGGACCATTGCAATGCAAACGCTGTCAAAAGATCGAACATACTGCTAACTACTGCTCGCTACCATCACGATGTGTGCGCTGCGCAGGGTTCCACGCGTCCAAAGACTGCACGCACCCTCGCACAGAAAAAGCAAAATGTGCAAACTGTGACGGCGATCACCCGGCCTCATGGCGCGGCTGCGAAAAATATCAAGAGCTGCTGCGAAAAAACCGAAGCAGAAGGCCAAAATCACGACGACCAACGCAGCCACAAAGCCAACCGAAGCTAGTGTTTGCTCAACCAAATAATGCTCCCCACTCAAAGGATCAAGCTCAACCACAAGAAACACCACAATCGATCACTGACTTCAGCTCTACGCCGCAACCTCCGAGAGCGCGCCGAACAGCACGGTCGTATGCAGATGCCTTACATAATCGTGACGAGACGTCTACAAGCCCGCGAGCTGCTGCCAGCTACTTGACATCACAGAATATCATGCAGCCATTCTCACAAGCACTTACTGATATTGCAACATTACTCACATCCCTGCAGCAAAAAATCACCTCCTTCCTCAGCCTTGTGGAAGGCATAATCAAAGCGTTTGTGCCGCCGTAAATGGACCAACGGCCTCCGACACGACACCTCCGTTTCCTGAATTGGAACGCAAACGGAATCAGGCGAAAAAAGACGGAACTGAACGATTTTATTTCTAGATTCAGGATCGACGTGGCGATGGTTACAGAAACTAAACTAAAGGACAAGATCTCCTTTCGTCTGCGAAACATGCAAACATACAGAACGGACAGATTGGACAGATCCGGCGGGGGAACAGCAATCTTTGTTCGTAACAATATTCGACATAATTTGGAAACCTTGCCGCCACTACGAACCATGGAGGCTACAGCCATAACGATCTACACGGCGGTGGGAACTGTAACTCTGGTGGCAGCATACATCAGCCCGGATCGCCCATTAATTAGAGAATATGTGCTGACTATCTTTGACAGATATCCAAAGATTTTACTAGCGGGTGACCTCAACGCAAAACACTCGTCCTGGAATTCGAGGAAAAATAACCAAAAGGGTCTCGTCCTTTTTGACATGCAAGAAGACCTCAACTGTATCGTTCATGGACCACTGCATCCTACAAGGATCAGCTACTTCCGTGGACAGACGGATGATGTCCTAGACATAGCACTTACCAAAGGAATTGATCCCAATGTGCAAGTACGCACAATTCACGATCTATCGTCCGACCACCTCCCAGTGGTGGGAATCATAAGCCGAGGAGAACTGTTACTCCCACCAGTAAGTCGCACCGATGTTGACTGGGACCATTTCACGACATACCTGAATAACAATATTCGGCCAACATTGCCGATCCACTCAACAGCAGACATTGACGCAGCAGTAGAGATGTTGACTGCGAAGATCCAACAAGCCCATCGAAGAGCTGCGACCGTCACAGTGCTGCCGGACCCACAGTTTGACGCATTCCCACGTCATCTCCAAGAATTGAAGACCGAACGGAACAGGGCGTGTAAAAGGTGGATGCTGTATAGGGATCCAGCAGACAGACGCGAAATGGTCCGACTCACGCACGAATTACGCAAACGTGTGGTCGAATGGCGTCAGGACACATGGGAGACCACAATGAACCAGTTTTGTGCTCCAAACTCGGGACGAATGGAAGCTAGTGAAGAGGCTGCGAAACCAAACACCTGCAAAACGAGCCATCATTGGACCGAATGGCCTCATATATGATGCGCTCCAACAAGCAGAACTCTTTGCGGACTCCTATGTACAGCAGATGGCAACTCCAGAACTTGACCAACAGGACATCCGTGAGCGACTTCGGGTAGATGAAGATGTCATCCGAGAATTCTCTGAACGGTTCAGACGAACACCTATACGGGAGCAACCAGCTCTCACAACGCCGAGGGAGGTTACTAAAATCATTAGGAGTACCACAAACTCAGCGCCGGGGACCGACAAAATCACCAATACCGGGCTTCGCCACCTACCACGGAAGGCGGTCGTACTACTAACCCGCATCATTAATGGCTGCTTGCTGCAGGCGTACTTTCCGACAGCTTGGAAAACAGGAAAGGTGATCCCCATCCCCAAGCCTGGACGAGATTTGGCGATACCGAGCAACCATAGGCCCATCACTTTGCTCCCGACTCTGGGAAAAATCTTGGAACGAGTGCTACTACACAGGATGACAAGCTGCCTCCGTGAGCATGGCGTAATTCGTCCAGAGCAATTCGGTTTTCAGCAGAAGATGTCAGCCGAATTACAACTTATCAGGATCACAGAGCATATCCGCCACCGCTTCAACCGACGCCAATCTACAGTCGGCGTCTTTTTTGATATTGAAAAGGCGTATGACAAAGTGTGGCGAGATAATCTGATCGCTAAACTCTATTATCAGACCCCACTCCAGGATTCATATATAAAAATCGTGGATAGTTTCCTACAGGGTAGGAACTTCTACGTAACAGTGGACGGGAAACGATGATCGGTGAAGACTCCAGAGGCAGGAATTCCACAAGGGTCGGTAATATCGCCCCTGCTGTTCAACCTGTACGTAAATGACCTACCGACAATCCAATTGGTTACCTGCAGCCTGTATGCAGACGACACAGCTTTTATCACATCTGGCCGCAACACTGATCAGGTACTCGCCAGAGCACAACAGTAGATAGATGCCATGGAAGAATGGGCACTATTTAACAAGATCTCCATCAACCCAACGAAGACTGCAGCCGTGTTCTTCACCAAACAGAGACTGCCGATTCTCCGCTTCCCATTGAGGGTCATGGGGCAGCCGATCCCATGGTCGACATCTACAAAATATTTGGGTATAACGTTAGACAAGTCCTTGACCTTCACCTTGCACGCCCAACAACACAAAAAGGACTCGCTGAAGATGGTGAACGCGCTAATCCCGTTCTTCACGAGTAAAAACCTCAACGCGAAGACGAAATACCAGCTTTATCGGTCGACGGTACAACCAAAGCTCCTCTACGGCTGTGCAGCATGGGGTGTCACTTGCGATAAAAATATCAAGTCTCTCCAACCGATACAAAATAGATAACTCCGATGGACATTAGGAGCGCCCAGATGGAAGAGGACAAGAGAAATTAATGCTACTCTACAAGAGCACTATCTGAACGATAAGATTGAAGACTATGCCACCAAACTATTTGCTAAGGTCGACTTACTTCGGGATGAAGTACAACAACTCCGCCTGGTGGGAACAATACGCCCGCAACGTTGGCATAAATATAAGGTACCCCGTTCACTAGAACGCTGGCACCCACCTTGACAATATACGCTTTAAACAACACACCATCGGTCTCCGAAACACAATGAACTAACAATATGTCACATAAAGCCTACAAGCCACCACCTGAGAAATGCAATAAATCATCCCCATTGAGGAACTAAGGACCCAAAGTGCGCCCCAGTTTCCTCTCAAAGTGCAATTAAATAATAAATTAAGCGGCATTCCTATGCTTACCTTTCACACACCAAGAAAAAACTTCCAAAGGGAGTCAGTCTTGCGGCACCAAGTGACACACACACACACATAAAAAAAAAAAAAAAAAAAAAAAAAGAAGGGGCTGGAGCCGGCAGGCCGGGCAGCGCGTGGACAGGCTCGCCCGGGGGGCGTGGCTACGAGCCCGGGCGAGCAGCGCAGGCTCGTTGCACGCCTTGCCCCCTGCGCCCCACCGATATATCCAGATCCTTGAACACCACTCCCTCCGCCTCGCTTACCGCATCAGCCTTCCCCCATGCGGATCATTTATGACCTTACTCCTTTCCCAAACGTCCTCAAGTTCCAAGACCCTGCCTCTACTATGTAACCCACAAACTTGACTCCCAGCACCCATCTCTTGCTCCATCCTGGGCCTCTGCTACACCAATACCTCATTCTCCCTCCCACCCTTCACACTCTCCACATCCTCTCTGAGGGTAATTTCCGTCACCTCCCCCTTCCTGATGACGCCCTCCGTCCCGAAATTTACCACTCCTTCTCCATGTTTGTAGGTTCTCTCTCCCTACCCCCTCCCGTCCTCTTCCCCCACCACGCTTGGCTTTCCTCTCGCTCCCCCTCCTTGGAGTCATTTCGCTATCGTCAATCTTCCCCCCTAACCCCCCACCACCCATCCCGCTACCTCTGCGCCTTCCCCACCGTTCCCATACCCTGTGGCGAACCTGCACGATCAGATATTATCAGTGCTACATCAGTGTTACACTGTCAGTGCCAGTGTTTGAGTTCAGTGTTCCAGTTTTAAAACGTCAGCAACCACCGAATAGGCTGAATATTCGAATTGCCATGTGATTTTAAGTGTGTGCTCTCGTTATCTTCGTATGTCATCCAATGATTGTGTTCTAATCTCCATGAGTTTTTAACGCTTTTAACCACTGAGGTGATTTTAAGTTCTTAATATGTGTTTTACTGCTCTCTGTTTCATTGTTGTGCGATTTTATCTCCTTTAATTGTCTAAATCCTCATTATTTTCTCTTCTTGTACATATTTTAAATATTCATGTCATGCTGAAGAGTAGCATATATGCTGCAGCGAGCCTGTCACCATCAGGTGGCTTTAAAATACAATAAAGAAAATTAAATCTTATTTCCACCTCCCTCTCCGGCATGATGCCCGCCCTCCGTCCCGATATTTACCCATTCTATGAATTCTAATCCCTAACCCCTCCCCCTCATATATTATGTGCCCCCTCCCTTCCCAAATACTTCCTGTCCCTCCCCCGCTTGGGTCTCCTATCTCCTCCCTCGGAGTTCTTACGTTTTCCATCCCCACTCCCACACTCCTTCCTTTACCTTACCCCCTCCACACCACCCTTCCTTTCCCTCAGTGCTTTACTTTTAACAGTGCATCGTGCTAAAATGTTGCTTTCAGTGTCAAGTTGTGAGTGTGACTTTTAAGATTTCCGCCGCATAGACAGAACACTGTGTTACCATGTTTTTTTATCGTCTCTATGTTCTCGTCGCCGTTAGCTGTCCAAAGTCTGCATTTTTAGCCACCGTGGTAGTTTTAAATACTGATTATCTGTGTTTTAAAGCCTTCATTTCATTGTTTCTAATTCACCAATTTTATCTCCTGAAATTCAACATTCATTTTCTCCTGTTATAAAATACAATTACCAACTGTCAAACGTATGTACAATGGTCCGCAGAGCAGCATACGAGGCTGCTACCAACGTGTCCCCTCAGTACATTAAAATGGAATAAAGGAAAATAATTCTAATTTTTTATGATGATCATGTCTCCCTATGAAGGTTGGTAATTTAAAAAATGTCCGCTTTCGGAAGATAAATTTTCTGAAAGGAATTTCGCAAATAGATCTTGTAGCAACGAATAACGCTTTTCTTTCAATGATTTCCACCTCAACTCGTGCATCATTTCCGTGACACTCTCTCACCTATATCGCGATAATACAAAACAAGCTGCCCTTCGTTGAACCTTCTCTAAATCGTCCGTAAGTCCATTTGGGCACTATATGTGGAACATGCAATGAACAATAATAATTAAGTACTCACTTTAATGGGTGTGGAGCAACAGAAGGTTCCCCAGTACAACATTTATCAACAAAACATAGACTGAATTTACTGATCTTAAGAACAAAAACAAAATTTGGAAAATAAACTTGTTCAGTGAGATAATTTTGATTGATCGGAGTGATACAACAATTGACGACACCTCAGATTAGCACTTAGTCATCTGTACGGCATAATTATGTTTACAGAAAATGATGACTTTGATTAACTTGCAGCTTACTTGATACTGATTTAGCAAACAATTCATCAGACCAGAAACAGTGGAATTTCAACACATCAGCAATACCGAAATGCCAACCAACCACAAACGACAGTACACAAACAACATACAATACAAAATATTTATAAAATTAAAATAGCAATTAATAATATTTTAAATTTAGATTTTCATTAGTGCCAGCTTTCAATAAAAAGTAACTATTTGCCAGTTCTAACTAGTTAATTTTTAATTACTATGGTTAAGTAAACAATAAATTTTTGTTTTTAAAATTATAAATTTAACTAACTTGGCACTTCCTTTAATTGCACATTTTATAACGACACTGGGTTTCCACTTCACTTGACAGCATAGGACCCTATATGGGTAATAATGACTCGCTCGTAATAATGAACGCATAAGATTGTTTTCAATGAGTACTGATTATTTCAAACACTAATCACAAAATTTCTGGGTAAACGCCTCACAAACTGCCTAAATTAATGGAGCGATCTCACAGTTCATCCATGCAGTTAAGAAGCCAGCCGCGCTGTCGTCGACAATGCTGAAGTTGAAGACACGGCCACATTTCCATTTAATGAGAAATTACAGGGCAGGGCTTTGATGTAATTAAAGACTGCTATATCTGCCCTCACTCATCAACGGATAACGTTCCACAAACTTAGTGCTCCGTCAGAGTTGGCCTGCTATCAGCGAACGTGGCGCAGCACGTTCCACCCTTCACTGTCATTCCTCTCACTTCAAGCGACAGCACACGACTCCGCGCTCACTTGCTCGCCAGAGACCACACTCCACCCAATAAAAATCTCTGACAAAGATGTTGTTTTCGAATTCCCTAACGACGTTTATCCAGTACTTGCGGTTTTTCAGTGAAATTACACATGAATAAGAAATCCGTTAAAAGTTGTTTACAAGATAAATCAATCAAAAGTGAAGGTCGTAAACTCCACAAAATACCTAGGAATTACTATTACTTCAGACTTAAACTGGAAAGAACACGTAAATAATGTCGTGGGAAAGGCGAACCAGAGACTGCATTTTATTGGTAGAACCTTTAAAACATGCAACTGAACTACAAAAGAAACTGCATACACTACGTTTCTCCGTCCATTTTTGGACTATTGCTGTCCAGTGTGGGATCCTTATCAGGTGAGTTTGACGGAGGACATCGAAAGAGACAAGAGAAGCGCAGCTCGTTTCGTATTGTCACGATACAGCGGAGACAGCGTTACGGAAATGATACAGGATCTGGGATGGGAATCATTACAACAACGGCGCTTATCGCTGCGGAGTGGGCTACTTACGAAACTGCAATCGACAACATTCTCCTCCGAATGCGAAGATATATTGTTGACTACCACTTACGTAGGTAGAAATGATAATCAGAATAAAACACGAGAAATCAGAGCTCCAACGGAGAGATTCGGGTGTTCTTTCTTCCCGCGCGCTATTCGAGAATGGAATGGGAGATAAATAGTATAACGGTGGTTCGATGAACCCTCTGTCAGGCACTTAAATGTGATTTTCAGAGTATCCCATGTAGATTTAGATGTAGAAACAAAACATTATTATAAAACACACACATAACTATTCATATGTATATAACGTTTGATACAAATATTTATACTACCAAGGTTTCAAGTCAGTGAAATATAGGCCTATGTCTGGATTATAGTGTTACAGGTAAACAATCTACTTTTGAATTATATTTAGCAAAAAAGACCTAGGTATCCAAGGAAACAGTAAAAGTCTATGCATTAGAATTCTGTAATTAAAATTTAGAAGTGGCCAATTGTAGTAAAAAAACAGTAATTTTTGTGCATTTTTAAGCAGCAGTTTGCTCCTTTTCTTCTCGTAAAACTCCCAGATTCAGAGAGAAGACGCTCTGAATAAACACTACTTCCTAGTGCCGACAAATATTTTGCTGCAAGATTTGCCAAACATCGAAATTCATCTTCTCTTGACTGTCACCATGTGTATGGATTGTCTTGCTTCGATATGTCCTTAATGCTTAAATAGCAACCACCTCTTCCAAGCACTCCATAATAAATGAGTGAACAGCCAGATTTAGACTCTCTTCTTCGGTTTTCAAAAAAATGTTCAAATGATTGTAATTCTATCGGACTAAACTGCGTGGTCATCAGTCCGTAGCTTACAGACTACTTACACTAAGATAAACTAATCTAAGGACAACACACAACCCATGTCCCAGGAAGGTCTCGAACTTTCGACGGCGTGCAACCGAGCGCTCCGCAGCGAGGCGCCTTAGACCGCCTGGCTACTTCACCGCGGCTAGTATCAATCATTTTTAACGTGTTGCTAACATTAAATAGACACTGTTATCATCGAGTTAACAAGACGTATTAACTGTCAACTGCAGCTAGGTAGAATGTGTCTGGTTTTTCTCTGAAAGTATTTTCGTCATGCTAAGATACATATATTTGAACACACGAGTGAAAAACATACACGTCGATTCAAATTTTTCCCACCACACGCCAGCAGAATAATTTTGCCTGATATTCGGCTAGAAAGTCCACAGAATTGTCGGTATTAGGCGTGGGGGCGAATATACTATTCGTTAGAAGTCTAATCAATATTGATTAGTTCACATAATCGGCAAAAGGCTGTAGGGCTTATAGTTTTTGTGGTTTCCGTAGTTTCCAAGAAAACTCCAGCTCCAAAATGGGTAAACCATGCGAATTCATGCTTCCATGTTTGCGCAGTTGAGAGGCGGTTACAGGCTACCTCTCCCCATGTATAAGAGATCAGTATGATCATCCAAATCGTTATTTAGTTCACTTGTTTTATTTCCATTTTTTAATTTGATTTACTACAGAAAGAAAATAATTGTTAAAGTTGTCAGTTTGTTAACGTAAGATTGCAAAATAAGTCCTGCTTAACTTTATTTATTCGAGGGACAGTGTAGTATTTCTATTAGGGACACAATGAGCCATTAATTTGAAAATGACGCTATTCAGGCAAATGATTCCAACTGTTACGAGTGTTTATGAATTAATTACTGTGATAAGCCAGAGTCAAGTAAGTTACAAAGCTTAATGAAGTGCGTTTACTCTAAAAGAAGGGGATTTGGAACTTTTCCTCGGTGGAAATGTTATATGTGTAAAATACAAAATGAAAAAGAAAAATACAAAACTTTAGTTTAACATTTGGGAAAGGTGTAATAAACGTATTGAGTTTTTTGGTTGGAAAATAATAATCGCGATTAAAAAGACTCTTGTGATAATAGTCGATACAGAGCATATGTCTTTGGATCGCATGAACCTGCAATCCATTTGGATAAATTATATAAAACACAGATCTAATACGACCTGAATTCTTTTGTGGCGCCTTGTATATTTCATTTCGATACACAACTTGTGCTGAATATTGCGACGCTAAATGTTACGACTGCAGATCATCGTTT
This sequence comes from Locusta migratoria, assembly GCA_026315105.1. Lineage (NCBI taxonomy): Eukaryota > Metazoa > Arthropoda > Insecta > Orthoptera > Acrididae > Locusta > Locusta migratoria. Next base: position 709,236,042 of record CM048745.1, on the reverse strand, counting down.
TCTTTCAGATAGTCATAAGACCAGTTATTATTCTTTTTTGTTTAAAGGTTTAAAGGTTCAAGTGCTAAATTTCATTATTTGATCAACAGATAAAGATTTGGAATCCAATAATATCAAGGAAAATTATATGACGCAGTAGTTGGGAAGGGAATAAGACAAAATTGTATCCTTTCCCCAAAGTTATTCGATCTGTACTTTGAGCAGGCTGTGGAGGAATGCAAGGAGACATTTGGAAAAGAAATAAGTTCAAGTAGAAGAACTACAACATTGCGGTTTGCCGATGACATTGTTATTCTGTTAGAGACAGCAGAAAACCTGGAACGTAATGGACATTATCTGGAAAGGAGGTTTTAAATGAACATTGACATGATGAAAACAAGGGGGATGGAACGTAGTGGAACAAAATAGGCGAGTCTGAAAGAATTAGATCGCTGCGCGGTGACAGGCATGCGCTCTAAGGCGTCCAGCTGCGGAATGGAGGCTGCTCCCCGTCGGAGATTTGAGTCCTCCATCGTTAATGTGTGTGTGTGTGTGTTTGTTTGTGTTTGTATGTTGTCCTTAGCATTAGGTGGTTGAAGTAGTTTGTAAGTCTAGGGACTGATGACCACTGCAGATGATCTTGGGTGGCCTCCAGTAATTATTATGATTTCACGCTTTTCTGCAATGAACACTTTTTTACTAAACGTTGAATTGCTCTAGAATATGATCCCGTATGAAAGTAATAAATGGGAACAGGCTTAGTAAGCTAATTTACTAAGATGAATATCACCAAATTTTGCAATGACCCTGAACTCAAACGTTTCAGCAATTCTTCAATGTGTTTCTTCAATTCAATCCCTCATCAGTGCAAACACCCAAAAATTTTGAATATTCTACCTTAGCTACAGATGTTCAAAGTGTAAATTTATTAATAGTGTCATGCCATTTACTATATGAAACTGTATGTACGGGGTTTTATAAAAGTTTAACCAGAGTCCATTTGTAGAGAACCACTTAATAATTTTCTGAAAGACATCATTAATTTATGTTTGTCAGGCGTGATAGCTACACTTGTATCGTCAGCAAAGAGAAATAGCTTAGCATCTTTGTGAATATAAAATCGCAAGTCATTATATATATATATATATATATATATATATATATATATATATATATATATATATATATATGCAAAGGACCCAAGACCGAACCTTGTGAGACCCCCATTTCTGATAAATACCCAGTTAGAGGAGTTAATTGTTTCTTCCGTAGCAAGCGATCTGCTTATTTCAACTTTCTGCACTCTTTCAGTATGATTTAAACCATTTGTGTACTGTCCCTCTCAAACTTCAATACTTTAGCTTATCTAGAAGAATCCCATGATTTACACAGTCAAAAGCCTATGAGAGCTCACAAAAAATCCCAACTGGTGATGTCCGGTTATTCAAAGCATTTAATATGTCATCATTGAACGTATATATAACATTTTCCGTTGACAAGCTTTTCTGACAACCAAACTGGCATTTTGTTAGAACTTCAATTTTACTAACATGTGAATCTACTCGAGAATACAAAACTGTTTAAAATTTTTTGTATAAAGCTGTCAGAAGTGAGTGGGGCGGTAGTTATTGATATCAGACGTATCCCCTCTTTCATGCAAAGGTTTAACGATAGCATATTTCAGTCTGTCTGTAAAATACCCTGTTTTAAAGGGATATTACATAAATGACTAACAATCCTACTTATCTCTTAGAAACGAGCGTTTAATGCCCTGCTGGAAATGTGACCTTTTGCTCCAATCTCTTTTGATTACCATCCGCTCGTACTGCTCAGGATAAGATGCACATTTCCTCCTCCTTTTTCCATAGATAGGTGTTGCTGAACTATCAGAGTCACCCATATTGGTATAAGACAGTATGAGGGCACAATATCACATACAACGGCTTGCACTAGAACAATGACTTTGAAACAAACTATAGATGCATTAATTATATAGTTCTTTTACCTTTTCTGACTAAATAATCTCAATACAGTACATTGAGTTTATGTTTAGAACTATTACGAACAATAGTGCACTGTGTCCTGGGCGTGGTGCTCTTTTGAAATCAACGGGAGTTTGCCAGCGATATATTTCGGGTATATGATGAACCGCGAAGGTCTTTTCCAAATTCAGGAATGAGTCAACCCCTAAAGAAACACGGACAGCACTCATAAATGTAGACTTAGGGCCCTTCAGTAAGAAGCGATTCAATCAAAAAAAAAAAAGGCCATCACCTATGAAGTTTCGATTCATCACATCTTTTCTACTAACTCCATTCGCGACTTGTTTTCACACACATATACCGCTAAATGTAAATTGATAGTTACATGCCGGCCGCGGTGGCCGAGGGGACTGAGGCGCTTCAGTCACGGTCTGCATGGCCACCACCGTCGGGGTTCGAATCCCCCCTCGGGCATGGATATTTGTGCTGTCCTAGTCCGTAAGTAGTTCATAAGTAGTTTGTAAGTTTAGGGACTGATGGCCCCGTAATTAAGTCCCATAAGATTTACAAACATTTGAACATTTGATAGTTACATCACAGTACGACACATAGCAAGGAGACCTCCAAAGCTATTAAATGCATGAAAATCCATCTCTTCACGGGTGATATAATTTATTACGTCGTTACTATCTACTGCATTTACAACACATTTCGCAGAGAGCCGCGGCAGATTAGTCGTGCACGCTGTAGCGCCGTGCTGTGGGCCGTTCGCCGTCGGGGATTCGAGTCCCCCCTCGGGCATTGATGTTGGTGTTGTTCTTAGGTTAGTTTACCTTAGTTGAAGTTGTCTGTAAGCTACGGACTAATAACCAAGCAGTTGAGTCCGATAGATTTACAAACATTTGAAATTTTTTTATTATTTATTTTATTTTGTTTTATTTATTGATTTATTGTCGTTGAGAGTTTCGTAATATCCCATTGCACGAATCTGGAATATTACATTATTGTAATTTAGGGTATATGACGTCATTTGTTTTGTAATGAATGAGAACGGAAGAGGGAAGGAAGGAATCGTAGGGTTTAGAATCCCGGTTACAAGGTAGTGACAGGAGCTCACAACTGTTTAATATTATGGAAGGAAATCGGCCATGCCCTTTCAAATGAACTATTCAGATTTTGCCTTGAGTGATTTAGAGAAATCACGGAAGCTTGAATTGGGATGGCTGAAGTGGATGTGAACCACCGTCCTCCCGAATGCAAGCTCAGTGTGTTACCACTGCGCTACCTCGCTGTGCTCGAAAACGAAACTGAAATGAATGGAGAGTAGGGACTCCCAGGGAAGGGAGGAGATGGAGTAACTTATTAGAGCAATAATTACATACCGGAGCAACGCCGGGAAATATCTCGTTTTCTTTACTCTTTCTTCTCATACATTCTTTGGTGATTAATATGAGTGGAATAAGGAAGTAACAGCAGTATTTGTGTAAATTAAAATTACAGTAATTAACAAATTACGGAGTATGTAAACGATGGCTTCCGCGGCCGTTGTCACTGTCAATAAAATTCTTCGGGGTGTTTGGCCGCATTGTCAACAAATGTAATATTTCGACGTATCGGCCACTATTGCAAGTGGCCTTTGTGAATGTATTTGGCCAAACACCTTGATAAGGGCACTTGCAACAGGGACCGAAACGTCGGAATTTTATATATATTGACAATGCTGCCGAAAACCCCGAATCATTTTATTGAAAAATTACGGAGTAGTTTAGAATGCACTCTGTATCACCAAGTTTACGGGAATGATCAAGTATATAATTATAACAGAAAGGAATCATTATATCACACCTAGGGACTTATTTCAATTATAATCTGTTCTACTAGAAAGTAGGAATATTAACATTTTGCATCATCTCAATACAGTGTCGAAACTACTTCCGAATTATTGATTTCCGACTGGCTTTACTGCTAACTAAATACTGTATGTATCTACGGTCTGTAGCATTGTATTCGTAATGAACAGCGACGTAACCCGAGCCAGTGACTGTAACATCCAGTTTCACGCCGTATGGGCGGTGAACCGAACCACAACACGACTCAGGTGTCAGAGCAGCCAGCAGATGTATTTTCAGGCCAGCCGCAGAGCAGTGTTCGCCACTCGACATACCTGATGAATGTTACATGAACTACACAGGGAGTGGGTGGCTACAGCACAACAGCAGGCCACAGTCACACGAAGAAAAGATTGTGCACCCGAATCACAGGAAAGGTTCGTGGTAAACTTCGATTGTTCATATACAATGGCAGCCATTCCAACCGAAAATAAAACTGAGTTGCAATGTATAATGTCTGTTTTACATGCAAATAAAACCAGTAAGTAGATATCCCATCAGTGACGAGGGCGACTGGAATAATTTGTAAGATATTTTCATCATTGAAACAATAGTGAAGTCACTATCAATATTAATATTAAGCTGTCATTTTCAAATGTTGGAATTATATTAAATGAAAAAAAAAGAATTGAATACACTAAAATGGTTTAAATATTTTGTTACGGGGATGGTAGGGCTTTTGAGGAAGTGATAAAGTACTGGGCCTTAATTAACTACTTTTAAATAAGAACAATTTATTACAACAATAATTTTAGAAATTAATAAAACTTGATTTAAACCTCTAAATATATAGTAACATAAATTTCTTAACAACGACAAACTGTCACAAAACTTCTCAGTAACTAAACAGTCCAAAACTTCAGTTAAAATACGTAAACTCCACCACTATGGAGACAATTATACAAGCAATAGTATTCCACCAATAAAGGTATTTCTTGTTGAAATTAACAGAATTACTTGTCCAAATAACAACTATAACATTTGGTTAAACTAACCAGCGCTTCATACAAGACTAAGGTAAATAAGTAAGTGAAGTTTTTTTTTCCTTCTTTTTTTCCCCTACTGATCCAAGTAAATATATGACAAATGACAACACGAACAATTTACTCAACTTAAGGGGCTACCGCCCAGTAAAACACCAACAACGGAGACACAATTGAACAGCCTCCTGACGTATTTCTCTTTCAACAGTGAACTAATAACTATTTTTTTACAATGCACAACAAACGCTTGAACAGAATACCTGAAACACAGAATCCGTTACCAGAGGCATATATATGACATATTTAATGTTAACGACATTTATAGGTAGATTACAATGGAAACACCAGATAAAAACGTTACATAGCAGGTTAACGTCCTGTGCAAACTCGGTGGTGGCTGTACAAAAATAATTTGAACCCGCTGTGCGTGGACAGTACAATAGGCATTAGCATAGACGAACTCGTTGAAACTTCCGTGAGATCCGCTACAAAATGAGTGACGGATTGCAAATGCTCCCGTCTCCAGCCAAAGTTTTGCACACAACACTGTTTGCTGAGCGCTGGCCACATATGCCCCCAGCACACACGTTCAATCGGCATGTACTTCCATGCAGATAACAGCTTTACACATATCGTTAGCCGAGCCCTCCAGAACCCTCGACGCAGACACACACCCTGTCTGTCACCAACGACCTCTTTCAGCCCCGCCCAAACACCTCGCCACTCTTGACGCCCTCTAGTGGCAAGGCCGAATTCACTCTCGATCCGACCAGAGATATACAAGTCCAGCAAGTACAGTTCTTAACTATGCCGGGAAGAATGCCCCCGCACGGCACTGTTACAGTGGCAGAACATGTACACGTTTTAAAAATTAAAATCCATGTTTAATAATCCTGGAAAATGTGATGCCCTCTTCTGAGATGTCATAGTTTATACTCCGAAGAACTTTCTTGTGTCACCTTACAAAACAGGTCGGTTTACTTGATGTGTGTGAATTTTTGAGCAGTTATGCTTTCCTTCCCCTACGTCAAATGCCTATTTTATCCACACAAATCTGTCTATCTGCCAACTATGGTATAGCATCGTATGAAAAAGGCCCCTTACTAGACCTTCTGAACCAGAGGTCAGTCCCTAATGAGCATCGAGAAGAAAAGACACTAAACTTTAAAATTCATTCCTTCCATCTACAGCTCGAAGGTGGATAAATTTTAACAGATTTTTGGCTTTTTAAACTCTACGATTTCAAACATTTCAACCATTCCACTCTCATCTTTTCGGTCATATAGTGTAAACAACATCCTTTACAATATAACTATTCTTTCTGAGAAGACAGTGGGATTAAAAAAAATGGCCACTGAAGACGAGCTCTTTGGCTAGTTAGGTTCGGTGTTGTCACCTTTGTCACAGAGTTGACCAATTGATTTGCCAGTGTCATATAAGCACACCAATTATCAAAGTTTTAGGTTATGTTATTGCCTTGAGCAGGTTTAGTCGTCTCTGTAAGGAGTAACTGATCAGCAAGAATTCTCTTAGCACTTTCCCAACATGTTCATTCAGGCTGAATTATTTTCGTACAGAGGCACCAATATGTTTCCACACTATAGAGGCCCATTCGGTTTCGAGCGTATAATGCCCATGACTCGTCAGGAAATGACGATGTGTCATGGCCTTCTGTGGCGTAACGCATGAGGTAATACGATCTTGTCTTTCCTCGCTGGCCCTTATAGTTTTCTGTTATTTTCTCGGGCAACCATCGAACACCACATACTTGAAATTTTTCTTGACCAATATCGTGCAATGCATCATAGGAAATGAACTGCTGCTAAAATGCTCGCAGCTTCAGACACCGGTCATTCAAAATTGCTATCTCAATGCCTCCGACATTTTGCGAGGTTGTAGTTTTTACCACTCCCAAGGAGTGTGATCAACTGCCGCGGTGGTGTGACCGAGCGCTCTAAGGCACTTTGCGGTGGAGAGAGCGGTTGCTCGCAGTCGGAGGTTCGATTTCTCACTCAGACAAATGTGTGTGTGTGTGTGTGTGTGTGTGTGTGTGTGTGTGTGTGTGTGCGTGCGTGTGCGTGTGTTGTCCTTAGCATAAATTAGTTAAAATTATTTGTAAGCCTACGGACTGATAACTGCAGCAGTTACAAACAGCCGCGGTGGAGTAGCCGAGCGGTCTAAAGCGTCTCGCTGCGGAGCGCGCGGTTGCTCGCCGTGGAGGTTCGAGTCCTCCCTAGGGCATGGGTGTGTGTGTTGTCCTTAGGTTAGTTTACCTAGGTTTAAGTAGTTTGTAAGCTACGGACTGATGACCACGCAGTTTGGTCCGATAGATTTACAAACATTTGAACATTTAGTTACAAACATTTGAACATTTGTAATCAGTCACTAATGTTCATACGGCCCCGTCAGAGGAGAGCACCTGCCGACAATGCTACGATTCATATGGTCGTCGCGATACAGTCCACGCATGTACCTGTAAATTTCACTGGATGTATACTTTTGGACCCAGAAAATAATATAGACGTAAACTTAATTTCTCTTCACGTGTCGACGGCAGTAAAATGCGCACCATGTTTGTTTCGAACTTGAGGCTTCTCTTGCTTGTGCTACATGTAAAAACAAAGTAACTTGTGTACTTCAATCTTCAGACTATATCTTCGTAAAAGTTAAACGATCCAGCGGCAATACATGGAATGAAAAACTATTTTGCATTATTTTCATTCATACTGTAGGACTTGCGTATGCCGTCGGGGTTTCGAGTTCTCCATTGGGTCTGCATGTTTGTGTTTCCCTTAGCGTAACTTACTTTAAGTTAGTGTAAGTAGTTTGAAAGCCTAGGGACTAATGACCAACGTAGATAAGTCCCTTAGATTTACAAACATTTGAATACTGTACGACTAGGCTGAAAATGAAAGTGACATAAGTGAAAATAGCAGAGGGGATAGTTTCAGCATACAAATAGGTCTTTCCCGGTTTGACTGGGTTGGCCGCTCAGGAGTTGCCGACCGCGCTAAAGCGGCCGTTCACTTTAGAGGCTGAAGTTCTCCCTCGAGCGAGGGTATGCGTTTTCTTAGCGGAAGTTAGTTTAAGTAGTTCGTAAGTCTAACGGCCGATGATCACGGCAGCGTGGTCCCATAGCTTTACAAATATTTCAATATTTAAATGGGTTGGACAGTACATGAGCCATGTTCAGTTAGCTTCCCAGCAGGACTTTGCGCAGTGAAAGGAGTGAGAATGATGCTCCAAGGCCAAGCAGAATGTTCGCGGCGTCTAATGAATCATGCTACGGACTGCCACCTCGTAGTTTCGAGTCTTATCTCGGACATGGGTGTCTGTGTTGTCCTCGACGTAAGGTTCTCTAGGGACTAATGTCCATTTCAGATTGGTCCAATATCGTTACAAATATTTGAACGTTTCATGTACCTGGAATTCTTTGTATATATTTTCTGTATTTCCAATTTTTATGTTAGTTGCGCCAAAAATAATCATAAATACCGTTCTAAATGTTGTCTTTTTAATTTTTTCAGAAATGAGAATGTAAGCAGAGGAACAATGATAATTTACTTATAGCCACAACATGGAATTCTATTGGCCCACTTTAGATTAGTAACTAAAAGTGCGCCGTTTACGATGGCTTTTTTAACAGCTCCAAAGTTAATTGCAAAAAACGTGTTAACTACTTATCTCATGCGAAAATAGAATAAATATATTTGTAGAAGAGAAATACTCTCATACTTTGCTCTCTTTTTCCCCCATATCTTTCACCGTTTCAGAGATATTTGCAAACAAAACGATATTTGGTTACTGTCTTTGTGTCTATTTGTCTGTGATGTGTAAATTTTAGATCGCTATGGGCACACGAAACCTTTCTGTAGCAGTATAACCGGGCGTCGTTAGACAGCAACACTACATGCCCTTCCTCGGGTACTATGCGTGAGATCTAAACAAATTGCAAGTGAAAGTTGCTAAAATTTTATATCCAGTATCTTTAGTTTGAAATTTTATTCGTTATTTTGACTCTGAAAGTTAGTACAACTCATATTGGTACAGTTATCACATGGCACTAAGGTCGTATGTTTTCCTTTAAGCTATTTAATCGAGTTTCCAAGAATGACGTTCATATTTAAGCTACTGATGAATACATCGCAGGAAAATACATTTTTATAGAATATAAAACTCTTACAAAAAAGATGTTCCGAAAATTCAAAGAATATTTGAAAAGAATTAAAGCATAAAAGCAATCGAAATATGATTAATAAATTACGACAAATATCGCGAAAATATATACATATGACAGTACGAGAGACAAAAAATTAAATTAAATATAAAAATTATTTTACAAAACTAAGAGATATGTATGACTAAATACAAGTACAAAGGAAGATGAAATAGGAAAACGCGCCACTCACAATAACACTATAAAATTAAATATAAAAATTTAATTTTAAGTAGAAAATGAAAATGCGAATATAAAACGTTTGGCATGTTAGACTAAGTGAATTAAGTACAAATAAAACTGTTGACAAGGGTAAAAGAAACATTTGATCAAGGGAATTATGAAAATAACAATTTCTCTGGCTTGTTTTACAGCCCACGTTTGCAAATATTTCGAACGAAAGCATTATACAAATATATCTAATAAACAATATAAAATTACATATCCAAAATATTTATTATTGTTATATATTACATTTTCTATTATTTTGTCGAATATTATTTATTATATCAAAATTTTTGTATATTTTTATATTATATATATTTTTAATTTTTTTCGAAATATTTGCAAAAGTCATAAAATTACAGAAGAAATTTCAAGACCTATAAGTAGAGAACCGAAACGTCAGTGACATAACACATACACATTCATAAATTAGTGACAAAAACGAGACATATATTCTTTTTCAGTGATGGGATTTTAATGCAGGATCTCCTGTTTTGTAATGCAAAATCATGACCACAGAACCAGTACACGTTTTCTGCTTTTGGTTCCACAGCGTTATATATCACTCGCTTGGAGTATTCAGTTTTTATTTTGCTTCCGTTTCCGTAACCCCGTGTACTTTTATCCTGTTTTAAGTGTGCAAATTTTCGTGCTGCTCTGTGAGACCGACAGTCACTTTCTGGTGTCGGCTGTGAACTCCTGAATCTCCAAGTTAAGTTTTTTCATATTAGTCCCTTAAAGGATGGCTTGCCCTCTGCCTGCTCTTACTCCTGTCCGGGTTTTTTGTGATCTAGCCAGTCTTGAAAAATGGTAGTCTATTAAAAATTACATTAAAGTAAAAAAAAAAAATATGGTGCACTCATGCTTGTATCTTAAAAATTTGCATGAAAATAAAAGCAATTTGGTGCACGGTTGCTCGTTGGTGAAAACATTCACCATAAAGGAAAACATTTTTGTGCACTGTTTTTTGTGTCGTAGGAACTGTCATTAAAGGAGAAACATGTTGATGCACTCTTGCTTGTATGTTAAATTTGTTGTTGTGCACATTGCACTATAGCTTTTCTACAACCACTGACTTGCAGTGTAATCGGCTTACACTTCACCGGAAGTTATCATTACTTTTATTATGGGGTGTTTACTGTCCGCTCAGCCAGAATTCATATTGTATGTGTGAGCTAAGTTGGCCCTTAGCGTGGTAGATAAGAGAATTTCCAACATTGAAGGTGGCTCCCCTCAGTCACCATGTAGAGTGTTAGCATAATTTGCCCGAACAACTTTTGTGCCTGCAAATCGTGGCCTTCAATTCGGAAACAGTTCCTTCAACAGCTCCGCAATCCGCCTCCATAGCCCAGTGGACTGCATGGTGGGTTGCCACACAGGGGTCCGGGTTCGATTCCCCGGTCGCATCGGAGTTTTCTCCGCTCTGGGACTGGGTATTGTGCCGTCATCATCACTGACACTCAAGTCGCCGACATGGGGTCAATTAAAAAGATTTGCAACACTCAGGGTTAACACGGCCCCAGTTGGGGTCTAACGGTCATAAGTGTCACACAATCATCATCATCAACAGTTCCGCAACATCATGTTGGGCCTTGGCATCACCCGGGTGTCAGTGGACCACCCGCGGGCAAATTTTGTCGAAGACCCTGATGTAAGGAAGTTCAATAGGTAGCATTTAGAGGAACCACTTTGGATAAGGTATCCATCTCCGTGTGAGGGTTCTATATGGAGGTATAATTTTTTTTCATTTTATTTAATGAATTATTAGACAGATTTTGTGCGCGAGTTCAGATAACTAAATAAATGAATAACTATATCTTTAACGAACACTTACGAACATGTACGACGACACACGAAATTTGGTAGAAGGTCTCGGCTGCGCGCCACTTCAGTCAGTCGATGCTAGGACCTAATCCGTACCGGACAATTAGGAATATGCTCAATATGCTCAATTAAAATTGTTCAACATTGTATTACGGAGAGCCTAGCAATAAAGCGCTATAATTGGCAACGCGAATTTTATTCAGAAGAAATACCTACGCATAACTCCTACAAGTCGGCTCACAAGTCTGACTCGAAGGTGGGTCAGCTTCTTTTGCAGATCCTGGATGGGAAGTGGGGGCCGGTATATCCGCACGCCCCCTACACCATCTTCTACGGACTCCTAAGTACGCCTACAGCTCCAGTATAGGTTTAGTACTAGGAGGGGTTCTTGCAATCGGCATGGGGAGCAAAAAAAAGTTCAAATGTTTGTTAAGCTTATGGGACTTAACTACGGGGTCATCAGTCCCTAAACTTACAAACTACTTACGAACTAGGACGGCACAAATATCCATGCCCGAGGGGGGATTCGAACCCCCGACCGTAGTGGCCGTACAGACCGTGACTGGAGCGCCTCAGTCCCCGCGGCCACCGCGGCCGGCGCATGGGGAGCGTCGCGATGCGTTCTTAGTACATTTCGAGTAGCAATGGCGTGTATGAAATTGTAATGAAATGGTTCTAAATCTTCATTTCACTAGGCCAGTTATCACTGTTCGAAGACGTCATTTTTCTCGTACGGAATTGTGTGTTTCCAAAGGATTTACACGTGCGAAATTCAAATTGAAATCAGAAATTCGCTATCAGGCACATCACTTTAGTTAAGCGAAGATAAAAGTCTGATGTAACTGATAATTTAAAGGAGTGGTAAAATTCGTGACATTTGCTTTGCAGCAGTTGGCAACAATTAATTTTGTGGAAAATATGTGGCTACTTGAGAATAGTAGCAGTGATATTGGGAATGCAACAAGGCTACACCAAATATGGATGTTTTCTCTGTGAGTGTGATAGTCGTGACAGAAATTCCCACTATAAAAGAAAGCTTTGGTCTCAAAGAAGCTAGCAAGTGGGGGAAAAAATTTACAGAATGAGAAATTGGTAGCGAGTTATGATGTTCCACCTCTCCACATCAAGCTAGATCTTTTTAAACAGTTTGTAAAAGCCATGAATCAATCTGGAGAAGGGTTTTGTACATTTCAAAAAAGTCCCCTCGACTTTCTTCGGCAAAAATAAAATAAGGGATGTTTGTGGGACCCAAAATTACAGAACTTCAAAAAGACCCGTATTTAGAAGAATGCCTTTCACATAAAGAAAAAAAATGCATAAATCTCTTTTAAGAATGTAAACGAAATCTTTCTTTGAAGAAAAATAGCTGACAACTATGAACAATTGGTTTAAGAAATGATAAATGCATATACGTATTAAGAATGTAAGATTTCATTAAAAGTACATTCCCTAGATTCACACCTAAACTATTTTCCCGAGAGCTGTAGCGATGTTTCCGACGAACGTGGCGAAAGGTTCCATCAAGACATAATGTTCTTGTAAAAGCGTTATGAAGGGAAATGGATGCCTGCAATGCTTGTCGCCTACTGCTGGAACATCAATCGAGAGGACACCATTGATCACAAGAGAAAGAATTAAAACAGTACGCTTTTTATTAATCACAGCATAGACATACAAACAGAATATTGCCTATAAATTGAAAACTATGACTGTCACAGATTTGAATTTAGAAGCTCTGTTTCCATTTGAATCACGTGTGAAACCTCAGAAGAAAACATTTTTTTTAATTTTCATTTTCAATTTTTTTTTATTTACATTTATTTATTTTTCCTTTGTAGAAGTGTTACTTTCATTGACCAGACAAGGGTAATTACGACGGAATTTACTTTTACTGAGCGGACAAGGATACATGCAACAACTTGTCAACCTTACAGCAGGTACAGCAGTTTTTTATTTACTCTATGATCTGTACGAAACAGTAATCAAGTGATATTAACTCGTTCGTTTTTGCATCTTGAAAACATTGTGTGCCGCCATTCGTGGCAGCATCCACAGCGACTGTTGCCACCACTGCATACCACGTCACGTAAGTACATTAGGCCATGCCGCTTCTCGAGACTTTTACCAACAACTTTCTCCTGTTTTAATATGACCCGAAAGTTTTATGATACCCTGTGCACGAGAGACACCGTCCGGCTCACCTTGACTGCCCGATACCACCCGTCGGCTTTGACGAATTGTGTCATGTATTACGTCATTTTATCATAGATGTGTTTCTATTTTTTTATTACTAGTCGCTGATTATATTGTAATACTTTTTAGAATGCATTTATTTATTTACGTGACTCGTGTTGACCAATTTTATAAGAATATTTCTTTACGTGTTTCTTTTTTGTGTAATAAATATTGTGTCAGGGATAATGTTTATTAGACTGCATTTCTTACCTATGCGTTTTGTGTTGAACAATTACTATTTTAAAATATTTATAAACCACCCCACTTACATTTATACGGGCTGTAGTGCAGTTTAAGAGTTCAAGAGTGTGTTTCATGTGTAGACATTGGCAATGGCGCCGCAGCGCATCATTCTTAATAAAGTTACAGTCTGTGTCATTGAGCTTATTAAACATCGATCTCTCCGTGTTACGCAAGGTCCTTTTCCCCTTTAGTTGTACACAGCACATAAGTCTGGGCATTCCTGTGACTGCAGAAAAATATAGTTCTGTCTGCATCCCGTACGATTTTTTTTTAATAAACTGAAAGATGAAGACTTATGTCGCACCTAAACGTACACGCGAAAGCATTTTTAGAAGCGGTTGATCTTCGGTCAAATTTATGGTTTTATAGGTAAAATGATGACATTATTAAAGCCAGATGGGTGGTATCTTGCGCTTTACCTGCCTGTATGTGGTATCGTATGCTTTACGTTCCACTAATTTACTAGCAGTGAAATGACCGGCAATCTCATCACTAGAAATTGTCATTCTTAATAAAGTTACACATCGTGTCTGTGAGCTTATTAAACTCGATCTTCCGCATCACGTGAGTTTTTCGCCCCTTTCGCCGCGTACATTAATCTCGGCATTCCTGTGACTGCAGTAAAAGATAGATCAGTCTGCATCCCATATATATGTTAAACTGAAACATGAAGGGGCGTGCGTAACATTATTGGAGGCATTTTTTCTTCCAGACAGACAACATTCCCTCGGCTTTATCGTTTAACAAAAGAACATCGCAAAACTTCACTTTTACACTTCGCTGGTCTCTCAGGCAGTATTTCACCAGTTTCGTAATTGTACTTCATTATTACGAAAAAAAAAATCTCTCTTGACACTACAACATATTCAATAACTTCAATAAAGGAGCCGTTTTCAGGGTGATTTTGTGTTCTATATTGTCAATAGGTGTGAAACGTTGTCATTGCATGTTTTTTCGATGTTTTTTTTTTTTTTTTTTTTTTTTTTTTTTTTTTTCAATATTGCTATTTCGGTAATTGTGAAAGACACCTGCATTGGTACCCATTTCGATAAATATCGAAGGTGTGATCACATTTCTATATATGGTGCATTTCGGTACGTTAATAATTAATATTTAAATAATAGTAATTTAATTAATGCTGTTCTTGTATATACCCTTGTCCGATGAGTAACTTAATTATCCTCGTAATATAAGGAAACTGGAATGTATAAACATTTGAGGTCACAATTACTTGCTTCGTGGTGAACACGAAACACTATTCCGAACATTCTAGGTCCTTACATTACGAGAATAATTAAAAGGTTTTATTATTATTATTTTTTGGTCACTAATATCTTGTTTACGAACTGTATTAACAGATTAGAATCTTCCGCTATCTTGCAACATTTTGAAATGAACCATGGCGGATACAGAATTTTTTTCTGGGAGGGGCACGAGGCTGAGGAGGGTGGATATGTCTTTAAAGGCTTTTTTTGTAAGACTGTATTAGAAAAAATTTTGTTACAATCATTATCACATATAACTGATGTAGGAAACACACAAAATATTATTCAAGGTTACAGCCGCTTCTTACAAAAAACTACCAGTGAACTAGTAGCTTCTGTGCACTGTGGCGTCAGTTTGAAGTGCCTATAATTACAAAAATATTACTATGATTCTACCACATTAAACAGTGAAAGGTTTCGAAAATTAAAAAAAAATGAAAATCTGAAATATGGAACGCTATATTTATTACAATGATCAAAATGACAATACACCTTGTGGCCGTGGTTTTTGTACAATTACCAGTAATCCATTTAATACCATGATCTTGTGGGCATGATTGTACAAAATTGTTATTTATCAACCATATGGTACAACCGAGTTTTCGAGTGGTCAGTCTTATTCAACCATGTAGTCCAATTCTTCCACGTTTGTAAATATGTCCTAGCGCACCAAGGCGCAGTGCGTGGAGCCATTCCCCGTCGAAGGTTCGAGTCCTCCCTCGGGCATCGGTGTATTTTTCGTCCTTAGTTTAAGTAGTTTGTAAGTCTAGGGACATAACCTAAGTCGTTGAGACCCATAGGATTACAAGCATTCCAGCATTTCAATTGGAAATGGGCAGAGAGACGTACGCCAATTTCGCATGGCCTCATCTGTATTGAGATTCCCATAAATCCATTTGGCCACGCTGAGAAACAGAATTCGAATTAAATTAAGAGCCTGAATGCGCTGTTTATCATCTCATGCTCAAATTTGGTGCTATATGGCAAACAAGTGCAGTGTGCACAGCTCAAGTCAACACTTCAGGCATAAGTGCGTTTTAGAAACTGTGATGTTAAAATTTGATACGATATGGCAGACAAAAGAGTGAACACAGACCATGCCAACACACCGAACATTCTAGATAGTGCTGCACCTATGATATTACCCACCAGGGGCAGAAACATGATAGTGTCACTCCCCACCCCTACCATCGAGCTAACCCGGGTCTGACTGTAGTTCGTAAGATTTGGCAGTTGGCAGTAGTGACTGTGGTGTCGCACAAGTACATAGTGCGCGCCACCTACTTTCGCCGCGCGCCGCCATGCACGCACGGCGCGGCGTTCTTACGACGACAGCCACGAGCGCCCTCTGCTGCAACTCCGCTCGTGGCCACCGCTGAACGACATCGGTCACTTGGGACTGAGTTAGGAACCAGTAAAGACTTCGGAATCCGATAGGCACCAGTGAAGACTTGGCTATCAGTTAGGCACTAGGCAGGACTCTAGCTCAATTATGTATCAACATTCTGCAGTACTATGTAAAAGTTAAGTATTGTATAAATTCTGTGCAATATATATCTCGTTCTAATTTACTCTAGTGTTTCTAGTTTATGGCTGCTCCTCTCCGAACCTGCACCAGCGTGCTATCTTTATTCCTGTGTCGGTCTCATTCCACTCGGCCACCGACACCTACGACGGAAACGGGACACAAAAGCGGCGACGAGGCTGGGACACAAAAGTGGCAGGAGCACTTGACCTATATTTCGTTCCTGAAACATGTAACCGGTAGACGCAACTGTCGTTGTCACCGAGGATGAAATACTCACTGTCTCATCAACACATGGTCACTTCTGTGGTTGAGTAGGTTGAAGGGCTTCCTCCTCGATACACTGTTTTTGGGCCACTTTAGGTTACGGTAGTAACACTAAAAGTGGGCCTTTGCGATGGTTTTTTGACAGCTCGAAATGGAAATAAAAATAACCGCTTAACCATTCACCTGACACAAAAATTGATTAACCGAATTTGTAGAGGAGAAAATTCTCTACAACTTTGCTCCCTTATGTGTTTTCTTTTTTTCTTCTTCATATCTTGTATCGTTTCAGAGATATTTGCAAAAGTAACGGCAATTTTGGGATGTATGTCGTCTGTCTGTCTGACCGTCTGTCTGTCCCTAACGTGTTCCCAGTTCTTAAGACGAACCGTTCAACCGATCAACACCAAATTTTACAGACAGACCAGAACTTTCCTTGTTCAAACTTTTCGGACAAAAAATACGGTAGTAATGCCAAAAAAGCCGTTTGTAATATAATTGTAATTGCAAACGAACGGTTCATCTGAAATTGAATAACCTAATTGGTAGAGAGGATAATTCTCTACAACTTCTCTTTATTACGTTTTTTTTTTTCTTCATACATTGCATCATTGCAGAGATATTTGCAAAAATAACGGCGATTTGAGGATGTCTGTCCGGTTGCAACGGGTTCCCAATTTTTAGGTCGAACCGTTCAACCGATTGGCACCAAATGTTACAGACATAAATGTTGGCTACCAGAGACCAGAACCTCGCTTTTTCATATATTTCCGACAAGAAATACGTTAGTAATATCAAAGAAAGGTCGGTTGTAAAGTAATTTTAATTGCATATAAACCGTTCATCTGACGCTAAAATTGAATAACCGAATTTGTAGTGGAGACGATTCTCTACAGCTTTGTTCCCGTATATTTTTTTTTTTTTTTCATATCTCGTATCGTTTGAAAGATATTTGCAGAAATAACAGAGTTTTGACGCCCTCCACTGAATTATCGAAAACCAGCCGTTCGTAGATGTCACGTGACATTCCTCGCCCAGAACTCTCTCTGGCATAAACCATCTTGCTTTGCGTATTTGATGATTTTCTTATTTTAACTTACACGTTTTTTATTCCAAAGCAATGTCGCACTGAAGAATTAACAAAAACACGTCGTTCTTCGTACGATAAATGATAATCTAGTGTCTACAAATGCCATACTAGCATCAGTTAATAACTGCCAACAATAGTATGAGATTAAAGGACATCGGTTTTAAGTGTTGGACGTAGCGTAGTGGACAAAGCGTAGGACTGTGACGCTGAAGATAAGTGGTTAAAAAGACGCCACTACGTAAAAAATTTTGTTTTCTTATAAGGGTTTCAGACATTCTTATTAATAAATTTTCGTTGTTTACATTATTATTTAGGTCCAAAATGTTTGCTAAAACTTATAAGACTACAAATCTAAAGTGGGCCGTAAAATATGTCAGTGCGATTTTTTTTTTAATTTTTCTTTGTAAAGAAAAACTGATGTATGCAGATCTGTATTTTTCTGTCTTTTTCTCTCACGGTAGTATCACTGTACCAGAATAGGTAGAGTACTTTTAATAGTAATCATACATGTAAGCTGTCGCATAAAACTGTAGCACTATGTAATTCGACAAGTGATTTTAGCTGGTGCCGCCTGGAAGAGAAAGCATGTCCCCGGCCGCGGTGGCCGAGTGGACTGAGGCGCTTCAGTCACGGACTGCACGGCCACTACGGTCGGGGGTTCGAATCCCCTCCCGGGCATGGATATTTGTGCCGTCCTAGTTCGTAAGTAGTTCATAAGTAGTTTGTAAGTTTAGGGACTGCTGACCACGTAAAGTCCCATAGACTCTACAAACATTTGATTTGAAAAAGCATGTCCACTACTTAAAGAGCATTTCGCAGCTCTGCCAACGTCACGCTGCCCCTGTACACAAAATATTACTGCGACGATGCCTCCCGCTCATTGCCCCTCGCCCAAGGAGGTTAGCCATCGCCCCTATCAGTCATGGTACACGCCTCCTGTAGATGCCAGCAGCGAGCGTACGAATCGTCAACTTACCGTGGACGAACAGTACTGTATCCGGCGTACGTGTTTCATTATCAAAAATCCATTGAACAACAACGCAGAAATTGAAAAACAGCTTATCCTAAAAGGTCGCCCAATTATGGGTCATAATCAAACAGCCAGTAAATATGTCGCGTTAAGTTCGATATCCCCTCACAAACTGAAATCAGTTTTTCTGTGTCGCGTTGTAGCGTACTGAATCAATTTCTTCTTCATGCTTTGTAAAATTATTAAGCAAAATCTGATAAATTTTCAGGAAAGCTTTACCGATGAACCAAATTACACTTGTCTGTGTTTCTAGAAGAATATGTACTACCATTAAAATCCTTTGTATAAGCGGAAAAATGCCGTCTAAACTTCTAATATTCCAATAACTGGAAAACGGAAACGTGTAGCTTCAAATAAAACTGATTGTAATGGGTGGCAGCACTATTTCTTAGCGACTAGTATTAGAATCCAGAGAGATAAACTGTTAACACCTGAATGCGCCAGACTGAACGCAGCACTAGCAATTCACAATTTTTTCACATTGTTAAATCCTTTAACTTCATTTACATATGAATACAACGTACAAAATTGCTCATTTATCTCTCAAACAATCACGAAACGATAAAAGAATTTATCACTTTGTTCGTAAAACCTTCCATTTTTACGGACAGGCGACAATGCGTTGGGCTGCATAATTATTTTTTTTTTCTTTTTTTTTTTTTTTCTTTTGAAATGTCTTGGTTGCACTGCTTTTTATTTAATCATTACGCGTTTCAATACATCATCAGATAAACTTTTTTAAAAACGATGGTAATTAAAATACATCTTATTGGAGAAGACTAACTAAAATATAAACCACCATCGTGGCTGTCTAGTGAAGGTGTTCAACTAGAATCTCATACTTTACTTAGTTTCATCGCATATTGAGAAAAAAAGAGCAAGAAACAATTAAATGGGAGCATAACACAAAATTCAATGTAAGTTATGTTATTTATAAGCATTTTACAATTTTCAACTCACAAGTATTTGTTGCCTGTAAGTAAAGTTTGTTACCTGAGTTTCTCTCCCACTCTCCCCCCTCTCTCCCTCCCTCACCTCTCTTTCTTATTTTTTTGACGGGTTGTCTTCGGGGGCAAGGGGTGGGGGTGCCCCTGTGCCCCCGTGCCCCCGTGCCTTCGTGCCCCCTCCCTCCGGATCTGCCCTTGCAACCAAAAAACAAAACTGCCGGCCGCGGTGGCCGAGCACTCTGCAGCGCGCCAGTCACAGTTTGCACGGACTCTACGGTCGGGGGTTCGAATCCCCCCCACTCGGGCATGGATATTTGTGCCGTCCTCAGTATTAGCTAGTTCATAAGTAGTTTGTAGGTTTAGGGACTGATGACCGAGTAACATTTGAACCATAAAACGAAATGTGTCGCGCGTTCGTGTTTTATCGAAACGGGTGCCCGTGAAAGCGTCCTTCACAATTACCGATATTCCTATTGTATTTCCCGCCCAAAACCTCTTAATTCCGGTGGTAGCCCTATGTTACAAAAAGGTGCGGCCAAACTTTCAGGAAACATTCCTCACACACAAAGAAAGAAAATATGTTACGTGGACATGTGTGTGGAATAGCTCCATGTTAGAGCTCATTTTATTACTTCTCTTCAAATCACATTAATCATGGAATGGAAACACACAGCAACAGAACGTAGCAGCGTGACTTCAAACACTTTGTTACAGGAAATGTTCAAAATGTCCTCCGTTAGCAAGGATACATGCATCCACCCTCCGTCGCATGGAATCATGCGCTGATGCAGCCCTGGAGAATGGCGTATTGTATCACAGCCGTCCACAATATGAGCACGAAGAGTCTCTACATTTGGTACCGGGGTTGTGTAGACAAGAGCTTTCAAATGCACCCATAAATGAAAGTCCAGAGAATTGAGATAAGGAGAGCTTGGCATGGAATTGGTCCGCCTCCACCAATCCATCGGTCACCGAATCTGATGTTGAGAAGCGTACGAACAAGTCAACTGAAATGTGTAGGAGCTCCATCGTGCATGAACCCATGTTGTGTCGTTCTTGTAAAGGCACATGTTCAAGCAGCACAGGTAGACTATCCCGTATGAAAGCGTAGGTGGAAGAACATGAGGCCCAGTCAAGACATCACCAACAATTCCCGCACAAACGTTCACAGAAAATCTGTGTTGATGACGTTATTGCACAATTGCGTGCGGATTCTCGTCAGCCCACACATGTTGATTGTGAATATTTACAATTTGATCACGTTGGAAAGAATCCTCATCCGTAATACTAAAATGAGCTCTAACAAGGAAATTAAGCGTTTCCAGACAGATGTCCACATAACATATTTTCTCTCTTTGTGTGTAAGGAATTGTGCTGTCGCACAAGTATGAAGTGCGCGCTACGTACTTTGGCTGCGCGCCGCCATGCACGCACGGCGCGGCGTTCTTACGACGTCGGCCACGAGCGCCCTGTGCTGCAACCCTGCTCGTGGCCACCACTGGACTGAATCGTTCACTTGGGACTGAGATAGGAACCAGTTAACACTTGGGAATCAGATAGGCACCAGTAAAGACTTGGCTATCGGATAGGCACTAGGAATCATCAGTAGGCAGCTCTCTAGTTTAACTATGTATCAGCATTCTGCAGTCAAGAAATGTGTAAAAGTTAAGTATTACCAAGACTCCACGAAATATATATCTTGTTCTAATTTAGCCTAGTGTTTCTAGTTTCTGCTGTCCCACTGGCTGGTCACCTCCGTACCTGCACACGCGTGCATCCTACCTCCTGTGTCGGTCTCTCTCCACTCGGCTACCGACACTAAGGCCGGATCCACACATTGGACCCAACGTTGGCGCCAACAGTGTTCGTCCAATGTGAGGATCGGTGAAATAGCGTTGGCCAAACATCAAAGGACGTTGGGCCAATATGGGTACGTCGTCCACACATTGGCGCCAACGTTTCATTCTGTCTTTGTCGTCTGCTCATCTCGAAACTGTTTCTTTCTTCGTTCGTTCTTCGTCCCCGTTTTAAAGTTTCGAAATCTCCTTGTAAATATTAGAACTGTATCAGAATGTGATTCATTTTTTGAAAGTAACCTCAAAAAACGAAATGCCACAGCACTTAGGCGCGAACTGAGAAATTAAAAACTTTCTAGACTTTCGACACACTCCTATTACTGAATTTAATTTTTAAAATTAACAGTACAGTCCTTAATATTTCCTGTCAAGTTTTAAATATCGTTTTGCAAACTTCATGCACTACTAGTGATATCAATTACATGGTTATTTAAAAAGGGAAGTGTAGGCTTCTAATATTGTCTCATTTAGCAAGAAATCGAAGCGTAATACCAAAAGAATAGCATCCCTCCAAAACATCTTTTTTTATTTTATTTTCAATCATTTATAGTAGCAGATCTAAGTTTTCATAATGTGTATCGTTTACTTGTAGCATATTTTAAAATATTAATGATTTTGTATCGTAGTTAATGTTCGGTAGAAAGTGATACAACATCCCATCATGCCGCGATGGAGTAGCCGAGCGGTCTAAAGCGTCTCGCTGCGGTTGGTCGCCGTGGAGGTTCGAGTCCTCCCTGGGGCATGGATGTGTGTGTTTGTCCTTAGGTTAGTTTACCTTGGTTTAAGTAGTTTGTAAGCTACGGACTGATGACCACGCAGTTTGGTCCGATAGATTTACGAACATTTGAACATCCCATCATCTTTTACGTATGTTTCCCACTTTATTTACAATGACGAAATGTAATTATTCACACTCAAAAGCGTTAAGGCATTGGCCGCGATTTGTGCGTCAGATATGTTTTCGTTGGCTCTCTACGAATTCAACTGAATATTGGCTCCAATGTGTGGACGCTGTCTCAAAAATATTGGCCAATGTTGGCACCAGCGTTTGTTCCATTGTGTGGACACGGGGTAAGACAACCGGCGAAAGCGAGACAAAAAAGGAATGTCTCCTGAAAGTTTGGCCGTACCTTTTTGTAACACCCTGTATAAATAAATAAATAAATAAATAAATATTGATAGATTTGAAGCATTGAATTAAAATTTGTGGTGCGGCCGGGAATAGAACACAGACCTCCACGTTTACTAGGCCGACGTCTTAACCGTTGGACTACCACACCACTAACGATTAAAGCGCCCCGGAATAGTCTATGTACGATTTCCCTCCACAACACAAACTTTAATTCAGCTTCTTTGTTCCAAAGATAATTGCCACTACTGCCAAGGCTCTCCATGCAGCGGAATAGCACCTCAGCAATGGACATGGTGGAACAATCCTGTTACGGTGATATAAATATCAATTAATACAATTAAAGAATCCCAGAGACGGATTTACGTCTCAGATATGTCAAATACATTATTGATAGATAGCATTGTTCCACCATGTCCATTGCTGAGGTGCTAATCCGCTGCATGGAGAGCCTTGGCAGTAGTGGCTATTATCTTTGGAACAAAGAAGGTGAATTAAAGTTTGTGTTGTGGAGGGGAATCGTACATACACTATTCCGAGGCGCATAAATCGTTAGTGGTGTGGTAGACTAACGTTTAAGACGTCTGCTTAGTAAGCATCGAGGTCCCGGATCGATTCCCGGCTGCACCACGAATTTTAATTGAATGCTTCAGATCTATCAATAATGTCTTTGACATATTTGAGACGTAAATCCGGCTCTGGGATTCTTTGATTGTATTAATATATATATATATATATATATATATATATATATATATATATATATATATAACAGTTACATTTGTGTAGGATTTATTTTACGTTCTTATGGACGCCACATTACATTCGCATTGAAATATGAATGTCGTTTATCGTCACGACGTTGTGCACCACGACGTCACGGGTCAAAGAAGACGGGTGCTCCTCGGGGAAAAAACAACCGCGACAATGGTGGTCAGCGCTGGTGGACGGGTCGTCTCCCGGGAAACGCCGCCGCCATGAACACGCCGCAAGCGCTGCGCCGCACCCCGTCTCGCGAGACCAAGGCCTCCGCCGGCACCAAGTCCGCCGGCTCGGCGCGCGACCGCCGGCCGTCGCGGTCGGCGGCGGCCGGCGCCCCGCAGCAGTCGCCGGCGGGCCGGTCGCCGCGCTACAGCGCCGCCTCGCCGCGCTCGGTCGCCAGCAGGTCGACGCAAGCCAGCTCCGCGCGCGGCAGCGTTGCCGGCCACCACCACCGCCAGCACCACCACCGCCACCAGCACCACCACCAGCAGCAGCAGCAGCAAGTGTCGCAAAGCCAGGCGCCGTCGCACGCGGCCAGCTCAACGCTGGCGGGGCGCGCGCCCGGCAGCGCCACCAGGGCGTCCAGGGAGCGGCCGCAGCGCGGCGCGTCGGCGGCGCGCGAGCGCACGGCGCTCTGCCGCTACATGGAGCGCTACGGCGCCATGCAGCCGCTGCGCATCGCGCTGCTGCAGCTCTACGACCAGCGGCCCAGCAAGGGCCCCGCCCTGGTGCAGATGCGCGCCAGTCTGGGCGACAACAGGTGACCGCTGCTCTGCGCAATAATTCTGGCAATACTTGATCTTCCGATACCAGCCGTCTGCTCTCACGTCAGGCACAACGTCTTGATATTCATACGATGGGGGGGGGGGGGCAAAAGAAACCGGACTCTGCGGGCGCTGCCAATCTTACACGTAGTAAGGGTTCTCACGCTAGATGGCGTTAGTAGAGACGTTCATGAAACAGCTGTGCAGTCGGCGTCTTTGTAGAGCTGAACGTGCAAGTGTGGTATTTTGTTTCTGGAGCTCTACAACCAGCGGCCCAGAAAGGGCGCGGCCATGGTTCAGATGCGTGCCAGTCTGGGCGACAACAGGTGACCGCTGCTCTGCGCAGAAGTGTTGTGGCAATACTTGATCTTCCGATACCAGCCGTCTGCTCTGACTCACGAAGACAGGCACAACGTCTTGGCAATCACAGAGGGGGGACCCAAAAGAAACCGGACTCTGCGGGCGCTGACAATCTTAGACGCAGTACAGGGTTCTCACGCTAGATGGCGTTAGTAGAGACCTTCATGAAACAGCTGTGCAGTCGGAGTCTTTGTAGAGCTGAACGTGCAAGTGTGGTATTTTGTTTCTGGAGTGCTACGGTGCCATGCAGCATTTGCGGATAGCGCTACTAGCTGTACGACCAGCAGCCTACCAAGGGCATGGCCATGGTGCAGATTTGCGCCAGTGTGGGCGACAACAGGTTACCGCTGCTCAGCGGCAAGGGTTGTGTCAATATTTGATCTTCCAATATCATCCGTCTGCTCTGACCCACGACGTCCGGCACAACGTCTTGGCATTCAGACGAGGGGGGACCCAAAAGAAACTGTACTCCATGGGCGCTGCCAATCTTACACTTAGTACAGGGTTCCCACGCTAGATGGCGTTAGTAGAGACCTTCACGAAACAGCTGTGCAGTCGGAGTCTTTGTAGAGCTGAACGTGCAAGTGTGGTATTTTTTTCTGGAGCGCTACGGCGCCATGCAGCCGCTGCGCATAGCGCTGCTGCAGCTCTACGACCAGCGGCCAAGCAAGGGCGCAGCCATGGTGCAGATGCGCGCCAGTCTGGGCGACAACAGGTGACCGCTGCTCTGCGCAATAATCTGGCAATACTTGATCTTCCGATACCAGCCGACCCACGACGTCAGGCATAACGTCATGACAATAACCGACATTCATACGACGGGGGACCCAAAAGAAACCGGACTCTGCGGGCGCTGCCAATCTTAGATGTAGTACAATGTAGTACAGGGTTCTCATGCTAGATGGCGTTAGTAGAGACCTTCATGAAACAGCTGTGCAGTCGGCGTCTTTGTAGAGCTGAACGTGCAAGTGTGGTATTTTCTTTCTGGAGCGCTACGGCGCCATGCAGGTGCTGCAGATAGCGCTGCTGCAGCTGTACGACCAGCGGCCCACTATGGCCATGGTGCAGATGCGCGCCAGTATGGGCGACAACAGGTGACCGCTGCTCTGCGCAATAATCTGGCAATACTTGATCTTCGGATACCAACCGTCTGCTCTGACCCACGAGATCAGGCACAACGTCATGACATTCATACGAGGGGGGACCCAAAAGAAACGGTACTCCGCGGGCGCTGCCAATCTTAGCTGTAGTACAGGGTTCTCACGCTAGATGGCGTTAGTAGAGACCTTCATGAAACAGCTCTGCAGTAGGCGTCTTTCTAGAGCTGAACATGCAAGTGTGGTATTTTGTTTCTCTGACTGTTGGCGGGTTATCCCTGCGAAGTCGTTATGGCAACTTTAAGGAACAAAAAGTGTGAATCTTCCTGCCAATCTTAGACGTAGTACAGGGTTCTCACGCTAGATGGCGTTAGTAGAGACTTTCATGAAACAGCTGTGCAGTCGGCATCTTTGTAAAGCTGAACGTGCAAGTACAGTATTTTGTTTCTCTGACTGTTGGCGGGTTATCCCTGCGAAGTGGTTATGGCAACTTTAAGGAACAAAGAGTGTGAAATTTCCTGGCAGGTTAAAATTGTGTGCAGGAACCGGGACTCGAACGTGGGACCTTTGCCTTTCGCGGACAACCGCTCTCCCGACCTTTACTTTTTTAATTTATTTATTTAATTTTTTTTATTTGTTCTATGGGTAGTTCTGCTCGTTGTGGACGCTGATCGGATTCGTTTTTGGCTCAACTTCTTTTATTACAGAGGGCGCGGGCACGTTGAGCCACGGCACCCGGAAAATTTTTTTCAGTAGTGGCGGGTTTCGAACCACTAACCTTCAGCTTCCCAATCCAATGCATTGCCCACTACGCTACGGCTACCATCCGACTGAGCTATCCCGACACGACTCGCGATGTCGCCCCACAACTTTACTTCCGCCAGTACCTCGCCTCCTACTTTCCAAACTTGCCGGCGAAAGGCAAAGGTCCCAGGTTCGAGTCCTATTTCCAGCACACAATTTTAATCTGCCATGAAGTTTCATATTAGCACACACTCCGCTGCAGAGTGAAAGATTCATTCTGGGAACAAAGACTGGGTTTGAAATTTTCTTTCCTGCTTTTAAAAGCTGCAACGGAGACACACCAAATGCTTTAGGAATCTTTCCAGGAGGACGCTATGGGCCGCACACAGTTTTTCGAGTAGTTTGGGCGCTTTAAACTTGGTGAGATGAGTGTCGAAGACCAAGCTCGTTCTGGACGACCTTCAACATTGCGAAACGAGGAGAACATTGAGAAGGTCCGCCAAAAGATCAACGAGGAACGACGCAAAACGATCGACCAAATTTCAGCAAAGACAGGAATAAGTTGGAGTTCGT
Organism: Locusta migratoria; assembly: GCA_026315105.1. NCBI lineage: Eukaryota > Metazoa > Arthropoda > Insecta > Orthoptera > Acrididae > Locusta > Locusta migratoria. The sequence goes on along the minus strand of CM048745.1, from coordinate 709,209,060 downwards.
GCCAGAGGATTTTGAGTAAGATTTCCGCATTAGACGTGTTTTTGTTAAATTTGTTCCGCGCCTTCTCACACAGGAGCAAAAAACTACCCTTATAAATGTGTGTCACGGCCTGAAAGCAGAGATTGCACGTGATCCAAACTTCTTCGTTAAAGTATTACAGGGGATGAGAGTTGGTGTTACGGGTATGACCCAGAAACCAAGCAAGCGTTAAGCCAATGCAGGACTCACAACTCTCCCAGACCAAAAAAAGCAAGGCAAGTGAGGTCAAATGTGAAGACGATGATCATTGTCTTTTTTGATGTTCGAGAAATTGTGCATCGGGAATTCGTACCCCCTGGCCAGACTGTTAACCAGCACTTTTACTTGGATGTTTTAAGGCGTCTGCGAGAGGATGTGAGGAGGAAACGCCCGGAACTTTGGCGATCAAGTGACTGGTTTCTGCATCACGACAACGCTCCTGCACACACGGCTTTACGAGTGACCCACTATTTGGAATCTCAGAGGTGGTCTGTCGTTTCCCACGCTCCGTATTCGCTGGACCTAGTCCCGTGTGACTTTTTCCTATTTCCACGCAAGAAAAAAACGCTAAAAGTAGAGCGTTATGATGATGTGGAGATGGTAAAAACAGCTTCGAAAAGGAAACTGAATAATATCAAACTTGAAGAGTTCCAAACATGCTTCCAACAGTGGGGAAAGAGACTTGACAAGTGCATCACGTATAATGGAGAGCATTTTGAAGGTGACTGAAGTAGTTGTGTAAAAAGGTTCACCAATAAATTTTTATGAGAAAAATCCGGTTTCTTTTGGGTCCCTCCTCGTATTTCAATGCGAAGGTAATGTGGCGTCGATAACAACATGAAATAAACAACTACACAAATTTAATTGAAGCGAAAAAAAGAAAAAAAAAAGTAAGTAAAAGAATTTCACGGGATTATCGCAGGAATTAAGTGGTTTCTGGCGGGGAGATTCTAAAATAGAAAATCAATAGAAATACCAATATTGAAATAAAAATAAAACATCAAAAATACATGCAATTAAAACTTTTCACTGTATGTATATAGCATTTCTGGGCAATGTAGGACACAAAATCACCCTGGAAAACGATCGTTTATTAACGTTCGTGAATAAGATGTAGCAGCAGGAGAGCTTTTTCATCGTAATAATCAATACAATTTTGAAACTGGTGAAATCGGCCCGATAGACTAGTGAAGTGTAAAAATTAAGTTACGTTTGTGACGAAAAAGAAAGAAAGAAAAGGCCGCGTGATGCGGATAGATGGATGTTTAATAAGCTTACAGAAAGGAACTGTAACTTTATAGAGAATAATGCGCTGCAGCACGTCATTGCGAACGTCTACACATAAAACACTACTCGCGGACTCATAAATTGCACTTAAGCCCTTATAAATATAACTGGGGTCATTATTAAATATTTTAAAGTATTTCCTATCATTGTAGTATTTGTTCAACACCACACGCGTAGGTAAATAACTAAATGCATTCTAATAATTATTACCTGTGTCACAATATTTTATTACGCATAAACGAAACACGTAAAGAAATAAATGCATTCTTATAAAATTGGTCATCAGGAACCGCATAAAGAAATAAATGCATACTAAGAAATATAACCTCAGAGGCATTTACAATATAATCAGCGACTAATGATAAACAAATAGAAACACATATGTGTCAAAATGACGTAATATATGTCGCAATTGGTGAAAGCCGACTGGTGGTATCGGAGAGTCAAGGTGAGCCAGTGTTATTTATGGCAGTTATGGCCTACTGTCGATATGCATCGATCTGACGGAAAGACAAAACAGTTCCCAGACAACATCACCATCTCTCTGTGAGGATCCAATCACACAAGATGAGGACGTCTAATCGTCGTCGCCGAATTCGTACAAAGGTATGGTACGTGTAGAGCGTGGTGAGATATGAACTTGTACTAAGTGGGAACTCCAGATGGCAAAGCGTTTGGGAAATAAAAGGAATTTTGATGCGGATGAGTAACCAAATGCATCATATCAACTATCTCTGTAACAGCGTGTTCAGGAAGCGGTGTTTGGCTCAGGTTTAGTAAACCAGAGGATTTATCACCATTCGCACCTTATCAACTGCTCCTGAGAGAGTCTGTTTAGAAAGTGATGTTTGACTCAGCGGTAAGAGATAGGGTTTTTATTGAAAGGTTCGCGGGCCAGATTCCGCCGGGCGGCAAATATTTTTTTGTCCCTTGGCATGTGTACACTACTGACTTCACAATTAATCGCAACATCATATGTTATTTTGTATTTATATGTGCACGATATCAGCATGGGGACGTCATTATTTAAAACAAGCATATTATCTTGCAAACTTGGGGTTGTCAACGGTTCATAAGGTGCAAACACGAATAATCGTGAGTTCAATTAGACCTTGGTGGCGCTGTCGGCACAAACAACACCTGCCGCGAACTACACCGGCCTGAACGATGGGCAACTATAGAAAGGCCACTACCTGACAACAGATCATCAGTCGCCGTACTTTCAAGCTCTGTGTACCTACTGCGTGATTTTGCTTATATAAATTGATAAAATGATGCTGCGGTTAATTGTGGCGTTAGTCTACATCTATATCAATACTCTGCAAATCACTGTGAAGTGCATGGCAGAGGGTACGTCCCACTGCACCAGTTATTAGAGGTTTTACCCATTCCATTCACGTATTGAGCGTGGGAAGAATGATTGATTAAATGCCCCCATGGGTGCTGTAATTATCCTAATCTTGTCCTCACGATCCCTACGGGAACAATATGTAGGTGTACACATTGCCAAGGAGCAAAGACATAAAATAAATAAATAAATAAATAAATATTATTTGCTGCCATCTTTTACGGCTGAGCCCAACACCGTTTTCTAAACAGGCTCTCTCACGGGCAGTTGACAGATCAGTATCAAACTTCCATTCATTTCGTAAACGGTTGGCCATCCGTAGTTTCCATTTGGTGCACTTTCATGTCTCACCACGCCCTACATGTACCACAATTTTGGACGAATTCGGCGATGACGAGTAGGCGTCCTCTCCCTGTCCGACTATCCAACCAAGGCAAATATCTAGAAGTGATTCTTGACTAGTACCTGAACCTAGACGACCACATCAAACAAACCCTAAACAAAGTACCAAAATGACAGATGCTCAATAAACGAGTACAAAGCAAATTTGAAGGCTGTAACGATAAAACAGCAATAAACACTTACAAAACTATTGTTAGATCTGTACTAGAATATGCAGCCACTCCACCTCACCGGAATATTTCAGACCACCTCAGAAAAACTTTACCAGACAAACGACGACTTCTCAGAAGCATTCTAATAACCCTCCCCCCCCCCCCCCCCCCCCGATTACCCACGACAAGAAGCATATCACGAAGAGAAAATCACTCTATTTCAAACTCGACTGTCCATCCTTCGAGCAAGATAGAGCATCACTACCCGCCCAGACATTACGCATATTTTTAACCACAAAACGATACCCATTGACAAACCAAAATTCAAATACACCTACCCACCACACACTATCATGCACGACACCCTTCACACACTTCCAGACCCTATACTCAACCATAAACACACCAACCAAATACAAATTATTGCACAGGAACAACACACTCCACCTCACTTTTTAGTGTTTAAACCTGACCCCATCTGAACAGTACTCCTTCCCTCCTTCCCCAAGATCACTCCGAGCTTCACCTATAGGACACTTCAAATCTGTGTACATCTCCACTGCGGAAGGACACTACATACTTTAATGAGATAAAAATTAATAAATTTAAAACAACCTTCTGTTACTCCCATTTCCTTTTGGTTAAACATCACAAAAACCACGATTTCTTTTATTTTTTTTCTTACTTTTTTCTTTTGTCACTTATGTCGTTGTTGATTTATCTTTTGTAACCCGAATTTTCCCTCTCTACTTTATGTCAAATTGTTATTTTTCTTGTAATTTATATACTGTACGCTCATACCACTACAGTGCAAACCCCAAAACAATGTTCAAATTCAAATGTTTCTAGAACTTATGGGACTTAACTACGGGGTCATCAGTCCCTAAACTTACAAACTACTTATCAACTAGCTAAGACTAAGGACGGCACAAATATCCATGCCCGAGGGGTGATTCGAACCCCCGACTGTAGTGGCCGTGCAGACCGTGACTGGAGCGCCTCAGTCCCCTCGGCCACCGCGGCCGGCAACAATGTACTTTCAATCAATGTAAGGTGACAAACTCATCTCACGCAAACTGATGTCAGATATAGAAAATCATGACATGAAAATATTGTCTACACGATACTGTAACTCTCCAACCATAACCAACCATTGTAAAATCTACCAATTACATGTACACCCAACAAAAATCACGTAAATCGACGACAAGTAAGACAAAAACCATGTTCTATAATACTGTAAACTTACTATGTTCACCGCAACACCGGATGTACACCCAACACATGGTTTTCCGTTTTAATAGCAATCGCAATCTCTTTTCGTTAATTCTCCATCCTAACGACGGAGCACAAAAACACACGGAAAGATTCAAGGCAAAAAGCCAATTTTACCAACAAAATGAAGAATTTTTTCTTGCAATATAAAATGTTTATAATTTGTATTAGCATGTAAGACTTTACATAGGATATTTTAGCATGTAAGATTTAGTCATGTATGCAAAAATGTGTGAAATAAAGAAATAAAAATTTTTACAATCCTGTGGCACCCATAGAGCAAACAGCTTTCAATTTGCCCTCCCGTTGACCTCGGGCTCTGAGATGAAAATTATGAAAAAAAGGTAATAGTAAAAGAATAAGTAAATTCCAGTTGTTGTTATCAATTTCCTTGTATGTCCTTGAATTTTCTTTTTGGTTTTAATTCTGCAGTTTTCGTTGCATTTCTAATGAGTATCGATTGTTTTCCGTTTCATATTCTTGATTTTAGTATGACCCCGTCCAAAAACCAATATTTCCGCGGTAGTCTCACTGAATTTTACGAATATTTCCATGTTTTGCCACGCCATGTTGTATGTAGCGTGACTTACCATTAGCTACCGCATTATTATCGTTGAACTCGAAGAATATTTCGATGTTTTGCGCAACATGCTGTAAAAAAAAAAAAAAAAAAAAAAAAAAAAAAAAAAAAAAAAAAAAAAAATAATAATAATAATAATAATAATAATCAAATGTTCAAATGTTTGTAAAGCTTATGGGATTTAACTGTGGGGTCATCATTTCCTAAACTTACTAACTATTTACGAACTACCTTATACTAAAGACAACACAAATATCCGTGCCCGAGGGGAGATTCGAACCTCCGACGGGTATAGGCCTCGCTCATCGCACCATAGCTCCTCAATGCGCTCGGCCGCTCCGTTGCGGCACTATGCTGTAAGTGGCGTGTATTTGCATTGCCTATGACGTCATTCTTTAAAGCTGACGTGTAGTATGGAGTACTCGAATTTATCTTGTCTTTCTTATTCAAATTGAGGAACTTTGATCGAAATGTTGCTCGTGTCTTAATAACCGAATTATAATGTTTAAGCTTCGCTTTGATGCTTACTGATTTCTTATTGTATCAGGTTTGTGTCAATTTGTATGCAAACTCTAACTTCTTTACTCTTTCATTTTTATTTGTTGTTCTACAAAGTCAGTTGGCTTTGATCCATTTCCCAAGGAATTTAAATTCATCAACTCTCTTAATTTTTCCACATTTTGTCTTAATAATTTTTCCTCCTTTTGATTGTCTGCTACATACTCGTTTTCTCCTTAAGACGTTATTAGCACAGACTTTTCAGTAGTGTTGTGTTACAATTTCCTCAGTCTGGTATTCAGTTATCAATTTCATTTCATCTGCAAAGGCTAAACATTTCACTTCCAATTACTTCTTTGTTTTTCCCATGTTTATACCTTTTATGCTTCTCTTTTCTAGTGTGTTTTCCCATGTTTTAACTATTTTATTTGGCACCAAGAACTGGGGACAGTACCTCTCCTTGTCGAACAACTGTTTCGATTTTGAATGGTTCAGAAATTTCGACTTGAAAATTAATCCTTGATGCAGTACCCGTGAATGTTTCTTCAACGAGTCTTCTGGTATTTTCGTCTATCCGTGATTCACGAAGTATTTGTAATAGTGATTGTCTGTCAACTCAGTCGTAAGCCTTCTTGAAGTGTATGAAAGGAACTACTGTGTTCTTGCTCTGTATAGCTCTTACTTACAAAACGGCTTTTAAAGTAATAATCTGTTCTTCACATATCAACCTTTTCCTAAATCCTGCTTGGTGCTCTCCTGTATTATATCCTGCTTGTTTCGCTATTCTATTTACAAGTACTTTCGACAATATTTTTTGTATGTTACTTGTGACAAGGAGACGCCCCTGTGAATATTTCATGTTTAAAATTGAAACATTTAGGATACACACACACATTTGAAACGGAATATTATCGGAGAAGGTGGAAACGTATGCTATTTCCATGGTGGAGTGGCCGAGCGCATTGAGGCACTATGGTCTGATGCGCGAGCCCGTTCCCCGTCGGGGTTTCGAATCCCCCCTCGGGCACGGATTTTTGTGTAGCTTTTAGTATTAGGTAGTTCATAAGTAGTTTGTAAGTTTATGGACTGATGACCCCGCAGTTAAGTCCCTTAAGCTTAACAAACATTTGAACGTTTGAACTGATCACCCCGCAGTTAAGTCCCTTAAGCTTAACAAACATTTGAACGTTTGAACTGATGACCCGCAGTTAAGTCCCCTAAGCTTAACAAACATTTGGATATTTTTTGTATAGCAGAGGAAAAGTAAATAGTGTGAAAATTTATCAATATATGGCGCCGCATGCGTTAAAATATGAAAATGAAAACATCAGTCATGTGAAATGCGAACGACATACTGCAGTTGGTATAAACACACCGGGTACACAGCTTTTCCTCATTTTGCGTCTGAGACGTTCGCCATGTAGGATCGCGCTCTGCTTTTAAAGCTATCTCGTAAGTATGAAGACTGTACACAAATCTCTCCGCAAATGTTCCGAACACTGAAGGGTTTAAGAAAAGGTGTTGGTTCGATGACTGCTCTATGTCCGGAGAACATTATGCGGAAATTGGAAAAGATGAAATTTTTGAAATATTTTTATCCTATGGGACCAAACTACGATGGTTATCAGTCCCTAGTCATAAAACTACTTAATCTAAGTTAAATTAATTTAAGGACAACACACACGTCCACGCCCGAGGGAGGATTCGAATCTCCGACGCGGGAGACCGCGCGATCTCGAAAAGACGGATTCCTTTGGTGTGCAACCTGGTGTACCTTGCAGAGGTACCAAACGAACTGATTCGCCGTCAGTGGAAGCAGTGGCCAAAGAAATGCAGGAAGAGTCGAATGGTGGTGTGGAAACGTGTAGTGCACGGAGAATTGCCCGAACATTAGACTATCCCGCGATCACGTGCGTGAAATCCTTAGAAACATCGATCTTTGCTGTTGTTGTTGTTGTGGTCTTCAGTCCGGAGACTGGTTTGAGCACCACTCTACCCTACACTTTACTGAGCAATCCTCTTCATCTCTTGATAAGAAAAACACCCCACATCTATTTGAATCAGCTTACTGTATTCGGCTCTTGGTCTCCCCCTGCGATTTTTACCCCGCACACTTGCATCCAATTCACAATATCATAATGTCTAAGTACGTGTCCTACCAATAGAACCCTTCTTTTGGTCAAAGTATTCCCGGAATTACATTCCTCCCCAATTCTGTTCAGTACCTCTTCATTAGTTACACGATCCACCCTCCTAATCTTCAGGATTTTTCTGTAACACCACATTTCTAAAACCTCTATTCTATTCCTGTCCGCACTGTTTATCGTCCATGTTTCAGTCCCATACAAGGCAACACTCCACACAAATGCCTTCAGAAAGGACTTCCCTTAGGCTTAAATCAATATTCGAGGTTAACAAATTTCTCTTTTTCAAAAACGCTTTTCTACCCACTGCCATTCTGCATTTTATATCCTCTGTACTGCGACCATCATTTGTTATTTTACTGCCCAAGTAACAGAACTCATCTACCTCCTTTATTGCTTCGTTACCTAATCTAATTCCTTCAGCATCGCCTGATTATCTTATATTGCACTCCATTACCTTAGTTTTGCTGTTGTTAATGTTCATCTTATATGCACCTTTCAGCACACTGTCCATTGCGTTCTACTGCTCCTCCAGGTCCTTTGCTGTCTCTGACAGAATTACTATGACGTCGGAAAAACGCAATCAACTTTAATTCATTTTCCAAATTTCTCCTTGCTTTCCTTTATAGTTTGGTCGAGGTACAAATTGAATAAAATCGGAGAAAGGCTACAACCCTGTCTTACACCTTTCCTAACCTCTGCATCCCTTTTATGCCCTCCAACTCTGACAACCGATGTCTGGTTTTTGTACAAGTTGTAAATAACCTAACGCTCCCTATATTTTACTTCTGCTTGCTTCAGAACTTGAAAGAGTTTATTCTAATCAACGTTGTCAAAAGCCTTCTCCAAATCTACAAAAGCGAGATATGTAGATTTGCCTTTTCTTCTATGATAAGCTGTAAAGTGAGTATTGCCTCCCGTGTTCCTACATTTCTTCTGAACCCAAAATGATCTTCCCCGAGGTCGGCTTCTACCAGCTTTTCCAGCCTTCTGTAAATAATTCGTGTTAATATACTGAGAAAAATATTTTAAGAAATTTCCTTAAAATTATTATGCACTACATGCAACAAATCGCTCATAGGTGACAGTTATATAGTGCTTCCATTATAAATCCGTAGCAGTAAATGTCAGTATTGTGCCGCTGATTTTTTTCATAAAGTATCTCATAATGGAACTGTAGTATGTGATTGACTACTTTTATATTACAAAGGAGGTATACTAAAGAAAATGTACGCTGATGTACAAGTAATTCAATTCAGCTAACTGCTGAAGTGATTCAGTGGCACCCTGTGACATATAATATCTGGGACGTGTTTCTTGCATGTGTAACACTATGTATACAAGAAGCTACAAATGAATTTGTGCTAAAATTTTGATCTGTTTGAGAGATCATGGACAAAAATTAGGTATCGTGAAAGCAAAATTAGCAATTATGACTCACAACAATTTTGTTTACTGAAATATGATGTTCAAATGTTTGTATAGTCTATGAGACTTAGCTACGGGGCCATCAGTCCCTAAATTTACAAACTACTTATGAACTACTTACGAACTAGGACGGCACAAATATCCATGCCCGAGGGGGGATTCGAACCCCCGACCGTAGTGGCCGTGCAGACCGTGACTGGAGCGCCTCACTCTCCTCGGCCACCGCGGCCGGCTACTGAAATATGACAAGTGTTTTAAGTCCGAATTATATGAACTTAACACACAATTTTTAAAGCGGAATTGTGATGGTACCAGTCTCTAGAGAGAGAGAAATAGAGAGAGAGAGAGAGAGAAGGAGAGAGAGACAGTGTCCGAGGGAGGACTCTAACCTTCGACGGGGAGCAACCGAGCGCTCTGCATCAAGGTGACTTAAGTTGCTGGTTCATTCCACCGCGGCAATTAATCTGAAACCTATTACACTCATGGCTATTAAAATTGCTACATCACGTAGATGACGTCCTACAGACGCGAAATTTAACCGACAAGGAAAACATGCAGTGATATGGAAATGATTAGCTTTTCAGACCATTCACACAAGGTTGGCGCCGGTGGCGACACCTAACACGTGCTGACATAAGGAAAATTTCCAACCGATTTCGAATACACAAACAGCAGTTGACCGGTGTTGCCTGGTAAAACTTTGTTGTGATGCCTCGTGTAAGAAAGAGAAACGCCTACCATCACGTTTCCGACTTGATAAAGGTCGGATTGTAGCCTATCGCGATTGCGATTTATTGTGTCGCGACATTTCTGCTCGTATACGTAGCGATCCAATGACTGTTATAAGAATGGAATCGCTGGGTTCAGGAGGGCAATACGGAATGTCGTGCTGGATCCCAACGGCCTCGTTTTACTAACAGTCGAGATGACAGGCAACTCATCCTCATGGCTGTAACGGATCGTTCAACCACGTCTCGATCCCTGAGTCAACAGATAGGGACGTTTGCAAGACAACATCCATCTGCATGAACAGTTCGACGACGTTTGCAGCAGCATGGATTATCAGCTCTGAGGCCGAGGCTGCGGTTCCCCTTGACGCTGCATCACAGACAGGAGTGCCTGCAATGGTGTACTCAACGAGGAACCTTGATGTACGAATGGCAAAACGTCATTTTCTCGGATGAATCCAGGTTCTATTTACAGCATCATGATGGTCGCATCCGCGTTTGGCGATATCGCGGTGAACGCATATTGGAAGCGTGTATCCGCCATACTGGCGTATCACCCGGCGTTGATGGTATGAAGCGCCTTTGGTTACACTACTCGGTCACCTCTTGTTGGCATTGACGGCACGTTGAACAGTCGCCGTTACATTACAGATGTGTAACGACCCGTGAGTCTACCCTTCAATCAATCCCTGCGAAACCTTACATGTCAGCAGGATAATGCACGACCGTATGTTGCAGGTCCTTTACGGGACTTTCTGGATACGGAACATGTTCGACATCTGCTCTGGCCAGCACGTTCCCCAGATGTCCCACCAACTGAAAACGTCTCGTCAATGGTGGCCGAGCAACTGGCTTGTCACGATACGCTAGTCACTACTCCTGATGAACTGGTATCTACATCTACGTCTACAACCATACCCCGCAAGCCACCTGACGGTGTGTGGCGGAGAGTACATTGAGTACCACTATCGATTTTCCCCCCTATTCCACACGTATTGTTCGCGGAAAGAAGGATTGTCGACATGCCTCTGTGTGGGCTCTAACCTCTCTGATTTTATCCTGATGATCCCTTCGAGAGATATACGTAGGAAGGAGCAATATACTGCTAGACTCCTCGGCAAAGGTATGTTCTCGAAACTTCGACAAAAGCCCGTACCGAATCTTCCACTGGAGTTTATCGATCATCTGCGTAACGCTTTCACGATTACCAAATGATCCTGTGACGAAGCGCGCTGCTCTCCGTTGGGTCTTCTCCACTTCCTCTATCAATCCAACTAGGTACGGATCCCACACCAGTGAGCAGTATCGTGTTGAAGCTGCATGGGCATTTGTAACTGTACACGCCATCCAAGCTCTGTTTGACTCAATGCCCGGGCGTATCAAGGCCGTTATTACAGCTAGAGGTGGTTGTTCTGGGTACTGATTTCTCGGGATCTGTGCACCAAAATTGCGTGAAAATGTTAAACACATTTCAGTTCTAGTATAATATATTTGTCCAATGAATACCCGTTTATCGTCTGCATTTCTTGTTGGTGTAGCACTTTTAACTGCCAGTAGCGTATGTTTACTGAAGTGTGACAAGCTTATTGCTTCCCGCAGGCCCAACATGCAGGAGTGGCAGCTGATGAAGCGGCAGGTGAACGACTCGGTGGCGCAGATAGCGTCTCTGAGAGCGGAGGGTGAGCGGCTGCGCAGGAGGCTCGAGGCCCTGCACCGCGGCGTCCTGCCCTCCCTCAGCCTGGGCAGGTCTCCCTACCGATAGCACAGGTACGCGGACACGGCTGCCGCACGTCGTTTCACGTAACGCAAAACTCACTTTCAAACAATTCAGGATTGCCGGGTCTGTCCTTTCTGACAAGTCCGAAAAATATATCGCTAGATACCCTGCAACTGTTCTTAATATATCACCTTGTGATGGAGCAGCTATTGCATCTTCCGTGCTTGCTGTGTTAGATTTGTGATTAAATCCGCCTTATGCAAGACACCTTGTTTAAACACCCAGACATGTTTCGGGACGTATTGTTTTATCTTCTGTGTGTGTTTGCCTTTTATTTCCTAGAATAACATGTTACACATTTTGGCTGTACAGTGATTTGGACCAGTTGTTTGATTTCACAATTGTTAGATATTTTAGGCCACATTTATTTACAATACTTTGAACTATTACTGGTGTGCTGTATATGACCCTGTGTTGAATGACTTCCATCATAGGCAGTGTAATAGTTCTATTTTGTATATGCTTGGAAATTCAACCGTTAATGAGAACCAAGCTAACAACTCTTTAAGAGAGTGGAATTTTAACTTGCATTTTTCCTTCATGTTTCAAAGTATCAAAATCTTTAAAAATGAGGTCCAGCAATAGCTGTGCCTCGAAATAATATTATTCATTAGTTAAACTTCAGAAAATTCTTTCAAGCCTCTTCTGCTATGCACTTAATGAATTAAAGAAAGTCTTTTAAACTTTCAACTCCATATTTAATACTATTCAAGAAGTCATCTTCTTCATAAGTACATAGGCATTTGGGTATCTCAAGGTATTGAAGAAGTAGGGGAAGGTGGTTTGTACCACTACAACTTACATTATTTCATTCGCAATATTTGCATCTGTTTTAATTGATGAATGACAAGTTGTCATAGCTTGTCATCTGCAAACAACAAAACATTTTTATTTACGAATACTATTTGACTTTTTTGTACATTCGCCTGGACGGTTAAGTTTAAAAATAGTTCTATGTGGCTGTATAGTGGCTTATCAGCTGTATCTTTGGGGTATGGTGTTTATGTCATTAAGATCCTTTATATAGGAGTGTGGTTCATCTGTTAGGCATACTATATCATCTACATAACTGATTCAATATTTCTAATATTTTATCTTGTACAGTTATGGTTTGACAATTTTGTCAAATATTGGGTTTTCTGTGTGATTCATTAATTTGTCTACTAGAAGGCCACTGATTGGGGGTCCCATAGGTAATTCTTCCTGTTGTATCATTTTTTGTTAAATATGAGGTAGTTTTGTTCAGTGATGAGTTGCAGTGTGGTCGTTTTTTCCTGTATTTTGGTTGCAGGCATGTTTCCTTATAATTGCAGGTGTCTTTCTATTATTGTGATGTTTTCTGCTGTTGGGATGTTTGTGTACTTGGAAATTACGTCAAATGATATTAATGATGCTGTGTTTGGTATGTTCTCATTCCATTTTTTTAAAATTATTTTTTTTATTAGGTTGTCTGAGTTCTTCGGGGTTCTGTCTTTGTGTATTTGTTTTTAATAATGTGTGTGTCTCTTTGACCACGTAGTAGGTAGGCCCATTGATGAAGCTAATCATTGGGCACACTGTGATATTGGGCTTGTGAAGTTTGGGTAACGACTTCGGAATCGGGGCCTCTGGATATTTCTATATAATTCTTTATATCTGTTTTTCTATGAAAATTGTTTCCAATTTTTCCAGAGATTGATGTACGTTTCCTTTATATCGTTTTGTTGGGTCACTCGTTAGTTACGTGATGTTGTTATTGTTTTGTCAGTGTATTACTTTTGTTTCATGAAAACAATTGAATTTCCCTTCTCAGACTTTGTAATTATGCCATTTTCTTGTGTTAATTTTTGTTATAGTTTTCTGTAGGTTGTTTTTTTTTTCATTTATCTTTCTGTTTGCTTTATGGAGGTTTTGTTCTGCTTCATTATGATTTTTATTTCTTCAGCAACTACTTGTCTTTACGTTTGGATTAAATTCGGGTGTTTTAAGTCTTTCATGTTGTTTAATTGTATGTTCAGCTTCTGTTATCATGTTTTATATGGCTCTATAAGACACTGTCGTGTTCATGTTATGTTTTGGACCATTTTCAAATAGATTACTTTATTCAGTTAGCTTCATATCAGTTAAGTTGATGACTCTTTTGTTAAATTTGTGTTTCTCGGATTGGTGTTGTCTGGTGGGATTTTGTGGATTTTAAGATATATTTTAAGTGGGATGGTGCAGTTCCAGCAACAAGAAAATTTATACCGGGATCGGGATTTGAACACAGGACCTGCTGCTTACTGGGCATATGCGCTAATCCTCAGTGCTCTCATGCAACCAGGCTTCACACAGGTACACCGACTACCCAAGAATGCATCCCATCCTACCCAAACACTCAGAACAATCGTCGAAATAGGACGACAAGTGAGGATTACTCTCGGACGGGATACGTGTTTGGGTAGTCCTTCCCTTTGTGTTAAGTCAGTATGCTTGAGGTGGCGAAGAGGTTAGCGTAGCTGCAGTAGGCAGGAGCTTTTCGGTTCGATCGCAACCTAGACCCAGCCTAAATTACCTACAACGCTTTCATCCAGACACAAAACTCAGCTTATAGTATACATTACTAGTTTAGTGTCCCTTGCTCATTACTCACGTTTACTCGCGGCGGTAGCTAGGCAATTCCCGTAAACAGACTCTTACGCAGCTGCATCCAGATTTTTTTAAGATCTTTCCGGCAGCCACCGCATTAATTATCTAGCTGTGTGTGTGGTCTTTCGGATTGATTTAAGAGGACTAATGGGCAAGTGCCACTAGTTCCTATGGCTGCAATACACGCAGTATCCCAGGTATGTTATTGGTTACAGCGATTGCCCAATAAGCGGAAAATCTAGGTTCTACCCCGTGTCTGAGCACAAATTCTTCACTGCGTCATTGAATTTCTCTCAGTGCTCAGAGTAAACAGATGCAACGTCACTGACAACCTTCATTGTATTTCATATTATACTTGTATCCACTCTGGAAGTTATTAGCTGCAAAGGTTCATGGTGTCTGTTCTTCAGGATAAGTCCTAAAGAATGTACACTACATATGTATATATACAGAAGAGTTACAGTTTTAAATCTCCTTTTTACATCACTCTTCTTGCGTTATAAAAACGTCCCCGCCTTCTGGTTGTGACAGAGCAACTGTACACACGAGGCTGCGATTGGAGATGTCCAAATGTGTCATATACCCAACGGTTTCTTAAAGCCACAAAACGTACGTTCCCAAATCACTGCCATGGATTGTGCTGATCGGTGGCTCGTTCACAATCGGTGGATGAAGCTGTAATTGAGGTACTGGAGTATCTATTTATGTATATACCTTCCAGTAAAGAGAATTGTTTTATGGGATGCCATAAAAATGTTCAAATGTTTGTAAGTCTTATGGGACTTAACTACGGGGTCATCAGTCCCTAAACTTACAAACTACTTATGAACTACTTACGAACTAGGACGGCACAAATATCCATGCCCGAGGGGGGATTCGAACCCCTGACCGTAGTGGCCGTGCAGACCGTGACTGAAGCGACTCAGTCCTCTCGGCCACCGCGGCCGGCTGGGATGCCATATATTGTCACTTCTACTTTCTTACTGTTGCACTGTAATCCAAGGTTATGTAGAAACACTATCACATCTATTCACTACCTAACATACATCATTTTACCACCACTTTTCAAGAATACCTAACATGATCATCACCTATAGCTGAAGTCACCCAAATGTGGTGCTGGGTAGTCTACCTGAGTTCTCCACCATTCGACCAGTGACAAGGCTGTCGCTTCACATTTCCATATTAGGACTTGCCGCTAGAAGCCTGGCTTTCTTGTCCGCCAGTCCTAGGTCTGTCTCTGAATCCTTCCCTTATATGGAAGTCTGGCAACCACCCAACAGCCGGATGCAGCCCTTTGACGTCACGAAAACTTTCGTGTCCCCTTATTGCACCACATCACGAACTGAAATATTACACCAAATATATCGCCTTACATATTCAAGTGTTACATAGTAGTTCTTTCACATTTTAGAGAAGCACTTAACAACATGATTTATTTGTAACTGAAAAAGTAAATAAGTGCCACTTATTGTTAAGGCACTGGTCTGATGGTAGATGTAAATTAAGAAACTGTTTACGATTAATAAATACAATGTGGAATTATGAAAGACAATAGAGTCAACATTTGGTGAGAATATATCCGTATCTGCAAAGTGAAATTACTTCACATTAATCTTGGCATTTGCATGAACTGATGTAAATCATCGCAGAAAACAAATATATCAGTGGAGACCCAAGAAATTGACCCTCAAATTTGTATGTACGATTATGTCGTACGTGCATATTATTATTATTATTAAGAGCAACATCAAAAAGATGATTATTCTTAAGAAGCAATTACGGTAATATTGATAGAAAGTGTTTTCTCTCTGTCCAAAAATAGGTTGTGGTTGATCTTTGAGAACACCATTGTGATACTCGGTAGTATCACAATTATCTTTGGTAGTTTGTTTCCTTCGTTGCCGAAATCGGAATCTTTGTACGCAACGGTTTCTGTTTTGCTCAAATCGTTGTTCTTCTAAAGAAATTGCCTATACTAGAGTCTTCTAACATGTTTTGGAGTATTGATACTTATTATGGGATCATTACCAATTGGGGTTGACGGGGGACTTAGAAAAGGTTAAGAGAAGGGCAGCTCGTTTTGTATTATCGCAATACCGGAGAAAGTGTGTCACAGGAATGATTCACGTTTTGGGATGGAAAACTCTAAAATAAAGACGTTATTTGTAGCGGCGAGACCTAGTTTAGAAATTTTACTCACCAACTTTTTCCTCTGGAAATCTGATCTAAAACGGAAAATTTTAGATGGTTCTTTTTCCCTCGTGCTATCAGAGAATTGTAACGGTACTGAAATGTTTTGCAAGCGTTTCAATAAGCCCTCTGGCAGGTATTTAAATTTTACTTGCAACGTGTATATTTAGATGAACTTAATTTCGGCACTATATTAGCGTACCCGTAAAAGCTTCAAAATTGCTAAATATTGTCCTCTTAGGATTCTCACTGTATTAGCAACCTGAAAATCCACGGTTACTAGGATATTCAATCAGTCCATCTACTCCTCTCTTGTCCATTTCCTCCATGCTCTTGTCTCTCTTTACATGCCTCTTCCTCGTCCTTTTTGCGCTGCCGGCCGCGGTGGCCGAGGGGATTGAGGCGCTCCAGTCGCGGTCTGCACGGCCACTACGGTCGGGAGTTTGAATCCCCCCTCGGGCATGGATATTTGTGCCGTCCTAGTTCGTAAGTAGTTCGTAAGTAAGTTTAGGGACTGATGACCCCGTAGTTAAGTCCCATAAGCTTAACAAACATTTGAACATTTGAACTTCTTGCGCTCTTCCTATTCTAATCGGTCCACCTATGCATCCTCCTACCTCTGTCATTACCTCCTTCCCTTTCTTCCAATCTCCTCTCGCTCTGTTCATAATCTCCCTCCCGTTTGTATATTGCAAATTACAATACCTGCCTAATTTAAGGTGATCGCTAAAATGGCGTCAAAGTATAATGCCTCCATACACCTTACGAAATGTTATGTAGCCACCGATTTTTTGTTCTTGAAGGTAAAATAAGCTAAATTTCATCGACATAGTAATAAGTCTGTAGAGTGGTGTTGACGTTTACGTTGAAGTACCCCTCGCCGCGCACCTTGCGAATTATTATCTACATATTGTCATTCCTCTTGTTTTGAAACTGATGTGTGCAACACTATTATCACAGTCAAGTGAACGGTACGAAATTCGAATGTCATCCAAAATTACGATGCCCTCGCCCCTCCCAGTACAAAATTACAAATTTTGTTTTTTTCGATTCTTCAGCTGTTCCTTTCGGTTTCCCCCCACTTTTTTTGTTTTTTGTTTTTCCTAACTGTATTAGCAACCTGAGAATCCGTCGTTATTAGGATATTCATTCAGTCAATCGACTCCTGTCTTGTCCATTTCCTCCACAGTACAATATTTCTACTGAAGCGAACGAAATAAAACAAATGTAAATCGGTGAAGCCATATCTAACTTTCAGCGACATTAAATAACTAGCGAGCGGCCCCGGGTCCGATGGGTGGAATTCATGTTCTACATCTGCAAAAATCGAGGCCTGTTTGTATTTTAATGATTGCTATGTTCTGTGCTGTATGATTAAACATAATGCATATAATGCCTCACAATCCTCAGGATGTTTAATCCACATTTACTAACTTCACAGATTAGCATATACATAAACGTTTACGTCTGGCACTTGGAACGACAGTAGCGCCCCTAGCGGAGAAAGTCAACCTTAGCGGCACTATCGTTGCGACATCACAGTTAAAGGTGAATGGCATGATACAAACGTTGGGCTATATCTCCGCTACGGTGGCTACTTTTATCCGATTTGCCAGACGTAAGTTCTTAAGCATACGGGAATAAATATAATGATCCGATAGAACTGAAATACCGTCTACAGCAGTGCAATTAATTTATTTAATTTAATGTGCTAAAAGAAATACTTACGTATAGATATATAATTCCCCTGTCGATCCGGACCTTACTTCCATTCGTTTCAATTCTCAACAAACATAAGAGACATAAACTTCAGCAACACGTATTTATTGAAGTCATCAATCGATTATACCTTATTTTAAGGAGAGGAAGAGCAAGATTACCTATACCTACTGAGTTACCAACTGCAATAAAAGAGCGCCACAATTTTCATAGATCCAAAGTCCAACAGTTGTCAGTCCAGTGGTAATAATTGAGATCAGTGGTGTTACCCAAAAAGAAATGTTTAAAATATCTTGGTAACTTTGACAAGCCAACATCTGTTCTTTGACAAGGAATTCTTGTCATATGTCTTTTGTAAGCTAAGAATAACTGCTAAATTGCGTTACTTTCATTTCAAAAACTTATTTATTAAAAAAAAAGAAAGCGTTTGGAATTCAGTATATTTCCACTACAAGCTTTGTTATTTTTGTGTGTATGTATGTGTGTTTGTGTGTGTGTGTGTTGTGTGTTTGTGTTTCTTTCTTTGTTTCTTTTTTTTTCGTTATTAGAATATAGAATCACACTTTCATTTTATTTTCTCATTTTGTGTTTGCAGTGAAATTTACTGAAGAATATGCCACGATAAATTGGAAGACGACCTTTCTGCCTTCTTCTGAGGAAGAATCCAAGCAATAGGTCAACGCCAGTTAGCAACAGTGGTAATCCGAAAATTCAAGATCAATAATAGTGACTGAAATTCCTATGTAAGAAGGGAAGGGATGGGGGTCAATTATCTGGCGAGTCCTGTTGGTCGCCATTTCGTCGACATTTTCAGACTGTGCTTGTGTGGCAACTCAGCGTAATAGCCAGTCTTCCTGAACGATGGATGAATCTCACGTATTCTCTATGAGATAGTAGTTAAGTCTTACATACCTGTCGAAACACATAGGCAAGTTGTATGCTCAGTTCTAGATATATGCATAAAATTTGATAATAGGTAGTGTCACCGCAATTCAGTAATTAAGAACTGGGATACTACCTCTAAATTTAAAGTAAGAATTTTATTTAGGTTGCTATTTAAAATTTTTTATGTTTATTAAAGAATTTAAAGAAAGTTAATATATTTTTAATTGACACTGTTAAATTAGTTTGTCATACATTTGAATAGGAAGCAGATATGTGCAGCTAATGTTATAAATTTATCATCTATGAATGTCTTCCGCGTCTCTGAATTTGACGTGGAGATGACTGTGCTCTTGAGGCCAGTAAAATATTATCGCGACTGAAAGACGTGATGGATGTGACGTCACAGATCAATAAGCGTTTCTATAACAACTCCATTGTCTTCACTTGTTTGTAAGCGACAGCTTATGGTTTGAAACGATGTGCAGTGCACCGAAAGTACGATTGACTGCACTGGCCGAAACTTTATCTGGTGCTCTTGGGGCCAGTAAAATATTATCGCGACTGAAAGACGTGATGGATGTGACGTCACAGATCAATAAGCGTTTCTATAACAACTCCATTGTCTTCACTTGTTTGTAAGCGACAGCTTATGGTTTGAAACGATGTGCAGTGCACCGAAAGTACGATTGACTGCACTGGCCGAAACTTTATCTGATTAGAATGTGTGTCAAATGTTATGGGATGTTGTAAATCTATGGGTCTCTACGTTTTTGGTCATCACTCCCTAGGCTTACAGACTACTTAAACTAACATGGACAACATACACACCCATGACCGACGAAGGACTCGAAACTCCGTCGGCGAGCAACTAATCGCTCCGCATCAAGGCGCCTTAGAACGCTCGGCCACTCCACCGCGGCTCTCTATCAGACTTGTTATACAAAGTGTACTAACCGAAACTATTTCAGTTGAGAATGTGTGTTATTATCCAGAAAATAAATCTCCATTACATGTGGCCCGTTCCACCGCGCGTATGATGCAGATTCGCACAAGGTTCCAAAATCACAATTCGATAAATAATCAATGAACAAGAAGGCGCAGTTGCAGATTCGTAGACTATGATTCGTGCATCGTTCCAAATTCATTCCCCTTGTGGCACTGTATTTCCGGTGGACAAAGATGTAGATCCGAACAAGCCTGTATTTAAGAGAACGCACACAATTTGCTACTAAATGTTCAAATGTTTTTAAATCTTATGGGACTTAACTACGGGGTCATCAGTCCCTAAACTTACAAACTACTTATGAACTACTTACGAACTAGTACGGCACAAATATCCATGCCCGAGGGTGGATTCGAACCCCCGACCGTAGTAGCCGTGCAGACCGTGACTGAAGCGCCTCAGTCCCCTCGGCCACCGCGGCCGGCCAATTTGCTACTGACCGAAAAAACAGAGTCTAGCGATGCCTGCTCAATTTTCATTTTATTTTTTAATGATGCCGCTCGACAGATTGCATTTCACTATTTTCCTCCAACAGGCAGATCGGCTGTGTTAGGTTGGCAACACAAGGGAGATGGATTTTATTATTAGTGCTGCGCACGTCGCGTCGTAGTGCAAGCTGTTGGTAGGGCAGAAGTCTAATTCCTAACATTTGCATGTTCTCTTGCGTAATGAAATACTGAAGAGAAATAACAGTGTTCATCTTAATCCGATATGCAGAAACTGATGCGCAGTTATTGGTAGAAATATACTTACTGGGAGAAATTTCAAAGACAATATTCGACTAAAATGAGAAAGCAACCCGTAGTAATTTTTTTATAATGGTGGGCAGTGGCGAGCAACACTACAATTTATTATCTCGTCTATAATTTAGAATTAATTATACCAATTGAAATTAATTGTAGGTAAACTTCCGTTACCCAATCGCTGGTTCCCAAGCTTTGCTATGATTATAGCCACAGTCACGGTTTATGAGGTCGTCACTTGTGCGAATTTCAATAGCCTCTCTAACGACGCAGTCCCAGTATCTCGTCGTCTGTACCAGAATCTTAGTGCCTTCATAGTCCATCGCATGATTCTCCGACAAACAATGTTCAGCGACCGCCGACTTGCTCGGATACATCAATCGTGTGTGCCTCTGGTGTTCAACGCATCGATCCTCGACGGTACGCATCGTCTGTCCAATATATGGCTTTCCACACTGACACGGAATCTGGTACACGCCGGCCTTCCTCAAACCGAGATCATCTTTGGCCTTCACACCGACGTCATCTCAGACGCCGTCGCATTCGGTTCCACTGCGCGGCCGCGGCGCGGGGCGCGGACCGCGGAGGGGTCGATCCGCGGGCCGAGGGTATTTAAATGGTCCGCTACCGGGCTAGAACCCAGTTCCCTTCGAGCAGCCGTAGCATGCGGATCTCCGTGCCAGCGCGTTTCCAGGAGCTCAGTCCGTCAGTTCACCTGATGATGGCGATATGTATGATCGCCGAAATATTGTGCCCTTTGGACAGTATAGACCGGCAGTACGCCCGTGAATATTTTGATTACTACAGGTATATTCACATTTCATTACATCGCTTTACAGTGGTCATCGTTCACGTAATAATTACCTAGAATTACTGAAAATGTATTTAATTAAAACAAATAATTAATCATGATGTGAAATAAATATAAAATCAATTTGAAACATGATTTTGCAATTGACTAAAATAATGTCTTGTGACTACAGCACACTTACAAAACTGAATCGCATATCTCCAAGTCGACCGTCTTCGACCAGGACCAGACAAGAATCGACAACTGCTATCGTCAAAATGAACATCCATAATGAAAGAGAACGATTGCGGAGAAATCAAATTTGTCACTATCCGTGGCCTACCAATTGTGATCTCTGGCGATATATTTCACCACCTCTTTTTGTCTTTTGGGAGGCAACTGACCTTTGGCCGCAGCCAAAGACAAGAACACCTGTTTATTGACGTACTAGACGAATATATAATAAAATGGCGGTACCTATTTAAGGAAATTCAGTTGATATCTGTTTGACCTATGGCAGCGTCATCTAGCGGGCCAACAATAGCACCATCTGTTTTCCCCCTTCAAACTAGAAAAGTTTTGTCCTTTGTAGTTTTTCCAAATCAAATGTTCAAATGTTTGTAAATCTTATGGGACTTAACTACGGGGTCATCAGTCCCTAAACTTACAAACTACTTATGAACTACTTACGAACTAGGACGGCACAAATATCCATGCCCGAGGGGGGATTCGAACCTCCTGACCGTAGGGGCCGAACAGACCTTGACTGAAGCGCCTCAGTCCCCTCGGCCACCGCGGCCGGCGTAGTTTTTTCGTTTGATGCTTATTTCATGTGATATTTGGCCCAGTCACTATCAATGGACCACACTACATATACAGGGTGTTTCACTAAGTGTGTTTGTTCTGTAACTTATAAAATAATAGGTTACGGGAAATTTTAATGCGGTAGGTCAACACAAGAAATGTTACACTTTCTGCGGAGCTAATAACATAGTTTATTGTATCATTTTCCAAAGGGTTACAGCACAAAGATATAATTTTTTTAAATGGAACAATAGTTTTTCTATCGTGCATTGGATTCGTTGAAACCAGCTGCGTCCAAATCAATTTAAACTACATTCCTTTCACTGTTAGTTTGGGAGCTACAACCCTTCAAAGTTTTAGGGGCAGATAACACAAACGCTGCTCATAATAGAATGCGCCTTCTAAATGTGGTGCGGCCGAGTAGTAACATCGCTGGTGTCATGGAGCGAGAAGCTTCCTCGATGCGTTGTTAGACTGCCGACTGTCGCCGCACTCGGCCGTATACCCGACAGTTGGAGCCACACAAACAACCGGGGCTCAATATACCACAGTTACTGACATCGGATGACGATGAACAACATACACAACGAGTACGTTACAGAGGCAAACACACTTAGTGAAACAAATGTTCAAATGTTTGTAAAGCTTATGGGACTTAACTACGGGGTCATCAGTCCCTAAACGTACAAACTACTTATGAACTACTTACGAACTAGGACGGCACAAATATCCATGCCCCAGGGGGGATTCGAACCCCCGACCGTAGTGGCCGTGCAGACCGTGACTGAAGCGCCTCAGTCCCCTCGGCCACCGCGGCCGGCTTAGTGAAACACCCTGGAAATAGTATCATTGGATGTATAAGAGATCACTGACTTTTTTGTAACAAGGTTACTAAAGTTTGGTGTTTAGGATCAAAGTTTTTACTAGTTGGAACACTACCGCATACGCTACTTAAGTCTGTGTGCAACAATACTATAATGTCTGTGGTAGAAGCTGAGGCAGTGTGTTGACCGTTGTAAGTGAACCTCTCCACTGTGTAGTGCCAACGGCATAATTATTCGTAATTTCGCTGAATGTCTTTTATTTTATACTACACATCATCATCTTTCGAGTTTGTGCATCCGACAGTAGACGACTCAGGAGCTATAGATGAGTAGAAGCTGATACAAATTTTCAGCCCAATGTACGTAATACACACTTAAAGTGCATCGTCTCTGTAATTGGTTGTCGATAGTAAAACTTATTGTCTGCTAGCTTTACTGTTTATTTGTCTTGGTAATATTCATTAAAAACAACTGCAACTATGATTCTGTGGACGATGCGCAATTTACTTCAGCGTCCAATACACTAAGACCATTTAATTAACTTGTTTAACCCCTTTACACAATTTATGGCGATGTATGCATTCATATCTGTC
The DNA here is from genome assembly GCA_026315105.1 of Locusta migratoria. Classification (NCBI taxonomy): domain Eukaryota; kingdom Metazoa; phylum Arthropoda; class Insecta; order Orthoptera; family Acrididae; genus Locusta; species Locusta migratoria. The sequence continues at coordinate 709,185,262 of CM048745.1, read as the reverse complement.
ACGCATAATTTCTATCACATAGTCTGTTGGTACAGGACGTATGTGATTGCATTTTTTGCACTAGATTTCCCATAAGTTTTCGCATTTCTATTCACATGTTCTATTTATTATAATAGTAACTATTCTGTCCATGGAAATTATGGTAAATGATATCATACAGTCCTGTAAACACAACTGTGTGTCAAACACATCACCGTCTTACAAATGTTCAAATGTTTGTTAAGCTTATGGGACTTAACTACGGAGTCATCAGTCCCTAAACGTACAAACTATTTATGAACTACTTACGAACTAGGACGGTACAAATATCCATGCCCGAGGGGGGATTCGAACCCCCGACCGTAGTGGCCGTGCAGACCGTGACTGAAGCGCCTCAGTCCCCGCGGCCACCGCGGCCGGCACCGTCTTACATATAGTAATATCTTTGACTATACACGACAATCATTTAAGATTAGAAGTCGCGAATTTAGCGTCTTTCCTTTTTCATACACTGTATAGCGTACAATTTCTTTTTCTTTTTACACTTAGACCATTATTTAAGTCATGTACATTTGACCGTCATATATTGGTTCTGTATACAATCAAAAATCATTAAAGCGTCTCAAGCGAAAACGATTGGTACATTTGTACATACATTGTTATTTTCATGTCAACCGGTTAATAGCTACGATTTTCAGCAATTCTTTACATGACGTACGCGACGCGCCATCCTACAGTTATTATACATTGTAAGATTTAGATATCTAGTATCTTGTTTGAAATTAAAATTATCGCGTCATCTAGGAGCGAGGTTAATGTTTTTGTTGTGTTGAAAATAATACAAGAAATTAAATTACATTAGGTATCAAACAAAGAAATTATACAAAAGTATTCGTGTTCTCACAAATAAAATGTTTTCACAAATAAAGGCATAGGGTGAGGTTAGACTTGGATGATTACCACTTTCGCACTAGAGTATCGACTTCATAAAGAGATAAAGTTCGATATAGTAAAACGACGGGAGCCAGTAGGAGAGTATGCAAATGTTCAAATGTTTGTTAAACTTATGGCACTTAACTGCGGGATCAGCAGTCCCTAAACTTACAAACTACTTATAAACTACCTTATATTAAAGACAACATAAACATCCATGCCCTAGGTGGGATACGAACCTCCGATGGGGAACGGCCCCGCGTATCGGAGCGTAGTACCTCAATGCCCAGTAGTAAATTTTCTTGCAATGGTCAGACCTAAGTGCACGCCGGTTTTCTAGTTATTCCCCTAAATGTGTTTTCCATTAATAGCGGAAGTTAAAGATTGGTTTTGTGGTGAACCTGCAAGTGATTGCGTGTGTGTGTGTCTTTGAATACATGATGAAATATTCTTAAAATTATAGTAGACAAAATGGTTGGCTTTTCTTCGACTCTGGACGTCGGCAAAATATTGACGATCTTCTTTGCAGCAACACAGGAACATTTCTCCGCTCCCCGAAAATCGTTAACTTATTGTATGCTTAAATTACAACACGATGTGATTCATTGCTGAAAATGGAATGGTTAATCGTGCCTAGTATGCACGCTAATATTCCATGTATTAGAGTTTAAAGAAAATATTAAAAATATTCTTACATCCACGTAGCAGCTGAACAATTACGAAGTAAGGATGCATAATATTTAATGTAGGCTGCCTTATTGGGTAATTGTTCAGCTGCTAGATGGATGTAAGCATTTTTAAAAAATATTTTCTTTAAGTTCTAACATATGGAATATTGTAACTATGGAATATTCTGTACAGTCAGCAAGACAACATATTACATCCATGTCTCATGATTCCATTAATAGCATGTGCATGTTGGCGTGTGTGTAATTGATTACGTAACATCTGGTAGCTTACATCTCTATGTTTGTATTTTTTGTTCATCCGACATAGCTTATTCACAGTACCATACAATTATTTAACGTGTCTAGTTTTCTAGAGCTATATTACTTCATTTATTTACTGTGACATAACTAATCCTTCTATGGGAAATTCAAACACCTGCAACATCTACCTAAACTTCACTTAACATTTCACTGGAGATGTGGGGTGTACACAGCACCCCAATTGTAAAAGTTTCCAGGTATTTAGTGACGAATGTTTGTCACACTGGTGAGCGGCTTGTTACCTTCATTGAAAGGGATGCATATTGTTGCGAAACCATTGTTCATGTTTTCGAAAGTACGCAATACTATATACAACAAGTTTTAAACGCTGGGTTGCTGATAACACCCCACCTACCTAGTAGTGTGACTTTATGTGTCGAGCTGAGCACATCATGATGTCATATGAGGCAGAGAAAAAACGTCTATGAAGGCTGTTGTAGGAAGGTTTTAATGATCATGAAGACTGTGAGATTCCACAGTTTGAAAATTACGATGACAATGAAGAAGAATAGAGCAAAGAAAACGATCATGCAACTGCAAGTGATCAATCTGATGACGATGTTGGTGAAGATATAGCACTGGAGAGGTTTATGCTTAGTGAGAATGAAGTAACTAAATGGATGACTACACCTAAGCCAAATAATATCAGAACAGGGATGCAAAATATAGTAACTCAACTTCCTGGTACCACAGTAATTACTAAATATTGCCAGTTTGCTGTATAATGCTTTGCTGTGCTTATAAATGCGCAAGTAATTCGCTCAGTAGTAGAGTGCACCAACATTTATATGCATCCGTAGGTTTTAAAAAGAGCTTCAAATTCGGCTGTACCAATATCTATCCAGCTGAAGGCAACTAAGATCTCAAACATGGAAGAGTTTATTACAGCAGCTCAAAAAAATAAATGCACATCTGGAAGATGCATAGTTTGCGCAAGAAATGTTGACAAAAAATAGCTTTTCTGTTGCAAATGTAATCAATTTATGTGTTTAAATCAAATAAAAACACCTGCAGTAAGGGTATTAATTCATAATCTTGTTCCAGAGATGACGAAAATGTTCAGTGTTGAAATGAGAGTTTTCTCTAGACTTTTGATGTGAATGATTGTTTTGAGTTATATAAATATGTCTGTTGTTTTGTCTTTTAACATCTCTCTATATTTTGAAAATGATTAAAGCTTTTCTTATTTGATTAGTTTGAAAAAATAGTATGTATATGAACATTTGAAACCATTAGACACATGTTATTAATTTATCGATTACGGATTATTATTGAAGTACCTCAGTGATTGAAACTGTACTTAAATTAATTAATAACGACTAAATGCTATGTTTATTGTATAATAAGCAATTTAAGAAAAAATTAGAAACCTCAGTATATATATATATATATATATCTTGCTGCCCTATATATATATATATATATATATATATATATATATATATATATATATATATATATATAGGGTTCTGTGAACATCCCACGTCCCTAGTTATGTTGTGAATGCTCACATCCCCAGTTAAAGGTTAAATAAAGTTACCCTTCTTAGAAAACAAATCTCCAAAAACCTATGTAGAACCATAATAATAATATCGGCTGTGCTTTGTACGTTCCAAACCGTGATAAACATTATAAATTCCATTCACTGGCTTGAATCATTATACCCATCTATTTACACAAATATATATCACACTAATTACCCCTCCCTCTCCAAACTTACAGTCTATGACACTGGCCTGACAAAAGTCCTTTACGACTGTTAAAAATTAGAACCATATATGGTATTCATGCTACGTGTGAATTAAAGTTCCTTATAGATGTATTCTGATGCAAGTGGTCCATCAAACTGAAGTACTTACCACACTGATTTGTTCTTTCTACAAACAAGAACGTTACGTATAATCACAAAGAAACAAACGAGAATATACTTATGTTTTCACTAACATTTTTCACTTTTTGTGTAGATCCGTCTTATAGTATTGTGTGTTCATATTTTTAAAGCATTTTTTATAAATTAAGTAAATTATTTTATTTTTAAAAATTCTTCGAATCTTTATGAGGATACACTCCTCTGATCTTTCCAGAATCTAGTAATGCTAAGAGGTAATTTCCTTCATGTGGGATCTATATAATCTGGCAATGTCGTAGGTATAAAGGCTGCCAATTTTTAATTTTTCTAACAATAGCAGAACGTTTTCGATGATTGCGTACCAAGTTTAAGACTTTTGTCATTAGTATAATTTTCTTTGCCTGGCTGATTTTGATAGTGAGAGACTTATGCGTATCTTGTCTTCAAGTATAATATCATCCCTATGAACCTTTGGAATTGGATACAACAGTTCATTTGATTCTCTGATCTTATTAAATCAGAGGTTGTGTATGAAGTTATCGTATAGCGGCAAGTTGTTTACAATTTGTTCAAATAATCCAATGTATTCCATCCATTGCTTAGTTTAATTTGGAGGATATAGTCTGAAAAATCGATTGAGATCTATGAACAGCCGTTCCATTGGGTTGGCAGAAGGACTGAAACGTGCCGGCCGCGGTGGCCGAGGGGACTGAGGCGCTTCAGTCACGGTCTGCACGGACACTACGGTCGGGGGTTCGAATCCCCCCCTCGGACATGGATATTTGTGCCGTCCTTAGTTGTAGCTAGTTCTTAAGTAGTTTGTAAGTTTAGGGACTGATGACCCGGTCGTTAAGTCCCTTAAGCTTAACAAACATTTGAACATTTGACTGAAACGTGAATTGACGATGTTTTTAATTTTTGTAGTTTGATTAAAGCGCTTCTATGCGCGACAGGTAAAAGTAGAGCCATTGTCTGAAAGTAGAGTACTCGGTATCCGTCAAAAGGAAGAAAAATCTCGCTCTAAGCGACGAATGACATTTGCACTTTTTTTGTGTGTGATTTCAGAGTGACGCCTGCGAGTTAAACTTTATTATCAGCGTCTTGCACTTGGCGCTAGGCCGTGATAAGTTGGCAACACAAGGGATTAAATTTTATTATCTGCTTCCTGTACACACCAATACACCGAAAGCAGTTGGCAGCGCTAGCAAGGTCTCTACGTTAACGGATGGAAATAGATTTTTTAAAATTGAAAATGCAATATTACTTTGTAGAATTTTAGATAGAATGAACTTTTTTTAAAATATGAAGTCCAAACCGAAATGCCGATATTGGTTACAAAATAATTATGAATAATTTTTTATGGTAGCATTTATAATGTTCCAGCCTGGCTATTAATTTTTGAGATTAACAAATTTACAGAAGGAAGTGGTTTGAAGTTAGAAGCTATGAAAGATTCCAATCAGTAAATTACGGGGAAAATTATTACATTCATTTAAATGAAATGGTAAGCTAATTAACGGTGGAGTGTTGTGCAGGCAGAACATTACAAAAAGAATCGACGATCAGTTACCTTTAACAATAGATCCATCGGTGGTTGAAATTTGGCTGTAAATGAAATTTTAATAATATGATAACCACTCGCCGAACAGTGGATGGCAGTTCGTCAATATTAAACTACGACTCGTGTAGCAAACAGTAAAGTAAGATAAGTGACATGATATAAATCGGATAGGAATATTACGTAAGTCACACACATCGGACTTCTAAAAATTTACAAGAAAATCGACTGCAAGTTCTATTGCCAGTAAATGATAATATTATGGAATAAATTTTGAAACAAGATTGGCAGGCTACACGAAATATCACCATTTTCAATATTAACTAAAAAAACTGTGCCATCCATTGTTGCGGTGATTCAACAAGGCTGAAAAAGACAGCATGGGCGGAGGGAGGATAGGGCAAAATTATTAATAAAAATTCATAAGTGCGAATTTAAGTGAGAGGTGGAGGTTTATTAATAAATTTATGATACACGCACATCACATATATTTACCTGATTGTACGTAATAGCGGCCACATAAAAAATAATAAAGTACAGCTCCAGTCTGCAAGATGCTATCGCTACGAAGTACAAAGCAAGAGTGTCTTCTTTCTTACAAAAAAATTGAAAGTGTTGTTCCTAAATTTTCTTTCTCTGACTTTCATAGATAACTACTTTAACATGCCGAAATAATATAAAAATACAAAACTTTCTCTGATAATATCGGGGAAAGGAAAACGTGTCATTATACATTGAAATAAAATAGGATAGCAACCTGCGATGATTTCGAAGAAAATGGGATGCCGAGCAACTCTATAACTGTCGAGAATTTACCTGTCGGTTCTTTAATTCAGATTAATGAAATTATAAAATAAAAGAGTGGTAAATCACGCCTACAATCAGGAATTTTGAATTAACATTTCGTGACGGGATATTGTCTTTACGGAAATTGGACCAATATTCATTTACGCAAAAGAATTCGGATGCTCGGTGGCTTTCATGAATATAAATGAACTTCTATTATATATTTAGAAGATAATGTAACTTGGAAAGTTACTAAATATGGTCATTTAAGCCAAAAAATCATTTTTCCTACTAGGATAACGGCAACTGATCATCTCAAAAGGTAATGAAGGCCAAACCACTAACTTCACTTCTAATCTATAGAATCACTGAAAATGGAAGGATTGAAAATTAAATATTGATTGAAATAAAAAGAAATTTGATTTCGTCTTTTTACTGAATTTATTAAAAGAAAAAAAGGCTACTTCATCCACTTTCATGAAACATTTCGTGGATCTCCACGGCACATCCGACTTTGACGAAGGCCCGTAGAAAATGAGCAATTGAACTCGTTGCCGATCTTCGATCTATGGCATTGCTTTCACGGCACCAACATCTCTACAACTAAATCACTGCTTTGTCAACACTCACGTGGTACTGTCCAGCTTGGCTTATGAAATTGTAGAGCGTTATCGACGAATTTCATATGATAGGAGGGCCTATTATTAGTTTAAATTAGTGATATTTCTTGAAAACTGCTAAGTTCCTTTTTTTGTGTCCGGATAATGTTCGCCAATAGTCACGTGGTCCTATGTTACTACCACGTCATGTGTATAACCGCTTGAAAGGAGTACGCAATATAATTTTCACTTAATTTTGCCTGTCATACAGCCTTGGGTATGTTTTGTTATAGAAACCTAAGCTATAATTCTGTAGAAAATAAATTTATGTAATGTTTTGCATCATCTTATTATTCCATATAAGATGCAGCACTTATTTTCATATTTTTGTTGTAAACCAAAGACTTTGTTTTATTTACGGAGTGTGTCTTGCACTTGCAGTTGTTGTGACTATGGTAGAGTTGAGTCGTTGAGTAGTAGTCGTGGAACTGTCGAGTAAATCGGTTAGTGTGTTAGACTCGGAGATTAAAAATTCGGAAAGTTTAAGGCTTTAACCATTTTGAAGAGTCGCAGCCAAGTCTGCAGATTGTAATTTTTGTATGGAAATTAATCTGTCATGAATATGGTAAAACTTATATCTTCTAGTGTTATGTATGATAGCTTGTATTTGAACTATTGTAGTTGGTGTTTGTCTTTTTTGCTAATGAATACTGTTCAGTGTAGCTTGCATTTTTCATTTAACCGTGAGTCATTTTTAACTGGTCCTCTTTCCTTTCACCAATTTGAAAGCAAATTTGCAATCCGATCTGATCATTGTTTCTTGTGATAGTGTTGCATAATGATTTTGTTTGTAAATTTATGTGTTAATTATAACAGTTCAGTGTAGGCATTTTGACATGATCAATTGGTCTATTCTCAGTGTTCATGAAAGTTCACATTATGAAAGACGACCGTATGTCGTCTTCCATACATTTTTGTACAGTTTCTGTAAAGTTATAATTTATTTAATGTCGTTAGATTATCATTTTGTTAAAACTTGAACCCCACTCTTTTCAAGACTTGAGGGATAGCATCTTTATTTCATGTGTTAAAATATTAGTTACGATTGCTAGGATTTTCTTATTTTAATATTATGTTATTAATTTATTATTATATTAATTAATGTGGTATAAGTACGACTTCTCCGCTATGCCACTGTCCCTGTGAGAATGTGCAGTAGTTGTACTTTTAAGTGTGTCCGAGAATCTATGGCTGTTTGAATGTGGGGAGTGATAGCTAGCTTTTCATCGTTCTCTCTGGCTCAGTATCGATAGCTGCACTGCTACCACAGAAGTTTCCACACCCTTTGGTTGCAAGCTACTCAGCGAACCTTCCCTCCAGCGCGAATCTCGCTGTCCGTCCCCACCACCGCTATTTTCAGGGATTTCTGGCTTCCGGTGGCTTCCCGCCCTATCCCCGGTGGCCGCTCGGCGGATGATTCTGTTCTGGGCGTCTGGTGAGGTAAGGTTGGTTCTGCTCTTGTTTCTGGAGATGCTAGCGTTTCATTGACTAGTATGTTTAACTTAGATTTGTGAATTTACAATCTTTCTTTCTTTCTTTTTTTTTTTTTTTTTTTTTTTTTTTTTTGTCCGATCGTGTGCGGAAATGTGTTCCCTTTTTTCAATTCAGTGATTTCCAATAGATATCTACATCTACATTTACATCTTTTTTTTTGTGAATTTCTGTCAAGTAAATTTAGAGGGCCGGATTTTGAAGCTGGGTGTAGTACGATCTTGCTGCCGCCTACTTACATTTCGCGTAAGGATCACAAGGACAAGATAAGAGAAATTAGGGCTCGTACGGGGGCATATAGGCATTCTTTTTTTCCTCGTTCAATTTGGGAGTGGAATAGGAAAGTGAATGCCTAATAGTGGTACAGTGTACCCTCCGCCACGCACCTTACGGTGAATTGCGGAGTATTTATGTAGATGTAGATGTACATGGGATACTCCACAAAATACATTTAAGTGCCTGGCAGAGGGTTCATCGAACCACCGATATACTATTTTATCTCCCATTCCATTCTCGAATAGCGCGCAGGAAGAATGAAAACCCGAATCTCTCCGTTTGGGCTCTGATTTCTCATATTTTATTTTGATGGTCATTTCTACCTATTTAAGTGGGAGTCAACAATATATTTTCGCATTCGGAGGAGAATGTTGGCGGTTGTAGTTCCGTAAGTAGCACACGCCGCAGCGATAAGCGCCATTGTTGTAATGATTCCAATGCCAGATCCTCTATCATTTCCATAACGCTGTCTCCCCTGTATTGTGACAATACGAAACGACCTACCCTTTGGACTCTTTCGATGTCATTCGTCAAACCCACTTGATAAGGATCCCACACTAGGCAGCAATACTCCATAAAAGGACGGAAAAGCATAGTGTATGCAGTTGCTTTAGTAGTTCTGTTGCATCTTTTACGGGTTCTTCCAATAAAACGCAGTCTCTTGTTCGCCTTTCCCACGACATTAACTATGTGTTCATTCAAATTTAAGTCAGAAGTAATTGTAATTCCTAGGTATTTTGTGGAGTTTACGGCTTTCTCATTTGATTGATTTATCATGTTAACAAAGTTTAACGGATTTCTTTTCGTACTTATGTGGACGACTTCACACTATTCATTATTTAGATTCAACTACCAATTTTTACACCATACTGATAACTTATTCAAATCGTTCTGCAGTTGGATTTGATCTTAAGATGATTTTACTAGACGGTAAATGACGGCGTCATCTGCAAACAACCTAAGAGTGCTACTTAGAATTTCCCCTAAATCGTTTGTGTAAGTAAGGAACAGCAGAGGACCAATAACACTACCCTGTGGAACGCCCGATATCAACCCTGTTTTAGTCGATGCCTTACCATCGATTACTACTAATTGTGTCCTCTCTGAGAGGAAATCCCCCATCCAGTCGCAAATTTGGGGCGATATACCGTACCCACGCAGTTTCATTAAATGCCGTTTGTGAGGTGCGGTGTCAAAAGCCTTCTGGAAATCAAGGAATACGGAATCAATTTGCGAACCTTTGCGATAAACGCGGTGTGTGTGATTCTAATTGCAGGTTGATAACGGCCTGATATGTTAAAACCTTTTGTGATCCTGTGGCGCTGTATCAACTATTTGTAAATACCTTCTAGCTTTGAGGGGCCCGATTTCTAATAGGTGATATGTTCATTGTGTACAGTGAGTGTAAAAATCTTCTCATCGTTTCCTTCGTGAGTGATATGTTTCCACGTGGTTGGTTAATAGACCAAAGCCTTCAGCTTCCACTTTCCTTTGTTCCATGCCCATCAGGCAAGTAACTATGTGGGTATACTTCTGATTTCCACTAATATTTCGCGATCTTCTCTCACCGCATATTTTAATTTTGCTGTTTCCTCTCCGACTTGTAGAACGCACTCTGTCTTGTCAGTAATTCTCTCTGAGCATTGTACAACCTCCTTCAATAGCTTCCTTATGTAATTCTAACATTTCTATGGGTTGCATGCTGTAATTCTTAATTTTATTTTTCCGACTTTGTAATTATATCATTCTTGTGGTTCTTCTGAGTCTAGACTTCATCCGTCTCTGTAATCGCCCCCTATCGCGTGTAGCTGTATTTCATTCGCTTCCTTATATAATTTTAAGCAATTCTATGGATTGCATGCAGTAGTTAATTTTCTTTATTTTTCTGAAACTGAATCTATTCAATTTTATCGGTTTTTGCAACCACGTGGGTCCGAGTTCCGACTTCCGGGGTATGCAGGTAGTCACCTGAGTTCACGCCACTTCTCTTATAAAACCAGTACCTACCTCGAATTCTGTCTGCAACTTAAGTAACCAACGTGATTTTGTATAATGAATCCGTCTTTCAACCACTTCATCTTCAGTGGAGTGCGTTCATGTAAAGTAACCGTCTGTCGCCGTTAGCGTGTTTGCTCGCGTTTTCTGTTCAGATGTAATTTAACTTGCTATACACACGCTCCATCTCAAAACAGGCACGACAGACCAGAGCCAGCTTCAAAGTGTTTGTATATTGTGTTTTGTGCTACCTCCGAATTGCTGAATTTCGCCTACGATAGCGGCGCCTACTTCCGCCTCGTCTCCGCACGCTGTTTTTGGTGAGTTTCGCTGTGGCATTGCGTGTGTGTGTGAGAGAATGTGTGTTGTTTGTTAATTCTTCCCCCCAGTAGCGTTAAATCATATATAATTTAGGCACCGTCCGCATTATTCCATGTAAGAGATGCATTTTATTGTATTAACAATTTTTCCCCATTTTTCCTGTTTTATATCTGAATAAACAAGTCCAAGTTCAGCATAATCGGTAAGTTGCCTATAAATTGTAGTTTTAGAGCACCTACCTGTTTTATTTAATATTGTTCTTCGCAAGTGCTGAGTACTAGTTTAGATGCAAGTTTTTCTCATACCTAAATCCGTTGCGCCATAAATGTTTTCTTGGACACCTTTCTAAGATAACTTTAATTGTGGTGGCTTGCTTATTAATGTCTGTGTAATAACGTGTGAGCTGCTATGAATATTGACCACTGTAGTATTAACTTCCTGTTATTTAAGTAATTTGAAACGAGTCAGCTCTCATTTTGGGCCAGGGAACAAGGCTTTATAGCAGGGAGTAACCAGAGTTCACACGGACTTCATTTACTAATTTATTGCTAAAACAAAGCTCTTGTTACGTACAGTGGTCGACTTTTAATTATTAGGTCACTTAATGTTAGTAAAGTTAAGGTGATTTGTCTGATGAGAGAAGCAGTTATGTCACGTAAAGAGATAAGAAATATTTGCAGCGAGTGATATTTGAAATCATTGCCAGATTTGTAGGATATTTTTATATCATTGAATCAGTATGGTAATTGTTGTACAGGTAGGTACATTATCAAGTGCAGTGATTTTGGTATCCAATTACTCTCAAATGTCATTGTTTGACATCTGGTTTATTGAAGTGACAAAATATCACAATAGTAGCACCCTGTTTCGTTGGCTCTCGCAATCGAATTGTGTATGTATAGTCTGGCTAGTGGTGTATGGTGCACGCTAACAGATCTGAACTTTTCATTTGCTCACATTTTTTCTTTCACACGAGATTAATGTGTTGACCAATTACGAGTTTAATTACAGTCTTATTAACTACTGTACAATTTAAAGTGTTATCCGTTGCGTATAAAACAAAACCACATACACGTAAGATTACTGCATCCATGTCAGTTGTAATTTATTCTAACAGGGCAAAGGAAGGTACTAAGTCTCATTGCTTAGTCAAGTTATTTCGTAGCCAAAACCAAAACAGAAAATTTGTTTGTGAAGTTTAGCGGACACGATGACTTAACACGAACAGTAATACGCTTGCTTTCTCTGTCTCTCTCTCTCACACATCTCTCTCTCTCTCTCTCACACACACACACACACACACACACACACACACACACACACACACACACACAAACACTCACACTACTTTTATCATTCAAACAAACACACACTGCTGTTTGCCCGGTTTATTAGTAACTATGGTAGAAGGGCACTCTCGTATAGGCTTAAGGTCTGGCCCCCATATTTTATGCCATAAACGTGTGAGGAGTCATATATGTAATTACAGGAAACAGTTGTAAAAACACGGATCAAATGACGTTACTAAGGCGCATTTACATTTCAGACGTAATGGTCAATTCGTGTGTTGTATGTAGCTGTAATTTTTCGTGCAGCAAACGAAAGGTACATAGAGCTATGAGTTGCATTGATTTGCTGTTTTTATGCATTTGTTACCAGTTTCGTACAACGTCGGCTTTTCTTTCAGTCGTATGGTTGTTATGAGAGTGCTATTTATCGTGGATAATATATATCTTCATTCTATGGATTATTCTTACGAAATCTACATAGCGCTTTGACACATACTGTAATGACTCGCCTTAATTTGCTGTTTTTATTAATCTGTTACAAGTTTCGATTTCTAGTTGTCATGCATCACACATATCTTAATTTTTCTGAGTATTTTTCCGATAAATACACTATGCTTCAACTGAATATAACACGTTCTTCTCATAACATGATTTTACAATGAACGTGTTAAATACAATTTAGAGAAGTATTAGCTCAAATGCAGAGCAGGTTTAATCCAAAGCTTACGACGTCATTTCGCGTCAGAATGTCATATCAGTTTCATACAGATACTTTTTGACGTGAGGTGAAGCAATATAGCAGAGTCAGGCTTCAGTCACAGAGGCAAGTTTACTAGTCGAGTAATATACGTCTGTGGCAATCACGAAACGATGTCAGTGTAATCCTTTACCCTTGAAATAGCGTATTTCAGTCGACATTGTCAAAAGCTTTCTGCCAAACTACAAAAGCAATAATCGTAAGTTCACCTTTCCTTAATGTGTCTTTTAACATAAGTCTAAAAGGTTTATTGTAGTGGGGAATGTTGTTTTACTAGCACAGAGGTCGGTAAATTAATGACTCATTTATCTAATTAACTTAATGATAAATTTGCCTGGTTTTCGTTTGAATTGACTACCGCCGTTTTCCTGCGTAACGTGAGACATGTTATTAAGCACCGAATGAAGGAGGGCATTTATTGGACATTTGATTAGCTACCGGACTATCTTATTAACGCTCCCCTCCAAAAAGACAGAAAAATACAACTGAGTTCTCCCTGCTGGCCAATTGCAACGATTCAAATTTGCGAGGGGGTCAATAATAGTCATAGACGTCGTCCTGATCGGACCTCGCGCATGGATACGTGCGCCTGGCGAATCATACGCGTCCCTACCGTCCTAGCGCGGGAAAAGCGGTTTACCGCCAGAATTCTCGGTTCCCATTGGAGGGTGAGTTCCCCTCGACATTCTTCTAAGATTCTCAGAAACCGCCAAGGCGTCCTTCTGCCGCCGTGTGAAATTCCGTTACGCAGCTGCATCTCGCCTTTCACAGAACTCGCCATTCAAATGTTCTAATGTTTGTAGAGCTTATGGGACTTAACTACGGGGCCATCAGTCCCTAAACTTACAAACTACTTATGAACTACCTTATCCTAAGGACGGCATAAACATCCATGCCCGAGGGAGGATTCGAACCCCCGACCGCAGCGGCCGTGTAGACCGTGACTGGCACGCCGCAGACTACTCGGCCACTGCGGCCGGCCCTCGCGATTCCAACTGCAAACTGGAGTACCTATACTTAATCCCATCAACAAAGACGTTTGCAGAAATTGATTCTAATTGAAGGATACATCAATATTCCTACAGACACGGAGGGTTAAAGGGCGCAATTGACATTTCTGATTAGGCGAAAGTTGCCTAACGTATTCCTAAACTTATCGTAAATGTAAACTGATCTTACATGAGATAGTAACCTACCAGTTTTTCTAATAGTCTGTAAATACACTCCTGGCCATTGACATTGCTACACTAGGAAATTACAGACGCGAAATTTAACTGACAGGAAGAAGATGCTGTGATATGAAAATGATTAGCTTGTCAGAGTATTCACACAAGTTTGGCGCCGGTAGCAACATCTTCAACGTGCTGGCATGAGGAAAGTTTCCAACGATTTCTCATACACAAACAGCAGGTGCCCGGCGGTGTCAGGTGAAACGTTGTTGTGATGCTTCATGTAAGAAGGAGAAATGCGTACCACCACGTTTCCGAGTTTGATAAAGGTTGGATTGTAGCCTATCGTGATTGCGGTTTATCGTATCGCGGCATTGCTGCTCGCGTTGGTCGCGATCCAATGACTGTTAGCAGAATATGGAATCGTTGTGTTCAGGAGGGCAATACGGAACGCCGTGCTGGATCCCAACGGCCTCGTATCACTAGCAGTCGAGATGACAGGCGTCTTTTCCGCATGGATGTAATGGATCGTGCAGCCATGTCTCGCTCCCTGAGCCAACAGATGGGGACGTTTGCAAGACAACAACCATCTGCACGAACAGGACGACGTTTGCAACAACATGACCTATCAGCTCGGAGACCATGGCTGCGGTTACCCTTGACGCTGCATCACAGACAGGAGCGCCTGTGATGGTGTACGCAACAACGAACCTCGGTGCAAGAATGTCAAAACGTAATTTTTTCGGATGAATCCAGGTTATGTTTACAGCATCATGACGGTAGCATCCGTGTTTGGCGTCATCGCGGTTAACGCACATTGGAAGCGTGTATTCGTCATCGCGATACTGGCTTATCATCCGGCTTGATGGTATGGGGTACCGCTGGTTACACGTCTCTGTCACCTCTTGTTCGCATCGGCGGCATTTTGAACAGTGACCGTTACGTTTCAGATGTATTACCACCCGTGGCTCTACCCTTCAGCCGCGATGGAAGTAGCCGAGTGGTCCAAGGCGCCTCGATGCGGAGCGTGCGGTTGCTCGCTGTCAGAGGTTCGAGTCCTCCCTAGGGCATTGGTGTGTGTGTGTGTGTGTGTGTGTGTGTGTTGTCCTTAGGTTAGTTTACCTTAGTTTAAGTTACCTTAATTTGATTCGATAGATTTACAAACATTTTTGTCTACCGTTCATTCTATCATTTCCGCCGGATAATACACGACCGCATGTTGCAGGTCCTGTACGGGCCTTTCAGAATACGTAAAATGTTCGACTGCTGCCCTCGCCAGCACATTCTCCGGATCTCTCACCAAAAATGGGGGCCGAGCAACTGGCTTGTCACAATACGCCACTCACTACTCTTGTTTAACTATTGAAGCTGCATGGGAATCTATACCTGTACACGCCATCTAATATCTGTTTGACTCAACGCCTAGGCGTATCAAGGCCGTTATTACGGCCAGAGGTGGTTATTCTGGGTACTGAATTCTCAAGATCTATGCACACAAATTGCGTCAAAACGTAATCACATGTCAGTTCTAGTATAATATATTTCTCCAATGAATACCCGTTTACCATCTGCATTCCTTGTTGGTGTAGCAATTTTAATGGCCAGTAGTGTAATTCGTGTCAGTATTTTGCATCCATAAATTCTAAAATTTTCAAACCTGTTTGCACTTGCTTTCTTCGTAATTGGAATATTTTTTCTGTATGAGGGTATTCGTTATGTCTCAAACGTCTTGCACACCTTGTGGAATTGTTTTGTCAATACTGTTTTTGCCAAAGATAACAGTTCACAGTAAATTTCATATGCTCCATGGGTCTTGTTTAGAATTAAACCCTTCAGTTCTGAGCTGTGGCGCCTATCTCCAGACGTCTGATCTTTGGCTCGTCCGCTTCGATGTATCGCGAGTTGTGTCTCTGGAGCGGAATGCCGGGGCGAGAGCTGTGGTATGAAGGAACACCGCCTAGAACACAAAGCCTGACAACTGGCCATGCCTGCGTCACAACAAGAGGCGGCGGCTGCCAGTTGATTGGCTGCCCGCTGGGGCACGCCCACCGCCTCGTAGCAGCTGGCCAGTCAGCTTGCGTCCGCTGCCTCTCGCTGTGACGTAGTATAGGCACGGCCAGTTGTCAGGCCTTGTCTTCTAGGCGGTGTTGTACGAAGTCGGACGGCGGGAACGCGGAAGTCAGTGTCGAAGAGTGTGTGTTGTGGTGACACTGCGACAAGGCTTCGTCGGTAGCTTGTGTGTTGTTGTTGCTCGTTTGCGATTATAGGTATCCGGCACTAGGTCTGGCTGGACGATTGAGCAACACGGGAGGAGACAGTTATCGGTGTTGTGCTCGGAAGTGGAGTTTTGTGGCTTTACTGACTTAAGCTTGGCCTCCGACAAATGTTATACTATTGACTGGAAAGAGTATTGTAGTAATTAACTGGAAAACTGAACGGATTTAAGAGAATCAGATGGATGGATAATTGGCGGGAAATAAGTGCTGCAGAATCTGACATTGGTAAGCGCTTGGAACGTTTTATTTTACAAACTACTGTAGTCCTGTGTGACGTTGTCATTCTGGTTGCTAGGGGCGTTTACCAGTTGTGTATCAACAAGGCTCGGGCGCTTAGTACCGCTGCTCGGGTTGCCCATTGAGTACTTAAATTTCTCATAGTCGAGACTTGTTGTGCTATGAGCAACTATTGCTAGAGCTTGTATATATGTTGACTATGTGGAACTTGCTATCAATGGTGTTTGGCAGTTATACGAACCTAACGAGGCTTAGACATTAACTTGCTCAGTGATGTTGAGATTGAGTTCAATAAGACGTGTACAAAAATAATGTATCATGATTGATTTCTGACAGTCCTATGTTGCAGGGTATGTGTAATGAAAATGTTGTGCAGCAGTGCTGTTACATTGCGAGGACATTTAATGGACAACACCAGTAGTGGCATATAATGACGGATGTTTTCCTCTAATTTCAGTAAGCCCCGTATTGTCACATGTCACGGATCCTGTATTCTGAAATTCGAAGGAAAATTGCTTACGTGTTCTGCAGCTGAAGTGGGACTTGTTATCAGTGTAAGGATTTGTTTAAATTAATGTTCAAGGCTCTATTATTGTCTGATTTGATTTAAATTGTGTAGTTGTGCTGTATGTTCTTGGTAAATTTCTTGATGTTTCAGTCTAAAGAACTGGATAACTGGCATCAGAAGTAAGGATTACAGAAATTTATATAGAGAGTTCTGTTCGAACATTTAAGTTAACATCTGATGTTGAATAAATGCTTCTTGTAAAGTTTATGATAATATGTAAAAATTTTCGTCTTTAAGTGAAAGTCCAAAGTTTTAATGAACAGTAATGAATTATTTGTCAGAGTTAAATTTCATCTCAAGTGAAGTCATAAATGCCTTAATGAATACTAATGCTTTATTAATTATCTGTCAAAGTTAAATTGTCTCTTGAGGTTTAAGATAATAAATCGGTTTATTATAAAGGTAGTATGTTTTGTCCCACAGGAACAATAATAGAAAGATTCTGACTATCATATATTTCAATATTAACATTTCTTGGCGGTATAATAGTTCTATTTATTTATATTACACTAATTGCATCAAATGAAATATTTAAAATTAAAATCAATAGAATTATTCTCATCATATACATAATAATTATCCTATCAACATTATTATATAATATTGATAGGATAGTATCGACAGAAATAATTAAAAATACAGAAATTATAAACCTAAAATACTCAATAAATTTTAAAGAAATATCAACTTCATTAGTAAAACTATATAATAGTCAAACAGTTATTATCACAATCACAATAATAATCTATCTTTTCATTACACTAATAGCAGTAGTAAAAATTACCAATATTAAGCAAGGACCTATAGGTAAAACAAATTAATAAACTAATGAATAAACCTGTTGTTTGTGTTGTTATGGTCTTCAGTCCGGAGACTGGTTTGATGCAGCTCTCCACCCTACTCCATCCTGAGCAAGCCTTTTCATCTCCTCATAAGAACGGCAACCCACATCCACTTGAATCTGCTTACTATACGCGTCTCTTGGTCTCCCTCTGCGATTTTTACCCCACACATTTCTCTCCAATGCTAAATTTACGATTCCCCGATGTCTAAGAATGTGTCCTACCAAGCGATCCCTTCTTTTAGTCAGGGTATGCCAAAAATTCCTTTTCTCACCAATTCTGTTCAGTACCTCTTCACTAGTTATGCGATCTACCCACCTAATCTTCAGCATTCTTCTGTAGCACCACATTTCAAAAGCCTCTGTTCTCTTCCTGTCCGCACTGCTTATCGTCCATGTTTCACTCCCGTACAAGGCAATACTCCACACAAATGCCTTCAGAAAAGACTTCCTTACAGTTAAATTAATATTCGATGTTAGCAAATTTCTCTTTTTTAAAAATGCTTTTCTTCCCATTGCCATTCTGCATTTTATATCCTCTGTACTGCGACCATTGCATGTTATTTTACTACCCAAGTAACAAAACTCATCTACCACCTTCACTGTTTCGTTACCTAATCTAATTCCTCCGGCATCGCTTGATTTTCTAAGACCGTATTCCATTATTTTTGTTTTGCTCTTGTTAATGTTCATTTTATACGCTCT
The DNA here is from genome assembly GCA_026315105.1 of Locusta migratoria. NCBI lineage: Eukaryota > Metazoa > Arthropoda > Insecta > Orthoptera > Acrididae > Locusta > Locusta migratoria. Next base: position 709,166,584 of record CM048745.1, on the reverse strand, counting down.
CTTCAACACACTGTCCATTCCATTCAACTGCTCTTCCAGGTCCTTTGCTGTCTCAGACAGAATTACAATGCCATCAGCAAATCGCAATGTTTTTATTTCTTCCCCCTGAACTTTAATCCCTATTTCAAATTTTTCATTGCTTTCCTTCACCGCCTGCTCGATGTACGTACAAATTTAATAACATTGGAGAAAGGCTACAACCCTGTCATACACCCTTCCCAACTGATGCTCATTGCCTTCGAGTCTAGTAACTGCAGTCTGGTTTTTGTACAAGTTGTAAATAACTCTCCTTACCCTGTATTTTACCCCTGCTGACTTCAGAATTTGAAAGAGTGTATTGCAGTGAATATTTTCAAAGGCTTTCTCCAAATCTACTATACGAATCAAAAACCCAATAATTAAAATCATTAATAATTCTGGAACTGTCCGATTGATCACATGTGTGATAAATACTGTCATAGCCACAATTACCTTGATCGGGATCAATTTCTCTGACAAATTCTCCTCTCGCGATGTTGCTAATCTCCCTTCGTTCCTACCATACTCTAATCGAATCTCAACTCCAGTAAGAATATACAGTCCGTGCAGGCTTCACGTAGACCGTGAGCTGTTCTACTACAAACTCAGCCTCACTGCCAGGTGAATATCATTCACTCCGAATGTTACAAAGACACGGCATTCTCTGCCGCGTGGGATTTAATGTTGACATAATAGGTCGCGTGTTAAGACATAAAGACCGCACGCTAATAAATCGGCGCTACATTAGCCGCGCGCGCTCGCGGCTGCAGCTGCAGCTGTGCCACCAGCCACTGTACCCGCGTCTACCCCTGATATATGTCCGAGGATATTACGCCGGCGTACAATAGCCGGTGGCCCGGGACCCCACGCTCAAGGCCTGAATATGCAGAGGAGGACATAACGAGTGTCGTAATGCCGATTATTGGCACTTCACGAGCAAGGAATAACTTGTCCGTGCTGTAATGCACCATTTCCTGGTCCTACAAGGCCGGATGGCGTACTGGAGTACAGTATTTGCGTATTCTAAAGCGAGATGGATGAAATGAGAAATTACTGGAGAGTACCCAATTAAGACGTAAGCAGACAATGGTCATTTATTTATTAACTCAAGCCGCCTCACACCTTTCTTCCTGAGTAAGCGAGACGACCGTGGAAATAACAAATATACCCGTAAATAATTTACTCGCTGAAAGAAGTTTATTGCTAATGTAGCATGCCTACATTTGCCTCGTCATTAGAATGATGTAACATAAAAGCACTCATGTGTAGTATCCAATGTTTTATGGGGGTGACGGTCCGTCCACTGTGCACGGATAGCGTAAGGCCGTGTTCACACTGCCGGCCGGGCCGAGCCGAGCCGAGACGGAAGATTAAACACATTGTTTTTAATCGCAGTGTTCACACTGCCGGCCGGGCCGAGAGGTCTTCGCTTCTGCCGGCTCACGCCGAGCCGACGACATTCGAAATGTTTAATATTTCCGGCGCGAGCCGGCGCCGGCGCGGTATTGGGCTACGGTATTGCTTCTGCAACACAAGTATCTCTCGTCTCCGGACTGTTTCCAATACAAATCTCTCTGCTTCGTAGCTTCATTTATTTTAATAACCCTTGTGAACACACGTTTTGTTTATTTTTCTTTTATTACTATTAATTTTCTAAAAAAATACAAAATTCAGAAATGATTTTTTTTTTTTTTTTTTTTTTTTTTTTTTTTTTTTTTTTTTTTTTTTAAATCTGTACCCATACAGAAAAACACTCCTAAATGTCAGTCGAAATTTATGGGATGATTCCGTTGCCACCTGTTTTAAGTGTAATTAAAATACGATTAGTCACTATAGGGTGATAACAATTGAAAGCCGGACGCAGTGGCCGAGGGGACTGAGGCGCTTCAGTCGCAGTATGCACGGCCACTACGGTCGGGGGCTTGAATCCCCGCTCGGGCATGGATATTTGTGCCGTCCTTAGTCTTAGCTAGTTCATAAGTCGTTTGTAAGCTTAGGGACTGATGACCCCCATAGTTAAGTCCCATAAGTTCTACAAACATTTGAACAATAGAAATAAAATAACAGAAGTAGATGGCAATGAACGAGTTACCTTCGATCTTCAGCTGACATTGAGTGAGGATACCTTGTTGCTGGGGACAAGCCCACCACGAAGCAAAAAAACAAAACAACAAGAAACAAAGCACACTCTGCTCATCCTTTACTGACCTGACCTGTAGTGTCTGAGACTAGTCGAAGTACCATTCAGACACAGAAAATTGTCAACAGATGATACAGCAAAATGTTCGTAGAAATGCGGTGCTTCTTAACAAAATAAATATATAATAAAGTTCTGAGACCTGTGTAGAGTTATTTGAAAGTGGAGATGGGTTGAAATACAGTGCAAAGTGTCCCACATAAAAATTGGTAATTCTCACGTATACCAACACTTGCAACACCCCTTAAAGGAGCTAAACACATGTTTTAATGTTACTTTTATCTATTCCATTTTACTTAGTTCATTCTTACTTTAATCTCGGGTGTGAGTATATTACTTTTACGTGGGACAAGCTGTATACAAATATTTTTACCTTGTGGTACGACATTTTTCGAGAGGTACAAACGAGAAAGAATGACCAAATATGGCTCAGGCATAGATGTTCCTAAAACATCAAATTAATTTTTGTCTTCTTCCTTTTATCATTTCCAACTAGAAAGGCAATAAGTACAATGTCAGAAAATTTTGAGTCCATCAAAACGAAAGGCGCAGTTAACACTAATTTATTCTTTTCCTGTCGTTCCAAACACGAAACATTTATTCCATTAATTGCATAATGTGGAGAAGAAATCAGTTGTTATGCCTCTTATAAAGTATAACCAATGTAAAAGCATCGCAGATCATTCTCAATTGTAATCGATGACCACCCAAGAAAAAATAGTTTATACCTGTTTTCTGGTAATGGATCATTAACACATCACGAGGAAGCGACACGTGGCCAGCAATTCATTTTTTCCATGTTGCAGTTCTTCACGCTACGCCCTACATCCGCCGAGATCGAAGACTTGCGATCACGGCATAACGCCGCTGGGGCAAATTGTAATTACTTGAGAAAGGAGGTGAATATCAGTGCGACGACCATTTAAAAAACTTTTCTATACTTTTAGCTCCATTTCACTCAATGTAATGTATGGTCTAAAATGCATACAACAGTAAGCTGCCCGCTATCCAACGTTTTCAATACACGATTTGTAAATCAAGCGCACGCACTTGACAAATAGCGTCATTTGAAAACGATTGTTACGAATTATGAAAAGGTGCATGCTTTATTAGAAAGCTGATATATTTTACTACCATGTGTCGAAAAAATAAGATTTTCTAACCGCATACTTTCATCAACATCGAGTGAGAAGCGCAACGAAACTAAAAACTCGCGCGGAATGAAAAGTAGACATTTTATTTTTTTACAGGCATAAAAAAGCTTGTAACGAAAAAATAAGTCCATAAAACGATGTGGGGTGGTCCTATACACTGTCAAAATTTTTTACAGTGTGAAATTCGGAAAAGTTGATTTTCCCCCTCTTTCTCGGCTCGGCTCGGCCCGGCCCGGCGCGCAGTGTGAACACCCAGGCCGGCAGCGCGCGCCGACTCAGCGAGAGCGGGCTCGGCACATCCCGGCTCGGCTCGACCCGGCCGGCAATGTGAACGCACCCGAAGGCTTATTTCACATCTACCCGACAGCCGGCAGCCGACACCGGTTAGCCGGCTGAGAGGGTGGGGCGCTAGCGGGACGCTCCACACCTGGCCGGCAGGCGTCACCGACGGCTGACCAACAGCCGAGAGCAGGGCCAGCGCCGCGGGCTGCCGGCCGCAAAGCCCCCACTTTGTCGGCCCGACACCGGGCGCGGATTGTGGGGCGGCGGCCAGTGCAGGGCTACTACCCGGCAACTGCGTTCCGCCGGCCAGTCGTGTTTTGTTCGTTTTCATGATACTTTTGTCTGAGTCAGGTTGAAAACCAGTAAATTTCTTTTTCTGAGGACAGTAGTGTGATGTATCACTTCAGATAATATTTTTGTTTCAGGCAAATTTGTTCTGAGGAAGTGGGTTAATATTCGAGACTCTTTCCAGACAAGTGAGAGGATATATAAATCGTCCGTAAATTTTGGTAGTGAGAGGCAGCCACCCATAACATACATATACAAACAGCAGCTACAATTTTTGAAGAAAACTACAGAAGGACGCCCGACTTCCGACAGTTTTTAGCTCACACACAGTGTTGAGAATGGAAAGACCACATTCTAATGACACTTTTTCGGTCATTGATGATGAAAATTCGGATATAGAAAATTGTGACAATGAGTCACTAAACGAGAAAGTTCGCAACTTCAAAACATCTGAATCACGGATTAATAACAAAGGAAAACAAGACCCTGTAGAGGTAGAACTGATTAATGCACCGCACAGGAAATCCAGTCGGCATATGTCTTTTTTTAGCGGGATAGTTCCTACCCTTGAAACACTTAACGACGACAAGGTAGTGGAGTTCCAGTTAACGTAATGCAGCTAATTTCATAAATTAAGAAGCGTAAAATGTCTGTGGCAAACCTTAATACAGTTGCTCATCCCAGTACGGAACATGCATTTACTTCATGTTTACCCCTGTGTTAGGAACAACGACGTGTAAATGAAGCAGTTAGTAGTCCACCAGCCACTACTGACACACAGCATTATGAACAAGCTGTGCAACAATTTACATCTTCCGAAATCTCTAAAAATTCATGTTATAGGTCGTTCAATTTTTAACCTATAATTTAACTTTCAAGATGATTATCAAAATGTATGACTTTTGGAATATTTTTTTTTTTTTACACTCACCTTATTGTAATTGCCAGCATTTGTATAGGCTGCATACATTCTATGAAGGATGTTTTAAGGCATTGAATGGAACTCTTGATTTGTGCGTGTAGATCGTCAAAAGTTCGGAAACTCATCCGAAAATAATTAAAAAACTTATCTCCACCTCCCCTCCATTCCTCAAAAAGAACAAAGAATGCTCCCATTTCGTGTCTCCCCATATTAAGAGGATGAGTCCAACGCAGGCTTCTCCTTTTTCTGTTCTTCAAACGCAGGTACAAGACCAGCCACGGTAATAACTGGTCGCCCTCCAAATGAAGAGACACCAGGCACGGAAACACGGCACCGCTCGGCGGCTGCCGGGTAAGTGTGAAGGGACGCAAGTCTGCTGCCGGGTTGTCGGCTGCCGGGTTGGTGTGAAATAAGCCTAATGCTCAACGCGATCGTACGAGTTCAACAACCGGTTCCGCAAATATTTTCATAAGTCAGAAATAAACTGAACGGCTGTAGCTGGCTCATATTCCCAATTGCGAATATATTTCTGTATTCTCGGCAGCTTAAAAGTCAACCACTGTACGAGAAAAGAGCTTTGTTTTATCACTAAAGCTAACCTATAAGGTCCGTGTGAACTACTGGTTACTCCTTGTTTCTTGGCCCAAATTGAGAACTGACTCGTTTTAAAATTACTTCAATAACGGGAAAACGGAAAGTTAGTACTACAGTGGTCAATATACATAGCAGCTCACATGTTATTACACACAGACAGTAATACGCAAGCCACCAAAATTAAAGTTATCTTAAAACAGGTGGCTAATAAACATTAATGGCGAAACGGAATTTAGAAAATTGAAATGTTCAAATGTTTCTATAGCTTATGGGACTTACCTACGGGGTCATCAGTCCCTAAACTTACCAATCACTTATGAACTAACTAATTAACACTAAGGACGGAACAAATATCCATGCCCGAGGGGGGATCCGAACCCCCGGCCGTAGTGGCCGTGCTGACCGTGACTGGCGCGCCTCAGTCCCCTCGGCCACCGCGGACGGCAGGAATTTAGACATAAGGAAAATTGCATCTGAGCTTGTTCTCAGCACTTGAGAACAACAGTATTAAATAAAAGAGGGAAGATGGTCTAAAACTACAATTTATAGGCAACTTAAGGCTATGCTGAACTTAAACTTGTTTATTCCGATAGAAAACAAGCAAAATGGGGAACCAATTTTGTTAATACAATAAGAATGCATCTCTTACATGGATTAAGGCGAACGGTGCCCAGCCTAAATTATACATGATTTAACGCTACTGGGGGGAAGGATTCACAAACAACACTCATTCGCCCACACACACGCAATGCCACAGCGAAACTCACCAAAATCAGCGTGCTGAGACGAGGTGGAAGCAGGTGCCGCTATCGTAGGCGAAATTCAGCAAGTCGGAGGTAGCACAAAACACAATATACAAAAACACTTTGAAGCTGGCTCTGGTCTATCGTGCTTGTTTTGAGAAAGTGCGTGTGTATAGCAAGTTAAATTACATCTGACTTGGATCGCGAACAAACACGCTAACGGCTACACACGGCTGCGTTACATGAGCGCACTCCACTGAAGGTGAAGTGGTTGAAAATCGGATTCATTATACAAAATCACGGTGGATTCTTAAGTTGCAGTATGTTAGAAATCGATCTAGGTATAGATTTTATATGAGAAGTGGCTTGAATTCAGGCGACTATCTGCAAATCCAGAAGTCGGATCTCGGACCCACGTGGTTCCGAAAATCGATAAAATTGAATAAATTCAGTTTCCGAAAAATAAAGAAAATTCACTACAGCATGCAACCCATCAAAATGCTTAGAATTATTTAAGGAAGCGAATGAAATACAGTCTCACGCGATGAGGTCCAGTCTACAAAACTCGTAAAAGTGAAATAATTACAAAGTCGGAAAAATAAGAATAAGAACTACGGCATGCAACCCACAGGAATGCTTAGAATTACATAAGGAAGTTATTGAAGGAGGTTGTACAAGACTCAGAGAAAGTTACTGAGAAAGTCAGAGTGCGTACTACAAGTCAGAGAAGAAACAGCAAAATTAAAATAGGCGGGGAGAGAAGATCGCGAAATATTAGTGGAAATCAGAAGGATACCTGCAGAGTTACTTGCCTGATTGGGCATGGAACAAACAAGAGTGGAAGCTGAAGTCCTTGTTCTATGAACCAACCACGTGGAACACATATCACTCATGGAGGGAAATGATGAGAAGATTTTTACATGCACTATACAAAAATGAACATATCACCTATTAGAAATCGGGCCCCACGAAGCTAGAAAGTATTTACACATAGTTCATACACCGCCACATGATCACAAAAAGTTTAAACATACCAGGCCATTATCAAACTGCAACTAGAATCACATACACCGCGGTTATCTATTGGAAATCACTGTATTGAATAACGAGAACACATTTCCGCATGCGATCGAAGAAAATATTCCAGAAAATTATTCTATGTTCACGAGTCTAAGTTAAACGTGCTAGACAATGAAACGTTACCATCTCGAAACACAAGAGCAGAACCAAGCTTATCTCACCAGACACCCAGTAGAGACTGACAAGACCGAACGGCCACGAGACGTGGGAAGCGACCAGGTGTAGAAACCACTTTGTTAGCCTCAGCAGCTATCGACTCTGAGCCAAAGAGAACGATCCTATCACTCCCCTCATTCAGACAGCCATAGATTCTCATACATCCACTTAAAAGTAAGACAAGTACACATTCTCACAGGGTCAGTAGCATAGCGGAGAAGTCACATTTATGCCACATTAATTAATATAATAATAAATTATTAACATAACAAAATAAGAAAAACCTAGCAATATTAACTAATATTTTAATATATGAAATGAAAATGCTATTCCTCAAGCCTTGAATACAGTGAGGTTCAAGTTTTAACAAAATGATAAACTAGTGACATTAAATAAATCATAACTTTAGAGAAATATACAAAAAATATATGGAAGACGACAGACGGTGGTCTTCCAATCTGTAGTAGAAGCAGTGACCGTTCTGTCAGATGTTTGAAGGACATTGCATTTATTACATTATAAACACAGACAACGCATTTCGTAATATTATTTGTTGTTTAAGAGCATACAGTAACCATTCAAGTGGTCATACGAAACAGAACGCCGTAATAATTAGTGTGTGATTGTGTCTACATTTAAAAAATTCTTAACTGTAATGAAAATAAAAGTACATCTAAGTCGCAACAAATAAGTAGATTTTATAATTGACTTATCTTGCGGTCCTTGGTAAAATATTTTATACATTGTCAATGAAGAAAACACTTTACACGAGTGTGGTTTACAGCAGCTCGAGGTTGGAACTTCTTGACGATTTCCTTCGGGAGGCACTGACGTAGAAGCTCAATAGCCTTCGTCTTCACCCTGTTGGTCGGGTCGGGTGATATGGCCACATAGAACAGAAAAAACTTGAATAGTTTCTCAAACAGCTAAATTCTGTACACCCTAACATCAACTTCACAGCGGGGAACAGAGTGGTGAACTACCGTTTGTGGACGTCCTGATCAAATGCATAGCGGATGGAACCTTTGGATGCAGTGTATACAGGAAAGAAAAGAAACCCACACTTATCTGTACTCCACACTACCAGCTGCCATCTTTTCTCATAGCGTGAGGGTGTACTACGAACACTGGTAAACAGGCCCACGCAATATCGGATAAAGGAAGCCTACAAGGAGAATTTAACCACCTTCACTCTTTCAACACCAGATTTTATTAACTTATGAACAAAACTATTTCTTTACATATTGATTGAAATAATGTATATTTGATAGAATTTTTGATTAGTTTTATGTTTGGAGGGAAATTTGGGATGACGCATATAGCGTCATTGGCCAGGATATGTTTCCTTTATAACATTTTCAAACTATTTACTACTAATTTAGACATTGGGCTATTATTTGTAAACGAAATTTGCAAATTACTTTGTTTCGCTTGCCTTGAAATAATTATTCGAAAGTCATGCTGCATGTATTCCAACTTAGACATTAAGCCGCAATATATATTTTGACAATGCATTGTAGCCTAATACTCTGTTTCCTCAAGGTAATGGTAGACAACCTAGTCACAATGAATTCAAAATGTTCAAATGTTTGTCGAGCTTATGGGACTTAACTGCGGGGTCATCAGTAAGTGTAGGGATGATGACCCCGTAGTTAAGTCGCATAAGCTATACAAACATTTGAACTTTTGAACTACGTTATAGCAAAGACAGCAAGCCGGCCGCGGTGGCCGAGGGGACTGAGGCGCTCCAGTCACGGTCTGCACGGCCACTACGGTCGGGGGTTCGAATCCTCCCTCGGGCATGAATATTTGTGCCGTCCTAGTTCGTAAGTAGTTCATAAGTAGTTTGTAAGTTTAGGGACTGATGACCCCAAACATTTGAAAGACAGCAAAAGCATCCATGCCCGAGGGGGATTCGAACCCCCGACGGGGAACGGCCTCGCGCATTGCAGCATAGCACCTCAAAGCGCTCGGCAGCTCCGCCGTGGCACAATGAGGTCCTGCAGTCTTGTTTACAATCTTTGGACAAATGGTTGTGGCTAGAGGAGCAGATAAAGATGACGCTGCAGTATGACAACAGTGGGAAGGTAAGGGTTAAGAACGTTTTCAAGAAGAGCTGATATGACAAGTGACAAATTCGACATGCTTCAGGCAGAATGCACAAGCCAGGCAAAGAGAAAATAAAAGTACGTGAAGACAATGGCGTACCTTCGGTACGCTGCCAAACTATCTAACAAAATCGCATGTCTTGCTAGGTTCAGTAAAAGATGCCCTGGGGCTCCGCAAACTGGGTGATTAGGTTTTATGTGTAAATACGGTAAGGCATACATCGGGCAAACTGTACGAACAATCGAAGAAAGTTGCCAGGAACGCAGAAGGCTCATTGAACTGCAGCACCCAACCAAATATGAGGCTGAGAATAATTACATGAACACTGGAGATACAATGGAGAACTAGGAAAAGGAAGTTTTAGGGCAGACTTCGTCCTTTAGTAACTGTGTTCTGAAGGAGGCGACTGAAGTACGTGTAGCTGGGGGTTGATCAACAGAGACGCCGGCTTCACCCTCACCAAAGCCTGGAACGCAGCACTCAGCCAACTAAAATCACAGTGCCGATCCAAAGCGACTTCCGCACCCCGACGAAGGACACGGGACTCCTGATGGACCGCAGTTCGCATCCAGCAGCCAGCGCCCCCCCCCCCTTCCCCACCGCCACTTCACACAGCGCTGCGTGCGGCAGGTCCCGGAGGAAGGGCTGGTGAGCGATCAAAGTATAAAGGGCAGGAGCTGCAGCAGAGACATCCAAATCACACATACATACACACACACACACAAACTCTACTTGCACCAATAGACATGCCCTCCCTAAATCCTGTGGTATTCCCAGAATCAGAAAGAACGATTCTAAAGATACCAGAGGTCCTAAACGAAGAAGAAAACGGACGCTGGCAGCAGGTCTGATCCAGACCAACTAGCTTAATTTTCAGAGCGTGGCTGACACACGAGCTACAGCGCTCTTTGCGGCAACCTGTGTAAACTCGACCGCCATATTTTTTTTGGTGTTCGGTACACTTAAGAGTAGTCTGTCAATCGTATGCTGTTGTTTAGCTTGAAGTTTTATATTTAGTATATCTGGTATCCCGGAACGACATGTTTGAGAGCCCGCCAGACCACATGGACTATGACAGCAGCCGTTAGGCGGCGCGCACAACCTACTAGCGCTGCCATCGCCACTAGAGCGCTGCACGCCGTGGCGCGCCTACCGCACCGCACTATATAGGGCCGGAGCCACATCTCGCTCCTCAAAACCTGATAAGCCCCCATCCAGACCTCATCCTACCGTCCCATCAGTCTTACCTCAGTGTTCAGCAAGGTCCTGGAAACCATCCTCTCCCGTCGTATCCATCAGCACCTCCATCGCCACCAGTTCCTCCCCCTTTCCCAATGTGGCTTCCGACCCTCCTTCTCTGCCGATGACCAGCTCCTTCGCCTTACTCATCTCCTTTCTGTCCAACTCAACTCCCGTCGCTCCGCAATTTTTGTCTCCCTTGATATCCAAAAAGCCTACGACCGTGTATGGCATTCCGGTCTCCTCTTCAAGCTCCAGTTCTACGCCCTTCCTATTAATTACGTCCACCTCATTGCTTCCTTTCTCACCCGCCGCCCCTCCTATGTCACTGTCTGCAACTCCGACTCCCGTTTGTTCTACCCCTCTGCCGGGGTGCCCCAAGGCTCCGTCCTCTCTCCTCTCCTTTATCTCATCTACTCCGCCGACATGCCCCAACCCGAGCCTCCCGTTTACCTTCTACAATATGCTGACGACACTGCCTTCCTAGCCCTCGCCCCCTCCCTTGCCCGCTCCCAGTTTTTGCTCCAGTCCCACCTCACCGAGTTCGCCTCATGGTGCAACCGGTGGCTCCTCTCCGTCAATCCTGACAAATCCCAGGCAATTATCATAGGTCGTACCACCCGCTCCTTCCGTCTCCATGATTTCTACCTCACCCTCCACAACCGCCCTATCCGCCACACACCCACCCTGAAGTACCTTGGCCTAACCCTCGACCGTAACCTCTCCTGGACCCCCCACCTCCGCACTGTCCGACAGAAAGCCCTCTCCCGCCTTAACCTCCTCAAACTCCTCACCGGCCGGACGTGGGGTCTCAGCCCTTCCACCATTCTCTACACCTACCGGTCCCTTATGCGTCCTGTCCTTTGCAGCTTCCATCCTGCCTGGATCTCCGCTCCCACATCCTACTATAAAACCCTCCAAGTCCTCGAGCGCCACGCCCTCCGCCTCGCCTACCGCATCCGGCTCCCGTCCCCCACGCGGATCCTGTATGACCTGATCCCGTTTCCCCACCTCCTAGAATATCTCCAGCGCATACGTATCGTCTATACCACCCGTAAAATTGACTCCCGCAACCCCCTGGTCCACCCCATCCTTACCAACCCTTGGCCTCTGCCACGCCTCTACCGCGTTATACCCCCTTCCCTTCATCTCCACACCCTCCATGTCCTATCCCAGGGTAATTTCCGCCGCCTCCCCCTTCCTGATGACGTCCTCCGTTCCGACATATACCCGTCCTATCAGCTCTGATCCCCCACCCATAGATAAAGTGCCCCCTCTCCTCCCTCCCCTTCCACTCCCTCGCTTGGCTACCCCCTCCCTGCCCTGGAGTCCCTACGGCTCCTCCCGGCCGCCCCCTTTCCCCGCCGTTTTTTCCTCTCCCCCGCGCTATGCTCCTCCCCCCCCTTTTTCGGGGTCCTGGACCAACAGTTTTACAAGTGCTACGTCAAGTGTTGTGTGTTGTGCTACAGTGAAGTGTGTGTTTTTTAACTGCGTCCACCGCAACCAGACAAGTGTCGCACCGTGTATTTTACTTAGTGTCTCCGTGTACTCGCCGTCCTGTGTTCTTGTCGTCCAACATGTGCTTTTTAAGTCACCGTGGCTCCTCGTTTTTAACTGACTACATCCGGTTTTTGTTCACCTGTCAACTGTTTGTACCTCCAATTGTCGCCATGTATGTGTCATTGTTCCTCCGTTGAGTTTTCGCCTCTCATGTATTTTAAATTTTCATATCTTCAATGTATTTTATTCTCTCGGCTGAAGAGCAGCCTCTGGAGCTGCTGCCAGCCTACTGGTGTAATCGCTGGTGTGGAAATACAATAAAGAAAAAAAAAAAAAAAAAAAAAAAAGCTCGCTCCTCAGTCTTGTGTTGACTGCGCTCCGTTTACTTTCGCTATTCATTGGTTATCTGGCTTCGTACTCTGCTCTGTCACGGTTCCGATTTGGCTTTCGTTTGGATCTTTGTTTTTTCGATTAGTTGTTGTTATTGTCGTCTCTGTGGTTTCGTGGAGTGTTTCTCGTTAGCGGCGACGCTTGATCGGTCGGTTGTCGCTAGTCGCTCCCGACCCAGTCAGGTCTTCGATCACAATAGTATATATTGTATTTAGTGTGTATTGCCTGTACAGTTTTGCTGCTGAAATATGCCTACAGTGTGTTCAGCAATTAAACGCACAAATCGAAGTAAAAAAAGTACTGCTTGTAAGAACACCAAACGTTTTGCCTTGTTTGCTCTCAGTCTGTCTACGCTCAAACCAAATTCTGACTAACGTCACTCAGCTGCAGCAAGATGGAAGCTTCAGGTGACCTGTCGTTCAATTCCATCGAAGTATACACCATTAGGAAAAATGCTCTGTTTTCTACCCGGTGTTAGTGTGTTCTCGAAATATTTTTTCTTCCGTCGCTACTGTGATTGATGAAACTGTATTATTGAGTGTGTACGCCTTCTTTAAAAATATTTTCATTTTTTGTTTGTAATATTTGATCGGGCATGGTAGACATGCAGTTAGTGCAAAGTGTGTATTGTATTCTTTGCAACAAATATGTACTTATTTCAGCGTGGCAACAACGAAAGGCCGCGCGGGAGTATCCTTCCTCGGGCATGGATGTTTGTGTTGTCTTTAGTATAAGGTAGTTTGTAAGTTTAGGGACTGATGACAGCGCAGTTAAGTCCCATAAGCTTAACAAACATTTGAACATTATTGAAAGAAAGTAATTAATGATACGTTATTTCGGTATAAATGCTTTCGTGACAGCTGACCTAGGCGCATTTTTCTTGCAAAGTTCTGTTGTCACTTTCGTCTTTGTGTGCGCCTTGGTTGCACAGTGGTAGAGTACCAGACTACAAATCCAAAGGTCCCGGGTTCGATCCCCGCCAGGTCCTAGGATTTTTATCTGTTACTTTCCACTTCTTTCACCTCTGGCAATATTGCTCATGTGAAAAATACCGAGTAGCGCCGTGGTTTGGAACCCACGTTAAACTATAGGTCCCCCTACAACTGGCTGGGTAAGTCATTTCGAAGGTCGGAGGAAGGCAACGGCATACCACCTCCAAACAGGGCCATGCCTAGTAAGGCACTATGGTGTTCAAACCAATCTTCGTATTGTTGACTACTTTACCCTTTTACTCTTAATATTACGCACTAAACGTTACGTGTTTCAGTATGGCAACAAGGAAATTTATTAACACCACCTTATTTCGACGTGGAATGCTTTGTGGCAGATGACCTAGGCGCATAATTAACTGTAGTATTTTGTTGTCACTTTCGTCTTTGTACTGAAATTTCGTCCACCAAAGCTTACAACCAAACTCTTTAATACCAATTTTACAAGTTTATAGACTCTATAGGTTTAGTAATCACAAGACAAGTGTATACTAGACTCTATGAAAGCATTTGTTATAACAGATTAACAGCAGATGTAAATCCATGTTCAAGATTGTTCGTCACAACAATTTCTGTTCTCTGTATCTTTCGCACCTCGTTTACACCACGAATTAGCATTATAAACAACGCAAATATTTTCACAGCGTCACTTTCGTTGTTATTGTAAACCTCGGCTAACTGTTACACTTCGAACTGGAACTGTAATACTGATCGGTTGGTGATATTTCATTATCGGATTTTCAGGAAATTTACTACCACGCTCGTCAATTCGCAGCTTCGGGAAAGTCTGACAACGTGATCCACATCCGTACGCAATAGTCAATTTTTATTTAAAACGTGGAACTGTAAATATGCAAACTTTTCTAGTCGGTGTGACATACCAACCATCATGCGATACCCCAAATGACATGGCGGACGCCAGTTCAATTTGGCTCAAACATGGCGGACGTATCGCCACCATAGAGGTAAGAATAAACGGAGCCGCGGTGAAGTTGCCGAGCGGTCTAAAGCGCAGTGCTGTGGACCGCGTGGTTGCTCGCCGTCGGGGGTTCGAGTCCTCCCTCGGGCATGGGTGTCTGTGTTATCTTAAGGTTTGAGTTAGTTTAATTAGTTTGTAAGCTTAGGGGCTGATAATACCAGACGTAAAGTCCCATAAGATTTACAAACATTTGAACATTTGAATAAACGGAGGCGCTCTTACGCCACAACTGTGAAGCCAACGATAGCCATCTTGATCCGACAAAAACACTACTGTATTTACGTTGTTTGCGTGTTCTTGTTGCTCGTTTTTGGAAGGATTTTGCTCTTTTATGGCGACTTGTTGATGTTTACGTGTCCGAATCGTTATGATTGTGACGCAAAATCGGAGGTAATACAATTTCATATGTAAATTGCCTCTCTAACGTGTGATTTTACGACATTTATTGTGAATGAACCTACACAACTTGTAATGTAGCATATTCTCTCTTTTCGATTTTCTAATGATGAAAGTTATTTCCCCAATTACTATTTACGAATGAATAAGGAATAAAATATAAATTTGATTTTTATTATTTCAATGATTTCGAGAATAAAACCTAGTTTCAATATAAATGAAACGTACTACACAAAGAAAACAGATCGTCAGTTTGCTCGTAAATCATGCGTAGGTTCGTTCACTCAGTCAAATAACTTTATCTGACGATCGTCAGATTAGCTGAAAAAGAACCCACATCTGTGATTCGTAATACTGTAGAAACAACTATTTCTAAACAGAATAAACGCGAAATTTTTCGAGATTTTATTTTAAACAAAAACTTGAAACAACCAGTTTGAGAACGTAACATGCGTATATGATGCAGTTAGCGACTGTAAATACAGACAAAGCTATAAAACACTGTAGCCCTTGGTTATCTGGTGGGAATGTTCGCTTCTATGGAAATGGCTGCTTGTTCCCCCTGGAGAAGTGGCGATCAACACCTCACCTGTACTTCTGCTGCTGCCTGACCGTGGCTGGCATTGAACTCCATCTTTTCTAGCAGGTTTCAGTGGTATTGATGTTAGTAATAGGACAGCAGTGGAGGAGTTACAGACCAAGTAAGCAAACAAGTTTACCTGGTATAATTGTCTGTATTGTCCCTTTAAGCAAGAGGAATGTGAGGTAGTCTGTTACACATTAAAGGCGGTCAAATATAGGAATAATAATAATAAGTCTCGCTGCAGGACCAAGACACTATGTAAGTCAATTCAGTAAAATCGTTCAAACTGAAATAGCCCATCCCCTAGAAGAGAGAGCGCTGAGAAACATTACTGCTATTGAGAGTTAACGGAACAATTCAGGCAGGGGCAACGGCTACAGTCCTATCGGTAACATTCCGAACATTCCGTACACTTTCGCCCGTTGATTGGCGAACGCGTTTACTCGTCCCGGCAGAAACATAACTGATAAATAGCGGACGACTGCTGGATCAACTAGCACTGGCATAGAACTGCGCACGACTGGAGCGTCGGGAGCGTCTCCCGTCATTTTTGTGTCCATCACTCCAGGAGACTTTATCGCTCCGCCGAGAAGTGAGGCTCCGCAGCCAACCTGACAACGCGCTTTCTGCGCCCTTCCCCCGGCCCGTGCGGGCTGGATCGGCGCCCTTGGAGCTTGGGACACCTGGACTAGTGGTTGTTAATTCAAACGGCGCGAAGGCGTGTGGCCCTCCGCCGTTGATGATTAATTAAATGGGACCTGATAAAAGTATAAATCCTCCGGTAGTAGGGAGTCAAGGTGTCAGCCAAGCCTGTGGAAGTTCTTACTTGTCGGGAAAAATTCACTTTATGCGATGAAATTGGTAATTAGTTTATACTACTAGTAAAGTACTGGGCCGATCAGCCAGCGTCCGATATCATTCTATTCGTAATTTCCAGTAAGGGGCGAATCTGCTGTCAAAATCAGAGATTAATTTTATTACGGCACTCTCGCTGTCACAAGGCTGAAGCATCTGTCATTTCCACTGCCTTCCTTCAGCAATTAGGTAGCCCAAGATATTATTGGTGCTACAACACTGTCAGTGTTTTGATCAGAGTGTCATGGCGGCCATGGCTTCAAAGCTTAGTACAGCCCACAAACTAGCTGCGTAGCCGCCCAGCACTACTATCAATACCGTCACTACCTCCAAGCAGAAATGCCAATACAGGAAAAAACCAATATAAACATAACTGCGTAAACAAATACCAACGAACAGCCCGCTACGCAAAACATAACAACACGGATGGGTTTTTCCAGTCATAATACATAACTATGGGGACCTGAGTGCCCAAACAAAGCATTCGCGTCTAGGCCCGCACAAACTACGCACTACTCAAAATTGTCAGGGGGCCGCCGGCTGCGGTGGCCGCGGGGACTGAGGCGCTTCAGTCACGGTCTGCACGGCCACTACGGTCGGGGGTTCGAATCCCCCCTCGGGCATGGATATTTGTACCGTCCTAGTTCCTAAGTAGTTCATAAGTAGTTTATAAGTTTAGGGACTGATGACCCCGTAGTTAAGTCCCATAGACTATACAAACATTGATCATTGATTGTCAGGGGACCAGGCCTCACTGTACATGAATACCAAGGCCAACTAAACGAACCATCTCTCCTTCTTGAAGAAGAGAAATATCAAACACTTCGCGAACAAAATACCTGACGAGAAAACACAAGTGTGCCTGATCAAGGGGGTGGACACACGAATCCCCAGCGAGACCCTACAACAGAAGCTCAACCAACTCAGCTATGAGCTCGTAAGCGCTGGCCGAATTGTGGGCTTCCGCACACACAAGAGCATACCCAACTACCTGGTGGAGCTGACCGACACAGCAGACTCTCGCGGACTGTTTAGGGAAAAGTACGTCCTTCAGATGTCCGTGATGGTAGAAGTATATGAGCCAGCAAGATTGTTGAGAAGGTGATTCTTAAACGAATCACTAGACACTGCATAAGCAACGACACCCTGCGACCGGAACAATTCAGTTTCAAGAATCACCTCTCCACAACATAAAAAATGTTCAAATGTTTGTAGAGTCTATGGGACTTAACTACGGGGTCATCAGTCCCCAAACTTACAAACTACTTATGAACTACTTACAACTAAGGACGGCACAAATATCCATGCCCGAGGGGGGATTCGAACCCCCGACCGTAGTGACCGTGCAGACCGTGACTGGAGCGCCTCAATCTCCTCGGCCACCGCGGCCGGCTTCCACAACATAACAACTCCTTTGTGTAGTTGAACACATTACACGTGGTTACAACAGAGGCAAAGCCAATGGGGCTGCGTTCTTGGACATCGAAAAGGTTTTCGATCGTCTATGGCACGATGGCCTTATACGCAAACTCAACGATGCTGTCTTTGTCGACGGGCTTGTACGTCTCATAATTTCATACCTCACTCACAGATGTCTCAACACTGACATTTAGGACAAACAATTAACACGGTACGGTATACAAGCCGGAGTACCCCAATGCAGTATCCTGGGACCCCTTTTGTTTAACCTCTACATTAACGACTTTACAATTACACATAACACGATGGGCGCCATCTACGCGGACGACACAGCCATCCTCGCGCAAGATTGGGATCCGTCAAACATCAACTCACGACTACAGAATGCACTCAGTACTGCTAAGCCTTATTTGGAACGATGACATGTGAAAGCAAACGACAAGTGCGTAGCAGTACTGTTCACTAGAAGGCCAAAACAACTGCGGAAACACTGCAGACCAGTAACATTAAACAAGCCCGATACGTTTCTGTGCGAAAGTCAAGTACCTCGGTGTCTGCCTAGACCGAAAACTCACTTGGGGGAACCACATACAACTCATGACCAACGGGGCAAACGCGAGGCTCAAACAACTATACCCGATGCTCAACAGGCAAAGAAACTGAATAGGCGGGTATCGAGAAAGATGTGCACCACACTTGTGAGACCTCTGATGACGTATAAGCAATGCCCCAAGATACACGCGCACAGCGGACCTTCACCGTGAATACCGCTTTGAGAGCCTCACGGAGGTATTCAAAATACACGCCGCTTGACGATACAAAAACTAGATACTCGAACAATCCCTTCATCCTTAATCTGGGCAACTACGATCATAACCATAGGTGAAAGCACAATCGACCTAAAACACTATTTCTCTGGAATTGATAAGAACCTGTAGTAAGCTTTACTAACACACAAAAATCAGGTTTCGTCGAACCCCTTCACCTTCGCAGACTGACTGACTGTGCCAGACGAGCTAATACAGCAGACTAACAGACGACAGTTGGGAACACGAACAAGTACGACACACAAACAAATACCACACGCAACCCTCACACGCAGAGGTTGATAAAAAATCGGCCAGTGATTCGTCAATTTTGTTTGTTGAAGCCAGCTTCCGCTGATGGTGGCCCAGGAGAAATCGCAGTGCCATCTGCAATGGGGCGACTCATCAAACCGGATTGACAAATTTATGACAAAACGCAATGAAAGTGGTACCGAGTTTGCACGATACCCATTAACTAATCCATATTATTGCATGATCTGTCGCAGATAGCAAGAAATCAGCTACTACTCTTACTACCCGTCCATGAGTGTGGCAGTGGTTTCTTTCCCTTGGCAGCTTGCGTTGGTACTTTTTTTCCTTTTGTCCTTAAGACCGCTCTTGTTTCACAAAGCTTTAGACCACTTACTATCCTCCTATGGAACGTATTAATGGGTAATCCTACCCACAGGTACGGCACACATCACAGTTCCCGCTCCTGTGACTCCTACATTACATTACATGCAGAGGTGACAGTAGATTTATTGAGTTGGTCACCATGCTAGTGCGAGCGTGGAGGCGCTACACTTCTGTGGGAAAAAAAAAAAAAAAAAAAAAAAAAAAAAAAAAAAAAAAAAACGGAGATGCTCATTCTGCAAGTATCACCTGAACATGACAGCAAGATACTCTGTGGAAATATCGTGGTTAGAAAACGGCTGCACCCGGCTGGAGACCCTAGAACAGCACAAACAGTTAATTCGCCGTGAAAGCCTAAGATCACAAAACTGTTTGAGTTGCTCTTTAATTTGGCATATCATTTATAAAAGAAATTTTAACCTAGACAGCGCGGAATTAGTTTTGGTTTAATTGTTTTTCTCAGAAATTATTAATTACCTTCATATGACTTCACAAGATCGTTATAAGTGATTTTTTTCACAATCACGCCATTAGTTTTGCAATATTGCCCTTCTTTCTGGATTGAAGTGAAAATGAATGTTTTATAATTTGAATCTGATGAATCATTATTATTAAAACAACATTTAAGATTTTATATATATATATATATATATATATATATATATATATATATATATATATATATATATAGTCTCAAAAATTGAAGAAAGTTCACGAAATATAAACCCAACTTCGAGTAAGTCTTCAGTATCTTCTTTAGGATGAACCTCAAATTTGCAGCTGTATCCAAAACCTTTGCAATCGACAATACAAGTTGAAATTGATCTTTAACGCGAGCAGGCGATTCAAAGAAATAAAATATGACACTGTACACGATTTCTTACAGACAAGAATAAAAAGTAAGGTAACGTTCTGGGTTAATATAATACATATTATAAATCGTTAAAAGCCCAATATTACATTGCGTATCTGTTACTGTAACCTTAGGCTGAGGAAGAAAGACATACTATCGGAAAAAACAAATGTTAAACTTGGAAATACGACCTATTTTGTTCCGATGAAGTTAGATGCTAAATGGCGGAGAGTAGACGTACTGATAATAGTTTCAAAGTTGACCGACAACAGATAGCATAGTTCAAGAGCTGCCAGAGTGCCACCTGTCTGTACCCTGTGTAGAGAATGCTTCTCCGCCGGCCGTCTTCGAGAACCACTGCGAAGGGATCGCGAGCGACGATTCAATGAAGAGTTCCTGCTAGCGACGCCGCACCTCCAGGACTTTCAGCGGAAAAAAAACTTCCGTCTCCGGCTCCATTTTCGTAAGCCTTTTGTTGTCTTCCAGTATTTTGCCTGCACAAAGAAGAAGAAAGTTTTATGTTAATGTTTTGTTGAAAGATTGTGACTTTTTCATTATCTTTCTCATCTGTAAGTAAATCAAAGTAGTATAGATCGGACAATGTCTGTTATGTTTTCTATCTCCTCCAAAGAGATAAAGCACAACCTCCGAATATGTCCGGCATAGTATCGGACGGAACGTAAGGGAGCAGCAAGTTTCTTACAATCCAGAAGATTTAGTAACAGTTTACATAATGCCTTGATAAAAACATCACAGCTTTTGTCAGTAGCTTCTTGCGGTCCGTACCACTCTTTAAAATTGTGTCTCGCGTGACCCAGCCACGGCTTTCTAGTTGTGCAACATCCATTCGATATGTTCACATAGCCGGCCGCGGTAGCTGAGGGGACTAAGGCGCTCCAGTCACGGTCTGCACGGCCACTACGGTCGGGGGTTCGAATCCCCCCTCGGGCATGGATATTTGTGCCGTCCTAGTTCGTAAGTAGTTCATAAGTAGTTTGTAAGTTTAGGGACTGATGACCCCGTAGTTAAGTCCCATAGACTATACAAACATTTGAACATTTTGTTCACATAGCAAGAGGACCACTGCAGGCAAAATAGTGCTATTACAAATGCTCGGTTGTCTGTTTCCACTGCCATTAACGCCGCATTATGACTTACTCTCCCAATGGAAACGTTCGTCGTACGTCTCACATTGATTTCTCTCGTTATTTCAAGCAGAGTTTAGCAGTGGCAGCTCTATGCAAACGCTGATGATGTCGGTCATTAAGTGCAGCCCCTCTGACTTTGTGTTTCCCTCCGTGAGAGGTAATGCCTGAAATTTCTGGCACTCGATTCACTCTGTGTATATCGGGATATTGATTACTGAATTCCTGATACGGAATGTACTATGAGTCTAAATCCAACAAGCATTTAATGCTCAAAATTGTTAATCTTCGCTGTCGGAAACTTTTTCGCATGAATCGACAGCATACAAACAACAGCTCTGCACCGTTTTGTGCCTAATACTGCAGTCCTCTGTATCTGCACTGTCCCATGAATTTTGTCTCCTCAGTGAATACAAAATGAAAACATTTGTTAGGTTACAAGTTTCTACTTAGAAACGTGTTTTCGTTGTAAATTATTTCTGATGATACTTCTCTTTCAATTGATTTCACTCACTCATGACTGGTATGCAGTTGAGTAAAATGTTACAGATAGATCATTAAATGTTATACATTTTTTTACATTTCAACAATTTGAAAATTAAGCCTGATCTGTGTTAAATGTATGAAAGTGTTATACGTGCCTTGGAACATATTGTCTCATTTGGAAAAATAACTCAATTCTCCGATGAAATTTTTACGCTTCCAGGTAAAGGCTCCACCATGTAGCAAGTGAATACACCATATAATATATATCAAACTTCTCTTAGTGGTCTCCCCAGCTTTGAGATTCATAGAATGCCAAGGAGGAGCATTATATCCTCGTAATACGCTTTGTTTGCCACAGAAAAAGTACTTAATTTCCATTCGTAATGTAGCAAGTGTAGTCTGTTTTTAGCTGAATACTTATTTCTACAAAGCACAGCACGTTGGTTCGTGCTTTACTCCTAACTTCCATTATTAACGTGTTTGGAACTGAGTTATAATTAATACGTGATGAACAAAATAATTCATAGTCTCCTGCAAACATATATCCCACAATGTCACAAAGTAAAGAAAATAAGAAAACCACACGCACGCACACACACAGACATACACACAAACACACACACACACACACACACACTATCCAGTATATTTTAGCAAACACAGAAATAAGAATAACTCCAATATCCACGAGATTATTATATCTTGCTGAAGAGATGAATACAGACTTGTTCTGACAATGCGCAATTTGTACAATTTGCAATTCAGTTCAAACTATATCACAGGAGAAGTATTACTTGCGTTGTTATGAAATAAAGTCAGTATGGACAATATCTGGACTCTGAAACGCGACAATAGTTCTGTGGCATGTTTTAGTTAACACTCATTCGCTATGAATCTATACTGCAGCAAATAAAAATGTCGTTTTCAGTTCGGAATTCTATTCCCGCTTAAAAATCAATCACGAACGTAGCATTTATGTAAATGCAATACGCAAACAGCTCCCCTGTTGCATAGGAATGAGACAAAACGGTGAACACACAGAATTGCATGGCATTTTCACGCTCTGATTTGCTGGTTGTAGCATGTTTCGTTCTGCAACAACAGACCGGAATACGCCACCTGTGAATCACACACACGTGTGGATGATGAGATGCATGCCATTATACGACAACCTTACAGGTGGCTACAGCATGATTTAACGTGTATGTATGTGTGTGTGACATGATTACTGATAAAAGATTTCAAAATTCATAACTAAATACTGATTGCACAAAAAAAGTTCATAATAAGTATTTGGGACCTGAAACTAGATCTGTTAGAGGATGAGAGGAATATCAGTACATGAATCACAAGAAGTAAAATATTCATGGTATTTACACTTCTCTGTAAAATGTGTGAAAAAAAAGCGAGGACCATTATTCCTATAGAGGGTTTTATATTTTAACAACTTCAGTTCCGGATTATTACGTTACTGACGATCACTGTGGTTGTAATGAAATTCATGTAATTTAGCAATGTATCAGATCTTCTATATGTAAGATTGTCTATTGAAGAAAATGAGAAAATTATTTCTGAATATGTTTATCAACCATACCAAAAGTACATAAATTTGCTACATCCGAGAACAGTCAGATAGTGGGATAGCTACTGACCCAGGCGGACACGTGCATCAAGAGGAAGTAGTCTCAAAGCGATGCCTCATGTTTCTTTTTAGAATTGCGAACTGTAGAGCAGAATTAATTAACAATCGCATGACAGAAGCGCGAAGCAGCGTGATCTTTGCAGTGTAAATCATCGCTATGCTAAATATTAAAGTGCTTTTCATTTAATGACAGATAATTAATGGCTGAATGAAGCAATCGGTGTGAGTTTTACTAATTGGGGAACTATTGTCAGGACCTAACTGCGTAATTTATAGTTTATTTGTGTAATAAATGTGCAGATTGGAATCATAAAACATCAGCATGTGTACACGTGTCACTAACTTCAACGAGCCAAATTTTCTGTTCTGAAAAGAAGCTTTCTTGCCCACATCTCGAACTGTAACTGTGTCAAAACATTTCTTAGTTTTTAAAGGGTTACATTGGTTAGAGGAAGATATACACCACATATAAATTGAAGTATCTAGCCTTTTATCGGATTTTTGAATTTATGCCATCGAATAATAATGTATTACTGTGAAATGACAGTTAAGAATCAGTAGAAGTAAGAAGAGAGGAAGCTTTTAAAATGAGATGAATTTTGAGGGTCCCAAAATTTCAATAAGTCAGTGTATGTAGAAACCAATGAACAGAAACACAGACGTACAAAATCTAGCTATCATTAATTAAGAAATTTTTAGTGTACGTAATTATCATTAACACAATGACATTTTATCTCTTTGCCGAAATGTGCGTCAATGTGAAATTTCGTGGCTTAATAAGGCTGTGTGCCGAACCGAGTCTTGAACCCTGAACCATTGCCTTTCGCACGCAAGTGCTCCACAGACTAAGCCAGCTGAGTAAAATAGCGAGACCAGAATGTACTATTAGACGTGCTAGGATGACTCGCTATGAGTCGATATAGCACTTGTAATACGCGAAAGAAAAGGTCCTGGGTTTGAATCACGGCCCGGTATGCAAATTTATTCTGCCTCGAAGTTTAAACCACCGTAATTGTATTCTTCAGCCCGAAGACTTGTTCGATTCAGCTCTCGACAATACTATGTTCTTGGCCAGCCTCTTCATCTCTTAAGGGGAGTCGTACCGCTCTATCTCGACAATGTTAAATTGTCTATATAAATGACTCGTTTTTTCTGAAACTGTTGCGTATATAATGGTGGTGTTTTATCACATGTCCCCGCATGTTTTTATGGCTCAAATATCACTTTAAAATAACAGCTGCAAAAAGTTAAGATTTTTTTCCAAAAACATATAAAGTTTTGGTGTAAATTTTCACAATTTTAATTTCTTGAATTTATCCAGTACAGTAAATACTACTAAAGTAGAACTACAACATCATTGTACTGTCTATGTTATGTGGTAAATAATTCACTGAAGAAGACTGAGAATTTTCTGAAAAAAGGGGCATTTATACTGAAAGGACTCAATTTGAATAAATCGTGTTTAAAGGAAAAATGCTAATATACAGCCAACATACATAGAAATAAGTTAGAATCCTCCTGTATGGTAATCCTCGTCTCCTCCATCTTCCTCACTCAGTCCTGCGCTCCTTCTCTTGGATCTGGCTTCTTCTTTTGCCGCATTGCTTGTTACAATCTCTGCATTCGTGACCCGCACTTGGTCTAACACACTTTTAGTTGTAACCTTTTTGAATTCCGAAATATTCAAAAGCCTCTTGTCATCATTGAATTTAAGAACAATGATTATGGTTTAGTCATGATGACAACAGAAACTAAAACACGGCTAGTGGTGTTGTCATTCCAAAGAGTTTACTGCGAAGCACCGCTAGTGTGGACAACTTACGAAACGGACAGTATTTCCAAAGGAAAAGAAACCACAGCTTTCTAGACTATACAATTCCAGAGAAAAATGCCAGTATACGAAATGACGGTTAACAAAATTCTCAGAAATATCAGTGCGTGATAATTTTCAAATATTTATTTAAAATAGTAAATAATAGAATATTTCAATATACCCAACACCAAATTAATCATAAATTTCCATTTTTCTTAATTTGCATAAAAGTAAAAATGTGAAATTTTATCTTTTTGGGAGGTTCGACTCCCATTAATGACGATGACAACCCACATCAAGTTATTTTGATTATTGTATTCGTCTACCTTTAACCCTGTCTTGTTTGTAACACCCACATTTCCCTCCAGTACCAAACTGAAAATTTATTGATGTCTCATAATGTCTTAACCACACTAGACCACTTATTTAAGTCAAGATATGGTAGAAATTTCTTTGTTCTCATTTCAGTTCAACAGCTTCACATTAGTTACGCGATCGAGCCAACCAATCTTCAGTATTTTGTTGTACCTCCACATTTAAAAGGTCTCTTTCCTCTTTTGGTCTCAACTGTTTATAGTCTACGTTTCACCCCCCATTCAAGGCTGCGGTCCAGATAAAAAATATTCAAATGTTTGTAAATCTATGGGACTTTATTACGCTGGTCATCACTCCCTAGGATTACACACTACTTATACCAACTTATGCTAAGGACAACAAATACAGCCATGCTCAAGGGAGAACTCGAACCTCCGACAGCGAGCAGCCGCGCGCTTTCCTTCAGGAAAGACTTACTAACACTTAAAATCATATTACACATTAACAGAATTTCTCTTCCTTAGAAATGCCTATCTGCTAACAGCCATTTTGAATTTTATTTCTCTCTACGGCACCCTTAGTGAATTTACTGCCCAAATAACAAAACACATCTCACATATGAAATGTCTTTCCTATCCTAATTCCTTGAGTATCACCTAATCAGAGTTCATCTCACTAGACTTGTTGTGCTGATGATGATTTTCATCTTACATGCATATTTCGAAACATTGTCCATTGCATTCAGTTTCTTTTTAGGGCTCCATTGCTGTCTCCGACAGAATGAGCATATCGCCCGCAAAATGAACTTTTTTTAAAAATCTCTTTCATAACTTTAATTCCGTTTCCAAATTTTTCTTTGCTTTGCTTCACACCTCCTCTTTATCCCTTCCCAACCATTGCGTGCCTTCCTCTCATGAAATTGCTGTCTGGTTTCTGTATAGGTTGTGTATAACTTTTTCTATATCAGAGTGTATAGCAGTGAAATTGTGATGGAAGAAGGGAAGATGACACTTCAACGGCCCCTTTGGATATGTGGTCATTAGACACGGAACACACGCTCGAGTAGTTTTTGAGAGAGATGAGGAAGGAAACAGGACCGCGGTGGAATGACCGAGCGCTGTAATGAGCTTTGCTGCGGAGCGCGCAGTTGCTCCCTATCGGAGGTTCGATTCCTCCCTCGGGCATGGACGTGTGTGTTGCCCTTAGGTTAGTTTAAGAAGTTTGTAAGCCTAGGATCTGATGACTTCAGTAGTTAACTGCCATAATGTACAAACATTTGAATTTTGAAGGAAACAGGTCGTGGCCTTTGTATGAAGCAATCCTGGAAATTGCCTGGACTGAGACAAGTAAATCGCGGAAAACCTAAATCACCATTGCCGGAGGTGGGTTTGAGCTGGTACATGAGCCCTGTCCGCTATAAGACAGTGTGCTGTGCTCCAGTAGCTGTCATGTAAGCTACGCTATTACATCGTTTTGTGTAACGTGAGGCTACGGCGATCAGGCGTTCTCTTTAGGTGGCGTTGGTTTGACTTGCCTTTCTCCCGAATAAGAGTCCAGTGTGCTGACAGCCTTCCCCAAACCAACAAAAGCTAAAAAATATATCTGCCTATCTTGTAAAATAACGATAATGATGGGTATTAAAGTGCTGCAGTGTGCAACGCTTGACCGGTTACGGGTCACCCGTTGACGCGTGGACTGAACCGTCCTTGTCTAGACCTCTATGTCTCTGCTCGGTTTCGTACCGGCTGCATGTCTGTTTTCCGGACTGCGGGCACGTGAATGATCCAGCATGACCGGCCACTCCGAGTCTCGTCTCAGCTCGCCCCGCCTGGCTGCACAACACACATCTGACATCTCTCTCTTGTCTCTCTCTCTCTCTTTCTCTCTCTCTCTCTCTCTCTTTCTCTCTCTCTCTCTCTCTCTCTCTCTTCTCTCTCTCTCACTCTCCCACCCTCTCTCTCTCCCACCCTCTCTCTCTCTCTCTCCCTCTCTCTCTTTGCTGTCTGTCCTTTTGTTGCCTTCTTTTAACACGAAAGTAGTATTACTGCATGCCTTAACTTGACACAGTTCATGTCACGTAAAGCAAGTGCAGACAAATGTGAAAATTACAAAACTATCAGTTTAATAAGTCGTGGTTGCAAAATACTGGCAGGAATAATTTACAGACGAAAGGAAAAACTGGTGGAATCCGACCTCGGGGAAGATCAGTTTGGATTTAGGAGAAATGTTGGAACACGGGAGGCAATACTCACATTACGACTTATCTTAGAAGATAGGCTAAGAAAAGACAAACGTACGTTTTTAGCGTTTGTAGATATGGAGAAAGCTTTTGACAATGTAGACTGCCGCGGTGGAGTAGCCGAGCGGTCTAAAGCACCTTGCTGCGGAACGCGCGGTTGCTCGCCGTGGAGGTTCGAGTCTTCCCTGGGGCATGGGTGTGTGTGTGTTTGTCCGTAGGTTAGTTTACCTAGGTTTAAGTAGTTTGTAAGCTACGGACTGATGACCACGCAGTTTGGTCCGATAGATTTACAGACATTGGAACATTTGAACAATGTAGACTGGAATGCACTTTTCCAAATTCTGAAGGTAGCAGGGGAAAAATATATGGAGCGTAGAGTTACACTCAACTTATACAAAAATCAAACAGCGGTTATTACGTATAGCGGTTTCTTACGTATGTATACTATAAATATTGAAGAACATAGCTCTATTTAATTGATAAGAGTGCCCGAAACCCTCTTATCAAAAAAGGAGAGAGAATAAATTTAGGTTAGTGACTGTTTCCGAACCACTGTCCATGAGCGTTACAGTCCAGCGAGCTGCCCACTACACTACGGGTAACAATTAGAACATCCTATCTTTAATCTGGAACTGTTGACGGCAGTTGTTAACTGATGATAATGTGGCATTTTTAGACTAGATTATCATTTATCGTACGAAGAACGAACGTGTTTTTGTTACTTCTTCAATGCACCATTGCTTTGAACTGACAACGTGTAAGCTACAATAAGAAAATCATCAAATACGCAACCCAAGATGGCGAATGCTAGGGTTCTGAGCGAGGAATGTCAGGTGACATCTCCGAACGGCTGGTTTTCGTTAATTCAATGTAGGGTGTCAAGTATCCGAGCAACTTCTGGATTAACACGGACGATGGGCCCTACTGGAGTTAGGAAGGGCAAGAGGCATCGAGAAATAACCGTCCACAGGATATTGGGTAGAGAGCTGCAACTCCGCAAAATTGCAGCGTGGTGGGTATCGCATGTACTGACGGAAGTTCAAAGACGGCTGCGTTATGCATTATACTCCCGACCATCTTGCTCGCTGGCAACAGGACGGCAAACAATTCTTATCACGAATTAGCGCCATCGGTGATGATTCCGTGTGACATTTTTGGCTGTTAGACCCCAGTCAGGAAGTCGTTCGACTTGCCTGGTGCAAGTCTGTAGTTGAGGCCACTTGGGCGACTTGCGTATCGATGAGGACGAAAAGATGATGAGGACAACACAGCACCCAGTACCCAAGTGGATAAAATTCCCAACTGAACCGGTAATCGAACCAGGCCCCCTGCATGGCAACCCACCATGCTGTCAAATGTACTACGGAATCGTCATCAGTGAATTTTGGGCAATGGCATATGAACCAGAACTTAAACTTCGGTGCGCGGAATGCCGAGATGCTCGAGCACCAAGGAAGTAGAAGTTCCACCAGAATCCTTTCGCAGTCAAATTAATGGTTATCGTCGCATATGACATCAAAGGTGTCATTGTTTGCCACTTGGTGACCGCACTGTACTGCAGGGACTTCCTGGTGCAACAGGTATGACGTGACGTTCGGGATAAACGTCCGGATCTTGGACAGTGCAATAATCCCGCACGACAATGCAAGACCACATAAAGCAGAGTGTCTAGGGCAACTACTGCGGCGTTGGGGACGGGAAGAATTGGAGCACCCACCGTACTGTCCTCTCATTTCCCCTGTGACTTCGATCTCATTCCAAAAATTATGCAACCGTTACGTGGGAGGCGGTTTGCTACTCGGAAAGACACTGCTAATGCTGTGCAAGTGAACCGATTCAAACATCGTGCAGCAACTGCTGAGGCAGCGCCTCCCACATCATTGGCAGCGTGTGGTGACAGAACCAGAGGACTAATCTGAGAGACTGTAGGCCCAGGATTGTCATGTCAACTGTATGTGTACTGTGTTGTCTTTCTTTTGCACCGCGAAAGCGATAATGCCCTGTATACTACCGCAATAAATTAGTGGGTTACGATATTTCAGTGCATGTAGTTAACACCCGGTCCTTTCGTCTCTATACGTCATATTTTCCAACCGGACTGGTATCAGCAAGAAAAAAAAATCGCACTGACCTGTTTTACGGCCCACTTTAGATTTGTAGTTTTATAAGTTTTTGCAAACATTTTGGGCCAAAATAATATTCTAAATAATAATTAATTAATTAATAAGAGTGTCTGAAACCCTTTCAGGAAAAAAAATTAGGTAGTGGCGGGTTTCGAACCACCGACCTTTCGCGTCACAGTCCAGCACTTTGCCCACTACGCTACTACTCTAAACGAAAACAAGGTTTTCTTTAATCTCGTACTATTGATGGCCATTGTTACTGATGTTAATATGGCATTTGCAGACATTAGATTATCAGAACGATGTGTTTTTGTTAATTCCTCAGTGTACCGTTCCTTTGAAATGACAAAGTGTAAGTTACAATAAGAAAATCATCAAATATACGAGGAATGTCACGTGACATCTCCGAACTGCTGACTTTCGTTAATTCAATGGAGGGTGTCAAATCTCCGTTATTTTTGCAAATATGTCTCACGCAATACAATATATGAAAAAAAAAACATAATGGAGCTAAGTTGTAGAGAATTTTCTGCTCTACCAATTTGGTTATTCAATTTTCGTGTCAGATGAATAGTTAAGCCGTAATTTTCATTTAAATTTCGAGCTGTCAATCGACGATCGCACAGGCCCACTTTTAGTTTTACTACCGTAACCTAAAGTGGGCCAATAGGTCATATATTATAGATACACCGAGAAAAACTGTCTTTCGCCCGCCCAATAAAACAAGAACCTTATTAGAAAGTTTCAAAGACGATCCCGGTTTGCGGAAGGCCGACATATGCCAGATTCCGTGAGAGTGTGGGAAGACAGTGCGCACCATCGACGATCGTTGCTGTGAACTTCAGAAGCACCTGACATGAGAACCCTAACATGTCAGCGGTTGCAGAGCACTGTTTGTCCGAATATCATGAGGTGGATTACGAACTTGGCACAGACTTCTACTCTCCTGGCCATTAAAATTGCTACACCACTAAGATGACATGCTACAACGCGAAATTTAACCGATACGAAGAAATGTTTGTATAGCTTATGGGAGTTAACAACGGGGTCGCCGCGGTGGAGTAGCCGAGCGGTCTAAAGCGTCTCGCTGCGGAGCGCGCGGTTGCTCGCCGTGGAGGTTCGAGTCCTCCCTAGGACATGGGTGTGTGTGTGTGTGTTTGTCCTTAGGTTAGTTACCTAGGTTTAAGTAGTTTGTAAGCCACGGACTAATGACCACGCAGTTTGGTCCGATAGATTTACTAACATTTGAACATTTTGAACAACGGGGTCTCCAGTCCCTAAACTTACAAACTACTTACGGACTAGGTAACACTAAGGACGGCACAAATATCCATGCCCGAGGGAGGATTTGAACCCCCGACCGTAGTGACCGTGCAGACCGTGACTGGCGCTCCGCAGTCCCCACGGCCACAGCGGCCGGCTCAATCGTGGCGCAGCAACTGCTGAGACTGCGCCTCCCACATCATTGGCAGCGTGTGGTGACAGTACCAGAGGACTAATCTGAGAGACTGTAGGATTGTCATGTCAACTGTATGTGTACTGTGTTGTCTTTCTTTTGTACCGTTGACCGAGGAGACTGAGGCGCTTCAGTCACGGTCTTCACGGCCACTACGGTCGGGGGTTCGAATCTCCCCCTCGGGCATGGATATTTGTGCCGTCCTTAGTTGTAGGTAGTTCATTCGTAGTTTGTAAGTTTAGGGACTGATGACCCCGTAGTTAAGTCCCTTAAGCTTAACAAACGTTTGAACATTTTTTGCACCGTGAAGGGGACATTGCCCTGTATACTACCGTGATAAATTAGTATGTTACTATATTTCAGTGCTATTCATTGTCCACACTCGTAGGTAACACCGGTCCTTTCGTCTCTATAAGTCATATTTTCTAACCGGACTGGTATCTGCTCCAGCCCCCGTAGTTACGTGTACTGGTCGGCGCGGTACTGCGTGTTGTGCTAGCCTGCGGCGCTTCAGCTGTAGTAAAAACGGAACGGCGCGGAGCGTCGCGGTGTCGGGACGCTGATAACTGGCGCCGGAGCACGGAATTCACGGCGGCAGATAAGCGCCGGCTAATGTCCCGCTGCAGCAGATGCCATCGGGCGGGCGCATTTTTCACCCCGCTGCCTGTTGGGGCGCGCGCGGCGCCGCGCGGCTGGCCGAAACATGCCGCGATCACGGCGCCGCGCGCTATGATTTATAGTTTGCTTACACACCGAATTCCGAAAAACTCGTTCGCTTTCGATCGCGGTCTGTAATTCGTTTCAGCTGCCTTTCCGTTTACGCATGATACGGCGCGCCGCTGAAGGCGCTGAATGCGGGCCAGCACCATTTGTACCGCGAGATCTCGTAACAGCCGCGGTGGAGTGGCCGAGCGCTCTAAGCCGCATTGCTGCGGAGCGCGCGGTTCTTCAAAATGTTCAAATGTTTCTAAATCTATGCGACTAAACTGCGTCGTTATCAGTCCATAACTTGCAAACTACTAAAACGAACCTAAAGCTACGTTTTCCTGGGTGCGGGAACTGATCACAGCGTGGTGCAGCACACGCCTGCGTCTTCCACTGTCTGTTGTGTGCCGCAGGTCGCTGCTAGAAACGTTTTCGTAGCTGAGGGATGGGGTGGGGTGCGTCAGAACGTAAAAAATGAAACTCGCGTTTTTTATGATATGGAAACTGAATATGATAGAATGATCAGAGAACTACCTCCTGACACCTCTTTTTTAATTTAATTAATTTTTTTCCCATTGAAAAAAGGAAACTTTTAAGATTTTGAGGAAACTTCTTTTTCGCGTTAGTCTATATTTATCATACCGTAGCTCCTAAACTATCCTTCGCACACCAAAACAATTTTATAATTGTCTTTACTACCATAAGTTTATAACTCCTGCAAATTTTCTGGTCAAATATACAGAAGGATGGAAAAGTTGGTAGAAGCCGACCTCGGGGAAGACCAGTTTGGGTTCAGGAGAAATGTAGGAACACGGGAGGCAATACTCACTTTACGGCTTATCATAGAGTATATATTAAGAAAAGGCAAACCTACATTTCTAGCTTTTGTAGATTTGGAGAAGGCTTTTGACAATGTTGATTGGAATAAACTCTTTCAAGTTCTGAAGCAAGTAGGAGTAAAATATAGGGAGCGTAAGGTTATTTACAACTTGTACAAAAACCAGACAGCGGTTGTCAGAGTTGAAGGGCATGAAAGGGATGCAGAGGTTGGGAAGGAAGTAAGACAGGGTTGTAGTCTTTCTCCATTGTTATTCAATTTGTACATTGAGCAAGCTATAAAGGAAAGCAAGGAGAAATTTGGAGAAGGAATTAAAGTTCAGGGTGAAGAATTAAAAACATTGCGTTTTGCCGATGACATAGTAATTCTGCCAGATACAGCAAAGGACCTGGAAGAGCAGTTGAACGGAGTGGACAGTGTGCTGAAAGGTAGAATATAAGATGAACATTAACAAGAGCAAAACTAGGGTAATGGAGTGCAGTGTAAGAAAATCAGGTGATGCTGAAGGAATTAGATTAGGTAACGAAACAATAAAGGAGGTAGATGAGTTTTGTTACTTGGGCAGTAAAATAACAAATGATGGTCGCAGTACAGATGATATAAAATCCAGAATGGCAATGGGTAGAAAGGCGTTTTTGAAAAAGAGAAATTTGTTAACATCGAATATTGATTTAAGCCTAAGGAAGTCCTTTCTGAAGGCATTTGTATGGAGTGTTGCCTTGTATGGGAGTGAAACATGGACGATAAGCAGTGTGGACAGAAAGAGGATAGAGGCTTTTGAAATGTGGTGCTACAGAAGAATGCTGAAGATTAGGTGGGTGGATCGCGTAACTAATGAGGAGGTACTGAACCGAATTGGGGAGAAAAGAAATTTCTGGCATACCTTGACTAAAAGAAGGGATAGGTTGGTAGGACACATTCTTAGACATCAAGGAATTGTGAATTTAGCGTTGGAGGGAAGTGTGTGGGGTAAAAATCGCAGAGGAAGACCAAGATATGGATACAGTAAGCAGATTCAGACAGATGTAGGTTGCCGTTCTTATGTGGAGATGAAGAGACTTGCTCAGGATAGGGTATTGTGGAGAGCTGCATCAAACCAGTCTTCGGACTGAAGACCACAACAACAACAACAACAGAGTCAGTAATAGTGAAGTAATAAATTAAAATCTCAAGTCTGACGCAGAACTTGTACCAAATCATCATCCGAAATGTAGTAAGCGACAAACTTCTTCCCTTTACATTTTTTTGTGGAGGTGTAAGCGAGTAAAAATTTTGGACAGGTTTGAATTTAATTTGGCAGTTTGTTGGAAGGCGTTGGGTGCTACCGTTTGTCCTAGAAGAGAGTCGCATTGTGCGGTGTAGTGGCGCCGCTCGAGTTCTGCTCGCTGCGAGGCACAGTTTGCTAGGCGTGGGTCAATGTGGCGTGGCAGTAGTAACGAGGACAGCGAAGGAACAACATGCAGCGCAGTGCTCGGTGTAAAAAGCTTTATGTTTTATCACTGCGAAAGTACATGCAAGCTACGGAAGAGGAGGAAAACAGCTTATTATTCATTATTCGAGAGAGTTCTCAGGAAGCGCAAAGCAGTCAGACAAATGTTTTTAGGCCGTGAAGGAGAAGGAGCGTACAACATCTTAATAAAAAATCGTTTGCTCGACGATATGGACAAGTTTAAAGACTATTTTAGATTCACTCCTAATCAGTCTCAGTACCTTCTGTCATTAGTTGAAGACAGATTGTAAAGCGATTCCTGCATCCGAGTGGCAAGACCAATCAAACCAACAGAAAAACTTGCCGTTGAAGTCAGTTTCTTATTAGTAATTAGCGTTAATGTGAATTGGTAGACAAATTGACATGCTATCTATTGTAATATTATGTACTACTTTACCAGTATTCCAGTAGAACGTTTGATGAATTTCTTTTATGCATACTGAAAGTGTCAACCTTATTGGAACGATTGTTATTTCTACTGCTGTGCCATTGTTCAAATGGAATAAATGCTGATTTGACGAACGTTTGTTACATGTGATGAAAGTATTGGCCTTATTGGATCGTACTGCACTGTTTTCTTCCTGCACTAAATAAGATGCATACACATGTAATTTTTACCATTTCTGAGAACATCACAGAAATATTGATTATGTAGTTTCAATGAAATATAATTTATCTACAAAGCATAAAACACAGGACAAGTTTCACCAATTGCCGTTACCGATGTCTGCATTGGTGACATTGTCGCAGATTGTAGGGTGTTGCTGAATTACAACACTTGAGACAGAAGTACGAGGGCAAGGTAACGATCTTGCGCTGCAGTTTTCGTACTGATATGTCGAGCTGTTACCATATGCTTGATCTCTTTGGCTCATGGTTTCCAAATCCATCACGATATTGATGATCCTCATGTCTTTCTTTAACAAGTTCTTGTAGTAAAGTGCGTTCTGGACAGACTGCTCTCGGAGCACGCAAGCGTTTCCCGCAGGTAGAGCCCGCAGCGGCGTGCGGTGTCCCGCAGCCTAGGAAAACGTCCTCGTATGTTTGCATTGGGCGAGTGGGGAGCGGCGTTCCGCACACGTATCATGCATCACGTTGCGGGATACTCCAGCAGCTAGGAAAACAGCCCTGAAGGACAACACATACACCCATGCCCGAGGGGGGGAATCGAATCCCCAGACGGCAAAATGCCGCGCGCACCGCATCACGGCGCCTAGTGCGCACGGCTAGTCCGCCACCGTCGCGGTTGTTCACCGTCGGAGGTTCGAGTCCTCTCTCGGATATTGGTATGTGTGTGTGTGTGATTGTGTTGTCCTTAGGTTAGTTCAAACCGTAACAACAGACGGGAGTCAGATCGACTCCTCATTGGTAGATACTCATTTACATTCTTTTCTCAGTCAGCATGTGCCATGTTCGGACCACACATTTGTTTCTCTGTCACATAGTTGTTTCTGAATTTAGTGAAGCGCATTACGGAGTCTGTTTGACTCTACGTCTCAGTTAGTGTGAAACAAAATAGGTAAACTTCTTTCTCTAAATCATGTACTGGGAGAAGTTTATATTTATATAAAGGCAACTAGAGTTCTTTATAGCTACTAACCTTACTGTTAACATGAAAGTTCTTGGTAAAGAAGAGGACCAAACAGTATCGGATGGAAACAAGTTGTCAAGTAGAAAATTTTGCTATAATGCCCTAAAAACTGAAAAGAGAAACCATCACATTATGCAGACGTTGTAATCGTCAACTCTGTGGACAGTGGTCATCAATTGCATGTAACAACTGTATATGAAGTACCACAACATTATGTTGTAAAAAGAATCATATTTTACATTATCTGAAATTATCGTGAAAAAACATTGTTTATTGCTTTCTAAGACATGAATAAGTCAATAATTTTAGTAACTCTTGGACAACATTTTAATTTTATGACTTACCTAGCAGGTTTTATATTTTATGAATTCTTTAGTGTTAATATTAATCTGATTCACTAAACGTGGTGACTGCCATGGTAACTGTTCAAAACCCGTTAATTATACATTAAATAAATAAAAATATAAAAGTTTCGATAGAAAGAAGTAAATTATAAAGGAAATATATGGAGTCAGTCTGATTCCATGTCTGTTGTTAGGTAACACATATTCACGTCTGTGGTTACGGGTTAAGTTAGTTCAAGTAGGTTTTAAGCCTAGAGACTGATAACCGAGGTAGTTGTCTTATAGATTTACAAACATTTGAACATTTGATCTCTTAACACGAACTCATACTCTTCTAATTTTACTGATGAGTCTAGGCAGTTTCCAGTTTTGTAAGCTATTACTGTCAGCTACTTCCACAAAGCGTAACAAAAATTTTTCGACTTGCATATATTTTAAGAACTAGGAAAACTCCTCATCGCTCATCCAACAGTTTTATTTGTAAGATGGCCCCATTACGAACTGATCACATACCAAGCATGAAACAGAGCCAGTTGGAAATGATACACTTTGATGTAAGCTTTGCTATTCCTGTTTGGTTTCAAATAGTGACATAATTAAATTAGTCGAATTAAGATGACTTCCTTGGAATTCACCAATCTATTTGCAGCAGTATTGTATGACTTATGTTAAATAATGTTCTTGTGTTGTTGTTATGGTCTTCAGTCCGGAGACTGGTTTGATGCAGCTCTCCACCCTACTCTATCCTGAGCAAGCCTTTTCATCTCCTCATAAGAACGGCAACCCACATCTATTTGAATCTGCTTACTATATGCGTCTCTTGGTCTCCCTCTGCGGTTTTTACCCTACACACTTCCCTCCAATGCTAAATTTACGATTCCTCGATGTCTAAGAATGTGTCCTACCAAGCGATCCCTTCTGTTAGTCAAGGTATGCCAAACCTTCCTTTTCTCACTAATTCTGTTCAGTTCCTCTTCATTAGTTATGCGATCTACCCACCTAATCTTCAGCATTCTTCTGTAGCAACACATTTCAAAAGCCTCTGTTCTCTTCCTGTCCGCACTGATTATCGTCCATGTTTCACTCCCGCAAAAGGCAACACTGCATAATTTTGTTGTGATAGTCGAAATGTTTCAGGTGTTCAAATATTTATAAAGGTATGGAAGGTAACTGCAGTGGTCATCGATCCCTAAACTTACAAACTACTGAAACTAACTTACTCTAAGAGCAAGACATTCACTCATGCCTGTGGGTGGACGAAATGTTTGACTCATGTGGAGTTTAAACATCTAAATGGAAATATTGGCGAAATTTAAGTAAGTCACGCTTGATTCGGCATTAGAACGATTTCCGTTTTAAAACTGAAGTCAATGCCAAGTAAATAAATGTAGCTCTAAAAACCATGGAATTCTACAAACAACATTACCCTAACGTTCTGCGGTGCACGTAAGTTTAAGGTCTTCAGTGATGAGAGGAACCGTATAGATGTGGTCAAGCTACATTTGGCTGTGGTGACTATACAGATGTTATATATCAACGACAGCATAGAACTTGGCAGGTTGTGATTCTGCGAGACATGTTGGCGCTTAATGTGCGCAAAGCAGTGTGGGCCTGACGCTAATACGTGAAGCACCAACCTCAAGACTTGGCAGAACAGCCGTGCGTATTAAGGCTCCCGGCTGCGGTGCGGTTAGCCATTCGCCGTTGGGGGTTCGAGTCCTCCCTCGCGCAAGGGTGTTGTGTTGTCTTTTGCGTAAGTTACTTCAAGTTAGCGTAAGTAGTTTGTAAGCTTAGGGCCTAATGAAAAAAATGTTCAAATGTTTGTTAAGTTTATGGGATTTAACTGCGGGGGTCATCAGTCTCTAAACTTAGAAAGTACTTATAAACTACCTGATACTAAAGACAACACGTACATCCATGCCCGAGGGAGGATTCGAACCCTCGACAGGGAACGGCTGACTAATGACCAACGTAGTTAAGTCCTCTGGATTTACAAACATTTGAACCAGCCTCAAACCCTATGCCACAGCTACTGTTTACGTGCAGAGAGTGTGAAAAATAGGGTCATCATCATGCTGAATGCTAACTCTTGTTTTAATTGGGATCACAAAGTACAGGATAACATTGAGACGCGACCACATTGCACAACTGACGTGCGAGACCTTGGACATTACCTTGCAGTATACCAAGTTTTGAGCCTGTCAACATAAATGTTCGGTGAAATGCATTATCTCTTTAGACTTACAACGAAGCCAACTCGGTGGCGTGCAGTTACTGGGAGCTGTTTTAGAGTTTCAGTAGCGAAACTATCCTTCGCAATGACAGCATGCACCAAACGATTGCGACCAAAAAAAAAAAAATAATAAAAATAAAACTGCCATGGCAAAAGCGACAGCAAAACTCAGCACTCATGTGCGCGATGCTGTTTCAATCAAAACGGAACGCCAGGAACGTATGAGTAATGGAATGTGTGCAGTTTCTGAACGCTTAATAAAGGACGCCAACACAAAATACGACTCAATCTGTACTACGATCATTAAAAGCTACACACTTGATGGCTGGAAGTATGAATGACCTACATCTACATGGGATATTCTGCAAATCACATTTAAGTGGCTGGCAGAGGGTACATCGAACCACCTTTATACTGTTCATCTACCATACCATTCTAGAATAGCGCGTGGGAAGAAAGAGCACCTGAATCTCCCCGTTCGAGCTCTGATTCCTCGTATTTTATTCTGATGATCATTTCTACCTACGTAGTTGCAGTCAACACATTCTCGCACTCAGAGGAGAATGATGGCGATTGGAGTTTCGTAAGTAGCCCACGCCCCAGCGATAAACGCCGTTGTTGTAATGATTTCCATCCCAGATCATGTATCATTTCCGCGAAGTTGTGTCCCCTGTATCGTGACAATACCAAACGAGCTGCTCTACTTTGGACGTCTTCGATGGCTTCCGTCCAACCCACATGATAAGGATCCTACTCTGGGCAGCAATACTCCATAAAAAGACGGACAAGCGTAGTGTAAGCAGTCTCTTTAGTGGTTCTGTTGCATTTTTAAGTGTTCTGTCAATAAAACCCAATCTCTGGTTCGCCTTTCCTACGACGTTATCTTCGTGTTCTTTCCAGTTTAAGTCTGATGTAATTCCTAGGTACTTAGTGGAGTTTTCGACCTTCACATTCGGATGATTTATTTTGTAAACAAAGTTTAACGGATTTCTTTTCGTACTCATGTGGACGACTTCACACTTCTCATTATTTAGAGTCAATTGCCAATGTTTACACCATACTGATATCTTATTTAGATCGTTCTGCATTTGGTTTTGATCTTCAGCTGATTTTACTAGACGGTAAATGACGGTGTCATCTGCAAACAACCTAAGAGGGCTGCTTAGATTTTCTCCCATATCGTTGATGTAAATAAGGAACACCAGAGGACGAATGACACTACCCTGTGGAACGCCCGATATCACCTCTGTTTTAGTCGATGCCTCACCATATCTTCTTCTTCTTTAAAAAGAAAAGAAACTTATCGAAAACTCCAAACGATGTTCACGATGTGGCATGCCTGCTGCCATCAGTCAAGCATAGTGGCGGTTCCGTCATAATTTGTGCATCAAAATCATGGTATTCAAATATTTAACTCATCTGCCTCACTAGGCAGACAACTGCCATCCTTAGTAAGAAACTGGTTACTATGACTTATACCTTGCCAGTGAACATTGCCATTTTCCAAAATGACAATGCACACTGAACCAGAGAGGTTTAGGCGTGTTTCGTACACCATCAGAAAATAGTCATTCAACTCCGCTGAACTACAAAATCAAAATGTTTCAACTTGACTGGTCCGTTACGGGAAATTTTTAGAGCAAAGAGTGAGGATGAAATTTATGCTCAAACATATTGGTCATTTCGATGTGTTGTTCTTATTATTTCCTTGTTTGCAGTTAAAATTTCTGTGCATGACATCCGCCTGATATGCAAAACACTGTTTCTACTTTTTACCCAAACATGTTTCAGCATGTCTATGCCATCATCAGTGGGTTTAATGTATTTATGGCTGTGAAAATTAAAATACATAGTTTTAATACTAACCTATGTCTGAATATTAGGCGTAAAGGTCGTATATCATATTTTAGGTTGTTACCTTGGTTTTACATTTCTTCGTCCTGTAGGATTCTTTTAACATAATTAGACAATGGTAGCGTTAACATCTGCTGATGACAAATATACTCACCAAATTTACGTTTTACACTATAATTAGCGTATTAAGTCATCTCAGTGTTCACTAAGGTCATATGCTTGCAGATGACCATGCTATCATTGTCTAATTATGTAAAGAGTCCTACAAGACCAACAAATGTGAAACAAACAGAAATAAGACGTACGATGTTTAGGCCTGATATCCACGCTTAGGTTAATACTAAAACTGTGTACTTTCAAATTAAGAGCCATAAATAAATAGGTAAAACCCACTGATGATGGCACAGAGCTACTGAAACACGTTCGGCTGAAAAGTAAAATCAGTATTTTGCGTATCAGGTGGAGTTCGTAACCAGAAATAGTTGAAGTAATTGATTGATGTATTGGTACAGGAATGGATAACATTCTGCTTCAAACACACCTCTTGAATCTGTTCGTGGAAGAGTTGAAGGTGTTCTCAAAGCCAGTGGGGGGGGGGGGGGCAAATTCTTACACATATATACGTAAGTTGTCTAAGTTTTCTGTTCATATTATTTTGTTCACTTCTGTACATTTCGGATGGCCGTGCATCCATACACTTTGCCACAATGACAGACATTGAGATACCTGCGAATGACGTCCAAGACATCGCAACAGCAACCAGCGTTCGAGAATATTATTAAGAGTACTTCGCTCTCGAAGAGCCACCAGAAAAGTAAAATTGTCTAGCGGCGATTCTCTAACACAACGGTTCACACACAGATATCCAGATTAAAATGTTATGCAATATACAATAGTCAGTGCATGATTCTGAAGCAATAATGACAAAATGCTACACTTACAGAAAAATAATCGTTGTTGTCGTGGGCTTCAGTCCGGAGACTGGATTAGTGCAGTTCTCCACCCTACTCTATCCTGAGCAAGCCTCTTCATCTCCTCATAAGGCCAGCAACCTAGATCCATTTGAATCCGTTTACTGTATTCATCTCTTGATCTCCCTCTGCGATTTTTACCCCACACACTTCCCTCCAACGCTAAATTGACGATTCCTTGATGTCTAAGAATTTGTCCTATCAGTCGATACCTTCTTTCACTGAAAGTATGACTGAAATTCCTCTTCTCCCCAATTCTGTACATTACCTCTTCATTAGTTACGCGATCCACTCACCTAATCTTCAGCATTCTTCTGTAGCACCACATTGTAAAAGCCTCTATCCTCTTTCCGTCCGCACTGTTTATCGTCCATGATTCACTCCAAGGTAACACTCCACACAAATGCCTTCAGAAACGACTTCCTTACACTTAAATTAATATTCGGTGTTAACAGATGACTCTTTTTCAAAAACGCTTTTCTTCCCATTGCCATTCTGTCTTTTATATCCTCTATACTGCGACCATCACATGTTATTTTACTGCCCAAGTAAAAAACATTCATCTACCACCTTTATTATTTCGTTACCTAATCTAATTCCATTAGCATCGCCCGATTTTCTTAGACTGCATTCTATTACCCTTGTTTTGCTCTTGTTAATGTTCATCTTATACGCACCTTTTAACACACTTTCCATTCCGTTCAACTGCTCTTCAAGTCTTTTGCTGCCTCTGACAGAATAAAAATATCATCAACAGAACGCAATGTTTTTATTTCTTCGCCCTGAACTTTAATTCCTTCTCAAAATTTCTCGTTGCTTTCCTTTATAGCTTGCTCAATGTACAAATTGAATAGCTGTGGAGGAAGGCTACAACCCTGTCTTACTCCCTTTCCAACCACTGCATCCCTTTCATGCCTTTCAACTCTGGCAACCACTGTCTGGTTTTTGTACAAATTGTGAATAACCTTCCGTCCCTATATTTTATTCCTGCTGATTTCAGAATTTGAAAGACTGTATTCCAATCA
Organism: Locusta migratoria; assembly: GCA_026315105.1. NCBI lineage: Eukaryota > Metazoa > Arthropoda > Insecta > Orthoptera > Acrididae > Locusta > Locusta migratoria. The sequence continues at coordinate 709,124,130 of CM048745.1, read as the reverse complement.
ACATTGTCGAAAGCTTTCTCCCAATCTACAAAAGCTAGAAATGTATGTTTGCCTTTCCTTAATCCATCTACTAAGATAAGTCGTAACGTGAGTATTGCCTACCGTGTTCCTACATTTCTCCTGAATCCAAACTGATCATCCCAGAGGTCGGCTTCTACCAGCTTTTCGATCCTTCTGTGAATAATTCGTGTTAAGATTTTGCAACCATGAGTTATTAAACTTACGTTTCTGTAATTTTCACACCTGTCTGCACCAGCTTTCTTTGAATGAGAATTATTACATTTTTCTTAAAGTCTGAAGGTATGTCGCCTGTCTCATACATATTACGCACCACTTGAAATAGTTTTGACATGGCTGGTTCTCCCAGAGACTTCAGTAGTTCTGAGGGAATGTCATCCACTGCAGCGTCCTTGTTCCTAACTTGGTCTTTCAGGGCTCTGTCAAATTCTGCTTGCAGTACAGTATATCCTATTTCCTCTTCATCTATTTCCTCTTCCCTTAATACAATATTGTTTCTAAGTTCATTTCCTTTGTAGATCCCCTCTATTTACTCTTTCCACATTTCAGGTTTCCCTACTTTGCTGAGAACTGGTTCTCCATCTATGTTTTTTAGATTTATATAGCTGCTTTTCTTGTATCCCAATGTTTTTTTATTTTTTTATTTTTTTTATTTTAATTTCCCGTTGGCGATATTTATTTTTCCCCTATTTATAGATTGTTCTAAAGGTTTGCATTTGCCATCTAGCCATTTCCGCTTAGCTATTTTGCACTTCCTGTCAATCTCATTTCTTAGTCGTCTGTACTCCATTTTGCCTATTTCATTTACTGCATTTTTATATTTTCTCCTTTCATAAATTAAATTTAGTATTTCCTGAGATATCCATGGATTTTTTTGTAGGTCTTGCCTTCATACCTATTTTGTCCTCTGCTACCTTCACTATTTCATCTCTCAATTTTACCCATTCCTCCTCTACTGTTTTATTTCCCCCTGTTTCTGTTAATTGTTGCCTAAAGCTCCCTCTGAAATTCTTAAGAACCTCATGTTCCTTTAATTTATACAGGTCTCTTTTTTTCAGTTTCAACCTACAGTTCATGAGCAATAAGTTATGGTCAGAGTCTATATCTGAGCCTGTATGTCTTACAGTGTAATACTTGAAACTTCCTGGCAGATTAAAAGTGTGTGCCGGAACCGAGACTCGAACCTGGGACCTTTGCCTTTCGCGGGCAAGCGGTCTACTACTGAGCTATCCAGACACGACTCATTATGGCGCCCCATAACGTCAATTCTGCCAGTACCTCGCCTCCTACTTTCCAAACTGCACAGTTCTCCTGCGAAACGTGCAAGACAAGCACTCCTGAAAGTAATATATGTTGGAGACATGGCTTAGCCACAGCCGAAGGGATGTTTCCAGAATGAAACTTTCACTCTGCAGTGGAGTGTGCGCTGATATGAAACTCAGTGGTAGAGCGCTTGCCCGCGAAAGGCAAAGGTCCCAAGTTCGAGTCCCGGTTCCGGCACGTAATTTTAATCTGCCAGGAAGTTTCATATCAGCGCACACTCCGCTGCAGAGTGAAAGTTTCATTCCAGTTTAGAACCTGGTTCCGAAATCTATGTCTTACCATTATAAAATCAATCTGGTACCTTGCGGTGTCTTCTGGTCTCTTCCATGTATACAACTTTCATTCGTGATTCTTAACACAGGTGTTTGTTATGATTAAAATATGTCCCATGCAAAATTCTACCAGGCGGCTTCTTCTTTCATTTCTTTTACCCAGTCCATATTCACCTACTATTTTACATTCCCTTCCTTTACCTACTACCGAATTCCAGTCTCCCATCACAATTAAGTTTTCGCTCCCGGAAATGTCTGAATAATTTCCTTTACCTCCTCATACATTTCTTCGATATCCTCCTCATCGGAAAAGCTGTTTGGCACATAAACCTGTACGTACTATTGTGATCGGTGTTGGCTTTGTATCTATCTTCACTACTATGTTGCTCATAGTAGTTTACCCGCATTCCTACTTCGTTATTTATTATCAGACATAGTCTTGTAATACCCCCGACTGATTTTGTATTTTTAATCCAGTTCTCACCTGACCAGAAATCCTGTACCTCTTTCCAACGAACTTCACTAATTCCCACTCTATCTAATTTCACCCTATCCATTTTTTTTTAATTTTCTAACTTCCCTACCCGATTAAGGGATCTAATTTTCCATGCTCATATCCGTAGAATGTCAGTCTTATGTTTCCTGATGATCACATCCTCTTGAGTAGTCTCCACCAGGAGATCCGAGGGACTATTTTACCTCCGGAATATTTTACCCGAGAGGATGCAATCATTATATATTCATACAGTAGAACTGCATGTCCACGCGGAAAGTAACGGCTGTAGTTTCCCCTTGCATTCAGCTGTTCGCAGTAACTGTGTGGCAAAGCTACATTAGCTGATGTTACAAGGCCAGCTCAGTCAATCATCCAGACTGTTGCCCCTTTAACTACTGAATAGGCTGCTACCCTCTTCAGGAACTACACGTTTGTCTGGCTTCTCCACAGATACCCCTCCGCTGTGGTTGCACCTACGGTATGGCTATTTGTATCGTTGAGGCACGCAAGCCACCTCACCTCGGCAATGTCTGTGATTCATAGGGCTGGAAAATAATCGTAGAAAACTTAAAAAGACACATATGAGTACCCAGGAGGGCACTGGCCAAACTGCATCTGCCCTGTGAGAGACATAAGAACGGGTGTCACAGCAACTGAATTACGTGCGAGCGAAATGAAGTAGCAGAAGCCAAATCACTGAAAGGATCACCGAAGTAAGACTCTTCTGAACGTGCCACAAACAATCACGAAAATTCGTGAATACGAATATGACGTCAGACGTTAAGGGGGGGATGGGGGGGAGTGATGAAGAACCTCAAACAGCAACTGAATGGAAGAAAGAGAAAGGGAAAGGCAATCATTCTTAGAATATGGGTGCGTCAGAGAAGAAGAGGACCAATACCAGGAAATGTCGGAAACTACTGATGAAAACACGAAAAACCTAACTAAATGGAAACTAACGAAAAAAGGCCATTACCAAAACAAGAAACAGGAACAGATAACCCCGATTTTTATTAGAATAGAAGTTGTGACCAGCAAGATGTAAGAGCCGCGGCAGAGTGGCCGAGCGCATTGAGGTGCTATGCTGTGATGCGCGAGGGCGTTCCGCGTTCGGGGTTCGAATGCCCCCTCGGGCATGGATGTTTTTATTATACGTTAGTTCGTAAATAGTTTGTAAGTTTAGGGACTGATGATCCCACAGTTAAGTCCCATAAGCTTGAAAAACATTTGAATTTGAAGATGTCAGAAAAGGTAGTTAACAATACCACTCTTATGTGGCTTGTTCGCAAGCATACAGGGTAGAAAAAAATAAACAAGTAACAGGTCCTAATCATATCGCGATTCCTTCAGGATGTGATGTATGCTACGGACTTCCACTCGGAACACTCATAGAAACTAAAGAAGGTATCATAGTTTGAAACGATGGAGACCTGCCAAACAACAGAGAAATAGCAGTACCAATAAATATAACCATAACAATGTAAACACGCCTTCAGGAAAGACAGCAGCGAGCAGATTTTTTCAAAATTTACTGTTGTTTGGAATGGGTCATAATTATATACTATTTGCTGGTGTAATACCTGCAAAATATGAAAGGGACATACTTTAATACGTAGGTAATTCTCGAAATCATTGTAAACGATTCAGGGCATCTTGACACATGAGAGCATAAGCGCTTAGACCAGCCAGGTCTTACACTCGCTTTTAGCCATTCTGCAAGCCGTTTACACAGTCTGATATATATATATAGCCAACCGTAAATTGCGATCATGCTGCATATATTTGTGTTATTAATTACGTGCGCAGGGAACACGAAGTAAAACGTCAGTTGAAATCGAATGTTAGCCATTTATCAGACTGGAGATCTCACGAAGCGTCAGACAAAACGTAGGAAAAAATAGGAAAACTATTTCGAAAGTACATTTTGTCGATCAGTTATTGGACAAATTATGTGAAACCTGCCACATTGAGAACCAAAAGAAACTACCCCCAAGAGAATAATGCATTGCAGAAGGAAACCATGGCATTTTTTCAATGTCTGCAAAAACCGTGTGAAACCTGCCACATGAGAACCAAAGAAACTACCCCCAAGAGAATAATGCATGGCAGAAGGAAACCATGGCATTTTTTCAATGTCTGCAAAAACCGTATATATCAGATGAAAAAATAATTGAATTTCATAAGCAGATTAGTGACAGATCACAAGTAAAATAATAAATTTTTAAAGAAAATGAATACATGAAAATAAGAGTAAAATTACTAAAATACTCAGGGAGCTGAAACCACCCAACAAAGTGTTGAAAAACGAAATTCAAAAAAACATATTACGGATCCACTAGCTACCAAACCAACAGATGGAGTAGCACGAAGGGACATCATGCAAATATACTAGAAAGACTGAGTTTCGAAGATACAAGCAGTCTTTCTGCGGAAATAACCGGGGACTACGTTAAAGACGGCTTGCTTAGGAATATTAAAAATAAATCACCTACCTTTATGTAATGCCTGCAAAATTTTATCAAACGTCCCGACAAAACTGCTTAGCACAATGACGTTTATAATGATATTTATTTGCTATGAACTTATGAACCACGCCATAATCAGTTATACAGACATAGTGTCGAAACCTGAAACCTCTAAAATCTGAAGTGCAATAGAGTGATTTGATTCCTAACTCTCATTCGACTGAGTTAACCATGAAAATCTTTTCATCTACATCTACCTACATCTACATGGGATACTCTGCAAATCACATTTAAGTACCTGGCAGAGGGTTCACGAACCACCTTTATACTATTTATCTCCCATTACATCCTCGAATATCACGCGAGAAGAACACCTGAGTCTCTCTGTTCGAGCTCTGATTTCTCGTATTTTGTTCTAATGATCATTTCTACCTATGTAAGTAGAAATCAACAATATATTTTCGCATTAGGAGGAGAATGTTGGTGATTGGAGTTTCGCAAGTAGCCCACGCCGCAGCGATAAGCGCCGTTGTTGTAATGATTCCCATCCCAGATCCTGTATCATTTCCGTAACGCTGTCTCCCCTGTATCGCGACAATACGAAACGAGCTGTCCTTCTTTGGACTCTTTCGATGTCCTCCGTCAAACCCACCTGATAAGGATCCCACACTGGGCTGCAATACTCCAAAAATGGACGGACAAGCGTAGTATATGCAAATTTCTTTTGTAGTTCTGTTGCATGTTTTAAGGGTTCTGCCAATAAAACGGAGTCTCTGGTTCGCCTTTCCCACGATATTATCTACGTGTTCTTTCCAATTTAAGTCTGAAGTAATAGTAATTCCTAGGTATTTTGTGGAGTTTACGGCCTTCACTTTTGATTGATTTATCTTATAAACAAAGTTTAACGGATTTCTTTTCGTACTCATATGGACGACTTCACACTTCTCATTATTTAGATCAATTTCCAATTTATATACCATACTGATATCTTATTCAGATCGTTCTGCAGTTGGTTGTGATCAACAGATGATTTTACTAGACGGTAAATGACGGCGTCATCTGCAAAAAACCTAAGAGAGCTACTTAGATTTTCCCCTAAATCGTTTATGTAAATAAGGAACAGCAGAGGACCAATAAAACTACCCTGTGGAACGCCCGATATCACCTCTGTTTTAGTCGATGCCTTACCATCGATTACTACGAACTGTGTCCTCTCTGACAAGAAGTCCCCTATCCAATCGCAAATTTGGGGCGATATACCATAACCACGCAATTTGATTAAAAGCCGTTTGTGAGGTACGGTGTCAAAAGCTTTCTGAAAAACAAGAAATACGGAATTGATTTGTGAACCTTTGTCGATAGCACCCATCACTTCGTGTGAATAAAGAGCTAGTTGTCTTTCACATGAACGATATTTTCTAAATCCGTGTTGACCTTGGGTCAATAGATCGTTCTGTTCGAAATATTCATAATATTTGAATACCGGATATGTTCCAAAACCCTTCTGCAAATTGACGTCAATGAAATAGGCCTGTAGTGGGTTAGTCCTAAAGCCTTTCTTGAATTTAGGTGTGACCTGTGCAGCTTTCCAATCTTTTGGTAGGGATCGTTCTTTGAAAGAGCGGTTGTATATGGCTGTTAAATAAGGGGCTATCGCTTCAGCATAATCAGATACAAATCTAATGGGTATTCAATCCGGACCGGAAGACTTGTTCTTGTTAAGTGATTTTAGTTGCTGCACTACCTGGATGATATCTACTTCTACGTTACGCATTACGGCATCTGTTGGTAATTGAAATCTGAAATATTGGTTTCGTATTCTTTGGTAAATGAGTTTCTAAAATTTATGTTTAGTAACTCTGCTTTAGTAGCGCTATCATCGGCATGATCACCATTACTATCACGTAGTGAGGGTATTGTTTGTGTTTTGCCCCTAGTATATTTAACATTATGACCAAAATCTCTTTGGGTTTACAGTCAAATTTCGAGAAAGAGTTTCGTTGTGATAAGTATTGTAGGCATCTCGCTTTGAAATCCTTGCTAAATTTCGAGCTTCTGAGTACGATCGCCAATCCTAGGGATTTTGTGATCGTTTAAGTTTAGTATGCCTTTTCCTTTGCTTTTGCAACAGTGTCCTGACCTGTTTTGTGTACCAAGGGGGATAGCCTCCCTCTTTTATTAATTTCTTTGGTATAAAACTGTCAATTGCTGTCGAAACCACTTCTCTGAATTTGAGCCACATCTGGTCTACATCTACGTTTAGTGTTACAAACGAGTGAAAGCTGTCTTTCAAGAAGCAATGTATTTTGTTTCTATCTGCTTTCCTGAACAAATATACTTTTTGTTTATTTTTGGTAACTTTGGGGCTTTCGATATTCAATTTCGCTACGACAGCTCTGTGTTCACTAATACCTGTATCAGTTTTGATGCTCGTTATGAGCTCAGGATTATTAGTTGCTAAGAGATCAAGTGTGTTTTCACATCCATTTACAATTCTCATTGGAGCGATGCCACCTTCATGAATCACAGACATCGCCGAGGTGGGGTGGCTTACGTGCCTCAACGATAGAGGTAGCCGTACCGTAGGTGAAACCACAGCGGAGGGGTATTTGTAGAGAGACAAAGTTTGGTTTCTGAAGAGGGTAGCAGCCTTTTCAGTAGTTACAGGCGCAACTGTCTGGATGATTGACTGAGCTGGCCTTGTAACATCAGCTAATGTGGCTTTGCCATGGAGTTACTGCGAACGGCTCAAAGTAAGGGGAAACTACAGTAGTTAATTTTCCCCGGGACAAGCAGCTGTACTGTATTAATATATGATGATGGCATATTTTCGTGTAAATTATTCCGGAGGTAAAATAGTCCGCCATTTGGATCTCCCGGCGTGGACTATTCAGGGTAAGTTTTCATCAAGAAAACCAAAACAAGCATTCTATGGATCGGAGCGTGGAATGTTTTATCCCTTAATAGAATAGGTAGGTTACAAAATTAGGTAAAAATTAGTTTAAAGTTGCATACGGTGGGGATTAGTGAAGTTCGGTGGCAGGATGAACAGAACTTTGGTCAGGTGAGTACAGTGTTGTAAATACAAAATCAATTGGTGGAAATGTATGAGTAGGTCTGACAATGAATACGAAAATAGGAATACGTAGTAAAGATTAATACGAAGCCAACACTGACCACAGTAGTGCAAGTTCATATGCCAACTATCTCTGCCGATGATGAGATAGAAGAAATGTATTAAGATATAAAAGAAATTATTCGCACCGTTAAAGGCGAAGAAAACTTAATTGCGATGGGGGGACTGGAACACGGTCTTGGGAAAGGGAAAAAAGGGAAATGGTGAAATGGTCTGGGGAAAAGGAATGAAAGAGGAGATCGCCTGATACAATTTAATAATTACAAACACTTGGTTTAATCATCATGAAAAAAGCTTATGTACATGGAAGAGACCGATAGACACTGGAAGATACCAGATTGAGGTTACAATATTACGTGAAAGTCTTAGAATCCAGGTTTTAAACTGTAAGACTTACCCAGGGACAGACATAGACTCTGAACATAATTTATTTGTTATGAATTGTAGATTTAAACTGAAGAAACTTCAGAAAGGTAGAAATATAAGGAGTTGGGACCTGGAAAAATTGAAATAACCTTAGGTGGTTGAGAGTTTTCGAGGGAGCATTAGGCTAGGAGCGTCTGGAGTAGAAGAAGGATGGGTAGCTCTGAGAGATATGGTAGTGAAGGCCGCAAAGGATCATATCGGCAGTAGGACAAGGCCTAATAGAAATCCTTGGATATCACAGGAGATACTGAAATTAACTAACAAAAGGAAAAAAATATGAAAATGCATCAAATTGGGGAAAAAGGGAGTACAGACGTCTGAAAAATGAGATTTACAGGAAGTGCAGACTGGATAAGCCGGAGAGGCTTGAGGAGAAATGCAAAACGTAGAAGAATGTATAACTAGGTGAAAGATACATACTGCCTACAGTAAAATAAAAGCGACATTTGGACACAAGAAAACCAGCGCTATGAATATCAAGATCTCAGATGGAAAACCAGTATTAAGCAAAGAATGTGAAGCTGAAAGGTAGGAAGAATGTATTATATAGAGCCTATACAGAAGAAATGAACTTGAAGGAAATATTCTAGAAATGGAAAACGAAGTAGAGGAAGATGAGATAGGAGATATGATATTGAGAGAAGAATCTGACAGAGCACCAAAAGATTTGAGTAGAACCATGGCCCCGGAGTAGATGATGTTGCCTCCGAACTGCTATTATTGTTAGGGGAGCCAGTCATGAAAAAATTGTTCCACATGGTGTGCAAGATCTATGAGACAGGGGAAGTACCCTTAGACTTCAATAAGAATATAGTGATTCCAATCCTAGGAAAGTTAGTGTAGACAAATGTGAAAATTACAGAACTATCACTTTAACAGTTTATGGTTGCAAAATACTAACGCAAATTATTTAAGGACGAATGGAAAAACTGGTGGAATCCGAAGTTGGGGAAGATCAATTTGGATTTAGGGAAAATGTAGGAACACGCGAGGCAATACTCACATTAAGACTTGTCTTAGATTAAGGAAAGGGAAACCTGAGTTTTTAGCATTTGTGGCTCTGGAGAAAGCTTTTGACCATGTTGTCTGGAATACGCTATTTCAGATTCTGGAGGTAGCAGTGGTACAATATAGGGAGCGAAGAGTTATATTCAAGTTTTACAAAAACCAGACAGTACATATTAGAGTTGAAGAACATGAAAGGGACTTACTGGTTGGGAATAGAGTAAGGGTTGTAGCTTTCCCCGATGTTGTTCTATCTGTAGATTGATCAAGCTGTGAAGAAATGCGATTATAAGTTTGAAAAGGGAATTAACGTCCAGACAGTACATATTAGAGTTGAAGAACACGACAGGGACTTACTGGTTGGGAATAGAGTAAGGGTTGTAGCTTTCCCCGATGTTGTTCTATCTGTAGATTGAACAAGCTGTGAAGAAATGCGATTATAAGTTTGAAAAGGGAATTAACGTCCAGACAGTAGTTATTAGAGTTGCAGAACATGAAAGGGACTTACTGGTTGGGAATAGAGTAAGGGTTGTAGCTTTCCCCAATGTTGCTCTATCTGTAGATTGAACAAGCTGTGAAGAAATGCGATTAGAAGTTTGAAAATGGAATTAACGCCCAGGGAGAGGGAATGAAAACCTTTCGGTTTGCTGATGACATAGGAGTTCTGTCAGAGACAGCAATCGACATGGAAGAGCTATTACAAGGTAAAGACAGTGTCTTGAAAGGAAGATGTAAAACGAGGGTAATGGAAAGTACTGTCAGAAAATCAGGCGATGCTGAAGTAGATTAGGTAATGAGACGGTAAAAGTGGTAGATGAGCTTTGTTATTTGGGTAGCAAAACAACTTCTGATGGCCGAATTGGATATAAAATGCAGAATGGCTATGGGACTAAAAGCGTTTCTGAAGAAGCGAAACATGTTGATATCCAATATTAATTTCAAGGTTAGGAAGTCCTTTCTGAAAGCATTTGTCTGGAGTGTAGCATTGTATGGGAGTGAAACGTGGACGATAAGGAGTTCAGACAAAAAGATAATGGATGCTTTCGATATCTGGTGCTACAGACGAATGATGAAAATTAGATGGGTGGATCACGTCTAATGAGGAATAGCTTAACGGAATTGGGGAGGAGTTTCTAGCATATTCTGTGTAAGAGAAAAGACTGATTGGTGGACATATTCTGAGACATTAAAGAATCGTCAAATTAGCATTAGAAGGAAGTGGGTGGGGTAAGAATCGTAGCGGGAGGCGGGGGATGAATGCAGCAAGCAAATTCAAAAGAATGTAGGTTTCCGTATGTATTCTCAGATGAAGAGGCTTTCGCAGGACAGCATGGAGAGCAGCATCAAACCAGTCTGCGGACTCTAGACCTCGACAACAGCAGGAGCGATCAATGTTCCAGAACAATTTCTCACAATGATCAGAACTATTATAACCAATAATAAATCAAAAATTAATATAGATGGACAACTAAGAAGCCAGAAAAGGTCAACAGCCCGTTAGAGAAGGATGTCATTGGCCCATGATACTTTTTTAAATAGCTATAGATTCTCCCTTTTTATTATTAAGCTAGGAGTACATGGATATGAAAAATATTGACAAAAAAGTATTCGTAAATCAAGAAATGGAAACCAAACTTGACATTAGTTAGTGGCATGAGCTAGCATCTAATACCGAATCAAGTAAAGTTATTTCAGGAATTGTGATCATTGGCCGTTTTTGGTTAAATTAGAAACCAAGGACAACTGAGGGATGTTAAAAAATTGAGATGGAATAGTAATACGTGAAATATACGACGTACAGCTGCTGCAAGTTATAGAAGAATGGTGACAACTATCCGATCTGGATACACTAAAACTAACGGAAAGTAGCCGAACCACAAAAAGGACAACTCATTAATACTTGCATAATATCTACGGTCACCTATGTAGCCGAATAAATGCTATTATCCAAAGAGAATGCTCGCAGCATTCGGTCATTTCGAAGGAGATGTCACAGTTTAGAAGTAAAATGAAACCTTGACGCGAATGGACAAAGATGGTCTTTGTCTTTCAGATAACTATAATAAGGAACATGTGCTCTACATTTCCACCACCAGTGGAAAGATTTACCAAATTATCTAATACCTTACTTTCCGAATGAAATAACCCCACCAAGAATGAACATGCCTGTCGACGTGCACCATCTTCCAAAGGGGCTTCATGATCTTCATCACTTTATTCTTCGATATAGCTCCATTTGAAAGAAGTTTCCATGAAAGACATGCATAAAACAAGACAGTTATCAAAAAAATATTGAAAAGAAACCCAAAAACGCAATAGAAAAACTATCATAACTGGAAAAAGATGTGAATATGCACCTTGAAATATAAGTTCAACGTGCTACTTAAAATAAATTTGATGATCCTAAATAATTGCAAGCTAAAAGCTATACACAAGTCAGAAATACCAAAATGCACCACTTTTAATGTCACAGATGTAGAAGAGTACATATTTACATGCGACTAAACCAAAGACGTTTGTTATTGCATTAGGAACAGTGATCTCTGGTCTCTAAGCTTACAACCGAAGTGTGACTGCACATTCATATGCTTTGTACATGATTTCGCGTTGTCCGCCATGTTGAAATATGGTAAATGTATTTCCATAAGTTTATACGTGACGATAATTGTTCTTACATCTTGTATAGAACTTTATACCAATATATGATGGCAACTGAAAAGGAACGTATTTTATTTTCTTGTTGTTGTAACACTTCGTTGCAGTCATATTTGAATATGTTCATCTATGACTGGCACGTTCAGACAACTCACGTTAAACATAGAGGTACTACAGAGATCAATGTTTAGGTATCTACAAACAATCGTACTAAAAACATCTGCTAACACTATAAAAACCAACGAAACTATTAAATCCCAATGAAATGTGGTATCAAATTGCTAAAAGTAATGCCGTTATTTGGATAAGGGGATGTACGCTTATCTACATTTTGAAAAATATGAAAACAGTATAAATGACTTTTCGATTTATTTGGATCGCATGAGCAGTTACAACAAATGAATACCAAATATAAAATACGAAAATTCTAAAGGGAAAATAACTACAAGTTCTTTTGGATTTTAAAATTCCTCTATTTTTAACATAATGTATATAATAAAACACCTCACAACTGTCCAAAAGTACTACTCGATTAGACACACTCAATGTGGAGTTGCCGCGAGGGAGTAACCGAGCGGTCTGGTGCGCCACGTTGCGGTTCGCGAGGCCTCCCGCGTCGGAAGTTCGAATACTCCCTCGGACATTGATGTCTGTGTTATCTATAGGTTAGTTTAACTTAGTTTAAGTAATCAAAATATCCACGGGTGTACTGCCGGTCTATAGTGTCCAACGGGCACAATATTTCGGCGATCATACATGTCGCCATCATCAGGTGAACTGACGGACTGAGCTCCTGGAAACGCGCCGGCACGGAGATCCGCACGCTACGGCTGCTCGAAGGGAACTGGGTTTTAGCCCGGTAGCGGGCCATTTAAATACCCTCGGCCCGCGGAGCGACCCCTCCGCGGTCCAAGCCCCGCGCCGCGGCCGCGCAGTGGAACCGATTGCGCCGGCGTCTGAGAAGACGTCAGTGTGAGGGCTCTGTCCGCCGTGGTCGTCACTTCGTTGCGTTTGCTAGATTTACTCTTAATTAACCCAATCGCTGGTTCCCAAGCTTTGCTAAGATTATAGCCAGAGTCACGGTTTATGAGGTCGTCACTTGTGCGAATTTCAATGGCCTCTCTAACGACGCAGTCCCAGTATCTCGACGTCTGTACCAGAATCCTAGTGTGTTCATACTCCATGGCGTGATTCTCCGACAAACAATGTTCAGCGACCGCCGACTTGCTCGGATACATCAATCGTGTGTGCCTCTGGTGTTCAACGCATCGATCCTCGACGGTACGCATAGTCTGTCCAATATATGACTTTCCACACTGACACGGAATCTGGTACACTCCCGCCTTCCTCAAACCGAAATCATCTTTAGCGCTCCCCACCAGTGCACGAATTTTATTCGGCGGACAAAAAACAGTTCCAACCTGGTGTTTTCTCAAAATGCGGGCGATCTTCCCTGAGAGTGCGCCGGTATATGGAACGAACGCAGTGCCTACATCCTCCCTTGCGTTTTCATCCGTTTCCACAGGTTGTGTTGTAGTGGTTGGGCGGAGAGCCCGCTGAATCTGCCACTCTGAGTACCCATTTTTTCGAAATACAGTCTCAGGTGTTCCAATTCCTGGGGTAGACTCTCTGCGTCGGAGATAGTGCGCGCCCTATGTACTAGAGTTTTAAGTACCCCATTCCTCTGTGAAGGGTGGTGACAGCTGTCTGCGTGTAAATACAGATCAGTGTGCGTTGTCTTCCGATATACACTATGACCCAGGGTGCCGTCAGCTCTTCTCTTGACCAAGACGTCAAGGAACGGCAATTTACCCTCCGTTTCAGTCTCCATAGTGAATTTGATGTTGGGGTGTATGGAGTTCAGATGTGTAAGGAAGTCAAGGAGTTTATCCATACCATGTGGCCAGATGACGAAAGTGTCGTCCACATAACGGAAAAAGCAAGTAGGTTTCCATAAAGATGATGCAAGGGCTTCCTCCTCGAAATGCTCCATGTATAAATTTGCGACCACAGGGAAGAGTGGGCTACCCATGGCGACTCCCTCCGTTTGTTCGTAGTATTCGCCATTGAATACAGTGAATTCAGTGTGGAAAGTGTGGAAAGTCATATATTGGACAGACTATGCGTACCGTCGAGGATCGATGCGTTGAACAAAAGAGGCACACACGATTGATGTATCCGAGCAAGTCGGCGGTCGCTGAACATTGTTTGTCGGAGAATCACGCCATGGAGTATGAACACACTAGGATTCTGGTACAGACGTCGAGATACTGGGACTGCGTCGTTAGAGAGGCCATTGAAATTCGCACAAGTGACGACCCCATAAACCGTGACTCTGGCTATAATATTAGCAAAGCTTGGGAACCAGCGATTGGGTTAATTAAGAGTAAATCTAGCAAACGCAACGAAGTGACGACCACGGCGGACAGAGCCCTCACACCGACGTCTTCTCAGACGCCGGCGCAATCGGCTCCACTGCGCGGCCGCGGCGCGGGGCGCGGACCGCGGAGGGGTCGCTCCGCGGGCCGAGGGTATTTAAATGGCCCGCTACCGGGCTAGAACCCAGTTCCCTTCGAGCAGCCGTAGCGTGCGGATCTCCGTGTCGGCGCGTTTCCAGGAGCTCAGTCCGTCAGTTCACCTGATGATGGCGACATGTATGATCGCCGAAATATTGTGCCCGTTGGACACTATAGACCGGCAGTACACCCGTGGATATTTTGATCATCAAATACGCCGGGAGAAACTGAAGAATCACATCATACACCTTTACGGGGAGGAGATGTATCGCAGCATGAAGAAATTTGAAAAGTTGCGCCACCGTAGATGTCGTTTGCTAAGTACTCTTGCTTTTCTAAAGAGATGTCGTTCCGAGAATGTTGTTCCAAATTTTGCTAAGGTTACGCATCACATCGATTCTGCAGCAGCCAAGAGAATTAAAAGACGGGCCGGCCTCGCATTGCTTCGTGAGAGAGTGCATTTCACCCGCCGTAGTCTTGAGTTCGTCTCTCTGGAACTATTCCATCTGCACTTGCAACTGGCTAGTCACTTCACGTCTTTTTCCTGGGATTGGATTGATGGTGTTACTTCGGTTGCAGCCGATTCCGCCCATAAGAAGGCCACGGGACGTCAAATAGCTAAGTTATCACGCCTCCTTGACAAGCCACCTCTGCAGGTTCCGTGCAAGACCGTCATCAATCTGAGTGGCATGGAGTTGAGTGATGATGCGGTCTCAGTTTTAGAGAAAGGACTCAACTTTGCTCCTACCCCCAAGTTCACACCTGTCGCAGAAATTATTAGTGCTGTTGAACAGGTTGCAGCTCGACTTCCGCCTGATTCAGCTGAGGAAATACGTCGTGAAACTTGTCGTGCATTGACGAAATCCAAGCCCACGAAGTCAAACATCACTAGTAAAGAGAGGGCGGCCATTCGTGACCTGAGAGAGCGCCCTGATTTTGTTGTCTTACCGGCTGACAAAGGCAATGCTACGGTTGTTGTCTCCCATAAGGACTACACTGAAAAGATGCAGAGCCTGCTAAATGACGATTCCTACCGGAAGATCAGCGTTGACCCCACAAAGAAGGTGGAAAACAAGATGAGGGCGCTTCTCAAGGATGCGGATTTACCGGAGGGTGTCGCCAAGAAACTTTTACCTCAAGGCCCGGTACCGCCAAGACTTTATGGACTCCCTAAGGTTCACAAAGATGGGATGCCGTTACGTCCCATTGTCAGTAACATCAGAGCACCTACATATTTGTTGGCCAAATACTTGACGGGAATATTAAGTCCTTATGTGGGTAAATGCCCTCATCACATCCGTAATTCCATGGATTTTGTGAAACGCCTTAACAACTTCAGGCTGGATGAGTCAGATATCATGGTAAGTTTTGACGTCGTTTCGTTGTTTAAGAGGGTGCCCCTTCGAGAGTCACTAGATTTGATTGGTCAGAAATTTGACGAGAAGACCACCGAACTTTTTAGGCAGGTCTTGACCTCCACGTATTTTCTTTTCAATGGCGAATACTACGAACAAACGGAGGGAGTCGCCATGGGTAGCCCACTCTCCCCTGTGGTCGCAAATTTATACATGGAGCATTTCGAGGAGGAAGCCCTTGCATCATCTTTATGGAAACCTACTTGCTTTTTCCGTTATGTGGACGACACTTTCGTCATCTGGCCACATGGTATGGATAAACTCCTTGACTTCCTTACACATCTGAACTCCATACACCCCAACATCAAATTCACTATGGAGACTGAAACGGAGGGTAAATTGCCGTTCCTTGACGTCTTGGTCAAGAGAAGAGCTGACGGCACCCTGGGTCATAGTGTATATCGGAAGACAACGCACACTGATCTGTATTTACACGCAGACAGCTGTCACCACCCTTCACAGAGGAATGGGGTACTTAAAACTCTAGTACATAGGGCGCGCACTATCTCCGACGCAGAGAGTCTACCCCAGGAATTGGAACACCTGAGAACTGTATTTCGAAAAAATGGGTACTCAGAGTGGCAGATTCAGCGGGCTCTCCGCCCAACCACTACAACACAACCTGTGGAAACGGATGAAAACGCAAGGGAGGATGTAGGCACTGCGTTCGTTCCATATACCGGCGCACTCTCAGGGAAGATCGCCCGCATTTTGAGAAAACACCAGGTTGGAACTGTTTTTTGTCCGCCGAATAAAATTCGTGCACTGGTGGGGAGCGCTAAAGATGATCTCGGTTTGAGGAAGGCGGGAGTGTACCAGATTCCGTGTCAGTGTGGAAAGTCATATATTGGACAGACTATGCGTACCGTCGAGGATCGATGCATTGAACACCAGAGGCACACACGATTGATGTATCCGAGCAAGTCGGCGGTCGCTGAACATTGTTTGTCGGAGAATCACGCCATGGAGTATGAACACACTAGGATTCTGGTACAGACGTCGAGATACTGGGACTGCGTCGTTAGAGAGGCCATTGAAATTCGCACAAGTGACGACCTCATAAACCGTGACTCTGGCTATAATATTAGCAAAGCTTGGGAACCAGCGATTGGGTTAATTAAGAGTAAATCTAGCAAACGCAACGAAGTGACGACCACGGCGGACAGAGCCCTCACACCGACGTCTTCTCAGACGCCGGCGCAATCGGTTCCACTGCGCGGCCGCGGCGCGGGGCTTGGACCGCGGAGGGGTCGCTCCGCGGGCCGAGGGTATTTAAATGGCCCGCTACCGGGCTAGAACCCAGTTCCCTTCGAGCAGCCGTAGCGTGCGGATCTCCGTGTCGGCGCGTTTCCAGGAGCTCAGTCCGTCAGTTCACCTGATGATGGCGACATGTATGATCGCCGAAATATTGTGCCCGTTGGACACTATAGACCGGCAGTACACCCGTGGATATTTTGATCATCAAATACGCCGGGAGAAACTGAAGAATCACATCATACACCTTTACGGGGAGGAGATGTATCGCAGCATGAAGAAATTTGAAAAGTTGCGCCACCGTAGATGTCGTTTGCTAAGTACTCTTGCTTTTCTAAAGAGATGTCGTTCCGAGAATGTTGTTCCAAATTTTGCTAAGGTTACGCATCACATCGATTCTGCAGCAGCCAAGAGAATTAAAAGACGGGCCGGCCTCGCATTGCTTCGTGAGAGAGTGCATTTCACCCGCCGTAGTCTTGAGTTCGTCTCTCTGGAACTATTCCATCTGCACTTGCAACTGGCTAGTCACTTCACGTCTTTTTCCTGGGATTGGATTGATGGTGTTACTTCGGTTGCAGCCGATTCCGCCCATAAGAAGGCCACGGGACGTCAAATAGCTAAGTTATCACGCCTCCTTGACAAGCCACCTCTGCAGGTTCCGTGCAAGACCGTCATCAATCTGAGTGGCATGGAGTTGAGTGATGATGCGGTCTCAGTTTTAGAGAAAGGACTCAACTTTGCTCCTACCCCCAAGTTCACACCTGTCGCAGAAATTATTAGTGCTGTTGAACAGGTTGCAGCTCGACTTCCGCCTGATTCAGCTGAGGAAATACGTCGTGAAACTTGTCGTGCATTGACGAAATCCAAGCCCACGAAGTCAAACATCACTAGTAAAGAGAGGGCGGCCATTCGTGACCTGAGAGAGCGCCCTGATTTTGTTGTCTTACCGGCTGACAAAGGCAATGCTACGGTTGTTGTCTCCCATAAGGACTACACTGAAAAGATGCAGAGCCTGCTAAATGACGATTCCTACCGGAAGATCAGCGTTGACCCCACAAAGAAGGTGGAAAACAAGATGAGGGCGCTTCTCAAGGATGCGGATTTACCGGAGGGTGTCGCCAAGAAACTTTTACCTCAAGGCCCGGTACCGCCAAGACTTTATGGACTCCCTAAGGTTCACAAAGATGGGATGCCGTTACGTCCCATTGTCAGTAACATCAGAGCACCTACATATTTGTTGGCCAAATACTTGACGGGAATATTAAGTCCTTATGTGGGTAAATGCCCTCATCACATCCGTAATTCCATGGATTTTGTGAAACGCCTTAACAACTTCAGGCTGGATGAGTCAGATATCATGGTAAGTTTTGACGTCGTTTCGTTGTTTAAGAGGGTGCCCCTTCGAGAGTCACTAGATTTGATTGGTCAGAAATTTGACGAGAAGACCACCGAACTTTTTAGGCAGGTCTTGACCTCCACGTATTTTCTTTTCAATGGCGAATACTACGAACAAACGGAGGGAGTCGCCATGGGTAGCCCACTCTCCCCTGTGGTCGCAAATTTATACATGGAGCATTTCGAGGAGGAAGCCCTTGCATCATCTTTATGGAAACCTACTTGCTTTTTCCGTTATGTGGACGACACTTTCGTCATCTGGCCACATGGTATGGATAAACTCCTTGACTTCCTTACACATCTGAACTCCATACACCCCAACATCAAATTCACTATGGAGACTGAAACGGAGGGTAAATTGCCGTTCCTTGACGTCTTGGTCAAGAGAAGAGCTGACGGCACCCTGGGTCATAGTGTATATCGGAAGACAACGCACACTGATCTGTATTTACACGCAGACAGCTGTCACCACCCTTCACAGAGGAATGGGGTACTTAAAACTCTAGTACATAGGGCGCGCACTATCTCCGACGCAGAGAGTCTACCCCAGGAATTGGAACACCTGAGAACTGTATTTCGAAAAAATGGGTACTCAGAGTGGCAGATTCAGCGGGCTCTCCGCCCAACCACTACAACACAACCTGTGGAAACGGATGAAAACGCAAGGGAGGATGTAGGCACTGCGTTCGTTCCATATACCGGCGCACTCTCAGGGAAGATCGCCCGCATTTTGAGAAAACACCAGGTTGGAACTGTTTTTTGTCCGCCGAATAAAATTCGTGCACTGGTGGGGAGCGCTAAAGATGATCTCGGTTTGAGGAAGGCGGGAGTGTACCAGATTCCGTGTCAGTGTGGAAAGTCATATATTGGACAGACTATGCGTACCGTCGAGGATCGATGCATTGAACACCAGAGGCACACACGATTGATGTATCCGAGCAAGTCGGCGGTCGCTGAACATTGTTTGTCGGAGAATCACGCCATGGAGTATGAACACACTAGGATTCTGGTACAGACGTCGAGATACTGGGACTGCGTCGTTAGAGAGGCCATTGAAATTCGCACAAGTGACGACCTCATAAACCGTGACTCTGGCTATAATATTAGCAAAGCTTGGGAACCAGCGATTGGGTTAATTAAGAGTAAATCTAGCAAACGCAACGAAGTGACGACCACGGCGGACAGAGCCCTCACACCGACGTCTTCTCAGACGCCGGCGCAATCGGTTCCACTGCGCGGCCGCGGCGCGGGGCTTGGACCGCGGAGGGGTCGCTCCGCGGGCCGAGGGTATTTAAATGGCCCGCTACCGGGCTAGAACCCAGTTCCCTTCGAGCAGCCGTAGCGTGCGGATCTCCGTGTCGGCGCGTTTCCAGGAGCTCAGTCCGTCAGTTCACCTGATGATGGCGACATGTATGATCGCCGAAATATTGTGCCCGTTGGACACTATAGACCGGCAGTACACCCGTGGATATTTTGATCATCAAATACGCCGGGAGAAACTGAAGAATTAGTTTAAGTAGTTTGTAAACTACGGACTGATGATCAAGCAGCTGAGTCCGATAGATTTACAAACATTTGAATATGTAGTCAATAAGCGGTGGGGGGTAAAGGTGTTTCCATACATTTATACCTTAAGCTGTGCTCATTCGTCTTGTTTGACCAGTAGAAGAAAAGTTAGTGTACACTAAAAACGAAGAGACATGTGGTAGACCTTTGCTTCATTTTTCATACGAATAACAAGGAAAAACCCAAGTTTATATAACATCTCGCCGGTATTAACAAAGAAATTCTTTGGAGATGAGGTCAGAAGAGTTGAGTTACACTGTCATTTTGTCATCAGTACCTGTTAGGATACTCATGAATGCATATACACTCCTTGGCCATTAAAATAGCTACACCACGACGATGACATGCTACAGACACGAAATTTAACCGACAGAAAGAAGATGCTCTGATATGCAAATGATAAGCTTTTCAGAGCATTCACACAAGGTTGGCGCCGGTGGCGACACCTACAACGTCCTGACATGAGGAAAGTTTCCAACCGATTTCTCATACACAAACAGCAGTTGACCAGCGTTGCCTGGAGAAACATTGTTGTGATGCCTCGTATAAGGAGGAGAAATGCGTATCATCACGTTTCCGACTTTCATAAGGTCGTATTGTAGCCTATCGCGATTGCGGTTTATCGTATCGCGACATTGCTGCTCGCGTTGGTCGCGATCCAATGACTGTTAGCAGAATATGCAACCGGTGGGTACAGGAGGGCAATTCGGAACGCCGTGCTGCGTCACTACGGCCTCGTATCACTAGCAGTCGAGATGACAGGCATTATATCCGTATGGCTCTAACGAATCGTGCAGTCACGCATCGATCCCTGAGTCAACAGATGGGAACGTTTGCAAGACAACATCCATCTGCACGAACAGATCGACGACGTTTGCAGCAGCCTATCAGCTCGGAGACCATGGCTGCGGTTACCCTTGACGCTGCATCACAGACCGGATCGCCTTCGATGGTGTACACATCGACGAACCTGGGTGCACGAATGGCAAAATGTCAATTTTTCGGATGAATCCAGGTTCTGTTTACAGCATCATCCGTGTTTGGCGACATCGCGGTGAACGCACATTGAAAGCGTGTATTCGTCATCGACATACTGGCATATCACTCGGCATGATGGTATGGGATGCCATTGGTTACACGTCTCGGTCCCCTCGACGTATCGACGGCGCTCTGAACAGTGGCCGTTACATTTCATTCGATCCCTGCGAAATCCTACATTTCAGCAGGATAATGCACGACCGCATGTTGCAGGTCCTGTACAGGCCTTTCTAGATACGGACAATGTTCGACTGCTGCCCTGGCCAGCACATTCTCCAAATCTGTCTCCAATTGAAAACGTCTGGTCAATGGTGGCCAAGCAACTGGCTCGTCACAATATGCCAGTCACTACTCTTGATGAACTGTGGTATCGTGTTGAAGCTGCATGGGCATCTGTACCTATTCACAACATGCACACTCTGTTTGACTCAATACCCAGGCATACCAAGGCCATTATTACGGCCAGAAGTGATTGTTCTGGGTACAGATTTCTCAGGAACTGTGCACCCAGACTGCGTGAAAATGTAATCACATTTCAGTTCTAGTATAATATATTTGTCCAATGAATACCCGTTTATCATTTGCATTTCTTCTTGGTGTAGTAATTTTAATGGCCAGCAGTGTAAATCATCCAGGAAAGAAAGGAATGGTTATCTGCTTATATTATCAATCTGTGATATCAGGCTGTAACATCCTTATATCTACTCTTCATCGTCTTATCTGCTCACGGGTGTTGCCGAGCGCTGTGGAGGGCCACGTTACACATCGCGCTGTCTCCCGCGCCGGAGGTTCGAATCCTCCCTCGGGCATGGATGTTTTTGTTGCCCTTAGGTTAGTTTTACTTAGTTGAAGTAGTTTGGAAGTCTAGTGACTGATGACCAACGTAGTTTGGTCCCATAGAATTGCAAACATTTGATCCTTTTCTTTTTTCTTTTTCACTTATTTCCTTTATTTTCTGTGCTTTGAAAGCTTATTCAGATTTGGCTTGAGAGGGCAATTCTTGTCCTGAGAGAACATAAAAATTTAATATCAGATTCAAAATTCGCTGTTTTATCGTTACAGAATCTGTGTTCCTGGCTCTCTTACATGCATACAGCTCACTTGGTTAAGTTTTAACGATCTCTGAACGATGATTGAATTATGTTCCGTGTAATTTTTTTCATTTTTCTCCTCCATTGTCAACTATTTTGCCATTTACTTCCTTTGTCACTACGCGAGAACAAATCAAAATCATGTACCCCATTAACAATATTAGTAATTTTTTGTATCTAATTATACAACCTTTCACTATCTTCATCACATATGGTGCAAATTCAGATAAAATCATGAGAGACTGCGGTAAATTTTGCTTTTCTTTCAACTGTTACAAACACAGTACTTTATTACAAGTTGTGCTTGTAAGGCATACAAAATTGTCTTTAAAGCTGAAATAATGAGCAGAACCCCTCATAATGGGAATAAATTCAATCTGCCGCACCCATTATGACGAATGAGGCACCTATCACCAAAGTTACCGAGTAATGACGATTCGGTTTAATGCAACGAATATAAAACTATGGCCACTGCAGATTACAACTATTTATAGGAAAAAAAACAGGTGGATTAATTGTGACTAGAAAAGTAAATTTCGGTTTTTGTCTCTATGAACAACGAAAATATAATATAACATAGATGATGTTTGTTTTTGTTTCTATCTATTTATTTAACATTATGTATTAATTATACTTAATGTGATTTCTGTAATATGTAGCACATTAATTATATTCTTCACTCTTTAACAAAAAATGTGAAATTAATGAAATATGTATGTTCTTGTATTTAAGCCAGAATAGATAACAGCTACGTCAGAGCGCAACGGATCACTTGCCAGTCGATTGTTTCTTTATACTTCTCTATACTTGCACAGTTTTTTGATTTCTTCAACAAGCAAATGAACCGTTGTAGTTTTATTTATAAACAGAGCAATATACTAATGAATCTG
Source organism: Locusta migratoria (assembly GCA_026315105.1). Classification (NCBI taxonomy): domain Eukaryota; kingdom Metazoa; phylum Arthropoda; class Insecta; order Orthoptera; family Acrididae; genus Locusta; species Locusta migratoria. The sequence goes on along the minus strand of CM048745.1, from coordinate 709,101,169 downwards.
TGCGTGTTATGCCAAATCCGCTGCAACCACTTCAGTATTAATAGCAAAACATGTTATTCCGAGTGAACGGTCGCATTTCAGTGTGATTGGCGAGAATCGTTCTCATTTCACACATGACGGCGCATCACGATACTCTGCGTATTTCATTTCCGAAAATGACGGTGGAATTGTTTGGGATCTACAGTTAATAAATGAACCGTGATATTAACTTTTACCAGAGCCCACCATTTCATAAAACTCACTTTAATATATTAATGTGCGGATGATGTAACTAAATTCCTTGTTACCGAAGACAGTGTATTAAAATGAACTAATTATCTTTCGACACTACTTTCGAAGATGTCAAACAAAACATTTAGTGGCTATGCGAGCAGTTGTCAGCAATTAGTCATAGTTTTTGTAGGAATTACTGTCTTCTTTTTTATTGAATTGTGTAAATAACATCCCTACATTTCTAATTTTACATTAGTTATTTTATTTCATGTTCCTCCGGGTAGCTGTTTTCGTGTCCTACAAAACGGGTACGTACTTCGACATCTTAGTTCTATCAGAACTTAAGACCATTTCTAGTGTGTTAACTCCCAAAATTCCAATCTACCTATTAAATATAATTATTTCAATCAGTTTCATTTTGAAAACAAGTTATCAGGCAGTTTGTCATAGAAATTAACTTATGGTAGTTATCTTTTGGTTTTCTATTTATTTGATTAATTAATTAATTACATATTTTCTCAGAAACAGGTAAGCAGAAGAATGGTATATTTTTTCTCCCACCAGTAAATCTATGGAGAAGTAAATTTACATGCAACAGTAGCGATTCCATCAACAGAACTGATATTTGATTTACTCCTCTTGAATGCCTCATGGTAATGGTATCTCTACTAACCGTCAAAGCTAAGAAACCAAAACTGTAAAAGTTACAGTCCATCTTCATCGATCGTTATTGTCCTTATTAGCGACATATTAATATATACCGCTACGCGCACTCTCTGTCCTACGAAAATGTTGGACTAGCGACATTGATGCTGTGTATTCAGTCTATAGAAAAATCAGTTACATTGAATATTATAGTTGTTGCAAAAGTGGTATAACATGTCGTAGCTAGACATACTAGAGCCTATTTTGAAATAGTATTTCTAAAATTTGTATATTTTTTAATAATAATGTTGTCTATGTAAATGTTTTTGTAAACCTATTTCGTTTTCTCCAGTGATACTTTTGACCAAAACATTTCAGATGTTTACTATATTCCTTTGTATGATACGACGCATTATGTAGAGTTGTTGTAAATATCGCTTTACTCAGCAGATTAGGCCTACAGTATAAATCGAACTCCTTCACTCTCCAGTCCATTTCATGTTATATAATTCTCAATGGCGTGTTTTGCTCTAGTGCAGCTTGGGGACAATTCGAATGGGCCCAAAAGTCTGTTTGAACAGTCACCCCTTTTTCAGCGCACCTAATCAGACCTGGCATTTTCTGTCTCGTTTTCTCCCCCCACACATTATTCAGGTGTCCTCAAGTCTATAAAAAGTTTGGGGTCAGGCAGCTTGGGCTCGTAGCACTTACCTATACTTGCTGCCATACGCTTTACTACATTTCTTCCTCCCTCCCCCTCCTATTGTTTTTCGTGAATCGAAAAATCTGAAAAAAAGTAATCGAGGCCACATCACAGACGTGTCACTTATACTGGATCTGTGTGCTTGAAAGTCGAGTGCTCATAAATAAAGTCGTCTCTTTACTTAAAAAACATAATTTCATTGATTAACCATTACATTGAAAGAGAAAGAGGTTGCGCACTATGTGCCCCCCTTATGGAAATATGTTAGTCGAGCAGATTATACGTTATAATTATTGAAAAGAAAATCATTTATTGTTTCTAGCGAATTTTGCTACCATGAAACATTTCCAATTTTATGCAATCAAAATATTTAAGTTTTAGTAATAAATGCGACTTTGAAGAATGAAGATAATTATCAATACTTTTCGCTATACAGCTGTTATCACATATTATTATCTATTTAAGAAGTATGTAAATAAGTGTCAATTTAAAACTTAGTTATTTTGGTGATCACGAGGTGCTCGCCTCTTCGTAGTACATGTTATTGTGTTTTAGTGTTTGCTGTTAGGCATACCGCATCCTATTACACTCATTCAATGACGACAACTTCCCGAACGCCACAACATTATCAGAAAACAGCCGCAATTCTCTACTAACTCTGTTCATCTGATAATGTATCTAAATATACAATAATAACAGTCGTATCATACTTTCTTTGTGCACTCCTGACGATACACTTGTCTCCGATGAACACTTGTCGTCGAACAGAACGTACTGCCACTCACAAACATGTGAACTTGTTTCGTATTCTTGCTTTTTAGTTAACAGTCTGCGTTGCGGGACCGTGTCGAACACCTTTAGGAAATCAAGGCATATGCTCACTGCCTGTTTCCCTCGAGTCACGGCTCGCAAGATGTCATGTGAGAAAATTGGAAGCTGAGATTCACACGAGTGATGCTATCTCAAGCCATGCTGGTGCATAAGCGAATGCTTTTCGCCTCAAGGCTGTTAACTACATTCTAAGTGAGAATATGTTCAATAATTATAAAGAAAATTAATGTTACGATGTTAAGCTCTATTTATAGGGGTCATGTCTTTGACCTCTCTGATGATAAGGAATCCTTTATTCAAATTGTTTGCGACTTCGCAATGGAAGAACGATTCCCGATAATTGCAAGATACATAAGGAAAATGCCAAGAATACTCTTTCCTAGACCAAACTTAAATTGCTTCGGAATCCGGCGAATTATTTGCTTTGGAGTTGTCGTACATCCATCTCTAACGAAGAAGCTGAGAGAAGTTGTCTGTAGTCTTCGACTCTTCGGGCCCCTTGACAAGCTTAAAAATGGATTTATTATAATACGTTATCGGAATGGGGGCCAGTACTAACCTATTGGAATATATGGGCTGCAACTAAAACACATGAAGCCTATGAAAGTTGATCAACAACACTATCACATTATGCATCATCATACAACTGACAGTTGTTCAAAGTGTTCACCAACATTTGTACATGTTACTATTTCATCCGAAATTGTTCTAATATTTTCAGGGTGGTAGAAGATGCTGCGTTCCTATGACCAGTGAAATTGAACCGTGCGTTCGATATTTTGGTTTGTCTGGAGTAGTTTTATCCTTGCTTTTTTAAGTTTTTTTTTTTGCCACTGATATTCTTCCGCCTGCCGGGGAGTGTGTGCGAATGGAGAGTTGGTACCGAGAGCTTGTTGTGGAAGCACGGTGTGTTGTCAGAGAGCGATTTAACCGCACATGGAGGTTTGATTCACAATTATTTGATGCATGTCCCCATTTATTCGGGCGTACTTCACTGGTAGTTTCCCTGCGTTCTGGAGCTCATGGTGTCAGCGGTAACCGGCGTAAGTGTCTTATTAAGGAGTGTATTTCGAAGCGGTAACCTTGATTGCATATCAGTGCCCTTTACTTGTGACTGCTCAAGCACGAGAGAGTTCCATGAGTCAGAAAGGTTAAGCACACTCTAGTGCGTCCTCTGTTTGCGTCTAAGCATTTGTGTGTGGAGGCACACTTCATGTGAACTTTATTGTGTTCAGGAAAGTGTTCTGAACATATATGTTAACCTACTATTGGTGTGTTGCAGAAGCAATGTCTGATCTGCTTCATTCAGTGACTGGCTATGTTTATTTTCGGAGTGAACTTGGGCACTCGAAAGTTACATGAGATCTAACCGACGCCACGGCTTATGGTAACTCAGTTGGTCTTCATCAATACCTTGGTTATAGTTATTTTGTGGGCACCTGTCTTCCTTCATTTTAAATGTATTTGGTAGGTTGTTTCCTATACCGAGGGGTGCTAGTGAGACTATAGTGATTAATCTCTTTTTGTGACTTATACATGAAAATAGGGACTGAAGGCCACGAGCAGTTTTTTGCATGGCGCTTTCTAGAGTCATTAAAGTTATTTTATTCAACTATTCTTTGTACTTCAATTAGTTTACGAGCTGAGATTGTAGTTGCTTGCTTTATCGTTGGCTCTTAAATCTTGTTAGATAACTGTTCTTTTAACTCTGGAAAAGCTTTTACTTTGTGTGGATACTTGTTGTATCAGTTACCTATACTTATTTCGACTTACTAGTTGTCAGATTGGACTGACCTAAAATTTATGCTCTTTGTAAATAAAGAAGAACAGTGAAAACTGTATTTAAAAATCTTCGGTAGTTATCGATGAATATCATTACTAAAAATTTCTGTAACTAAGTGACTTTGTTTACATTAATATTTGTCGAATGTATCCAGGACCTCAATAAGCCATCATGTCGTGTGTTCCCACCGTTACACATGGTTGGTACATGTGTGCATGTTATAGTGCTTATGTGAAAATACATTCATATGGATACATGTGTTGGAATCTGTCCCATATAACGTCAAACATATGTTTCATTGGACTCATGTACCGACCATGTGTAACATTGGCAACACAAGACATGATGCGTTTATTGAGATTCTGGATACATGCAACAAATATTAATGTCTTACAGGAAACCACGCAATACCACAAGTAACTGATGTATTTTATGCTTTGACTGGAAATATTTTTAATTGATGGAACTATCACTTTTTTTGACTGCTCAGGTTCACTCCTGGTTTATATATTCAATCAAAAACAGTGGTTCGTAAATGACTGACAAGTCGAGACTAGTCACCACTCTGTAAATAAAATATTTCACTTTCCGGTCTAGGCTATTTTTATCAATTTTAAATAAGTTGTTTAAAATTTTATTAATTTTAAATGATTGTAAAACCGCCTAATCTTCATGCTGACAATGTCAGATTTCACACTTAAAGTTTAGTATTAATGTTTGTTTAATATTACCTCTCCTCGGTAATTTTCTGTTTGCTATTTTATACAGCTATTCTTTGTATTTGAATTAGTTTTAATTTGCTATTTGTTATGCTGTTACATGTTCTGGAGTCACTCAGTACTGGGGGAGCAGAACGCAACGAACGGTGTTTCCGTCGTAGCGCGAAGACTAGGTGGTCGCCTGCCGTTCATTGCGTTAGATTTCGAGGTGAGATTTTAGTTGCTTGCTTTATCGCTGGCTCTTCAAGCTTGCGGCTGTTTTACTCAACTGTTATTTTAACTCTGGAAAATTTTGTACTTTGTGTGGATACTTGTTGTTTCAATTACCTGAGCTTATTTCATGGTACTACTTGTCAGATTGCACTGACATAAGAATTATGATCTTTGTAAATAAAAGAGAACAGGAAAAACTGTATTTAAAAATCTTCGGAAGTTGTTGTTGAATAACTTACATCCTTCACCTCTCAACGATGTTGGATAACTGGGGTAGGCTAGGGACACGTAAGTCGCCGAAGTGGCGTCCAATTGAAAGACATGCACCAGGCCAATGAGCCACACGAAATTAATATTATTATTATTACTAAATTATTACTAAATTATTATCCTGTAACTAAGTCACCAATAAAGCATTGTATTGAGCAAGGAAAGATGATATGTAGATGGGCCTACCCTTCCTGAGTCAGTCCTAGTGCATCTTACGATCATAAAACAATCCTTTGACAGTACAGAAATAATGAACTATTAGGTGTTGTTCATTTTAATGACTTTTAAAATTTATAATTTTGATGCTAACAACAACGTGCATCGCTTAAAAGTCCCTTCCATCCCTACCTTCCATTCCTCCATATTCAGTTCTGACGTCAATACCACACCGTTGCACGCAGGCAAACCAAACATTTAGCAAACTGCCTGCTGCCAATTATGATGCCATGAACGACAGATCCAGACAGATGGTTGAGAAGCAGGATGGCGTCACCTCGGTTATTCAACTAGTAATGAATATTTGATAGTGGAAAGATAATAAAAGCGAATATAATGATAGTAGATGTAAAACGATCGATGAAAACATTAACATCAACCTTTGTGACCAATACCCGAAGGATTTGTGCCACCTTGGGGGCAACATGAAAAGTTATACAGATCAAGACACCAAAGTCAAAGAAAAATATTTTGTAAACACTGTCATTTGAGAAACATATGTTTGTTGGTTTTGAGCAAAGAATCATAAGGTATGTGACCTGATATATATGGAACTATAGTCGGCTTTTCAGAATAAAGTAAGCTCATGAAGGTAATACTCGGCAGAATCCTCAAGCAAATACACTTCTGGCCATTAAAATTGCTACACGACGAAGATGACGTGCTACTGCCGGTGGCTGGTGGCGACTCCAACAATGTGCCGACATGAGGAAAGTTTCCAACCGATTTCTCGTACAAAACAGCAGTTAACAGGCGTTTCCTGGTGAAACGTTGTTGTGATGCCTCGTGTAAGGAGGAGAAATACGTACCACCACGTTTCCGATTTTGATAAAGGTCGTATTGTAGCCTATCGCGATTGCGGTTTATCGTATCGCGACCTTTCTGGTCGCGTTGGTCGCGATTCGATGACTGATAGCAGAATATGGAATCGGTGGGTTCAGGAGGGCAATACGGAACGCATGCTGGATCCCAACGGCCTCGTATCACTAGCAGTCGCGATGACACGCATCTTATCCGCATGGCTGTAACGCATCGTGCAGCCATGTCTCGATCCCTAAATCAACAGATGGGGACGTTTGAAAGACAACCATCTGTACGAACAGTTCGACGACATTTGGAACAGCGTGGACTATCCTTTGGGAGGCCATGGCTGCGGTTACCCTTGACGCTGCATCACAGACAGGAGAGCCTGCAATGGTGTACGCAACAACGAACCTGGGTGCACGAATGGAAAAACGTCATTTTTTCGGATGAATCCAGGTTCTGTTTACATTATCATGACGGCCGCATTCTTGTTTGGCGACATCGCGGTGAACGCACATTGGAAGAGTGTATTCATCATCGCCATACTGACGTATCACCCAGCGTGATGGTAAAGGGTAACATTTGTTACACGTCTCGGTCACCCCTTGTTCGCATGGACTGCACTTTGAACAGTGGCCGTTACATTCCAGATGTGTTACGACCCGTGGTCTAACCTTCATTCGATCCCTGCGAAACCCTACATTTCAGCAGGTTAATGCACGACCGCATGTTGCAGGTCCTGTACGGGCCTTTCTAAATACGGAAAATGTTCGCCTGCTGCCCTGGCCAGCGCATTAGCCAGATCTCTCACCAATTGAAAACGTCTGGTCAATGGTTGGCGAGCAACTGGCTCTTCACAATACGCCGTCATTACTCTTGATGAACTGTGGTATCGTGTTGAACCTGCATGGGCGTCTGTACCTGTACGCGCCACCCAAGCTCTGTTTGATTCAATGCCCAGGCGTTTCAGGGCTATTATTACGGCCATACGTGGGTGTTCTCAGGATCTATGCACCCAAATTGCATGAAAATATAATCACATGTCAGTTCTAGTATAATATATTTGTCCAATGAATGCCCATTTGTAATCTGCAATTCTTATAATGTTGGATTGTAGGACTGGGTTAAGACCTCAGGCATTTTAAGTCCCTGTGAAGGGCGTAGGAAAGAACAGAGATTGAAACACATAACAAGTAACGTAGTGTGTTTACAAGTGTTACTGGGGTTAAAGATATTAGAGGGCTGCGGAGTAATGATTGACGTAAATATGTGAAGGTATCTGTGACAGTATCTTCATGGTTTAGTAAGTTACACTGTTGTGCACTTCACCCAAGAAAAATTTCGGCACTTATACCTTGGAAAGATCGCTGCAGATTTCTTACCCGCTTCCATAACTTCCTCCAATTATCTTATTGTCGAAAGAGCGTTAAATTGTACTCCACCTGCCGAAATTTCTCCAATCATGCCTCCAAGTAGAAAGGCTGCGAGTTCGTTGCCCTATCTTTGCTTTCCTATTTAATCGATAAATCTTAGGAGCACAGAGTGCGTTTATAGCCCTTTGCCTGACCCGATTATGACAATTAGCTAATATAAATATCTGTTTGCTTGCCTTTAAATGAAATGACCTATTCCATACACAATTTATTGTGTGTTCTTTGAAACATGTAGAATACCCAAAAAATGGTGGATTTTAATCAATATGACGATGTTCTATGAAGATTGGACGAATGAATCATCACAGATCAAACAACAAAAGAAAAACCCCCATGTCCGTTGATTTTAGGTCCCATGTTATGCTCATCAGTTGTCCTCTTCATCGTTTACTCTCACTCAACAGTTTTAATGAAGCGAACTAATCACGTCACCGAACATCTTCTGAAATACATTTCCCTGCCCCTGATGTTGACCGCATTGCTCTCGTTCCCTAACACTGCAATTTGATAAACCGTGTATAACATACATGAAAATATTACGCCGCTCAAACAGCGTACTAAGTGTCCTCTTATTATGCTGCCAGCTATTAAACAAGTTTATCTGGGTGACATTCGACTCAACTGTTTCGTAACCAACGTTATTCCAAAACGTCATTTGTGCTATTACTCCTCAACTCCGTAAGGATAACTTCTTCACATTGAAAAGCCTTTTCACTGAATAACGTTATTTCTCATGATTATTTGATTGCTCACGAGTTACACGTTTATTACAGAATGAAAATTTGCAGGTAACTCCTGGTCTCCTTATCAAGCAAACAAGATATGACAATTTATGAAAATACAGGATGAAATAACAATATTAAGAAGAGGATAGATTGTTTGTCACAATGTAGATGATATAATATATCGCATAAATGCATAGCTGAAAGACATTCCTCAATAACTTAGTTCTAAGCCTTAAGATCCCGAAAAGTAAAATATTGAACACTTTTGTGTCTGTCCGATAATCATCTATCACCTATGTAGGGGAGACCGAGGCACGTTGGCCTTAGGGCAGGATGGCCCAGTCGAATTAGTTCATACAGTAGACGCTAGATCGTCTTAGGAATCAAACATAAAGTATGTATAAATTAATAAAATTCAGCAACCAATTGCACGTAATTATTTATTTTAGACGACCGGTTTCGGACGATTGAGTGCCCTTCTTCTGGTCTATTTTAGTATTGTTGCTTAATGAATGTAGCTGCATGCTATTAGGAGAATGAACACTGAGTGCAGAGATTGTACAATGTATTACAATCAGCCCCTAAGTATGTAGCACTGTTCCTCTCCTTATACAAGGCCAATATCGCAGGCGGCGAAGTTTTGGACAAGCTGTAGTCCTTAATTGTTTTTGTGCGTGTTTCAGTAAAATTCTACTCGTTTGTGTTATTTAATTTTTGCTTGATTCAGGCGCAACGGAGTGAGGAGTATAACAAAAGGATTATTTCTATATGACAGACACACTTAATTGCTTTAGTGAATTTACTAATGAACAGAATTTATTGTAAAGATGGCGATGGGGCAGTTGGCACAGGTAATTGAAACTAAGGAAACAGGAACTGAATTTCAACCCTTCCAATTGGACCGAAGCATTGGAAAGAAATAGTAAAGAAAAATTGGATCACAGGCTAGAAAGCCCCTTTTCAAAAACGAAGTGCGAGGAATAGTAGAATGATATAAACCAAATAAACTGCAGGAGATTTAAACGGAAAAAAAGCAAGATGGTGACAATGATGACGATGAGGAAGAGTCACAGTGCCTTTTTGAAAAGTCAACTGGAAAACAAGGAATTCAGTGCACCAACTGTAAGCTCTGGGCTCATCAGCGATGCGTGAAAAATGAAGTCTGTGGACTATTTTATGAGTGTTAAAATTATGCTGATCCTTTGGAGCTGGACATTGATTAAAGTTGACTGGTTTGTATTAAAACACTATAAATCGTAATACGTTTAACCTGTCCTATTGCCATACTCCTCATTGTTAAGCATTTAACTTGATATCATGTACATTATAATATATTTCATGATAACTGTTAGTTTTATTTTGATTTCCTAGTCATATTTACCAAAAGACTACATGGTTCAACGTGCCCCAGCCTCTGGGCCAACTTACCCCGAGGTAGGGGCAGATTGGCCCACTTGTCATCTGTCAGGTAATTAATATTTTCTAATACTTTAACTGATATTTTCAAGCTTAATAACTGCCAACCAGATTCAGTAAAGAGCATCTAATATTTAACAATAGTTTCATAAATTAAAATATGTAAAATAAATTAATATTACAAAAATAAAAAATATGGCCAATGTGCCCCGGTCTCTCCTAATAAGATATACCTAAAGTGGGCGTAATAATTTGCACCGTAAATAATATTTAACAATAGTAATTAGGTCCTATGTGGTGGAATTTTTAAACCCGAACGTGTACCGTTTCAAGAGTCTTATTCAGAAAACGTGAAATGACGAAATCAATATTTCTGGTCGACTTGTGGCAATTTATTTTAGTTTCCTATGTAACGCTAACAATCCTGCGGTATAAAACTGGAGTTTGCATTATCTGAGGGTACGTATCTGCAGTTCATGCATACAGGGTATGAATGTATGACAGGAACAGGACCGGAAAATTTTGTATGCGGATAGTCGGACGTCACAAACAATGCACCGTGATCTGTATTTATTTACGTACACCTACCGGCTAAAACTGGCATTTATGCTTCACTGAGCTGCGTCACTTTCACCACAGCATTTTTAAAACCGCTGGAAGCTATTGTATTGGAGAGGGTACTAACAATAAGCTGCCGCGGTTATATGTAAACAGCTATGAAGTTCACAGCATTCTTAAACAAATGCAGGTTCTCTCATACTGTTTTATTGAAATTCTGAGTACACAGGTATATACTTGTTAAAACGGAATTGAGGTCTTTGATGTATTTCAGTATATACCAAGGAAATGCGTTTCGACAAGGGTTGTAAATAATAGCCACATCTGTTAATACAATAAAGGGGTTACAATCTTTACAAGACCTGGATTTTTTTTTAAATCATGTTAATTCATGATCAGTAAATGGAAATTTTATGGAACGTAGGAAAATGTTTGATAGCCTTCAGAAAATAATTTTTTTATAGTCCAGAAAGACGCTATCTCTGGAGTACTAATAAGAATGAAAATCATCTAAGTTAGAGCATATGTAAATAATAGTGTGGCAGATGGAATTTCACTAACATGAATAAAGTTCGCTTGCAGCTTTGTATTTGCCTGTTCAACCTACTAGACGCTTTTAGCTGGGGTATGTAAATAATCATTGATTAAATTCTACGGTTGTTATCAGTGAACGGTATCTTCATACAATAGATACAAATTTGCGTGCAGACTGAGTCCAAAGTAAGCTAATAGGTTCTATCGATAATGTGAAAAATGGTTGTGTGTGGGACCAATGTATCACCATGTAATGACATCCCGGTAAGCTGGACTCCGGAACAGAAGGCAGTGTTGCTTCTTTTAGCAGCTCGTGGTGGCAAGCTAACACAGAAATTCAGGTACGATTGGGGCTTAGCGTCAGAGTGTTGTGGTTTGTCCGAAGCTGAAGAATTTTCTCTTAAGATGAATTATAGGGTCGACACAGTAAATGTAAGGTGGTTGAAATTAATGCCTAACTTTATTTTCAGTGAAATTACGTTAAAAGTACAGTAACATAATACATAGTAACCAGGTTTGTCAGAAAAATCGGAGAAATGCGACGAGGCCATTTATTTTTATGAACGTACTCGCTGAGCGTGATCGCAGCAGCCTATGTGCGATAGCGTACCGGGAGCTTCAGCGAGCATTCGGCTTAACCTCTTCAGTCCCAGTGCCAAAGTTAATTTAAAATTTTGAAAATGTCAATATTTTTTTGTTCATTAGGGTGCTTAGGCACCATATTTCTCTCTTTTGCAATTTGGAAAATTTTCATTTTTTGAACGTGAATGGTACACAACTGTGTACCTTGTGTCTTGATCGTAAACATATTTCTTAAATTTTCTTAAGGGAACATACTGTATTTAAGGGCAACATTAATTACAGTATGTTGTATTTGTACAACCTACATATTTTATTTACAATAAGAAATTTTACAACACTTATTTACAAGTATTTGTTACTGCCAGATGGTTTTGTATGAGTCCCCATGACAACTTTATCCCCAACATGATGCAAAATTTCTGATGCGGTTGGTTTGAAACTAAATGGACTAGTCCGAACAGATTTGAGGTTTGTCTAATATGTCACAACCTCTCGGAATTCAACTGGAAAGAATTCAGTGAAAGATTCCAAGTCTCCTTTGGGTGTACTGGAATCACTTTCCTCTCCAGAGATGCGCCATGTCAGGCATGCAAAAAAGTAACGAACAAACCACGGATAGGCATCAAACCTACATTTTTCTTAAAATTTGATGTGAAAATTTACACATTTTATTACAAATAAAGAAAGAAACAAAAATACATTTTTTTCAAAATATAGCAATACCAACCAAATAGCTTTTCACGTGAAACCTCTTATGGATTTTTTTAAATATCACCATTCATTAAATCTTCAATGTTTTGAGCCTGAAATTCTTTAGGAGCATCACGTGGGAGTCAGAATTCGTACGCTGTCGATTCATTACAGCAAATAAAGCATTCTCAGATACAGAATTTGAATATTCTGCAACACTTCCCTTTAGTATGCGTGATAAAGGTATATCACTTAGCACATTAGCTGCCAAAATATGGTACGTTATGAAGTACAGAGCTATTGTAAAAGTGCACATTAAGAACCAAGGTACACAAATGGGTACTATGAAAACATCGGCATTTATTCCCCAGGAGAATTGAAATAATTCACACTTGCTGTATTTCATATGATTCTTCAAACTTCACTTATCACTCACTACAACAAAGATAAATACATAAAGCTTAATGTATTATTTACTTGTTACATTCTGTCATAACGACGCTGCCGGGCTGCCAGCTTCACTAATATTAAACTTCTAACTCGTGTAGCTCAAGAAGTACTGCTGCAAGGCCTATGCAAGTGGTGTCATTTGAAAGCAAAAAGGTACATGATTGTGCACTCACGGTCTGAGCACACAAAATACGCCACAGAGAGAGAAAACAGTTTACGAACCAAGGTGCACATATGTGCACTTATAGATTAAAGAGGTTAAGAGGCACCGGGTCAGCGCGAGCGAGCTGCTCTCGTTGTTTGGAGACTGTTAAAGGGGACTAAACAGCAGGGTCCTCAGTTCCCTGTTCCTAGGAGACATAGATATAGACTCTGACCATAACTTGTTAGTCATGAACTGTAGGCTGAAACTGAAAAAACTGCAGAAAGGTAGGAAAATAAGGAGATGGGACCTAGATAAATTGAAGGAACATGAAGTTCTGGTGAATTTTAGAGGGAGATTTAGGCAACAATTGACAGAAACAGGGGGAAATAAAACAGTAGAAGAGGAATGGGTAGCATTGAGAGATGAAATAGTGAAGGCAGCAGAGGACAAAATAGGTAGAAGGGCAAGACCTGCAAAAAATCCTTGGATAACACAGGAGATACTAAATTTAATTGATGAAAGGAGAAAATATAAAAATGCAGTAAATGAAACAGGCAAAATGGAGTACAGACGACTAAGAAATGAGATTGATAGGAAGTGCAAAATGGCTAAGCAGGAGTGGCTAGAAGCCAAATGCAAATCTGTAGAAGAATGTATAAGAAGGGGAAAAGTAGATACCGCCTACAGGAAAATCAAAGAGACATTTGGGGACAAGAAAAGCAATTCTACGAATATCAAGGACTCAGATGGGAAACAAGTTCTCAGCAAAGAAGGGAAAGCTGAAAGGTGGAAAGAGTACATAGAGCAGCTCTACAAAGGAAATGAACTTAGAGACGATGTTGTAGGAAGGGAAGAGGAAGTAGAGCAAGATGAAATAGGAGATACTATACTCAGAGATGAATTTGACAGAGCCTTGAAAGACCTAGGCAGGAACAAGGCCCCAGGAGTAGATGATATACCCTCAGAGCTACTAAAGTCTCTGGGAGAGCCAGCCATGACAAGACTATTTGAACTGGTGTGTAGGATATATGAGACAGGCAAAATGCCCTCAGACTTTAAGAAAAATGTAATAATCCCCATTCCAAAGAAATCAGGTGCAGACAGGTGTGAAAATTACAGAACCATCAGTTTGATAAGTCATGGTTGCAAAATTTTAACACGAATTATCTACAGGAGAATGGAAAAGCTGGTAGAAGGTGACCTAGGGGAAGATCAGTTTGGATTCAGGAGGAACGTAGGAACCCGGGAGGCAATACTCACTTTACGTCTTATCTTAGAAGATAGATTAAGGAAAGGCAAATCTACATTTTTAGCCTTTGTAGATTTGGAGAAAGCGTTTGACAATGTTGACTGGACTACACTCATTCAAATTCTGAAGTCAGCAGGGGTACAATACAGGGAAAGGAGAGTTATCTACAACCTCTACAAAAGCCAGACCGCAGTTATTAGACTCGAAGGGCATGAAAGGGAAGCATCAGTTGGGAAGGGAGTAAGACAGGGTTGTAGCCTTTCTCCGATGTTATTCAATTTGTACATTGAGCAGGCGATGAAGGAAAGCAAGGAAAATTTTGGAATAGGGGTTAAAGTTCAGGGGGAAGAAATAAAAACATTACGTTTTGCTGATGACATTGTAATTCTGTCAGAGACAGCAAAGGACCTGGAAGAGCAGTTGAATGGAATGGACAGTGTGTTGAAGAGAGCGTACAAAATGAACATTAACAAGAGCAAAACAAAAATAATGGAATGCGGTCTTAGAAAATCAGGCGATGCTGAAGGAATTAGATTAGGTAACGAAACAATGAAGGTGGTAGATGAGTTTTGTTACTTAGGTAGTAAAATAACATGCGATGGTCGCAGTACAGAGGATATAAAATGCAGAATGGCAATGGGAAGAAAAGCATTTTTGAAAAAAAGAAATTTGCTAACATCGAATATTAATTTAAGTGTAAGGAAGTCTTTTCTGAAGGCATTTGTGTGGAGTGTTGCCTTGCATGGGAGTGAGACATGGACGATAAACAGTGCGGACAGGAAGAGAATAGAGGCTTTTGAAATGTGGTGCTACAGAAGAATGCTGAAGATTAGGTGGGTAGATCGCATAACTAATGAAGAGGTACTGAACAGAATTGGTGAGAAAAGGAATTTTTGGCATACCCTAACTAAAAGAAGGGATCGCTTGGTAGGACACATTCTTAGACATCGAGGAATCGTAAATTTAGCATTGGAGGGAAGTGTGTGGGGTAAAAATCGCAGAGGGAGGCCAAGAGACGCGTATAGTAAGCAGATTCAAGTGAATATGGGTTGCTGTTCTTATGAGGAGATGAAAAGGCTTGCTCAGGATAGAGTAGGGTGGAGAGCTGCATCAAACCAGTCTCCGGACTGAAGACCATAACAACAACAGGAGACATAACACCAAAAGACTGAACACGGTAAAAAAATTCTAACTCTCAGCACCGACAGAGTTGATGTACAGATCACAATGTATGCTACAGTGACAACACAGAACAGGAAATAAAGAAGGAATAGAGGAAGTAGTCATCTCTACTAAAACATTACAGCAGGATACCGTGAGTGGCTGACCACCAGAATAATAAAGGATGAAACAGACACTCCACACACACTAAAGGCCTCCAGCCAGATGCAGGACATACAGCACAAACTTGGGGAAACAATATAAAGGTGCTGGAGGCGAGTGGACCTTAGAGATAAAAAAGAAAGAAAACTTATTCTTTTCCTTCTCCACTCCGAGGATGTGGAGCGGGCTGTTCGAGATCCGGCCTATAAAGAGTCGCGGTTCTATTCAGCCAATTATCAGACCGTGGGGCAAAGGGGGGATCCCAATTGTTGCCCCTGACTACAAATGGATTATCGGCAGAGCACGAGTGCACTCACGACAACCTAGGATCGGACACCCGGGAGTGGAGCGGGCTGTTTGAGATCCGGCCCATAAAGAGTCGCGGTTCTATTCAGCCAATTATCAGACAAGCTGATAGTGGGGGAAAGGGGAATCCCAATTGGGAATAAGTAGGAGGGGCTTACCAGCTCCGGCATACGCCTTACAACCAAGGAAAACCTCCCGAAAACCTTGGTTGGAGCCAGGGGATTGGGACCAATTTAATTTATCTCCAGGACTTGCACCCGTCTAAAAATGGATTATCGAGAGAGCACGAGTGCACTCACGACAATCAAGGATCGGACGCCCGAGTTACTCTCGTAAGCTCGTAGAGATCAGCTCGGCCAACAGTGCACAAGCATTGCCCTACAGGAACCGCACCCGTGGGCACGGTATCCTGTGCGTCGCGAGATCCGTGAGCACTGTATCCTCTGCACAAGTAAACAGAACGATGAAAACCACCTGCGCGAATAAAACGTAAAACACAGTCAGACATAAAAGTTTCACCCTAAGAATTAAAGAAAGCGCAGCAAGTAAATTGAAAGACTGCCGCAATGGGGCGAAAAGGGGATAGTCCAACAGGATGTGGACCACTGTGAGGAAAGTACCACATCGACACGGATTACACTAGCCCCTCTCCTCACGTTCGGTCTGTGGAATCGGTTCGTCTGTATTAGATGTGGTTTACGAAATATATCCAGCGGTAATGTTAGGTGACTGACCCTGTATATGTGGTATACAATAAAACATCCATTTCAATAAAATAATTCCGTTTCTCTTAACGGTACGTCAGGCAGAAAGAACCACAAATTTTTTCAAGTATGGAAAAATATGATAATGAGAAACACCTGTCATCCACGACCGACTGAACTTTGCATAAACACGTCGGGTGCCCGGCTTTTTCTCATTCCGCACCTTTCTTTGGTTCTTTCGACGGGACCTGTTGGTTAAGCAAAACGGAATTTATAGACGAAGTTATACGATACCTGTTTTCACCGACTGAGATACTGAATCAATTAAAACAGCTGTGTGCGAGTTCTTTCGGACTAAACGATTGAAGCCTATGTATTGTCTGCTCTTTCATTACACTAGCAAACACAAGTGTGTAGTTACAACTTCTAGGTAACTACGGCAAGTAAATTGAATTACCTCGTTTAATTAATCCACACATACGTGCCCTAATCGTGGTCGTAAATTGCACGGTTTCGTTAGTTGCGGGACTCCTCCGACCTCATCGCCGATATTATACGCGGACGTCTCGGAAGCTCGGCACTGTTTCCGCGTTAAAATTACAGTGTAATCAAGTTTATGGGGTGTAAATGTCGTAAGAAAACCGCCCAATAAAGTTAGCGTCTGAAGCGCGTCGCGAAAGAGATAAGGCGGCCGCGGGCGCGGCCTGGGAGTCGTGGAGGCGGCGAGCGGCAGCAGAGAGGGCCATTCGCGCCACGCCGCGCCGCGCCTCTCCGCGACTTACGATAAGGCGCAGCCGGCGGTGATGGTGGGAAGGGGGGGGGGGGGGTAGGCCCGCCAGCGATAACCGAGCGAGTCATGGCGGCGAGGCGCCGAGCTGAGGGGGCGGGTCACCGCTAATACACCGCGGAGGGCTGCGAAGAATGCCTCCCAAGTTTCCAGTCAGTGCCACAAAAAAAGGAGGAGCCAAGTGTAACGTCCTGTCCACACCGAGGTCATTACAAGACGGAGCACATGCTCGGCTAGGAATGGGAAAGAAAAGTGGCCGTGCCCTATGACTTTACTGTAGTAGTAGAAACAGATTAAAATTGTGTGCCGGAACCGGGACTCGAACCTGGGACCTTTACCATTCGCGGGCTAGCGCACTACCGACTGTGCTATCCCGACACGACTCACGATGCCGCCTCACAACTTCACTTCTGCCAGTACCTCGCCTCCTACTTTCCAAACTTCACATAAGTTCTCCTGCAAACACGCAAGACTAGCACTCCTGGAAGAAAGGATATGGTGGAGACATGGCTTAGCCACAGCCTAAGGGATGTTTCCAGAATGAAACTTCACTCTGCAGCGGAGTGTGCGCTGATATGTAACTTCCTGGCAGATTAAAATTGTGTGCCGGAACTGGGTCTCGAACCTGGGACCTTTGCAGGAGAGCTTCTGTGAAGTTTGGAAAGTAGGAGACGAGGTACTGGCGGAAGTAATGTTGTGAGGCGGCATCATGAGTCGTGTCGGGATAGCACAGTCGGTAGTGCGCTTGCCCGCGAATGGCAAAGGTCCCAGGTTCGAGTCCCGGTTCCGGCACACAATTTTAATCTGCCAGGGAGTTTCATATCAGCGCACATTCCGCTGCAGAGTGAAGTTTCATTCTACTTATGAACTACTTACGAACTAGGACGGCACAAATATCCACGCCCGAGGGGTGATTCGAACCCCCGACCGTAGCGGCCGTGCAGACCGTGACTGGAGCGCCTCAGTCTCCTCGGCCACCGCGGCCGTCGCTGCTTGGTTGAACGAAGTTCTTAGCAACTAGCACGTCAAAGATGTTACATTAAGAGATTTCAGTACTGCCACGTTGCTTCCCAACAGTAAAAGCACAACGCAACCTTGTTAATTTTATTAGATTACTAGCTGAAAACCCGGCGTTGCCCGGGTATTTATTTATTTATTCGCGCTCTGAGTTAAATTTTCAAATGTCTGTAAATGTATCGGACCAAACTGCGTGGTCATCAGTCCGTAGCTTACAAACTACTTAAACTAAGGTAAACTAACCTAAGAACAAACACACACACCCATGCCCAAGGGAGGAACCTCCACTGTGAGCAACCGCGCGCTCCGCAACGAGAGGCTTTACACCGCTCGGCTACTCCACCGCGGAGGTCTCAGTTCTTTTCCTATCCACTCTCTCTCTGTCCATCTCCTTTTTTCTAAAAACGTGTTACATTTATCAGAGAATATATAAGAAATCACAGGTAAAAATGCACTCGTTTCGAAGAATTCAGTCACGAAATTCAACAATAATGATTGTAGTAGTAACACAGATGGATCACTTGATGTAATACGCGAAACGTCAAATCAATTCTTTTAAAGAGATGTATTAAAAGAAATTTCTTTTTTACTGGTTTATTTATTTATACTTATATTTCCTTATTCGTATGCTTATCCTTACAGAGAAAGAGCAGAAGACAATGTAGCACCCATAGACCAAAGATATGATCTGTGGAATCACGTTTCGCTGTATGTAACCTCCTTCCTATAGAGTCGCAAACGTCATCACTGGCCTTCAGACCGAATTTTTTTTTATAATTTGACGACTTTCAACCACTATATCTTCCACCCCCTTATAGCTACCGGCATGGAACTGCTATGGTGTGCTACGGGAGACTTCGGACGACAATTACACACAGATAATTCGTTTCCATTATGTAGTTTTCGCTGCAGAGCGAAATATTAACACACACATTTAGAATATTTTATACACCGATAACTTTCCATCCCAATATACTCCACCCTTTTATCATTATCAACCGTCAAGCAACAATGCAACCGATAAAACCATTTTCAAAGAGTAATTATTGTTCCGCATTTCGCGTTATATTCTTCAAATTACTAAATACCTATAAAACCGTGCCTAAAATCTTCCTCAAGTATAAATTAGTAACTGTACAAATATTTAAGTCTCTGCATCTTGTCGTTCGGACGTGATATGTGTACACCGAACAGACATTCACATAGCTATCCCCGGGTAGACATTAGTAACTCTACAAATGTTTAGCTCTGTATGTCCTGTGGTTCAGACATGATAAACATACAGCGAACAGACATTCACGTTTATAGATATAGATTCGTAGGTTATCGATTTAATAACCTGTGGTGAAAGAGAAATATTCCGTTACTTGGTTGTGTGGGGCCTGTAGCAGGGGGAGAAACACGCATTCAGAGCCAACGGCGACCGGTGGCGAACACAAGGGTAGCTCTGTTATTCGGAGGGTCAGTGGTTCCCGGAAGGCCACAGCAGATAGGACTGAGGTGTGAGCCTTCCAAGTATCTGGTTGGCGCCACCGCCGCTGGCGTCGTCTAGGCAGGAACGTCTGCAGCAATACAATACGTCTCCATGGGCGAAGGGAGAGCCGAGACGTCTGGCGACGAGTTGGCGTACGCCAGGGTGGCACTAGGACATTGTATGTTTCTGGCGCCAAGCTGGCGGGCACCGCAACTATACAATAGCGAGGGAGTTTGGCCGTTTGCTGGGAACAACTTGCTGGCTGTGTTTTCGAAGGTGCCTGAAGGCCATCCGTCGCTACCGTGAGAACGCTGGACGTAAGGCCGAGTGTTGTTAATTTTCTCCTAAGAATTGAAGAGTTCCGTTACTTTGTCATAGATGACATAATCAGAACGTAATCAAACTCGCATAAAACTAATCTTGAAGTACATTCTTTCCTATAAATAAAGAATCATTGATTGGCCTGATATTGGGTTATTCGTCCATTATTCGCGCACATACTTAATGTAGATTAAAGACTTATATGGTTTTCTTATGGATGTCATTGTCAGAAATGGAACAAATTCAAATGGAACCACAGAGGATGGATGACGCTCAGGTCACACGTTCATTTGGAGTGAGACTGTAAATCTTAAGTGAGGTTTTGTGGACTCTGATATAAACTGATAATGCAATACACAGTATGCGATCAAACATATTAGGACGCCCGGCTGAAAATGACAGAAGTTTGTCGCTCTCTCCATCGGTAATGCCAGAATATGGCGTCGGCCCATCCTTAGCCTTGATGAAAACTTTTACTCTCGCAATTATACGTTCAGTCAGGTCTAGAAGGTTTCTTGGGGAATGGCAGCATATTCTTCATAGAGTGCTGCAATGACGAGAAGTATCGGTGAAGATCGGTGAGGCCTGACACGAATTCAGGTTCCAAAAGATCCAAAAGGTGTTCTATAAGATTCAAGTCAGGACTCGGTGCAGGCCAGTCCATTACAGGGATGTTATTATTGTGTGACCACTCCGTCACAGACAGTGCATTATGATGAGCTCCTTACACCAAGCGAGGTGTCGTTTGGCATTGACCTGCGACATGTGGGAGCTGATTGATCATGAAATCCATGTTTTATCACCTCCCGCCTGTCACAGTACTTGGAGTGGATTCTCTTGCAGTTTGTAATTCCTGCGTGATGGCCTGCATAGATGCCTGCTTATGACACTGTACGACCCTCTTCAACTGTCGGCAGTCTCTGTCAGTCAACGGACGCAGCCGCATGTACGCTTTCGTGCTATACGTGCCCCTTCGAAGTTTCCACTTCTTTATCACATCAGAAACAGTGGAGCTAGGGATGCTCACGAATCTCGTGTTCAGACTTCTGACATAAGTGATATGCAGTCAGCTGATCACATTCGAAGTCAGTGAGTTTCGCGGGTCGGCCCATTCTGAATGAAACAAAATGAATGGACATCGTTTAGTTCCGGTACAACGGATGTAGAGGATGTGTTCCAAAAATGTTATAGCCAAGATCGCTTGAAATTAATTTTATTTGGACGACCGGTTTCACTTGACTCTACCAGCATCATCTGGCCCAAAAAATCTTTCTACATGGCCGTCGTCTTGTAAAGTCAAACACTTGTTATATAAAATAATTTAAACTGCCTAGGTGCACTATGTAATAATAATAATAATAGCGTACATATCACTATGAGAGACAGTAGGATACGTCTCCTACTATCTCACACAGTGTTATGTACACTTTTCTTATAATGACATAGTGCACTTATGCACTCTAAATTATTTTATATAGCAACTGTTTACTTTACAAGATGACGGCCATGTAAAAACATATTTTGGACCAGATGATGCTGGTAGAGTCCAGTGAAACCGGTCGTCCAAATTAAATTAATTTCAAGCGATCTTGTCTGTAACATTTTTGAACATATAATAATTGGATCGCCTCCTCATAATATAAACAAAGTCAGGGTGTAGAGGAGGACTAAATTTAAATGCATTGTAAATGATTGGTTAGTGAAATAAGGTTGGAAAAACTCCACCGTGATATAATAATAATAATAATATTAGAAAGCTATTGAGAAAGCAAAGGCTGTTGCACTTTCGGCTCAAAAAAGAACACGCAAATCAAGACTGGCAAGTTGGTAGCGATTCGTGCGTCTATAAAAACATCGATGCGCGAAGCATGCAGTAAATCACAGCCATACCTTAGAAAAAGACCTTTCAGAGAACCGGAAAAGATTATGGCCCTATATAAAATCGATAAGCGGGTCAAAGACCACTGCCCATTCACACGCTGATCATTCCGGGACAGTAATCGAAGAAAGCAAAAGAAAAAGCATAAGTTCATAACCTATAAGAAACTATTCACGTAGGAGCGCCATACAAACGTACCATCATTTGATCAATACCTCCCAGTGGAGGACACAGTAATACGCATTTCCGGTGTAGAGAAGCGGCTGAGAGATTTGAATACAAAAATCTCTCCTGGTCAGTATGGAATAGCAGTTCGGTTTTACAAAGAGTACTCTGCAGCATTGGCCCCTTACGTAGCTTGCATTTATCGCGAATCTTTAATTCAGCGCAAAGTTCCTAGTGAATGGAAAAAAGAGCCGGTTTCTCCCGTTTATAAGAAAGGTAAAAGAACAGACCCACAAATTACAGACCATTGTCATTGACATCAGTTTGCTGTAGAATTTTGTAGCATATTCTCAGCTCGAATACAGTAAATTTCCTTGGGACGCAAAAGCTTCATTCTATGAATCAGCAAAATCAGCTTGCCCTTTTATCACACGAAGTCTTGCGAGCCATGGACGAAGTGAAACAGGCAGATTGTGTTTTTCTCTGTTTAAAAAGGGCATTTGACGTGTGCCGTACTGCAGACAGCTACCGAAGATAAAAAAGCATATGGACTAGGATCACAGATTTGTGACTGGCTAGATGACTTCCTAAGTAATAGAACGCAGTATGTTGTTCTCGACGGCGAGTGTTCAAAAGAGATATCGTCAGGCGTGCCCTAGGGGAGTGTGATAGAACCGTTATTATTTCCTGTCTATATAAATGATCTGATGGACAGAGTAAGTTGTAATTTGCGGCTGTTTGCTGATGATGATGTGGTGTCGTCATTAATTGATTGTGAAAACATAGAGGACCGCTTAGAGAAGATTTGTAGTTTATGTGAAGAATGTGCTAAATGTAGAGAATTGTAAGGTAATGCGCATGTTCGAATACAGCATTAGTAGTGAGCTTCTTGATAAAGTCACGTCGTTCAAATATCTAGGCGTAGCACTGCAGAGCGATATGAAATGGAACGGACATGTAAGGACAGTATTGCCACACTTCTTCCGTTAGTTATTTGAGGTGTAAAAGAAAGCGTAGTTTCGGTTTGAACCAGAATATTTTCATTCTAACGCTGAAGAAAGTAATATGAACAAAGTCAAATCTGAACTGTAGAACAGGGTAATACAATCTACGTTAAAAGCGTTAATTGTTTTGTCGTCCTGGTCAGCCTCTGTTTAGTCGTTCCCAGCCTAGCTTTCAGGAAAGGTTCTGTGCAGGATGCGTTGACAGCTAAAACAGCTATATACATTAGAAAAACAAGTTTTATTTCCTGAATAATACAATTACTTAACTTTCATAAAGTACTAGCTTAAACTCGCGGCTCCGCTCGCGTGTTGGTTGATTATGATAGATAAGCTATCTATCTTTGTATCACGCATGGACCAAAGATATGGTCTGTGGCATCACGTTTCGCTGTATGTAACCTCCTCGCTGGTCTTCAGTCCGAATTTTTTTATAATTTGACGACTTTCAACCACCATATCTTCCACCCCCTTATAGCTATCGGCTTGGAACTGATGGGTGTACAACCGGAGACTTGGGACAACAATTACACACAGACCATTCGTTTGCGTTCTGTAGTTTTCGCTGCAGAGCAAAATATTAACACATACACACAAGTAGAATTTTATATACACCAATAAATTTCCATCGCAATATACTCCACCCTTTTATCATTATCAACCCTCAAGCGACAATGCAACCAATAAAACCATTTTCAAAGAGTGAATGTAATTTTCGAAGAGTAATTATTGTTCCGCGTTATATTCTTCAAATCACTAAATATCTATCACATAGCTATAAAACCGTGCCTAAAGCCTTCCCCGGGTAGACAGTAGTAACTGTACAAATTTTTAGCTCTTTATGTCTTGTGGTTCAGACGTGATAAACGTACACCGAACAGACATTCACATTTATAGACATATATGTCTCTCCTCTCTTCTCGCGGCGTCGTTTTCCTTGATGCTAGCTACGCTGAGTCCTAGTGACTGCCTATTTCGTAGCCGAGTTCAGACGGGCTCGTCCAGACGCATGTCGGCCTAGATGTAGCAGCTTGTAGAGGGCGCGTTTCTCCGTTGCTCCCTCCAGGATGCGCGGCGCTGGCGTGTGATTGGTTGCCAGTCGTCCGCTACCTTCTCTACGATCCTTCTCGAGCGTCTGGCGAGTGACGCTGATTTTACGCCACAACATCCATAGCAACCATGCCAAAGACGAATATGTTAGTAGACGCGTTAATTCTAATTAATGACTTTCAATATGATCTATAAATAGTGAATAATTGCTTAGAAAAAGCGAAACGAGATAATTTTTTGCAATGTATACCCTTCAGTTTCATTAAGGAACGACAGTTGTCACAGAAATCTAGGACTTCCTTTCAGACACCGTCAAATCGCCGTTATTTTTGAAAATATCTCTGAAAGGATGAGAGATATGGGGAAAAAAACCACACACACACACACACACACACACACACACACACAAGAGAGCAGAGTCGTAGAAAATTTGCTTCTATACAAATTATCTTATTTATTTTTCGTGATTATTTTACTATTCGTGTCAGATGAACGGTTAAGCTGTTGTTTATTTAAATTTCGAGCTGTCAAAAGGCGATCGGAAAGGCCCACTTTCAATATTACTGCCGTAACCTAAAGTGTGCCAAAATAATTAAAACTTTCAAATTAAAACACTCGCTAATTATATGATGCATTCATTGATTACAGGAACTTTAGATACATATATGATAGTAATTACGTGAGATTAAATCAGCTGAATAAATCCAACATTTCAATATGTAGGTTCGTTCATTGTTATTGCTGAAAATATTAATTATCTAGTTTCGTAAATGAATATAGACTTCTGAACATACTCAGTTACACATTTAGGTTCCCGTAATATTGCATATTCGTCCTGATTCACGTAATTCGTAATATTTGATGAATTTAATTAATTTCCATACAGTTAATAATCGAAATGACAACACCGTAATATAACATTTTCTGGAATTTTCTCTCATTGAAAATAATAACTGCATATTTTTCGTGAACAGAATTAGTAATTATGTTTCTTCGTAAATTCATATATGACAAATGATTACGAATGGAAATGTACATGATGTGTTGCCAGTTACGCTATAAGTCACTATAAAGGTAGATAATCAAAGAATTAGGGTATCGGTTATTAGAATAGACAGGAGGTATCGGGTACCAGAATAAAGATGGGTTTAAGTGATAGAGATTGGTACTAAGTATTATAATAAAGACTTACGGTAGTCGTTACATTACAGTTGGAATGGGTACTGCTACAGCTGTTTCGTACCTGATACGCCAACTCATTAGAAGAAGTAGCATTTGTACTGCTTTTCCACGAGCCAATGACGAAGGACTTTGTCTTGTATCCAAGACGTTTTCACTTGTAGTCTCACTGTTGCGTGACAGTAATAAATAGATGTGTCGTGCTGACTGTTCCAGGAAATCCCACGTACAAGAATTTAGTCCCTTCCGCAGTGTGAGCGACAAGCCGAGTACGTAAAGACGGATGCAGCACATTCACGGTAACACCCGCTGCGCCAGTCACCACTGCTAACTTTCAATGGCGCATTAATAACAGTTTCTGAAGTTATGCTACTGAACTTGTGATTTGAGAACTATTTTGTGGCAACTTAGGATCTAGCTGCAAACATTTTGTCAATGCCTCTTGCCTTCGTTCCTGCCGCCAGGGTCAGCCAATTGCAACGTGGTACTTGTGAAGGGGCTGATCTGTAGTCATCCACTTGCTTTTTTATATTTCTGCTCTGTAAGGTCTCTTCACTACGTTGGTAAGAGCATTGCGTAATATGTAGTGTGAGTAAAACGTAGTGCATATGGTCCGAACAAGTATCCCGAAGAAAACGTCGTGCAAGCCGCGGTGGCCGAGGGGACTGTGCCGTCCTAGTTCGTAAGTAGTTCGTAAGTAGTTTGTATGTTTAGGGACTGATGTCCCCGTAGTTAAGTCCCATAAGCTATACAAACATTTGAACATTTTTAGAAAACGTCGCCATGTTTGTCTATTACAAGTTATCAGTCCGCCAAAACACTCCATCATTTTTGTTAATATTTAAGATACTGCAATTAATTTATACATGTCTGTTTATACAATGTAATTATCTTGTCTTAAGCTATGTTGCTGTTACTTAAAAAAAATACTTCAATGTAATTTTGCCGGCCGCGATTGCCGAGGGTACTAAGGCGCTCCAGTCACGGTCTGCACGACCGCTACGGTCGGGGGTTCGAATCCCCCCTCGGGCATGGATATTTGTGCTATCCTTAGTCTTAGCTAGTTCGTAAGTAGTTTGAAGCTTAGGGACTGATAACCCAGTAGTTAAGCCCCATAAGTTCTAGAAACATTTTTTCAATGTAAGTTTATTAGAACTAAGACAAGCGTAACACTCTAGAATGTTCCGTTAGCGCCAAAATGTAGTCACAGGTGCAGATTGGTACGTCTGCCGAAGTAAGTCGAGCTATGCGCCTCGCACCGTAAACATCTTAGAGTCGAACGAGAGGCCTCAGATAGTTATCAACTGTGTAAGTCGAGCTAAGCGCCTCTGACAGTTGACATCTAACTGGATTCAAATCGCTTGAGGGTTTCGTGTAAAATGTTTTACATTGTTAAAGCCCATACGGTAAACTATCAACCTTGCCTCGACCAAGTTCAAAATACAGGTAGCAAGTTTTAACAGATGGGAGTCACGTCCAGGTTCTATGGCGGAAGCGTGTGGACACGCGTCGTCATGGAACAGAATCACTCCCTCCGTTCCTCCATGAGCAGCCGACGCAGTTTGCTCTTGATGGACTTGCGTAGGTTGCGATCTCACACTACCCGTCACTGATACTGGTTTTTTCCTTGCATGAGGAATTCGGACGTAGAGTCCCTTGCATGCTGAAACAACACCAACGAGAAGACAAGGCCTGACAACTGACCGTGCCTACTTCACACCGACAGGCGGCGAACGTAAGCTGACTGGCGGGCTGCTACGAGGCTGTGGGCGTACCCCAGATGCCAGCCAGTTTTCTGGCGGCCGTGGCCTCTCGGTGTGACGTAGGCACGGTCAGTTGTCAGGCCTTGTCTTCTGGGTGGTGTTAGCTGAAAGCACATCCTTGAATTTTTTAGGAGGAGGTGACGACACTACAATTGTCTCCTTAGATGTCGCACTACGTTATCCCAAAGCGGAATATTCGAATTTCATACATTTCTTATCTTTCCATTTTAACACACATCGTATATTCTTTACTTTTCCCAATGTTTACAGGACTGGAAATTTACGTTTGTGATGTTTTACACACAACATGTCCCCAACAGAAATGAATATGATTCCATATATGACGTACGAAAAAGAAAAATTAGAAACGAAATGGATTACAATGCGGAGTTTGAAAAAGTGAAGTCATCCCATAAAAAACTTGAACTTGAAATGAGACTGTCATTTCGTTTCATTGCTCTGCTGTCTCATTATGTGAAAGATAAAGAATTATTCGTGCCTTAATGAAGTTTGAGTTTATTCAGTTGAGAACGGCCAGTAACACTTTGTGGTGGGTGTTTCAGAGTGCAAAATCCGTTGTAGAAACAGAGATGGCGAAGGTGTACACTTTATTTCTTTATCCCACTTGTTATCAGTCACTCTCCTATTTCCCACATCCTTGTGTGTTACGATATCGATTTGTTTAATGCAAAACAGTGGAAGATTAATCTCGGTATTATTGCTGCTTTCTTTGTGCAATGTTATCAGGATGTACGTTGTGCCACGTGGTCGCCAGTACAAATTAAGTCTATTGCTGTTGCTTACCCTACTCATGCAATAGTGTTCCAGTAATTAAGTGCAATTTAGTGGTAACTGGTAGATTTTCGTAAATTTTGTTGGGTTTGCTTTGTAATGATTGTGTGCTATGTACAAAATGTTCAAATGTTTGTAAGCTTACGGGACTTAACTACGGAGTTATTAGTCGCTAAACGTACAAACTATTTATGAACTAGCTAATCCTAAGGACGGCACAAATATCCATGCCCGATGGGGGATTCGAACTCCCGACCGTAGTTGCCGTGCAGACCGTGACTGGTGCGCCTCAGTCCCCTCGGCCACCGCGGCCGGCTGTGTGCTATGACCATAGACTCACGGGTTAGGAATAACGTTACCAAACGTGATGTATTGAAATAATGATACCCAAATTCCGTAGAGGTAATAGTAGATTCAGTTTGGTGGTAAATATTTTAAATTAAATTTCAGTAACTTGGTATTTGTTGGGGTCACGCTGATCGCTTATGTTCACCACTTCGACGGGCATTCTAATGTCGTAGTAACGCAAATCCCGTTCTCACGTAATATTTTGGTATTTATCCAGTGTGTTTATCCACACCACTTTAGTGCCCCCTGGCTCGCAGCAACGGCCGTACTGATTAAAATTAGTCGGCTCGCGCAGTAATTCTTCCTTTGAATTGCATAGCGGGAAACTGAGAATATTCTTTCCTCTCCCATCATATCTTTGTGAGGTTTCTTTTTTTTTTTTTTTTTTTTCTGTAAACATGCTGGAAGGGCCATTTGTATGAAATCGATAAAGCATTTATTTAAAAGGATTTGTTAATAAATAATGATATTACCCCACACGCGTGTCGAAACATTATCCAAATTTTCACATGACCCTATTCCGCACTAGTAATCTCATTCTTAAAGTTCTCATTGTGGCCTGCAACGATGCACCGGAGCATAAATATCAGAGTAACGTATCAGTTCCATTTAAGTACATACGTTGAATCGCCGCGGCTGAGCGGCCGACCGCAATGAGGCGCTATGCAGAGATGCGCAAGACCGTTCCCCGTCGAGGGTTCGAATCCCTCCTGGCGCAAGGATGTTTGTGCTGTCTTTAGTATAAGGTATTTCATAATTAGTTTGTAATTTTAGGGTCTAGTGACCCAGCAGATAAGTCCCATAAGCTTCACAAACGTTTGAAAATTTTTTGATGTTCGATCGCATTAATTAGTTCAAGCACGTTTCTAGTATTTTCCGTTGCACGGGTCGATTTTTTGACGCTTTAGTTTCATTGGTGTTCTCAGGAGTGCTTATTTCGCACGTGTCGGGACCCATATGTGTACTCAAACTGGATAAAGCCTGCATAGACATGACATACAAACGTGTCGGAGTCATATTGCATTGCAGTAGCTTGCTTTGGGTACATTCAGTACACAAATTACCGGAAAGTAGGTATATGGGGTGGTAGATACACAGTCCAGACACAAGGTTTAATAACAGAATGGCAAACGAATTAGTTTTGTGGCATTCTTGAACAATTGTCTGTGTAACAAGCCTTAAGCGACGTATGTACACTACTGGCCATTAAAAGTGCTACACGAAGAAAATATGCAGATGATAAATGGGTATTCTTATGGCAAATATATTATACTAGAACTGACATGTGATTACATTTTCACGCAATTTGGTTTCATAGATCCTGAGAAATCAGTACCCAGGACAACCACCTCTGGTTGTAATAACGGCCTTGATACGCCTGGGCATTGAGTCAAACAGAGCTTGAATGACGTGTACGTGTACAGATATCCATGCAGGTTCAACACGATACCGTTGTTCATCGAGAGCAGTGACTGGCGTATTATGACAAGCCAGTTGCTCGGCCACCATTGACCAGACGTTTTCAATTGGTGAGACATCTGGAGAATGTGCTGGTCAGGGCAGCAGTCGAACATGATTCGTATCCAGAAAGGTCCGTACTGGACCTGCAACATGCTGTCGTGCGTCATCTTGCTGAACTGTCGGGTTTCGCAATGATCGAATGAAGGGTAGAGCCACGGGTCGTAACACATCTGAAATGTAATGGGCACTTTTTAAAGTGCCGTCGATGGGACCAAGAGGTGACCGAGACGTGTAACCAATGGCACCCCATACCATCACGCCGGGTGATAAACCAGTATGGCGATGATGAATACACGCTTCCAATGTGTTTTCAGCATGATGTCGCCAAAGAAGGATGCGACCATCATGATGCTGTAAACAGAACCTGGATTCATGCGAAAACATGACGTTTTGCCATTGTGCACCCTGGTTCGTCGTTGCGTACACCATCGCAAGCGCTCCTGTCTATGATGCAGCATCCAGGGTAACCGCAGCCATGGTCTTCGAGCTGATAGTCCACGCTGCTTCAAACGTCGTCGAACTGTTCGTGGAGATGGTTGTTGTCTTGGAAACGTCCCCATCTGTTGACTCAGGGATCGATCCGATACAGACATGCGGATAAGATGCCTGTTATTTCGACTGCTAGTTATACGAGGTCGTTGGGATCCAGCACGGCGTTCCATATTGCCCTCCTGAACCCACTGATTCCATATTTTGCTAACAGTCATTGGATCGCGACCAACTCGAGCAGTAATGTCACGATACGATAAACCGAAATCACGATAGGCTACAATACGACCTTTATCAAAGTCGGAAACGTGATGGTACGCATTTCTCCTCCTTACACGTGGCATCACAACGTTTCACCAAGCAATGCCGGTCAACTGCTGTTTGTGTATGAGAAATCGGTTGGATTGATTCCTCATGTCAGCATGTTGTAGGTGTCGCATCGGGGCTAACCTTGTGTGAATGCTATGAAAAGCTAATCATTTGCATACCACAGCATATTATTCCTGTCGGTTAAATTTCGCGCCTGTAGCACGTCATCTTCGTGGTGTAGCAATTTTAATGGCCACGAGTGTAGAATGTAGACGGATGACGTTACAAAGTTAGTATATCTTCTGGGTTGTAAGGCCGTGTTCTTAGAATCCTGCTGCTTCCTTACGTTTCGTCCGATGCTGCGTCGGACTTCTTCAGAGCTCTTGCAAGACTCAACAGACGGACAACTTCTGAAGAAGATTCTGCTACGCCGCAAACATTGTGACAGGGAAATGTGTTAAGATCTTGGATTTCTCACTTTAGCAAGACGGAATAAGGTCAAGAGCCGGTAGCAGAAAATGCTCACCCACCTTGCGTGATGACGGCAGCCGCTGTGTCGGCAAGTTGGAAAGCCTACCGCCAGTGAACTGTGTGTGTGTGTGTGTGTGTGTGAAATGGCTGTCAGAGACGCAGCTAGCAAACATTTCATAACTACACGTAACTCTGTCACAAGAATTAATAAGACTGCGGATGCGTCAGCGGTAGACACATCGGGCGAACACTTCATTTTCAAAGGAAACACATTCAAACCGTTTCATACGTCATAGCTTCAGCCAATTTTATGTAAAAATACTCCCACATTTAGAAGTAACGGTCACTTGGTCTTCTGAATCGACGGAGCCCAGAAGGTAGTCGTCAATTCACTGGCCTAATCGTCGTGCTCAGTTTTTGTTACAGATAGCAGTACATACGGGTAGCTGCTAGAGGCACGTAAGAGATGGAGTCTGGTCTAGGCCATACTTCACACTAAGCATCATCTGGGAAGATGGTGATTCGCTGTGCTGACGACTTCACACCTCTATGGTGTCTGCCTGAGGCCAGGGTAGTCTTCAGTGGTTGGTTACTAAAGGCCAATGTTCCTGTCGTCGAGTTAGCACTTTAGTGCTAATCCGGCCAGCCGGTGTCCCGAGTCGGAAACGAGCACGATATCCGACTTCAGAGGGGTCCCTGCGTGTATCCACTGGCCGCTGCACAGTTTCCGGCAAAGTGTTGCGGCGTGGGAACTACCATCATACGAAACACCAAGGTTGCAGCTCGAAGGCGACGCCACCTACTACTCTAGCTCCTGTCGAGCTAGCGCCTTCATCAAACTTATTTATGTTACGCTGTTTCACTAGCGTCCCTTGGTGCTCCACCAGGTTCAACGCCTCATCCTGACCTAAAGCTGGGAACACACCGCTCGGTCCCAGCAATTCTTAGAAAACGGCTTTACAACCCAGAAGATATCACCATCATCATCAATAGAGACTGATTATGCCTTTTAGCGTTCAGTCTGGAGCATAGTACCTCTAATAAAATTCCTCCATGTTCCCCTATTCAATGCTAACATTGATGCCTCGTCTGATGTTATTCATTTTACTTCAAAATCGTTCTACACCGAATCTAAGTACTTTCTTCTTGGTCTACCTCGACTGCTCTTACCCTCCGCTGCCGAGCTCATGAGTCTCTTAGGTAACCTTGCGTCTCCCATGCGTGTAACATGACCCACCATCTCAGTCTGTTCGCTCTAACTGCTTCATCTATGGTGATCATTCCAAGTTTTTTGATTTCCTGATTATGGACACCCTCCTGCCATTGTTCCCATCTATTAGTATCTGCAATCATTCTTGATACTTTCATATCTGTAACCTCTACCTTATGAATAAGGTAACCTGTATCCACCCAACTTTCACTCCCATACAACAAAGTTGGTCGAAAGATAGAGCGGTGCACTGCTAACTTAATATTGGTACTTCCTCCCTTCTTGCAGAAGAGAATAGGTCTTAGCTGAGCACTCACTGCATTAGCTTTGCTGCACCTCGATTCCATTTCTTTCGCTATGTTGCCATCCTGTGAGAAAATACATCCCAAGTACCTGAAACTGTCTACCTCTTCTAAATTTGTTCCTCCTATCTGGCACTCAATCTGTTTAAATCTCTTTCCCACAGACATTACTTTCGTTTTGGAGATGCTGATCTACCCAGAAGACATACTAACAAAAAACATATACTAACAAAAATGTGAATCGGTCGTGAAAGCCTTCACTCTATTATACGTTACAACGTGTTTTGCGTAATGACAAGAGAGGCAGTGCTGTGCTATGGGGTGAACGCAGAAATGAAGCGCCAGGCCCGGGCTGGTAGAATCAGAGTCCGCGGCGCATGTAATCAGTGCGGCAGTCAGCCGGCTGACGCCGGGATTGAGGCGCCTCCGCCTGCGCTGCTGCTCCTCCGTCAAGACGGATGTTGCGAGGCGGCAGCGCCGGCCTCCGCGGCCGCAGGTGGCGGATTGCGCAGCCCGCCTAATCTCGCGGGCAGATGAGTCCCGCGCATGCGCACTGCGCACGCTGATCCCTGTCCCCGAGACACGCCGGCTCCGTACCTGCCCGCGGCGCCGCCTAGACGACACGGCAGCGCAGCAATCTCAGCCAGCAGACGCTGCTGCAATTTACTGCACAATCCTGCGGATAAGGCGCGCTTCCCACTGTAGGGTTGCTGTTTTCTCAGACTAGCAAAGCGAATTAGTTTTGTGGAGTTCTTGAAGGATTCTCGGTGAAACAATTATTCGGTGACGCATCTGGAATGCATGGCACCTACACCTTTCCAAGATGTTAAGAGAACACATCGCTACAGCTGCGTAAATACTTTATTTTAATGACATTAGTGGTTTCATACTTTTAGTTGTATATTAAGGTGGATACCTGAATAAGAACTGATAAAAGTCATGATAAGAAATATAAAAGCGTGGAGGAGTGTATCCAGTACTGTGGTGTCGCACAAGTGCAAAGTGCGCGCCACCTACTTTCGCCGCGCGCCGCCATGCACGCACGGCGCGGCGTTCTTACGACGACAGCCACGAGCGCCCTCTGCTACAACGCCGCTCGTGGCCACCACTGAACGACATCGTTCACTTGGGACTAAGATAGGAACCAGTCAACACTTCTGAATCAGATAGGCACCAGTAAGGACTTGGCTATCGGACAGGCACTAGGCAGACCTCTAGCTCAACTATGTATCAGCTTTCTGCAGTACTGATTTATGTAAAAGTTAAGTATTGTATAAATTCTGTGCAATATATATCTCGTTCTAATTTACTCTAGTGTTTCTAGTTTCTGGCTGCTCCCCTCCGTACCTGCACCAGCGTGCTATCTTTATTCCTGTGTCGGTCTCATTCCACTCGGCCACCGACACCTACGACGGAAACGTGACATAAAAGCGGCGACGAGGCCGGGACACAAAAAGTACCATTACTAGGTACTTGCTTTCCTGTTCCACACCAAGGAAAAGCCGTGATGATAGTTGCAACTTTAACCTTCTTCCCGAAAGACTGTTGGTATTCACTGCCACTGCTTCCATCGCCTCTCCCGCACTTACCGTAGCATTACAGCTTGCAATGAGTTGTTCGTCATTATAATCCCTATTATCATTATTATGAGTTTGTAACAACAGTATCTAACTTATGCTCGTATTTCTGTACCATAACAGATACGAAAAAGCATGAAAATGATTAATCTTCTACACTAATACCATCTTCACGAAGAAGAGTTCTTAGTAACTTCATCTCAACTAATCGCAATACATTATCAGGATCAGCAATCGCTACCCCATCTGACGCTTCACCACACAAATAATATCACAAAACGCCACTTCGGAGGCACACTGCACCGTCCCTACTGGCGAACCGACAGGTCAAAGCGCAATGCGGCATGGCACTCGCAGAGGCCTCTAATTGGAGACTGCAGAGTTTTGCAGATGCGGGACTATCACTAGTGCAATAAGGGATCTTTAGGATCATTTCACACGAGTTTGTTGTATATGTGTTTGTTCGAGCCCAAGTACTGTCCTTGTGAGACTGGATTGAAGCGTTCCAGCACGCAGAAAATACTGCGAAAGAGCCTACACATGATCCTTCAAAGATCAAACGCACCAGGCCATACCAGTACGAGCTGTGCAACAAAGGGTTGCCTTTGATAATCAGATGCCCAAATGATTAATAGTGAAGGATTTTATGTTGGCTGCATCTGGTTTACAGATGAAGCACACTTCCACCTGAATGGATACGTGAATAAGCAGAACTGGCGATTTTGGGGTTTAGAAAAGCCATATTGGTGTGAAGCGAATCCCCTGTATTACTGCGTGGGCTGCGTATAACGTTACCCTTGCTTCGTATGATGCCATAATTGTTAAAAGTAGATTCCGCTATTATATTTTTTTTGACAAAGAATTGATGGTACCGAATGTTTGAATTTTGAAATAAGTTAGTTAAAGTACAGCACAAAATGAACATTAAAGCAAATAAACCGCGGATTGCATATTAAAGTTGGGCACCATACAAGCAACAGCACGTTATAAAACTTACGGTAAGCATCTAGCTGGATCCTGCACTTGGTATTGTAGAAGCTGTAAATGATAACTTTTATGTCTTATTTAATAAGTGAATGTTCGAGATACTTTCCGTAGGAGATCAATGTTCAGACTGTTCACTTCGCTTTTCATTGTTGTGTGACCGTGGGTGGAACATGAAGTTACTGGTAACGATAAAAAAAATTTAAAAAATGATCGGACTTCGTGAAATTACGAAAGAAATGACTGCAGGTTCTAAATTCAAGCAAAGTATAGTATAAGGATGATTGATTGATTGAAATTTTGCAGACAATGCGAAGCGATTATAATGGCGCCTGAACATTAAACTATTACGGACGTAGAGGAGCTGAAAACAGTAGAAAATAAGTATCTGACATGGAGGGATTCATTTAAATAAAAGCCAAAGACAGGGGATGATTTTAAATTTAAGTAAAATATTTTTAAAATATCTTGCATCACACTTACAGGAATGGAAGACGTCGGTACAGAACGAAGACAAGAGAGTGAGTCAAACTACTATCTCGGTTCCGTCTTCTCGCTTGTTTGGGAGTAAAAAAAATGACGAACGAAATTAAATTAAGTTGTATTACGAGTCAGAGGGAACCGGAGGCGATAAGCATCGTTGATCAAAGATAAACAAAAAATAAATAAAAATCTCAGTGTATCGTTACACTTGCCCTCTCTGGCTTTGTGTGGGGGCAATTGCAACCTACACAAAGACATACTAGTTGGGTATTATTATTTTTGTTCTGTTGTTGTTGTTTTTAATATTAACATCAGTTTGTTATTTTAATTTGTTTGTTTAAGTTTCATGTATACAATTCAAATAAGTTATTTTCTTTGCAAGTATAGTAATGAAATAAAGAATTGTAGCAACCTGATGGTGAGGAAGCCGAGGACGATGAGGACAGGTGCGAAAGGCGCGACTGGTAGCGATGACGTCAGATGGTAGCGCGTCCGGCCACGGTAGCGCGGAGGCGACGACAACGGGTGGCTGGATGGTGTGTGACGTCAGCGGGTGGGGAGAAGCGTGACGAAACGGCCAGCGGCGTTCGTGCAGGGGAGCCTCTGCGTCTGGAACACCAATTTATGGCCCTCGGTACGGCGCGGCATCGCGCCTCCGATGCTGGTTAGCATGGAAACAAAATCATATACACAAATTTACATTCTGTTTCTTGCATAGACGTTAGTTTTCCTTCTGAAATATGAGGACACTTTAGCATGTTATTGGTGTGCGTATGTTTGCGTGGTCATTTGAATTTACATTTGATGTGTTTCAGGTAAGAGTGATGCAAGCTGTACGGCTATCTTTCTGACATGAACTCATACCGTTACATAATTTGACATTTAAAAATCATCTATCTACTATGTACATTTGTTTACAGACATATGTTCATTTATACAGTCACGTGAAGTAGTTATTTTAAAGATTTACAAATTTAGTGAACAAATATTTTTATCATAATGATTTTTTCTTAAATGCCGTAGCACACTCTTTGAGTTTCAGAATGTTAGTAAAGTTCAGTAGCACAGTCTATGCATTTTTAATATGTTTAATTTGAGGGTAGCACAGTCTGTTGATTACATCTCATATGTGTGTGTGTGTGTGTGTGTGTGTGTGTGTGTGTGTGTGTCCTGCGTGTGCAGACACTTCAAACAATACTATTACTTGTTCGTCTCATTTTTGTTTTAAATAATTTTTATGTGTTCACTGAATTTCACTTCTTAGGTTCATAAGTTGGCAACGCGCAAGCGTCGCAGTAGCGGTTAGCTTCAACCTTAGCCTCCAAATAATGCAAAGCCTACTCACTAGGAGTAAACTCTTGTCGCCGCTCTCGTTGAAACAGCAGCCGCTAGAGGCGCCACATAACAACCACACACGCGCGAAACTTGACTGAAGTGCGTTCTGCTAC
Organism: Locusta migratoria; assembly: GCA_026315105.1. Lineage (NCBI taxonomy): Eukaryota > Metazoa > Arthropoda > Insecta > Orthoptera > Acrididae > Locusta > Locusta migratoria. Next base: position 709,064,087 of record CM048745.1, on the reverse strand, counting down.
AGTGCGTTGTAATGCACATTGTGCATCCCAAAAGAGTGTAACTTACTGTTTTTACGTGAAAATCTACAACCGTTTAAGTGTTTGTGGAAGAATGGTATATTGTTGTGTGCCATTTTGCAATCAGGGCTCCCGAAATAAAGCTCCTGGAGTTAGTTTTCACGAATTTCCGAGTAATGAATCCACGAGACAACTATGAATAAAAACAATAAGTAGATAAGGAATGTGCGTTTCTAAGTGATCAGTGCTGGTATAATTCATTTTATTGTTCAAATGTTCAAATGTTTGTTAAGCTTATGGGACTTAACTACGGGGTCATCAGTCCCTACACTTACAAACTACTTATGAACTACTTACGAACTAGGACGGCACAAATATCCATGCCCGAGGGGGGATTCGATTCCCAGACCATAGTGGCCGTGCTGACTGTGACTGGAGCGCCTCAGTCACCTCGGCCACCGCGGCCGGCTCATTTTATTGTTGCCTAAATATTTCATTTCTATCTCTTATGTAGGTGATACAAAGGATAAGTTATGGCAGCCCAATGAGCGTTCTGTGGTTTGCAGTAACCATTTTCTTACCTCAGACTATAAATCCGGCCTGAAGATAAAGAAATTGAATCCTGATGCAGTTCCCAGTGTTTTCGAAATGTATCCGCCAAGCAAACGAATTAAGATAAAAGAACCGAGAAGAGAAATTGAAAGATGTAGGACAAATTTTTGAAACAGAAGATCGGCAAAATCGCTACAGACAAGGGAAATGTAAGCGAAGAACTCTGCCAAGAAAGCCATATTTCACAACCTCATAATAAAGATGCCATAGTACAAACAAAGTTAAAGTGTACAGTCTCCGTCACCAATAATGGCCTTAATAAAAGGAAAAGACAGAGGTGGTCTTCGATATCCCAAACCTACATTCGTCATGTTCCTGGCAAGACTAGAAAGTGTGACTAACGAGGCACTGGAATCAGTCATAGACAAGCCAAAAGTACTGTTCACACTTTTACATATGTTACTGCCACATATTAGTCGCAACCCCGTGTTGCAGTGCGGTAAGGATTCGCATGCAGAGCTACTGAACAGATTAACACTGCAAAAATTTCTGCGGCCCTACTTAACTAATTTCCCAATAAGACAGACCAGGTACGTAGAGAATATTTTGCGAAAAGAAATGAAAATTTAGAAAAGAAGCTCTCTAGGAAAAGCTGAAAAACAATTCCAATCAATTAAGCCTAATAATCAGTGTACATGATAATAAAAAGAAACAATCGATGTTATCATTGTTAAATAAAGACAGTAACATGAACTTCAATATTTGTTCTCGACATCAGTGACCAAAATGAACCGTTGTGCTACATGAACATATTTTTAAGCCTTATTTCCTATTCGGTTCTATAAGAATCTACACGGAATGAGGTTGGCTAGTGGCGCCAACAGCGGAATAAGTTTGAACTACAGCGGCGACACTGGTCATTAGAGGTAAGCTCCTAGTGAGTAGGCTTTGTATTATTTGGAGGCTAAGCTTCAACAATCACGGCCGGGCGGTAGTCGGTCACGCGCTCTGTCGGTGACAGTCCATATTCAAACATTACTACTTGTGCGGTTGCTCTCCGCTTTCCGACTTCCGTGAATCGTAAATTTTGATTTCTTGCCGTTTTTCCGTTTGCGCACTAAACACTGGATTATAGTTCTCTGCAAGATCCACCGCAGCTCGGTACGTACACTTTGAGTCTTTTGCGGCAGCACAGTGTTTGGTTTAACGTCCGTGCAGTTTATTACACCGTTGTGAGGGTGTGCACTTCAGCACTGTGACTATTACGTATTACGTTTAAGATAACGTCATATAGTCTGTTCACAGGACAATTTATCGGTTCATGAGGTTTTATTTGCGCGGCACAAAATAGTCTTTTAATGCAATCGTGTGCAGTTGTCCATAATACATTGTCTATGTACCACATTGTCTTTGGGAAAACGAGCGGCACTGGAGTAGTATCCCGTTCGTTGTTTGTATTAAAATGTTTATCGTTCCACACGACACTTTTGTTTTATCGTTCACTAAATAATTGTCACTTGCTACCTTTAGTACGTCACAGTACATTGTTCGACTTATATATATATATATATAAAGTGGAAGGAAAACACAGTGGATACTGAAAGTCGCTGATTGGCGTCCATTCACATCCGTTCATTGTTTTTCGCCTTCGTTCGTACGCGCGTTGCACTGCTCTAATAGTCTTTTCAGTTCAACACACGCAATCGTACACACGTTCACTATGATCATAAATGTAGAGATAATCTTTTACAAAACAAATCTATTAATAAAGCATGTTTAAGTCTGATGTTGGTACTAACTTAGAAAGTTTTCGTGACACATTGATCACGTATTTTTGTCTTTACAGGCAAGATAACTGCAATCTCTTTCTTAGAACATTCGTTATTTACAAAGTTACACAAATTTATTTCGGGCTGTGTTCATGTCAGCTTAGAGGAGAACGTTGGCAAAAGGGACTGTTTTCAGCACCTCTGTATGATCTTCATTACCAAATTTGGTAAAATTTCGTCTCATGACATTTGTTTACATATCTTATTGGTCTTAATGTCATCAGTTTTCGTCATATTTCCTCTCGTGATTTCTTACTTAAATTCATGAGTGTCAAGTTGTATGTCATTTTTGTACATAAAAGAAATTAACCATTAAGTATTTAAAAAATGGTAGCAATTACTTACGTCTATGACATTTATAATAAACATAAACAATTACTATGAAACTTTGACACAGGTAAAGTCAGACCAGCAGGTATACTTGGTGCAGGAGGGCTTGCACTAAAGCATACGGAAAGATAAAGATTTAAAAAAAGAGTTCATTACATAAGACAGAGGGAGAAAAGCATCGCTAAAATAAGCATACGCATTGCAAATTCAGCATTACAGTTCCTAACTACATCAAATACTACTGTCACAATCATAAATTACAATAAAGTTACAATGCAAGTATAAAGTTTAAATAAAAACATCGCGTTCTCTCGCTCCTCCCTCGCGGTGCCTCTCTGCATCCTATACGTTTTGTTGCTATTGTCTGACTAGTGTGAAACTGCTGAGTACAATGTGTTAGGGAGAATATCCTGTGTGAACCTTACGAATGTTCCTGTTGTTGTCTAATCCATGTTTGTCCGTGTGTGTGTGTGTGTGTTTTGGTGTATACACCGTGTCAAAATAGTCATAGCTCTATCTCATGTCTCTCCGAAGTAGCTCATAGTTCTGACGATCTCACTGCGATGACGGCGGCACCAAAGTTCTCGTAGACGATGGCATCCAGCTGAAAGAGAAAACTTAATCTATTCTTACGCTATCGATATGCTGATGTATGTGTTATCGTGTAATAGATAAGAAATGGCACAGTTTTACATACATTATTTTACGTAAACAAAAATTGAACTGTTTGTCCAGGATTAAAATTCTTCTCGAAGTACAGTAAACAAGACCAGATACTACTATGTGTAGCGTGTGTGTAAACATAAATAAGTAACCAGCTGATTCTATTTACATCTCCCATTCCTAGGTATTCAAGCACTTTCGTGGTTTCCGAAGTCACGTATTGCTGTTGTACGTCACTCTTACGTTATTCTTATAAAAGTTAGTTGATAAACAGATAAATTCACAATAATTCCTGTCATGTATAACAAAGGTTTGTACAGACTATATGTGTGTTATGCTTACGTCAAAATATTTGTTGCTTGACCTACAATGACATTCTTTCAAATGGGTCCTAATCTAAACTCTTCCATTCACTCTCTCACACTTACAAACTAAACCTAGACAATATAAATTCATTACGTAGTAGTGGGTTCCCTAACAAAAGTAATCAGAGTGTGCTTGTACGCTCCACCTGCGTATTAATAATAATAATAATGTTTCCCAACTACTAGCCATAACAAATTGTTCATTGTATTAAAAGTGGTATTTGTCAATCACTGAGTATTTCAAACATAACAATACATTCTAGGAAGGCTTATGGTACCCATCAAATCATAGAATCAGCTTACTAACAATTTAAGCATGATATTTCTTAAGATCTTTGTGTGGATAGATTCCTCTATGTCGTGTCATGTGTACAGGTGACAATAAATAACTTCCTTCGTGAGGAATCTGTAGTATTCTGTACGGGCCGGAATAAAGGTATTGCCATTTTTTGTTTATCTTTTGGATAGCTGAAGACTTTGAATGTACCCTTAGCATTACCAAATCATTAAGTTTGAATGACTGGGTGCGTTTTAATTGTTTGTCGAAATAGCTTTTACGTTTGAAAGCTGCGTTCGTTAGCGCTGTTAAAACTATCCTTACATTCTCTTCCAGCGATGGCTTCTCTCGTGGGATTTTTGGTATTGGGTTTACCCACTCATTGTTTTCTTTAGTTTGCAGAACTAAATCAGTTGGTGTGTATGGTGTGGAAAATAGGGGTAAATTGTTGATTACTTGTTCGAACAGTCCTAGGTATTCTAGCCAAGTTGTTTGTTTTGTGGCCGCGTATGTGCGGATAAATCTATTCAATTCACGGAACATTCGTTCCATGGGGTTTGCAGCAGGGTTAAATCTTGAGATTAAAATATGTTTGACGTCATGACGACGTATGAAACTCGACCAAGTATGATAGGTAAATATTTTTGCAGTATCAGATAAAATACTGGTTGGTTTTCCATAGAACGGGAAAAAATCATTTTCAAGGCGACGGATAACTGCCGTAGCAGTGGCGGTCTTTAAAGCATAAAGCTTTACGAATTTGGAAAAGATATAGATTCCCAATATATATTTAACACCACCTCGACCACTCGGAAGAGGGCCGGAAATATCAATTGCCACAAGGTTTAGTGGCTCACAAGGTAGAATAATATGAAGAGGCATTTTGCTTGACTGAGTGTTTGGTTTGCACTTTTGACATATTAAACACGACTTAATAGTGTGGTGAATTTTCCTCGACATATTAGGGAAGTAACAATACTGTTTAAGTTTTCGTAGGCATCTAAGAGCACCAAGGTGACCCCAGACCTTGTGTGTATGCCATATAAGAGAACTTTCATGCGAAGCAGGAATGCACACGCACCAAATTTGAGACTGTGGGTGTCTACGATAAAACAACACTCCTTGGTGTAATTTGTACCTTTGATGCAACGATGAATCCGAACCATGAATCTTTGTGATGATTTTTGACCAACGCTCATCTGCCTGTTGCAATTGTTGTATGTCACGACACATATGGACATAGTACTGTCTAAATTCAAGCTCTTTCATCAGCATGACTGAATTCTGTGTTAGATTCATTGTGATCCTGATATTCAGGAAGACCTTGTGGAAGTCTGCTCAATGCATCGGCAATCTGATTGTCGGTGCCTTTTATATGAATAATTTCAAAGTCGTATTCTTGTAGCAACATTGCCCATCTAGCAAGGCGGTTGTGCAAAAGACGACATGACACTAGAATACTTAGGGCTTGGTGGTCACAACAGACTCGGGTATGTTTACCAAATATATAGTGGCGGAACTTTTTGAACGCCCAAATTATTGCAAGAAGCTCCTGTTCGGTGGTAGAATATCTACGTTCACATTCTGTGAGCGTACGGCTGGCAAAGCTGATAACCTTTAAAGATTGTGGGTTTAGATCTATAGAAATTTGGAAGAGACAGGCCCCAAGGCCGTAATTTGACGAATTAGTGGCAATACAAAAGTCTTGTGTCATATCGGGATGATGTAAAATACTCGAATTCACCAAAGCCTGTTTGATTTCATGAAAATCTTTCTGGCAATCTTCCGTCCAGTTCCATGGTGTGTTCTTTCGGAGAAGAGCAAGCAGATTATTGCTGTTCAAGAGTTGTTTTGGTACGAATCTCCTAAAGAAAGAACAGAGCCCAAGGAAGGCTTTCAGTTGTTTCCTATTGTGTGGGCAAGGACACTGTTCAATTGCTTTAATTTTCTCTGGATCAGGAACAATTCCTGTAGGTGAAATGATGTGTCCTAGATATTTGATTTCTGTCTTTGCGAATTTTGATTTCATCAAGTTGACGGTAACACCAGACGACTGAAATTTTGACAACACTCTTTCGAGAAGTGATAAATGCTCTTCCCAAGTGCGTGTAGCCACTAGGATATCATCAACGTATACAATGACTGTATCCAAAAGTTCAGGGCCAAGTACGGTATCAAGTGCTGTGATGAAAACACCAGAGCTAACGTTCAGTCCGAATTGAAAAGTGCGACCTGCAAAAATGAAGGCGGTGTACTGTCTGGATTCCTGCGTAATAGGTACTTGCCAGTATGAGGCGCTTAAATCAAAGCTAGATAAGTATTTAACACCGAAGAATTTTTGTAATTGTTCTTCCAAATTCTCAGGTCGTGTCCTGACCGGGACTAGAATTTTGTTTATTGCTCTCGCGTCTAACACAAGACAAACTGAGCCATCTGATTTTAATACAGCCAACAATGGACTGGAATATGGGGACAAGGAAGGTCTGGATTCCTGCGTAATAGGTACTTGCCAGTATGAGGCGCTTAAATCAAAGCTAGATAAGTATTTAACACCGAAGAATTTTTGTAATTGTTCTTCCAAATTCTCAGGTCGTGTCCTGACCGGGACTAGAATTTTGTTTATTGCTCTCGCGTCTAACACAAGACAAACTGAGCCATCTGATTTTAATACAGCCAACAATGGACTGGAATATGGGGACAAGGAAGGTTCAATTATATTCCATTGTAACATACGGTTGATTTCAGCTTTGACAGCAGCCTGTTTAGCCCACGGGATGGAATAGCTATGTTTACAATATGTTTCATGGGGTTTTACCTGCATGTGGTACTGGTATGTGTTTATTACACCTGGTTTCTTATTGAACACCTTAACATATCGGTATATAATCTGAATAAGCTGTTGCCTTTGTTCAGGTGAGACGTTGGTGGATTCAGTTACTTTCCGTACTATGGATTCATAAGTTTCATCGTCACAGTCAATATTATTTGGAAAATTCTCAAAGCGTACGTTTGATACTGGAAATTCTTTCAACCTAACAGAATTGCATGGTTTGATCACGCTATTCTTTTTCCTAACCAGATTCACAATACAGACTCGTTGGTTTACTATAAGTATGCACTTACCTTGCTGGAAATCAATCTTTGCTTCTCGGGTTTGTAAATACTCCAGACCAATAATGCAGTTCTCAATTAATGAATCGACAACTAAAATGTGCAAGTGTCTGTTTCACTGCCTAATTCTAACTGGACTTGTGTCTGAATTTTGATAAATTTTGATTTAGATCCTACTGCACCAAAAATCCTACAATTTTGCACTGGAAATGTAGGTAATTTCTGAATTTGGTTTATTTTTAGGAACAAACTATTTGATAAAATGTTCACTGCTGCACCTGTGTCTATAAGAACAGTCGTAGGTATTCCTCCTACATTTATAAATATATTGGCTTGGAAAGTGTCAACAAGTTGGCTTTTGTTTACTTGTGTGTCAACAAGTAGTTCTTCCCTTATGTCAACACCATTGTTGTAACGCAATAAATTTATACTGTTACGAGATGTGCTCTCACTAGTGTCATCGCTCAACGTCGGAGGGCATGCGTTGAGCGCAATTAATTTGTTTGAGTCACTTCATTCTGTCTTGTCGATTGAGTAGTGCTGTCTGTCACGTCAGTAATTGTCACAGTCGATCCGTTTTGTGTGTAGTGCGTGCTTTGCGGTGGGCGGTTAATTGTCATCGTAGCCACAGGGACGTTATGAATTCCACTGTTTATTGTTTGGAGGGGGCTGTGGATAATAGTTCTGTGCAGGTTGGCCGTTCCCGTTACCGTAAAAATTACGGTTGCCACCATTACGGGGTTGACCATTGAAATTAGCATTACGCCACTGATTACTGCTGTTGTTACTGAAACTATTGTTGTTGTTGCTGTTGATGGAGTTTGTCGTTTGATATGGGACACTGTTACTATTTTCAAAATAAACTGGATTAAATCTGTTGTCTTGTCGACGGCGATCATAATTCCCGCCATTAGGCGCATTGCGTGGCACTTTTCTACTGCGCGAATCGCTCGTCTACTGTTGTGCCTGTTGCTGGCCAGAGGTGCTGGCTGCTGGCATGCTGGCTGCTGCGGCTGAGGTGGGTGTGGCATGTTTTGTAAACATTGGGCTGGCGAGTAATACGGCACAAGCTGGCTATTACCATTATTATGGTTGTTACGGAAATTTCCGTTCTTATTGTTATTCTTGAAATTTCTGAAACCGTATTGGTTTGCACGCTCGTTACAAAAATGTGCACGCCTATCTTCAAAAATTAAATCCAGTTTGTCCACATAATTTAGAAAACTTTCTAAATTGTGGTCGGGAGCATGTGCGAGTTCCAGTCGCAGGTGTGTTGGCAATTTTGCCATTACTACCCGAAGCACTTCTCTGTAGCCCAGAGGTTCATCGAAAAATTTTGATTTATTTAAATACTTTTCAAAATACTTTCTGAGACCACCATTGCGTTCATTAAATGGCTGTGGATTGTAAACTTCATTCCGCAAGCGCTCTTGCGTAGCGGGGGGCCAAAATTTCGCAAGAAATTCTTGTTCAAATTCTTCTACAGTTTCACAAGTTTTGGAAGCCTGATTTGCCCATACTTTGCTCTCACCTTGTATATATCCTGTGATAAACCGTATCTTTCGTTTTTCTGACCAAGATTCTGGCAAAATGTCTTGGAATGATTGAATAAAAACAACAGGATGTACACTTTTACTGTCACCCGCGAAAATCTGAAACTGATGATGTTTGATCATGTTTTCGTCCATCAAGACGTTACTGATATTGATTCCGTTATTAGGCACGGAAGGTGAGTGCTGTGGTGACATCAGGTTTCTACTACCGGACACAGAAAAATCAGGGAAATTGTCACGTGCGTTTTGCATGTCACGCAGCGGACAGTGTGTGCCGCCTGACTCGGACGTGCCCGCCCATTACTTATGTCTGTTTGTCGGTCTTTAAAGTCACAAGTCGGTTCGGTTTCCTGTCTATGGTTTATGTGTGTTACAGGTTTTAGTTCTTTAACTAAAGATTTCAGTTTAGTCAAGTCATCCTGCATTGCTTTCACAGTCGTACCGTGCTTTTTATGAACTTGTTCAGTAACATTACTTATAACAATATTCAGCTCAGAGTCTATCTTTTCATTAAGCTCGATTTCTGTTTTTTGTAAGAATTCTTGTACTTGATTCTGATTGTCTTTAACAACAGCTTCAGCCTGACTAGTTATTTGTGCGACAACAATTTCAAAGCTCTCTTGTTTTTGTTTATGTTGCGTTACGTCGCGTGTAAGTGATTCAATAACCGGTGGAATAGTTTTCACAGACTGGCCTAGAGTCGCAACTTCGCCGACAACAGAGGAAATTGTGCCATCAACTGATTGTAAAATTTCTTTAGTAACCTTTCCTTGCATATCAGCGAATTTACTGTCAATAGTTTGTTCAAAATTTTGCATTTGAGCACTGATTTGCCGATTAACTTCTTCAGATATTAAAGTAGGCAAATTTTGTTGCACTTTTTCTAATTTTACAATTTCCTCCTTTGTCTGCTGTTGTTGTAATTCTACTCGTTCAAGGTGTTCAGTAAGAGTAGAGGACAAAACAGAAACTTGATTCTTTTGATCATTTATCTTATGTGTAAGGTTTGAAGACAAAGCAGTAATTTGATTATTCTGATCATTAATTTGTTGTGTAAGGTTTGATGACAAAGTAGTAACTTGATCATTTATCTGCTGTGTAAGATTTGAGGACAAAGCGGTGATTTGATTATTGTGATCATTAATTTGTTGTGTAAGATTTGAGGACAAAGCGGAAACTTGGTTCTTTTGTTCATTAATCTGTTGCGTTAAGCCGGCCGCGGTGGTCGAGGGGACTGACGCGCTCCAGTCACGGTCTGCACGGCCACTACGGTCGGGGGTACGAATCCCCTCTCGGGCATGGATATTTGTGCCGTCCTAGTTCGTAAGTAGATTGTAAGTTTAGGGACTGATTACCCCGTAGTTAAATCCCATAAACTATACAACCATTTGAACCATTTATTGCGTTAAATTCGCTGACATGTTTATAAGTAATGCTTCAAATTTCCTTATCCAATCATCTGGTGGATTATGTGAACTGCTCCCGGGTGTAGAAGTGTTATCGGACGCGATAGTCGTGACCGATTGCTCTGTGCCGAAATTTTCTGTTATTAATTCCGCCGGCCGGGCCGCCATATTGACCTCTGCGGACGGAACTAATTGTTGTATGTTACTACTACTTTCTTCGGTATTCATTGCTGGGGTTTGTCTACGGGTTTTGACCATACTAATTGTGAATAAAATGAGAGAAATTGATTTCTATCTTCACACGCTCAGTTAATTTTAAATAAATTAATATACATCGCACTGTAATGGCGGACTTTATACAGAACGGAGGACAGCACACGGAACAAGCGAGAGTCGCGAAGCTAATATTTGCGCACGGTAACCATGTTTGTGCACTTCTAGAATTTTCCTAACAATGAACTGGCTAACTATAGAAAAATTTGGAAAAAGGACAGTATTGCTAAAAGAAATGCTGAATAGAAATGCACATACAAGCGACAAATATGAGACTCTATTGAAGCACCAAATAAGCCAAATTGCTGGTCCGTCCTTACCTATGTGATGTGTTGTTACGCGACGTGACGGCTCCAGATAATTCAAAATTTTATGGCTCGGTCTTGTAATCTCGTTTTCTTTAAAACATCACTTCAGGAACGGCTCGTACAATATTGTAGTTGTAGTACATGAAATAAAATAAAATAGACACATACAATGGTGGTATGAAACATTGGTAACAATATTTTTTTTTTAAATATATATATATATATATATATATATATATATATATATATTTAGTTTATGGGACTTAACTACGGGGTCATCAGTCCCTGTAACAATATTACGTAAATCTTAATTATTTTCAATTACTAGCTATTTTACAAAATTCACAGGGTGGATATTAATGAAAAGGAAACAATTATTTTTTACCGACATCCAGTCCTGTCGCAAAGGGAGCCAATTATAACGTTACCCTTGCTTCGTATGATGCCTTAATTGTTAAAAGTAGATTCCGCGATTATATTTTTTGGACAAAGAATAGATGCTACCGAATGTTTGAATTTTGAAATAAGTTAGTTAAAGTACAGCACAAAATGAACATTAAAGCAAATAAACCGCGGATTGCATATTAAAGTTGGGTACCATACAAGCAACAGCACGTTATAAAACTTACGGAAAGCATCTAGCTGGATCCTGCACTTGGTATTGTAGAAGCTGTAAATGATAACTTTTATGTCTTATTTAATAAGTGAATGTTCGAGATACTTTCCGTAGGAGATCAATGTTCAGACTGTTCACTTCGCTTTTCATTGTTGTGTGACCGTGGGTGGAACATGAAGTTACTGGTAACGATAAAAAAAAATTTAAAAAATGATCGGACTTCGTGAAATTACGAAAGAAATGACTGCAGGTTCTAAATTCAAGCAAAGTATAGTATAAGGATGATTGATTGATTGAAATTTTGCAGACAATGCGAAGCGATTATAATGGCGCCTGAACATTAAACTATTACGGACGTAGAGGAGCTGAAAACAGTAGAAAATAAGTATCTGACATGGAGGGATTCATTTAAATAAAAGCCAAAGACAGGGGATGATTTTAAATTTAAGTAATATATTTTTAAAATATCTTGCATCACACTTACAGGAATGGAAGACGTCCGTACAGAACGAAGACAAGAGAGTGAGTCAAACTACTATATCGGTTCCGTCTTCTCGCTTGTTTGGGAGTAAAAAAAAATGACGAACGAAATTAAATTAAGTTGTATTACGAGTCAGAGGGAACCGGAGGCGAGAAGCATCGCTGATCAAAGATAAACAAAAAATAAATAAAAGTCTCAGTGTATCGTTACATGCAGTATGCAGCAGAGGCATTATTGGCCCTTTTTTCATTCGAGAAACGTTGCACGTTACATTGCAATTTTGGAACAATTTGTCGCCACACAGCAAGCGTTAGAGGATCGACCAGGTAATGAATGGTTTATGCAAGATGGAGCCCGACCACATCGGACCGAACAAGTAATTCGCTTACTTGAGGAATATCCCAAATTTACTGGTGCAGGCATGGATTGGCCTTCATATTCGCCGGATTTGACTCCCTGTGACTTTTTTTTTGTGGGGCACAGTGAAAGACATGGTCTAAACGAAGCATCCCGCCACGCTGGACGAGCTTCAATCGGCCATCACTGTGGCATGTGAATCCATCTCAGGTCGGCCGCGGTGGCCGAGGGGACTGAGGCGCTCCAGTCACGGTCTGCGTGGCCACTACGGTCGGGGGTTCGAATCCCCCCTCGGGCATGAATATTTGTGCCGTCCTTAGGATTAGCTAGTTCATAAGTAATTTGTAAGTTTAGGGACTGATGACCCCGTAGTTAAGTCCCATAAGCTATACAAACATTAAAAAAAAAAAAAAAAAAAAAAAAAAAAAAATATATATATATATATATCCATTTCGGTTGAGATACTACGAAATGTTCGTTTGCGCCACCTCTGTGGTGACAATGGTGAACATTTTGAGAACATTGTGATGTTATTGTTTGCAAAGAGTGTTTTCGTACGATTATTCCACTTATGTATGCTGATATGAGCTGTAAAGTGTACAGCGATATCTGTTAGCAGCTTTTGTAACTATTATTTCAAGCTGCTGTATAAACTTCTTACAGATTTCACTATAAACACACCGTTTACTGCATTCCTCTATCGATCTTTGTTTTCGAGATATTTAATTTTGAAATCAGGGAGCCCTTTTCTGGACACCGTGTATCTGTACGAGTCCTAATCTCTCTTATCTTTGTGGTCTTTTCACGAAATGTAGATTCCCTCCTGCAACTACCATCTACATGCCGACTACATCGAACTGCATATAAGTGGCAACCCTAAGAACATCGATGGTACAGTTGCTGGTATGAATGCAGATCTTCGCTCTGTTTCCCTGGAACACTCCTCAATGGTACCCAATTACCGTATCAAAAGAAAGACCGTGGCATAATCTTGGATGAACACCTAAACTGGGAAGAAAAAACCGTTGTGGCTTGCAGGAAAACGCTCTCATCCCTATATTCAATCCAAAAATTTAGAAAAAAGATTTGTCCAAACACTTGTCTTGGCAAATCGTTACTACTGTGTGCAGTTCAGCACAGTATAAATAGTGAAAATTCGAGACGCCTCGAGCTAGTGATGAATGCTAGCTTTAGCTTCGTGTGCAATATACGGTTGTAGGATCATATCAGTCCTTCGTATACCTAGCTAGGTTGGATGCGAACACATAGGTGGCGCGATTTTCAAACGCTCTGCTTACATCATGGATTTCTCAGCCACCAGTGCCCCCAATACTTATATTCTCACGTTAAACAGCTAGCATCATCCCACAACCGCAATACCAGATCGTATACTGGCTGGACCTCCATACAACACTAAATCTTTCTCCGTGTCGTTCTCCATCTCAGCCATACGACTATGGAAGACACTGTCACGTGCTGTACCTCTTACCCTAAACCACTCGACACTCAAAATTCACATTAAAGACGGCATAGCCTCCATTGTTACCCTCCTCTCATTTCTTTCTCTCCATCATAGCTTTGAATCTTACTATTCTATTTCTTTTCCTCTAACCAATCTATCTCTTCCATATCTCTCTCACCGCATTATATCGTCTTATGTCTCTGCTTGATGTGAATAACTCCCTATCTGTAAGAACGCAACGAGGCAGTTCCTAAATGGTAATGGGGCTGATGCTCACTGTATGATACATGCTTACTGTCCTTTGCTAAGTCATCATTATTGTCACTATTATTGTTATTATTATAGTTTTTTATTCTTATAAGTATTATTGTTACAATTATATTCTAGTAATAATCTATACTTTTTTATTTTTACTTTAATACTTGTATTATTCATTGCCTACCTGTAGTGCGCCTCGATTGCACAGCGGTAGAGTGCCTCACTCTAAATCCAAAGGTCGCGGGTTGGATCTCCGCCAGGACCCAGAATTTTTATCCGTAACTTTCCACTTCTTTCACCTCTGGCAGTATTGCTCACGTGAAAAATACCGAGTAGCGCCGTGGTTCGGAACCCACGTTAAACTGTACGTCCCGCTATAACTGGCTGGATAAATCAGTTCGAAGGTCGGAGGAAGGCAACGGCATACCACCTCCAAACAGGACCATGCCTAGTAAAGCACTGTGGTGTTCAAACCAATCTTCGGATTGTTGACTGCTTTACTTTTTTAAGGTACACGTTGTTCACCTAGAGGAAGGCTGGTTGGGTGTAAAAGAGGGCGTGAATTCCCTATCTTACCAGGTAAAACAAATGAATAAATAAATAGATTAGCGGCAGTAGAATGTGCAGAATTTCAAACGGCAAACGTGTGGGACTTTAGAAAATTAGGTGCGGACGCGATGCATGCTCGGATACACAAGTGCTTAAGGGTACCGCTAGCCGGAAGCGGGAGAGACTTCAAAACGAGGTCGGTCACAAATTTCCGCGAGTCGACACTGAATTACTTCAGGGCTCAGTGTAGCTAAAGCCATTCCTTTACCTGAATTTCTACTTCTTTCCTCTCATTAATAACGCCACTGAATTTCAGTCTCCTTGCCAAAATTCACTGGCCGTTGGAACATACTCGCACCCATGTTCCATGTCACCACAAACTTGCGAACGGTGAGCACGGACTGCTCGCCCCATGCCATGATATCCGATGGGACAGCTGCGCCACGCCGATGCCACCGTTTTCTTCGCCAACCATCAGCTGTCGCTTCCAATCACATGTGAGTTTGCACGTTGCCGCTCACCGATACGTCTCTCTGGAAATGGAATATTGTAATCAGTGGAGCATCCAGGATTTGTTTCTGGGAGGAGGGCTCATTTTTTTAAAACAAAGCCTATTGAATTTATTAAACTATGTCTTATTTTTACACTTTTTATAATTTAACTAATTATACTACGAAGACAATTGCACAAGAAGTAAAGTGACTACGCTCGCATTAATTTGAAGATGGAAGAGGGGCAACATGGTGGAAATCACATAATCAGCTCGTAAAATTATTAACCAGCTTCTATGTTACTAGCCAAAGTTTAATTCACATGACTCTCTATGAGCTAAAATAACACTATTTTGTTCATAAGATTCCACTCGGTGGCGCAGCTGACCTGCTAAGCAGCAGGTCGCCGCATAAGAACAATCGGCTCGTAACTTCAACATAGAAGTTACAATAGCGGCAACATCAAAGGTGGTCGCGGCGACTTTAAAACCACTCACAGTAACAGTAGCACTCGTTCTCAGTAGCGGCATCATGTTGGCCACCTATTGTCATGTTCACTTGTGCTTGGCTAACTATAGTTACGTTGTGATTTATTACATGCGTGCTATTCCAAATTTCCAGTGCTGACTTGTTTAAAAAAACATAAAATGAAAAGCACCTGTGGCTGCGACACTGAATGTATTACAGCTTTAGTTTTCATTCGCCTTTACTTTGAAGAAAGAACTGGCTCTCCTTTCTAGTTGGAGAAACTTTGTTTCTTAGTGCTGTAGTACAGACTATACTGTAAGTTCAAATGTTCAAATGTTTGTAACTCTATCGGACCAAATTGAATGGTCATTATTCCGTAGCTCAGGTAAACTAACCTAAGGACAACACACACACACACACACACACACACACACACACACACACACATGCCCCAGGGAGGACTCGAACCTCTGACAGCGAGCAAACGCGCGCTCCGCAGCGAGACGCCTTAGACCGCTCGGCTACTCCACCGCGGCATACTGTAAGTGTGAAGACAGACTTGGAGAGAAAAGTAGTTTCATTGTTTTATTACAATTCCTTCCAAATCGTGGTCCTGTTGCCAGTAAAGCTCTTTATCATTGTTTGTCAGTTTTAGATGCAACAAACGGACAGTGTTACGTGACTTGTGCTAATAAGTTTTGACAGAAAAAATTTGCCTATGGTGAGTTCCTCAGTGGTGACGAAGATAAGTGTTTCGCGAAATTATTATGTGACTTCAGGTACGCATAGACTTTGACTAATAATTAATTTGTTCGTAGATGGCCGAAACATAGCCAAGTAATGCACATGGCCTTCTGGTACTACAGCATATGCAAGCAAGCCAATGAGAGGCGGAAACGCCATTTGCGTCACGGAGAGCGAGGCTAGCGCTGGCAGACGAAGCAAAGCTCCAATTACAGCAAGATCCCGGCCCGCAATCAGTCTTCGCTAATCCAAGTGTGCCCACCAGCTTCTATGGAGCGACTGCAGCGATGTCGCCGGCAGCCAAGGCGTGGTCTCGACGGCTACGATAGTTTGTAAAACGATATGATCCATTCCATTGTTATCAGACTTTTGTAGGGAATTCTCCAGCGACTTGCCTTGTGATGTCCTCCCATTTCATTTGGCTTTTTCACTGGTAAGCGTCAATAACATTACGGAAAATGTTTACTTTGTGCCACTGATGTACGCCTGTCATGCCACGAAATAAATGCAAAAAAAAAAAAAAAAAAAAAAAAAAAAAAAAAAAAAAAAAAAAATCAATTATTGTAATTAAGTAAAAAACATTATCTATGTAATTGTTCGTATATAAGTAATAGTGAGTAACGCTTCTCAATCTTCTTGTTGGTTAGGTCTAGGTGAGAGAGGATATTTTTAAGAGGTATGTAATTTCATTAGAATCGTCGTTAGATTGTTTTCTTAAATGCGAGCTGATAAGTTGTGTATCATGTGTACAAAGGTTCTAAAAATATGTTAAAATGTACCACGGTTGGGAAAGTTACTTTTTAAAATTAACTAGGTTACAGTTAAAGTTACGTCCATGAAAAGTAATTTAGTTACAGTTATAGTTACTATACATCGAAAGTAATTGTATCAGTTACGATTATCTCTACAGCTATTGTTAAAGTTACTTTTAGAGTTACTTTTAAAAATTTTAATTGTAAATCCGTAATGAACCTTACGCATGTAGAAACAAGCTTTAATGTCAATCAATGATTAAATACATTAATAACACATAATTAAATCTTTATTAAATAATTGCTCACAGCATCTTAATTCTCAGTTGCACTGTTTGTTCATTTTTAAGAAAAGTTGATTTTCAAATGTTCCATCTCCTGAAAGTTGAGCTTCATGTTGTTCATTGTTCGCGTCTGTGTGAAAAGTGCCAACTATATTGTCTACAATCTATTCGCATCGAATGTTAGGCTGGAATGGCAGCAATGAGCAAACATTTCAATTTATGGTATTCGCATTGAGAGCTACACTACGACAGGTGAAGAAGAAGAATGAATGATATCAGGAACTGCATGAATACTGGGCTAAGCTACGAAATAAGCAAACAAAGAACACGTAGTTTTCGGCGGAGGACACTGTAGAACATGTGACGGCTATGATATAGTGCTGAGCGAGAGTGGCCGCGTGGTCTAAGGCATCACGCAACGTACTAAGTGGTTGCTCCAACCGGAGGTTAAAATCCTTCCTCGGACATGGGTGTGTCTGTTGTCCTTAGTGTAAGTTAGTTTAATTAATTTGTAAGTCTTGGGACTGGTTAACATAGCATTTTGGACCTATAGGTTCACAAACATTTGAATTTCAATGGCATGCTCTGCGAGCTGATTTTGGAAGAAACTTCTGGTTTTCGTAACCATCAAAATGTCGCCGTCAAATTTTGAAATTATAATGAATATTACAGGGCCAGTTGTTTCAAAGAAACATTTTTATGAAGTCGTACATTACAGAGGCACTCCGCTGTCTCTTATTAGGTGACGAGTTCGTAAATGTTGCTTCTTGTTTACTTCATCTCGTAAAGGTACACACAGAAAGAAAATACGTAACTCTACAGATAGAGCAAAACCGAACACTGCCGCTGAAAAGGAGCATTTAGTGCCAGCAAGCCACGAACAGTGTTTCTTAACTGTGACATGAGACAGACACTGAAAACTGCTTTTGTGTTGCCAGTATGTTGTGAAAATTTGTATGGTATTCCAGAGTTAGCAGTGAACAACGTTGCAGGACATGTTTCATACTCACTGTAAAATCGCCTTAACGCCAAGAGCGAGGAAAAAAACTGACCGGTATGTGTTTTCTCAAGTTCGCTATGGAGTTTCGAGTGCTTTGAATTATTTTCCCACTAACACACCATTTGTAGCGGAGGAGTCAATTTTTGCATCCGACGTCAAAACTCGAACACTTTAGCGTAAGCTGGGAGAAGCAGGTGTGTCTTCTTGCTTCTTTACGTCTAAAGGCGTGCAGAATAATCGGAGACCGTATGCTGTTAACGTGTGAATTATCACGTGAATTATGTACTGATTGTTGCGTAATAATTGTAAAGTAAAAATGTGATATTTAATTTTCAAGCAGAAAAATTTAACAATTGTCGCAGGAAGCAGCTGCCGCCAAAGATCGCAGCATTCAGCCGTCACGACGCGGAAAATTTTAAATTGCAATTCAATTAAATCGGTATTGGGTAGTAATCAGCTTTTAGAGAAAATAAGTTTATATCAGCTTTCCTTAGGTTCGCTGTGAACATGGGTGGAATATTTTACAATGTGACAATATTTTTACCACATAAGTAGAGTTACGACGCAAAGAGGGGCTACGAAATAACTACTGCAATATTACTGAATCTTAGTGAGAAATTAATTATTCCAGTTTTGGTAGGTGAAAAATAATAAATAATAATAATATTAATAATAATAATAATAATTACTAATGAATGTTTTAAATCCATCAGACCACATTTATTAATCAGTGATTAAAAAAGCCAAAACCTAAAGTCATACACATATTATGTTTGCCCACATCGAAAACAAACTACAAAATACAAAAATTGAGGCGCTGTTCTACTATGCGCGAGGTCGTTCCCCGTCGGGGGTGCGAATCTCCCCTCGGGCATGGATGTTTGTACTGTCTTTAGTATAAGATACTTCATAAGTAGTTGTTTAAGTTTAGGGACTGATGACTCTGCAGTTATATTCCTTGAGCTTTACAGACATTTGAATTTGAACTAGTGCATTATGGGATATTCTTTAAATAAGTTTGAAAATGTGCGTCATCTCTCCCGGAATTACCTTATATCACTTACCCCACGTAAACATATGAAAAACTACACATGAGCAGATGAGCAGTGCGGCGGGGTGGGTAAGACGTCCAGAGTTCTCTCATAGCGTAGCAAGTACAGTTGTGATAACTGTAGTTATGCCATGGCCAGAAAGTGAGTTCCGAAGTTTGATCGTATTCCCATTCTTACTTCGTGTTCGAAGCGACCGTCACGTAAGGAATTTTCCAGAAGTCTCGGAGTGAACCAACACGGAGGAGAAGATACAGAGGTACAGCAACTGTCGATGACTTGCCTCGCTCCGGTCTGACAAAGACCACCGTTTCAGGTGATGGCCACTACATAGGTACTCATCTTAGAGGAACCCTGAGACCATCACCAAACTGAATAATGAGTATCGTGAAGATACAGGAGTTGTGTTTTGACTCTTCTAATTGTCTGCATCACATGAAATGTCCCTCCAGACGTCCATAGCGACGTCCAGATTTGACATCTACAGACCATGCAGTGCAGTATAGATAGACTCGTTAGAATTGGCATCTAGTACTGCATTAGCATCTACCATCAAAAAGACAATTGTCCGAGGCGTTTTGGAAGGTAGCCCGCTTAACACACCGCTCAGCATGTGTAGCAAGGTAGTGCTTCCCTTATGTTATGGGTTGGCATTATAAATGTTCAAATGTTTGCAAATCTATCGTACCAAACTGCCAGGTCATCAGTCCGTAGCTTACAAACTACTTAAACTAGCCTAAGGACAACACATACACCATGCCCCAGGGAGGACTCGAACCTCCGACGGCGAGCAACCGGGCGCTCCGCAGTAAGACGCCTTAGACCGCTCGGCTACTCCACCGCGGCATGGCATTATACGGGGCCGACATATGCCCATGGTAGTCTTAGAAGAAACGGCTATACGCTACAGTGATAATATCCTCTGAAGTGTAGTGCAAACCATAGTTGCTCACAGGGGGGCGGGGGGAGACCATGACGCAAATTGCGTCATTGGGGGAGGGGGGGTGAAAATTTAGAACTTTTGGCCAGTGTTTATAAGACGATTTACAAAACTTGAAATAAAAAAAACAACAACAATAAACCAACTTTTATAAAGAAAATAAATTTTTCTTCCGAATCCAGGACCTAATATCTCGGATAGGGGAAGGGAGGTTGACGGCAGTTTCAGGGGGAAGGAGCCATTGGTCACCTCTGGTGAAGGATTCGGTGAAGGATTTGTATTAATGGTCAAAAATTCGCGTGTTCATCGAGCACATTATGTGAATGCGTTCCTTCATGATAACGACAAGGGAAAATCAGAATGACCAACATGTTGTCCAGACATATCAAATAGAATGAAAATAGCTGCTTTGTATGAGACCGAATCGCGGTTGAGGAGTGGGGCAATCTGGACTAATAGCATCTTGAAGTTCTAGGGGATCATATGCTACAACATCCCGGCATTTAACTTCACGCGGGGTTTGATGCGTCAATTAAGTGCTGAGTCCCACATATAGACCTGTTTATATGTCAGTTTGTTAAGGGGTGCCACCTATACCTGCTGCAGTGCATAGGACCTAAATACTCGACGGAATTCGTTGCATTGCGGACACACCCACACACACCAAACGATGATTTCACGTTGTAGTTCTTTTCACCTCTCAACACGCAGTTCAGTATTTCTTACCTGAGTTTTACATGTCCCATTGCACGTCGTGGATTCTAGCGCTGTGCAGATCATAATATCGGTTGCTGTAATATAATTCAATGAATGTATGGTTTTTTCTACTCGCAATGAAAGGTGGTTATTTTGAAACACTTTTCGGATTATTTTTTCAAATAGCTGATTAATGTAAAGCCAGATTGACATGTGTCATATCAAACACGTGAAAATGAATTATTAGCTTTGCTGAGCCTCTTTCTAAATATTAAATCAAAATATTAATTTTGCCTTCACTCTTAAATCTTGCAGTCACTAACTATTAATCAGCATTAACTTGCACAATTCAACAAATATTCGTCGACATATATATTTCATTTTCACAGAGCGCCTTTGGCTCAACATTAGTCGGCACGATTCTTTTCTTTCCTTGAATATCAATTTCCTTTACACACGGGACCGACGACACAGCACTACATGGTGCCTTAACACCCACGGCTACTAGTACTTTGTACACGCTCCAGCCTTTGGCGCCTCAGTTTAACAGACTAGCACACTATTGGTTGGATATCAGCCTCCATTGAAAATCACTTTCATATGCACAGCCTAATTTTCATTAACATAGCCTGTTTAATAATTTTGTAATTAATTATGACAACTGCAAACATGAGTGTAAATTGCTGGTAATGCTGAAATTATTGGAAAAACTTTTTAAATGGTGAATTATTGACATATAGTTCCTGACATATAGAAACACGGTGCAGCCTCACTCTCCTGCTGTTGCTCGGCTAATGACTGCAATCCCACGGTTGGCTGACCATCTGTCACTGTCGCAACGATCCAGCTGGTGCTTGTATCTGTTGTCTACTAGAGTTGGCCGATGTAACGTTTCTGCTATGTTGCTCACTCCTAAAAATCAGTTGCCAACATAGAAACACGAAATATCTGATACCTAAAGTAAAACTTCATTATCGGACATGTGATATTTTACATTTTCACCTTCTGTTTGAAATTCTATTAACACTATTAGTAAAATACTTTTAAGAAATACTACATTGATTTAAATATAACTTTGACTGATCTTTTACGTAATTTTCAGTTTTTAATACTTTCGTAAATAATAGCTGCAAACACTAAAAATGCATTACACTTAGTTTCGGAAATTGCTGAACCTATAGATACTACTTTGTATGAAAACAACAATGCTACATGTTATAAACTATTGCACAACATGATTTCATGTATACCTATTGTTTAAATAAATTAGGGCAGACCATGTTTTATATATCACTAGATTCTAAATTAAATACTGATAATTTTTAATGCACTAAAATTAATAATCCGTTTGGTACTAAGAAACTATCTTCAAAATTAACAAAACTACGACAACCATATACAAATCCGTATTAATAAATAATTTGACCGCAAACTGAAACTCACTAAAATTCCATGTCAAAATAATATTACGCCTACACACTATTGGCAAAACAAATATATGTGCATTTCGAAAACACACATAATGTAAATAATTTGACG
Source organism: Locusta migratoria (assembly GCA_026315105.1). Classification (NCBI taxonomy): domain Eukaryota; kingdom Metazoa; phylum Arthropoda; class Insecta; order Orthoptera; family Acrididae; genus Locusta; species Locusta migratoria. The sequence goes on along the minus strand of CM048745.1, from coordinate 709,041,737 downwards.
ACTGTAAACACTAGTCAAAAGGATGACGTTAAATTTGTGTACTACATTTAAATACAAATGTCATGAAACAAGTACATACATTGACATAAATAGTCAAAGCTTAAATCTAATGTTTTTATTTCTGTATTTTGGCATATTTAATGGAAAAGAATATTGTTTAATTATGAATTACAAAACTTTGTCATCATTTTTATTACGTAGTTATACAGAAAGATGTTGGAGAGAAACCATGTTTTATTCAGTATTCGAGTGGGCAGAAACCTGTAAGCAGCTGTGTTGGCTTGCTGCTGCATTTCTTGATTGTGCAATGTTTAAGTGGAAATAAAATCGTTTCCATATCAACTAAGATGGATTTACTTTATGAAAATATCCTGTAGAATCAATTTCATTAGTGAATGCCGAAGATAACTCACAACGCAATGGACTTCAGCCAGCATATAAGATAAGTTCAACTTCACCTACAGTGGAATGACTTTGTTTTAGACTGTGAACTAACAAAACTTTCCGTAATTCAGGAAAACGTAAGGGCTCAGTTTGAGTCATTCCGAAAAGAGGTGATGGACGTTAGACCGACAGTATTCTTTTTTAGGAATCGATTCTTGCAATTCAATCCCACTTTGTGAATCGATTCCAACGATTCGTTCACGATTCTTTAGTCTGCATTGGCACGATTCTTACTTCTGCATCTTGCTAATAGATGGAAATACATGTCTGTGTCATGGATGTTGGAATCTTAACCTTTTCCATCTGTTTCTACGATTCGTTCACTATTCTTTCTGGTCTGCGACGGCACGAATCTTACAAAACGCAGAAGAGGTGACAATATGGGTATCGGATTTTTTAATATTTATGGTGCGTAAATTTCAGAATAAAAATAAAAATGACGCAAAGCCATTCGATTCAGCTCTCAAACATTATCGAGAAAATAGTCTTTGAAGTTTTGCTAGGGTTTATAAATACATATTACACTACCAACTATTTCTGCTGTCATCATAGCTCATTTAGTAGCGTTGTAGGTTTAGTGAACGTAGCTCACTTATTTCGAATCCTGTTGTAAACTTATTTATTTTTTTCCGTTCTGTTTGAATACTTCGGTTATTTAAATATAAATTTAATTAAATCTATGGTAATTAACACACATCTAATCATTATAACATACTTATTATGTAAAATCAATTAGTTTAAGGAAACACGTCTATATAAATAAACATTAAAAATAAAAATCCGTCTATAAATATTGAATTTCTTTCGAGATACAAGAAATTTGCGTTTATTAAAATGTTTCTTTTTTGTAAAATCGGTTTCTTTCAGGAAAGCTGATAACGTAAAAACCAAAATGGTAAAGATTTTGAAGATGGCTTTAAAAACATTTAAATTCGCGTTTTTATATAAAAAAAAAAATATTTTTGTAAAATTGAGTTTTTTTTACAAAAACTACAACTATGTAGATAACTCGAAAAGCCTAAACCTCTCTAAACACGAAATATAATCCAAATCGTTACAGCCGTTAACGGGATACGCGAAATATAAATGTGCAAACATTGCTCGTTTAAATACATAATATGTAAACTGTTTAAAAGACGTATACTCGTATGTATTGGCAGCTGTGTATTTCGCTGCGATTTGTTTCTATCATCTGTAATTAGTGAATAGGCTAATAATTAACGGCTCACGATATTCATTCTGTGTTTCCTTTGTTCACACGCTTTCTGGCTTTTGTAATTATTCGGCACGATTCGCCACTTGCTTTCGAATTATGATTCGTTGGATCTTGGAATCGTCACGAGACAGGCGATTCTTTTCAACGACGATTCGTCCCCCCTCTTCTCTCCGGCATTCGGCACGATTCGGCAAGATTCGGCAGTCGCCTTCGAATCATGAATCGTTGGGACATAGAATCGTCACGAGACAGACGATTCTTTTGAATGTCGATTCGTCCCAATCACGATTCGATTCTTACGATTCTTTATTTGTATTCGTTCAAATGAACGACTCATTCACGAATCGCCACAACTCTATTTCCTACTGTAACCTTAGCTTTGGCGGCCACCGTCTACCCATACAGAAACAAAATTAAGAATTTTTTTTTTTCCTTATCCTTTTCGATAGGCTATGTTATCATCTTCAGAATTTTGTTTTTACAACTCCTATTTTCAGAACCCTTTCGGACTCACAAATAGAGTAACTGTTTGAAATGTAATATAAGAAAAAGAACATTGTCAAACGATTAAAATTTGCATCACCAAAGTGGATCGCCATCTGCATTGAACACTTCTAATTTGCGTGTGTTCTTGCCACAAGTAACAATGAGATAGCAAATAAAATAAACTAGCGATTTTGGCTGATGTGTGTTTTATATAAATTTTCGATCGTTCTCCATAGGCGTAATATGTCATGGAACCATAACAAAGTATTAGTAAAAATGTGGAGTAACGCAACAATCCCGCGACGACTACAAGCATGAGTCAGTTCAAGAGGACGTCTTACAGGATTTAGGGATACCGGTATGCTGCAACCTTGAACAAAAATTCAAAATATGTTCTATATTATCGAACAGCTTGTCAGTTTTTGTTTTCAAGAGTAATGAAGATGTCTGAGATGAAGAGTCTTTGCGATCGCGAAATTTGCTTATTGACGAACCCATGCAAATGAAGGTGGTCTTCGTCGCTAAACCATGTTCAAATCAAAGTCTTCTTCGTTTGTTCTGTGGACAATTAAGTTGCCAAAATACAATCAATGTTACATGGCCATGAAGCTTAATAGCTGGCGGGTTTGAATTTTGTGTGCGAATAGATGTAAAGTTTTCAACAAAAATTTGTCTCGATGTGTCCCGGCTGATTCACTCCTGTCTTGCCGATTTTCTGGGTCTCGTTTGATTTGCAGTGCGTAACGTCTCGATATTTCCAAAAGTTTTCAACCTTCTTGGACGACCGACATTGCCACCACCGTCAAGTCTACCCGTTCTCTCAAACCTTGTTGACATACACTTGTACTTAGTCGTAAACTTCCTTCAAGCCGCAATTAGGTTGTTATTGCTCGTATAGCAGGTCTTCAAAAGTGACTTTTTATCTGTACCTTGATAATTTCACAAGCAAGTGGCCGTCAGTAACAAGGTATGTATGCATAGTAACCGTGCAGTTTGAACGTCCTGACTGAAACCATTCAGACGTTACGACGATTTTATATAATATAGTTCAATAATTGTCAGCCTATAAATACTTTATTTGCTACACGTGTATATTTCCTTATCTCAGCTATATATAAAAATATGAAAAACTGTTAATGAGACTGCAAACACCACATTACTATGGAAATAGGTATCTGCGTCTGACGTTTGTTTCTGAGATGTGTGGTAACAGCCGAAATATACTTTAAAAATGCGTAGTGCCAATTATCAGCACTTTACTAAATTTGTAACTTTACCGGTTTCAGTTATGAACCATCATCGGAAAGGTAAATTCAACAGACTGATTACGTTGGTACCTTACCATGTCTATCAGAAAAGGGTAAAATGTCACTTGAGATTAGGTTTTGAAGATAAATATCACAATTGTTTTATTCAAGTGGCATTTTACGAATATTTTATTGATCGACATGGATAAGCTGGCTGACAATGTACCAACGTAATGTCCGCTTAATTTACTTTTCTGATAATGGTTCATAACCGAAACCGGTAAAGTTATAAATGTAATAAACAGCTGATGGTAGGCAATACGCATTTTTTAAAAATTTATTATAGCCTTGACGGAAAAAATTAAGGAATTTTTACAAAGGCAAATAAGGTATAACAATAACAACAACCTCAGAAATGTAAGCAAAATGCCGGTAGGTAGAACGTATACTGTATAATCCTCAAAGATAACTAATTATCGCTCCCAAATGAGCAAGAACATCAGCTTCTGGCGAGCTCCGGTTTTCGCGGCTCTGGGAGAAGTTCTCTGATAAAATTTAATTTCCTTATGATGCCGAGAGTTCCATTCCCTTTAACGAGATCCCCTGCACTGAGGTTCGCGACGTTGATCACAAGCGAGAGATAGCTCTCGCGATAGCGCGTTATAGAGTCGACGCAAGGTGGCCGCCGTACTTCTCGCTCCTTTGAAAACCACAGGCTGCCTCTCGTCTCCAACGGAAGCGAGTTTCGGTCCCTACTCCGCGTTACCCCGTATTCTGAAGCACAGGACCGTCGTAATGTATCAGACGGCTAAAATCACAACTGAACCTGCTTGTAGAGTGGAAAACAGTAACGGACTGTAAGCACAGTAACTGATTTTGAGTTATCTAGGTTTCTTCTTACTTTTCTTTTGTTTTGACAAATAGATTTTAATGAAAAACCTGAAGATAATTTTTTAGTTATTGTCTACAGTAAGACACAACTATTGCAAATTTCCTTTCTTTTTATCAATGAATATAAATACTTCCTTCTGTGGAACGAGGAACGTGTTAAATACGATTAACTTGTCGAAAAAAATGGGGTAAGTGCCAATAAATGTTATCTTATGTATTAATCTTTTTTTTAAATAATAACAAGTTTAAAGACAGAGAATCATGTGATTCAATTTAATTTCAATCATTCTTTTAATTTTATGGAGCACAAAGTAGATTTCATTCATTTACCATTCGCAAAAAGGGTCTACTAGCCACTTTCAAATACTACGGCTTCTCTTGTTCATCACATTTCATTTCAGCTGAGATATCGTATTTATATTCCTGTGACGGTGAGACAAAGTTCTTTATTACGTCAGCGTTAAACCCTTTCCTGAAATTTTGTAGGTGCTCCACCACTCACGTTCTTCGAAAACTGTTCTCATCTTGACGATCCGATCAGAAATGTTTTTTACTCTACTTCGTAGCACAGTGGTAGAGTGCCAGACTGTTGTGGTCTTCAGTCCAGAGACTGGTTTGATGCAGCTCTCCACCCTACTCTATCCTGAGCAAGCCTTTTCATCTCCTCATAAGAACGACAACCCACATCCACTTGAATCTGCTTACTATACGCGTCTCTCGGTCTCCCTCTGCGATTTTTACCCCACACACTTCCCTCCAACGCTAAATTCACAATTCCTTGATGTCTAAGAATGTGTCCTACCAACCTATCCCTTCTTTTAGTCAAGGTATGCCAGAAATTTCTTTTCTCCCCAATTCGGTTCAGTACCTCCTCATTAGTTACGCGATCCACCCACCTAATCTTCAGCATTCTTCTGTAGCATCACATTTCAAAAGCCTCTATCCTCTTTCTGTCCACACTGCTTATCGTCCATGTTTCACTCCCATACAAGGCAACACTCCATACAAATGCCTTCAGAAAGGACTTCCTTAGGCTTAAATCAATATTCAATGTTAACAAATTTCTCTTTTTCAAAAACGCCTTTCTACCCATTGCCATTCTGCATTTTATATCATCTGTACTGCGACCATCATTTGTTATTTTACTGCCCAAGTAGCAAAACTCATCTACCTCCTTTATTGTTTCGTTACCTAATCTAATTCCTTCAGCATCACCTGATTTTCTTACACTGCACGCCAGACTACAAATCTCAAAAGTCGCGGGTTCGATTCCAGCCAGTACGTATGATTTTTATGTGTCACTCTCCACTTCTTTCACCTCTGGCAGTGTTGCTGACGTGAAAAATACCGAGTAGCACCGTGATTCGGAACTCACGTTAAATTGGAGCTCCCCCTATAAGTGGCAGGGTGAGTTCGAAGGTCGGAGGAAGGCAACGGCATACCACCTCCAAACAGGACCATGCGTAGTAAAGCACTGTGGTGTTGAAACCAGTCTTCGAATTGTTGAGTGCTTCACTTTACTTTAACTACAACTAAATTTAGAAATATTGATTTTTCATTGTTTCAATAATTATGTATATTTGCTCTTCAGTAGTCTAATTTTTTGTTTCTATCGACAACTTTTCATTGTTACCTTCATTTCCACGATGCTATCGTCCATCTAGAACAAATTCTCCTCTTTTCTACTCGTATCATAGTGTAAGTACATCGTTTACATAGTGTCATACAGTGAAGTCAACAAACAAAGCAAACGACGTATAGGAGTACAATTTAGTTGCAGACGAAGCTCGCAATTACAACGCGTATTCGCCTCACGCAATGCTCCTGCTATATTTCTTGCCATGTACACCACATTAAATGATCGAAGAATTTAGTCCACTTTTCAAATGTTCAAATGTTTGTAAAGCTTATGGGACTTAACTACGGGGTCATCAGTCGCTAAACTTACAAACTACTTATGAACTACTTACGAACTAGGACGGCACAAATATCCATGCCCGAGGGGGGATTCGAACCCCCGACCGTAGAGGCCGTGCAGACCGTGACTAAAACGCCTCAGTCCCCTAGGCCACCGCGGCCGGCTCCACTTTTCAAGTCGTTGACAGTTGCGCGTAGTTTGGTTGATCGTCTCTAATAAAAATAAATGTTCTTATCCCGTTAATGATTTCTATTCTACACTAATACATGTATGTTATCAAAATACAAAATATCATTAGTACATTAAGTTTGGTAAGCAAACTAGAGCAATATTGAAAAATCACTGGTTTGTGAATAGCCGGCCGCGGTAGCCGAGGGGACTGAGGTGCGCCAGTCACGGTCTGCATGTCCACTACGGTCGGTGTTTCGAATCCCCCCCCCCCCCCCCCTCAGGCATGGATATTTGTGCCGTCCTTAGTGTTAGCTAGTTCAGAAGTAGTTTGTAAGTTTAGGGACTGATAACCCCGTAGTTAAGTCCCATAAGCTATACAAACAAAACAAAAACAAGTTTGTGAATAACTAACAGACTGCGATGATAATTGTTTCTTCTCATGCGCCTGTATTTATTTCTCTCTTACCTGACGCTATTCTATAATTTGGTTTACAAATATGACGAACAGTTTTCGAAATAACTGCAGTGGTATTGTCATTTCAGTATTGCATGTCTGCGAGAGAGACGTAATGTATGAGAAAAATTGTTATTTACTTAATGCTTAGTTGTGGTTCAACTATTCAGGCACAAAATACCTGATAAATTGTATCTGGATATATAGGACGTAATTGATAGGCCTACGTCAGAAGACAATGCATTTATGGTTAGGTATTGCCAAAGATACTTTGTATGCAACGTGCGGTGCTATAAAGACACCGTACCCTAACATGTTAATACACCCTGATCCATAATGCTGGTTTGGTAGAGAAAAACCTCTCAGAAACATACTGAGATATACCCTCACGTGACGTAAATGATTGGATAGCGACATAGACTGATACAGATGACAGCAGTATCACGTACACGAAATATAAAATTGTACTGAATTGTCATTTCTGCTCTGATATTCATTATTCCCACCGTTATTATGGCCTAAAGCGAATACAGAAGGCTGGTTGTAAATGTATAGGACGTCGTTAGAAAATTCAGTATTCCGAGAAAAGAAGTTGACGAAAATGTCTAATTTCAGGCCTTACCTCTTGTAGAGGCACAAGGAAGGTAGACTCTTGGGACAATAAAAGAGGCCTGTGTATGTTGCAGCTAGTGTTTCCGTCATCAGCTGTAAGCGAACAGCACCGAGGCAGCAATGCCGGCCATTTGTGGATTATTCCACGTTGAAACAGATGAAAATGTAATGCTTTCTTAAAATTTCGTTCGCGAATTGTGATAACCTAACTTCAATAACAAAACAGATTCTCGCATGACGAAAGTTTTGTAACATCGTCAGAACAATACATTTTCCTAAAAAGTCCGTATTTAGTCTTAATAATATGCTCCTTCACAACAAACTAATATCTAAACATAGTACGGTTCTTTCAGAACATGTAGATGCCTACTCCACATTTTTACACTGAATAATTTGCCTGACTGGGCTAGTTTAAAGAAATAGATTGAACAGCTGTCCTGTGCCGGACATAACACACAGATAACTTACTCAAGGGGGGGGGGGGGGGACCTAGCGAGACTGTTCTTACCCAGAGCATATGTTTGGAAGTTTTAATTTATATGAAATTGGGAAATTACTCAGAGAACTTTCTTTTGCTATGAGAATCGTCTCTGGAACATGTGCTCTTATTCATACGGCCCCTTATCTGTCATCATACCAGCTGAAAACCCGCCGTTGCCCGGGTATAAATTCAAACTTGAGTTGGTACTTCCCCTATCCTTTCTCCCTCTGTCCATATCCTTTTTTTTCTAAAAACATGCTATATTTATCAGAGAATATATACGAAATAAGGCTGTCTTGCTCAAACTACAAAATTTCAACTACAGTATCCAAACAAAGAAAGATGGTCCCAGAAAGATGGTAATCAAAATACAAATGATATGTAACATTCATAAATTCATTGATTCATAATTTGACTATAAACAACACCGAGCGAGGTGACGCCATGGCAACACACTGAACTCATATTCGGGAGGACTGCGGCTCAGACCAACCTGCGGCAATCCTGATTTGTTTCCTGTGTTTTTCCTAAATCTCTCCAGGCAAACGCCGCGGTGATTCCTTTCAAAAGGCACGGCCGATTTCCATCTCCATCTTTAACCAAACAAAGCGAACGTAAGCTCCGCCTCTAATGACTACGCTGTCGACGGGGCGGTAAACACTAATCTTCCTTCCTTCCCGACTATAAACAATATTTCTTGTGACTTGTCCAGGATCTAATATGTGTATTTTCTGTGGTGAGCTCATCCTTGAGCAAGCGACATAAAGTTTGCCGTGTGAGAAACATAGAGATTTAAAATACGTTTCACAGTATTGCGTAGTTTGCCCTGTGATTTATTAATCACAATAGAAAATGTAAATCTCACTGCAAACTGCAGTCTCTTAAAGTTAAAAGCCCAATCTGTCGGAAGTAATGGGTATTCGTCCAGTCCCTGTAGCTCTATAGGAGTCTATTGCTTCTTACTACAGCCGTTACAGCTTCACAGTTCAAAGTTCCCTCAAAGTTCTCAACAGCACTGTCATCTTTCAGGAATTTCATTAAGGTGACTGGAATACAGGAGTGTCTTAGCGGTAAATAAGAAATGTAATGAAACATGCTGCCTGATGTGAAAAATTTTTACCCATCGCAGTATATATGATCTCATATTTATTGAGTTATATGTTCTACAATTGAATAATTTTCCAGGTATATATTCATTTGTGTAAGTGCTGTGTGTCTTTAAAATCTGTTGCGAATACAATTACTCAATTACTGGTAAGGAAGTAATAGATTAAAACTTGGTGCGTGATAGGACGGTATCCGATTAACGTTACTGTTTATGTGCTCATATCTCATGAACTACGTGTCGTACTGTGATACAATTTTGAAGGGACATTCAGCCGTATGTGTGTATACTGTCTAAAAAATTTCCTGTGGGTGTAATATGTAGTGTACATATTATAAATTGCAATGTTATACCGAAGGCCGTAGTTTTACTTAACGAACAGCGGAAAATTACTAAGCGTGAAACTTTTTTTCCTCAGCGAGAAAACTTTCCTAAAGGTTTGAAATTATGTTTAAGGTTTGTTTCATGTGACTAAGTGCTCTGCTTCTCAAATAGTGGACTGATAATGTCACACTATCACGTGCAGCAAGACGGAAAAGTTTTCATTGTTTATGACGTAATACCTCATGAACTATCAGCCCTATTGCAAAATCCTTTCTCAGCTGACGTCTTCTACCTATAAACTACATTTCTGATAAATTTCAGTTTCATATGAGAAGCAGTTTTCGAAATTTCGTGTTTAGTCAGTGATGTACCCCTCAAAAGGCAAATGATAATTTCTATGCGGATGCGCAAACTCACTGTCACTTTTACGGGAATGCAATTAAGATGAAGTAATGAGCAGGAGGCACTACTATCATATTGTGGGATATGTCGATAATTTGGGCAGGACAGGAAGCGTGCCTGGATAGCCTAATTGGTTGCCGGTAGGTACACATCTTGCGGGACAGCGACGCGGTCTCGGACATACCAACGGGCGGGGCTTTCGGAGCAGCGAAGACGAGGGTGTAAGTGCGTTTTTTCTTACTTATTGTGGGCCTCCTATAAAAAAATTTTAAAAATTAAAAAAAATTAAATGTTTGTAAATCTATGGGACGAAACTACGTTGGTCACCAGTCGCTAGTCTTACAAACTACTTAAACTAAGTTAAGCTAACCTAAGGACAACACACTTATCCATGCCCGCGGTAGGATTCGAATCTCCGACGCGGGAGGCCGTGCGATCCGCAACGAGGCGCTCCAGACCGCTCGGAGTCTTCTATAATCTGCAAGTACAATTTTGACAGTCAACAGAACAAACAGCGGGAAATGTGTATTTGACCACAATGTTCGACGGCATTCGAAATACTCGATTAGATCACTTAACATTTGAAAATTCTGGAATCAGAAATCGACATTTTCCAACTGGACTTTATACTGTACTCGTTATTTGTAAAATTTGTAGACAGCAATGTACAGACGACTAATAATTTTTGACACACGAGCGACACTATGAGTAAAATTCAAAATCTTTCCTTCTGGATACGGTGTCAGTAATGTTAGGATCTAAAACGAACCTCCTGAACGTTAGAACGAGATAACTGACCATGCATTATCGTTATACGATACAATGCTATCGGTTACGAACGAAAAATGGTCACTGCGGTCGGGGATTACTATCACCCCTCGGGCATGGATATTTGTGCTGTCTTTAGTATTACCTAGTTCATAAGAAGTTTGTAAGTTTAGGGACTGATGACTCCGTAGTTAAGTCCCATAAGCTATACAAACATTTGATTTGAACTTAAAAAGGCTCATACGTAACGATTGCTTGCTGCCGTGCTGAGATATCGTATATAGGGCAACCTCCAACATGCTCGATCTGCCATACCACCGACCACAAGCGTGTGGTTTGCTCTCGCAGACGACCAGTACAGTTACATCGCGAAACTGTTGCGAGCGTTAGTGGAAATCTCGTACCACTGGTCAGCGAGATCGTAGCGGGGACATGACCAGAACCGCGATAACGAGGGCCGCGAAAGAGATCAACCGGCACACGTAGAAGACAATAGGGGCGCAACACGGGAACCTATGAAGGGAATGTCACAAATAGAAAAACCTCCCTTTCGAATAAATGTTACTACCCCTGTCTTCACAGTTTCCTACTGAAACAACGTATCAAATCCAGGACCAGACGGCAGACATACTGCCGCTGCCTATCCCGTTGAAGCCAAGCAACGGAATGTAGGTAAAGTTGTAGGAGGAGAAACAGGAAGCGTGCCAGCAACGAAAAGCACAAACATGAAGTGTCGGACAGGCAGATGGTGTGGGAAAGCAGTAGCGAGACTGAGTCGCAGACTTTCCCACGACGAGACACCCGTTTCTGGAACGTATCCGCGAAGGAGCAAAAACTTCAAAGCTCTTCTCAGCTCAGTTAACGTGAGGGGTACTATGGCAGCTAAGAGAAACAACGTACACGAAACATATTTAAACATTTCGACCTTTTCTGGGTGTTGAAATAAATTCAACGACAAAGTTGACAATTAATGTTGCACCGGGATTCAAACCCGGATTTCCCGCTTTGGGCCAGCGGTCGCCTTAACCAATTAGGCTATCCAGGCTATCCCAACCCCTCCCAACCCAACTTCTCAACTTCTAGCCCCCTGCCCATTGATACCTTTTGCTCACAGATTCTACTGGATTCCCGCAAGAGATCGAGCGTTTGAATGCACCCCCATTAAAATTTTCCGAAAGGAACACACATCATATCGATAAAAGAACTAACAGTCAAGCGACCAGCTTCCGCAGCGCTCGCGCCGACACACTCTGACTTTACAGGACCCTAGCAGTGCACATGTAGACCGAGGCACGCCGACAGACACAGCTGTACGTTAGTAGTGAAAACATCTATCAGTATCACATTTGTATTGTCCGAGATCCTTATTGAATCTAATTGGTTGTATAAGTTTTGATTATCAATAACCGGGTTTCACTCATGGGCAGAGTAATATCATAAGTGGTATATTGGTTGTTGTGGCGCCACGAAATTTTTAAAGTATGAGCTGCGACGTAAGTCCAGGGAAAAGAACTCGGCGGGCTGTGCTTCGTCGATCTTCCCCGGAACTGGTGCACCGCATCGCCACGTTCTACACCAGCCAAACGCAAGGCTCGACAGAGGCTCTACTGGACCTCTACCGACCGCATTTGGAGTCAACCCCGATCGCAATATCGGATATCGCTTTCAAGCTGCCCTTCGTCAGGGTATTCTACCTCGTCAGGAGCTTCGTCTTGAGTATCGTCAACGATCACCATAGAACGGCTCGACGCCTGTATGCACCTCTGCTGGGAAAACCTTCTGGAAGTACAGCGCCCAATAGTGAACTGGTCCCAGGTGTAGGCGAACGTCAACATCGCAGTTCTGCCGAGGGAAAGGAGTGCTCTGTGGTACCGGCTGGCAAACAATACAAACAAACCGGCGGCTCACAGACATCCCCCTTCGGGCATCCACCAGCTTTGGGAAGTGCCACACCCCCGAAACCCGGGAGCACCGTTTTCTTTCTTGGTAGTGTAGGGCCCCTGTCGTGGAATGGTGCCTCTCATCAGTAGGACTACACCCAGGAACGTTCGGGTCGACTGGTTCATCACGCCGGACGACAAGTCGTACCACAACAGCGAGCGTAACATCACTGCAAGGGTGCTAGGCCATACTGAAAACGCCATCATCGAACTGAGTGATGTGATCCCGTATCTCGCATATTTGTGGGAAAATCATCGAAGTGCTCAACAGCTTAGAAAATATCGAGAATTCTTTTCGAAATTTTTATCAGTGTCATTGATTTATGGTTATCAGAAGGCATTCGTCTAAAGAGAATATGTCGCCTTAAGATATTAAATGGTTTTTATTTTCCTTTTATTATTACAGTTTACCTGATCGTGGTATATTCGTTTCCTTTTTGAGAGATTGACTTTTAAGTCATGATAGGATCAAGATAGAACTATGGTTTTTTCTCCTTTTTATTTACTTTTGATGGAATATTTCTCCATTGGCTCAGAAGGCTTCTGTTTTTACTTTAGTGTTCTTCGATGTGATTACCATTTTATTTTTCTATTTAGCAATAGCATGAAATAGCTAGGAATACCATGCATGAGGAACCTTGTACTTCCTTTGTGTTACTTAAAACTTACTTGCTTGGTTATCATTCTGTCAATGACTGAGGAAAGTACTTAGAAGAGGATGCAAAGTGAAGATGTATTGACGAGCATATTGTTACTCTACTTCTACTACTGGCGTTAGAAGAAGAATACGCTTCGAAGAACACTCTTAATTTATTATATTTATTTCATTTTGATTTTATTTTGTTGTGAGTTTCCAAAAGGACAGTGTCCGTGCAGTGACAATTTCTTTGGATATTTCACTACGGAGGTCGTCATGACTCGGCAATTCCACTACCCACAAGATCTTAACTTTTTATGGCAGCTCTATTCCTCTGAATGGAATTCCTAAAACATTATATAGGTTTAGGGTTGAGAATAAAAACCGCTACCAGACCAGACACATTGGCACTAATAGCGGTTTTTATTCTCATTCCTGCATTAGGACTAGTGACGGAGTTCAAACACATCTATCATGGATAAAACACAACATATCGTTCGTCGGAAATGACATTTTTCTTTTGAATGCTGCTTTGCAGCTCACAGAAGAAGGCGGTAATTGGTGAGAGCAAGGAAGGTCTTTAAGGGAGGATGGGAGGGCCTAAAAAAATAAACAAAAAGAACTGTTTATGGTGACTCCTGGCGAAAAGAGGGAAACCCGGGTGCGAATCTCAGTCTAACTTCATCATTTGCTTAATTCCACTGACCTCTTTCAGTTGAGACGTGCCTGTATTCCGAATTCACAAGTGTAACTTCGTTTGTTCAGATTCACAAATCTCTGAATGTTCTTCACAGAGTGCGTTGGAATTTTGACACTATGTCAGTCAGTCATGATTCTTGCGCAAGTTATATATCACTCATCTTTCGCGTATAGTAAAAATATGAAAGAGGTTATCTCACTGACGGAAAAGTGGTTTACCACTCCTGTCAGAAGTCGTGCCAATTTTAGCTCAGTCTGCAATGCTGTTGGCTGTGGTTGTCAAGGCACTGAACTCAAGGCGGATGCATTCACAAAGATTAAGTGTGGCAGGATGTTTCAAGATGAAGTGATACGTATTACAACAGCTCTCTTGCAGAAAGAGGACTACTGGACAAAGCCACGTTCATAGGATAAATAACATTGACTGTCATAGCGTAAGGCTGTCACGGGAAATTCATAAAGCATCAGAATTTGTGAGCGCTGTACGGCAAAACTTCGTTACGTATGCACAGCTGTCGTTCAATGCAGTTAAATGGAACATGATTTCGTTACCAATGCAGATTGGATGTCCATCACTAGTTCTTTCTGTTGGATAAAAACAGATATGAGACAGCAAATGATATTCGATTACATTGCGAACAAGGCTATAAACAGCCTGTATTAAACTGAGTATTGAGTACATGTAACAGTAACTCGAAGAGAATCTTTAATTTTCAGAGTGTCCACTTTTGAAGCAGGAAAATTTCTAAAACAGGCGTAATTGTTGGGTGTCTGTATACTGTAAAGACAAACTGAAGATTTGGAACTTTTTCGCTACACCAATGTTGAAATCCCTGGGGCTGTGAACCATTCCAGAAAGTAATTGAGTTTCTTTGGAGTTTGGCGGGACGTATTTCATGCACAGCTATGTAAAAGCACTTGTCCAGATATGTACAAGGGCGATCTCTTACGGATTTTGAAAAAGAGGAAACACGTCTCTGACTTTGCAAAGCTGATCCATATTTACACATAAACCGTTCCAAAGCAATCTATCCATACAGGAAACAGTTAGTAGCGCATTAGTAAACTATATTAATAGGTTCTATTACTGTAACTGCAAATTAGCGGCCCAAAAGCTGCATTGTTTATTAAACACACTTTACCAGATTTCAACACTAAGCGTGTCTTCATCAGATGTACTGACAAAATTATAACCTGGAGCGGATCACAAATTGTATATTAGAAAAGTGTTAGATGAAATATTTTATTTGCTAAGAACAACCAATGATGTCAATGGGTAAATTACTTACTTAAATAAGACACGCAAAATTATAGCACGCTGTGCTCCAATCGCATAAAAATAACATCAGATACGTGAAAAATAAAATACTGTATGCTACGTAAATGCTACCGTGTTTGTAATGATAATGACAAAACGTGGATAGGAGCGTTTTCTATTGGAGTGTCATCAAACTGATACGCTGCATGTACTGGCAGTGGCCGTTTCACATGCGGCGCCATCTTGTAGCGGCTATAAGAAACAGCTACTTAGTTTAAACGGTTCAACGTAATCAAGTGAATTATGTGACTACAAAGTTTAAAAAATTTACACGAAATTGTAAATTTTCGATTTTAGATAGAGAAGAAATAAGAATCAGGCTTCAGCGTAAAAGTACAGTAGTGTTGTATAACGAAAATTTTCATCATTTTCAAATGTTAGAATGTTTGTCAAGCTTATGGGACTTAACTGCAGGGCATCAGTCCCTAAACTTACAAACTACCTTATACTAAAGACAGCACAAACAACTATGCCCCAGGGGGATTCGAACCCCCGACGGGGAGCGGCCTCGCGCATCGAAGCATGACGCCTCAATCCGCTCGGGCACTCCGCCGCGGTGTCATCAGTTTGACAGCAGTCTAAGACAGTAAGATGTTATGAATGAAACTGGGCTCGTATCCTTTATTAACACCTACAGTCTTAGTAACTTTACTTTTAGATACGAGATTTTCATGAGATAGAGGAGTATCTTCTACGTAGCGAAGAATGAAAAAAGGTTTTTTTGTTTCTTTTTTTTTTTTTTTTTTTTTTTTTTGGAAAATGGATGTGTTGAACCGGCTGGAATAAATTGGACAGTGCACGTTTCATTACGAATAATCTGAAACGAGATTTTATTTCCAATTATGGTTAAGGTCGAATGTATGTATTCTAACTGAAGGAGTTCTTAGGTGAAAGCAATTTTTTCAAGAAGTTCGTTAAAAGTGTTAAACATCAATGTAGCGCAGTGCTGAGATAGTTGCCACACAAAACAAGACGTGCAAGCCGCTTCCTTAAAAAAATTACCACATCATATCACCATCGACTCCGAATTTTACTGTTGGTAAAACAAACACTTTTAGATGACGTTAACCGGCCATTCCCCAAACCCACGCCCTACCATAGAATCACGTATGTACCGTCATTCATCACTCCTCACTACGTTTTTCCCCTATTCAACCGTCTAAAGTTTATTATAAGAAACGTAGGGACTTTTTAAATTGAATTTTATTCATTTATTTGTACTGTGAAGTAGCAGGAGCAAATTTTACAGTTTTTTATTGTGATTTAGGAAATGTAGTAGGAGTCGTGAGCTGAATTTATTATCTTTAGGGGAACATTAATTCATGTGTGAGGAGTGCTGGGAGCGTTTCTTTCCGGATCAGGCGGTTTAACAGGAAGTTGACAGTCATGCAGGGATGCCTGTACAAGAAAGCTTGCATTAGAAAGAATTTATATGAATGGTTGCATCTCACCAGCTCGCAACAAACAAAGCGGGCTACGCACATTTAGCAACTTCTTTTCCATTTTTAGGTAAGTATGATGGCGAACACAAATGGTTAATTCCTTCTCTTCATTTGTACAGTCACCATTTGCTTGTTGAAATTGTATTAATAACACACCTGGCCATTAAAATTGCTACACCACGAAGATCACCTGCTACAGACGCGAAACTTAACTGAGGAAGAAGATGCTGTGATATGCATAGGATTAGCTTCTCAGAGCATTTCCATAAGGTTGGCGCCGGTGGCGACACCTACAACGTGGTGACATGAGGAACGTTTCAAGCCGATTTCTCATAAACAAACAGCAGTTGACCGGCGTTGCCTGGTGAAACTTTGTTGTGATGCCTCGTGTAAAGAGGAGAAATGCGTACCATCACGTTTCTGACTTCGATAAAGGTCGTGTTGTATGCTATAACGATTGCGGTTTATTGTATTGAGACGTTGCCGCTCGCATTGGTCGCGATCGAATGATTGTTACCAGAATATGGAATCAGTGGGTTCAGAAGGGCAATACGGAACGCCGTGCTGGATCCCAACGGCCTCGAATCACTGGTATTCGAGATGACAGGCATCTTGTCCGCATGTTTGTAAGGGATCGTGCTGCCACGTCTCGATCTCTGTCAGCAGATGGGGACGTTTGCAAGACAACAACCATCTGCACCAACAGTTCGACGACGTTTGCAGCAGCATGGACTATCAGCTGGGAGACCATGGCTGCGGTTACCCTTGACCGCTGCTTCACAGACAAGCGCCTGCCATGGTGTATGCAACGACGAACCTGGGTGCACGAATGGCAAAACGTCATTTTTTCGGATGAATCCAGGTTCCGTTTACAGCATCATGATGGTCGCATTCGTATTTGGCGATATCGTGGTGAACGCACATGGGAAGCATGTATTCATCATCGCCAAACTGGCATATCACCCGGCGTGATTGTATGGGGTGCCATTGGTTACACGTCTCGCTCATCTCTTGTTCGCATCGACGGCTCTTTGAACAGTGGCCGTTATGTTTCAGATGTGTTACTATCCGTGGCTCTACCCTTCACTCCATTCCTGCGAAACCCTATATTTCAGCAGGATAATGCGGGACCGCATGCTGCAGGTCCTGTACGGACATATTTGGATACGGGAAATGTTAGACTGCCGTCCTGGCCAGCACATTCTCCAGATCTCTCACCAATTGAAAACATCTGGTCAATGGTAGCCGAGCAACTGGGTCGTCTCAATATGCTAGTCACTACTCTTGATGAACTGTGTTCAAGTTGCATGGGCATTTGTACCAGTACACGCCATCCAAGCTCTATTTCGCTCAATGACCAGTCGTATCAAGGCCGTTATTACAGTCCGAGGTGGTTGTTCTATGTACTGATTTCTCAGGATCTATGCACCCAAATTGCGTGAAAATGTAATCATATATCAGTCCTAGTATAATATATTTGTCCAATGAATACCCGTTTGTCATCTGCATTTCTTCTTGGTGTAGCAATTTTAATGGCCAGTAGTGTATGTAAATAATTGTATTGCCTTTGATTGATTTGATTTATTTTATAATTAGATTAATATTCGTCATGACTAACTAAAACCGTTAACCGATGGTACGTTCAGGTATACCTGCTGCTAATTGAAGCTTATTTCATCTTTTTAACCCCAACCCCTATCACACCAGGCGAGGTATCGTGTGGTGTTGACCTGCATGATGTGTAATTTACTGGCAGCCGCTCGACCATGAAGTTTTCTCAACTCCCGAGTAAGTGCCGTAGTACTTGGAGTCGATCCTAATGCAGTTTGGCATTCTTGTATGGTGGTCTGGATAGGTGCGTGTCTGTTACGCTGTACGACCCTCTGCAACTGTCGACGGTCCTTGTCAGTCAACAAACAAAGTCGACCTGTATAGCTTTCGTGCTGTACGTGTCACTTCACGTTTCCACTTCACTATTACGTCAGCAATAGTGGACCTAGTGAGCTTTAGGGGCGTGGAAATCTCGCGTGCAAATATATGACACAAGTGACAGCCAACCAACTGCCCACGTTCTAAGTCTGTGAGTTCCGAGGAGCGCCTCATTCTGCTCTCTCACGATATCAAATAACTACTGACGTCGCTGATATTGAGTACCTGATATTAGTTGGCAGTACAATGGACTTAATATCAAAAACTTATGTTTTGATCACATGGTGTATGAATGGGTCAGACGAAGAATGTGCTTTGGTAGTTCCTGAAGGTGCGGCGTAGTGCAGGGATTTACCGTAACTGACCAGTAAGCAGGAGGTCCTGGGTTCGAATCCAAGACCCGGCACAAATATTCGTCTGATTACAAAACCTACTAATAGCTAAAATCTCATACTGTAATCGCACAGATAAGCGAGGATTCATTTGGAAATCGACTTTATTCTATATAACTCATTGACTGAAAAGCAATAAAAGGAAACCATGAAAATGCTAAAGGCGTTATGTAAATATGGGCATTCTTTCTTGCTGATACAAAGTTATAATTGTCAATCAAGTTGGGAGTTCGTTCCTTATAAAATTATCAAGTGCATAAATCGTGAAGTTTGTTTTGTAGTATTAATTTCGTTGCCATGTCGTGGGAAAGGCGAACCAGAGACTGCGTTTTATTGTTAGAACCCTTAAAAGATGCAACACAACTACTAAAGACACTACATACACTATGATTGTCCGACCTTTTTTGGAGTATTGCTGTCCAGTGTGGGATCCTTATCAGGTGGCTTTGACGGAGGACTTCGAAAGAGTCCAAAGAATGGCAGCTCGTTTCGTATTGTCACGATACAGGGGAGACAGCGTTAAGGAAATGAGACAGGATTTGGGTTGGGAATCATTAAAATAACGGCGCTTATCGCGTGGGCTACTTACGAAACTCCAATTGCCAACATTCTCCCCCGAATGTGAAAATATATTGTTGACTGCCACTTACATAGGTAGAAAAGATCATCCGAATTAAATACGAGAAATCAGAGCCTGAACGGAGAGATTCAGAACACGTGCAACGAATTTGTCAGTGTTCCATACGTTATTTCACACACACACCGTCTATTGTGTATTTGATTCATTTAATTAACTGACTAGGATGGTAATTAATTGCTATTTATGCTTTTCCCCACGCATTTATGAATATTTTCCTCCATTGTGTGTGTATTTGTATATTTGTATGAATGTGGAAGGATGTTTTAACATTGAATAATTGCTGTGCAAAGGTTAGCAATTAGTGCTTCGAGCTTCAGAGCCTCGTCTGTAGTTAGTAGTGCATGACCTCATTCATCATCTGCTCAGCCTTCTGCTACAGCAAAGAAAGTGTTTGCAGAGAAGATAGCCGATCGTTCTTGTTCTGGTAAGGTTGTGCCAACCTTTGTACACCTGAGAAGTTACCTGAGTAAGCAGCTCTGAGCTGTTAGGGAAGGTAAAAGTGTTTCCCTGCTAGCTTACGTTGGTACTGAATCGAGCTGAACGCACCCCAGCGAAAGTGTGGTCAGGGAGCGTCCTGCTCGTGGTTCGAGCTTCATTCTTCTTTGGGCCTTCGCAGTGAGTTCTTGTCTGGGATCATGCTGAGAGGAGTGCAGCTAGCTAGAACTTAAGCTTTTTGCGATTGTTAGTTTTGTACTTAGAAATTTTCAGTCATTCTTTCTCCATGCGGGGAGAAGTGTTCAGTGGTCATCTGAACTTCCTTAAGTCTAGTAAATGTAGCTTCACGTTTTTATTTTAAATTTTATTTTAGTTTCTTGCCCTGGTGAGACCGATTGCACAACGTGCGTTCGCAACGGTCAGTGTCGGGCTACAGCCATGAGAACCATTTGGTTGCTTTTTTGTTTTAATTTGTAAATAATGTTTTTCTTATTTAATTCCACACGTGTATTTTGTAATAACTTTTGTACTTTGGTGCAGTTAGTTTCTTTGTTCGGTACTGCATGTGCCATTTAGTGATTTTGCATATGCCTCCTCGAATATGAATCCGCTAGGGAATCAGTTTAATTTTATCTGTGTAATCAAGACGGCCGCCATTTCTCCTGCTGCTGCTAGCATCGCCATTGTACGATTGAAGTTTGGGTACGGTCGCTATACATTGGCGTGTTATTGAGTTTTTGGAATGTGTGTGTTTTTCTTGTTAAATTCCTGTGTGAATGAGAATATTCTCCACACAGCTCCACGTTCATATACGGGCAGATTCAAGTTTTATTATAGGCAATAGTAATAGTAACTTGTGTAACTAATTTGTACAGGTGCTGCATTTTTTTAAATTTATCTTGTCTCTCTTCCCCCTACGTTTTTCTCAGAATACAGAGAATTTATTTAAAATCAATTACTCGCAGTGTTCCTTATTTAACACCTCTCAATTTTCGTAATAATGAATTCTGTGGTTTTATTGTGTTTTGCTAACATTTGGCTGCTCGCTTCACGAGTTAAGCAGATAAATTTCCGTTGCGCTGAAACAGAGGATAATTTAATTTCTTCTCATGGAGCAGCCATTATTAAGTTGTCACCATTGCCAGAAAGTGAGTTTAATCTTTTGTGTGCTGTAAATGATTTTATCTGGCGACGACTATGGTGATTTATTTAGGTGGTCTGTGGTTGATAGCCGAGCGGTAAAAGGCGCCTCGCTGCGGAGCGCGCGGTTGCTCGCCGTCGGAGGTTCGAGTCCTCCCTGGGGCATGGGTGTGTGTGTTGTCCTTAGCTTAGTTTACCTTAGTTTAAGTAGTTTGTAAACTACGGACTGATGACCACGCACTTTGGTCCGATAGAATTACAAACAGTTGAAACATTTTCTGTGGTTGATAGTGTATTTGAGTTCTATTTGCAGTCGAATCAGGAATCTGTGTGCCACAGCCAAGTTATTTCATGATAGTATGTTTTTACTTCATTTGTTTACTACAAGTTCAGTTACAAAATTAGTCACAGCTATCTTGCAATTCTTTGAAGGTGTTCTTTCTTCCCACGCGCTATTCGAGAACGGAATGGGAGATAGATAGTATAAAGGTGGTTCGATAAACCCTCTGGGAGGCACTTAAATGTGATTTGCAGAATATCCAATGTAGATGTAGATCACAGATTAAACTCTTAATCTCTTTCTATTATATTTACGACGTAAGTTACGTCTCTTAGTATAGAAGGTACGTTCCATGATGGGGGACTGTGACCATGCAGTTTTGTCCCCCTAAATCCTGCCATCAAGAACAACAATACGTTCCTTGATGTATATATTTGTTTTAGTGCTGAAACTCTATCAGATTTTCGCATAAAATAATAACATTCTGACTGAGAGGTTCTGAAAATAATTTTAATCTTTGTACATCTTTGTAACATGAACGCATTACAGTTAAAATAGGTAAACACAATTGTTTAAAGCCGCGATGACAAGAATGTCAACAATGACTGTGAACAGTCTTGGACAATAAAATATGGTTTAGGACATTGGCTTTTAAACAGATTTCATCGAAAAAAAAAAAAAAAAGAAAGAGAAAAAAAAGATATCTTTCTTAAAGGACGTGACAACCCATCCGTAGGTGTGCAAGGTTCTCGTGTTACCTCAGCGCCACAACGCTGTCTTGTTATTTTAAACTACCGTATAAATAAACAGCGCTTGCGTTCCATTGCACCATTTCCAATAATAAAGGAGACCTGCAGCTTTACGTGTGACTCAAAGCAAATTCATTACCACGAAATTTTGCAGCTGCAATAATAAATTGAGTTATTTAAACTTCCGTTTTCACGAGGCGTGTTTTTATTTCAAACGGTAAGCCGTTGTCTCCCTCCGACCTTCGAATTGATTGAACCAACCAGCTACAGGTCAACCTACCGTTCAAATTGGAATCCGAAGGGCGGGACTAACCGGGTATCCAGCTCCGGTCATTTGGCTCCGGAATTTCGCACTATATCACGTAGCCATCAGGCATCCAAACTATGTCTTCGCTGATAAAAGTTGTATTTCGATCTTAACACAATCTTGAGTAAACTCGAGGTAGAAATTGTTACTATTCTGATGTTTCGTTTGCCAGATGGTTCAGAGATTAGATAATATACCATGGTGCAACAGACAAATCGAGTAAGTTAATTGAAACCAGTATTACGACATAATTACCTTAGAAAAATCAAATAATACACATGTACTTGAAGTATAACAGATCTTTTACATTTCAGTAACATCGAAAGAGAATGTATGACTTTCAGAGCCGTAAAACATTGCATGTATAGTTCTGTTAAAAGTTTTCATTTGATTATCCGGTGCATACTTCTCAAATGACTGTGGTTGCCTGCAATGTGGCTCGCAATTTTGGAACATACTTTGGAAACCTGCGAAATTAAATAGGTCTGCGAACGCGCGCTGCGGCCTGGCAGTCTACCGAAATTACCTGCACGCCAATGAAGCCACACAGCCGCAGGAATCGAAGCGGTATTTGATTTCCCGGAGTGGTAATAAAATTTTATCGCTTATAGCTCTGAATGGAAGAGCAGAAACATAAATAAATAAAAAGAAAAATATGCCGACCGAACATACAGTCTATATTATTTGTGCCACTGTTTACCACAATTAATGCTACAGACGCTCAGAGTTATTTTGTATTTAGCAAGTAAACAAAAGAATACGTCGAGGTTAATTTTTTGTATCCACGTCTTACATTAAATTTGATCACAAAAGTTTTAAATAATATCGTATTTTCTCGGCTGTAGAACCACACATCACCTATAGTACACACCACCCCATTATGTTTGTACGGAATTTAAAAAATCTCGGAAATTTGTGAATTTGTTTGTTACGTGAAATTGTGCATCACTAATTTACGTGAAATTCGGAAGTATCGTCAGATGATGTCTCCTGGGTCAGTGACATTTTTTACGACATGATAGTAACACTACATAAACAACCGCCACCCACCTCCATACAGAAAAGCTAGGCTTGCATTTTTCTCTAGTTAATGTTGCATTCAGGTTTATACGGAGAACAACATACGAAAATGAGAACCAGCGATCGAGAATTAGCTTTACGGCGTCGTTTAAATACAAATTAAAAACAAATTGAAGATAGCTAATTTTCGTATTTCAGGTGTTTACTTCTAACAGAAAGTTAATTCTGGTAGCTACGAACTTTCACCTTAGAAGAGCGTAAAACTAGCGAAATTTTGCGACGGAAACTGTAAAACACTGAATCTACATCTACATGAAAACTTTGCAAGCGACATTGAGGTGCGTGGCAGATGATGTGAGTGTACGTGCGTGCGTGCTTTTGTGTGTGTTGTGTGTGTGTGTGTGTGTGTGTGTGTGTGTGTGTAGTATATTTAAAAATTATAAAACAGGGATTTCATATAGAATGATTAACAAATTTAGCCTATCCTGAAACGCCTGAAGGCACTATTGAATTTGTGAAAATTACTTCCCCCAATTTCAGAAACAAAAATAAAAAATATGTAAAAGCTGGAGAGTATTTTACATAAGGTAAGAGTAAACAATGAAAAGTTACGAAAGTAACATATCTATAACAATGAGGGATCTCGGTCGCATAATCAGTGTAGCAGTTTCGCATTGCCGAATATTGGATGGCCTTCCCCTACTATATTTCGGCGCCCCTGGAAAAACACCTAAAAGCTGTTTTGAGTAATTAGTCTCATCCCTGGAATGATGCAGCCCGGAATGAATTTCTGTTTCACTGAACTTTTTACACTTTTCATCTCTCTCTAGTAACACGGAGGTTGTTTCCTGATGTATTAACACGTAACCTGTCACCCGGCTCCCTCGTCTTGTCAGTTTTTGTATGATCCTTTCGCATTAATCGTTCCTGCTGGAAATCTACACATTCATTATAAGCCCATCTAATTTTCAACATTCATTTGCTGCACCATATCTGAAATTCTCTTCCAGTTTCCATGATCTGCTACCATACAATACCGTTTTCCAGACGTACGCTTCCTCAAATTGAAGCCTGTACATGACACAAGTAGACGTCTTGACCAGGAATACCGTCAATGCCTATAATAATCTGCTGTTTGTGTCCTCCTTGCAATGTCCTCCATGGTAAGTTTTGCTTCGAATGTAGCAGTATTTATTAACTTCATCCGCTTCATAATCATGAACTTTTACGCTTAATTTCTCGCCGAATCTTTTCTGTTACTTTACTTTATTTTTTCCCCCTCCTGTTTACTCTCAGTTCGTACTTTGCACTTAGTTCATTCAACATATACGGAAATTCTATCCACTATCACTTATCAATATTCACACGGAGCCTTAGTTTTAATATGGTCTGCCGATAAACTTTTATCCCTCTCTTGAGCCATTTTTTTCATGTATGGTATTGCTTCTTTAAGTCCAGATTAAACAGTACGGGCGGAAACTTTTCACTAATGTCATCATACTAGTGCCTGTACTATTTCTGAAGCTATTTGCTCATCATGTATTAGAAACTAAACATTATTTTCCATTCTGTTGTATATTACAAGCGTCTGTAACGTGAATGCATTAGCAGCTAAGCTGATTGTGTAGTAGTTCTCGTACCCATTTTCTTATGCTTTATACGGAGTTGTATGGATGGTATTTCTCAAACACCAGATGCTACAACGCCAGTGTGATAGGTGCAACATACCATCTGTAGTTACAGTGTTATTGCCAATTTCCTGAGTTATTTTAGAAATTCCAGTATAATTGTATCTACTCCTCCGGTTATAACTAACTTCACATTTTCCAGCGCTATCCTATAAGACCTTTAATACTTGTTCTCCTAAGTCATCATATTGGACTACCTCACGCTCTGCCCTTTGATTTTAACAGATGAATTCACACCCCATTCTTAATGTTCCATCCTTATCGTTTCTTCTACGGTTTTGCTGCAGCCTTTTCCTTTGACTTTTCGCGTTTATACCCTGTGGATCCTATTTACTTTATTAATAATAGATTTATATTGCAGTGACGGAAAACGTAATTTCAGGTAATGAAGTAAAGAAAAACGCAATTACCAAACATTGTTAAACAGTACAATGTGTGAAACTAAAAATAAAATAGTAGTGTTTTGGTAATAGTCTGAATATAAAAATGTGAAGTGATAAACTTCATAGCTTCTACGTCAGAATATTTTACACCCTTTTTAAAATTCCAGGTTTCGAATTAACCTGAAAAATGTCTTTGAAACCGATCAGCAGGAGAAAAATGCATACTGATTCGTGAAAAGTGAATAATGTGCAAGGTTAATTTATATATTCATAGTTGCAACTTAGCATATACTTGTTTTACTGACCACTAATAACAGTGTTAATTGAAATGAAATATGTATTTAGTAGTAAAAGGAAGACTGAAACTGAAATTCAATGTTTATTTGCAGACGTTTATCACGCAGATGCAATCTGTTGTTACAAACAAGAATCAGTTTTGTTTACATGAAGGTACATTTTACTTCAAACGCAGTTTTCACTTTTTTTTCCCGGTTGGTAAACATCTGGATTATTTTAGAAAAACTAAGATACCGTATACGCAGATAGTTTCAGAAGATTTCCACTGTCAGGCTTCACATTTTTTTCACTCTTACATAAACGTAGTAAATTCGTTCTTAATCACAAAAATTATACTCAGAAAAAACGAAAGTAGCTTTTGCAAATACTCCCAAAAGACACAGATAGCTTCGTCTTCCTTCTGTCATGTAACGTCACCAGAGCTTCAGCCATCTATCACGTGACCAAATCTTGAAATTTAATGAATTTTAAGCTCCAATTTCAGAAAACTAACTGGTGTTTTGTAAGAGGTGTTATTTGAAAGTTATTATCATTCTGTATAACAATGACTCGAACCAGTGTTTTATAATAAGGGAAAATAGTCTAGCCGGCCGCGGTCACCGAGGGGACTGAGGCGCTCCAGTCACAGTCTGCACGGCCACTACGGTCGGGGGTTAGAATCCCCCCTCGGTAATATAATGCTATTAAATAATTTTTTAGATTTTGTTAACTCTTAATACGAAATAATAACTTTAAATAGCCTGCACTTTTTGGGCCTGATGTCTTTTTTCTTAAAAAAGAAAAAAAAAAAAAAAAAGAAAAAAAGAAAAAAAAGTTCGAAATGTCACGGAAAATACATAATATTTTTAAATTTTTGGAACAAGTCCTTTTTTTTTACCTATCTCGTGCCTCTGTGTTCACTAATAACTTTATCTGTTTTGATGTTCTTTATGAGCTCAGGATTATTTGTTGCTAAGAGAACAAGTGTGTTTTGACATTAATTTACAATTCTAGCTTGTTAATGAACTAACTGTTCCAAGCAATTCTCAGAGAATGCGTTGAGTAAAATTTCGTACGTTGTTTTATGTGTACCTCCTGCTTTGAAAAAATTATTTCACCAACAGATTGAGGGTAAATTAAAATCACCGCCTACTATTATTGTGTGGGTCGCATACGTGTTTGTAATTAGACATAAGTTTTCTTTGAACCTTTCACCTTTCTGCTATTTTATTGTCAGAGCCGGGGGGGGGGGCGGTAAAAGGGGCCAATTATTAACTTGTTACGATTTTCGAGTACTACCTCTACTCATAATAACTCAAATGAACTACCAACTTCAACGTCACTACACAGTAGACTACTTTTGACGGCGACAAACACGCCTCCACCTATTTTGCTTAAGCTATCCTTTCTGAAAACAATTAGATCTTTTGCGAAAACTTCTGCTGAACCTATTTACAGCTTAAGCTAAGTTTCGTTACCTATAATTGTATGTGTTTCGGTGTTTTCTGTTAATGCTTAGACTTCTGGTACTTTCTCGAAACAGCTACAACAATTAACAGCTATTATACCGATAGTACCTAGATCTATATTTCTCCTGTGATTGATCTGCACCCTTTGAGACAGCTCATTTAGTATTTCCGCAAAGCTCTCTAGCCAAATAAACGGCCCAGTCCATGCTGCACAGCCCCCGCTTCCCGTATAGCCGCTTCCTACTTTTAGTGGACTCCTGACCTTTTCAGCGGAACCCGGAATACCACCACCCGACGGTCGCAGAACTGTCTGAGCCTCTGATTCACACCCTCCACTCGGCTCTGTACCAGCTGTCCACAGTCGGTTCTGTCAACTATGCTGCAGATTGTCAGCTCTGCTTTCATCTTGCAAGTAAGACTGGCAGTCTTTATCACATAAGACAGCCGCTCAAAAACTGAAAGTATCTCATCTGATCTGAAGCGACACAAATCATCGGTGAGCCGCCACCTGCAGATGGCTGCATCCCGTACCCTTCATGGTATCCGGAAGGATACGTTTTACATACCACCCGGTATGCACACTGAGTGCACGCTGGCCTTATTCCCCTCCTTGGCAGCCATCTCTCTAAGGGACTCCATCACCCGCCTAACGTTGGAGCTCCCAACTAAAAACAAACACACCCTCTGTGAAAGCTCGGATCTTGCAGGCTGAGTAGTGGCCTCAGGATGAGAGATACCATCCGTCTCAGTAACGTTGTCCTGAACACATAGCGTCTAAAATGTGTTCGCAGACGAACCGGAAGGCTTAACGATGGGGCCCTCGCCTCCTGCCACGCACTGGAGCGACCTCCCACGCAATCACGGTTGGGGGTGTCCGCCTCATTGCTGGCAGTATCAGGGCATGTCGCTACCGCAGGCCGATCGGTGGAGACGACGGGAGTCCATTCGGTCCCCACTACCGGCCAACAACAACGTCACCCCTCGATCGCAGCCTCCAGCTGTGCAACAGAGGTTAACACAGCCTGAAGCTGGGAGCGAAGTGTCACCAGCGCAGGCTGCATCCGCACACAGCAGTCACAGTCCCTATTCATTACTACAGTGTCGAGAAAACAAAAACAACAGCGCGATGCACTCAAACGAAGACTACACTGTTTGATAAAACGCGAATTTGAATGTATTATGCACGAGAGCGCAGTATAAATTTACAAACTGAAACGAGAACGCACAGACAAAAATCAAAATACTATATGTCGCTTCTAATCGGAAGCCGGTTTCACCCAAAGAATATGAAGGCGGGATCAGCTTCTTATCTGCCGGCAGCTAAACATGTACATCTACATCTACTTGGGATACTCTGCAGATCACGTGTAAGTGCCTGGCAGAGGGCTCATCGAATCACCATTATACTATTTATCTCCCATTCCATTCTTGAATAGCGCGCGGGAAGAAAGGACACCTGAATCTCTCCGTTCGAGCTCTGATTTCTTGTATTTTTATTCTAATGATCATTTCTACCTATGTAAGTGGAAGTCAACAATATATCTTCGCATTCGGAGGAGAATGTTGTCGATTGGAGTTTCGTAAGTAGCCCACTCCGCAGAGATAAGCGCCGTTGTTGTAATGATTCCCATCCCAGATCCTGTATCATTTCCGTAACGCTGTCTCCCCTGTATCGTGACAATACGAAACGAGCTGCCCTTCTTTTGACTCTTTCGATGTCCTCCGTGAAACCCACCTGATAAGGATCCCACACTGGGCAGCAATACTCCAAAAATGGACGGACAAGTTTAACTGATTTCTTTTCGTACTCATGTGGACGACTTCACACTTCTCATTATTTAGAGTCAATTGCCAATTTTTACACCATACTGATATTTTATTTAGATCGTGCTGCAGTTTATTTTGATCTTCGGATGATTTTACTAGACGGTAAACAACGGCGTCATCTGCAAATAACCTAAGAGAGCTACTTAGATTTTCCCCTAAATCGTTTATGTGAATAAGGAACAGCAGAGGACCAATAACACTACCCTGTGGAACGCCCGATATCACCTCTGTTTTAGTCGTTGCCTTACCATCGATTACTACGAACTGTATCCTCTCTGACAGGAAATCCCCTATCCAATGGCAAATTTGGGGCGATATACCATAACCACGCAATTTGATTAAAAGCCGTTTGTGAGGTACGGTGTCAAAAGCCTTCTGGAAATCAAGAAATACGGAGTCGATTTGCGAACCCTTGTCGATAGCACCCATTACTTCATGTGAATAAAGAGCTAGATTTTCTAAATCCGTGTTGAGCTTGGGTCAATAGATCGTTCTGTTCGTGATAATTCACAGTATTTGAATACAGGATATGTTCCAAAACAGACTGCGGTGTAACTGAAAAATTACACATAACCTACCATTTACAGAAATGTTGTCTGAATTAACTTTACCAAGAAGAAACAAGAAACTACACTTACATTCTGCGTAACGCTAGACGCAGTTGGTGTGGGACGTGACGACCGTTTTCTGACGGTGGAGGGGCGAGGTGGCGGGAGTTGCTTATCACCGGCCCGGCAGCAGTAGCAGTGGGCCCCGCCCCTTGGCACGGAGTGCGGTCCTGCCGCCTGACGCCCGACCTGATTTCCCAAGTCCCGCCAACTGTGCACCTATCTGCGTAGGAAGCACCGCAACTTGTCCTCACACCCTGCACCGTGGCCGGTGGTCTCCTCACGTCTCAAGTGTTTGCCCACTGCTGCCATTCTGACTAAGCGCTTACTGCCAGCGAGGAACTCCCTAGCTCTGCCCTGATTCACTGCGCTAGATTAACAAACGGATTATTTTAAGGGAGTCGTCTGAATTCACTGAAGTTACTCAAGTAAAATGACGAGCTATTCCACCCATCCGTACAGACGTACCCCAAGTAGAGCCAAACTTTTTTTTTTTTTTTTTTTTTTTTTTTTTTTTTTTTAAATATATCGACGAGGTAAAGAAACTGGTACACCTGCCCAATATCGTGAAGCACATAGAAGTGCCACAAGTGAAGTAGTGTTGGAGGAAATTTACATGCATCCTGCAAGGCTTTAGAAATCTCTTTATTTATTTATTATGTTTTCTGTTCCACAGGACCCAATTTAGGAATGAGACTCCATGGTCATGGAACAAATCAATACATGAATTTTTACAGAAGAATGGTAGTAGAAATTTTTAAGTAATCCTATGCACATGACAATCTTAAGACAAAGTGAAAAGAATCAATAACGAAAAAAATGAATTAGCTTAATTGTTTAACTTTTCTAGGAGTTCCTCGGCAGAATAAAAGGAGTGAGCCAGGCGGTAACTCTTCAATTTAGATTTGAAAGCGTGTGGGTTAGTGCTATGATTCTTTATTTCTTGTGACAGCTTATTGAAAATGGATGCTGCAGAATACTGTACGCCTTTCTGCACAAGTGTCAAGGTGGTGTGATGCAAATGTAGATTCGACTTCTGTCTAGTATTCACCGAGTGAAAGGTACAAACTCGTGGGAATAAGCTGATATTGTTAACAACAAACGACGTTAAAGAAAAAATGTATTGTGACGCCAGTGTTCAAAATTCCCAGGCTACTGAAAAGGGGTCGACATGACGTTCGTGAACTTACACCACATTTCTCTCGAACCGCCCGTTTTTGAGCCAGAACCATCCTTTTTGCATCAGGCGAGTTACCCCAAAAAATAATGCCGTACGTCATAAGTGAATGAAAGTAAGCGTAATAGACTACTTTTCGTGTTGAAAAGTCACTTATTTCAGATATTGTTCGAATGGTAAATATAGCAGAATTTCGTTTTGGAACAAGATACTGAACATGGGCGTTCCACGACTGCTTACTGTCTATATGAGTATCTAGAAATTTGAACTGTTCACTTATCATGCCCGTTATGTGTAATCAATATGTCAGCTTTCGTCAAATTATGTGTTAGAAATTGTAAAAACTGAGTTTTACTGTGATTTAACATCAACTTGTTTTCTACAAGCCATGAACCTATCTCTTGAACTGCATTATTTGATACTGTGTCAATATTACGAGCAACATTCTTCACTATCAAGCTGGTATCATCAGCAAACAAAAACATTTTACAGTCACTTGTATAGTCGAAGTCGTTAAACCACTTCTAAGACCAACCTGTATGTTTGACAACAAATTATGTTCCTGAGCAGCACGCTGCAAAGCGGTCCAGATCTGTTCATGATGTTCATTTCTGGGAAGTTTGATGGACAGAGGAGGACTTTAAACTCAGAAGAGTGTTCCTGAAGCCTCTAAGTAGCAGTTATGGACGTGTGGGTCTCTCCTACTGGAATTGCCAAAGTTTGTCGAAATTCACAATGGTCATGGATGGATACGAGTGACCAGCCAGGATGCGTACCTAAGCGTCGCCAGAAACATTTCTAGAAGCAAGTATTCAACAAACACTTAATTAGTTTACATCATAACCAGAATACGTGGGACATACTGAGAGAACGTTTTAATCAGTCTCACGCACTCGCACATTAATAACAACAATTCACGCAAATAGAAGAGTTTTATTTATGTGGACTCTTCATACACCAATTAAACATGGTGCGGCAGCGTCCTACTAATTTTAAAGGTCAGCTGCATGATCAGTTAATTACATCGGTGAATGCAGGCAGAGGAAAGCACAGCCACCAAGAAGTTGAATCGTGTTATTCAAACCCAGAAGAACAAATAAAAATTGGGTTGCATTGAAAACTAGCCAGATGATGCGATTGCATGTTTTCCGACTCTATTTGGTACATAATGCAACGTGCTTACTTCAGAGAAAAAACTATTACGAAAAGAAGTAATACATGGAAAATTCCTGAGGTTACAGATAAAAGAGAACTGAAGACTCAATGCACAATATGAGAAGCTACGAGTGGAGTCTCAAATCACTTTTGTTACCAAAAATACCGAATTAATGTGAATAGGGACCACTAGAACAAAGTCTTAGCAAAAACATTCGCATAAATTCACTACATATTCAAGGTGAAAAACCGCAAGCTATCTGGATTCGCACACTGGTTGTTTATAGACTCACCTAACATGAAATTTTTGTAGAGCTAAACATCAAATAAAAGTAATCGGGGAACCAACCCAGGTTCTGCAACGTAAACTGGGATTACATTAGATGTATTTTCACTGTAGTGTGTTTAAAGAAACCGCCATTTACTACTGCAAATGAAAATTATTTTGTTTCTATAATTCACCCATACGTGTTTCGCCTTTTTCACAAGGCGGCATCAGTGGGTGTCCTGAAATATTTACAAGTTTCTGTTTACACATAAAGGTTAGGATCTTTATATATGTACAAAACATTTCATTTCTGATTCAAAACAGTTCGTATTTTGCTATCAAATGGTGTACTTAGAGCACTTGCTACTCCATATCAGCCTCTTTCTGGCAACCAGGTCGAGAAGTTCCACTATTTTCTGAAAAACTTCGAAATTTTCCAATTCCACTGTTATCTGCTGCCATAACTGTGTCCACTGTAGGTTGTTTTGTAAGTGTTGCCAACTTACTCAGTTTATTTGTTATTCAACTATTTCATTGAAAGTGTGTTGAAGGTATCTTAGTGTGTGTTATTTGTTCATACGTTTTTTTAAATATATATATATATATATATATATATATATATATATATATATATATATATATATTCATTAAATGTGTATCTTTGTGTGTGTGTGGGGGGGGGGGGGGGAGGGGGGGATTGTTGGTTTGTGATTATGTGTTCGGATTTGTGTTTATCATATGGTCAAACAGTGAAAACAGTGATTGATTCGTCAAGTTTATTTGGTCCTTTAGTAGCAACGTTTTCTCAGCTTTTGTTTTATATATATTATCATATTTTCTTGTAATGTTAGGAGGTTTTTTTAATTATTTATTCTATTTATCCTCATATCTTTTTCTATTGTGGTGGGTTTGTGGATATATTCTTTCATATGTTCTGCGAAAGTGGAGTTGCTTGTCCCGTATTTCCATGCCCTAATATGTTCTTTATATCGGGTATCAAATGTTCTGTTGATTTGTCTTACATACCTTCCATCACATGAGTTACATTGTAGTTGATATATTCCAGCTCTTTGGTAGACATCTGTGTCTTATTTTTGGGAAATATTTTTGGGTGGGTTGTCTATTTTGAAGGCTATTTTTACGCCTTGTCTTTTGAAAATATTTGTTATTTTTTGTGTTTGTTTGTATGCCATTGTGTACCATCCTGAATTTTCTTTTTTGTTTTCATATGTTCTTTGTACTGTGCTTTTTAGTGTGTGGGTACGTGCTGCTTTGCTTTATTGTTGTCCTTGGGGCTGCACGTTTGGCGATTTTTGCTACTATCTGTTTTTATTTTTATTTTTTTATTTTTTTGTTTAATGTTTCTACCAGATTACTATTGTATCCATTGTTTGTTGCTATTTGTGTTATGATGTCTAGTTCCTTTTGGTAATTTTCTTTGCTGAGTGGTACTGTGTTGAGTCTGTAGAGCAATTATGTGATTGCTGGTGCGTGATTGGAGGTCTGTTATAATCATATTGGTTGCTGTCGGTTTACGGTAAATGTCAAAGGTACGCTTGTTGTTTCCCTTTTTGATGGTTATATCCAAGAAGTGTATTTGGTTCTTATGTTTGGCTATTTTGATAACCAAAAATTCAAATGTTCAAATGTTTGTTAAGATTATGGGACTTAACTACGGGGTCATCAGTCCCTAAACTTACAAACTACATATCAACTACCTTATACTAAGGACGGCACAAATATCCATGCCAGACGGGGGATTCGAACCCTCGACCGTAGTGGCCGTGCAGACCGTGACTGCAGCGCCTCAGTCCCCTCGGCTACCGCGGTCGGCTTTTGATAACCGAACAAAACTGTTTTCAATTTCATAATGAATACAACCTGCAAGAAGAAGGGTTACCCATGGGATCACCAGTGTCAGGTACCCTAGTCAATGTTTTAATAAACCATATAGAAAGCATGATTTTTAAGGTAGTTACCACAAAGAACTATAAAATACTCCACTGGCAGGTGCATGGATGACATCCTCTATCTAATCGATGAACCTCTGGAAAGAACATTCCAGCTCCATGCAGATATAAACACCATACACAAAAAAATAACATTCACTATAGAAAAAGAACATAGCAACCAAATAAACGTCTTGGATATAACCACCAAAAAGGGAAACAACAAGCATACCTTTGACATTTACCGTAAACTGACAACAACCGATACGATTATACACCAGACCGACACGCACAAAAACAATCTGCAATCATATACATGTTCTACAGACTCAACACAGTACCACTCAGCAAAAACAATTACCAAATGGTACTAGACATCATCATACAAATAGCAACAAATAATGCATGCAATAGTAATCTAGTAGAAACATTAAACAATAAAATTAAAGATACAGATACTGGCAAAAGACACCAAACATGAAGACCCACAGACAACAACAAAGCAAAGCAGCACACAACACAAACCACAGTACAAACAACACATGAAAACAAAAAAGAAAACACAAACTAACACGTAAAATAACAAATGTTTTCAAAAGACAAGGGATAAAAATAGCTCTCAAAACAGACAACACATCCAACTAACACGTAAAATAACAAATGTTTTCAAAACACAAGGGATAAAAATAGCTCTCAAAACAGACAACACATCCAAAAATTAAAAAAGGACACAGATATCTACCAAAGAGCTACAATATACCAACTACAATGTAACTCATGTGATGGAAGGTATGTAGGACAAATCAGCAGAACATATGATACCGGATACAATGAATATATCACGGTATCGAAATACGGGACAAGCAACTCCACCTTGGCAGTGCATCTGGAAGAATATAACCACAAACCCACCACAATAGAAAAAATAACATGCAGATAATTAGAATAAATAATGAAAAACAACTCCTAATATTACAAGAACATTATCATATATACATAAAACAAAAGCTGAGAAAAAGTTGCTACTAAATGACCAAACTTGACGAATTAATCACTGTTGTCACTGATTGACCACATGATAGACACAAATCTCAACACATAATCACAAACCCACAATTCACCCCCCCCCCCCAAAACCACATATTTAAAAAATATATGTAATTTTTAAAAAAAGTATGAATAAATAAAACACACACACACACTCACGCACACGCTCACACACACACACAAAGATACCTTCAACAGACTTTAAGATAGTTTAATTACAAATAAACTGAGAAAGATGGCAACACTTACAAAACAACCTACAGTGGACACATTTATTGGCAGCAGATGACTGTGGAATTGAAAAAATGGGATGTTTTTCAAAAAATAGTGGAACTGTTCGACATGGTTGCCAGAAAGAGGCTGATATGGAGTAACAAGTGCTGTAAGTACACCATTTGATAGCAAGAAACGAACTGTTTTGAATCAGAAACGACATTTTTTGTACATATGTAAAAGTCCTAACCCCTATGTGTAAACAGAAACATGTAAATATTTCAAGACATCCACCTATGATGCTTTGTGGCAACGGCGAAACGCTTATGGGTGAATTTTATATATATAATAAACTACGTTTTCTTTAATACATCCTTAATCGTGCCGGCGCTGTGTGCTTGCTTGCTCGGTGTGTGTTGTCTTTCCTGTTTACTAATTGAAAACCGAGGTTTTAAAGATCGTTACACACTGTTTCGCCTTGAAAATGGCAGGGTGTTCACCTGCCGAAATATCGGCCGTCGTCGATTTTGATACCTGACTGCAAACCTGTACTTTTTCGACATATTCCTACTTTATTTGGAAGAAACAATCAAAAGACAACCAATTCCTTTAGTTTATGAACTGCTTAACCATTGCGCTTGTTATACGAAGTAAGTACGTTTTCATAGGGACCAATATTCGTGGACAATATAGACATATGCGAATATCAGTAAGGTAATCTATATAAACCGAACATGAAATTTTAGAGAGTGGGTGTTGCGTTTCTGTTGAGCGCTGTTCACTATGTTACAGAATAAATTGGCTTCTTCTCGACTGCTGAGATTAACACTTTTCGCAATTACATTATCTGTATTTTTAAAGCATTTTGGACCTTAACAGTGACTATTTCGTGATATTAAAACACTGCAGATTTGGTTAGCTAGAATTACGAGCATCAACTCCGCAATGCCAGCTTTTATCCAGGTAAGGCAGCAGTTTACCATCTCGCTATAGCAAGTGTGAACCGAAGGGCCCCATGTGCATTCGAACGTACCAAAAGATAACATTCAACACCACATCTACGAAGAAACAAGGGTCCATTTAATTTTCTTTTGTAAATAACTTCCGTAAACGCTGAGCACCGAGGAAATGTATCTTAAACGTCTTTCGTGCATCTCATTGTTTATGACGTCAAATTTCGCGAACTGTGTGTAGAACGTGATTCGTACATTTACGGCGACCGTCCTCTTGGTTTGGAGGTCATGTCTGCAAAATTTCATTAAGACTGGAACAAATCTGTAGACTTGTGTGCAATACATACACACAAACTAACACACGGACAGTCTGTTTTATACATAAAGAAGAAGAAGAAAATAAAGAAGAAGATTGTAGTATATTCCTCTTGCGCTAAGTTCGACTTGTATGTGTATCCGGTCTTTTGTTTAATACCCTTCTGATGAGTGTTTTAAGTGTGTTTCAGATCACATGTCCGGCCTGTGGGCGGAAGCCGTATTTTAACTCGAAATTAGTCGAATCGTAATAATACTGAAAGAAATTGAAAACTGTGAATGTTGAATGGTTCTGATTTAAACTAACTTGGACGACGTAATCACTGCTGCTAAAAGTTCAGTTGTCATTAATAAAACTAAACTTTGTTAAAGAGGTTTGGGTGCATTAAAAATGTGAAAGAAAAGGATTGCTAAGAATTTGTCGTAAAGTACTTTAAAGATATTCAATAGCTTCTAATTAATCTTCCTTGTTTCATTAGTTTATTGAATATTTTATTTTCCTGGCAAGTTTTATATGTGTTAAACTCAAGTTGTAATCTTGGATGAAGAACTGTTACGTACCTGCTGTTACATCTTGTAATAATATTTCTTGTCATCAATAAAGACTTGGAATCGAGCTGAAACTTTCGTGTTTTTTGTGCCTGACCTCTTTTCGGTAATGGTTTTTTTCCTCCTTACCGAAGGATACCGCTTTCAATGTCAATTTATTCACTTTCATGCAAAATTACTAACTTTTATCTAAAAATTCATCCACTAAATAGATTCTTTTAATTTCATTATCAGTGGTAATTGTCTATTCGTCAGACTTTTGATGCTTTCTGTGTCAACCTTTAACTTTCAACAGTGAGCATCGTTTCTCCTAGTGTTGTAGTTGTGCGGACTACTATTTCTTTTGTATTGGGTTGGGTATTTAATGGCAAATTTTATAAGTGAATATTTATATTGTGAGGCATCTGTAAAGATTCCAGGTTCATTAAATAGATGTTTGCAGGATGATCGTGGGTAGCCTCCAGCAATTATTCTTAATACGCGCTTTTGGTGCAGTGAATACTTTTTAGTTAAGTGATGAATTACCCCCAAAATTTGAAACCATGTGAAAGACGTGAATGACAATAGTCATAGTAAGATTATTTTTTGTGATGTCTATCGGTTAACTAAGCAATCGCCATAATAGCATAAATAGCTGAACACAAACATTTCAGCAGATTATCAATGTGTATGTTACAATTCAATCATAAGTGTTTGCATTGAGGAGAGACTGTCCAAAGTCTGTTTCCGTTGGTGGTGTCATTGCATAGGATACACAGTTTTCCTTATGCAGTGCCACAGGCATGATTCACTTCTTCGTCTTATAATGTAGCGCCTATCAGTTGTTGGGGTTTGAGATTGTAGCCGCTTCTTAGTATCATATTAAAATAAAATTAAAAATAACGGCTTGCACTTAATACACTTTAATCACGTCAATTATAGAACAAAGAATAGAAGACAATAAACAACAGAAATTATATCATCAAAGAGCAATTATAGTTTAGCATTAATGATAATCTTTGCCGTCTTCGTCTGCACTGTACGTCATTCATATTAATATTGTTGTTCCCACACAGCCCCCTTCCGGTAGAGCGGAGCTCCTGGTATTTGTGGAAACTTGTAATGAATTTGCCGTCCTGTTCTTGTATACCGCACTGTTTGATTTCTTTCACTATGCGTGTCATGTTCTGATTGCTGTTTTCTATTTGTTCCTTTGAGCATCTTCTGGCGATGTTGTCCAACTAAAGGTTGTTGATTGCCTTGTGTGTCTTCTGTTGACATTTCTTCTTTTAAAAGGTGGGCAGGTTTCACTCTGTCAATGGACACCATAACTTGTTTATTTTGTATTTGCAGTTTTATTGTACCGGTATGCTGATTGTGCTGTAGTACCTTGTATGGTCCTGTATATGGTGGCTGTAATGGTTCTCTCACTGCATCAGTTCTTAACATCACATGTGAACATTCGTTCAAATCACGGTGTATGAATGTATTGTCATTTCTATGTTTAATCGGTGACTGGGGCCTTAGTTCTGCTAATTGAGCTCTTAGTCTTTTTAAGAAGTAGGGTAGGTCAGTCCGCTCTTTTCGTTCTTCAAAAAATTCACTAGGGAGTCGCAATGTTTCCCCGTATACCAGTTCAGCAGTAGACGCCCCTAAGTCTGGCTTAAAAGCTGTGCGAAGGCCCAATAATACTAGCGGCAAGGCTGTTGACCAACTTTCTTTGTGGCACATCAAGGCACTTTTCAAAGTCCGGTGCCATCTTTCCACCATTCCATTACTTTCCGGGTGGTAGCTAGTTGTACGATGACGCCGGAACCCACGAATGTTTGCCAGTTCAAGGAACAATTCTGATTCAAACTGTCTGCCTTGATCAGTGGTGACACGTACCGGGCACCCGAATCGTGCTATCCATGATGACAAAAAATTTCGACTAACTGTTTCTGCCGAAATATCTTGTAGTGGAATTGCCTCTGCCCACCTTGTAAATCGATCAATTACTGTAAGGGGATAACGATAGCCTTCAGACATGGGTAGCGGACCAACTAAATCGATGTGTACATGTTCAAAACGACCAGATGGTTCTTCAAAATGTCCCAAGGGTTTCTTTGTATGACGTCCAACCTTACAACGCTGACAAGCAAGGCACGTCTGTGTCCACTTTCTACAATCTCTTTTGATTTGTGGCCAAACGAAACGATCAGTCAGCAATTTGATACCTGCTTTTTGTCCTGGATGAGCCAGATTATGTATACTGTCAAAAACTTCTTTCCTCAAACTCTCAGGTATAAAAGGCCGAGGTTTACCTTGAGAAACGTCACACCAAATTGTAATTTGTTCACCTTCAGGTTGTACTTCTTCCAGTTTCAAACCTGTGGAGGGGTTTTGCCGAAAAGTATGAAGTTGTGCATCTTGCATTTGTTCTCTTGCTAATCTGTGATAATCTACCGTAGTTGTTATCATGGTGATTCGTGAAAAATAGTCAGCGACAACATTTGCTGCTCCTTTAATATGACATATGTTGGTCGTGAACTGACTTATGTACTCCAGCTGACGAAATTGTCTAGGGGACAAAGCATCTGTATGTTTAGAGAAAGCAAACGTGAGTGGTTTATGATCTGTGAACACAGTAAACGGTCTGGCTTCTATGTACGATCGGAAATGTTTTATTGATTCGTATAGTGCCAACAATTCACGATCGTATGCGCTCCAGTTTCTTTGAGCCTTTGTAAGTTTCTTTGAAAAAAAAAACCTAATGGTTGTAAATTTCCGTTTACTTGCTGCTGCAGTGCCCCCCCCCCCCCCGATCGCTTCTTGACTCGCGTCTACTACTAGAGATAGTTTTGCATTTCTCACAGGGTGGGCCAACAGTATAGCTTGCTTGAGATTTGCTTTAATTTGTTCGAACGCTCGTTGCATTTCCGTCGTCCACTGTAGTCTCCTGTTGTTGTTACTCTTTGGACCTGCTAATAATTCAGTGAGCGGTGCTTGTAACGCAGCCATCCCTGGTAAATGACGACGGTAAAAATTTATTACACCGAGGAACTTGCGTAATTGCCGCAAATCGTTTGGTAGGGGCATCTTTTGTATTTGGTCAACTTTCTCATCCAATGGACGTATGCCAGCAGCCGAGAGATTATGACCTAAATATGTGACATTATCTCTTCGTAATGTGCACTTATCTTCATTAACTGTGATCGCGTATAATTTAAGTCTATCAAAGACAGCCTTAAGATGCTTTTCGTGATAAATCTTTGCCATGTTTGGGCTGCATTTTTTAGTCCGAATGGCATGCGTAAAAATTCAAAAAGGCCAAAAGGTGTTGTAACTGCAGTCTTAGGTATGTCCACTTCAGCTACCGGTATCTGATGATACGCTTTTTGACAGTCAATAACACTGAAGAAATTCATGCCTGCTAGTACATTCGTAAAATCACGAATATTTGGTATCGGGTATCGATCGGGAATTGTTCGTGCGTTTAATTCTCTGTAATCTCCACACGGCCTCCAACTACCATCTTTCTTTTCAACCATGTGTAAAGGTGAAGCCCAAGGGCTGTCTGATCTCCTTATCACCCCTGTGTCTAACATACGATTGAACTCAGTTTTTGCATCCATGAACTTATCTGGTGCTAATCTTCTCGGTCTGCAAGAAATTGGGGGGCCCGGTATTGTGTTTATGCGATGCACTGTTTTGTGTGGTACTAAATTTTGTACTGAAACAGGTAGATATTTATTTTTATCTGCGTTAATCATTTGAATAGGTTTATATCCTTCAGTGCCGATGTTCTTTAGATAACCAGATACAATTTCTTCTCCTTTCCTAAGTTGAGCCGTCCGAATATCTACACTGATGCTATTTGCATAAAGAAAATCTGCTCCTAGTATATGCTCTGACACTTCAGCTATAACAAATGTCCATTTACAAACTGCATTAAATCCTAGGTCCAATTCTCTGACACAACTGCCATACGTTTGTATCGGCTGTTTGTTTGCAGCTGTGAGACAAATCAACGGATGTTCCCTACTTGTTCTACTCGACTGCACAGGTATGGTACTTACATCAGATCCAGTATCTACAAGATAATAACACGAAGTATTTACGTCCTGGACGTAGAGCCGTCTGGACACAGGTAAAAAAGAAATGTCTGTACTTACAATTATTTCCATGTTACGCACGGAACGTACGTAATTGCAAGGAGGTGTACATTTAGCTGCTCGCTCACCAAACCTCCGGTGGTACCAACATAACTGGTCGATCTTCTCTTCTCCTCCATCTCGTACGCGTGTGTCCTTCGCCGCTATCTTCCAGTTTTCAAATTGTTTTTGTAGTCCATCTAATTGTTCCTTTAACTGCAGGAAATGAGATTTTGTCTCCGGTTTACGTTCTTTGGTGATTGCTGCTGCTTCAAAGTGATCCGTCATTGATATTGCTTCCATCGACGCAAATGTATCCGTTGTCTTGATTGTTGAGAAAACTCTGTCGGCTAATCGAAGAATGTGGATAATATCTTGACTGTCGTCTGCCGCTACAGCTGCTCTGACTGCCGAGGGAAGCTGTGACGCCCAAATGTAACGAAGCGTAACATTTGATAGGTCTTCCTCTGTTACTACACTTCTTAACTGTCGCCAGAATTCTGACGGAGATCTATCGCCTCGACGTTCGTTTCTCAGAACCTGATGTATCCGTTGATCTAGAGGTTTGCTGAGTCTGTCTATTAACAACTGCTTAAGGTGAGTATATTGTTGCGTCGACGGAGGGCTTTTAATTGCGTCTTCAACTATTGTCGCAGCTCTGTAGTCCAAACCATTAACTGCTATTGCAAACTTCTCGTTATCGTCCGTAATCCCATTATGAACAAACGCTAGCTCTAACATGGAAAACCATAACTCCGGTTTGTCTGGAAGGAACTGCGGAGTGCGTACTTTCATGTGTGTTCTGGACCAATTCTTTTTATCTTCTCCGCTATCTGCGCAATCTGCCGCGCGTCTCTCGGAAATTCGTTGGGGCGAATTACTCTGTTGTCGTCTCATCTCGTTACGCAAATCTTGCATTTGATTTCTTAACGTGTCTTGTAGCTGTGTTAAATCCAACACCTGGTTGCTACGTTCCACTCTACGTTGCGGCGAATTTACATCCTGCCGCGTATTTTCTTCTTGTTGTGCGTGTTCTTCAGTCTCTGGGGTCACCACATTGTAGCCGCTTCTTAGTATCATATTAAAATAAAATTAAAAATAACGGCTTGCACTTAATACACTTTAATCACGTCAATTATAGAACAAAGAATAGAAGACAATAAACAACAGAAATTATATCATCAAAGAGCAATTATAGTTTAGCATTAATGATAATCTTTGCCGTCTTCGTCTGCACTGTACGTCATTCAGCTTCATATTAATATTGTTGTTCCCACAAGATGATAACTATTTTTTTTTCCTTTTGTTAAGCTTATGGGACTTAACTGCGGGGTCATCAGTCCCTAAACTTACAAACTACTTATGAACTACTTACGAACTAGGACGGCACAAATATCCATGCCCGAGGGGGGATTCGAACCCCCGACCGTAATGGCCGTGCAGATCGTGACTGGAGCGCCTCAGTCCCCTTGGCCACCGCGGCCGGCAACTAAAATATCACGTGAAAGGTTTGAATCGGGGAAAAGTGGAGGATAAATGGAGGGAATGTTTTTAAATATTCTTTGATTAATTTTGTATAACGTCAGAAATAAGGGCAATGTTGGCGGCAACTACATTATAAAAACGTTTACAGGCTTTACCTTCATGGTAACGATACATCCTTTTGATGATATCACACCAGAAATCTGTAAATTTAAAATAAGAATAATTGAAGGTAGAACACCATCGTGACCCAGAATTGGACGGCTGGAATTCTGATGTGCAGAGTACCGTGCGATGAATTTTAGTTGAGGGCCTCCGCGTTTGCGGTTGGTAACGTATCACGGGGATAGACAATTCAGACTTCGTCATATAATATAGCTGAATATAAATGACTGCAGGTGCTACAACATTGAATACTATTGTGAATGGGAAAGATTGAATTCTAATGTTAATAAAATGTTTTACAATCACTGAACTGTTATTCATCAGCCGGAATGGCGTCCAATTCTGTAACGCGCAAATGGTAAATTATCTAC
The DNA here is from genome assembly GCA_026315105.1 of Locusta migratoria. Classification (NCBI taxonomy): domain Eukaryota; kingdom Metazoa; phylum Arthropoda; class Insecta; order Orthoptera; family Acrididae; genus Locusta; species Locusta migratoria. Next base: position 708,998,283 of record CM048745.1, on the reverse strand, counting down.
GCCACTTGGAGGCGGAAAATCAAATAAGAACACCTCCTCCATTTAATTAATGAACTTATAAATTTCATGTATATTTTCTTTGAATTTAGCACTATACTTACAGCAATTTTAATGGTGAACAGGGAGAGCTGCTAGTAGTGCGTCTTCACTCGACGGCGGCAAAAGACAGACAAATGAAGCGGTTCGCTGTTCTTTCTCTCCGGCGGTAAAACAAGGGAATGTAGGATTTTCAGAGAATTAGAGAGAAAGAAAAACGATCCTTGGTGGTATCTATAGTGTTCGACTCACGAAGTTAATTATTGTATATTTATTTATATTTCTATTGGTAGCGTTTCAGTCTGCTGCAATCCGTATCAACGTAACAGCCGAGCTGTGCCTGTGACATGGTATTAGTGAAATCGAGCGTCATTTTTCTCATGAATACTGTAATGTTGTGACAGAAGACTTAGTTGTGTATGTAGTATGACCGTCTTATTTGTGTGGACAGCGGAGGAGCGGCCGAGTGCATTGAGGCGCTATGCTATGATGCGCCAGGCCGTTCACCGTCGGGGGTTCGAATGCCCCTTCGGGCATGTATGTTTGTGCTGTCTTTAGTATAAGTTAGTTCATAAGTAGTTTGTAAGTGTAGGGACTGATGACCCCGCAGTTAAGTCCCTTAAGCTTTACGAACATTTTTTATTTGTGTGTATGTCGCAGTCTATGCAGTGAGTTGGAAGCTATCCTCAGTATATTGATTTATTAATTTGAAAAAAGTTAATTATGGTTTTTCAATCGTTAACTTACATGGCGTAAAACAGTTTCATATAATTTTCAGGAAAACATTACCGAATTTCCTATCAAACAAGAGCAGAGCTTGGTCCTGTCAGAAGATTATGGATAGTACTTTTCTCAAGAATGCCCTTCCATAAGAATGAGCACAACTTCATACTTAGACAATAAATAGGTACGGAAGTGTTACGCTGCTAAAATGTGTTGAATTAATGCAAGATGTGTAAGGATTATTGATTGTAGATTATAGGTAAAGGAAATTCATATTGGTTTATGGTTAAGAACACTACAGACTATACGCTGTAAGAAGAAAAAAATCCAACATCAACATTCAAGAGGTGAGAGGAAAACTTTTAGATATTTTCTTTCTTTTTTGTGAAATAAGAAAGACCTTAGTCTACATATATAGTTGACATTTCATTGCCTGAATCGCATTACCAGACTGGTAGATAAGTTTAAGCAACAAACACTGGCAAAATTCTGATAACATTATGTCCAATCATAAATTTTCAGAAGTCTGTTCGAAGAACTATTAAGCCTTAAAAGCAGCGGAAAAAGGTTAAATATACAGAGCAGCATCCTTTCAACAGTAGTAAACACTCAGTTGCAGCAGTTTGTAATCAAGTCTGCAATTAATTCGAAATTAGAGACTCGTACGTAATTAAATTCCAGAAGAACATGGAAAAGACATTAGCAACAGAGTGTCGACTGCAAAGCAGTTATTCGCAGCAGAGCAATCAGACCATTCAAGCACTGGAAGGAGAGAAGGGACGGTTTACAAGACTGCAGGCGCTATAAAGGCAAAGTGCCGGAGCCGGTGCAAGCCCAAGTGCCGCCCCGTGCGAGCTGCTAAATTGCCACCCCCCATTTTTTAAAACTTTCTTACAAAACGTTTCTGGAATTTTATTTTAAATTCTATAGGAAATGTCAGCAATCAATCGCAATTTTTATTTCTACTTTTCAGATCTACCTAGGTTTCAGCCACTGAGTGGCCAAGTCTCAAACCCTTATGTTGACAGTTACATTCAGCATGACGGCATAGATTTAAATACAACTCAAAGCGTTGAGCCAAACTGTAGATCTATGTAGATCTGGAAAGTAAAAACAAAAATTGCGACTGATTGGTGACATGCTCAAATTATTTGTACAAACCAGTCGCCGGGCACCAGCTCAAAAATGGAGTCAACCTGATTGAAAAAATCTTGAAGTAACAGATCATAAGAAAAATAAGTTTACGAGCAACACTTTAAAATCTGTAAAAAATAGACCAACTGTAAAACGTGGAATGGATTTCGGAAAGGAAAATTGGAAAGTTTTAGATTCGTTTGAGTTGAGATCATAATCGCCGAATCCTTGAAATTGCAAAAAAAAAAATACTATTAGGATTTCCTGTAGAACTCTCTGACAGCTATTTAGAACTGTGATCAGAACTATGTTTGCGCTAATAAGAAAATAAGTTTGTGGTAATTTTTACTATTTTTTCGGCGAAATTTTGTAGAACTATTTAAATTTTGTACTGAGAACAACAGAACTACTGCATATCTGTCTAGAACTCTGAAAAAAATTACATTTTCCAAAACAGAGGTGCCAACTTCACAGGACTGTTCGAATTAGGCAACGGAGAGTTGAGACTAGTCTGAACCCAGACAGAGGAAATGCTTACCGACTCCAGAGCGTTTAAGAAGCTTGCTCCAAAGAGATACGCCACTACATACGGAAAGTCTTTTGTATGCATATTGTTGCCTATTGGTTGAAGAAAGCAAGTGCGAAATTACGCCAATTCTCTTAAAAATTTAAGGGACAGTACACCGCACCATTTTGACTTAAGTTACTTTGATTGAATCATGAAACACTGAACGAGTTACGTGTGTTTTCGTGCCTAGCACGATACGTTTTGAGAACGACTCACTGACAAGATAAAATATTTACCGAAAATATTATGTTTACCTAACCGTCTTTTTCGTGCTGTAGTCAGTTTAAGATTATAAAATAGTGTGTCGTAGTGCTAGTAGGAACTAAAATGGAAGCGAATTTTAAGCCCTTTGACAAATGCTTCTTCAACCGGCTGGATGTGTTCAAATTCAACTGTTGGTAACGGTGCAAGTTTCGCTAATTAGGCGATAAACGCTTGGTTCCCTCTTCAAAAGTTCCACGCAGTTCCATCGTCCGTATTTTGAAATGGTTTTCGTCTGATATAATACCCGGCAGCACACAGACTCTTATTGTCTTCTGGAACGCCATAAGATGTCGTCCAAGACCGATGTGTGGTATCTTCATCTACATCAAACTCCTGAATACAATAAAAATGTTTCAAATCTGTAAATTAAAGCTTTCTCTTGTTAGTGTATTTACATGACTATATCTTTCCTTTTATGATTTTAAAAAAATGCCCATTTGACTCATTTCATGTGGAATGAATTTTTTTCCAACTAAAGCACTGCTTACGAGTAACGTGCATGCGCATTATTAATTGTACATTATATGAAACGTTGCAAGAGATTCAGACGCACCAGATCTTCTGTTCTTACGAAACGCAATAAAAGTGCTTCTGGCCAATCTTGACTCCCTCGACCAACTACTGAAACGAATTCTGTAGTTTTCGTTGCAGAGAGCGTAACAATACCCATTGCCTGGAAAGGCGAAGTGGTGACACGGCTACAGTTAAACTAGCGCCAAAGAAGCAGCAAGAAGCTCACAATAAGTGACCCGTGATATGGATAAATGTAATATCAGGCAGCAATTTCTATGGCATTACGAACTAGAAGAAAGGAATACGAACTGTGCGAAGACTGCGCAACTTTTGTCAAACAGAAATGAGCTTCAAAGCCAGCGAGGAAACCCTTAGAAGCAATGTTCTGTCTATGGATTTTCGTTTTAGAAGGTCTCAAAATTAACTTCATCTTTTTACGGACGAGAGGGCATAAAAATACCGTACTTCCTCAGGTTTTCATCAGCATCAAAGCGGCAGTAGTTTCCTTCGATGAAACATGGGTTCACACGGATTATTCAGTAAATAAGTGTTGGCAAAGTGATAGTGTGCGAGTAGTATTGTCAAACAAAAGTGCCGGTTAGAGTTTAATTGTCATGCAGGCGGAGACAGGTGATTCATAGGTCAGAAACCAAAACGTCAGCCTATCACTCAGAAACGGATAGCAAAAAATTTCAAAAATTCGTATGCCAGGCTTACTACCAATATCTTTATGCCTTGTAATTACTCGTAGCGTATTTACCCAACCGGAATACTTCTATCCACTGTAGGTGTTGGACATGTTTGACTGTAGTTCATCTACATCTACATCGATACTCTGCAAATGACATTTAAGTGCCTGGCAGAGGGTTCATTAACCACTTTCATAACTTTTCTCTACCGTTCCATTCTCTAATAGCGCGCGGAATTTGTCTTATTTTATTGGGATGGTCATGTCTCCCTATGTAGGTGAGTGCTAGCAAAATATTTTCACATTCAGAAGTAAAAGTCGGTGATTGAAACTTCGCAGCAGGTCACTCCGCAATGAATAACGTCTTTCTCTTAATGATTTCCACCCCAATTCGTGCAACATTTCCGTGACGCTTCCCCCCCCCCCCCCCCCCCCCCGTAACGTGATAAAACGAAACGAGCTGCCCTCCTCTGGACCTTCTCAATATCTTCCGTCAGTCCCACCTGGTGAGGGTCCCACAATGGGCAACAGTACTCCAGGAGAGGACCCACAAGTGTGATGTAGGCAGTCTCATTGGTGGAGATGGTGCATCTCCGAAGCGCTCTGCCAATGAAACGTAACCTTTGGTTCGCCTTCCTCTCCAGTCTAAGTTGTTCGTAATTGTAACTCCTAGGTATTTGGTAGAATTTACAACCTTAAGGTTTGACTGATTTATCGCGTAATTGAAGTTCAGCGGATTTCTTTTAGTGGCCATGTGTATTACTTCACACTTTTCTTTATTTAGTGTCAATTGCCAATTTTCGCACCATGCAGAAATTTTGTCTAAATCGCTTTGCAGTTGCTTTTGATCCTCTGTTGACTTCACTAACCTTTTTTTTCATAATTCGGGAAGAATAAAACACTCGGAAACTACCATTGAAGGGCTTAGCAAAATTGCTTCAGGCTTAACATGTAACCACATGTTAAGCCTGCACATTGCATTCGAATTTCCAAATCAGATTTCGTCTTCTGCAAAATTAGTTGTGAGTAATCACACGTCGCGTAACAGGCTGGCAGCGCTCCACTCATATGAATACTGGTGTGTACACCAGACTACTTCCCCCTCTCTGTTACTCCGGCGTAAACGCGACGGTGTTGCCACAGTAACGAGGAAGAAATTAGTCCCCCTCCCACCCCATTGTTCTGCAGGGGCGGGCAGCAGGTAGTCGAGGCGCCAGGCCACAGTTCCCGAAGCCGCTTCCTCAGAGGTTTAGTTTGGAATTTCCTCTTGGCCATGAATGTTAGTTTGTCCTAAAAAAATTACTTAATTAAATAAAAAAAGAGGAGCGGCCGCACGTTTCGCAAAGGGCGGCAGACAGGACACTACAGAGTACAGTGTTAGCACATTTGCGGTATAGCGCACACCTAAAAGTGTAATATCTGTGCAATATATGTCATAACTGAAAAATTTGTAGCGTTGCGCATCAATGCAAGATGCAATGCGTTGTGGTGTGGAATTTTTGCAGCTAGCCATTTGCTGAAAGCAAGAGTTCCACTTAATACGCTGGCTGCCGCGATGACGTCAGAGGCACGCCAGAGCCTCCTGCTGAGGCCGCCGGCGGCGACATGGCAGCCAACGTGTTAAAGTGCTCAGTATGCAGCTGGCCCAGGATTGGACTGGAGGATTAGACATGGGACACCCCACGCTTCTGGCAAGATTTATGATAAGGGCAGGTGTAAAAGTCATCCCTCTGCTGCGAGAAAAATATCAGTCTGCACTATGGCTCGACAGTTGTAGGTCCTGAGCAACGGGAAGTGCTCATGTTAGGTGGATCGTCAAGTCTTAGAAAAATGATGTAAGGTATTGAGCAGGCAATAAATAGGTGATACTCGATGACAGTTTTACAGTGTACAGTTATAAGTGAGATTAAATATGGCATCCCTCAACGTGTTAAAGGTGCTCTCACTTCTGTAAATTAAATGGACAAGGAGAAATCAGTTATAACAATTATAGCCTCTATCACCAATTAGGCACGAGCCAGTGACCAGCACATTCATATCAGCTAATGCGACACACTTTTGAAGACGCAGAAAAAATTCCAAATGTGACGAACTTGCGTATATCTAACCACAACCACAATGGCACGATGAGAGGCTGGGGGCTCGTTTTGGTAACACAATAAGAGTGTTGTTGAACGCATATGTACATACTTGCAGATGATTGTACGTAAGTTGGGGATGATTGTCATCTCTGTCAATCATCCTCGTGGATGTTGACCACAATAAACTAGCGTCCAACACCAGTCGAACCGAACGACTGTAATGTGAATATTACAAAGAAAGTCCGCCTCTGGCTTACTATTCAGTAATGTAACAGTCAATACGTCACTGTGTATTAAAATCAATGACAATGTTCTTAAATTCAGCTTGGAGACATCGGTTATATATATATATATATATATATATATATATATATATATATATATATATATATATCCCTGGCCATTAAAATTGCTACACCACGAAGATGACGTGCTACAGAAGCGAAAATTAACCGACAGGAACAAGATGCTATGATACGCAAATGATTAGCTGTTCAGAGCATTCACACAACGTCGGCGCTGGTGGCAACGTGCTGACATGAGGAAAGTTTCCAACCGATTTCTCATACACAAACAGCAGTTGACCGGTATTGCCTGGTGAAACGTTGTTGTGATGCCTCGTGTAAGGAGGAGAAATGCCTGCAATCACGTTTACGACTTTGATAAAGGTCGGATTGTAACCTATACCAATTGCTGTTTACCGTATCGGGACATTGCTGCTCGCGTTGGTCGCGATCCAATGACTGTTACCAGTGGAATCGGTGGGTTCAGGAGGGCAATACGGAACGCTGTGCTGGATCCCAATGGCCTCGTATCACTATCAGTAGAATGGTAAGCATCGTATCCGCATCGCTGTAACGGATCGTGTAGCCACATCTCGATCCCTGAGGCAACAGATGGGAACGTTAACAACCATCTGCTCGGTGACCATGGCTGCGGTTACCCTTGATGCTGCAACACAGGAGCGACTTCGATTGTGTACGCAACGACAAATCTGGGTGCAAGAATGGAAAAACGACATTTTTTACGGATGAATCCAGGTTCTGTTTACAGCAACATGATGGTCGCATTCGTGTTTGGCGAAATCGCGGTGAACTCACTTGGGAAGCATGTTTTCGTCATCGCCATAGTGCCGTATCACCCGGCATGATGGTATGGGGTGCCATTGGTTACACGTCTCGGTCACCTATTGTTCGCATCGACGGCACTTTGAACAGTGGGCGTTACATTTCAGCTGTGTTACCACCCGTGGCTCTACCATTCACTCCATCCCTGCGTAACCCTACATTTCAGCAGAATAATGCACGACCGCAGGTCCTGTACGGGCATTTCTGGATACGGAAAATGTTCGACTGCTGCCCTGGCCAGCACATTCTCCAGAACTCTCACCAATTGAAAACGTCTGGTCAATGGTGGCTGAGTATCTGACTCGTCACAATACGCCAGTCACTATTCTTGATGAACTGTGGTATTGCGTTGAAGCTGCATGGGCATCTGTACCTGTACAGGCCATCGAAGCTCTGTTTGACTCAGTGCCCAGGCGTATCAAGGCCGTTATTACGGCCAGAGGTGGTTGTTCTTGGTACTGATTTCTCACGATCTATGCATCCAAAATTGCGTGATAATGTAATCACATGTCAGTTCCAGTTTAATATATTTGTACATTGAATACCCATTTATCACATTCATTTCATCTTGGTGTAGCTATTTTAAGGACCAGTAGTGTAGTTACTTCTGTCGGAAGCAGAATCCAGCGTTCCGTGTTGCCCTCCTGAAACCACGGATTCCATATTCTGCTAACAGTCATTGAATCCCGACAAACGCGAGCAGCAATGTCGCGATACGATAAACTGCAATCGAGATAGGCTACAATCAGACCTTTATCAAAGTCGGAAACGTGATGGTAGGAATTTCTCCTCCTTACACGAGGCATCACAACAACGTTTCACCAAGCAACGCAGGTCAACTTTTGTTTGTGTATGAGAAATCGGTTGGAAACTTTCCTCATGTCAGCACGTTAAAGATGTCGCCACCGGCGCCAACCTTGTGTGAATACTCTCAAAAGCTAATCATTTGCATATCACAGCATCTTCTTCCTGTCGGTTAAATTTCGCATCTGCAGTAAGTCATCTTCGTGGTGTAGCAATTTTAATGGTCAGGTGTCAGTCTCTGTGATTTATTTTGAGAATTCCAAATAAGAAATTGTTGTGTCTGTATGTGAGGCTCTGTTCACATTCATAATTATTTTAATCGGAATCATGTTCCTGGCTTCGTTGTTCTCTTGCAGATTTATTTTGTATATTATCTAAATAGACAGTAACCTCATAACGTGTTCTTCAGTGCGAATAGTCCCTACTTTTTGTTACATTACACACGCAACTCAGTACACACAAAGGAATATTGAGAAATAATATGCGCGTAACTACTAAAAAATTCAAATGTTTTGTAATTATATGGGACTACACTATGCTGGTGATCAGCCCCTAGTCTTACAAACTACTTAAACTAAATTAAAGTAACCTAATGACAACACACACATATCCATGCCCGAGAGAGGATTCGAACCTCCGACGTGGGAGTCCGCGCGATCCGTAACGTGGGTGCGTAAGTACTATCCTGGGGTCTTCAGTGAACTCCAAATCCAAATAGTCCGTAACAAGCAATGTTACATTTTACACTAGGTCGTTTAGTTGAAGTTAATTGACTTCTAAGAGAATACATAAAATCTTCGGAGCAAGAGTGGAGCCATTTCAGTGATATACACGATATATTTTATAGTTGGGTCAGAAATAATCCCACAATCGTAACTGAGGGCCAGACACAGAATTTCATATTCACAGGACAAAGACGTTAATATGCTGAAATGGTAGTTGAACCATTTCGTTTCGCGAGTGCGTGTTCAACATCTAAATCGTACCTCAACAGTACCTACCAGTTCCCATAGTGACAATAAAGCGCAGGTAATGGATCGGTGTTACTTGAGCAGACGTACTGAATGCGTCGCAGAAATATGCTCGATCTGTACAACCAAATCAGTGAGTTTGAATGAGGGCGCATTGCTGGGATGTTATAAAGTACACTAATGGTATGAAACTTATTGTTTCTTTGTACTGAGGTACTAAGAAACTTAATAATAAACACGATCGCCAGACTGTACAGTCAAATTAACGTTTCAAATGATTTTATAAGCAGTAGCATTAACTACGTGAACAATTGGTTAAATTTAGAATAGACAAACAAAGGAGCAAAGGCTGTCAGTATCCAAGTATGCACTCTATTATGAAAGTAAGATTGTATGGTAAATGTTTGTAATCATAAAGTGAAAAATGTGTCCCACAGTAATATACACTGTTCTTAAGATGGTGTACCAAATATTTAGGAATAAGTCTAAGCAGTTAGTAGGAAATATTCTAGGCCTAAATTTCCTGCTTGCATATCCACAAGCAAACTTGTTTGCATCAATATGTGACAACTGTATACCTTCACATAAACTATTTCCTTTAGTGGCAGAACATTTTCCTACATTAATAATTTACTGATATGGGACAAACCTTTTCATGTTACTTAAAAAGGTGACTTTCTGGCTAAATAGTAACAGTATGAGACTGTAATTATCTGTAACTAATTTTATTGTTACCTTTCAGAAAAACGAATGACTGTAGGATAGTTAATTTGTAAGTCATAGAAGTCTACACTTACACACCAAATCCGAACAGAGTACGCTACTTTCTGAATCAGTAAGCAGTAAAAAAGCACACTGTACAAACTAACTAAATTGCTGATAGTTCATAAACCTAAAACTGCCTTCAATATCTTATATATCATTATGAAAAATTCTAGCTAACATCTGATTTTTCATTTAGTTAACTAATTTTTACCAAAATCTTTTAACATAAACGGCTATCTAAACTGTCTGATGAAATTCAAACGTATTTTTGTCGAGAATGCAATTATAAGGAATAAAATCAGTTCCTTCACTGTAGTAATAAATATTTGGGATTCTCGGGAAATCTTTTTCACTTATAAGGTTAGGAACCTACATAGTTTAGTGACTTAGGAAAATGACGGGTGGAACAAAGGTTAAAATGAAATTTGGTTGTTATTCATAATACATACAAAACTGAGGCACCGGCTTGCAAAAGCAATAAAGTTTGCATTGCCTTTGTTCGCGAAGAGCAGCTGCGTGGTTCGCCGTTGCGCAGTTGTTCAAGAATGGGCTCATACAGTGCTGTGGCTTCTGCAGTCTTCTTGGCGTCGGAAATTTAAAACAATTAAGCCACCAATATTTTGGCCATTGACCACAATTTTCAGCGTACGTCATCTGAGGCCATTTCCACAAAATCTTGCAATATTGGCCTGATAAAACACTGCCTCAGCTGCACGCTGCTCACCCGTCGAAGTCTCAGACACTACTCTCTCTCAACGAGAATGTTCGTTGCGCGCACCAGCGCTGCTTTGGCGCGCTTTCCTACCTTTTCTATTCACGCACGCTCAATCAGTTTTTTAGTTCTTCCCACAGGCTTTTACATTACACATACATTTATAAAATCCCTCAGCCACATTCTCTATAAAGCTATTACCGTAAAGTAATTTCATTAGCATTCAAATCCGCGCAAGATTAAAATACACTTTTTAAAACACATTAATAAAATATAAAAATGTTCAAAGCTTTTGTAAGTACAAAGACACCTCATCCATAGAACATTACTACACATACATTAATACAATTATGGAAAAAAGTCGATATGCAACTTTTTGATGAAATATAGTAATATTAAAATATTGTGGTTTCACACTCTCCCCTCTCACTGTTCGTTTCCATCTTTCCCTCTCTCGCCAAAGTTTTTTGCAAGGTACCCTCTGTCACGTACCATACAAACATTTATGTATCTTGTGATCTTCCTCTTGGTTTAAAAGTGCAAAAATTCATAAAAATTGTAGCAAAATTATGCATTTTGCAAAATTCGGTGAGTTAAGCAGCCTCCACCAAGATCAAACGTAATTTTATACAGAATTACTCTTGTTTTTTTAGGTGGAGTGTGCAAAATTTCATCAATATCGGAATAAAACTATAGATTTCTATGCAACAGAAACGCAGGGTCACAATGAAAAACGCACTTTGTTGTTCTAAAACGTTCAAGTTTTATTTCATACAACCCTTGTTCTGAGAATAACGAAAACAACAAAAAATTGGTTAAGCCGTTCTCAAGTTATCGCGCGACCAATGTGTTTAGGGATTAATTTTTATGTTGCAAAGTACCCTCGCTCACGTACCGTATGAAACTTAAGGTAGACGGTGACCTTCCTCTTGTTTCGAAGGTTAAGCATGCGAAATTTCGTGAACATCGGATGAAACTGTAGATTTCGCGAGTCTGTAGGAGACGTATGCTCCGACATGCACCTATCACAAAATGCTTTCGTAGATTACGTTTTTTTACCTATAAAAACACCTTCCAGCTAAATTTCAGCTTAATAGGTGAAGTAGTTTTCGAGATTTAGTGTTTAGTGAGTGAGTGAGGGAGTATTCTTTCGCTTTTCTATAAATAGAGATTAAGAAAACAGAGTGCTTAATTTTGGATGCAAGAGAATTAAGGGAGGCTTGCAGACAAAAATACTAACATGCAAGTCTGTAATGCTAACTTTATTTGATACAAGGTCATACCTGATGCGACGGTTTTACGGCATCTACAGCGAAACTTTGGTGAGCGGTAGACTTCTTTTCGTTTCATCATTTTGTGTGTGTGTGTGTGTGGGGAGGGGGAGGGGGGGGGGAGGAGGGGGGAGTCGCTTCATAAACGTCCGAAATTACATGCAAACTGTGTTTTAGTTACAATAATTGACGCATACAGCTGGGTATTCTCACGCGGTGGCACGTCATAATTTATGACGTCATATTTCCTGAGCTACGTGTCGTGCTCTTTTTGGGTCAGAAACCTTCGTTGGCATACGGTAAATAGTTGACCAAAGTTTCATTACAATCGAATGGTTGGTTTATGGACACACAGAGGACCTATAGACAAACATTCATTTTTATAAATATAGATGACTTGCTTCGGAAAATAATTTTCAGTTTCAAGTGCGCTTTAGTGTTCTCATTTTAGTTGCTGTTTCTGATGTGTGAGGTTTTGCATTATGTTGTTGTCTTTACTGAAAGGATTGTGCCAATGTTAATTATTAGTCGGTCTTAATACACAGTAAATCGAGAAATCTTTTCAAAACTTCTACTTACAGTTTCGTCATGGCCCATTTGCGCAGAATATATCAAAGAAGACTGCAAACATTTTTAAAACCCACAAAGTAAAAATAGACTTTTCCGTAACCAATAGACTGCAACAGAAACTAATATCACGAAATTCAATGTAACCATGACGCATATTCTGATTCTGCAATATACAAAATAATATGCCAAGAATACTGTATGTTCTGCCTATGACAGATATGTCGAGATGTCAACACCAGGAACACAGAACACATCGAAGCAGACACACGATACTGACACACAACATCAGCAATAGCAAAACACATACACAATACAAGCCACCCACTCACTAAAATCGAGCAAAATGTCAAAGTACTCTATCGACTAATCAAAAGACTTAGAATGGATTTGTTTGAAGAGCGTATGTGTTTTCACGTCGCAAGAAATGTGTAGATTGAATACAAAACGAAAAACAGCTATTGGATCAGTTTATTTCTTTCATTGTTTCGACAATATACTTTCATAAAATACCAACAAAAAGAAATAAGCTCCATTGCTAAAAGCCGTAAACAAATTACAGCCAACAGTATTAACAAAAAAGATCTTGTTTCAGAATGTATCATAGTGTACGAAAAAATCACCTTATCTTTGTAAGAACTTCTCTTAACTGTTTCTACAGGGTGTTACAAAAAGATACATCCAAACTTTCAGGAAACATTCCTCATACACAAAGAAAAAATATGTTATGTGGACATGTGTACCGAAACGCTTAATTTCCATGTTAGAGCTCATTTTAGTATTTCTCTTTAAATATAAATTAAAATAATTCGTGCAGACAATTGTCAAAATACCCAATTGTTTCGTTAGTATGTACTTCCTTCATTCACCGCCAGTTAGCCCAATTGAAGAAAGATAATGTTGACTTCAGTGCTTGTGTTGAAATGCGACTCATTGCTCTACAGTACTACGGATGAGGCTTCATTCCAACGTGATCAAATTGTAAATTTTCACAAGCAACATGTGTGGGCTAACGAGAATCCGCAGGCAATTGTGCAATCACGTCATCAACACAGATTTTCTGTGAACGTTTGGGCAGGAATTGTTGGCGATGTCTTGATTGGGCCTCATGTTCTTCCACCTACGGTCACTGGAGCACGTAATCATGATTTCATACGGGATACTCTATATGTGCTGCTAGAACATGTACAAGTACGACACAGCATGTGGTTCATGCACGATGGAGCTCCTGCATATTTCAGTCGACGTGTTCGTACGCTTCTCAACAACAGATTCGGTGACCGATGGATTGGTAGAGGCGGACCAATTCCGTGGGCTCCACGATCTCCTGACCTCAACCCTCTTGACTTTCATTTATGGGAGAATTTGAAAGCTCTTGTCTACGCAACCCCGGTAGCAAATGTAGAGACTCTTCGTGCTCGTATTGTGGACGGCTGTGACACAATACGCCATTCTCCAGGGCTGCATCAGCGCATCAGGGATTCCATGCGATGGAGAGTGGATGCAAGTATTCTCGCTAACGGAGGACATTTTGAACATTTCCTGTAACAAAGTGTTTGAAGTCACGCTGATACGTTCTGTTGCTGTGTGTTTCCATTCCATGATTAATGCGATTTGAAGAGAAGTAATAAAATGTTCTCTAACATGGAAATTAAGCGTTTCCGGACACATGTCCACATAACATATTTTCTTTCTTTGTGTGTGAGGAATGTTTCCTGAAAGTTTGGCCGTACCTTTTTGTAACACCCTGTATATCCACGTGTGTTTTTCAAACATTTATGTATCCTGTGCACAAATTTTAGTTGTAATGTTTGATATGCGCGAGATTCTACGCAAATGGACCATCTAGAAACTGTAAGTAGAATTTCTTCGAAATATTTCACCACTTACTATGTGTAAAGACCGACCAATAACTAAAATTGCAGAAAAGACGACAAAATAATGCAGAAACTCAGACATCAGAAACACTGCAACTAAAATACGACAGCACGAAACGCACTTGAAAATGGGAATTATTTCCCGAAACTAGTCGTGCTAAACAAAGTAAAATTATAAATCATTTAATAACTTGGTAGTCCTAAAGTGAATTAGTGGAAACTATTTGTATTACTCTCTAACGGATCTGAGCCAACTTTTGGTGGTGCACTTCTCAAGGATGTGGCTCGGATTCGGCTGAAAGAGAAAAAGAGCGGGAATCTCTTTCTGCAGCCCCCGTCCTCCCTCCTCGCGACACTTTCTTCGAGCACCACTCTCTCTCTCCTGTGTGGAAATCACAGGGAAGATCCGTTCAGTAAACAGAAGGCGTGTGCGCTTTCGCCAACCTCCACTCTTTTCTCCCAAACTTCTGATTCTGGCCATTCTAATGCAGCCGTGTAGGTAACAACAGTTTTCTTGTAAAAGCGAACTCCGTTATACCCGATTAACCTCTCCTTTTCATAAATATTGGTAAAATGTCTTCATTGACTTAACGTATAACTAAAATTCTAAATTTTGGCGCCTCAATAATGGCTTCTTCCGATGTTCGACCAAAATATTTATTGATTGTGCTGCAATAAAGTCTTACATAAATATTGAAAAATGTCTATCACTTGATTCAGGTAATAAAATATACCATTGAAAGTCAACGTAACGTAGGTAAAGAGTCATGTAATAAGGTCTAAATAAAGCTCCGTCTCTTCTTAGTAAAACACAACTAACTTCGCTTCTTCTGTTGTTTTATCGTGCAGGGGGCAGACTTATTAGTAGACAAGGCATCAGCTATGAAGCAATCATTGTATATCAAATATGAAATTGAATTATCTAGACATCGTGGCTGCTTTAGGCGTTGATAAAATGCCAGCGTCTGTGGTTATAAACTTTTGCCAGACTAGACTCGAACCTAGATATCACGCATCAGGTCGTTCTCACCTTAATTATTAGGCTGTTTCGACTCGCTTCCTATCAGGCCACAGTTCATTGCTGCAAGGTATCGCGCCATCACAGGTACAATGATTAAGTGTAGCAGCCAACAAAGGGCTGATCTTCAGTAAATTCCAGAAATTTGGTGCAGACATCCACAACTGATAATCTGAGCACACAGATGCGATTTTTTCTGCTGATCACGCTGTTAACTGTTCCAAGATATGACACAGATTTTTACTGCTGCTGCGATTGTTACTGTGCTACTGGACATGTAAAAGAACACGAAATGTTGATAAAACACAATCTTCTGCTTATTATGTACTGATTTAAATTTCTGACTTTCCATCTTCATGAAGCAAAGTGATTGGTGTTCATCACTCAGTGATTGGTGGATATTATCGTTCAGTTCAAAAAGGATTAGTTAGACCACACCCTCTCCTGTGTTACTAAATATTACTCGCTGGTATAATAGCCTTATTTGCATATTTATACCTCTGATATTACCTTCATTTATATTCCTTTATCTTGTTATATTCTTTCTTTTTTCTTTCTTTTTTAGTAAATATGTAGCTACTAGTAACTCAAAATGGTGCTCGTATGAGTAAGCACTTCCTTCTACGAAATACCGCTGACATAGAGTGACTGATCGCACATTAATACAGTTTTCCTCCAGTGCCACTACAATGAAAGAGTTCAGACGCTTGTTTATACATGAGTTTCTAGAGAGAAGGGCGAAAATATTTTAAAGGACACCTGGTCATCACAGTTACTGAAACCGAGAAACGTACTTTAAGCGGAAGTGGTAGTATCAAGGAGACATACGCTTCACCCATTCATATTGCCTCTGAATAAATACAATTCAGCAGCTTGTAGAGATTTACAGATGACGCTATGCAACACCACTTACACATTTTTTTTTCTAATTTTAGACATTTGTTAAGTATTTTACGTGACATTCCATATATTGGTCTAGGAATATTGTCAAATGAACCGCAAGTAGTCCATCACCTATGTGTTCAAAAGTGGATAAACTTATTTCAGGTCTAATCAATGTATATATTAAAAGAATGTTTGACATCTATGCGTTCCTAAGCCATTCAGATTGCAGTAAGTGGCTCTCCGTACTCCCACGACGTTTCCTGGCTTCAAAACAAAAGAGTACGGCCTATAGTTCAGATTTGACGTTGTGAAGACTTGGAGATGTACTTCGCGAAGATACCTAGATCTGTACATCTGTTATCTAAGAATAAGAGCATTTAGGGATCTACATCTACATAGATACTCTGCAGATCACATTTAAGTGCCTGGCAGAGGGTTCATTAACTACTTTCATAACTTTTCTCTACATATCCATTCTCTAATAGCCCGCGGGAAGAAAGAACATCTAAATCGTTCCGTTTTCGATCTGATTTCTCTTATTTTATTTAGATGGTCATGTCTCCCTAAGTCGGTGGGTGCTAGTAAAATATTTTCACATTCCTAAGTAAAAGTAGGTGATTGAAACTTCGCAACCAGATCACGCTGCAATGAATAACGTCTTTGTTTTAATGATTTGCACCCCAAATCATGCAACATTTCCGCCACCCCCCCCCTCCGTAACGTGATAAAACAAAACGAGCTGCTCTTCTCTGAACCTTCTCAATACCTTCCGTCAGTCGCACCTGATGAGGGTCCCACAATGGGCAACATTACTCCAGGATAGGACGCACAATGTGGTGTAGGCAGTCTCTTTGGTGGACATGGTGCCTCTTCGAAGCGTTCTGCCAATGAAACGTAATCTTTGGTTTGCCTTCCCCACAATATTTTTTGTGTGTTCTCTCCAGTCTAAGTTGTTCGTAATTGTAACTTCTAGGTATTTGCTAGAATTTACGACCTTAAGGTTTGACTGATTTATCGCGTAATTGAAGTTCAGCGGATTTCTTTTAGTGGCCATGTGTATTACTTCACACTTTTCTTTATTTAGTGTCAATTGCCAATTTTCGCAACATGTAGATTTTTTTTCTAAATAGCTTTGCAGTTGCTTTTGATCCTCTGTTGACTTCACTAACCGATAAACGACAGCATCGTCCGCGAACAGTCTAAAGGAGATATTCAGAGAGTCTCTTAAATCGTTTATAAATACAAGGAAGAGTAAGGGACCTATAATGCTTCCCTTGGAAACGCCAGATATCACTTCTGTCTTACTCGATGACTTACCGTCAATTATAACGAACTGTATCCATTAACGTATTTGTATCTGCAACGAACTATACGTATAATTTCAGAAGATAACGGAAATTTATCGTGCTATTATGCCAAACAAAATGACAGCAAACATGTTTATCGCTTACAACATTTTCGCTCTACATTCCGTGAAACTGCCGGATTAGGTATGACATATTAATGAATTACTTACAACTACCAGTATGATATTTTGCAAACAGTTTCTACGCATGTCGCTGTAACTGTCGTCAAATTTATATCACAGTACGACATACTTTAGGAGACATCTCATAAATCATTGGATGCCTGAAAACTGATGCTTCATTACATCTTTACTGAAAGATCAATTTGCGGTTTTTTTCGAAAACGTATTGACAAGCAAAGTATGTGAAACTACTGGCTTATTCGAATGCAACATTGTTTCAAGATTCCTGAGCAGTCGCTCAAGGAAATATCCGATTAGGAACATTTAAATTTGTTATTCCTGTCTTTTTTACTAACATTCTCGAAAATTGGTTGACAGATCGATTTGAAATTTGACACACCACAGATTCCAATATGTATATTTCTACGCTTGCCGATTACAAGAAGTGCACATTAATAGCGACACAGAATATACTTTGGCAACAGTTTATTTAAAGGGGGTAAACATTTACGAAACTATTGTCCGCATGTAGAGACACCAAATATGTAGTGTAAATGTGAATTACATTTCCCTTTATTTCCTGTCAAAATTTAAAAAAGTCTAACCTTGATTATCGAAATTGTCATTTTACTAAAACCTAACCTCTTATAAGAGCGTACGATTTCTGAAACTAAACTACAATAAAAAATACTGTTATCTGAATGAACGTATAGTGTCCTTTATATATTTCTTTATGTCAGCCCTCAGTTCTGTTTGAAAATTCCTTTTGGAAGATCCTTTAAAATATATCGTCTAAACGAGTAAATAGTAACGGAATGGTATATGCTGTTCAATAAGGATTTAGTTTGTAGAATATGTAATTTTGTAACTTATTTAAGTACTATATTCCATAAATGTTAGGAATCCTTTTGCGCGAGGTGTTTCTGTATATTGCAAACACACTTTTAATTTAATGAATTAGGTACAACTTTAACCTTCGAAAAGCGTCAGAGATACTCTTGATGGTCCTCGGCACGTGCATTTTGCAGTCACACGAAACGTATAATTCATGTGACCGCTGCTCTGGATATATATGGTTGGCTGAATCTGCATGCTAATTCTTCGAGTACGTTTGTTTGCAGGTGAACCTATCAAAATGCTAAAGCGTCGTGCTGGCCCGGTACGTGTTCCTGTCGTCATGCATCAATGTAACGATACGAATCTCTTTTCATATTAACGAGGGCTGTCCATGTTGCAGCGTTCTCTCTGGTTGGGAAACTTCAGGAACAGATGCAGCCTGTGTCTCATGTATATCTTACTATTTTACATCCCATTTACCTTTGTACTGCACGAACAGGAGATGTAGCAGTATTTATTCAGCACTGTGAACAAAAAAGTATCAGATGTATGTCTTAAATAATGAACATTATCTTTTGAAACTTTTCGGATATGTTACTCCTGTCATGCTTACGAATTTCGTTCAGTTTTTGTTTGAAGGAAAACGATAATATACATTTGAATCGACGTCGTTCTATCATTTGCAATGGCACTGAAATAATCAATATATAATCTCGACGACGTTCGGTAATAAAAGATCTAATAACTCTGTGGCGTCGTTTACTCCATTTGCTGACGGGATAGTGCCATAGAAATGAACATCACTTGTTGATAAGTAGAAACGTGCATAGATTTGATACGAAAATCTGATTATCGGACGGACGTAATCATATTTCGCTAAGGGGACGATTTAGAAAAAATAAATAAATAAATAAAAATAAAATTTTAAAAAAACCTATGGTAGTTGCCAAACTTTTTAAAATCGTAACAGTTTTGTAAGACCTAATCTTACTGCAGTCTGATCAAAAGAAAGAATCACTGTTATGTTTTCTTCATTTAATACTACACGCAAATTACCACTGATACTATGCGGTTGTTATATGTCGTGATTATAGATTTTATCTTTCCTAGATGAGAAAGTTTTGTACTGGTTTCTACTACTCGAGACCTGTCAAAAATTAATATTGTTCCTCGCTGCTAAATATACGCAAAATATGCTATGGTAATATTAAGTATGCACGGCTACTGGTTATTTCATCAAGTGATATTCCATATTGAATCCACGTGTTCAGCGACTGTTATATATCTTGTTGATGAACAGCAGTCAGTATCAAATATTTACTTAATGTCGAAGATCTAGATCTTTCATATAAAACGTAATCTACAACACTGAAAAAAATTATATGTTTTAGGCTAACCTTTTAAAGCATTAATAACGCTCACAATGTGACTGAAATCTACATCTGCATCAATATACAAATATCTGAGACTGATTGCTGTACATCATCCACATATTGGTTATTTATTTATACGGACTTCTGATGTGGACTTCAATCCGCAGATTGGTTTGATAAGCTATCCAAGCTATCCCGTCCTGTGCAAGCCTCTTCGTCTGAGAATAAGAACGCTAACCTACATTCCTGTTTATCTACTTACTGTATACATAGCCCGGTCCACCTCTACGATTTACACCCCACACACTTCGTTATAACACTACGTTGACGATTCCTTTATGACTGTGCCTCATAAACCTATCCCTTCACTTAGGGTACGCCAGATATTCTTTTTCAAACCAATTCTGTTCAGCACCTCTACATTAGTTACGTGAATACCCACACAATCTTCATCTATAGCAGCACATTTCACAAGCTTCTATCATCTTTATGTCGAACTCCTTATCGTCACATTTCACTGCCATAAAATGCTGCACTCCAGACATATTCCTTCTGAACATAACATTTAAATTAATATCGGATGTCAACAAATGTCCGCGGGGGAGGTGCTATGCTCCGATGCGCGAGGCCGCTCCCCGTCGGGGGTTCGAATCCTCACTTGGGCATAGATGTTTGTGTTGTCTTTAGTGTAAGCTTACACCGACAACAGTAGTACAGGTTTATATGCCAACTAGCTCTGCCGATGATGAGGAGATCGAAGAAATATATGAGGAGATAAAGGAAATTATTCAGAAAGTTAAGGGAGAGGAAATCTTAATTGTGATGGGAGAGTGGAATTCGGTAGTAGGAAAAGGAAGAGAAGAAAAAATAGTAGGTGAATATCGACTGGGCAGAAGGAATGAAAGAGGAATTCGCCTGGTAGAATTTTGCACGGAACATGATTTAATCGTAACAAACACGTGGTTTAAGACTCACAAAAGAAGGTTCTATACGTGGAAGAGACCAGGAGACACCGGAAGGTATCAGATAGATTTTATAATGGTAAAACAGATTCCGGAACCAGGTTATAAACTGTAAGACATAACCAGGGGCAGATATAGACTCTGAACATAACTTGTTAGTCATGAACTGTAGGCTGAAACTGTAAAAACTGCAGAAAGGTAGGAAAATAAGGAGATGGGACTTAGATAAATTGAAGGAATGTGAAGTTCTGGAGAATTTCAGAGGGAGATTTTGGCAACAATTGACAGAAACAGGGGGAAATAAAGCAGTAGAACAGGAATGGGTAGCATTGCGAGATGAAATAGTGAAGGCAGCAGAGGACAAAATAGTAGAAAGGCAAGACCTACAAAAACTCCTTGGATACCACAGGAAATACTAAATTTAATTGATGAAAGGAGAAAATATAAAACCGCAGTAAATGAAACAGGCAAAATGGAGTACAGATGACTAAGAAATGAGATTGACAGAAAGTTTCAAAATGTTTGTATAGTCTATGGGACTTAACTACGGGGTCATCAGTCCCTAAAGTTACAAACTACTTATGAACTACTTACGAACTAGGACGGCACAAATATCCATGCCCGAGGGGGGGATTCGAACCCCCGGCCGTAGTGGCCATGCAGACCGTGACCGGCGCGCCTTAGTCTCCTCGGCCACCGCGGCCGGCACAGAAAGTTTAAAATGGCTAAGCAGGAGTGGCTAGAAGCCAAATGCAAATCTGTAGAAGAATGTATAAGAAGGGGAAAAGTAGATACCGACTCCAGGAAAATGAAAGAGACATTTTGGGACAAGAAAAGCAACTCTATGAATATCAAGAACTCATATGGGAAACCAGTTCTCAGCAAAGAAGGGAAAGCTGATTGGTGGAAAGAGTACATAGAGCAGCTCAACAAAGGAAATGAACTTAGAGATGATGTTGCAGGAAGGGAAGAGGAAGTAAATAAAGATGAAACAGGAGGTACTATACTGAGAGTTGAATTTGCCAGAGCTCTGAAAGACCTATGTCGGAACAAGACCCCAGGAGTAGATGACATACCCTCAGAGCTACTAAAGTCTCTGGGAGAGCCAGCCATGACAAAACGATTTGAACTGGTGTGTAGGATGTATGAGGCAGGCAAAATACTCACAGACTTTAAGAAAAATGTAATAATCCCCATTAAAAAAAAAAAAAAAAAAAAAAAAAAAAAAAAAAAAAAAGTGCGCATATTACAGAACCATCAGTTTGATAAGTCATGGTTGCAAAATTTTAACACGAATTATCTACAGGAAATGCAAAAGCTGGTAGAAGCTGACGTCGGGGAAGATCAGTTTGGATTCAGGAGGAAGGTAGGAACCCGGGAGGCAATACTCACTTTATGTCTTATCTTGGAAGATAGATTAAGGAAAGGCAAACCTACATTTTTAGCTTTTGTAGATTTGGAGAAAGCATTTGACAATGTTGACTGGAATACACTCTTTCAAATTCTGAAGTCAGTAGGAGTAAAATATAGGGAAAGGAGAGTTATTTACAACTTGTACAAAAGCCAGATCGCAGTTATTAGACTCAAAGGGCATGAAAGAGAAGCATCAGTTGGGAAGGGAGTAAGACAGGGTTGTAGCCTTTCTCCGATGTTATTCAATTTGTACATCGAGCAGGCGGTGAAGGAAAGCAAGGAAAAATTTGGAATAGGGATTAAAGTTCAGGGGGAAGAAATAAAAACATTGCGTTTTGCCGATGACATTGTAATTCTGTCAGAGACAGCAAAGGACCTGGAAGAGCAGTTGAATGGAATGGACAGAGCGTTGAAGAGAGCGTATAAAATGAACATTAACAAGAGCAAAACAAAAATAATGGAATGCGGTCTTAGAAAATCAGGCGATGCTGAAGGAATTAGATAAGGTAACGAAACAATGAAGGTGATAGATGATTTTTGTTACTTGGGTAGTAAAATAACATGCGATGGTCGCAGTACAGAGGATGTAAAATGCAGAATGGCAATGGTAAAAAAGCATTTTTGAAAAAGAGAAATTTGCTAACATCGAATATTAATTTAAGTGTAAGGAAGTCTTTTCTAAAGGCAGTTGTGTGGAGTGTTGCCTTGTACGGGAGTGAAACATAGACGATAAGCAGTGCAGACAGAAAGAGAATAGAGGCGTTTGAAATGCGGTGTTATAGAAGAATGCTGAAGATTAGGTGGGTGGATCGCATAACAAATGGAGAGGTACTGAACAGAATTGGTGAGAAAAGGAATTTTTGGCATACCCTGACTAAAAGGAGGGATCGCTTGGTAGGACACATTCTTAGACATCGAGGAATCGTAAATTTAGCATTGGAGGGACGTGTGTGGGGTAAAAATCGCAGAGGGAGACCAAGAGACGCGTATAGTAAGCAGATGCAAGTGGATGTGGGTTGCCGTTCTTATGAGGAGATGAAAATGCTTGCTCAGGATAGAGTAGGGTGGAGAGCTGCATCAAACCAGTCTCCGAACTGAAGACCATAACAACAACAACAACAACAGCAACAACCCTCCTTTCAAGACTCCATTCTATTCAATTGCTACTCCAGGTCCTTTGCATTCTCTGACAGAATTTTAAAGAGTATGTATCACAGTCAACATTGTAAACAGCGTATCTACAAATGCTAAAAAATTAGCTTAGGTTTTCCTTTCCTTAACCTTAAGAACATTCATATATGTGATTGTTCCTCGCGTGTACCTACATTTCTCCTAAATCCGAACTTATCTTCCCCAAGGTCGATTATTCCAGTTTCTCCATTTGTAATTAATGTAATTTGTAATTTAACAATTCGTGTTATTATTGCGCATTCCTCACATATCAAACTGATAGTTCTGTAATTTTCAAGTTTCTTTGCACTTTCTAACTTTCTTTGGAATTTGAATTATTATATTTTTTTCTTGAAGTCGGAGGTATTTTCTCTATCCCATACTTCTTGCATGCTAGGTGGAAAAAAATTTTCGTGACTGGCTCTCCTAACGATATCAGCAGTTCAGATCTTAATCATCTACACCAGGGGACTTTTATCGACAGATCTTTCAGAGCTCCGTCAAATTCTTCTCGCAGTATTTTTTGTCCTATCTCATCAAACATGTTCAAATGTTTGTAGAACTTATGGGACTTAACTACGGGGTCATCAATCCCTAAGCTTACAAACTACTCATGAACTAGCTAAGACTAAGGACGGCACAAATACCCATGCCCGAGGGGGGTTTCGAACCCCCGACCGTAGGTGCCATGCAGACCGTGTCTGGAGCGCCTCAGTCCCCTCGGCCACCGCGGCCATCTTCATCTATTTCCGCTTCCATTTATAGAATGCTTGCTACCTTCAAGTTTATTTTCCTTGTATAGGCCCTCTTTATATGCCTTCCCCCTTTCAGCTTTCCGTTCTATGCTTGGTAATCCTTCTGAGTTATTGATATTCATACAGCTTGTTTTCTTCTCTCCATGTCTCTTATTTTCCTGTAAGCGGTATCTACTGCACTTCATTCAACCTCATTTTTCAGTCATCTATGCTCCCTTTGCCTTCTTCACTTGCTGCATTTTTATATTGCCGCGAGTCTTCCGACGGAACGCGTGGTGCAGTGGTTATCATCGCAAATCACTGTGCTTGCGGTCGCCAGTTCAAATCCAGCCACGGGCAGAAAAAAATTTGTTTGTATTTACTATTTCTAGAGTGTTCTACAAGTTTCTTATGTCTGATGTACTTGTAAGTTCCAGAAATAGTGGAGCCCTCCAAGCAGGAGGCAGTCTGTACTGAGTGTACGCTTGCGTTAGCAGTAAACGTGTTCTAAGTGTAAGGTGTTGTGTTCTATCAACGACCAGCCTGCGAATTCCGGACCACCTGCAGTTTGCAATATGGCAATATTTTCTCATTCATTAGTTAAGTTCAGTATCTTCTGTTTCGTCCACGGACTTTTATTAGGCCTTGTCCTTCGGCCTATATGATTTTATGCTCCCTTCACTCAGATATATCGATTCCTTTTCTACAGTATTACTTTCCTTGGCCTTATGCTCTATCTGAGACTTTGAACCACATCTGGTACCTTTAATTTGTCTAGATTCCATCTTTTTAATTTTCTAACTTTTTACCGTTTTTAAGTTTTAAGTTAAGTTCGTAACCAAAAAATGATGGTCAGAATCTACATCTGCCACTGGATATGTCTTACAGTTTAAAACCTGGTTTTCAAACCTATGCCTTACAATTATAAAGTCAGTCTGTTACCTTCCAGTGTCGCTTGGTGTCCTTCCACATATACCACCTACTTTCATGGTGATTAAATCAGGTGATGGTAATGATTGAATTGTGCTATGCACAAATTTCTACCAGGCGATATCTTCTTACATTCCTTTTCCGAAGTTCATATTCACCTACATTTCCTTCCGATCCCTTTCCTACTACCGAGTTCTAGCCTCCCATCACAATCAGGTTTTCCTCTTCCTTAACTGAATAACTTACTCCTCATACAGTTTTTCTATCTCCTCATCGTCAGCACAGCTAGTTGGCATATAAAGTTGTACTACTGCGGTCGGTGTTGGCTTCGTGTCTATCTTTGCTACAGTAATGCGTTCACCATGCTGATGATAGCAACTAACCCGCATTCTCATTTTATTTTTATTATCCTACTTACTCCTGCGTTAGCACCATCTGATTTTGAATTTATAACCCACACAGGACCTCTCCTGATGCAACCCTATGGTCCAGGTTACCAGGTGTTCCTGTAAGATGATCTCCCACAATCATAGAGACTGTACACGATATGATGCGGTTTGAAGACGACGGTGCATCAATCTACTAAGATGTCAATGCCCTTGTACACCTGAGCAACACATACCCTCGTAGTTGGATTGGAAGTGAAGATCCTTTCCTATTGCCAAAGTAATTGCCGGACCTCGACAGCTCTCAAGTCTTTCCTCTGAGCTTTTCTATGGTGGTTTGCATTGTACAACCATGTGGAAACGAATTAAGACGTGTTATCGTTGCCAACCTCAAAAGACTTTCTTACTGATGTATTTGTTATTATTTCTGATAAGCGACGTGTCTAAAACTCTTCAATTGTTATTACTTTTATATTGCTTAGCAATTTATATTCTGACGTTCTATTTAAAGGCTTCAAAATAATCAGTGAAAAGGAGGTATCAGTGGTTGTAATTACCACAGGTATGTGACATGTCAGTGGTATCACTGAGCACAAAATTGTTTAGATTTGGTGCCAAAGTGAAAGTATCAGCCCACCTTACACGTGAGATGAACATCTCGGTGTTTCAAGATTAGTCAGTGCTGCGGATGATATTCCAGAGCTCTGTGCTTGAACACTATTGCAGAAGAAAGAAAGAGTCATATATCAACCAATTTTATCTACATATAAACTCCAAAATCCACCGTAAGGTGCGTGGTGGTTGGTACACTGTAAAACTGCTAGGCATTCCCTTTCCAATTCCACTCTCAAATAGAACGAGGAAAAGAAAAGAATGTCTTTATCCCTCTGCACAAGCCGTAATTTCTCTTGTCTTTATGATCTTTACGTAAAATGTAATTAGGCACCAAGAAGATCGTTCTACACTCAGCTTTAAATTCCGGCCATCTAAGTTTCCTCAACAGAATTTCTCGAAAAGAACGTCGTCTTCCCTCCAGCGATCTTCATTTGAGTTCCCGAAGCGTTTCCGTGACACTCGCACATTTGTCGAACCAACAAGTGACGAACCTAGCTACTCGACACCTGAACTGCTTCCATGTCTTCCTATAAACTGATCTGCTGCGGGCTCCAAAAGAGCACTACCAAACCTGGTTGTACAAGCGTTTTATACGCGGTCTGCTTTACAGATGAAGTACACCTTCCCAAAATTCTCCCAATAAAGCGAAGTCGGCTGTCCGCCTTACTCACACCTGTCCTCAGAAGTTCGTTCCATTTCATATCGCTCTGCAATGTTACGCCTAGATATTTGAACGACGCGACTGCGTCAAGAAGCTCACTAATCATGATGTATTAGAACATTGTGGGATTGTTTTTCCTACTAATGTGCATCACCTCACATTTATCTACATTTAGAGCCAGCTGTCAATCTCAGAAATTTTGTCTAAGTCATCCTGTATGTTATTACAAACAATTAAGGACGACACCCTCCCATACACCACAGCATCATCAGCAAACAGCCACAAATTACAAGTTACTCTCCCTCAGATCATTTATATAGGGAGAAAATAATAGCGGTCCTATCACACGCCTGACGATACACTCGTCTCTGATGAACAATCGCCGTCAATAACAACGCATTGAGTTCTGTTAATCAAGAAGTATTTCAGCCAGTCACAAATCTGTGAACCTATTTCATAAGCTCGTATCTTCGTTAGCAGTCTGCAGTATGGTACCGCGTCAAATGCCTTTTTGGAATCGAGAAAAACACAATCTGCCTGTTGCCCTTCCTGCGTGGCTCGCAAGATGTCATGTGAGAATAGGGCAAACTGACTTTCACATGAACGATGTTTCCTGAACCCGTGCTGATTCATAGGTTATCCGTCTCAAAGAAATTTACTTCATTCGAGCTGAAAATGTGCTACAAAATTCTACAGGAAACTTATTCGAACGATATTGATCTGTAATTATGTGGGTCAGTTCTTTAACATTTATTATAAACGTGAGTCACCTGCGATTTTTTCCAATCATTAGGAAATTTGCGTGAAGTAAAGATTCGCGAGAAATGCAAGCTAAGTAAGGAGCCAATGTCACAGAATACTCTCTGAAAAAATCTAACTGGTATCTATCGGGACCAGGAGACCTTTTTTTGTATTCATGTCTCTCAGATGCTTCTCTACACCGGTAATACCTATTATATGTCTTCCAGTAGGGAGTGAGTGCGATCATTTGTACGGTCCTGCTGTGTGAAAGATTTATCAAGGATTAAATTTACAACTTGAGCTTTCGGTTTGCTTTATTCTATTACTGCCCCGGAATGATCACGAGTGACTGGATAGCGGCCTTTGACCCGCTTATCGATTTTATATAGGGCTAGAATCTTTTCGATTCCTCGGAAAGATCTTTTGCTAAGGTATGGCTATAGTGATTATTGTATGCTTCGCGCATCGATCTTTTTATCTCTTCTAACTACCGGTACTAAACGATGTCCATTCATTTTCTAAGTGTGATGTTAACAACTGCTTATCGGCTCTTTCTAACAAAAACCCTCTCCTTGCCTTCTTGATTGGTTTATTTACTATGGTCACCATTGACGCTATGATGATACCATGATCACTAACTCCTGTCTCTACACTGACATCGTTAAAAAGTTCGGACCTGTTTGTAGCTATAAGGTCTTAAATACTTCCATCGCATGTGCGTTGTCGGTTTACTGCTTAAGACAGTTTCGGAAAACGTGTCAAATAGTAGTTCGCAAGACTACATATCTGTACCGCCTGAAATGAAGCTAGAGAGGTCCCAATCTATATTCTTAATGTTGAAGTCGCTCCTGACTAATATTGCGTGGCCCGGATACCCACGCACTACCTGGTGTCGACTTTCTTTGAATGATTCCAAAACTCCTACAGCAGCACTGCGGGGGGGGGGGGGCGGGGGCGAGGGGGGGGCATAAAAACAATATCTTTGTCCACTGCGATGAACACTCCCCCTCCAGCTGTGTCAATCTGTCTTTCCGAAATACATTCCACGCCTCGCAAAAAATTTCTGATCTTCCCACATCAGGATTTAGCCAGCTTTCGGTGCCTAAAACTATCTGAGCACAATAAATCGTTGTAAATGTTTTTAATGATTTGAAAGAATACGGCTAATTTCAGAATTCTGAACTGCGATTGGAGGCAGTTACAGGGTTCCTCAAAAGTTATCTCTTGATAGTGATATGCAGCGTGAAAGACACTGATCTTAAACATAAACAAACTTAACCAGATGCGTATATACCTAACATACAGGTAAGTCGTGTAGGTTCTTAAGTGACCCGTTTGACAATGAAATGTACTGTATAGGAGCCGATGATACTTTTACAGCTGACGATGCTATACTTTCTGTCGTCTTGAATATGATTTCGCGTAGTAAAATAGCACACTTGTGGAAAATTTTTACAATTCTTGGCACTTTTTGAAACAAACTGTAAACGAAAAATAGTACCTCGTGCTTTAATATATTCCTTTTGACTCGAAAACTGTCCAGGAATGGTAATTTAGGCAATGCAGTTAACACATTCTGACGGCAGTAGCTTAAGAAACCAAAAGAGATTATTCTATTTTCGTAATGCTCATTTACAGTGTCCTTAGTTATTTGTAAATCTTACTGCAGCAATAATGTTCTCATGTAAGTGTACAACGTCACACTTATTGTGGAGTAGAATTAGTAATTCTATGTACTCCCGAAGTAACAACTGTTCGTAAGCCTTTCTTTTAAGCATCGGTCTAGTATGTTTATATAACTGATTATCCCGTGTTTTAGACTGAACTACTTAGAGAAACATACTGTCTAACTTTTTATATAATGATGTCGACCACATAAGGCTAATTGAGCTGATCAGTTCCAGTTCCAGTTTCGGAAAGCGGTGCTTTAGACCACAAGGCTAATCGAGCTGATCAGTTCCACACACTAGTAATTTAGAATAAAACAAAATAACATATAAAATTATTTCAGTCAACATTTAAGAGATCTACGATGTCGGTATAATTACGCAGATCTCGTGATTCAAAAAGTAATTTCAATATCTAAAACATTACAAATATTTATGACCACTATTTCAAAATATTTAAAAAAATCAAGTTAAAATAATGCACCGTCCAGTTCAAACAAACTCTGGTTTAGAAGAAAACTTATTGTCTCAAGCTACCATCTTGAAGGCGTCACACTTGTATATATTTGTTTAATGACTCATTTCAACTGATATAAATTTATAACAGAAATATCGACAGATCATCATCTTCTCCACATAATACTGAAAATGCAAGAGGCACGATTTTTCACTTGTGTATTATATTTAATTTAGTGTGTCGATTTATTACACACTTTGACAGTAATTTAAGTAAATATAGTGTGGCGTGGGTGGTCGAGCTCATGAAAGCTGGTTTGTGTATTTATTTCAGACTTTATGTAATGCTAATTAACAGTTATTTTGTGTATTAAAATAATGATAGATCAGTAAGGAAGTGGTTTCAGAGGGTCAGTTTTTACTTAAATATCTCATGTTAAGGTTAATACGACTTTGGAAGGGATGGCGAATGGCCAGTGACGAAGTGGCCAAAGGATAAAACTGGTGGGGAGTGTGTGTTTGGCCTCGTTATGGATCGTGAGGCCTCCCGCGTCGAAGATTCCAATGCTCCTTCGGACATGGATGTGTGTGTTGTCCTTAGGTTAGTTTAACTTAGTTTCAGAAGTTTTTAAGCCTAGGGATTGATGACCAACGTAGTTTGGTCCCATAGAATTACAAACATTTGAACATTTATTATTATTATTATTTTAGTGTGTATTTGGGAGATGTATGGAGGAGAACGATGGGGTGTGGGAAAAAATGGACTCTAATAAGGAATGAATCCAGTGTACTCATATGTGCAGTTAGTATGGAATATGGAAGTTTGGGTCGGTCCTGGAGTCGTGTTCGTGTAGGGTAGTGGTTAAGGAGACCGCTCGCGAAAAGCTGGAAACCCGGGTTCGAGTCTCGGCCAGGCACAAATTTCCATATGTCACCAGTTGATATAACATCCATACCTTATACAGTGACGCTAAGAACATCACCGTATATCTATGATTTCATAACTTGCACTGTAGAAGGTACCTTACAATAAAATTAAAAATCAGTGATCTCAATAAAAATTAAGATTTACATGATTTTTTACAGAGAATATAATTGACTGAGTGAAACAGTTGGAAACGGTGTGCTGGAAAGACAAAAGATAAGTATATATGCTAAGTACAAGACACAGGGAAGAAATGATATAATTATGAAGACAGAAGAGGTAAAAAAAATAAAAAAAATAAAAAAACCTGCTTGTGGAGTACAACAAACAGAAGGTCGCGGTTGATCTTTCAGATCAAAGGTACGTCATACGGGGCTTTCAAACATAGAACAGTGAAATGGTGGACGAAACGTGCATTTCATTGTCTCCTTATGGTTCCTGGTGGATGCATGTATTCTCCATAACAAAATAAAAGCTGAGGAGATGCCTCTATCCAAGTTCATAAAGGTGTTGTGTGCAGAATTGCCAATGTGTGAAGACGATACTCCCAAACCAACTTGCGATGGAGGCCACCTGAACAGGTTATCTACAGGAAAGCATTTTCTAGAAAAAATTCCACCTTCCACAGATAAAAGTGGAATTCAAAGGATGTGAAAAGTATGTTCAACCAGAGGAAAAAAGCAAACTGGTAAGGCTGTAAGTGTTTTTATCAGTATTTTATTATTGAAAGTGGAATAAAAGCTTTTCTACTACGACAAGCATGATGTAAAAACATTTTGATTTCCGTAAACTTTTTTCTTTTTCCCAAAAATTGACATTGTTTGAAAATATGTGGAAAAGGAAGTAAACATTCAAAGAAACTGAAAGTAGGTTACCAGGAAGAAGAAGTCCAAAGCTTTCAGAAAAGGTTATTACCACAATAAAATGTTGTCTAGTTTTTATAATACAAAATACTAAATATTGCTAAAACACATGTCATTCTTAGAAATGGCAAAGTTTACAGGGCCTGCAGTCGAAGTGTTAAGTTGATTCTTTTACAGTAATTGCCAACAGATAGTACCAAAATACATCACAATTCCAACAGAATTTCAAAATATAACTCAATTTCAAAGCGCAAGCCAACAATGACTTACTATTGGCAATCTGCTACAGGCGAACTCTCACTAATAAACAAAAGATCACACCTCTTTGATCACAGATGAAAAACGTTTACCTCAGCAAAAAGGTTAATGTGGATTCTACGCACATAAATTATATTTGCCATACCACTGGCAAAGCTTCATCGTAAACAAAATCGTTATAACGAAATACATGAATATACAAATGTTCAAAATATTACTAATTTAAGGAATGAAAGGTATTAAAAAGTGCAATTGAACATAAGTGTAGTGGTACTAATTCAAGATATTAGAACAAATTTACCAATAACCTACAAATATGTATGCATAATTACGAACATGTGTTACATCTTATTACGAAGGAAAATAATAATAGAATTTACCAAAATAGTTTCAGATATTCTGTTCATGTGATGTAATAACCACGTAAGTAAATATTACAGAATGAATGAGTAGTACTGTGATTCCACTCTAATAAATGTATATAATATATGAGTGTATATGAAAGACCAACGTTTGAATTTATTTCTGCAATGATAGGGATCGGAGGTGAATGGCAGAAAAGGGGAAGCTGGAGATGAGCGATGGGAGCAGTAGGAGGAGATGAAGATGGGGAAGGGGGAGGAGGTGATGGGTACAGACATAAGGAAGGAGAAAATGGACAGGTAGGGAAGAGATTAACTTACGACTGTAAAAAAAAGTACCCGGGCGACGCAGGGTTTTCAGCTAGTTTGTAATAAATTTCATACTCGTTACTAAAGTTGTGGCACCTCTCTGTAAATTTCTACGTACGCACGCACGCCTACCAAATAACACCCACAGAACAGTTACTACAAAGCTTGAAACTTCTCCAGGGGAATTTGTGTGTTATTTCACAAATTTAAGGGTTATTTTAATTCGTTACACTTGGCGTTAGATTGCATTTCATGTAACAAGTGTTCCACCGGTTCGCTCCCATCTTAAAGTGATTTTAATTCTAAAAATAGATAAATAAATAAATCTGTTTGATAGCGACATTTTAATGCTTCATTTTACATTTTGTCAAGATGATACAAGTGGTGCGAAGTAATTTTCCTGATTCATGTTGCTCGTTAATTAGAATGTAGGCTTGTGAGATACTATAATCAATTTTGTTGCACTTAATGATCTCTGTCTAACCTCCCACAATGGGCAGACGGAGACTAATACTCGGGTGAGTGCCAGTACGTGGCACTAAGTACTCCGAATACTTACCAGCTTCTGGCAATAGGATCAATGCAGTTATTTGTATTGGTATACGGAAATGCACAGCGAAGACGGTGGTCCTCTTCGTCCTACAGAATGCTCTGCGGTAACACGTGTGACATTAATATTACTGTTCAGGCTCTAATTACCCGGTGCGTTAAATATGTATAAGCTGCACAAGTTTCTATTATTAAATCGCAGCTACCGATCCTCTTCTAATGACAAAACTGATTTCAAAGTAGTGCCAGTTATAAAATTAGGTCCTATAAAATGCGCGGGTTAATGATAATTACATACCTGAACAGCTGGGTACGATTTGATCACTGCGGTCTAGCCGGTCATAGACACAAAAGTGACTCGTACGGCTTGACGTAGAAGCATTAGCAGGATTAATTAAACAATTATCTGCAAACTTAACAAACCGTCTACGCTTCACTGTGGCTTAGTCTGAAATGGATTGAAATGACGAAGTAAATATAGGAATTCTTCCATATATAGACTCATAGGGGAAATACATCAATCAATTCCCTGTTTTCCATTGCTGTGGCGTTATCGAACGAAATAAGTTATGAAACAATATTTACTTCAAAAAATAAATAAATAAAAAATAAAAAAATCAAGATATCACAAATGTTTGTCAGTTTTGGGAGCGATCTTTTCAATCAATTTATGAAGGATAACAGCAAAGATCGCTTATCATATTCTATTTCGATTACCGATTATGGCAGATTAAACTGCCATCTTTCATTTCATTCATCAAATCACACAATAATATTTTTAAATACAATCATTCACTAACATTATTATTGGCTTGTCATCACCCAAATAACATTCAAAATCCTGATTCTCATTGAAATTTCAGCGTGAGGTTTTTGGCATTTTATTTGTAACATGACAAGGCAATGACGTTGGTGAATAATTTTCAAAGTTTTTATTGTGATGTGATGAATGAAATGAAAGATGGCAGTTTAATCTGGAGAGAATCGATAATCGAATTAGAATATCATAAGCGATCTTTGCCGTTATCCTTCATAAATAAATCAAAATTTACTGCAAAGTCGTAGGACTGACAATTTTTGCTTGTCCATCCGTTTTATGGCCTTTGATTGTGTTAACCATGGAATTATTCTAGATAAGCTTAAGTATTGTGGTATTAGTGGGAAAGTGCACAAATGGTTTAAATCATACCTAACTGGAAGAGTTCAGAAAGTTGATATAAGTAATTCACATAATATACAAAAAACAGCCGAGTCCTCAAACTGGGGAACTATCAAGCATGGGGTGCCACAGAGTTCGGTACAGGGACCTTTGCTATTCTTAATATATATTATTGATTTGCCTTTCTATATTCATAAAGATGCCAAGCTAATTCTCTTTGCTGATGATACAAGTATCGCTATCACACCCAAATCACAAGAATTAACTGATGAAATTGTCAATGAAGTATTACAGAGAATTATTACGTGGTTCTCTTTAAATTTTGAAAAAAAAAAAAAAAAAAACACAGTATATTCAGTTTCACACAATAAATGGCATCACACCATTAATTAATATTGATTTCAAACAGAAATCTATAGCTAAGGTAGAATATTCAAAATTTTTAGGTTTATGCATTGATGAGGGGTTGAATTGGAAGAAACACATTGAAGATCTGCTGAAACGTTTGAGCTCAGCTACTTATGCTATTAGGGTGATTGCAAACTTTGGTGATGTACAACTCAGTAAACTAGCATTCATTGCCCAAAAGCGGGTCATCAGAATAATTGCTGGAGCCCACGCAAGATCATCCTGCAGACATTTATTTAAGGATCTTGGAATCTTCACAGTAGCTTCACAATATATATATATATATATATATATATATATATATATATATATATATATATATATATATTCACTTGTGAAATTTGTTATTAAGAATCCAACTGAATTCAAATGTAATAGCGTGCATAGCTATAACACCAGGAGAAAGGGTGACCTACACTATTCAAGGTTACGTTTAGCTCTGTCACAGAAAGGGGTTAATTAATCTGCCACAAAAGTCTTTGGTCACTTACCAAGTAGTATCAAAATTCTGACAGACAGCCAACTAGCATTTAAAAATAAATTAAGAGAATTTCTTATGGCAATTACTTCTACACATTAGATGAATTTCAAGATAAAATTTAGTACTTTAGGAAAAAAATAAAATAAAATAAAATATTCAAATATAGAGTGTCATGTAATATTATGTATAGACACATTTCATTTATGTGACACGTTCCACATCATTACGAAGTGTCGTATTCATGATCTATGGAACAAGTATTAATCTAATCTAATGTATGGATAAACTTAAATAGAACATCAGGCAGTTTACTGGCTCTATAACATGGGATGTAACACTGTTCTTGAGAGAAATAGTTATTTTGTACATTTTCTCCAGCCACTTCCCAACCTCTCTATCTGTCCTTCTCCTCATCCTCATTTCTGTTAATTTTGCCCTTCTTTTGACGTAGATACTAAAAATTAGGGAACTGAATCTGAGGAATTTGCTTCGTTTTTTATTTTAACCTCGGAAAAAGGCCATTTAGCTCCTCCTACAGAAAAAATAACGGCTTCAATTAACATAATCAATTACAGACTTCGTTACTACTATGGTTTACCGCTGACAAAAACACCTGCTAGCAGTTGTGTTACTGCAAATGCACTACTTGAAAATGGATGTTACTAGAATGTGTTTCATGATATTTTTAACAACTTACTATACCTATGGCCCACAGTGTTAGAAATGGTGTATATTGACATAATTGTAAAATGATGGTCCAAAACACTGTAATATTTTATTGATTTCTCACGAGATACCTTTCGGCGTATTGCCGTCGTCAGGTGTTTACTGCAATAACATTTTCTTTTATCAGTATGTTTCCAAGTACTGTATAAATAAATTTATATAAATAAAATTTACAAATTTTAATTATAAAGTGCTGTAGTTAAGGCACATAAAGGAATCAGCGTTGTTTTAATTAACAAAGATGACTACATAAAAAAGGATACGAGTTTTTCATTATACTGATCCCACGTAACCCTTCAAACAAATACGTAGCACGAGAAAGTTCATTAAATTATGTACCTCTATTTCATCTGAAAATGAAAAATGAAAATATATCCCAATGAACTCAGGAACACCACAACTGAAAAGAGATCCCAAGACACATAAACACTTATGTCCGATTCGTCCTGTTGTTTGTAGTATAAATTGCCCCATCCTCATAATTAGTAAGAAGTTAAATAAAATGCTACAAGAATAATACTCTTACAAGAAGAAATACAATACCAAAAATTGTAAAACCTTTGCATTGGATATAAATAGGATAAATATTCCAATGGAAAACTTGTATCTTTTGACATCAAGGACATCCCTGTCCAAGAGAGTATAAAACTTACAGAATATAACTTACTCAGATACAACGAAATTCCAGTTAATAGCACATGCGAAATTATAAACTTGAAACTAAATTTTATACAAAGTTAGATGGTGTTGCTGTGGGTTGGAACCTTGCTACTACCATAGCCTCGAAGAAAGATATTTCCTACACCAAGAAACTAATAAAATCATCTATTATTATCAATACATGGATGACACTCACATGCTCATAGACGGATACGAAGGAAACAATGATTAACAGAAATGTCAGCCTACCACTAGATGACTTGGCCAAATAAAAAGAAAAAAGTATACTACAATACATTACCCAACAAAAAAAGAGAAAGTTACAAAGAATCACTTCAAGGAAAAAAATTAATTTATATTAGTACAACATATCTAGGAAAATTCACAAATAAAATAAAAAATATTTTTAAACATACTTGCATCACTTTTGCATAAAAAACAAACACACCATAAGAAGCAAAATCGTAAAATATACGACAAAGCCTTCTAAATCCTGGTATATACAAAATCTCTTGTACCTCCTGTAGTAAATATTATATAGGCCAAACCTGACGTAATTTCATCGTTTGTTAGAATGTACGCACTAGGGAGAGTGAGAAAAACCCATGTACGTTTTACCAGCGCTTACAGCCGAAAAATCCCTCAGTAGGCAATATAGAAAATGTACTCGCAATTTTACATATAATACAGAAGGGATATGAAATGAATATTCTGGAGGTAATTAAAGTATGTATCCACGCAACCTAGCGACGCAAAAAATTTACTAAACGATAATACAGATTTTAAACACAAAAATTACACCAATAATGTTATTGTTAATTTAACGCTGGACAAAGGATGATACTGTTTATCTTGTTCAGAGATCGTACCATAATGCTAAAGTCAACCCTAGAGTAAATATATGAAGTCAACCAAAGACTAAAACAGAACCATATCAAACAAAAATGTATCATCCATAATGTGCTCCTAAAATTTCTAGTAAAATCTTTTACCATAATTTTCTACATGATAAATTATAAAGTAATAATAAATAAAATTATCCCGTATCTGTTTTCTATATTTTCTCTTTGAAAGAAAAAATTGTAAACGTATATTATTCTGAGGCACTGACTGATTCGTGAATAAATATAAAACACCTCATAAATAGTCAGTTGGAGCAGTTAAGACCTCTAAATACCGTATGTACTATACTTTATAACTGAAATGTGTAACTCTTATTTATATAAATTTACGTATATAATGCTTCGATACATAATCATAAAAGAAAATGTTTTTGCAGAAAAACGCATGACGACGGCAATACGCCGAAAGATATCCCATGATAAATAGATAAAATAATATATTACAGTGTTTTGGACCATCGTTTGACAGTTATGTCATGAGATTTTCTTACTTTTGTTTGTCATGTCTACAACATTTGCACGAAGGACAGAGACGTTGGTAGCACTTTGATGTTTACATATTATTACGATTTTAACTTTAATCAAATAGTTTAATGTATCATATAACAAGTAACACCTGAGCAATAGAGGTGAAAAAATGTATTTTGTTTTTCCCTTTCAGTTCCTAAGGACATACATCAATTTTCTTTTTACACACACACACACACACACACACACACACACACACACAAACAAACAAACACACGCACATGCCACGGAACAAAAAGCACTGCCGTGTTTTACGCTCACTTTTGTGACTTTTTGCAAACATTTCGGTCAAAAATTATGGACGATATGATTACGACTCTACTATTGTGTTATCTATGCATTCAACACGTAATATTCTCTAAGGCCGTATTTAACAAGAAGTCAAAATTAGATGATATTTAAGTTTAGCTTTGACAAAGATACTCTGTTTCTTACTTTTACCTCTTTAAGCTATTAATATATTTCGATTATTTTCATTATTTTTTTTTCCATTAAAATATTATCATACGTTTTTCCATGGTAGTATGCCCTCTTTTTCAAGATTATATTCTTTAACTGTATTGGTTTACGTAAAATCAAGCGATGTGTAAAATCGCAGTTATTTTTGCAAATATCTCTAAAAAGGTGCGAGTTATGGAAATAAGAGAACAAAGTTATGGAGAATTTCTTCGTCTACAAATAAGTTTATTCAATTTTCGTCTGAGATGAACAGTTAAGGCTTTATTTTCAGTTAAATATCCTGCAGTCAAAAGTCCATCAAAGATGACCTGTATTTAGTATTACTAATCTATTTTTTCCCCGAAACATTTGAAAAAGCGACGTTCTCGTCGCTGGCGGCCTAGAATTACGTCTGTAAAATTTGGTACTGGTCGGTTGAATGGTGCGACTTAAAAAAGTTGAAACACGTTACAGACAGACATTTTCAAATCGCCGTTATTTTTGCATATATCTGTGAAACGATGTGATATATGAGAAAAAAATAAGTGCATATTGTAGAGAATTTTCTTCTCTACAAACTCGTCTATTTAATTTTTGTGTTAGATGAACGGTAACTTTTTTTTTTTAATTTAAATTTGGAGCTGTCAAGAGGCGTAACCTAAAGTGGACCAAAATATCTAACAAACTTATTTCTGTAAGTGCATGGCATCCATGCTAGGGACTATGTATTCAGTCATACTTTGTTAGAGAGAGACTGGGGACTAATAGACGCTTTACCGCGCAGCCACAGTTACAGTAAGTGCTTCCATGTGACTCAACGCAAGCGTATTCATGGTGCCTCTGTCAGACAAGCGCTAAATCGCAGTGGTGGCAACGCTGCGTGAATACGTTGCTTCAACGTTTCCACATCGGAATGTGCTCTGCATACGCGATACCTCTGAAATAGTCCCATAACTACAAATCGAGCTAGGCATGGAATGGGACCTCGTCATTCGATGCATCTACAGGGAGGACTCAATTGAACTGCGTCGGTACCTTATCGGTGAAGTGGGTTGGAGCATCATCATGTAGCCGCCACATACGAATTCGAAAAACTAACGGTACAATATGAAGAACACTACGACCCTTGAGGAGGAAATCATGTGTACTGTTAACTGTAGGTGCTTGGTACAGCATGTATTACACCGCAGTCTATGTAACAAAGTATGATTGAATAAATGATCTCTATCTTGGAAACCATGGCCGGCCACGGTGGCCGAGGAGACTAAGGCGCTCCCAGTCACGGTCTGCACGGCCACTACGGTCGGGGGTTCGAATCCCCCCTCGGGCATGGATATTTGTGCCGTCCTACTTCGTAAGTAGTTCATAAGTAGTTTGTAAGTTTAGGGACTGATGAACCCGTAGTTAAGTCCCATAGACTATATAAACATTTGAACATTTCTTTGAATCCATGCATATTCAGGCATAAGGTCCTCAGACATTTCCGTTCCGTTCCCTCTCCTTGACGAATCTCTAGAGTTTCTACACTGTGTAATAGTCATCGTGTCATAGCCTCCTTGTATAATTAATATTAAAATTTGCTACTTCAATTTCCGTTGACATCGTATATATTTTTATAGGTAGATAGCTTAGTGAAGTATTGCTTATTGAAACTTTATGAATGTCATAACTGCTAACGAATTTACTTCAGGGGAAAGATCACGTACTTACAATTTCAGTTCAATTACAGAAATACCATTAATTAAAACGTTTTACTTCCCATCCTTTCCTTCGACAAACAATTGCATGGTATGCGGAAGTGTTTGGGCCACTTTCTGATATGAACCTTCTCCAACATCGCCATCACCTATGATAGGCTGATTGGTTCGGTTCCACTTCATCAAGGCGCTTTTTATAACATAAAACAAATTTGGTTCATTGTCGTCGTCAGGGTTGCCCCAAGAAGTGTGAAAGGTCCGCTCTTATTTTGTATCTATATAAATGATCTGACGGACAGAGTGAGTTGATATCTCCGGCTGTTTGCTGATGATTCTGTGATGTACAAGTAGGTGTCGTTGAATGGCTTCAGTAAGATGCAGGATGATTGGCACCAAATTTCTAGGTAGCGTGAGGAATGACCACTATCGATAAATGCAGAGAAATCTAAGGTGATGCAGATGAGTAGGAGCAACAATCCCGTAATGTTCGAATACAGCATTAGTAGTGTGCTGCGTCAATTAAACACCACGACATAACGCTGAACGAGCCTATATGAACAGTCGTGGAGAAGGCCTATGGTCGACTTCGGTTTATTGTGAAAATTTTCGTAAGGGGTGAGTCGTCTGTAAAGGAGACCGCTTATATAACGCTTGTACCTCCTCGTCTTGAGTATTGCTCAAGTGTTTGGGATCTCCACCAGATCGGTTTAAAGGGCATAGACGCAGTTCAAAGGCGGGGGGCTAGGTTCATAACTGGTAGATACGATCAATGCATGAGTGAAACTGAAATGTTTCGGTAATTCAAATGGGAGTTGCTGGAGGAAAGGCGAAGTTCTCTTCGAGAAACACTGTTGAAGAAATTTAGAGGGCCGGAATTTGAGGCGAACTGCAAAACGATTCCGCTGCCGCCGTCTACTTTTCGCGTTAAGACCACAAAGATAAGATAGAATAAGGCTCGTACGGTTGCATATAGGCAATCGTTTTTCCCTCGATCTGTATGGAACAGGAAAGTAATTAACGAATAGTGATACCGAGTAACTTCCCCCACGCACCTTTGGGCGTTAACCAGTCCCGTGTCTCGTATACGACATGCAGGACGCGGAGAGGATTCATAATTCGCCTGTTGTGAAAGTACTCTATTTGAGACCTACTGGAGGAGGAGGATACATGGAAAGTATGTCGCTCTTATAGAAATTACTGCAGTTGAATGTCAGTAACATATCGGAGTTTAAAACCTTCACAATATCATAACAAAAATTAAAGTTAGGTTTTGAAAGTAAAATCAGTGCAGTTTGTTGAGTCACCGAGTTGTGATATTGGTTGTAAAGTATTATAAACCAATCTATACTAATAATAAATCTGTAAATGTAGGCCTGTCGCTGTTCCCTTCAAACTTCAAAACTACAGGACGAATATTCATGCGGTTTTCACAGGAAACATGAGAAAAGTTTGGGTCAACAAATAGGCATAATTTTATCAATATTGGATCGCGAAAAAAAAGATATCGTAATTTAAAGTGTTTCAGTAACCGTCGTGTCTGTTTTTTCAACCATTAAAAACCTCTTATCTCCTAACCTACTTCACGAATTTGCATGGGATTTTCACAAGTAACTGGAGCGTAACTCTGGACACCATGTAGGCTTCGTTTTATAAAAATCGGACCACGAAAAAAAAGCTTATCGTAATTTGAAATATTTAATCAACTACTGTCATGTCTGTCTCTCTCTTTGAACACATCTATCTCCTAAACTACTTGACGAATTTTCATGTGTTTTCACACGTAACTTAAGCATATCGTGCGGTTAAATAAAGGCTTCAATAATTAAAATCGGATCAGAGAAAATAAAGATATCATAATTTAATCATTTGCTTAGAAGCCATCGTGTATGTCTATTTGTTGAAGGTAATCTCCAAAAGTACCACACGAACTTTCATGGGTTTCCACAGGTAAACTGAGAATAGTTTGGAGAGTAACATAGGCTTAGTTTAATCAAACTCGGATCAAAGGAAGGAAAGATATCGTAATTTGGAATTTAATGTGTCTGCTATGCTTATTAGTATGGTGTGAAACAGCAAATGTCCAAGACTACTAAACGAACATTCATGATATTTTTATAGGTCAACTGAGAATACCTTGGGACAACATGTAAGCTTCATTTCATTAAAATCGGATCAGAGGAAGAAAAGATATCGCAATTTGTAGTTTCTGGTGTATGCTGTATGAAATGCAGTGTAGTATAGCAAAGACCCGATAGAGGCGTTGTTACATAGTATACCAAACAACTAATAGATGGCGATGCTGCGTTGTTTATTCTCATAATTAAAGTGTAATACACTGAAACAAGGGCTATGATTTTCCTTACGGCAGCGGTGTAGTGCATTGATGTTGGTAACGGCCGCTGAATCCTTTTTGAATAATCAGTCACGTACAATGAGGGGAATAATTCTTAGTGTTGATAACGTGAAATAAATAATTACTGTTGTTCCGATCAGTAAATTAATGATCCTCATAAAGCGAATATTTCGTTGCCAACGTTAACATACTAAACCGCTGACGCCGCAAGTAAATAGAGGCCCTGTTAGTTACGTAGTGCACCAAAGAAATAATAGTTGGCACTGTCGCATTTTATAATTTCTTAAAAATTTTTATTTCTTTTCGATGGTTATGCCATAGAACAGCAACGAACCACTAAATGTGGTGTTGGTTTTGTAGTGTTGCATAGAAACAATAGATGATCGTGTTATGCTTCTTCTCTCAGTAACAGAAGTATTTTGAATTAAGAGCCTCAGTCTTATCTCTGCAAATACAAACAAACATTGAACATCGAATTGCTGATTACACTTTGTATATTCAAAGCTTAACTACATCTTTGACTCTTTTGACAGGGAACATTTAAATTTAAAACATAACGACATTTCTTTGCAAGGAAAATGAAATTTATGTAGTTCCTTTTCTGATTTCTGTGTATCCTTATTACATTTTGAGTTCGTTCTGTTTAGGAATGCCTCGAAAACGCCGTAGTACATGAAAGGACAAAGTGAGGCGACATTAGTTACGTAGTACACCAAATAACTAATTACGGCGTTGCTGCTTTTTTTTTTTTCATTCTCTTAAGTATGGTGGAATACACTACAAGACGGGGTGCAATTTTACTTATGGCGGCGGCATTGTGCTCTGATGTTGGCAACGGCCGTTGAATGCTGTTTCAAAAATCAATCACGTAGAATAAGGGGAGTAATTCTTGATGTTCAAGATGAAATAAATAATTTATGCTGTTCTGGTCAGTAAATTAATCATCCTCCTAAAGCGAATAGTTCGTTGCCAACGATAGCAAACTAAACCGCTGCTACTGCAAGTAAAGTTTAGCCCAGGTAGGACACAATTTTTTCTTCCTAGCTGTATCCCATATGCTTTCCAATCTCATGGAAAGAAAAGAAGTACATCTTTCGACGGGTATAACCTCTAAATTATACATACGGTAGAAATATCTATTGGGTTCTGTGCATCTCCTGAACATTAAGCTGGAATTACAAAGTGATGTTGAAACAAATCCACTCTTTCCACTTTTTCTTTATTTGCTCCTACGATTGGTTTGTACCGCATTGGCTGCAAAGAATCCCTACCTCCATTTAGCAGAGCAACCAAGTAACATGAAATAATATCTAAATCAATGTGTCACAGAAGCAACAACAAAGTCGGGGAAGCGTCGCTAAAAGGGCCAATTACACACAGTCATTCGTCTTAACTGAACAAAAAAGCATCATTGATAAAAGGACCCTTTTATCAATGATGCATCATCTCAGCTGTAGACGT
The DNA here is from genome assembly GCA_026315105.1 of Locusta migratoria. Taxonomy (NCBI): domain Eukaryota; kingdom Metazoa; phylum Arthropoda; class Insecta; order Orthoptera; family Acrididae; genus Locusta; species Locusta migratoria. The sequence goes on along the minus strand of CM048745.1, from coordinate 708,954,787 downwards.
TCGTCTACAACGATTTTATGAACTAAAAAGTACCGAGGTAAAGTAATCGATTAGTAGATTTTTCCCAATAGCAGGTAATATTTCCACCTTAATGTTTAGGACAGAAAATCTTTTCACTCCAGAGATATTTCTGCTCTGTGCCTGCCGTTAGAGATAACATACACACGCGAGCGACAAACTCATCAGAAACCTTCCTGCTTTCATAATTGTTCGGTACAATATTGTTATTAAAATTTGTAATTACTTACTTTTGGTGCGGTCTACATTAAGATAGATAGACAATTGTACTTTGAGTTATAATCCGACTTCTGATTATATAGTTCTATTACACAAGATCGTTTTCAACTTCATGCTTTTCGAAGTAATCACTGCAGGACCGGGGCACATTTATTAGCTGAAAAACTGGTCGATTCTGCTAACAGAGTCAAGACAATTCACTGGAAATTCCATAATTAATGGAAAGTTCTGACGCCATTCCTTCAACGATTACCCAGACTTACTTTATCACACATTGACACCACTATGACGTCTTATTTAAACAGACGTGAACTCTTTCAGTATTCGTACTTTTCGATAATATGGAGCACTGCATACGGAAGAACTACATTGTCCCCAGTGCAACATTCTAAAACTTCAGCAAACACTTACTGTAAGAGATAAAGAGTTTAGTACTACACCATATAATCAATACATGGCGCTGTTATTATTATTATTATTATTACTATTTCTCATCTCAACGATGGAAGTGTTTTCAGAAGTTTACGCCAAACAGACAATTACACACCGCAGTCTTAACTTTATGACCACAACTTAATATTTACATCGTTCTGGAGTACAGACTTAATTTCACTTATTGTTACGAACAATCACTGTTTTCGACAATGACTTCTACTTAAATTTGACATCTTGGCTAGAAGAACTGAGTTTATTGACAGAGAAAACCAACAAGGATTCTGTTTTTGCTGACCTAGGTCCGGAACCCTAAAAAAACCATGAATAACACATGTCCCTGTTTAACAACCGTTGCGAAGCACGGGCATATAAGCTAGTGTTCGCCATAAGTGGACAAGTAATTTTTTCACATTTTGCAAGGTAGTATATAAGAGATATTTAAGTTCTTATTTATGAGTACTACAAACACTATAAACTGACTAGTTTATGGAGAATGAGGAAAATAGGAATTTCAATATACGATTGAAATTTTACGAGCATCCATTCTCGTAAACAAACTGTGTTGATTGAAAGTCTGATACCTCTGGAGAGGTCATAAATCTCAAAGCAGTTACCTTGGCGCGTCTCATGTGACTATGAGGCCGTGTCTCAAATAGCGTCCCCATCAACATTATATTCCATGTCCCATGTAAAGACGACTTTGCAATGCTTGCGCAGTCATCATGTTTTAACTGATAATTTTAGTAAACTTGATAATACATTAACGAAAATAATAACTGGTGTGCATTCTATAGTTGGAAATTTTAAGTCTATGCGGCTTTCATCATATTATTTATTTCTTGTTGTCTGGAAAAAATTTTTAACGCTTTGGTCTGCAGAATCATTCTGGAGATAGGTTCATAAGATACAATGGTTCGACTGTATTCCCATGAGTCAGTGACTCAATTATGTTTGTAAACATAGTAGAAAAGCATTGTCGGAAACAGATACAGTAGCCACCTTCATCACGTATGTTTGTTGCAGTCCTTGAAACCCGAGGCAGTGGTATAAAGTCGTAAAGAAATAAGTGTTATGTTGAAGGTCGAGACAAATGCTTTTCCTTGTGCGACCTGTGGTTTTAAAGAATCCGTGGATGATAATGATTTATGGCCGTTACCTCAAACGAATCAATTTATTGACAGCATTCTTGAAAGCAAAAGCTGATCACTGCAAATCTGTACCTATACCCACCCTAGGGTCTCACTGCTGTAATGTATATATAGTGGCCGCCGTATACGCTATGAATCAGTTCCACCTGAAGGTGCACCACGTAAATATTGTGTGCGGCTACAGATCAGAAGTGAATAACACGGGCGACATTATTTCTGCAGTGTGTTTATGTCTGTACTTTGTACTTCGATACCTCAGAGCATTCGCAGCTAAAAGTCGGAGATTCAGACCTCAGACCAGTGAGTGAAATACAGGTTTTCCATGGTAAACATTAATTGCTAAAAGAAAAATCCGCACATAGGTGCGTGGGGGAAGGTACTCGGTACCTACTAGTTATTTGCTTTCCTGTTCCATAGAGTACGAGGGATAAACGAATGCCTGTATTCATCCGTACGAGCCCCATTCTACTCGTATCTTATTAGCTGAAATATCTAGGGCTGAAGTACTGTCATCGGCAGAATGAACTAAAATGGTTCGACGTCTTTCTGTCGGTTCTACGAAGTGGAGACAACAACATAACGTCGACCGATATAGTGTTAAGTAGAGGACATTACTGCAGATGGTGTTGGTATTGACTTGTGTTTACCAAACGAGCTATACAAGCATTTTGGCTCAGATCGTATAGCGAGCCGGTAGTGAAATGCAACAACAACGAGACAAACAAATATATGGCATTGAGAGCCATAGGTAGTTTGGAAGAGAGATAGACACAGGAGGAGATGGCTGCAGCTATTTGAGTATCCCAAACTGTACTTTCCAGGGCCTGGACGCGATTTCAGACAACAGGAACTGTTAAAAGAAGGAAAGGCCAAGGTGATGACAGGTATCTCCGGTTAAAGCCCCGGTGAAGTGGTCGAGTTCTCTAAGACGCCTAGCTGCAGAGCGCGCGGTTGCTCGCCGTCGGAGGTTCGAACCGTTGCATTTGTCATAACTGGCTGCAAGGAATGGCAGCGCGACCTAAGGCATCATGCTGCAGGCTGAACGTCCGTTTCCGCCTGATTTTCGATTTCTACCTCGGACATGGGGGTGTGTTTACTGTCCATAGTGTAAGTCAAATTATTGATTAAGTAGACAATATCTATAGTCTTGATCGCAAATTATTTAAAAGTGATGACCGGTATCAACTCATTTCTGAATCATCCTCGGATCCGGTTACGTGTTTGTCATTAGCTGTATCTGCCAACAGGCAGTATAACATTTCAATCATCAAATTACAACTTATAAAAGCAGATGCAACTATTGACAAACACGGAAACTGATGCGGGTCATCATTGTTAACAAATTTTCCACCCCGATATCATGTAAATAACGTAAATTAAATTAGTTTGTAAGTCTAAGGATTGATGAGTATAGCCGCTCGGTCCAGTGGGTTTACAAACAATTATTTTCCTGCGGTTACAGCTCGTCTAGACAGGAGACAGTACAACTCAGAATGAAACTTTCACTCTGCAGCGGAGTGTGCGCTAATATGAAACATCCTGGCTGATTAAAATTGTGTGCCGGAACCGGGACTCGAACCCGGGACCTTTGCCAGAAACATCCCCTAGGCTGTGGTTAAACCATGTCTCCACCATATCATTTCTTCCAGGAGCGCTAGTCTTGCATGGTACACAGGAGAGCTTCTGTGAAGTTTGGAAAGTAGGAGGCGAGGTACTGGCGGAAGTAAAGTTGTGAGGCGGCATCGTGAGTCGTGTCGGGTTAGCACAATCGGTAGTGCGCTTGCCCGCGAAAGGCAAAGGTCCCAGGTTCGAGTCCCGGTTCCGGCACGCAATTTTAATCTGCCAGAAAGTTTCAGTACAAATGTTCAAATGTTTGGCAAGCTTATGGGACTTAACTACGGTGTCATCAGTCCCTAAACTTACAAACTACTTATGAACTACTTACGAACTAGGACGGCACAAATATCCATGCCCGAGGGGAGATTCGAACCCCCGACCGTAGTGGCCGTGCAGACAGTGACTGAAGCGCCTCAGTCCCCTCGGCCAAAGTTTCAGTACAACTCAGTTGCAACGCACCCTCCAGGCAGCAACAGCACGCGCAATATCAACATACACAGTCAAAAATCGACTTCGGAAATGTAGCCTCAACGCACGGTGGGCTATGGTTTGTGTCCCATTAAAACGCAACACCGTTTAACCCACAGAGACTGGGCGGAGGAACATTAGGATATCGCCGACATCTGTTCACAGATGAGTCAAGATTTTGTGTTCAGCAGGACAACTTCCGTTCCCTCATCTGGAGTGGACGTGGAACTGACAAAAATCCTGCTTATATGCAGGAAACATCGCCACATCAATGGGGTGGACAAACCCCGTGTCATTCATATTCGTGTTTTAACTGCTCAGAGGTATCGAGACCCTTCGACCTTTTCTTCTGCCCTACGCTGTTTCCTTCTGGTGGGCGATAACAATCGTACCCACAGAGATCTACTGGTGGACAACACGCTTGAAGCTGAGAGAATTTTACAGCCCAGCATATTCGTAGGACTTAAACCCCATTGACCATGCCTGGGATGCTCTTTGTAAAAGCATTGCACGAAGACCAGCACTTCCCACAACGGTTGCAGAGCACGATATTTCACTACTGGGCCATATACTCTCCTTGTCACGCGGGTGTGAAACTGTACTGGCCGTCCGAGGTGATCACGCACCATATTAGAAGGCAACGAGAATGACTTTTTCGTTTTTATTGTAGTCCCATGGTCCCTCGCTTGAAGTAAAAGCCATGTACATCTCAAGTAAACAGGTGAGACAGCAAAATATTGTATTACACACAGATTGCAATTATAAGTAATATCTCAATAAAATACGTCAGTATATGAATACCGTGTGCGATATTTCACCTGCTCAACTAATCTTATATGGAGTAGAAAATGGTTTTACCTCTTATTAGTCCTGATTTATAAAACACGTTTAAGAAACATCGCTGAAAGTGTTTCACGTCACTACACGATGCATGAACGTCAAACTGCAGGAACTGGTGCCATAAAACGAGTACAGCTCTACACTAAGCTTAGTTAACTTGTCCCACGTCTCAGCATCAGCGTAGGCGATATCCTAATATCCCTACGACATAAGAAGCTGTTTGCATGCTGCTGAAAGCCTTTGTACTCGAGCCTGTGTTCCACTTTCAGCTCGATACCTGCTTAAGCCCGCTCAGACATTAATACACCCGTATAGTGACATGATGTTGGACGAAAATCATTGACAGTTTTGCGCGGTTGAATCCAAAGCACTTTACGTGAAAAGGAAGCTCTTCTTTTGACAGGAAAAAAATACGGGTAATAAAATAAAGTAAGATGATTTGCGCAGATTTGCAGTGCGGGAAAATCAATCTCTTTCTCTCTAATCTAGTTGCACTTTGAGCTTTCGAATTAAATTTTACACCGTTACTGCAAACAGCGGATAACGCGGACACTGTCATAATTACACGCAATGTAACGCGATACTAGTGATTTATGATGGGCGAGACATTTTCTTTCCTTTGTATTAGGACCTACATACGTAAACATGACAAAAGTATTTCCTCCATGAATTGGGCTGTATTGACAAACAACACGCATTTCCTCATGAAGCCATGATTCCGTATCTCTTATTGATGTACGTCTACAGGTAATACCAGTTACCAGTCAATGAAATATTTCTTTCATTCCTCAAATATAGTACATCGGCATTCGTGTGACCACGATAATCTTTGTGCGTTGTGCACTCCTTAGAGGTGTATCATATATGGAAATCGGTAGGGCGCTTTCGAGGGTATAGAAGAGGATACCCTACGTCTAAGCTGCTGTATTTGTCGAGCACTGAGATCCTAATGTTTTGGACACTAGCTCACGTATTGGGTTTTTACAGTTTTCTGTAACTATCGTTCTGTGGAACTGAATCACGTAGCATTTATTTACTCTGCATTCCAAACGTCAAAATGTGCCATCTTTTAGGTGTATCGTTTGTATTCAATTTTACAAATGTTTTTTAAGCTTAAGGGACTTAACTACGTGGTCATCAGTCCCTAATGTTACAAACTACTTTAACGTTGCTCACGCTTGGGCAGTCTTATACTGTCTAATCTCTTACCTCGCCTTTCGGCACAACTGTAACGCTTGTCGATTATTTCTTTTTGTGGTAGCTTCTGAGGCCAGAGAAGTCCCCCAAAATCGTGGCTAGCTGAACTCTTATGCTGAACTGGTACCACTTTAGCCCCCAAAACCCCCAAAATATTTTTCTAAATGGGCCTGCTGGGTCAAGAGTGGGATTGTTGGTGGTCTAAGTGATACGAGAATATTTTAAAAAACAAATTTAAGATTTAATTATTTATGTAAAAAATAGAAAATGAATGAATGGAAACATTATGAACATGTACACGAATTTCACAGGTTTGTAGGCGCAGAATAACAGAATAAGGTAAAGGATAATGTTACATGAACTTAGTAAAACGTCTGATCTCGTGTACCTCTCACGAATTGATCAGTAAATTACAAGTGGGGTCACAGAACGCGGGTGTCGCAAACGAGTGAAAATGCGCGAAAGACACGTCAAACGTAAGCTGAGTTCAGTGGAAGGAAGGGAGCCTTGAGCAATTAGCACACTGTACCGTGCGTGGTCTCGTCATGGCGGCGACCTGCTTCCGATGGTGCTGCAAACCTAAAAAAATCCTGAATAACTTTGCCAAGACTGTCATCAAATAGCCGGTTCGTTCCCGGCCTATCATTCCCTAGTCTGTTAGTAATTTGGCGTGATACACCGGCTTCTGCCAGTTCATCGTTGAACCCTCAATATATGCGCGCAAGCTTTAACTACTATAATAGACGTATAAAGTCACAAACATCATCTGCATGTATCGTAGCCAGACGTGAAGCGTCAGACTCAGTACTTGATGCCGCTAGGCTTACGGCTCACCCTCAGAGCACACGTAAGACTCGCTTATTATGCCGATAGTTAAAGACTGTACATCTTAGTGCACCGGTAACACAAAACCTAATTTCTGTTGAGTTTCGCCTATCTCTGCTGCATGATCTATGAATATTATTGCACCAAATTTCTGACTTTCTGACTAACAGAAACTTTCGTTCGTTACTGGCCATATTACTCGGAGTTGCCTGGATACGTGTTAGTTTCGGTCTCATGTTAGTCCATCTCCTTAGAATCCTCTTTTGAATTACCTTCTCACAATTTTTTGCCTTGTATCTAAAGATAATTACGGCCTGTAGGTTTCAGCCAACGTTATCCTTATGACGTCATATACACTGAACAGTGTGTCCTGCAACACTTTAATTTTCCTAATATATTAAATATTACAACAATCGGCGAAATATGGTGTACATAGCTGTAAGTAAAGGCGAAATAACATGGGGAATGGTTGTTCATGCAGATTTGTTTATGACGTTATGTTTCTTGGACTGTGTGTCGTACTATGGTGTAGTCCGAAGATACATTCAGCAGTATATTCTCTGACTGTCTGTAAAGCACCTCGCAAAAACAAGGTTATTCAAAAACAATATTACAGGTTTGAAGATCTGTATATAGTCAGAGAAACATGAAGACACCTTGGGTAATTAAGAAACGAAATAGAAAATAAGTTCAAAGATGTTTAATATATCTTCTCCCCCCCCCCGCCCCCCCACCACACATACACATACACACACACACACACACACACACACACACACACACACACACACCGATACTCTTGTCTAACATCAATACAAAATTCAAGCTCCTTTTACACTCTCGGCAGCATCTTATATTTTGGATAGCTTGAGTTATACCTTTACTTCCCGATACAACATATCTTTAACGTCTCCCCATAGTAATTACGGAAGTACCGCATGTAATGTAGCAACAAGTGCGCTACAGCGCCTGTAGACAAAAAGGCTATTTCTCCGACGACGAGCATATACTCGGCCGCCGAGATACAGTGCAGAGATGAACCTCTAGAGAGAGAGTGAGCCTCCACGACGAGTCGCTGGGGATACATCTAGATGTTACTACGCCGTAGGAAATTCAGAATCACTGCCGCCATTGAGAGGATTCCACGTCGTCCATGCTACACATGCGCTCCAATCAGCGTGCAGCAACTCCAAAGCTCCTGTCCCCAAGTGGACGAGTCCACTCTGAGGCCTCCCCTCTAAAAAGCCAACGCGTAGAAGGCGAGTCCACCTCCCTGACAACCCTCGAGCCGCGCCTCGTGCGGGCGGAGGAATGTGTGTTCTCTCGTCCAGGCGAAAAACTGACCATCATAGGCATCCCCGCTAATGTTACCGTATGAATTTATTCCAATAAAATAAATGTGAGGGTGCTTGCCACCTTACACTACTTATGAACTATCTTATACTAAAGACAGCACAAATATCCATGCCCGAAGGGGGATTCAAACCCCGATCGTAGTGGCCGCGCAGACTGTGACTGGCGCGCCGCAGACCGCTCGGCCACTGCGGCCAGCTATTGTTTGTACGTCATTAACTGTGGCAATATATAGGGACTGCACTGCCAACTCTCTTCGCATTTTCTCTTGTTTCTTATTTACAGACTTTTACTGCAAAATTATTTTAAAAGATTTGGATTTTCTATTTGCAATTTCGATCTAATGTTAAATGTTTTCATTGTGCTCAAGTAGAGTAAAACTAATGAAAAACTTATTTCCGTCCTTATTTTTTGAAACGTATGTTAGTTGCTGCACCAAAAATATTTCAGAGATCAAGTATTTCAACTGACGTGTCGTTATTACGTTTCATACTATTTGTTAGCATGAATAATTCGGCCATTTCGTATCTCTGGTGGTTACTTATTAACATTCATCTCAGAAAAAAAGATTCACTGCTGATTTTAGCTTATGTAAAATCATTTGAGAAATATTCAGTACCACATTTTACCGCAGTAACACACTGGACTCGCATTCGGGAGGACGGTGGTTCAAATCCTTCTGCGGCCGACCGCTTTGAGGCGCTATGCTACGATGCGCGAGGACGTTCACCGTCGGGGGTTCGAATCCCTCCTCGGCCAGGGATGTTTGTGCCGTCTTCAGTATAAGATAGTTCGTAGGTAGTTTGTAACTTTAGGGACTGATGACCCCGCAGTTAAGTCCCATAAGATTTATAAGCGAAACAACAAACAAATCCTCCTGCGGTTACCAAAATTTACGTTTTCCGTGACTTTCCTAAATCACTCCAGGCGAAAACCGGGATAAATCCTTTGAAAGGGCACGGCCAATTTTTCCCCCATCCTTACTCCAAAATGCGAGCGTCAGCTCTAACGTCCATGCAGTCGACAGGGTTTTAAGACCTAAGCTTACCTCTTTATTTTTACGTTAATGCGTTACCGAAATTCCTTCGCCTTTATGCAGAGCGCTCGTCAAGTATAGATTCACTGCGAAAAAATTGTGTAAATTAAATGAACAAGCACATTCAAAATGCAAATGAGGTCGTATTTCGGAGCTTATTGTGGCGCTATAACTATGGAACGTCGTTGAAGAGTGCAGGACGCAATAATTTTTTTTTTTTTTTTTTTTTAGACACTGTGCTGTCGACAATAGGGAGAGATGGTAATCCCAGTCTTTCTTCAGAGCGATTTATGATAGCCTGTACTGACAGAATTTCTCGCGAGATAAACTAGTAAGGTATAATGCAAGTTAACTTACACCACTGGTGTTTATTTTTGAATTGAAATTTTAATACGTACATACTGCACAAATGGATGTGAACCTGATTTTCAACGACTCATCCTAATCTACAAAATCTATAATTATGGTACACATATTCCTCGCCGTAATATAATAGACGCTATGGTGGTAAGAAAAATCTGCCATCCAAAGGAGTCATTTGGGGGTTAGAAAAGAAGGATAAAACACACCACAGAGTAACAAGGCTTTAATCACACAATATTTGAGGAAGAGTGCACATATGAAATCTAACAAACTTCAAAAACCCTAAAAGAATAAAATACTTTAAAATCAAATTCTCACTAACAATCTCGACAAAATAGCGAAAAAAACTTAATTCCTAATCAATTCTTCCCAGTAAAATAAATAATTTTACATGACGTCACTATTTCATACACCTACAAATAGTTATTAAAGAAGAATACGACAACTTTGAGAATCGAGAACTCTGCAAAGAAAAGACGAAGAGCTAAACACCGCGCAGATTGGCCGCGTGGTCTAAGGCTTGAGGCTACGGACTGGGTGGCCATTTGCCTGAGGTTCTAGCGCTACCTCCAACATGAGTGTGAGAGTTGTCCTTAGTATAAATTAGTTTAAGTCTGTAAAGAGAGGTGTTGAATTAAAATTTGTGATTTGGCCGGGATTTCAACCCGGAACATCCTGCTTACTAGACAGAAGCTTTAAACCGCTGTCCCCTTACGAAATACATACCAAAGTCGCCAAGGCTCTCCAATTCTTAGGTATTTTGTTGAGTTTATGGCATTCAAAGTTTAGTCCCATATTTAATTCTTCTCCTTAGATTCAATACCTTTGGTCTAATGAGACACTTTATGTCTCAATGACTTGAATTATTGTTGATATTTTAATTTCAGTGGTTTGTAGGTCTAGGGACTGCGACGATAGCAGAAGCTTAACTTGATACCACATTTGGTCACTAGGAGTACTGTTGGATAATTTATGTTGTTAATGGAAAGATGGCGACTGCTCAACAAAATGGTTTATCGAGTACGGTAGAAGTTAATCGAGGACAGTTGTTCAGTTTGCATTTCTTATATACTGATATGTGGGTAAAATGAAAAGTGTTGATCGTTTTTTCTTCGAAGATCAACTGTAACTGGGCAAACCGATCTTAAAATATTGAGTAATCAGTTGCTTTCCAGACCCGATGGAGCACTTACCCGTCCTTGCCTATTTGAAGGACACTTACTCAAAGTGACAGCGTACTTCAGCATTGGCCTTCAAGAAGCTTAGACCGACCCGTGTGATGTTTACTATGGGGAGACGTTAAAGATATGTTGTATCGGGAAGTAAAGGTATAACTCCAGCTATCCAAAATGCAAGATGCTGCCGAGAGTGTAAAAGGAGCTCGAATTTTGGATTGATGTTAGACAAGAGTATCGGAGTGTGTGTGTGTGTGGGGGGGGGGGGGGCGAGTGGGGGGGGGGGGAGAAGATATATTAAACATCTTTGAACTTATTTTCTATTTCGTTTCTTAATTACCCAAGGTGTCTTCATGTTTCTCTGACTATATACAGCTCTTCAAGCTGTGATATTATTTTTGAATCACATTGTTTTTGCGAAGTGCTTTACAGACAGTCAGAAAATATACTACTGAATATATCTTCTGACTATACCATAGTACGTCACACAGTCCAAGAAACATAACGTCATAAACAAATCTGCATGAACAACCACTCCATTAGACATGTTATTTGGTCTTTATTTACAACTCTCTGTACACCACATTTCGCTGATTGTTGTAATATTTAATATATTAGGAAAATTATAGTGTTGCAGAACATACTGTTCAGTGTATATGACGTCATATGGATAACGTTGGCTGAAACCTACAGGCCGAAATTATCTTTAGATACAAGGCAAGAAATAGTGAGAAGGTAATTCGAAAGAGGATTCTAAGGAGATGGACTAACATGAGACTGAAATTAACACGTATCCAGGCAACTCCGAGTAATATGGCCAGTAAGGAACGAATGTTGCTGTTAGTCAGTTAGAAAGTTGGTGCAATAATATTCATAGATCATGCAGCAGAGATAGGCGAAACTCAACAGAAATTAGGTTTTCTGTTACCGGTGCACTAAGATGTACAGGCTTTAACTATTTCTTTTAGGTTTCTACATTTTTCATCCAGGGCACCGAGAAAAACAAAAACCGTCATTTATCGAGAAATTATATTAGACTTTAATTTTTTCACGGAATAGTTTTCTTAATATTAAAGATGACTGCTAACTCAAGTGGTGGGGGTAATTAAATTTTTCCCGTTTTCGGCCGAAATGAAAATGAATTGAAAAGAATAAAAGTGTTTCATACTAAAGTTGCGGTACTTATTTTTCCACGGAAAATATAAATCTGCAATAAAAATCGGGGTCCGTATGTATTATTGGATGTCACCCACCTGTCCTGCCCCACAGGATAGTGCAGGGAGCTGAAGCTTAATGTACTCGTAAATTAATAATCTTCAAATGTGAAAAGCAAAAATCGCTAAATACTTATTTGTTTTATAGCGATTGGTTTCAGTGGGCTATGCTACCATCATCTGGTCATATGACATTTTACTAGTCGGTCATCTTATTTTTAAGAAAAACTGTTATTAAATAGTACGTAGAACATAGCTCTTCTAAATATAAAAGTGCGTAATTTAAAACTTAGACAGGTTGTAGCTTAATTGATGTCCTTCTTTGACATGAGCAAATTGTTTTGGATCTTTTTTAATCCGATTTATATTTCACTAAATATTCCGAAAAACAATGTTAAGTGTCTCACCCTGCATAATACCAACAGGACGCACATTTCTTTCATTACTTTTTTCTTTTACTGCCGATGGTGAGAAATGGTTAGCGCTGATGCCTTACATCCTAATGACAAAACATTCCATGGCGCATTTGAAATCGACTGTGGGTTTGTAGAAGACTTTAAATTTCAACCGAAAACCACTCTCTTGCTTTCAGTTCCTAAATAGCGTTTTTTTTTTTTTTTTTTTTGTTTGTTTCTCGTAATAGAGAAATAGGGGACGGTACCAAAACTTAAAATACCTTGAAACGAAGTCACTTGATATGGATCCGATATGTAGTTTGTGTTTCCGACTAACCATCATTGATGAAATAAAGCAATTCAGATTGTTGTATTCAGAAGTAAACCTTGCGCGAATGAAATGCGTTGCTTGTACCGTGAAACAAAATATATCACAGTCTGCTGGAATTTTCATTCAACGTGCTGATGAACTTTACAAAAATAACGCAAATAAATTGTTGGTAAATATCGGCGCGTAGAAAGTTGGATGTGCCAAATTTTACTACTGCTCACCCAGAAATATATTATAATTTACTGGACAATTGTGTGCTGGGAGGAATGTTCCCGTGTTTCTAGAACGTCATTTGGATGACCCCGAAAATCAGAAAAGTTTAAAAGCACAGTGGTTAGAGATGTAAGAACACTTCGGGTCGAATTAACACTGAGAAGAAAATCTGAAATATTGGATCTTTTGATCAATGATTCAATCCTCTATCACTATTAAAAAAAAAGATCTTTTCGCGAAAATACTTTCTCTGTGGCGTGAACCTAAAAGCGTAAAATTCAACAAGTAACTAACAATACCTCTATGACGTTCTATGAGAAGGAAAATATACAATTGGGTTTATTTCCACTAAACGTGTGATTCGAAATCAAGCGGAGAAACAAAAACGGTCAGTTTCGTGTTGAAAGCTTTAGTTATACAATTTACTTATACACGATTTCTGAAAATACATGTGGTGAAAAATTTAATGATTAGCAATGCGACCTTCGCTTTATTGCAAAACGAATGAAAGAGAAATACAAAAGATAAGAAGCAAGATGGTTACTTGAGAATAGATGAACTTTTGTTCCAAATGAACCATAGTGACGAGACCCTCTTGGATGTAGAACACGTCAAAAACAGTATTGGACAATAAATACTTACAAAATAATAACAGAGGTGCTTGTGTACTTTCAGCGGAACCAATATGAAATGACTCTTGTGGATGTGGAATCGGTAAAAAAAAATCTTGACCATCTTTGTATTTATAATTACTTATTATTATTATTATTATTATAAAAATTGTCAGTACAGACACACACAAACAAGTCTTTAATATATAAAAGCAATGAAAGACTTGTTTTCAAGTAATACACCTAAACGTTTGTCCTACTTGGGGGTGGGGGGTGGGAGCGTTCCGTTCAATTAATTTATTATGTAAAACAGACAATTATGCTTATAATATTTATCGAGATGATCGGTTTCCCTAGAATAAACAGTCCTCTCTGATCTTTCATTTCGATCACCACATCACGTTTTGAAAAGATTTGTGATGTGAATGAAATGAAAGATCCGAAACCGATCACCTGAATAAAGATTATAAGCGATCTTGGCTTTTTTTTCCATAATACACTAAAATAAACGTTAAACATACTTTAAGGCTGTTCTTAGGCTATTATAGCCATACATCACCACATGTAACTGAAATAAAAGGTCATTTTACAACACGTATTTTGAATGCTCAAACTAATACAAAAATTTGTACAGAAGTCGGATTGTAGACAATATTCATATAATGTCATATTAATAATAACATACAGGCATTAATCAGTTCTGCTAAGAACTTCATCAAAGGAGTAGAAGGAGTTCACGACACAAAAAAAAAAAAAAAAAAAAAAAAATCCTTTAGGCTCTTCTCAAAGTAAACTTTATTATGAGTCTAACTTGTTTTTATTGCAGGCAAAATTTGTACCGCTGAACTGAGGGCACCTTTCTGGGCCAAAGTAAGTAACAAAATCTTTGAAACATTCTTATTTCTCGTAGTGAATCCACGAAATGACAGTTGATCTGAAATACAGATATATTTTAATGACAAAATTCATTGAAGAGTAAATTTATTGGCAAACAGTAATTAATATCCCCAATTCCTTAAACAGACCTCTGCAGGACGTTCTTGAGTTCACACCACGTTTTTGTGCTCGGAAAACTTCAGCTCCGTTTCCATATTACCCCATAAATAATCGCGTACCACTTTATGAAGTGAAAGTTAATTTGGAAGGTGAATGTTGATAATTAGATCTATTTCATCGTTATTCAAAGGCATTCTTGATAGTGTATTCCATCAAACCGTCTTGATTGAAAATTTTTTATTAGTTAATGAGGCGTTTGGCCCTTTAGCAGAGCATCTTCAGATTATCTGCGTGACAGAATTTACAAAAAATTACAAGGCGGAATTACAAACGGTTATAATGGTACATGGACTTATTTTGTGTTAAGAAGACAGTATAAATGGTAAACGAAGCTTACAATGCGCTCTCCGTGGTGTGACACCGTAAGTTGTTATTGCGGTGTTTCTATTTTCCTGGTATGTTTTTTGGATTTCCTTGTGGCCCTACAAATGTTCGGGTAACAATGAATTGCAGTTGGAACATACTCGGTATGTTCGTTGTTACCCGAACATTTGTAAGGCCACAAGGAAATCCAAAAAACATTCCAGGAAAATAGATACTACGCAATAACAACTTACGGTGTCACACCACGGAGTTTTGTGTAAATTCTGTCACGCAGATAATCTGAAGATGCCCTGCTAAAGGGCGAAACGCGTCATTAACTAATAAAAAATTTGCAATCAAGACGGTTTGAAGGAATATTTATTCTGATTGCTGTTGTACACCATGGATTGGAAATCATTTCTTGATTGTGTGTAATGCCGATAATTACCCTTACGCAACCGCAAATGCTCGTTTGCCCGTTGCGTCGTCAGTTCGCTTGCGTGGCCCTCTGCAGCAGCTCCAGGTCTGCTTAGAAAGTGGAGGGGAAAATCCCGGCGTGTATCGGGTCTCTGCCCCTCGCGCTCTATTTGCCGGCACAATGGTCCATTCACCTCTTGCAGGCGACCCTCTTGCGCCCTGAATGGTATCTCTTGGAACCAGCGCATCAGGCAGTAGCGACTCTGAAGGCGCTCTCTACAAAGCTCGCCGACCCCTAGTTAGGGACTTACAGAGCACACTAGATACGAATATTCCGCGAAGAGCCCACGCATCCATTTCACATACACGTTACAAAGGTGCACTGAATCCGAATCAAATAGCGTACTGTATAATTCCGGGAAGTTCAATGTAAACTGCTTCAATCTGGTTTTGAAAGCAGGTGGTCAGTAATTATTCAGAATAATTATCCCTTGACTGCACGGTGTGGATCTTCCTTTAATAATCCGTGAAACCATATAGAAATAATATCTAATTGGACCTTGTTTTATGAAATCCTCAAAGATTCGCCTAATAAACACGATGAAATTATATTATAACCAAGGTTAGAATACAGGGAGACGCCCTTATGCTGAAAAAGTGAAGCCTGCTTCCAGCAATATTGGTCACTTTTGGAGAAGTGTTCGTATTGTAGAGCTAATGTTTTATATCACTTAAAACCAGAACAAAACGTCCAACGTTTTTGCCGTGATGTACAACGTGTTAAAAGAGTGCAAATTAGCCGTTAAAAATTACGTTTTGGAGTATATTATAATGAGTATTTATTACTATTTAATCAATAAAGTATATTGTTTGAAAGTACATACTCTGTCAGTTCAATGCATTAACAACAAGAGGTCGACTTAACGCATGGTTTTAACAGAGAAATAAGCTTTCCTGAACTGACCAAGATGGACATGCTTCAATTGACATATGTGCTCGGCATAGATAATGCCACCTTTTACTCTAACCTCCTTGGATATAACAAAAAGTTTCATTAAGGATATGCAAATAATGCATGAAGAAGGCGTTTAATCCTCTTGTAATCTAATGCCACATGGTGATATTAGTGACTGACCAGACAAGCTAGTAGCCAATACGATAATCTGGCAGTTTTTCACAGTGTTGGGAACTATTCATAAATAACTGCCGGAAAATATTTGAACAGGAGTGGACTCCACATTAGATGAGCAGCGAGTGTCTTTTATAGGACGGTACCAATTTTTACAATTATAAGTAAGATAAAAATGCAATAAAGTAATTGACAGTTCTTTTGACTTCATACACTGTAGAGGGTTAGTGTACTCAAGAAAAATACAGATCACCCCTGTTAAATATTGATGCATTTTATGAGGTAAGAACCATGTTGAAGATGCATGGACAAAACTCAGTCGAAATCACAGTTAGCAACTACTTCAGCAGTATTTCCCTGTTTCATAATTTATTGAAGGATAAGATTACAGATATCGGCGCTTTTCACGGTATAAACCACAAATTCCATCAGAAATGTAACTACGTAAAACATGATAGTTTCTCTCCTGGATATTTGGATTCAAAGACGATTTGTATTTCTCGAGTTTATCCAGGTCAGTTTCTAGAACATATGGAGCTGAAGTGTCAAATCACAATAACGTTTATAATTGAAACCGAGGTTTCGTAGTGCTGCAAAGAAAAGAAATGATACATCTCACTCAATATGGTTCTAGGAGGGGTTTGATTAGAACTATTTGCCGCTCTACCCCGTTATCTGATTCGCAATGTCATCTGTCAAACCTATTCATATTTCGCTCTGATTCCTGTTAATACGCATGTAACAACAGTTCACACCAATTTCTAATAACATAAATGGTTATATATATATATATATATATATATATATATATATATATATATATATATATATATATATATATAAATATTTAAAATAACTACCGAGCCTTCCAGCGTCGCACGGGTGGAGTTTATATTCTGTATTTATAAAAATATATGTATGTATGTATTTTATTCGTTACTGTTCTGCGCAACATGAATAAACGCAATGGATACTATGCTTACACAATAGTGTGTTGGATCCATGTTTACATAGTAATATCGCAGTGTAACGTGCCGTATATCTAAAAGTTGGAACGTCAGCAGCGCCCCTAGCGGAGAAATAGTCAATCGCAACGGCAATATTATTACAGTCAATGATGCGACGCTAGCGCTCCTAGCATCTTTATGTTTCGTGAGTAGTTTTCTCTGGCCGTCATTTAATTAGAGTAACGTAAAATTGTGAAATTTGTATCTATATTAAACTACATTATTCGTCGACAGTTATTCAACTGCGTAGTATACTTCAGTAAGTAGCAACTGGAGTTATGTAGTCACACAGAGATTCTGAACCATGTCTTGTGACACATTGTACTAATAATATTCGTCGACCATTTTATGAAGAACTCTCGATTAATAGACTCGTGGTAAGTTTCTTGACACGTTTTGGTCATTAAAAATATAAATCTTAAATACCTTGCATTAGGAAACACTCGCTGATAGCAAACAGTCGCTGTTAGCTATTGTTTCCAATACAATCCAGAGACGCATGTAACTAATCTGTCATGCGAGCAGTTTTGAAAATTTTATGTTTGGTTATCGTAACCAAAATTCCAGAATTACTGAAGTTTATCACTCCTGAACACTTCGAAACATACATATAACATTTTCACTTAAGTCTTCGCTGGCAAGTTTCCTACCTACTCATGAATTATAACTCTTTTTGAAAAATGTTCTCCGATGAGGTAATTTTTTCGAGCAATAATCGTAGTAAAGCAGGGATCTCCATACATATAACCGGGATTGGTAACTCTGCTCTCTGAGCATACAACTGCAGCGTGCCTGCACATTCATATGTCTTCAATATGTTTCGCTGTGTCCGCCATGATTGAATATGTCAAACAATCGACGTGACAATAATTGCTTGCTTACACATCTTGAACTTTATGGCAGTGGAATCGAAACGTATTTAAATTTATTGTTCTAGTAACACTATGTTTTAGGCATATTTGATTTTGTCAACAAACTAAATATGAATATATATGGATAGCTCGCTCAGACAACTGAAGTTCAACATCCACGTTGTATAGAGATGAAATTTCAGAGAGGCGATAGGTACGCCATGTTTAGGGAAATTGAACTGGCGTCCATCATGTTATTTGTCCGTCCTTTGTAGTATTTCTGTCCAGTCTGGGATCCTTATCAGGTGGGTTTGACGGAGGACATCGAAAGAGTTCAAAGAAGGGCAGCTCGTTTGGTATTGTCACGATACAGGGGAGGCAGCGTTACGGAAATGATACAGGATCTGGGATGGGAATCACTACAACAACGGCAACGGAGCTTCTCGCTGTGGCGTGGGCTACTTACGAAACTCCAATCGCTAACATTCTCCTCTGAATGCGAAAATATATTGTTGACTCCCACTTACATAGAAATGATCATCAGAATAAAATACGAGAAATTAGAGCTCGAACGGAGAGAATTAGGTGTTCTTTCTTCCCGCGCGCTATTCGAGAATGGAATGGGAGATAAATAGTATACAGGTGGTTCGATGAACCCTCTGCCAGGCTCTTAAATGTGATTTGCAGAGTATCCCGTGTAGATTAGAGAATTTTGCCTATTTTCAGTTCCACATTTTAAATAAAGATTTACTTTGAATACGGATGTGCATCAAGTTCTATCAGACTTAATGAAGCCTGTGAATTGACGAACCTAGTAGTATGTTTCTTAGAATGCAGTAAATCGCACTAACCCGTCGGTAATACAGTTCCCGTTCGAAGTATAAACTAGCTGAGGTTTACAATAACAACGAAAGTGCAGCTGTTAAAATATTTCTGTTCATTATAATGAATGAACATGGTCGAAACTAGCTGCGAAACATACAGTGAACAGTAATTGTTACGAAGAACAATAATTATCATGGAGTTGCATCTGTTAATAATGAGCTATAAGAACTGCTCCCATAAAGATTAGTATACATTTATCTGGTGTTTAATAAACGTATTAAGTCTAAAAACTTGAAAAATTGCTGTCAAAGGATTTGGTTGTGAAGTTTGGTAGAGGACATTACTCAGTGCAAAGAAGAAAGTCACAACAAAAACTGCAGCTAAAAATGCGCCTGGGTCAACTGCCACAAAATAATTCCACACCGTAATAACATATCATTAATAAGTTTGGTTAGTACATATTTGTTACAAAGAATACAGACAAATGCAAAAATTCTGACTGTTACTAATGCTTCCACACTTTGCACTAATTGTCAACAGCAAATGGAAACAGTTTTGGAGAAGGTGTAGACACTCAAAAGCGTGTTTGTTGAAACACGGGAGCAACATAATTAGAAACTTCTCAAAGAGGAACCAACATTAGGTAGAAAACTGAGCATTTTTATGATGTGTAATTCAAGGGAGCTTCACTCTTGAAACAGCTACGTTTGTGTAAAGGCAGACTGAGATCAAACAAGGCAAAATATTTGGTGCTCCTGTTAGAAGTACTTGTTTCATCACTTCGATTTGCTAAACAAACTTTAGGCATATTTCAGCAGCAAAATTGTACAGATAATACACACAACGTACAGCACTTCAGGCCTGTCAACAACATACGATATAAAGACTCCTCGCAAGTGTACTGACTAGCGTAAATATGGCAGCAGAATTTATCAGGTTATCAGATTGCAACAAAAAAAAAAAAAAAAAAAAAAAAAAAAAAAAAAAAAAAAAAAAAAAAAAAGAGAGAGAGAGATAAAAGAGAGAAAGAAAGGAAAGAAAAAATCGTTGCCAAGGGGGTAAATCATCTATACTTCCATTTCTGTACAGGCAGCTTCTATCAGTTTCTTATTAATAAATTCACTTGAAACAATATTAACATTCCATTACTATCGTTGTTTTAACTTCTTTAGCAAGGAGGTTAAAATAAAGGGAGATGGCGTTACCTATGCCAAGCACATACGCCAATTTGGTGAGTTATTGAATGGTATTTCTGCGTTAAAACAATATGTTAAGTCGACCCTCTAACTGTTGATGCATTGAAGTGACAGTCGGTCCAATTACGTACTTTGAAACAATTTACTTTTCTGAATAAATAGTAATAAATACTCATAATGTATTTGAAAACTTAATTTTGAACGCTAATTTACACTCTTTTAACGCGTTGTACATCACGAAAAACTGCCGGACGTATTATTCCTGTTTGAAGTGACATAAAATATCAGCTCTAGAATATGAACGCTTCTCCAAGACAACAATATGGGGAGCCAGGCTTCACTTGTTCAGCGTAAGGGCGTCTGCCTGTATTCCATTCTCCTCCTTTTTGGAACTATAGTCCGCTGGCTTTTTCTGGCGAGGCATGGCTGTCGGCTGGGACCGTATAACGACCGGGTTCTTCGTTACCGCACCTTTCTGCTGTCGTTGCTGTTGACTCAGCGTTCTCGTACGGTACGCACATCTATCAAAGTCTTTCGATAACAACCGTACATCGAACGGTTTCAGCGAGGAGAATAATGCTGACAGCTTCGTTTCTGGTATTCGTTTAAGAATGACAGTATACATAGTTACTGAAGAATGGCGGGTGGCTCTTTCTGCGCCAGGGGGCTACTCTCGTTTCAAGTGGTAGACGTAAACCTGGACTTATATGTTAGTAAATATCTTGATCCGTTCTGTACCAAACTAACTTTACAGGATCATCTGCTGAAGATTTCCTGGAGGTTTCTTCAAAGTCGCTCTAGCCGTCTTGGAGTTTATAGGGAACTTACATAAATATATATTTTATAGATATAGGAAGAGTGCATTTTTTCTTTAAATAAGAATTGACCGCCATTTGACTGAGAGTTTTTATTTTATTTTATTTATTTATTTATTTTTTTTTTTTTTTTGTTAATAATCACAACCTGGTTTCGGCTTTAATACATTTTCAAGTGCTGTGCTATCTTTTTTTTTTTTTAAAAAAAACTATTACAATTAACATAATGTAATATGAAATACAAATATAAGGCACATGACAGTGGTGTAAGATAGTTACTTACATAAAATTTGTCAGACAGGTTTCCTCATGCCATGGTCATAATAATAAAAGAAATAAACATATTTGGAGTTAAGTCCATGTTGCACACATAAAATGGGCAACACATTTGTCCCTGCATCTTAATTTAAAATAATAAGACAGGTATATGTTTACCATAAGATCACAAAGGCAACTGATTGATGAGGACAAAAGATACATCAAAAAACTATCACAAAAACAACTGCAAAGATATGCCATCATATCCGCATTTGGAGTGGTATTCTGTGGGAATATATTGTTGGATAGATGGATTATGTTTGGGTCAAGAGTACAGTGTAACTGTTTACGGTGAATAGATGGATTATGATGTTTAGGTTACCTACAGGCTACAGAGTTTTAAGTCATGCTATCACAATACAATCATAGAAATACAGCACATATATACATTGAAAAGCAATACACGTTTAGTCCCTTTCAAAATCAAACCAACCAACCAACCAATACACAATATAAAATACTGTCCAAATAATAAATAAACATTACATTGCATCGCCACAAATTACGTTTGTACTGATAAAATGTGCCCAACAGGATCAATCCCTCAGGTAGGAAATCAGGCGGGGGGGGGGGGAGGGGGGCGGATGGTCAGGATATAGAATATTTACATGATTGAGGTGGAAAACTAAGATAAAATAAGCCTAAATGCAATTGGTACCAATAACTATTATGTGGTAGTAGTTTAAGGTGTCGGAGGCCCATAATTCTTTTAAACATTTTATGTGACAGGTTCCTGACGCATACAAAATCATGTTGTTGTTATGGTCTTCAGTCCGGAGATTGGTTTGATGCAGCTCTCCACCCTGCTCTATTCTGAACAAGCATTTTCATCTCCTCATAAGAATGGCAGCCCACATCCACTTGAATCTGCTTACAATACGTGTCTCTTGATCTCCCTCTGCGATTTTTACCCCACACACTTCCCTCCAATGCTAAATTTACGATTCCTCGATGTCTAAGAATGTGTCCTACCAAGCGATCACTTCTTTTAGTCAGGGTATGCCAAAAATTCCTTTTCTCACCAATTCTGTTCAGTACCACTTCATTAGTTATGCGAACTACCCACCTAATCTTCAGCATTCTTCTGTAGCACCACATTTCAAAAGCCTCTATTCTCTTCCTGTCCGCACTGCTTATCGTCCATGTTTTACTCCCGTACAAGACAACATTCCACACAAATGCCTTCATAAAAGACTTCCTTACACTTAAATTAATATTCGATGTTAGCAAATTTCTCTTTTTCAAAAATGCTTTTCTTCCCATTGCCATTCTGAATTTTATATCTTCTGTACTGCGACTATCGCATATTATTTTACTACCCAAGTAACAAAACTCATCTACCACCTTTATTGTTTCGTTACCTAATCTAATTCCTCCAGCATCACCTTTTTTTTCTAAGACCGCATTCAATTAGTTTTGTTTTGCTCTTGTTAATATTCATTTTATACGCTCTCTTCAACACACTGTCCATTCCATTCAACTGCTCTTCCAGGTCCTTTGCTGTCTCTGACAGAATTACAATGTCATCAGCAAAACGCAATGTTTTTATTTTTTCCTCCTGAACTTTAATCCCTATTCCAATTTTTTCCTTGCTTTCCTTCACCGCCTGCTCGATGTACAAATTTAATAACATCGGAGAAAGGCTATAACTCTGTCTTACTTTCCAACTGATGCTTCTCTTTCATGCCCTTCGAGTCTAATAACTGGGGTCTGGATTTTGTACAAGTTGTAAATAACTCTCCTTTCCCTATATTTTACCCCTGCTGACTTCAGATTTTGAAAGAGTGTATTCCAGTCAATACTGTCAAATGCTTTCTCCAAATTTGCACAAGCTAAAAATGTAGGTTTGCCTTTCCTTAATCTATCTTCTAAGATAAGACGTAAAGTGAGTATTGCCTCCCGGGTTCCTATGTTCCTCCTGAATCCAAACTGATCTTCCCCGAGGTCAGCTTCTACCAGCTTTTCCATTCTCCTGTAGATAATTCGTATTAAAATTTTGCAACCATGAGTATTCAAACTGATGGTTTTGTAATTTTCACACCTGTCTGCGCCTGATTTCTTTGGAATGGGGATTATTACATTTTTCTTAAAGTCTGAGGGTATTTCGCCTGTCTCATACATCCTACACACCAATCTTGTCATGGTTGGTTCTCCCAGAGACTTTAGTAGCTCTGAGGGTATGTCATCTACTCCTGTGGCCTTGTTCCAACTTTTAGGGCTCTGTCAAATTCATCTCTCAGTATAGCATCTCCTATTTCATCTTTATCTACTTCCTCTTCCCTTCCTACAACATCGTCTCTAAGTTCATTTCCTTTGTAGAGCTGCTCTATGTACTCTTTCCACCTTTTAGCTTTTCCTTCTTTGCTGAGGACTGGTTTCCTATCTGAGTTCTTGATATTCGTAGAGTTGCTTTTCTTGTCCCCAAATGTCTCTTTTATTTTCCTGTAGGCAGTATCTACTTTTCCCCTTCTTATACAATCTTCTACATATTTGCATTTGGCTTCTAGCCACTCCTGCTTAGCCATTTTGAACTTCATGTCAATCTCATTTTTTAGTCGTCTGTACTCCATTTTGCCTGTTTCATTTACTGCATTATTATATTTTCTCCTTTCATTAATTAAATTTAGTATTTCCTGTGATGTCCAAGGATTTTTGTAGGTCTTGCCTTTCTACCTATTTTGTCCTCTGCTGCCTTAACTATTTCATCTCTCAATGCTACCCATTCCTCTTCTATTGTTTTATTTCCGCCTGTTTAGGTCAATTTTTGCCTAAATCTCCCTCTGAAATTCTCCAGAAGTTCACTTTCCTTCAATTTATCTAAGTACCATCGCATTATTTTCTTACCTTCCTGCAGTTTTTATAGTTTCAGCCTACAGTTCTTGACTAACAAGTTATGGTTAGAGTCTATATACAAAATCATAAGTGCATTTTTTGCTTTAGTAATGGTTTCACTACAAAGACCACAGTTATATTACGCTAAAAATGGTGAAAACACTTACAGCAATACAGTTGTCACACTATGATTGAACGGAGTAAAAAATAAATTATTTAATTGCTTTTGTTTAAAACATGTTTGTGTTTGTTTCTGGGTTTTTGTATTCAACCATGCTATCATAGAAATATATTCATGTCAGTCAGGAATATCCATTGTACAGCTACGTGCCCGTCAATGACAAGGCTATGGCTCACCTTGCATGTTTAGAAGTTAGATACCAGGACAGATAGTATACGACTCCATGGTGCAATAGTATGAAAACAAACAGGTAATTAATGTAGATTCATACGTTTCTTGATTATTTATTTTCCTTGTAATTACTGTGTGTCGCAAAACATTTTCTTCTATCGTATTCACTCGCATTCTCCAATTGTAAATTCCTGATGAGTGCTCAGTGAATCTGCCGCGCCAAAGTTCTTCCACGAGCTTACTTTATTCAAGGGAGCGGTGCCCCGCTCACATCTCTAAGAGGATAACCATCTCAGTTAATTTAACTTTTGCAGGTAGTTACGAGAATCATTCTGCTGTAAGGTGATTCGAAATTATAGTGCGTCTCGAGAAAGTTCAGTCAGCTACCACACTTAGGACTGCGGTAGTGGCTCTGCAAACACGCATATACGCTATTTCGTGACACCGTTTTCCTCAATGCGTCTGTTAATTATCTTTCCTTTCAACCCTGCTGATAGATAATAGTTAAACAGCAGTTAATGTAGATTTTTGTTGTAAGTATGGAACTGAAGGAGACTGACATTACAATATACAATCCGGTCTGGAGAGTAATGAAGCAGTTTCTCTCCAAATACAGCTGAATTTAAAGAAGGTACCTATACTACACCTGTGTAGAGAGAAAGGAGTGTTTGTTCTGCGACTAATTTAAATGTATTACTGAGGGATTGCACATATTAAGAAACTTATGTTTGGAGCGACTCTCTGTTAATAACGCATGGTTTCGCGAAGATATATTCTTTACAAAATTATTTCTGGATTTAAATTTGTTAGTTGCAATTCTTGTTACTATCATATTATCTATTGTACTGGATACACTTCAAGAATCACCCTCTTCTTTCGCTTATTTAATATTCAAAACTTTGCTGCTGACTGAGAATAATTTCACTTGTTATCTTTAATGTTAGAGACATTTCTCTTCTCCCTGCCACATTTGTTGTGAAGTATAGCGGTTCAAAAACTATTTACATTTATTGCAAATTGAAACTACCCGTAGATCCGTTCGAAAGTTGTGCGATATGTACAAATAATCATTGTAAACTGTTCCCCTTCGCGATACTTGGCCACCATGGCCACATACTAATGTGTACCCTATAACATGAAAATCCAAATGTACTATTTGATTTTTTCGACTTTCACCAGTAGCATTCAACAAAGACTATGTAGAACGAATATTCTCACTTTTTTATTTTTTGAATATCTAATATGATTTATGTTTATGTAACTTAGTTCCTAACATATTCACATTAAAGATATGATTTACGTTACAAATTACTTACGGTGTTACTTCCAGAGTTGTGACCTTGAGATGTGTGAACTAACCTTTATATCCAGTCAAGAACTGTTATATACTTTGACATTATATCTTACGTCGGCAGAAG
This sequence comes from Locusta migratoria, assembly GCA_026315105.1. Classification (NCBI taxonomy): domain Eukaryota; kingdom Metazoa; phylum Arthropoda; class Insecta; order Orthoptera; family Acrididae; genus Locusta; species Locusta migratoria. The sequence goes on along the minus strand of CM048745.1, from coordinate 708,928,810 downwards.
GTCGCACCGCACTTGCCATATATGACATAGAACATACTAACGCTCATATGTCCTAAATCTCCAACGAGTTTGCTACCAGAGTCTGTCCGTAGCACGTGATTATCTCACAAGTAGTCGATTTATGGTAAACATATATATATTTTCAAGGCTAATGGCTTTTCGATTCAAAGTTTTGCATCTGTCACTAGTTGTCCGATTCTATTTTATGTGATTTTCACATCCCATCCCTGACATCGGTCAGTTCAAAATTTTCGAACACATTTTATGTTCGAATTTTTGGATACCGCAAATCTCCGTTGTACAAATAGACTCCGAAAGCAACGATTGTGTTAAACATAACTTCCGCTTTTCATCCATGAGATCCGAGAGCAGTAAATACAGGAACGCAGGTCGATGCCGTGTTTCTTGACATCCGCAAGGTGTTCGATACCATTTCGTATCGTTGCCTGAAAGTGCTATCATATGGAATATCAGATCAACTGGGTGACTGGCTTGAGGTGTATCTAGCTAACAGAAAGTACCATGACATTCTCAACGGAGAGAAGTCTTCAAATGTTAATGTGACACTACCCTAGGACAGAGTTACAGTACCGTTGATTTTTCCATTATATTTTAAAAAAAAAGTTCAAATGTTTGTATAGTCTATGGGACTTAACTACGAGGTCATCAGTCCCTAAACTTAAAAACTACTTATCAACTACTTACGAACTAGGACGGCACAAATATCCATGCCCGAGGGGGGATTCGAACCCCCGACCGTAGTGGCCGTGTAGCGAAATTCACCAGGCTTTGCAGCGTATTAACTCAAGGTGTAGGGATGGTGACTGATAACACAAACAAGTGTAAAGTGCTGCATTTACGTAGAAAGAAAAATTCTTAATTATATAACAATGCAATAGTAGGACATACACTGGAAGCACTTACTTCTATAAAACATTTAAGAGTAGACATAAGGGGCGACCTGAAATAGAACTATCGTATGAATCCACCTTGGGTAAGGTAGATGCGAGACAGATTCAGTGCAAGAAAGGAACTGCAGTTCGTCAACAAAGGAAGAAGATTGCAGAAAACTTTTTCGGGCATGGCTTGACTATTCCTTGTCAGCTTTGGCCGGTACAAGGTAGAGTTAACAGAAAACAGTTGTACGCAAAGTACCCTGCGCCACACACAGTAAGGTGCCTTGTGGTGTGTGAATTTAGATGCAAATAATACATTTTATTTGCATAGCCCAGGTCTAATCTCCATAAAGTAGTGGTGACTTGGTGATTTTGTATAGTATTTTCTGTCACCTTTATTCATATGTTTACCGAATCAAATGTTTTTTAAGTCAGAAAAGTGTGTTCTGGCAACGCAGTCCTTTCTACGTTCATGACGCATCTCTTGTACATTGTTCAGGTCCAGAAAGTAGTATTATATCGCGTGTTTAATTATAACCAAATCTGTTTATATACGAGGCGCGTCCAGAAAGTAAGTTCCATTTCAATTTATCTCCGCTGCAGCGCTGCGACTGCAGTTCCGCACATGCGCTGTAGACGATGTGTATCAAGAAGAAGAACGTGCGCCATTTGGAGATCGCTGTCAGTTATGTACGCTTTATTGTGCTTGTTTGTAATGTCGGCGTTGATGGAAAATCCCGCCGCCTGTGAAATCAGGTCAGTGATTCGGTTTCTGAATGCGAGGGAAGTGAAACCAAGTGAAATTTATCGGCAAATTTGCAATGTTTACGGACCAAATGCGGTGAGTGATTCGATGGTGTGAAGATGGGTCCTACAGTTCAATGGCGGGCGTAGTAATATGCACGATGAAGAACGAAGTGGGCGTCCACCTTTGGTTGCAGAAGAACTGGTTCACTCGATTGATGACAAGATCCAGGACATCTCAAGTCTTTCCTTGGCGGCCATCACTTCACCAATGACGACGAGCTGAAAGAAATTGTTTCCAACTGGTTGAAGACACAGGCGGCAGATTTCTGTGAAGAAGGTATACAAAACCTGGTGCCACGCAGTTATGTGGAAAAGTAGTGTAAGAGTTGTAGAATTTTCTGAAATAAAAATTTCTTCTCTATCTGTGTAAAATTTCATTTTATTACCAAACGGAACTTACTTTCTGGACGCGCCTCGTATTAATTTCAGCATCTCTCATTCCCATACATTCTTTTCGTAAACATCGTGATTGCTTTGCCATAGCTTTTCAAATATAATTTTCGTACCTCCTACATTGTCGTTACTAATGTCCGTATCCTTTCATCATTGTTCCCTTTCGTTTCCTTCTGCGCCATATAAATTCCTCTATTAACACATTGAAAAAATACGGAGATACACGGTCAAGCTTGCTACTCATAATGTCGAAAGCTTCCCGTATTAAAACGTTGAATAAATACGGAGGTACACGGGGAACCTTGCTACTCAGGTCATGAATAGCTTCATGTATCAATCCTTTGGTGTTTACGTTTTTTGTTAAAAACGTATCCATTTATTGGTGGTTTTATTAAGATTAGAATATATTGTTCTTTCTTTATTTATATTAATTGTTGTATTTCTTGTTGAGTTTGATTATGATTACTTCTTTCATGTTACTTTTTGGTTTTTTCTGTTTGTGATTTGGCACATACAAATGAAGTTAAGAAAATCCATTAGTTGCTTAAATTGGATATGAGTTCCTGTGAATAATTTTCCATTAGTTGTTTCAAAATGTAATTTTTTTGTCCGTGAGTAAAGTTGTCCTACTTAACGCGCATATATGTTACAATATAAACAGTAAAAGATGTTCCTGCGGCTGTAAAATTCTTGTATTATACTCTATTGCATATGAACTGATTGGAAACAAGTCCTTTTTGGTAGAAAGCCCAGAAAAATATTCCACAATTTCCACGTTTTACAGTCAAGTACAAGTGAAGGCAATCCAAATTTTTCTATTTCTTCCACAATCTGGCAAGTAAGCAAATGTGTCACATCGAAAATCAATCGCTGGTACAAGAGACGGGTTTCTTCATCTTTGCTGGTTGTCCTTTCCATAGTGGTCGTCCAGGTCTCCTCTTCCCAGCAAAAATAAACCCGTTTTGAAATGTTCCAGATAAGAATTCCAGGTAATAATTCGCATCATAATACCATCGATGCATCCATCCTCTTACGGTTTATAAGGTGTTTTACTTGTATAACAACGACACTGTGTCACAAAATCTAAATAATCTAGTATAGGACTAGCGTCTGCTTGCAGTTTCTACTGAGAATTCAGACCATTTCGAACTTTTCACAAAAGACACTGGAACAATGCTGTATATGAGGGCTTAAATATTATTGGGAAACAACGTTGCTCATTCAAAGACGAAACTTGAAACAATTAGCAGAAAACTGTGTGCAATTTTAACGTTGTTTCAGAGCAACATTGCCAAATAGAGGGTTAACACGTTACGTAAATACGGAGATAAACGGACAAGTTTAATTCTTTTCTAATCCTTCACCCTGCAGATTTTTATTTCTGTGACTTTGTTCATTACTGGAAGAACTTCTGGCAGAAATCCGGAAATTACCAGCGACTTTTTAGAATTCCGGGAATTTTTAGAATTTACGTTATCAATTTAATATACGTTGTAATTTTGGCTGGTAAGAAATCTACTTTAGCCGCTATTGCTGAATGGTACTATAGCAATGAAACATTAACAAGAGAATAATACGACAGCAAAACATTAATTGTGAAAAAAAGATGCGATTTGAAATAACAAAATAACGTGTGCATAGCCTACAAGCGTCTGCCGAAAGCAGAATGTGTCAAAGGCGTCAGGACAAAGAGTACGCAATGCTTCAAAACAGTTGTCGATGAGCATAACGTTTCATCTGTTTAAGTATCTAGCATGTGGTGGGTAAAAAGTTCGATTAGTGGAGAAGCTATACTTTAAAGTAAATGGCCTTTTATGCAATATTAATATTAGTGAAATTTCTTACATCACTAACTTACTCCCATTCAAAGCGATGTGTTGGGACCAGCCACTTAGAGAAATTTAGGGCTGTGAATACGTGTCATTGTTACAGATTTTACCGGTAGCTTAATGGTTTGATATATATTAAACGGTAACAAACGGTAAAAAAATAAGCTTCGAGGTTACTTTATCAGGTTTATTTTAGTTCTTTATTAGATAGATCACAAACTATGAAATAAAGATTGTAAAAACTACTATTATCCGTAAAAAAATGAGAAATAAAGACAGCCAATCACGAGTTCGGAAATAGTTGTGCGTTGTAGTTATACTTCTGTTATTTTATTAGGCTGATGCATAACAACTTTCCCTAAAGCAATGACAGTCGAAGAAAGCAATAAGCTGTGTTTGACAAGGAATTAAAGCTATTATATTGGGTTACAGCCAAACAAAATACATGAAAATCGTAACCTATTCGTACAAAACTGCGAAATATTTTACAAAACAAAGTAAATGATTAACGACCTTCTCATAAATTACATCTGTCACCATGAAAACCCGAAACATACGCGAATTTCATTTATGAAACAAAAGTAAAAAACAACATTCAAACCACTGTTTGCACCTCACCTATGATTATCCTTTCCTGCCATCAATTGTCACGCCATTACCAACATCTACGCATCATAAATTAAAAAAGAAAGTCAATTGCCGACAATGTAATTGCGTATTAACTCTGGGAAGTTCTACACCGGTGTACAGCAAATTAATCTTTTAAGGAATTGATAAGTACTACTGCTCCAAGCCAGGTATAACAGAAAAAGAACGATTCACCCAGGACAAACTGTTTCATTCCGAAAAATGTGTATTTTCATCCGGGAAAAATTTACTTTTTACCCGGGAAATTAGGGAAAAAATCCTTGAATTTTTCTTTCTTGTCCACATCTACACCCTGATCTACTTTCGTCTCTACACCGCTTTTGCAAGAGCAATACTTTATTTGCACTGCCTGCTAATATCGCGTCTGACCTAGGGTGACCAACTTTAGAACACGCGATTGTGGGAGATGACCAAAATCTGATCACGACTATAAGGGAAAATAAGGGAGATTTAGTCGCAGTGAATTTCAAGCGCACATCTATACATATTTCCTTTGAACGGATGACAATGGGGATGTAAACATTAAAGAACCATAATTTACCTATTTTTACTCGTTTATCGTATTTTTGGGTAGCTCTGCAACCTGATGATGGGTTTTTAAGAGAACAATGGCATTAATAAGAGTCATTTCCGAGGAAATTCAAGAACAGAATGCGGAAACCTACTGGATTTGTATTTGATATATCGATTTTTTTGTTAAATAACAAATTAAGCAATGCTAGAAAATAAAATCATCTCTGACACATCTTCGCACGGATGGATTTAAGCTGTTCAATAATTTTTCATTGTAAAAAAAAAAAAAAAAAAAACACACACACAACCCTCCTTAATAATAATTTTCACCGCGAGAGCACATAATGAAAAGCGATTTAGTTTAAACCAATTGAAAATACGCACGAACAATTCACTGCAGGTATTACTCAAAAACTAAGAAAAACGCCCAAATCGAAACATTTGATGTTGACTTTAATCTGGTTTCGATAGGTGACAAGCGATCCATCAACATTGGTTCTATCGCAGTAACTGCGAAATCTTGTGCGAATCAAATGAGAAATAACTACTGATACGCTTCTGTTTAATCTCTATAATCCGTTTTCGCGAGTTGTTTTGATATAAAAACCTTAACTGCTGACAGGTACGACGCTATCGCATTTTTGCGTTACCAGCATTAATCAAAAAAACCAATTACCATTTCCTTACAGCCCCACTCATTCCAAAGGCCGTAGAAGGACGAACAGTAATCGGGAATAGTATCGATTATTATGAGAAAATTTATTCGAGACATACCACAAAGAATTTCAAGTACCGATAGTACTTCACGTGTTTCAGATATAACAGTGATCATATACCTGACATATACGGGAGCAAAAGGCAGAGAATAATGGAGATGGGAGGATCTTAGTAAAAGTGCTAAAATACGGGAAAACCCGTCGCCCTAGTGAGACATTGTGTTTCCCTGTGAAGTGCAGCGGCTCGCATGACGCTGGATGAGCCCTGCAGGAATACTGGGCCCTGCTGATTCTGTAACCATAGGTTTTAGTGCACGAACTAACCGCTTGACAATCCACTATGCTGTGCAATCTGGATGGTGAAATTAATCGCTGGAATCATCTTGAATAATCTTACCAATAGCGAACAACTGCTACCAGGTGACAGGCCGCACTGCCTTCCATAAACAAATTCATGTTTGTCTGAGAGCATGAAGTCCATGAACGTCTTAAAATGGTCTCCAACTAGAATACAACCTTTTGTACCGACCAACCACTAAACACGCCAACGCGTACACACTTTCCCGACTTCCGGTTGGCCACGATGTGTCGTTTGATTCTTCGGAAATGGCATGTTGTCAGATAGACTCCAGAGATGCTACCGCTGTCGCAGATTTCCCTTTGAACTCTCGTCGGGTTGCACAGGAAACAGCTGCGGATGCTGACCTAAGAGTGGTAGCACGTTTTGTTCGCTTTGGTTGGCCTGCCAGAGCCAAAGACATTGATCGGCCTCTGGTTCGACGTTATTTTGCACAACGTCATGCATTATCTTTAAGTCAGGGTGTTCTGTTATTGCATACGGACAACGATCAGACAAGAGTTATTGTTCCTCGTTCCTTACAACGAGAAGTATTACGCCTCCTTCATCAAGGACATTGGGGTATTGTTAGGACAAAGCAACTGGCCAGACGTCATTGTACCTGGGTTGGTATGGACGCCCAGATAGAGAACATGACGTCACAGTGTACTGTTTGTGCGGAGCATCAGGCGGCACCTCCGCAACGTTTCTCAGACTGGCCACGCCCCAAGGGACCATGGCAACGTTTACACATTGACTTTGCCGGACCATTCTGGAATACGCGCTGGTTAATCGTTGTAGACGCTTTCAGCAAGTTTCCTTTTGTGATTGCAATGAACACAACGACGGCATCTAGTACAATCAGTGCCTTAACGTCAGTGTTTTGCATCGAAGGTTTGCCTGAAACTATAGTCAGTGACAATGGACCTCAGTTTGTTAGTGCGGAATTTCAACAGTTTTGTCGTGTGAATGGCATTCAGCATATCACCACCGCACCTTTTCACCCTCAGTCCAATGGTGAAGCCGAACGTTTCGTTCGAACATTCAAGTCTCACATGGAGAAAATGAAAGGTCAGCACTCCAGGCAGCAAGCTCTTCAAATTTTCCTGTCTACGTATCGGTGCATGCCACGTGACGGCCCGTCTCCTGCCGAGCTGCTACACGGCCGCCGTCACCGCACTCTCCTTCACCTGCTGCAGCCTCCCACGCACCGAGTCGGTTCGTATGGCGCTTCGCGTTTTCAGGTTTCTACGCCGGTGCTGTACAGGGTGTTTGCTGGCAACAAGAAGACATGGTTGCCAGGCATCATTCAGCGCGTGCTCGGTCGCAATATGTATGTTGTACGTTCTTCCACAGGGTCGGAGCTGCGGCGCCACGCAAACCAATTGCGCCTGCACAGGCCGCGCGATCCTGTCTCGGGTTTCTTGATTCCAGACCCAGTTCACCGCCAGGGAGCACAGCCACATCGTTCGTCCCCGGACTACGAGATACCTATGGACGTCGACGCACCTCCGACGCAGTCGTCGCCGCCGCTGTCGCCGCCGCAGATGACAGCGTCACCGAGAGGGACTCCGGGACCGTGCGGGCCCCCCCAGCTTGAGCCACGCACCTCAGAAAAAGATGACCTGCTCCCTCTGGGCGGGGGTGTGCGCCCTTCCCCAGGTTTCGGCGGGTTTCGTGGAGGATCGCAAGGCGGATGCCGGGGCGCGGACGGCGTCTCGATCCCAGCCTCAGCCACGACGCCCGTCCCACCAGTAACGCCCCCGCCCAGGCCCTCCTCCTAGTGCCGTCGCCGTGGCCCTCAACCCTACGCCACGACGGCGCGGCGGTTTGGGGGGGAAGGGTGTGGTGTCGCACAAGTCCAAAGTGCGCGCCACCTACTTTCGCCGCGCGCCGCCATGCACGCACGGCGTGGCGTTCTTACGACGTCAGCCACGAGCGCCCTCTGGTACAACTCCGCTCGTGGCCACCACTGAACGACATCGTTCACTTGGGACTGAGATAGGAACCAGTAAAGACTTCGGAATCAGATAGGCACCAGTGAAGACTTGGCTATCAGTCAGGCACTAGGCAGACCTCTAGCTCAACTATGTATCAGCACTCAGTAGTACTGAGCTATGTAAAACTTAAGTATTGTATAAATTCTGTGCAATATATATCTCGTTCTAATTTACTCTAGTGTTTCTAGTTTCTGGCTGCTCCCCTCCGTACCTGCACCAGCGTGCTATCTTTATTCCTGTGTCGGTCTCATTCCACTCGGCCACCGACACCTGCGACGGGGGCGAGACACCAAAGTGGCGACGAGGCTGGGACACAAAACAACCATTTACAGATACTGAACAGTTTAGCTGTACCCGAGAATCATACTGTATACATTTAAAGACGCCACACATTTATGGAGCCACTAGAAGCTTCCACAGTGTCTTGTTGTCAGTTTGGGTATATGATTACGTGACAAATTCAGCACACTCTAATCATACCATCAGTTCATACCAACCAAAATTGGGACTCATAACACCAGTCAATAGTTTCATAACGCTCATGGGCGGAGAAGAGATGCCTGACAGAATCAAACCGCACCTCGCTCTTATAACGGATACGCCAGTCCCAAGTCTGACATTGACATCTGTGGTTCTTTCACACAGTTCTGCTTGCCTTGTAATGTCCCATTCAGGTAGCTTCAACTACTATTTCGCGTACAAAGGCTGTTACATCTCGTCATGCGGTCAGAACCACGACGGTAACATTATTCCATAAATAAGTCGAGTACGAATGACAGTCGTGCCAAAGCAACACACTCCAATACGTTGTGTACGCGATACTGAGGCCATCTGTATGTGTGAATATCACCATCCCTTGATTTTTGTCTCTTCATTGCAGATAGTAGCCATGTGCAGATCTTGAAATCAGATATTTATGACAAGATTTACCCATAAGCAGCTCTATTCACAGAATACAATTTTTAAATTGAGTAAAAGGCTAAGGTTTGATACGACCGTCACTGACAGCCAGTGTAGAAAGAAATTCGATAATTAATTAAGGCAGAACGATGAAATGCGTTAAAACCATTTTGAGGCTCTAGGTGTCGTGATAATGAAAACCCACAATTGACAATATATCTAATATGGAATGGGCTACCACTGTAGTTGGACGAAACAATGTAAATAGAAAATATGAGGGAGTGTAAAGGGAAGGAACGGGTAACAAAAGAAACTATAGAAACGTTCATGAAAACGTAGTAACAGGGCACTATAAATCGTTTAGGACTGACGTAAGTAGGTAGAAAGTTCTTGAATGCCAAGGTAGAGTAGCTGACTGCGGCGCGCCAGTCACGGACTGCACGGCCACTACGGTCGGGGGTTCGAATCCCCCCTCGGGCATGGATATTTGTGCCGTCCATAGTGTTAACTAGTTCATAAGTAGTTTGTAAGTTTAGTGAATTATGACCCCGTAGTTAAGTCCCATAAGCTATACAAACATTAGAACATTTTGAATTTGGAGCAGCTGAAGGAGAATAGTGAAGCATTTGGAATCTACATTTCCTTCGAAAGGCCGCGCAGGAGTAACAGCGTGGTCTAATTCGTCATGCTACGGACTGGGCGGCCGCTTCAGCCGGAGGTTCGAGTCCTCCCTCGAGCGTGTATGTGTGTGTGTGTGTGTGTGTGTGTGTGTGTGTGTGTGTGTGTGTGTGTGTGTTGTCTTTAGTGTAAGTTAGTTTAAGCAGTTTTTAAGGACTAGGTGATCATACAGAAGAAAGGAAACAACCTGTCGTGAAATTAAAAACGAGAACGGCTAAAGCCAAAGGAAAAACACACAGTGATTCATGGTTGATTGGAAAGCGGAGGCTCAAGATTTCTTTCCAACGGCCTGATAGAAAGAACGGCATCGTTAAAGAAACCAGTTTCAGAGTTATAGCTTAACAGTTCTTTGGACGTGTTCCCAATTTCGTAGACAATATTCTTTACAAGCGCATGGTCTGGAGGTGCGGCCGTCTTATCGCGGCGTTCACTAAAGAGGATTATCGTTGCACGGTTTTGGTGGAAAGGCGAAACGAATATTCGTTTCTGTGGCATGCACTTCCTATTCATTTCTGGTACGTATTTTGAAGCCGCGGTGGAGTAGCCGATCGGTCTAAAGCGTCTCGCTGCGGAGCGCGCGGTTGCTCGCCGTGGAGCTTCGAGTCCTCTTTGGGGCATGGGTGTGCGTGTTTGTCCTTAGGTTAGTTTACCTAGGTTTAAGTAGTTTGTAAGCTACGGACTGATGACCACGCAGTTTGGTCCGATAGATTTACAAACATTTGAACAATTGAACGTATTTTGAAACATACCGCCTGAAACTGGTTAGAGATGTGAAACATATACTGTACATCTACATCTATACTCCGCAAGCCACTTTTAATCTCCCCTCACAGGTGATGGGAAGCCCTATAAATGTTTTGTTGCTTGCCATGGATATATACCACAGACGCCAAATGAAGCAATCAACAGAAAACACGCGTGAAGACTATGTGACGTGCGACATAGTAGTTACACTTCTAGACGTGCATGTAAATAGCGCAGACATGTGGCTAGAAACGATTGAAGCACTTGATATTGCCGACTGTGAATCTACAGACGCCGAAGGCGAGTGATAGTGCCACGTACCTTCATCAGTTATCTCCGAAAGCAACACCAGCAACTACAATTACATTATCAGACAAAGAAAAAGTATTGGTTGAACGAAAATGGCAAGAAACGCCTACGTGTCAGTACTGTTCAAAATAGGTATCGCTTTGTCCTTTCTGAACGTGAATTGTATAGATGGAAAAAGGAAGTCGCTGGACGACGTAAGAGTCGACTGGAAATTGCGACGGAGATAAATGCGAGACTTTTTGAGCAATTTGCCGATGCCAGACGACAGCAATTGTGTGTCAGCGACACTACTTAGCGTGATTGGGCGTTAGAGATTGCCAACGCGATAGGCGCTAAGGAATTTACAGCTTCTCAAAGTTGGATTAGTCGCTTCAAAAGATCACATAAAATTGTGGCACGAAAAATAACAAAATTTGTATCGAGGAACAGGTCGGAAAATGGACTCAAATGGAAATGATAGAAGCTTTTCTTACTACTGCAAAAAATAAGATCGCCAGTTTCAGTGAATCTTACGTTTACAATGCAGATCAGTCAGGTTTTCAAAAAGAAATGCGTGCGAAAAGAACACTATCTTTCAAAGAGGAAAATCAAATTGAAGCAATTGCGCCGTCCACAACTGCACTCACCCATTCATACACTATAATGCCCATAATTAGTCTGGATGGTTCATTGCTGCCTAAACTATACGTGTGTCTTCAAGAACCAACTGGACGTTTTGGACCACGTCTCAAACAAACAATGTTCTATGCAGACGATCTTGTAGTAGACGCATCGAAGTCTGGAAAAAAATGGGATATGATAACGTTACACATTTCATGCGTCATGCTTTTCTTTCGTTCTGCGGGAACAAATCTCTTCTTCTTCTAGATTAGAGGTCAGGTCATAAAAGTTATGATTCATTAAAAGCTGTATTTCGAGCTCATCCTGGCAAAGAAGTAGAGATACCTCAGATTACACCCGGCAACGCAAACGTAATTCAACCGTTAGGCAGAGAAACAATGTTCGAATGTTTGTAGAGCTTGTGGGACTCAACTACTGTGTCATCGGCCCTAAACCTACAAACTACTTATGAACTAGCTAATACTAAGGACAGCACAAATATCCTTGCCCGAGGGGGGATTCGAACCCCCGACCGTAGTGGCCGTGCAGAACGTGACTGGCGCGCCGCACACCGCTCGGCCACCGCGACCGGTTTTAGATAGAGTATTGTTCCGCCAATAGAAGGTATTTTACAGAAAACTAATTATTGTGTGCAGATCATTGCAGTTTCCTATCACCATGGCAATATTCTCAAGTTGTAATCAGGCGTACGTTATCAGTTTTCCTCCCCACGGTTTCAAAATGTGATTAAATATGCGTGGCACGCCTCGAAATATACTGATATTAGGCCTGATTCCTTCCTAACACCGGCCGAGTTTTGTCTACGGACGTCTAACGAAGTCTGTGATTTGCAGGGCTGTCATATGTCGTCTTTGCTTGTATGTTCTTGGTGCACAAAAACTATGTTTTGAATATTGTATCAATATTTCGCATTTTTGCGCTAATTACAAGAAATAAAAGTTTGACGTGTTCTAAACCGTATATGTATTAGGGGTCTATTTCATAGCTATTTGGAAAGAATGTTGTAGATAACATATCAACTACATTTTTCAACGAATGTATTATTATCGTATTTATTAATAATCGTACGATCGCATCCACTGGGCGAATCAGCTCTCTCACTGCTGTGGCAGGAGAGCGGCGCGTAGCTAACGCCACCTTCTCTCTAGATGGTGTTGGTTTAACGCAGCGAGAGAGGTCATGGCAGTTATAAGCGCGGAAACCATGCGGCAATAATGTCTTACTTCATAAAAGTTTTTACAGACTTCCAGGTCATGTCAGCAGCTAACACTCTACACACAGACTTCCTTCAATGTTAACTCGCAGTGGTGGTAAAAATGGCAATACAGGTTTCGACATGACAAGTTCCATCGTTCCCTTGTGAGTTGAGTACAAGGTAAATGACTATTGAATGGTGCAGAATCTATGACTCACTACCAAACATTTGGAAAAATACCGAACAACAGAACCAATATCGAATCAGACAAAAGTGAACTAGGTAATAGTGGAAAAAATGGTTGGTCTGTAACATTACCAACAGTTTCTCTATCGACAAGGTAAATGGACGAAAGAGAATGTCGTGACTCTGCGATTTCTGATGTTTTTACAAGAAACAGCAGGTGAATTACGAGTGAAAGATTAAGAATGAAATGCTTGGACAAAAAATTCTCTACGCCAAGAAGGCAGTTGTACGCCCCTACTATTCAGTCAATACTCCGAAAAAGCGTTGAAAGAAATGAAGTTTCAATAGTGTGATTTGGATTCAGGAAGAATGATTCTCAGTGATCTTCCTGCCTTATGTGGAATAGGAGAAAAATTATAGGACCTGTTGAATCTAATGTAGAGTCTAATGGTTAAATACACGGATGAAACAGGAAAATAATTATGAATGGCAACGAAGAAAAGAGGACATCAAGACAGCCTAGTAGAAGCAAAGAGAACAACACTAGGCAGAATTTAATTACGTAGCCGAAGATTGCAGCAAAAAGATAAAATTTAACGATGCCAGAATACTCGCCAAACAACCAGGGATAGTAAAACGCAAGATAAGAGAAACCATCGAAATTATAAAACAACCTAATAACATGAATAGAGAAGATCGACTCAGGCTTGCCCCCTATTGGCTACCAACCATCACAGCGAAATAGGCCGCACTGACAACACAACACGCGAGCGTCACTAGTAAGCAACTGCCGCCGCGCGGCCCACGGCCAGCAGGAAAGAAACGGAAGCCCTCACCCCATTCGCCGATGAACACCAATCATGTCTCGCTATGCAAGAAGCAACGGCTAACCCCCACTCCCTCCACCTCAGCATCTTAATCATAATAAAGTTTCCATTCTTCCGCCAAAAATTCACCAATAACATCGCTTATTTTTAAAAATTATGACGTAAGTCTAAATGAAAGTAATATAAAGTGTAGTAACAACCAGCCCACATCAGTATACCCAGATGAAGGCCACTGTAACGTTGGCTGAAACGTCGGTTCTTTAAGTAATAGCCTTCTTACATCATGACGCTGTACAACACTCAGAAAACTTTTATGTCATCTAGGCACAATAATTTAGCCATCTCACTCTTCGGTCTTATTGTAAACAATAATTTACTTAGACTGTATATTTGGAGTAGAGCGTCATATTAAAATAAATTGTGTTCTGCAAGAAAACACGAAATTAAGGGCAATAGAACGTTTGAGAATTGGTGCCATGTAAAATTGATGAAAATTAAGTGGAGTTACAAAACAAGAATGAAATTTTTTTGGCACAATTGGTTTGGAAAAGATCATATGGAAAACACAGGCAAGAATAAAGGACCGGGTGGTTGGGCATGTGTTAAGACGTCGGAGAACAGCTAATAATGGTAACAAAGTTTAAAGTAAGAGGCCGTGGTTCAGCAAAGTGAAAAATTTGGTCAGGGTTGAAAAAACCTATTTCAGCAGTTCACTCTGTGGATGATAAGAAACATAAAGGCAAAAGAGCCTGCTAAACACCCTAACAGTTTTGTCCTTGTATGTCTTCTATAAGCTACCGGCGGCGTGCAAACATGTCATCAGTGGTAAGAGGAAAGCCAAACGCCTATATTAACATAAACACAAGCACAAACAAACCGCCACACACACCATACAGCTAATATTATGCAGATGAGCATTACCTTCAAACATGGAGAGAGTTTGCTAGCCAATAATGAAGCTATATGGCGATAAAGGTGTGAAATTCTAACTTTAATTTATAGTGTGCAGCCAATACGTGCAACGCCTTAGTAATTAGCACGATACGGTTGATCCAATGTTTCTCCAATGAAATGGTAAGAGAGACTAAGAACTTTTAACATGGCTTAGTTTGACATACAAACGAAGCCTCCCTATTAATGCAGCCAAATCTTGCAATTACAAAATTTCATTTTGTGTAAGAGGCCCTGCAACTCAAATGTTATTCAACATCAAATGATAAGAAACATTAAGTGACAATGGGATTTATGATTTCACTTGCAATACGTTAAACAGACAGGGCTACAGAAACCAAGTTGATTCAGCATGAACATAGAAGGAGATGACGAAATTGGGACTCTACATTTTCAGATCATATAGCCTACTGAGGGAAGGTCGTACATATCAAGTCCACAGAGAAATGCTGCATATAGCCGACAAAGAGAAGTAAATCTTTTATAATCACTGGAAGTAATCAATAATTTACCTACAAACTCCTATGTGGTTCGAAATTATCAATTATATGTGACCACATCTTCACTATTAAGATTCACATGGTGCAACACAACTAGCTACCTACCATGAAACATATTAAGGATCGCATATAGCTACACAAATTTACGCAGTTCCTTTTCGAACGTATTTCGCCATGCAAACTTTAGTACTAAAGCAGTATAAGAAAGTGTAATACCGTATTACAATATAATTTAATTATGTATATTGTGGGTGAATGAAATCCAATAAGTAAAACGTAAGCGCAATGAAGAAAACATGTTTTACGCTCAGTAAACGTGATAAGTTCTACAGTTGTCAACAAAGTTTACCGTAGTTTCTAATACAGTAACATTAAGTATTTTATGTAAGTAATGTCTTCTGTTTCGTCCTTACGTGAATCAGACGCTAAAAAATTTTGCGAAGCTTAGTCTGTTGCAAAGAATATAAATGTGAGATGAATCTGACAACTTTTCAACTACTATCATAAACAGAGACTCTATTCTAATCTTGTCTATCTTTATACCTGTCCTTTTTCGTAATGTATAACAAGTTTCTGTAGAGGCTTCTTGTAGTTGACCTAATAAGCCAAATATTTCAAAATAAAAAATATAAAATAATTTTAAAAAAGTTAGTAGAGACAAAGCAGTTGATTGATTTCCAACCTGAAATGTGGAATTTTTCTACCAAGTAGTGACAGAAGAATATATACACATGAATAAGCAACAATTTGTAGCTCTGGAAAGTGAGCATTCTTATAAAGTCTTGTTTCAGTGTTCTAAATTAGCAAGAAAGCTTAATGAGTCTGTGACACAGTAACTTCGTTGTGATCCATGCCAATATTATAAATGTGAAAGAAGCTATGTCTGTTAAGCTTTCATGACTAAACCGCTTAACCGATTTTGATGAACGGGGGTATGTCTTGAGCGCTTAAGACGAACTCAGGCTACCTTAGAAAGTTTGTAACTCGAGGTATTTGTTGATTTTAGTATTTAACTCGAAATCTGGTACAGCTTAGCTTCAACGTTTCATAAATGTCCCCAAAAGGAAAAATGCCAAGCTCGAGGTATGATTAATTAATTAATTGACGACTAACTTCCTTAAAAGCAGTTCATAATATAACTTGCTGTTGTTGTGGTCCTGGTTTGATGCAGCTCTCCACGCTATCCTGTCATGTGCAAGTGTCTTAATCTGA
Organism: Locusta migratoria; assembly: GCA_026315105.1. NCBI lineage: Eukaryota > Metazoa > Arthropoda > Insecta > Orthoptera > Acrididae > Locusta > Locusta migratoria. The sequence goes on along the minus strand of CM048745.1, from coordinate 708,912,548 downwards.
CAAAACGTTCGGCAACCTGCATCCTTTTGAATCTGCTTACTGTATTCGTCCCTCGGTCTCCCTCTACGATTTTTACCCCAGGTCGGGCGTTCGAATCCCCCCTCAGGCATGGTTGTTTGTGCCGGGTTTTAAGCTAGTTCATAAGTAGTTTGTAAGTTTAGGGACTAATGACCCCGTATTTAAGTCCCATAAGCTCTACAAACATTTAAAAATTTTGAACAGTGTGAGGTAAACTGAAAACAGACTGCTTGCTACGCCACCGGTGGAATAGTTGGCTATACCGTGTAAACAACAGGACCAGCGTCACTGGTGAGTCAGCTGTTTGCGGTGCCTGGCAAGCTCGTTTAATAAGGGCCCTACGGAAGCACCCTGTTTGTATGTTTGTAGGGCAGAAGGACTTATCAGGGAGCACCGCCACGCTGCGCCCACAGGCGGCCGGCCTGCGACCTCCTCCCGAACTGGTGCCATCCATCTGGTCAGCCGCAGCAGAGGCACTAATCTGCAGGCTGCAGGCGGCCGCCGCTGTCAGCGCCGCTGGCGGCTGGACGACGCTGACCGATGTGCGGCCCAGCAGGCAAGCAAGCAAGCAGGCGGGCAGGCAGGCAGGCAGGCATGCTGGCGGGCAGCGCGGGGAGTGCGGCTGTCTGACTGCTACAGCCGAACCAGGCTCCTGAAACAAGCTGAGACCCCGCGGAATGGCCTCACTTCTGCTCTGTACTTCATATCAGTTACGAAGAAGCGAGTACACTGTGATTTTTTTATTTAAGTCTTTATTCATACATATTATTTGTCATGTAATGTTACTATGTACACGATTCACAAAATCAGGGGCAATTGTTCAACTTCTTATTAGTGATGTGAACGTAGTTGTGATGTAACATTTTTTTCATACTGCTTCAGTATGAAAAACTTATTCATCTACCGAATCACGATCATCGGATAAAACAAAGGGTCACGTAACAATAATAGAAGACAGTTAAAACCAGAGATTAGCTTCATCGAGAAAGTAGGAAATATAAGATTACAGCATCACCTACCAGAAGTCACTGCTGAGAATAATTTATTTTCCTACTCTCTCTAATTCTTCTTCCTCAATTACAGTATCAACTAAATATAAATGATAAAAAAGTGCAACAGATCTATCAATAATGAAAACTACAAATGTTTGTAAATGTATTGGACGAAAGTGCGTGGTCATCAGTTCCTAACTTACAAACTACTTAAACAAAGATAAACTAACCTAAGGACAACACACACACGCAGCAATAGCCCAGGGAGGACTCGAACCTCCGACGGCATTCGACCGTGCGCCCCGCAGCGAGGCGCCTTAGACCGCTCGGCTACTCCACCGCGGCCTTAAAACAACAGCATTCAGGGGTACCCCGAAGATCAGTGGATCCATATTAAAATGTGAAAATGTTTGTAAATCTGACTCAACTATGTTCATTATCATTTCCTACGCTTACTAACTACTTACATTAATTTAAATTATTCTAAGGACAACACAAACACCCATGCTCGATGGGGGACTCGAGCCAACACCTCCTAGAGACAAGGCCTTACAACAGGCCGTGCCGACGTCACACTTAGAGGCCGCGGCCTCCATCTGAATGACCGGCCGCTGCGCGGCGGTGGGCGTGCCCCAGCCAACAGCCAGTGAGGTGGCGGCCGCGGCCTGTTGTAAGGCCTTGTCTCTAGGAGGTGTAGCTCGAGCCCCCGACGGCGAACGGCCGCGCGCACTGCGGCGCGGCGCGGCGCGGCGCCTTAGTACGCACGGCTATTCTGCCGCGGCTTTGCTCCACAGCTATACAGGTGGGTCATTAATTCAAATAGAAGGAAACGTTGGTGCAGGAAAATACTGAAAAAAATTTTCTGTGTTTTATCCAACTTTAGGATCACACCACTCAAATTTTGTAGGTGAAGCTGAAGCCATCAGAACTGCATTAAATCGGCACACATTTGACAAAGCAGTCATATTCTGTGCTCCAAAGCAGCAATATCACCGATTCTTAACTTCAAGAAATGCTCTAGTCGAAGATATCAACGAAATAATTAAGTCCCTACAACAAAACAACAAGGAAGTTACAATTGAGTGGATGCGATATCACTGTGGCATTGATAAATCTGATTTTCTAGCTAAAAAGAGCTAAAAAATTAAAGAAATTGGAGTAACTGCGAATTTTGCAGTAAAACGCATAACATATTTAAAGAAGAATCAGTAAAATCTCATGTGAGGGGAAGATCCCGGAAATCCTCTTGGATAACCAACTAATAGCAGAAGAGAGACAATAGAAATATTCCGCCTTATCACTGGATATGACTGTTTGGCAGCCCTCCTGCACATCTCCATCCTGCCGTCTCCATAATGTGTTCTGCGTCAAAAGAGTGGTACCATAATGAACAGTGATCATTTAAAAGAGTGTTCAGAATTGTTGAAATGTAATTTAGAGTTAACAGCACTGTACTGCGAAGCAAGAAGGCGAATGACGGTAAGTGCCGGAACATTAAAATCATAAAAATAATTTTATCTTTTCGAAAATATCCAGTTTCTGACAAGCACATACGGTATTCAAATGAAAAGATACGAAACTATACTGTGTGTATAATTGAGTCTTTATTCAAAACTCATCACTAGACACCTGAGTAAAACTATTCTACTCGTTAATGAGCGGAAGGATTCCCTGTTCGCAGAATTACTGTCACTGTGACAAGAGCCAGACCCCTTCAGTTCTTCGTCGAAGTTAAAGTGCTTCCCTTTGAGATGCTATTTTTAGCAGACCAAACAGATGGAAGTCACAAGGCGCCATGTAAGGCGGATTTCAGGCTGCTCTCACTGTACCGTGGCTAGTAGATTTTGTGTGTCCCCGAAGACGTGTGCACGCGCATTGTAATGGCAGAATAACTTCCTCCGTGATCAGGCCACACCGTTTATTCTTTATGGACTTGCGAAGGCTACGGAGTGTCTCACAGTATACGTCACTGTTAATGTTTTTTCCGTCCTTGAAGGATTCAATGAGTTTAGCAAGTCGACAACGTGGGCATCACCTTGCCTGCTGAGGGCACAGCCTTCATTATTTTACTGTAGGGAGACCACACCTGATTCGCGTCCCTAGATGACGCACTACATCATCCCAAAGCAGCATTTTCAATTTTCAAGCGGTTTTCTTGTTAAGACTTTTCGTACCCTTTCCTTTCAACACCCATCGTAAATAGAGCTATGAAACCGTACATGACTGTGTTCTTGCATACATATTGCACGATTTACGTCCACATCATATTACCAAAATATCAATTTTTCGGCTATTCTCACCATCATCGCCGGCCGCGGTGGCCGAGGAGACTGAGGCGCGCCTGTCACGGTCTGCACAGCCACTACGGTCGGGGGTTCGAATCCCCCCCTCGGGCATGGATATTTGTTCTGTCAGTGTTAGCTAGTTAATAAGTAATTTGTAAGTTTAGGGACTGATGACCCCGTAGTTAAGTCCCATAAGCTATACAAACATTTGAACATTTTGAACACCATCATCGACGTTTAGACCTCCGTGTCATGAAACTCGTGCCATTTTTAAATACAGTCTGCCTTTGTCAGCATCAGCGTCACTTTAGATGCAAGATTGTGAAACATTAGCTGTGGCTATACCCAGGGTCGCGGCGGAGCGGCCGAGCGCATTGCTGCGATGCGCGAGGTCGTTCCCCGTCGGGCATGATGGTTTGTGCTGTCTTTAGTATAAGGTAGTTCATAAATAGTTTGTAAGTTTAGGGACTGATAACCCCGCGGTTAAGTCCCAGAAGCTTTACAAATATTTGAAATAAACGCGATATTGTGAGGACAACACTTCCCTCCACATAAATATCTAGAATGAAATAAATCGCAATTTGCAGTGTTATTGCATCACTGTATTAGGTTTAGATGGAATACCAAACTGTGGCGAATGAAAATTCGTCCCCGGCTGGGATTCGAACCCGGGATCTCCTGCTTACTAGGCAGACGCGTTGATCACTCCTCCACCGAGGACACAGTGACGAACCCCACTGCAGAGGACTCTTTCCTGCACTACAGAGCAAACAGGCTGTGGTTATAGGAAAGAGACAGCGTGGCGAATGGAGATTTGTGTGTGGCGGGAGACGTGCAGGGAAGAGTCCTCTGCAGTGGGGCTGGTCACTGTGTCCTCGGTGGCGGAGTGGTAAACGCGTCTGCCTAGTAAGCAGGAGATCCCGGGTTCGAATCCCGGCAGGGCACAAATTTACATTCGCCACAGTTTGGTATTCCATCTAAAGCTAATGCAGTGATGCCGTAACATCGCAAATTGCGATTTATTTCATTCATTTGAACGCTGTAATTCGTCAAAAATATCTAGAGTCAATGATTAGTAGAGCTCATTTTCTTCCGAATTTACACGGCATCATATCTTCTCTCGTTTTATCGGAGTGTTTGCATGAATGTGGCGCTTTGCGGGTATCGTACCGGTCATTCGTAGTCGATGATCTAACACTGCTGTGACGCTGTCTGGTTAAGAGGGTGTTTTAATTTGGTGTACAGCTGTTCTCAGCACCGGTTGCCGATCCGGGTGAGGTCAGTTCTATTGATATGTGTTGGTTTTCCATACACACGGGTGCCCATTTCGGGTCGTACTTTTATTCAGGGTAGCTTCCCTCTCTGGTATGTTAGCTTCTAAAACTTTCAATACGCGCCATTTTATAGTTGAGATTTTCGATTTGTGCCACGCGTTGCGCTGTACGCTTTCGACTTGGATACCCATCCGATATCTTTGCCGGATACGTCGTAGTTGAATAGGTTGTAGGTTTTTGGTATGGGCAGAGCATTGCGTAACATCTCGGAGAGAAACAGGATTCGCTGTCAGGGCCGAATTCCAGATTCGCCTCTACATCAGGGCCATGATGATGGCGGCGGTATGGGTGGTGACGGCCAGTCCTGCAGCGAGGAACGCCTTTCGACACCGGCTAAATTAAGATATGCCTTCAAGTTGATCGTTCTTTTTCTTCGTTGGTGCCTTTCTTCTTCTACGACAGCAACGTTCAGTCGCGCTCATAAAACCTGATAAGACCTGCTCCAAAATAAGTGCCTTGTTATAGTGATGCTGTTACTAGGCGCCAAATTTTCTCTTTATGTGTTTTTAGTTTGTACCCTCGCTTAGTGTAGCAAAATATTCCCTGATCATTTTATGTTGTGGTATTGGTAACAGGTTACCTGGTTTTATCTGTAGCCGCAACTCGACGCACGGGAGTTTTCGAAGGTAGCAAAATTTCATATTAATTTCACGTGTGTTACGTGGATTGCGATTTTTTCGTATCTGTTTCCTCTCGTAGTGAAGCTGCTATTCGACATATGGGAGTATTTCAAAGGCAGCATAATTTACCGTAGTTCATTTCAAATGTGCTGTATTCTGTGTAAATGTTGTGCCTTGTACCCTCTCGAAGTGTTGTCGCTACTCGACATACGGGAGTTGTGTTTAAGTAGAAAAATGTTTCTACTCATTAATGTGACTCACGCTGGTGACAAGTTCATATGTATCTTCCGAATAATTGTTCCTATTCGTCATTGGGGGGGGGGGGGAGGGGGGATGACAATTCGAAGGCAACAAGTTTCCCCTTACACGACTCGTGTTCGATTGCGCATTAATCGTGGCATGGTGAGCCAACAAAACACACACACGCCCCAGGGAGGACTCTTACCTCCGACGGGGAGCAACAGCGCGCTCCGCAGAAAGGCTCCTTAGAACGCTCGACCACTGCATCACGGCGGAAATTCAGCCAATGAATACGGACTGTTTACAGTAACGTCCTGTTCCGCTGATCTGAATGTGAGTTGGCACCCATTCCTCCTTCGGTGTGTCTTCATTCAAATTCCGCACATCTTCCGTATTGGGGGACCCGTACCTTGCCATTAAGTCTTTCTTGTACCATTGAGTGCGTGTGGGGTTGTGCCCTTTTGTTGTTTTTGTTTACGACTGCTGCTGAACAAGTGTCTCGTCTGCCTATAGCCGTGCTGCCCTTGCCATTAACAGCAAGTGAGCTCCGGGTGTGGTCCTCCGTCGCACTTGGTCTGTCGGATCAAGCGTGTTTTGTCTGCTTATGTCACCGTGTATCTGTGCTGGACTGAATACATAACCGGAAAACCGCCGTGTCCATTTTCGGAGGTGTTGTGTATAAGTGGAAAGCCTTTTGATAAACATTCAGTCCGACAGTATTGCCTACACGCAAGTGTTTGTGCGACTGGAAGTGCTCATAACTGTGTTTGGGGTTAAACAAGTATTAGTTCCTTTTAATCTTATCCTGGCGTCACTGATAAGACTGTAACTACACAATGAATGTTGGTATCAGGGTACTTTAAATCAGTTTAGCTTTATGAAAATGTGTTTTTAAATGCCCTGAAATGTTTCTTACCTATAGTGTCTATAAGCAAATAAGAGGAACGGCATTTGTATTTAATGTTGTTTGTTTATTGGTATTCGTCACTAATTTCATCTATTTTAAGCTGCATGATTCACGTTTTATTATTATTATTCTGTTCGCTTAATTCTGAATGAGAAACCTTGAATTCACTGATGAGTAAATTTGTATTTCTAAACTATGTTAGCCTACATTGGTTTTCTAATTAAATAAAAAGACCTATCTTCATTTTTCTACATAATTTCCATGTACATTGGTACATTTGTCATACCACTTTGTAAGCTTCAAAACGTCGTCCAGGAAAAGATTAGGGCACTGCATACGGAAGAAGCTTTGAACAGCTATGGAGTGGAAACATCCGCCATAAGCTGTCCCGAAGAAGTTCGAAAGCACAACGTCTCAGGGACTTTTAGTGCGGAACAAAAGATTCTAAGATAATTATGGAGTATTGTGCATCGTCCCAATAATTATTTTCGTACACTGCAAGAAAATGGCGGCCGGTGGTAATCTGTAAGGAAAGTTCACGCACTATTAATATAAGGTACAGTAAGGAATAATGAGGTGGCTTTTAAATAAAAAAATATTGTGAAATGCAAATTTTAAACAAAATTAGTTAGTATATATTCTGAAAATACTAAACATACACTTATAATAATTAACTACATCCATTCTGTGCTCGAAAAGAAAGTACAATTCAGACAAATTAAACAAACAGCAATGCTGTATTGGCTCCAAAACCTATGAATGATAGACCAAGAAGAGGAAAGAATGGAGACTGCTGCTCCTTCTTATTAAGTAAAACCTATGATAAGCGTAAATGATAAGCGTACAGATAATAATGTGCTTGTTAACGTTATACTTTCTTTGCGTATCGACACGTAATAATTTGCATGAATTAAACACAGAATAATCGTAACAAATACATGAGATTATTTATGCAGAGTAAATAAATAAATATTGAAATAAAGTCTAGGCGGCCCATGAAACGTTATACAATGTGCTTTGAAACTGTGTATAAAAATAAAGATATATCTTATATTTAATGTCTCATACTATGTTTTTCCTTTCATAAGCAACTCTGACTACAGTCGACACGGGAAACATATTTTCCTCGCCCTCGTATCAACTGAAATTGTGCTTTGCTCTCTCACGCTAAGACTTGTAATTTCTCTTTAACTTATATTACAAAGTGCTGCTAAAATCAGATATCTGTAAAGGTCCTTGACTTTTTTAATCTTCTGTTGCAAAATTTGCGATAATTCTCCTTTTGTGTCTTTATTTATTCGTTTATTTATTTTCAATATCATTTAGTATTGGTCCAGAATAGGTTTTCTTTTATACGTAATCACACTTTTATTTTATCAGTTCATCAGTATGTTTCAGATTATCAATCAGTTCGTCAGTCGTGATAGAAAGCATGGACTGCACAGTAATGTTTTGTAACAAATCGTTTCTTTACATATGTATACTTCATCAAGCCCTGTCAAAAGTGACCACTGAAAAATTTCCTACAAATACAACGAGGTCCCCAGAGGAAGAAAAATATATTTGATACATTCGTCGGTCATGATTTTACGAACTTGTTTCATATTAGAGAGGAATATCTTGAGAGACTTCTCATTTAGTTATCATCGGTGGGATTGGAGAACTAATTCGAATTCTGTACTTAATAATATTTATTAATTTTGTTATTTTTCTTTAAGCCAGTACTGCGTGTTAATATTTGACGTTGGTAATAGCGCTTGGTGAGTTCATCATCGCTTTTGAAGGAGTAATTTATATTCTCGCTGTGGCGCGTTATACGGCATCGGTCTTTCTAATAATTAAACAAAATAAAAACTTTTGCAGAACCCGAATAATTCATATACGTGCAGTCGTATGAAGATCAATAAATCATCAAACAGATTTACTGAAGGTCTGAAACGACCCGACTTGCATCACTTGTGTACCCGTAATTTATGCTGTAGTCCGATATTCCGCTATACTGCATGGAAATAAAGCACCTATTGTGGGGAAACAAACCACTAAATAATAACTATCGGAATATGTGGGACTATTCACACGGTCTGTATTTTCAAATTGTTCCTGTCAAATGAATCAGTTCCATACTTCAACTTTAATCACTGAAATATAGACAGCCCTTCTATTTCGGCGAGATCATTACATAGCTTATAGTGAAAAAATAATCACTTTTATTGACTAGGTAAAATACGAAGACATTAATTAAATACTAGTTGGAATACACTGTTACAAATTCTGAAAGTAGCAGGAGCAAATTATATGGAACTAAATGTTATATACAACTTGTACAAAAATCACAGTGGAGTTTTAAGAGTCGAAGGGCATGAAAGGGACGTAGTAGGGAAGGGAGTAAGACAGGGTTTTATCCATTCCTCACTGTTATGTACTCTGTACATTGCAGAACAAGCTGTGAAGGAACGCAAGGAGAGATTTGGATAAGGAATGAGTTCATGCAGCAGAAATAACGAACTTTGCGGTTTGCTGATGACATTGTGATTCTGTCAAAGACGGCAAAGGACATGCAAGAGCATTTGAACAGAATGGAGAGAGTCTTCAATGGAGGTTGTTAGAAGAACTTTAGGAAAATAACTTCTGATCGCCGAAGTAAAGAACACATAAAATGCAGAACAGCTATGGGAAGAAAATCATTTCTGAACAAGTCAAATTTGTTGACAACCAAAATGTAAGCGTTAGGAATCCTTTCGGAAAGCATTTGTCTTGAGTGTAGTGAAACGTGGACGATGAAGAGTTCAAATCGAAAGATGATATCTGAAATGTGGTGCTGCAGATGAATGCTGAAGATTAGATTGTTAGATCGTTATGATGCGGTGCCGAACGGAATTGAGAAGAAAAGAAATTTCTAGCATACCACGAATAAGAGAAGAGATCTCTTGGTGGAATATAGTCTGAGACGTCATGGAAATGTCAATTTGACATGAGAGGGAAGCATGTGGGGTAAAAATTGCTGAGAGAAATCGAGATACGAATACAGGAATCAGGTTAAACAGGATGTAAGTTCTGATTTCATTCAGGGATGAAGCGGCTTACACAGGAAGAGGTAGCAAGGAGAACTGCCTCAAACCAGCCAGTGGCCTGAAGACCATAACAACAAGAACAGTTCATCCGGTATTTCATCGCTGCTGTCGTTTTTATATGAACACTTCGCTAATTTGTCGACACATGTGTATATGTTATACTTTCACTTATTTAAATTGAGCTTTTGCAGTACTCTTATTATAAGCGTCCGTTATATATTCGTGGCCCTTAACAGTCTATATGACAAGTTTCGTTTCAGTATACATGTTTAGTCAGAGTTCTTGCTTAGTGAGCTATTTGTGGACATATAAGTATTTGTCTTTGCTGGGGCAATAGCAATTCAATAAAGCGATCACTGAACTTACGAACTACACAACTATAGTCATACGTTAGCACTCTGTGCTGAAAGAATCATTTGCTCCTATTTACTATTTCACTTCTAGTTAATTAACATTCTAAAAATATGAAGGCTCTAACGTCGTTTGCTCTGAACAACCAAAACTCGAAGTCTTGGAAGATAGCTGAATGCCACCAATGAAATCCAGACCTACAGCCTCACAACTTTACTTCCGCCAGTACCTCGCCTCCTACTTTCCAAACTTCACAGAATTTCTCCTGCGAAACTTGCAAGACTAGCACTCCTGGAAGAAAGGATATGGTGGAGACATGGCTTAGCCACAGCCTAGGGGATGTTTCCAGAATGAAACTTTCACTCTGCAGCAGAGTGTGCGCTGATATGAAACTTCCTGGCAGATTAAAATTGTGTGCCGGAACCGGGACTCGAACCTGGGACCTTTGCCTTTCGCGGGCAAGCGCTCTACCACTGAGCTACCCCGACACGACTCACGACGCCGCCTCACAACTTTACTTCCGCCAGTACCTCGCCTCCTACTTTCCAAACTTCACAGAAGTTCTCCTGCGAAACTTGCAAGACTAGCACTCTTGGAAGAAAGGATATGGTGGAGACATGGCTTAGCCACAGCCTAGGGGATGTTTCCAGAATGAAACTTTCATTCTACAGCGGATTAAAATTGTGTGCCGGAACCGGGACTCGAACCTGGGACCTTTGCCTTTCGCGGGCAAGCGCTCTACCACTGAGCTACCCCGACACGACTCACGATGCCGCCTCACAACTTTACTTCCGCCAGTACCTCGCCTCCTACTTTCCAAACTACACAGAAGTTCTCCTGCGAAACTTGCAAGACTAGCACTCCTGGAAGAAAGGATATGGTGGAGACATGGCTTAGCCACAGCCTAGGGGATGTTTCCAGAATGAAACTTTCACTCTACAGCGGAGTGTGCGCTGATATGAAACTTCCTGGCAGATTAAAATTGTGTGCCGGAACCGGGACTCGAACCTGGGACCTTTGCCTTTCGCGGGCAAGCGCTCTACCACTGAGCTACCCCGACACGACTCACGATGCCGCCTCACAACTTTACTTCCGCCAGTACCTCGCCTCCTACTTTCCAAACTATATCTCGATTAGATATATTTCGACACTATGTATACCTGCATGTACAGTTAAACTGGATTCCGAATTTATTCATGCATACTATTGCATGTAACCCTTAATGTCGGCTTCTAACTTTTTTCTCTAGATTGTGGCTGTTTAAAATATGTTTTTTTTTTACATTATTGTAAAGTACGTGTTTTATTGGAGCAGCAATATGTGCATGGAAGTGAAAATTTCGCGAAAGAACAATGGTTACTGTAATGCATAAGTACGCTGGAATTGGTCTGCATATGATGCAATGTATCTAAACAAAATTCTTATCGTAAATAACGAGTTTGACACGTATGACAACATTACATTGTATAGATCAAAGATCTTAATGTAGAGACGAAACTATGTCAGTATTCAAATTTTACAACCATGAGCGCCACCTGGCACCTGGCGGCACTGCGAATGACTCATGTCAGTCGTGTTTTCAAACTTAAACAACATGTTAATCAAATTTTAGTACTATTTTTAAATGAAGTGCAGTTGTTTGTCTTTTAAGGAGGACATTCCAGGTATGTTACTGGCGAAATGTTTTAAAATGTTCTAATGAAACTGACATGAGCATTCGGTTGAGTTGATATTTGCAAAAGAAGGTTTTTTTTTTTTTTTTTTTTTTTTTTTTTTTTTTTTTTTTTTTTTTTTTTTTTTTTTGCAGTGTTTACCTGTATTTGCAGATCCGATGATGACAGTTAAATCTGTCGAAACAGGTCACCTGATGTAATAAAAATAAAATAATTAGCGATTTTGGCCATGTTTTATTATAGTAAATTCAAAGCTGTCGAAGAAATAAACCAACGACATACATTGCCGTACACTGTTTACTACAGATACACAATCTTTGGTGTGAAGAGAAACTATTCGATTTTCAACGAAGCAAACAATTATTCTAATCTGGCCGCCGGAAATTTCTTAAAGTATAGAGGAACAACAGGCTTTAAAATTACAGGAAGTACCTTTTTGTGGTTAGTGTACCGGCAATAACGGTTAGGGGTTGCGGGAGTGGATTCCAATACCATCCCAACCTGTATTACCTCGTGCAGTACAAGTAACATTCAAGGTGTCTCAAGACTGAAATCCGATTACCGTCATGATACAGGATGAATTCGGTTTCGTCAATTAAGTGAATGTCGTTCATATTCCGATTCTGCCTACAGCATAATGATGCTCATAATAGAGTATTGCATAGAGTATTTGCATATTAGGTGCAATGTACTGCCACCTACTCCCAGACACTCAGTAATTAGTGAGAGAGCAGAATGGAGCGCTCCGCGGAACTCACGGACTTCGAACATGGTCAGGTGATTGGTTGTTGTCACTTGTATCAGAATTCTGACCGAGAAATTTCGATACTCCTAAACATCCCTATCTCCACTGTTTCTGACATTATAGTGAGGTGGAAAAATAAGGGTCATGTGCAGCACGAAATCGTACAGTACGACCTAGTCTGTTGACTGACATATACCACCGACTGTTGAAGAGAGACGTAAAATGCAATAGGCACGTATCCATCCAGACCATCACACAGTAATTCCTAACTGTTCAGGATCCAGTTCGAGTACTATGACAGGCGGGAGGTGCAAAAAAATCTTTGATTTCACAGTCGAGCGCCTACCCATAAGCCACACATTATGCTTGTTAATGCCAAACGACGCTTCGTTTGGTGTAAGGGGCGTCTACAATGGACGACGGAACAGTGGAAAAACGTTGTGTTGAATGACGAATCACGGTACACACTGTGGCGATGCAACGGCTGGGTTGGGTATGGCGAATATCCAGTGAACGTCATCTGCCAGCGTATGTAGTGCCAACAGTAAAATTCTTACTCGGTGGTGTTATTGTGTGGTCGTATTTTTGATGGTAGGGGCTTGCGCTCATTGTTGTGCGAGGCACTATCACAGACCAGGCCAATTGATATTTTAAGCAGCTTCTTGCTTCCCACTGTTGAAGAGCAATGCGGGGATGGCCATTGCATCTTTCAACATCATCTAGCACCGTAAAGCATGACCTGTGAGATCCCTCTAATGCACTCCCTTGCACTATACTAACTTTCAATCCTATAGAACCTTTCGGAAGTTTTGGAACGCCGACTTTGTGTGATGCCTCACCGACCTACATCGATACCTATCCTTAGTGCAGCACTCCGTGAAGATGCCATTCCCCAAGAAACCTTCCAGCACCTGGTTAAGTGTGCGGCTGCGAGAGTGGAAGCTGTCATCAAGTCAAAGGATGAGCCAAGACCATAATTAATTCTACAATGTCCGATGTAGGGCGCCACGAAACAGGTGTCGGGATACTTTTGACCACATACTGAATGTTGTCATGTGGTCTCAGTGTCTGCATCCATAGCACAGTAAATATACCGGGTGGTCAAAAATTCAATATAAATTTGAAAACGTAATAAATCACGGAATAATGTAGATAGAGAGGTTAAAATTGACCCACATGCTTGGAATGACACGGGGTTTTATGCAGGATGGCGCTCCACCCCATATTGCTAGAAGCGTGAAAAATCTCTTACGCGCGACTTTTGGTGATGATCGTGTGCTCAGCCGCAACTTTCGTCATGCTTGGCCTTCCAGGTCCCCAGACCTCAGTCCGGGCGATTATTGGCTTTGGGGTTACCTGAAGTCGCAAGTGTTTCGTGATCGACCGACATCTCCAGGGATGCTGAAAGACAACATCCGACGCCAATGCCTCACCGCAACTCCGGACATGCTTTACAGAGCTGTTCACAACATTATTCCTCGACTACAACTATTGTTGAGGAATGATGGTGAACTTATTGAGCATCATCTTTGCTTTGTCTAAATATGTTATGCTAATTATTGCTTTTCTGATCATCTGTCGGACATTTTTGACCCTTTTTTTCCTAATAAAACCCCATGTCATTCCAAGCTTGTGTGTCAATTTTTACCTCTGAATCTACATTATTCCGCGATTTATTAAGTTTTCAAATTTATACTGACTTTCTGATCACCCGGTAGATTTACCAATATCACCACATGAACGCATTATCACCGGTTTCAGTTTGTCCCAAAGAGTTTTAGACACCTTGTTTAATAGTTCCTGAAATAGTTCTATTAAAATGAAAAATAGTTCTATTACTTGGAAAATAGATTTTTGATGTAGTTGCGACAAGCGTCATTGGTGCCGAAGTGAGCTACGACTTGCAGTCGACTGCACCCCGCACCGTCGATAGCCGCCGGCAAGGCCGCCTCCACATCTCGGATGAGCCCCCCCCCCCCCCCCCCCCCCCCGCAGACACACCGAGTGCACGTTGGAATTCTTTCCGGTTCTCGACGCTATCTGCCTAAGGGGCTCTATAACGCGCCTAATATTGGAGCTCCCAATAACTAATAATCCCCCCCCCCCCGTGCACTTGCTCGGACCCTGCTGAAGGAGTGGCCACACGTCCACTCACAGGGCGAACGGACGCGGTGCCACACTGCAGACTGCTAACGAAGACACGAGCTTATGGAATAGGTTCACAGATTTGTGACTGGCTGGAAGACTTTCTAAGTAATAGAACGCAGTACGTTGTTCTCGACGGCGAGACGAGTGTATCGTCAGGCGTGCTCCAGGGAAGTGTAATAGGACCGCAATTATTTTCTATCTATATAAATGATCTGATGGACAGAGTAAGTTGTAATCTGAAATAGCATACAGGATGACTTAGACAGCCTCCACATTGGTCTTCCGCCTCGAGCGACGCGAACGCCGTACAACCCGCCACTCCCCTTGCGGAGAAGGCGGCTCGACGACGTCCGGTATACCTGAAGGTGCCTCGGTAGCAGGGACAAAGAGCGAAGCGTGAGACACCTGAGGTGTCCCACTCGACGCACCAGACTCCCCACCATCGCTGCACCCCGACACAGCAGCCTGAAGACGGCTGACCGTAGACAACAGCACGCTCAGCTGTTCGCGAACTGCGGCCAATTCCTCCTGCGTCCTCACACAGCAGGCAAACATCCTATCCATCCCATCGATACAATTAACTGCAGAAAGTAGAAAACTAAATAATCAGCTTTTAAGTAGCCTAGTACTCTAATAAAGGCGGCTGGCTGCTGACTGAACTGTGGTCAGTGGTAGCTACACTGCCAAATCAACAAAACCGAGTCCGGCAGGTTTCAAAATAAGAATAACTGTGGAATACAACGTTATCAAACGCGCGGGAATATAAGCTTAGCGTTGTTTACGATGTAGCACTGGTGGCAGCTGGCACTGGCTTGACTGATAACGAGCTTCAGTAACGGTCTCTTACTTGTTTTGAAATACACCAGTCAAAGACGAAGACTAACACAACCGTATTTATCAAATACGATAAAACCGTAGTACAAACGAAATCTGCCAAGTATGCGGGAATAAACCTCTTAAAAGAGAAGTACTAACGAAAATGAACTAGACTGGCAAATTAAATTTGACACAAATTAAATTAAGATACTTAGCACTGTTTACGATGTGGCACTGGTGGCAGCTGGCACTGGACTCAATCAAGGCCAATATGAAATTAGGCCTATGCGATATTAACGTCAAGACCTGGAAGACTTTGACGAAAGACCGTTCACCCTGGAGTACACAAGTCCACCATGGAACACGGCTCTTTGAAGACAATCGCAGACGAAGAGCTGAGCAGAGGAGGCAGCAACGGAAGCAAAACGAGATTCTGCAAAGAAATGGATGGACCTGGCCTGTACCAATGGGAAACATCACTGTGCAAGAATCTGTCACTCCAGAATTGGCTTGCAGCTACGTACCCATTAATAAGGAAATATTCTGTTTAGAAGACCAAATTACTCGTTATCGAATGTTTGCTATGACTTTTGTTCTTGTACGCACTTTTTATACCATTACACCATTCTTTCCAACCCGACCTCATTCGTATAATAGTTTTCTAAGGAGGAGTAATTTACTTAAAATTCCCTTACTCCGATCTCACTATATCAGAAAATATTTTTGCATCTATACGTTATTTTTGTATCCCGTTATCATCGTCGTCATCATTATCATTACTGCTGGAAGTAGTAAACGTAGTAGCAGCATCAGAAACTGCCTGTGTTCATTTCAATTCTTCGTCGTACTGTTTATTCAGATTGTTTCTACATTAAATGGAATCATTTTAGCTGTATTATTTATTTTCATCTGCCACATTACAAAAAATTAAAAATTTACCTGTTGCACAATTGAAATATTTTATTTTGTAGCTTTCCAGGCTCTTGTTCAAAAGTATGTAAGTGACCATATGTGATCCGTCCAAGCACGTTGTTCCTCCACTATAATTCGACGGAAGTTATGAAGAAACATATGAAATATTTCAGTTGTGCAACTGATTGCTGCCGCGATACGATCATTTAATTTTCAGTAACAGTTTACTCAGTAACTGAGGCTGCACAGAACACTAAATGTTTCACAAAGGACAGTAGGTATGAAAAACTGCTGAGATGTAAGAAAGGATCTGAAGATCCCTTCCCATCCCATTAAACAATTAAATATAGTATAAGCATAAATACAAAAATCAATTTCAATATGAAGGATTACCGACATAAAATTCCTGGAGGAATAGGGAGAACTGTTCCTGTTAGTGCAACGAATAATACAGATAGCCAACATACTTGATTTAAGCAGACTTAAAAAGTGGAGTGCGTTTGAAAGGTTGCTTCAGACAATAGCTGACAAAAGCAATTTGTCTCTCAAAATGGAAGTTATTACGCTAGATCTCTCGCATCAGTGCTGGATGTTTTAACAACGTACGGTGGCGCGCATTGCTGGCGATTCAACGGGACTTTAATCCGCCGTCCAAATCACCACATTTACGCTCCAACAATAGACAGACAACAGCGGGATTTGGAAGATTAATACTACACAATATTGTAAACAGAGAGACTGGAAATAATATTTTCCCTCTATAAGAGAACAGAACGCCCTTCTGGTATACAATTTTCTCTTAGGTATTGTTCCTCTGCTATATTAGTCCGACATTATTAATGGGAGAAATGGGAGCAAATTTGCGCTTTCCGTCTGCTTTAATAATGATATGGCTTCCTAGTTTTTTTTTTTTTTTTTTTTTTTTTAGGTGGAATGCAAATTTACCTAATGGAAAAAGATGCTAATCATTTTGATTTTGCTTCTCAGCTAATCCCATTTGTTAGCTCTTCTACGTCTTGATACAGATTTCTTTACATTACATTAGTGCTTGTTCCATAGATAATGACTATCACACTCCGTAATGATGTGTTAATTTCATAAAAGGCATCTTTACACGATATTTGAAGACACGTACTTTTTATTGTTATGTATAGTTACTAATTTATATCCAAAAATTCAGCTACTAAGCAGAAGTTGCCATTGAAATAGTCTTTTAATTTCTTTTTAAATGGCAGGTAGATATCGTCATGCTTTTTATGCTATTTGCAAGTATCCAAGGACTTTAGTGGCAGTGGAGTTCACCCCGTTCTAGGGCCCAAGTTAAATTTAACCTTCAATTGTAAAATCATCATTTCTCTTAGTGTTGTAGTAATGCACACTACTATTACTTTTGAATTGGGTGTATAATAACAAATTTAATAAGTGGATATATACATTGTGAGGCTACTATGAAGACCTCTAGTTCCTTAAATTAATGTCTTGTGTGTGCCACAGCAAATAATTATGCTTTCACGTTTTTATGCGATGGATACTGTTTTACTATGAATGATCTCAAATATCATAACCTATGAAAGAAGCCAATAAAAATTTGCATATTGTGCTAATTTACTGAGATGTCTATCACCAAAATTAGCAATAATCGTTAGTCAGTTCATGAATGCATTTGTTCCGATTCTATCTCTCACCGACCCACACATCTAAGGATTTTGAATGTTCTTCCTTAATTATAGGCTTTCGTACATAGTCTACATTTATTAATTACCATGCCATATACTGTACAGAATTGAATATACTGTACTCTATCAAAATTTAACCAGAGTCTATATGCAAAGGACAACTTAATGATGGTGTGAAAGACATTATTTACAATTTCATCAGTTAATTCTTGTCTGGAAGGTGTGATTACAATACGTATATCATCCTAAAAAGCAGTAGCGTCGCATCTTCGTGAATATAGAACGGCTAACAGCAAAGGACCCAAGTCTGAGCTCTGTGTGACCTCATTCTCTGTAGTACATTGTACAGTGCAATGAGGTAGGTGCTTGGTACACATTAAATCATTGACTTTTCTGTTACTATCGGAAACGAGGGAGAGCAAGACGATACTCCATTTCATATAATCATTGGAGCTGTTATTTTTGTTGCCTACGTGATCTTCACGCGAAATGCATGTCCTCGTCAGCAGAGTAGTTCTAAAATTTCATAAAATGAATCTTTAACGATCAGTTGTTTCTAAATCCTACTAATACTTTTGAATAATCTTTATTAATACCTTTTTATCTATTATGATGGTCCACGACCTAAACAAGTCGATTTTCAAGGATTTAATAAACAGCTGATTGTTAAATACCAATTTTATGAAACATATGACGGCCGTTACCTTTCACCTTACCACAACATTGAGTTCTACAGCTTGTTTCAAATTCCAGTTCCCAAAATTGTGTCAATAGTGTCGATACAAAAATGTCCTATCCTTTTCCATAAGTTCCCGTTTGACTTCACAAAGCATTTCTGTAACGATCATGTGTCGATTGAATCTACTAATGACAGTTCTAGCAGCTTGGCAATGGATTGCTGTGATGTCTTCCTTTATTTCGTTGCGATCCAAACAATTCGATTAATATCTGCTTAAGAATGTGTTGTAATGTCGTTATCACCTCATGTAGTCACTGAACGATGACACTCCCCTAACGCCTAGAAAGTATTTACTCTAAGACTGTTGGTTTTCCTACTCTTTCCATCATTTATGTACACAAGGATGAAAAATGGCCCCATTTCACTACAAGAGTATGTCCTGTTCAGAATAAAAGATACGAAAGAGAATTACCTTCTCACTCTGTTCAGCAGCTTCAAAAGTATTTAAATCGGACAATCTTCACAATCCCTCATTCTGTGGGCTCTCGATTGGGGCAGTGTACATAAAGTCCACGAAAACTATTTATTGGACAAGAACCAAATACTCTACACATAAATACATATGCAACTTTGAAGAGAAACCTTGAAATTTTATTCCGGTGTTCCGCCACTGTGTTGTTTGGTAATTTGCGTTGGTCGCAAACATGGCTAGTTCAGGTGATATACCGGCCATGGAGCCCTGTCGACACTCATGGCCCAGTTGTGTACCGGTAAACAGACCCAAGAGGCTGTAATAAATCCAGTACAGTGCCCTCGGCGAAGAAGAACCATATAGTTATCAATCTGACAAAGCACAAGAAAATATTTACCTTTGTGAATCTCGCTCAAATTCAATGGCTCCGTGTGGATGCTTTGGTCACCCCATTCGACAATTATGCCCGTTCACTTTCCCATCAGTATGAAAAGTGGCTTCGTTGCTAAAAATTAAGCGATCAACAATGCCATTCCAGTTATCCTTCAGTTGTTGGAACTGCTAACAAAACTCAAAACGCTTGTCTTCTTCATTGGGCTTCTGCACTCATTTGGAGTATTACTGCGCAGTGTGGGATCCTTATCAGGTGGGTTTGACGACATCCATCGAAAGAAGAGCAGCCCGTTTTGTATTGTCGCTATACAGGGGAGACAGAATCACGGAAACAATATAGGATCTGGGATGGGAATAATTACAACAACGGCGTTGGAAACTTCAATCGCTAACATTCTCCCCAGAATGCAAAGAGGTATTGTTGACGCCCACCTACACAGAAATGATAATCAGATAAAATATGGGAAATCAGAGTACGAACGGAGATATCAAGATGTTCTTTCTTCCCACGCGCTATTCGAGAATGAAATGGTAGAATAAAGGTGGTTCGATGAACCGTCTGCAAGGCACTTAAATATGATTTGCAGAGCATCCCACGTAAATGTGGATGTAGCTCCAATTTGAATTGTTAACTTCTGGTGCAGGCATTGGAGCAATTTAGAACTCACAGGATGCACGACGCACCGATTTCTTTGGACTCAGGTTGTGTCAGGACACAACCTGAGTGGTAACTGTTACTTACTTTGAAGCTTAAATGTCATACGGTGTTCGTTATACCCACAAGTTGTTCCGAAAGGTCATACAGAAGGTTATTCTTAATTGCAAATCATACTCCATGTATACGGTTTTCATTTGCAGCACTTCCTTTCCAAAAGAAGGTGTATACTGCTCCTCTTTCTGTCAGCTGGCCTTCATTAGCATGGCAAGTTTGTTGCAAAGCTGAAAAAGTAGTAAATATTTAACTAGGCAATTCATGAACGGTCTCTTCAAGCTTGGGATGTTGTTCAACAGAGCCGAACGTCACAGATCATGGAACTCTCTGTGAGGATGACCTTGAAGGTAAACAAGGCTGTACTCTTTTTCAGTTTAAGAGGGAAAAATATTTTACTTTTTATTTAGAGTCTTAAGATATTCTGATGCCTTCTTGCTCATTGCTGTCAATTACAACTCGTACACCAGGTTTAAATTCTTGGCTTAAAGATATACAGGTCAGGTGCATTCTAATCATACCATTAGCAAAATAAATCACCATATTGGTAGCCGTTGCCTTATGGGGTTGTTTTCGTAGTGACTCTTGTAGTTATAAAGACACAGCCAGTACTTCGTCTGCTGCGATGCCATAAGAAACTGAATATCTAAGTTTCCTCTCAAAATTAGTTAAAATGATAAATGAAATTTCAGAAGTCTGCTATTCCAAAGTTACAAACGATTGCACAGACATCTAACATTAGAAATTAGCAGCACATGGAGAACGGATAAACTACCACATGTTTACTGGCATATTTGTAGATTTGTCATGTTTTTCTATCTGAATTTTCACTTTACACACTGTTGGAAAATTTCATCTCTTTACTTTCGTTGATTCGGACTTAGAAAGGAACATGTTATAAGGCGTCGTGTAAGACTGTTTCAGCCGGAGGTTCGAGTCTTCCCTCGGGCATGGGAGTATAAGGGACTATATATATTGTCCATAGTGTTAGTATAAGACGTTTGTAAGTCTAGGGACTGATGGCCATAGAAATTTCGATCAGTAGGTTTACAAACATTTTGAACCCCATGATTTATTGCTTAGTTGGCCTAAGAGATAACCCGTTAAAAACTGACCGCAGATCAAACATAAAGAAAAGAACAAAAAGGAATATGTACAAACAAAGGGTCCACATTCAAGATGTGAATCATCTAGCGAGTTAGTGGTAAACGTGTTTTACTGTGAAGTAGGAGTTTCTTCTTCAAACGTTCATAGTATTCGATTATTTTGTCACAAATTTTCCAATAAGTACAGTTCTTCACCGTTGAATTCAATTTTTTGTCTGTGTTGTGTCGTGAAGTCCGTTTACGACGTGTGAGGAGCAATCTATAATTTATTCTTTTCTGTACCGCTTTGGAAGTTTTTTACTCATTAAGTGTTGTAATGTAATTCACTAACTGTTTATATGCTGTTTTATTTATTTATTTATCTATTTATTTATTTATTTATTTTCTTTTTTGCAAGAGGTCTTGGGCATCTCCCCTGCTCTATCTGTAATCATTGTATTTTTGCGACAATAATACATTCTAACCGCGTGACCCATATTCTGTAACCAATGTGTATTTTGACAGTTTCAAGAAGAGTCATAGACCTGACGGATAGTTCATAATTTTGTAACAGAAAGAGACAATGGCGATTTATACACGGATCTCCCACTAGACCGTCCATAACCGTGACCAGACAGTTGCACTCCTATTAAGTGTCTTTCCCAACAGATTTTAAAAGCGGGCTACATCTGATAGGCCAGATTATTGTTATATCTTACAGGAAACAGCTGTAGCTACAGAGCTGATTATTGGTCCCGGTGTGACACTATGCAAGAGACGATAAGCAACTGCATTAGGTGATCATTTGTTATGCACAGGGTCTACCTTATAAATGTTATTTAACATTTCACATACACATAAATTGAAAATGAATGTTTTCCAGTGTGAGTCACCGTTAGTGACATATTTTTAACATACCAGCGTATTTTAACAATTAATTGTCTACAATTATTGTTTGAATGTTGTGATATCTCAGGGGGATCGTCAGAATAAAACTACTGTAATTTGGGACATTGTCCTGACGTTCTACGGATATTGAATTCATCTTCTCAACTTAACACAAGACCATTTTCAAAAGTTTTGTGAAATCCTCCACTGAAGAAATATCGTTTGCTGCTTCATGCAGAAATCGATCTCATTTTTTCACCAAATACCACATCGTACGGAGATAAGACAGTACTTCCGTGCACTTTGGTGACTCTACCTGACCCGCGACCTTCAGATCATCAAGCCTGCAGCTGGCTCACCTGATTCACTAAATCTATTGCTGTGTGTAATGTAACTTTATCGTCTGGTGTGCTTTAAGCGTAAGAAAAAGTCGCCCAAGATATCTCCATGCCTCTACAATACGAACAAATTGTGCCAACTGTTTGATATCACGCACGATTTGGGTAACATCATTCTGCTTCCTTGGCAGCTCTCTTTCTGGAAGATTGTAAATTGGAGATCTTATGCATACGATGTAGTTCACTTTTATTTTAGTTACGCAGTAATCATTAGCAGTAGACAACCCATCGGTTTTTATACAATGTATTGCATATGCTAGACATTACTGTCACGACTTTTTTTTCCTTGTTTCATGTTCTCATTAAAAATGCTTCTATTTTCACTTACAACCTGGTCCGGAGCTAACATCGAAACTGTCCAGATGCTTAGTTATTCCTCAAATGGTAAGACCTTCAGTCATTGGGCAAGATTTATTTGGATGGTTTGTTTATCTGATTGGAACATATATGAAATATAAAACTTCCTGGAAGATTAAAATTGTGTGCTGGAACCGGGACTCGAACCTGGGACACTTTGCCTTTCGCGGGCAAGCGCTCTACCACTGAGCTATCCCAAGACGACTCACGATTCGTCCTCACAACATAAATTCTGCCAGGACCTCGTCTCCTACTTGCCAAACTTCACAGAAGGTCTCCTGCGGACTTTGCAGGACTAGCACTCCTGGAAGAAAGGTTATGATGGAGACATGGATTAGCCACACCCTAAGGGATGTATCCAGAATGAAACTTTCACTCTGCAGCGGAGTGTGCGTTGATATGAAACCTCCTGGCAGATTAAAATTGTGTGCCGGAACCGGGACTCGAACCTAGGACCTTTTCTTTCGCGGGCAACCGCTCTACCGACTGACCTATCCCGACACGACTCACGATCTGTCCTCACTACATCAATTCTGTCAGTACCTCACCTCCTACTTGCACAAACTTTCTGCTCATGATCTAAATATTAATAGGCTCTGTGATGGTAGAATAGGAAATCGCTTCGGACGAAGCAGTTCGTTTCTTTTATTTTCTAAATTTTTATTCCTTTATTGTTATTATTATTATTATTATTTTGAACTTACACTTGTGCTGAAAATCCACGATATTTTACTCATCTTTATGCGTAATCAGCTATGGCGATCTTTGTCATGGTTGAGTATTTAGAGGACACAAATGTTAAGCTTAAGGGACTTAACTGCGGGGTCATCAGTCTCCTAACTTACAAACTACGTATGAACTACCTTATACTAAAGAAGACACAAACATCCAAGCCCGAGGGGGGTCGGAAGCCCAGACGGGGAACGGCCAAGTTCATCGTAGCATAGTCGCTCACTGCGGTCGGCCGCTCCGCCGCGGCAGGACACGAATGCTTTGCTGCGTTAGCGATGATTGCAAGTGATGAGTATGTTTCGAGAAAAAAATAGTGCGTCATATCATTGCAAGTTAAAATCAGATAAAAAAATTTCTCTCATGGTATAGATAAATTATTGGTGACACGTAGTTAATGTTGAAGTTCCCATAGAGCGTGTGCTGCCGTTAATCGATATTCTATTATCTGGATAGTTCAATAAGCAGTTAATACAAAGCCGCTCTCTACAGGAACGAAGTTTCGAAGTTGCGAGAAAACTATTCGGAGATAAAAAAAATTCGAATACCTATAGAACTTTAGAAATTCCGATACTGTCGTAAAATCTGTTGTTTATTAATAATGTTAAATAGTGCCTTAATTTTACTGAGTGTTTTGTGTCACAGATTTTGTTATATATAATGAGTGTAGTAAATCCTCTAATTTCAATTATTGCAATAAAGTTAACTTTAGAAACGTTAAGAACTTAATACCGTTCTTCCTGCTATTTGAAATATCGTGCTGTTAATTTACACGTGGAATAATTGTCTTAAATAACAGTTTTCTCTAGCAGGGGAATTGTTAATGTTCGGTACTACGAAGTGATTGGAGTACCCGCAAGGCAGGTACTTTGTTTTGCATGCACGTACATTAAGCGCAAAACAATTCAGGTCTTTCGGATATTTTTGCGCATAATAGTGCATTAAAAGCCACCTCTGGCAGCACATCATCAGCAACATTCTACCACCTGAATTGCGACAAGAAGTAAGCAACCGAGAATGGAGTAAAATACACAACCCAGACTACCCAAAAGACCTCCCAATTCATAGAGTTTTGAAAGAGACTCCTCCAGATCGCTTAAAAATCCCGCACCCTATTGCGGCATAATGGAAGGAACTACAAGCATTTCGAGATTAAAGAAGAGTGACGGAAGAGGTGGAATCTTGAACTGGTAACCTCAGGGTGACCAACATCAAAGTTCCAGTCTATCAGGACTTCATAAAAAGTGAGAGGAGAGTACTGAACATAATGAGAAATGACCATGCCAGGTGCAGAAATTGGAAATCTAAGACTCTCCATCCTGTGATTGTAGGTTCCAACAACAAACTGTTCAGCATATTGTCAGAAACTGTCTTCAGAGAAAGTTTCCTGAATCATTTAACGATTTTATTAATGCTACTCTGTGTTTGTAAGTTCGCTGCAATCACTAGATATTGAACTAAGATTAAATTTAAACTGATGAATTTGAGTTAAATTTCCCATAATTATTAAATTACTAATTTTCATAATATAAAGATCTGTATTAATTATGTGCCTAAATTAAACTCTTTGTGCAGTATGAGAAATCTTCATGAACGTAAATGAAATTTGTATTCCGGTTGCCTCTCGTGGGCCGACTGAGCTACCCCGACACGACTCGCGATGCCGCCTCACAACTTTACTTCCGCCAGTACCTCGCCTCCTACTTTCAAAACTTCACAGAAGCTCTCCTGAGAAAGTTGTGAGGCGGTATCGTGAGTCATGTCGGGGTAGCTCAGTCGGTAGAGCGCTTGCCCGCGAAAGGCAAAGGTCCCATGTTCGAGTCCCGGTTATAGCACACAATTGTAATCTGCCAGGAAGTTTCAATGCACTATTAGTTTCTGCGCACTATGGCGTCATTTAGAAATGCCTATGATCAAAAAATGTTACAATGATTCGATCACAAAGTAAAAAAACTGAGAAATTATAAAGTGAATGCCTTGTATTCAGCTGTGGGCACACTTGTTTCATCCTTCATCATAAAGTATGAAACACTTGCCAACAGCTGAACACTGGACATTCAGGATCTGAACTTAATTCAATAAGTAACTGATTCTGAGCTTCGCCATGCGGGTATATGGGAATCCCTATACAGAGGAAGACATGCGAAATTGGCATAGGTTCCCTACAGATTTACAATTTTGGAATAATTGGACTATAAGACTGAAAAGACTGACCAGTTGAAAATTCAAACAATTATTCAATACGGTCAAAAAATGTGTTGTACATATTAAATGAGCCAAATGACTTACTGGTGACTGTACAAAAACGTAGGACATGTAGTTTAAAAAAAAAAAAAAAATAAAAAAAAAATAAAAAAAAAGTCCAACTGTTTGTAGTCCGAAGGGACCAAACTGCTAAAGTCATCGGTCCCTAGTCTTACAATCTACTTTAACTTATTCAGAAGACAACACACACACACATGCCCAAGGGAAGACTCGAACCTCTGGTGGGAGTGGCCGTGTACTCCACGACTTTGCGCCCCACGTCACAAGGCCATTCCAAAACAAATGTTTGTATATCTTATGGAACTTAACTACGGGGTCATCAGTCCCTAAGCTTACACACTACTTATGAACTAGCTAAGACTAAGGACGGCACAAATATCCATGCCCGAGGCGGATTTCAACTCCCGACCGCAGTGGCCGTGCAGACCGTGACTGGAGCGCCTTAGTCCCCTCGGCCACCGCGGCCAGCAAGACCATCTTGTGCGTCTCACATGCATTGATAAATTATTAAACTTTTTACTGTTTAATGTATCTGAATTATTGTAATATATTTTTTAATCATAGGAACTTAAGAAGGACGCCAATAAAGCGTCGAAACTAGTAGTGCATTTAGATGGAAGTATATTAATTTCACAAGTGAAGACGATTTTACCTGGTGATGCCAGCTGCACAAAACATCTGCTCTACTTGAAGGACATCCATCTATTTCGGATTGCTGTCAACCTTACGTGGCCCCTAGACACGAAATATTACTGCACACATTGTTACGGGTAACGTTTCCAACACTGTGACGCTGCCTCCTGTTCGCTGCGCCGGTCGCGGTGGCCGAGGTGACGAGGGTCTATTCGATCTCGTCAGGCCGGTGCGGTGGCCGAGGGGATGAGTGGCGCTTGAGTCGCGGTAGCGTGAGGACGTCCGGGAGTGTGCTCACAGTTTAAAGCGTTCACAAGTCGCGAACAGATTTCTTTCGTGTTAAGTGTTAACTTGTTGTGCAGTATCGTCACTTAGTGTTCTGGTGCGTGTGTTGTGTAAATGTTAGCGGTCTCGGCCGCTAAAACCGTAAATATGGAAAAGAAGGTCCCCAGGAAGTGCACTCTGCGTTTCGAGTTTGATAAGGCAACCAGGAATAAGCAACCGAGTTCGGTAGAAGTTCATGATTGGATCGACAGCGTTTTTGGAATCGTTTCTGAACAAATACATACCGCTTATTACGATTTGGATGAATACTGCTTTTACGTCAAGTTACTGGAACCCGTTCAACTAGACAAAATCCTGATGAAACACGGAACATCTGCTCAATTTCGACATCGAGACTCAACGGTGAGTACAGTTTCCATATCTAATGCCGGTATTGAATATAAGAATGTTCGCGTTTTCAATTTGCCGCCAGAAGTAGAAAATTGTTATCTTAGAGAGGTGTTATCATGTTATGGCGATATTAAACAAATTAGAAACGAGCGCTGCTCAAAGCAACATAAACTTCAGTGTTTCAGTGGTGTAAGATCAGTAGAAATGCACGTTAGGACTAATATTCCCTCTCATATCAGTGTCTGTGGGTACAGGGCTCATGTGACATATTCTGGTCAGGAAGAAACGTGTTACATCTGTAACGAAAGCGGACATATTCGTCAGGATTGCCCGAAAAAACCGGTTATATTAAGAAACAACTTGCAGAAACGCAAAAAACTAACGTTAGCTGAATTAGTAGCACCCACTCGGGAAGTTGATGACCCAACACCCAGTAGCAGTTTTTCTGAGCAACCACCTGTCGTCCCGGCAGACTTTCCACCACTGACACCAAAAGTAAACGTAGATCAGGTGCCCACTAAAGTTATTACCCCAGTTGTAACCCAGTCCATAACTAACAAACGGAGACGGACCTCTGACGAAAGTAGTGTGGATGACAAATTCGAATATTCGTCGCAGGATAACAGGTAAAGCACCGTTAACGCCGTGTTAGAAACTAAAGTTCCTACACCCGGTACGGACACAGAGATTTCAAACAGTTCTGGTATCGGATCCGAGCCGCAGCAACGGGAAGAAATTCCATCACCCGTGCTGCAAACATAAGTAGAAGAAATACAGCACGTAGACCTAGGGACACCAGACAAACCCGACACTGTTGTTAGTGGAGAGCAACAAACCGAACCAGTGATAGTAGACAACCCGGACTGTGATACTGTTGTCAATGCACAAACTGCGCCAAGTCCGAGCAGCGTCCAAAACAGAGCGGACGTAAACATAAACAGTGACGCGGAAATGGAAAGCGAAGCAGGAAGTGGCGAGCCGGCGAGGCCGCAGCCTGCCGCTGCGGTGGCCCGCCAACTGTCGCACTCTGATATGGAGCTGGACGTCTGCAGCGAGCCGCCCACCTCGCCTTCTGCTGTGGGTTTCACCAGCAGTGGGAGGCGTAGGAATAAAGTACAGCCGAAAATGAACGCTGCGCGAAAGAAAAAGAAAAACTCTGACTCTCAATACAAGACTGATACTAAGAAAACAAGTGGCAAAGCATCAAAGGATTGGGACGCGGACGCAGGAGGGGGGAAAGTTAAAAAGTAGTGCTTTTCTGGACTAGATAGATGCAGGCATATAAAGTTGTAACCCTGAACATCAGTAGAATCACCTCTGACCTGAAACTCGCGGCCTTCAAACAGTTCGTGTACGAATCTGAAGCCGATATTTTGCTGTTACAGGAGGTGTTAACAACGAACCTCCGTATATCGGGCTTCAACACCATAGAAAACATAGCCCTGGAGAACAGTACCGGTACTGCAGTTTTAATTAAAGACGGTATTCCATTTCAAGAGATTGAAAAATTGGAATCCGGTCGAGGTATAAGTTTTAAATTGTATACTGTCACCGTGGTAAATTTATACGCTCCGTAGGGGAATTCTAATAAAACTGAACGTTCCAGATATTTCAAGGAGGAGATTATCTACCTTCTAAGGAAAAACCCGCAATACATATTATTAGGTGGAGACTTTAATTGCGTTTTACATGCGAAAGATCAGCATCCTCATTTCAATTACTGTAAAGAGCTGCACGAACTCGTAAAACATATAAAGCTGCAGGACGCGTGGGAAGTGAAATATCCCACACTGGTGAGATTCACCTACTTCACCGCCCACTCGTGCAGCCGCCTTGACCGACTATATGTGACGGATAACATTAGTGACAGGCTTCGCGCCGCGGAAGTAATCCCTGCAGTATTCTCTGACCATTGTGCGCTTGCTGTAACACTTGAGCTCGATAAACAGCCCACCAAATTATATAGATCACACTGGATGCTTAATATCTCGCTGTTGCAAGACGGAGAATTAGAAGACGACGTCAGGCACACATGGAACATTTGCCTCAGATCCCTCAGCCGCTATCAATCCAAGGTAGACTGGTGGACAAATCACGCAAAACGAAAACTTCGTCAGTGTGTCATAAACTACGGCAGACAAAAAGCTAGGGAAATAAAAATCACCACAGAATTTTATTACTCTATATTAAGAGAGCTCTATGATAAATCTGACAACAATGGATCGCACTTTCAACAAATAAAGTGTATCAAAGCAAAATTACTTAGTATCAAGTGCAAACAGTTAGAGGGTCTGAAAATAAAGTCCAAATCACGCTCTCTGGTAGTTGAAGAGGTAACGTCTCTGTACCATTTAATTAAACATAATACGAACCGAAGACGGACGTTCATTGATGAGCTATTGACGTCAAATGGTAGACTGCTCGTAAATCAAAACGACATAGTACAGGAAATACATCAACATTATAGAGAATTGTATTCTCTGGAAAATGTTGATGAGGGTGCAGTAGGTGAATTTTTTCAAGTGCTTACTCCGGAAATTAACTCTGATGATAACAGTGACATATTAACTGCGTTTACAGAACGTGAAGTTTTAGATCTCATTTCAAGGTCGCCACCCAACAAATCCCCTGGACCTGATGGGTTGCCGAAAGAATTTTATTGTAAATTTTGGCACCTTATAGGACCAACTTTTACGGATATTCTAAACGAAATATTAAAAGGTGTCGTAGTTCCTAAAGAGTTTAAGGAAGGGAAAATTGTTTTAGTTCCAAAAAACAAGGGACGAAAATACATCGACAACTTCAGGCCTATTACTTTGCTGAATTTTGATTATAAAACCATCGCCCGGGCAGTTGCCAGTAGAATGAGTCATCCCATAAGTAAAATTATTGGAAAACACCAATCCTGTTTCCCTGCACGAACTGTCATGAACACAATTTCTGCTTACAGAGATTTCATATCCATAGCCTCCGTTACAAATATAAAGTGTGCACTATTTTTTATAGATTTTAATAAAGCGTTTGATCGAGTAAATCACCAATACCTGGAAAAATTAATGAAGGAAGTAGGCCTGGAAGAAAGAGTTTTAAAAGTGGTACGAAATTTGATTACAGGGATAACGACTAAAATAGCTGTCAATGGACAATTAACTGGGGCTATAAACATTGAAAGGTGGGTCCCACAGGGCAGTCCTCTCTCTATGCTGTTGTACGTGCTCTCCTTGGAGCCAATACTCAAAAGGGTTACCACGAAACTCTCTGGGTTACAACTTTCGGGTGTTAAATTCACTACAGGGGCGTATGCTGATGACGTGGGAGTGCTACTAAGAACAGTAGATGAGGTCACAAGCCTAAAAGAGGACTTTGACACCTACTGTGCAGTTTCAGGTGCAAAAATTAACACGGGAAAGTGTAAATTAGTGAATATCAGAGGGTTCGACGACGTAGCCGTGCCATGGGCACAAACCGTCGAACAACACAAAACTTTAGGGATCATCTTTGATAAATGTCCATTAAAAATGGCGGCCCTGAACTGGAGATCAACAGTTAACAAAGTGCAAGGGACTACATTAGAAGCAACGTGGCGATCACTAAACCTTATTGGAGCCGTGAGGATAGTCAACACCTATCTATTGTCCATGGCCTACTATGTGGCTCAGATTTTCCCGATTCCAAAAGTACAGGCAAATAAAGTAATGCAGTTAGCAGCCAGGTATGTGTGGAGAGGAAACGTTTTTAAGCTCACACCCGGAACATTAACAAAACCAAGATTGACTGGAGGACTCGCACTCACTGATATTCTACATCTACATCTACATCTACATACATACTCCGCAATTCACCGTAAGGTGCGTGGCGGAGGGTACACCGTACCACTACTAGGCATTTCCTTTCCTATTCCACTCCCAAATTGAACGAGGAAAAAAAGAATGCCTATATGCCTCCGTACGAGCCCTAATTTCTCTTATCTTGTCTTTGTGATCTTTACGCGAAATGTAAGTAGGCGGCAGCAAGATCGTACTACACTCAGCTTCAAATTCCGGCCCTCTAAATTTACTTAACAGAAATTCACGAAAAGAACGTCGTCTTTCTTCCAGCGATCCCCAATTGAGTTGCCGGAGCATTTCCGAGACACTCGCGCATTGGTCGAACCTACCGGTAACAAATCTAGCTGCTCGCCTCTGAACCGCCTCTATGTCTTCCTTCAAACCGATCTGCTGCGGGTCCCAAATACTTGAGCAATACTCAAGACGTGGTCGTACAAGCGTTTTATACGCGGTCTCCTTTACAGGTGAAGTACATCTTCCCAAAATTCTCCCAATAAATCGAAGTCGGCTGTCTGCCTTACTCACAACTGTCCTTACATGCTCGTTCCATTTCATATCGCTCTGCAATGTTACGCCTAGATATTTGAACGACACGACCGCATCAAGAAGCTCACTACTGATGCTGTATTCGAACATTATAGGATTGTTTTTTCTACTCATGCGCATCACCTTACATTTTTCTACATTGAGAGCTAGCTGCCATTCTTCGCACCAACTAGAAATTTTGTCTAAGTCAACCTGTATGCTATTACAGTCAGTTACAGACGACACCCTCCCATACACCACAGCATCATCAGCAAACAGCCGCAAATTACAACTTACTCTGTCCATCAGATCATTTATATAGATAGAAAATAATAGCGGTCCTATCACACTCCCCTGGGGCACGCCTGACGATACACTCGTCTCTGATGAGCACTCGCCGTCGAGAACAACGTACTGCGTTCTATTACTTAGGAAGTCTTCCAGCCAGTCACAAATCTGTGAACCTATTCCATAAGCTCGTATCTTCGTTAGCAGTCTGCAGTGTGGCACCGTGTCGAACGCCTTTTTGAAGTCGAGAAAAACACAATCTGCCTGTTGCCCTTCGTCCATGGCTCGCAAGATGTCATGTGAGAAAAGGGCGAGCTGAGTTTCGCATGAACGATGTTTCCTAAACCCGTGCTGATTCATGGAAAGAAGCTTTTCCGTTTCAAGGAAATTTACTATATTCGAACTGAGAATATGCTCCAAAATTCTACATGAAACCGATGTCAACGATATTGGCCTGTAATTGTATGGGTCAGTTCTCTTTCCTTTCTTATACACAGGAGTCACCTGCGCTTTTTTCCAATCACTAGGAACTTTGCGCTGAATTAAAGATTCACTATAAATGCAAGCTAAGTAGGGGGCCAATGCCGCAGAATAGTCTTTGTAAAACCGAACTGGTATTCCATCCGGACCAGCAGACTTTTTCGTATTTAGCTCTCTCAGCTGCTTCTCTACACCGGAAATACCTATTGCTATGTCCCCCATTTCGGAATTAGTACGTTGATCAAATGATGGTATATTTGTGCGGTCCTCCTGCGTGAAAGATTTCTTAAAGGTTAAATTTAGAACTTCAGCTTTCCGTTTGCTTTCTTCTATTACTGCCCCGGAATGATCAACTAGTGACTGGACAGTGGGCTTTGACCCGCTTATCGATTTTACATACGACCAGAATTTTTTCGGGTTCTCGGAAAGATCTTTTGCTAAGGTATGGCTGTGATAATTATTGTATGCTTCACGCATCGATCTTTTTATAGACGCACGAATCTCTACTAACTTTTGCCTGTCATCATTTGCGTGTTCTTTTTTGAATCGAGAGTGCAACAGCCTTTGCCTTCTCAGCAGCTTTCTAACATTATTATTATACCACGGTGGATCTTTTCCATCCTTAATCGTC
Organism: Locusta migratoria; assembly: GCA_026315105.1. Taxonomy (NCBI): domain Eukaryota; kingdom Metazoa; phylum Arthropoda; class Insecta; order Orthoptera; family Acrididae; genus Locusta; species Locusta migratoria. The sequence continues at coordinate 708,879,726 of CM048745.1, read as the reverse complement.
TTTACTGGCACATATTTCTCTAAACCTTCATTAACAATGCATTTAAATTTAGTCCACAATTCCTCTACATCCATAGTCCCAGAATTAAACGATGCCCATTCATTTTCTAAGTGCTATCGTAACATTAGCTTGTCGGCTTTTCCCAACAAAAACACGCTCCTAGCCTTCTTGACTGGTTTATGAACTTTGGTCATAGGAAGGCAACTGCTTTATACCTTAGACGAACAGAAAGATTAATACATGGCAACCACAGTAATATTACAGAAAAACTCTTTAAAATACTGCAGCCAAAGAGCATGAATCCGCCGATAGATATCAGCAATCATAACTTCCGTCTGAAACATATCAGTCTGCTTTACCTGGAGTATAGTTACTTAAAAGAAAGTCGTGTACCATCTACGACTTTAACTACAACCCAAATCCTACAGATATGGCAACAGAAAGATATGCCAAACAGTATTATGCTAAAGTTCCCACATAGACACTGGTTGACAGTGTGGAAAAACATCAGCCTTAAAATCCACACGTCAGAGGTTGCGTCCACCTGGTATAAAGTCGTCAACCAGACGATAGCAACAAACGAAAAGCTACATCGCATCGGAAAAAGTGATACAGACAAATGCAGAAAATGTGGACTACTGGACACCATAATCCATAGATTCACTTGTAGCGGACATATCGACAACTGGAAGTGGGTGAGGAAACGAATAGCATTACTATCAAGAACCTCCGAAACTAGTTACACTTCAGAAATTATGATGTGGCCGGAAAGAAGTTATTACCCGAAAACAAAGAACAATACAATTATGTGGCTTCTCGGTAATTATGTAAACTATATATTCCACGGACCTGCAGAAGATAATCCCATAAGTTTTCAGTCGTACATGAACACTACGAGATGGAGAATCATACGCACTATTGATGAGAAAAAACAGTTTAGCAACATGCTAAATATAGCATTTGAAAAGGCTGGAATAGGATAAACTTTTTTTTTGTCTTGGGACTGTAATTACTGCTACTACGCCATTTAAAACAACAACAGTTTTACTTACATTTAAAGAAGAATACTTTTGTTTATGTTTTGCAATGGATATGTTGTTGTTGTTGTTATGGTCTTCAGTCCGGAGACTGGTTTGATGCAGCTCGCCACCCTACTCTATCCTGAGCAAGCCTTTTCATCTCCTCGTAAGAACGGCAACCCACATCCACTTGAATCTGCTTACTATACGCGTCTCTTGGTCTCCCTCTGCGATTTTTACCCCACACACTTCCCTCCAATGCTAAATTTACGATTCCTCGATGTCTAAGAATGTGTCCTACCAAGCGGTCCCTCCTTTTAGCCAGGGTATGCCAAAAATTCCTTTTCTCACCAATTCTGTTCAGTACTTCTTCATTGGTTATGCGATCTACCCACCTAATCTTCAGCATTCTTCTGTCGCACCACATTTCAAAAGCCTCTATTCTCTTCCTGTCCGCACTGCTTATCGTCCATGTTTCACTCCCGTACAAGGCAACACTCCACACAAATGCCTTCAGAAAAGACTTCCTTACACTTAAATTAATGTTCGATGTTAGCAAATTTCTCTTTTTCAAAAATGCTTTTCTTCCCAATGCCATTCTGCATTTTATATCCTCTGTACTGCGACCATCACATGTTATTTTACTACCCAAGTAACAAAACTCATCTACCACCTTCATTGTTTCGTTACCTAATCTAATTCCTTCAGCATCGCCCGATTTTCTAAGACCGCATTCCATTATTTTTGTTTTGCTCTTGTTAATGTTCATTTTATACGCTCTCTTCAACACACTGTCCATTCCATTCAACTACTTTTCCAGGTCCTTTGCTGTCTCTGACAGAATTACAATGTCATCAGCAAAACGCAATGTTTTTATTTCTTCCCCCTGAACTTTAATCCCTATTCCGAATTTTTCCTTGCTTTCCTTCACCGCCTGCTCGATGTACAAATTGAATAACATCGGAGAAAGGCTACAACCCTGTCTTACTCCCTTCCCAACTGATGCTTCCCTTTCATGCCCTTCGAGCCTAATAACTACGGTCTGGCTTTTGTACAAGTTATAAATAACTCTCCTTTCCCTATATTTTACCCCTGCTGACTTCAGAATTTGAAACAGTGTATTCCAGTCAACATTGTCAAATGCTTTCTCCAAATCTACAAAAGCTAAAAATATAGGTTTGCCTTTCCTTAATCTAAGATAAGACGTAAAGTGATTATTGCCTCCCTGGTTCCTACGTTCCTCCTGAATCCAAACTGATCTTCCCCAAGGTCAGCTTCTACCAGCTTTTCCATTCTCCTGTAGATAATTCGTGTTAAAATTTTGCAACCATAACTTATCAAACTAATGGTTCTGTAATTTTCACACCTGTCTGCGCCTGATTTCTTTGGAATGGGGATTATTACATTTTTCTTAAAGTCTGAGGGTATTTCGCCTGTCTCATAAATCCTACACACCAGTTCAAATAGTCTTGTCGTGGCTGGCTCTCCCAGAGACTTTAGTAGCTCTGAGGGTATGTCATCTACTCCTGGGGCCTTGTTCCGACCTAGGTCTTTCAAGGCTCTATCAAATTCATCTCTCAGTATAGCATCTCCTATTTCATCTTGATCTACGTCCTCTTCCCTTCCTACCACATTGTCTGTAAGTTCATTTCCTTTGTAGAGCTGCTCTATGTACTCTTTCCACCTTTCAGCTTTCCCTTCTTTGCTGAGAACCGGCTTCCCATCTGAGTTCTTGATATTCGTAGAGTTGCTTTTCTTGTCCCCAAATGTCTCTTTTATTTTCCTGTAGGCGGTATCTACTTTTCCCCTTCTTATACATTCTTCTACAGATTTGCATTTGGCTTCTAGCCACTCCTGCTTAGCCATTTTGAACTTCCTGTCAATCTCATTTTTTAATCGTCTGTACTCCATTTTGCCTGTTTCATTTACTGCATTTTTATATTTTCTCCTTTCATCGATTAAATCTAGTATTTCCTGTGATATCCAAGGATTTTTTGTAGGTCTTGCCTTTCTACCTATTTTGTCCTCTGCTGCCTTCACTATTTCATCTCTCAGTGCTACCCATTCCTCTTCTACTGTTTTATTTCCCCCTGTTTCTGTCAATTGTTGCCTAAATCTCCCTCTGAAATTCTCCAGAACTTCACTTTCCTTCAATTTATCTAAGTCCCATCTCTGTATTTTCCTACGTTTCTGCAATTTTTTCAGTTTCAGCCTACAGTTCATGACTAACAAGTTATGGTCAGAGTCTATATCTGCCCCTGGGTACGTCTTGCAGTTTATAACCTGGTTCCGGAATCTATGTCTTACCATTATAAAATCTATCTGATACCTTCCGGTGTCTCCTGGTCTCTTCCATGTATACAACCTTCTTTTGTGATTCTTAAACCAGGTGTTTGTTACGATTAAATCATGTTCCGCACAAAATTCTACCAGGCGGTTTCCTCTTTCATTCCTCCTGCCCAGTCCATATTCACCTACTATTTTTCCTTCTCTTCCTTTTCCTACAACCGAATTCCAGTCTCCCATCACAACTTAGTTTTCCTCTCCCTTAACTGTCTGAATAATTTCCTTTAGCTCGTCATATATTTCTTCGATCTCCTCATCATCGGCAGAGCTAGTTGGCATATAAACCTGTACTACTGTTGTCGGTGTTGGCTTCGCATCTATCTTGACAATGATAATGCGATCACTGTGCTGCTCATAGTAGTTTACCCGCATTCCTATTTTCTTATTCATTATCAGTCCTACTCCTGTGATACCCCAAACTGATTTTGTATTTATAATCCTGTACTCACCTGACCAAAAATCCTGTTCATCCTGCCACCGAACTTCACTAATCCCCACTATATCTCACCTCAACCTATCCATTTCCCTTTTTAAATTTTCTAATTTTCCTACCCGATTAAGGGATCTAACATTCCACGCTCCGATCCGTAGAATGCCACATTGTCTTTCCTGATGAGAACATCCTCCTGAGTAGTCCCCGCCCGGAGATCCGAATGGGGGACTATTTTACCTCCGGAATATTTTACCCGAGCGGATGCCATCATCATATGTTCATACAGTAGAGCTGCATGTCCTCGGGAAAAGTAACGGCTGTAGTTTCCCCTTGCTTTCAGCCGTTCGCAGTAGCTGTGTGGCAAAGCCACATGAGCTAATGTTACAAGACCAGCTCAGTCAATCATCCAGACTGTTGCCCCTGTAACTACTGAAAAGGCTGCTGCCCCTCTTCAGGAACCACACGTTTGTCTGGCCTCTCCACAGATACCCCTCCGCTGTGGTTGCACCTACGGTACGGCTATCTGTATCGTTGAGGCACGCAAGCCACCCCACCTCGGCAATGTCTGTGGTTCATGGGGGTGGGCAATGGATATATTGCTGTTTATTCCTAGATTTTTTTAAACAGTTGCTTTTAACGAAAAAAAAGCAGTCTACTGCATATGGTAACGGTGGATTGTGTGGGCGGCCAGACGCCTGCCGCCGGCCTCCTGTAGCCGCGGCACCGCGCACCTCCCTCCTCTCTACAAGTTTTGTTTCGTTTCTTTAATCTGTACTAGTGTGAGTGCACTGCTTAAACGCGGTCAGGTGTTGGTTTACTTTAAAGAAGAATACTTTTCTGTTTTGCAATGGATATTGCTGTAAAAAAAAAAAAAAAAAAAAAAAAAAAAAAAAAAAAAAAAAAAAGGTGACTGAGGCGCTCCAGTCACGGTCAGCACGGCCACTACGGTCGGGGTTTCGAATCCCCCCTCGGGCATGGATATTTGTGCCGTCCTAGTTAGTAAGTAGTTTGTAAGTTTAGGGACTGATGACCTTGTAGTTAAGTCCCATAAGCTTAACAAACATTTGAACATTTTTCGCTGCTCCTCGCCCCCCGGCAGCCATGGTATACGTCTTCTGCCGCTGCCAACAGCCAGCGGACGTATCCTCAAATTACCGTGGCTGAACAGTACAGTAACCGGAGTAGCTGTATCATTACCAAACAATGCAGAAATTGGGAAAAACAGCGTATACTAAAAGGTCGCTCAATTACGGGTCAGAAATAAACAGCCAGTAAATACGAGTAAGTCGCGTTAAGTTTGATATTCCCTCAAAACCTAAAATCAGATTTCCTGTGTTTGCATTGTACAGAATCAATTTCTTTATTATTTGTGAAGTTGCTATGCAAAACGAGATGAGTATTCAAGAAAGCTTTCGCGATCATTAAAATTACACTTGAAACCTCCTGACAGATTAAAATTGTGGGCCCGAAACGGTATTCGAGCCTAGGACCTTTGCCTTTCGCTGGCAAGCGCTCTGCCATCTGACCTATCCCGGTACGCTTCACGATCCGTCCACAAAACTTTGCTTCTGCCATTACCTCGCCTCCTACTTTCCAAACTTCACAGAAGTTCTTCCGTGAACCTTCCAGGGCTAGCATTACTCGTTCTGGAAACATCCCTTAGGTTGTGGCTAAGGCATATCTTCACCACATCTTTTCTTCCAGGAGTGACCGAGAGAGGTGGCGCAGTGGTAACGCACTGGACTTCTATTCGGGAGGGCGGTGGTTGAAATGCACCCCCGGCCATCCTGATTTAGGTTTTCCGTGATTTATCTAAATCACTCCAGGCAAATGCCGGGATGGTTCCTTTAAAAGGGTACGGCCGATTTCCTTTCCCGCCCTTATCCAAAGCTCCGAGCGTTAGCTCCGTTTCTAATGACCAAACTGTGGACGGGACGTTAAACCCTAAGCTTCCTTCTTCTTCGGAAGTGCTAGTCCTGCAGGGTTCGCAGAAAGACTTCTGTCAAGTTTGGAAAGTAGAAGGTGATGATCAGGCAGTAGTAAAGTTGTGACGACAGACTGTGAAGCGTGTCGGGATAGTTGAGACGGTAGAGCGCTTGCCAGCGAATGTCAGAGGTCGCAGGTTCGAATCCCAGGTACAGCACACAATTTTATTCTGCCAGGAAGTTACATATCAGCGCACACTCCGCTGCAGTATGAAAATTTGATTCTGAAAATTACACTTGACTGTGTTTCAAAAAGAATTTCTACTACCATTAAAATCCTTGGTATATAATGCGTGGAAAAATAACGCTGAAATTTCTAATTTGCTCCAATAACTGGAAAATCCAAACGTGTAGCTTCAAATAAAACTTTCTATAATGGGTGAGAGTAACATTTCTTAGCGTCTAGGAAAAGAATAAGATTTACCGAAAACATCTGAATGCGCCAGCCTGAACGCAAACATTGAAATTCACAGTTTTTACATAGTTAAATCCTTTATTTACGTATGAGTAAAAAATAGACAATAGCTCATTTATCTCCGAAGTAATCACGAAACAATAAACAACTTTTATTTATAATTATGTAGGCTTCCGCGACCAGAGTCAGATGACATAAAAGTTTTCTGGGTGTTGCACCGCGTCATGATGTAAGAAGGCTATTCGTTAAATAACCGACGTTTCGGCCAACGTTACAGTGGGTTCCATCTGGGTATACTGATGTGTACTGGTTGTTACTACACTTTATATTTACTTTAAATTAGACATTACGTCATAATTTTTTATAATAAGCGATGTTATTGGTGAATTTTTGGCGGAAGAATGGAAACTTTATTATGATAGGTTGCTGAGGTGGAGGGAGTGGGGGTTAGCCGTTGATTCTTGCATAGCGAGACATGATTGGTGTTCATCGGCGATTGGGGTGAGGACTTCCGTATCTCTCCTGCTGGCCGTGGGCCGCGCGGCGGCAGTTGCTTACTAGTGACGCTCGCGTGTTGTGTTGTCAGTGCGGCCAGTTTCGCTGTGATTGCTGGTAGCCAAGAGGGGCAAGCCTGAGTCCATCTTCTCTGTTCATGTTATTAGGGTGTTTTACAATTTCGGTGACTTCCCTTATCTTGCGTTTAACCATCGCTGGTTGCTTGGCGAGTATTCTGGCATCGTTAAATTTTATCTTTTTGCTGCAATCTTGCTGGTGTTCGGCTACTGCAGATTTATTGTGTTGGCCAAATCGAATGTAGCGTTCATGTTCGCGTATGCGCGTTGCCACTGCCCTCCCTGTCTCACCTATGTATTCACCCATAACAACGATTATTTTAAAAAAATATGACGTAATATCTAATTGAAAGTAAATACAAAGTGTAGTAACAACCAGCACACATCAGTATACCCAGATGAATGCCACTGTAACGTTGGCCGAAACGTCGGTTATTTAACACTCCGAGTGCCAGTCACGTCAATTGACGGGATACGGAAATTTATGTAGAATGCCAATCACGTCATTTGACGTGATATTTGTTTTCGTGCTTTTATAAACAGAATCAAGTTTATAGACGGGCTAGATCTACCTTAAATACCTTACTTGGTAAACCTAGTGTCTAAACCAGCCTACAGATCATTTATGTACTTTCTAAACCGTCCGACTGGTCGCATTCATTGTATGAAACGGGGCAGGTAGAAAGTTGTGTCCGCTCACACAGTAGGTAAATGAACGGACGTGGCTTCACGCAAATTATTCTCCCCGAAAGTACTGAGAGGTCACTATGACAGAGGGGTGACACAGCAACATATCGTAGTGACTCTACAGACTGTTTGCGAAGTAGAGAAGTTATTAGTTGGGCCCTTGGCGTCGAAGTTGTATGTGATTTAGATACTCTGTGTTCAGTTCTGGATTTATTTTAAAGATCAGACAATTCCTTATGCCAGACTGAGGATAAAGAAACTAAGTGCAGCTGGGGTTACTCCTGCAAGCAGAATGTCTGGCACTCTAAGGGATGGAATGGTCTACATGGCCGGCAGTCAAAGTGTTAAGTAACAACCTTCTTACATCATGACGCGGTAGAACACCCAGAAAACTGTTATGTCAACTTTCATTTATTTTTATCGTAAATTACTTACATAAAAGAGCAAAACAATTAAATGGAAGCATAACTCAAAAGGTCAAATTACGTTACGTTAATTACAGGAATTTTGCATTTTTACACTCACAATTACATGCTGCCCATAAGTAAAAGTTGATTATTCTAATGCTAAGATTTTCTCTCTCCCTCTCCCTCGCTCTCCCTCCCTCGCTCTCCCTCCCTCTCTCTCCCTCCCTCTCTCTCCCTCCCTCCCTCTCCCTCCCTCTCTCTCCCTCTCTCCCTCTCCCTCCCTCCCTCTCCCTCTCCCTCTCTCTCCCTCTCCCTCTCTCTCCCTCTCCCTCTATCTCCCTTTCTCCCTCTCTCTCTCCCTCTCTCCCTCTCTCCCCCTCTCTCTCTCCCTCTCTCTCCCCCTCTCTCCCTCTCCCTCTCTCTCCCTCTCTCCCTCTCTCTCTATCTCCCTCTCTCCCTCTCCCTCTCTCCCTCTCCCTCTCCCTCTCCCTCTCCCTCTCTCCCTCTCTCTCCCTCTCCCTCTCCCTCTCCCTCTCTCCCTCTCCCTCTCCCTCTCTCTCTCTCCCTCTCTCTCTATCTCCCTCTCTACCTCTCCCTCTCCCTCTCCCTCTCCCTCTCCCTCTCCCTCTCCCTCTCCCTCTCCCTCTCTCTCTATCTCCCTCTCTCCCTCTCTCTCTCCCTCTCTCCCTCTCTCTCTCCCTCTCTCTATCTTCCTCTCTCCCTCTCTCTCCCTCTCCCTCTCTCTCCCTCTCTATCTATCTCCCTCTCCCTCTCTCTCTATCTCCCTCTCTCCCTCTCTCTCTCCCTCTCCCTCTCCCTCTCTCTCCCCCTCTCCCTCTCTCTCCCCCTCTCTCTCTCCCTCTCTCTCCCTCTCTCTCTACCTCTCTCTCTCTCTCTCTCTCTCTCTCATTTTTCGTCGGGCCGTCTGGGGGTGGGGAAGGGGCACGTGCTCCTGTGCCCTCCCCTCTGAATCCGCACTTTGGTATTTGCCTAGCATAGGATCGTGCAGGAAAGTACTGGACCAGCGTGAGAGAGGGTGGCCTTGGAAAGGGCCGGCAACCTGATGCCGAGAAGTTATAGGGGGTCCTGAGAAGTAGCTCGCAGGCAGGCTGGGCCCCGCCATGCTGTAATATCGCGACGCCGCGCCGCGCCAGCAATTAGACGGAGAGCCCGCTACTCAGGGCAGCCAACCCAACGCGCGGCCTGCTGTAACGTAATATGTGCAGCCACTGTTTGGCTCAAACTCTGGCGCCGCTGTTCGCAACAACTCAGTCGGCTGGCAGTAATGAGAAGCCAATAGGAGAGACTGTGTTGGCGTTAATGCTAAAGAGCTGCAATGGAATTAAATTTTAGCCAAAAATTCTCTCTTTACTTTTCGTGCCTTAATCGTTTTGGAAGATATTCTAACTTCGTGAACGTCTCGGTCGAAGTTCTTTAATTTGAAAGTCAGTTGTCTTTGCAAGCACCCAGCACTAATACAGTCTTGTACAGCCTGTTTCTGGAAGAATAGTTAATGTTTTAGGAGGAGGTGGTATAGACAAACTGCATTAAATGCCAATAAACCAGTGCGTAATTTTTATTAACTACAGTATGTAAACCTAATGAACTTTATGTAAAAGCAAATGAGTACATTTTCACAGATTATTCAGAACTTTCTTTCTAGAATATCATCACATTGAATTAAATTCTGAAGATAACCTTGTAATCCAAAAACTGGGTAACCAAATGAAAATAAAATTGAGAAACATACACAAAATTCTTTAAATTGGATTCCATTATCTGGAGGGGTGTGCTCAACGGCCACAAAATAACTTTTATCAATAATGAAAGGAGCAGCATTAGCCGTGAAATCTTTTGCTTTATTTAGGCAAATCGATTTCGGTTTTCCTAGAAACCATCTTCAGTGCTGTCAGCTGGCCGAAAAAGAAATATACAAATTCAATAAACTAATACCAAATTACAAACTCTCCAATAGGTACAAGGTACATACCAAGTTCAAAACAGTATATTTGTGAAATGTACAATGACATTTACGTCTAACATATCCATTGACAGCTATCTGGTGTCATACGAAGTCAAACTGAGCCAACTGCTTACATTTGTTCACTTGTATATGACGTACATTTCAACGAGCAGAACTGCTATACAAACGCACTACAACAAATGTTTAGGGCAAGTTTGCTGGCTACACCTTTTCAGTTTAGGGCATCTCCAGAGATTCTAACCTCCTTGACCACTGCTTCCTTGCCAAATAATTACCCATATGTTCTTTGTTTAGTGAAGGTATATACACTCCTGGCCATTAAAATTGCTACACCACGAAGATGACGTGCTAAAGACGCGAAATTTAACTGACAGGAAGAAAATGCTGTGATTGCAAATGATTAGCTTTTCAGAGCATTCAAACAAGGTTGGCGCCATGGCGAAACATACAACGTGCTGACATGAAGAAAGTTTCCAACCGATTTCTCGTACACTATCAGCAGTCGATCGGCGTTGCCTGGTGAGATGTTGATGTGGTGCCTCGTTGTAAGGAGGAGAAATGCGTACCATCACGTCGTCGACTTTGATAAAGGTCGGATTGTAGCTTATCACGATTGCGGTTTATCGTATAGCGATATTGTTGCTCGCGGTGGTCGTGATCCAATGACTGGGTGGGTACAGGAGAGTAGTACGGAACACCGTGCTGGGTCCCAACGGCCTCGTATCATTGTCGAGATGACAGACATCTTATGCACATGGCTGTAACGGATCGTGCAGCCACGTCTGGATCCCTGAGAAAACAGATGTGAACATTAGCAAGACAACAACCATCTGCACGAACAGTTCGACGACGTTTGCAGCAGAATTGACTATTAACTCGGATACCATAGGTGCTGTTACCCTTGACGCTACATCACAGACAGGAGTGCCTGCGATGGTGTACGAACGGCGATCCTGGGTGGACGAATGGCAAAACGTCATGTTTTCGGATGAATCCAGGTTCTGTTTACTGCATGATGATGGTCGCATCCGTGTTTGCCGTCGAACTGGCGTATCTCCTGGCGTGGTGCTATGGGGTGCCATCGGTTACAAGTCACGTCGCATCGACGGCATTTTGAACAGTGGCTGTTACATTTCAGATATTTTACGACCCGTGACTCTACCCTTCATTCGATCTCTGCGAAACCCTACATTTCAGCAGGCTAATGCACGACCGCATATTGCAAGTTCTGTACGGGCCTTTCTGGATACGGAAAATGTTCGACTGCTGCCCTGGCCAGCACATTCTCCAGATCTTTCGCCAATTGAAAACGTCTGGTCAATGGCGGGCGAGCAACTGGCCTATCACAATACGCCAGTCACTACTAATTACGAACTGAGGAATCGTATTGAAGCTGTATGGGCATCTGTACCTGTCCACGCCATCGAAGCTCTGTTTGACTCAATGCCCAGGCGTATGAAGGCCCTTATTACGATTAGAGGTGGTTGTTCAGGGTACTGATTTTTCAGGACCTATGCACTCCCAATTGCGTGAAGATATAATCACATGTCAGCTCTAGTACAGTATATTTGTCCAATGAATACCCGTTTATCATATGCATTTCTTCTTGGTGTAGCAGTTTTAATGGCCAGTAATGTAACTCGCAGGGAAAGAGGAACATCAAAATCTTTCTGTTTTCCATCTGATTTCTCTTATTTTCATGATGATGTCTTCCTATGTAGGTGGGCGCAAAAAATGTGTTCGCATTCGGATGAGAAAGTTAGTGAAAACAATTTTGCAAATAAATCTCGCCGCAACAAATAACGCCTTTCTTTTAATGATTTTCACCCCTATTCGTGCATCATGTCCGTGATAATCTCTCCCCTACATCGCAACAATACGAAACGAGCTGCCCTTCTCGTCCGTCAGTCCCACTTAGTGGGGATCCCACAATGCGCAGCAATAGTGCAATAGTGTAGGCAGTTTCTTTAGTAGAACTGTTGCATCTTCTAAGTGTTCTGCCAACGAAACGTAGTTTTTGGTTCTCTCTCTCTATAATAACTTCTGTGTGTTCTTTTCAGTTTAAGTTGTTTGGAATTGTTCCTCCTAAGTATTTAGTTGAATTTGCGGTCTATATTTTTGACTGGTTTGTCGTGTAGTTTAACATATTTCTTTTAGCGGTCATATGGATGACTTCAAACTTATTATTATTAAGGGTCAATTGCCAATTTTTGCACCATGCAGATATCTTATCTAAATCATTTTGCAGCTGATTTCCATCTTCTGGTGACTTTACTAACCGTTAAGTGACAGCATCATTTGCGAATAGTCTAAGAGAGCAACTCAGATTACATAAAACTCAGATTGTTTCCTAAATCGTTTATAAATATAAGGAACAGTAGGGGCCCTATAACACTTCCCTGGCTAATTCCCGATACCACTTCTGTTCTACATGACGACTTCCCGACAGTTACAAGGTGCTGTGACATTACTCACAGGAAATCACGAATCCAACCCCCAGTTTGGCGATATTTCATGAGCACGTAGTTTGATTAGAAGACGCTTGCGAGGTACAGTGTCGAAAGCCATCCGGAAATCTAGAGATACGGAATCTATTTTACATCCCTTGTCGACAGCACTCATCACATGATTGAATAGCTAGCTATGTTTCAAGAGAATGTTACCTTCTGAATCCTCGTTGACTATGGGTCGTTCTCTTCGAGGTAGTAAGTAACCTTTGAGGAAAGTATATGTTTTCAAAATCCTGCTGCAAACCAACGTCACTGATATAGGCCTGTAATTTTGCGGATTACTCCTATTGTCTTTCTTGAAAATTGGCGTAACCAGTGCAACTTACCAACTTGTTTATGGAACGTTCGCTGAGTGAACGGTTTTATATGATAGAGTATGGGCTATTACATTGGAATATAACTAAATGGTGTTCAATCGGAACCGGGAGACTTACTTTTGTTAAGTGATTTAAATTTCTATAATACACCAGGGGTTGTAACGTCTAAATTACGCATGCAGGTAGCTGTTCTTGATACGAATTCTGGTGTATTCGTTTGGTCTTCTTTCTAGAATGAATTTCGGAAGGCTGTGTTACGCAGCTCTGCTTTACAAGAACCGTCATTAGTAGCATCACTTAGTATCGCGTAGAAAGTACTGATTTTATCACTAGTATACTTTACATACGAACAGATTTTCTAACAAATTACGTAACAGGGTTTCGTTGTAGAGTTTATTATAACCTTCTAGCATTGTAGTTCCAGCTAAATTTCGAGTTTCTGTAAAAGTATCCTTGTACTTCGACGAAATGAATAATGAAGATGCTCTAACAACGAAACTGTCCTTACAAGAGGACAGTTGGACAATTGGATGAATCTCACCGTGTCTGAATAGGTCATTCTATATTTAAAATAGAGAGATAGTACCTCGACGTTTTACTAAACAATTCCTATTTTTTGGAAATTCTATGTCAACGTTGAGGACTGAAAATCGTATTTCCAATACCGTACAATCAAACGATCACCTGAAATTTATTTATTTTTCTTATTAACCTACACAGCACTGACGTCCTTCCAGAAGGCGACAATGATGGCTTAGGTTTTCACACTTGTTGTTACGAATTCATACAGAGTGACGTGTTTCATTTCATCGAATCCCCTGCTTCTATTTCAGATAATTTTTAGTTTGTATTCTTGATTGCAAAGTGAAAGGATATGGCAACAAAGTTGAGTTTCATGCAAAAGTTATGGAAGGCTTACTCGTAGTTAGCTTAGTTTTTCTTGAACATTCCTTAATTTTTGTGACATTTATGTGTATGTATTTCATCTTCTACAATTTTTTAATTATAATCATTCATCAGAATGAAAATTCCAAAATATTCATTTCGACTTCCTTCAACTAAAATGGTCAATATTTCAAACTAATTATGTGTTTGTGAAGAAAAGCACTTATAACGGTATTGTGAAGTCATATGTAGGTAATTTTTAACTTTTGAAATAAAATTAAAATCATAAGTAATTACGCGCTATCTGGGATAGCTGTCGACACTTTCCGGTTTCGCATGGTTCATTTTACTAATAGAGAAAAGGAGACTAAGCCCCATAAAAATGTTTAGTTTTTTTTCTTTTTTTTTTTCAGAACGTGTCTACATCTCCCAGTGATTTGTCAGTTGTTGGTCTAAAATAATTCTTAATTCATTGTTTTTGAAATAATTTGTTGGTGTTTTTATTTGCGTTCAGGTGATTGACGAAATTTCTGGCCTCTCTCGGTACCTATTTCTTTCAACCTTCTGTTAGTCCATCGCGTTTTCGTTCTTCTCTTTGCAGTCTACTTCTCCAGGTATAAATGGCAGTGCGTGGAAATGACAGTAACATTTCCTACGTGATGTGACTGTTCTGACTTTCCATTAGTCGATCTCCTACTTTTCCCTCTCTCGGTCCACCTACAATCGGCCCTTCTCCTCCACACCCCTCCCCCATCGCTTTATCTCTTCCACACACTCTGCCTTGATCTTTTCCTCTCACTTGTCCATCATTTTTTTACTCTCACTCTGTCATTGCCCTCCACTTCTCCCTCTCTCTCTTTTGGCCTAGCACGTCCCATCTCGTTTCTCAAATCAAATGTTCATATGTTTACAAACTTAAAGGACTGAACTACTGAGGTTTTTAGTTCCTAGACTTACAAACTACTTAAGGGATAATGGGTAATGTGCCAGACCACCACAATATTATAATAAAGCAACAAGTTTCTAGCTTGTTGGTGTGATGTGAAATATTTATTTATAAAATCACATAATGATTCGTTCACGTGAACTAACACCAGTGAAGATTTCGATTCATGAGGACTCATGTACTTCGCATAAAACCTTTAACAGTCAGATCGATAAAACATAAATAAAAAAGGCCTTACTAGTGGATGTTACAAGTGAAACTTGTTTAAATATAGATGAATCTATTGTTGATGAAATGACTGATTGAGTGATAGATAACGCACAGCCTAAACTACTGGAGATATAAGTATGTAATAATATACAAAATGTTTTCCCCTAAATGCACTTTCCATTTTAGTCATTAATAAATGGCATCGGTGTAAATCAAGGGTGGGTCGCTAGTTTATAAAGTAAATACAAATTGCCCATATTGTTCAAGAACTGCCGGCGTGGCGCAATGGATAACGTCATCGATTGCGGTGCTGAAGGTCGCAGGTCTAATCCAGTCAACCAGCAAAAATTTATTTCTTTGTAATAATTGTCATTACCAGAATGTTCTGGGGGACTGATGAACTTGCAGTTATGTCCACCTTAAACATACCAACAAGAACAACAACATAATGTTCTGCATCTTTCTTATGTTCACTTGTAATTTCTTCATGTTTCTTATGTTAACTATTCTTCTAATTTATGGTGCATTCTGTCTGTGTATAAATAGCAGAGCACTCTGCCCGAGAGGCAGTCAGTGCTGCGTGAATGTTTCTGTTTGCAATACACCTGCTTTCAGTGTAAGTGCTGTGTAGAGCTGACAACCCTGCCTTCGAAGTCAAGCCTGCTTCCATTTCAACGCGACAGTGTTTATTGTACAAAAATCTACAAACGTCAAACTACTTTTCTACATAGCTTCCGAAATTTATCGTGTTTGGCAGGAGCGAATTAAGAAGCAATCCTCCACGTTCATGGAACGAGTCAGTACATTTGATTGGAACAAAGAAGTTGTAACTAACGAAGTAAATTTTAATCATATGCACGTGACAGGTGTAATATTAGTAAAAAGAAACCTAAAACTTGTTTATTTTTCAAACAAATTTTCATGAACTCTTTCACAAAATAGAAAGGGTGAGCAATGAGGAAAGTTTTAAGTTCCGTCTTGAAAGTACATCGATTAGTGCTAATCGTTTTGAATTCTTGTAAAATCTTATAAAAATACATAAGGCAGAATACTTCCACAATGAAAAAGGGTCAATAATGTGTGATCCAAATGCAGATATGATACCTTTCTAGTATTGATTGAATGAAACATGCTAACAATCTGCCTTCTTCATTGATAGCGTACGTTGTTGTTGTGTTGTGGTCTTCAGTCCGCAGCTCCCCACGCTAACCTGTCTTATGCAAGTCCCTTCATCTGAGAATGCTTTCGGAAACCTACATTCATTTGAATCTGCGTACTGTATTCGTCTCTCGGTCTCCCTCTACGATTTTTACCCCACACACTTCCTTCCAATGATAAGTTGACGATTCCTTGATGTCTCAGGATGTCCCACCAACCTATCCCTTCTTTTAGTCAGAATACGCCAGAAATTCCTTTTCTCCCCAATTCTGTTGAGCACCTCCTCATTATTTACGTGATCTACCCATCTAATTTTCATCATTCGTCTGTGGCACCACATTTCAAAAGCTTCTATCATCTTTTTGTCTGAACTCCTTATTGTTCACGCTTCAGTTCCATACAATGCTACACTCCAGCCAAATACCTTCAGAAAGGACTTCCTAACATTTAAACTATTATTGTATGTCAACAAGTTTCGCTTCTTCAGAAACGCTTATCTTCCCATAGCCATTCTTGCTACCGAGGTAACAAAACTCGTCTACTACTTTTATTGCCTTATTGCCTGATTTTCTGACGCTACATACCATTATTCTTGTTTTACTCTTGTTGATGTTCATCTTATAATCTCTTTTCAAGACATTGTCCATTCTATTCAATTGCTCTTCCAGATCCTTTGCGGTCTCTGACATGATTAGTATGTCATCGCCAAACCGCAAAGTTCTTATTTCTTCTCCCTGAACTTTAATTCCCTATCCAAATTTCTCCTTGCATTCCTTCAGTGCTTGCTCAATGTACAGATTGAACAACAATGGCGATAGGTTACAACCCTGCCTTACTCCCTTCCCAATCTCTGCGTCCCTTTCATGCCCTTCGACTCTAATAACCGCTGTTTGGTTTTTGTATAAGTAGAGTATAACTCTTCGTTCCCTATATCTTACCCCTGCTACCTTCAGAATTTGAAGCATTGTATTCCAGTCAACATTGTTAAAAGCTTTCTCCAAATCTACAAACGCTAAAAACGTTCGTTTGTCTTTCTTTAGCCTATCTTCTATGATAAGTCGTAATGTGAGTATTGCCTCCCGTGTTCCAACATTTCTTCTAAATCCAAACCGATATTCCCCAAGGTCGGATTCCACCAGTTTTTCCATTCGTATTTACTGCCAGAAGGTAAGGGCATCGGAAACTCTCTTATAAGCTGATTGACGAAAAATTCATAGGTAAGGGTTTCTTTTTTTATGTGGTTGAAGGTACTCAATTCAATATGACTGGACATAACTTACTTATCAATATCTCTTTGATAGCTCTCTTCAGGGCAATTTAAATGTCAGGGCTCCTCGAGAAGTGTGATTCTGGAGCCCCTTTTTTCTAGGACATAGTTTACATAATCTGCAGTTGTCATGAATAAAAAAACGAAACATCCATCGTGGAATACTGCATGTGAAGGTCATTAAAGAAAGACAAGAAGTCGATAAATTAATCAGGCAATGAACTTGGAGACATATGAAAAAGCAAACACACTTCATCAAAAAGGCTTCAGAGGTTACAACACGTGAAAATTCTATGAAATTTTTTCAGCAAAGATGCGTTGGTACATTTCATAAAACATGTGCTTCCGAAAAGGATATGCAAGGCTTGCACTGACTGACCAAGAAAACTACACAGAAGAAGCTACGTATTTCTCAGAGCTACTCAAAGCTCGAGTATCACAATCAAAGTCTCATGAAAAGACTCTTACGTACGCAAACAATGGAGCTCGACCACCAACCGGATATAAATTACGCACACAATTGTCAGACGAAGAAACAACAGACTATATCGACAAAATGTCATAACTCAGGCCCACTTGACGATCTCACGGAAATCCTTATAAATATGTGTCAAGCGGAAACCTACAAACGACTCAACTTTCTGAAAGCTGGAAATGTGGTCTCATTTCCCCAATACATGAAGCTAACAAATTCTGTGTTAATGACTGCAGTTGAATATCTACAGTTTAGATTATTTAGAATATGAGTAAAACAGCCTTGGTCACAAATATTTCATAACTTTACTGACGCGTTTCATATATTTTACGCATCTTTAGATCATTTACAAAGAAAATGAGTAATTCGGAAAATGTGCTGGCCCTAATTCGTATGTGCATGCACTACGCGATGGAGGAAATTAAAGCTATAAGCTTATATTTACCAGAACAAGCATCGGCAATTAATAAAATTTGATATGGCCACCCAGAGACCATATAAAGAGTGCCTCATTTATCGGCGGCAACCTAGAATGGAAAAACGAAAAATGAAGAGATGCAACAGAAAAACCCTATTAGAAGCAATAAAATGAGACAAGAGGACTGAGCAGCCGTCAAAACTGAAAGATCGATGGCATAGTTTACCTTAACTCGCTGCCAGGAACTTCATGCATCACTAAAGGTAGGCCCGCTACCGTACGTAGAATACTGGGAAACAAAGTTGTCATGGTCGGTTAAATGTTACAAGAACAGGCAGCGGAAGATTCGGCTATGGTGGGCAAATTAACTCTAAAATTTAAAACAAAGGTAGGCAAAAACTGAATGCCATATTAGACATGGTTTAAGTTTTTAATGTTTGTTAAGCTTATGGGACTTAACTGCGGGGTCATCACTCCCTAAACTTGTAAACTACTTGTGAACCACCTTATACTGAAGACAGCACAAACATCAATGACCGAGGAAGGGATTCGAACCCCCGACGGGGAACGGCCTCGCGCACCGCAGCATAGCGCCTCAATGCGATCGGCCGCTCTGCCGCGGCGGTTTAAGTCAATCAATAAAACAATTAAGGAAGAATGGCTCAAAAATCATCAGCTGGGGTTAAAATACGACAATAAGTAGTTAATAATCAGTCAAATGTATAAAAACGAGAAAGGGTCGTTCATAGCTACAAAAAATTTCAAACGAAAAAGCATAACAAGTATCATTAAAAAGTTTTAAAAAGTTTTTAAAGAACATAAATCTTTAATGATACCAAGGCTAGAGATCACTGAAAAGGATATCAAAATACTGTTGATTTCAGATGACCAGCTGATGATTCAGCAGACCATCAACACTACAGGCAATTTCAAATGCGTGGAGCAAATTAATTTTCAGGTCCTTTTGGGCATAATGCAGAATTTGCATATTGTTGATAGTAGGTGGAGGTTGGCCAGAAGCCTTCAGATGGTCGGGAAAAGGTGAATGCTGGTTTATCTGACCTCTTTGGTAAACAGGTGGTCTTGAAATCTGGTTCTAAACTTTCCATTTGTCCCACCTATTGGGCATTACATTTCGTGCATTATAACCGGTACAAACCTGACTTACAGTGGTTACTTGTCAGGGTCTGCTCATTATGAAGGCAATTAACAATGGACATTAATGTGCAACACTCCTGTCGGTTAGCGAAGCTTTGCAGCCGCTTACAGTACAGTCAGCAATATACAATAAATCGCAACAGATTTGTTACGTGTACTGTAATATTGGGAACTGCACCGATTTTCAACTACAAGCCTACGCCTACAGAATTGTGCCCCACTGAGAGGATTTAAATTTGACTGCTTGTTATCCTAATCGGTGATAGCATCGGAGGTAACCTTCGTTTCACGAAGATGTATACTACCAAAAGGAAAGCTTGTGTTGAAACCACAAGGAATCAGAAAGTTTTTAATTTAAGAACAGAACAGCACTATTTGTTGTAATTAAGGTATCCAGTCCATATGGACCACAATTAACTATTTGATTTACAGTCTGAACGTAACATGCAAAAAGAAAAAATGTTTCATTACTAATCTGATAAAACGCATGAATAATTAGCTTACTCTTTCATTGGAAAATGTGAAAACAAAATGATAGTTTACTGAAATCTTCTCGGGTTACAAGCCGCGTCATGTGGTGTACTTCCCATCAGCTTTCGACAGAGAACTCCTCTGCCATTGTCAAGTGGATGACTGTCATTTCGGGGCCGCTGCGGTGCTTATATAGCCGCGCCGCCGCCAGTGACGTCACTGGTGCCCAGTTCCTTGACCATATATGGCAATCTTCTGGTCGCGCGTACGCCGCGCCCGCTTCAACTCCGCAACTATGGGATCCCAAGCCGTACTGAGCTGCAAACCGCCGTCTTTATTGAGGGTGTTTTCTGAAATTCTGATCTCTACTGCCTCGTCTATTACTCTGTCCCAGAAGCTGTTGGTCCGTTTAATAATAGAAGTCTCGTCGAAAGCAATTCGGTGTCTAAAGCATGTTCCATCACAGCTGATTTTTCGGGATAGCGTAATCGACAGCACCGCTCGTGTTCTATGCGTCGCTGTTCAATAGTGCGAACAGTCTGGCTGACATAAAACTGCCCACACTCACACGGGATTTTATAAATGCCTGTTGTTCTGAGACCTACATCATCTTTCACAGGCTTCATTAATTGTCGGATCTTTGCTGGAGGCCTGAAGATTGTGTCAATTTTATGTCTCTTCAGGAGCCGGCTAATTTTACCTGTTGTGGAGCCACAAAACGGCTACACCATGAGGCAAATATCTCAAGCAGTGTAACTTAAAGCACGAAATCAGAAGACACCTGAAGACGAAGTCAAGAAGTCCGCATTTTTGCCGTTTTGTGGCTTCACAACAGGGAAAATTAGCCGGCTCCTGAAGAGACATAAAATTGACACAATCTTCAGGCCTCCAGCAAAGATCCGACAATTAATGAAGCCTGTGAAAGATGATGTAGGTCTCAGAACACCAGGCATTTATAAAATCCCGTGTGAGTGTGGGCAGTTTTATGTCGGCCAGACTGTTCGCACTATTGAACAGCGACGCATAGAACACGAGCGGTGCAGTCGATTACGCTATCCCGAAAAATCAGCTGTGGTGGAACATGCTTTAGAAAACGGACACCGAATTGCTTTCGACGAGACATCTATTATAAAACGGCCCAACAGCTTCTGGGAAAAAATGTTCAAATGTTTGTTAAACTTATGGGACTTATCTACGGGGTCATCACTCCCTAAATTTACAAACTACTTATGAACTACTTACGAACTAGGACGGCACAAATATCCATGCCCGAGGGGCAATTCGAACCCCCGACCGTAGTGGCCGTGCTGACCGTGACTGGAGCGCCTCAGTCACCTCGGCCACCGCGGCCGGCCAACAGCTTCTGGGACAGCGTAATAAACGAGGCAGTAGAAATCAAAATTTCTGAAAGCACCCTCAATAAAGACGGCGGCTTACAGTACGGCTCGGGATCCCGTAATTGCGGAGTTGAAGCGGGCGCGGCGTACGCGCGACCAGAAGATTGCCTTATATGGTCAAGGAACTGGGCACCAGTGACGTCACTGGCGGCGGCGCGGCTATATAAGCACAGCAGCGGCCCCGAAATGACAGTCATCCACTTGACAATGGCAGAGGAGTTCTCTGTCGAAAGCTGGTGGGAAGTACACCACATGACGCGGCTTGTAACCCGAGAAGATTTCATTACTGGATATCGCCGCTAAAACATGCAATCATATAAAATTATAGATATTTCATTTAGGCCTATTACAAAGCACAGCAGTATTCTGTCTTAATTTTGTAAAATTTAATAGAAAATCTTTTAAGAAACCTAGTTCAAACATATGTTGAATACCAGCATTTTTTACCATTTCTTTGTTTTTTATAAAGATTCTGCTTTTCACTGATTTACTTGCATAATAATAATAATCTTTCAGAAGTGCAAGGTTTTATTTTAAGAGCAAACACGCTTGAAAAATGAGGTACCTGAATCCGATATGCTGTCTTTCAATTAACTCAAACAACTATATACTTTACTATTGGATTCAAGAAACTTTATCATTTTGTTAATTGAGTCATTCTTTGATTAAAGTTAAGTAAACACTTTAATATTTAATAATGACTGAAAACGTTTGTACTTGGTGGAGCTTAAATTGAAAATTTGCCTTAATTTTGCGTTAATTTCCACCATACGATTATGCAACGTCAATCACTATAACTTCTTGCACTGTATAAAATATTAAAATGTTATTATTTTTAATTGTTATGTAACTGGGCCACTCGGAATATGTCACTGTAAATGAGGAAAGTACCCTGCATAGAATAATGGCATTGGACAATAACAGGTTACCAGCTCGATTTACAGTTATGAAGTTGATTATTCACAAAGTTCACAAAATGTGAGGTTGAAGCTGTTATTACGTTACTAAAAAATTGTCTACTTTGCCTGTGGTGGAAGAATGACGTTGCAGTGCAGTTAGTTGTGGCGTAATATACCATCATAGCTCTTGAAGCAAGTGGTCAAATTTAGTCTTCTTGATATAATTTCAATAATATGCCACAAATATTTTGCCAGTAAACATTTTAAAAGATATTCTCCATCCGAGGCCATTTTACTACTCTTCTTGAAAAGTATAGCCTCAAGCAAGATAACCACAAGCACTGTTCACCCATCAGCTTCCAAACTACGACTCTCTCGCAACTGACTTTCGGCGCGCAAACCGGCCATCGGGTTCGCTTTTTCCACCTTTTACTTCCAAGTCATCACTCTCCTTTGAAACTTAAATGCCCCTCATCTTTTACACATGAATATTATTTACAAATGCCCTAAGTCAGAATCTCTACAATATTTCTATTTACACAATATTTAACATAGTAAATATAACAAAGAAAACAATGTTTATACATACTTTACATTAGTAGGTATCAAATTTTCAATAGCCTAACTCTCATATCCAATGATAATAAATTTGCAGATAGATGCACTAATTCGATAAATCATGTCTTATAAATATTACAAAAATAATTATAAATCACAAAATAGGCATAAAAATTTAATTATGGTATCACAAGTGCCAGTGGAAATGGTAATGCATACAGCAGTTCCTCGGAAAGGCATAGTTATATCGTAAGAAAAGTTACCTAGCAAAGTTACCTTCGGCTCTCACAGCCGCTTTCCATCATACAGCTTCCCAATCAAGGAAATATTATTGCCGTTAATGCTGGCAACTAATTGTAAGCTATTAACTCACTGAGAATGGCTCCGACACTGAGGGGGAGTTGCAGCTAAATGTCTAAATAGTTAGTTTGCCCGAGCCATCCATAATTTAATTTCTGGTGTTAATCGTTGAATATTTGTGAAATCATTATGCTCAATATGGTTAACAAAAACATCGGCTAAAGCGCCTGAAAAACAGCAGCCCACAGCTAGACCGTCATTTTGTTTATGAATGACATTATTAAAAGAAAAGTAGTGCGCAATGGGGATTCTGAGTAATATTTTGAATAATTTCATTCGAATCGAGGCTACCATGGTTGAAGAAATTCTCCTGAGTAAGGACAACAGTTTCTCCCACAGAGACATTAGTGTAGAGGTTCATCATATCTGTAGATAGTAAAATGGTTTCTTCGGGGGAAAAAGTCCGTGCAAGTAATCTACGAGCTGTTTCCTATTACGAATAGTATTTATTCGAATTGAAATTATTTGGCCAATATACGTAGGAGGAAATTTGATGCAGGGTTCCGAGGGCTGTTAGTGCCATTTACTAAGGGCCTAATGGCATTATGCTCATTCTTGTGTGTGTTGACGTTTGCTCGTAAACGTGGGGCCCAGGATTCATTATCTTCAATTCAGGTAACTGTTCAGGCACAATGATGTACATGCCGTGCCGGAGTGGCCGAGCGCATTGAGGCGTTATGCTCCTATTCGCGTGGCCTTTCCCGTCGGGCTCGAATCCTCCCTCGGATATGAATGTTTGTGTTGTCTTTAGTGTAAGTTAGTTCGTAAGTAGTTTGACCCCACAGTTAAGTCCCATAAGCTTAACAAACATTTGAATTATGTACATGCAGACATCGAGACAATTTCTCAATTCCTTTGCTTACGAGTAAGAGGGACTGGGGTTAGCATGTATCTCCATTACATTATTTTCGTCGAAAGAACTCTCTATATAGTGATCATTCTATAATACGACCGCGTTTTTACCCTTATCCTCGCCCCTGATGGTGGCATTGACATCTTTAATTTTTTTGTTTATCGATTTAAATATACAGGGCTCAGTGGAGCTACGTGTTTCTACTAATCGCTTTACCAGTGATGGAATTAGCGAGTTTAACTTTCTCCTCTACTGTACAATCAGTGGAGTCAATTACAATTTTCAGGTCTTTTCATAAACCTGTGGTCAACCTATCAGTGATATGATGTTGGATATTACTCATATATTTGAGGTCTTTATTCAACAGGTAGGTTTGCTGCGAACTGAAGGTCAGTTAAATGTATTACACGCTAGGCAAACGGGAAAACATTGTCGGCAGATATTGCTGGTGGATGCTTGGTGTAAACGTATATGCGCTTTAGATTTTCTATTTTGCGATCACGCTTTTGGATGATAAGCTGACCGTGCTCCTAGATTATCAAATTTAAAACTCTCATGAGATCGTCAAAAGCAGAATGACTGACGAATTAGCGGCACTGAAATAATTATTATACGGTAGGATGTCTAACCGGTCTTTTTCTTTATGCCAATGCCTAATTTCATCGGACATAACTGCTGTGATAAATGGTTTAGGGGGTTCATCACTCGTAATCTTTAAAAAATTGTGTACATAAATAGGAATAAGCAACTTTGAAATACATTGCTTAATGAAAGAGATGTTAATACAGGCTTCCATGAGTTTATATTTAAGATTACGAGGTGTACATAGCGCCGTTTTGAATGCCCGGCAACAGAAATCACCGAATTCAGCGGCAGCAACCAATTTAAAGGATGATATTACTTATGAAGTATAGATTGAAATTTAAGAGACTTCAAAAAAGTAGGAAATTAAGGAGATGGAACTGGACAGAGTTTCAGAGGCAGCATTAGGCAAGGATTGGCCTGAACTGGGGAAAGTAATACAGTTGAAGAATAATAGGTAGCTCCGAGAGATAGTGTAGTGAACGCAGCAGAGGACCATATAGGGAGAAGGACAAGGCCTAACAGAAAGCCCTGGATAATACATGAGATACTGAAAATGCAGCAAGTGAAGCAGGCAAAGGGAGTACAGACGTGTGAAATTTGAGGACAGGAAGTGCAGACTGGATAAGCAAGAGTGGCTAGAGGACAAATGCAAGAATGTATAAAAATGTATAATTACCAGATAGTTACCGCCTACAGGAAAATAAAAGATACATTTGAAGACAAGAAAAGGATCTCTATGTATATTAACAATTTGGGTGGAAATCCAGTAAGAAGCAATGAAGGTAAAGGAAGGAATATACAGAGGGCCTATACAAAGCAAAAAACATTGAAGGCAGTATTCTAGAAAATTTTAATGAAGAAGATAGGAGATACGATAGAGAGAGAAGAATTTGACAGAGCTCTGGAGTAGATGATATTCCGTCATAACTGCTAAAATGGTTAGGAGAACAACACACTAAGAAATTGTTCCACTTGGTATGCAAGATGAATGAGACAGGGGAAATACCCTACGACATCAAGAAGAACTTCATTTTCAAAGGAAGCAAGTGCAGACAAATGTGAAAATCACAGAAGTATCAGTTTAATAAATCATGTTTACAAAATACCAACACGAATTATTTACAGACTGGTGGAGTCTAATCTTGGGGAATATCAGTATGAATTTAGGAAAAAATGTAGGGACAGGCGAGGCAATAAGGACATTGCAAATTATCTGAGAAGATAGGGTAAGGAAAGGCAATCCTACATTTTAGAGTATTTGTAGATCTGGAGAAAGCTTTTGACAATGTTGTATGGAATACACTCTTCCAAATTCTGAAGGTAGCAGAGGTGAAATATAGGGAGATATGGCTTAGCCACAGCCTAAGGGTTGTTTCCAGAATGAAACTTTCACTCTGCAGCGGAGTGCTCAGTCGGTAGAGCGCTAGCCCGCGAAAGGCAAAGGTCCCAGGTTCGAGTCCCGGTTCCGGCACACAATTTTAATCTGCCAGGAAGTTTCATATCAGCGCGCCTCCGCTGTAGAGTGAAAGTTTCATTCTATAATTAAAACATGTTTACTTTATATTGGTGTAGTGTGCGAAAGAACAGACACCACGCCTGCTTCGCAGCCATATTGCATTTCCAAATTATTAATGGAGGATGGGAAGGAAGGATTAGGATGGATATCATTGACAGTGGCTGCATTTGGCACTGAAATTAAACAGTGACGACAAGTGAAAATATGAGCCGGGCAGGTAATCGAACCCCAATCTCCCGCTTTGGGCCAGCGGTCACCTTAACGACTTGGCTACCATGCTCGCTCACCGTTTGCCCGTCCGCACGTTCGTCTCATTAAAGGTGGCGGGCTACTATGTGATGTTGGGGTTGTCCCGGTATAGGAAGTCATGTCGAGCCGCATCAGTCCAGTCGTAAGACTGTTGACTCAAAAGCGAAAGCAAGAAAATGAAGAAAGACTTCAACCAAAAAGGATGGTTGATAGTACACGATAATAAAAGTAAAAATATTTTGGTAGACAAAGGAGCCATTTGCTAATTAATTATGAATGTAAAGTTCCAAGTCGCCACTGACGTCAATGTTAACACCGTCCTAGTTAGTACACATTAATTTGAAATTTAGACCTTACTATATCTTTATGGAATATTCCGTCGGTGCTTGTAGGAACAAACACTTATAAAAAACTTAAATACATAGTATTTTTGTTCCACAATATAATTTATTTGCTTGTTATTAGGAGCTTTCAGCTTCTTCGTCAGACAACTTCATACTAAACAGATAGTCCACACGTAACATACACAAAAATGGTTTTTCAAAGACATGTGAACTAAATTAATTATGTCTATGAATCGATACAACATAGCAGACCTACTCCTACAAAACAAATGGATTTCAAATGAACATATCTTGGGCTACAATGCTATTACAATATTAAAACAGTGCAATTTTATAAGAAAGAATTGTCAGCATGTGTTGGTAGAAACAAAATGTGGGTTTGTTATGAAAACGTATCAATACAACAAAACGTGCATAATAATAACAATAATAATAAAAGGAAAAAACAGAAATGGGGTCCGAATGATCTTACTCACTAAGGTTACAAATATTGTAAATGTCCACGTCAGCCATGGATGATTGTACAAGCAAACTGTAAATTATGACAAGCAGGAGAAAGGTATATAGAGTAATGGTATCAAACGCATATGACAAAATTATGTACACATTGTTAGCACAATAGGCCTATTAATAAGTCAACATTATGTTAGTAAAGGTGAATGGAATTATTTCTGGTCATTCAGCACTAGGTCAGGATTCTTGGACTGGTGTTTGTTAATGGCCAGAATTCCTACCTTTTTTTCCTTTAGGGAGAACATCAAATTTAGTATAATAGGAATGACGTTCATTCAGAGCAAGTTATTGTTATTATTATGCACGTTCTGTGGTATTGATACTTATTCATAACAAACCCACATTTTGTTTCTACCATCAGCTGCTGACAATACTTTCTTATAAAATTACATTGTGATACCATTGTAGCCCAAGATATGTTCATTTAAAATCCATTTGTTTTGTAGGAGTACGTCTGTTATGTTGTATCGATTCATAGACATAATTAATTTAGTTCACATATCTTAGAAAAACCATCTTTGTATATGTTCAAATGTTTGTATAGCTTATGGGAGTTAACTACGGGGCCATCAGTGCCTAAACTTACAAACTACTTATGAACTAAGACTAAGGACGGCACAAATATCGATGTCCGATGGGGGATTCGAACCCCCGACCGTAGTGGCCGTGCAGACCGTGACTGGAGCGCCTCAGTCCCCTCGGCCACCGCGACCGGCTTTTTATATGTAACCTCAATGTTACTTGTGGACTATCTGTTTAGTATGAAGTTATCTGACGATGGCCAAAGAAGCCGAAAGCTGCTAATAACAAGCAAATTAATATATTGTGGAACAAAAATACTAAGTTTTTCAGTTTTTAATATTTACTATTATGATTTGCATCTCATTCGCATTTCACTGTCTTTATTGTAAACATCGTCCTTAGACGGAGCCCTGGCACATTTTGCCGCTGCTGTAAGACGGCATCTAACGCGGAGGTACGGGCAAAGATGGATTAGGTCGAGGCGGACGTGGAGGTGTCGGAAGCGTCTTCCTTGCATCTGGATGCAATGCCGTACTCATCTCTGCAGTGAATTTCGAATTCTTTCGAAAACCCTGCATCATTTCGGAATTCTTGACAAATGTGTAATACTCTCAGTTCCAGTTCTTCATCCGTGTTAACGGGTGTGCTGTACACAGCTCTAGAGGTGACTACGGACATAAAAATCCTATGGATCATGATCACCTAACCTAAATTACTCGGATATTTTGTGTATTGAGTCACATCAGAAGCTGAGTGTACAGCACACAGGTTAACACCGTTGAAGAACTGGAGTGGAGAATTGTGCTAGATTGTCAAGAATTGTAGAAATGATCCAGGAGTTTTCGAAAGAACTCAAACTTCACTGCGGAGACGAGCACAGTACTGCATCCAGATGCAAAGAAGACACTTTGAACACTTCCTTTAACAGGTAACCCATAAGTGAAACGTGAACTAAATTCGAGGCGTGTTTTTTTAAGAAAGTATCGTTTGAAATTTAAAAAAAAAGAGTGCTAAGATTTCTTAACAATTTTATTTTTACAGGATAGCCTGTACCTTCACCCGCGAGAACTCGCGCCTTTAAAAGCGTTCGATCGTTTTTCCAAAAAAATGTTTAAATGGTTGTATAGTCTATGGGACTTACAAACTACTTATGAACTACTTACGAACTAGGACGGCACAAATATCCGAGGGGGGATTCGAACCCCCGACCGTAGTGGCCGTGCAGACCGTGACTGGAGCGCCTCAGTCCCCTCGGCCACCGCGGCCGGCGATCTCTTTTTTTCTGTCAGTCAATTTTGTAACGTTTTAATATGTTTAAATAAGTATTTCTAGATGCGTTTATAAGAAAGCACACATATTTGGCTATTTAAAACTGGTTTAATGCCGATTGTTTTAAACTTACTGTGAGCAAAATGCTCACGCGCGAGTGCTCGCGGGTTAATCTACCTTTCTACATAATTTACGCCAATACTGAGGCACTTGTCGTTACGTTGTACCAGTTTTTTAATACCTTCCTCATAGAAGTCTGCCGCCTGCGTCACAACTGTTTTGACTTCGTCATCGTCTTGAAATAATGTCCTATTGTTTGTAATTCTATGGAACCAAACTACGTTGGTCATCAGTCCCTAATCTTACATCTAACTTTAACTACCTAAGGATAACAGGTACAGTAATGGCCGAGGGAGGATTCGAACCTCCGACGCGGAAGACCGCGCGATCTGTAACGTGGCGCTCCAGACCGCTCGGTTGCTCCCGCGCGGCGTCGTCTTGAAGACCGCCCAGCTGTTTCTTCAAGTGCAGGAACAGATGGTAGTCAGCTTACTGCAAGAGAATTGGACAATTCAGAACAAAACACGTGACACGCTGAGCAAGGGCATCGTTTTTCTGCAAGACAATGCCCGTCCGCATGTAGCTGATCAGACCAAAGAGCTCATCACATCTAATCGATGGGAAACTCGAGATCATCTTCCGTACAGCCCTGATCTGGCGCCCGGTGACTACCACCTGTACCTGCACTTGAAGAAACACCTGAGAGATCTTCAAGACGAAGTCAAAACAGTTGTGATGCAGAGGTTAACAAGTCAGGCGGCAGACTTTTAAGAGGAAGGTATTCAAAAACTTGTACAACGTTATGACAAGTGCCTCAATATAGATTAAGGTAAGGGATATAGATTAAGGTAAGGGCTTTCATGTAAAAATAAAATTATTGAGATCTCTTAGCAAGTATTTCTTTAGTTTTCAAAACGGTACTTACATAAAAAAAACCAACACGCCTCGTACTATGTTAAAGCAAATAGTCAAGTCTAAATTTCAAATTAATTTGTACCAACTGGTAGTGAAATTTGACCGAAATGCGACGTGAATCTTAATAGTAAAGTAAAAATTTCAAATTAATGTGTACTAACTAGACGATGTACACAATGACAATGGAAACATACATTCATAATTATATCGCTATCGGCTTGTTAGCGGAGCCATGTTTACTGGGACATTTTTGCTTCTATTATCGTTTAGCACTTTCAACCATGTAAGTTTACGCCATCCTTTTTGATACACCATGTCAGTGTACATTGTTCGTATTAAACCTGTCGAAATTATCTGAACTGAATATTAGACTAAATATTAGACTAAAATGATATTGCGTTAACTAGTGCATATATGATCAGAGATGTGGCTATATTTGATTGCTGATTTCATTGAAATCATTTCAGACCTGCAGCAATTAACTCTTTTTTACGTTTTATGCAGGTTATTTCCAATATTATTATTTCAGTTTCAGAGACATACAAAAAACTGTGCAATTACTAAAATTGCAGTAAATGTTGTGCAGTTTATTCCATTCCACAGCGTCGTATTTGAAATACCGTGAATTCTGGCTTTGTTTCGCACTCGTAAATTACCACCCGGTCCACTTGACTCAGCCACGAAGCTCGTGTTAATAATGTGTACCAGAGAACTAGTTAGAGTGAAACACAACATCACTTGTTACAAGTGGTCACAGAATGGAGGCACGTTATATCCGACAAAATAGCTAACTCAATGGTACTTGAACGAAGCACGTAATTTACAATATTCAATACACACCGACGAATTTACAGAAGAGGCATAAGTGAATGTATTTTCGCAGTTGAAAGCATTTCTAATTACTTTCTCTTCACCTCTGTAATCATCAAATATAACAAAACGACTTTGCACCTCATTATATCTGAATGAAGAGCGAGTTTCAATACCAGAATTAATTAAGAAATATATGTTAGTTTTAAGTGTTATACAGTGCACGATTCGCTTCTTTACATTTCCGTTTGTACCTTCGATTTCCTTCGACTTATGTAAAATGTTTAGCGTTTAACTAAACAACACCATCTCATAACTCACACATGGTTACTATAATTGATACAGTGAATGATATACGCAAATTTCTTACATTCCTTTCCTTTGTAGATTCTTAATCGTTCAATTTAATTTGAAAACACGTACAGCTATAATTCAGACATAACTTCAAAGATTATGGCAAAGTGTATTCTCCATCATAAACAAATAACTCATGCTTCGGGTTATTCCACAATTGTATTACTGACATGAAAAACATGCGGGCATTACACTGTAATTAAAGTAGGGGAGAGAAATACAGTAGAGTCTGTGAGCTTTAATATACCAAAGGCAGTAGATGATCATATAGGTTAAAAGACTGGACTTAGTATGGATGCTTCGATAATACATGAGGATTTAATTTAATGAAATTCGAAAATATAATTCTTATTATGCAGAAAATGAAGCAGAGAGACGGTAATTCAGATGTCGTAATAATGAGAATGATACAAAGTTCAGAATGGCTGAGTAGGAATGGATATAATAGTAATGCATAGCAACAGAATCATGTATTACTGGCGCAAAGTTGGGTACCACGTATAATAAGAAGAAAATCAGTAAACTTCCTATTTTCGAGAGCGGAGAACTACCTTTCCTCATGTTAAGCCAGCCTCGGTAGCCGAGGGGACTGCGGCGCGCCAGTCACGGTCTGTACGGCCACTACGGTCGGGGATTCGAATCCCCCCACGGGCATGGATATTTGTGCCGTCCTTAGTATTAGCTAGTTCATAAGTAGTTTGTAAGTTTATGGACTGATGACCACGTAGCTAAGTCCCATAAGCTCTACAAACATTATTGATCTCACGTTAAGCGGAGGAATGAGGATGCCACCTTGGCTCATACAGTGTACCATAAACCCTCACACACAGAGGTGTACTTACTAGCTTACCAGCTCATAGCATCCTGCGCAACAGTTCCGTATTAAGAGCGAGATTTTGCCGTATTTTATTCAGAGTAAATATGCGATAAACTATGCTACTCTCTGTATCTTTATCTTGTAGAAAGTGTACCTCTGTCTAACAGGGTTAAACATTCATCTGTATCTTATTATAAGACACGCTTAGTCTCTCTCTCTTTCTCAATGAACCGGATCCGGCAATTTCATTAAATATTTACAGAGTATCCCTTTTTCTCCGAAACGTGTTCCGAAAAATTGTTTCATTGCGTATGACAACAACACTTTCTTAGCAAATGGAATTGCATAGGCACATTTACCATTTGTGAGGGTTTCTCTGACTCTGCAATGAGAACCCGTAGAAGCAGCGCTTCGCGAAGATAAACACAGCGCTGGAGCCTGCATTCCATCAAATCACGAACGGGCGAGGAGGTTCAAACCTTTTAAGAGTGGATAGTTGTCCAAAAGCTACCTATTTTCTAATCTCCCCCTTCCCCCCACCAACCCCCTACTGTTAGTAATCTCTACACATAAATATGTTCTCTTGGTTTGTGTATAATCGTTAATCTCCGAAAGTTCTTGACAGATTGCTTTGAAATTTTCACACAACGCTGCATTGTGATACATAAATGATTATATGTACGTATTTATTGAATATATTGTATAAAACCTATGTGTATATTAATTTTGTGATTTTGCGTATCAACGTTTGCCCTTTATCATACTTATATAAATTCATATATGAGATACACTGATAATTATATATGAGGGGGACTTGGAAAATAACTTTCCCCTGCCGACTGTGAGCAGAGTTGTGTATGAAAGAAAAAGAAAATAGATCGAGGCATTAAATATCTGCAACGAAGGTAGTTGCAGGGGCATGAAAGCAGACTTGTACGGGTCGAACCTAAGATAACATCGAGCCAAACTTCTAAATCAGAACCGTACGTAGCCCAATACGCAGGTTCTTACAACGTATAGTAACACTTGCTTTATTCTTATCTGCCATAAATCCCATGTAGGATAAAGAGTAAAGTCGCAAACTGCAGTGATCATCGTTCCCTAGACCTACAAACTACTTACACTAACTTATGCTAAGGACAACACAAAGACACTCGCCCGCGGAGGGCTCTAACCTCCGCCAGGGAGCAGCCTCGCTGTCAGCGACATAGCGCCTAAGACCGCATGGTCATTCCCCCATGGCTGAAAGAACGTTAACACGTTTCGTTTGAGATTGATTTCAGCAACTACTGAAACACTAGATTTTCCTTGAATTATCAATAAATTGGGAGAAAACGGAACGAGCCCTTTAGAAAAGCGATAAGAATATTCATAATACGTATTACATTTCTTTCTGCAAAATACAACTGCTTTTCTCGGAAAGGAAAGTATCTAAATTAACTATTAATGTCACTGTCAAGTGGTTTTGCAACTGGCTTTGTAGAAGTACTCAGAGAAACGTGTGTTTTCAAGTAAGTGCTAAGGCTATCGTTTCCGAGATAATGGCCAATGCCAGGCACTTAAATGTGATTTGCAGAGTATCCAATGTAGATGTATATCGATAACAATATGTTGTCCCTTTTTATTCTTCTTAATTAGTAGTTTATGGAGAAATAGAGAAATAATGTTTTATTTTAATGAATATCGGTGGCTATTATTAAGTTTCACTCCATCTTTTCCACAAGAACTCTTCTGTATTCAGTATCTGATGTGTGTGTGAGTTTCATTCTTATTGTTTCTGACGAGATGTAAAACTACAAATATGCAGCTGTCCACTCTATAAGAACGGATAACGAGTGTTTAACGTCCCGTCGACGTCGAGATCATTAGAGACGGAGCACACACTTGAAAGTTTCTGTTACCGACGGGGAAGAAAATTTTCATTTGCCTCGAGTGATTTACTGAAAGCCCCGTGTGGATGGTCGCGCGCTCTGAGGCGTAATGTCACGGATCAAATGTTTGTAAGCCTCCTGGACCAAACTACTATGGTCATCAGGTCCTAGAGTTACAAAAGACTTCAACTAACTAACCCTATGGATAGAGATCTGCGCGGAAGCGGATATCGGCCGTATTTCTTACTTTGAGGATAAAATTGTGACCGACGCGGATATCCGCGTGTTATATGCGGATAAAGAGCGAGATACCTGCCCAGTACGTCTGTCGAAATGGAAATTGATATATTCAAGCCTGTGGATATTCTTGAAATCCTTGCAGGGTCCAGGTAGAGCGGAAGTCTGTTGTCCTCATCCCCTGTCCACCCAAGGGACCTGCACTTAATCTGCATACGCGACAGTTTCTTATCTGCCGTCTGTCAAGTGCTTCTTGGGAGGCAAACTGGCCCACTGCCCACGAGAGGTGCCATGCCAAATTTCAGCTGTCTTCAGTTAGCGCTTTGTAGTGACCGAGTGCAACTTATATCGTAGTGAATACAGTGACAGTTCTTTCTTCAAATGAACACGACACAATGGATACTATAACATGTTAAGTGAAGTAAGGAAGCTTAGGGTTTAACGTCCCGTCGACAGCTAGGTCATTAGTGATGGAGCTTGGGCTCGGAGATTTGGGTAAGGATGAGGGCGGAAATCGGCCGTGCCCTTCGAAAGGAACCATCCCGACATTTGCCTGGAGTGATTTAGGAAAAACACGGAAAACTTAAATCTGGATGGCCGGAGGTGGATTTGAACCACCATCCTCCCGCATACGAGTCCAGTGCGTTACCACTGCGCCACCCCGCTCGGTGTTAAGTGAAAAGAGGTGATTTGACATATGTGAAGGAAAACAAATTGAAATAGTCAATTTGGAAAAAAATTGGATACGTATTTGATGGCAAGGAAAATATGAACGATATAGTGGCCCGTTTTGTGTGTAAAAAGGTATATTCTTAACTGTTTCATCGCAACTGAATGAACGGTACAGGCGCACATACAATACGAACAAACATACAAACATTCATGTTCATGTATAGCTAAATGGTGACGGAAATAATAAAGATTGACAATAGCATTTTATAGCAACTTTTATAATCAGATACGGTATACAGTGAAAGTATCGTATTTAGGAAGGTACACAATGTTAGATTGTATAGGCTGCCCCTAACTGCAACCGGAATTGTTTATTTTTGCTGACAGTTACTAATTAGAAGTAGACAGCAGTTTTAACACTTGAATTGACATGCTTTGCTTTGTGTCATATAACCTCTTGTGCGTTAATATGAAAAAAAGTTCCTTTTGTAATACTCTTGTGCGTTAATATGAAAAAAATGTTCCTTTTGTAAAACTCCGAAAGAACCGTTTCTTTTGTTGGATGTAAACACAGTAAAATCCGCTCTATACCGGTCAGTTTTAACCACTGAAATTTAAGAAAATGCCTGCACTTAACAGCTGACGTAGTGCTCCCAACCCACAGGCTCCGAAGAGCTAGTGTGCGCGGTTGAATAGCCAAGCGGTCTAAGGCGTCTCGCTGCAGAGCGCGCGGCTCCTCGCCGTCGGAGGTCCGAGTCCTCCCTGGGGCATGGGTGCGTGTGTGTGTGTTTTCCTTAGGTTAGTTTACCTTAGTTTAAGTAGTTTGTATGCTACGGCCTGATGACCACTCAGTTTGGTCCAACAGATTTACAAACATCTGAACATTTTTTGGGCTAATGTGTGTGTCCGGAGCGCCAATGTTTACCTGTTTGGAATAGCCTGATTTGGAGTAGGTATAGAACAGTTCCCGTGATTAGAGAAGTCAAAAGTACTTACGTTGGCGCACAAATGACACTCTAACAATCATTGTATAATTAAATACCATGGTTTTAAATACTGCTATCTATTACCATCACCCATTCAAAACTTTTAATATCTGCGGATACGGATAAAGAACTTGCGGATGCATATATGGTGCCGCGGATGCGGTTGCGGATATAGGCCTTGCGGTTGTAGTACGGATGCGGATAACACTTTTCTTACCCGCGTAGACCTCTACCTATGGATAATATACCTACCCTTTGGCAAGGAAAGACACGATCCTCCTTAGACTACGAGGCCATTTCGCCTGCTTAGAGTCCTCTATCAGGTATTGGTGCGTATATCGTCCTTAGCATAAGTTAGTGTAAGTAGTATGTGAGTCTAGGAACTGATGACTTCAGCAGCTTGGTTCCTTTGGTGACGCGATGGGCGGAGACGAGGGAAATCTCAGAAAAGTCCCCCCCCCTCCCAATTGAGAGTCCATTGTGTTACCATTGCGAAACCTTTTATGTCCACTCTAGATCGGAGAGTGATGTGTTCATTGTATCTGTGGAGATCTTACTGCTGTATTTACTAATTATCAGGACAGACTGTAGGAATAATCGACATTCTAGGAAATACATCTCTTAGGCAGAAACAAGGCGGAAACCATACAGATGCTTCACATGCACGTACTCTCTAAGTCTCGATCCCTCTACTATGGCTTACACTGCCTATTTGTGCCAAATAAAACTGAAGCAACAAGTGCCCTTAAAACTCTTGCAGACAGAGCTCACTCACCCTCAGATGCAAATAACCTGCCTAGAGAGCTCGCCCACCAACAGCGAGTTCAGGAAAAAGAGATGTTCCGCCCAACAGATTAACACGGCGCTCTCAGTTAAACGAAGAATCCGAAAGTCGAGATCTTGGAAACTGAGCTGGAAACATCTTTTGCTTATATTACTTTCGTTAACAATATTTCTATCATCCTTTGTAACGTTCAGGTGAACTGTTTTTCCACCCACCACATTAAATTTCCCACCTGCTGAGTTCTGTGAAGGACAACTTGTTATGGCGTAAGTGCCGGCCGCAGTGGCCGAGCTGTCTGCGGCGCGCCAGTGACAGTCTGCACGGCCGCTACGGTCGGAGGTTCGAATACCCCTGGGGCATGGATGTTTGTGTCGTCTTTAGTATAAGATAGTACATAAGTAGTTTGTAAGTTTAGGGACTTATGACCCCGCAGTTAAGTCCCTTAAGCTTAACAAGCACTTGAACATTTGTTTACAAAACACTCTGCATGTTAGTGCTTCTAAAGGACAGACCACGCGCACCGTGAAAGTATACGAAATACAAATACTCTACTTGCTTTTTACATTACTGAACTGAAATCAGCTTACTATGCCCAGGAAATAAGCTTTATATGCCTATTTTCATTCACTGCTTTCATATGCGATCATATTCTGAGGTAATTCAACATTGAATAAAGAGTATTCATTGCACAAAAGGATGTACTTAAGGGTCTAGGGATCTTCACTGTAGCTTGTGACGATACTGCTGGATCTCTCATCTCAATGTTAATGTACGATACCGTCTGCGTCGGATCCGGAATCGTGTGGCTCAATAGTGATACATTTTGCGTGTGAAGTTAGAAACGAAATAGTCAGTCTACGAATCAGTGTAGGACAGTGTCTCGGTGATACTGTGATCAAAACAAGTAATAGATTTCATTAATTAAGAGATTTGTATAAGATGTTTCCAGACAGTTCTATAAACAATACTTTTGTCACTGTACATTATTTTAATAAACAGACAGACGAAGGGTACAAATTTATGTGAAACATAAAGACATTAAAATAAATACCATTGTATATATGTTAGGCTAATAAACAAGTTATGTTGACCAGCTAGTTGTGTAATTAATGTAATAGACGAGATTAAATATTATGATTTCTTGTATATATTGACTGACGTGAGATTTTGAGTATATTTTGTGAATGGCCATGAGATTTGATAGTTCAATATATGTTAGGAATATGTATGATGTACTCATTAACAAATTAACTGAAATTTAATATCGCACTTTGTTGTCAACAGAAAGATCGGAAAAATTTCGTTTTTAAAATACATGCGCCATCTAAAATTATTGTATGCATAGTTTTCATTTTATATTGTGATTATTTTTGTGTACATCAAATGTTTTCTTTGTGTGTTTGTTAATTGTAAAGTAGTATATTCAATTTTTATGAACAATGGATAATGTAACGTCAGTATTGTCGATGTTATATATTTGCCTCACCGCCTTGCGTGGGATTTCGAGTTCTGGTTTTCGAAAAGTGCTTTGGAATCTATGTCAGTCTGTGTTGTTGTTGTTGTACGCAAGTTTGAATCTGTAATGTTTTGGTGGAGAAGCAGTTTGGTTTCAAATTAAAGAAGAAGTGGAAAAAGGTACATACTGAGTATTTATTTCTACCACGACGCCCCAGGAGAATAATGTTGCAGCGATCAGAACCCCCATACAACGTATTGTTGAAAAGCTGAGTATCAGTAGAATAAACTTTAATAACTTAAAATCTGTTAAAATGTTATAAGCTTCATAATATATATATTCACTCATGAAATTTGTTATTAACTATCCGACCCAATTAAAAGTAATGGCAGCGTGCATAGCTAAAGCACTAGAAGAAAGTGTGATATGCAATATTCAAGGTTAAATTTAACTTTGGAACAGAAAGAGGTGAATTATGCTGCCGCAAAGTCTTCGTCAATTACCAAGTAGCATCAATAGTATGACAGGTAGTCAACTGGTATTTAAAAAGATATTAAAAGAATTTCTGAATGGCAACTCCTTCTACACTTTGGATGAATATTTGATAAAACTTTAAAAATTTAGGAAAATGTAAATTTAAGAATGCTTAAAATATTTTCATGCATAGACACCATTTACTAAACTGACACGTTCCACATCATTGCGAAATGTGATATGTATGATCTATGGAACAAGTATTAATCTACTCTATAATCTATGATAAAACAATATTTCTATACATAACGACACAATTTTGCAACACCATTATTATAGGATTCAAACATATATACATGTCAGAAAATCTAATTAAGCGCGACAGCTGAATGATGCATGGAGCCCTATAATCTCAGCCTTTTTCTCAAATCTAATCCGTCGTGAGCGTCAACGCAGAGAGGTTCTGTATGTTCACTTTCTGAAGAGGCACGGCACACCGACAATAATCAGTCCATAATTCTGTACAAAGCTGCGTACGAGTTTTGCCAACCACAATTTCAATATTATATAAGAATTACTGTTTCACTATGTTTCTAAGTGTTTCGCTGGCGTAGGATTTCGGATTTACTGTTCTTCTAAAATTACTGAACTGTAGTAGTCTTACAATTATTACAGCAAATACAAATAAATGTGCCCACAGACAAAATTTCCAAAGAAAAATGCCACTACTGACAATGTATTTGTGAAAAAAGAGAAACGCGCAAGATGTAATAGAACCTTTTACAGTGTAAGGTTAGATGAATCATTTTAACCCTTGTCATGGAAATTATGTAATTCACTGTGTTAAAGGTAAAGTAGATAAATAACTCATTGAAATAAAAGTTGAAGTGGGAGTGGAGTAGGAAAGGGAATGTTTAATAGTGGTGCAGTGTACCATCCGCTACCGCACCTTACGGTGGATTGCGGAGTATGCATGTAGATTCAGATGTAGAAGTGTGTCCCAGTCCGCAAAACGAAAAATGGGCAGTGGACAGAGAAGAGGTTTTGAAATCTGGCTAAAGCCGGAGATAGGTCCAGCTGAATATTTTACAAAGAAAGCATGGATTGAATTAAATAGGTGGTAGCTTTTTTATTGCGGATAGTTTTCTGAATTGGTTTGCGTTGAGGTTCTACCTCATAATCCGCAATGATTTAGCCTAATAATAGGTTCTTCGTAACTACCCTGACTGACGACGCAATTGCTATAATGTTCAATGAAGCGGAAATTATTATTGATGCATACCTTATCTTGGCCTCGAAATGTTGTCTAAAATTGAAGTTCAGAACCGAAGTATAAAACAACGTCCGAAATCGTACGGAACACATTCTTTGTAAAATACGAGAGACACCAATACCGCACCAGAGAATAGTTAATGGGTGTTAAAACGTGCTTTACGTCCTAGCAACAAATAATCTAATTAAGATAATCAAAACATAGGAATTAGTGGAGAGTTGCGAGAATGGGTACCAAAACAAACTTAATGCCTTCACTCCGCGAGACAATCGTGGTGTTATTATCGGTAACAGTGATGCTAAACACAGCTTTTCGAAATTTCTTCACCAAAGAAGACGTCGTAAATACTCTAGACTCGAATGAAGAACAGCTGTCGCGATGTGTAATTTAGTGGTAGATGTCCTTTGAGTAGTAAGGCAATTTAAATTAACAAAACCAAGTTTTCCTCTCCAGACTTATACCAATTAGGTTCAGTGTATGCTGATACAATACCTCCATACTCAGTTCTTATATGCATCTTCACACTCTGCTTGATCTTCGTAGACAAAAAATGTTAAGTTGCACATGACATTGCAAAACAAGAGGAAAGCAATAGTAGTAGTCGCCAGCAGTACAGACCCATATTATTGAAGTCGATTTTCAGTAGGACGTTGAAACGCTTATTCGGTAACTACCTCGAAGAGCGACCCTTTGACCCATAGACAAAACGGATTCAAAGAATATCGTTCTTTACTCTTTATTCACATTACAAGATTTCGACATAGAATCTCTAATCGATCCCTTACTTCTAGACCCGGAGAGCTTTTGACACTATGGTCGGGGGTTCGAATCCCCCTTCGGGCATTAATTTTTGTGCCGTCCTTAGTATTAGCTAGTTCGTAAGTAGTTTGTAAGTTTAGTGACTGATGACCCCGTAGTGAAGTCCCATAAGCTCTACAAACATTTGAAGAGCTTTTGACACTGTAACTCACAACCAGCTTCTAAATAAATTGCTTGTTTATGGAATAACGTATTAGCTATGCAACTGGATTCGGTATTTCCTGTGAGACATGACAGAGTATCCAGTATCAAGTGTGACAGGAGTAGTATATGGCACTGTCCAGAGATGTTTTATAGTGTCCCCTGCTGTTCTCTGTCTGTATACAGCATGTAGGATAAAATCTTAGCAGCTCTCTTAAAGTATTTGCGAATGATGTCACCCGAAGATCAAAAGGAAAGTGCAAAACGATTTAGATCCGATATCAGCAAAATTTGGAGTTTGGAAACTGACCGTACACAATGAAAAGTGTGTCGTCATCCACATAAGTACTGAAAGAAATCCGTTAAACTTCATTTACACGATAAATAAGTAATATCTAAAGGCCATAAATTCAACTAAACGGCCAGTAATTATAATAACGAACAACTTAAATTTGAAAGAAGCAAAGGCTGCGTTTCATTGGCAGGACACAGAAGTGGCAGTAGTTTTTCTGTAGGAACTACCGACACACTTGTCTGTCCTATATTTGAGTATTCCTGCGCAGTGTGGGATCTCCATCAGATGGAACTGACGCAGGACATAGATACAAACAAGAGCGCTTTGTGTAGTATTGCCGAGCTAAACGGTATTGTGTGTCACAAAAGGATGTGCTACCTGGATGTAAATAATTATAAGAAAGTAGTTATTCGTTAGGGTGAGATCTATTTGAGAAATTTCTTTTAACAATCTTCTCCTCTGCATAGTAACATATTTTATTAGCACTCTCGTACTCAAAGAAACATGATTATCATATCGAAAACGGAAAGCTATTGATGTGCCTTTATCCCACGCGCATAAGAGAATGGAATACTAGACAAATATTATAGAAACGCATAGGCCAGGCACTTAAATGTGATTTGCAGGGTAAATATGTCGATGTATCTGTTACTTATTTTGCGGCTAAGAGTATTTTCAGTCAACATGTCATCAAACTGAAAAAAAAAGAAAAAAGAAAGAAAAACAAGCATTTTAACATATATAACATTACCCTGTTCTCATACTCCGTTTGCTACATTACTCATACGCAGTTGTTTACATTTACGCATTGTTGTCGACTAACTACGATAGTAGTAAAATGCCCAGATCGGAAATATAGATTTATTTTTCCTGACGACCGGTTACAATACACTTAGGGTATCATCATCTGGTCACTTGTGTCCTTTGTTTTCGATTTTTGAAGGTGCATGACATGAAAATGGAACGTCAATCATACATCATGTGCCTTCACAGGACGGAAACATAGGTCACGAGTGACCAGATGATCATACCCTAAGGGTATCGAAACCAGTCGGAGTAAAAAAAATATCATGAAAGGTAAAGAAAAAGGTCAGTATTTGCGGTCTTGGCATTTTGAACTTAAAAGTAAAGAGATCGCCGTCCTAAAATGAAAAAATTAACTACGATAGGTCGGCTACGTCGAAACAGCTGTCGTTACCGCCATTTGATCATAGAAAGTCATAGAGCCTAAGAGCTAGGGAAGACCGACAGTAGACCGTTTATAAACATGGCTTGGTACCAATAGGGAGCCAAATGAACCAACATGAATGGCGGAAGTTATCATCTGTAACGAATCGACTTATATCGAAACGACGACCGTCGACAGTCGCCTCGACCTCTTTATACTGTGAATGGACAATAGCACCACCAGCGAGCTCGTGTGGCCGGTTATTGTGGTCAGCCTGTCAACATGATTTTGCTTTATGCTCGTAATAGGGGATGAATAAAATATGCCGCACTCGGCGTTATCATGCAATTTATCATCTGGATTCAACAAAAATATTTACCGTAGCAATCGTGGAATCCTCATTAGATTACTTTTTTTTAATAGCTATTTTCCAGACACTAATGTCAGTACATAAAAACGTATATTAAGATGAAATGGAGGACTTCTCAGCCAGTCTTTGATGACTCACCTGACGATGAATGGCGGGGGCCTAGTTGAAATATCATACAACGTTTGTAATGACGACCACCTGGTTGCCCTAAAATTCTTTCTATCATTCGCCAGG
This sequence comes from Locusta migratoria, assembly GCA_026315105.1. NCBI lineage: Eukaryota > Metazoa > Arthropoda > Insecta > Orthoptera > Acrididae > Locusta > Locusta migratoria. Next base: position 708,837,262 of record CM048745.1, on the reverse strand, counting down.
AACATGTTAAAGTTCGGAGGTAACATGTAGTTTCATTTGATCCAAACGCGACTATTCGTTCCACGCTCCTTTGAGAAAACGCGACTGCCGCTTTAGGCGAAAGTTTCGCTTTCATCTGAATCGCTTTTTCACATTATTCAAAACCGCGAGCGGTAATCACGAAGATGAATAGGTCCGTGGCTGGATGTCATCCTTTCCTAATGACCACGACCTCTGCGGGACGTCAAACCCTAATCTTCTGTCCTTCCTTCTTCAACTTCACAGTACTGCGCCTGATGCCACCCACAACTAGTACCCACTACAGCAAAGCGCGCAGTAATCTGTGGACGCAACGGATTCATCAAGTGAATTACATCCGAAACACATATAAGTGTGCTCGCAGTTCAATATCCTTTTTTTCAAGAGGACCATTTTCCGTACTGGAAAAACCATTCATGTTTCTATTAGTTGTTGAGTAAATTCACGGGATTTAGCTATTCCTGAAATCCATCTAATCTTTTTACTGTTTCTCAGACTTTCGTGTATCCTGTTCAGATTCCTACACTTTTTCATTACTTTCTTCCTTTTTTGGTTTCGTAGCTTGTTTTGCTTTATTTTTATATCACGGTGAAACGTTGCGTAGCCTGTGTGAATGGGGCTTAGGTCGTCGCTAGGGTTCCTTGTTACTAAAGCACTCCAAGCCACGAATCATACTTCAAAAAAAGAGAAGTTCTTGCTCAAGTTAATAGCAGCGCATTTTCCAAGGTTCTTCTACAAAAATAAAGTCGTTGTTAGATGAGAACTGATTTTTATTGATTCTTCCATCACACTACAGCACTGTATCCATCTCGTCTAAAGCTCCTGACAACCGAACTTACAAGAGTGTACAACAGCTGCCTAAGACTTTCAGCAGTTACTTACAACTTACAACTGTCATCAACTGCTGCTTGCCGTCAGTAGCGGCATGTATAAATACATAGATTTTGGCGCCCAAGTCGCGAATACGTCACGCCACGTCACGTGTCTTTTAAAAATTATGTTTCAAATAAATTGACTACAAATTGTGAGGAGATTTATACAGTTAGATTTAGTGGTTAACAAATAATATAACTGATTACAAAAGTTGGTAGAAAAAGGTTACAATTCATGCAATAAATTAATTATTTAAAGGTAAGTGGTGCTAGGTCATACAATAAACTTTGAGCTGTAAGTTCATGTAAACAAACGAGTCCACACATGACGTCTTATGATTGATCTTCAAATTCAAGATTTTACCAAAATTTTAAGGTAACGACAATTTACAAGTGAAAAAATGTTCATAAAGTTGTATGGTTTATCAAAACTTAATAGATGACAATTCAAGTTTTTTGTAAATAGCTCAAAATTGACATAATCGTTAGACAAACAGTAAGTTCATAAAATTTACAGTATTTTCGTTTAAAAAAAATCTTAGTAGTGACTGTTTTATCGTGAGGTTTTTTGAACTCGGGATCTTTAATATTTCCTATGAAACGTTACAACGGACTCATTTCACAGTACGCGTCCTTCGAGACTTGGCGCCATATCAATTATAACTGTTTAGCATTTTGCCGGTCAAACCGAAAAAGTATTCAGGTCATTTTGATGTTCCCTTTAATCTCATTTGCAAGGAAGAAGGAAGCAAAATTATGGTTTAACGTCTCGTTGATAGCGTGGTCATTAGAGATGGAGCTCTCGATCGGATTGTGTTGCGTGAGGATGGATAAGGAAATCGACCATGCCCTTTTAAGGGCATTTCCTGACGGTATTTGCCTGGATCGATTTAAGGAAATCAAGGAAAACCTGGATATCCGGAAGTGTATTTGAATCACCGTCCTGCCAGATGCGACTGTGCCACCTTCCTCGTAATTTCACCATTACAGTGCTTTGCTGATTTTTTACGTTTTCCGAGTAAATCTCGTTTTACCAGATCAAACATTTAGATTCAGTACATACCAGATAAAGTTTTTCAATTGAATGCCCACATCCTCCAATTACAAGAGTTATGGGCAACGCTACTGATAAATTTAGAAACTTGTTCCATGGCATTTACAGTGGACAAGGCAGCTGAATTTTCAAGTAGCCTACTTACTAGAAGGCGGTAATGAACCATTTTATATTATAAAGTGACTGCCAAACCTAAACGCATTCCCATTATTTTCTTTTTAAATAATCATTTGTATAATGTAAAAGAAGTGAAATTGTAATATTAAAGGTGTCTAGCATCTATATAGAAATCTGTGAACATTATAAGATGCAATAAAATCCTTGTCAATCAAAATAATAACATATATCCTCATAAACAGTTTACTTCAGGAGCAGTAGACTATGGCGTTTTGTCTGCGATCCCAGCCCTATTGAGGTACTCTTCTGAATTAGATTGCTATTCTATTTTCTGTAAGTTGTATCCCTTTTTAACAGTTTTATAGTGGAGTAATTAAAGGGCAGAATTTGCACTCTGACTTATTTTACATCCTTCGGAAAAGCTAAAGTACAAAATTGTTTAAAAAAGAAATAAGATAATGAAATACACAAGGTTTCATTTGATTGAGTTCCACATGTTTAGCTCTTTCATTAAAACCTGAAATCCCTTTCATTTGATCACGATTCCGATCGTCTTTGCCTCGCGGGAGTAACCGAGCGAGGTCCCCATCTGAGGGTCGAATCCTCCCTCGGGCTTGGGTATGTGTGTCCTTAGTGTAAGTTAATTTAAGTAGTTTGTAAGTTTACGGTCTGATGACCAGTGTCATCCAATAAGTTTACAAACATTTGAACATTTTCGATCATCTTTTCAAACTTTGATAACCAGTCAGTAAAAGGCAATATTATCTCGTTCATCGAGAGATATCGAATAAATTTTTTTCCCAGTAAAGTGTGGACCGCTACTACTTTTAAAGTAATTGAAAAATTGCTTCATATTTTTCAGTCATCTAACAGTTTTTGTGGTGTCGCACAAGTATGAAGTGCGCGCCACATACTTTCGCCGCGTGCCGCCATGCACGCACGGCGCGCCGTTCTTACGACGTCACCCACGAGCGCCCTCTGCTGCAACTCCGCTCGTGGCCACGACTGCTGCATCGGCCACTTGGGAATCAGATAGGCACCAGTTAAGACTTGGCTATCGGATAGGCACTAGGAATCATCAGTAGGCAGGCCTCTATCTAATCTATGTATCAGAATTCTGCAGTCAAGAACTATGTAAAAGTTAAGTATTATTAAGTCTCTATCAAATATATATCTCGTTCTAATTTACTCTAGTGTTTCTAGTTTCTGTTGTCCCACTGGCTGGTCACCTCGTACCTGCACACGCGTGCATCCATTATTCCTGTATTGGTCTCTTTCTACTCGGCCACCGACACCTACGACAACCGGCGGACGAGACACAAAAGCGGCGACGAGGCTGGGATACAAATTTTTTATCAGGGGAAACATAAGTAAGTCAGAGATCATTATTCAGCTCCAGTCAAGATCAGTGGCTCAAATTATAATCTTTATCGCTGCCGCAAGAGAAAAAGTAAATGACGCAGCTACAGCTTCCTTGCATACTGAGACCTGAGAAATTAAATGAAATTAAAGTAAAACTTTGACAGGTGGCGATAAAATATCGCCTGAAATGGTGGAATTGCCGTTAAATCAAATGTGGATGTTCTAACAGCACATGTTAAGGAGGTTGTGTTCTGACCTAACCCGACTTCCGACACTTTATATAGAAGGAACACTCCTTGAGATAACGCTAAAATACAGAACACGTGTCTTTTAATTTCGAACACTGAATTAAAATCCGAAATTTTGTAGTTCTAGCTTCAAAATTGCCTAAACAACTACGTATTTTCAAAAAAACGTTTAATCCCCTACTTCACCCCCTTACGGACGGAATATCGAAAAATCGCTTCTTAAATGATACCTACAGAGTAAGATCAACACCCTCCACAAATTTCAAGTTTCTATCTTCAGTGGTTTGGGCTGGGCGATGATGAGTCAGTCAGTCAGTCAATCGGGACACTCTTATATATTGTTTTCTGTGTCGTACACGAGAGAAGATAAGTCGAAACACGGTTAGCATGTACCTTCTTGGTGAATTGTGTTTACACTGCGTCTATTCAGAGGAAACCGCACTCCTTGAGAAAAGTATTCTCAGATGCCTCTTTCTTCCAAAACATCTGATTGTTACACCAATAAAGACTTTTTTGTCGAAGCAAAACGAAATTATAACGACAAAAGAAGAATGAATTTATAACTGAGAGAAACGAAACCAATTACTGGCAGGGATTTATCAGCATTCGACTAGTGGGAGAAAACAGAATTATTGGGCTCATTTACAGCGTCTGTGTTGCTCCTTCTAAAAGACCTGTCCTTCGTCTTTTTAATGAACAGCGCTGCCACGACTAAGACGATTTCACGCACGGATGCACAAACCAATTATAAGAGATACGGCAAGTATCTTGTCTGTAGTACTTAGATACAAGGCTGGAGCATTCTACGAACAACGGCTCTTGAGATAATGTAGAGGTGCTTCACTGAACACCATAATTCTACAATTGATGAACCGATGACAATTTCTTGTTTTTACCGGTCAGATAACGTATGTGGAGAACGCATTAAGAGTCTGTCCATGTAATGCTGCTTTCGTATGACAATGGCTGTTGCGTATTAAAGTTAAGGTTGGGGACCGCAAATGAAATTTTACCACGTAGTGAAATATTTTTAAATAAGATTACTAAGCAATTTTGACAAGGAAGGGACAATTTAAACAAAATTATTGGATTCCGCCATTAAATGGTAGCGGTCGTAATTTCGGTAGCAAATACACCAGAAAGCAACATTACAGAAGAAGTCGGCGGAATCTAAATTTTACCTTATTGAGAGCTGGTACAAACATTTCGGTCATATTCTGTACTGATTCTAGCTGAGATGACTGGAATATTACTTCGATAAATTGATGCTGGGATTGTGCATTTCGTTTACTATTGTTCTATTACTATTGTTCTATTAATCATGATAGTCGCCAAAAACTGCAAAATTATCGGACTTCATAAACATCGCAAAGATTTTTCTGCAGGCATTAAAATGTAATAAACCATTCATAGACACGAAATAAAGAAAAGTTACACAGAGAATGTTCTAGTACAATCGCGAAACAAATCGCAACAATACCCGAGCATCACTTTATGAAGTACTGAATCTGCTGAAAATAAATAACTTTAAAATTAGTGAGAGTGGGGAAGGGATTGTAAGTAAGTAAGATATTTCAAATTAACTGTGGGGGTTTATTGAAATTAATAAAAAAAACTAACCTCACACTTACATTAATTACACCAAATCCTGGGACACGTCCTAGCACATGAAGGAGAAGAAAGTAAGTGACGAACAGTTCCGCTCTCTCCCTTCAGCTTGTTGCAAAAAAATTGAACGTGACAAATGTCATATGTTTATCGATACGCTGGCAGAGAGAGGGCAGAAGTCAGCGACAAGCATCGCACAAGTTGTAAAAAAAAAAAAAAAAAAAAAAAAAATCATTAATGTATTACTACATCCAGAAATGTAAGGATGAAGATTTACTTACCACGATTTTTACGCAAATGCACGAATCCTTATAAAACACCGATGTAGAAAGGTTATTTTGAAATTTTATTTGTACATTTACAAAGACATTTTCTAATATAGCTGTAATTTCTCTCAGAATATTACATTATATACCTTCCATATACAAAGAAAATACTGGTAATTAGTTGGCAAGGAAGCAATGGTCAAGGAGGTTAGAATCTCTGGAGATGCCCTAAACTGAAAAAGTGCAGTCAGTAAACTGGGCACTCCGACATTTATTTGTACCCAAAACATGTGTTGTAATGCGTATGTGTAGCAGTTCTGCTCGTTGAAATGTACGTCATATCTAAGTAAATACTCCGATGTGACTGTCAATTCAATGAAATTACGTAAAGAGGGCAATAGTCACACATGCTTTAAGAAAGAGATCTTTGTTTTGGGCAGAAACGCGTGGCAGATGCAATTTACATTCGAAGAAATAATATCGACAGCTATTGAGAGATGTAGATACCGAATAAAGTAACAAAGGAAAGGACTGACCATCTGTGGTACTAAAAATAAGTTAGATCACTCTTGCAAAAGAAGAGAAAAATACTTGCCAAATTTAAAAAGACACAAAATCACCAAGACTGGCAATATTTTAGGGTAACTCGAATTTAGCTCGAACTACAATGCGAGAAGCTTATAATAGTTTTCAGAACGAGACCATGTAGTGTAACTTCGTAGAAAATTCTAAGAAATTCTGGCTGCATGTAAATTACACTAGAGGCACAACACAATCAATACCTTTACTGCGTGATAGCAACGGTGGTTTTACTGTTGGGAGTTCTAGTAAAGCAGAATTGCTAGACTCCGAAATTTCTTCACTAAACAAGGCGGAGCAAATTCTCTAGATTTCTAATAAAGAACAGCTGCCATCTTTGGCGTAATTTGCAAGTAGATATCCCTGGAGTATTAAAGAAACTTTAACCATTTAATAAAAGTAAGTCCCTCGGTCGAGATTGTATACTAATTAGGTTCCTTTGAGGTTTGATTCCATTTTTTGGAACGGTGTGCTCACCGACCACAATCAGGTTCCTTTCAGAATATACTACTACAACAGCTATATACCTAGTTATCACATATAACCGCTGAGTCATCGAAAGATCCATACCCAAAGACTGGAAAGCTGTATAGGCGATAGTAATATTCAAGAAAGGCAATAGGCGTGATCCGCAAAAATACAAGCCTGTATCATTGACGTCGGTCTGCAGCAGGATTTCGTAACATATATTTACCTCAAATGTTATTAACTATCTCGATAAGAATTATGTTCACTAACAGTATAAAACTCTCTGTAACAAGTTTATAAAGTTAATTGGCACAAACTATATTGTGTGAATAACATACAAAATTAAGGAAGCTTAAAGGCTTGAGACTCGCGCGTCTGCCATTAAATGTGTGTTATTCTTGGAGGTCGCCACTATACATGAGGCTTACAGCTATCGAGTGAAAATATTTTCAAAGAAAGAGGAAATTTACACATATCCGACGTAGAACATAATGGTCAGTCAGCGAAAGATCTAACATACTAAATATTTCAGTGGTAACAGTAATTCTTAAATGTCGTTACCATATCCTTTAAAAAAGAATCTATGGCATGGTGGCGCAGTATACAGCACTTTGAACTCGCATCCAGAAAGACGCTGGCTCAAATTCACTTCCAACCACCCTGGTTTAGATTTTTTCAGGGAAACGCAGGAGAAGTCCTTGTGTAAGGGCGCGACCAACTTCCTTCCCCCTCATTAACAAATCAATTTGATCTCGTGATTCAAATGAAATGTTCAAATGTTTGTAGAGCTTATGGGACTTAACTAAGGGTTCATCAGACCCTAAACTTACAAAGTACTTATGAACTAGCTAACACTAAGGACGGCACAAATATCTATACCCGAGGGGGTATTCGAACCCCCGACCGTAGTGGCCGTGCAGACCGCGACTGGCGCGCCTTAGACTGCTCGGCCACCGTGGCCGGCATCTCGTGATTCGCCCCTAATGATGTAGACGGGGCGTTAAATTGCAATCTTCCTTCCTTCTTTAAATAAGGGCCAGAGTGTTATGGAAATACTTAAAATCGTCGGGTGGTTATCACTACGAATGAACTGCCTGTATTATCGATGATGATGAAACTATTGCCACGCGGAATGGCCACTTGGTCTAAGGCGTCATGCTGCGGAATGGGCGGTCGTTTCTGTCAGAGGTAGCAGTCCTCCCTCGGCCTTGGATATTTGTGATGTAATTAGTTTAAGTAATTTTTAAGTCTAGGACTCATGACATAGCAGTCTGGTGCAATAGGTTTACAAACATTGAAATATTTGATGAAATTATTATGCCGTTCTTTAGAAGAACAGGTGGGAAAAGTGTTACCTGTTTCCGCGTAGATCGAATGAATTGACCAGGGCCATAAAATCAGGCATGTTCGAGCTGCCACAGAAGCTCTTCCCATGATCAATTTCCGAATGGGAAATAGATGGGTTGAAATGACAACTACATCCACATCGTAACATAACTTGAAAATGTTCCTCTGTGCTACAACTACATTAAAATTATATCACATTCCAATTTTTACAATCCTACTCCTATTTCTTTATGTAATCCTACTCCTACTTCACTAAACAATGTATTTATGTAGTATACCACCACATCCCCCTCCCCCTCCCTTACGTCCCACTCCCACCCCTGGAACTGGCCTTACATTGATGTCTATGCGTGGTTCCTAAAACTTTCTTTGGTTGCTTCCTCTTTGTGCAGGTTCCTTATCTCTATTCCCCCAACCCTCCCCCCCCCGCCCCCCAAATCCCCTCAGTCAGTCATCAACTACTTTCTACCACTCTGACCCCCTTCCACCTCATAAGTACCGAATCTATGACGGTAGGGGCCCAGAAATCCGTGGAAAAGCACCCCACGCCACACGGAAATCTCCGCACGGCAAACAAGATAATGCGTAGGCAACATTTTTCTAAGATGCGATTTTTTAAACCTGTCTCTTAGTTATAAATTCCAACTACTGAAACACTTCCACTGAATGTTTGGTCGTGTTTCAGTTTTATTTATTCATTAAGGTTAAGTATTTCTCCAACTTTAATGTTATCTATCTGTGTGTTAATTATTCTTTTTATTAATGATCAATGCCTCATGTTTATGTATGTTTGCCCCATATTTACAAATGTTTCCACCCGTGTGATTGAACTTGTGTGTTAAGTGAATGTGAATGTGTGCTCTTAATAGTAACTGACTGCCACGCACTAGCGTACAGTGCTTACTAGCTTACTAGTCGCTGAACGCTCTCTGTGTCCCTTTTACCGCGCTCCACAACCGCTGTATGGCGGGTGGAGGTTTTTCCGAGGACTTTGAACTTGTCTTCAATCTCTTCATTCTGGTTCCGACGATTGTGAAAGTAAGTAATCATGCTGAGAGGAAGGCATGCTGCCGGCTGCGGTGGCCGAGGGGACTGAGGCGCGTCAGTCACGGCCTGCACGGCCACTACGGTCGGGGGTTCGAATACCCCCTCGCGCATGGATATTTGTGCCGTCCTTAGTATTAGGTAGATCATAAGTAGTTTGTAAGTTTAGGGACTGATGACCCCGTAGTTAAGTCCCATAAGCTCTACAAACATTTGAACATTTTTTGGAAGGCATGCTTTTAGGACTTTATATGTTATCTTCGTTTTTCAGTGATAGTGTTTTTGAATGATTCTTTCGCTATGAGAGGCAAAGTGTTTCTTTATTTACAGAACTCTAGTTAATTCAGTGTAAATTTATAATTTGCATTTTCACTCCAGAGTTTATTGTGTGTCCGGTCTTGCTCAAGTTAGAATACACGTGTGTGGCCTTCAGCCTTTGTGTAAACTTAGTGTGTTTGAATTTCCTTGCTGTTTTTAACAGATTTTTGGGTCATTATTGAATCCGCAAGTATGCTAAATATTTCTCAGTTTTTTTGAAAAATGTTCAAATATTTGTGTAGCTTATGGGACATAACTACGGGGTCATCAGTCCCTAATCTTACAAACAACTTATGAACTAACTAATACTAATAACGGCACAAATATCCATGCCCGAGGGGGTTCGAACCCCCGACCGTAGTGGCCGTGCAGACAGTGACTGGAGCGCCTCAGTCACCTCGGCCACTGCGGCCGGCAGGTTTTCTGATTTGATTCCATCTCTCCTGTCTTGTATTACCGATTGAACAACGTGATTTCGTAACGGTCGTTAAGTTGGCCTTGAGCTGTGATTTTAATAATTCTAGCTTTCTTCTATATGAACTCTCGTGTGTGCTTTACTCGCTAATTCTAAATTAATTTCTGTTTGCAAATGCTATGAAATTCGGCATAGTCGCGCACCACGTGGTACTTAAGAATAGTGCGCCGCTCTCTCCCCGCTAGTTCGCTAGTGCACAGTATATTTCAAAATTTGTGAACAAGACATCTGCCATCTCGTCAAGACACCGCCGACACTTCGTTTCGCTGCTGCTTTCATGTGTTCAGAGTAATGTACCGCCTATAATAATGCGCGCGTGTGTGTGAGTGAATGAATGTGCCTTCAGCTACCCATTGTGTATTTGAAAATTTCCTACCACAATTTTAATACGGGCAGTAATTATATGTTTTAATTCACTTTTGTACAAGGTGTGTGCTTAATTTGGTTTCCCCGCATTTATTTGACTTGTTATTTTACTGAATGTATTATTGTTTTAAAGTATCAAACCTCTGCTTTATGATTTCATGCTCTCCGTCCCATGTTTAATTATCTGTTCATTTATTTTTAACATTGATTTTGTGTTTGTTAAAACGGTGGCTGCTCCCTCAAGGAGTGAGCAGTTAGTTAAATTTCCGTTGTGCTTGTACTGTGGCCACTTAATTTAGAGCGGCAGTGAGCGCTGTTAACTTACATTCGCAGATCTCAACTGCCCGAGATCTTACTAATTTTAATAACAGGCCACTTTCACTAATTCTAAACACAGTCATCGTAAACATTTCTCGTTTCCAGTACCCTCGTCACAGAAGACAGCGCTTCTGCCTCTGTAGGTTGGTATTCAACTCGGCGTCTCTGCCAAAGTGCTCCTCATAGCCAGCGTTTTATGAAACCAAAGAAATAAAAAAAAAAATGCTGGCTGTACGGCGGGTGATCATACACTTCCCATCGAAAATGCTGCAATAGTATGTTTGTTACAATTACAGTGTACGACCGAGCATTGTAAACAAGATCACTAGTGCTTCATAAGAACGTTCTTCGTCGCTACTTCTAAACTGCTTTGCTAAGGCTATTTTCTCGAATAACCTGATTCATATGGTAAACCAGATGCCTTCTTGCTCTGTTTAGTGGCACAATTGGCTGATACTAATGACAGTCACATTGCGAAGGCTTCGTGGAAATCAGGTAGAACCGCTCAGCTTGAAGAAATTCAATGGCAGCAAGCACTTCACATTTGGCATCAGACTCTCTTTCTGTGCATCTTTTCGCGCTCTCTGTGAGTTCACAATTATTGAACAGTGCGAACTGGGCGATTAACGTTGCGCTAAACGTCTATAGAAATTTCAATGTGGCTTATTTTCACGACTGATCGGACCTTGAGAAGTATATACCACTTGTACATAAAACAGGAATATATTAAAAGTGAGCTTAAATATTTGTAAGGACTGATTAATTGTGTACGTACAAAGAATACATACGTGAAGTGGTAAGGGGCGCATGTCGGCTCAGAAAACGATTAAACTTCAAAGCTGAAGCCGAATTATGTTCCACAAACTTATTAGATCGATCACTGCAGATGCATGACCCAAACTCAGAGCTTTACTTCCTCTTATACACGTCTGCTATCTGCTGCAAAATTTCAGAATGGAATAACTTTTCCCATTAATATGATAAAGTTACCCTGTAAAGATCCCTTGGGATACGTCTAAGGCACTTATCAAAAGTTTTTTTCCAAAAGAGTGAGTGTCCAACAATACATGCAGGATATCTACAACGGAGATCGGATTGTAGTATAGCGGATATGGCAGAAATTAAACTTAAAAATTGTCTGGCGCTACCTAGTAAACGTTCTTCTCTTTTAAATTCGGTAACCCCACGATGGAGTATTTTTTGTAATTAAACTTGCCTGGTTACTGCGCATTCTGTGCGACGTGTACCTATTGTTCTGACGAACGCCGTTGGAATTTCATCACCAATAACGGACTGCAGCCATGATCGCTTATTCCAGTCTTATTTATTTTTCTTCTTTTGACTGATTACAGTACAAGCACACTATTTACAAGAATTGTAGGTATTGGGTTATAACACCATTATTTACAATACTAGAGGTCCCAAAACATGGTATACAGTGTTCGAAAAGGAATATCTCTTTAACTAAAGGAGGCAGAAATACAATTTTATGGGTAATAATTAAAGAAGGCCGTGAAAAACATAATGCAGTCTTCTGCCGTAGGATTGTCAAAAACTTGGCGTTATCGTTTGAACAACAGAAGTGAGTGCTCAAGTGTTACTGGAAAACAAAGAATGTGAGTGTGGTACTTTGACATTGGAGAGTTGATTTTGGAACACCAGCAACGACAGGAGTAACAGAAGAGTCAGTGATAAGTTTGAAGTCGAAGAATCGGTGCACGATGCGAAGAAGGTACATAGCGGTGGAAAGACAAGTTCAAAAGACAATGACAGTGTTGATGCAGTAATCGAGGCATACACACGATCTCCGTAGAAATCTGTGGGCCAATGCTCCCGTGAGACTGGAATTATCAAAAGCAGTGTTCATGGAATTTTTCGGTCTCAGAACGAAGCCTTACATTCCAAGACCTACATGCTCGTAACGAGGATGACCCTGATAGGCAAAGCGAATTATGTGAGTAGTTCATTAATAGAAAGAAGAAGTGTAACGTCTCCAACATCGATTTCTTTGGTCAGATGAAGCTTCAAAAATGTCCAAATGTTTGTAGAGCTTATGGGACTTAACTACGGGGTCATCCGTCCCTAAACTTACAAACTACTTATGAACTACCTACAACTAAGGACGGCACAAATATCCATGCCCGAGGGGGGATTCGAACCCCCGACCGTAGTGGCCGTGCAGATCGTGACTGAAGCCCCTCAGACCCCTCGGCCACCGCGGCCGGCTCAGATGAAGCTACGTTTAAACTTGATGGAACAATCAATCGGCATAACTGCGTGTACTGGGCCAGGGAGAATCTACATCTACCTGATCAAAATGTTCAAATGTTTGTAAGGCTTATGGGACTTAACTACGGGGTCATCAGTTCCTAAACTTACAAACTTCTTATGAACTACTTACGAACTAAGACGGCACAAATATCCATGCCCGAGGGGGGATTCGAACCCCCGACCGTAGTGGCCGCGGAGACCGTGACTGAAGAGCCTCAGTCCCCTCGGCCACCGCGGCCGGCTACCTGATCAAAAGCACGTGCATCTAACAGGAGTAACAGTCTGTTGTGATCTGTCTTCCAGAGGGTTTTCAAATGTTCAAATGTTTGTAGAGGTTATGGGACTTAACTACGGGGTCATCAGTCTCTAAACGTAGAAGCTACTTATGAACTGGCTCATACTAAAGACGACACAAACATCTATGCCCGATTGGGGATTCGAAGCCCCCGACCGCAGCGGCCGTGCAGACCGTGGCTGGCACGCCGGAGACCGCTCGGCCACCGCGTCTGGCCCGTACGTCTTTGACAACACTGTCATGGACGACTCTTACTTGGATATTATAACTCTTGACCTTAACTTTGTGATTGTAAATTAAGATTATTACTTTCAACAGGATGGGCCACCTTCTCACTTTCATCTGGATGTGAGGGCATTTCTCAAACGTAAATTCCCTGCCAGATGGACGAAGAGGGAGTGTAGTGTATCCAGCTCGCTCTTCAGATTTAACTCGACTTCTTTCTGTAGGGTACTCTCAAGAACACAGTTTACGCGGCGAGGCCACACATACTGGATGGTCTTATAGAGCAAATTAAGCAAATCTATTTCTTTGGAACCAAAAGTTGGCATGTCGCCGGTGTTTTGCGGCGGAAACCAGTTTGAACATTTACCACCTTCTGTCGGATTACGAGGCACCTTACACCACTAAAACTGTATTTCTAACACTTTCATTACAGAGATGTTCAGCTTCAAAGAGTGTACCATTGTTTCGGGACACTCTGTACATTTATATTTTAGAAGGAAAAAGAATATGAGGGAGTCACAACTATTTTTATATTGTACCTGCCAGTTGATTATGGAAAACTTATCGGATTTTTGTGGTCATGAGGGTTGTGAATCCAGGTCTAGGGCATAGAGAAATGTAGGATGAGATATAAAAAAAGAACTTATCATTTATCAGCATAGCAACAACCTAGTGCATACTCAAACCAGTACAACAAGACTTCCAATCTCCCAAACACAAAGATCGCAAACACGAAACGATATAGCCTTTTAATAAGAGGGTGTAATTGATTTATTTCTATGAATCGACGCTGGATTCCTCTTTCTTTTTATATGACTCATTAAAAAAATTATTTTACAAAATAACGCTCTGTTACTGTCGCTCTCCTATTAACCGTGGTGGAGTGGTATAGCATTCTAAGACGCCCCGTGCAGAGAGTGCGGTTGCTCGCCGTCGGAGTTCAAATGTTTGTTAAGCTTATGGAACAATTGCGGGTTCATCAATCCCTAAACTTACAAACTGCTTATAAACTACCTTATACTGAAGACAACACAAACATCCACGTCCGAGGGAAGATGCGAACCCCCGATGAGGAATAGCCTCGCTCATACGTTAGAGACCTCTCTCGGGCATGATTGTGTGTGTGTCGCCTTAGGTTACTTTTACTTAGTTTAAGTACACTTCTGGCCATTAAAATTGCTACACCAAGAAGAAATGCAGATGATAAACGGGTATTCACTGGACACATATATTATACTAGAACTGACGTGTGATTACATTTTCACGCAATTTGGGTGCGTGGATCCTGGGAAATCAGTACCCAGAACAATCACCTCTGTCCGTAATAACGATCTTCATACGCCTGGGCATTGAGTCAAACAGAGCTTGAATGGCGTGTACAGGTGAAATGCCCATGTAGCTTCAACACGATACGATACCACTTTTCATCAAGAGTAGTGACAGACGTATTGTGACTAGCCAGTTGCTCGGCCATCACTGACCAGACGTTTTCAATTGGTGAGAGATCTGGAGATTGTGCTGAACAGGACAGAGCAGTCGAACATTTTCCGTATCCAGAAAGGCCCGTACAGGACCTGCAACATGCGGTCGTGCATTACCTTGCTGAAATCTAGGGTTTCGCAGGGACCCAGCACGTCGTTCCGTATTGCTCTCCTGAACCCACCGATTCCATATTCTGATAACAGTCATTGGATCGCAACCAAAGCGAGCAGCAATATCGCGATACGATAAACTGCAATCGCGATAGGCTACAATCCGACATTTATCAAAGTTGGAAACGTGATGGTACACGTTTCTTCTCCTTACCTGAGGCATCACAACGTTTCACCAGGCAACAGACAATACCAAATGCATTCCGAAAGTCAGTAAAAACGGCACCATCCCTTTTTTTTTGGGGGGGGGGCTAACGTAAATTCCTTCACGCGAGACGAAAAACATCATTATATTCAAGCATGAATGGTTCAGAACGTCGGAGATATAGGCCTGTACTTTTTCTCGCCTGTTTCACAACCCATCTTAATAAAACAGACGGAGCTTGTGTGCATGTTTCTAAAGTCCAATGGCACAAACTGTGCCTTGCGAGTAACACATAACAATTGCTGCACGAACACTTCGACGACGTTTGCAGCAGCATGGACTATCAGCTCGGAGGCCATGACTGAGGTTACCCTTGACACTGCATCACAGACAGGAGCGCCTGCGCTGATGTACGCAGCGACGATCCTGGGTGCACGAATTGCAAAACGTCACGTTCTGTTTACAGCATCATGATGGTCGCATCCGTGTTTGGCGACATCGCGATGAACGCACATTAGAAGTGTGTATTCGTCATCGCAATAATGGCGAATCACCCGGCGTGATGGTATGGCGTGCCATGGTTACACGTATCGGTCACCTCTTGTTCGCATCGACGGCACTTTGAACAGTGGCCGTTACATTTCAGATGTGTTACGACCCGTGGATCTACCCTTCATTAGATCCCTGCGAAACCCTACATTTCAGCAGGATAATGCACGACCGCAAGTTGCAGCTCCTGTACGGGCCTTTCTGCCCTGTCCAGCACATTCTCTAGATCTCTCGCCAACTGAAAACGTCTGGTCAATGGTGGCCGAGCAACTGGGTCGTCACAATTCGCCAGACACTACTCTCGATTAACTGTGGTATCGTGTTGAAGCTACATGGGCATCTGTACCTGGACACGTCATCAAAGCTCTGTTTGACTCAGTGCCCAGGCATAACAAGGCCATTATTACGGCCACAGGTGATTGTTCTGGGTACTGATTTCTCAGGATCTATGCACCCAAATTGCGCGAAAATGTAATCACATCTCAGTTTTAGTGTATTTGTCCAATGAATGCCCTTTTATCATCTTCATTTCTTCTTACTGTAGCAATTTTAATGACCAATAGTGTATCATCTCATATCACTTTAGACCTGTCATCCCACAAGATTACGTAAATCAAATGTGACATTTATTAACTTACATCTCGAAGAACTATAAACATATCGAAGTTCCAAATACGAGAAACATGAAACCTTTAAGTAAGTCTGTGCAAAGATGAATTGTATAATGAAATGATGCAATATTTTGTCTTAGTTTTTATGAAATTTTATTTTTCTATCATTTCTACATCTACATCTACATACATACTCCGCAATTCACCGTAAGGTGCGTGGCGGAGGGTACACTGTACCACTACTAGTCATTTCCTTTCCTATTCCACTCCCAAATTGAACGAGGAAAGAAAGAATGCCTATATGCCTCCGTACGAGCCCTAATTTCTCTTATCTTGTCTTTGTGATCTTTACGCAAAATGTATGTAGGCGGCAGCAAGATCGTACTACACCCACCTTCAAATTCCGGCCCTCTAAATTTACTTAACAGAAATTCACGAAAAGAACGTCGTCTTTCTTCCAGCGATCCCCAATTGAGTTGCCGGAGCATTTCCGTGACACTCGCGCATTGGTCGATCCTACCGGTAACAAATCTAGCTGCTCGCCTCTGAACCGCCTCTATGTCTTCCTTCAAACCGATCTGCTGCGGGTCCCAAATACTTGAGCAATACTCAAGACGTGGTCATACAAGCGTTTTATACGCGGTCTCCTTTACAGGTGAAGTACATCTTCCCAAAATTCTCCCAATAAACCGAAGTCGGCTGTCTGCCTTACTCACAACTGTCCTTACATGCTCGTTCCATTTCATATCGCTCTGCAATGTTACGCCCAGATATTTGAACGACGCGACAGCATCAAGAAGCTCACTACTTATGCTGTATTCGAACATTATGGGATTGTTTTTTCTACTCATGCGCATCACCTTACATTTTTCTACATTGAGAGCTAGCTGCCATTCTTCGCACCAACTAGAAATTTTGTCTAAGTCAACCTGTATGCTATTACAGTCAGTTACATACGACACCCTCCCGTACACCACAGCATCATCAGCAAACAGCCGCAAATTACAACTTACTCTGTCCATCAGATCATTTATATAGATAGAAAATAATAGCGGTCCTATCACACTCCCCTGGGGCACGCCTGACGATACACTCGTCTCTGATGAACACTCGCCGTCGAGAACAACGTACTGCGTTCTATTACTTAGGAAGTCTTCCAGCCAGTCACAAATCTGTGAACCTATTCCGTAAGCTCGTATTTTCGTTAGCAGTCTGCAGTGTGGCACCGCGTCGAACGCCTTTTTGAAGTCGAGAAAAACACAATCCGCCTGTTGCCCTTCGTCCATGGTTCGCAAGATGTCATGTGAGAAAAGGGCAAGCTGAGTTTTACATGAACGATGTTTCCTAAACCCGTGCTGATTCATGGAAAGAAGCTTTTCCGTTTCAAGAAAATTTACTATATTCGAACTGAGAATATGCTCCAAAATTCTACATGAAACCGATGTCAACGATATTGGCCTGTAATTGTATGGGTCAGTTCTCTTTCCTTTCTTATACACGGGAGTCACCTGAGCCTTTAGGTTTTATACATTTTAACCGAGACTGTGTTTGTATCATTTTTGTGGCTTTCTAATTGTGTGTAATCTTCAGATTTTGCTTGGGAGGATGGAAGTCTTATTGTAGTAATTAGAATATGTACTAACTAGGTTTGTGACGTTTCACCTACTAATAGACACGTAAACCGCGCGAGGTTTGACACCGGAAAGCGACAAAGGTACGGAAACGGACAGGATCGCAGGGGCGCTAAGAAAGTAAGCTGGCGGTAGGCAAGAGCTAGGAGCGGTAAGTGGACGTGACGTCACACCTAACCGTCACTGCTACCGGTGAGGCACAAAACATTCTGTATAATTTATTAAAGTACGCACAAACTATTTAAGTGACAAGCCAGCATAATAAGGAAAATTAAAGACGAGGGCATAGCGCTTCCGATGGGGTATTCAAAGCGACTGATTTTTTATCAGGAGGAAATCAAGACCTGAAACTACGATTCACATAATAATTTATAACTTAAACGAATTAAAGTACAGTAATGAGCAGGGCTGAAATGAAAGATCTCGTATAGACACATATTTTCATGTACCCATACAATAAGGCCAATTAACTGAATTAACATAATAAATTGTTTATAACAATTACAAGAAGACAGATGCAGGAACAGCAGGACTGTAGGCAATTGCAGGGTTGTAATTTTTACGTAATTGGATTACTTGTGTTTATTGAAATATATTTCCTTTCTTTAATGTTGACAATTGTTGTGAATCGCACTTATTTAATTTAATGAGCACAATGAATCTGAATAATGCATTACAGAGAGCAATGAAAAGCTTCGAAGAACACTTCACTTGAAAGACTCCATTGATAATAAATGTGCAAAGGACAGAAACATATATTGGACTTGCATGAAAAGAGCAGTTAAAAAAAAAACTAGTTTTGCGGGGGAACTGTAGCACATTAACATGCGATATTTATTTATATGAGAATTCCAGCGCTTATCTAACAATTCCATCAAATTAATATTTCAAACATTATATAAAATGTTATGAAATGTCTCCCAGATGCATTTTGTCCTTAGGTGACGTATTTCTAGAATTTATGTCAGTACGGTTATATAAAGAGATTTGTGATTTGTTATTGCACAGTGATATGGGCTTAGAACCTCATTAGAGCATTAACTAAATGATAAAATATTATAAGCTAGATTGTTTTTTGCTATACTGGGTGCTCAAGCTACTTCTATTTGCAGCATCTAGAGGCTGCAGTGAAGTTTGCTGAAATAGGAAATAAAGTCCGAAATCAAACATAATGTTATAGCACACGATTAATATGAAGCCGCCCTAGCTGAAATCCCTGATAATGAATTATTAACTTAATTATTTAGTAATGTGCATGTGGACGGAGTCAAAATAGCAAGGAGCCGCAGCAAAGACGAGGATTCACGCATAAGTCATCCCCTATGACAAGGCAACGTCCCATCTTGCAAGTAAAATAACACAGGTGAATAAGGCATTCCTGGTAAAAAGGATCTTGGTGATGACGAATCTACTGGTATCAATAAATAAATAAATAAAAATAAACCACTCTACTGATGATAGCTGAAAATATGGTAGAACATGTTTGGGAAAAATAAATGAAATCAGCTGTTTTGCATACGGCGGAAAATCCTCACCATTTATCCAAGAGCAGCAACATCAGAAAGATGATTATTGGCACTGGTTTGAGCAACGAAATTTTGAAAACGGGCGTTTGGAGAGCAGCATTGTATGTTAATCAATCACAATGCGAAAATCAAAACAGAAAAAGTCAAAGCATATCGTGCCATAGACAAATGTCAAAAATTAGGTGGACTGAGAAGGAATGAAGTCGTCGTTTGTACAGTCAGCGAAAAAATGAATATATGGAAAAAAATTTCAAGAAGTGCGGGATGATAGATTAAATATCAGTAGTAACTTTCGTTCTATTAGAGGGAGTTGTAGATTGTAAAAACTGTTGTGAAGTGATGAGATTCGGAAACATGTAGCAAATAATCGACGACGTCAGGTGGTTCCTCACGAGATACATTTAATGCCAACGTTCATTGTTTGAATGTTCTTGTATTTGTTTATGAAAAACTGTTGATTCACAAGGTCGAGCTTGGTAGTGCTTCAGTGGAGACGACGATAAAGTCATGGTTATACAACTGAAAAATTCTAGCTCTTAAATGTTGGTCTATCGTCGTATGCCTGGTTTCCCACATCACCGACTAAGGTTTACGGCCAGATACTGAAATATGCGTCTCATTAATATTCTACTCCGAATTACTTATATTGGCTTCCAAATTTTTGAATCAACGTAAATCCTAGGAAAAATTGTTCATTATTATGTTTAAAGTATATCTGTGCCTGACCAAATGTTTGCTCTCTTGCCGATGGCGAAGAACGTAGTCGGTGTTCAAATGTTCATATGTCTGTAAATCTATCGGAGCAAACTGCGTGGTCATCAGTCCGTAGCTCATAAACTACTTAAACCTAGGTAAACTAACCTAAGGACAACACACACACACACACACACACACACACTCATGCCCCAGGGAGGACTCGAACCTCTACGGCGAGCAACCGTGCGGTCCGCAGCGAGGCGCTTTAGACCGCTCGGCTACTCCACCGCGGCGTAGTCGATGAATCCACTGAACTGGAGAGTAAATCCTGGTAGATGTTGATGGAGATGCGCTACATTATTCACCATGGAGCGGTAGGTAATCCAGAATTAGCGCAAACCGCGCCACCTATTTCGTCCATTAGCCCGTGCTGCGTCCCTACTCTCATATTGATTACAAACTGTTTTAGTGGAAGTGCCTGCGTTTCCTCGGTCAGCCTCGAAGCCAAAGTAAAAGGGATACTAGTCGAGTAGTCAGTATTTCGGAAATGCATTCACAGTTCAAGTATTATGTCTTCTAACATCAAATTACGACGATAAAAGGAAATGTCAAATAACAAATGTTGAATTTTTTGTAAATCTATGGGACTTATGCTTGGTTATTAGTCGCTAGCTTACAAACTACATAACCGAAGTTAAACTAACCTAAGGGCAACATACACCCATGTCCGAGGGGGACTCGAACTCCCGACGGCGAACGGCCATGCGCACCGCAGCACGGCTCCTCAGTGTGCACGGCTATTCCGCCGCGGCGAGGAGATGTCATGTTGGCCTCGCAACAAAAGTGTGAATTTGATGGCACAAATAAACTGTGGAAACTTCAGAGTGTAAAAATAAGTTCATAAAATATTCTCCTGTCGAGGTGAAGTTGTTTAAAGAAACGGACCTCATTCATACGACGCGTTTCTGTGGATGTCGTGATTATTGGACTTATGAAAAATAACTAGCTGTCGCTGATTCTGAGGAGACGTGAAACGGAAAGTACATAATTCTTGCGCATATTCTCTCGCTATAAACAAAAACGAAAGAAATTCAAAACACTGCCTTGCATTGCTGTGTTGAATGAAAGAAAATTAAAAACAAAATATTTATCATATAAATTTTTTTTTTAAAGTAGAGAGTAACTACAATTCTCTTTCGTTCGTTTTTTGTCTATCGACACCCTACTCCTTCTCCTCCTCTTCCTACTACTGCTACTACTACTCCTTGTCGTCCTTCACAGTCTCCTACTTCCCTTTCTTCTGACATCCACTTTGTCTTCCCTCCCTGTTTCTTCTTTTCCCAGTTCATTATCCCCCAACCCCGGCTTCATCTCATCTACATGTTCATCTCCTCATCCATCGTTAGTCCATCTTCTACTCGTAACCCTCAGTCTCTCAGAAATTGGGGGACCATACTTCAAATAAATGTAGCCAGGCGATTGTAAGGAAATGTCTACTACAGCTACAACTCCAGACAGGATGTAAAATTTGTGTATGGTATTTAGGCTTGTGGAGTGATAGCCTACTTACCCCTTCTCGTTTTCACGTAGCTCATTGTTTACAACGTCGTATTTCCGCAACTATGTGTCGAACAGTCTTCATACAAAACTACGTATTTCCTCTGCACGCTGCCATACGGTGCGTGGCGGAGGGCACCTCGCACCACTACCAGTACCACTACCAGTATGACCTTTCTAGTATGCAGGACTCCAAAATAAAGCGATTGAAAAATGAATGCTTTGGTTCCACCTAACGAGCCGTAATTTCTATTGCCTCAGCTTTTTGATTAGTGCGAGAAATGTAAGTCAGCTTTAAGTGACTACCCTTTAAATTTCATCAAAGGTGTTCTTTGGATAGTAAGTTACCTTTTCTGCGGCGATTCCCATTTGAGGTCGCCAACCATCTGCGTACATATCGAACTTACCAGTAACAAATGTAGGCTGTCTTCCTTGAAACCGATGTGGTGGGGATCCTGAACACTTGATCTTAAACGCTGATGCTCTGTATATGTTCTCCATTACAGATGAACTACATCTTCCTGAAATTCTTGCAATAAACCAGAGTCGACCATCTGCCTTTAACAAAACTGTCCTTATATGCTTCATCTATTTCATAGCACTGCAGCGCTAAGCCTTGACAATTAAACGAGGCCACTGTGTCATCAATCACGCTGGTAAGCTGTATTCCAGTATTATGGCATTGTTTTTCCTACTCTTGAGCATCACTTTATGTATTTCTTTTCATTTTTATTTATTTATTTGTAGATTTGTAGTTAGCTCTAATTCAACATACGAAATATCAACCGTTTAAATGATGTTGTATCCTACTATAATTACGACACTCACGGAAATCATTGGATCGTCAGTGAAGAGCCGCAAATTTCTATTCACCTTATTCGTCGATCATTTATGTCGATACTAAACGGCAACGTTCCTATCATACGTCCCTGGAGCATAACTCCATCTCTCTCATCGTTTTTTACAATTATTGAGTTAGTAACGTGTCGAAAGATTTTCGGTCCTGTAGAAATAGGCAATGTACCTGCAATTCGACATTGACACGCCGGCCGCGGTGGCCGAGGTGACTGAGGCGCTCCAGTCACGGTCAGCACGACCACTACGGTCGGGGGTTCGAATCCCCCCTCGGGCATGGATATTTGTGCCGTCCTAGTTTGTAAGTAGTTCATAAGTAGTTTGTAAGTTTAGGGACTGATGACCCCGTAGTTAAGTCCCATAAGCTTTACAAACATTTGAACATTTTGGACATTGACACACTCCTAGAGCAACAGGAGTTTTGTTCAAATGTTCAAATGTGTGTAGAACTTATGGGACTTAACTACGGGGTCATCAGTCCCTAAGCTTACAACTTATGAACTCGCTAAGACTACGGACGGCACAAATATCCATGCCCTAGGGGGGATTCGAACCCCCGACCTTATTGGCCGTGCAGACCGTGACTGGAGCGCCTCAGTCCCCTCGGCCACCGCAGCCGGCCAGGAGTTTTGTGATACATTTAGAAATATACATTGTTCCACTCAATAAGCGATGCAACGGCAAAGAGAGGTTACAATTTAGCCGGCCGCGGTGGCCGAGGGGACTGAGGCGCTCCAATCACGGTCTGCACGGCCACTACGGTCGGGGGTTCGAATCCCCCCTCGGGCAGGATATTTGTGCCGTCCTTAGGATTAGCTAGTTCATAAGTAGTTTGTAAGTTTAGGGACTGACGACCCCGTAGTTAAGTCCCATAGACTCCACAAACATTTGAACATTTTTTTTTGTTACAATTTAGTAAATATGACATGAAAGAGACAAGGTATTTGACACTTCCAGATGGAACGTTGGAACCAAAAAAGTAGTGTGTAGCATCCCATCCGGCCGCAGCGCATATCCTCATGTTTTTCGGAATGATGTCAAACACGCTTTGGATCCTTTCCTGAGGCACGTCTTCCTACAACTGTTAAAGTAGTGCATCCATATCTCGTAGGCTCGTACTGGGACGGTGGCCTAACGCCATACCTCACGTGCTCAATGATGGAGCTGTCCAGGGATCTTCATGAGGACCTCAAATTGCTTTAGTTAGTCTATAGACACCCATTCTCTGTGTATGTGAGCCTTAATTATATTGTTGGAACACTGCCCTGGGGTGCTCTGCTATCAGGGGTAGGACGCCCGGACGCAGAATGTTTGTGACTGTACAGTCAACCTCTGCCTAATCAGGACCAGAGGCGATCTGAAAGTATATTCTATGGCTCCCTACCAACGATACCAGTGTTGGCGCCTATGTGTGCACAATATTCGTAAGATATACCCTCTGATTTTGAACAAGTTGATCATCAGATGTGATTGGGAAGCGAGACTCATCACGGAACATGGTGCAATGCCATTCGTCCTCGGTCCTCGAATCCCGGGCACGCTACCTCTGAAAACAGTGTATCCTGTATGAAAAATAGGCCTACGA
Organism: Locusta migratoria; assembly: GCA_026315105.1. Classification (NCBI taxonomy): domain Eukaryota; kingdom Metazoa; phylum Arthropoda; class Insecta; order Orthoptera; family Acrididae; genus Locusta; species Locusta migratoria. The sequence continues at coordinate 708,813,204 of CM048745.1, read as the reverse complement.
GGGATGGTTAACTACCCACAACACAAATTTACACTCTATGGACGCTGACGTTCCACCATACGAAGTGAAGTGGAATTGTCAAACGACCAATAATGCGTGTTTTGGCGTTTAACCTGACCGTGATTGGTAAATGAGGTTTCACCACTAGATGAGATACTTGCTGCATCTGTAGTATCCTCTAGTATTGTCCATGCACACGATTCTCATAATCATTTCCATGCAGCTTTAGAAAGAGATATATGGATGGTATGGAAGGCAAAGAAGAATGCGTAATGCTTTTGAGTGGTTCATGCCATTTCCTCGTGCGATTACGCGGGAAATAAAGTGCAGATCAGCTACAATAACAGCTATAACATTAATTTCTCCCACTACTGTTCGTTGTCTAAGTATTAAACTACAACATTCACGTAACTGGTAGAAGAGGTTCAAAAGTAATTGTCGAGATACATGTTACCTAGACTCTCCGTATATCACGAGCATGTCGGCTTTTACTGCACTGATAAATACCGTTATCCACTCACAAACTACTGCTTGGTCTGTCACCTACTATCTGACTACCAAGTCTCCGTTCAGTCAAGGAACACACCAGCAAGATGTACGGGAACATAAAAACATCGTATTTAGCGACCATGCAGGTTGCATGGGGTAAAGAAGCGCTGGATTGGAAACTTCACAATTTAATGTTTTGTAAACGAATTGCACAGTCCTGCAATAAACACCACAGACCTTATAATTTACCTCGATTTCAGTTTTTTAGTGTCTGTCTGCACAAAAAACACACATTGAATGTATTATTAAGATCTGTTTATTGGCTAACAATACGAATTCCATTCTGTGAAAACCCGACATCAATAGCATTTTCAATTTCAGAAATAGCTGCGATGCCAGTTTTATGTGATTAATCCTGACACTTGTCATACTGTGGCACAAGCTTTTATATGCCTTCTTCATAGGTTTCCTGCCTAAGTATTCAAGCATGTGGTAACATGGTCTTTCAGCAAGTCATCATCGTTGATGTGTTGACGACCAGGGACAAATTGGGCCGTGTAACACACATAAAGCGCCGTCGGGCCCGGTTGTCTTGGAAACCGAAGGGTAGCGGGTTCGAAACCTGGTTGGACTTCGGATTTTTTCAGTCTGCACTTTTACCCGTCCTTCACCTCTCACCGATGCGAGAAGTCGCCAGAAACTACACGTGGTTCGAATTTCACGTTAAGCTGTAGTTCCCCTTCCCCGGTTGGATGACTGGGGTGGGCTAGGGACACGCAAGTCGCCGAAGTGGCGTCCAATTAAACGACTTGCAACGGGCCTATGAGAGATAAAATAAAGTTTCGCCAACCCAAAAATATTAAAAAGCAAAAGCTACCATTAGAATAAAAAAAAATGCCATACGAAATTTATTTATTTTTAGCGCCGAGGTTTACTGACAGAATGTTGTTTATTCCACGATAATGGCCGTCCTCACACGGCGAAAGTGACCAAACAACTCTTACGGAAATTCAGCCCGGACCTCGCTCCTAGCGACTTTTGTATCTTCTTACACCTAAAATCTCTCCCTGGGGGTCAATACTTCAACTATGAAGACGAACTGAAAGAACATGTTACCACATGGTGGAATACATAGGCGTAAATCTGCTGTGAAGAAAGCATACAAAGCTTGTGCCACGGTATGACAACTGCCTATAAAATTTCGGAAGCTATGTAGAAAGGAGTTTAAAAGTTATACATTTTTGTACAATAAATACTTTTTCTGTATCTGAATATTGCCACTTGAGCACATGGTTGAATACACAGTCGGCAACGTTCTATGAAGAATCCATACAAATACTTGTGCCACGGTAAGATAAGTGCCTACAAAATTTCGGTAGCTATGCAGAAAAGTAGTTTGCTGTAGATTTTTGAACAATAAGATTTTCTCTGTATCTGAACACGTTTCTTTTATACAGGGTGTTACAAAAAGGTACGGCCAAAGTTTCAGGAAACATTCCTCACACACAAAGAAAGAAAATATGTTATGTGGACATGTGTCCGGAAACGCTTAATTTCCATGTTAGAGCTCATTTTATTACTTCTCTTCAAATCACATTAATCATGGAATGGAAACTCTCAGCAACAGAAAGTACCAGCGTGACTTCAAACACTTCGTTACAGGAAATGTTCAAAATGTCCTCCGTTAGCGAGGATACATGCATCCACCCTCCGTCGCATGGAATCCCTGATGCGCTGATGCAGCCCTGGAGAATGGCGTATTGTATTACAGCCGTCAACAATACGAGCACGAAGAGTCTCTGCATTTGGTACCGGGGTTGCGTAGGCAAAAGCTTTGAAATGCCCCCATAAATGAAAGTCAAGAGGGTTGAGGTCAGGAGATCGTGGAGGCCATGGAATTGGTCCGCCTCTACCAATCCATCGGTCACCGAATCTGTTGTTGAGAAGCGTACGAACACGTCGACTGAAACGTGCAGGAGCTCCATCGTGCATGAACCACATTTTGTGTCGTACTTGTAAAAGCACATGTTCTAGCAGCACCGAGCGGTCTAAAGCGTCTCGCTGCGGAGCGCGCGGTTGCTCGCCGTGGAGGTTCGAGTCCTCCCTGGGGCATGAGTGTGTGTGTTGTCCTTAGGTTAGTTTACCTAGGTTTAAGTAGTTTGTAAGCTACGGACTCATGACCGCGCAGTTTGGTCCGATAAATTTACAAACATTTGATTTCTAGCAGCACAGGTAGAATATCCCGTATGAAATCATGACATCGTGCTCCAGTGAGCGTAGGTGGAAGAACATGAGGCCCAATGAAGACATCACCAACAATTCCTGCCCAAACGTTCACAGAAGATATGTGTTGATGAGGTAATTGCACAATTGCGTGCGGATTCTCGTGAGCCCACACATGTTTTTTTTATTTATTTTATTTATTTATTATTTAACATGCCCCATTACATAGTAATATTACTTGTTTGATGGTTAGATTCAGGCGGTTACACCAAATATTTTTGCAAACACAAGTACAGTATATAAGTTGACAGGGTTTACAAAGGAACAAACAAATTTATACATTAGGAAATCTTATTGAATTACAAAAATTGTAAAAGTCTGTTGTGTATTGTGTACTAAGTCATATTTAGTGACGGGCCATCCTCCTCCTTTGGCAGCCATTTTTTTCCTGAGATGGTCCCTCTCTTTCAATAAATTGCAGCAGTCAAAAAGCACGTTGTCAATAGTTTGGACAGCACTGTTACATGTGCACGTTCCGTCTTCAATTATTTTGAACTGCTGATAGTAGGCTTTCAGTTTCCCATGGCCTGTTAACATAGCTGTAAAATTCGGAGATAATGGAAGTTTAATCATTAAACGTTGTCGGAGGAAAATACGGTTTAGTGCTTCCCCCGGTTTTTTTTTTTTTTTTTTTTTTTTTTTTTTTTTTTTTTTTTTTTTTTTTTTTTTTTGTTCTGTGCCACCCAATGTTCCATTTGTTCCTAAACGCTTCTCGAAGTTTCTTCTTAACGGCACTTGTATCTATTTTGTTATAGCGTATTGATTGTCGTGATCGAGCTGCTCTTTTAGCAAGGTAGTCAGCTAGTTCATTTCCCCATATCCCTTGATGTGCCTTAACCCATTCGAAATGCACCAGCCAGTTGTGTGTCTGCAACCTTCTGATTTTACATCTTATTTCTTCAATCAACAAGTTGTGGTTCTTCGGATTTCGCAAAGAGTTCAAAGTAAACCTGCTGTCGGTGGGAATTACTGCAGTTGTATCAGTATTCGAGAGATTATTTATCAACTCAAGGGCATTGAGGATGGCAAATTGTTCCGCTTGATTGTTTGGGCATTCATTAGACAGTTTTAGCTGTATCTGGTAATTAAGCCTCTTATTAACAAATATTACTATCCCCGAACCCACTCCGTCGTCTGACTTGCTTCCATCTGTGTATACTTCAACAGAGTAGCTTTTGCTGGCGTCCTTCTCAGTTATCCTCGTAAAATCTGCCGGGTGTGCCCAGCTTCTGTACTCTAGGGCGATGTCGATTGTCTGTGTGGCGTCTTTGGTTTTAACCAGGTTATAATATTTGGCTATTTCCTGTATCTTAAGTGTTACAGGCTTGAGACCTGATAAAACACAAAGTGCTTCGCTGGGTGTCGTTCTGTAAGCTTTCACGCTTGGGAAAATTTACAATTTGATCACGTTGGAATGAAGCCTCATCCGTACTAAAATGAGCTCTAACATGGAAATCAAGCGTTTCCGATGTCCACATAACATATTTTATTTCTTTGTGTGTGAGGAATGTTTCCTGAATGTTTGTCCGTACCTTTTTGTAACACCATGTATAACCAAACGGAACTTACTATGTGGACATTTCTCATATAAAGGCCATCTTTATGAAAAATGCAGAATTGTGTCAAAATTTCATGTCAATCGATGGAACAATTTTCAAGTCTTGCGAACACAAATATTGCGAGTGTGAAGGTCGGGCTCTTTGGACTCTTGTGGATATGATGGGGTATCTAGCAGAATTCTAAAGTACTGTTCTCCATATGTTAGCCCAGTACTAAGCCATATTTGTAATTTTTCCTTTCAGAATGGTCAGTTTCCTAACAGATTAAAGTACTCAGTAGTGAAACCACTTTATAAAAAAGGAGAAAGGGATAATGTAGACAACTATAGACCTATTTCTATGCCATCGGTTTTTTCTAAAGTTATTGAAAAGGCTCTAATTTCAAGATTAATTGATCATTTTAGTTCACATAATTTATTGTCAAACGTGCAGTTTGGTTTTAGAAGTGGTTTAACGACTGAAAATGCTATAATTTCGTTTCTCTGTGAGGCACTTGATGGGTTAAATAAGAGGCTACGGACATTAGGCGTCTTCTTTGATTTGACAAAAGCGTTTGATTGTGTTGATCACAAAATATTGTTGCATAAGTTGGAACATTATGGAATACGGGGAGTAGCCCACAACTGGTTCACCTCTTACTTTAATAACAGACAACAGAAGGTAATTCTCCGCAGTGCAGAAAATAGCTATGACGTGCAATCCCAATGGGGCACAATTAAGTATGGGGTGCCCCAGGGGTCTGTTTTGGGACCATTGCTGTTTCTTATTTATATAAATGATATGCCTTCGAGTATAACAGGTGACTGTAAAATATTTTTGTTTGCTGATGATACCAGCTTGGTAGTGAAGGATGTTGCTCGTAATATTGACACAATAACAAATAATGCAGTTCAAGAGATAAGTTAATGGCTTGTAGAAAACAAGTTGATGTTAAATCACAGTAAAACTCAGTTTTTGCAATTTCTAACACATAATTTGACGAAAGCTGACATTCTGATTACACATAATGGGCATGTGATATGTGAGACTGAACAGTTCAAATTTCTAGGTGTTCATATAGACAGTAAGCTGTCATGGAAAGCCCATGTTCAGAATCTCGTTCCAAAACTAAATTCTGCTATATTTACCATTAGAACAATATCTGAGATAAGTGATTTTTCAACACGAAAAGTAGTCTATTACGCTCACTTTCACTCACTTATGACGTACGGAATTGTCTTTTGGGGTAACTCGCCTGATGCGAAAAGGATATTTCTGGCTCAAAAACGGGCGGTTCGAGCAATATGTGGTGTAAGTTCGCGAACGTCATGTCGACCCCTTTTCAGTAGTCTGGGAATTTTGACTCTGGCGTCACAATACGTTTTCTCTTTAATGTCGTTTGTTGTTAATAATATCAGCTTATTCCCACGAGTTAGTGGCTTTCACTCGGTGAATACTAGACAGAAGTCGAATCTGCATTTGCATCACACCACCGTAACACTTGTGCAGAATGGGGTACAATATTCTGCGGCATTCATTTTCAATAAGCTGCCACAAGAACTAAAGAATCTTAGCACTAATCCACACGCTTTCAAATCTAAATTGAAGAGTTACCTCATGGCTCACTCCTTTTATTCTGTCGAGGAACTCCTAGAAAAGTTAAACAATTAAGCTAATTTATTTTTTTCTTTATTGATTCTTTTCACTTTGTCTTCAGATTGTTGTGTGCAAAGGACTACTTAAAAATTTTCTATTACCATTCTTGTGTAACAATTAATGTATTGACTTGTTCCATGACCATGGAGTCTCACTCCTCAATTGGGTCCCATGGAACAGAAAAACCAATAAAAAAAATAAAAAATAAAGAGTTTAAATAGGGAAAGATTAATTTTTATAACTCACAACCACCAACTGCGAAACAAATTCCTAATTATGCAAAAACACTGGAACTGTGATTGCTACTATTTGACTCGTTTTCTAGGGGATGATATCACACGTTCGCAGCTTTCCTTCCCTGCATCATAATAAAGTCAAATTCATGAGAGAAAAGAGTGTACTAACTACTATTTTTGAAAACACGTGAAAGTTCACTTTATGTTGTTTATTTCACAGTAAGAAAAGAAACCTGTGGATGATACGTCTGTACGTCGACACATTTATCAAATAAAGTTATAGCTCGTGAGCCCCCAGACAAAAATGAATATTTGTCGCAAATCGTTTTCACACCATGTGCCTGTCTCAAACACCGTTTATGTTCATGCGTATGCGATGACACGTGTTATATTAACAATTCACAGTCACTTTAATTCAATGCGATGTACACCTTGTTTCACCGGCTAAATATTCACAACACACAGTAGCACTCGATACAACTTGGTGAAGTCTACGATGAGCAACCACACTTGGCAATTGCCACACAAAAATCTAAATTCTCCACCTGGAGATTCACATGCCGACCGATGCAGAGCGACGCCGCTCGGCCAGCTACTCCCCTTGTTCCTGCCTCATCACTTCCTGCCCTCGCGCGAGCGCGCGCGCGCGCGCGCGCGCGCGCGCGCGCCAAAAGTCCAACTGCCGGGGATTTTTCCCTACGTCATCAACTTCCCCATGTGAGCTGTTCTAACTGACTTCCAACGTACAGCGCTCAGCCAATACATTTCTAAAACTTTACTTAAAATGAAAATAATTACACTACACATTAAACAAAGCTCTTCTTACGTTTTTATATTAGTATAAACATCATTTGTACTATTTATTATAATCGTGCAATTTCTTATATCACAGATAAGTGAATAACTGAATATTCCAACGTAAAATACACAAGATTAATTGAAAATAAAATGAGAAATAGTTAATATATTATTTTTATAAACAAACATTGCCATGCTAGTTGTGTAACTGTCTTGTATTCATTGGTAATTTATTACTTTTCATTGTCAGTTAAACATATTACGTCAGATGTGACTATATCAGCTAATGTATTGTTTATTTATCAACAGGGTATTTTGTAATGAGGGCCTTAAAGGTTCCTAACTGCATCGTATTACTTCAAATGCCAGTAGTATTAGAATATTTTATTTCACGCTGTGCACTGCATTATGCCTGGCACTCGCCATTGTTCCTCTCTCCCCTCATCGGAAACGAAAACTGGAAAATCTAGGCTGGAACAAGCCACCAACGTCGGCCTGCTCGCTGGCCTCCCGTCAGCTACAAGCACACAGCAAATCCCAACGTGGAGAATTTCTACCTTTGGCCTAACTATAAATGTTGTCACCCAACTGGTACATACATTGCTACCATAATAAGATTAAAATTGTGTAACATTTAGTGCATTGGCATGGTCAGTGTTTGCAGTGAACTTCATACTGTTTCATTATCAAATGCTATTAATTACCAGTATTTCTATAGGGCGGTAATCTCACAATATACACAGTCTGAATAGGAGATGAGGAGATAAAGCGGCAGGCAGAAACTGCTGCCCACCTGTTCGCAAGTGCATTAGCAGCAGCGCGTTACAGTGGCAGTGGGGAAACCGTTTACTGGCGGGTTCCGCGGCGCAGCGCAGTTGATGCATGGGCGCTGTAGTCTGTCCGTCAGCCGCGTGATGAATGCCGGGCCAGCGCCACACGTCTCTTCACTGGCGGCCCCGCTGACGCGGCTGCCACCGCACAAATGGCTTCGGCACTGTGTGCTCTGGCCTTCGCTGTTCCCGCTCATAAGTGACTTCTGCGTAGTTGCGAAAACGAACAGGACGGGAAACATTAGTCACTCGCGCCTCAATTGACAAGGATAATGTCTAACTTCCTACACATGGAATTGCACTTTAATGTTGCTGCACTGGATGATCGAACATTACAGAAGTTCGGTGTTTGATCATCTGATCTTCCTCCCAGCGATTGTATGTACATCAAGAAATTAATGGCCTCCGGCCAGGCTATTGACAATGACGAAGAGCCGAAAACGACTACCACAAGCTGCCTTCTTTCACAGGTGCTTGTAAAGGTCCATCTATGATTGTTATGGTGGTTATTATGCCATGTGACGTCCCACCTGAAGAATTATTGTAACACCACTGGCCATTAAAACGACTACACCAAGAAGAAATGCAGATGATAAACGGGCATTCATTGGACAAATATACTACAACTTACATGTATAGCATTTTTATGTAATTTGGGTGCTTACATCCTGAGAAATCAGTACCCTGTACAACCACCTCTGGCCGTAATAACGGCTTTGATACACCTGGGAATTGTGTCAAACAGAGCTCGGATGGCGTGTACAGGTACAGATGCCCATGCAGCTTCAACACGATACTACAGTTCATCAAGAGTAGTGACTGCCGTATTGTGACGAGGCAGTTGCTCGACCACCATTGACCAGACATTTTGAACTGGTGAGTGATCTGGAGAATGTGCTGGCCAGGACAGCAATCGAACATTTTCCGTATCCACAAAGGCCCGTACAGGACCTGCAACATGCAATCGTGCATTATCCTGCTGAAATGTAGGGTTTCACAGGGATCGAATGAAGGGTAGAGCCAGAGGTCGTAACACATGTGAAATGTGACGGCCATTGTTCAAAGTGCTTTCGAAGCGAACAAGAGATGACCGAGACGTGTAACCAATGGCAACGCATACAATTACGCCGGGTGATAAGCCAGTAAGGCGATGACAAATACAAGCTTCCATTGTGCGTCACCGCGATGTCGTCAAACACGGATGCTGTTCAAATGTTCGTATAGCTTATGGGACTTAACTACGGGGTCATTAGTCCCTAAACTTACAAACTACTTATGAACCAGTTAATTGAAAGGAGGGCACAAATATCCATGCCCGAGGGGGGATTCAAACCCCCGACCGTATGGCCGTGCAGACCGTGACTGGAGCGCCTCAGTCCCCTCGTCCACCGCGGCCGGCCATGATGCTACGAACGTCGTCGAACTGTTCGTGCAGATAGTTGTTGTCTTGCAAACGTCCCCATCTGTTGATTCAGGGATCGAGACGTGGCTGCACGATCCGCTACGGCCATGCTGATAAGATGCCTGTCATCTCGACTGTGGTGATACGAGGCCGTTGGGATCCAGCTCGCCATTCCGTATTGCACTCCTGAACCTACCGATTCCATATTCTGCTAACATTGGATCGCAACCAACGCGAACAAAAATGTCGCGATACGGTAAACCGCAATCGCGATAGGCTACAATCCGATTTTTATCAACGTCGGAAACTTGATGGTACGCATTTCTCCTCCTTACACGAGGCATCACAACAACGTTTCTCCAGGCATATCACAACATCTTATTCCTGTCGGTTAAATTTTGCGTCTGCAGCACGTCATCTTCGTGGTGTATCAATTTTAATGGCCAGAAGTGTATTTTTATTACTAACGCCATTAGAATGGCAAACTGCTTTTGTTTTGCTCAAAGATATACCGTTGCCTCAGGCAAAGAGATGTATATGATTATTATTCCACGAAACAATGACTGTATGTATTTATCTTAAGTAGCAAACTAATGATAATGAAGGCAATTATAGTTCTAGATTTGTTCTTCTAGTGGTAAGGCCATTTTTGAAAAAAAAAAAAAAAAAAAAAAAAAAAAAAAAAAAAAGCGATCTGTATTAATGAAGAGTAGCAGATGTCTGTATCCTGCGTGAAAGTGTAATGATATTGCTTACTGGTCAAAATTGAAGGATATTTAAACTGAAACACGCTTTTTATTACGTATTTAGACTTATCATCTACCTGCGTATTACTGAGAATGTATTAGCCAACAATAAAAGAACGGTAGATGTGGATGGTGAGCTCACGTGGAACATTAAAAAAGGACCGCATTCTCGAAAGCTATCTTGAATGAAAGAACAATATATGAACTGCAGTAATAAAGTTTATTTCAGGGCGCTTAATAAATATTAATAATTAACGGTCTAAATGAGGAAGTACAAACTGGAGACTGTGAGGTACATGCACGGATCATTACGTGTGCTATAAGAATAATACGAATCTTCTGTAGAATACATTTTTAATGTTTTCTGACTGCAGTGTGAAATATGTGAGTGTGTGTAGGAAAAGGTTTCATGTACTTAAAGAGGAATGCTGGACATTTTCGTTAAAGAAGGACAGAGATCAGTGAATATTACATTTTATATTGTTTTCAATTCAGGACATTTTACTTTTACTAAAATGTAATTAATAGTGTAATGAAATATTGACTACATTACTGAAAGGACAGCTCATAGCTGTCGTTATACGAACTTTGACAAAGTGAACAGAAATTTAAATTATGTACGTTAGTTCCGGCAGTCGACCAGAATGATATTCTAAATAGCAAATGTGTTTTTACTTGAATTTGAGCCATTAACGCGTCCGGTTGCATACATATATACGGAATATTGCAACATACATACACACACTAGGTCAGGAAACATCACAGGCAATCCTTAACGATAAGTGTGAATAATGCTTGTATTTTGGATATGCCTGTTCTTAGCCGGTATCATCCATAATTCTGACTTTAGAATTTGTCTACAGAGTAACCGATTTCTCAAGTTTATTAACCCCGATATTTAGAACCACATCCATAGCCGCACGTAGCTAACAAGTCTTTTTGAAAAGACGAGATTCCTAAAGTTATGAGATCTGGAAATGATTGAGTGACATTTATTTCATTACTGTGTAAGTGGTACGCGATTTGTCAACACCTTAAGAGGGCGAGATTTACGAATGATTGGCAAAAAATATATTGAATTTTAGTGAAAGTGGTGGTGACGCCTAGTAATTTTATGTTTGTGTAATGTTGTTTTTTTTTGTTTCTTTTTGTTATCGATTTGCTGGGTCTTGTTAAAAAAAGTCACTTATTCACCGCAAAATAGCTATTGTTTCGCGGATAAAGAATTAAAGAACGAAAAAGTAGGGAAAAACTGCTAACAGCAAACCGAAATAAGAAGTGTGTTGTTATTGACAGAAGTAGTTCACACTGTTACACGTGTATGTCTGGACGTGTGTGACGTGGAACTGCAGTGTACGTGAGTACCTGACGTGCAAGATTAATGATATGTTAGCCTGCTGCAAATGTTAATAGTCAGTTCATTAAGATAAGCAATTATAAAATGGCAATTTTGAAATATTACATCGAGCTAACATATCCTGTATTGAAACATGTGCGAATCAAAGAAAGGGTACTAGTTTCTCGTTGCCTTAGGCGTTTCACTTGAGTATACGTAAATATTGCAAGGAAAAGACTTTTATATCATAGTCGAGAAACAACTACTAGATAATCTGTGACATATTTTGGTTTGAAACAGACAAAGGTGAAGAAAATATTCACAGATTTAAACTCAAAGACATCACTAATAATAAAAGAAGAAAGGTATTTGTGAATGTTAATCTCTAGTAAGGTATAACTTTTCAACTGCGTGTAAAATATAGTCAGAGAGATATTTTACTCTTTATCGAGTGGGCAAAGAAAATCACTGAACAGCAACTAATGCAGAGATATATTTTTCACGATAAACAAAGCTAAAGACAACAGGAATAACTCTTAAATCAAGTTTTACGTGAACTTTGTTTCAATATGACGCTTGTAATCGAAGTAATACACCTGATACTGAACTCTACTATTTACCAACGATAATATTACCGCTAAATGATAACAAGTAACGTAAGGTAGGACTGTGTAATTGTGAGAGGTGTCATTTCTGGTTTATGTAATACTATCATCACTATTATGGTTCGGCTTCTGACATAGAATTATTACAGTGGTGGATAAGTGTCAGTGGTTAATAAATATTAAAACTTTATCACTTGGTTCATAAAACCATCCATTCTTGTTGGACACGCGACCTTACGTTGGCATGTATGAAAAAATTGTTGAAATGTCTTGGTCGCAGTTAGCTTTATTTCATGACGCGTTTCGAGAACATCATCATCAGACTGTGGTACAAAAGAAGAAAATTACATTTTTGGATGTATATAGAACGTAATAATGATATCTATAAGGAGTATAAACCATACTAATACATGTATACTTACAAAAGATTTTAAAAAACGATGGGAATTACACCATCTTGGTATAGATTCCTGATTACAAATTTAAAATACCATCATGGATGTCTGGTGAAGGTGTTCAACCAGACTTACATGCTCAACTGTGGTGAGAGGGGGGGAAACACCGTAACAGGTAACCTAGGCCCCATTCGCCACCAGATGGCGCAGGGTTGGCATTGAAAGTTACGTGAATAAAGCTATACATAAAACATCTTGGGCATACTATACTGTGTGCAGTCATAGAAACTGTGAAAATTGCGTGAATAAAACTACACATAAAACATCTTGGGAACAATATACTGTGAGTCATAAAAAATGTGAAAGACATTTCTACGAAAATGTGTTAAGTCATATAAAAATATATATAACCGTGAAAGACATTTCTACAAAATGAGTTAAGTCATATAAAATTATACAAAACACCAATTCAAGCACATCAAAACCATTAACGGGACAGGGCGCACGACAAGGGAGGCGTGGGAGGGCCAAAGGATAGGATTTGGCGTTGCCAAATACAGCACAAAACACATGACAAATGTTAAAAAAATACGCAACCCGGCCACTGAGACGTTACAGTGACACAGCCGCTCATCACAGGCTACAAGCTAAGACTGCAGAATAATCTTTCACAATTACCAGGTAGAAAATTATATGAAGGGGCAATATGTCATATAACATTTATGTGCCATGATGTCGAGACAACTAACAAAGTCCGACAATATGAGTACAATCAAGGTTTAAAATCGAAACTAATGACAAAATAGGCATTATACAAGTACCATTGAATCACAACAATTCTCGTATAAGTGGTAGGTGGATGAGGTGTGGTGATTTTTTTAAGTTGATTTTTTACAAAAAATATTACATGTTACATAAAACATAATATATGCTGTAAGATACAATCACATATTAGATGAAACATATGTTGTAAGATACAATGACCAATAGGAAATGTGAGATATCTAGTGGACAGTTGTGTTGAGGCATACATTTGAATAAGGTAAAATTCTAAAGACTAAAATAGATCAACCATATGTCATAGATAAATGGACATGTGTCAAAAAGGGGGTAAGGAAAACTGATTAGCAGTTGGGTGGTTATAATAAAATGTAAAAATATGTGATTCAATGGTACTTGTATAATGCCTATTTTGTCATTAGTTTCGATTTTAAACCTTGATTGTACTCATATTGTCGGACTTTGTTAGTTGTCTCGACATCATGGCACATAAATGTTATATGACATATTGCCCCTTCATATAATTTTCTACCTGGTAATTGTGAAAGATTATTCTGCAGTCTTAGCTTGTAGCCTGTGATGAGCGGCTGTGTCACTGTAACGTCTCAGTGGCCGGGTTGCGTATTTTTTTAACATTTGTCATGTGTTTTGTGCTGTATTTGGCAACGCCAAATCCTATCCTTTGGCCCTCCCACGCCTCCCTTGTCGTGCGCCCTGTCCCGTTAATGGTTTTGATGTGCTTGAATTGGTGTTTTGTATAATTTTATATGACTTAACTCATTTTGTAGAAATGTCTTTCACGGTTATATATATTTTTATATGACTTAACACATTTTCGTAGAAATGTCTTTCACATTTTTTATGACTCACAGTATATTGTTCCCAAGATGTTTTATGTGTAGTTTTATTCACGCAATTTTCACAGTTTCTATGACTGCACACAGTATAGTATGCCCAAGATGTTTTATGTATAGCTTTATTCACGTAACTTTCAATGCCAACCCTGCGCCATCTGGTGGCGAATGGGGCCTAGGTTACGTGTTACGGTGTTTCCCCCCTCTCACCACAGTTGAGCATGTAAGTCTTGTTGAACACCTTCACCAGACATCCATGATGGTATTTTAAGTTTGTAATCAGGAATCTATCCCAAGATGGTGTAATTCCCATCGTTTTTTAAAATCTTTTGTAAGTATACATGTATTAGTATGGTTTATACTCCTTATAGATATCATTATTACGTTCTATATACATCCAAAAATGTAATTTTCTTCTTTTGTCTTTTGTCTGATGATGTTCTCGAAACGCGTCATGAAATAAAGCTAACTGCGACCAAGACATTTCAACAATTTTTCATACAAATATTAAACCTGATAGTGTGGCACTGTTCAATTGATAACACTGTTACTTCTGACGAATTTTCTAATAAGCAGTCATTATGTGTCGGTATAACATCTATAAGACAACGACTGCACTGATATTTTTGCTGTATTCCATTTTATGCATGTATTGCGTGACGTTAATTATTCCGAGGGGGGGGGGGGGAAATCTGCCGCCTCCCCCGTTTTTTATTTTATTATTATTATAATTATTATTTATTTTTATTTAGCACAACTCAACAGTCATGCCCAAGAGGGATTCGAAACCAAACCTCGGAGGGAGCGACTTCGGGAACTGTGACATGACGTCTCGACTACCTCCCGGCCGCCCCTGTTGAACAAGCCGAGCGGTCTAAAGCACCTCGCTGGGGAGCACGCGGTTGCTCGCCGTGGAGGTTCGAGTCCTCCCTGGGGCATGGGTGTGTGTGTTTGTCCGTAGGTTAGTTTACCTAGGTTTAAGTAGTTTGTCAGTTACGGACTGATGACCACGCAGTTTGGTCCGATAGATTTACAGACATTTGAACATTTTTTTGTTGAACAAGGGGTGAGAGGAGGGCCAACTTCTTCCTCGCCACTGTGGCAGCACCGTCGTGTTTACGTCGGAGGAACAGAGAGGGGGAAGCAGTCTGGCGTACACGTCAGTGTTCTTATGAGTGGAACGCTGCTAGGCTGTTATGCGCCGTGCGTTTACTCACAACTGATTTTGCAGAAGACGAAACCTAATTTGGAAATTGTAATGGAATGTTCGATACTGCGATTATGTGTTAAGCCTGAAGCAATTTTGATAAGCAATGGCAGTTTGCGAGAGTTTTATTCTCTCCGTTTTATGGAAAAAATCGTTGAACATGTCCAACAAGTACAATGGCTAGAAGTATTCCGAATGGCTAAAAATGCTGCTAGTAATTATAAGGGATAACGACATTGGTAGTAAGCGTGGCATAAGTTGGGTTTCGATGTACTTTTCAAAATTTTTGGTAACTGTTTCTGAGCTATAGTTGGACGATTTGATTTTTGAGCCATGAAACACCTGTCTGCGCCTGCATAAACAATAATTATTAAACTCTGACCGACACTATTATTTGACAATACTATTCGCACACTATCACTTTGCCAACATTTATTTACTGTATACTGTTTTTCGTCGAATATATTATCTGTTCGCAACAATTAAAAATGTTTGTTTACGTTAATTGTAAGTTATTGCCGCGTTGGATTAGCCGAGCGGTCTACAGCGCAGCAGTCATGGATTGTGCGGCTGGTCCCGGTGAAGGTTCGAGTCCTCCCTCGGGCATGGGTGTGCATGTTTGTCCTTAGAATTAACTCAGCAGTTAAGTCCCACAATATTTCACACACATTTGAACATTTTAGGAAATTCACAAGTCTAATTAAAATTAGCTAGATTTCTTCAATGAGATAGTGCCCAGTTTTGAACAAATCTGTAGAGAATGTCATCAAGCAGTCTACATAGATTTCGGGCACAGTCTGGCTATTCTCATGACAGTTCCTAGGTGGATCTGAAAAGTAAAAACAGAAATTGCGATTGATTGCTGACATTTTCTACAGATTTCCTTAAGTAAAATTCCCCCAACCGTCTCGCAGAACAAAAATTTAAAAATGGGGGGGGGGGGGTGGAAATTTAGCAGCTTCCACGTGGCGGCACCCTACTCAGGGTAACTGATGTTTAGAGAGTGATCACATTCCTAGTCACGACAGAGAATGCGCTGAAGCCGCTTTTACTTTATATATATCACATTATTTCTTGTTTAAATCATGAAAAGTTTAGCAACTTTTTTTTAAACTGGCAAAAACTTCATACCACTCCACTCTCCTCGCCAATATATGGAAGTACGACTGCGTACCACAGCGATGCTTTCACGTAGCATTCATGAAAATAAATATTTCATCTCTTTATTGTAATATTTGGAGGGGCAATACCACTCTCTCGCCACCCCCTCCCCCCATATACGCGACTGCGCGTGAAACAAACATTTTTGGTTGTTAATATTCTGGCTCATTCAAGTACGGCATCAAGAAATTTCAGTTCAGTGCTATGAATGACGATTACTCTCCTTCGGTTTCCTGTTAGGACATACAATTAGCTTTTATCATAACGTACACAGTTTTAAATATCGATACGTAGTATACGTCATTCAAATTCAGTCAAAATAAAATGTGTCTGGCGTTTCCTTAGGACAAAATGAGTTGCTATCAACAAAGATCATTTCTGAGCAATCACCTCTTTAACAACTGAAAACACATGCTTCTGTCATTTAATCGGTGCACTCTAGATTAATTCGCCATTGGCGTTTTAATTCGTACGTTACTCTGTGTGCTAGGTAACATTCATGGGCACTCGGAACTGCAGTCATCCGCAATATGTACCCCCTATTCAGAGTTTCCTATTTTATATTCTAGACTGCCAGCCACGAGTCGGTACCTGTAGCATGATTTACTGCACTTTGGCTGTGATGTATTGCCGGTGCGTCGAACAAAACGCATGTGAAATATTGCTGTTATTTACGATCGGACGTTATTAATGGTCCGTACGAACGTGCACGTATTCCGTGACGGTGATGAATGTTATTGTCCAAATTGAACAAATTTTTGTGTGTCTGCCTTAAGAAAGGTTCTGAGCTTAATAGTGGATTCTGTACTCCTAATACTGTTTTATTGCAGAAAAAGAACACTATGTGTCTCTGACAGTTGTTACTACTTCCACAGGTCATACTACGAGATTCATTCCAATTCTGCCTCACCTGGCTACTATCTATTCATTTATTATGGTTAAAACCACATAATTTGTCCATTTACTAATCGGGATACTGTGCCTCCATATTAGCAGTTGTTCTAACAACACTTTTAAATATTTAAACTGAGTTTATGTACACAGGAATACAGCATTCTGTTGGTCAGTGTGGCTTTTAAAGTTTTAGTCTCTTGTGTGATATTTCTCGGCAATTCTTGAAGTTTAAAGCAGTATGGAAACTTTTTACATTCCGGTCCTTCTACGGTTTTTGAGACAAAGGTAAATGTTTTCTTCAGTTGATTAGCACTGTGTACGTCAATTTAATTCTCCCTCCGTTTCTGCGTGAACTTTGGTGCTTTATGAATTCACAAGGAAAGTACACGGGCTCGAACAAACACAAATATACCAAAATCATCTGAGAGATAATGTAGAGGTCCCTTATTCCACTAGCAATACTCCCGCATCTGCAAAACTTTGCAGTCGCCCATTAGAGGCCTCTGCGTGAGCCACGCCGCACTGCACTTTGACCTGCCGGTACACCAGTCGGGAGCACTAGTGACAGTGCGGTGTGCCTCTGAGATTTCGTTTTGTGACGTTATTTGTGTAGTGAAGCGTCAGAGGGTCGGCGATTGATAATCAATCCTGATAATGTATTGCGATACGTTGAGATGAAATTCCAAAGAGCCCTTATTCGTTAATACGGTCTTGGTGTAGAAGATGAATCATTGACATGTTTTCTGGTATCTATTATAGTGCAGAAATATGAGCATAGATTAGAAACACTATAGTATATACCAGGTGTAACATGCAAATGATTCATCTTCACGAAGAAGGTTTCTTCGTGACTTTATCGCAACCAGTTACACTATATTAGGAGGATTTTTTACTGATCGCCGACCTATCCGACGCGTCACTACAAAAATAACGTCACAAAACGCAACTTCGAGGCACACTGCACCGTCACTACTGGTGTACCGGCAGGTCAAGGTGCAGTGCGGCGTGGCACACGCAGAGGCCTCTAATGGGCGACTGCTGAGCTTTGCAGATGCGGGAGTATCACTAGGGCAATGAGGAACCTTCAAGGATTAGCTCTGCTCAAAACGTCACTTCGACCACGCCCCTTTCTACGCTATAAATGTCGCTCTCGGACTTTCGAGCCGTCAATTGGCAAGACACAACGTAAGAAGATGTCAGGAATAGAAGAATTTTATAGATCATGGCTATACTACCCGGAAGGGTAAAACTAATCTAGGGACCACACAAACACACACACACACACACACACACACACACACACACACACACACACACACACACACATACGCGCGCGCGCGTGCACGCCCGTGAGAGGACTCGAACCTCCGACGGAAAGCAACGGCGCGCTCCTCAGCAGGAAGACTTATACCGCTCGGCCATTCTACAGCGGCTTTCATGAAGCTGACATTCCTTCATTGTCAGGCGGTCTTTTCATTCAACTAAAATCTTTGGCTTAGTTAGTTTGGTTTGCTATCAGCTACATGGACAGCCGGTATACTTATTAGCATTTTTTCAAGTTTTAATGCCAGAGGAGAAGAAAACGAAATTATACACTTTCGTAAGATATCCGTTGGTTTCCGCGCTTCTTACTTCATATTGTACGTACATTGCCGACAAAAAGAGGTGGGCCAGTAGTTGAGTGTGTTCTTCCCTTTCAGACTCTCCTTCTTGGTATTTCAGTCAAAATAAATCACATTGTTAGGTCTTGTTTCTTTATCGTTGTACGCTAAACGTACAGCTTAGTATTCTACATAACGAGCATAATAGAGGCAGTCAGTCTGCGAAAGAGAGACGGCTTTGGTGCCCTGCTGTGGCGTTCTTCTTTTCCTATACGTAAAAGATATAATAAAGCGATGAAGCAATCCAAATGCCAGCTTCGTACTTAAGGTGCCGTATCTGAATAACTATGCTTTATTTGGATCCGAATTGATGGATAAATTAAAATATGTTCTGTTTTTGGGATAACCTTCATATTGTTCTTCACCTTCATTAGTGCTTCAGCATTAATGAAAAAGATTTCACTGAATTTGTCCTTCCGGGAAGTGTTTGTACGTATCTCTAGAGCTTCAGTAACTTTTCACGTACATAAGAGATCACCATTCCATTACGAGATTATTATTACTCTGGAGGATGTAAATACATACTTTTAAAATTGATTGTAATTTGTTCTCGACGTTGTTTCACATTACACTTGTCCTATCTGGCGAACAATTGGAACAATGTTAATTCCTCAAGACAGCATGAAAACTGAATCTTTGTAAAGCTCAGAGCAACAGAGTGTACACAACTTTTAAAAGTAAACGAATGCAGTACACCAGTAAGGAAATCTGAAAACAAGTATTTTACTGGATTAGAAACTCGAAATTTAATTTCAGTGAAAATTCCCAGACTGGAAAGTAACGAATTTAAAAAAAAAAAAAAAAGAATGCTAAATGTAACCATTAGTGGACCAACAACATTTAGCGGTATTTAGGATACAAAGCAGCAATAGCATACAGTAATTAGCACTTAACTAAATTAAACTATATTTCTAATCTCCATAGTAGATACTATCAGGACAATTCCATAAGACTGTGTTATACATTTCCTTTGTAAAAATTCGCCGGTCGCTGGTTTGTGATATGTTTTATCAATAGATACAGCCTCTTTTCTCTTCTCGGGAATGAAAGGTATTTCATTGAAAGGGAACATATCCAAAAATAATTCCAGAAGTGAATAGACGATACACGAGTCCTTCGAATCGAATCTGCACTTCTTTGTAACGTAAAAACGAAATGTATTGATAGATTTTGATGAAATCCGACGGCTTTATAACTGTTCGTAATACATTCATCGAGCAAGGCCTCAAATGAATTCGCTCCTTTTGGTTTACCCAAAAAATAATAAAGTATGACTTTATTGATTTCACTATTCTCATAAGATACCTGATGTATGTCGAACGGATATTTATGCATAAAACATATTCAATAATCTGTAACAAGAATTGTACATATAACGATTTTTAAAGCAGGTAAACTCAAACTTTCTTTCCTTCCCACTTTTTGGAAGAAGAGCAAATGGGAGTAATCTCACAAGTAGATCGTAGTATTAAGTATTCACGTAGAATTACCCGTATAAACTGACAGTATATTATGTGTCTACATTTTATATTCCTTATTTCGCTGATCGTTATTGTTGTTCGACTTGGAACCTTTGTTTCATTATGTTTCAAATCTACATGCGTTCGTTTTCATCAATATTCATAAATCTTCTCTCGTCTAATATCATACCAGTGTCTTTGCCTATGTGTTGCTGATTTTTTAATAGTGAGCTGTATTCCCATTATTGGTTGAGGTACATATTTTATAAATTATTCTACAAAGTGTAAAGATCACAGCAGATTTTTGTCGAAACCGGTAATGTGAAAATAAAACAAAATAAAAATATATAAAAAATTATATTGGCAAGAAATTGTTTTGTTATTTGTAGCAATAACGCTTAACAAAATCTTCTACAATTCTATAAAATTACAGTTAATTCTGACACTAGTAATGTCTCAATGTTTTGGTAAGGTGAGAGTTAACAGCCGTTACATATTTGATTAAATGTATCTTGAACCGTCAGCTGTTTGGACATCCTTAAAAATCTATTAGTTTCTGTCGTAGACCATCATCAAAGACAAACTACACAAAAGTACCGAATAAAGGTAACTAATGTACACAATAAAAATGAAAATACTAAGCAAAACTGAACACAAGAGGATGGAAATGTGGACATATTATGAGTACTTAAAATAGTGTTATACCGGTAAATGGCTACAAGGCATTAACACAGATTACTCGAATGCATTATATAAAATAAATCTGGCTGATAATAGCAGTCAATTTCAATAAAATTGTAATACTGGATTATCCTATCAGTCAAACAAACATAAACGACGAGAATGGATTGTGAACAATGAGTGCACTGTGCTAACTGCATGGATCAAATACCATCCGAATCTATGTTATTGAAATTTCATAGTAAAATTTCGGATTTATTCTTAGTGGGCTATATATCGGTGGTTACCGCCTAAGTAAACAAAGTTAAAAAGTAGAGTCATCAACAAGCTGTTAAGAAATTAGTGTATATGAAAAGTTTACAAAAACAATTAAAATGTGGTCTAATTAACAAACATAATCACAACTTACAACATCAGACGCTATCCGCATAAATATGTCGAGTTACCATTGACAAATCGAGCATGATCGTCATCTCAAATAGGTTTTGTAAACTATTCATATACACCAATTTCTTCAAAACTTGTTGATGACACCACTTTGTAACTTTGTTTACTTAAGCTGTAATCACAGATATTCAGCCTAAGATACTGCATATCCATTGGGAATAACTCCGAGATTGTGCTATCAAATTTCTTTAGCATAAATTCTAATGCTCTCTGATTCATGCAATTAGCACAGTAGTTATTCACAGTCCATTCTAGTCTTTTACGTTTCTTTTACTGATGATAATCCAATATGACAATTTTATTGAAATTGACTCCTGCTGTTATGAGCCAGATTTATTTTATGTAATTCATTTGATTAATCTGTTTTAATACCACGTAAGTATTTATAACACTATTTTAAGTAATGTAACTTCCCATTTCCATCCTTTTGTGTGCAAGTTTGCTGATGGTCTGTGGCCGAATCAAGTCGATTTTTGAGGATTTCAAAAACAGCTGATGGTTCAAGATGCATTTTATGAAACTAATAATGTCGTCTGTATCAGTACTAAGTATTTCTTCAATCTCGATCTGTTGGCGAAATTATATTTTCAAATCAGCAGGTAGGCATAAAACATCGTCCGAAATTGTACTCAACGCATTTTCTGAGAATTACTTCGAACAATTAGTTCATGAGCCACCTAGAATTATAAATGGATGTGAAAACACACTTTATCTCTTAGCAACAAATAATCCTGAGCTCATAACGAGCATCAAAACAAATACAGGTATTAGTGAACACAGAGCTGTCGTAGCGAAATTGAATATCGAAAGTCCCAAAGTTACCAAAAATAAACGCAAAGTATATTTGTTCAGGAAAGCAGATAGAAACAAAAGACATTGCTTCTTGAAAGACAGCTTCCACTCGTTTCTAACACTAAACGTAGGTGTAGATCAGATGTGGCACAAATTCAAAGAATTGGTATCGACAGCAATTGACAGTTTTGTACCAAATAAATTAATAAAAGAAGGAGTCGATCCCCCTTGGTACACAAAACAGGTCAGGACACTGTTGCAAAACAAAGGAAAAGGCATACTAAATTTAATTATATTATTATGGTCTTCAGTCCGGAGACTGGTTTGATGCAGCTCTCCACCCTACTCTATCCTGAGCAAGCCTTTTCATCTCCTCATAAGAACGGCAACCCACATCCACTTGAATCTGCTTACTATACGCGTCTCTTGGTCTCCCTCTGCGATTTTTACCCCACACACTTCCCTCCAATGCTAAATTGACGAATCCTCGATGTCTAAGAATATGTCCTACCAAGCGATCCCTTCTTTTAGTCAGGGTATGCCAAAAATTCCTTTTCTCACCAATTCTGTTCAGTACCTCTTCATTAGTTATGTGATCTACCCACTTAATCTTCAGCATTCTTCTGTAACACCACATTTCAAAAGCCTCTATTCTCTTCCTGTCTGCACTGCTTATCGTCCATGTTTCACTCCCGTACAAGGCAACACTCCACACAAATGCCTTCAGAAAAGACTTCCTTACACTTAAATTAATATTCGATGTTAGCAAATTTCTCTTTTTCAAAAATGCTTTTCTTCCCATTGCCATTCTGCATTTTATATCCTCTGTACTGCGACCATCGCGTGTTATTTTACTAAGTAACAAAACTCATCTACCACCTTCATTGTCTCATTACCTAATCTAATTCCTTCGGCATCGCCTGATTTTCTAAGACTACATTCCATTATTTTTGTTTTGCTCTTGTTTATGTTCATTTTATACGCTCTCTTCAACACACTGTCCATTCCATTCAACTGCTCTTCCAGGTCTTTCGCTGTCTCTGACGGAATTACAATGTCATCAGCAAAACGCAATGTTTTTATTTCTTCCCCCTGAACTTTAATGCCTATTCCAAAATTTTCCTTGCTTTCCTTCACCGCCTGCTCAATGTACAAATTGAATAACATCGGAGAAAGGCTACAACCCTGTCTTACTCCCTTCCCAACTGATGCTTCCCTTTCATGCCCTTCAAGTCTAATAACTGCGGTCTGGCTTTTGTACAAATTGTAAATAACTCTCCTTTCCCTGTATTTTACCCCTGCTGACTTCAGAATTTGAAAGAGTGTAGTCCAGTCAACATTGTCAAATGCTTTCTCCAAATCTACAAAAGCTAAAAATGTAGGTTTGCCTTTCCTTAATCTATCTTCTAAGATAAGACGTAAAGTGAGTATTGCCTCCCGGGTTCCTACGTTCCTCCTGAATCCAAACTGATCTTCCCCGAGGTCAGCTTCTACTAGCTTTTCCATTCTCCTGTAGATAATTCGTGTTAAAATTTTGCAACCATGACTTATCAAACTGATGGTTCTGTAATTTTCACACCTGTCTGCGCCTGATTTCTTTGGAATGGGGATTATTACATTTTTCTTAAAGTCTGAGGGTATTTCGCCTGTCTCATACATCCTACACACCAGTTCAAACAGTTTTGTCATGGCTGGCTCTCCCAGAGACTTTAGTAGCTCTGAGGGTATGTCATCTACTCCTGGGGCCTTGTTCCGACCTAGGTCTTTCAGGGCTCTGTCAAATTCATCTCTCAGTATAGTATCTCCTATTTCATCTTGATCTACTTCCTCTTCCCTTCCTACAACATCGTCTCTAAGTTCATTTCCTTTGTAGAGCTGCTCTATGTACTCTTTCCACCTTTCAGCTTTCCCTTCTTTGCTGAGAACTGGTTTCCCAGCTGAGTTCTTGATATTCGTAGAATTACTTTTCTTGTCCCCAAATGAGTCTTTTATTTTTCTGTAGGCGGTATCTATTTTCCCCCTTCTTATACATTCTTCTACAGATTTGCATTTGGCTTCTAGCCACTCCTGCTTAGCCATTTTGCATTTCCTGTCAATCTCATTTTTTAGTCGTCTGTACTCCATTTTGCTTGTTTCATTTACTACATTTTTATATTTTCTCCTTTCATCAATTAAATTTAGTATTTCCTGTGTTATCCAAGGATTTTTTGTTGGTCTTGCCTTTCTACCTATTTTGTCCTCCGCTGCCTTCACTATTTCATCTCTCAATGCTACCCATTCCTCTTCTACTGTTTTATTTCCCCCTGTTTCTGTCAATTGTTGCCTAAAGCTCCCTCTGAAATTCACCAGAACTTCACGTTCCTTCAATTTATCTAGGTCCCATCTCCTTCTTTTCCTACCTTTCTGCAGTTTTTTCAGTTTCAGCCTACAGTTCATGACTAACAAGTTATGGTCAGAGTCTATATCTGCCCCTGGGTATGTCTTGCAGTTTATAACCTGGTTCCGGAATCTATGTTTTACCATTATAAAATCTATCTGATACCTTCCGGTGTCTCCTGGTCTCTTCCAAGTATACAACCTTCTTTTGTGATTCTTAAACCACGTGTTTGTTACAATTAAATCATGTTCCGTGCAAAATTCTACCAGGCGACTTCCTCTTTCATTCCTTCTGCCCAGTCCATATTCACCTACTATTTTTCCTTCTCTTCCTTTTCCTACTACCGAATTCCAGTCTCCCATTACAATTAAGTTTTCCTCTCCCTTAACTGTCTGAATAATTTCCTTTAGCTCGTCATATATTTCTTCGATCTCCTCATCATCGGCAGAGCTAGTTGGCATATAAACCTGTA
Organism: Locusta migratoria; assembly: GCA_026315105.1. Lineage (NCBI taxonomy): Eukaryota > Metazoa > Arthropoda > Insecta > Orthoptera > Acrididae > Locusta > Locusta migratoria. Next base: position 708,788,104 of record CM048745.1, on the reverse strand, counting down.
CTACTGTTGTCGGTGTTGGCTTCGTATCTATCTTGACAATGATAATGCGATCACTGTGCTGCTTATAGTAGTTTACCCGCATTCCTATTTTCTTATTCATTATCAGTCCTACTCCTGTGATACCCCCAACTACTTTTGTATTTATAATCCTGTACTCACCTGACCAGAAATCCTGTTCATCCTGCCACCGAACTTAAACGAACACAAAATCCCCAGGATTGGCGATCGTACTCAGAAGCTCGAAATTTAGCGAGGATTTCAATGCGAGATGCCTACAATATTTATCACAACGAAACTCTTTCTCGTAATTTGACTGAAAACCCAAAGAGATTTTGGTCATATGTTAAATATACTCGGGGCAAATCACAAACAATACCTTCACTACGAGATAGTAATGGCGATCCTGCCGATGACAGCGCTACTAGAGCAGAGTTACTAAACTTAGCTTTTAGAAACTCATTCACCAAAGAAGACGAAACCAATATTCCAGATTTCGAATTACGAACAGATGCCGTAATGAGTAACGTAGAAGTAGATATCATCGGAGTAGTGCAGCAACTAAAATCACTTAACAAGAACAAGTTTTCTGGTCCGGATTGTATACCCATTAGATTTCTATCTGATTATTCTGAAGCGATAGCTCCTTACTTAACAGTCATATACAACCGCTCTCTCATAGAAGGATCTGTACCAAAAGATTGGAAAGTTGCGCAGATCACACCTATATTCAAGAAAGGCAGTAGGAGTAACCCACTAAACTACAGGCCTATTTCATTGACGTCAATTTGCAGCAGGGTTTTGGAACATATCCTGTATTCAAATATTATGAATTATCTCGAACAGAACGATCTATTGACCCAAGGTCAACACGGATTCAGGAAATATCGTTAATGCGAAACACAACTAGCTCTTTATTCACACGAAGTGATGGGTGCTATCGACAAAGGTTCGCAAATCGATTCCGTATTTCTTGATTTCCAGAAAGCTTTTGATACCGTACCTCCAAACGGCTTTTAATCAAATTGCGTGGTTATGGTATATCGGCCAAAAATTTGCAACTGGATAGGGGATTTCTTGTCAGAGAGGACACAGTTCGTAGTAATCGATGGTAAGGCATCGACTAAAACAGATGTGATATCGGGCGTTCCACAGGGTAGTGTTTTTGGTCCTCTGCTATTCCTTATTTACATAAACGATTTAGGGGAAAATCTAAGTAGCTCTCTTTGGTTGTTTGCAGATTTGCAGATTTACCGACTAGTGAAATCGTCTGAAGATCAAAACCAAATGCAGAACGATCTGAATAAGATATCAGTATGGTGTAAAAATTGGCAATTGACCATAAATAATGAGAAGTGTGAAGTCGTCCACATGAGTACGAAAAGAAATCCGTTAAACTTTGTTTACAACATAAATCAATCAAATGTGAAGGCCGTAAACTCCACAAAATACCTAAGAATCACTATTACTTCAGACTTAAACTGGAAAGAATTCGTAGATAATATCGTGGGAAAGGCGAACCAGAGACTGCGTTTTATTGGCAGAACTCTTAAAAGATGCAACAGAACTACTAAAGAAACTGTATACACTATGCTTGTCCGTCCATTTTTGGAGTATTGCAGCCCAGTGTGGGATCCTTATCAGGTGGGTTTTACGGAGGACATCGAAAGAGTCCAAAGAAGGGCAGCTCGTTTCATATTGTCACGATACAGGGGAGACAGCGTTACGGAAATGATACAGGAACTGGGATGGGAATCATTACAACAACGGCGCTTATCGCTGCGGCGTGGGCTACTTGCGAAACTCCAATCACCAACATTCTCCTCCGAATGCGAAAATATATTCTTGACTCCCACTTACATAGGTAGAAATGATCATCAGAATAAAATACGAGAAATCAGATCTCGAACAGAGAGATTCAGGTGTTCTTTCTTCCCGCGTGCTATTCGAGAATGGAATGGGAGATAAATAGTATAATTGTGGTTCGATTAACCCTCTGTCATGCACTTAAATGTGATTTACAGACTATCCCATGTAGATGTAGATAGCTTTCTGTCCCCTTACAATAATTTATCGCTTGTTCTTGCTTACAAAATACGTAATACTGTAAGGAAACATACTTACACAAGCGCTTAATTTCCCTCCCTGTGCAGACATGCAGATATCACAACCGGAGAGTTTCTTCGTGAGTTTTTGTGACTTCCCTGTTCACCGCTCGTTGCCCTTACGGTTCTGCGGACACGTCCCTTGCGCTGCCCAACGCCATCTGGAGGGGCTGTGAGCCGTCAGGCGTCTGGTACGGAAGTGCCGCTACTGCCAACTTGGTGACGAATACGACATTGGCTCCGAATTTAATTTTCCAAAAAATAAAACTGGAAGTCAGGTAAGTAGAAATTGAAAAGTAGTTGTAAAAGTTTCCCTACCTTGTCACGTCCTTAAAAAAAAGTCCGACGTCTTTCACCCTGGAAGCGCTGTTTATCGTATTTAGAACAAATGTGAAAAAGATTAATAGTATTTGCCTGCTACATTTGATCGTCATTAATATAGAATATATTTAGCGAAACAGTAATATGGCTTAGTGTGCTGAGTGTATGCACATTATTACTCCACAAAGGGTAGCGATAAGGGCAGCAACACGAAATTACGTTCGGAGACCAAAGACTTATAGGAAGAAAGTAGTGGGAAGAAAATAATTCAGCAGATAGGTGTAACCGGCTAATTGTTAGAATAAACAAAATCGCACTGACGTGTTTTACGGCCCACTTTAGATTTGTAGTTTTATAAGTTTTTGCAAACATTTTGGACCAAAATAATAATGTAAACAAGAAAAAATTAACTAATATTTAGGTAGTTCCGGGATTTGAACCACTGACCTTCTGCGTTACAGTCCCACTTTTTGCCCACTACGCAATTTTTTTTTTTTTTTTTTTTTTTTTTTTTTTTTTTTTTTTTTGCTCTGTGCGTAGTTTCGATCATTGCGGACGCTGATCCAGTTCGTTCGTTTTTGCTCGTTGTGTTGTTGGCTCAGCTTCTTTATTGCAGAGGGCGTTGAGCCTTCTGACCGGGTGCGCTGAACCACGGCTCCCGGCATGCTACGGCCAACGCGCACATGTTGCGTTCTTGAATCTCATACTATTGATGGCCGTTGTTAAGTGATGCTAATATGGCATTTGTAGACACTAGATTATCATGTATCGTACGAAGAATGACGCGTTTTTGTTAATTATTCAGTGCGCCATTGCTTTGAAATGACAATGTGTAAGTAAAATTTAGAAAATCATCAAATAGGCAACGCAAGATGGCTTACTCCAGAGAGAGTTCTGGGCGAGGAATGTCACGTGACATCTGCGAACGGCTGGTTTTCGTTAATTCAGTGGAGTCAAAACTCTTATTTTTGCAAATATCTCTCAAACGATACGAGAAATGAAAAAACAAAAGGGAACAAAGCTGCAGAGAATCTTCGGCTTTACAAATTCGGTTATTCTATTTTAGCGTCAGATGGACGGTTAATATGCAATTAAAATTGCATTGCAAACGGCTTTTTTTGTATTACTAACGTATTTCTTGTCCGAAATATTTGAAAAAGCGAGGTTCTGGTCTCTCGTAGCCAACAATTATGTCTGTAAAATTTGGTGCCGATCGGTTGAACAGGTCTACCTAAAAAGTGGGAACACGTTACAGCCAGACAGACAGCGTCAAATCGCCGTTATTTTTGCAAATATCTCTGCAAGGGTGCAAGATATGAAAAAAATCCTATTAGAGCGAATTTGTAGAGAATTTTCCCCTCTACCAATTAGGTTATTCAATTTTCGTGTCAGATGAACGGTTCGTTTGATATCACAATTAAATTACAAACGGCTTGTTTTGGTATTACTACCGTATTTCTTGTCCTAAAAATTTGAAAAAGGGAGGTTCTGGTCTCTGTCGACCTAAAATTATGTCTGCGAAATTTGGTGTTGATCGGTTGAACGGTTCGTCTTAAAAACTGGGAACACGTTACCGACAGACAGACGGACAGACATACGTCCCAAAATCACCGTTATTTTTGCAAATGTCTCTGAAGCGATACGAGATATGAAAAAACATAAGAGAGCAAAGTTGTAGAGAATTATGTCCTCTACAAATTCGGTTATTCAATTTTCGTTTCAGATGAATGGTTAAGCTGTTAGTTTATTTAAATTTCGAGTTGTCAAAAGACGATCGCAAAGGCCCACTTTTAGTGTTACTACTGTAACCTGAAGTGGGCCAAAATTGAGCCACTTACTCTGAGACATTAAAATGTTCAGATTAGGCACGAATACAGGTGCCGTCTGCTTATCCGCTAATGGTAGGGGACAAATTCCCCCTTAAATTAACTTTTGTCCGTTTATCATTGAAGAATTACACTCAGTTACAATGTGGCACACTGTGAATGGTGCGCCACACGTACTGCAGACTGCGGGGTTCTTTCGCCTGATTAGGAAGATATGTGTTGGGGTACGTGGAGCATTTGAGAGGCGGGTCCTGGCCACTTCAGCCCAGAGGAATGGCCGGTACGAGGAGTGCCACGGCCAAGCAGCTAGCTAGCTTCAGCTCCAGCGAATGCACCCTCACTGCCGACTACTCCACCCCCACATTTGCATCGCACAGACATATGGATCATGACTACAGAGAAGCCACAGCGTGTCATTAAAATTGAGAACAGCGTTCCACAACCCCACATCATGGTAATTTAAACATGACGCGAACGTACGATCTAAACTTGCACAAGTTGCGTTTTCTTAAAACTTTCGGTCTGAGAGCCCGTGGTCGATGGGCTCCATACGAACGCGAGATCCCCTTTGATCCTGCAGTAGCCGAAGGGCCCTCCGCCATTGGAGACGAAACGTAGTGTAGAAGTTTCTATACATCGATCAAGCTTTCTCAAGACGGAAGTTATTAATAAAGAAAATATGAAGGCTTAGAATGTACACACACACACACACACACACACACACACACACACACACACACACACACACACACACACACACACACACACACACACATACACATACACACAAACACATATACACACACCCTTGGCTGAGAAATACCGCATCCTTCGTCCAATGCTCCAACAGGCAAAAAGTCATGTCAATATTGTATTACTAACAGCACTGGAATCCGCTTCCGTAGTCCAGTGGACAGCATGGTAGGTTACCACGCGAAGTCCCGGGTTCGATTTCCTGTCGGGTTGGAGATTCTCTAAAAATGTTCAAATGTTTGTACAGCTTATGGGACTTAACTACGGGGTCATCAGTCCCTAAACTTACAAACTACTTATGAACTACTTACTAACTAGGACGGCACAAATATCCATGCCCGAGGGGGGATTCGAAACCCCGACCGTAGTGGCCGTGCAGACCGTGACTGAAGCGCCTTAGTCCCCTCGGCCACCGCGGCCGGCGGAGATTCTCTCCTCTCGGGGAATGGGTGTAGAGTCGTCCTTATCATCATTTCATCACCATCGTCGTGCAAGTTGACCACGTGGCGTCACATGGCGTCACATGCACTAGGCAGGCCGGACACGATCCCAGATACGGCCTAACGGACAAAAATGCCACACGAAACCATCTTCATTGATAGCTATGGAAGACTCATGCCTTGAGGATCGCGGTTGTCATACTGAAAGCGTCAGAGGGGTAGTTGCCGCTTCGATACCTAAAGAAGCGCAATTGGAGACAAAATGCACTATACATTGTGGTGAAGATCCAAAGAAACTGGTATGGATATGCGCATCAAGAAACACAAATATGTAAAAACGCAGAAGACAGAACTGCGGCTGGCAGCCTATACAAGACAACAGGTATCTGGAGCAGGATTTATCACGATTTAAGTCCGGACTGTATACCCATTAGATTTCTATCTGATTATGCTGCAGCGATAGCTGCTTAAATTTGCTTTACAAGTTTGGTCCGCCTTGAGCAAACACAAATGTTTTTTAATTTCTCCCAGACATGTTTCGCTGGCGTTGCAGCATCATCAGTGGGATGTTTATTAAACACGGTGATTGAAGAGCTTTTAAACCCCAAGATGGATAGCTGCTTACTTAACAGCCATATACAACCGCTCTCTAAAAGAAGGATCTGTACCAAAAGATTAGGAAGTTGCACAGGTCACACCTATATTCAAGAAAGGCAGTAGGAGTAACCCACTAAACTATAGGCCTATTTCATTGACGTCAATTTGCAGCAGGATTTTGGAACATATCCTGTATTCAAATATTATGAATTATCTCGTAAAGAAATATCTATTGAACCAAGGTGATCGCGGATTTAGAACGTATCGTTCATGCGAAACACAACTAGCCCTTTATTCACACGAGTGCTATCGACAAGGGTTCGCAAATGGATTACGTATTTCTTGATTTCCAGAAGGCTTTTGACACCGTACCTCACAAACGGCTTTTCATCCAATTGCGTGGTTATGGTATATCACCCCAAATTTGCGACTGGACAGGGGATTTCTTGTCAGAGAGGACACAGTTCGTAGTAATCGATGGTAAGGCATCGACTAAAACAGAGGTGATATCTGGCGTTCCATAGGGTAGTGTTATTGGTCCTCTGTTGTTCCACATTTACATAAACGATTTAAGGGAAAAAATCTAAGTAGATCTCTTAGGTTGTTTGCAGACGACGCCGTCATTAACTGTCTAGTAAACTCATCTGAAGATCAAAACCAAATGCACAACGATCTAAATAAGACATCACTATGGTGTAAAAATTTGCAATTGACTCTTAACTAATGACAAGTGTTAAGTCGTACATATGAGTACGGGAAAAAATCCGTTCTTCTTCGTTTACAATATAAATCAATCAAAAGTGAAGGCCGTAAACTCCAGAAAATATCTATAACTTACTATAACTTCAGACTTAAATTGAAAAGAACACGTAGATAATGTCGTGGGAAAGGCGAACCAAAGACGGCGTTTTATGGGCAGAACCGTTAAAAATGCAACAGAACTACTAAAGAAACTGCATACACTACGATTGTCAGTCCTCTTTTGGAGAATTTCTGCCCACTGTGGCATCCTTATCAGGTAGGTTTGAGGAAGGACATCGTAGGAGTTCAAAGAAGGGCAGCTCGTTTTGTATTGTCACGATGCAGAGGAGACAGCTTTACGGAAATGACACAGGATCCGGGATGGGAATCATTACAACAACGGCGCTTATCGCTGCGGCGTGGGCTACTTACGAAACTCCAATCGCCAACATTCTGCTCCTAATGCGAAAATATATTGTTGACTCCCACTTACATAGTTAGAAAAGATCATCAGAATAAAATACTAGAAATCAGAGCTCGACCAGTGAGATTCACGTGTTCTTTCATTACGCGCGCTATTCGAGAATGGAATGGGAGATAAATAGTATAACGGTGGTTCGATGAACCCTCTGCCAGGCACTTAAATAAGATTTGCAGGGTAACCCATGTAGATGTAGATGAAGCCCAGTGGGAGACAAAATATGGAGTCGTGGTCGAGTTCACTATACATTGAGGTGAAGAGCCAAAGAAACTGGTATTGATATGCGAATCAAGAAACACAAATATATAAAAACTCAGAAGACGGAACTGCGTTTGGCAGCCTATACAAGGCAACAGGTGTCTTCCGCAGGAGTTAGATACGGTACTGTTGCTACAATGAGAGGTTGTCACGATTCAAGTGAGTTTGCACGTCTTATTATAGTCGGCGCACTTGAGATGGGACGAAACATTTCCGAGATAGTGATAACGTGAGAGTTTCCCATACGATCATTCCACGAGTGCACCGTGAATTTCGTGAAACCTATAAAACATCACATCTCCTACGACTCTGCGGCTGGGAAAAGATCCTGCAAGATCAGAACCAACGTCGACTGAAGAGCATCGTTCAACATGAAAATGTGTAACCACTCCGTATATTGCTGCGGACTTCAGTGCTGGATCATTAAGTGGTAGCGTGCTAAACATTCAACTAAGCATCATCGACACATTTGGAGTGCAAAGTGCGTTAGCTTGACAGCAGAGAGCGTCGATAGTTGCGACGGTTGAACAGGCAATCAGCCGCTGTGAGAAGGTAACACTCGCCCAGCTTCGCATCGGCGGATGGAGAGGACATGGAGAACACACTGGCGGATGTGACTTCATGTTAAACTGCCATCTCTGACGCCAAACATTCGGCATTATTTTTAGATACTACGCTGAAACTATTAGAGTTACAGATTAGCATGGAGAAGGAGATGAAAGAGGGGAACAGCGCGGATCAGATGAAGTGTTGACATGTTGTTATGGTCTTCAGTCCGGAGACTGGTTTGATGTAGCTCTCCACCTTACTCTATCCTGAGCAAGCCTTTTCATCTCCTCATAAGAACGGCAACCCACATCCACTTGAATCTGCTTACTATACTAGTCTCTTGGTCTCCCTCTGCGATTTTTACCCCACACACTTCCCTCCAATGCCAATCGATTCCCCGATGTCTAAGAATGTGTCCTACCAAGCGATCCCTTCTTTTAGTCAGGGTGTGCCAAAAATTCCTTTTATAACTTATATTAATTTTATGTGAAAAGTTATTCAGAAAACTAATATTAATTCACTTCAAAAATTACAGAGGCTAAACGAATTGAACTACAGTAACGAGCAGGGGCTCAAATGAAAGGTCTCATCGTGACGCAAACTTTGGTATAACCATATATTTGGTATAACCATATCATCTGCAAGTTTTATATTGCGCATAAAATGTACTTTTAAGAAAAAAAACAATGAATTGTTAATAGCAAATGTTGTTGAAATGTTTGTTAAGCTTAAGGAACTTAACTACGGGGCCAGCACTCCCTCAATTTAAAAACTACTTATAAACAAGCTTATACTAAAGACAGCACAAACACCCATGCCCGAGGGGGTGATTCGACCCCCCGACAGGGAACGGCCTCGCGCATCGTAACATAGCGCATGGCCGGGCGGGCTCTGGCCCGATATTTAAATCTTTACCTAAGATGTCATATAATACCTGGCATGAATCTTACGAAATCGGTAGTACAAGCATATATGATTTGTTTATAGTATTGAATATTTAAAAATAATAATAAAAATGGTCGGAAACATAATTATGGGTTGTCACAAACAGAAGGTCCACTCGTATACCCTCTCTGAGCGCACGCCGCAAAGCTTGTGCGTTGCCTGGGCCAGTCTACATCAACAATGGACTCTTGATGAATGGAAAATTGTCACAGTTGTACGACTGGATTCGTGATATAGTGAGAGTGTCAGATATATGATGCACATGTTAGCTTGGAAATCAGTAAAAGAAAGGCCTTATGTATTGCTGTAAGATTTATTTGCGAAATTTCTTTCTAAAACTTTCTCTTCGGAATGCGATTTTTAGCACCTTTCTACATAGGGAAACATGATCATAGTAATCAAATAAGAGAAATCAGACCGAAATTGGAAATATTCAGGATTTCATCTTTCTCGCTCGCTATTAGAGAATGGAACGGTAGTGAAATATCATAAATGTGTTTGATGAGCCACTGCCATATACGTCAATGTGATTTGCTGAGTATTTATGTAGATGTAGAAACATGTTGCCCGGTCTGAATAGTCTAGATTAAAATTCTTTCGAACAGATAGAACTGACGGGTATGGAGACAACCTCGTGAATCCATGGACCCTGTATAGCAGCGGACCGCTCAAGCTAGTGCAGGCTCTGTAGTGGTGTGGAGCGTCTGCAGTTGGCGTGATACGCGATCCCTGATACGTCGAGATACGGCTCTGACAGGTGACGTATGCATCCTGGCTAATCACCTGAACCCACTCTCCTCAATTATGCAATCCGAAGGACTTGGGAAATTCCAGCAGGACAATGCGAGTCCCGACACGTTCGTAATTGGTAGAGAGTGGCTCCAAGAACAGTCATCTCATTTTAAACACGTCCGCTGTCCACCAAACTCCCAAGATAACATTACTGAGCATGTCTGAAACGCCCTTTGCGTATTTATGCTTAGTTCTGCAGAATGCATGTTGTTAATTCCTCCCAACATTCTTCAGAGATTAGTCGAGTCCATGTCACATCGCGTTATGGCACTTCTGCATGATCGCGGGGACCCTACACGACATTACGCAGGTGTATCAGTTTCTTTGGCTATTCAGTGTATATTACATTATACAGTAATAGTCATATTGCTGTCAACATTAAAATGACAAAGTTGTAGAAATGGGCTGATAGATGCATTACACAATAAAAATTACTATTACTACTTCAGAAGCATTGTCTTAATTCCAGAATAGCCGATACATCCGTAACTGAGGCTCAGCCAATGTTAGCAATAGCAGTTTTTCCCGGGAATTTTGTTAGACAATCGGGTGATAGAATCCAGTATCCAATCATATTTGCAGGGTTGTTTTCGCGGAATATCTGAATGTGTGAAATAGGTCGTCGTTTTGTTTTGTGACTGTCCCTGACGATATATTGTGGAAGATTGTGTTTCGCGATGGAGGATTCCATAATAAGATTTACAAATCTCATCATGCAGCTCTGTGACTTCAATAAAGGACATATCTGTCTCCATCACGTGAGTTGTTGTTTTTTTTTTATTATTTAAAAAAAAAAGGTAGTTCATGTAGCTCTCTGACTGCCATAAAACATAGATCCGTCTCCATCCCGTGAGTTTTTTTTTTTCTTTTTCTTTTTTCAGAGAAACAAAAACAGAAAATGCTACGTTATACCTAAACGCACTCGCAAAAACGCGTGAGTACCATTTTGCCAGGCGGTTGATGTACCTCTGTGACTGCCATAAAACATAGATATGTCCGCATCCCGTATGTTATTTTTTTAAATTTTTTTTAATAAAAACACGCAGAAACACAATGCCGCTACAAATATGTATAGAATGTCTTGAAAACAGAATTTCCTACTAGATACAGATAATTATTCACTGCATAATTGGTTCTTTTACGTAAATGTATTTGTCTGACTTATTCATTAAGAAATTTCATTCATTCTCAATTAAAAGATTTTACTCAAATTTATATAATTAAATATCACACTAATGTAGCGCTTTTTCTCCATGTAGTGTTATTTAATATTTTCTTTGCCGATTTATGCATATAACTTTGTAGAATTTCTTTGCGAACCTGTAATATGTCTTACATTAATTCCTTTCGGGTACCTTCAAATTTCTGTCGTTTACTCTGATAACAAAAAATTCGACGCCGTCCACAATTTCATTGGCTTGCTCAAAATTAGCTTCGATTGGTTACTTAATATGAACAGAAAAATATTGTCGCTGCCTATAATCTCACTGGCTATTTGAAACTTACCTTGATTCGTCATCTTCATTCTCGCCAATTCATACTGTTAGCAGCATTCACTGCTACGGATGTATCAGCTATTCTGGAGTTATACCGAAGTATTATTGTCAACATTCATATCTTCACTATGTCTCCAAGTACTATCGTAGGTATTAATGATATCAAAAATTACAAGCACCGACAAAAAGTTTGTGGTCGAAAAGAGCTTTTTTGGAAAGTAGGCTTGGTGGCGTTTTTTATTTCTTTGCCTTTACTAAAAGTGAGGACTAAAGGAAATGGTTTGCATTCAATGTTGGGCGGAACTTCTGTTTCTTGGTAATGCATAGAATTTTACGATTTCAAAGAATAATACTAGTCATTAAAATCAAATGTTTGTAAAGCTTATGGGACTACGTGGCAATCAATCCCTAAACTTACAAACTACTTATGACCTAGCTAATACTAAGGACGGCACAAATATCCATGCCCGAGGGGGGATTCGAACCCCCGACCGTAGTGGCCGTGCAGACCGTGACTGGCGCGCCGCAGTCTCCTCGGCCACCGCGGCCGGCACTGGTTATTCCAAAATCGCTTTTCACATGGGACACAATCGTCGTGAATACCTTAACAATCATTCTATCACGGATTACGTGTTAGGCGTATTAACACTCATGAGGGTGGGGGAGGTGCGGCTGAACTTTTTATACAGGTTTCGTTGGTAATGGAACCTCGTCTTATATACCAAACCCAACCTTTGTAGCCTACTTCATGTTAGTGTTTCCTACCAGAAGCTACACTGCCGCTTGGAGGTAGGCTACTGTGGATAACTTTAAATACTTATTCCCGATACTGGCCATTCCACAGAAACGTTAGCAAGATATGTCTGTATCTGGAAAGAAAAAAATTCACAAACGTGTATTAAGATTGTGACAACACGAAAGTGTAACTCATGATACTTAGAGCAAATTTTAGATAGTTATTAAAATATAACAGATATTTTACTAGTGTGTCTGAAAGGAATCCGCGTTATAATCCCGCTACATAAATGAGTCAACTTCTTTAGCTTAAGTCTTCTAATAGCACATTGAGGAAAAAGAGGAAAAAATTGTATCTAAAAAAACTAGATGGAAATATTTAAAATATTCCACCGTTGATTTGTTAACAGGTAAGCGATAACACATCGGTGTAGTCATATTACTTAAGTAAGAAAATGTACAGACAAGCAATAATTGTGTTATTTGAGGCAACTGCTGAACTCTCAGATTTCAGTGTGTCTTTGTTTCAATCGTCATTAACGCTTTCTGTTGATATCTGCATTTCTGATCCGGAATAACAACTTTCGCTGAATTTGTATGAGAGAAACATGGAAGGTTGAGTGAACTGCCACCTACGTATAGGTGTCCATAAATCATTTCTTTAAATTGAATAGAGGTGAAGTCAGTTCGAAATCTCCTGCTGCGCTGAATGAAAGTGGGTTCCATTTCATCTTATCGCCAGCTCCATTGAGCTCTCTTTCGTAAACACATAAATCAAACATACAGACATGAGAGTAGATGAACAGCACCGGATATTTTTCTTGTTTTATTCATGGGCATAGTTCGGGAATTGTTGTTGTAAATGAATAGCACTAAAATAATAATGCAGTTAAAAACATGTAGCAATAATTCATTCTGACATTTCAATGCTGATGCCTCAACAAATAGCAATTTGGCCGTATAAATTTTGCGTGTTATTAAGGTTATTCGTTGCTTAAATTTCTTACTGATACATCGGTTTCACTTATGCTAAGCAGCTGGTTAACCTGTACTATATCCGATTTGAGATCTGTAAGTTACAATATTAATACGTTTGTACGTGATAATTCTGATCGACAAGAACCCTTTTTGGTAGTACAATAGAGAATAATTCTCTACTACAACAGTTCTCTGCATCGAAAGGCATTCGATAAGGATGGCAACATGACCGATTACGGTGATGGTAACACTGCAGCTGTCAAATATTTTATGCGTTAACGTAGAAGTATTACCTCATACCGAAATTTTATTTAATCCTTACTACCTAATACTTAAGAAATATGTTTTTCAGTAAGTATTCCATGGTACCAATACACATATATGCCAAGAGCAGTCTCATTTTGAGACTGTAGCGTGATTCCATAATTCTGATGTTCATTAACCGTATGGTGAGCCACGTTTATTTGTGTCATAGATCCATATCATATAATAACATTCATACATTTCTCTTGCATTTATATTGATATCCACCCAACGGCGATGTTGTTCTTTAGACCGTTACGGTTTTCAACGCCTTCTACAATTAATAATTTATTTTGCAATAAATCCTAATATTTAAGATCATATTATTTCGGATATTTCTCATTGCTCTTCTGAAGTTTTTCGCGACGGCAGTATTGTATAAAATATTTTCAGTCTTCTTACCACGCAAGTTATGGATGAATCAAGTAGTTTCTACGATTTCCTCCGTAGTCGTAGTCAGTTTTACCCAACGAAGATCAGGTTTTGTAGAGAACTGACGTAGCCAGAAGTCCGACAATGTTTTATACCACATTCGACTTCTAGTGCATTTTTGGCCGAAAGCGATTCTGATAGTCTCACTACCCAGAACAAGGGAAAAATGAGATGCCGATTAAAGTATGCAAATCAACGAAAAGATTTACAGTATTAGGTGACAATGTGAGATTCAATATTGTTAAAGAACTTTTAACTAGCATTGTGGATCAATATCTAGAATATGATATGATCCCCATAAATTAAAAGGAAAACATAGCAAAATACGGAAGTTCCCTAACTTTACATAACATAATAAAGAAAATGAATAAATGGAAAGAAATTATTAGCAAGCGAAGTCCTTTCTGAAGCACTATTTTACTATAAATCCTCATACATCGGACCATGTTACTTCGTCCTCTCCACTTTTTGTAGGTATTTTCCTCCCAGAAACATTAGTGAAGGAACTTGAAAATAAAACATGGTAACAGAAGAACGTACATAAACACGGCGTACACTTCTGCGCAACAACTTTTTATTCGCTATTGTCTGTCATTAGTAATGAATTGCAAACAAGTAAATAAGGAACAGAGTATACGTCATTACTGAAATTATCTTGCATATTGCGAAATACTGATACATCTGCAACGAAATACCCATAGAACATATGCTGCAATTACGAAGTTCTGCCATCTTTTGTTTTGCCGGGCTAAGCGAATTTACAAGCAATTACTCTGTCAGTGGTACGCTACTATTAGGCTATTAATCACAACAAACATCATCGGATGCTCATGAAATTCTTTTACTGTTCAATATTAGCTTTTTACTGGTATTAGTAGAAACCTAAAACTACACTATCACAAAATAATGTTAATATATGACGTCCTTCTATAACAAGAAATATTTACGTGATGATCTCATTTATTTAGCAAATAATCAAATATTATCCTTTTTTGTTGTTTTCAAATAATACGATTGAAAGAGTTTACGTCGGTAAACTACCGAAATACTAATTTTTTGACGGGACGCAGAGGCCGAGTGGTCTGCGGGGCGCGATTTACAGTCTGCACGGCCGCTACGGTCGGGGTTCGAATGCCCCCTCGGGCATGGATGTTTGTGTCGTCTTTAGTAGAAGGTAGTTCATAAGTAGTTTGTAAGTTTAGGTACTGATGACCCGGCAGTTAAGTCCCTTTAAGAAATATTTGAACATTTGAACTATTTTTTCGCTAATATTATACACTTCAGAACTCATGCATGTTAGTTACATTTCAAGCAGATATACTAATTACTTGTATTTTCGTATTTCAAGGTTGGCGACTTCTCTTTGAGATGATTTCATTTCATGGTCACCAAACGTTGTGACAAATTTTATATTTTGTTCAACAAATTGAAAGTAATCTTTTGATTACCTGAAATATTAAGGAAACTTTCCATTTGCTAAGATCGCGAGGATAGGGTCTCTATTACGTATTTCGATCATTTAAATGGCCATCTTATAATTAAATATCAGGGATGAGGTGAAAGTTATCTGTTTTCGTCGGCTTAATGAAAACTGGCACATGAAAGGTATCAGTATTAAGTAGCTTAATTAAAGTGAATATTTACATTCAATAAAAGCTAAAGTGAAATTGGTTATATTTTAACCTGAAAACTCTTTTGAAATTGACGACAACTGCATTACATTAGTAGAAAATGAGGTTAGAATTTGCTACTCAGAAGTAGCAGAACGTGATTTCTCTGTTTTGTGGTTTTTATGGCTGTGTTTTTGCACTTACTTTGAAGGTGCATAACGCATTATATTCTCTCGCAAGAATTACAGCAATTCAGGAACAACAGCAGCAAAGGCATCAGGCAAAATGAAAAATAAATAAGTAATTCATGTATGGAAAATGCAGTGTGGCCAAAAGTAAAGTATGCTGCCTCAAAAATCGGATTGAAATAAATAAATAAAAAAAATATGCAGAGGTAAGGGCAAACTAACTACATTAATTAAATGATGTAGGCTGACACCTTTTAGTTTTAACAAAATCTGCTTTATTGACTTTAAGCAAAATGTTACACTTACAAAAGAAATCAAGTAATGACGTTGAGAGATCTTTTCGACAATATACAGTGAATATTAACAATACAAAATTTGGGTGTAACTTTACCCTAACAATGACAAAATGGGGCCAAAGCATGGTTTACTTGACATCTGTCCTGCCATTAAAAAATTTCTTATGCTTTCTTTCGCTGGCACATATTACCCTCCGTGTTCTTCCTTGCCCAAAAGGTTAATATCAAATTTAGTTTACAAATAGTTGGTTTCAGAATACCTGTTAAAGGGAGACTCCACAAACCATCTGCTCCAGAGAGAGACTCAACATGCCAACTGCTCCAACCTCTTCCTACTAACTGCTACATAAAACCCTCCTATTCGCTATTATTTCTGCGCCCAGCGATAATAGAATGTTCAAAGATATAGAGTATAAAATATGCAGAAAAATTTCAATGCAATCAAAAGTATAAATTTAAATATAGCAACATTGCAAAGATACATAAAATTTCATAGAATCATAAATATAAATTAAGTGTAGGAACCTAGTATTATTTTAGTGTTGTAAACAGGACGGCGACAAAGCGTCTGACTTGAAAAGTCAGTAAAGACCTTGACCATATGATGAGCATGTAACTAGTCAAAACTAATAATCGCTTTACCCATCTCAGAAATCTTGGCAAATAAATAACTTTTGTAAAATGTGTTTCTTACAGGGTTAGCCTGATATAACGACTTTATTATTTGTCAATTATTCCACTTTTCTATGGTGCATGCGAAAAGTCAATTTCCAAATATTTTCGTGTTTTGTTTTAATTCTGTTTCAAAACTAATAGATGAAATAGCCGATAACGAGTGCACAACCAATAGTGGACGAAAGGTCGTATATTTTATACAAATCGTACACCGCGTAACGACACTGTAGGAGTAAATGTTAAAAGACTTAGTTCAAGTATTCTGACCCTCATCAATAACCACCGGAATCATAGCACGTGAGGACTGTGTCAGAGATTACATAATAAAACATTGTTTACCACCACACCGTTTAACTGGTCCACGTTACCTGGTGGTCCTACGAGACGTGCATTCACAATTCTTGGTGACTGTACCACTTGTCATTCACTAAAGGATGCGGTTTCAAAATGACGGTGCACCAGCTCAATTCAATCGTAATGTATTTGAACATCTGAACAACACGTACCTGCCGTTAGATATACAGGGGTGGTCCTATCTCCCGGACAGCGCAGTAATAGGGGCACATTCGATGCACTTTTTGCATTGTAATTGCGAGGAGTCATTGCGAAAAGGACGACGGCCTGTTTGTTACGTTCGTCCGTCAACTGAAAACACTGGTATCTGAATGAGTGTGGAAGAACTTACTGTGTCAATCTCATGAATCCAATGAGAAGAGCAGCTGAAAGAAATAGACAGTGTCTTGAAAGTAGGTTACAAGATGAACATTAACAAGAGCTAAACAAGCGTAGATAAGTAAGGCGATTCTTAAGGAATTAAGTAATGAGACAATAAAGGTAAATATGAATTTTATTTAGATAACAAAATAACTTATTATGGCCGAAGTAAAGAAGGTCTAAAATGCAGAATGGCTAGGGTGGGGCGAGCTGGGGCGCATTTCTGTTGATGAGAAATTTTTTCTGACATCTAATTTTAAATGTTAGGAAGGCCTTTCTAAAAATATTTGTCTCGAGCTTACCATTGTACGTAAATTATACGTGGATGATAATCAGTTTCAGACGGAAAGATTACAGAAGATTGTGAAGAATGGTGTTACAGGCGAATGTTAATCGCGTAACTCATCTGTAGGGTCAGGAATTTCTGTCACTACTTCACTAAGGAAGTGATCGATTAGTGGGACCTAATATCGACCACCAAGAAATCATAAAATTAGCACCGGAGGGAAGTGTTTGGAGTAAAAATCGCAGGGGGAAACCATGAGAAGAATACAGTAACCAAATTCACATGCATGTGGTAAGCCGTTATTATTCAGAGATGAACGCGCTCTCAGGGCTCATTGCAGCGTGGAGAGCTACATCTACATGGGATACTCTGCAAATCATAGTTATGTGCCTGGCAGAGGATGCATTGGCCACCGTTATACTATTTATCTCTCATTCCATTCTCGTATAGCGCGCGGGAAGAAAGAACACTTGAACTATCCGTTCGAGCACTCGACAATATATTTTCGCATTCGGAGGAGAATGTTGGCGTTTGTAGTTTCGTGAGTAGCCCACGCCGCAGCGATAAGCGCCGTTGTTGTAATGATTCCCATCCTAGATCCTGTATCATTTCCGTAACGCTGTCTCCCCTGTATCGTGACAATGCGATACGAGCTGATTTTCTTTGGACTCTTTCTATGTCCTCCGTCAAACCCACCTGATAAGGATCCCACAATACTTCAAAAAAGGACGGACAAGCGTAGTGTATGCAGTCTCTTTAGTAGTTCTGTTGCATCTTTTAAGGGTTCTGCCAACAAAACGCAGTCTTTAGTTCGCCTTTCCTACGATATTATCTACGTGTTCTTTCCAATTTAGGTCTTAAGTAATAGTAATGCCTATCTATTTTGTGGAGCTTAGGTTTGATTGATTTATCTTGTAAACAAAGTTTACCGGATTTCTTTTCGTACTCACGTGGACTTCATCACAATTCTCATTATTTAGAGTCACTTTCCAATTTTGACACCGTAGTGATATCTTATTCAGATCGTTCTGCAGTTTGTTTTGATCTTCAGATGAATTTACTAGACGGTAAATGACGGAGTCATCTGCAAACAACCTAAGAGTGCTACTTAGATTTTACATTAAATCGTTTATGTAAATAAGGAACAGCAGAAGACCAATAACACTTCCCTGTGGAACGCCCAATATCACTTCTATTTTATTCGATTCCTTACCATCGATTACTACGAACTGTGTCCTCTCTGACAGGAAATTGCATATCCAGTCGCAAGTTTGGGGCGATATACCATAACCACACAATTTGATTAAAAGCCGTTTGTGAGGTACGGTGTTAAAAACCTTCTGGAAATCAAGATATACGGAATCGATTTGCGAAACCTTGTCGATAGCACCCATCACTTCGTGTGAGTAAAGAGCTATGAACGATATTTTCTAAATCCGTGTTGACCTTGGGTCAATACATGTTTCTGTTCGAGATAATTCATAATATTTGAATACAGGATATGTTCCAAAACCCTGCTGCAAATTGACGTCAATGAAATAGGCCTTTATCCAAAATGAAACTTTCACTCTGCAGCGGAGTGTGCGCTGATATGAAACTTCCTGGCAGATTAAAATTGTGTGCCGGAACCGGGACTCGAACCTGGGACCTTTGCCTTTCGCGGGCAAGCGCTCTACCACTGAGCTACCCCGACACGACTCACGATGCCGCCTCACAACTTTACTTCCGCCAGTACCTCGCCTCATACTTTCCAGGAGTGCTAGTCTTGCGTGTTTGCAAGAGAGCTTCTGTGAAGTTTCGAAAGTTGGAGGCGAGGTACTGGCGGAAGTAAAGTTGTGAGGCGGCATCGTGAGTCGTGTCGGGGTAGTTCAGTGGTCCAGTCTGCTGGCGGCCGCGCTGGCGGTAGGAAGTGTGCTGTCCGCTGCGCCTGCTCGCTTCCGCGTGGGTAAGTCTTCGCGCTTGCTGCAGGTTCGTGCTGTACTTGTATAAGTTGTTGAGGAATTATGAGTAGATGTCAGTGATGGCACAACCTACAAGGAAAGATACGTTGAAATTGACGTTTGACAACCGATCCGCGCGACCGAGGTCTTTTGAAATCGAGAATTTGCTGGAACAAGAGGTGAAGTTATCAGAAAACGATCTTATTGGTATCCATATTTCGATTGTAACCTGCGTAGTTTTTGTGAAATTGAGTAGTGCCGAGCTATGTGACAAAGTTGTTGAGTCTTGTGGAGGTATGCTAAAATTTAAATATTCTGATGGGCGTGTTGGAGATGTTACCGTTTCCCATGCAGGGTTTGGCGTTCGGACTATCCGAATATTTGACCTTCCTTTCGAAATAACTGCAGAACAGATAAATGCAGTAATATCACCGTTCGGGACAGTGCTTTCTAACGTTGCAGAGAGGTGGTCGAGCGCCCACAAGTTTCCAGTACTCAATGGTGTACGCCAACTTAAAGTTGAGTTACGACAGCATGTCCCGTCATACATTAATGTGTGTGGGTACAGAGGTATTGTCATCTATGACGACCAACCGCGTACTTGTTCTTTATGTAACAAGCCAGGACATGTCCGCATTAACTGTATACAGAGGCGCGTGGCGCAACTGCCGGCAGGCGAGCCCGCCAGACCCCAGACTGTGACGTCACTGCTCGTCACTTACGCGGCCGCAGCTCGCGCACAGCCGTCTGCTTATGCGAGCCCGGAAGTGACTGCAGCTACCGCCGATGCTGAGACTGAAATATCTATGGATATAAGTGTTATCGTACCGGAAGAAATACCTGAAACCCATCCACTTACGACAGCTGCTGCACCTTTGCCGACGCAGGTGGCTGAAATTTCTAAGGATATACGTACTATCGTACTGGAAGACTTATCTGAGCCCCTACCACCTCCGACAGCTGCTGCAGCCCTGCCGACTCAGGTGATCCCAACCGGAAAGGTGGAAAAAAACTCCGGCAACGGAGGAAGCAACACCGGTAAAAGAACCAGAAATTGGCATGGTAAATGAAAGAGGAACTCCCCCAGAAGGACTAGGAAACGGAGGTTGGCACACCAAGGTGCAAACGAGACCGCCCCCTCTTTGCGTCAGAAAGCGAAGGAAATAGGGAGCAGCCTCTGCCAGAAGGACGCCACCGAAATAAAAAAGGCTCCAGCTAAGGAACAGAACCCCATGACGGGAAAACATGAGACAGAAGGAATGACATTCAAGGCAACTGGAGAACGAATAGAAGGAAGTCTGTCTTCGGAAGCTCCCCACGACCTTCCACAGGCACCCAAAACTAACTGGGCGGACGACGACGGCACCGACACGGCGGATGAGGGGATGAATGATGACTCAGAAAGCGAAGCGGCAAGCACACCACCCTCAGACCAGGATGACAAAATTAATGACGATGTCGCAATGAAAGATGAATCCTCTCTTCAGAGACGAATCCCCGACCCCTTTGACACCGACGAATATTATTAAGATGTTTTTAAAACGTGACTTTCAGATGAAGAATTTGAAGTTTGTTTTAGAAGATAGATAAATTAGGAAGAAACATGCCTGAAAGACAAGCATACAAGATAGCCACAATCAACCTGAACAAGATACAGAGGTCGTTCAAACTACAAAATTTAAAGGACTTTATATATGCCTCTGATCATTTTATTACAAGAAGTGACAGGAATTGATCTTGACCACATAACTGGATTCAACGCAATAGTGAACCCCGGCAATAGTACAGAAATGGGCACGGCTATACTTATAAAAGAGGGCATCATCTTAGAAGACATTGTAAAATTACCAAACAGTAAAGGACTAGCGGGTACCATAAATAAGACACGTCTGATAAATGTCTATGCTCCCTCAGGTTCAGGCAACAGGCAACACCGGGCGAAATTTTAAAGAGGAAATTGTTCCCCTGTTTGGATCCCGGTACGACCATATTATCATGGGAGGGGATTTTAACTGCGTTCTCCATGCAAAAGATCAAATTCCGAATTTTAACAAGTCAACTGAACTAGAACGCATAGTAACTGACTTACGACTAACGGACTCATGGGAGCATATGCACGGTGCAGCCCTTGGTTTTACACACGTCACCAACCACTCGGCGAGCAGGCTTGACAGGATATATGTCTCGCAAACTTTAAAAGACCACATTTTACAGTCCGAAGTCTGGCCAACGGCATTTTCGGATCATGCTGCGTTCATATGCACACTTAATATGGACAAACAGGGGACGTTTCGAGGGAGAGGTACCTGGAAACTAAATGTATCCCACCTGAACGACCATGTTTGTCATGAGGCGTTCCAAACCCTGTGGCGAGAATGCGAAAGCAAATTCACCTCTTACAACTCCGGTATAACCTGGTGGCTACGTTACGCCAAACCCAAAATACGAAAGTTTTTCATTAATTATGCGAAAGAAAACAGCTTTTGGTACAAATCAACCATGGAGTTTTACTTTCAGTGTCTAAGGGATCTGCACACGTCAGATGCAACAATGGTCGGGAATTAAGAACGCATTAAAAAGATTAAAGCAAAAATTCTGACACTTCGGCGCAGACAGTTAGAAGGATACCAAATAAGGTCGCGGGTCCAGAATGTAGCACCACAAGAGGACACTTCAATATATCACGCGATACGTGAATCCAAAAGAGCCTCGCGCAGAATATTAACTGAATTAATAACTGCTGACGGAAGAAAGCTGACGAAGCACTCTGAAGTCAAAGAGGCGCTACTACAACATTTTACCTCCTTATTGTCCAGCCACCCGATTGACGAACAGCTTCAGGACGAATTACTGACCAACCTGCAAGGCAGAGTAACCCACGCGGAAGCGCTCAGTCTTACTTCAGAAGTTACTGAAGACGACGTTCTAGAAGCCATAAATGACAGTAAGAAAAACAAGTCGCCGGGACAGGATGGAATCCCAGCCGAATTTTATCAGCAGTTCAGGGAACTTATACCACCTAAATTCACCGTAATATGCAATGAACTTTTAAACCCTGACGTTGTTGTTCCAACAGAATCCGAGAAGGTATGGTAGTTTTAGTGCCCAAGACCTCGACTTCTAACACCGTCGGGAACCTGCGGCCAATCACGCTATTAAATAGCGACTACAAAATCTTTGGACGCATTATAGCGCGAAGATTGCGTAACACCATGACCGGCGTCATCGGCGCATACCAAACAAGTGTAGGCAAGGACAGAAAAATTCTGCAGGCACTCTGTGGTTACAGGGACCTCATTTCAACGGCTGATGTCTGCAAAATCAAGTGTGCCATAGCGTTTGATAGAGTTAATCACCAGTTTTTGCTTCGAACTATGGATGCGATGGGATTCCCACCGCAGTTCATCGCCGTCATACGCAACACACTAATGAATAACTCAGCCAGGGTTGTCATCAATGGACAAGTCAGCCGTCCGATTCAAGTCACCAGTTCCATCAGGCAAGGGTGTCCGATGTCAATGGCACTTTTTGCGATCGCCATCGAACCCCTTCTCGCCTCTCTTACAAAGAATCTACGGGGTCTCTATATAAGAGGTAAAAAAATTGTGTGTCATGCGTACGCTGATGACGTTGGTTTCGTTGTTACGGATGGTAATGAGGTACAAACCGCACTACAAATAGTAGAAAAATATGAACAGGCAAGTGGTGCGAAACTAAATAGAGTGAAGTCCGGGATATTCGAAATTGGTCGTGGACTGGGATCGCAGATACAAGGACAATTACCTGCTCTTTCAATCATGAAATGTCTAGGAATTGATTTTAAAAGAAGTATACCAAACACTGTTGCTGTGAATTACAGGAAAATACTTCACAGAATCCGTGCCACTGTCCAAGAGCACAGCATCAGCAAACTAGATGAACTCCAAAAAGTATCTGTGGCTAATATATACATCACCTCCAAAGTAAATTATGTTGCACAAGTGTTACCCTTGCCAGCAACGATGGCTAAATGCATTACATCGGCACTGGGACATTTCGTGAGCCGAGGCCGCATATTTAAGGTCACGTATGATACTCTGATGCTTCCAACGTATTATGGCGGGTTAAATCTCACAGACGTGAGAATAAAGGCGCGGGCTTTATACGTATCAAACATGTATAAGAACTGGAAACAGCCAAATGGTAGCCTCGCTGGGCATTTGCTGAATGAAATTGCCCCTGAAGATCTCCATGCACCAATCAATGTTCGACATATACCCAACGGTCTGTACCACCTCAAATATTTTTTAGTGGAGTATAGCTACCTACATGACAAAATCCCCGACAAGGACATCGTTAAAGTAAAACATCTTTACAACAACCTGATCAAAACGAAGGCCAGGAACAATATAGAACAAAAATATCCGTTCAACAATTGGAATGCCATCTGGGAGAACATACACAGTAGACACCTGCCAACATATGCGAAGTCGAGCTGGTATTTCGCTGTCAACAGAAAACTGGCAACAAACTCCCGACTTCATGCTATTCATTTGGCAGAGACACCGATGTGTGCATACTGCAATGTACAGGACGATGATGAACACAAGTTGTTGTGTGATAAGGTAACAGACATATGGCACTACATCAAACAGAAGATAGCGAGCATCTGTAGGACCTCGCCCAATGTGATCACGCCGGCTCAATTTTTAAACCCAGATGAAATACCTTACCCAAGAACAAGGAGGAACGCTATCAACTGGCTGAAAGGCCAAACAATACATTACATCCTAACCAGACAATCAACCTCCAGGGACGACTTCACAACATATTTCACAGTTGAGCACCATATGTTAATGCGTACTAAAAAATATAAAGAGAACTTTGCAAACCTTTTAATTAAAACAATAATGTAGACTAACAAAAGTAAGGAGAGTTATTTACACAGGAAAGGCGGTATCCAAAGGAAATACTTCCGATTAACACCCTTTAGACATGAAGTAAGAGCATATTTGATGAAGTAAGAGAAAGTAGAGAAGAACGTAGTTTAAAGGACTACCTATACTAAAAATTACAAGTTCAGTTTTTGGTGTTTAGTTTTTATTTTCAACATTGAAGAAGCTGGATAATATCTGTATAATTATATACTTTTCCATTTAACAGAAGTAAAAATTTTGTTAGTTTTGAGACGAAAAATATAGTCTCACCTTCACACAAATGAAGGAAGAACTTTTTTTTTTTTTTTTTTTTCTGTATCCTATTATACTGAGCCAAACAAGCAGTATAATTCTATGGATGTGGAGGAAAATTTGGCTCATACAAGAAGTTTTCTTTTTCTTTGCCAATGTGGAATCAAGTATTGAAGTACAGATAAAAAAAAAAAAAAAAAAAAAAAAAAGTGGTAGAGCGCTTGCCCGCGAAAGGCAAAGGTCCCAGGTTCGAGTCCCGGTTCCGGCACACAATTTTAATCTGCCAGGAAGTTTCAAATAGGCCTGTAGTTTAGTGGGTTACTCCTACTGCCTTTCTTGAATATAGCTGTGACCTGTGCGGCGCGCCAGTCGCATTCTGCACGGCCACTACGGTCGGGGGTCCGACTCCCCCCTTGGGCATGGATATTTGTGCCGTCCTTAGTATAAGGTAGTTCATAAGTAGTTTGTAAGTTTAGGGACTGATGACCCCGTAGTTAAGTCCCATAAGCTCTACAAACATTTGAACATTTTGTAACCTGTGCAACTTTCCAATCTTTTGGTACAGATCCTTCTTTGAGAAAGCGGTTATATATGGCTGTTAAGTAAGGAGCTATCGCTTCAGCATAATCAGATAGAAATTTAATGGGTATACAGTCCGGACCAGAAGACTTGTTCTTGTTAAGTGATTTTAGTTGCTTCACTGCTCTGATGATATCTACTTCTACCTTACTCATTATGGCCTCTGTTCGAAACGTGGAATATTGGTTTCGTCTTCTTTGGTGAATGAGTTTCTAAAAGCTATGTTTAGTAATTCTGCTTTAGTAGCGTTGTCATGAGCACGATAGCTCACGTAGTGAGGGTATTGTTTGTGTTTGGTCCCTATTATATTAAATATATGACCAAACTCTTTTTGGGTTTTCAGTCAAATTTCGAGAAAGAGTTTCGTTGTGATAAGTATTGTATGCATCTCGCATTGAAGTCCTTGCTAAATTTCGAGCTTCTGTGTAGGAGCTGCAACAGACCAGCATTGAAGACCGCAACAAGAGCAACAATAATAACTATGCTATCAGTATGTTGAACACATTGTGTACGTATCTAATACTACAAATATGCATTATCCGACATGGACCCATAATCACTAGTTTTAATCTGAAACAAAATGTTTGAGACAGTGTATTACAATGTTGTTTCCTGGAAGTCGCTTTAGTATGAGATAGTTGCTGACCAAATTATCTTCAAAACATTTCTTCTACACGAAAATAGTCTGTGTTCCAATTACTGCCACATAATTTCGCATATCATATCTGTCCCCTATTCGGTGATAATACAAAAAGAGCCACCTTCTTTAACTTTTCCTATTTCCTCTGTAACCCCCATCTTCAAGTTGCGTCTGGAAAATTAGGTGAATTGACGTGTATTTTACAAACTGCGCTGGCGAGCATGAAGTGCCCGCACACACATACACATTGAGGGACATATCAACAAGCACTGCAGCGAAGCGGTGGTACACGCTGCGACCCAGCTAACGTGGTCAGTATCAGAACTCGTTTCACTACAACATAGAGCGCAAAATGGAGCCGCGCGTTACCACCAAGTTTTGATTCAAACTGGCCAAAATGGTAACGGAGACCCATGGGATGTTAGCGTATGTGTATAGTGTTGCAGCATTTAGTATAAATTGTGTGTCTTTGAGTGTTCGCGGAGACCCAACAACGAGTGACCTTGTCGATTCGGGCGATTCAACAAGAATCGTTTGCTGACAGTTTCCAACAGCTGTGCAACAAATGTCACAACTGTATTGTAGCCAATGGCGAAAACTTTGAATGCCAGTAAAGGTATTTTGTTTGTAAAACTTGTTTCCTATATTTCCTGAGACCATTCGCCGAAATTAGCAGAGGCAACTTGTAGTAAGGGTTCTATATCATACGGCAGTATTCCAGAAGATGATTGTCAAGCGTAGTGCAGACTTTCTCATTATGTGATGCCGTTACAAAAGCACGTGGTGCAATTGGTCATACAAGAAAGGAAAGATGGAATCAAGCTAGAAAATCTGAGAAAATATTTAGCATACTCATAGATACAGAAATGACGCGAAAACGTTGGTTTAAAAAACATAAAGGAAATTCAAATGTACTAGGTTTACACAAAGGCAAAAGGCCACAAATGTGTATTCTAACTTGAGCAAAACTGGACACAATCATCACTGGAATGAAAATGCAAATAATAAATGTACACTGAATTTACTCGTGTTCTGTACATTAAGAAACCCTTCGCCGCACATAGCGAAAAAATTACTCAAAAGACCTATCACTGAGAAACCAAGACTGCCTGATCACAAAGAAAGACCTAACAGCATGCCTTCCTCTCAGCATGATGATTAGACGGAGTACTTACTTTCACAGTTGTCGGATCCAGAATGGAGAGTGAAGAGTGTAGCTCTAAGCCCATGGAAAAAACTCCCCTCGCCGCACAACAGATGTAGAACGCGCTAAAAGTGACGCAAAGCGCGTTCAGGGACTAGTGGTTACGAAATCTTGCTTTCTGGCCAAGACAAGTCCCACTACAACCGCTCCCAGAGAGGTCTCCTGTCACCTCTTTCGTCCAAAAAAAAAAGTTCAAATGTTTGTTAAGCTTATGGGACTTAACTACGGGGTCATCAGTCCCTAAACTTACAAACTACTTACGAACTACTTACGAACTAGGACGGCACAAATATCCATGCCCGAGGGGGGATTCGAACCCCCGACCGTAGTGGCCGTGCTGACCGTGACTGGAGCGCCTCAGTCACCTCGGCCACCGCGGCCGGCCTTTCGTCCAAGATTAGATTGGTACGACACTAAGAACACGGCCACCTCGCCATGTTGCCCAGTAAGGTTGTCTCTGGCCAGCCAGCAGACGCCAGCGCAGAAGACAAACGAAGCCAACCGTTCTTAACTACAACAAAACGAGGCCTAAAGCGCGAACGCCGGCCGCGGTGGCCGAGGGGACTGAGGCGCTCCAGTCACGATCTGCACGGCCACTACGATCGGGGGTTCGAATCCCGATATTTGTGCCGTCCTTAGGATTAGCTAGTTCTTAAGTAGTTTGTAAGTTTAGGGACTGATGACCCCGTAGTTAAGTCCCATAAGCTATACAAACATTTGAACATTTGAAAGCGGGAGTCGGCGACTGTAAGCCATTACGCGGCAGTCGGTAAATATTAAGAGCACAATCACACTGGTGGAAACATGTATAAATATGGGGCAAACATATATAAACATAGGCCATTGATCATTAATTAAAAGAATAAAATAATTAACACACAGATAACATTAATGGTGCAGAAACACTTCAGGTTAATGAATAAATCAAAATGGAACACGACCACTCAATCAGGGGCGTGTTTCAAAACCACGCTGCATATTACATCGGAGTAAGATAGAAGTGATCTTTGTAAGTTATTTGTTAAAATACGGAACAGCAAGCTCAAATAATGGTTAATAATGTCACAGTACTGTACACTTAATTATTGTACGTATACATATTGGAGCATACTAGTATTGGTCCGTTTTATTTAAACCGACGTTACCTGTCCAAGCAGTTCTACTAAACACGCCAGGTGACGCAGAAGGCAGTAACGTCCGACAAACAGCAAAGAAACTGAAGATTTCCTCCACGGAGTAGTCAAAACCGTACACCGTTATCGAGAAACAGGCTTCTATGAATATCGTCCTCGCTCAGGAGCGTCTAGAAAAATATCAAAACGCCAGGAAAAGTATTTGCTAGTGACCAGTAAACTAACTGATTAAAAACTGTCTGTGAATACACTACTGAACTAAACGCAAAGAGAGGTACACCGGCGTTTGAGTCAGCAGTGAGACGACGCCTGGCAGACAACAACCTCCGAGGCCATGTAGCAACAAGCAAACCACTGTTGCACCCTGTTAACAAAAAGAAAACGCTTCAGTAAGCTAAGACACACCAATAAAGGACAGAGGGGGATTGGGAAAGGGTCTTATTCACTGATGAATTCAAGTTCGAAATATTTGGAAGTAAACGACGTCAATTTGTACGCCCTGGAATCCTCAGTGCATAATTCCAGCTGTAAAGCATGCATGGAGCTCTGTGATAGTATGGGGATCCTTTTGAGGATTAGCATGC
The DNA here is from genome assembly GCA_026315105.1 of Locusta migratoria. NCBI lineage: Eukaryota > Metazoa > Arthropoda > Insecta > Orthoptera > Acrididae > Locusta > Locusta migratoria. Next base: position 708,759,338 of record CM048745.1, on the reverse strand, counting down.
CATTCTCCAGCAACATGCTAAGACACCTGGTTTGCGTCTGATTGGGAAAGAATCTGTCTTGCAGCAAGACAACGATCCGAAACAGACGTCTCGCGTATGTAGTAAAGTGTGAAATCTCTAGAGGTTCCTAAAATATTGGAAAACATGGAATCGCTGTCCCAATCCTCAGATTATAGCCCAATCGAAACGTTCAGGGATGAATTGGGCAGGAGGTCCAGAAAACGGTAAATCATGACTGGAACACAGGAGGTCGTGCAGCAAGAATGGAGATTAATTCCAACTGAAACCTTGGCGAAACTGATGCAGCGCCTGCCGAGTGTGTGCAAGGCAGTGATGAAAGCAAAGGGTGGCTATTTTAATAAATCGAATATTTAATTGTTCCATTTTCCTATGTATTATTTGAGCTTAATAAACATTTGGAAATCAGCAAAATACGTTTTCATAATGTATTTTCTTTTCATTGTCTTTAATTACTAGGTGTTTCCAAACTTATGGCCGCGGCGGAGAGGCCGAGCGCATTGAGGCGCTATGCTACGATGCGCGAGGCCGTTCGAATCCCCTCTCGGGCATGGATGTTTTTTTCGTCTTTGGTATAAGCTAGTTCATACGTAGTTTGTAAGTTTAGGGACTGATGACCCCGCAGTTAAGTCCCATAAGCTATACAAACATTTGAACATTTTGAACCAAACTTAAGGAGGGTAGTGTAGACGATATGGTGCGCAGGTGATACTGATAAAGGGTGCGGTTGTATACTTTTACAGAAAGATCCCACAGCCTACGTAACACATGTGAATTTAATTAAAAATAAATTTGTACTACACTTTGGGCGTTGTAGAGCAACAACTTCACAAATAAATTTAATGTCCAGACACAGCGTGTTAAAACAATACAGTTCCTTGGCTATCTGCGACAATTTTGTCAATACATACATAAGTTTCGAGACACTTGGCTCTGAACCGTAGTACATTGTTCGCTGGATGAATGCACACCGATGACTCGATATACATTGCTTTGCAGGTCGTGAGTGCCCGGTATTTAATTACACTCCGGCCAGTCATATTTGAGACTCTTATTTGTGTACGGCCCTCTTGTGGTAAGATAGGAAATAGTTCTACCGACAGTGTTCCCGTGACCGTAAGGACAGTTTTATAGTTAGTTGTCTTTGACGTTTTCACAACACTCGACACTACACGGTAAATGTCATACTTCTGAAAATCATTAATTATGGAATGACTTTAGTATCCTCCGCCGTCAGCAATCATTACGTCTCGTTTCACAGCAACATTCTTTTCTGAAACCTTGCTAGTTCGTTCCTGCTGGCATTATAAGACCAGTATTCTGTTGCCCAACGATTCTGCTTACAGAAATTACACCAGGACTCAGCCACGTGGTTATAGCCAGCTTCGGATACAACATATGTGTTGCATAACAATATCTGCTCACTCTGTGTCACTCTCCCACGACCAAGTGAGTTAGTAATTAGGGCCGTATTTAGTTTTCTGCCAGCTTCGGCAAACAGACCGCGTACGTGATCGACATACGACGGCAGTTCGTTGCTGTCTGTAGCTGTAGTCTACGTGTTCATGCTCCCAAACGCAAATACTTTTTATGATCTTGGTTTTAAGCCTCACGCACGTAGTCGCCAGAACAGAATCTAATTTAGGAAACTTCCATATTTATGCCGCAAAGTTTCTTGCAAAGCGGATATCGAATTCCCGACCGCGTTTAAATAACGCCTCTATCTACTTCGCCCGGCAGTTCCACCCACCCTGCACAGAAACGCTGCCCTGCGCTTTCGCTTCGTAACAATGTGCAGGAGGTAGCCATGTGGTTCACGCTACCGAAATAAAGCTCTGAAGATGGTATCAATTCTTCTGAGCACCAACATGTACACAGAATCGTGTATATTATTTTCTTTAAATTGGATTCCATTATCTGGATGGGTCGTCTTTTTCATCGAAAGAACGAAACTGAATACAGAATTGCTGTCACGCTAGTTATTTGCAGATTATGAAAAGGCGTGGGAGCAGTTTTTGAAAGATGTTCTACGTTGTTGCTTTTAATTTCATTTTGGATCCTCTCTTCTTTTACGTTTGTCTGAGAACATCTTGACCTCTTTGGTTTCCGAGCAATCTATTCGTAACCATCTCAGTGAGTTTCATAGACTAGTAAAACCATCAAAAATAAAAGGGATTTGTATAACCGAATAGTATACCGGGTGATCAAAAAGTCAGTATATGAAAACTTAATAAATCACGCAATAATGAAGATAGACAGGTAAAGTATATATTTTGGATGAGGGAGTATACTTACAACAGGCGTGTTTCGTTGCGGACTGCATGGTTTCTACCTATCGGAGGTTCGAGTCCTCCGTCAAGAATGACTGTGTGTGTTGTGCTTACCGTTAGTTACTTTCAGTAGTTTGTAAGTCTAGGGATTGATGACCAATGCAGTATGGTTCCTCAACTTTATAAACATTTTTATGTGTTTCTTTTTTTAAATAATTTTTTTACTTTATTTTTTACTTATTTTTTATCTTAATTTTTTTACAAGTATCTGAAAAAAAAGAACATCTGGCGTACAAAAACGACATAATTACAGTTAGTGCTTAAATTTTCCAAAATCATTCATCCTCTATGTGCGTCTTCTATCTCTTTTCTTTTCTCAAAAATTCGCTGTGCATCATACACAATGTTTGAGCATTTCATGGAAAGTCTGTGTACTCTTCAACATTGGCAGATTCACAAATCAAAGAGATGTTATTATTAAATACACTATGGAATTTCACATCTCTACTCATCGTCATTATTCATTAATAGAAATCAAAGTAAACGCCATCGGAACCGTACAATTAATTAATCTCCACATAATAGTACACTACTTAACCGCATATTTTAAATAATTTGACAGTACAAATCGAAACAGATTTCGAAGCATTACTTTGGAGATAAGGAGCGATGTCAAGAAGACTCATTGCCACATGCACAACGCAGACGACAGCTACTTATCATTGTATCCTTATTTCAATTTTCAATAAGTAATCCATATTGTCATTCACTTTTACGCGACCTCTGGGAACAGACTATTACTCCCAGCCCGCTTCTTCGTTTCCCAGAGACAAAATGAAGTTGTGGCAGACTGGAATGACAGACGTACTTGACACTGCTCATAGGCGATGACGCTATCTGCTCTGACCATTCATGACACGCATTCAACTGACCTTTTCCAGTTTACTGATCATTATAGCAAGATTCAAGCCTTAAAAAATTTATGCCTGAAGTTGAACCGTAATAATTACGAATCACGGGACGTGCTGGCAAATGTTGTTTTAGAAACAAGTTCATTCTTTATGGGGGTACCATGTCTCATTAATGAGACAAATTTTTCTGTATTTATTTCGTAGCAGTAAATTCCCATGTAACACGTCCGGTAAACGCTCTATGATGTGCCGAGTGGATAAGACTATTTACTGTTAAATTGACCGTGAGCTTATTCCGCCAACCAACATTTACCAGGGGTGTTAAATTTCTCCTCTTTCAAACACTTACAAACAGCTCTGTTATGGCGATTGAATAAATAGTTAACGGATGGCAAGTTGGAAGAGACAGAAATCACTGCCATGAAGTTCATACATTTTTGCAGATAAAAACATATATGCGTGGTTGCACCGCCTACAATCTAATCACGGTTACGATGACACTATTTTGCGTCTATATATGAAGATAAGCACAAGATATGTGCAAGATCGTACAGTCATTTAAATTACTCAGAACACTGGTAATCAAATCAGTAGTTTCAATGACGGTATTTAACAGTGTCTCGTGGTCTAGGTTACATAGTCGACATAATACAGTGTTTTGGCTTTTCGCGACGCGAATGTCCGAGCCGCGGTGGAGTAGCCGAGCGGTCTAAGGCGCCTGACGCATGGGTGTGTGTGTTGTCTTTAGGTTAGTTTACCTTAGTTTGTAACTTAGACAAATGCATCACCGTTTTCTGAATCGTGAGGTAGTACATCCATTTGTACAGCGATGGCAGTAAGTTGACAAAAAAAGGAGTTTCACGAACTCCTTTCATATTCCGTTGCCAACCACGACATATTAAGTCCAAACCAATACTCAGAACTCGGTTTTAAGTGTTTCCCTTGTCACCCGGCGATATGTACATTGCATTGGAGTGCTTGTTCGTTGGCCTGCATGTCAAGTCGTATTAGTAACTGGATAGTATCAAAGTCTACCACTAAAGATTCTATGCAGTCCAAGTTGGGTCACATTGTGACTATCAAAACAATCAAACGTATGTGGTCCATAATCAACTGAAAATGTCATCCATGCAATACTGATGGAACTTTCTGACCCCATAAGTTGTTACAAGAGCCTCAATCTCTAATTAGTTATAATTAAGAGTCTTGGTCAACGATTTTGGCCCAAAGGTGATTGGCCTATCTGTATAGCGTAGACGATGCGATAAAATTGCTCCGATTCCACAAGTAAAGGCATCCACAGCCAGAACGACTGCATTGGAGAGATGTGTCTGTAATACACTCCGATCACTTAACATATTATATTTTACAAGCTGAAAAGTGTTCTTACTTTCTTTCATCCAAGCAAAGATCTTTGCGATGTAAACTTTGAGGGGTTCCAACCTGTGTGGTACTTGGGATCAATAGGATGTAATATCACTAACTGTTACGTCAACGTTTATGGGGACAGCAATTTTCTCTAACATCACACAAATGCGACTGAGATGTATGAATGCCTTTCAAGTTATTCGTACGACCAAGACAATGTCAGTGTTGAAAAGAGAACACTTTGGTGAATTTTGAATCGGCCTCTGATCGATGTACGATCAGAGGTAAATCATCTAAACATATGTTACATCTACATCTACATGGGATACTCGGAAAATCACATTTAAGTACCAGAAAGAGGGTTCATCGAACCACCTTTATACTTTTTATCTCCCATTCTATTCTCGAATAGCGCGCGGGAAGAAAGAACACCTGAATCTCACCGTTAGAGCTCCGATTTCTCGAATGTTATTCCAATGATCTTTTCCACCTATGTAAGTGGCTGTCAACAATATATTTTAGCATTCGAAGGAGAATGTTAGCGATTTGAGTTTCGTAAGTACCCCACGCCGCATCGATAAATTGTGATATAAATTGTGCAAAACAATCTTTGAACTAATTGTAGATGTTTCACACTATTCAAGGCAAGTGGTCGATCTAAATTGTTATTTGTTGTGAAATATATGTGCCAAGATCGCTGTTCAATAGTTTATTCCAGATTACCGTTTCGACAAAACGTTTTTGTCATCTTCATATCTGCTACCCCACATTTTAAAATATAGCACCTCTCCGTACATCATTAACAGCTGCACAAATCAATCGTGTTGTTCATTCATTTACAGGAATTTGCATCAACTCGCCACTTATCAGATCTATAACATCATTTAAACGAGTTGTGTCATGACTTAAAGTAATGTGCCCCAGCTCGTCACTTTTAAAATCGGTCACACTACAGACATCCTGTATCAATAGAATTTGAAATATGTCTGGACCAAATGCTCTTCCGAACATAACAGAAAAGATTCATTAGTATTTTGTGGATTGATAACGTTGAAGTGTGCAGTAAGTATTAACCCACCTGATTATCAAAACGAATAGTAATTCTCACAGAATTGCTAACATTTGAGTGATTAGTTCGTGTTCCTGCCAACTGTTTAGTTCTTTTCGCCATGTATTGTATAAGGCATTTGTAACACATTGTGTCCGGATGAATTTGACTGTCAAATTCATTCTCATGTAACATGGGCTTCGAAACCGGACACTTAGCTCATGCATTCTTCACACAAACCGTTAACGTTTAACAGAAGTACACTTGAATCAAAATATTAGCAGTTTTCACAACAGCTAAACGAGACAATTTGAGGTGATATATACCAAAAATATTTTGTTTCCTGAGCACGTTTGAACAATACATGGAAGAGTAGTGGTTTGTAGTGCCTTGTAATGTGCCTGGCGAACTTCAAATACATATAACTGGAATATTCTCTTTGTTAAAGACAAGAGTTTGGCTACTACCCCTGTAGAGGTGGACTTTGGTTGAGACTGTGTACGATAAAAAAGCGTGTAACTGATTTATTTATGTTTCTTGTTTGGTTTTCCACACGCGAATACACATTGATTGCAAAATATTTGTTCTTGTGAGCGGGTAGATGCACTGAATTTAGTGAGTGCACGGGCTGAACAGAAATAACGTTTACTGTCGTTTGTTGGGCTTCTATTTGCTTCATGCACACAGAATGTGACCCTTCTTGGCACACATATAATGTTTGATTTACCTTAAAAGGGCGCTTCGCTCAGTGAAGCACATGGAAACATTGCAGACACGAATTCCATATGCGGCTAGTTTGCATCTCTTTGCGGCTGGGTTTGTCACCCTATTACTTTACATGCGGCAAGATGTTGCTTGCTGTTTACAAAAGAAAATGATACACACAGTCTGTGTGGTGCAGTGTTACCATCGCAGCTCGCTGTGCTTCCGGTCCCCAGTTCAAATTCCGTCACGGGCAAAAAAAAAAAAAAAATTTCGTTGTATTTACTATTTATAGAATGTTCGACATGTTTCTTATGTTTGATATACTTGTAAGTTCCAGAAAATTCTTTCTATGTATAAATAGTGGAGGACTCCAACCAGGAGGCTGTACTGGGTGAACGCGTGTTAGCAATAAACCTATTATAAGTTAAAGTGTGTTGCTGCGTTAACAACCGGCCTTAGAATTCCAGAACACTAGCTATTTTCAGCGTAACAATATTACGTGATACACTTGTTATGTCCAGTACTTCTAAGTGTTCTGCCACAAGTCATACATAGAGGGCGTAACGTGAAGCGTCTATTACATATAGTTTCTTTGCAATTCACGTGTTTCAACTGTTTGTAAATCTGAGGGACTTAACAACGTTGGTCATCAGTTCCTAATCTTACAAACTACTTACACTAATTTTGCGTAACGAATGCTAAGGACAACACAAACACCCATGCCCGAGGAAGGACCCGAATCCCTGACGGCGAACGGCCGCGCGCACCGTAGCTGGGCGTCTTAGTGCGTACGGCTATTCTGCAGCGGTTATTTGCTATTAATTTCACACTACTGTCGGGACTTTTTGCTCGTTCCAGAACCTTTCCGATTCATTTTGGGACGTACGAGCCTTCTAACTTTCGCCACCTCAACAAATCGGGCATGTGTGTATGTGTGTGTTTGTGTTCTCCTTAGCATAAGTTAAAGTTAGTTGAAGTAGTTTTTAAGCCCAGGGACTGACCTACAAACATTTGAACATATTTGTACCAGTATAGACATTAGCGTCATTCCATTAGTGTCATTTCATTTTGTGAAGTATTTATCGATTTGTGGCCATGGTTGTATTTTACTGATATCGATAAAATCAATGGGTATGGAAACCGACACTTTTGTTGAGGAGAATTCACGAATGCGTAAGGAAATACCACGCACATCTGTTGGAGGTATGCAAAATCAGAGATAACAGGAAACTAATAGGTCAATGGTAGAATGTTTACGGTGCAGGAAGCACGGAGCGTATCTATGGCGTGTAAGTCACAATCGAGTACATTGTATTCTCGTGATATTAGGTAAACCAAACACCTCAGTTACCTCATGTGAGAGAGGAGAAAAACTCTATTCGATAGACTGTGAATCGAACAGATACTTTCCGATCAGAAAACAGATGGAGATTTAGTAAACAATATGCAAATTCTAGATCGAGAAAAAAAAAATACAGTAGCTCGCTAATACCTAAAACGTGAAAACGCAAAGAAAAAATATGGCCAGTCACTTAGGGACAAACAACAAGTACAATAGTGAAAGCATCATACAGACAACCACTTCTACAAGTGTCGCTAGGCCAAAACAAAACAAATACTACGACACGAAAACTACGGTCTGCGCTGAGTGCCGCTGAAGCTGGATCCGTCGTAGAAGCGGCCGGCAGCTGGATATGCACTCCCACTCCACACTCCGTCGGTGCGCTTATGAAGCCGGCATCGGCGGAGAGCTACAGCAGGTTACTCCGCTGTCATTGGCTGGGCACTGTCACAAGACTAACGGTAAAGTACTGCCGCAGTACAGAGCCGTTTCTTATGCAGTTGGTCGTTGTTGATGTTTATGTTTTAGATGTGCGCGCCTACGAAGGGAAAGCTAAGCAGCCCGCGCTGGCTGCCTGTTACGCGGGCACTCTACACAGTCAGGGGCTGCCACACCATGTGGAACGACCAAGAAGAGCAAAAAAAAAAAATGTTCAAATGTTTGTAAAGTCTATGGGACTTAACTACGGGGTTATCAGTCCCTAAACTTACAATCTACTTATGAACTAACTAAGACTAAGGACGGCACAAATATCCATGCCCGAGGGGGGATTCGAACCCCCGACCGTAGAGGCCGTGCAGACCGTGACTCAAGCGCCTCAGTCCCCTCGGCCACCGCGGCCGGAAGGAACAAGAGCGACAGTTGTCGAACAAGAAGTGTGTGAAATACAAAAGCGAAAGTGCTGGTAATGCAGCTGACGCTACAGTATTTGCAGATCACATTTCCGATGCTCGGGATGGATATACCCCTATCTAGATTTGGTCGAACGTGCCAATATACACCCAAAGGATTTACACGCATGTCTGTGAGTGAATGCTGTAGCCGCATGAAGAACTTAACTTACTCTTCATCTGTCGCTCGATGAAGAGGAAGCTGTCTGAATTGACATATCACTTTGCGACACCAATAGTAACTAAAATGTTTACCCTAAATTTGTTACTATGTTCTAGAATCTGGGAGTGCGATCACGACTATACGATAGAAGAATTCCTCAACATTTCAGAGTAGCAGAGGAAGGCAGAAGCTACTACAGTGTCGTCAAGAAAGCGGTCACAAGCCCTGACTAGTGTTATGATATGCCAAGAGCTGATGGAGGAGAGAAGAAGCGATAGATATCGAATTATGGAGAGCACGATAAAACTGAAGTACCGATTGACCGACGGCGTTTGAATTACGTACAAGAGTCACAAAACGAGAGAAGACCAGAGAAGCGTGAAGACTCATCTTTTCGGAGAGGTGAGTGATTGTCCAAATAATGATAAAGATCCCAGGCGGTGTCTCACAAGGATACCACATGGGTGTCGGATTTTAGATTTTTTTTTTTTTATATTTATCTTACGTGAAGTTTAGAACTTGAATAAGAATTAGTCAGAGCCATTCGACGCAACTCTCAAAAGTTCTCAAGGAAACCGGCTTTGAAGTTTTGCAGGTACACTTAAGTACAAGTAAATAAAACCGTTGCACTAACAGGTGGCGGAGCTCAAAAAAATATGATTGGTGGTTTGAATAATACAGTAACTGGTCTTTATTTATAATTTTTTCGTTGTGTTCGAACACCTACACAATTTTAATATCTAATGGTGATTTTTATGATAAATTCACGCATTTTTATTAGTAATTTTCTATATTTTATAAAGTAATGGTTACAATAAAAAATATATACATTTTTTACAGTATCGGCTTCACTGTTAGTTGACGACGGTAGTCTTTTATTGTTAAATCAGTTATCTAAAACATTTATGGATCTCTAACTCCTTGTGTTTCTGTCAGTTTTTGTTTCTGTGTATATAGACGAGCTGAACACCTTGTCACCTAAAACGATGGTCGAGGAGGTTAGCTGCTTGGAAAGCCGTTAGTAGCTATGGAAAAGAGTTCCCAAAAACAGCGTCGTAGCTCTTCACACACTCTAAAAATATAACATATGTTTTAAGTGAAAATAACGGCTTAACCATTCATCTGACACGAAAATTGAATAACCAAATTTGTAGAGGAGACAATTCTCTACAACTTTGCTCTGTTATGTTTTTTTCATATCTCTTATCGTTTCAGAGATATATGCAAAAATAACGGCGATTTTGGGATGTCTGTCTATCTGTCTGTCCGTAACGTGTTCCTTGTTTTTAAGACGAACCGTTCAACCGATTAAGACTAAATTTTACAGACAATTGTAGGCCGCCAGAGACCAGTACCTCCCCTTTTTCAAATTTTTCGGACAAAAAAATACGGTAGTAATACGATAATAAGTCGTCTGTAATATAATTGTTTTTTTTTTTCATATCTTGCATCGTTGCAGACATATTTGCAAAAATAACGGCGATTTGACGATGCCTGTCTGGGTGTAACGCGTTTCCACTTTTTTAAGTCGAACCGTTCAACCGATCGGCACCGAATTTTACAGACATAATTGTTGGTAAACAGAGACCAGAATCTCGCTTTTTCACATATTCCGGACAAGAAATACAAGAAATAAGGCGTATCAAGGCCGGTATTACGGCCAGAGGTGGTTGTTCTAAGTACTGAATTCTCAGGATCTATGCACCCAAACTGCGTGAAAATGTAAGTTCTAGTATAATATATTTGTCCAATGAATACCCGTTTATCATCTGCATTTATTCTTGGTGTAGCAATTTCTCCAATGACACATAAAAGTAAATTTTATCATGTGAAAAGTAATCTCTTGGAAAGTCGAACATTTTGAAGGTGAGCAAAGTCTTAAAACTGGAGTCAAGTTACAAAATACAATGGTATTTATTATTCTGGGAAATGAATATGAGGAGATACTGCTACAACTGCTGACGAGACACCTTGTGATACAGGGCCGGGGCAAGGCACGTGCGAAACGTGCGGCCGCACAGGGCGGCGGTTTCCGAGGGGCGGCAAATCTGACGCCCCCGCCCCTTTTTTAGGATACACTCAACATTCATGCCCAAGAGGGGATTCGAAACCAAACCTAGGAGGGAGCGGCTTCGGGAACTGTGACATGGCGCCTCGACTACCTACCTGCCGGCCGGCCCTGTTGAACAAGGGGAGGGAGGAGGACTGATTTCTTCCTCGCCACTGTGGCAGCACCGTCGTGTTTACGCCGGAGGAACAGCGAGGGCGAAGCAGTCTGGCGTACACGCCAGTATTATTATCAGTGGAGCGCTGCCAGCCTGTTAGGCGCCGTCTATTACAACTAATTTTTGCGGAAGACGCAATCTAATTTGGAAATTCGAATCCAATCTTTGATACTGCGATTATGTGTTAAGCCTGAAGCAATTTTGCTAATTTCTTCAATGGCGGTTTCCGAGTGTTTTACTCTTCCCGCATTATGGAAGAAAACCGTTGAACATTACTACAGTCAAACATGTCCAACAACTGCAATGGGTAGAAGTATTCCGATTGAGAATATACGCTGGGAGTTATTACAACGGATACAGACAATGGTAGTAATCCTCGCATAAGTTGGGTTTCGACGTATTTTGCAAAATTTTTGCTATCTATTTCTGAGTGATAGTCTGACGTTTTGGTTTTCGAGCCATGAAAAACCTGTCTCCGCGTGCTTGAACAACAATTAAACTCTGACCGGCACTTTTCTTGACAATACTAATGGCACACTATCACTTTGCCAACATATATTTACTGTATATTGTTTTCCGTTGAATACATTGTACGTTCACAACCGTTGAAAAATGTTTACGTAAACCGTAAGTTCATGCCGCGCAGTCTTGAACTGTGCAGCTGGTCCCGGCGGAGATTAAGTCCTCCCTCGGGCATGGGTATATGTGTTTGTCCTTAAGATAATTTAGGTTGAGTAGTGTGTAAGCTTGGTGATTTATGAGCTTAGCAGTTAAGCCCCATAAGATTTCACACACATTTGCACAGTTTTGTAAATTCACAAGGCTTAGCTAGATTTCTTCAATCAGGTTTGACTCCATTTTTGAGCTGGTTCAAAAAATGTTTGTTAAGCTTATGGGACTTAACTACGGGGTTATCAGTCCCTAAACTTACAAACTACTTATCAACTAGCTTATCCTAAGGACAGCACAAATATCCATGCCCGAGGGGGGATTCGAACCCCCGACCGTAGTGGCCGTGCAGACCGTGACTGAAGCGCCTCAGTCACCTCGGCCACCGCGGCCGGCTTTGAGCTGGTGCCCCAGCGACTGTTTTGTACAAATCTGTAGAGAATGTCACCGATCAGTCGCAATTTTTCTTTTTATTTTCCAGATCTACATAGATTTCTGGCACAGTGTGGCTATTCTCAATGCTTTGAGCTATTTAACATCTATACCGTCTGTGGTGTCGCACAAGTACAAAGTGCGCGCCACCTACTTTCGCCGCGCGCCGCCATGCACGCACGGCGCGGCGTTCTTACGACGACAGCCACGAGCGCCCTCTGCGGCAACTCCGCTCGTGGCCACCAGTGAACGACATCGTTCACTTGGGACTGAGATAGCAACCAGTTCGGACCTTCGGAATCAGATAGGCACCAGCGAAGACTTTGCTATCGTACAGGCACTAGGCAGGCCTCTAACAACTATGTATCAGCATTCTGCAGTACTATGTAAAAGTTAAGTATTGTATAAATTCTGTGCAATATATATCTCATTCTAATTTAGTGTTTCTAGTTTCTGGCTGCTCCCCTCCGTACCTGCACCAGCGTGCTATCGTTATTCCTGTGTCGGTTTCATTCCACTCGGCCACCGACACCTACGACGGAAACGAGACACAAAAGCGGCGACGAGGCTGGGACACAAAACCGTCATGATGAACGTAAATGCCAACATGGCGGCTTAGATGTAAGCACAGATTAAAATCTTTGAGACTGGCACTCAGTGGCCGAAACGTAGGTAGATCTGGAAAGTAAAAACAAAAATTGCGATTGATTACTGACATTGCCTACAGATCTATTGAAATGAAATTCCACAAATGTATACCTGGGGCAGCAATTTAGCAGTTCGCACGTGGCGGCACTTGGGTTCGCGCCTGCCCTGTTGTGATACATGGAACAGAAAAGCGCGCAGGAAGAAGCATTGTCCCCTTGTCCCCGTCTCGGCAACTTCTAGCAGGGTAGCCGTCGTCTGACGGAAGTTGAATGCGGACAACGTGCTCACGTCACTTCCGGCGGCGTAAAGCAGAGACGGCGACATGGCAACGCTGTTGGCAGTGCCGCTGCTACAGCGGCAGACTCGGCAGTGACCGCGGCTGAACAGTTGAAACACAAATGAATACTGAAATGCGCCGGCATCTTAGGCACTCTAAAATTCTTCTGTCTGGCAGTGTTTCCCAATCGTTGACAGTGATGGCAGTATTGTTATCCACTGGGTGTATTTCGTTTTTCAATACTGTTCCACAGTAATTTTAATAATTTTTTCAGCCCATAGAGACATCAGATCCAGAATTTCAAGCTAAATATTAGTTTTCTTGAACAAAACAATGTCATAGCACAATAACAGACCCACTGTATTTGAGAAATGTACTTCTCTTGAGACTAGAGGTATTATGCTATATAAACGTTGATGAATAGACGAGAACTCTCAGCTAACTCACCGTTCAAACTAATTAAACTCTGTAATGTCCAATTTAATTATACTATTGTTGCTGTCATTCAAAATTTTCTTTACATATTGGCATGCGATAATTGGGGTAAAAGTGGATGTTATATAGGTACGTATATTTCCATTACGGTACTATTACTATTCATAATCTGTAGATTGAGTCAGATGTTCATTTTGTTCTTAAGACGACTATAGACAGTTAATTAAACTAAAATTCCATCCTGCATGACCCAGACAAATTAGAAAATCATATAGATTGCAGTGCACGTGGCATTATTTTCTATATCGTAGATCGTTGTCCAGGCAAAACTTTCGGTTATGTAATACGAAAAATTTAACAGCAAAGCACGTCTGCTCAGTAGAGCATGGCCGCGCGGTCTGGGCCGTCAAGTTACGGATCTCGCAGCCCATTACACCGGAGGTTCGAGTCCTCCATCTCGCATAGGTGTGTGTTTTGTCTTTAGCATAAGTTACTTTAAGTAGTTTGCAAGTAAAGTGACCAGTGACCTCTATACCACCTGGATGTTCAACTTCAGTTGTCTGAGCATGCCAGCCATATATGTTCATATTTCGTTTCTTGACATATTGAAAAGTGGGTGCTATGGTATTTCAAGAAAACGAGAAGAAAATACGTTTCGATTATGCTTCCATATGAGCCTGTTACATCGCGTATTGACATAAATTTCAAATCAAGAGGTAAATAAGCAATTCTTTCTCAAGTAATAACTGATGGAAATACGTAAGGCAACTTTAGACATGGCGGGCAATGCGGAAACGTGTGGAAAACATATCAATGTGTAGGCACGCCGTAGTTCTATGCTCAGACCCCAGAGTTACACGTCCGGTTTGTACAGAGATTAATGATACGGACCGATGAACTAAGCACTTTCGTTTCATAGATTTATACACTTTTCAACATTTCTTTTTATACTACTGGTCGTTCAAGGCAAGTATTCGTACTGCCAGGAATAATCCATATAACTCTTTGAAAAATGCTCGTTTATGACTTAGTTGTGAATATTTCCTCTAGTGTATACACTGTCGAGAAAATTTCTTCTACTGTATACACGTTTCTGCCATGAAAACAGACATTCACGATGAAAGTAGCTTATTAAATTATTTATTTAAAGATCTCCGGCGATAGAGATCAGAAAATGCAAGTTAAAACGCTCAGTGCTGCTCCAAATTACTTTGCGAGTGGCCACAGTTCTTGCACAATGGAAATTTGTCTAACTGCTTACTCCTTAAGGGAGCAGCCAACGTTTTAACAAACACAAAAGTAATATACAAAAAGGAATACATAAATAAACATGGGACGGGAAACATGAAATTATCAAGCAGGAGTTTGATACTTTAGATTATTATCTATTTAATAAAATGAACAACGAAAATGTGGGGAAACCAAATAAGCACAATGAAGCACACACCTTGTACAACACTGAATTGAATTATCGAGTTACTGCCTGTAAAAAATGTTTCTCCTCTTTCTGAATATGCAGGGAATGTGGGAGGATATTTGAAAATACACAGGGGATAAATAAAGCACAGTTTTTCACTCACAGACACACGCATAATGCTTGTGTCACTAACTCATTCGGGAACAATTCATAGCAGCAGCAAAACGAAGTGTCAGCGGCGTTTTGACGAGATGGTGGACGTATTCAAGAACCATTATAACACTACTATGGATGAACGAACTCATGTGCAGGGAGGCAGCAGCATACTATCCTCAAGTACCACGTGGTGTACGACCATGGTGAATTACACAGAATTTACAAAAAGAAATTAATTTAAAATAAATAAGTAAGAAACACTCGAGAATTCAACAGAAGATAGCTGGTATCAATAAATAACATGGCTGAAGACCGAAGTAATGAACGTTACGAAAGCAAGTTGTGCAATCGGTCATATCAAGATAGGAAAGACGGAATCAATCCAGAAATTTCGAGAAAGAATTTAGTATGCTCGCGTAAATAGACACCACACAAAAATGTTAGTTAAAAGCAGCAAGGAGTTCAAACATACTAAGTTTACGCAAAGGCCACACACGTGTATTCTAACTTGAGAAAAACGGACACAAAAATCATTACCAGACTGAAAATACAAATACTGAGTTCACACTAAATTACTCTGAAAAATAAGAAACACTTCGCCTCACATAGCGAAAGAATTACTTAAGAAAAACTAGCACAACCAAGGACTGCCTGATCACAAATAAAGGTCTAACAGCATGCCATTCCATCAATATGATTCGACGAAGCAAGAGTGATTCCTCAGGCCATGTGCCGAGCGTTCGCTATCCGCGGATGTTAGGGTGCGTTCTCACAGCGTACTGTCTACCAACACTCGCTACCTGAGGGAGATAATACTCTCTACTACTATTCCAGAGAGGGCTCTTTTGTTACCTCTTTCGTCCATGATTATGTTGGTACCACACTAAGAACAAGCCACCTCGCCCTCTTGTCAAGAAAGGATGTCTTTGGCTACATAGCAGACGGCAGTGCAGACGACATACGAAACCATGCGTTTTTAACTATAGTAAACGAGACCTAACGCGCAAAGCGGCGACTGTAATCCATTGCGCGACAGTCAGTCAATATTAAAAGCAACCTTCCACATTCATACGAACACAGAAGTTCAATCACAGCAGTGGAAACATATAAAAACATGGGCCATTGATCAATAATAAGGGAATAAAATAAATTATGTACAGATAAACAAAATTCATGGTGGAGAAACACTTTAGAGTAATGAAAGTAGAACAGTTCATAACTCAAACTGGAACACGACCACACATTCAGTGGACGTGTTTCAACGTATTCTATAATATGCTGCTTTTATTCTGGCCTTCAGTCTGGAGACTCGTTTCATGCAGTTGTCCATCCTGCTCTATCAAGTCTCTACATCTCCTCATAAGAACGGCAACTACCGTCCTTTTAAACCTTCTTACTTTATTCGTCTCTTGGTTTCCCTCTCCGATTCTTACCCCACAAATAGTATCCCGCCAATCGATTGCTAACGTTATCCTTAAATTGCCAGAAATACCTCTTCTCCCTAATTCTGTTCAGTACATCTTCATCTTGTCATCATTACTTGCAATTCTGCATGCACTGATCATCAGGGACAAAATCGATATGTTGTGAATTTTAATAAAATAAAGATCTCACATCACCTACCAAGCTGCAACTTTTTATTTCATTATACCTCTTTATCTGTTAAGCGATATACCCATCTAATCTTTAGCATTCATTTCAAAAGCGTCTATCTTCTTCTTGTCGAAAGTAGTAATCGTACATGTTTCACAAGGTAACACTCAATTCAAATTCCTTCAGAGAAGACTTCGTAACAGCGAATTAATATTCGATGTTAACAAATTTCCATTTTCTGGGAACGCTTTTCTTCCCATTACCTATATTTTCTAATTACCTAATTACTTCCGTATATCCTGATTTTCTCATACTACAATCCATCGACCTTGTTTTGCTCTTGTTAGTGTTCATCTTATTCCCTACTTTCAAGACACTGAGCATTTCGTTCAGTTGCTCTTCTTTCTAAAAAGAAACTACTATCTGAGAAATCAAATTATGATGGTGCTTGTACAACATTGCAATTTTTTAAAGAAATTGTGTGGGACGTGCTATCGGATACCGACGTGCCTTAGCGTTTAACAGTACCTCCCGGCCACACGCGTACAACGAACTGGAGGCCATTGCTCTGCGCTCAGACGCTAATCAGTATTATGGTACCCCGTTCACTGGCCAATCAGGCGTTCGCGGAACAAGGCTTTGCAGCCTGAGAGATACTTGGCCAGTATAATACGGCGCACCGGCGCTCGCCTCCTGTGTAGAGGCCTGCCTGCGGTCGGCAGTAGACGGCGCTTCTCGGTAAAGCCGCCTCCTCGATCCGCGCAGGCTTCAGAGCCTGCCACAAGTGCCTGCCACTCGCTAATACATGCCTACGGGCAACGTTCCTTCACTTAGTACCTCCCACTTTAGCATCCCTGAGATACGAAATTCGTCGAAATATGCAATTCAGTGTAACGTCGAAATTTCACCATTGCTATGTCTCAATGAAAGTGCTACACTGCAACTCAAAGTGCTCTAGAGCTGTTAAAATGGAATGACGGTCAAACAGGCTTACGAGATTTTTTTCCTTGCTGCAGTATATTTATTCCCCCAGACGCCTTTCGCTATTTTTTGTCTTCAAAGAATCTTGAGCGGGTTCTAGAAATTATGTTCTGTTTTTAGATTAAGTATTATAAATGCGTACGTACAGTTAATCGTCTTCGGGTATTGGTTTTGGCCCACTTTAGGTTACGGCAGTAACACTAACAGTGGGCCTTAGCGATCATCTTTTGACAGCTCGAAATTTAATTGAAAATAACTACTAAACTATTTATCTGACAGGAAAATTGAATAACCCAATTTGTAGAGGAGATAATTCTCTATAACTTTGCTCTGTTATGTTCTTTTCATATCTCGTAACGTTTCAAAGATATTTCCAAAAATAACAGCGATTTTGGGATGTATGTCTGTCTGTCTGTCCGTCTGACCGTAACGTGTTCCCTGTTTTTAAGACGAACCGATCAACACCAAATTTTACAGACATGATTGTAGGCCGCTAGAGACCAGAACCTCCCTTTTTCAAATTTTTTGGACAAAAAATACGGTAGTAAAACTAAAAAAAAATCCGTTTGTAATATAATTGTAATTGCAAACGAACCGTTCATCTGACACGAAAATTGGATAACCTAATTGGTAGAGGGGAAAATTCTGAACAACATAGCTCCCTTATGTTTTTTTTTCTCGTATCGTTTGAGACATATTTGCAAAAATAACGGAGATTGACACCCTCCATTGAATTAACGAAAACCAGTTGTTCGGAGATGTCACGTGACATTCCTCGCGTATTTGATGATTTTCTTACTGTTACAAGTTGTCATTTCAAAGCAATGGCACACTGAGGAATTAACAAAAACACATCGTTCTTCGTACGATAAATGATAATCTAATGTCTACAAATGCCATATTAACATCAGTTAACAACGGCCATCAATAGTATCAGATTAAAAAACTCCTATTTTGATTTATAGCCGTCGCGTAGTGGGTAAGGTGATGGACTGTGACGAGAGAGGTCGGTGTTTCGAAACCCGTCACTATCTTTTTTTTTTTCCTAAAAGGGTTTCAGACACTTTTATTAATTAATTAATAAAAATTCAAAATATCCACGGGTGTACTGCCGGTCTATAGTGTCCAACGGACACAATATTTCGGCGATCAAACATGTCGCCATCACTGCGCGGCCGCGGCGCGGGGCGCGGACCGCGGATGGGTCGCTCCGCGGTCCGAGGGTATCGTCCACAAGGGGAGTACAGTAAAACTCAAACATCATAAACTGTAAGTAACCACTTATTTACGTTGGAAGAATACTGTAAAACGTATATCTTATGATTTTTTTAATCCATTGCAGTAACTGTGTTTTGTGCAGGCAAGACTAGAGGGCGTCATCTCTAGGTTAACTGGCCTCAGTATTCCAGGCCGAAATCACTGCCATCAGGGCGTGTGTGGAGGAGAATTTGCGTAGGTGCTACAAAGATCGTAGCGTCTATATCTATTCAGACAGCCAGGCAGCCCTGAGATCACTGGAAGCTCCTGCAACAAGGTCTAAAATTGTTGCAGAATGTCACAGGGTTCTGGTGGAGTTAGGGGAAAGCAATAGAGTAAACCTATTGTGGGTCCCTGGCCACTCGGGGATCAGTGGCAACGAACATGCCGACAGATTAGCCAGGATGGGGGCAGAGACTCCATTTATTGGACCGGAACCTGTCCTGACAATCACCAAGGCAATGATCAAATTGGAGCTACGTAACTGGCTCAGAAGACAGCACGTAGAATATTGGACCAAAGTCCATCAACAAAAGCATGGCAAGGTAATGATGCCAAAGCCATCTTTTAAAAGAAGCTCTGCAATCCTGGGTCTGAACAGGAGAGAGATTAGACTCATGATTGGATTGCTGACAGGCCATGGGAATTTCAAAAAACACCTAAGTACAATGGGAATAACAGAAGAGGACCCTAAATGTAGGATCTGTGATGACGGTGATGAAACTGCATCACATCTAATCTTCGAATGCATTGCATTGGAGAATAAAAGGCACAGAATATTTGGGACAACCAGACCCGAAGAAGTTGTGTCTAATAAAAACTGGTAAAGGGACCCTTGCACTTTTCAATGGCATTGGTTGGCTTTACTAGATATACAGGAAGCGATACCGCACAATAAACTTAGTTTCGGTGCGGGCAGTGTCGGGTTGGACCAAGACTGTTTTCGCTTCCCTGGAAAAAATCAATCAATCAACTGTGTTTTGTAGGTTAGAAAAGAAAACAGTAATATATTTGGCAATGAAGGCTTTCACGACCGGATGTCATAGTTGCTGATAGAACTTCCGGGTTCTAACGCCTGGAAAGTTTTATGGACCATGGATATATATATATATATATATATATATATATATATATATATATATATATATATATATATATATATATAGGTGAAACTGGAAAGTTTTATGGACCATGGCAGTTTTCTTTTCTGGCGTATATCTTATATATAAAAATTAATGTTTGTTTCTTAGTTTGTTTGTCTTGTTGTACGTATTTTATGCACGGCGATACCCTACATCCGACTGCGCTGAAACTTTGTCAACTCATTGGTTGCACTCTCGCGAAGGTTAAAGGCATACCAAAATTAACGTCGCGTGGTGTATGGTGCAGGGTGCTTTACAATTAGTTAATTCGTTTCTTACTCCTTCACGCTGTAATGGCTGGACGGATATGTATGAAGTTTGGAATAGAGGTAGCTTATACATCGATCAACAAATAGTTTACCTTTAAGGAGCAAAAGTATGGTGCGTGGTGGAAGGTACGTTACAATAGGTTAATACGTTTGCTACTCCTTCATACTGACAGGGATGGGTAGCTTTGAATGAAATTTGTAATGCAGATAGCTTACACCCCGAATTAACGCATGAGCTGCCTTTATCTTGCAGTATGTCAACACGTTTTATATATATATATATATATATCACGCTGAAACGGCTGGACGGAATTAAATTAGATGTGGAATGAAGATAGCCTATACCGCAATTTAAAACATGGGCTACATTTTGTAAGTCTCCGTAGGTGCATGATGGAGGGTACGTCATAAAAAACACCCAAATTGTTAGACTGGTCAGTGGTCACCATGAAAGTCAGCACATATATGTATGTTTTCATAAAGGACGAGGATGGGTGAAAATGAACGGAGATGGACAGAGAGATGCGGGGGAGAAATATGAACTACGAGAATGTAGAATAAATAAATACCTGGGGAACGCTGCGTGTTCAGTTAGTAGTTTATAAACATCAATCTAAAAACAGAAATGTAATTTCTACGATGCCTTGAAGTAAAAAAGACGAAACGCATCTTCGAAAAATACGTACATTGTAGCAAGATAATAGCTTATTTATTTTCAAAATCAAATAAGTTGGGGCTTTCTGCAGAAAATGGTAACGCAAACGAAATACACGTTACCGTGAATTTCATAAAAGCTTGATGATAATTTTCGACAAGAAATTAACACATATTTTGTAATTCTGATCTCCTGGTGGGGCCTACGCGGAGGATGCCATCATCAAGAGAAACAGAACGGGGATTCTACGGATCGGAGCGTGGAATATTCTAACCCTTAATCGGGTAGGAACGTTAGAAAATGTGAAAAGAGAAATGGCTAATTTAAAGTTAGGTATGATAGGGGTTAGTCAGGATGAAGAGGATTTCTGGTCAGGAGATACAGTGTTGTAAATACAAAATCAGTTGGGTGTAGAGAAGGAGTAGGTCTGATAATGAATAAGTAAATAGGAATGTGGGTAAGTTACTATGAACACCATACTGAACTGAACGCATTATCATAGCAAAGATAGCCACAAAACCAACACCGACCACAGTAGTAATAGTTTATATGCCAATTAGCCCTGCCGACGACGAGAAATTATTCAGAAAATTAACAGAGATGAAAACTTGATTGTGATGTCTGACTGGAACTCAGTCGTAGGAAAAGGGAAAGAAGAAAATGTAGTAGGTGAATATAGACTGGGAAAAAGGGAAGGAAAGAGGAGATCGCTTGGTAGAATTCTCTGCAGAGGACAATTTAATGATCACTAACATTTGGTTTAATCATCATGAAAGAAGGCTGTTACATGGAAGAGATCAGGAGGCACTGGAAGGTACCAGATTAACTTTATAATTGTAAGGAATAGATCTGGAAACCAGGGTTTAAATTGTAAGACTTATCCAGTGGCAGATATTGACTCTGCCTATAACATATTGGTTATGAACTGCAGATTAAAACTGCAGACTGCAGAAAGGTCAGGAGATGGAACCTGGAAAAACTGAAGGATCCAGAGATGGTTGAGAGTTTCGGAGGGAGCATTAGGCAAAGAATGGCTGAAATACATTAGAAGAAGAATGGGTAGCTCAGAGTAGTGAACGCCGCAGAGGATCATATAGGCAGAAGGACAAGGTCTAATATAAATCCCTGGATAACACTGGATATACTGAACTTAATTGATGAATGGAGGAAATATAAAAATGTAGCAAGTGAAGCAGGCAAAACGGAGTACAAACGTCTGAAAAATGAGGTTGACAGGAACAGCAGACTGGCTAAGCAGGAATGGCATGAGGACAAATGAAGACTGTAAAAGAATGTAGGGGAAAGATAAAACCTCCTCCAGGAAAATAAGAAGGCATTTGGACACAAGAAAAGCAGCGGTATGAATATCAAGAACTCGGATGGAAAACCAGTATAGTAATTAAAATTCCAAAGAAAGCAAGCGTGAAAATTACAGAACTTCCTGTTTAATAAATCATGTTCACAAAATACTAACACATTCTTACAGACGAATGGAAAAACTTGTAAAATCCGAGGTTGGGGAAGATCCGTTTGGATTTAGGAGAAATGTGGACACACAGGAGGCAATACTCACTTTTAAAAAAAATTCAAATGTTTAATTAGGGGATCATCAGTCTAAGGACGGCACAAATATCCATGTCCGAGGGGGGATTCGAACCCCCGACCATAGTGTCCGTGCAGAAGGTGACTGGCGCGCCGCAGACTACTTGGCCACCGCGGCCGGCAATACTCACATTACGAATTATCTTATAACATAGGCTAAGGAAAGGCAAACCTACGGTTTTAGCATTTGTAGATTTGGAGAAAGCTTTTGACAATTTTGACTGGAATACACTCTTTCAAATTCTGATGATAGCAGGGGTAAAATATAGGGAGCGAGGAGTTATATTGAATTTCTAAAAAATCAGACAGTGGTTATTAGAGTCAATGGGCATGAAATGGACGCAGAGGTTGGGAAGGGAATAAGACAGGTTTGTAGCCTTTCCCCAATGTTGTTTAATCTGTAAATTGAACAAGCAATAAAGAAATGCACGGAAAAATTTGAAGAGGGGATTAAAGTTAAGGTAGAAGGAATAAAAACTTTGCGGTTAGCCGATAACATAGTAATTCTGTCAGAGACAGCAAAGGATCTAGAAGAGCAATTGAATGGAATGGACAGTATCTTGAAAAGAAGGTATAAGATTAACATCAACAAGAGTAAAACAAGGATAATGGAATGAAGCGTCAGAAAATTAGGTGATGCTGAAGATTAGTTAATGAGAAAATAAAAGCAGTAAATGAATTTTGTTATTTGGGTAGCAAGTTCACTTCTGATGGCGGAAGTAAAAAAGATATAAAGTGCAAAAGTGCAGAATGGCTATAGGAACAAAAGTATTTCTGAAGAAGCGAAATTTGTTGACATCCAATATTAATGTAAATGTTAGGAAGTCCTTTCTGAAAGATTTTGTCTGGATTGTAGCACTGCATGGAAGTGAAACGACAAGGAGTTCAGACAAAAAGATGATAGAAGCTTTTTAAATGTGGTGCTACAGACGAATTATGAAAATTAGATGGATATATCACGTAACTAAGGAAGAGCTGCTCAACAGAAATGGGGAGAAAAGGAGTTTCTGGCGCATCCTGACTAAGAGAAAGGAAAGGTTGGTGGGACACATTCTGAGACATGAAGGCATCGTCAACTTAAAATTAGAAGGGAGTGTGTGGGGTGAAAATCGTAGGACGCCGAGGAATTTATACAGTAAGCAAAGTCAAAAGGACGTAGATTGCCGAACTTATTCTTAGAGACTTGCACAGGATACGGTAGCGTGGAGAGCTGATTCAAACCAGTCTGCGGGCTGAAGATCACAACAACAACATTGATGTGGTGTCTGTTCATCTCGGTCATGTCTGAAACGAACAGACACCATGTCAATAACAGTAATCTGGCCCCAACAGGCAACTGACAATTTCTATGTGGACGCATTAATACGCTCGAACATTTGCGAGAATGTAGCTACGAGCAAGAGGAACTAATGTACTGGGCAGGGGGGCACTACAATCATAGGGTGCTACAAGATGAGAATTTGGGTTGGAAGGGAAGCGTACCTGCATAGCCTAATTGCTTACGGTGACCGCTGGCTCAAAGCGGGAAATGTGGGTTCGAATCCCGGTACAGCATAAATTTCCAGCGTTCCCACTGCGTATATTTCAATGCACAAAAATGCTCGGATTGTTTAAATATTTCGAATCCGTGGTTAAATACTTTCTGGTTCAGTATATCTGGCATCCATTCATTGTTTACACCGCCTTTTCGCATTTAGTCTGAAATCAATCACCTATTAACGGAAAAAAAATTTGCGACATTTATTGAATTCCAAGCGTTTATCTCAAATTTTAACCACTCATTTTTTCGTTTACATTTGGTGAGAATTTAACGAATATTGCGACCATCGTGAACAATGCTTTCTCATTGTTCATATCATTGTAAATATAGTTCCCTACGTATTTTCACACGACATATCCATTACATTGCTTTTATATTGTTTTATTACTCATGATGACCCATTTCGGCAGTATACATATCATCAGGACTTATGTAAATACTTATCAGGTAACAATATCTACTTATAATTTACGTATGTCGTTCCCACTGCTGTCCTTGATACATCTGTTCGAAATGTTCAAATGGTTGTAAATCTATCGGACTCAAGTGCATGGCTATTAGTCCGTATGTTACAAACTTCTAAAACTAAGGTAAACTAACCTAAGGGCAACACAAACACTCATGCGCTTGGGGGATTCTATCCCCCGACGGCGAACGGCCGCGTGCACCGCAGCAAGGCGCCCCAGTACGCACAGCTAATCTGCCGCGTCATCCGTCTTGTGTTTCACATGTTTGCTAATATGGCACGTTAAATTTAACTTATATTTGTTGATCACAGTTTTATGCTTTCTGCTACTGCGTATTTGGCAGATACTTACTAGTGTATCATTGACATGTTTATTGTTATTACGCGTGGTAAGTGGCTTATGCAGATTCGGTACCGTCTTATTTTAGCTCTATGTGTATTAGATTAACTGAAATTTGTTTTGTTTCTCTTCTGTTTAGGATTTCACTTGCCTATTGTATTAGGTACTTATCTTTTAAGAAATATTTCTATTTGTCTAGAATTTGTTACGGTAATTTGAATTTACATCTTACCTGTATGACGTTTATAATCTTACTACCGATTTTACTTCATGATTCCTTGTCACATCTATTTTACCCGTAAACTTGGTTTAAAATATGAATATAACCTTTTATAGACTTTTTTTGATTTTGAGTTCGTTTTTTCTTTTCCTTATCATGTAACTTTATTTTAGCATTGGAAAATAATTCAGTCTCTTGAAGGATATCCACGATCGGTCCTTTCCGTGTAATGTGAGTATTTTTACTGCTTCATGTATGGATTTTACGTCGTGTGCTTACGTCTGTATGCGTTTAAAGAATATAGATGGATTGGTTTCATTGTTTCTGATCTGTTCTTTCTATTTATTGTTAACGTTCTTTGCCACTTTGACCTATGCAAAACGTGGCATGCATAAAATACCATTTTTTAGATTCCATGATAAGATTTTCCGTGTTCTCATTATAGATTTGAACCCTCGAGGACTCGCGCATTTTAAAAGTTACGCGGTCGATCGCGTCTATAGCATTTTTCTAACAGTCAAGGAACCGTTTGTAATGTACTTAATATGTCTAGCTGCGTTTATAAGAAAACATACATATTTGACTATTTAAAATTGGTATAATTCCGATTGTTTTAAAATCACTGTAAGCAAAATGCTCACGCGCGGGTGCTCGCTGGTTAAGCAGATCAGTCACATGAACTTCTAAGAGAACAACAGTGAAAACAACATTACATTTATGTGTATACCAAGTCCTCTAATTCACGTTATTTGTAAATTACCTGTAATATATTAAAGGAAACCAGATTATGTCTATAACGCCGAAAACGGCTCATGGTTGTAATGGAATAATCAGTGTAAAGGATATTAAATTTTCTTATGATTACATCACTAAAGACATGTTCTACACTGCATTCCCCCAAAAGAGGCAACTTTCAGCTACTTTAACTCGTGTATTATCATACCATACCTTCATCTTGTCAGTGTTTACCTATTTTCCTTCTTTGCCCATTATACAAGGAACCTCCTTCTCATGTCAGTCCCTCAAACATTCAATACTCTGTAACATCACATCTTAAATCCTTCGATTCTCCTCAGTTTCAGTTTCTCACTATCAATGTTTCACTTCTGTACGCGTATCTGGTCCATACGAACTTTCTCAGGAATTTCTTCCTCATATAGCGCAACGTTAAATTTCAATAGACTTCCCTTGACTATTCATGTTCTCTCTGATTTTACTTGTCTACCTTTCACCTTGTCTTTGCTTTGTGCGATGTGGGATACTTTGCTTCCAAGTTAGTGGAATTCCATAACGTCAGTAACATGTCATTAATTTTGGTGATAAATTTATCGCCATTTTCATTTTGTTACTTTTTTTTTTTTTTTTTTTTTTTTTTTTTTTTTTTTTTTTTTTTTTTTGCTTTTGCCTTTTGTGATTTTCTCTGTCAATATTCTGTGCTCAGTAGACAACTGTTATGAATTATCAGACCCTGTGATTCTTCTTCACTTTCCCTGAGTATAGCAGTGTCATCACCTAACAGTATAACTGACATTTTTGCACCCTATTTTCATTCTTTATTTTGAACTTTTCTTCGATTCCCGTCATTACTTCTTCGATGTATGTAGTAGGAACTAAAGACTGCGTCTTTTCCTTGCAGCCGGCCGCGGTGGCCGAGGGGACTGAGGCGCTCCAGTCACGGTCTGCATGCGCACTACGGTCGGGGGTTCTAATCCCCCCTCGGACATGGATATTTGTGCCGTCCTTAGGATTAGCTAGTTCATAAGTAGTTTGTAAGTTTAGGGACTGATGACTCCGTAGTTACGTCCCATAAGCTATACAAACATTTGAACATTTTTCCCTTGCACCCTTCTTAATCCAAGAATTTCGTTCTTCCCCTTGCAGTTGTTTTCTACATTTTATATTGTTCATTGTTTTATATAGGTTTTATCTAGGTTAACAAATCCACTTTCATTACTATGTGGGATTTCACGACAGCCCATCTTGAATTTACTTTTCCTTTTTCACTCTTATGTGGCTTCTATACACGAACTATTAAAAGTATTGAGCGGTATTTTCCGAACGAATATCCGAATTGTGTGGATGATGCTTTTCCGAAAGTCTGATGGTACGCAGCCTCGTATCTAGAACGCAACCGACGTCAATAGTCGTCTGGTTTTTACTTTTCCCAAGGACTGCGATGGGATTTTTTGTATGCCTTCCGCCGTGTTCTGTTTCATTTCTTCAAGAGTTCTCATATTCTAACGCTAAAAAGGGGAGGTCTGACATGTGGTCACCTATTGCGATCAAATTTTGCATTGACGTTCTATATTGTATATGAAGACACACGTCTTTCCGCTTTGTCCTAGACAGTAGTTTTTAAAAAGTCAAGGAAAAAGTTGATTATGAAAACCGTGTTTTCAGTGATATATTGAAAGATAGTCTAAAAATGAGCATATCTATGGTGTCAGAATTACTAAATTTCCAGTGATTAAAAGTTTCTTTGTTTGCTTGCTGTAGCTTAGGTAGCTGCGGCTTTCCGAGCCACGTCGCCGGTCGAGAGGTCTAGGGATTGGACTATAAAACCGTGGGGTTCGAACCTCCATCATGACATTTTTTGTTTCGATTTCTTTCCGATGTATTTGACAAAATCCCGATATTTGTAATACTTTTTCCTTCCTTTAATTTTAGGTATGGCTACGGTATGTGTGGTTAACATTCAGTTTTGTCTATTATTTGTTAACAGCTGTTTTATTTTTCACACTGGGTGCAAAAACAAGGCTGACAAAATGCAGGTTGGTTGAGCATCATCATGAGTCAAGTAGTAAGCAAAATTTATTGTTCCGCACATGAGGTGTGAGAAATAATTTTGTTTTGGTTGTTTATATGATGAGTTTCCCCCTGATGCCTGAGAGAATTGAATTGGAATTCTGTGGTGCGCTGAAGACCTAGCTGTTAAGCGCCCTAAAGAACCAATTATCACCATCTTCGAATTTCGTGATATAATTTAAATGTTTTTATTTTATTTCTTTCTAATTTTTATTGTTTTTATACGATACGTCATAAATAAAACAGCTGTAAACAGAAAAAGTGAATGATTAAATATTAATCAGATTTCCCGATGCTCTACTTCAAAAGAAGGTTAGAAACTTGATCCATGGTTTGTCAGTCACAGCCCTGGTTCGCTCAACTGGTAACGTTACTCGGTAAGCTACATCATGCAAACAAAAATTTTAACTACTCGAATATAATTAACTTTTGACCCCGTATAGTTGTTCATTCGATGTTGTCGTTGTTGTGGTCTCCACTTCGGAGACTGGTTTGATGCAGTTCTCCACCCTACTTTATCCTGAGCAAACCTCTTCATCTCCTCTTAAGAATGGTAACCTACATCCATTTAAATTTTCTTACTATATTCAGCTCTTGGTCTTCCTCTGCGATTTTTAACCCACACTCTTCCTTCCAACGCTACATTCACAATTCCTTGATGTCTAAGAATGTGCCCTACCAATCGATTTCTTCTTTTAGTCAGGGTATGCCAGAAATTTCTTTTCTCCCCAATTCTGTTCAACACCTTTTCATTTGTTTGCGCGAGCCCACCCACCTAATAGTCCCCATTCTTCTGTAGCACCACCCTCTATCCTCTTCCTGTCCGCACTGTTTATCGTCCATAGAAGGCAACAGTCCGCACAAATGTCTTCAGAAAGGAGTTCCTTATGCTTAAATTAATATTAGATGTTAACAAATTTCTTTTTTTCAAAACCGCTTTTCTTCCCATTGCCATTCTGCATTTTATATCATCTATTTTACTGCCCAAGTAACAAAATTCATTTACCACCTTTATTAATTCGTTACCTAATTTAATTCCTTCAGCATCGCTTGATTTTCTATGACTACATTCCATTACCCTTGTTTTGCTCTTCTTAATGTTCATCTTCTACGTTCCCTTCAAGACACTGTCCATTCCATTCAATTTCTCTTCCAGGTCCTTTGCTGTTTCTGACAGAATTACAATGTCATAAGCAAAACGCAATGTTTTTATTTATGCACGCTGATCTTTAATTTCCTCTCCAAATTTATCCTTACTTTCATTTACAGCTTTCTCAATGTACAAATTGAATAAAATTGGAGAAACGCTACAACACTGTCTTACAACTTTTCCAACCTCTTCATGGCCTTCAACTCTGATATCTGCTGTCTGTTTTTTGTACATGTTGTAAATAACCTTCCGTTCCTTATATTTTACTCCTGCTGCTTTCAGAATTGGAAAGAGTGTATTCCAATCAACACTGTCAAAAGCATTCTCCAAATCTACAACAGCTGGAAACATAGGTTTTCCTTTCCTTAGTCTATCATCTAAATAAGCCGTAAGATGAGTATTGCCTCCCGTGTTCCTACATTTCTCCTGAATCCAAACTGAACTTCTCCATGGTCGGCTTCTACCAACTTTTCCATCCTTATGCAAATAATTCGTGTTAAAATTTTGCAACCATGAGTTATTAAACTGATGGTTCTGTAATTTTCACACCTGTCTGTGCCTGTTATCTTAGGTCTGATGATATTTCCCCCGTCTCATACATCTTACACAACAGGTGAAATAGTTTTGTCTCGGTTGGCTCTTCCAGAGACTTCAGTAGTTATGAGGGAATTTCGTAGACCCCAGGAGTCTTGTATCCACTTAGCTCTTTCATCTACGTCCTCTTCCCTTCCTACAATATTATCTCTAAGTTTATTTCATTTGTAAAGTCCCTTGTAGCCACTCCTGCTTAGCTATTTTACACTTCCTGCCAATCTCATTTCTTAGTCGTCTGTACTTCATTTTGTCTCTTTCATTTACTGCCTTTTTGAAATTTTCTGTTCTCATTAATTAAATTTAGTATTTCCTTTGATATCCAAGGATTTTTCGTAGGTCTTGCCTTTCTACCTATTTTGTCATCTGCTACCTTCACTATTTCATCTCTCAATGCTACACATTCTTATTCTACAGTTTTATTCCCCCCCCCCCCCCATTTTTGTCAACCGTAGCCTAAAACTGCCTCTGAAATTCTCAAGAACTTCAGGTTCCTTCAATTTATCCAATTCTTTTCTTACCTTTTAGCAGTTTCTTCAGTTTCAGCCTACAGTTCCGTTCGATGTGTTACAGTGAAATCCCGATTTTTCATAATCTTTGACAATGTTTTCAAAAAACTGCAAACTATCTCTTTTATATTCAATACAGATCATCCATGCAAAATATGTTCAAAATCGGTGACCTTCATGTGAGACCCTCTCTTCGTATGACTGGATACGTTATGACTTCCGTTTTGTACCATCCTTGTTGCCATTTGATGAGTTCTCAACCCGGTCTAGTTTTTCTTTCACGAAAGGTACGGTGCTGGATCGTGGTCGGCTAAAACAGTTCTATAGAGATTAGTATTACAAGTTTTATTGACTGAAGAATACAATAATGAACTTCTGTTCTTCTCTCTTCTCACGGCGTCGTCTTCTGTACGATGCTAGCGGCGCTGAGACCTAGTTACTGCCTAGTTCGTAGCCGAGTTCTGACGGGGCGTCCAGACGCCTGTCAGCCTAGATATAGTAACTTGAAGAGCGCGCGCGTCTACGGTTACTCCCTCCAGGAGGCACGGCGCCTGTGTGCGATAGGCTGTCTGTCGACCACTGCCTTGTCCACGATCGTTCTCTTGCGTCTGGCGTGTGAAGACGACGTTACACCACAAATTTCTGTAAAACCTTATTATCCTCTTCTGAAACGTCATTAGATAACCCATCTCCCTTAAAGAAGACATCATCTCTATCCTCTTATACATTCGCTCCTCTGCGTCCTTCATATTAACAGTCTTGGTTTTAATTTCAGAAGGGGGGGGGGGTTGTTTTAATTTTTCCGTACACTTAGTCCTTGCAATTTACTTCTTAATTATTTTTTCGGCTATAATCTAAGCGAAATAAGTATAATCTCCTGTCACCAAGAAAAATTAAAGCTACACAACTACCGTGATTT
The DNA here is from genome assembly GCA_026315105.1 of Locusta migratoria. NCBI lineage: Eukaryota > Metazoa > Arthropoda > Insecta > Orthoptera > Acrididae > Locusta > Locusta migratoria. Next base: position 708,728,325 of record CM048745.1, on the reverse strand, counting down.
CGCTCCTTCTTTTGAGGCTAAGGCTGTTACTAGACGTCCTGTCTTACGATAACACCGTCGACGAGACTGTAAAGTCAGACCTACCTTTTCCTTTTTTTTTCTTTTTTTTTCGGTCGTCGCAGAAAGCGGGTCCTAATTAAGCAGTGGTGTCGTAGCAGGGAGGGGCGACTGCCCGCCTCGATTAGAGGCCGTATTTCGGGGACGATCCTCGGAGTCATCACTATCTGCGGCCTGCGGCGGATAAGCAGGTCGCTTTTACGGGGCGTCGTCTCGCGACCGCCTCCATTTCCCGTAATCCGGCGACCCTTCCTCCCCTCCCCTCCCATCCCCTCCACCGTCCCCTCCACCACCCCCCTTTCCCCTGAGCGCCTTTCGCAGCCACAGCAATCTGAGAGCGGAGTCCCAGCGCAGAGCTTGCAACGGAGCCGGCGCTCTACGAGAAAACGCTACTTATTTGAAATGTAAATTGCTGTTGTACACTTTCAAAATGAAGTCTCGCCCGCATCGTCTGCGCCCAGGAGTGGTCTCAGCTGCGCAGCGCCCGTGTTCCGTTGTCATGGAGACATCAGGGGCCCGCGCAGCCGGTGTGATGGGCTATCTGAACGAGCAGCTGCCTGCTAACGAGCAATTGTCAGTGCGATCTCCACACCCCTGGGGGATTAGCAGCCGCTCAGCAGACCAGCGGCGTTTTCAGGTCACGCTGTACTACAGTGGTGGGTCTGAAAGGTTCCAGTTATCCATGCGATTCTTTCTTCGTAATTTGATATGTAGCAGCCCGTAGTATACGTTGGAACACCTCCGTAAACGTCGTGTGGTGTATAGAAGAAGGGACTGTCTCGCGGCAATACGTACTTGGCTGTTCTTACGTTTACATGCCGAAAGTTTACGGCACGTGACTGTTCCATACGTAAACAAAAGGATGCAGTCCTGCTCCTGACAGAATTTGTTGTTGAAACTATTCAACGATTCTGTTTACCGTGAGTTGTGTGATTCCCGTCTCATGTTGTAGTCGTTCATCTTTATATACAGGATGTCCCACTCAACTGTTTCACTCCATATATCTCTGAAACTACAAGAGATATTGAAAAACGACTTTTACTGTCATGAACGTACGGCAGGGGCTCATGAAAGTAGGTACTATGAGACACTCTAAAACGCGAAGAAATATTATTTTCAACACAAACTTATGTTTTTAATGGATATTTCATATTATTTTTTAAGCAATCGATAGAATGAAAAATCACAAAAAGAATGGCGTTGGTTGCATCACGATGCGTCAATTACATTCGGAGAAACTGCGAAGCGAAGTTGACGTTTCAAATGTTCATTTGGATAGAACAATTTAAAAGTGCACGTGTATGTTCACTCAGTATTTGATCGTGGATAGTCTGAATAGTCTACCATCCACCGTAAAGGTTATTTGAAGAAATTTTGCTTGTCCCTCGCACACAAGATATTTTTAAACCGAATCGCACATAACTTTTATGGATATCTCTGATTTCGCGACATTGAAAATTACATGAAAACTGTTCGACTAAGCTCGTCAAACGTCGTTTGAATACATGATAGAGAGTTGGGGTGGAAATCAATAAAAGAATGGCGTATTTGCGTAATTTCTTCCACCAACATATTTTGTTATGATCGCCATAATAAAAATGATCATTAAATAAAATAAGAGAAATCAGATCGAAAAAGAAAGATTTAGGTGTTCCTTTTTCTCCACAAGCTATTAGAGAATGGAACAGTAGAGAAATATCCTAAAGCAATTGAAGGAACCCTCTACCATGCTCTTCAATGTGACTTGCAGAGTACCTATGTAGACGTAGATGAACAATCCTACAGAATTTCTCAGATTATTTTTGCATAATTAAAAAAAATGATACGAATCATCTGTAAGAATTGAACTGTTAATGAAAATATTGCAACAAAAAAGTACTATTTACTAATAAATCTGCATGATATATACTTTTTAATAACAGCTAGTAATTACCCCTTCATGGATTAGTTTCCTTCAGGTCTTTCAGAAATTTTTTGATGAAGTATTGTACCACAAGGGTACGTTAAGTCTGATCTCAGCTCCGTAACGTCTTCGTTCTTTTTGGAAGCAACGTTAACAGTTTTTGTCAAATTTGGAATAGTTGCAAAAACAGGTACATTTAGTTCTAAGGAAATAAAATAATTTTGTGACCACCCAAAAAATAAGACCAAGAAGTACAGCAGATGTCACAGCTAAAGTTTATCTGAGTAGTATCACGTAGTAGAAACCACATAACTGAAAATAATGCATGGGAAGTCATGAAGGTGATGAAATCGACAGTATTGAGGCCATTACTAGCTATAACCGCTACACACCTGAGTACTAAATCACAGGGGCTCTTTGTGTGTTACTGAGGTTTAGCAGACCATGTTGCGTCTGCGTCTAGTGTAGCAGATGGTGTCTTTGGGTCAATCTTTCTGCAATCGTCAGGCAAAGATCTTCGTTAGTTGAGGGATCGAGAGAAAAACCAATGGGTGAACGAAGAAGCCTTGTATCTTGCTGGCTTCGTGTGGTAGCGCATCATCGTGATGTAATTTTGCTGTCGACAGCCTCCAGAATATGGGAGGATAACAAATATGTAACTCTGGCTCGTTAGTGTACAGACAATGATTTTTTAATAAGGTGCCAGTGTGTAATCCAATAACACAAATCATAGTACCAACTTCAGGAGCAGTAAGGTAGCATTGTAATCAACGAGAATATCCCAATCATAGCAGCAGTGCAGTCAGAATAGGAATTCGTTCTTAGAAACAACGTCATTTAAAACCCTACTCTACTTCATCAACATGATTATCGGATTAGGCCTGGAGACACCGTAGTAAGAGACGAATACTTTCCTTATCCTTGTCCTGCTACCGGTATTATTATTTGGGTTGTTATTCTATTCCACACACTGTTTTGCATTTCCAGCACACTAGCCAGCGAGCGACACTTCTCTGACGCGTTGTAGCCTATGGTCAAATTGGAAATCAAATCAAATGTTCAAATGTTTGAAATGTTTGTATACCTATAGGGCCAAACTGCTTCGGCCATCAATCCCTAAATTTACAAACTGGTTTAACTAACCTACACTAACGACAACCACACACACATCCATGGCCAAGGGACTCCAACAATCGCCAGGAACGGTCGCCCAGTCCGTAGTATGACGCCTTAGACTACGCGGCCTATCCGCATGGCAGTCAAATTTCAACAGGATAATGCGCGACCACACGTGGCATCGAAAGTTCAAGACTTCGTCGCCCTTCGGAGTGCATTGTTGCCTTGGTCTCGCAGTTCATTCGATCTCTCGCCTATCGAATAGGACTGTTAAATAATTGCGGAACGATTGGTCCGCGATGTACCTCACGCTTCTACACTTAGGCAAATGTAGACGTAGCATGAACTGGTATAACTTGGTATAACTCTACAACGCGTCCAAAACTCTGTTCCATAGTGAGACGTGTATAAGCGGTTATAAACAAGATATGCGGCAACGCTCAATACCGATTTCGTCATCTTTCTCATTTCGAATGTAGCTGTCTGTTGAATCTTGTGACCGTTATACAACGTGATATTCCCCAAGTAAATTTGGCAGTGATATTTCCTGACCTTCTTAGACGTGGCTTATGTACTGCTACTTCTGTATCGTACTGTAACACTGTGTATCCGATTCTTACATCCATTCGTCTCACACGTCATGTCATATATGTTGTTGTTGTTGTGGTCTTCAGTCCGGAGACTGGTTTGATGCAGCTCTCCACAATACCCTATCCTGAGCAAGCCTCTTCATCTCCACATAAGAACGGCAACCTACATCTGTCTGAATCTGCTTACTGTATCCATCTCTTGGTCTTCCTCTGCGATTTTTACCCCACACACTTCCCTCTAATGCTAAATTCACAATTCCTTGATGTCTAAGAATGTGTCCCACCAATCTATCCCTTCTTTTAGTCAAGGTATGCCAGAAATTTCTTTTCTCCCCAATTCTGTTCAGTACCTCCTCATTAGTTACGCGATCCACCCACCTAATCTTCAGCATTCTTCTGTAGCACCATATTTCAAAAGCCTCAATCCTCTTCCTGTCTGCACTGTTTATCGTCCATGTCTCACTCCCATACAACGCAACACTCCATACAAATGCCCTCAGAAAGGACTTCCTTAGGCTTAAATCAATATTCGATGTTAACAAATTTCTCTTTTTCAAGAACGCTTTTCTACCCATTGCCATTCTGCATTTTATATCCTCTGTACTGCGACCATCATTTGTTATTTTACTGCCCAAGTAAGAAAACTCATCTACCTCCTTTATTGCTTCGTTACCTAATCTAATTCCTTCAGCATCACCTGATTTTCTTACACTGCACTCCATTACCCTAGTTTTGCTCTTGTTAATCTTCATCTTATATGCACCTTTCAGCACACTGTCCATTCCGTTCAATTGCTCTTCCAGGTCCTTTGCTGTATCTGACAGGACTACTATGTCGTCAGCAAAACGCAATGTTTTTAATTGTTCCCCCTGAACTTTTATTCCTTCACCAAATTTCTCCTTGCTTTCCTTTATAGCTTGTTCAATGTACAAATTGAATAACATTGGAGAAAGGCTACAACCCTGTCTCACTCCCTTCCCAACCACTGCATCCCTTTCATGCCCTTCAACTCTGACAACCGCTGTCTGGTTTTTGTACAAGTTGTAAATAACCTTGCGCTCCCTATATTTTACTCCTGCTTGCTTCAGAACTTGAAAGAGTTTATTCCAATCAACATTGTCAAAAGCCTTCTCCAAATCTACAAAAGCTAGAAATGTAGGTTTGCCTTTTCTTAATCTATCTTCTAGGATAAGCCGTAAAGTGAGTATTGCCTCCCGAGTTCCAACATTTCTCCTGAACCCAAACTGATCTTCCCCGAGGTCGGCTTCTACCAGTTTTTCCATCCTTCTGTATATAATTCGTGTTAATATTTTGCAACCATGACTTATTAAACTGATGGTTCTGTAGTTTTCACACCTGTCTGCACCTGCTTTCTTTGGAATGGGGATTATAACATTTTTCTTAAAGTCTGAGGGTACTTCGCCTGTCTCATACCTCTTACACACCAGGTGAAACAGGTTTGTCATGGCTGGTTCTCCCAGAGACTTCAGTAGCTCTGAGGGAATATCATCTACTCCAGGGGCCTTGTTTCGACTTAGGTCTTTCAGGGCTCTGTCAAATTCTTCTTTCAGTACAGTATCTCCTATTTCATCTTCATCTACATCCTCTTCCCTTCCTACAATATTGTCTCGAAGTTCATTTCCTTTGTAGAGCCCCTCTATATACTCTTTCCACCTTTCAGCTTTCCCTTCTTTGCTGAGAACTGGTTTTCCATCCGTGTCCTTGATATTCATAGAGCTGTTTTTCTTATCTCCAAATGTTGCTTTTATTTTCCTGTAGGCTGCATCTATTTTTCCCCTATTTATACATTCCTCTACATCCTTGCATTTGCCTTCTAGCCACTCCTGCTTAGCAATTTTGCACTTCCTGTCAATCTCATTTCTTAGTCGTCTGTACTCCACTTTGCCTGTTTCATTTACTGCATTTTTATATTTTCTCCTTTCATCGATTAAATTTAGTATCTCCTGTGATATCCAAGGATTTTTCGTAGGTCTTGCCTTCCTACCTATTTTGTCCTCTGCTACTTTCACTATTTCATCTCTCAATTTTACCCATTCCTCCTCTACTGTTTTATTTTCCCTTGTTTCTGTCAATTGTTGCCTAAAGCTCCCTCTGAAATTAAGAACCTCAGGTTCCTTCAATTTATCCAGGTCCCATCTCCTTATTTTCCTACCTTTTTGTAGTTTCTTCAGTTTCAGCCTACAGTTCATAACCAACAAGTTATGGTCGGAGTCTATATCTGCCCCTGGGTACGTCTTACACTGTAAAACCTGGTTCCGAAATCTATGTCTTACCATTATAAAATCTATCTGGTATCTCCCGGTGTCTCCTGGTCTCTTCCACGTATACAATCTTCTTTTGTGATTCTTGAACCAGGTGTTTGTTATAACTAAACTATGTTCCGTGCAAAATTCTACCAGGCGGCTTCCTCTTTCATTCCTTTTGCCCAGACCATATTCACCTACTATCTTCCCTTCCCTTCCTTGTCCCACTACCGAATTCCAGTCTCCCATAACAATTAAGTTTTCCTCTCCCTTAATTGTCTGAATAATTTCCTTTAGCTCCTCATATATTTCTTCGATTTCCTCATCATCGGCAGAGCTAGTTGGCATATAAACCTGTACTACTGTTGTCGGTGTTGGCTTTGTATCTATCTTGACAATGATAATGCGATCACTGTGCTGGTCATAGTAGTTTACCCGCATTCCTATTTTCTTATTCATTATCAATCCTACTCCTGTGATACCCCCAATTGATTTTGTATTTATAATCCTGTACTCACCTGACCAGAAATCCTGTTCATCCTGCCACCGAACTTCACTAATCCCCACTATACCTAACTTCAACCTATCCATTTCCCTTTTTAAATTTTCTAATTTTCCTACTCTATTAAGGGATCTAACATTCCACGCTCCGACCCGTAGAATGCCAGTATTGTCTTTCCTGATGATCACATCCTCCTGGGTAGTCCCCGCCCGGAGATCCGAATGGGGGACTATTTTACCTCCGGAATATTTTACCCGAGAGGATGCCATCATCATATGTTCATACAGTAGAGCTGCATGTCCTCGGGAAAGGTAACGGCTGTAGTTTCCCCTTGCTTTCAGCCGTTCGCAGTAGCTGTGTGGCAAAGCCACATTAGCTGATGTTACAAGGCCAGCTCAGTCAATCATCCAGACTGTCGCCCCTGTAACTACTGAAAAGGCTGCTGCCCCTCTTCAGGAACCACACGTTTGTCTGGCCTCTCCACAGATACCCCTCCGCTGTGGTTGCACCTACGGTACGGCTATCTGTATCGTTGAGGCACGCAAGCCACCCCACCTCGGCAATGTCTGTGGTTCATGGGAGTGGATGTCATATATATTGACCAATTAATTATACATTGTGCCAAGAACAGTTACGTGATACATTATACGACTTTTTATAACATGACACGGCATGATATTCTCTAAATTGCTAGGTACGTCTTATGCCATGCAATATGGCATTACGTGTGGTTTTTACGATGCTTCCCGCCATCCAATATATATATATATATATATATATATATATATATATATATATATATATATATATATATAACTTTTTTTAAGATCATAGTTATAATTCAGGATGATAGTTCTTCTGTTTTACATATGTGACCAGGCTCCCTGCAGGAAAAGACCATCACTGTTTCGAGTGCACGCACCTTCGTTATGTATTAATCTGGGTGCAGAATTTGCCTTTGATAAGCAGACAAACGTCTGCTTACTTCGTAAAAATATATTCCTATGATTCCTTCAGTACACGTTGATTGACGAAGCTACTGTAAACTAAGCCATTTGCGCTATGACGTAAGATTCCGCAATAATAGTTTACATCACTTTTAATATAATCTAGGAAAATTACCCGCGAAATTTAGGCTATCTAGTAGAACAGTATACAAGTATATAACGTACTTTGCAGTACAATAACAGCTTCATGTATCGAAAAGTTCCTTATTGCACAGAAAATAGCCAGCAAGATTCACCATTTAACTGAAGGAAAATAATCCAACAAATATGATTGTTATTTGAAATGAACTGCGAGAATTCTTTCTTTACAGTTGCTGAATTCTGTGTGAAACAACAATAAAATACATAGACTGCCGGAAAAGCATTATTGTGCTAACCTCCACAGTAAGACTCCCATCGCTTAAATTTGAAGACGAACTGCATGCTGAATGAGTCGAGCGTTACCAGCGATTATGATCTGCAGCTCGCCCAGTGGCTAACAGGAGACAGTCGTCTACACCTCATTCGCCGATAGTAGCTAATCATTTTATCAGTATTTCTAACCTAAAACACATGTAGGCCTACCGTTCATCTAGAAACTGATCACTCACTTGCACTACCTTCTATTTTATTCAGTTTCTAAATTTGGCACTCGCCTTTTGTCGCTCCTCCACCTGTGTCTTCCTCAATATCGAAAAGCCTACCACCGTGTTGGCATTCCAGTTCTTTCCAGTTCCAAAACTACCCACTTCCAAACAGTTATGTCCATCTTATTGTCTTCTTACTCCCACACCTCAATTCCTGTGTCACGGTCTACAACTGTAACACTCGCACCTCCTAACCCTTCGCTGGGGTGGCTCAGGATACCGTTTGTTTATCCCTCCTCTACCTGCTGATATGCCCCAACCCGTTCACCTTCTTCAATACGGCCATGCCATCGCCTTTCTTGCCCTCGCTCCCCACCCTTTAGCGATCTCAGCGCCTCCTCCAAACACAGCTCTCCCACTTCTCCACTTGTTGTAAGCAGTGGATACTTTCCGTCAACCCTGTCAAATCCCCGGCAATAATCGCAGGTCGTACTGCTCCATCCTTCCGGCTCCATGATTACTATCTCACCTTCAGCGATGTCCCATCCACGTTACCCCTACCATGAAATATCTTGTTCTGATCCTTGACCAATTTCTTAACAGGATCCCATACCTCAGAACCATCCAGCACAAAGCCCACGCCTGCCTCCATATCCATAAGCTCGTGTCCAGCGAGACATAGAGTCTCCAACACTTCATCGTATTCCATACCTGCTGCTTCCTTATCCGTCCAATCCTCTGGTGCTCCCACGTCGCCTTGATTCCCACCTCTCCCATCTTTTACAAATCCCTCCAAACGTCACGCGCACCGCATCGCCTACTATATCCACCTCCCGTCCCCCACTCTAATCATTTACGACCTCATACCACTCCCGACCTCCTACAATCTTTACCCTGAATGTCTACTGTAAACTTCATTCCTCCAACATCTGATTTCCCCTCTTGGCACCAACCCAGGGTCCCTGCCTCACTTATACTGCTACATCACCCACCTTCACAACTTCCATATCCTATCCCAGAGTAAATTCCGTCACACTCCCCCTACCAGTCGATGCCCTTCGTCGTAACACCTATTCCTCCTACCAACGGTGACTCCGTTTCCGTTCACCTTAGGGCTCTTTGTGAAGGAGCCTCCTCGTCCGCACTTCCCACTGCAAATTCCCTTCCTCCCACTCTCACGCTCCCCAACATTCCTCCATTCCCTCCCCCTCCACCTTGCGCTTCTCCGCACCTCTCCCAGTACCACATTCGCGTCAGTGTTTGGTTCTTTGATAGGTTCTTGTGAATTCTGCATCTATACGGGTTACTCCGCAAGTCACATTTAAGTGCCTGGCAGAGGCTTCATCCAATCACCTCTATACTATTCATCCACCATTCCATTTTCGAATAGCGCGCGGGAAGAAAGAACACCTGAAGCTCTCCGTTCGAGCTCTGGTTTGTAATATTTCATTCTGATGATCATTTATACCTATGTAGGTGGGAGTCAACAATATATCTTTGGATTCGGAGGAGAATGTTGGCGATTGAAGTTTCGTAAGGAGACCACGTCGCTGCGATAAACTCCGTTATGTAATGATTCCCATCCCAGATCCTGTAGCATTTCCGTGTCACTGTCTCCCCTGAATCGTGATAATACAAAACGAGTTGCTCTTCTTCCGATTTGGCTTCCATCAAACCCACCTGATAAGGGTCCCACACTGGGTAGCAATACTCCAAATGCGGACGGACAGCCGGCCGCGGTGGCCGAGGGGACTGAGGCGCTCTAGTCACGGTCTGCACGGCCACTACGGTCGGGGTTTCGAATCCCCCCTCGGGCATGGATATTTGTGACGTCCTAGTTCGTAAGTAGTTCATAAGTAGTTTGTAAGTTTAGGGACTGATGACCCCGTAGTTAAGTCCCATAAGCTTCACAAACATTTGAACATTTTTTGAGCGAACGGACAAGCGTGGTGTATGCAGTCTCTTTAGTAGTTCTTTTGCATCTTTTAAGTGTTCTGCCACTAAAACACAGTCTCCGGTTCGTCTTTCCTACGACGTTATTTATGTGTCATTTCCCATTTAAGTCTGATGTAATAGTAATTCCTTGATATTTAGTGGGGTTTACGACCTTTGTTTACCTTGTAAACAAAGTTTAATGGATTCTTTTCGTACTCATGTGGACGATTTTACACTTGTCGTTATTTATAGTCAACTGCCAATTTATACACCACACTAATATCTTATTTCTATCGTTCTGCAGTTCATTTTGATGTTCAGATGACTTTACTAGACGATAAATGACAGCGTCATCTGTAAACAACCTAAGAGAGCTGCTCATATTTTCTCCCAGATCGTTTATGTAGATAAGGAACAAAAGTGGACCAATATCACTACCTCTGTTTTAGTCGATGCGTTATCATCAATTACTATAAACTGTGTCCTCTCTGACATGAAAACTCCTATCCAATCACAAATCTAGGCGACATCCCATAACCACGCAAATTGATTAAAAGCCGTTTGTGTATTTTAAAATGTTTCTTTACGGTGCAATAGTGAATCGTCAGGGACTCACCTCAAGCGTTTTATAATGCTCTTTGAGATTTTAAAATTAGTTTCCAAATTAATGTTTAAAGCAAATTCATTCTATTGACAAATTCCAAAGTTTTAAATTGTAAATACATGTTCCTGAACACCGTCATGTGAAGCTACTCTCAGCCAGCCCTGCATGTCTGGACATTAAAAAAACAATAAAGAAAAAAACACTCGGCTTTCTACATAAAACACCAGAAAGATCTACTAGAGGCGGTGTTCCTCCTCAGGCGCTTGACAGTGGTGTGGCGGACCGCGACTTAAAAGGGCGGTAGGTCGCCCCCTCCCCCGCGCCTCCCACGAGTATCGCACCCCGCAAACGCCGCCCACGCCACGTGGGTTCGCCCCCCAGGCTCGCTGATGTCACTCCACCTCGTGGCCACATGTGGGGCGGCTTCCAATATGCGTTCATCGCGTGCCTAATTACGATGGCTGTCCTAGAACTTGAAACGATCACCTCAACCATGTTGTAACTACCAAATCAAATAAGAAATTCTTACTGGTCCTGCCGACTCGTGACTACACTGTACTCTTTGGCCACTCAAAGGTCGAAAATTCTAATCGCGAACGTAAGGAAGTATTGATTTCACGTGGATTGTTAAATATTCCACGTCTCATAATTCTCTCGTCCTGCTGGATACACAGGTGGCTAGGAGGCATTCGATTACATCCACAACTCCACCACAGAAGCCGTCGTGCCCTCGCACCAACCAGCCGTTCGCGAATCAACTTTTATCGCAATTTCACGATTGCCAATATAAATGTCTCGTTGAAAGGAAAGCATGATAATTCACATTAACATTGCTTAGGAAAATGAAAGAGACGGTCTTAGCCGTTACAGGGCATTGAAATGCACCAACGGTTAAATTTGAACATTTTTGTCGACAGGGACTCTAACACGGATTTGCCGCATTGCGCGAGCGTCACGTCGCCATTTAGAATATCCGGACGTTGTTCCCATCAGTCTAAATCCTTAAAAGCCACGTTCTCCTAAAGGAGCGGCGCCTCCCTCCATCATCCACCAACTTAAACCACTCTCGCAATGTCTCGGTTATTTGTACAACTACATCGACATGATCGATTGCTGTTCCTTTCGATAAAGAAAACAGGCACCATTATTACATAAACAGCGAAAGGCAATTCCTACAACAAGGAGAAAAATGCCACTGCCGTGTTAAATGACCCACTTCAGATTATTTTCAAATATTTGGACAAAAAATAGTAAAAATATAATTAATAAAAGAATTTGTATTCTTCTGAATCATCTTTGCAATATGTCTCACATAAAGACATTGTTAAAAAATACTTATACTAGAACGCTTCATTTAAATAAATTATTTAATACGAGAACCCTGTTTAAGCGTCAATTCCAGATTCAGCTTAACTATGAAATAGTTGGGTGGGTAAACTATTAAATTTAATTGAATAATTTTAACTCTTTCATGTCGTCGTTATGTGACAACCATTTTCACAGATATGTCAGTGATAGTACATGATTACATGCAACCATATCTTTGCTATTTTCTAACATACCAAAAACTGTATGATGTATTTTACAGTTACCCTGACGATGGCAATTACGCCCAAACAGGCCTGTGGTATTAAATAATTTATTTAAAAGGAGCGTCCTTGGTACAAATAATCTTTAAATAAAAAAATGAATGTATGATAAATTATAATTGAGGTATAATAAAACAATACAGAATTAAATATATAAAACTATTAATATGCTATAATTATAATGTTTAAAATCTTTCATTATTTATGATCTATACCATTTGCCTCATTTTATTATTATTATTTTCCGAAACATTTGCAAAAGTGAACCGTGCTTGGCCACCGCGGCCGGCTTTTATATTAGTATTTTTGCTCGCTACAAGAACTCTAAACTTCTATTTATCAGAACTGCTTTCCTATTGCTCTACTACCGACAGTGCATACTCACGTGTAATTAATTTCTTCAGTAGACTTCGTGGCCCCTGGGTTTCTGCCTTGGGCTAAAGTGTTTGACAAAACTTGTTTGATATTTTAATAGTGGTCAACGTGTTAAAGTTTACCGTCTGAGAGAAAGTGTATGGAACTATATCTTTTAATTTTCTCAAGTTTGAATGACTACCACGTTTGTTGATTGTATCTGCCTTATGTTAAAAGATTAGATTTTCAACTTATTAGAGGTAGTTCTTCATTAGAGACGATTTCTTAAGGTACTTAGTATTGGTACTCGTATTGCAGTGCCTACTTGCTATAAAGTGTAAAAACTGTCCTCTGAGAGACTCGTTGAAATTAATTTAACTATATCTGTTAATTCGCTCAGATGTTATGACCAGTAAAATTTATGTTCCGCTTGTTGCATCTGTTTTATGTTGAAGTTTAGATTTTACATCTATTAAGAACCTCGCTTTCTAGAGATTATTTCTTACGGCATACTTTTGTTTGTACTAGTACTGCAGTTGCTTGCGCCAGTGTTTATGTTGCAGTTCTGTCATGTCTGTAGGTCCAAGTCGACCGGTGGCGAGCACGGGCGGTGACCGGCCGTGGTATAGGCCTCCAGCGTATTCAGTTCATCAGGGGACATTTCGGGTTGTGTGCGAGCGCTTGTCGCTTTGACCTAAGTTAATATTTGCTTTCTACCGGCATCGGGTTCTTGTCTCCTGTTGGTTTGACCTATCGAGGTTCTCTCTGTTGATTGAAATCTTCATTTTCTTCTTTTTTTTTTAAAAAAAAGGAAAGGGGGGTTAATTTAAAAAAATGTATTTTTTTTAAAAAAAGGTTCTTTTTTATCTGTCATTGTCTCATTGTCTTTTTTTTTTTTTTTTTTTTTTTTTCTTTTGGTCTTAACGCAATAGTTGCCAAAGTGAAGTTTGCTTCTTGTTAAAAATTAGTAGTTTGTGTTTATTGCTTGTTGCTCATTTGTAAATTTGTTTAGAGCTCAGTGATCTTGCTTGTGCCTTCAATTAATTAATCTGGTATTATTAAATTCACTTGGGCCTGGCAGTGCTCTGTTTCCCCACGTCATGTTTGATCCTCAGTTACCTAACGTACTTTAGATTTGTATGTGGGAATCGCCACGTGTGGTTGCTCGTCGTAGACTGCGCCAAGTTAAATCGAGTGCTACTGTGTGTTTGTGAATATTTAACCGGTGGAACTAGGTGTGCATCGCATTGAATTAAAGTGACTGTGATTTGTTAATGTAACACGTGTCGTCGCATCGGCATGAACATAAACGGTGTTTGAGACAGCCACGTGGTGTGAAAACAATTCGCGACAAATATTCATTTTGTCTGGGGGCTCACGAGCTATAACTTTATTTGATAAATGTGTATCAGCCACAGGGTTCTAAGATTGTGAAATAAACAACATAAAGTGAACTTTTACGTGTTTTCAAAAATAGTAGTTAGTACACCCTTTTCTCTCATGAACTTGATTTTATTATGAATTTGTTTTGTTAATCTTACGCAGGGAAGGAAAGCTGCGAACGTGTGATATCATTCCCTAGAAAACGAGGCAAACAGTCGCAATCACAGTTCCAGTGTTTTTGCATGCTTAGGAATTTGGTTCGCAGTTGGTGGTTGTGAGTTTTAAAAATTAATCTTTCCCTATTTTAAACTCTCACCCCGACCTTCACGCACCTCGTAACATCAGCTAATGTAGCGTTTCCATAGAGTTACTGAGAACGCCTGAAGGCTTGGGGAAACTGTGGTAATTTTCTCGAGGACATCAGTTTATCGACTGTGAATTCACGTCGCTGCACTAGCCCAATGGCAAACTGTATCCGTGGATGGCGAAAGAGTTCTTTTCGAAACAGGCTACGGTATGAGCATATGATGATACGTCCTCTTGAGTAAAATATTTGGGAGGTAAAATAGTCCCATATATGGAGACTACTCAGGATTAAGACGCCATCATGGTAAATAAATGAAGCATTCTACGTATCAGAGCTTGGAATCCCGTAATTGGGTAGAAGGATTAGAAAAGTTTAAAATGGATATTGATAGTTTGAAGGTAAATATATTGTGGGGATTAGTGAGGTTTTGTGGAAATATAGACTTCTGATGTGATGGGTAGGGACTATAAACATAATAATTGTTGTTGTAGTAGTCTTCAACTCGCAAACTGGTTCGATGCGGCTCTCCACGCTACCCTGTCCTGTGCAAACCTCTTCTCCTCCTTGATGACTCAGAATGTGTCCCATCAACCTATCCCTTCTCTTAGTCACGATATGCCAGAAACTCCTTTTCTCCCAAATTCTGTTGAGCACCTCCACATTAGTTACGTGATCCACCCTTCAGTCGACTGTTGCACCACATTTCCCTTTGCCTGTACTCCTTGTACTCAATGTTTCACTTTCATACAATGCTAACTGCAGACAAATTTTTTCACAAAAGACTTCCTACCATTTGAACATTGGATGGCAACACATTTCGTTTTTTCAGAAACGCTTTTCTTTCCATAGCCATTCTGCATTTTATTTTTGTACTTCGGCCATCAGAAGTATTTTCCTATCCAAATAGCAAAACTCATCTACTACTTTCATTGTCCAATTACCTTATGTAATTCCTTCAGTATCGCCTGATTTTCTGACACTACATTCCTTTACTCTCTTTTTATTCTTGTTAATGTTCATCTTATATTTTCCCTTAAAGACAATGTCCATTCCATTTAATTGTTCTTCCAGGTCCTTTGCTGCCTCTCACTGAATTACTATGTCATCAGCAAACCCAAAGACTTTTATTCTCTCTCCCTGGACTTTTAATCCCTCGACTAATTTCTCCTTGCATTCCTTCACAGCTTGTTCAATGTACAGATTGAACTACATTGAGGAAAAGCTAAAACCCTGCCTTACTCCCTTTCCAAACACTGCGACTCTTTCATGCTCTTTGACTACGATAATTGCTTGTTTTTGTACAAGTAAATATAACTCTTTGTTTCTTATATTTTACCCCTGCTTTTTTCAGATTTTCAGGCGCGCAGACCATAGTGGCTAGCTGTTTCTAAACAAAAATATAACTTTTAGTATGTGACTTGTTTTAATCTGTAATTTCTGATGAACGCAATCACAGTTATTGTTGAAACCAGGTTAAAGAATTTTATTTATTCCGACCGAGGGCTGCAAATTTACCCTTTGATTACCAAATGTTTTCTCCAGATCCAAAAATGCTAAAATGGTAGGTATTCCTTCCATTAACCTATTTTCTAAGATAAGTCGCAATGTAAGTATTGCCTCGCGTGTTCCTACATTTTTCCTAAATCCAAACTGATCTTCCTCAAGGTCAGATTCCACCAGTTTTTCCATTCGTCTGCAAATAATTAGTGTTAGTATTTTGCAACCATTACTTGTTGATATTTCTGCAATTTTCACATTTGTCTGTCTTCGTAATTGGAATCCCTACAATCTTCTTGCAGTCTGGTAATAATAACAATAATAAGGTTAATAATAAGAAAATTCGAATGCGGGTAAGCTACATTAACAGCACAATGAAGCACTGTCGTGATGCCATCACCCACCACGATACTATCGATTAATTTGCCTACTAGTTCTGACGATGATGACATTCAAGAAATATATAAGATCATTCTCATCAACATGTGATGTAAGCAGGTTCCTCTGAAGAAAAATATTACTGCTATCGAAACTTAGGCTACCAACATGCCACTGGCCATTGGTTGATCGATTAATTTCAACATTTAAAATTGACTGTATCTCCATCTAAAATATATCTTTATTCCGCTGCAGAATAATGACATATGCTGTTATATTGTAGTACTTTTCCTATTCTGTGAGTAGCAACACAGATGTAATAGCGAAATCAGATGAAATTCTAAGTAAAGAACAAAAAATTGCAAGTATTCGTAAATTTTGCTCATATTTTCTTCTACGTAATTCCTCTGATGTAGGTCAGATTTAGTATACAAACATTTAAATACTCACATTTTCATTTGGTACATTACAATTTTGCACCTTCCAGTATGTTAATTTGCTAGAAGATAACAATTGCAGAAGGGAACCAGCTAGGCGACCTAGGAGAGGCAATATAAGTGACACAACGTACATCTGGAGGGGACGCAGGTGCGTCTAGCGACAGCGGTTTTCTTGCTCAGGAAGAAACAAATCCCTTTTGCGGAACTTTAAGCCCGATGCGGCAGCGGTCGATGCTGTTCCTCACAAGAGTAAAACATGTTATAAGAAGTAGTTTGTCTTAGGTCCATCGCTCGATAGAAATCCACACTGACTCTTTCTCTTTAAAAAGTGAACTAATTCTGTATTGTACTAGATGCACCAGGAGCAACATTCTTGTCAAGAAACAATATTGCATCGCGATATAAAGTGATGTGGCAATTTTTATCAACAGGAACGATCAGTAATCAACTTACCTATTAAGCATTACACATGCAGATTTTTTTATTTTTTTATTTTTTTGTTTCTCAAAATATACGGCAAAATTTGGAATCCCTATGAAATATTTCTGGGGTTTCGGGAGCATACTTAAAAGATGAAGTTCTAATTGAAAATGGATTCCCTTTAATGTACCACATAGATGTGAATTCTGTTTCAAACCCATCTACACGGGATACTCTGCAAATCATATTTAAGTGCCTGGAAGAGGGTTCATCGAACAACCTTTAGACTATTTATCTTAGGGTTGTGTCCGAGTGGTTCGGCCGAATCCATTATTCGCCGAATCTAGCACACTGGCTTCGGATTCGAGATTCGGCGCATAATGGCCGAATACTACCGAATCCCGAATCCAAAGTGTTATATGGAAACTTTTAGTTACGAATGTTGGAGTTTACTTTGCATAACAGTGCGCTTTCGTCTGCATTATTTACTTTATTTTCCATAGATCCGCTGAAAGACGCGATGTCACAAAATGAAACGACCTTACTTTGAATAGTTCTGATAAATGGCGCTAGGAGCTGCCACAAGTAACGTTTCCTGTCTACACAGGCGACACAGGCTTGCTTAGCAGGCGAAAATATAAATACTGTCTATAACTTTTGCTCTCGTAAAAAAAAAAAAAAAAAAAGCGTTTCAGTTGTAAGTAGCAAAATAAATTTCTTCACGTAAATGGCAACCACACATAAGGCTTTAGGATTCTTGCCTCATTCTGATTTCACGTATTGTTTCGTAGAATTTCGTGAAGTGCAGGGATATATGAACTGTAATGAAGCACTAGGACTTCAAGAAGAAAATTGTTTATTATGGGGGGAAAAAAGTCCTAATGGTGCACCCTCGAGGCGGGATGACGTCAATTCAGCAACCACGTGACGTTTATTTCAATAAATTGTTTAAGGTCGAGCTTAAACACCGACTGCCTTTCGAAAAGTGACACATAACTGACACCAACGGGTCGTGTAAAACGCGCAAGTCTACCAATGGAATGATGATACGTGGAAGTGGGTTCCAAATCAGATTGCGTAACAGGCATTTAAAAATGTTCGAGATCGAATGCTCTAGACTGTACAAGGGATGATGCTCTGTAGTACGTAGGAACTATGTAACAAGGAATCAAATTATAGGGATTTAGAATTACCATACCGGTATCTAATTGTATAAACATTTCGTAAAATTTGTATTATAAGACTAATAAAATTGTTTTATATTTCCGCATTTAGGTTCATACAATAGCTGCACATTTGAAGTCTTATCTAAAAGCTACTACGTAAAGCCGACTGGCAAGCCTGTGTTGTTGCGTCAATATGTCTCACGCTCAACCACTGCCTTCGTGCTACAACTTACGTGTTTTTCTATTTAGGCAAGGGATTGTTCCTATGAATCGTGATTCGTGAATTACACACTCTTTTTGCCATAAGAATAGTACAAATATAAACGTTACGCCATGTAATCTTCCGTGTTAGCTGTTACCACATTTAAATTCCGTCCGCCTAACAAACCCGAAAGACAACGGCGAACGCGGAAGAATACGTTTCACGTTAATGTTTACATTTGTATTATTCTTATGCTGAACGGAAATAGTTAGAAATGATGCACGGCAACTGACTTCTAGTACTGATTTTTAAATATTCTACGAATAAAAATTCTATGCAGACTCGTTACGTGATCTTAAAGGTTTGAAAGAATAAATGAATCTAAAAAATACCATTGCTTAACCTTCCGGAATGCTCAATCTGCGCATTACTTTTCACAGTTCTGAAATGTCTTCGTGGCAATAACAAGTACACACACGTCGAATAAACGCGGATTTCTTTCTGTTTGAATGTCCTGTCCGTCACTAATGGAATGCCTGATATGTCACTAAAAAATTATTTAACATTTACACATCCTATTTTTTAACTTACAAAATATTTACTTCTCAGATTTTATTTTTCAGTCTTCGCCTTTGAAAAAAGAAGATAAAAAGAACGAATTCCTTTAATTGTTTTTTTATTTCACAATATGAAATATTTTGGAACAGAGTGAAGAAAGTTTCTTATTATATTTTAGATCATAATATTTATATCAAAATGTTTCGTTTAATTTCTTTGAAGTGTGGGGGTATTAAAAATCCTTAAATTTGAAAATAAAAATGTAAGTGAAATTTTAATTTCTTAAATTTTATTGTTAATAGTATCATTTGGGATTCACCCCAGAAGGCTTTATCTTCATCACTGGCTGTGATAGAATTGTAATTCTTTTTAAATACATGTACTTAAGTTGACAGATTATTTGGGTTCGAGATTCGGAAGATTCGATTCGGGTTCGGTATTAGGCAAATGTTTTATTTAAGATTCGGATTCGATTCGGTAAAATTGGGGTTCGACCCATCCATTTTATCTCCCATTCCATTCTCGAATAGCGCGCGAGAAGAAAGAACCCCTGAATCGCTCCGTTCGAGCTCTTATATCTTATTCTGACGATCATTTCTACCTATGTAAGTGGGAGTTAACCATATATTTTCGCATTCAGAGGAGAATGTTGGCGATTGGAGTTTGGTAAGTAGCCCACGCCGCAGCGATAAGCGCCGTTGTTGTAATAATTCCCATCCCAGATCCTGTATCATTTCCGTAACGCTGTCTCCCCCGTATCGTGACAAACCCAGAAGTTCACAGTGAACCGGTAGGGGAGCCATTGACCTCTGACATCTGGGCTCCACAGGATCCAATACATGGGCAGTGTTTCTGATTATCCACTTAGAGTTGTACGTGATGGACGTGAGTCGAGACTAAGGCATGACCAAAGAGTACCACGGTTAATCCTCCACTTTGTGTACGTACTGTACCAGTTGATCGCATTCATTTTTGTAGAGTACACTTATCAGAAAACTACTGTGATATTCCTTATGGTGAAGATGAATATTTATTAAAGTTGGGCAGGGACTGCACAAATACAGTGCAATCGGCCATTGTCTAGATAAAGTTTGTCAGTTTCAGCCAGGGTCTAAAAAATTGTTGCTGCTCATCCAGGTTGCGTTCGCATGAATATGATTGTTTTTAACAAGATCGCAAGATTTATTACTGGATATCAGTTTCAGCTCATCTTTGAGACATCTTTCAATCACGAGATTCCTAAAAATCTCTTCAGTGTATATTTGACGTTACGCCGAACACATCGCCATGGCACAACTCCATTAAAGACACTTTAATAATATCGTGATCTCAAGAGGGCTGAGAAATAAGCTGAATCTAATAATCAAAATAAATCTTCCGGGCCTGACTTTGAGAGTGATATCCGATCCTTAGAAAAAAACTGAATTCACTTCTCCCTCTTCAATGAGATGAGTGCCTCAGAACTGATGTTGTGTATGCATTCATACTGTATTGGATGCACGCTTACGCAGCAACACTTTAAAATATCAACTGTCATATTTGTACCTGATGGCATATGATGACTGAAGCACATGTCAAAGACTTTAAAATGAAATGTCACAAAAGCGACAATTAAATGTGCAAGTGTGACGCAACAAGATAATAAAGCGAATTCGATCGTATGACAAATGCGCATCGTAATCCATCATCCTCCGATGCATTTACACAAACTCTGGTTTGTTTATTTACTGTAACTGTCGCACAACAAGCTGTTTACGGTTATTTCCATGGTACCTGCTACGAGGAGACAATATTTAGGAACGTCGCACTCCGTTTGGAAAGACACTGATTCTGATATATAACTAAGGGAACGACAGTAAGAAGTAAAATAACTATCAGGTTGGCGTTTGTGACTCCAAGCTGTGAATGAAAAGCCCATGGAGACGCAGTATTTCGTGAGCTTTCGTATTGCCGAAGATCACACTGTGCATTCGTGGAGCAGGTGGATGAGCATCGTTACCAACCAATGCTACACATAGGAAATTTTTTACGAGATTGAAAATTTTCTTACTCCAATCATCTCGACTGGAAAATTTGTCTCTTTATTCGTACAGATGAGGTCATGGTAAAGACTCGCAAAACAATATGAGTGTAATCACTGAAGAAGTGCAGGACTGCAATTACAATCATTGTATCCTATATAGACAAACACTGTCGATGAAGATATCATTAAATGAAGTGGTTCCGTATGGAAAAGTAAAATTGAAAAGTCACAATAATTTTTGATCCAATACATATTATATATTTTTTATTATATTTTTATGAATACATATCAGCTACACTGCCATCTCCAGAGAACCTGTGAAAAACCATAAAATGTTTACATGACATTTACCATTAAGTCTAATGTGGATAGATTTTTAGTGATAAGCCTATTCTCGATACGCAGAATTTAGTTCAAATGTTCAAATGTTTGTAAATCTATCGGACCAAACTGCGTGGTCATTAGTCCGTAGCTTACAAAGTACTTAAACCTAGGTAAACTAACTTAAGGGCAACACACACACCCATGCCCCAGGGAGGACTCGAACCTCCAGGGCAGAATTTAGTACTTTAGTCCATATCGCATCAGTGAGCTGCGTCACGCAGTCATATAAAAATAAGGAGAGCTTTGATTTTACACTTATGTATCGCAATATTTTATTTGACGTCTAATGAAATGTCGTAACATCAAGCTGCCAGATGGCCAAACAAAAATATTACGAAACATACGCTTGAAACTAAAGCTCACCTTATTTTTATATGACAGACTTACTGAAATTCATTGTTCTCACAGACTGTTCGTGGCTTAAAAATAAAAGGAAGCACATAACTCTGCTACACTCCTCAAGTTGGCTTGAGGACTATAAATGCAAACGCAGATGTAGAGTATGTCGAAATCTCACAAAAGGGACGTTTCCGGAAAATAACTTTTCTACAGGAGTGTTCTGCAAATCGCTCAAGCAGTTCCCTGGAAAGTAACAGTAATGGATTTCACTGGAAACGTATACAGGAAACGCTGCTGCCAAGCAAAATATGGAGGAAAAGCAGGTTGCCTCTTTTCGGAGTTCGCGGACAGACTTCCAGGAATGAACGCGAAGACTCCGAAGCATTTTCGGTAAATTTGAGAGACTTTCTATTGAAAGGAATAACTGGAGGGTAAAGTGGTCGTTTTGTGTACATTTGAGCTCATTTACCTGTGTATTGAGATATCTGTTGTCCACAAACATACAAACAAGCAGTAAATTTAAGCTCAATTTGCAGAAATTAAAGTGCTTCATAATGCACCTTTCTTGTTAATAATCGTTAGTGTTTAACAATTTATCGCTCTAAATCGCTGGTTTTCAGACGTTAACAGCTTCTTTTCGTTTTCGCATACGATATCGAAATGTGGCCGAATAAATCTATGTTTCTAGAAAATCTATATGAATCTTTTTTAAGTTTTGGCATATCACATTTTACTCAACTTATACAGGTAGTAAAGCTCTAAAATGTTCTGAACTAATGTTTAGGATTATACTGCATCAGTTTTATAAATATAAACACTAGGCTGAACATAATTGGTCGTATCACTGTCTCCTCATTCTTGGTGCCAAAATTTGCCTAACACATTCGTGGTGTTGTAAAATACATGACAAACTGACATAACCTTCAGCGGATAGGGAAGATCCAAGGAACAGTAGCATGCCTCGTTACAGTTTTCTTTAGCAGGTACGAAAGTTTCCCTCGCGCCGTAGGCACAACAAGAGCGGCTACTGTGAAACTTTCGAGAGCGTAAATTTCAACAAGAATCAACCAACATATTTTGCATCCTCTTACGTATATCTTTAGGAGACCACGAGAATAAAATTAAGGTATTAAAGTCAACACAGAGGTTTACCGGTAATTGATTTTACGAAGAAGAAAACGATGAAATGGCACTGGTACATGGACTAACCCCCTCCCCCCCACCCGGAAACATAGTGTAAGGTGCCATAAGGAGTATAGATGTAGATATATCTTCTGGAAACTACTGCTACCAGCAGGCCCCAAAAAATAAATGGTAAGGAAACTAACTTCGATTTAAATGTCTTGTAATTCAATAGCATGTGTTCATAAGAGTAAGAGCTATGTAGAGTTCTGTTGGTGTACTACTTCTGAGGAGTATTTGAGAAAGTAATCACTGAGCATTCAAAAGATACACCAGCGCAGACTTATTTTCTTCACTAACCTCAACGACACTGTGTTCTGAAACCATGTTAAGGGCAGGAAAACTGGAATGAATATTATTTAGCTTTTCCTTCCAAAAAGAAGTAGACTCTTTCTAAAATTTGGCAGCGGCAGAATGGCCAAGCGCATTGATGCGCTATGCTCCGATGCGCGAGGCCGTTCCCCGTCAGAGGTTCGAATACCCCCTAGGGCATGTATGTTTGTGCTGTCTTTAGTATAAATTAGTTTATAAGTAGTTTGTAAGTTTAGGGGCTGATGATGCCGCAGTTAAGTCACATAAGCTTAACAAACATTTGAATCTAAAATTTGAATTTTGTCTTCCACTTGGTAAAGTTAGTTTCGTAATCTTGAAGGGATACTTTTACAAGGAAGCCCATTTAAAATAAATAAATAAATCTATTTTATAAAAATCAATATTTCTTTGTTTGTCATTTCATTAGTATTTTATGCACGGCCATACCATACATCCGATTGCGACAAAAATTTGTCATCTCATAGCTTGCATTCGCGAGGTTATAAGCATACTAAAATTAACTTCGTATGGTGCATGGAGGAGAGTGTTTACGATTATCCGTTTCTTATGCCTTCAAGCTGAAATGGATGGACTAATACGAATGAAATTTGGAAAAGAAGGAGCTTATAACCTGATAAATACAGGTACTATCTTTCCTAATCCATAGTATGGTGCGTAGCGAAGAGTACATAATATAGGGTTAATATGTTTGCTACTCTTTCACCCGCTCGGTTAGTCGTTTGATCTAACTTACCGCATTTCGAGTCGAACAGGAATAATTTATTAAATGACGACCGGTTTCGGTGCACTGTCGCCATCATCTGGTCTCATACGAGGCGCGTCCAGAAAGTAAGTTCCGTTTGGTAATAAAATGAAATTGTACACAGATACAGAAGAAATTTTTATTTCACAAAATTCTACAACTCTTAAACTACTTTTCCACACTGCCGAAATTTTGCAGGCATTTGTCATAGCGTGGCACCAGATTTTGTATACCTTCTTCATAGAAATCTGCCGCCTGTGTCTTCAACCAGTTAGTTTCTTTCAGATCTTCGTCATTGGTGAAGTGATGACCGCCAAGGAAAGATTTGAGATGTAAGACCAGATGAAAGTCGCTAGGAGCGAGGTCAGGGCTGTACGGAGGATGGTCAAACACGTCCCAGTCAAATCACTATAGGAGGTTATTCGTTACATTTGCAGTGTGTGGCCGTGCATTGACGTGAAGCAAAACAACACCTTTTGACAGCAGTCCCCCGCAGTAGTCTGAATTGCACGGCGCAATTTCCGAAGTGTCTCGTAATAAACATCTGCTTTGATTGTTTGACCACGCGGTAAGATGTCAATGAGTAGGATGCCTTTCCAGTCCCAGAACACTGTGCACATCATTTTCTGAGGTGTCATGATTTGCTTCGGCTTTACCTTTGGTAGGGGATGAAGTGTGCCTCCATTCCATTGATTGCCGCTTACTCTCAGGGGTGTCATAAGAAACCCACGTTTCATCTGCTGTGACTATCCATCTCAGAAATTCTTCGCCGCTTTCAGCATAACGGGTCAAAAACTCAAGTACAGCACCCATCCGTTGTGTTTTGTGTTGCTCAGTGAGAATCGTTGGTACCCAACGTGAGCAAAGTTGACGGAATTTCAGTTGTTTGGTAACATTTTCATGCATCAGTGATCGTGAAATTTGGGGGAAGTCCATAGCGAGAGCACTAATTGTAAACCTACGGTTTTCCTGGATCTTGTTATCAATCGCGTGAACCAGTTCTTCTGTAACCAAAGGTGGACGCCCACTTCGGTCTTCATCGTGCACATCACTACGCCCGCCATTGAAATGTCGGACGCATCTTCTCACCATCGAATCCCTCATCGCATTTGGTCCGTAAACATCGCAAATTTGACGATAAATTTCACTTGATTTCACTTTCCTCGCATTCAGAAACCGTATCACCGACCTGATTTCACAGGCGGCGGGATTTTCAATTAACGCCGACATTTCAAACAAGTACAACAAAGCGTACGTAACTAACAGCAATCTCCACATGACGCACGTTCTTCTCCTTGATACACATCGTCTACAGCGCATGTGCGGATTTGCAAATCCAACGCTGCAGAGGAGATAAATTGAAACGGAACTTACTTTCTGGACGCGCCTCGTATATGTTATAAGCTGGTCATCTTGTTAAAAAAATTGGGTATAAAATAACAAGTGCAACAATGCACTTAGTCACTATATAAAAATACACAACTTTAAAACATGACAGGTAATCTTAGAATGAATATTATTGGGTGCCAGTGCGGTAATGGAAGGGAATGCGCAGAACGGCTAAATATTTGGCCGCCTTCCTATGTGACGAGCACTGTAGGTGGATTTTATTAAGAATTGTGCCATCTGTTCTTTGTGATGTCTGAAAAGGAAAGAGGGCAAACGTTCTTGGGCAGTCCTTGCAGCTTATTAAACCAATGTGCCTGGGTGGTGTAGAGGTATAGCACAAGTAAGCAGGAGATACTGGCTTCAACTTCCTGTCCTGGCAAAAGTTTCCACATGTACATGTTGTATAATCACTATATCCATGAGCCAATAGGACTGAAAACCCAATTACAACAGCTGCAGCATACATAACGAGGTCTTTTCATTTTCCAGATCTGATGGAAAATTACCCATAATCATTTAGCATGTTTAGATTTGTTATTTCACAGCAATTATTGTTTCTCATTAATCGTGAGCCGTATATACAAATATTCGTAGTTATTGAAATGTACGAAACGTCCTGAAATGAATCTTCTTCTTACTAAAAATATTTCTTCATTTACGAAAGCATTAATGTGCTTTAAATATTAACCCTAGAGCGGCAGCGCTTGTGCACATATGCTACCACTTTTCTTTAAATGCTCACTGTTGAAATAATGTAGATGCCATATTTCCGCTTTAGCTATTCCTCAAGTAAGCTTTAACAATAATGTCAGTGAAGGTTCTGAGTTTCTAGTGCACGAATGTGTCCACCCAAAAAAGTTTTTGTTATGGAGCTCATCACTGGTAGCACATTTGCAGCGCGCTGCTTGTCATGTAAGTAGATTTGAATTGTTTTGTGTTACGCCTAGTTTTCCTTTGCAACTGTATTTTGGCAGTTTCTAGTAAATATTTACTGTACAAATTTTACCCTACATATTAGAATTTTCAAAAATTTAAATTTATTTTATAAATAGCAGTTTAATTCTCGATAAATTGTCGTCTAATTTCTCCTGATTAGCCATGCTGCAGTTTCCGCCAATATCATTTTTAACCCTTTTTAGCGTTGTACAATGCAAAAATGACTGTTATTCTACTACATAATTTAATGTCCAGGTCTCGTAGACGTGGTATGAGTCTAAGAGATGAAGAAATAGACTTCTTTTGACAAGTAATGAAGATCTTAGTGATTTTTGTCTAGATTCATCATCAAATCATGAACAGGATACTATTATTCAAATGTAAATCTTAGTTCCGTTCCAGAACAAGATTTCAGACGCAATGAATCTGATATTGAAGACGGTAGCACTCTGTGAAGTAAGCAGCACTGAAAAAGAATATAAAAATCTTCCCTGGTTCAAAAGGGAACGCAAGGGGCCTGAGGTCAGAGAGGCAAGCTCTCTCATTCATGATAGATGATAATATGACTGATGAGGTAATTATGTGTACTAAGTTCCACATAACACAGAAGAAAGCTGTCATTACTTTCGGAATAATGTAATTGATATACTAATTCAGATATTAACAAATATGATATTTCTAGCTGTGCATTAAACTATTATTGTCATATCGATCACTTAGTAGCTATACAGTAGGTTTGTAACTCGGAATACACAGTGGTAGCAAATCTGCACCGCGCTGCTGCTGAAGTTATAACAATTGGCACTGCCGCCCGAGGGTTAAATATTATAACTCTTACTCAATCAAACTCTGATTATAGAATATAAAGACAGAGTACCTCCTACGTAGCTGCTATCATAAAATGACCATGTTTCATGCTGTCTTACTTTCGTTTAAACACATCATTTGTTTTACAGTATATCCATTACGTAAGTCTTGTTCGTTATTACATTTGGAATGCGACAGGCATAGTTGAAATGTCTATCGAAAAAATAGGCTTACCAATAAGATTACTAATAAAAGAATCACTAGTACTGCCTTGTTTCTACTTTGTAGAGTAATGAATGCCGTTGAACGATTCATAAGTTCACATTAATCAAGGATACACTGTTTCACGGGCAATACCTTTTAAACGTCAACGTGAAATTACCATACATTGATATGACGAGCAGGCTTCGCATAGTATCAGCAAATTTGTTTCGTTATCAGTGCACGGTGTGATTAACCCAATGAATGTGACACATTTCTTATCTAGATAATGCCAGAGATAGAAGACTGACGAATAGTTGACATCAGCACATTGTGCATTCACGTCTACGATGCCTAAGTAACCTGGCACAATTTGTAGGCTTGTCCACGATCGTATTGTATTTTTTTTCCTTTCTTCTGATAAAAATGTTTCACTGTCGATATACACGTCTAACAGAAAGAATTACACTGCTGCCTTAATACACCGTCTTGAGAACAATGGGTTTCTAAAGGGAAAAAGATGCAGTAAGTTGTGCTCTATTTAGAAACTAGGTATGCCAAAAATATTTCATCGACATATTATCCTAAGAATGTTATTTCTACGATTTCTTGTATCAGTCTTCACCTACAGTTTTCACCCCCTACGGTTCTCTCAATACCAAGTCAATTATTTCTTTCTTGTGTCAGTCTTTCCTTTAAGTGAATCACTGATTCCATGGAGAATATCCGCAGTTTCTTGTCAGTCCACCTAACATAAAACCATCATAAGCATAAATTAATCTCAAACACAACTATTGTTTCCTCTTCCAGTCTTCTCTCGGTTCGTGATTCCATTCTTATGAATTTCTTTTTAAAGAAGATGTTTGATAATATCAATCTTCTTCAGTTACTGTCCTTTCCACGTACTTTTTGTTTCGTTTCCTATGTATTACTTTACGTATAACGTGACAAAATTCTAATACATAGTGCCCCATTTTGACTGTAACTTTATGACTAGATTTCATTTCATGCCAACAGTTGCGTCTTAATTATTGTACGGTGCATTGTATTTTCCACTTTTCTGTAAAGATTTCATGCACTTTAGTGAGAAATTTGAACATTTTGCACCATTTTACAGTATTACACACTTTTACATAACGTATCTCTTATACTGTAAATTCTTCTTTCTGTTATCGAGCCCAGCGTCAAATTTACCTCTGACCGCTGCGGAGTGCGCCGCTGCTCGCCATCGGACGTTCGAGTCCATCCTCGGACATGGATGCATTTGTTGTCATTAGCATAAGTTGATGACCAGAGTAGTTAAGTCTCATAGATTTACAAACATTTGAAACATTTCAACATAAAGAGTCCTGCTCGTACCTTACGGAAACAGATATTTCTGTTGTATTCTCTGTTTTATTCCAGCAATTTTATACGTGTACTCTTTAAGACAATTTTGTACTTTTTTTTCTTGAAACGGACCATACACTGGCTTCTTCTTTTTCGATTATTCTAGAGGCGAGAAGAAACACCGAAGTTCAACTGAATAATTACGTTCCATGCAATGAAAACCTTTGTACTATTCTATAATATGCACCTACAAGACTTATTCCCAACAAAATAAATATTGCCCTGATGAAATTTAGTTTGGGAAATATTCCGGATCTGTACCATATTCGGAGCAGCTATACAGGTCTATCAAGGAGGAGACAGGCATGTAAAATGGACTGATAACTCAACGAAAAGGCAATATTCTACATGTTCAAGTATGAATTGTCAGAAGTTCTAATTAGGTTGGAAAGTGTACATACGTAAATGCTCAACACAGTTGTCGTGGAAGCTAGTGGCGTGTACTGGATAATAAGGATTTCTAGTGATGTAATCCACAGCAATCAGGGCCGTATCTACGGAGGGGCAAACGGGGCAGTTGCCCCGAGCGGCAGAATTTAGATGGCGGCAAATTTTGACCGACCATTTTTTTTTTTTTTTTTTTTTTTTTTTTTTTTTTTTTTTTTTTTTTTTTTTTTTACAGAATGTATCTTTCTGGTGCAATTTAATAAAATTAACTGACACAGGATTATTAAAAGTAAAACGACTGCTAGAAATACCGAAATCATTTAATAAAACTAAAATTCCTGGTTTCTTACTTCAGTGTTGCCCTGTCACAGGTACTTCAGCTAATCAAACTTTAAAAATCTACTAGATATTAGCCAGAATGAGGGAGATGTTTGCGTTGTTGCCTAAGTAAATGCACAATGTTTATTAATTTGCACAGATTTTCTTTTTCAGATAAATGAACATTCATATTTCATATCAAGGTAATATTTGTAGAACAGGTGAATTTGAATAACGTTCCAGTCCTTATAAAAAAAAGTATTTCAGGTGCGCACACTTCTTATTGAAACTCAAAAGCATTAAGGATCTAGAGTCCTCTCTCGGTAGCGGTGGAATTGATAGCCATCTACACAGTATGTAAATCACATTTAACTGCCTGACAGAGGGTTCATAGGACCACTTTTATACTATTTATCTCCCATTCCATTCTCAAATAGCGCGCGGGAAGAAAGAACATCTGAATCTCTCTGTTCGAACTCTGATTTCTCGTTTTTTATTCTGATAATCTTTTCTACTTATGTAAGTGGGAGGCAACAATATATTTTCGCATTCGGAGGATAATGTTGACGATTGTAGTTGTGAGATTACCGCACAATAGAAATATTGGTAATTAATAGCATTTGATAATTAAACAGTATGAAGTTCACTGCAAACATTGACCATGCCAATGCACCAAATGTTAAACAATTGTAATCTTAATAATTATTGTAGCAATGTATGTACGCAGTTGGGTGACAACATTTATAGTTAGGCCATAGGCAAAAATTCTCCACGTTGAGATTTGCTGTGTGTTTGTAGCTGACGGGAGGCCAACGAGGAGGCCGACGTTGGTGGCTTGTTCCAGCTTAGGATTTTCCAGGGTCGTTTCCAGTGAGGGGAGAGAGGTACAATGGCGAGTGCCAGGCGCTGTGCAGCGCACAGCGTGAAACAAAATATTCTAATGCTACTTGCATTTGAAGTAATACGTTGCAGTTAGGAATCTTTAAGGCCATCATTACAAAATAGCTTGTTGATAAATAAACAATATATTAGCTGATATAGTCACATCTGGCGTAATATGTTTAATTGGCAATGAAAAGTAATAAATTACCAATGAATACAAGACAGTTACACAACCAGCATGGCAATGTTTGTTTATAAAAATAATATTAAGTATTTCTCATTTTATTTTCAATTTTGTGTATTTTATCTTGAAGTATTCAGTTAAATCACTTATCTGTGATATAAGAAATTGCACGATTATAATAAATAGTACAAAGGATGTTTATACCAATATAAAAAACTAAGAAGAAATTTGTTTAATGTGTAGTGTAATTATTTTGATTTTAAGTGAAGTTTTAGAAATGTATTGGCTGAGCGCTGTACGTTAGCAAGTCAGAACAGCTCACATGGGGAAGATGATGACGTAGGGAAAAAACCCTGCAGTTGGGCTTTTGGCGCGCGTGCGCGTGGGCAGGAAGTTACGAGTCGGGAGCGAGTGGTGTAGCTGGCCTGGCGGCGTCGCTCTAACGGTCGGCATGTGGATTTGCAGGTGGAGACTATAGATTTTTGTGTGGCAATTGCCAAGTGTGGTTGCTCGTCGTAGACTGCACCAAGTTGTATCAAGTGCTACTGTCTGTTGTGGAACAACGTGTGCATCGCAACTAAATTAAAGTGACTGTGTTTTGTTAATATAACACGTGTCGTCGCATAGGCATGAACATAAACGGTTTTTGAGACAGGCACATTGTGTGAAAACAATTTGCGACAAATATTCATTTTGTCTGGCGGCTCACGAGCTATAACTTTATTTGATAAATGTGTCGACGTACAGACGTATCAGCCACAGGTTTTCTAATATTGTGAAATAAACAACATAAAGTGAACTTTCACGTGTTTTCAAAAATAGTAGTTAGTACACCCTTTTCTCTCATCAGCTTGACTTTATTATGAATTTTTTTGTTAGTCATATGCAGGGAAGGAAAGCTGCGTATGTGTGATATCATCCCCTAGAAAACGAGTCAAACATTAGCAATCACAGTTCCAGTGTTTTTGCATGTTTAGGGATTTTGTTCGCAGTTGGTGGTTGTGAGTTTTAAAAATTAAAGTCTCACCCCGATCTTCACTCTCGCATAGTTTCGTAAGTAGCCCACGTCGCAGCGATTAACGCCTTTGTTCTTTTTGTGTCTCGTTTCCGCCGGTTGTGCTGGGTGTCGGTGGCCGAGTTGAGAGAGACCGACACAGGGAAATAGGATGCACGCGTGTGCAGGTACGGAGGTGACCAGTCAGTGGGACAGCAGAAACTAGAAACACTAAGCTAGATTAGTATAAGAGATATATTTCGAAAAAAGATTACAATACTTATCTTTCTTAATTTCATGACTGCAGAATGCTGATACATTAACTAGTTAGAGGCCTGCCTACTGATGATTCCTAGTTCATATCCGATAGCCAAGTCTTAAATGGTGCCTATATGATTCCCAAGTGAACGATGCAGCAGTCGTGGCCACGAGCGGAGTTGCAGCAGAGGGCGCTCGTGCCTGACGTCGTAAGAACGCCGCGCCGTGCGTACATGGCGGCGCGCGGCGGAAGTACTTGGCGCGCACTTCATACTTGTACGACACCACAGTTCTAATGATTCCCATCCAAGATCCTGTATCATTTCCGTGATGCTGTCTCCCCTGTATCGCGACAATACAAAACAAGCTGCCCTTCTTTCGACTCTTCCGATGTCCCCCGACAAACCCACCTGATAAGTATTGCACATTGAGCAGCAAGACCAGATAAAACACGAGGAATCCCAATGTATTATTGATGCTGTCCTTTTAGAGAAAGATAAGAAGATGGTGATTTTGGTGATCCACATAGCGGCAAATTTCTAAATACAATTGATCTCAAATCATACTATAGTGTCCTCCTTCGTCTGCATATTGAACATCACAAGAAGGCCAGATTAGCTATTTTTACAAAGATATACAAGATGAGTTCCGTGACTTGATTGCTGACAAAATAAAACAAGATATAATTAAAGATATTTTAGCTGCTAAATACTTTTCACTGATGTTTGACTACACTCCAGATATCAGCCACAATGCGCAGATGACACAAGTAATAAAGTTTTACTGACTTTTTTACAGTTACAGACAAAACAGGAGAAGGCCTTAGTCAAAAGATACTGCAAAAATTCGAACAAGATGCGTTGAACATTAAGTACTGCAGGAGGCAGTCTCATGACAATGGGGCAAACAGGGCTGGAAAGTACAAAGGGGTCCAATCAACAATACTTCAGAAGAATGAACTGACCTATTTTGTACCATGTGCTGCTCAATCTTTAAATTTAGTAGGAGCAAATTCAGCAGACATTCAGCAAGACTAGGTGATCTGCAAGAGTAGATGCAGTTGAAGCTATTTACAAGCATTTTCATAAAGTTTTGAAGACCCTGGAAGAAACTGAAACTTATAAATTGTCAACACCAGAAACAAAATCAGAGACAAGATCTATTTAAAAAATATGAGAAATCTCAAATTCATTATTTTAACTCGTTTCTGGTATGCAATATTAAAATAAATTGCTCCTGTTAATCAGTTTCTGCGAAGTTCATACTTTACAACTGATAAAGCTGTTCGAAACATTCCAGGACTTTTGGGCTTTATCAAAACTTCCCGGGATTCTTGTACCTCTGAAGCTATTTTGGGGCCAAAGTGCTAGCAGAAGATAATGAGGTATCAACGGTATTCTCCGAAAAAAAAAAAAAAATAAAATAAAAGGATTCGAAGAAAGAAGAAAATGGCCGATGAGCTTTGTGAGGATTAAGTACCCAACATTCACAGAAGAAATAAGGAATAATTGACAGAGCTTAGTACCAGGTTTACCGCACTTGAGGATATTGGTGCAAAAATTAGTTTTCTGTGTGGTGTGTAAATTCGAGAAATGTAAGTGGAGGACTTGAGGGCCAAAGCTGCGGAACTGGCAGAAGAGCTTAGCGAGGAAGAACTAGAAGTTGAAAGTTTCAGGCAACATGCGCTGGCATTAAACAGAGCCTTGTAAGATTCCACTACATCATCAACATTAAGTTTAACTTATAAAAATAAATTGGTAGAGGGTATCCCAAACTTACTATAGCGTTAAAATATATCTTACCATTCTAGTTTCTGTTTTGTCTGAAGAAAGAAGTTTCAGCAAGCTGAAACTAATTAAATACACTTGAGGAGCACGACTGCTTAACAAATCTGAGCATAATATCCATAGAGCACAAACGGGTTGCTTCTCTAAACTATGATGATGAGAAACAGTTTTGCAGAAAAAAATGCTCGAAAAGCGAAATTTTGAATTGATTTTTGTACGATGAGTAATCTTGTAATATTTTTGTACGTATTAAAATTGTTATGTTTTCCTTTGATCTTAATTCAGTCAATAAAATAAGTTCATGTTGTGAGATTGTGACATTTATTTAGAAATATGTAACCCATTTAGCGACAAAAAGTCGATTGTTACAGGGGGGGGGGGGGTTGAAAGAAGGGCGGCTAATTTAAGCTTGCCCCCCTTGGCAAATGTCCTAGATCCGGCCCTGACAGCAATGGAAAGTTGTATAATGACAGCGGGTTTTTTCATGTTGAAGAAGGTAGTGCAGAGATTAGAATACTGCAAACCGTTCAGGGAAATGGTTTTCCTCGTCAGAATGAACCAAAATCCATAACAATTAAAAATGAATTTGGACATCATGATCCACAGAAGAAAACAGCGATATGTGCAGAAGTACGAACAGCACATTAAAAAAAAAAAAAGTTCAAATGTTTGTTAAGCTTATGGGACTTAACTACGGGGTCATCAGTCCCTAAACTTACAAACTACTTATCTACTACCTTACACTAAGGACGGCACAAATATCCATGCCCGAGGGGGGATTCGAACCCCCGACCGTAGTGGCCGTGCAGACCGTGACTGGAGCGCCTCAGTCCCCTCGGCCACCGCGGCCGGCGCACATTAAAAGATACGGGAAATACTTGTTGATATTCTATTAGACATGTCAGTCTAATAGTCACGAACGAAAGAATACATTAATGGGAAAATAGAGATCTAGTCGTATGAATGTAGCCAGGCACCCCTCGGGGGGGGGGGGGGGGGGCAAGAATTAACATCCTGAGTACACGCTTTGCGAACCCGGGATCCCTGGGCCGTGGACTACATTGCGTAAATATTTTTAAACAAATGGTTGAGACTTCTGAGATCTCTACATACACAAATACACCACAAGCCACCTCCCAGTGTTTTGAGGCGGGTTCTTTGTGCTCCAATGTCACTTCCTTCTCTCCAGGAAAGGTATGGTATCCTAGAAAGCTGACAGTAGTGTTGACCACATTGAGCTGTGAAGCGCACATGGATGCGATGATAGCAATAGACTTATATAGAGTTACAAAGAAAGGAAGAGAATGGATCGGAGTACATCTAACGAATACCCATTATTTACGACAGATCTGGATTTAACTTCAAAAGACTGCAGTTTCCAGTGAGATTTGCATTTTCTATTATCAATGGTAAGCCACAGAGCAATCTATTAAATTTTGTGGAATGGAATTCACTTGCCCATGTTTCTCACACGGACAGTATTATGTCCCTTGCTCAGGGGTGGACTCACGAAAGAAATTATTCATATTATTTCCTGGACACGTAACAAAAATATTGTTAATAGTGAGTTGTGAATTAAATTTTGATTGCTATCTTTCCTTGTTTGGATACTGTACTTAAAATTTTGTGTATTATGCAAGACAGACTTATTTCTATATTCTCTGATACATATACCTGTTATTAGACATAAATAAATACCCGGGTAACGCCGAGTTTTCAACTAGTTTTCATATATTGTGAAAAGCAACGATCCGATAACACTCTCCTTGGGCATGCCTGAAATCTAACGAAAGAAAACTAAACTTAAGGACAACACACACATCCATGCCCGAGGGAGGATTCGAACCTGTGACGCGGAAGGCTGCGCTCGGGTACTCCCGCGGGGCATCTGGATATCTGGAATCATCATCGCTCGCTAGATAAACGATTTAGGACACAATATGAGTAGCTCTCTTAGACTATTCTGGGGTGACGGTGTCATTTATTGGTTAGTGAAGTCACCAGAAGATCAAAAGCAACTACAAAACTATTTAGATATCAGCATGGTGCAAAAATGGCAATTGAAGCTTCTTAGTGAGAAGTCTGAAGTCGTCCATATGACAACTAAAAGAAATCTGTTGATCCTCGTTTACACGATAAATCGAACAACAGGCCGCAAATTCAACTAAATACCTAGGAGTAACAATTACAAATGAATTTAATTGGAAATCACACGTAAAAAGTATTGTAGGGAAAGCGAACCAAACACTACGATTCGTTGCCAGAACACTTAGAAGATGCAACAGTTCTGCTAAAGAAACTGCAGACACCAGACTTGTGCGTCCTATTTTGGAGTACCGTATTGTTGTGCATTGTGGAACCCTCACGAAGTGGGACTGACAGACGATTTGGAGCTTGGGGCTTCTTAAAAAAAGACATGGAAGGTCAGTGTATAGTTGACAAAGTTCCTAAAACACCTCCCCTCTTTCATACCTTCCATCGGCGATGTTACCGACGCATTTCGTGCCAGTGCCCTGGTTTGTAAACAGGGCAGCACTGGTGCCGTGTCGATATGCAACTTCAGTGTACGTCTAAAATCACTCTTTTAGTAACCTTGAGTTTTCTGTCGTAGTTGATGTCCCATTTCGCAGGTGAAGCACACAGGTCGCGCATCCGTTGTACCTGAAGTGATGCTTAAAGAGGTGTTGAAATGTGGCTAGGAAGTACTGCACTACGATTAACTTTAGCTTTTGTAGGATGCCAGTGCTTGCTTTATTGAAGAAATGGCAGTGTATATCCAAGCACAAATATACAGACTGAGTAATATTAAATATATAAACGATACATAACGTATAAACTGTCCCAGGCCCGCACTGAACTAACATGAATGTGCAAGGTATCGCGGTCGGCGCTCGACTGACTGCCGCCGCACCTCGCTGCGCACCACAAGCCAAGAAAAACTTCTAGACTAACATTGTTCAACTTATTACAAAATATACAAATAATTAAATATTTGAATTAACCGAAATATAGCTTACCACAAAAGCATTACAGAAAGTATGCAGATAATTTTTAATAGACATAGGAAAGTTAAATATCAATAAAAGAAGCTTAAAGTTTTGGTGGACAACTAGTATAGGCGGGAGCCAATCAGGGGAGGAGCTTTCCCACGGGATACAAGCTCATCTACTGTCTCTCTCTCTCACCCTTTGTATTACGTAACACAGTTCTCCAACCAAGAAAACTTCTTTAACACCTAATATATTAATATGCGAAATAAACGGCTCCATGTCAGCCCCCTCACAAAGTTCAGGGAAGGGCAGTTCGTTTGTGTTATCGCGATATAGGGGGAGAGAGTCAGGTAAATAGTGCACGAGTTGGGGTGGAAATCATAAAAAAATGCGTTATTAATTGCGGCGAGACTTACTAGCGAAATTTTTTTCAGCAACTTTCTCTTACAAACGAGAACATATTTTCTTAGTACCCACTTACATAGATGAGTGCTACATCAAAATAAAACAAGAGAAATCAGTTCGAAAACGGAATGATTTCGGTGTCCCTTTTTCCCACGAGCTAGTGGAGAATGGAACCGTAGAGAAATATCATAAAAGCAGTTGCATGTACCTTTTCCAAAGCACTGCAATGTGACTTGTAGAGTATTTATGCAGATGTAGATCATCAAACTACTTAAACTGACATTAACTAAATAATGGTAAGGGGACACACAGCCCCATGTCCGACAGAGGAATAACCTCCGACGGGAGCAGCTGTTCACCGCTGAAGACTATGATCCGCCATTCCATCTACCAGTCGAACCGAGTACGTCAGCGCTGTTGCGTGAGTGAAAACGGGCTATAGATGTGAATGCCGGTGGTGCCAGTGTAGTGTCCAGTTGGCGACATAACTAATTGACATTTCTGGGCTCTTCTGTGTGTTGTGGTAGCTGTGCCATCTGTCACTTCTTCCCTTACAGTATGACCATCTTTGTGGACGTCTGTGCTGCGTGGACTTCCAGAAGCTCGTCTACCAGCCTGAGACTGTTCATGTGACCATTTTAACTAGCATCATCGCCAAATTGAAGCAGCAGTCCAACCTGTGATGTCATTGTCCGAAAGGACCATCCCGTCAACTTGGAAGGCCACAGTTTGACCCCTTTCAAACTCGCTCAGTTGGCTGTAGGAAGCACGAGAACGTATCAGTGGCATAGTGCTGTTCGCTTCACATTTTGATAGCACATTGAGCCTGAAGGATGTTATCATTCCCTATTAAAAGGTACTCACAGTTTGAGATATGGCAGCTACGCCACCTGTTAGTGGACTACGTTGAAATTATTGTCAGTATATCTGCTGTCCACCAGGTGAAATCTGCGGTCATCCAATCGAAATAGAGAAGTCTTAGAGGTGTACAAATATTCTACAAATCAAATGTTTGTATATCTATGGGACTTAAATTGTTTAGTTAAACCAATTTGTTAAATGATTTAACCGCCATTTGACTGTATTATTTTATTACGTTTCGTCCCCTTCCGGATTTCGACAATATAGCCATTTTCAAGTGTACAGTTATCTCAATTGATGGGTACATGTAGGAAACCAAATCTTCGTTCTCGTGAGTAACAGTTTACGTATGCACAACCATGTGGGAGTAGTACTTAAATGCTCTACAAAATTGCATTTGACATTAATATGTTCAAATTGTATCGGAACATGGTTCTTTTACTTACTGACGACCCACATGGTTGTGCATATTCGAACTGTTAACTCTCACAAATGATGATTTGGTTTTCTCGTCTAATAAAATATGAGAGCCGAAGTTTCGACCTACTTTCTACTGTACGAAGGATGTGAGATACCAACAGCCGTATGTATAATAAAATATTTCTTGTATCACAACCAGTTTAGGCATTACACTATGCCATATTCAGGTCCCTGTGTATTAAAAAAACCTAATCAAGTGACTAAGGCAAACATAAAAAACAGAAAAGTATTGTATGGTAGCACACTGAAAATATTACAATACAGGAATGAAACTACTATTCAATACCACAAAAAGAATATGTACAAACGTAGTGAACAATATCATTCATTTCGTGTTTTTTTTTTTTTTTTTTTTTTTTTTTTTTTTTTTTTTTTTTTTTTTTTTTTTGTAAATAGTCAAATGTTCAAATGTTTGTATAGCTTATGGGACTTAAGTACGGGGTCATCAGTCCCTAAACTTACAAACTCCTTATGAACTAGCTAAGACTAAGGACGGCACAAATATCCATGCCCGAGGGGGATTCGAAGCCCCGACCGTAGTGGCCGTGCAAACCGTGACTGGAGCGCCTCAGTCCCCTCGGCCGCCGTGGCCGGCTGTAAATAATCGTATAATAGCGACATTTCATTCCAAAAGCTGACAAAGGGAATGATAGTGAACGACTAAAGAGTCGTTTTTTGACAATAAAACATTAACATGCTTGTCGGCATGGGCACATGACACGAAAAAGGTAGATCAGCCCAAATTATTCATATGAATTATGTACTTAAAGGAGGGAGACATGCACCATACTTGTTTGTGGTCACAAAGAAAATACGGATGTCAAATAAAAATGTATGAAAAATAAAATATATAAGGTTACAGAAAACATCCCACTAATATATGACAAAAGGTGACGACTAAAGGTAATAGATATGGTAAAACTGTACTATGAGCATTATTGGCAAGTGCATGGTACATATTTCGCCTGACAGAAATGTAGTAAAGAACTACTTAAAGAAGCAAAGTACTATTCTAAATTAAGACAACGAAAGACAACTATGTGTGATTAAAACATAAGGGAAAAATGCCACCAGTGACCCTGTTACTGTGTATTTCGAAAGACGTGTTGGCTTCATGTTGAAACGATTGTAATGTGGGTTCTTACTCTTATTTATTTGCGAATTTGAGATGACGTCAGCCTCAGGCGAACTTTTATTAAAGTTGGTTAAAAATAACTGGTAGGCACGGCTTCTGCCACGGCTTCTGCCTGTAGACTCTTGCTCCATTTCCGCGGCCAGCACTCGTCCGCAACGGCTTCTCGTGTGCGGAACACGAGGCGGCTGAGCTGCGGCGGTGGAGTTTAGGAAGCCTGCTTACTGCAGGTGTGTTGCCGGACCAATTGGCGTCCACTCTAACAGGAGAACACCGGTAATTACAGGTCAACCCACACGATTCTGCAGAGCGCGAAGCCGGCGAAATCCCACCATGGCCGCGGTCGTTCGCCGTGGAGGTTCGAGTCCTCGCTGGGGCCTGGATGTGTGTGTTGTCCTTAGGTTAGTCTACCTAGGTTTAAGTAGTTTGGAAGCTACGGACTGATGACCACGTAGTTTGGTCGGATAGATTTACAAACATTTGAACATTTTTGAACTCCCACCATGTGCTGGGCCACACAGGAAATGTTTTCCAGGTAGTCAGCCAGCGGCGAGTAAATACGCAGTTCCACAATCTCACAAGGGGAGGCCGCCAATTTTGAAATTCAGATTCGATTCATACGGCGCATAATAAAATCTCATCGACAGAGGTGTAATTTGGCAAAGCACCAAGATGCACTTCTCAGCCGTTGTCGAAAAATTCGACAATTAAAAAAAAGCCATTGCTGTGAATTACTCTCTACGATCTGTACGATTAGTAATGTTGCAAAGAGGCGTGGCGTAGCGGTAGGCGCTCGGGTTCGTTATGCGAAGGTCGCCGGATCGAATCTCGCGGCGTGCAACATTTTTTAATTATTTATTTTTGTAATTCAAATATATATATATATATATATATATATATATATATATATATATATATATATATATATATATATATACCTTTGCCTTTCGCGGGCAAGCGCACTACCGGCTGTGCTATCCCGACACGACTCACGATGCCGCCTAACAACACTCCGCTGCAAAGTGAAAAGCTTCATTCCAGTTCATAAGTAGTTTGTAAGCTTAGGGACTGATGACCCCGTAATTAAGTCCCATAAGCTATACAAACATTTGAACATTTGAATTGTCGGCAGTACTAGACATTGACGAGGACTAAAGGAGCGGTTCTGTTTACTTCCGCTCGCCGAGAACTAGCGTAAGTGTCGCCGTCAGCTAGCCCCACCACTGTAGCTCCGAAATGGGGTAGTGAGCTGATCGCAGAGCAGTCTGTTGAGTCAGCCTGCAGTAAGAGTTCTTCCGCACTGAAGTAAGTTTCATCTACTGTCAGGGCCTGATTATAGGTGCTGTCCCTTCTTTCAAACATGTCCCGGCTTGGGCGTACATTTTCAACTTTCTCCACTGAATTATTTCAGTGCCCACTCTCAGTTAATGTCGTTAAAATTTGTGAATACATTTGCACAACATTTACGTCTGTTATTTGCAGTTGTTAGTTTACGTTTCCACCGTAGCAAATTCTCCGACGCCGCTAATACGCCAAATTTAAAATCGAATTTCTTAGACGGACGGTTTTCGTTAGTTTTTCCGCCTTAGTCTGACAAGGGGAGGCCGCCAATTGTGAAATTCAAATTCGATTCATATTGCCCATAATGAAAGCTCATGGCCAGAGGTGTAATTTGGCAAAGCACCAATATGCACTTCTCAGCCGTTGTTGAGAAAATCGACAGTTAAAAAAAGCCGTTGCGGTGAAATACTCTCTACGATCTCTACGGTTAGAAATATTATACAGTCGTGGCGTGGCGGTAAGCGCTCATGTTCGTAATCAGAAGGTCGCCGGATCGAATCTAGCGGCATGCGACTTTTTTCTATTATTTGTTTTTTCGTAATTCAAATGTATATATAGACAGACATTATGTTTTCCGCAAACAAAGTTGTATTTCACAATGTTATTAATTGTCTTCATAATGTTTATCACGTACACTTAACGGAAGAAGTATAAACGATATTCCGAAACGAATACGTATAGTGTAAGTCAAACCTGACGAACGATTGAACAATTATTCAGAATGTCAATCAGATGTGTTTCCCAACAGATAATGTAAAAAACAATTGTTCTTTTAAAAACGCATTGTTTATCAGATGTGCTCGATGTCGTGCTGTTTTCTGCTTTCCATATTTCGTCATCAATTGTGATATAGCCATTTCCCTACCCATTATTGCGCCCGTCGGCTTGTTAGCTTCGCGTTTAGTTGTGAGTGGACCGGAAAAGCGTGTGTTGTTATGCCAGAGCTTCTGTAACATGAGTGACAACCTTTCGAAAATAGCTCGCGGTCATTTTGATCGCACTACGTTGTTTATGTAATTTTTTCTGCTATTACTTTCCTCACTTATTTTCGATATGTTCCGTTTCACAGCTTTTGAAATATGAAGTAACCGAGTAATTATTCAGGTAAAGGATCTGCTGCAGCAAGCAATGTCTGAACACTTCAGACCGAAACTTTAAGAAAACTATGAGAAATGCATATGTTCTTCAGATTGTACGCGCGATCGCACTCGATGTTATCCCACCCAGTTTCTCTAAACGCAGTGCCGTAGCCGTTACCCTCCAGCTTAATAAACAGCCAGTTAAACGTCTGATTTAATTTCGGAACAATCACACACACGTAATTACTGAAATTATAGGAAGTAACCAACAGTGAAACAGTACAAATTAAAAAAAGTCAATAATACGGTCGCCAGCCCAATGGGGCACCCAGAGTGATTTGTGATTAACGACGACAATTATCAATGGGTAGTCACACACCTTAGTGTTGCATAACCGTCGGGGCTCAGAATGAATTATCTGAGTACGGGCTTGGCGAACCCGGGGTCCTGAGGCGTGGGCTGTGTCGCGCCAACAGTTCGCTACACCGTAAGCTCTGTGCGTGCTTCAACGACCATCGTTCGGCGCGAAGGTGGAACGTTGTACGTTTCAGAGCCTGGGGATCTTGGCTTCATCGCCCGAGTCGCGAGGACGGTCCAAACATCAAGGTGTGCTACGTGCCGAGGAGATGCATGGCTGTTGAGGTTGAACAGTCGCTAGCGAGAAACCTCTGATGAACCTGCCGAAACTCAGTTGTATAAGGCTTACCCAGGCAAGCGGGTCTCTACCTGGTTGGACCCTTATTTCCCTAGCTGCTCGTGGGACCACGATGAAACGATCCAATAATAGCGTTGCCGGATGTAAAAACCGGTGTCTCTAAGCGTGGGAAAACCGAATTTAATGCTGCTGCGTATAACCCCCAAGCGTTTCCTACCATGGCCACTCCATGGGAAGAACGCGGGGCTCGTCAGCATGGTGAGGCATATATACCTGGTCTGCAGTAGAACAGATGGTGACTCATTTACATCGACTAAGCCTCTGTTTTTCGTCAAGAACATAGAGGACGTGGAGGGAATATCAAAGATGAGATCTGGTTCTATCCTCATAATGACGTCATCCCCAGCTCAGTTGCGGCGTTGCTCGCTTGTGATAAGGTGGGTGATGTTCCCGTTAGTATTACTCGACACAAGAGCCTGAACGTGGTGCAGAGAAATATATTTCATAGGGACCTTTTGTTGCAGTCGGTTGACGAACTGCGTAAGAACTTGGAGAGACGAGGAATACAGTTTATTCGGCATGTGTTTAGGGCTCCGAGGGACAACAGGGTTGCCATCGGCGTCTTCATCTTGGCTTTTGAGGGTGATTCACTGCCCGAGAAGGTCAAGGTGATGGTCTACAGGTGTGATATCAAGCCATACGTTCCTCCCCCTATGCACTGTTACAAATGCTGGAGGTTCGGTCACATGTCCTCCCAGTGTGTTGCCGAACCCACCTGTCGGGAATGCGGAAGTGCGTCACACCCAGAAGTCCCATGCACTCCTCCTCCAGTTTGTGTTAACTGCGGCCTACACCACTCTCCCCACTCACCCGACTGGACAGTCCTTCACAAAGAATGGAAAATATGCAATATAAGACCATGGACAGGAAAAGAAGAAATATTTAGGGCTCCACCCTGTGAGCAATGAAACATCGTATGCCACAGCTGCAGCTTCATCACGTTCTGTTGTGGGGCCCATTAAAATCTGACCCCTCAGTGTTTGGGGGTGCCTCCTTTTGCCCCCAAGGTAGCAACAAACCCACGGGACATCAGTCCAAACCCCTGAATCAGAGAAACAACAGTCATCTCCCTTGGAACTCTTCCTTCCAAGGTTTCTCCTATTGGTACAGCAGATACCAGTGAGTGGCTGAAAAAGCCACCAACTGCTGCTTGCAGGGCCTCGAGGGCATCCTCAGTCCCCCCAGCAAGTCCCAGCAAGAGAAACCTAAGAAACCGCGAGAGACAATGAAGAAAGAGCCAAAGAAGAAAGAATCCACGGTAGCTACCGTGCCACAGCAACACACATCGACTTCTGAGGACAAGGTACAGATCCTCGCGTCCCCTGAGTACTTGGCAATTGCCAAGGACTTGGCCATGGAACTTCGAAATCATGATGTCCCATTGACCAGCAGGCTTTCTGTTCCTCCAATGGAACTGTGGCGGATTTTGCCGCCATTTGCCAGAATTGCAGCAATTGTTGAATCGATTCCCAGCGTTTTGAGTAGCCCTGCAGGAAACCTGGTTTCCTGCTCGAAGGAAAGCTTTGTTGCTATAGGGGCTATTACAACAATCGTACCTCATATGACAGGGTCTCTGGAGGTGTATGTATTTGTCCTTGCCACTGTGCCTCTCAAAATGTTGAAATGTTCAAATGTTTGTATAGCTACCGTGACTGGAGCACCTTACTCCCTCCGGCCACCGCGGCCGGCGATAAAATATATACTCGGTCAACATTTTAAACTGTATCACTTCAGAGCACATATATATATATATATATGTTGCCACGATGGCCAATTCTAAATGCGGTGATTCCCGTTATCCACACTATTTACCGTATGAGAAATGGTAAAAAATCATGTAAGGGACTAGGGAGTGAGTAATTAACTCTTACAACCAAACGATATTCGTCGAAGCAAGCGTAAATTACTATTCACATTCAATATATTGAGGAATTCAACATATGAACAATATCCAATCAGTCCTATTGGCACAGACGCATAACAGTCAATCGTTAACGAATTTGCCGGCCGCGGTGCCCGAGGAGACAGAGGCGCTCCAGTCACGGTCTGCACGGCCACTACGGTCGGGGGTTCGAATCCCCCCTCGGGCATGGATATTTGTGCCGTCTTTGGTATTAGCCAGTTCATAGGTCGTTTGTAAGTTTAGGGACTGATGACCCCGTAGTTAAGTCCCATAAGCTCTACAAACATTTGAACATTGTTAACGAATTTCATTCTGTAAGGACCAATATTTTTCAGCTCACAGAAAAAATAGTACGCAAAAACGTGTGCAAATATATTGGATGACAATGGTCGTTTCTCAGCCTGAGGGCACGGTGACGAGGTTACGCAGCGAGGTGCGTCGTGTAAACGGTCGCCCCCAGTGATTAGGCTGTACTAGCGAACGGATGTC
Organism: Locusta migratoria; assembly: GCA_026315105.1. Classification (NCBI taxonomy): domain Eukaryota; kingdom Metazoa; phylum Arthropoda; class Insecta; order Orthoptera; family Acrididae; genus Locusta; species Locusta migratoria. The sequence goes on along the minus strand of CM048745.1, from coordinate 708,683,557 downwards.
ACGTCCCGGGCTGCCCTGCGCCTATATCCGGATCAGCTCTTCGTAAACAGAACAGTAAAAACAGCGGATCGCTGGGAGCCGTATCGCATGTTGATGAACTGCGCAGCGGCCGGCACGCCGTAAATAAAGCAGTGACGCATGGCGGCCGGTTGCCACTTGTTGGCCACCGACCCCACACGTACATCGATTCCAGCGCGCCCACGCGCGCCTGTGGCTCCCGCCGGCGCCACTGCGAACGGCTAATCAGTCACGAAAAAATGTGCTCCCCATCTGAGGTAACATTTATCTTCCCAGCGGTCAAACACTAGACTGTAACGAAATGGAACGTAATCAGATCAGTAAACACGTTTATCTGGAGCAGTTTATAGCCCAAGACTGGCTACGAAAATATAGTTCAGTTTAGCATAACACCAAGTTCTCTTCAGTACATTTTTTTCTAGAAATTCCAGATAGCTCAGTTATTACTGAATATCAAACTCCACCTCTGACATTAGTATATTAACCCACTAGCTTAACTCTTTCAGTCACACTTTTACAATAGCAACATAATTACCAATGTCTTCACACTTGTACAATAGGAACATATCTATCAATGTCTGTTCATTGAAGCAACTGTTACAACTGAAATATCACAGACAATAGAGGAAACAAATATAAGGTAAAAGACATTATTGATAGATCTGAAGCATTGAATTAAAATTTGTGGTGCGGCCGGGAATCGAACCCGGACCTCCATGCTTACTAGGCAGACATCTTAACCGTTTTATTTTGTTTTGTTTTTGTTTTTTTTATTTTTGCGGCCGGGAATCGAACCCGGACCTCCATGCTTATTAGGCAGACGTCTTAAACGTTTTTTTTTTTTTTTTTTTTTTTTTTTTTTTTTTTTTTTTTTTTTTTTTTTGTCGGGCCTCCTAACTCCCCTTCTAGCCCTTCCTTTCACTCTCCAAATATGCCTTCTTCGGCTAGGCTTCATTGCCTTTCTGTGAAATAAAAATCTTTTCTATTCTTCATTTTTGTTAACTGAAATATTTCTTCCATGGTATATACCAGAACTCAGTGTTGCACTTCATTTTGCATTTGATAAAAGAGGAACTGAAAGCAGTACTTTTTTCCAATGAGCTTCTATGTTGAATAGCTCAAGTTATAAATTATTTCGGCTTTTCTGCACAGAAAATTCAAAGAAAACTAAAATCTGTTTATAAACACAAAACTTTTCCTCGTAATTATATATATGCAACTTAAGAGGCAGTCACTTTAGTAAAAAAAAAGTAATTAAATAAAATTGTGTAGATATTTAGTTGGACGTCAATGTTTTCTTTAGAAAATTCGCATATAGTGTTCTATAATCTTTTATCTGTTCTAACTGGCGGTGTTGTATTGTCAAATACATCAAAAAGTCTTCTTTGCTTTTTTCTTCATTGCGAAGAATGTAGAATACCGCATGTCCCATGATCCAGTTGACAGCATTCCTTTTGGCATTTGGGTATGGCACTTCTTCAGGGTGTAATAGTTTCGTTGGTGTTATAGAATTATCTGATGTTCGTAGCATAAGGGAGAGTACACGCCGAACATAACCCCAAATATCCTTGATTTTGTCACATGTAAATTTGTGCTCGTCTGTGTCTATTAAGTTACACGTGCTGCAATTTGGTGATTCCGCCATGTGTATGGTATGTAGCCGTAAAGCCGTCGGGATCTTCCTGTTTACTGCTAAATACCAAGTAGATCTTACGTTTGTGGGTAAATGTCGGTTGTGAATATTTTCCCATTTCTTCTTCCAGTTAAAATGATTATGCTTCTGTTCTATCACGTTTCTCGGTTTTCTGTCTATCAAGCTTTTGTAGACTTCTCGTACTCGTTGCATGTGTGTCTGGGGAACTGCCCTGCGAATATAGCTGTATTCAACGAGAAAATGTTTGAGGTGATACAGCTCGTTCGGGATGTGGTGCACATCTACTGGCGGGTCCATGCTGATTGGGGCTATCTCATCCAGAAGATGAGCCACCAGTTGTTGGCCGAAACTTTCCATTGTTGGTTGGTCTTGCAGATGTAAAGCGCTTGTGCCTTACTGTAAACATCTGTGAGATTAAGGCCGCCATCTTTGTGCATTAGTGTAAGGGTTTCATATTTGACTTTAAAAACACATAGTTCACTTTGGCCGTTATGTATGCATTAACTAGCCGAACCTTTTGTATTTCATCGAGGTTTCGCAGGCTGTGAAGTTGTATTCCGGCTCTCATACTCGTCAATATTCTTTTGTAATTGAGGGCAGCCGTTTGTCGTATATTCCGTGTGTAAACTATACCTAGACATTTCAATCTGTCCGTTTCCGTCAGTTGTCCTTCCGCTCTGATGGTATTGCTACTTCCAATGGTCATAATCCTTGACTTTACATTGCTGAGTTTGCAAGTTCGTACTTTTTAATAATGTCAAGAGCGGTTTGGAGCTCCCGTTCACATCTTACTACAAGTCCTACGTCGTCAGCATATGATTTGCAGACAATATTTTGTCCATGTATCTGCAATCCCCGCAACTCTTGCGTTAGTGTACATAGGAGAGGCTCGATGGCTATAGCAAATAATAACACGGACAAGGGGCATCCTTGCATAACAGAGCTATTAATCTGTATTGCACTGGTTAATTGTCCATTTATATTAACTTTTGATGTGCCATTCTTTAATAAATGCCCGATCATCTCGATGAATTGCGGAGGAAAATTCATCGCTCTCATGGTGTTGTAAAGATAATCGTGATTGACTCTGTCGAATGCTTGTTCGAAATCAAGTGACACTATTGCATATCTAATTTTACATGTCTCAGCTATCGCAATTATGTCCCTGTAATCACTTAGCGCGTGAAAAATTCTTCTGTCTTTGCCTACACTTGTTTGGTACGGTCCTGTGACAGTATTTATTATTGCACGGAGACGTTGCATCAGAATTCGCATAAAGATCTTGTAGTCGCTGTTCAGAAGCGTTATAGGCCTGAGATTGCTGATGGACTTGCCTGCTGTGGTTTTGGGAACAAGAACCACGGTTCCCTCGCAGAATTCTTTGTGGATGTGTGTACTGTGGTTCATAAGTTCATTACATATGCTCGTTAGTTTACTGAGCAGTTTTTGTTGGAACATTTGATACAATTCCGCCGGGATACCGTCAGGTCCAGGTGATCTATTTTTTGGACTTCTAAGTATCGCGTCTTCTACTTCCTCTTCTGTGATTTCGGCAGTGAGGCTGTTTGCTTCTTCCGGACTGAGTCTTCCTGGTACCCGTGTCGTGAAGTCCTTTTGTGCCGTTTCGTCTGTAGGTTTCGCGGCTAGGAGCTGTGAAAAATGCTTCTGTATCTCTTCCTTTATGTAGCGTTGATTGGTCAATAATCGTCCATCACTGGCCCTCAGTTCGGTAAGAATTTTTCTGCTTGTCCTTTTATGTTCCTGTATGAAGTGGTGTACGGAAGCTGTTTCGTCTTGGACTGTATTGTGCTGTCGTGACCGTATTTTGCAGCCTTCTAGTTGTTTCCTCTTTAAATTGATTATTTTAGCTTGAATTCTCTTAATCTGTACATAATTATTAATTATCGCTGCATCCCGTTTATATAATTCCCGCAGACACTGAAAATAAAATTCTACTGTTTTCTTCTGCCACTCATTCTTCTCCCGTGAGTAATTTTTCATGGTTCTCGTTATTGCAGGTTTAGCGCATTTAATCTACCAAGCGATCGGTGAGCTGTACTGAGGGAACCGTTTTCCACATGCTTCCCACGTAGTGTCAAAAGCTGCACGACATCCTGCATCTGACAAGTGCTAACGTTAAGTTTCCACTGACCTCGTGCCTTATAGGTCCCTTGTTTCTCCAAATTAATGGTACACATAAAAGCTGCGTGATCGGAGAAGACGGTTGGCCATATTTCCGAATGTAGGATACATTCCTTAAGATCAGCTGATGCGTACATCCGATCTAAACGACTTGCCGAGTGATTAGTGACATGCGTGAAGCCAGGCATGCTACCATGCGTATACTCCCAGGTGTCAACGAGTCCTAACTGATTTACAATGCTTTCAAGCTCAACCGATTTATTATAATTTGGCGTCTGATCCTTCGGGTGTATGACACAATTAAAGTCCCCGGCAAATATTACATGATCATATCCGGTCCCAAAGAGTGGTACTATTCCGTCTTTTGAAAAATTCTTCTCGTTGTCGTCTTTTTCCAGTTCCTGAAGGCGCGTAGACATTAACTATTCTGGTGTTGTTTATTGTACATGCTATTCCTCTGCTGTTAGGTAGTTTCTCTATTTGTCTGACTATAATACCTTCTTTTGTTAAAATGGCTGTTCCGAGGTCAGTAGTATAGCCAGGGTTGGCTATAACGTTATATCCTGTTATTCGATCCAGATCAATTGCATCTGTCACTTCTTGTAACATAACGATGTCTATATCTGCGGCATATATCACGTCCTGGAGAAGTCGCAGTTTGAGTGCGCTCCTTATCTTGTTGATGTTTATTGTGGCTAACCGATATGCTTGTAGTTCGGTCATATTATATTGGTAATGATCCATTTTTGTTTTAAATTCTAAACTTTGCGATCATTCTTTCTATCTTTCCGTCTGTCTTACTACTAACAAATTTCAGTTTAATAGAAGTCTGGGTCATCAGTAAATGCTGTGTCCTTCGCCGGTGAAGATCTATTGTCGTTGGTTCTATGTTCGTCAGTCTTCTGTGTCATTTCATCATTCGTCTCCATCAATTCTTGGTCTAGGTTGGCATCTTCATGGTCGTCAGCCCAGTTTCGAGGAAGGTTACCTTTACGTTTTTCCTTATTCCACTCTGTGAGGTCATGAGGTTGTTCTTCACAGTCCGCTTTAGTTTTTGTCGTCATTTTCATCTTCACAGAGTTTCCAGACGTTTCCGTGACACCGCCGTAAGAGTCTTCCGTTCGTGACTTTTTGGTGGTTTTCTGGTTGCTGTCACGCGTTTTCCCTGTTGTGTCGTTCGACTTCTGTCGCAACTGTTTTGCTTTCTCTCGCAGTGCAGGTGCAGTTTTTTCAGCTCCCTGGTGGGCAATCCGACGTTTTTTATTGTCCGTAGATTGTTTATCCGTCGACGTTTCACCGGACGTAACTGCTTGGGAGTCGTGCTCCGTCTCCTGCTCATTGGTTAAAGCCTCATTCGGGAGTTCTGTATTTGAAGTGTCGTGCTCAAGAGCCGCAGATGGACGGTCTTCGTTTTCTGCTGGCAGTTCTACAGCCATTTGCCGGTCATTATATTTTGGGACGTCGGTTTCCATTGCGATTTCCTCAATTTTTTCTTCGATATTAGGTACCTCCAGCTCTGCGGTCGTAGCCTCAGGTGCGGACGCACGAGCTGCCGCTATGTAAGTCAGCGGTAGCTGTGACATCGTGTTCTGAAACACTACTTCGCCTGTTGGCAGCTGCGCCACTCTCCTTTGCATACAATCAGCACGAACGTGTCCTGTACCACCACATCCTGCACACGTTCTAGGTTGTCCTTCATATATCACAATAGCTCTATGGCCACGGACACTAATATAAGAAGGTATATGTTTGATCATATCGATTTTGACCTGCCTGACACCATTAAGAACCTTAAATTTGTGAGCACCTGTCCATCTCTCTGCGACATTACTGAGAACGGTTCCATAGGGTTTCAGAACAGCATTTATATCGTCAGCGGGAATTTCGAACGGCAGTTCGAAAATGCGTAGTGTTCTAATGCCAAACCCAGCATGACTCACTCTAACTTCGCCGATATTACCGTATGAGTGTTTAAATTTCAATTTACCTCCGCATCTAACAACTATATCATCACACATCTTAGCATTTTTCAACTTAATGAAGACTGTGCTACTACAGATCGATGGGCAAATTCCAATCATGTCATACTCTGCTATCTTTACAACCTCCTCCATGAAATTCTCTACTTCAAACGAACTAGGTCTAGCAAAGCTTTTGTCGAACATAAACTTCAACATGTAAACTCTTACGGGTTCTGCCACGGTTAGTCAAAGTTGAATACATGAGGAAACGCTCTACGGCGTTAAACTCACCAACACAGCGCTCGGCCAGCCGCAGCTGCGACGTAAACACAACACGTCCTAACCGCTCGCCCGCCGACAGCGGAATGACCGTTAGACTACCACACCACTAACGATTAAGGCGCCTCGGAATAGTCTATGTACGATTTCCCTCCACAACACAAACGTTAATTCAGCTTCTTTGTTCCAAAGATAATTGCCACTACTGCCAAGGCTCTCCATGCTGCGGAATAGCACCTCAGCAATGGACATGGTGGAACAATCCTGTTACGGTGATATAAATAACAATTAATACAATTAAAGAATCCCAGAGACGGATTTACGTCTCAAATATGTCAAAGACATTATTGATAGATCTGAAGCATTGAATTAAAATTTGTGGTGCGGCCGGGAATCGAACCCGGGCCTCCATGCTTACTAGGCAGACGTCTTAACCGTTAGACTACCACACCACAAATTTTAATTCAATGCTTCAGATCTATCAATAATGTCTTTGACATATTTGAGACGTAAATCCGTCTCAGGGATTCTTTATCTGTATTAATTGATATTTATATCACCGTAACAGGATTGTTCCACCATGTCCATTGCTGAGGTGCTATTCCGCTGCATGGAGAGCCTTGGCAGTAGTGGCAATTATCTTTGGAACAAAGAAGCTGAATTAAAGTTTGTGTTGTGGAGGGAAATCGTACATAGACTATTCCGAGGCCCCTTAATCGTTAGTGGTTTGGTAGTCTAACGGCAGTCTCGTCGCGGCTACGGCGGTGTGCGGACCTCCGGCGGAGCAGCGCGCCGTGGCGAATTTGTTTACTTCTACGCGGTGAGTCGCGTGCATACAGCGTAGTCTTAGCAGTGTAGAATACCATGGAACCATGAATCAAACTAAGAGAATAGATACACTGAAGTTCACCTTTGACACGACTCTCCCTAGACCGAGCTCTTTTGAAGTAGAAAACTGGCTAGAAGAAACCGCTAAGATATCTGCCGATGAAGTCATTGGAATTAATTTCTCTATCGTGACGAGTGTGGTCTATCTTAAAGTGATAAATTCAGACGTATGTGATAGTCTAGTAGCAAGCAGTGGAGGGGCCTTGAAATTTAAATACAGGGACGGTGCTGTCGGAGATGTGACTGTCACGCACGCGGGACTTGGTATCCGAACAGTGCGGATATTTGAACTTCCCTTTGAAACAACAGCGGAACAATTTTGCGGAAAGGTTCTCTCAAAGCTACAAATTCCCTGTGTTAAGCGGAGTGCGACAGGTTAAGATAGATTTAACAAAACACATCCCCTCTTACATCACTGTAGGCGGCCACCGTGGAATTGTAATTTATGATGGGCAGCCGAAGACTTGCGCTGGCTGCGGCGCGACAGGCCACGTCAGAGCGCAATGTTTACAACGCCGCGTGGCGCAGATACCAGAAACCATGAAACCATGAATCAGACTAAAAGAATAGATACCCTGAAGTTCACATTTGATACGACTTTTCCCCGACCGAGCTCTTTCGAAGTAGAGCACTGGTTAGAAGAAACCGTTAAGATATCTGCCGATGAAGTCATTGGAATTAACTTTTCTATCTTCACTAGTGTGGTTTTCCTTACAGTTATCAACTCAGACGTATGTGATAGAGTAATAGTAAGTAGTGGAGGGGCCTTAAAATTTAAATACAGGGACGGTACTGTCGGTGAGGTGACTGTCACACATGCAGGACTTGGCATCCGGACAGTGCGCATTTTCGAGCTGCCCTTTGAAACAACAGCGGAACAAATTAATGCAGTCCTAGCGCCGTATGGGAAGGTGTTGAACAATTTTGCGGAAAGGTTCTCTCAAAGCCACAAATTCCCTGTGTTAAGCGGTGTGCGACAGGTTAAGATCAACCTAACAAAACATATCCCCTCTTACATAACTGTAGGCGTAAACCGTGGGATTGTCATATACGATGGACAGCCGAGGACTTGCGCTGGCTGCGGCGCAATAGGCCACGTAAGAGCGCAGTGTTTACAGCGCCGCGTGGCTCAGATACCAGCCGGGGAGGCCGCACGTCCCTCCGTGACAACGGCGCTGCCCCTGACTTACTCATCGGCTCTAGGTGCAGTGCAAACCGCAACTCCACCTTTAGATGTCCCGCCACCAGACGGCAATGATGAATGTGCTGCAGCCCTGACAGTTACGAAACGCGTACCTGAAAGTTCAAACGTTGATGTCGTTTCAACTGTTGAAATTCCCACTGACACACATATGGAAACGAGTGATGACGTAGGACCGAGTGAATCAGACCACGAACACACAGGATTGAGTGAAGCCCTCCCTATACCTGGACCTCATGAAGTGCGGGAGTCGATGGATCCTGGATCTACTGATGAGAACGGGTCGACGGAACAACGGACTTCTGATTCTGATGGTTCGGAGTCATCGAAGGGTTCATCCTCGATAAAGAAAACTAAGAAACGGAGACGAGCACACCAGGGCGCTAATCAAGTCGCCCCATTACTGCGGGAAAAAGCTAAGAAGGTTATAAGCAAGATCCGTCATGAAAATTCTGTGACTGCTGATGTGGGTCAACCGGTTTCGGCAGGAATGGATGTCGAGATGTCGATTTCGCATCAAGGTTCGAGTGATGGCACAGCGTCTACCACGTCTACACAACTAGCACTGGCCCCATCTGCAGAAATAAAACAAGCAGAGGCTTTGCATCAGTCCACATTTTCCAAATCCTGGGCAGAGGAAATGGAAGACGCAGAGGAGAACGCTGACACGGCCGCGGTCCAGAAATTGGGGACGGAATCTTCAACCATCTCGAGGGAGGAGACTACAACAGCAAAAGATGGCACGATGGTAACCAAAACGCCTCCTATTCCCAGTCACCCTAACAGGACAAATTAACTGCTGTAAAACCTTAAATCCATGAATCAGTTGCAAGCCTATAAAATAGCCACTCTCAACATCAATAAGATCCGGTCAGGGTTGCGACTGTCTATGTTACAGGATCTGCTACGTGCTGCCGACATTGACATCATATTGCTACAGGAAGTGGCTGCCATAGAACTTGTACGAATTGCCGGATATACTGTTATCACCAATCCGGGAAGTGGAGCGGATCTAGGGACAGCTGTTTTGACAAAAGAAGGCATCATAATGACTGATGTGGAGAAATTACCAAATAGCAGGGGAATTGCAGTCACAGTTTACCGCACTCGCATAATTAACGTGTATGCGCCATCCGACAGTAGCAATCGGCGAGGCAGCGCAGAATTCTTTAGCAGTGAAATTGTACAGCTTTTTGGAAGGAATTATGATAATCTAATACTTGCAGGTGACTTTAATTGTGTGCTGCACCGCAAAGACCAGACGCCCAATTTCAATACATCGATGGAGCTGAAACGTATCGTTAATGAACTACGTTTAACTGACACTTGGGAACACCTGCACGGCATGTTACAAGGTTTCACTTATGTCACGAGCCATTCTGCAAGTCGGCTGGACAGAATATATGTCACCGAACAACTCACTTCTTCCGTCCAACATTCCGAAATTTGGCCGACAATTTTATCAGACCATGCTGCATATATATGTACTGTTAACATGAGCAAACAGGGCACATACCGTGCCAGAGGCACGTGGAAACTGAACAACTCCATTCTCCATGATGCAGAATGCCAGCGTGCATTTAATGAAACATGGAGGGAATGTGAACGTAAAGTATCACAGTACAATTCAGTGACGGAATGGTGGCTCAAACATGCCAAACCAAGGATACGGAGAATGTTTAAACTTATGCAAGAGAAAAGTATTACTGGCAAAAGAAGAATACAGAATTTTTTTTCTCCTGCCTAAGAGAGTTACATAAATCGGACGCGACGATAATCGACAATTATGTACAAATAAAGCGAATTAAAGCTAAACTTCTAAAACTTAAACGGCAACAGTGTGATGGGTACAAAGTCCGGTCTAGGTCTGATAACCTGATAGAGCAGCAAGAACCTTCTATGTTCCATGTCATTCGAGAGAATAAGAGAGGAAAAAGAAAAATTATCACACAACTCCGGTTAATAATTTTGGCTGTAGTTGTTCTCGAAAAGTATGATAAAATTCCGCAGTGAGGCCGTCAGGGCCCGGTGACTTGTTTTTGGGGCTTCGTTGGATGGCATATTCTAGTTCCTCCTCATCAATTTCTGTAAGGAGATTCTCAGCTTGTGCGTCACTTAATGTCCCTTGAAGGTTGTGTAACAACTCCTGTTGCATTATTGCATCGTTGCTTCCCGTTGCCAGCAGCTCTTCCAGGTGAGTATGGATTGCATTTTTTTTTATTTCGTGTTGCTGCACCAGGGGGTCCCATCAATGTACAATGAATTGTTGCAGCCACATTTTAATCTGCCTAAAGAGCTGGTAGAAGGAATTGCAGTTTTAATCCCTAAACACCCAGGAAGCAGACATATTGACGATTTTAGACCACTGACGCTACTAAACTGTGATTACAAAATCGTGGCACGAATTTTTGCACATAGACTGAAACTGATGATGAATACAATAATAGGTAGATACCAGACGTGCTTGGGTCTTGATAGAAAAATCCAACACAACTTATGTGAATACAGAGACTTGATCGCTACAGCAGAGGCTTGCAAAATTCAGTGTGCCTTGGTATCGCTTGATTTTGCGAAGGCATTTGATAAAGTGAACCACCAGTACCTCTTGAGCACCATGCATGCTATGGGCTTTCCGCAGCGCTTCATAAACTTCATAAGTGAAATCCTCAGTAAAGGTGTAACAAGAGCACTAGTGAATGGACAACTCACAAAAGAAATTAGAATAAAGAGCTCGGTGAGACAGGGTTGCCCTTTGTCAATGGCACTTTTTGCTATCGCCATTGAACCCCTTCTTGCTACACTGAACCAACGTCTACGAGGATTGACAATCAATGGAATTAAGATAGCCTGCTATGCTTACGCGGATGACGTAGGTTTCTTAGTTACGGACGAACAGCAGCTCTCCAAATTGTTAACAAATACGAACTTGCCTCAGGGGCGAAGTTAAATGAAAGAAAGTGTTGTCTTATGAACATTGGACGTGGGATTGCCGTGCTGCACCATGAATACTTAAATCCAGTCTCCAAATTGACATGCTTAGGCATCGAATACCGGAGTGGCGTAAGGCACACGATCGCTGTCAATTACAGAAATCTTCTCGCACGTCTGCGTGCATGCATACAGAGCCACTACATCAGGAAACTTGATGAAGTACAAAACGTTACCCTAGCTAACGTTTACATAACATCAAAGATCAATTATGTTGCTCAAGTTTTACCGATGCCACACGAGACAATGAAGCGAATTATGTCAGCTTTGGGTCACTTTGTCACTCCAGGGTACATCTTCAAAGTCAAATACGACTCGCTCACTTTGGCCATTTGGGATGGTGGATTAAATCTTACGCAAGCTGAAAATAAGGCACGGGCGCTATACGTGTGTAATACATACAAGATCTGGAAGAACTTACCAAACAGTTTAACAGCCCATCTGTTAAACGAGATCACGCCTACCAGTCTGCAGCCTCCAATCGACGTCCGACATATTCCGAGCGCTATGTCGCATTTTAAAACCTTTTTAGTCGAGTTGAGCTACCTACAGCTAAACATGCCAAATGATGAGCTCATGACGGTGCAGACAGTATATAAGAAGTTAATGGAAAACAAGAACCGAAACGTCATCGAACAAAAATATCCCAATCACAGGTGGCCAATAATCTGGAAGAACATCCACTGCCGTGATTTGCCAACTGCGGTCAGAGCCTCCTGGTATCGCTTAGTGAACAGGAAAGTCCACACCAACTCCAAGCTATATTCCATACATTTGATGGATTCACCTTTGTGCGCAACGTGCAACTTAATGGACAGCGACGAACATCTTTTTGTTTGCTCCAAGGTCCAAGAAGTCTGGAACTATATTCGTAAAAAGCTTGCAACTATCACAAGAACATCGGTTCTTCGCATTACACCTGCCGATTTCTTGTACCCAGATACTATTCCGTACCCTAAAACAAAACGGAACTCTGTTAACTGGCTAAAAGGTCACTTCGTCCACTATTTAATGTCAAGTACAACTAAAAGCGAAGAGGACTTCTGCATGTACATAGTTCAGCAACTTCGCCAGTTATTACGAAAAAAATATTACAAGCGAAACTATGCGAACTTTTTGGAAGCAGTTTTCAGAGAAGAATGTAGGAATTACTGAGAATCCCAGACATTTGAAAACGTAGAACACGAAGATAGAATGTAATTTGATGTCCTAATGAGAGCATTTTTATCCCTTTATTTCTGTTATGTTAAAGACTTTTGTTCAATAAGTTCTAAATTTAAATGGCGAGAGGACGCCTTTCCTTTAATGATGTTCAAAGCATTCTCCTTATGGTTTGACATCTATCATCATAAAAAATCAAAACCTGGCAGCTCACGATTCGGGAGTTAAGAGAAGATAAATAAAGAGAAGAGGCAAAGAAATTAACTGAATTGCAAGAAACGATAGAAACAAAACGGTAACTTTCATTTCTCGAGAAGGCGAACTCGGAAGCGTTCAGAGAGTCAGGAAAAAAAAGTGTCTTTGACGGAGGTACGTTAGTTTTCTTTTGTTATTTATGGAGGAGGCTTTTGTCTTCTTCGTGGAAGTAATACACTACCTTCACCTGTAGAAGGGAAAAAAAAGGTTAAGACGTCTGCCTAGTAAGCATGGAGGTCCGGGTTCGATTCCCGGCCGCACCACAAATTTTAATTCAATGCTTCAGATCTATCAATAATGTCTTTGACATGTTTGAGACGTAAATCCGTCTCTGCGATTCTTTAATTGTATTAATTGGTAAATATAAGGTATTCAGTGATTGTGAACGTTATTTATTAGACGAATCATCATTACAAACGTACAAAACTAAAAAAACAAATTATTTTTTATGAAAATCTGCAAAACATGTTTTACCTTTGGGTAAGCAAAGAGGCACTTTACATATACTACACTGCCATACAGTACGCACGGGAGATATTTTAGTGCTACAATTGCAGAATCTTCTTGATGTGCTTCTTTCAGGTTCATGGTGGCTGAATTCTAGACGAATTTCCTGCGGGACTGGAGATGAGGCCGCAGAATTACGGCTGCTGTTCACTGAATCCGGCCTGTGTTTGTCTCTGACATATGCTCGTGCCAGTACGCCCCGATATACTTCTCTCCGGAAGTCTTTCAGAATCAGCTTGTTGAGGTCTGGACGTGACGAGGACTGAGTTGTACCCGTTGTATTGATGTTTTTATCAGACACTCGAGACAAGGTACGTTAGCGCTATATTCAGTACAACTGGTATGCACTGACATTCATGCAATGTACCCGGAATCTGTCATTTGTTTTGACATACTAATTCAACCGTTTATCGCTAGATAGCGTGAAATAGAAGTACCGTGATCGGAAAGAGGTGGTTAGTAACACTAACCACCAAGACTGAAAGAGTTAAACCCGCGGCTCCGCTCGCCTGTTGGTTGATATGACAGACAAGCTATTTTTCAGTAGTGTGCTATGAGACTGGTTTTGAAGGATGAAATGAAATACAATACCTTTTTTAGAAACGAACATTTTTAATCAACATTCAAATAGAAAAAATTATGTGAAGTGCTTAATGATTTACAATAAATAATACATACATTATTCCTTATAGCCTGTGTTGCAATATCTCAACACTGTGGTATGGTGAGAGTAATGTAGACATTCAATTTCATTTTAGGGCATTCTGGTAAACTACGTTATTTGTATTAACAGAAATTTCTTTTTTACTGCTTTATTTATTTATTCTTATATTTCCTTATTCCTATACTTATCCGTACAGAGAAAGAGCTGAAGACATAGTAGCACACATAGACCAAAGATATTGTCCGTGGCATACTGTTTCGCTGTATGTAACCTCCTTGCTATAGAGTCGCAAACGTTATCGCTGGCATTCAGTCCGAATTTTTTAATAATTTGACGACTTTCAACCACCATATCTTCCACCCCCTTACAGCTATCGGCATGCTACTGCTAAGGTGTACAACGGGAGAATTCGGACAACAATTACACACAGACCATTCGTTTGCGTTGTTTAGTTTTCGTTGCAGAGCGAAATATTAACACACACACACACAAACACACACGTAGAATTTTATATACACCGATAACTTTCCATCCCTTTTATCATTATCAAACCTCAAGCAGCAATGCAACCAATACAACCATTTTCAAAGAGTAAATATAATTTTCAAGGAATAATCATTGTTCCGCGTTTCGCGTTATATTCTTCAAATTACTAAATATCTATCAGATCGCTATAAAACCGTGCCTAAAACCTTCCTGAGATATAAATTAGTAACTGTACAATATTTAAGTCTCTGCGTCTTGTGGTTCAGACGTGATAAACGTACACCAAACAGACATTCACATTTATAGATTACTGACCATTGTCCCTTTTTGGAACGCAAATATTTTATTTCTGCCTTGGAACTTTTAGCTTTTATTATTGTACTCCAAGAAAGAAGTGAATGCTATGAAGCCTGCAAAATTCAGGATAAATAACTTTATTTCAAGAAATAAATTAATTTTTCTGTATGGAGACCTAGAAAAACGATATGTCTGGTAGTAGTTCATGTACAACAATGAATCGTGATTTAGCTATCTGGGTTGTTTGTTATGAACCTACAGATGTTCATACACGTTTCTGTATTTTTCAGATACTCTGAAGTAAGTGCAATATCAGTCTATCTTATGTGCCCCAATAATGCGACAATGGCACGTTACATTATCAATCTTTCGTTGGTGTGTTCTGTTATTGTAAACAAAGTCTTGTAAAAAATTTCTTTTTACATACTTGAGATCTGGTTTAGTTACATTGAATGACATTTCCCTCACTCACACTTTCAAATACAATATGTACTTTACACAAAACTGTCGCAAAAATTACAACAATCTGGAGCCTTTAGGTGTAAGGTGATCTGTACGATTCCCGAATCAGAGTACCTGAATCATCAGATTTTCTAGACAAAATATTAACCAGTATTGACACACATTGGTAAAGCGGAATATGAAAGCTGCTGGAACAGCAGCATACAGAAAAAATAGGGAATGTGGGTTCTAAGTCTACATATTTGGCAAAAAGGATCGCCGTGCGGGAGTTGCTGCGCGGTCTGGAGCGCTACGTTACGGATCGTGCGGCCTCCCGCGTCGGAAGTTCGAATCCTCCCTCGGGCATGGATGTGTGTGTGTGTTGTCCTTAGGTTAGTTTAACTTAGTTTAAGTAGTTTGTATGACTACGGGACTGAAGACCAACATAACTTGGTTCCACAGAATTCCAAACATTTGAACAAAAAGAATAAAGTTCTGGTAATGAAACGGTGCGACAACATTACAAGTAGTCATAAATTATTCGGTTTTGCTAAAAGATAATCGCGAGCAATATACTTTACGGTCTCACATCTCATTGAAGAATATGGTGCCAATATTGGTGGTGTTGATTTACGGCACAAGCGGATATCACATACAGAAGGAGGGTAATATCGAAGCAGGTAATTGAGTCCCGCATGGCAAACGCATGGCTTGTATACCAAATTATCAATCAAAATGAGAAGTGTCCAGTTTTGGATTTTCAACAGAAAAGTGATGTTGCCCCTTTCAAAGAACACAATGAATCAACTCCAAACCGCAGAGCCCCACAGGAAGCAGCCTCATGGGAGTACATGTCAATACAGATGTATGACTATATTCAGGAAACCACTTGATTGTACCTAGGAAAACAGAGATGAAACACGCATACTGCAAAGGAAAATAAGGAAACAAAGAATGTGATAGATGCAATTTTGATGTATGTGGCAAGTTTTTTTTTTTCATACTGAATAGATACCCAATAACAATACTATTTTTTAAAAATTTTTTGACATTTCTTACAGTTTTATACATTGAGAATAGTGTTGTGCCTTTTGATAGATCATTTTACCATTGTACCAAAAATAGGGAGGTCTGTAATTTTTCTTGTAATACACACAAATGTTTTAATACAGGGGCCCTTTCCATTTGTAACACAAGGCATTATATTATTGTAAAACTGGTTGCCAAAAAAAATAAATAAATTAAGTTTAGTAAAGTAATGGGTTAACAATGAAATCATTTTCCTAAAGAAAGAACATAGATTTATACACAGTACAATTTGAATCTCAGGAAACCGAAAATCAGAATTTTTTAAGTGCTTCTAGAAAAAACTTGCAAACAAATTGCACTCGATACCTAAAAAAGCAGAATATCCTTATTTTCTATTGCTCCATCAGTTTAATATCATGCAAATCTACACAATGCAAAAGCCATCATTCATAAATTGTAAATTGTAAAGCCCACTATTCAGTCACTCGTTGATCATTCTGGGGCATTAATAGAAGAAAGCAAACGAAAAGCTGAAATTCTAAACTTTAAAAATCTTTCACGGAGAAGGACCGGACAAATGTAGCATCATTTGATCAACACACTAACTCCCAAATGGACGACATTGTATAGGTATAACCGGTAGAAAGAAGCAGCTGAGAGAGCTAAATACGAAAAAGTCTCCTGATCCGGATGGAATATCAGTTCGGTTTTACAAAGAGTATTCAGCGGCATTGGCCCCTTCGTTAGCTTGCATTTTTCGCGAATCTTTAATTCAGCGCTAAGGTCCTAGTGATTGGAAAAAAGCGCAGTTGACTCCCGTTTATAAGAAAGAGCACTTACCCACATAATTACAGGCCAATATCGTTGACATCAGTTTCCTGTAGAATTTTTGAGCGTATTCTCAGTCCGAATATAGTAAATTTCCTTGAAACGGAAAAGCTTCTTTCTATGAATCAGCACGGGTATAGAAAACATCGTTCATGTGAAACTCAGCTTGCCCTTTTCTCACATGACATCTTGCGAGCCATGGATGAAGGGAAACAGGCGGATTGTGTTTTTCTCGACTTAAAAAAGGCGTTTGACGCGGTGCCACACTGCAGACTGCTAACGAAGACACGAGCTTATGGAATAGGTTCACAGATTTGTGACTGGCTGGAAGACTTCCTTAGTAACAGAACGCAATACGTTGTTCTCGACGGCGAGTGTTCATCAGAGACAAGTGTATCGTCAGGCGTGCCCCAGGGGAGTGTGGTAGGACTTTTATTATTTTCTATCTATATAAATGAACTGATGGAGAGAGTAACTTGTAATCTTCGGCTGTTTGCTGATGATGCTATAGTGTATGGGAGGGTGTCGTCTTTAATTGATTGTAATAGCATACAGGATGACGTAGAAAAAATTTATAGTTGGTGCGAATAATGGCAGCTAGCTCTCAATGTAGAAAAATGTAAGGCGATGCGCATGAGTAGGAAAATCAATCCCATAATGTTCGAATAGAGCATTAATAAAGAGCTTCTTCATCCAGTCGCGTCGCTCGAATGTCTAGGCGTAACATTGCAGAGCGATATGAAATGGAACTAACATGTAAAGACAGTTCTGAGTTAGGCGGACAGCCAACCTCGGTTTATTGGGAAAATTTTGGGAAAATGTATTTCATCTGAAAAGGAGACCGCGTATAAAACGCTTGTACGACCACGTCTTGAGTATTGCTCAAGTGTTTGGGACCCGCAGCAGATCAGTTCAAAGATAAGACGTAGAAGCAGTTCAAAGGCGAGCAGCTAGGTTTGTTAGTGGTAGGTTCGACCAATGTGCGAGTGTCACGGAAATGCTCTTAGAATTGAAATGGGGATCGCTGGAGGAAAGACGACGTTCTTTTCGAGAAATTCTGTTGAGGAAATATGGAGGACCGGAATTTGAAACTGCCTGTAGAACGATCTTCCTGCCGCCTATTTACATGATCACAAAGACAAGATAAGAGAAATTAGGGTCCGTACGGAGGCATATAGGCATTTTTTTGCTTCGTTCTATTTAGGAGTGGGATGGAAAAGGAAATGCCTAGTAGTGGTACAGTGTACCCTCCGCCACGCACCTTACAGGTGGATTGCGGAGTATATATGTAGATATAGATGTACATGTAAAGAAGATTGTGTGTGTGTGTGTGTGTGTGTGTGTGTGTGTGTGTGTGTGAGTGTTTGCTGGTAAGGATAGAAAGATCCGGATTACACATGAAATGCGGGTCGCACCTATACGTACATACTGTAAAAGTAAGTCTTTCCGCCGCGTCTCTCTGTGTCCACGATAAAATCAAAAACCAAAAAGGATATTTGTTATCGTGATTCACCGACAACGCCTGAAAACATGCGTCAGCGCAATGTCAACGCATTTGAGAACTACTGATGAGAGGAATTTCGTTACGCGTATTGCCAAATGCATTGAAGTTGAAGTGCATCATTTTGAGCATTTATTGAAGTCATGAGGTAATTACAGGTAATCACGCAGTAACGGCATGCGTTCTCATAATGTATGATAATTTCACACAAGAACATGTATCACATTGTAACAACCGAAATAAAGTTCAAACATACCTACGTTCTCTGTTTTAAAAAACCTACCTGTTACCCACTGTTTGTCTAAATTTGTGCGCAATATGTTTGTGAATATTACAACGCCGTCTATCACAAAGCGACAAAAGTGTTCCAAACAAAACATTCATAGTACTAGACGAATATATAATAAAAATGGGGGTATCTATTTTAAAGTAATGCAGTTTATATCCGTTTGACCTATGGCAGCGTCATCTAGCGGGCCAACCATAACGCCATCTGTTTTCCCCCTTCAAGCTAGAAGAGTTTTGTTCTTTGTAGTTTCTTCGATTGATGCTTATTTCGTGAGATATTTGGCCCGGTCACTATCAATGCACCACCCTGTATATGCTGTTACTTACGAATCTTACCGTGCATGTCACAATGCAATTATTATTTTATAATGTATAGAATTAACGTCAGTTACCTTTTAATCTTACAAACATACTCGCTGCATCAGGCTGATAAAACAACAGAAAAGATGTTGGCTTCTGTGTGGCCTGTTACCCGTAAGCAGCAGGAGCGGGTTGCTAGTATCCCATAAATTATATGCCACCTTTCGTAAGACACCGTACGGTAAGATGATGCAGATGAGTGAGAGAAACTAATGTTCGAATACAGAATTACTAGTGTGCTGGTTGACAGATTCGCGTTTATTAAATACGTTACGTTTATTAAATACCTTGGCGTAACGCTGCACAGCTATATGAAATGGAACGAGCATATAAGAACAGTCTTTGGGAAGGCAAATGGTCGACTTCGCTTTATTGGGAGAATTTTGGGAAGGTGTGATTCGTCTGTAAAGGAGAGCGCATATAAAACGGTTGTACGACCCCGTCTTCAGTACTGATCAAGTGTTTGGGAACCCCACCAGATAGGTTTAAATGTGGACACACAGAGGCAGGTCTGAGGCACTCGGCGAGGTTTGTAGCTGGTAGATAACTTAAGTGCGCGAATATTTGCGAAATCAGGGATGGGTCAACTCGATTTATCGAGTTAACTCGAGTAGAGAAGTATTCGGATCGACCAGAGTTAAGACTATGCAACTAGGGTTAAACCAAAGACCTTGTAAAATAACTAGACTTACTAATGGCGCTGCTGTCGCGGCATAATTTGAACCTTCGGCCGGCCGTCATGATAGTGGCAAGCGTCAGATAAATACGATTGTTGTTAGAAGATAAATTGTGCAATATATAACTACTGCGCTAGATGTACTCAGCTGTTAGTAACTTCTGTATTGTTTGACTATTCCAGTATACATGAAGCTCCATGTTGAAGAGCTGCTAAGTGTTTTAACTGCATACACTACGCTTGTCCGTCCTTTTTTGGAGTATTGCTGCGCAGTGTAGGATCCTTACCAGGTGGGTTTGACGGAAGACATCGAAAGAGTTCAAAGAAGGGCAGCTCGTTTTGTATTATCAAGATTCAGAGGAGAAAGCGTCACGGAAATAATACAGGACCTGGGATGGGAATCATTACAACAATGGCGCTTTTAGCTCTGCGGCGTGGTCTACTTACGAAACTCCAATCACCAACATTCTCCTCCGAATGCGAAAATAAATCGTCGAGTCCCACCTACATAGATAGAAATTATCACCAGAATAAAATACGAAAAATCAGAGCGCGAACGGAGAGATTCAGAAGTTCTTTCTTCCCGTGCGCTATTCGAGTGTGGAATGGGAGATGAATAGTATCAAGGTTGTTCGATGAACCCTCTGCCTCTGATTTGCAGAGTATCCCAAGTAGATGGAGATGGATGTAATGGTTCTTGCCTTTTTGACATTGCATTATTTGTTTTCTATGCCCTGTCTGGATCCATTCATACAGAGGGGGTATCGAGATTTTATAAAGAAGAGGTTATATACCGTATATTCAAATCATTACTTGCAAAATCACTATTTTTCAAGGGCCTATATTTCAAATATGGGTGAGGTCACGATAGTAGTGGGTAGTTACTATTAAGTAGACTCATAATAGGCCATGTAAAAAATGTTTACACTGGTAATGGTGATGAAGCACTGTTTTATTTGTAGTGGAGGTTTGAATCATTGGCATTAAATGGAGGATCCTTGTAATAACTACTACAAACAATATGTTTAACATTAAATTTAAAGCACATACTCCGAAAAAGCAGCAGCATCTGAATAGCAGGTAGCTGGACGATATGGCTGTGATACTATAGCTATCAAAACACTTTATTACATAGATGTGGGCTTTCTATTTATTTGCACGTCGTGTATTGTCAATGTCTATAGCATCTACAATTAGACTTCTTTAATAGCAAGTAGTTTCATATCTACACTGTCAATTAGCAATCTACAGCCGTTTGTACTTATTTTAAAAGCCCATTGATATAATTTGACCGTCAGTGTTCCCCGTTCGACATAAGCATGTCAATATTTCGCGTCGTAGGCCTAAATATAGCATGCAGTCTGCTAGGAATCTTCCTATGAGCAGGCCTTCACTATGGAGCAGACATTAGTAACACTAACCACCAAGACTGAAAGAGTTAAACCCGCGGCTCACAAAAGTGAGTATATTTACATTGGTAATGCTTATAAAGCAATTTTTTTTTTCTGTGGAACATGCTTTATTTATTTATACTGTATATCTTTTTGTCTACACATACATCAACAAGCAAACAGGTACTTAGTACATTTACAATACTGTCCATTTAAAATGTCAGTATGCTTAGAATTCAGTCTGAATTCTTTTGACCATTATAGGTGAAGTCACATATATAGGCATTCCTGCAGAAAATTCAGCATCCGCCAATATTATTCTTATATGGTTTTCTGCTGCATGTTTCGATGTTGGGTGAATGCAAGCGGTTACACACGGTTCTAGTCCTTTACGGGACACACTGTATTGACGTAAAGAGATTATGGTAGAAATTTCACTAACTACACTGTAAGATGAAGTGTTTGGCGCAAGGGAGGAAATCGTGCCAGGAGTCACGGCACTTACCTTAGGCATTAATTTTCCATATTGGTCTAATAGTGCCTGTTACTATCTCTATGTAAAAAATCCTACTGATATTTCCTACGTTACACATGATGAACCAGTAATCACTCCTGAATACGTAATATTGTCCGGTACACAGTGTTGTTAGAATGCATTATGATTGACTTATGAAAACTGAAAGATAGAACAGAATTAGTCGTGACCTTGTTTGAAGTAAATCATAACATATGCAAAGCACGTACACACGCCGTTCTACCTACATCCATCCTGCATCATGCAGAAGAAAAAGTTAACTATCGTAACAATATTTGGCAACGATAAATAGTTTACTTTTAATCGATTCCAGTATTGCAGCAGTAGTGCATTTAAATATAGTTCATTATTATAAATCAATATCTAAATTTAATGAGATAGGCATGTAAAATGTTCAATTTGCAGTATGGACATCTACTACTAAGAAAACTAATTTGTAATAGTAGTGATTTCGTGGTGAGATTTCGAAATTAATACTATGATATGTTAAAATGGGGCAAAAAATGAATTAGCTTCATTATATTTACAAAAGAAGAATTTGTTTAGTCATCGAAGTGAGATGACTTCATCGTAGGGGACAGAACCATCAGATCAAACCTGATGGTTGAACAAATGTACTGCAGTTGCGGCATCGGAAAATTCTGCTATAATTGGTGCCACAAGTGACGACTGTCGTGGGACTGCGGAGTTTAAGTGCTTTTCCTGGTGGAGGTGCTGCGGAGGTGTAGCGAACCGCACGAATAAGTTATGAGATACCGCCGGATCTGACGTCACCGCGAAATGTGTTACAGTTGTAAGGCCCACGCGCTGCCGCCGAGCGGAGGCATCTGTGTAGGCGGCCATCAGTCACAGAGGTAGCCGAAATGAGCCAACCGGCTGCAGCTGCTCCATAAGTTAATACGGGGCGTCCGGCATAAAATGGTACGCCCCACGCCTGAGATTTGAGCAGCACTGTAAGAGCAAAATTAAACTGTTTCCAGCAGGAACTGCTTTAACGTAATTTACCTTATGATAAAGGCAGCGCCATGAGTTGTTTTAAAATAATTGAACTTTACCTAGATTTCGACTAAGGTTGTTTTAATCAGACACAAAACTGCAACTCATATGGGGCGTTTACACAAAGAGCTAAATGAGCTAATGTGGTATAAAGTTAGTGGCAAAATATATTTGCTAGTTATAGCTAGCAGTTGGTACAATAAAATAATAACGTAGAGGCCGGCGACTATGAGCTGCCGACGCGTCTACGATCAAAGCTGCATCAGATGCCGCTTTAGCCGCCCATAAACAGGACCTCAAACAGATATACAGGGTGAATCACCTAACACTTGCATCGAAAAATATTGCGGAAACGGAAAGCGCGATTGGTGTGCGGTTTTCACAGAATGGATTGGTGGTTTAGGACTCGTATTGCTAGCCCTATAAACAGATTAGAAAAATACCTAGAAAGTGTATTTTTATGCAAACATACAGTTTTTTCTACCATGCACTGGAATTTTTGACACTAACTGTGTCCAAAGAATTTAGAATGACATTTTTATTTATAAGTCATGGTTGCAAAATTTTAACACGAATTATCTACAGGAGAATGGAAAAGCTGGTAGAAGCTGACCTCGGGGAAGATCAGTTTGGATTCAGGAGAAACATAGGAACCCGGGAGGCAATACTCACTTTACGTCTTATCTTAGAAGATAGAGATAAGGAAAGGCAAACCTACATTTTTAGCTTTTGTAGATTAGGAGAAATTATTTGCAAAGTTGACTGGAATACACTCTTTCAAATTCTGAAGTCGGCAGGTGTAAAATACAGGGAAAGGAGAGTTATTTACAACCTGTACAAAAGCCAGACCGCAGTTATTAGACTCGAAGGGAATGAAAGGGAAGCATCAGTTGGGAAGGGAGTAAGACAGGTTTGTAGCCTTTCTCCGATGCTATTCAATTTGTACATCGAGCAGGCGGTGAAGGAAAGCAAGGAAAAATTTGGAATATGGATTACAGTTCGGGGGGGGGGGGGGGAATAAAAACATTGCGTTTTGCTGATGACATTGTAATTCTGTCAGAGACAGCAAAGGACTTGGAAGAGCAGTTGAATGGAATGGACAGTGTGTTGAAGAGAGCGTATAAAATAAACATTAACAAGAGCAAAACAAAAATAATGGAATGCGGTCTTAGAAAATCGGGTGATGCTGAAGTAATTAGATTAGTTAACGCAACAATGAAGGTGGTAAATGAGTTTTGGTACTTGGGTAGTAAAATAATATGCGATGGTCGCAGCACAGAAGATATAAAATGCAGAATGGCAATGGGAAGAAAAGCATTGTTGAAAAAGAGAAATTTGCTAACATCGAATATTAATTTAAGTGTAAGGAAGTCTTTTCTGAAGCCATTTGTGTTGCCTTGTACGGGAGTGAAACATGGACGATAAGCAGTGCGGACAGGAAGAGGATAGAGGCTTTTGAGATGTGGTGCTACAGAAGAATGCTGAAGATTAGGTGGGTAGATCGCATAACTAATGAAGAGGTACTGAACAGAATTGGTGAAAAAAGGAATTTTTGGCATACCCTGACTAAAAGAACGGATCGCTTGGTAGGACACATTCTTAGACTTCGGGGAATCGTAAATTTAGCATTAGAGGGAAGTGTGAGGGGTAAATATCGCAGAGGGAGACCAAGAGACGCGTATAGTAAGCTGATTCAAGTGGATGTGGGTTGTCGTTCTTATGAGGAAATGAAAAGGCTTGCTCAGGATAGAGTAGGGTGGAGAGCTGCATCAAATCAGTCTCCATTTTTATTACGTTTAGTTTGGCAGCTACAACAGCGGGCAGAGGCTACAGGGGGCAGAGGCTACGACAGCGTAGCTGACTGGCTGGAAGTCATGAGACAGTGGGCCGTGCCCCAGGGCCGTGCCCCAGGGGCTAGGCACTCGGCCAGTAAGCTACGCTATCGCAGCCTCCGCCACCGAACTTTGAACGGTTGTAGCTGCCAATCTAAACGCGATAAAAATGTCATTCAAAATTCTTTGTATACATCTGGTGTCACAAATTCCATTTCATGACAGAAACAACCATTATTGCATTTTAAAAACTGTATGTTTGCATAAAAAAATCTTTCTAAGTAATATTACAATCTTTTGTTTGACTAAAAATACGAGCCCCTGACTACCAATCCAATCTGTGAAAACCGCACATCAATCGCACTTTCCGTTTCCGCAATATTTTCGGTGCAAGTGTTAGGTGATTCACCCTGTAGATATGACTTTAAGGACACTGCAGTTCCCGTACTGGATGTTTGCATAAAAAGGCCTTAAACCGATCTGCATGACTTTAAGGATGCTGCAATTCCTTGGTTGTATAGCTTAGGTATTAACGCTTAAAGATTACGATTGTTGCCACTTTTCTTGATCAAGCCAATACTAATTTTTCAATAGCTTGTTTTCCACGTTACACTTTGTAATCAAAATTTTAGGATCTTTTATTTGTGAGTCTAATGTTTATTCAACTACTCATTTTTCTATACAAATCGTTATTCTTTCCATGTGCTTACGTCCTATTTTTATGGTCTTATTATAGCCCAATTCATCTCAAATTGTGCTATTCATTCCTATTTGTTATTGTTTGCAAGTTAAATACGTAAAACTTCTAAATTTCGCGCTTACGTTTACGATAAATCATAATTATTGTCAAATATACAGAGGCTTTAGTTTAGATTCCTGTGTGATCCTCACTATGGTCACTTAGCCGATCATTTGGAATGCATTTAAGCGTGACCGACGTTCATTGGTATTGGTTACAGTTGCCCACCGCTACTTAATTTAGATGTGTTGCTCAGCTTACATTATGATGAAGAACATTTTGTGGTTTGGAACAATACATTTCCCACAAAAAGTAACGTTTTTTCAAATAAAATATCCAGTCTGCGTAACTACTAACGTTTTGGCCGCTGTAAAACAACCTTCATCGGCTAACCGTATCACAAATCACCAAAAATTTTTAATTACTCTGATTTCTTATACGACACTAATGTGATAAGGAGATTTACAACTAGCGTATTATCTCGCCACTTGATTTTCCCACATATTGTTTTCCTTTTTATGGCTTTACTCCAATCGATATTTTTGTTTCTTTTGCCTGATGTACTGATATCACTAATGTGATAAGGAGATTTACAACTAGCGTATTATCTCGCCACTTGATTTTCCCACATATTGTTTTCCTTTTTATGGCGTTTTCTCCAATCGATATTTTTGTTGCTTTTGCCTGATGTACTGATATCACTAAGTTATGTTCTTCTTGAATTACGGGTTTTTAAGATGACACCTGGAAGACGTGTTTCTTCATGGAAGGACGATTATCGTTTTTGGAAAGGACATAAATAACCTCTTCGTTGTGTACGAACATATCGTAACAGAATTTCGGAGTTCTATAGAGCAATGTGTTCTTTTATGATATCGGTTGTGTATTCCGATACTAAATTTTAATTTTTTTTTTTATGTTTACTGATCTACGGATTTATGTTATGTAAAGCTGCTTCTGGCAATCTGAAATTGTTGCACGCTAATTACCTCCTGCTATTTTAAAGCTTAGCTCATATAATTAAATGATTTCTGCTAGAAGAATGTTAACAAGCCCCTAGCTATAAATGTCAAATGTGCTCAACGTGAGTGATTCGTTATCTCTCCTCAAATATTAACGTCCGAATGGCCCATTCTCTTGGACAGGGGTTTATTCCAAATATTCCACTGTTCTCTTTTAAATTTATAACATGCAGTAAAAATTTATTTACGCCTCGTTCCAGAATTTGGAATCAAATGAAACGAAATATCCCACCAAAGCTCCTGTGATGTTTCAAAGCGTAATTTTATTATTCATATATAAATATCTTTCAATATTGTTCGTGCAAGTTATTTGATTAAAAATGTGGTCGTCAGTATAACATTGTTATCATACTTTTGGAGGATTTAAATTTAATTGGAAGCTATTACCATTCTAAAAGCTCTCATTGGTTTTATTATTATGGAGGCTGTTTTCATATTATACGTACCGTCTCCCTGTACGTATTGCGACAGTCCTCCTCAGAGTGTGACTACAGAATTAATTCATACTGCAAGTGGCTTTTACCGATATGTCTCTTTTTAATGAAACTACTATTTACTACAGTTTTTGCACAATATAAGAAAAATTTCGTTTCTTATGGTCTCACTTAAATCTATGACCCAGTGGTGCTACAGTTCTTTCCACAAAATTTTAATCTTACAATCAATAGTAAGACTTGTACTTTTTCTCTGTATAAAGCGTTCCTAAGCCATCACATGCAGTACTTTGGTCACCTACGTTTAATTTCTATAACGCAGTACAGTTTGGTCTTTCCTTCTTGTTTCATTCTACTAAACAAAACTTGTAAATTTAATTGGATTTTTATGGAAGCGCCACATCATCAGTGGGCTAGTGTATCTGGAAATTACAAATTTGCTCCCGGATATACCAACAATAGATTTTAAACAGTTGACAATGTTTTCTTAAAAATAAATAAGTGACTACTAACGTTTTATGATCATACGAGATTAGTCTTTGTTGCTTCACTCATCTCGTAACAAAATCACACTTTCAATCACGAATTCTATGTGCATTCCTTCATTTCTTAATGTGTCATATTCATGCATTTCACGGTGTTCCACCTACAACTCTTTTTTTTTTTTTTTTTCTACAAAGCGAGACAAATTATATACACTCATATGTACCTGAGCTTCATCTACACAGAGGCGATTTGCAGAGATACCAGCAGCTGTGACTGTGTGTACTCCGATGATAATGGCAGCCGGAAATAGCAGATGTTACACGCCGCTTGGTAATCGGGGCTTTGCACATGGCCTCGGCAGAGTCGCCGAGCGCACTGAGGCGCTATGCTCCGATGCGCGAGGCCGTTCCTCGTCGGGGGTTCGAATCTTTCGTCGGGCATAGATGTTAGTAAGTTAAAAAAAATAAAGCTTTGCACGAGAGGCATTTTCGATACCTTATGAGAATTTACTACCCGAGATGATTAATGTCCAGTGAGCCACTAATACCGACTTTCAAGCATTACTTCTCAACAAGAACAAACCCAGTAGCCGAAACACAGAGGAGTATTTGTGCTGAAATCCGGGGTAAATCTGCCCATATTATTTTCCCAACGGTTGGTGCAAATATATTTTATAGTAACTCAATTCTGAGGGACGTCAGATATACCTGTTAATTCCATGTAAGACCTGAAGATAGTTTATGCTGTGGGACGTTGTTTTCTTGATTGAAATTACTCAAACTTCCTCTATGTAAATGAAAAGTTTCTAAAAAAATAATATACTGTTTGTATTCATTACTTATATTCTAGAAAAATTCACGTGTGTTTGTACAATCTCGGACAATAACGTTTGTTGGATGAAGTGAGAACGGTCGATCAGGCAACACAGGCGAATCACAACGCTGCACCTGCTTAGCGGCCAGCATAGACCAAAGATAGCATAGACTGCGCGTGACGTCATTATACTAAAACCAACATCTAAGTCACGTGACTAGGGGCAGGAAACAGTTTTCATCATTACGAGTGATGTGAAATGGAGCTGAGAGTTGCTGTTCTTACCATTTGTAATGCAAATTAAGCGTAGATTTTTAACTATAAAAGTATTATCGCAGCCTTATTACACCTTTAGCAGTACAGTTGGCGTTAGTTCTCCGCAGTTGTAAATATTAATGCGATGGCTACAGTTTTTACAAGTGCCTACATGAAACGTATTGATAGTTCTTTTTACAATCAATACATCTGCTGATTTTAAGCGAAAGATTGTTTTCGTTATACTGTCTTTTCTTTGTGGTTTACACAGGAGTAGAAGATTGAGAAGGAGCACCAGTTTTCTTACTATTTCTAAAAAATACATATTAAGTGTTTTGTTGTTCCTTCGTAAGAACTGATATCATTTTGTATCCATAATTTCCGATTTTAACACAACAGAACCGTTTATATTTTAAGACGTTTACCACAAACAGTGATGTAAAAACGTAAAAGAAACTATTTGCTGTTTACATTAAATAATAGTGTGGAGAGGAAACATCGATGCACTCGATAAGTGATATTATAGTTATAATTAATAGTCTGTATGTATTTTTAGCTTCGTATTATATTACGGAAAGCAGATTTGAACCAGAAATAACTTACTTGAGGATGTATAAACTCGGTCAAGTGTAGCTTGAATAATATTCCAATCGATAATCACATTCATAAGTTGCAAATAATAAAATTTATAGTGCAACACAAACACTGAGGATATATAATTATGTCGCTTGTAAAAATAGCTGACAATACTAATCATCTGGCCACATATAGAAACGATATTGACTGCTTTAATATTAGTAAAATGGAGAAATTACATTCCCTTGCTTACTACGTGTGTTAGGAGTATAAGAAGTCGTTTCATTGTTAAAATCAACGCTTGATTTTACCTGTATATGAGAAAAACTGTTTGTCATAATGACGAAACTTCAGTCACATGACTCGGGGAAATTTTAGATGTTGGTTTCAACTCATAACACAGCGCTGTCTATGTTATCTTTGGTCTATGGCGGCCAGTGTTGACAACCTGCCCCACCGCGGTTCAGTGGAGGAGCGTGTGAGTTTCGTGTCAGACCTGTTGCACGAAGTGCTTGTTTAGTGGGCAGTTTCTGAACTGACAACGAGCAAAGTATCAACGTAAGGTTTTGTTTTAAGCTTTCCAAGACAAGTAAAGAAACGGATGCCATGCTGATACATGTTTATGGGTATCAAGCAGCGTCTCTGAAGTGAATGAACGAATGGTTCGCCAGTTTTCGAAAAGACCGAGAAAGTGTTTCTGACAATCCCCGTAGAGAACGACTGGCGACCGCCGTCAGTGGCGAAACTATTGAGAAAGCGAGGATATTAATTGAAAGTTGTATGTCTCAAATATACGACCAATAATAATGAAACTTGGCTGACAGTTAAGAGAGGTCAGCGCCTCGACATAAAATTCTGCTTTCTACCGGTCACGGAGAATCGGCAGCGGCCGCTGTTTAAATAGATAATACACAAAGTGCTCTTTTACTATCAAAGACCATGCTGGTGTAAATGTCACTGCACATTTATGACGATAGTTAAATTAGAAATGTTACCGATGAAATTCTTTGTTTTTGGAAACTTCAACATTACCAATTTTTTTAAATTAATCCATCCGAAATTTATTATTTTTACTAATAACGCATCTGACTAACTTGAAATTAAACTCATTGAAAAAATGAAAATTATAACTTTTTCAACACTTTGTTTACAATACTGGAAATCTTTACGAAAAATAATTTCCTGCTTTTTCACTAATCACAATCTAATATGGTATGAAACTTATGCAATTTCACAGATTTTACACGTGTAAATCAATGTTTGTAATATAATAATTTCTAACTAAAATAATAAAGCTGAATTTTATTTTATTACTTCCTTCTGTATTGAGAAATTAAAACATTGTGACACAAAATTCTACATAGAGAGAATCATTGTCAAACCTTTTTACACTTTCAATTCAGAACCATACCTCACAACAATAAGTATTCGGTCGGTGATGCTTTCTCTACCCAAAATCGCTACAAAATTACAAAATTCTATATCTTTATAGCTGAAACGGATAATATCAATCAGTGTTTGCCGTCCCGGCGGGTCAGACCATTTCACTATTGAAAATTTCAAAAAAGGAATCTACTGGGTGATCAGAGAGTCAATATAAATTTGAAAATTTAATAAATCACTGAATAATGTAGATAGAGATAAAAATTGACACACATGCTTGGAATGACAAGGGGTTTTATTAATAATTACAATTGACCTTGGAACTAAAAAGGTTAGTATGTATCGCATAAAAACATGAACTACACCAAAAAACGTCTATCGACGCATTGCTTCCACTGCAAAAAGATTGCTATCTAGGCCTAATTACTTATCAGTTTTATAACTAACCTTATTAATATTAAACATCTTTATTTCCTTAATAAATGTAGGGACTTTGCCATTTCACCACATGATAACGATAGAAAAATAAATATAATAACAATTGCAGACTTTTGCAACTAATTACTCTGGAAGTCACATTGAAGTGCAGAGGGTTCAGCGAACCACTTTATGATATTTCTCTATAGTTCCATTCTCTAATAGCTCGCGGGGTAAAGGAACATTTTAATCTTTCTGTTTTCATACCTGATTTCTCTTATTTTATTATGATGATCATGTCTCTCTATGTAGGTGAGTGTTCACAATATATGTTCGCATTCGGGAGAGAAAGTTATTGCACGAAATTTCGCAAAAATCTATTGTAGCAACGAAGAACGCTTTTTCTTTTAATCATACCACACCAACTCGTGCATCATTTCCGTGACACTGTCCCTGAATATCGCGATAATACAAAACGAGCTGTCCTTCTCTGAACATTCTCTAAATCGTAGTCAATAAAATTCTTCAGGATTTTTGGCTGCATTGTCAATATGTAAAATTACGACGTTTCGGACACTGTAGCAAGTGGCCTTTGTCAAGGTGTTTCACACAGGACACTTGCAACAATCACCGAAACGTCGTAATTTTACATATTAACAATGCGGCTGTTTCTTCAGTATTACTTCTTCTAAGTGGTCTGCCAACGAAACGTAGTCTTTAGTTCCCCTTCCCTATAATATTTTCTGTGTGTTGTTTCCAATTTAAGTTGTTCGTAATTGTTTTGCCGCAGTATTTTGCTGAATTGAAGACTAATTTATCGTGTAACTGAAGTTTAATGGATTTCTTTTAGTGGTCATTTGTATGACCTCACAATGAGATACCAGTACTGATGGAGTCGACTCATCAATACACCTCTAACACCGCTCATAATCGTTTCCTTGTTGAATGTGCTAAAGTCTCTGTCTTTCGCTACAGTTCCACCATGTGTAGCTCTGCATAGTTTATTCCTACTCTCATGTTATTCCTTCCTCTATAGATTCTGCAGAGAACCTAATGTTCTATTAGTCCCCAACATTTTGCACTTTCTTGTATTGCAGTATACCACCTGTCTAATACTACGTTATACCCATAGTCCTTGATTCAATTTAATTCTGCGCTCCAACGTACTTCCTCATAGTTTTCATTTATTTATTTAATATGTGCTAGTTGTTATAGGGTTACCACATGTTCATCGTCAAAAAAGAGGACAGTTCATATAAGAAAACATGATGTAATTTACAAATTTATTAACGAACCATGTAAAACTACTATAGAATACAACAGTAATCTTGTGTGGTTATTGTAAAACAAAATATTACGAACCTTGACAGTTTATTCATCATCACTACCATTGTCTCATTTTTGTCTTTTTCACTTTTGAACTAACTATATTTGGAGGACGACGAAATCTCTCTCTTTTTCAACAAGTGATGATAAAAGCTCAGGCATTTCAAATGTTTGAAATTATACTGTACACACACAATAGCTTTTCTTTTTTAAATCTATTCCTGTCTTTTGTCCACTGTGGTTTCACAAGAGAAAACACACGTTTTGTGTTGGCATTATGACTAGCTATTTTGAAACAAATGACTACTTACATCTCGAACACAGAATACAGCTTTAACCTAAACCACAAAGTTTATCAAAAGCAACACCAAAAAACATAATGCAGAATGCAGAATACACTTATTGAATATAGGATAGACAACCGGGTACCTTCACAGAAAAGTTCCGAATCGTTTGCAACTGTCAGACTAATGCGGAGAGCGAAATTGTGACCGGCAATTTCGCTATGTGTGAGCGCGTGATTTGTAGAATTTTATAAATTCCGCCCGGACACATTTATTTGCTTCAAAAAGAGGACACGTCCGGGAAAAAGAGGACGTATGGTAACCCTAAGTTGTTATTTAAGCCTTTTCTCCGTTGGTCCTGGGCTAATTTGTTTCCAAAGGCTTGTTAATTATTTTTATTTTTCCTTAGTAGCGTCTGCTGAGTTGAATCTTTCGACGTTAGAAATACACCTATGCTTTACACGTCAGCCCCGTTTTCGTGAAAATCACAGAAAACCCATTTTTTGAAGCTAAATAACATTAAATGTTGTTTAAAAAACGAGGCGTTGTTTCGATCCTTGCAGATAACTATTATGAACAATGACTTAAACCAAGTAAATCGTGTGTCAGACACTTCTAGCGCACTAACGCACGACTGGTGAACGTGCAGAATGAGAACGGGTAATAACATATTCGACCTACTAATCAACAATCGAATAATATCTGTTAATTATATGTTGAATACATAGTAGTAAATAAAAACAATCAAACCTGCATAGAGCCAAAATTAGTAAAATATTGGATAAAACGATTATACATACACCTTCTGGACAACTATGTTGGACTATGAATATTAAATATATTCGGTGACTGCGTGATATGAACTCTTCGTTACTTTAAACGAACATTATAGTAGATAAATTGATTCATTTTTCACTCTCTCTCTCTCTCTCTCTCTCTCTCTCTCTCTCTCTCTCTCTCTCTTGCCCATGCATACATTTCGTTATTCGATCAACCGTATAAATACGAACTATGTAACGAAAACCAAAACAGATAATAATGTGTATTTTCTCTGATGCTATCTATTATGAGTTGAGTAATTTTTATACACATCCGGGACGAACTTCAAGTGCATATTGCGTACCTCTTACAATTTGATATGATCATTATTTTCAAATATTTTGGCTTGTACTTCTTGGCCCGTGTTTAAAGGTTTTCGACGTTGGTCTGACGTCCACTTTTGACGCAAACAAACGTTATACTGTTTCAGTTTAATGGTTAATATGTTGTTTTTGATCTTGTCTACCACAACAAAAGTTTTGTAAAAAGTACTGAAAAGTTGTAAGTTATACTTTTCCTTTCATGACGGCATTAAATTCACATAATACAGTAAAACAGTCTCGCTGTTCGCGAATGTAGTTCTGCTCCTAGGATCAGTCACACTGGCAGTAGCCACGAATTATTCCAATTGATTCTGACATTCCAAGTCTCTATGTCAAGTGGGGGAACAGTACATAAAATGGAGGTCGTGGGTGGGTCTCGCTAATTCTGATCCATTTATATGACAAATTTTGATCACGAGGGAAATTGACTGTACTGATCCTTTCCTCAGCAGTATAACTGCCCCAAACAGAAGGCATACAGCAGCTACGAGGTATATTTAATTGTTAATATTAACAATCAAACAGTTAAAATCCTTTCATGGTTTCAAAGTCAGTGTAGCAGTCGTATTTCTGGGTGACACTGGTAACGAGAGTAATGAGCAACGATACGTTTATAATGAGTAATGTATCTTTTAGTAACAGATACATACGGATACGTTTCTTTTTATTACTCGCACAGTTCTAATTCGTCATGTTATCAGTTACCTAAGAAAAATTAATTTTGTGGAGTATGATAGACACTCTTTAGTGTTAGCGCTCATGGTCAGTTTATTTAGTTACATTTGGCTTGCCATGAAAAGAAATCTGCTGTTCAAATGTTTGTCAAGCTTAAGGGACTTAACTGCGGGGTCATCAGTCCCTAAACCTATAAACTACTTGGGAACTACCTTATACTAAAGACGACACAAACATCTATGCCAGTGGGGGATTCGAACCCCCGACGGGGAACGACCTCGTGCATAGTAGCATAGCACGTCAATGCGCTCGGCCGCCCCGGCGCGGCAAATCTGCTGTTCCAAGGAGAATATTATAGTACAGTGATTACTGATTTAATAATTCAATGTCGGCAGTTGAACTGCAAGTCGGTGGAACATGAACCAACAGTCGCAGAAATGAAACGTGTCACAATAATGACGATTTCGTGTAGTTCTAAACAGTTGCCATAGGCGAAACTTTTTAAATTGGTTTATGATGAATTTTGTGTGGAGGAAGTTTGACTTGTATTTGGTTTATTTTCACTTTAAATATTAAATGTGTCTGCTAAGACGGAGTAGGGACTGAAAGAAAGTGTTGTGATAGCTGAGATCATTTAAAAGATGGAATAGTGTTACGTATGATTCATAGGTTATCATTTTGAAAACGTCGGTAATAGCAAAGTTGATATCAATGAATTACCAGCGTGAGCAGAACTTCAACACCACGGATATACAGGTTAGTCTCTCATAGGTTTGCGAAGATGCCACTAGATACTATTAGCAAACATTTAAACGGGCCATAGAATATCAAATAAAATATTCAAACCAAAAAGAAACTGATAATGGAAATCAAAAGAATCTAAGAACTTGCGGAAGGAGAGGACACTCTAAAGGAAGTCGTTAAACAGTTGAAAATGAACTAATGTAAAAATTTAAATTATTTTCAGAAATTGTTTCTCGTTATCGTAATTATCATAAGCGTTAAAACCGTACAGAATCGTAAGGATATAATGAAGATATTCGAATAGAAGAGAAAGAAATAGATGTCTGGGAAAGAGAAATGGGGCTACAGTTCTTACAGAATAATCATTATTTGTGGAGTCAGAAACAGCCTAAGGTACGGATTTGCAAATTGAAAGTATACTTTTGACCTTATCTTTTCCAAAACAGCAAAATTTGCAGTCTTAGGTGACATAATGAGCAGAACACGCACTAACAGGCTACAAAGTAAAAGACATGCATGGTCACCATTTCATCTTCAAGCTTCCTTCTGTGATTTACTAGCAGTTTTTAACACAAAACTATAAGCCTATGTTGCAATACACTTGGAGAAAGGTAGATTATAACATTTACATACTCATTTGCCAAAATAATTATCGCTTTAGATAATGGAATGTTTCGTAATGAAAGTGTTTTTGAATATAAAAACATGGATTTAGTGCAGAAAGTAAAACCTCTTCTTCCATTTTGTTTTCACTATTTCATTACTACTTTCATCAACAAGCAGTCCAGTAAAAGGAATTATGAAGTGATCATTCTCGGTATAAGGAGGATCGTAATGGTATTACGCATGACACAAACTCAATAAACTGAAGATTGGTTATCAACTTCACAAGTTTTGCGCGCCCCAAGTACGTTTTTGTGGTACAAGTCTACTAAAATCCCGATACAATCCCCCGCAATATTAATTAATGACGTAGCTTACACCAATTATGACCATCTATACGTTAAATAAAGAGAAACCATAAAGAAGTACATGGCCTAAATTTCTAGCTATTCGATTTGCAGATCAGGACTTCAGATCGTGGATCTTAAGTAATTTTATTTTGATGCAACAGCTACTATAGTCCTTAAAAGGGGTATGAACTTAAGAAGACATAAGAAATTCTGCGTAAGATGGTTTTGTTCGATTTGTCATTGAAATATTTCTTAATATTTGTTTAATCATTTTCCAGTGATTCATATTTGTTTTCTCGATTTCTTTCACATCTCCCACAACTCACACAAAGTCATAACAAGGTGGAACCTTGCCTTCAGGAGACAGAAAGACGATGACGCTTGGGTGCAACAAAATACAGACAGAAGAAAGCTACACACAGTGTTCTCATCCACACACACGGCTGTACTAGTGGTCGTTCCCTTCAACGAACAGTGGCAAGGCAGCGTACAGGTTTCCGCCTGAACTGGATGGCGTACTTCATTTACCTGAAAATTGCTAGACTATTACAGATTTGGACAATAATTCGGTCACCCAAGACAGATATCTGATGATATCTGACGTAACGAAACTGAGGCAGTAGTGACAATATTCTATGGAACACCGAAGCAGAATTAAAGAATGTGAAACAACTCGTGCTTACGCTATTCCGAGGCGCCTGAGTTGCTAGTGATGTGGTGGTCTAGCGGTAAGACGTCTGTCTGTTCGATTCCCGGTCGCATCACATATATTAATTCAATGCTTCAGATTTTAAATGTCTTTGACATATTCGAGACTAAAAACCGTCTCAGGGACTTGTATATTTCTATTTACATCGATATTTATATCACCTTAGACAGGAATTTTCCAACATGTTGTAATATATTTAGCCAGGAGAGTTCCGTTTGTTTAAATAACTGAAGTATTCGATACCATAATTGGTCTTAGTATTGTAGCTTAAAATATTCTATGTTTATATTACATAAGCATTTTATATAGCGCTTCTGTCAAGTCACATTATCATATGCATTACTATGGTCTTCTAACAAACTCAATTAATTAATTATTGAAAGTCGTAACAACAATGTAAACATATATTAACACTGCACTGATTGTTGTTTACTTACGATCTTTTCTATTGTTTTGTCTTGATAGGAAATATTATTATTACATTTGTCATAATATTGCGTATCTCCATGTAAAGCAAAATATGCATATGTTTCATGAACAAATTGTTAAATATTTAAATGTTGTACTTCCGTGTTCTAGAAGGTTCTAGAAATACTAGCGTGTATTTATACGCGCGATTTGGCGCGAACTAGGGCAGAATGAAGGGGGAGTCTTATGGCAGTCTTAGTGGAGTAACATCTGAGTTAGTATGGAAGTGTGTTGTGAACCAGTCTTACTATTGCAACACTTTTTGTGCTTTATCTGGAATGGATAAATAAACATACTTAAAAAATGAAAGTGTCACAAATGTAGTTTTCTGAAAACCCAAGAACGCTTCGGCATAACATAATTTTGTAATATGTTAATGGCAGGCGAGCTACAACATCTTCGAGACCACTGAACATCTGCAACAGGTGATGTATAGAAAAATGTGGCTTTAATGTATGTCAAGTAAAAAGGAAATGCGCCACAATGTCCATTGCCGAGGTGCTATTCCGCTGCATGGAGAGCCTTGGCAGTAGTGACAATATTCTATGGAACACAGAAGCAGAATTAAAGTTTGTAACGTGAAGGAAATCGTGCTTAGGCTATTCCGAGGCTCCTTAGATGCTAGTGATTTGGTGGTCTAGCGGCCCTCTGAAATAACAAAGCCGGCCGCAGTGGCCGAGGAGACTGAGGCGCTCCAGTCACGGTCTGCACGGCGACTACGGTCGGGGGTTCGAATCCCCCCTCGGGCATGCATATTTGTGCCGTCCTTAGTCTTAGTTAGTTCATAAGTAGTTTGTAAGTTTAGGGACTGATAGCCCCGTAGTTGAGTCCCATAGACTTTACAAATATTTGAACATTTGAAATAACAAAGCTGAGCCAACCATTCAACTAACAACCACGAACAAACTGAGTGAACTATCGCTAACTATAGATCTACCAGATTAACAAAAAGAAAAGACAAAATAAGCGGTAAGACGTCTGCCTAGTAAGAATGGAGGCACGGGTTCGATTCCTGGTCGCATCACAAATTTCAATTCAACGCTTCCGATTTATCTTTCAAAGTCTTTGAGATATGAAGCAGTTTGAAATATTAATTGTTTATTTACCAGATAAATTAGGAAAAGTCTTCTGTATTATACTAACCGGAATGGGGCAGCTATATACTGAGATTCAATGTTACTCGACATAGTTTTGGGAAATGCAAGCCAATAACGTAAGCCATTAATCAAGTTGCGCCCGCTAGCAAGAACTATGATTAACACTAAGCTGCGGATACAATGATTGATGCATCGCACGCTTTTGACATTCTTCAGTGAGCCGCCTATTCCACAGCAGGTCTAACGACCCTCGTACACTGTAAGCTTGTCTGCGTAAATTAATAGCTCCTCGTGTGCTATTGTTTCAGCAGTACCGTCAATAATTTTGAGTGTTTCGTTTGTACTACTTACGGAACAGTGAAGCTGTTATCATGTGTAAACCACCTTATTTAAGGGTATTTTAAAACTTGATAGTTAACTATATGGAATTAAGATATTCTCAACTTTATTGTGAAGCACAAAGTCTCTAGCTAAAATCTTTAAACAAAGACGTTATCATTCAATCTTCAAGGAAATAAATACGAGATTGATAACTATATTTTGGGACCAATGCTCAATAAAGCTGAAATTAGGTGAGCTATCAAACAGGAAAAGCAAATATTCACACAAACGATTTTGCTATTGAATCTGATATACTATAAAATGGATGTCTGTGTGTGTGTGTGCGTGTGCGTGTGTGTGTGTGTGTGTGTGTGTGTGTGTTGCACATTTCATATTACCTACAGAACCGATTATGACTAAACGCGGTTCAGCTATTCCATAGTGTCAGGCAAATATCGTTGGAGAAGTATACGAAACCATCTACAACGTTTTGCTCAGGAGATGTGGCGTTGTAAACAATTACTTGCACAAAACTGCCGCAATGTTGTTCATATACCAAAACTAAATTACTATACCGTTATCAACCAGACTTGGAATACATATTACTTACCATCAAAACACAGTTGCTGTGAGGGTAAAAGCCCCCTACGACACAAAGTTCAGAAATATGCGATGCTCGATAAACCTTAGTATCGTGTAACGCGAGAATTACCGAGAAATTTATTCATCCACTGTTTGAGGATGAGAGCAGTTAACGACTGATGATTTAAAACCTTTACGAAGCTTTTTCCAGTTGACATCTCCAACAAAGAAAGAAAATTATCAGTTACTACCTCTTCGATGTTAGAGCAAAACTACGCCATTCGATACGACATTACAATTTATTATTTCTACACTACCAACATAGTTCCCGACGCACATATACGACTGAACATACTTGGTTAGTATATAGTGTAGTTTAGTAGACATAACATCATAAAGAATGGTTTGCATAAATAACAGCCCTATCAGATATATTTAAGCTATTACATCTATATCACTATATTCACGACACATTGTGAAGGTAGATCGAACAAATACCACTGAACAAACCTTCAGAATCTTGCAATAGTAGTATATAGGGTGTCCCATTCATCTTCACCACCCAAAATATCTCTGGAACAACAAAAGCTCTTATCGGTATCAATGTAAGACAGGGGCTCATGAATTTAAATATTTTGAAACATTCTAAAACGAAAGCATATGCGTTTTTAACACAAACGTACGTGTTTTAAAATCAGCACCCTATATTATTTCATCAGCAATGCATAGCATGACAAATCACAAACAATACGTCAATTACATCCCGAGATATTGAGAAGAGAAGTTAACGCTTGAAACGCAAGAGCGTCTTACACTGTCAGGACATGCGCTACTCGAATATTTCGCGTATTCCAAACGTCAAATTACTGATGATTTTGTATATTTAAATGATCTGAGGGACAGGTGAGCAGCATTCTGCGGCTCTTTGTTGAAGACACTGCGATGTACGTGAAGGTATCATGCTCGAGTGATCGTA
Organism: Locusta migratoria; assembly: GCA_026315105.1. Lineage (NCBI taxonomy): Eukaryota > Metazoa > Arthropoda > Insecta > Orthoptera > Acrididae > Locusta > Locusta migratoria. Next base: position 708,643,777 of record CM048745.1, on the reverse strand, counting down.
GTGCGATACAATATCATTTGGACAGACTTCTTCAGTGATGTGATGAATGTCAGATTGGTTTAAATGTAGTGAAATGTATCTTACATGAGTATGAAAGACAATCTTGTAATGAGCGGACTGTTATTGGTAGTTTCAATCTACACGCCAATATTGTGGCGGTGCTTCAGGAGCAAATGGGAAATTGAGGAGAGAATGCGACATTTTTTTTTTTTTTTCTTGTGGCAGTTTAAACGACCGGTATTTGAAACTGACTGCAGAACAATGCTCGTGATGTCTGTGTAAGGACCACAAAGATACCACAAGAGAAAACAGATCTCCTACGGTATTTCATTCAAATAAATTTGTAATGCTGACAAATTGCATATAGTCATTTTTCCATGGGATTTTTGGTTATGGAACTATACACTACACACTATACGTGGGCTCGTATTTTCGTTTACATCAGACCGAATCTGCTCCACCTGGACCCAAAAATCGTCATTGCGGCAAACTGCACAGCTACTTCCGTGATGGAAAATTATTGGAAAACAAACCTAGTGGACTACGAGTATCTGATAGTATGATAATCGTGTAACATATGTTACCCATTATGGATAACTCCTACTAGCATTTCCAATGTTCCAGGCAAATGCCGTGATGGTTCCTTTGAAAGGGCACAGACGATTTCCTTCCACATCCTTACCCAAACACTCTCTAATGACCACGCTGTCGACGGGACGTTAAATTCCCAGTTTCCTTCTTTCTTTCATTTTCAATGCTTCTGTTACCAAGAACGTCGTCTACTGAACTCGTCGTTCGTTCGTTCGTGAAAACGCTGGTCCCCCAGAAAAATGACTTATGGTAGTAGTTGTGCTTCTTTCGATGCCCAAGCAGATCAGGCGTCAAGCACCTGGAAAGGCACATGACGCAGTTGCGATGTGATCGACGCCCTAGCCAATGCGCAGACGCTGACGTCTCACTTGAGAGTTACGATCTGTTCCCCAATCGTATTTCCGAGACATTCTTCTCCCAGTCATACTTCTCCCAGTCATACCTCTCCGAATATGTCTGTTTCACGAGATACACTGAAGAGCCAAATAAACTGGTACAGCTCCCTAAGAACGCGTCGGTACCCCGCCTGCACGTAAAAGTGCGGCAACATGACGTGTCATTTAGTCGACTAATGATTAAAATACTTTTGTAGAGAATTGGAACCATGCATCCTTTAGGGCTGCCTATAAATCGTTAATAGTACGAGGGCTAGATATCTTTCCAGAACAGTACGTTGTAAGGCATCCCATATATATTCAGTAATATTATTACTGGGAAGTTTGGTGGTCATGGAGGAGTTTAAACTCAGAATAATATACCTGGAGCCACTCTAACAAATCACATTATCCTGCTGCGATTTTCCAAGTCGGGATGCACAATGGACATGAATAAATGCAGGTGAGGAGGTCGGATAAATACGTGTCGGTGTCGGATTCGAACCAAGATGTACCAGCAGACCTATATAACTCCAACTGCACACGCCTCACACTATTACAGAGCTTCGATCAGATCCCTGCTGACTTGAGGGGACCGCGGATACGTAAGGTTGTCTCCATACCGTACACGTCCATCCGCTCGATATAAGCGGAAGCGAAACATGTAAAAGCTGGCAACATCTTTCCAGTCATCAAGTCCAACTCTGGGACCAGGCGATTTCACGTTGGTAAAACTATGGTCAGCAGTCCCTAAATAAACTAAGTAACTTATACTAACAAGGGAACCTCCCCTTTGTACCCTCCCCCCCCCCCCCCCTCATATTTAGTTGGCGCAGTGGATAGACCGTGAAACACTGAACACAGATCAGTCGAGAAAACTGGAAGACGTTGTGTGTAACTGTGAAAAAAATAAGCAAACTATAAAACTAGCAGTCATGTGGTCCAGCGGCTAGCTTGAAGATCTGTCGAATATGAAGTCCTTGGTTCGAGCCTTCCCTGCAGGCGAAAATTTCAATTTTTTTTTATTTTCCCAAAATTATGATATGTCCGTCCGGTCATTGACGTCTCTGTTCGCTGTAATCAGTTTAGTGTGTGTATTTTGCGACCACACTGCAACACCGTACGATTAGCAGACGAAAAGAAGTGCATTTCCAATGGGAACCTAAAATATTTGATCGCAAGGTGATAGGTAAACCAATTCCTCCGCAGGAAAACACGTCTGATGTATTGTATGCGACACTGGTGATGGTATGTGTGTCATCTGACTAGTAATACTCTCTCCGCGTGCATTGTAGTTGACTGACATCATGTGTTTAGATGCTTGTTTAGCCGTAGCGTCCTCATTCTACGGGGCATTTATCTCGTATCCTACGGACGGACAGACGGATAATAATTTTCTGAAAATGAAAAGAAAATTAATTTTCGCATGTGGGAAGGCTCGAATAAAAGACCTTCCGGTCCGCAGGTCCACACGCTAGCCGCGAGAAAATGGCGCTCCTGTGCTGATAACCTGCTCGAACTTGTCTATATTTCGCAAGGACCGTTCAGTTTTTTTAAATATATTTTGCTTATTGACTAACTTCTTCCAGTTTTTTGATTGATCTGTGTTCAGTGCTTCACGGCCTATCTACTGCGCTAACTTATAATTAAATCTGAGGAGGAGGTTCCATTGTAAGGATTACACACACCCAAGCCCGATGGAGTAGCTTTGTTTTATTCGCTCCATGTTTCTATGGCCGGGCCTGAAACTGGTCAACATTTTCCTTAAGATAATCCCAAAAGTATCCGTTGAAGATATTTTATTCAAAAGTAGAACAGTCAGGAAGAGTACACGAGTGTGCTCCGAAAGCCCATTTCGATAATATTTCGTTCAATGGTTCGAACGCTGACATTTGTTGATGGACCAGGATTGAAATCCGCTGCAATTTGCGGAATGGTTGCAGTTCTCTCATGGTGAACGATTCTCTTCAGTCATCTTTGGTTCCGATCTCGTAGGAATTTTTCCAGTCGCAGCGATGTCGGAGATTTGAAGTTTTATCTAATTCTCGACATTCATTGTATATCCTTGAATTTGTAACGGAAATCTCTCCACATCATCGCTACCTCGACATGTTTTGTCTCGTCTTTCGTGCGCCGACTGTAACACCACGTTCAAATTCACTTAAATCGTATTAACACGCCTTTGTAGCAATAACCAATGCCTGCGTCAGACACCTTTTGGCCTATATTGGCCTGCAGACAGCAATGCCATCCTCTGTTTACATACCTCCGTGTTTGCGTACGCATACCTATACCGGATTCTTTGGCTCTTTATGTATATTAATAATATACCTTTATCATGTAATTCATCCTCAGAGGCACGAGTACAGGGTTTGATTGCGTATATTCAGAATTATGTGATGCCCAAGACACTGGGCGCATTGCTTGCAAATGGTAAAAAAATGATATGTATTTAACGAAATACATTATACATTAGGAAATCTTTAATTGGAGTATCCGCAACGGTGATAAAATGTAGGCATAGTTAAAATCACATTACATTGACACCTTAAGTCGAATGATTAAAGACAGTATTATTACAGGTCTGCATCGAGCCCATCTCAAGCCACGTATCCACACCCATAAAAATGCAATTTCAATAAAGAAAATAGGTTATGATTTTCGTGCCTGTCATATAACTGGTCCAGTACTTCCTTCTCATGAAAAGATATTCTTAGCGCCTAGCTGCAGAGTGCGCCACTGCTCGCCGTCGGAGGCTTTAGTCCTCCCTAGGGCATAAGTTAGTTTAAGTAGCTTGTGAGCCTACGGACTGATGACCAGAGTAGTTTAGTCCCATAGATTTTCAAACATTTCAACATTATATATTCTTACTGTCCTCAATGATAACAAACAGAGAAAAATCTCATATAATCTACAGACAGTTGGAATAACCACGATGAACACGAAACCGATTGTATGAATGCATTGTCTCGCGCCGGCCGCGGTGGCCGCGGGGACTGAGGCGCTTCAGTCAGGGTCTGCACGGCCACTACTGTCGGGGGTTCGAATCCCCCCTCGGGCATGGATATTTGTGCCGTCCTAGTTCCTAAGTAGTTTGTAAGTTTAGGGACTGATGACCCCGTAGTTAAGTCCCATAGACTATACAAACATTTGAACATTTTTGAACATTGTCTCGCGGCGAGTTGTGTTGATAAAATTTTGTTGGGCTTCCAGCCTCGTCATGTAGTTTACTATCCACGACGTTTAGGTCGAGATCTCCTCTGCCATTGTCAAGTGGTTGACTGTCCAATGATTGTTGCTGTCGTCCTTATACAGGGTGTTACAAAAAGGTACGGCCAAACTTTCAGGTAACATTCCTCATACACAAAGAAAGAAAATATGTGGACATGTGTCCGGAAACTTGTAATTTCCATGTTAGAGCTCATTTTAGTAATTCTCTGGGGCTGCAGGGCTGCATCAGCGCATCAGCAATTCCATGCGACGGAGGGTGGATGCATGTGTCCTCGCTAACGGATGACATTTTGAACATTTCCTGTAACAAAGTGTTTGAAGTCACGCTGGTACGTTCTGTTGCTGTGTGTTTCTATTCCATGATTAATGTGATTTGAAGAGAAGTAATAAAATGAGCTCCAACATGGAAATTAAGCGTTTCCGGACACATGTCCACGTAACATATTTCCTTTCTTTGTGTGTGAGGAATGTTTCCTGAAAGTTTGGCCGTACCTTTTTGTAACACCCTGTATAGCTGCTATGCTGGCTGTGACGTCACTGATGCCCCGCGACATGACAATAAAAGGCAATTAGGCTTGATCAATTGTGGAATTTGTGCTCAACGATCGTATTTGACTTTTCAGCAATCAGTCGTAAAATATTTATTTATTGGCAGATATAGATTTCTACCACTGTGTTGACATTATCAATGCTTAAGAAACGATTATAATACTTGAAACATCTCGACCACCACGTTGTATGTTGTGTTCGTACTGATGTAGCTGTAGCATAAGCTGAATCTTAATCGTTTTTTAAGCATTGATAATGACCTCACAGTGGTCGAAATATAAATCTGCCAATAAATAAATATTTTTACGACTGATTGCTGAAAATTTCTACAAGGCAATGTTTTGCTCGCGTGGCTGCCGCGCCCGCTTCAATCTTCCAATTGCCGGGTTCGAAGCCGTGCTCAGCTGCAACCCACCGTCTCTGTTAAGAGTATTGTCAGCTACTTTGATCTCAATCGCCTCTTTTATTAAATTATCCCAGAAACTGTTCGTTTTTGTAATTATGGATGACTCCTCAAACGTAATACGATGTCTGTTTTCAAGTGCATGCTCCACAATTGCTGACTTTTCGAGGTAACGTAAACGATAACATCTTTCGTGTTCCACAAAGCGCTGTTCAATTGTGCGCTCTGTTTGTCCTATGTAAAATTATCTACAACCACAACGTATTTTATACATTCCCGGTGTTCTTAAGCCTACATAATCCTTAAAGGGACTCACCAACTGACGTATTTTTGAAGGAGGCCTGAAGACTCTTAAGGAGTCGGCTAACCTTTCCAGTGCCTGAGCCATAAACGGCAAGTTCCTATGAGTCCTCCTCGGCGCTCTTCTACTTGTATGTCTTCGGAAAGATAGGTTTCGTAATCTGGCGGTTGCTCTAGCTGTTGTCGCCAAAACCTTTTCTTAGGTGGTTCAGTTCCTTCTGTAGATTTCCAGTATCTGACACTGCTCCCAATCAATGCACCAAGGTCCATAAAACTGAATGTTTCTGCGGTGGATGATGATGGCTTGTGGCGTGCAGGTACCGGTGGGTGTGGGTGGGTTTTCTGTAAACATCATGGCTGAGACATCGACAGTGGACTACTTGACAATGGCCGAGGAGATCTCGGCCGAAACGTCGTGGATAGAAAACCACATGACGCGGCTGGAAGCCAGAGAAAATTTTATCAGCAAACGGATGGGTCACTTATTCTATGATATGATGTAAGCAGTCCACTGTGGCTATGCGCTAAAGTACGGGAATTGTCATACAACATGTCGTATAAGAAATATATGCCCAAAAATTGTGGCTCATTGTACAGAACTCCTGCACTATGCTACTACAGAGCTATACAATAAAATTAATATACGTAATTCTGCACATCCGAATCTTAAGGAAGTGCGCTGGAAGCTGCGAAACAGAGCGCATTGCAAAACGAATTAGCCCCCTTGTATATGATGGGTCGAAAAACAGTTCCACTGTGAAACTAAACTGCGCCGTAGGACAGATAAAAAGTAATTCTATTTTTATGCCTGTTTAGATGAATTCATGATTTTTATTTTAATAACGATAGTTACTTCTCAGCTATCGATGAATTATTAGTTGACGTGACTTTGTTAAAATATATTTGTACCCACTTATCAAGGAAATCAGTCATAATAATCTAGCCCGAGACAACAAATACAAAGATACAATGGGATGAACACAGGCGTAGGAATGTCCGTGCTTTCTGGAGCGTCATATTTCGGTGCGCGGGTCTGCGACAAGAGTTCGAGCCTCCCTCGGGCATAGGTTTGTGTTTGTGTGTATTAGTATAAGTTAGTTTAAGTAGTTTGGAAATCTAGAGACCGATTGCCAGATAAGTTTGGTCCCTTAGGTGTCTAAACATTTGAATAGACGTATGATCAAAATTGTTGTCAGTTACTTACTCCCCCTGTCTCTCCCACCAGTTTGACATCACAGGGAGGAGGGCTCTAGGACCTATACTTGGAACTACGAACAACGGCGGTCGAGCGTAGGCTTGTCTGCGCATCTACGTCACGCATTCGTCGACAGCCAATGAGCGTTGAGTACTGTTCTGACTGCTCTGCTACGACTCTCGTAAGCATTATCAAAATTGATCTTGATTGTAGTGATTTATTCAGTATATTTTGGGTCTATTTGTTACAAGTTCTCATCGCTGATGTTGCTGGAATGTAACAAATTCTGTCTAAGAAAGTGCGAGCCATTATTTGCGGACTATAAGTTTTCTTCGAGCACAAAGTTCGTATATATGCATACTTCAACTGTCAGCTGAAGCCGGCAATGGTGATATCTATACATGCGCAATCCCCCATCGTTCATGAGTTCAACTGCAGTGGACTGTGCTCTATCGGGCAGTCCGGTAAGCGTTCGCGGTTGTGATGATAATCTAATATTAACAATATTACATTTGTAATGTAATTAAAGTGACTTTTAATGTTTTCAGCCAGATCTATTTTATTTGATGCTGTTGACTAACCTATTTTAATGCCTTCTTTTCTATGATGGTGGTCCTGGACTGAAACTAGTCGATTTTAAGGATTTAAAAACAGCTGATATTAAAGTTGCATTTTATTAAAGCTAGACCTGTTTCTATGCCATCTGCATTTCTAAGATTTTTGAAATGGCTATATAATCAAGGTTTTATAATTTCCTGTCAATTTCCTTCGTAAAGTGGTGTAACATTCGAAAACGCTGTATTCTCTATCCTAGTTCCTAGTAACGCCCTGCGTGGATTCAATAATGGCATGTTATTTGATTGAACAATGGCGATTGACTGTGTCGATCACAAAATATTGTTCCAGAAGATGGAATATTAGGAAAACTGGAAAGTAGCATAATACTCGTTCACCTCTTTTTTAATCACAGGCAGCAGAGGGTAATTCTCTGCACGGTTTAATATGGCTATGATATACACTCACAATGAGGAATAGTTTAGTGCATGCAGGGGGAGAGGAGGGTGCCCCTGGGATATGTTCTGGGGTCGCTGTTATAATTTAAATCACTTCAGCTCTAGTATAACAAGTAATACAAAAGTTCTATGGTTAATAGTAATTCAGCTTGGTAGTTACGACATAAAATAATCATTTAAAAATAGCATATCGAATTCAGTCATTCAGTGAATATCCTCAGTGCACATTCAAATTCACGATACTAATGTACAACACTTCAATTTAATTTTTTATTTTATTTATTTATTTATTTATTTTTTTACAGTTAAAGTACGTAAAGTAACATGTCAGGTGTGCATTACATGTCATTTTATTTGTGCATCAACGTTAATAAATATTTTGTTCATAACCATCAAGCTTAAATTTTGGACCAGTTTAGGTTACAGTAGTAATACTAAAAGTGTACTTTTGCGATCGCCTTTTGACAGCTCTAATATTAAATGAAAATAATCGCTTAACCGTTCATCTGACACGAATATTGATAAACGAGTTTTTAGAGTAAAAAATTCTCTGCAACTTTGATCTCTTACGTTTTTTCGTACCTCTTATGGTTCCAGACACATGCGCAGGAAAAAGGCGATTTGATGTAGTCCGTCTGTAACGTGTTTCGACTTTTTAGGTCACGCCGTTCAACTGATCGGCACCAAACTGTTCGACTCTAGTGAACAGAACCTCCCTTTTTCAAATATAACCGCCAAAAATTGTTAGTAACACTAAAAGTAAGATGTATGTGTTGTTCTTTTGACATCAGGAAATTTAATTGCAAATAACGCCTTAACCATTTATTTGAGATGAAAACTGAAATTCAATAAACGTATTTTTAGAGGTGAAAATGCACAACAACTTCTATGTTATTTCCATAACTCACACCGATGCAAAGATATTTGCCACTTGATTTTGCATAAACTCGGCGTTCGAAAATCAGTCATGTGACATTCCTCGCACAAAACTCTCTCTGGAATACGCCATCTTGTCTGATGTATTTTCTTATCACAACTCACGTGTTGTAATTTAAGAGTAATGCCTCACTAAATAATTAAGAAATACATGCCGTTCTTAGCACGACGAATCATAATTTAATGTCTAAAAATGCGAAATTGGCAGCTAGCACCTGCCATCAATGGTACGAGAACTACGGAATAGTTTTGTAATTGTTCGTCGTAGTGTAGTCGACAGCGCTTTAGGTTATGATGCCATGTTCGTTGGCAATATCGGTCAAGATATGAGGTTGGATCTCTTTTCCAGTCAACAGATACGATTTTTTACTATCCATTTCTGCACTTAACTTCATTGTGACAAAAATGTCACTTCGACCCCTTGTGTTCTAGGCGCCACATACGAGGCGCGTCCAGAAAGTAAGTTCCGTTTGGTAATAAAATGAAATTGTACAAAGATGCAGAAAAAAATTTTATTGCACAAAATTCTACAACTCTTAAACTACTTTTCCACATAACCGCCGAAATTTTGTAGGCATTTGTCATAGCCTGGCACCAGGTTTTGTATACCTTCTTCATAGAAATCTGCCGCCTGTGTCTTCAACTAGTTGGAAACAGTTTCTTTCAGCTCGTCGTCATTGGTGAAGTCATGACCGCCAAGGAAAGACTTGAGATGCAAGAACAGATGGTAGTCGCTAGGAGCGAGGTCAGGGCTGTACGGAGGATGGTCAAATTCGTCCCAGTCAAATCCCTGTACGAGGTTTTCCCTCACATTTGCAGTGTGTGGTCGTGCGTTGTCGTGAAGGAAAACACCACCTTTTGACAGCAGTCCTCAGTCCCCGGCACTTATTCTGAATTGCAGGCGCAATTTCCGAAGTGTCTCGCAATAAGCATCTGCTTTGATTGTTTGACCACGCGGTAGGTAGTCAATGAGTGGGATGCCTTTCCAGCCCCAGAACACTGTGCACATCATTTGCTTCGGCTTTACCTTTGGTGAGGGTGAAGTGTGCCTCCATCCCATTGATTGCCGCTTACTCTCAGGAGTGTCGTCAAGACACCCACTTTTCATCTCCTGTGACTATCCGTCTCAGAAATTCTTCGCCGCTTTCAGCATAACGGGTCAAAAACGCAAGTGCACTACCCATCCGTTGTGATTTGTGTTGCTCTGTGAGAATCTTTGGTACCCAACGTGAGCAAAGTTTACGGAATTTCAGTTGTTTTGTAACAATTTCATGCATCAGTGGTCGTGAAATTTGGGGGAAGTCCATAGCAAGAGCACTAATTGTAAACCTACGGTTTTCCTAGATCTTTTCATCAATCGCGTGAACCAGTTCTTCAGTAACCAAAGATGGACGCCCACTTCGTTCTTCATCGTGCGCATCACTACGCCTGCCATTGAACTGTCGGACACATCTTCTCACCATCGAATCACTTATCGCATTTGGTCCGTAAACGTCGCAAATTTGCCGATAAATTTCATTTGGTTTCACTTTCCTCGAATTCAGAAACCGAATAATCGACCTGATTTCACGGGCGGCGGGATTTTCAATTAATGCCGACATTTCAAACAAGCACAACAAAGCGTACGTAACTGACAGTGATCTCCAAATGGCGCACTTTCTTCTCCTTGATACACATCGTCTACAGCGCATGTGCGGAACTGCAATCGCAGCGCTGCAGCAGAGATAAATTGAAACGGAACTTACTTTCTGGACGCGCCTCGTATAGAAATAAAGTCCTATATTTCTGTGACAACTGTCGTTCCTTGACGGAACGGAAGAGAAATGTACATATTTTAACAAATTACACAGTTTCCTTTTTATCTAAGCAGTTATTATGAAACAAGTTAAACTTCATTATTTAGAATCAGTGCGTCTAGTAAAATGGCTGTCTTTGGGATGTTTACTATGGACGCTTTTTTTAGTGTAGATTCAGTTACCTTTTCTGTACTTCAGATATGACTTTCTTCGTGTTACTTTGTTCTGTGCTAAAATAAAGAGCAAATATTCCGTTTCAACCGGGACAACGTTTTCTTTCGCAGATAAAATAAAAAAACACGACTCTTTATTCATATACCAAGTTACTACTATTATTACGTCATTTACAACAGTCATTATAACAGTATCTCCCCAGTTTATGTACACGTGATAAAGAAGTCTAAGTTGGCAATTCTTTCGTATGTATTGCATGGCATGTTCACAAAACACAACAAATGCGCTTCTCAGCGCTGTTACATATAAACAACTCGGAATCTTGCAGAACATAGTAGTGTTCAATTAACAAGAGTTTGTGAAAACCTTTTAAGAAGCAAGATGAAAAAAATTGCTGATCGCGTGTCTCGAACCACCATCTAACATGTTCGTATATCACAAATCAATGCGCCGCCCATTACGCTAAGGCGAACAGCTGCGAGAGTAATCCGTAATTCCCATTGCATTGATGTTAGCTGTTAACTGCAAACATGGGATTTTGAGACATTACACTATAATTCATTGTACTAAGAGCGACGTGTTTACGCCATTGCTTTGAAATGACAACGCTTTTGATCAAATACAGAAAGCAAGAGGACGTATGCAAGAGAGAGTTTCGTGCGTTTCGGACGAAGGATGTCACGCGACGATTTTCGAACATCAGATGTACGCTGTGTTCCTTCCAGACTACAGACAGTGGTCCGAATGCCAAATGCACAAGAAAGCGAAAACTTGAAAAGAGAACATACTACCACGACAAGACAGGTGATTACGCTTTAACGGAAAAAGACAACGAAAATGTGGGAGAGATGTAAAAATATTCGTTTAAAGAGGTAAAAATTAAAAGGAAAAAACTACATGTTTGCCAAAAGTAAACTCAGATTTCAAATAATTTTGGATGCATGTTAAAATACGATCAGAGAGAAAACTAAGTCATGGATGCACAGATATTATCACAACAATAGAGTCGTAATCGTATCGACCATATTTTTTTATTGTCGACCTTTTTATTGTTTTAGTCCGCAATGTTTGCAAAAAACACTACAGGCAAACCTAAAGTGCTTCGTAAAACACTCCAGTGCGGTTTTTTATTATTATAATATTTTGGTGGTTTGTGCTCACGACGAGTAATGGAAGCTTCATAGGCGATTATTTCTGTTTCATGATAACAGCAACTTGTTAGTGAAGATATCTCTTGACACACTATCAAATAATGCAGTTCAAGGCATACGTTTATACGGTGAAAATCGAAATGAAGTTAAATCACAGTAAAACTCAGTTTCAACAGACAACTCAATAAAAGTGACAGCTTATGGGTATATGGGAAGTGAGACTTAACAGGTGAAATATGCATGTGATCAAATGCATAGTAAGCTGTCGTGGAAAACCTATCTTTATTATCTTGTTCAAAAACAAAATGCTGCTTTATTTACTATTAGAAGAACATATTAAACTAGTTATAGTACTCAGAAAACTGTCATAATAATTCAAAAATCTACTAGTAATCGCCCACTATCAAGACTAAGCTGGTTTGCTTGTTGCACACCTATTGTGTCGAGGAACTTCTCGGAAAAATTTAAGTAAATTTCGGTAAAAATGTTGCTTTTATTCACTGGTGTGCATAGTCCATCACCATGGAGACTTGCTCTTCAAGTTATAAAATGTCTGCAGTTGTACATAAAGTAGTATCTAACTGTAAATTGCAGGGAGTTATTACGCAAACCAGAATGCATATATTTCTTATTTATTTCTGAAAACGTGTGGAATGAGAACTGAAACAGCTATTTTCTCTTTTTTTAATAGTCTTATAAACAGAAATATATCTCGTGTTAATATTTTTCAGCTCTGATTGTGACATTTCCCAGCTTTAAGTGTGGTAAAAACAATAATTTCATTATAATGACGTAATACGTCAGTATTTTGGAATCTTCTTATCTAATATATACCTATAGTCCGGTCACTTATAACAGTGACAAAACGTCCGACAGTTTTAAAGATTGACATTGCTGTCTCACACTCTGAAGTATTTTACTGACAGTGACAAAGGCTGCAAAATCCACAGCTTATATGTTCTGAGATTTATGAAAACTAAAAGTAAAGGTTGTTTTCTATTACTAAAATATATTAACAACGTACGTTTCGCATGGCTAAGAAACTCAGCGGTCAACGCTGCTACAAACATTCATTTTGTGTATGGGGAGAGAGAGAATTTTCTATGGAGCGTTTTGATATCTGAGTAGCTTTGTACATACTAAATGACACTAGCTACTGTTTTCTTCAGAGCGTTTACCGTTTTCAGTCGCATTCACAAGCAACGAAAGATACGCGCAGTGGGGCAACATTTCCAGTGAGCGTTTCGTAACCGGAGTTGAAATATGCATGAACCTTCCTGCGGGAAAAAGAGAAGCCTTTTGTGCGCGTTTCGCCAACACTTTTCTCTTCCAGCCTCATATGAAATCCTGTTGATTACGTCACTAGCACCACTCGGTTCAGAGAACGGCGAGAGAAACATTCTGAAAATAGCTTAACGCTGTCCACCTGCTTATGCAAGTTTCGTGTTTCTTTTTGTTCTGATTGTAGCCATCCTGCGGTTTCAGAAACACTGCAAAAAGCTCACATATTTCCCTGAACAACGTCCATACAACTGAAAATGGTGTTTTCATCTATTATAATCGTTTAATCGACAAGACAATGTGGAGTACTGGCACTAATTTTATCACATTCTGACTGTTTCTCTTATATATTTCGGAATATATCATTTTTTGTTTAATTTCCACGTGTGTGTGGCTGAAAATCACCACCTCAAAATATTTTGAACGTCAGAGGTGGTAAAAGGATATTCAGTACTTTTTTCATAAATGATCAAAGTTATATTTCTCAGGTCAAAAGCTCACGTGACTATTAACAAACATTTTACATTCTTTTCCCTAAGAGATGAAAGTTACATGTTTTACTCAGCCTAGAAGCTCACGAGACTTTTTGAAAAGTCACAGCTGACTAGGACCCAAATGCTTATTCAAAGGTTTGCTGAGAAGCATTACAGTAGTGGCAAATACGCCACGCCTTGCTCATTCCTCCAGCCATGATCCAACAACACGTTCGTAGAGTTCAAATGCTTCTGCGGTTAAACTTGAATGTAAGGATTTCCTGCCCCATATTTCCATCGGAAGGCAATGGAAACTTGCAGGTATGACAATTTACCAATCACGACGCATCATAGAACTCTCCTTAACGACGGTGGAGTAGCCGAGTGGCTCCAGTGTGGATTGGTCGACACCTTAATTGTTTCACTTGCGGTGGTCATTTACAGAACTGGCGATGGGTCAGAAACCGACTAGCATTGATGGCAAGAACCGACGAAGAAAACTTCAAGACATCCTACTGCGGCCAGGCACCAAATTTTACCCTGTCACCAAAATCAATACTGTCATGTGGCTGTTAGGTAACTATGTTAACTACGTGGTTCATATCAGGGGGAAAGGTGACTTCTGCAGTTTTATGAGCTACATTCACGTAGCGTACTGGACCATTCAAAACATTGCTAACACGAAAAAACTGTCAGACATAGTCTTTGAAAAACATGGAATAGGATAATCAACTCGGAAGAGTAAAGCAACGAAATTACTTTATGCTCATGAGGAAAAGCTCTTTATTTGTTTTTGCTTTAATTTACACTAAAGCAAAAATATATTCAGTTTCACTTCTATTTTAAGAAGAACAGCATTAAAGACTGTATTTTATTTTTGTGTACCCCTGCTGGGAATAAGAAAACACAACATTTTTATTGAGGTATAAATAAAAAATATAGTAACAACAAAATAAAGATAAAAACTGAGAGACAGTATGAAGACATCGTCAGTGGCGGTTCACGAGTTAAAAGAAGACAAAATATTATTAAAACAAACTGAAATACCTGAAAGAAACTTGAACCAAAGAATCAACTCCGGAATTATCTGCGAAAGCAGACAACGATCGAGAAGACGAACTCGGAGGCCGTCAATGATTTTAAGTCTTCATGAAGAGAAGCCGTAGTAAGCAGTCATTTTTTTAAAAAAAAAGGAAAACAGAAAAAGACAAAAGCAATGACATTATTTTATAAAAAAAATAAGTGACCAAGAGATCAAAGACGATTCCATTACTTTTTCATTGTCTTTTGGCAATGCTTGTATTCAGTTCATTTTGTATTAAAAAAATATGGCTAGGATACCAGGCTTTCACTCAGGAGGCCCGGGTTCGAGTAATATTAAAAGAAGAATGTCTTGTTTCTGTTTTGCTATGGAATCTGTCGTTTATTGATCGTTTTTGTTAGAAAACAGTTGGGTTAACTTAAGGGAAAATAAAAAACAGAAAAAAATAATAAGCGTTCTAAAGCGTCTCGCTGCGGAGCGCGCGGTTGCTCGCCGTGGAGGTTCGCGTCCTCCCTGGAGCATGGGTGTGTGTGTTGTCCTTAGGTTAGTTTACCTAGGTTTAAGTAGTTTGTAAGCTACGGACTGATGACCACGCAGTTTGGTCCGATAGATTTACAAACATTTTTTGAACTCTCCTTGCATGTTTTACAGACGGCCCTTAGATGCCCAACTGTTATGTTCTTTAGTATATGATAAGATTCTACTGCGTGCATGATTATTTTATGAAAATGGCAGCATCAATATGCGAAATAAGTCACATATAATTAATTCGGCGCGTGTTTGGGCAAGCCTGATATACGCATATCGTGAAAGTACTAGAATGTCGCAAAACGATTTTGCAAGAATGGTATGTTGAGGATATCTATTTGAAGACTCAATATTATTGTAGGAGGCAGAATGAATTCTACCATGTAACCATACAAAAAATTTCTGAACTTTTCGGAGCAAACACTGCATCATTTATAAATCTCTCTGCGATGGGGGAAAACAGAGGCATTAGACATATAAATTTTTTTACCAGTTTGAACCACATTTTTTTCAATACCGAAATAATGGTAGAACATTCTAAATTAGCCTAAAGAGCTTTGCAAGATTTAATAGCTCAGATGAACATTTAGTCCTCAGGCAACCGGACCCAGTGGTGAGCATTTGCTTTCGAAAGTGCGTGCAATCTGTCGTGAAGTTTATGGTGCTTTTATTTCGAGAATGTAGTATTGATAGGACCAGCAGCACTAATAATGTCATTTTTTATGTTCTATAATAAAAACGTATGTCACAAGATGTGCTAAATAGTATTATTTTACTTTTTTTCCGTGAAAGTATTAAAGCTAGTTAAGTGAAACTGACTGTATTCGTTGTAAACATTTATTATTTAAGACAACGAATAAATACATTCCAGCAATAGACTTTTTTGCAATTGCCGCCACTGTAAAATGTTTGCATCTGTCGACAGAGACAAAGCTACTAGCACTGCTTCTTACATTCAAGGAGAAGATACAAGAAGCGTTCATAAAAATTTTCAGGGATATGATAATCGAATGGGACAAAGTCGGGATAATTCATGGACAATCGATGGCAGGAAGTCTCAGAGTCGGATTATTACATGTGTCACAGCTCTCGTGAAAGGCGTGGTAGCACCACCAACTAAAGAGAAGGCCGCGGCGCTCGTGTGACGTCAGGCAGAGTAGGTTGAGGGCGCGTAGCTGACTGGCTCGCTGCTGCAGCATAGTGGGCCGTACCCCAGCGGCTACCCAGTGAACTACACGCGTGCAAACTACTCTGCCTGACGTCACACGAGAGCGCCGCGGCCTTCTCTCTAGGTGTTGTTGTTGGTAGTGTCATGTACACGAAACGATGGTCCATATGTGTAGGTACCCTTGGAATTCCCGCTTTAGAATCTAAGGTTCCTCATGGACCAGCATACATCGCAATATTAAACTCTACTTTCTGGATCTCTCTATTGGCAGAGACAACTTGCATCATCTAAGAAGTTATATGAATCTCATCAGGAAGAGTTATTTTTTAACGTGAAATCAAATTCTGAAACAGGAAATGATGTTGTTGTTGGGGTCTTCAGTCCAAAGTCTGTTTTCATGCAGCTCTCCACCCTACTTTATCCTGTGCAAGCCTCTTTACCTCCCCATAAAAACCGCAACCCACATCCATTTGAATGTGCTTACTGTTCTGGTGTCTCGGTCTCCCTCCACGCACTTGCCTGCAAAGCTTAATTAACGATTACGTAATGCCTCAGAATGTGTCCCACAAATAAATTCCTTCTATCAGTTAACATATGCCAGAACACTCTTTTCTCCCCAATTCAGTTAGTCACCTCATATTAGTAACGTCATCTGTCAATCTAATTTTCAACATTCGGCTATAGCATCACATTTCGAAAGGTTCTATCCTCGTCTTGTCTGAACTCCTTATCGCAGACGTTTCACTAACGCACACTGCTACACTCCAGCCAATGCCTTCAGAAAGAACTACCTAACATTAAAATTAATTTTAGATTTCAACAAATTTCGCGTTTTCTTCCCCTGACAATTTTATATGTTCTGTATTCCAGCAATCAGAAGTTATTTTGCTATTCAAATATTTAATAAATTGATCTGCTGCTTTTAATGTCTCGTTACGTAATTCCTTCAGCATTGCCTGATTTTCTAAGACCACGTTCACATTACCATGTTTTGCTCCTGTTAATGTTCATTTTGTAATCTCCATTCAAGACACTGCCCATTCCGTTCAACTGCTCTTTTAGGTTCTATGTCTCTGACAGAACCACAATGTCATTGACAAACTCAAAAGTTTTTATTTCTTCTCCCTCAACTTTAATTCCTTCTCCAAATTCCTCCTTGCGGTCCTTCGCAGCTTTCTGGATAGTAATGGGTGAAAGGCTAATATTCTGTTCTACTCAATTCCCAATCACTGCGTCCCCTTCATGTCCTCCGATTGTTATGACTGCTCTCTCGTTCTTGTACAAGTTGTATATAACTTTCCGTTCCCTGTATTTTTCACACATACTTCATTCAGAATATGAAAGATTGAATTCCAATGTACATTATCAAAACCTTTCTCTACAAAAGCTATAAATGTAAACTTGCGTTTCCTTAACCCATCGTGAATATTGTCTCGAGTGTTTCTACATTTCTCTTAAATCCAAAAGTCACACAATGCTGCCACGTGGTAAGTGTAAGTACTTTTCAAATATTATCGCAAATTATTTTATGGTGTCTTACAGTATTTTTAAACCTTTCGAAGTAATTATTTTTAAATGACATAAATATTTCTTTTTTGGAGCCATCAAACATTGTTTTGACGCGGGCCACTATGAATTGCTCTCCTACAAGATCCTCTTCATTGCAGAGAAGCACTTGCTGCGTACATCCTCAACTGTTATGTGCACAGCTTTCCCCCTGCATCTTCCTGCAGTACTGTGCTGGTCTTTGCCTGATCCCTAACTATATGTGCTATCATTTTCCACACTCTTCTTGTCAATGTTTCCTATATAACAGTTATTAATTCACTTAAATATCAACATTTACCTATAGTGCTATTTTTGTGTCCCAGCCTCGTCGCCGCTTTTGTGTCTCGTTTCCGTCGTAGGTGTCGGTGGCCGAGCAGAATGGGACCGACACAGGAATAAAGGATGCACGCTTGTGCAGGCACGAAGGTGAGCAGCCAGTGGGACAGCAGAAACTTGAAACACTGAAGTAAAATAGAATGAGATATATATTTCATAGAGACTTAGAAATACTTAACTTTTACATAGCTCAGTACTGCAGAATACTGATACATAGTTGAGCTAGAGGCCTGCCTAGTGCCTATCCGATAACCAAGTCTGCACTGGTACCTATCTGATTCCGAAGTGCTAACTGGTTCCTATCTCAGTCCCAAGTGAACGATGTCGTTCAGAGGTGGCCACGAGCGGAGTTGTAGCAGAGGGCGCTCGTGGCTGACGTAAGAATGCCGCGCCGTACGTGCATGGCGGCGCGCGACGAAAGTAGGTGGCGCGCACTTTAGACTTGTGCGACACCACAGCTATGATAGAAGGAGTTTAGACTAAATTGTAACTCAAAGTGTAATTCAGAGTGTAAATCGGAATGTAAACAAATTAGCATATAATAACGAGTATGTAGCTGTTGCAATATCCGGGGCAGGTGTCACAAGAGTTGCCTATCAAGTCAGTCAGTCACCTTCGAAGTCTAAACAGTGTCAGCGTCCTATGTGAACGGAAGCTCTAGTCGCTTGTAGAAACAACGCTCCGTCACCAACCCAGAAGATATTTACTCGAGCCAGAAAGTTTCGACGCAATACCAGACAGCACGTGGCCATCAACCAGGGATTCACAAACCCAATATGGAAGGTTCCAACGTCGTATTAACAGACGAGAAGCGACGAATTCTGCTAGGGAGTGGCCTATTCAAGGTTGGCGAACTATCCCAGTGGCAGGGAGAGCTGTGATCAGCCGTAGAGCGAACAGTCTGTTCTACACAGTGCAACATCTCAAAAACAGCCACACCAAACCTCGAAACCTCGACATCGACGCCTCGCTGGACTACTGATCACGCTGCCGCCTAAGCGATCCACCTGTCGATGTCAACTAGCCTGCCTTGCTTTGGTCACAGTTTGGCGGTTTACATTCATTGTGATGGAAAGTTAGTTAGTAGGTAATACTAATACAAAAGCTATGCAGTGATGACGCAGAGTTGGTAAATCACACGGTTGCCTTCACAGGTGGCGTTTGAGAGGATATACATGTATGCAATGGGTCTGGAATAGTAAGTGCTAAGTGAATGTGTTGGGCAGGTCTTGCAACGTGGTCTTTCACAGGTATATGATTCCTGTGGCTGGGGGACTGTCCTTGTAGGCGAAGGACGGGCTAGGCTGATTTGGATGATCGACGGAAAATCATATTAAGAGTGGTGGAAAAGATCTCAATACAGTCATTGCGTGGCAATGATGAAAAAATCACAGCCTTGACGAGGGATGTAGTTTACTTCATTCTGTCCACTGACGTATTGGCAGATGAGGGGAACTCTCTTTTGTAGTTGTTTGTTAAGAGGTGGAAGAAGGACTGGGAGTGTGTGTTTGCGGTCTAGATCTGGGGAATAGTATCTGTCTATGTCGGTCTTTGTGGTAACCTCAGCATATTAAGATACACCTCGTCATAACAATTACGCCGTCCAGGCGTGACCAGTCTCTATGAGAGAAATTTTTGAATGTGGAATAGGTGGCAACTGTCGTAATTACTGTTGGTGGTTGTCGATGGAAATTTGGATGTTGCCATTAGTGAGAATAACAACCAAGACTGTGAAGACGATGTGGATGAAGTTAAGTGTCCTGGTCCTGGGGCCTTAGCAGTACGACGATTACAGTCACCTCGAACGAAAGGAAGTTTTTAGCTTGGATAATCGTATCGATTTTCATAAGGTTTAGATTATGAGGACACTGGAGGAGGTATTATTCAAGAGAAACAAGAGAATGTGCATTAGAGATGTTTAGAGGCAGATGGCCTCAACTGTGCCAAGTAACGCAGCTGAGGCAGACTTAAAAAAATTCTTAAAGACTTTTATCTGTGACTGTCTCCCTTCCAAAGCTTTTTGTTCTTTCACAAGTAAGGTTCCAGTAAGAAAGGGGTGTGATGGCGAAGGGTCAGAGCAGGAAGTGCTTCGTATCCTAGATGTTGGAGGATAAACTCTTAGAAAATGGTTTGAAGTATTGGCCAATGAGTGAAAGTCTTTCATTAGCGAGTCACAATTGGGCATCCACTGGCTTGTGCTCTTTGTGGAGAACTTAGAAAGTTTGTGTGAGGAGTGTTTTGGGATAGAGAAGTGTTGTAGGATTGGAGATATTTTTGGACTTCTGAGATAGTCAGTGGCGGATACAGAATTTTTTTCTGTTCGTGGGGGGGGGGGGGGGGAGCACAAGACTGAGGAGGGTAACCCTTTCCTTAAGAGCTTTGTAAGACTATTTTCAAAACACACATACAATATATATGCATATGTGTGAAACACACAAAATATGTTCCAAAGCCACAGTCCCTTATTAGAATTTTTTAACATACTTCCATCTAACTACCACTGCTGTATTTGGATCTGCGCACTATGGCGTCATTTCCAAATGCCTATGGTCACAAAAATAATATACAGAAATTCAATCGCATAAAAAGTGTAAATGTTCTAATTTTACCACATAATTTAAAAAAATCATAAAGGATGAAACACTTGCCATCAGCTGAACACTGGCTATTCAGGCTCTGGATTTCATTCCATATGTAACTGTTTCTGAGCTTCGCCAGTTGGGTATATGCGAATACCCATACAAAGGAAGCCATGCGAAATGGGAATAGGTTTCTCTCCATATTTAAAACTTTGGAATAATTGGACTATAAGACTGAATAAGACTGACCACTTGAAAATTCAAACAGAACAATATAGTCGAAAAATAACAGTTTTGTACAATGATTCCCACAGTATGTTGATATTAAATGAGCCAAAGGACTTAATGTTGGTTGTACAAAAAGCTAGGGAATATGGGTTTAAAATTTATAAATAATTTTCTTGTTCGGGCTTCAGTCTCTAGTTATCAGAGAAAGGATTTTTATTTTTTTAAATTGTTATTTACTAATTTTTTTAATAAACTGTGTCAAAGGAACCTGAACTGAGTACCCTTGCCTAACTTTCCCAGTCAACTCCCCGCAGCTCCCGCTAACCCTACCTATAGGAACTTGAGAATAATGCCACAGTGCGCCGAAACTAGTAGAGCATTGGAAATCACATGGAAGCATATGAATTTGACAAGGGAAGACGATTTTACCTGGTGATGCCAGCAGCAGAAAAACATCTGCACTAGTTGTAGAACATCCATTAATTTCGGATTGCTGCAAACGTTACGCTGCTCCTAGACGCGAAATATTACTGCACACGTTGTTACTGTTAACGTTTCCAACACTGCGCGCTGCCTTCTGTTCGCTGATGCTCGCCCCTCCGCCAGCCATGGTACACGCCACCTGCCACTGCCAACAACCAGCGCACGAATCGTCAATTTACCGTGGATGAACAATACAGTATCCGGAGTAGCTATGTCATTACCAAACAATGCAGGCAGAAATTGGAAAAACAGTGTGTCCTAAAAGGTCGCCAGAAACAAACATCCAGTAAATATGTCGCGCTTTGATATTCTCTCAAAACTTTAAATCAGATTTCCTGTGTTTTGCGTGTGTACCGAATCATTTTCTTCTTCATGCTTTGTAAAGTTTCTAGAGAAACGAGGTAACGTTTCAAGAAAGCTTTCGCGATCCACAAAATTACGCTTGAAACTTCCTAGCAGATAAAATTGCCAGGAACGGGATTTGTAGCTCAGCTCTTCCACACTCAAAGACAGCCTGGGATGCCTGAAGGAAGGATGGCGTTTTGGATACATTCTGTTAAAACGACGAATGTGCAGCTGGCTTACCGGTGTTTTCGCATCCATGGGTTTTTTGATAACACTGACCTTCGGACGGAGATAGTCAGTATACCATTTGTGTTTCGGTTCTTGTCCGTTTAGGCGACGGCTGCCTAATCGGAGTCACGATGATGCAGCTGTATTGCAGGATCTTTGCAGGGCCTTTACCTTTCGCGAGCAAGCGCTCTACCATATGAGCTATCCCCGCATGCTTCACGGTCCGTCCACACAACTTTACTTTTGCCAGTACCTCGCCTCCTACCTTTCAAATTTCACAGAAGTTCTCCTCTGAACCTTTCAGGACTAGCACTCCTCATTCCCTTACGCTATGGCTAAGCCATGTCTCCACCACATCCTTTTTTCCAGGAGTGCAAGTACTGCAAAGTTTGCAGGATGACGTCTCTGAAGTTTGGAAAGAAGGAGGCGAGGTGCTGGCAGAAGTAAAGTTGTGATTCCGGGCTGTGAAGTCTGCCGCGAGAACTCAGGCAGTAGACCGCTTGCCCGCGTAAGGCAAAGGTCGCGGGTTCGAATCCCGGTTCCAGCACACAACTGTAATCTGCCAGGAACTTACATATCAGCGCACACTCCGGTGCAGAGTGAAAATTTCATTCTGAAAATTACATTGACTGTGTTTCAAGAAGGACTTCTGCTAGCATGAAAATCCTTTGTATCTGACGTTTGGAAAAAATGCCTTTGTAATTTCTAATTTGCTCCAGTAACGAGAAAATCGAAACGTGTAACTTCAAATAAAAGCCTTTAATGGGTGGTAGTACTATCTATTAGTGTCTACGAAAAGAATGCAGAGAGATAAAGCTTTTACCGAAAACACCCTGAATGCGCTAGCCTGAACACAGCCCTTGAAATTCACAGTTTTTCACGTAGTTAAATCCCTTATTTAGGTATGAGTGAAACATACAAAAATAACTCGTTCATCTCTGAAGAAATTATGAAACAATAAATAACTTTCATTTGTTTTTATCGCACATTATTGACAAAAAGGGCAAGAAGCAATTAAATGGAAGCATAACACAAAAAGTCAAATTACGTTATGGTTATTTCAGGGATTTGGTATTTTAAACTCACATTTACATAATGTTGATTATTGCAATGCGGAGTGTCATTCATAAACCAGCAGTCGGAGATGACTGTTATGCGATAATGAGTTGTGCCTGTGAGATTGTATGAATTAGATTGTGTGTTCATTTTTTGAATATTACGTGCCTGTCTGCGGATTGACGAAAGCATTTGCGGCGACTTACCAACTGTCCATATTACATTGTTGAAATGGAACGTACACTTTCCATTTTTAAATAACATACGTTCAAATGTTTGTATAGTCTATGGGACTTAACTACGGGGTCATCAGTCCCTAAACGTACAAACTACGTATGAACTACTTACGATCTAGGACGGCACAAATATCCATGCCCGAGGGGGGATTCGAACCCCCGACCGTAGTGGCCATGCAGACCGTGACTGGAGCGCCTTAGTCCCCCTCGGCCACCGCGGCCGGCATAACATACGTATTTAATTAGCATAGTGTGATCGTGCTGATGACATTATACAGTACTTCACGACCATTAACTTAAAGAATGTAGTAGGTTAGATTATGACTGTATCAGTGAAAGTAAAAAATTGTACTTTTGGAAAAAAAATCGTATTCGTTAATGAAAAGTAGACCTGGATATTTCAATTGCAGAGTCTAATCATCAACGCATTCAGAACTGTGTACGATCTTCTGCGTGAAAGGTACTGTTTCAAAAGACTTGAACAAGTAGAGGGAGTTTTAGCTATTTGTGCTTGATGTACACGCGTCCAGATTGACCTGCTACGATCTCACAGCCTTTATGAATTTGATCGTTGCAGTATAGTTTTCTGTAGATCGTTTCTAGCCATTGGGATACTGTTCGTCCCTTTCTCCTCTTTACTTGTATTGTGACAATCATTGCGTTCCGTTTTTATACCAATCGTCCAGCAAAATGAATATCTGTTAAATTTGAATAGTATTATCTTGATTTTAAGATAGTTTTCACAACAGAAAGCTGATACAGAGCCACACAAATTGTCAGTACCTAAAATTGAGACCACGTTTGTTTCACTTTAATGGAAGTTTACCCTAGAGAACAAAAAAATGTTCAAATGTTTGTTAAGCTTATGGGACTTAACTACGGGGGTCATCAGTCCCTAAACTTACAAACTACTTATGAACTACTTACGAACTAGGACGGCACAAATATCCATGCCCGAGGGGGGATTCTAAACCCCCGACCGTAGTGGCCGTGCTGACCGTGACTGGAGCGCCTCGGTCACCCTCGGCCACCGCGGCCGGCCCTAGAGAACAGTTTATAAAGAAATCCCATGTAAACTACAGATACTTACTGAATAATTTCATTTACATTTAAGAATGAAATCTTACTAGGAAACACCAGAAGACTGCTCAGTCATTTGTAAGAGTAACATATCAGTGTGTTTTTGAAGGTAATGTGTCCGTTTCTGGGTTATTAGTTGACAGTAGTCGACCGACTCTAGAAGTTTAGGAATACGAAATTATCCCAAAAGTAATATCTTGTATTTGAAATATATCGCATCTAAACAAAGAAAATTAAGTATCAAATTAATTGTTCTAAATTCGTGCTAATTCAGCGACAGGAATGTTCCAGGCAGTTGCCAGTCACAGAAATCGTATGATAGTATTTGATGACAGTGCAGTCAAACGTTGATGCAAATATCGTTGTCTAATTTATAACAGCTACTAGTGAAATCTAAAGAAATGGAAAATCCCTGTATTAAGACATTCATTTCATACAACTTAATTTTATTCAGTTGTCTGTTGAAATTCATAGACCAGATTCCAGCGGTGTAAAGGTATTGCAGTCCCCCCCCCCCCGACCGTCCTCATCAGGACGCAGATCTCTATCTTTCTATTCTATATCTATTATACACACACACACAAATACACAAACGCACTCAGACCAGGCGCTGTATATTAGAGTCCCAGGTCGCTATCAATATGGCAGCCCCAGCACCCGTAATAATGCAGTCACTACGCTCTACAGTGCACGATGCTGCCGCCTCTGTGTGGTAATTACACACAAGAGCTCTCCGTGCACACTCTGGTAATTGGGGTTCTCGAATGCCTACAGTAAACAAGTCAAGTGGTGCTCAGTCGAGGCTTTCCTCTTATCCTACACATCAAATTTACACATACGTCTGTTGCAGTGGACTTCTACTATATATATCTAAATTAATGTGAGACGGTAGGCTCTATACCGACAATGTTAAATTAGGCAAATGCATGCCCCATTTTCTCAGAAAGTACTGAACAGATTTGTCTGAAATTTTCACAGAAAATTTAATGATCTGAGTGCATCTCACGAAATCGTTGTGGTAGTGTAATTATTGTAATTATTAATTTCAATGCCGTGCATAAAATGTTTGTCTGAAGGAAAGTCATAAATATTTTACTACAGCAACATTACTGGTGGCCGCGGTGGAGTAGCCGAGCGGTCTAAAGCGTCTCGCTGCGGAGCGCGCGGTTGCTCGCCGTGGAGGTTCGAGTCTTCCCTGGGGCATGGGTGTGTGTGTTTGTCCTTAGGTTAGTTTACCTAGGTTTAAGTAGGTTGTAAGCTACGGACTGATGACCACGCAGTTTGGTCCGATAGATTTACAAACATTTGAACATTTGAACATTACTGGTGGAATGAAGATGACTACTGTTCCACAGCTGTAATGCAGTGTTGTTTACAATCTGTGAAATTTTCATTAAAGTTTCTCTTACAGTTTCTGAGAAAACGGAGCAAATGTTTCGGAATGTATAGTTTTGAGAAAATGAGATTTTTGTTCTGTAAAAAACTTACAGATCTATCCACAAGAAGTGGTTAGAAGCAGCCTGCACCAAAATCGGAGTCCTCATTATGATTGGATTCATTTGATTGTTTCCTGTTCCTGCTTCTTGACGCTTTAGACAATACGGAAGCAACAAAATCTGACTTGGCAATACGCAGCTGTCACGTTCTCTTAGAATAGTTACAGTATTCTGTCCGGGTGATATGCTTAACTGTTCCAAATTTCTTGTCTGACAATGTTTACATTGCTCCACGTTATCACAGCATCTGACACTCCTAGTTGAAAAGTACCGTAACCAACAAACATATTTTTAGTGATGAGCCTCCACACGATGTCGTTGAAGGCCTCATTCATGTTTTGAGTTTATCCATGTACTATCATGGTGGGCAAGGTCTTTGTAGATTAGTTTGATTTGATCCACAATTGATTCAGGGATAAGCTGTCTGTGTCTTCCTAAACTTGCACCACGTATGAAGGGGTGGCAGACGCAGAAAATGTGTTGGCTTCTCGTCTGTGGATATACGGTGGAAGAAAGTGGCGCACACTGTTTTCTTCATTGCCTTCAGATCTCAAGAATTCTTCCTAATGGTATTCCTATAATATTACTGCAACTCATTGATAATCATATCTGCCATCAGAACGCTTTGTCCCAGCAAGTTTGCTCTTCAGTATACGAAAGCAGGTGCGCATCCTCTTTTAAACATGCCCAACACATTTTAATTTCATTACTGGAACATCATGAGGTTTACTCTGGCAGACCGCATTGGATGCTTTGCTATCTCCAACGCTTGGGTATTCAGTTTACCGTACACCTCTGTCAGACAACTGCTTGCATCTATGGAAGACTGCTACAGCAGCAGGAACTACCATCCCCCCACTTGAACCTTCATATTTTTTCACACAGTTAGGTTTGTGAAGACCCATTCTGTGTCAACCTGTGTCAGTTACTAAGCATCCATGGCAATGCTTCGTTTGTATCTGAAAGTCACAACTTTACCTGTGTCAACACTTGTTGCTGTAGAACAGCCATTCTTTGAAGTGTGCCCCCTGTTCTGCCAGCTTCCGTCAAAGGCAACAGGAATGTCATTTCCATTTCCATTCATTTCTGCTGCTTCTTTATCTGCAGATTTCATTGAATACTCTACTACTGTAGTGATACCATCCAATACGTAATCAATGTAGCTGTGGTATTGTGTAGGGTTTTTTGGCAAATTCATTACTGCACATGGCACATTACCACTGGTAAGACCCTTCAATGTTCAAATGTTTGTAAATCTATCGGACCAAACAGCGGGGTTGTCAGTCCGTAGCTTACAAACTACTTAAACTAAGGTAAACTAACGGAAGGACAAACACGCACATCCATGCCCTAGAGAGGACTCGAACCTCCGACGGCGAGCAACCGCGCGCTCCACAGCGAGGCGCCTTAGATCGCCCGGCTACTACACCGCGGCTAAGACCCCTGTGCACAGAAACCCACACACTAACCTCACAAAAATGTTTGTTAAGCTTAAGGGACTGAACTACAGGGTCATCAGTCCATAAACTTACAAACTACTTGTGAACTACCTTATACTAAAGACGGCACAAACATTCATGCCCGAGGGGGGATTCGAACCCCCGACCGTAGCGGCCGTGCAGACTGTGACTGGCACGCCGCAGACTGCTCGGCCACTTCGACCCTAAACTCACATTAGTGTCATATAAATCACTGTAAGAACAATGTTGCGATGTGTAAATTAGTTTTTCACTCCTGCAGACAGTGCACACTATTTTCACTTTACATACTAAACCTACACTGGCACTTTGATCTTCACACTAACTGACTTTACCACCACTCAACTTTCAGGCCACCACTTCACTTACAAGACACTCTAGTGCTCCTAGATATACTATAATATTACTACTTCCACATCTTTCATCTACTTCTGCATATTTATCAACGTTTATCTTCTTTCTCGAAGCACTCGATGAAGTTTCAGGTACCAGAGGTATGCTGCTGTTGCACTGATCTTGACCTTCATTTTCTACAGTTTTCTTGTTTTGAATTCCGCGGAATTTACTTTTCTTGAACAAACCTTTAGGCTTAGCCATTATGGAAACATAGATTCCTAAAACTTTCAAGAAACTTCGTATTCACAAACAATAGACACACTTCTATTCCAAGAGAGCTTTCTTTTACAAGCGCGCCTGTAGACATTAACTGGTTTACCAATATATTAACCGTACATCTCTGTACAAAACACAAAAAGACCTAACACTCTTACTGTAAAAGTGACGGAGGTGCCTTTTTAAGAAAAATGGCGTAAATTATTACAGGCTGGCAGATGTTATAAAATTTTAAGAAATGCAGTTCTAACTGGTGGGCAGGCCTAAAAAATACATACAAATGTTCACAAATAAACATAGTAGCTAATTATGCATAAATCTGAAAACATTTTTTTTTTAAATTTCAGCATTCCATCTTACCTTAAAGCCGCCTTCAGGGCGTTCACGAATATTATGCTGTCAGCTACCTGGATCATAGGAAGTGACAATTTCTCTCTCATCCCTTTGGCAACGTGTTGGTGTTCTTTGCATGAAATTTTTCGCACAATGCCAAATAGAAGTTTATAATTGACATATTTCTCAAGGTATACGTTTTTGGCAACATGTATCCATTAGTCATGAAGAGTTACACTTATTTAGAAGAAAGACGGACGCAATACATCTTTGTCTACCGTTCAGTAACTTAGTCAACATCAGCAAACTGCTTGAGTTCTTTGCATGTATGTTTATTTCATAAACTTATCAAGTGTAGTGAATATGAACTATAAAACTAGAACATTGAATATATTGTAGATGTATCCATGTTAGTCAGTTTATGCCCAGTTATTCTCAAATTATGCAGTTGCAGACTTGTTGGCGTATGAAGTTCTATTGTGCGTTTTCTTACTCAAGGTTTTTAAAGTAGTGGCAGGTGAACAGATTTATATTTATAACAGATTTCGGACACTTAGTGCCCTTCTTCTAACGTATATTGATAACCAAATGTCTTCTGACGAGGCATTTCACCCATTTTTCCCCTTAATCTTGAAGAGCGTGATACTGATAAGATAAGCAGATGTTATAATCCACATAAAAACAGCAAAAGCATTGCCCGAAATGTACCTGCCATGAAAGAAGAAGAACGACCTGTTATAGCGCAAAGTTGTGCTGGCAAGATTGTTTGTAGCAAATAGAAAAAATCTCATTGTTGCTGTCAGTCGCCAGCAGATGCAGAGTTCAGATGCAGCGTCAGTATAGAATATAAGAGAGGAAATGATTTTAGGAAAATTTGTAAAAACTGTGAAAACAACTGAAATATGAATATTTCTTCTGAACATTTAATGAGATAAATAATTCCATATTTTATCTATGGCGGTTGGAAGCTACATGGAGACTAGGAGAAGAATACAGTAAATATAAAGGAAAACCAATGCTGCTTAAGATGGTGATACTATTAAAACTCTGAGAAATAACAGAAGTAATAAGTAACAGATCTATAAAAAATAATGAGGACGTGGGCACTGTAAAGAAAGGTAAGTGTTAAGAGTAAGCAATGTAATCTGAAAGCAAACATTCCGTGTTAAGAATAAAAAAGTACTGAACTGTGATGATAAAGTAAATAACATTAGAAGTGAAACTGAGAGGAGTATACATAATAGGGAGTTAAGAAAATAGCGCTAACCTTTACTAAAGTTTATTACATAAATTATGGGATTCATGAAAAAATATTAGGCTTGTGACATACAGGACTCATACAAATATTTTCCCTCTATATGAAAAATAAAAATGTGCTGCAAACAAAGTTCTTACAAAATGTTTATACTTTGATATGTATGAAACAGACCTTGGTACATTAAAGATTTGGAATAGTTTCCGATTTAAAAATTTAAATTGTATAAGGTTACTTGCATAGTCATTATTTAGGCTACTTTTTTTACATTTTGTTTACTTATTAATTTCAATAGTCACAGCACTGTATGATTATTTTTCATACATGTGATATAAAAGAGAATTTTGCTTTTTAAAAGACATTAATAATTATGTACCGTCTCGCGCATTGTAGCATAGAGCCTCAATGCGCTCGGAACCTCCGCCGCGACTATCCTGTTCAATCGCACAACAGAAATAGGCAACCTAACTGCTGAACTTCATAAATTGCACGCCAAATTCAGTTCTCTGTTGAACATGATAAACCAGATGGTATCAACAATCTTGATTTAAAAATTTAATGTATAATTCGGGAACATAACTTCCAAATATTCAGGAAACCAACAGCAACATATGTTTCCATTCGTGATTCTTCTTGTCATCATGACCAAGATAAAAAATAACATTGTTCAGATCAATGATCAACCACATCTTTAAAATTCCAATGGACCCTAATCAAAGACACAAGGAAACAAACATAAAAAAATCAGTCGTCTGCAAAGGATTAATTCACACAACAAAAAATAAAGAAACCAATTACTGAAAGAAACACAAACAAAAAAACCATCTTCATCAGCCTACCAAACTGCAAACCTTTTAAAGACATATGACATAAAAATAAATGTCTCCACAAACAACAAGATCTATTTATATATAAATGAATGTTTGTCTGTGTGTGTGTTCATAAACCATTCATTCGATTGCAATGAAACTTTGGTGAACTGTTCACCGTACGACCACGAAGGTTCCTGACCCAAAAACAAAAGAGCACGATACGTAGCTCAGGAGGTTTGCCGTCATAAATAATGAGAGGCCACCTCGTGAGAATACCCGAATTTATGCGCCAGTTATTGGAAAATGGGAGTAGTTAGAGACCTGCAACAAATTTTGCATGTAATTTCAGAAGTTTATGAAGCGTTTTGTAACTGACCCCCCCCCCCCCCCACACACACACACAAACAAAACGATGAAACGAAAAGAAGTCTACCGCTCACAATAATTTCGCTTTACATGCCGTAAAATTGTCACATCAGGCATGAACATGTACCAAATAAAATTAGCATTACACATTTGCAAGTTACTATTTATTTCTGTCTGCAAGTCTACCTTAATTCTCTTGCATCCAAAATTAAGCAATCTGTTTTCTTATTCTCTATCTATATGAAAAAGCGATCGGACACACATTCACTCGCTCACTGACTAAACACGAAATCTCGAAAACTACTTCACCTATGAAGCTGAACTTTGGCAGGAATATAGTTTATAGGCAGAAAACGTCAGCTAAGAAATTATTTTGTGATAGGTGCATGACGGAGCATACTTATCCTCCAGACTCAGGAAATCTACAGTTTCTATCCGATTTCCACGAAATTTTCCACGCTTGCTCCTCAAAACAAGAGGAATGTCACCTTCTACCTTAAGTTTCATACGGGTTTCATGGGGGAGGATACTTTGCAACATAAAAATGGATTCCTGGGTCGCGCTATAACTTGAGAACAGCTTGACCGATTTCACAGATCTTTTATTTAATAAAAGGTTTTCAGACAAGATCGCTTTCTTCTTTTAAGATAAAATTAAAAAAAGAAAGCGATCTTGGCTGAAAACCTTTTATTAAACAATTCTAGATCGTCCCAACAATGTGTTCCTTATATCTTTTATTCATTTATTTATTTATTATTATTATTTTCGTTATTGTCAGAACAAGGGTTGTATGAAATAAAACTGGAATATTTGAGAACAACAAGTGCGTTTTTCAATGTGAACCTGCGTTTCTATTGCATAGAAATTTAGATTTTTTTTTTTTTTAATTGATGAAATTTTGCACACTTTACCTTAAAAACAAGAGGAATGTCACAGTCTGTATAAAATTTCGTTCGGTGCTAGGTGGATGGTAGTTAACTTACGGAATTATACAAAATGCATAGTTTTGCTCCAATCTTTATGAATTTTTGCACCCATGACCTTAAACCAAGAAGAAGATCACTGGGTACATAAATGTTTGTATAGTACGTGATAAAGTACCTTGTAGAAAACATTGCCGAGAGAGCGAAAGGTGGAAACGAAAAGAGAGATGGGAGAGAATGAGGTGGATGGAGAGAGGGGGAAGGCGCGAGAGTGGAGTGTAAATAACCACCCGGGCAACGCCGAGTTTACAGCTAGTACAAAATAAAATTGGTGAAGTGGTGTTGACAGTGTGTACCATAGAGACTAACTGAGAAAATTGAGTGATGTGGTACCGTCATATAATCACAAGGAAACTGAAATAATGTATAAAAAGCTGGTCACACAGTTTCAATAAGTATAAGAGCCACTTCCACCCAATCCCCAGATAAGAGATTTGACGTAAACGAAGCATAAAGTAGGAGGCGAGGTACTGACGGAAGTAGAGTTGTGAGGCGGCATCATGAGTCGTTTCGGGATAGCTCAGTCGGTAGAGAGCTTGCCCGCAAAAGGCAAAGGTCCCAGGTTCGAGTCCCAGTTTCGGCACACAATTTTAATCTGCCAGGAAGTTTCAAAGCATAAGTTGATTTCTTAAATCGTGTTTCCATCGTCCCACCACAAAGCCACCACTCAACATCATGCCTTCTGAAATGAAACTGTAACGCATGCACCGTCTGCAGATGCATCCAGAAAGGTTCAAAAACACATTATTGAACAAAATAAAATGGATGGTTGTATTTTTCTTCGATTATATTTAAATTAACAGTCACCTTTTCCAGGAGTAACCATACTGGATAATCTAAATACATTAAGGACCTAAATGCTTTTATTGAGGCTGTTCCGAGACCTGTACGTAATTGTAAAGACTAAAGGCAGACAAGGATGCTCTTATTGAGGCTACTCCAAGACTTGTACTTACTTTTATACTTTTTTCTGTCACTTGACAGTTGTGTTCATGTCTTTATCGGCGGAATCGCGTGACCTTAAGTGTTCAGCGGGCTCATAACGAGAGGCAGCAACTAGCGCGCCCCCGCTGCAGCGCTAAACGTCTCGTAATTTAGCGTCGGCCGTATCGGGTGGCGTCAGGCGCGTTACAGCGTCGTAAAACACGTCCGACCCCGACAGCGGCACCCGCGCTACTGCGCTGACGTATAATGCCGCGCTTATCTCTCTTTTACTCGGCACGTTTCCTTCCCATTTGTTAAGCGAACGTCGTTACCTACTGGCAAGAATTCCCCTTCTGTATTTAATACGGCGGTATAGCCAGAGTACCAGCACACGACGGCAATTTCTTTTGGCAACAGAGTAGTGACAGCTGGATGATATATAGACCTCTCAATAACTGCAATTCCTAATAATGTCAAAAAATAAAGATAACAGCGATTTATAGTCTTTCAGCCGATGTGTTAACATTCTAGCCAAGCAATTAATGATTGAATAAGATTCTATGTTATTATTTGCTCTCACTAAGTCATTGTCGTCTTCAGTCAGAAAACTGGTTTGATACACCAGTTCACACTTCTCTATCTTGTGCAGGCTTACACATCTGCAAATAATTACAGCGATGTACTCCCGTTCGAACGTGATTACTGTACTTATCCAACGGTCTACATCTACAAATTTAACAAATTTAACTACTCAACAACAAATAGATAAGCACTTGATAGGTCAGAATGTGTTGTATAAACTGATCAATTCTTTCAAAATTAAGTTTCACCAAAAGTTTCAGTCACATCGCAACACATTTCAAAAACTGACTTAAGACCAAAGCGACACAAACCGCCGCTTGGGAGACGCCAAGCTGAGTCGGGGTCAAGAAAGCCAAAACTCTATCGTATTGTCGTATGCATAACTCCAGACGATACCGTATAGTATGTAACTTCTAATAAACAATTTAAATCCCATTTCATTCGCAAAGAGTGCATCGTCCCTCTGCATAGTAAGTTTCCGGTTTCCATCCCACATTTCCTGATCTTATTTAACAGAACTATTCAAAAAGAGAAAACGAAACGAAATGTACTATTTGAACCATACTAGACAGTCAACAGTGTAAGTTTTGAACACTCAGAAGATTAATGTCTTCAGTGCAATATATGTAAACAAATTGTATGGACTTTTCTTCGTCATGCAGGTAACTGTGACAGGGCGAAACTATCTATATATGTTTTAAAACTTGTTATCTCCTCAGCTTGAAGAACAAGATGACTGATTTTTTATGCAAGATGGTGCCCCGGCTCATTTCTATATGTACTTTGGACTTTCCAGGACATTGTGTTAGACGAGGAGGAACTAGGTATCCTAACCACTGAATCTGTGAATTCGATAACGAGAGACCGGCTGCTTCCTTATCGATATTTGTCGCGTAACACATTGCCTGAAAATTTTACTTTTTTAATTTTCCAGCAATGTTGGAATTGTGCTTCTTTTTTAATTTGGAAGCAATAAATGATTGAAATCTGTTCGTTCATTTGAACACCCCTGTTTTGAGCCAGCATATGAAACTAATCAACTCACCAAAGTGTAACATCTAAAACCGTCTCGCGAAGAATCGTGCTTATGTTCCTGTTAGGGTTTATGAGGTGAAATGTTTGTGGTTTGTCTCTTGACCAACGCCCATTTGTGTAGTCTCACTGGCGCTATGGTATAGTATTTAAACGAAGTTTTAACGAGGAAATGAAGGTGGCCCTTTTCCAAACGATGTAAATTTGGCTGCAATTAATGCTCAAGTAATAGCATAGTTTTTGTGATTAATGCTCGGATTCTACGTGGAAAGACGGAGCGAGGTGACGCAGTGGTAACACAATGGACTGACATTCGGGAGGATGGTGGTTCAAATCCACCTCCGACTAACCAGATTTATGTTTTCCGTGATTTCCCCAGGCATACAACGGGATGGTTCCTTTGAAAGGGCACGGCCGATTTCCTTCCGCATCTTTACCAAAACACTCCGAGTGTAAAGCTCCGTCTCTAATGACCACGCTGTCGACGGGACGTTAA
The DNA here is from genome assembly GCA_026315105.1 of Locusta migratoria. NCBI lineage: Eukaryota > Metazoa > Arthropoda > Insecta > Orthoptera > Acrididae > Locusta > Locusta migratoria. The sequence continues at coordinate 708,609,084 of CM048745.1, read as the reverse complement.
CCCTTAAACAGAAACACCGGTCTGCTTCAGAACGCAATCGTAAACCTGCGAGAGGCGCAAGAAATGAGGGGATGCGATGTAGTTATCCCAATTTTGAGAGAAAAAAAAAAAACTTTCAGAGTGGTTGCAGGAGAGCGGTGATGAAAAAATGATTACTCAGATGTTGATTCTGACTTTACAATTACCGATGCAAGAGAAGACGATGGGAGAAGAAAAAACGATGGGAACAGGCTGATAGCGACATTAGTGATGAAGATGATGATGACGATTATTACAATTTATTGGAAGATGAACAGGAAATAATTAGTGACAATACACGTGGAGAACAAGACGGCATGCCAGATATTTATGTTGGGAGAAAGAACAAAAAAGATTTAGTACGGAAATCAGTGGAACCAATAAAAACAATAACCTCATTAATTTTGAACAAATAAAACTTATTTAATACTCAATTTGATGTTCATTTAAAATTCACTCAATATTATCCTAAACACATTAATAAATTATAAAAAATAATAAATATATGAAAAAATATTGAGGAGGAAAAATCCGGTCCGTCAGAAGGGATGTTTCTAATAATGTACTATCGACCAATGTTTCCGTTTAAGGGTTAAACTCAAAGCTTCCTTCATTCTGCGTGGAAAGAAATTAATTTTCTTTTGAGGTGTTTTGATTTGAACGAATAAGTTAAAATTTTGAAGGAAGGTAAATATACGAACGAAATTACTCTTTTTATGCTTTGACGAGATACGATTCATTGTAGTCGAGCCTTATGTCTGACATCGGTTGTGCAGCTGTTGGAAACTGTCGGCAAACGCTTCTTGTGGAATCGCTCGAAGCACTGAGGTGATATCCGCAACGACTCAGACACTTTTTGCTGTTTCATCACTATACACCTGTACTAACATCATCTGGGTCTTTGCCACCGTTCTGCCTAATTTAAAACAAAATTTGATGTTAATGCGTTGTTCCATTTCTCCATTTTGCGTTCCATGTTGCAAAGTCACGAGTTCTCACACTGACCCTGTTGACTGGGTCGCAGCGTGTACCACCGCTTCAATGCAGTGCTTTGCGTGATAGGGGGCGCTCGTTTACATGTTCCTCAATGTGTATGGGCGGGCACGTCATCCTCGCCAGCGCGGTTTGTAAAATACGGGACCAGTCATCGAACTTTTCAGACGCAATTTTACCACGTGCTGAGACTCAGTCGACGCCCAGTGGTGGGCTTCAAAGTTAACACTATTTTTCTTATTTGATTATTGTTTCCTTTCGATGCTTTAACTGCAGTAATTTTAACTACAGTAGCTTTCAATTACAAATAATAAAATAACGGTAAATGTGGTATCTATGTAATTATCCGTACAGTTATTTCGAAGATTTAATATGAAGCCGCGCGGGAATGGCCGCCGTTCTAAAGCGCTATGTTGCGGGGCGCGCGGTCGCTTCCGCCGGAGGATCAAATGATCAAATCTTTGTGACTTAACTACGGGGTCATCAGTCCCTAAACTTACAAAATACTTATGAACTACCTTATACTAAAGACGGCACAAATATCCATGCCCGAGGGGGGATTCGAACCCCCGACCGTAGCAGCCGTGCAGACTGTGACTGGCGCGCCGCAGACCGCTCGGCCACCGCAGCCGGCGCCGGAGGATCGGGATCTCCCTCGGTTAGGTGTTTGTATTCTGCTTAGAATGAGTTATTTAAGTAGTTTGTAAGTCTAGCGATCGACGACAAGATTAGGTTGGTCCCTTAGATCTAGGAACATTTGAACATTGTATTATGCAACCACTGTCGACTACGACACAACGACATCATAACCATGCTGTTACATCATAACATAATGTAACTTTTGCCCAGAGTGAAAGATGTAAAAGAGATTTTTTTGTTTCATATTCACAATACGCACACACATGGGGTATTAGTTTCCTGTAGCAGAAGCGCAACTGAGTTTGACAATCAAGCAGATACTGATGTACTCAGGAAGTGATTTCGCGAATATCTTTGTAACAGCTTATCCATTCCATTTGTCCAAACGGTACGTTTGTATTTACTAACAGGATTTTTACCTTTTTTTTTTTTATTCTAAATTCTAAATTGGTTCAAACACTAAATTTGTATTTACTTACAGGATTTTTATCTTACTTTTTTAAATTCTATTTTTTTTTATTTTCATTATATATATTTTTCTCATCTGAAAAAAAAAGATGTTCTTTTCGATAATAGAATTATGAGCTTATAAACATCCCACAGAGAGTATCATTAGTTGACTACTGTCGTCAGGTTTCGAATTCAGGCGACTCCCCCTGCCCCTACTAGCAGCCGAAAAAAAAAATATTTAAAAAAATCCAACCACAGGCTTTACGAATTAGTATTAAAAGTGATCATTTTTTCTTTATATTCCAATTCGACTGCATTTCGCAATGAGTGTCAAGAAAGCATCATCTTTCCTGTGAACTAAACTTCACAGGAATAGTACCGCCAGAAAAGCAGAACGCGTAAATCACGTATGATTTTCTTTTCCCTTTAATAACTTAAATTTTATTGTTACTTTATTTATTAGTTTTAATTCTGGAACTTCAGGCAGTATCACACACCGCTCTCTCTCTCTCTCTCTCTCTCTCTCTATCTATCTGCCGGCCGCGGTGGCCTAGGGGACTAAGGCGCTCCAGTCAGGATCTGCACGGCCACTACGGTCGGGGGTTCGAATCCCGCTCCTCAGGCATGGATATTTGTGCCGTCCTTATTATTAGCAAGATCATAAGTAGTTTGTTTGTTTAGGAACTGGTGACCCCGTAGTAAGTCCCATAAGCTATACAAACATTTGAACATTCTCTCTCTCTCTCACATAGACACACACACATACACACACACCACATACCTCCGTCATTAGCATAAAGTACTTACACTTAATGATTCATGTGGCATTTATGGTCGTTAGACTCCCACTGGGGTCGTGTTTGTCCTCACTTGTGCACGTCTTTCTAGCTGACGCCACTTCAGCGACTGGTGTGTCAATGATGACGAAACGATGACGAGAACCTAACAACACCCAGTCCCAGAGCGGAGAAACCTCGGCCCGCGAATCGACCCCGGGCCCCCTGTGTGGGAACCCACCACGGTGTCCACTACGGAGGCGGGTAGTTGCCACCACAAACGTCGGTTTCGTAGCTCTGAGAGGGCACGGCCGATTCATTCACGTGGTCGACGTGACGTTTTATCTTCCTTTCTTACTACGTTCCTCATTCAAAAAATTTTCAAATGTTTTAAAGCTCCGACGGGGAGTAGACGCCCACTCCGCAGCAAGGTGCCTTGGAGGAAACGGCCACTACCAGTTGTTCAATTGTTTGTAGAGCGTATGGGACTTAACTACGTACCTACACTACCACTGAGAGACAGGGGCTGTAATTAGTCTATTTTCCATACTAACCTTGTGTTACTGTATCTTTCTCTTTACGCTAATTATTGAAATAAGTAACATTTTTCTTTGTAGATCTTTCTTTATTTTGATTTCTGTGCCTTTGGGGACACATCAGGTGTGATGGGCTCCTGGGATTGTAGTACATTCTTTGTTTATATGAAAATTTCGGAATTTAAATGTTTATTGGCGCAGCTTGGCTGCTAAAAAGTGGTTTTCCGTATTGGGCACGGTCAGGCCGCGCAGAGCAGAGAAGCTGTTAGAGGTCTCTCCCTCCCACCAACTTTCACTCGCCTTCGGGGAAGGTCGAGAGGGATTGGCTTGACCTGCTCGGCCGGCGCCAACGCTACGGGAGCGGAGTATACCTGGCAGAATTTTTTAGAGTGTGTAGGACGCTTTACACAATACTGGACCGCGGTTAACGGTGGGCGATAGCAGGGACTGCCTTTTTAGTCATTCGGCCGTTCCGCAAGAGAGGAATTTGCCCGATACAAATTATAGCAGAGTGCTCTGGGCCCCGGGCTGTTTATGGAGACGTATTGCCCTTGTGCGTTATCTAAAAAAAATCTTCCTTGAAGGTAGCAGAGATTGAACATAGTTAGTGTGACAAATGGTTAGGTCGAGAGGAAAGCTTTCTGCCCGTCTGGCACCCCAGAGGTTTGGCTCCAGCGGCTGTATATATAGCACAACGTTAACATTTTTAAGTCGTGTGACGGTAGCTAGGAGCAAGCTCAAATTCCTTGCAGGGCATTCACCCTGGGAACGGCGAAATCCGCGGGAAGCTTTGGTGGTGTGGGCGCAAGAGACAAATATGAAGGGAGGATTTGCGCATGCGCAAGGCGAAGTGCACATCAGCTCCATTGTCTTGCTTCGGGACCATTCGTGCGTAACCGCCAGTGCTCGAGTAGCCAGGATGTGGTGTCCCTACCAGCTCCAACAACAATGTTACAAGTGCCGTTTCCCCTAACCCCTCCCTGCTGGGGGAGCGACCGTATACTACCACCAAGGGGTTCAAAAGAGAATTTGACCCACAGTCGCATGCGCATTGCAACGGTGTGGCAACTACCGCCTATATTAGCCGGCCTCGCTACGACTCGTGTACGTGCTAACGTTGCACATGAGACAAAGTACTTTGAATGCGGATTTAAAATGATCTGATAGAAGAACGAAACGAAAAATGATAGTTTATACACACTTTTTGTCCTGTATATTTGTTTTTTCACGTCGAGCTTTTTCGCGGGATCGACTTAACCAATGGACACATAAGGACGCGCCAGTCTTTATAGAACACACAACCCGTTAGCCATAAAAACTTTCGTGGCTGGCTGACTTACATAACGTTGTTCTCCGGATGTTGTTCCTGTTCTGCAACCAAAACAGTATATGCCGGACAATACGTCCGGGGGTAGATAGTTAACAGTGCCAAGCCGGGTCACATAGCCAATTACATATAAAAACGTCAGTTAATTCTCATTCAGGACATGTACAGATACCGGTGCACAGTATTCCAGCCCAGCACGGTTCATTAACATTTTTAATGAAAGCCATTTAGTCGGAAGATCTCGCGAGGCACGTGCTGTTCAGACGAGTAATCCCGCCTTTGCGCAGCAAACATTCCGCTGCAGACTCGCGGAGGAGGTGCAGCGACATTGTCGCTAAGAGGGCGCCGGCACCGTATCAAAGGAACGCTTGTACGCTAACGACGCCGTTCCCCTCGCAGAGCAGAGCAGTGCTCGCGGCTTGGCGCTCCACGTGCTGGTCGCGTCGTTAGCGGGTAAGCCACCCCGCGCCGGCGGCAGCACTGTCGCCGTAATTGGCACCTGCCGGCACAAAAGCGGCGCCGCGCGTGCCCGCTGCCCTGAACCGTTTAGCGGGCCTTGTCCCAGGACACGGCGAGGGATGCAATCATGCCCTAATGTCAACACGAAAGATTGTGCAGACATTATGTTTATCGGTAAAAACCAGTCTTGGTTGCATCAAATTGATGTTTCATTCATTTACACATGATGCGTTTCGCCTCTTCTGGACATCATCAGGCATTGAAAGTGGGAGAATTTACAAACTCGTTTAGAAAACAGAACTAAAAGTATGTTAAATCTTTACTATGCTTAGGAAACATTTACAAACTTGTTTAAAACATAGAACAAATGTTAAATCTTTCCTAAGCTTGTAAATTACTCCCATTTCAACGTCTGATGATGCCCAGAAGAGGCAAAACGCAGCAGGTATCAATAAATCCAACATCAATTTTATGCAACCAAAATTTTATGCAACCAAGACTTTTCAACCAAAACATCTATTACGGTTGCTGTGCCAGCGCCATAAAAATATGGAGTGATTTTAGTTACGTTTATAGTGTTCAATTCATTGTTTCTCAATGATTTTTGGTCCACTTAACCGTTCATCTGACCCTGAATATATGATTTTATATAGCGGAAAATTCTCTGTAACTCTGCTCTATTATGTTCTTGTTTTGTTCTTTATGTTTTTTTTTTTTTTTTTCATATTTCGCATCCCTTCAGAAATATTTACAAAAGTAACGGTGATTTGGCTTTGTCTGTTTGTAAGGTGTTCTCACATTCTAGGTCGCCCGATTCAACCAATAGGCACCAGGTTTTACAGATGTAATTGTTGGCCGTCTGCGACCAGAACCTTCTATTTTCAAATATATAAAAATAGTTAAGTAACACTAAAAATAGGACGTTTCTGATGGCCTTTTGACAGCAGGAAATTTAATTCCAAATTATGCCTTAACCGTCCATTTCAGATGAAACCTGACTAAATTGCTAGAGGAGAAAAGTCTCAACAAGTTTGCTCTGTTGTGTTGTTTCCATAACTCGCACGATTTCAGAGATTTTTTTGAAAAATTAGCGGCGATTAGACACTGTCAATTGATATTACGTAAACCCGTACAGGCAAAGAAAATAAACATTAAAAATAGGAAAAATTATCACGGCAAAAAAGGTGGTAATGTTCTAACAGAAAGCAATAATGAAAAATATGGTAGAGATATTAAAGTAATAGTTTAAAGAGGTAAAAGTTTTTTAAAAAGTTTATGATTGTCAGAGCTAAACGCAAATATATAATTATAGCTGTTTGTTGAAATACGGTCAGAGAGAATATTACGTACGAGTGTGCCGGCCGCAGTGGCCGAGCGGTCTGCGGCGTACCAGCCACGGTCTGCACAGCCGCTGCAGTCGGGGGTTCGAATCCCCCCCTCGGGCTTGGATGTTTGTGCCGTGTTTAGTATAGGCTGGTTCATAAGTATTTTTGAAGTTTAAGAACTAATGACCCCTTAGTTAAGTATAGGAAAACCGAAAGTAGGCCGTAAAACTCGCCAGTGCGTTTTTTTTTTTTTTTTTTTTTTTTTTTCCTTAGTATTAATTTGTTTGTGTCCGTACTGAGAAGGCAGACAGCGCAACACGCTGCTCCTTGGCCACACGGATATACGTAAGTATTCGCCAAACGTAATTAATACAGTAAATGATATGATAAAATACGTGAATTTACATATGAAGAAGGTGATGGGTGAAAGTTAAAATGAATCAAAGAAGTATTTCAAATCACAAGCTGAAGATAAAATAAGCCATAATGTAAAACCACTAACATATTGGAACGAACAAAGTAAAACAAACGATTGGAGAGACACGGCGACAAAAGAACAGAGGCGCCTGGATTGTTCTGCCATAGTCAACTGGCGCACCACGTCAAATCCCCAGACAAAGGTACTGACGTAGTACTATGTCACATATCACTACACACCACACTGTGAAAAGGCACAGACCTGCTGCGGGAAGGGGATGGGAGGAGAGTGCAGAGAGCACAGATGGCAGGTGGGGGCAGAAAGTAGGATGGAGGTGGTAGGGAGGAAAGCCGCAGTGACTACGTGGGGGGGGGGGGGGGGGAGTCAGAGACGACGAGGGTGCATTTACGGAGGGAAAGAAATCGGCAGGGCAGCATCACAGTTGCAAGGATGGATTTCAGGACAGAGAGCAATATCCGAGAGGGGAGGTGACGGAAGTTGCCTTGGGATAGGACATGGAAGCTGCGAAGATGAAGGCAGGAGGGATACAGTGGTCGAAACGTGGCAAAGACCCAGGATTTTTTAGGATAGGGCACATCAAGGGGTTGTCAGAATACCGGATTTGGACGTGTTCACAAAATTGGAGAATATGGGGAAACGGGATGAGCTCATACAGGATCCGTGTGGAGGATGAGAGTCAGATGCGGTATGCAAGGCGGAGTGCGTGATGTTTGACCTAAAAGGCTTTATTGAGGGCAGGGGAGGGGGAGATCCAGGCGGGGTTGAAGCTGCAGAGGACAGAGGAAAGATAGATGATGGGTCGTTGAAGGCTGCAAGTCCGGCCGGCAAGGAGTTCAAGGAGATGGAGTCAGGTATGGACTTGTGTTGAAATCGTCTTTAGGTGGGAAGTCCAGGACTCTCCAACTTGTCAACACTTTGATTTTGTTGACATTACTAGACATCGCAGGTTGTGGAGGCGAAGCTCACAATATAATTATTAATTTTATGTCCTATGTCATCTGGTCATATAAAATTATACAATGTGGTCATCTTAAGTTATTTTAAAAAAAGGTGGGTTAAATAGTACATGCTGCATAGCACTGAGTCAGAATATAAAATACATAAATTAAATCATCATCAGCTTGTAATTGACTCAGATAACCTGATGATGATGGCATAGCCCATTGAAACTGGCCGTCATAAAATACATAATTATTGCGACTTTGGCTTTCTATTTTTGAAGATAATTTTGAGTTCGGTGTCAACATTTTCAAGTTATTTCGAGCTTACAAACTTCCAATTTCTTCCCCAAATGTACTGTTTCATGACTTACTTTGTCAAGACACTCAATTGTTTTAACTTTAATATTGTTAATCCTTATATATAATTAATTTTTTATTATGGTGATGTATTCCTGCTTCTAACTTCGTTTGTACTTTCTTCTCTAACTTGTTTTGCCCTTCATCAAATTTTTTAAGTTCTTTTCTAATTGTATATTTACCCATCTATATTTCTCTTTTGTCTGTTTCTGTACTTCTTGTTCTGACTCAGCTATAATCTATTTTAAAGATCCGTTATTTTCATCGAGTTTTGCTTCAATCTTTGTCATTAATGATTGCATCATTGATATCAAACTTTGATCTTGAACAACAATTTTATCTTGAACATTTTCTTTAGTTCCTTACGTGTCTTTTGAACCCGTTCCATGACTTACGCTACTCAATCCTTTTACAAAGCCACTTGAATTAATAACGTCAGATTCAATATTTCTGGCGTGTTGGCTCAAATCTAACACACAGTTTTTGCAAGCCAGAGTCCACGTTTTCAATGCAATCATTTACGTTGTACTTTACATTCTCATCAACAAACGTTTCAACGCTATTATCTACCATTTATGACTGATCCAGTGGCTAACATTCAATGTTATTTGTTCGCAAATGTATTAGTTGGCCTAATTCGTAACAATTGCTGACATATACCTGTTTTCTGTTACTGCTTCTAAGAGGATATCTATTCTCGTTTTTACTAAATATTTTATGATTTAATAGGTTTAAAAATATTACACAGATCTTTCCCTAAAAATCTACTATGGATTGTATATGCTATAATTACTTATTATCCTCCTGTGCTGTTACCAGGAATGGAGTTTTGGGGTATCAGAACAGTAAGAAGCGAATTTCTATTTTAATTTAATTTAATTTAATTTTCTATTATTATTTTTTTAAAAAAAGGAGAGAGAAAATTATTATTAATAATAACAATAATAGACAATTATTAATTAATGTTGTGGAAAAAAAATCATCTGTGGAACTAAAAGAAAAAAGTGGAAGAGCAGTATCTTTGCTTTTTAATTAGCAGTCGGTTTTGTTTTGACTTCTCGAGCAGTTAGAAGTGATGAGCTGTCTCATTTTTTTCTTCTGTGTAAACTTTCAGTTGAGATGTAAATGTTTTTAGAAAAATACAAATCCTTTTCAAGAGTGAAAAGTTACGTCTTAGTTCATTACTTCGGCCTTAAAGTGAACCACTTAATGACCCTGAGATGTGATAAAGCAATCAACAATAAGAAGACATTTTGAAAACTGTCGGTATTTTTTTACATGAGTTTATTCTACGGTTTCTCTGAATTTTATTAATATTGACTGCAGTTCTTCTTTGCTAAGTTTCATTAACAATTTAAAATGATATTTCACAATATAAAGATGTTCCACTCCTCACTGTCCACTACATACATCAAAGTAAGCTTTGCGAGCGCAACACTTATTCCTTGCGGTATAGTGTGTGTTACCGTTTATATGTACTGCTACTGGCTGCTGAGAAAGGTGCATCCTTGTTGTCGTAGACTGCTTGCTACCAGACGCGCTGCGTCTTGCGTCTTCCCGTCGTTGTGGGATTTTAATCTCCTTTGCCGATGAAATAATGAAATCCCAGGACCACGCACACAAGATTTGGAACGTACGTTTTATAGATCTTGACACGTTACCGCATAGCACTCCTCAGCTAACCTTCAACGACAGTTCATCGACACTTTCAGACACTGTTCAGAAGTTATATTTCACAGTTAGAGCACAGTTCTAGGCCATTTTGTATACAGGTCATTTATGTCTTTTTTTCTGTTCACAAATTTCATTACCAAGTTCAAGCCTCACTTTTGTATTAAAATAAACCTCTAAAGAGCTTAAACTTTAAAAATATTCCCACCAGAGTTTCATGTATGGTGGTATAAAAGAGAAAAAGATGGGAGTAATGTCTTTAAGGTTAGAGCAAGTTAATTATTTGAAAATGAGTACGTAAATTTCTTTCTCCCTTCTCTTTCTATCCTCGGTCTTGCTACCAAGACACTTCGTGCCAATATTTCTATTTGTGACTGAAAAAAATCACTGCACGTGAGGGACCGTATTGTTTTGTATCTCGTCAGGGTATTTAGAAGAATTTATTTTTACTAACCTGATGTCCTCTTTCACTGCAGTCGTCCCCTGCACAGAAGCAGCACTCAGATCCTAGATCCGTTGTTTCTTTATGTGAGGCTGAAATAGTGTAATTTATCTAGGCTTTAAGATCATACCGTGATGTATGTCGCACGAAATTTTGGGATGCCAGTGACTTTTATTTATAAATCACTTTTCCTTTACAAAAAGCAACAACTGTATGATGGAAATTCATAAGTTTTTAACAATTTTATATTACATTAGATTCGAAAGATGCACTCGACTGACATAGGTGTTATCCGTCTGAGGCCCTTAGCTCAACTGAATGCAGCAAAACTAACACTCGGCGCCAGTGGCTACATTTTTGCGCCAAAGGAACATTCTAGAGTATTAGGCCTAACATCATTTTATTAAACTAAAATAACTTTTTTAAGTAACAGAAACCTTGTTTGAAAATAATTACATAATACAAAAAGACATATTTAAATAAATTGTGGTATATTAAATATTAATATAATTGCTGGAAGCTTTTGGCGGATTGAGACTACTTGAAAGAGCCAATCAGATTTTAGAAGGAAATATGGGCGGAGTTTTCCTATGGGTTACTTCTTCACTTGACCGTATACTCTGTGTTTTACTCACACCACATATTACGTAATGCTCAACCGAACATAGTGAAAGGTATCTTACAGAATGAAAATATGAAAGAGAAAGTGAATGAGTACGGATCAGCGAATCACGGTTCCCTACCGAGTGGATGCTCTGAAGAGTTATTCTCGGTTCGAAACTCGCTTACACCACGGTTTACTTTTCGTTTTGAGTTTTATTAACCTAGCCTTCACCTTCAATGATGTAACTAATCGCCACAAATGACGCGCGGTTTGGATTCCACGCTAAACTGTAGGCCTCCTTTTCACGGCTGGATAACTGGAGTACGTAATAGATATATTAAGCGCCGAAATGGCGTCTATTAGAGAGACTTATAACAAGTCACTGAGACACACGAAATTGAATAATTCATTTCGAAAATGCCGTATGTCCGCTCCCATCACATATCCATCTTAGTTCAAAATCAGGGTGTACTCGAAGAAACGTGCATTCCTCGTGAAAATATCATGACTTACACTATAATCTCAATATAAAAAAATGTTTAAGTGTTTGTAAAGATACGGAAGCAAACTGCAGTGGCCAAATATCATTACTTACACTATAATCTGAATATAAAAAAATGTAAAAATGTTTGTAAAGATACGGAAGCAAACTGCAGTGGCCATCAGACCCCAGGCTTACAAACTACTTTAATTTATGCTATGGTCAACCCAACACCCATGCCCGAAGAAGGACTCTAATGTCCGACAGGGCGCTGACGCGCACTCCCCAGAGAAGCGCTTTAGGACGGACGGACACTGGATCGAGGCAATATAAATACAAATAAATACATTTTACACTTCAGTGTTGCAATAAAAACATTTTTTCTCCTGGAAAAACTTACTATGCTACATGAGGTTTGACATTTTCCAAATGACTGCTCCATAAATTCGGTTTAGGACGTTTCCTTTATGCTGCCAATTTATTTCATATTATACATTTTAGTTTTCTAAATTTACTTAAAATATCACTGTGTTGTTTGAATTTTTTGAGTGTTTCATTTAATTCTAATTTTTATATGTATTATCTGTTGCTGTGCGTTAGTCTCGGTAAAAGTGAGAAATAGGTTCACCATTTTAAATAATAATACATTTCGTTATGTTCGCTTTAATACAGGTGGGGTTTGAAAAAATAATTACGGAAATCGAAAGAATAGGTGAAAAATCGAGGAAATCGAAATGGGCATCGCCACCTCACATTAGATTCGTTGTTCATATGTTGCCATACCGTTCATCAACTTGCGTGAAATTTTTGAAAACGTGGGCAGGGTGAATCTCGGAGTGTATCTTATATGAGACTCCAAGTCAAATCTACAAACTGATTCCTATCTTGATGAAATTTTGCACACCTGAAATTCAAAATAAGGTAAGCGTTTCCGTCTCAAAAGGAATTAGTCCAGTGCATGGCGAATGGTACGTTACTCCAGACTTTGCCACTGTTTGACTGATCACGATGAATATGGCAGGTATTTAAATTTTTATAACAGGTAAGGAAGAGGAAGAATAGCGAGAGAGGACAGGAAGAGCCTGGTAGACAGTGGGAAGGTAATGACATAGATAGATGTGAAGATAGAGGGGGAGAAGGAGGAGGAAGATGTAGGTAGAGAGAGGACCAGGAGGAAATGAACAGAGAGAAGAGGGAGAAATACATGGAGTAACTGAATATTGGAATAAAAATACCTGAATAACACTAGGTTTCTAGGTACCAAATACAGTGAGAATCTTATGAGGACAAAAGTATAAGCTTAGGCCTATAGATGAGGCAATTTGATGGGCAGAAAGAGACCCAAGTGGACAAGGGAAATGTAAGATTAGATTGCACATGTCTACAAGAGCAGCAAATTGACTTATGTTCATGATGGAATGTTTGAATATCTCCTGTGAGGAAAGTTACAAAGTCAAATAAACCATACCCTAACAGTATCTTAATTTGCTGTCACCTGCACTTTTCATAGTTGTTTTCATTGCTTTACCAGGAACATGGGCATATGGTTATCCAAAGACAGCTTGTACTTTTCCCCTTGGCTCATACAGTATATATATATATATATATATATATATATATATATATATATATATATATATATATATATATATATATATATATATTGAGATGGCCAATACATGCGTGAACAACTAATTAGGACAAGAGCAACAAATGTGAAAATAGCTTTTACCATTGATGTGCATGGTGAAAATTACATCATATTAAAAAGGTTTGAAAATCTATGCAACTACTGTGGTTATCAGTCTTGAAACAACTATTTTAAACTAACCTAAGGTCAACACACCCGCTCATCCTCGTGGGAGGTCTCAAACTTCCGACAGGGAGCAACTGAGCGCTCCGCAGCAAAGCACCTTAGAGCGCTAGGCCATTCCGCCGTGGCTCTATCATTATCCAACCAAAAGTAGGTTATTGGTGATTAAGCTGATAGACAAAGACAAGGGCTTAAGTTTAAAAAGAAAAAATAAGCCAGCCCAAAGAGCGGTTTCACTCTGTGCATTGATATGGAAAGCAATAAGCAGCGCCTTTAAAATTCGAGTCACATGCTCGGCAAATGAAAGTTTCAGATAATGGAGGCTTGCAGTGATGGATGGTTTGCTTGGAACAGAACTTCCTGGAACCCCTAGAGGTAAATGCTGGGACATTTTCACACTTGGACGACCAAAGACAGAAACAATCCCCAGGATATGACGAATAGTAACGAGCGGAAACCTCTCAGCAAGGGATCATGTAACAGAAACATGAAAACACATGCACTACAAGAACACATAACGGTTACCAGACTGAATGGATGGATGGTCAGGGACCAATATAGTCGCTAAACCATTTACCCATACATTAAGATTCGCTAATAGATTGTAAAAGACCTTTGCGACAGAGTTTGGTTTTGCCCTCTTGCAAACCTCACAATTTGCCACCATCTGCCAGACAGTTCTCTATAGAATAGGCCAAATACATGGTGCTTAATATAGGTGATGGTTTTGTGAATGACAGTACGTCCCCAACCACAGTATGGTGAAAATAACGAAAAATAACAAAAAAATACTCAACCACAGCCCACAGCAACACGCCAGCATCAGGTATCCGGTCACCTGTTCCTCTTTCAGCATCTTGTCCTTAACAGCCCTAACCGTGGGATGACACTTTTGTCTTAGGTCCCTGAACTTTAGGTTGAACTATTCCCATCAAATCATGTGGATCAGTGGCTGAAACTCTGTCGCAAACACCTGGCTCAAAGCATTAGCCAACAGGTTCTCATTCATGCTATTCCGCAAGTAGAGGTGTCAGTTGGCACCACAAAATTGCAATTCAGAGTTTGGGATGGCCAAGACCGGAGGGTTGTTGAAGGCTTGTTTGACAGCTTCAAAGGATGGATGCCTGATGACCATGAAACCCATAGAAATGCATCCCCTACGTGCTCAGTTCATTAAGAAGAGCGGCTAGTTGTACGATAATAGGCACTAACATACTATAACCATTTACCATCCCAATAAATTAGGTGACCGCATTCTTATTAGCTGGAGGTGGACATTTGTGCTAGTTCTTGGTACAATCCTGGTGTATCGTGACTCTGTGTATACAGAATAGGTGTCCAACGAAGTAAATTTGACATTGTACCAAAATAACCCTGCAGTTAAAACTTCCTGGCACATTAAAATTGTGTGCCGGAGCCGGGACTCGAGCCTGGGATCTTTGCCTTTCGCGGGCAAGCGCTCTACCACTGAGCTATCTCGGCACGACTCACGGTCCGTCCTCACAACTTCATCACTGCCAGTACCTTGCCCCCAACTTTCCAAACTTGCAGATGTTCCAGGGTCAGTCTTGCTTCCCATAACCGACCTGACAAAAAAGCTACTTATGAACCAGCTAAGACTAAGGACGGCACAAATATCGATGCCCGAGGGGGGATTCGAACCCCGACCGTAGTGGCCGTACAGAACGTGACTGGCGCGCCACTGCGCCACTGCGGCCGGCCATTACCGACCTAACACCCAGTGCAAATTACACAGATGTTCCTAAAAGACGGGGCTATAGACAACAATGTAGTCTAATTTCAGGTTTCCAATCACACTATCCAGCATCACAGATAAAACAGAGGCTCCAGTCGACAGACTAAATGGGACCCTGTTTAAGTCAAACAGTTTCCAATAAGTGCAAAACCCAGTAATGTGCTTGCAATCCTCCGACAATGGAATCTGGTAATATACGTGATTTAAATTTGAAACATTGAATTACTCATTCCCAGATAACCATGTAAAATAATTATAAATATAAGTAAATCTACAAACTCCAAGGTGACCTTTTCATTAACAAGCCTGTAATGGTAGACATGGTCTCTTAAACCAAAAAGTAGTAAATTAATGTTTACTTCTCATGAGGAAAAGTTATTAACTGAATCCCTCGAATATCATCAATAATATTATTTTTACTATTCATTTTATTTTCAACTACGTTAATCGTATTTAGTCAATTAAACTTTTTCTATTACAAATCAAATAAAATTTAAAAAACAATAATCAAAATTTAAAAATAAAAAAACATCAATTGAATATGATAACAATTTTTTTTCAACAATTAACCCATCAACTAATATATTCAATATATCACTTAATTGAACTAGAACATTCTTAGAACTATTATTATTCCCATAAATAATTTGAATACTACTATCAAGAATTAATATTATATGAAGTAAATTAAATTTAAATTTACATAATGAATTCAAAAACCTATTAGGAAAAAATCATTTTAAATATCAACATTCATTTTTATTTCAATTTTCATTATAATATTATTTAATAACTTCATAGTACTATTCTGCTATATTTTACAAGAACTAGACATATAACGTTAACATTTACAATTGCATATCAAGTCAGAACTCGGCCTTGTTGTCTATAGGACTAAGAATGTTAGTGCCCCTCACACAAATACTATTTATCAGGACATGAAAACTTATTATTTCTACTTGTGCCAGACTGAAGGGTGATTGAAAAAACTGGAATATTATCAGTTAATTGAATTTGGTACTCGAATGTAT
Source organism: Locusta migratoria (assembly GCA_026315105.1). NCBI lineage: Eukaryota > Metazoa > Arthropoda > Insecta > Orthoptera > Acrididae > Locusta > Locusta migratoria. The sequence goes on along the minus strand of CM048745.1, from coordinate 708,593,026 downwards.
CGGTTATGCAAAGCCAATCAGTGAAGATGTGGAAACTTAAAAAGCACCTCCAATAACTGCTCCCCCTGGTATGCATCTCGAAGCTGTAAAATCCTAAATTATAACCTATGGCACTGGGAACAATGGAACACACTGACAAAGACACGTAACCATCCAACTTCAATACCAAGCAACACACAAAAATTACTGCCTAGGATTAGGCTGACTGTCAGATTTTTAAGAACCAACAATTTGACAGGCTAAGTAAACTTCCCAATACCTGTACTAGGTACAAACTCGACTATCACAGGCAACTGCTTTCAGCTGACCTTTACAAGAGAAATTTGCAAAAGAGCGAACCTGCACAAGAAATAATGTGTTAGGTACCAGTCAGAACTGACACTGAGCTCCAGAATTATCAAGGGCTCGTGTTTGAGTCAGGCACACACGACAGGAAAGGAGTTCCCCACTGTTCCAGCAATTCGATGACAACGCTGAGGAACAGAAGATCTAATCCCCTTAACTGGCTTCCGACACAGTCACCGTCTGTCTCCCTCTTTCACTGAGCCAGACAATATCAACACAACTTCTCACCAGACAGTAAATTTTAGACCACTGTTTGGAATGCCATTCCTTCAGATAGAACCGAACAGCAACTAACTCCTGACGTACTCGGTGAAAATGGGACCCGCTAGTTACAGCACATCTGAGCCCCTCAATACCAGAAAATCTCGACTGTTCAAAATTAGCAGGCTTATTAGCAAAGGCAATGTGGGATCGCTCCTCAGGCTCATCCTTTATTATTGAGAATTTGACTTTTAGCTAACTGCAATTCTAAAGCCAGGACAAGTGTTCGGAATGAATACACTTACTCAAGAACTCATCACATAATGTACCTAAAAATAACGCTTACATTGCAAGTAATTTCTCATATGTAGAGACAATTTAAAACTAATTATCCATTGACGTAATTCCTTCAACCCTTTTCCTTGCGCAACGTTTCCACAAATATCTGACTCAATGTGACATTAGTTAACGGATGCAGCAACTGTAGCAATGGCTCATGTGGCAAACTGAAGCTCAAACTTAACCAACAACCATAAATTGTTATCAGCGTCACACACATCCACATCTCCATAAATACTCTACAAATTACACTTAATTGCATGGCAGAGGATTCAACGATCTTCTTTAATGATATTTCTCTACAGTTCCATTCTCAATCAGCGCGCAGGAAAAGGAATATCTAAATCTTTCCGCTTTCGATTTAACTTCTGTTATTTTATTATTATGATCATCTCCCCACGTACTTGGTTGCTAACAAAATATGTTCGTATTGTAATAGAAAGTTTGTGAAAGTAATTTTGCAAATCAATCTCGCTGAAACGCATAATGACTTTCTATTAATTATTTCCACCCCAACTCGAGCATTATTTCCGTGACTCTCTCTCCCCTATATCGTGAAAATAGAAAACGACTTGCTGCCCTCTCTGAACTTTCTCTGTATCCTACGTCAGTGACACTTGGTAGGAATCCCGCCATGCACAGCAACACTCCAAAATTGGACGCGCTAATGTAGTGTAGGCAGTTTCTTTAGCAGAAGTGTTGCATCTTCTAGATGTGCTGCCAGTGAAAGTTGCATTTGAATCGAATTCCCTTAAACAGTTTCCATGTATTCTTTCCAGATTAACCTTTTCGTGATTGTTATTTCTAGGTATTTGGTTGAATTTAGAGCCTGCATATTTTTTGCACCATGTAAATAACTACATAATTTTCCAATTGCTTTTGCTATTATGGTAACTCTAGTATGACAGAACCATCTGCCAATAGTCTAAGAGGACTGGCCACATTGTCTCTTAAATCCTTTATCCTTTCTGACAGGAAATGACGAATCCTATCACACAACTATGTAGATATTCCAATAGTGTGTAATTTGATTAGAAGACGCTTGTGAGGTACAAAGGACTGCTGGATGTCTGGATGTACGAAATCGATTTGAGATCTCTTGTAGACAGCACTCATTACTACATCTAAGTTATGTGTTAACTGTATTTCACAAGAACGGTATTTTCTTAATCCATGTTGACGATGGGTGAACAGGGCGTTCTCTTAGAAATCATGGTTCAGGATAGTATATCTTCTATAATCCTGATGAAAACCTACGACAATGATATAGACCTTAAATTCAGCTAATCACTCATGTTCCCTTTCTTAAATATTGACCTTTGCAATTTTCCAGTCTATGTGCATGGCTCTTTAGCCGCGCGTAAGGGGCCGTGCATTCTAAGGCATCTTCCTACCACGTGCGAGTCTGCTATCTGACGGACGTTTCGCTCCTTCAGGCGTGTGTGTGCGTGCGCGCGTGTGTGTGTGTGTGTGTGTGTGTGTGTGTGTGTGTGTGTGTGTGTGTGTGCGCGCGCGTTTGTGTTGTCCTTAGCATAAGTTATTTTACATAGTTTGTAAGTCTAGGGACTGATGACCACTGCAGCTCACATAGCTTTTCAGCCGTTTGAACATTTTCAGCATGGTTCTTTCATTAGTCGAGCGGTTGTACTTTATTAATATTCTGTTGAGGTTCTAATATTCCTTATTTCGCTAAAAACAATATACGAACAAAAAATCCAAAGATATTACTCTACAATCGATATGCAAGTTCCTACATGAAAAATACACGTCCTTGACAGGGTATGACGTCACCTAAAGTGAAATGCATCCACTCGTAATATTAGAGTGGAAGCACTGCAACAATAACCAAAGATAATAATGTACCGATCCATTTTTAGTTAGCAAATGGTCCAAAATTCGTTTAAGAGGAAGACCAGTGTGTCCTGCAGTTTGAAGTTCTGCGATTTGACGTATTATGGCTGGGCGGGGAAGATCATACGTTGGTATAATGCGTACTTTCAGTCGAACAAGGTACGTTATCTTTTTGGGGTTATTGAATCAGCGTTACTCGAAACGAACCTAATTGGTATGCATTCGAGACCAGGAGACTTCCTTTTGTTACGCGATTTCAGTTGCTTTAACGCCCAAGGGATATTGACTTCTAAATTACGCATGCTGGCATCTGTTATTGATTCGAATTCTGATGTATTTGCTTCGGTTTCTTTCGTGAAGGATTTTCGATTTAGCAATTCTGCTTTATCAGCACTGCCATCGGTAGCATCACCATTGCTGTCGCGTGAAGGTACTGAAAGTGTTTTGGCATTAGTATACATACCACAAGAATTTCTTAGAATTTCCTACCAAATTACGTGACAGTGGTTCCCTGTGAAAACTATTATAAGCTCCTCGCATTGAAGTTCGAGCTAAATTACGACTTTCTGTTAAACCAATGGCAGTCTTCGGGATTTTTTACCTATTTAAATTTGGCATGCTGTTTTCTTTCCTTTTGCGAGAGTTATCTAACTTGTTTTGTGTACCACAGCTGATCAGTCCCCTTTTCGTTAATTTGTTTGGTGTAAATCTGTGTCTAAACAATTTTCGGTTAACTTTGATGGATTTGTGAAATTCGATATTTAGTCTCGCTACGGCAACTCTATGTTTGTTTCAATGCTGTTTATTAGCTCCGGATCTTTGTTGCTAAGAGGCCAAGTAAGTTTTCAGAACCATTTACTATTCTAATAGATCCATTAACTAATTGCTCGAGATAATTTTTTGAGAATGAGTTCAGTACGATTTCGATGTTTTATGCTTGCCTTCGGTTTTAAGCACGTATTTTTGGCAGCATATCGAGAGTAAGCAGAAGTCTCCGTCAATTAAAATTGTATTCTTTGGACACTTTTTTCGAATTTGATCCAAGATTTCTTTGAACATTTCTGCAATCGAATCATATGAGTCAGGGGGTCTGTAAAAAGAAGAAATTCTAAATTCATTGTGGCTCTCATGTATAGAATCTACCCACAGCAACTCACAGCAATTATCTATTTCAATCTGGCTTTAGGATAAACCACTTGCGACTATAATAAATACACCACCACCTATTTAATACAGTCTGTAATTTCTGAACACCATTTGCCCTTTGTAAAACTTTCGGCTGAAGTTATTTCTGGTTATGACCAGCTTTCGCTGCCTATAATGATTTGAGCTTCAGTGCTTTCTTTTAACACTTGAGGCTTTCGTACTTTCCCCAGACAGCTACGACAATTAACAACAGAGCAATGCTTTTTAGATCAGTGTTCATTGTTCGTCCTATCTGCCACTAGTACCCTTTGAAAACCTTTGTGTGTGTTCCTCAGGCCCTCTAACATACAAAGACGCCCAGTCCACGCCACACAGTACCTGCTGCCCGTGCAGCCTCATTATGTGTGTAGTGGACGCCGCACCAATACAGTGAAACCTGCAATCCCACCACCCGACGGCGCAAGTAGAACAATCTGCCGCCATCGCGGTCGCAGAACCTTCTGAGACTCTGATTCAGATCCTCCACTCTGCTCTGTAGCAGAGATCCACAGTCGGTCGTCAACTATGCTTTAGATAGTTTTGCCTTCATCTTGCAAGCAAGGGTACAAGGGAAAAATTCTCAATTCCCATAGGGCATGGTAATTTGCTGAAATTGTTACCAGGAGACAGCTGAGGCAAGGTGATCACCTTGCCTTCTGTGGCAAACTTGAATAGTGGAAGCCTGATTGGCACCCGAACGACCTATATCCTCCAAAGCAAGGTGGTTAACAAGACTCTGCAATTGTTGAACCTTTTGCCCCTGGATTAAGACAGTGAAGCTCACAAATTCTATTTTCCTAGTGAATAACTGCGCCTGAAGACGCAAAAGTTTCTTATTGCTTGGAGGAACACCCTCAAGAAATTTTGTGGTTTATTTATGGAATATCTGCGGCTCAATAAATTATGCAAAATCGGCATAATGTTCTCTTCAATGACAGAATTTGACAATCTCCGCTTAAGGAGGAATAGGACCGACCAATTTGGAAACCAAAACAACCATACAATATGAAATAATAGTAATTATCTCAGCAGTTTAGCTAAGCTACATCAGTTTACATCAACTTTTTCACATGCAGTTATTTTGGTTAATTTTCATAAATGTGAAGTCAAATATTAGTATAATTTTTAAAATTGTACCTTCAGTAAAGTTTATTTTTTTAATATTTGTTGTAAATATTTGAAAATGACTACACCGCACGCCGAAACTAGCCGTCTATCCAATAAATAAAAAGTGACCTGGCTTGTGACAATATTACTCACACGTCTCACAAATAAATTATTCCATTTTCACGACGACAGCAGGAGGAATTCCTAAACATCATTGCACTTTCGATAATGGATAAAGATTCCAAATGTTCTCTCGCAAATTAAAATACGTGTTTCACAATCTGTAAAAATCAGGCTTGGCGAAGATGGTTTATGAATCTTTAATGATGATCAGTTTCGGCAGATTATGCCGGCATGACCATAGTTTGCAAATATAACCAGAGGTTCACAATTCACAGTCCATACAATGATGTTGCGCCTTCTTACAGTAACAGAAAGGCAGGAACGTCATCATAGATACAAAATCAAAATAAATTTTTTCTGATGTCCCAACAGGTTTTCCTACATATTATCACAGTGGAAACTTTGTGATACTGATTATGAAATAGGTCGCTTCAAGAATCTCAAGTTATGTCAGGGATATATTAGGAATGTTTTGAATGGAATGATATTTTTAAGAGAAAACAATCTTCAGCTTATGTTAGTACTGACCGCATGATATACAGAGCAGAGATTCTCCCCTTTCGAGTCACCTTCACTTTCCATCACGTGCAGCACGTATCCTCTTTACGTGACAGTGATTATACGATATCTGTTATGATAATGGTAGGGTGCGTGATTCTCCACGCATCGACTACGCAGCGTTGTAGAGGAAATAACGAGCGTTGAAGTTTTTCAGAAAGGGAGGTCGTTGAGTTTGAAGACGATCATTGCCCGTTCCTGTCCAGAACAATTTGAGCAGTGAAATGCAGTGGGCGATAGCACGGGCGAAAAGTTTAGCACTTACGCTCAGTTTGACGTTATGATGGCGTAATATTCTCATTACGTGCGGAGATTAACCGGTCGCCGGCAGAGAAAGTCATAAATAGCATAGGAAGTTGGAAATATGCCCAAGCGCATCGCACCGCATGGTAAAATTCACTTTCTCTGTTACGTTAATTACAGTAACTTAGCCATTTACATCTTCGCAATGTGGTAATTTCTGAATTTAATTAATTTACCTCTTCCTTTTGGGAGCCGTAGAGTAAAACAGATAATACCACAACATCAATTTATTTAAGAGGAAGACTTCCTGCTTTCTCCGTATATGACAATCTGTAACCAGTGCTGAGTTACTTTCTAAAAACAGCACTATTACAGACAAATAAGTTTAAATATCGATTAAAGTATCACCGTGGACATTATCATAGCTCTACACCGTCACGAATAATGGCTACATAGGTAATGAAAAAAGTTACGCGATCTCAGGAAAGAAGAAGAATAAGGCCACTGACGAGGACGAGGACAAGTAACTTACTATTTGACGTTCTGTGGTTCTGTGCCGGGCAAAATAATCTCCTGATGAAGGTGTCTTCAGGCCTCCGACAAAAATCCGGCATTGACCCATTAAAGACGCAGCAGAACACCTGGGGTATACAAGAGACCTTCCGAGTGTGTCCAGTCTTACATCGGACAAACAGTACGAAATGTCGAACAAGGCAAGAAGGAACATGAAAAGTTTTATCGTTTACGGTATCCACAGACACCTGCATTAGCTGAGCAAGGTTTAGAAAACGACCATTGCAGAATATTTTTTGAAACCTCCGTCGTGGCTCACACTAACAGCTTCTGGGTTTGTTTAATTAAAGAAGCCATCGAAATTAAAACAATTTAAAATCCTCTTTACAGAGACGGCGGTCTGCAGCTCAGCGTGGGTTGGGATTCAATGATCGCTGAGTTGAAGTGGGCGCATCGAACACTGACGAAGCATTCGGACCAAGGATTCGACACAATCCAGCAAAATCTCAACTATTGATCATTAGACACGAAATTACACCCATCAAAATAATTTCAAATCCCGGAAAATGTGAACATTACTCTTTGGGAACAGGACGTTAAACCATTAAAAACAGCCAGTTACCTCGCTATAGAAATTGATAACCTACTAAATTGACAACTCAAAAAGTGGAAATCGCTAACGCCATCTAGAGTTGGACTATTACAACACAGGAAGGAGGCGCCGCCACAAAAACTGCACTACACGTTTACGAAATGTATGCCTGTCCAATCGTGGATTATGGTGCAATCGCATTTTGCGCTTCAACTCAGTGTAATAAGACAAAAGCAGCTGGCAGACGTATGCTCAGGAACATTGGAAAAATTCCGTAAGAACGCAATGACACTATACACACCACTCTAAACATAGATTCAATGGAGGAAAGGATCGTAAAACAACTGGCCGCATATGGAGACAACAGAATTATCACCAACGATCAGATCAAGCAGCTAGTAACCAATTTTCCGACATACCTAGACGTTCCGAGTTGGATACTCTCCAAATTACATTTAAGACCGTAGCAGATGGTTCCTCGAACCACCATTATACTATTCATCTAGCATTCCATTGTCGAAGAGCGAGCGGTAAGACAGAACATATTTTATTCTGATGTTCTTTACTACCTATGTAGGTGGGAGTCAAAAATATATTTTCGCATTCGGAGGAGAATGTTGGGGATTGGAGTTTCTTAAGTTGCCCAGGCCGCAACGTCAAGCGCCGTTGTTGTAATGATCCCAGATCCTGTATCATTTCCGTTACGCTGTCTCTCCTGTATCGTGACAATGCAAAACGAGCTGCTCTTCTGTGGACTCATTTGATGTCCTGCGTCAAACCCAGCTAATACGGATCCCACACTAGGCAGCAATACTCCAAAAAAGGACGAACAAGCGTAATGTATGCAGTTCCGTTAGTAGTTCTGTTGCGTCTTCTAAGGTTCTACAAGTACAACGCAGTCTGCCGGCCGCGGTGGCCGAGGTGACTGAAGCGCTCCAGTCACGGTCTGCACGGCCACTACGGTCGGGGGTTCGAATCCCCCCTCGGGCATGGATATTTGTGCCGTCCTTAGTATAAGGTAGTTGATAAGTAGTTTGTAAGTTTAGGGACTGATGACCCCGTAGTTAAGTCCCATAAGCTTAACAAACATTTGAACATTTTTGAACAACGCAGTCTCTGGTTCGCATTTCCCACAACATTATATACGTGTTCTATCGTCTCGAATATGTCAAAGACATTAATCACAAATCTGAAGCATTGAATTAAAATTTATGATGCGACCGGGAATTGAACCCGCACCTCCATACTTACTAGTCAGACGTTTTACTGCTAGACCAGCGCAACACGAGGGATTAATGCGCCTCGGAATAGTCTAAGCAGAATTTCCTTCACGTTACAAACCTTAATTCAGCTTCTGCGTTCCATAGAACATTGCCACTACTGCCAAGGCTCTCCATGCAGCGGAATAGCACCTCGTCAATGAACATATTGGAACATTCCTGTTTAAGGTGATATAAATATCAATGTAATTACAAATATATAATCCCTGAGACGTATCTGGAGCACTGAATTTGTGATGCGATCGATGGCATCACAAATTTTAATTCAATGCTTCAGATTTATACATTTAATTCCATTCCATGATGGTGGTGGTGGCGGCTGGTGCAGCAACAGTGTTGAATAATTAAAAAATTCTCAGTCTCTGTTGCAATATTTTATTCTCCACTAACGCGTTCCTGGCTGTTAGCGCTTCGTCAGATTGGGCGGAGATGGAGCCACAGAACTATCTGTAGCTGTGGAGGAGGTACCTTAACAATTTGTGTTGTCATTGGGCGCCATAGCAGCAGAGGAGTCGCTGTCGCGGCAGGTCCAACGTTTTTAATTCTTCAGATTTATCATTAAAGTTTAACGCATTTCTTTTCGTACTCATGTGAACGACTCCACACTTTTCATTATTTAGAATCAATTGCCAATTTTTACACCATAGTGATATCTAATTTAGATCGTTCTGCATTTGGCTTTGATCTTCAGATAATTTTACTAAACGGTAAATGACGACGTCATCTGCAAACAACCTAATAGAGTTCATTAGATTTTCTCCCAAATTGTTTATGTACCAATAACACTACCCTGTGGAACGCCCGAAATCACTTCTGTCGATGCCTTACCATCACTACTACAAATTGTGTCCTCTCTGACAGGAAATCGCCTATCCAGACACAAATTTGGGGCGATATACCATTACCACGCAATTTGATTAAAAGCCATTTGTGAGGTTCGGTGTCAAAGGCCTTCTGGAAATCCATAAATAAGTAATAAATTTGAGATCCATTGTCGATAGCACTCATCACTTCGTGTGAGCAAAGTGCTACTTGTTTCGCATCAACGACATATTCTAAATCCTTGTTGGCCTTGTGTCAGCAGACCATTCTGTTCGATATAATTCATAATATTTGAATACAGGATATGTTCCAAAACCCTGCTGAAAATTGACGCCAATGAAATAGGCCTGTATATTAGTGGGTTACTCCCATTGCCTTTCTTGAATGTAGGTGTGACCTGTGCAACCTTCCAGTCGTTTGGTACAGATCCTTCTGTGAGCGAGCGGTTGTATATGGCTGTTAAGTAAGGAGCTATCGTCTCAGCGTAATCAAATAGAAATAACATGGGTATACATTCCGGACCAGAAAACTTGTTCTTGTTAAGTGATTTAAGTTGCTTCACTACTCCGATGATATCTACTTCAAGGTTACTTATTCTGGCCTCGGTTTTTAATTCTAAATCTGGAATATTGATTTCGTCTTCTTTGGTGAATGAGTTTCGAAAAGCTGCGTTCAGTAACTCTGATTTAGTAGTGCTATCAACGGTAGGATCACCATTACTATCATTTAGGTTGGTTGGTTGGTTTGATGTTTTAGGGGGACAAAACTGCGGAGGTCATCAGTATCATTTAGGATCACCATTACTATCATTTAGGATATTGTTTGTGTTTTGTCCCTAGTGTATTTTACATCAAAGTCTCTTAGGGTTTTAGTCAAATTTCGTGAAAGTGTTTCGTTGTGAAAAGTATTGTAGGAATCTCGCATTGAAGTCCTCGCTAAATTTCGAGCTTCTGTGTAAGATCGCCAATCTTGGGGATTTTGTGTCCGTTTAAATTTAGCATGCCTTTTCCGTTGTTTTTGCAACAGTGTCCTGACCTGTTCTGTGTACCAAGGGGGATCACCTTCTTCTTTTGTTAATTTATTTGGTATAAATCTGCCAATTGCTGTCGATACCTCTTCTTTGAATAGGAGCCACAACTGGTCTACACTACAGCTTAGTGTTTGTAATGGGTGGAAAATGTCTTTCAGTAAGCAATGTATTATATTTTTATCTGCTATCCTGAACAAATATACTTTTTCGTCTAATTTTGGTAACTTCGGGACTTTCGATATTCCTTCTCGCTAAGAAAGCTCTCAGTTCACTAATACCTTTATCCGTTTTGATGCTCGTTGCTAAGAGATCAAGTGTGTTTTGATATACGTTTTCAATTCTAGTTGGCTCATGAACTAATTTTATCAGGTTTGATTCCATGGTGGAATCTGTGCTTTACGACTGTATTTGATTTGTGGAAGTTCTTTCAGCAATCACTCATAGAAAATATATATAAATAAATAAATATATTTTTACGACTGATTGCTGAAAGAATTTCCACCACTCATGAACTAACTGTTCGAAGTAATTCTCAGAGAATGTTTACCTCCTTATTTGAAAATATAAATATCGCCAACAGATTGAGGGTAAATTAAAATCACCGCTTGCTATTATTGTATGAGTCGGTTACGTGTTTGCAATTTGACACAGGCTTTCTTTGAACCTTTCTACTGTTGCATCGTCAGTCGGGAGGCCAATAGAAGGAAGCAATTATTAAGTTTTTACGATTTTCCAGTACAACCTCTACTCATAATAACTCAAAGGAACTGACAACTTCACCACAAAAGAGACTACGTTTTACGGCGATAAACACGCCTTCACCTATTTTCTTTAATCTATCCTTTCTGAACACTGTTAGATCTTCTGCAATTACGTCTGTTGAACTTATTTCCGGCTTAAGCCAATTTTCGCTACCTATGTGTTTCGGTGCTTTTTATGAACGCTTGGAGTTTTGGTACTTTCCCAACACAGCTATGACAACTGTTATGCCGATAGTCCCTAGATCTATATCCCTACTGCGATCGATCTGCACCCTTTGAGACAGTCCATTTAGTGTTTCCCCAAAGCCCTCCTCCCCAAAAACCGCCCAGTCCACGCCACACAGTCCCTGCTACCCGTGAATCTGCTTCCTTTGTGTAATGGACTCCTGATCTATTCACCAGAACCCGGAACTCCAGCACGTGCTGGCGCAAGTCCAGGAATCTGCAGCATACTCGGTCACAGAACCGCCTGAGACTCTGATTAAGACCCTCCAATCAGCTCTGTGCAAGAAGTCTACAGTCGGTCCTGTCAACTATGATGCAGACGGTGAGCTCTGCTTTCGTCTTGCAAGCAAGATTCGCAGTCTTTAATATTTCAGATAGCAGATCAAACCCTGAGAGAATCTTTTTAGATCCTAAGCAACACACATCATTGGTACCTATGTGAGCCACCACCTGCAGTTGGCTGCACACCTTGACTTTTATGGCATCTCGGAGGACCCGTACCACATCCAGAATGACTCCCTGCTGCTACACATTTGGACTCACCATATACCACTCAAGGGCTCAGCATTAATTTGCTGAGTACGGCCGGCCGCGGTGGCCGAGGTGACTGACGCGCTCCAGTAACGGTCAGAACGGCCACTACGGTCGGGGGTTCGAATCCCCCCTCGGGCATGGATATTTGTGCCGTCTTTAGTCTTAGCTAGTTCATAAGTAGTTTGTAAGCTTTCGGACTGATGACCCCGTAGTTAAGTCCCATAAGTTGTACAAACATTTGAACATTTTGCTGAGTACGGGCTTGGCAAACCTGGGGTCCTGAGCCGTGGGCTGCGTCGCGCCAACAGTCCGCTACACCGTAAGCTCTGTGCGTGCTCCAACGACCATCGTCCGGCGCGACAGTGCAAAGTTGTACGTTTCAGAGCCCAGGGATCTTGGCGTAATCGCCCAGGTCGCGAGGACGGTACATACCTCTATAAAAATACTCAATCTCAAGGTGTGCTACATGCAGAGGAGATGCATGACTGCTGAGGTTGAACAGTCGCTAGCGTGCTACCTTTGAGGAACCTGCCGGACCTCAGTTGTATAAGGCTTACCCATGCAAGCGGGGCTCTGCCTGGGTGGACCTTTAGTTCCCTCGTGGGATGAAAACGAAACGAGCAAATAAAACTGTGGCCGGTCGCGAAAACGGCTGCCCCTTCGTTCCCTTCCCTGGATACGAAATGGGAGGAACGCAGGGCCAGAAATCAAGGTGAGTCATATGCCCCCCCCCCTCTACCTAGTTTGCTAACGCACTGATGGGGAGTCCTTTGCGTCGACTAAGCCAATGGTTTTTGTTGAGCATCTGGAAGACAAGTACGGAAAGGTGGAGGGTATGTCCAAGATGCCATCTGTGTCAGTTTTGATAACAACATCATCCCCAGCACAGTGACACGTTACCTGAAAAAGTCAAGGTGATGATTTACCAGTGTGACGTAAAGCCCTACGTCCCTCCCCCTATGCGCTGCTTTAAATGCTGGAGGTTTGGGCACATGTCCTCCCGGTGTGAGGCCAACCCCACATGTCGGGAGTGTGAATGTCCATCACACCTAGACGTTCCTCGTGTCCCTCCTCCGGTCTGTGTTAACTGTGGCCAGCACCATTCACCCTGCTCACCAGATTGCACAGTCCTCCATAAGTAAAGAAAAATCATGGTGTATCAAACCCTGGACAGACTCACCTATTCAGAGGCAAGGCGCAAAAATACTAAGCTCCACCCCGTGACCATGGGCAAAAGTTTTGCAACAGTAGTCCAGCTAAATTCAGCTCTATATATACATGTGGCGCAGTTGATGTCATATATTCTTTGAATATTAAATAATAACAACTGCAGGATCAGAAGTGAAGTCTGTTCTTTGGAACAGACGCCACATGTATATATATAATATGCCGGTGACGGGCAACGATCCTATCTTTAGTGGGGAGGGGTGGGCAAGTTTGAAGCCCTTACTCTTACGGGAATTAGTTTCATAACTACGAGTTTGAGTACTGTGGGCAGGGCAAAGCTGGGAATTTGTATCTGACGGGAGGCGTGCTTAAGGTAGTCCTTGCAGGTGCGGTGATCACTGTGTCCCCAGTGGTGTAGGGGTCAGCGCAACTGCCTAGAAAGCGGGTTCGAATCCCGGCTGGGTACACGTTTTCAGCTTTGCCCAATCGCAGTTGATGTCATATATTCTGTGAATATTAAATTCAGCTCTGACATCTCTGACCCCATCTGTTCAGCTAATCTCGGTGGGCCCACAGGCCCAATCATCCACTCTCCCTCCCCCCTTGACAGCTGGGGGATGGATCTTCCTGTATTGTTCCCAAACCCTCTACCTCAGGAGCAATATCACCCCAACCAACGGGGACACTGGTCCCTGCCCCCAAGCCAGAGAAGCAACAGCCTTCCCTGACTCCTCTCGCAAGGAAGGGTTCAGTTGAATCCCACCCTTCCTCGGCTTCCTGCTATGGAAACACGGATACGGGCCAGTGGCAAACAGTCGTAGGGCCGCAAGGTTCTCCTCAGTCCCAGAGACTGAGTCACCAAAGCCCTCCAGACGTGAGAAGCCAAAAGGGAGAGGCTTCTAAAAAAAAACTGCTGAATAATAAAGAGACACCAGTGGTTCCCCCACTTCCGCCCCTGCCCTCTTTCTCTGAGGACGAGGACGAGGTGAAGATACTAGCCTCCCCTGAGGACCTAGATCTCTAAGGACCATCGGTAATGATGGATGTAGATTCCACAGCTTTGCGAGCAGTGTCAGCAAGTCATCATGAGGTATAACAAGTACTTCATATTGCCTCATGTCATCCCAGTTATCAGACAGCGTTATTCTCCAGTGTAACTGCGGCGGATTTGTCACCCAACTGGCTGAACAGCGCCATCTTCTGAGTATTACACCTAGTTTCTTCATTGCCCTCCAGGAAATATGGTTTCCGGCAATGCGGACCCCTGCCCTCCGGGGCTATAGGGTATATTATTGTAATCGCAGCGTGAATAACAGGGTATCAGGTGGAGTGGGTGTGTGTATGTCCTCACCTCCGTATATAGTGCATCCGTGCCTCTTCAATCACCTTTAGAAGCAGTGGCTGTCAGGGTACGAACAACACAAGAGTTTACCGTTTGCAGTCTCTACCTCCCTCCTGATGGTGACATCTCTCAGAACGTTTTGGCTGCGCTTATTTCTCAACTTTCCCCCACCTTTCTTACTACTGGGCAACCTTAATGCCCATAACACCACGTGAGGTGGTTTCTGGCCGGGGTAGAGTAGTCGAGGACTTCCTATCTCACCTTGACCTCTGCCTCTCGAACACGGATGCCCCCACACAATTTAGTATGGAGCATGGCACGTTCTTGGCCATTGATCTGTCTATCTACAACCATAGCCTTTCACCATCTGTCCACTGGAGAGCCCACGGTGACTTGTGCGACAGTGACCATTTTCCCATTTTCCTGTCACTCCCACAACGCCAGTCCCCAAGGCGCCTGCCCAGGTGGGCCCTACACAAGGTTAACTGGGACGAATTTACCTTTGCTGCCACTGTTGGCCCTCCCCCACTCGACAACGTCGATGTGGCGGTCGAGTGCGGCACGCGCCCCACAGTTTCAGCTGCAGAAGCTACCGTTCCCCATTCATCGGGGTCCCTACGGCGCCAGAGGTCGCAACGGCTATTAAAGATCGCCGACGGGCCTTACAGTAGTACAAGCGGCACCCGTCTCTGGAGCACCTCGTCGCTTTCAAGTGGCTCCGTGCCATGCTCGTTATCTCATTAAGAGACGGAAGCAAGGGTGTTGGGAGAGGTACGTCGCCACTATTGGCACAGGTACCTCCACCACCTAGGTCTGGAACAAGATCAGGAATCCCTGGGATATCCATTAACGGAACTGTATGTACCGACCCAGCCACGCTTGTGGAGATGTTTGCCGAGCATTATGCTCATGCCTTTTCCTCTGCAATTTACCCACCAGCCTTCTGTAGATTAAAGGAGCACGTGGAATGCCAGACCCTCTCCTTTACTACCCGCCGTACAGAGACATATAACACGCCCTTTACAGTGTGAGAATTCCTCAGTGCACTTAAACAGTGTCCCGACATGGCTCTGGGACCTGATAGCATCCACAGCTTGGTGCTGAAACAACTGTCAGCGGAGAGCCAGCGTAATCTCCTTGCGCTCTTCAACCACATCTGGTGTGACTGGGTATTCCCT
Source organism: Locusta migratoria (assembly GCA_026315105.1). Classification (NCBI taxonomy): domain Eukaryota; kingdom Metazoa; phylum Arthropoda; class Insecta; order Orthoptera; family Acrididae; genus Locusta; species Locusta migratoria. Next base: position 708,577,630 of record CM048745.1, on the reverse strand, counting down.
TCGCAGTGGCAGGAGGGTATAATCATACCAGTGATTAAGCCAGGCAAAAACCCTGTCAATTTGGATAGCTATCGGCCCATCACTCTGACCAATGTCCTCTGTAAGCTGTTGGAGTGCATGGTCAGTAGGCGGTTGTGCTGGATCCTCGAGACTCGGGGCTTACTGACTCCATGTCAGGGCGGGTTCCGCCAGGGTCGCTCCACCACCGACAACCTGGTGTACCTCGAGTCCGCGGTCCGCACAACCTTTTCTAGGCGCCAACATCTGATAGTTGATATGTAAAAAGCATATATAATCCCTGGCGACACCACGTACTTAGCACAGCTCGTCAGGCCACCCGAACCATCGTGTTCTTTTCTCCCGCATGGTCGTCCATGACCAACCTCGACGACCCAGGCCGGGTCATACGATCGCCTTCAGGGTCCAGTCACTGCTGCAGGAACTTGAGTCTTACCCCCTACCACCTCCATATCAGGCCCACGCACGCACGCCTCCGTGGCGCCTGCCAAGGCCGTGTATTTGCGTGGACTTGGCCTATGGACCCAAAGACTCAGTTCTACCTGAAGCTCTCTGTCGTCAGTTCTTAGCGGTCGTAGCTCGATTCCCTTGGCACGACCTAATTTACACGAATGGTTCGAAAGTTGAGAGCCGGGTTGGTTTTGAGTTCGCTCGTGACAACCATGTTGAACAACACTCTCTGCCAGATGGCTGCAGTGTCTATACAGCAGGGCTGGTGTCAATTTCCAGTGCTCTCGAGAACATCAGGTCCTGCTCAGGTGAGTCCTTTCTTATCTGCAGTGATTCCCTGAGCAGCCTTAGAGCCCTTGGCCAGTGCTATCCACGGTCTCCTCTGGTGTTGGGAATTCAGGAGGCCTTGTCTGCCCTTGACAGGTCCGGTCGATCAGTGGTGTTCCTCTGATCCCCGGGTCTTGTCGGTATTCCGGGCAACGAACGTGTTGATGTGTTGGCCAAGCAGGCTGTTGAAGCGCCTGCTTTAGAGATCGGCCTCCGGGATCTTGATCTGCGGACAGTGCTGCGACGAAGAGTGCGTGAGCTCTGGGCTACCGAGTAGCGTAGCCTGGAAACAGCCAACAAACTCAGTGCTATAAAGGAGACGCCGGCTGTGTGGCGTTCTTCCATGCGGGCCTGCCGCTGGAACTCCGTAGTCCTGTGCCGGCTCCGCATTGGCCATACATGGCTGACTCACGCTCACGGCCGTCTCCTTCGTGGCGAGGAACCGCCTGTGTGTCGCTGTGACGCCCGCCTGACGGTGGTGCACATCTTAGTGGAATGCCCTGTTTTAGCCCCTCTGCGGCGGAGTTTTAATTTTCCTGCACTTTTATCCCATGTTTTAAGTGACGATGCCAAAATGGCATATTGTTTTAAGTTTTATTTGGGACAGTGATTTTTACCCTCCGTTTAAAGCTTTTATTAAGTATTGTCTGTGTCTGTCCTCTCATGACCTCCAATTGGAAGTTTCCCTTTGTTTCCGTGTGGCTGACTTTTCCTGTTTTAGTCTCACGGTCGGTCAGCCACAGACGTCGGCTTTTACATTTTATTTCTTGTCTTTGCTCGGTTATACTGTGTGATTGTCATTGTTTTAGTTGTGTCTTGCCGACTTGTTGTCCTTTAACTGAGTCGGGGGATATTCCTCCCCCCTAGCTGTTCCCCACTCTAGGCATTTTTACACGTTGACGCCTTTTGTTGTGACACCTAACGATGGAATAGGGGACTGATGACCTCCGTAGTTTTGTCCCCCTAACACATCCAAACAACAACCACCCACCATCTATGTACAGGGTAATATTACTCTGAGGCTGGTCTCTTAGCCGTCACCCCAGGATATCCTGTGTCTCCTGGGTATGGCGTTTCCGTGTCCCACCACGTGGAGGTGGACCACTTACTCCACATGTAAATGCGTTCTATTGCAGCTATTGCAGCCATTAATAATACAGAATGGCTACAGAAATTATTGATAGTATAAGACAAGTTTATAATAGTTAATTAATTCTCAATCAGTGTTTAATTTCTGTGCTTTCATTAATTTATATAAAACAGTATCTCATTTTCTTATTATTATCGTTATGACTGTTTTATGGTGCACACAATACTACCAGTAACCTAAACTGGGCCAAAAAAGAAAAAAACCCTCATTTGATTAACGCGTGTGTAAGTTTAGACGATAAAAATTTCTGTTTTTCTAAGCATATAACCTTTTTGCTGATAAATTGCCAAGAGACTGGCTATAATTTCTGCTAATACATTTTTTCCTGATAGTCATAAATAATTTAATTTCAGTTGTGTGACTTCGAACAATTTTAATTTCGAACTTACCCGACAGTTATTCTACATATAGACTACTGTCTGCTTTTGCTGCAGACCTCAAATTCGCAGCAATACAATTCAAACAAGTTTAAAAGTGGTGTTTCGGATAAAGAAAGCACCACGGAGCGGTGGACGCTCTATACAGAGAAACGTGCTGCGTCAGAGAACGTTTTGCAGCGGTGGAGAGCGCCGTTTCTTTCTCTGCACAGAGCACGCGAGCTTTGGAAGAGCACAGCAGTTTGCCCTCGAAATAACCTACGGCAACCGAAATAGAGGAGTTTCCTACCGGACGGCCATGAAAATTCAGTTGCCCGGATGCGGATGTGCGGTGTAAAAGTGGTTGTTTTACACACGGGAATTTGCATTCTGAGTAGATTTTGCAACGAATGTCTCTTCCGTACGCAAAAAAGAGAGTGGAGATAAAAGTGGTGGCCGCTTTCCATGCGACGAAACAATTCTGAGAGGCATCCTACGTGAACTCACAGCCGACGAAATTACTTCAACTCTGGGCTTACCCATTTAAACTGTAATTTGCAAATCTACGCCAGGTTTTTTAAGTCCTACCCTAAAAAAATATTGCAACTGCCATTACTCAAGGGCAGGCTGATGCTTTCTCTAGGCAGTTAAGACCTCACTTTGAGAATCTTGTAATGTAATCACAAAATATACATTTTCCGGCTACTGTAAGACTACATAAACAAGACTTCGGTGCAATCGAAGTAAATTACACACATACAGCTATTTCCAATTAAATCAGTTGCACTTATAAATGGAAATAAATTGTCTTGTTATAAAGTTAACAGGTACCCAATTTATACCTGACAATTAGACGAAATGTGTTACCACGAAATATGCATTTGTATAAAGAAAAAAGCACTCGAAAACGTGAGACTTCCCTTCTGGGAGAGTCGGAATAATTAACATGTTATGGATTTCTTATTTTTATTAATTTAGCTTTTTACGCTTCTGTGGTCAGTGTCTTCAGTGTAGCCGGCCGCGGTGGCCGAGGGGACTGAGGCGCTCCAGCCACGGTCTGCACGGCCACTACGGTCGGGGGTTCGAATCCCCCCTTGGGCATGGATATTTGTGCCGTCCTTAGGATTAGCTAGTTCATAAGTAGTTTGTAAGTTTAGGGACAGATGACCCCGTAGTTAAGTCCCATAAGCTATACAAACATTTTCTTCAGTCTATACGTTACATTATTTCTTTTACTGTGAGGTCCGACTTATTTGGACGACAGAAGGACAGTTCAATAAAGGATGTAAATTATTTGAGCTGTAACTTTTATGAAACTACGCATATTACACAGAGAAAAAGCTGCGTGATAATGTAAATAATGAAACAGAGCAGCACTCAGGGTTTTTCACTGTTAGCTCGAATTGTTTCAGAGAATTATTATTTTCTAGTGCATTTGTCCGCGTGTGTGTCGTTTTACTGCTTTTCCTTTGTTGTTTACGGTTTCACTGGAGTTGTAAAATAGGAAAACATATATATTTTACAGGATGATGTAATAACAAAATATACATTTTCCGGCTACTGTAAGACTACATAAACACGACTTCGGTGCAAACGAAGTAAATAACACGCATATAGCCATTTCCAATTAAATCAGTTGCACTTATAAATGGAAATAAATTTCTGAGAATTTCCTTTCATGATAAGACTCAACTGCTGCAGTGTTTTATTACTTCAGTCGTTAATGAAGCAAAACAGTCTTACGAAAAATATTCATTTTAATGATGATAGTGAAACATATTAGCAAATGTACACTTGTGTGGCTGGACTATAGCACGTGCGTCCGAAATTCACAATTTACTCCAGTGCAGACTAGGCAACCTATTGTGGCACGTTATTTGTAATAATAGGATACCAATCACCATTAGCAGACTAACAAAGTTTCCCTAATAACATGCAAGAAATGCGTTGCAAGGATAAGCCTCTATACGATATCTGACGTGCTTGTGGAGGGAAAGTTAACACAGCATTTCATTATTAATTATACAAGAGCCTTGACTGAAATGCGAGGTCGAAACGCTAAGGAATGAAACATCTAAGAAGTTGAGTAAGAGTCGGGTTAATTTTACGACGTACACAAAGAGTAAAGTTTCAATAGAACAATTATTTATTTCAGCGTAATCAAACATGTAGTTATCCTAACACGAAATTTCGGGTGGCAATTTACTGTAACATATAAACAAACATAAAATGTGGGTGGAAATGAAAGCAATACACGTGCAAGAACAGAAGGAACTAAGTCCAATACTTTACAATGGGCACGCAAGACAAACAAATCTCTACCGACTGACTAATCGTTAATAATGAATTTTTAATCTGTGGATAGCATCTGGACGAAATCACAGTTAATGAAATATTTACACATGAAATTAATTCAAAAAGGGAACCCAGTGAAATTCTAAATAATACCGAAATGTGGAACTAAATTGAATCAACAGTACTCATAACAACTGCGTATTGTACACTAAATGAGAAATCATTGATATAATGCCTCAGTTATCGAAGAATGAACACGTGGGCATCCCTGGCTCCCTTTTTCGAAGTTATGTATATTAAATGTTATTTTCACGTATTCAATAAATTTCCAGTTATTGCTGTGTATGAATGAGTGATATGAGTCGAAGGAAGGATGGATCATCCGCGATATTATACGTAATTCGACTCACATCACTCCACACGCCATTAACATCAATTGCATGCCTCCTATGGTCAGACTCTCAAAATAAGTCTCATCGTCCGCAAGACACTGTCATGTATCTGCAACTATTCCATGGAACCAGGTTGACTAATGACGCTTAATTTGGGCACCAAACTTTCCGCCAAGTGCATGAACGGACCCATCGATTAGGTAGAAATCAGTCTGCGAACACCATTACTGATTGACTAACTTGTTTGGAAAGCACACTGAAAGCTCCATAGTGAATGTGTGCTATGGCATTATTCCTTATAGATTTATTCCTGGGAATAAATAAGTGACTGACATATGTTGTTTTTGTCTTCAGACTAAAGGCTGGTTTGATGCAGATGTCTACGCTACCCTATATTGGGCAAGCCTCTTCTTGTCTGAATAAGAACGGAAAACTACGTCCTTTTGTAACTGTTTACTGTATTCGTATCTCCATTCCCTCTGAGACTTTCACCCCATACACTTCGCCTCACTTCTAAGTTGACTATTCCTTGATGTCTCAGAATGTGTCTCACTACTCGATGCCTTCTTTTAGTCGAGATATACCAGAAATTTATTTCCTCCCCAATTCTGTTCAATAACTCTGCATTAGTTATGCGAACTACTATTCCAATCTTCAGTAATTGTGTGTAGCACCACATTTCAATAGCTTCTATCATCTTTTTATCTCAATTCCTAGTCTTCCACTTCGGTACAATGCTACATTCCAAACAAATGTCTTCCGAATGGACTTACTAACATTTAAATTTCCCTTATTCAGAAATACTTTTGTTTCCATAGCAACTCCGCGTTTTGCAACTTCGGCCACAAGAACCTCTTTTATTACCCCAAAAGGAAAACTAATTTACTACTCTTATTGTCTTCTTCCTTCAGCATTACCTAACTTACCACACTGTGTAAGACGCCATGTTACGGATTGCGCGACCGCTCCCATCGAAGTTTCGAACCTTCCCTCGAGCATGAGTGTGCGTTATCTTTGGCATAAGCAGTTTGTTGATCTAGGGACCGATGACCGCAACAGTTTGGTACCTTAGGTTTTCAACCATTTGAACATTTTCCCCAGATCTTCTTAGACCACTTTCTATTACCTTTGTTTTTCTTTTAATAATATTCATCTTCTTTGTAGTAGACTCTCCCCTTTCCTTTCAATTGCTCTTCCAGGTATTTTGCTGTATCTGACAGAAAAAAAGTCATCAGCAATTGGCGGGGTCTTCTCCCTGAAATTTAATTCCTTCCCAATTTTTTCCTAGTTTTCCTTCACACTTGACTAATTAACAGATCGAATGACATTGGGGAAAGGGTACAACACTTACTCTCTTACAACACTTACTTACTCCATTGCGTCCCTTTCACGCTTTTCGAGTCTTATAAGTGTTTTAAAATGCGTAGTCAACCATCAGATGTTTATTGTTTTCAGAACTTTACCGGTTTTGGATATTATTCATCATCAGAAGAGTAAAATTGAACAGACTGGTTGAGAACTACATAGTTGATCTGATAAACTTAACCTATGTCTTATAAGTGCTGTCTGCTTTTAGGAAAAGTTGTGTATATCTTTCCGTTCCCTGTAGTTTACCCCTGCTACCTTCAAAGTTTAAAGAGTGTATACTAGTCAAGAGATTTCTCCAAATCTATAGTAGCTATAAACGTAGGTATTATTTCCCTTAAGCTATCTTATAAGATAAGTGGTAATGAGAGTATTGTCTCTGGTGTTCCCACATCCCTCCCAAGGCTAAACTGATCTTTCCGGAGATAGGATGCTACTAGTTTCTCCATTTGTCAGTAAAGAATTCAGGTTATTATTTTGCAACTGATTTATTAAACTGGTAATTCTGTAATTTTCACACTTGTATGTGCGTCATTTCTTTGGGACTGGAATTATTTTATTTTTCTTGAAGTCGGATATAATTACCTCTATCTCATACATCTTGCAGACAACTTGCAACAATTTCTTATTGAATGGCTTGCCTAACTATATCAGCAGTTATGAGGGAATATCATATAACCCCAAGGACTTGTTGCGACTAAAATCATTCAATGCTGTGTCAAATTTTTCTCGCAGTATCGCATCTCATCTTCATCAAATTTCTTCCATTTCTACAAGACTGCCTTTATGATTTCCCTTCCACACATCTTCTCTATATATTTCTTCCAGAATTTAGGTTTCCTTCCTTTGCTGCATACTGGTACAGTTTCCCTAGTTATACATTCTTCTACGGACTTACTTTCCTAACTTTTTGAAGTTTATTAAGTTATATTGTAGCGCCATCTGTATTAAGGTTTTATGAATATTTGAGCAGATTTTTCAACAAGACTGTAGTAAATGTCGCAACTAGGAACAGATTTCATTACTGAGACTGAACATTGCTTTGCTAGTTCAGATGTTTTTAGATGTGTGAACATTTTATAGTCCTTGTAAAAATACTTTTATGTGTTAATATGTATTTGAAACTTTAAGTGGAGCTCAATGGGACAGCAAACAATGGCATGTTTCTTTCATCGTAATTACGACGAAATAAATACAGTTTTGGCGATCTAGACTTTTACTCAACTGAAATTATCCATGTATTTTACAGTAACCTACAGTTATCATGACGATGGAAATCATGCCGAAACAGGCCTGCCAAAATAAATAAATTCTTTAAGAGCTGCGTCCTTCGTATATATCGTCTTTCAAAGAAGATACTTCCGTCAGTAACTTTAATGCTTTTTAAAATTTGCACGCTAGGAGTTTATCATCTTGAACATTTTTGTATCTCAATATTGTCAACACCACGAACACGCAAATGTAACTCCAATAAATTAAAATCAGTATTTGAGTCGCCACTCTGTTTAAGGCCTAATTGTCTGGATACGCGGTTCTTTAGGTACAGCTATTATGTTCATTCAGGATGAAACAATAGTTTTCTGGAAAAGATCTTTGAAAACATGATTCTATCGCTTCCGTTGCCAACCACAAGGCATGATGTGTGGTACCAGTTAGTCGAAGGAGTTTAGTGAGTTCTGCGGATTAATTTCTCGACTATCTCGACAAATTACGTCGCCGTGCGAGTAACCACTATTGTCAGGATGTGATATATGATCTGGAAAGTTTTCTTGCGGCCCTCTGCAGACTTCGAACACATCGGTTACCAGAGAAACGCGCCAGAACTTTCGGTGAGTTATGTTCTAGTTCTACGCTTCCTGCGGCTCTAAGGCATTACGTGCATATGTAACGAAAGTGATGCAAGTACCGTTTAGTATGTGTCTCTATTTCCCAATTTTTAATAAAGGAAGTAGTACTATCAGTCACACTGCAATTTTTAATCCAATTACGACTTTAGTAATTCTTAAAAAAATAAAGATTCAGGCTGTGCATGACATGTAGAGACGGAACGTCGGTAATACTGACTATTATAATTTTCTTAATTTTTATTATCATTTCTTACTATTGTGTGTACGTCTCTCTCTCTCTCTCTCTCTCTCTCTCTCTCTCTCTCTCTCTCTCTCTCTCTCTCTCTCTCTCACACACACACACACACACAGTTATCTATGTAGCCAATTTACATTAGACACAGCAGGTACTTGTAGTACTCACATAGGTGGCATGACATTTAGCCTTGAAACACGGGGACAAAACTCTTCGCTCGCTAAAATACTAATTCTCCTGACTTGATTCAATTACTGGACAATACAAGTAAGAGAAAGATTGCGCATCATATCACTTGTAAGAGTTGTAGTGTTATCTTATACACAATATACTTTCCTGTTACTCCTTTTCACCCATAGCCTGAAGAACAAAGCTGTTGGCTTCATACTGTGCAATAACATTTTCCAAGCATCAAGTAAAATCTGTACCCTACTTGGGAAGGTAAACCTCCAACAATAGGACAGGTAACTGTTTTTGTACCCATTTCCGTTTTCTTTCTTACGGCTACACATCACCGTAATTGCAAGATATCCTTCTGCCCATGATAACTCTCGGAATCTAATGTCGGTTGTAAGTGAATTTTTAATTTGTCAAAGCTTGTAATTCCAATTCAGAAAGTAATTTTTATTAATCTATCGGTTATGTATATTCGAATATGTGTGACGTTTTTTCGGATGTTTCTAAGGTATGCTTGTAATTCATCCAATTTGACTGCGATCGTACTTACAACCATGAAATTATTGCTATGAATGTATGGCTACATTTACATGAAACATTTTATAAAAGTATAGAATGATTGTTGTTGATACGTAGGTTATAAATGTTTGAGATGGAATGCAGCACTAAGAAATCAGTTCGCATATTTAAAGGAATGTGGATGCATTTTTTTTTTTTTTTTCATTTTCTAATTTTTTACTGATCATTTCATTTCCTGCGCAGCATGTGGGTGGGATTATTGGGCGAAGTGACTTCTATACAGGGAAATCCAAATAACATAGGAATACAATGAAGTAGATCATGAAGATATGTAACATATTTCCTACAAAGCTAAATTTTTCAGATATAGTTACCGTTGTGTTTGTCACAGATGTTTCAGAAGAACATAAAAGTTACACTTACGACAGTCAACTACTTATTTTAGACAGCGCGTCGCCACCCCCTCTCCATCCTTCTACTCTCTACGTGTAATTCAAACCATTCTAGTTTAAATGTAGACAAATATTATTTAATATGTCCTACTGTGACGCAGTATCATTCATCGCTTCCGTAGTTTACTATTACTAAGACAGCAATCCGCCCTGTCTCTCCCGACACACGCGTGCTGGTGCGATCCAGAAGTTTTCTGTCAATTACGGCTCTAAACTCTAGATGTCAAACATAGACAAAGAAATTCTGAACAGTAAAACCTATTACTGTGCTGTCCCGGCTCGTGTTTCTTCGATTCAACCTTTCCTTAATTAAATTACTGGCACAAGTACCAATCGATCTTTGTTAGTTCTATCTCGCGTCACTTGTCTTCTTTCTCTGGTGATCCTTGCCACTGGTGGCGCTGTTTGAACTTGGAGCGGTAGCAGTTCCGCAGAGGTCGGTTACCGGGGCAGTCAGTGAGAGTCGCTGCGGGGAACATCTCAGTGTCAGTATCGTGCAGTGTCAATTTGATACACTGCGTGGCGTCGCTAGGGTCGAGTCATCTACATTAACCCTTAGGCGGCAGCGCGAAGTTTTATAACTCCAGCAGCAGCGCGGTGTAGATTTGCTACCACTGTGTATCCCGAGTTACAAGTCTAGTAATAGCTACTAAGTGAGCGTAATGACAAAAATAGTTTAATATACAGCTAGAAATATCACAATTGTTAATATCTGAACTTGTATTTCAATTACCTTCGGTGTATAAATATAACAAATGAAACATTATTACAAAAGTGGACAATAATCAAAGTTCAAATGTTTGTAGAACATATGGGACTTAAGGACAATAATCATTTATAACAGACCCAGCAGTACTATCAGTTCCTCTTTCGTTACTTCTCTGTAGTTACTGTAACTTGAGTAACAAGTACCAGTTTTTTTCTGATACATGGAACTTAGTACACATAATTACCTCAGGAATCATCTATCGTGACTGAGAGACCTTGTGTCTCTGTCCTCACGCCCCTTGCGTTCCCTTTTGAAGCAGGGGTGATTTTTATGATATTCTTTTTCAGTGTATGTGCTGCTCGTATGGCGTTTTACTCCACAGAGTGGTACCGTCTTCAATATCAGATTCATCGCGTCTGAAATCTTGTTCGGGATCGGAACTAGGATTTACATTTGAATAATAGTATCCTGTTCATGATCTGACGACTAATCTAGACAAAAATCACTAAGATCTTCATTAATAGTCGAAAGAAGTCTATTTTCTCATCTGTTAGACCCATACCAGGTTTACGAGACCTGAATATTGAATTATGTAGTAGAATAACACTCATTTTCGCACTGTGTAAGGCTTGGAAAGAGTTAAAAAATGAGATTGCCGGAAACTGCAGCATGGCTAATCGGGAGAAAGTGGAGGACAATTATTGAGAGTTAAGCTTCTATTTATGAAATAAATGTAAATTTTTGAGCATTCTAATATGTAGGGTAAAATTTATACAATAAATATTTACTAAAAACTGCCACAGATCCATTTACAAGAAAAACTAGACGTAACACAAAACAGTGCAAATCTACTTACATGACAGGCAGCGCGGTGCAAATCTGCTACCAGTGATGCACTCCCTAGCAAAACATTATTTGGGTGGACATAGCCGTGCACTAGAAACTCAGTACCTTCACTGACATCATTGATAAGGCTTAATCGAGGAATAGCTAAAGCAGAAATATGGCATCTCCATGTGAGTGAGCATTTAAAGGAGAGCTATCGCTCGAGAGTTAATTGTCCGTTTGTGACCGGGCCCGGCGCGTGCGCCGAATTAGTTCCTCAGTGGCATCCTGTCAGTCTGTTGGAGCCGTATATGAGATGATATGAACAGCTGAAGAGGTCTGGACACGGAGAGGGAATTGTCAAGTTCCAGCATTAACACGGCGGGGGCTGTTTACCTCATCTTTCCGGCTATGGGGTCGTGTTCCTAGCGGCCGTGTGATCTCACATTGGTTCCTCGCCAAGCACCAGTCAACAACTTGTACTCCGCAGTCCATCCCTGGCAGCGCCTCTCGTCGTTCCAGTTGCTTTCCACCTGGAATACATGAAATGCTTTCAGGGCGTTTGTTGATATCATCCTCCTACACCATCGCGAGGGTGGCGACACTTGTCTTGGAGTGAGCGAATAAAGTGACATGTACATTCCTGCTCCGCAAATTTGTGTGTGTGTGTGTATGTGTGTGTGTATGTGTGTGTGTGTGTGTTTATTAGTATCGGAGGTCGTTTCCCAGGGACTGTCGTTGCCTACGTCTGCGTCTATTGATGTTATCTATTGTGCCGCACTTGTAGTTCGGCTCAACTGAATTGCTCTCTTTTGCCTTGTGTAGCACTTATTCAATTTTCACTAATTTGGTTAACATCACTGGGGAATTTATCTGGTTTGTGGCCCTTGATAGTTCGCATCTGCGCGGGCGGTAGTTGTATAGCTCTATTTTTCTGAAATAAATCGCAATTTGCGATCAGTTATGGCTTCACTGTACTAGGTTTAGATGGAATACCAAAGCGCGGTGAATGAAAATTTGTGCCCGGGTTCGAATCCCGGCCGGGCACAAATTTTCATTCACCGCGCTTTGGTATTCCATCTAAACCTAGTACAGTGAAGCCATACGTGATCGCAAATTGCGATTTATTTCTTGGATTGGACGCTGTAAAGTCGTCAAAAATATAAATTATTTTTCTATTTCTTTTATCTTCTGCTTGCAGACCATTTCCCTCCGTGAGGCATCGCGAACCTGCGGTTGTAATTTGGCGCTCAGTTCGTTTTCGTATAAATCCCTTCGGGTCAGAGCTGCAGTTCTCGTGGACGCTTGGTCACCCTACACCCTCTCCTTCCTGTCTGGAGTCAGCTTATCTGTTTTATATGTTGGGATGTGTATTAACGAGTAGCCAGTCCTTCACTTAAATTAATGCTATATTACACTGAAAGTGTATCATTGATTGCCGCGGTGGAGTAGCCGAGCGGTCTAAAGCGTCTCGCTGCGGAGCGCGCGGTTGCTCGCCGTGGGTGTGTGTGTTTGTCCTTATGTTAGTTTAACTAGGTTTAAGTAGTTTGTAAGCTACGGACTGATGACCACGGAGTTTGGTTCAATAGATTTACAAACATTTAAACATTTTATTATTGATTGTCTCGGGGCATTATTTCATTGCTTTTAAACATCTCTTGTTACGTTAAGTCTTGCCCGAATGCTTTTGTTTGAGCTTTGGTTTCATGTAACCTTGCTTGAGCTCGTTTATTATTCCGAAATGTCCGGTCTCTCTTATTGTGATATATGATTTGTTTACTCGTCCTTCTGCCTTGTAATTTCATTAAGCCGGATTTCTTTTTCCTACTTTCAGGTAATTACTTATTATTATATAAGTAAGATAAAGGATTGTTTCGGGTCTTCAGCCCCTTTGCTAAATTGTGTCATTTTCTTTCTTTTTTTAAATCGGCCTTCAGCCTGATTTTATTTAAATGTTCGAGCTCACATTTGCTTACTTATTGTAAAAGGTTGCTTCGGGCGCTCAGCTCGTTGTTACCCCATGTTAACAAAAAATTTTTGCTCTGGCATTGTGCCTGATAATATTTGAAGGAGCTGCTTTTATTTAAACTTTAGAGCTTCCTTTTATTGTGTTGTTTACACTGTTAGTTTGTTATTGTAAAACGTTGGTTCGCACCCTCATTCCATTGTTACCTTTTCTTAAAATTTGTTAACGTGGCCTTCAGACTTAATTTTCTTAATTTTGCAGCCCTCTGGATTGTCTTGTTTACTATATTTATTCACTTTTATAAAGGGATGCTTCGGCCTTCTGCCTTGCATCACCCTAACCGAACTGTTTGTTTACTGTTTTCCTTAAAAAAAAAAAAAAAAAAAAAAAAAAACAAGAAAGGAAAAAAAAGGGAGAAGAATTGTCTTTATCGGCCCTTTAGCCTTTATTTGTAAAAGGGATTTTCTGTTTTTTATATTTTGGTTAAAATGAAATATGTCAAAGGAACCTGAACTGAGTACCCTTGCTTAACTTTACTAGACACGTCCCCTCCGCTCCCGCTATCCCTACCAATCTTTGCAAATATCACGTCTTCTCTAAATCAGAAATAGAACAATATAAATATGGCAGCTCAATGGAGAAACAAGCAGCCCTCGGTCGCAAATTAAAAATTATTTTACCAGGTTTCGGCAATGACTAAGATTGCCTTGATCAGAAAATATAAAACAAAACAAGTCACATAATAAAATATACTATTCAGCTGTATACCTTACGTCACAAAGTTTAAAAAGAAATTTTTTGGAATAGGCTAGCCACAATTGGCTGCACGCCTGCACGGAGGCATCAGGCATTAGTCTGCAGCCCATAGTGGCTATCCTATTCCAAAAAATTTCTTTTTAAACTTTCTGACGTAAGCTATACAGCTGAATAGTATATTTTATTATGTGACTTGTTTTGTTATCTTAGTCACTGCCGAAACCTGGTAAAATAATTTTTAATTTGCGAGCGAGGGCTGCTTGTTTATCCATTGACGTTGTAACGGTCGCATAAACTATTAAAATATGTAATGTAATTTATTGAGGTATCTGGCGTTCCACAGGGAAGCGTTATAGGTCCCCTACTCTTCCTCGTGTTTATAAATGATTTAGGAGACAATCTGAATAGTTCCCTTAGACTGTTCGCGGATGATGCTGTCGTTTATCGGTTAGTGAATTCGACAGAGGATCAAAAGCATCTGCAAAGCGATTTAGACAAAATTTCTACTTGGTGCGAAAATTGGCAATTGACACTAAATAAAGAAAAGTGTGAAGTATACACATGACCACTAAAAGAAATCCGCTGAACTTCAATTACGCGATAAATCAGTCAAACCTTAATGTCGTAAATTCTACCAAATACCTAAGAGTTACAATTACGAACAACTTTGATTGGAGAGAACACATAGAAAATATTGACGGGAAGGCGAATCAAAGGTTACGTTTCATTGGCAGAACGCTTCGAAGATGCACCAGCTCCACCAAAGAGACTGGCTACATCACACTTGTGCGTCCTCTCCTGGAATACTGTTGCCCCTTGTGGGACCCTCACCCGGTGGGACTGACGGAAGATATTGAAAAGGTTCAGAGAAGGGCAGCTCGTTTTGTTTTATCACGTTACGGGGGGGAAAGCGTCACGGAAATGTTGCACGAATTGGGGTGGAATTCATGAAAAGAAAGACGTTATTCATTGCGGCGTGATCTGTTTGCGAAGTTTCAATCACCGACTTCCCGAAAACGGAATTTAGGTGTTCTTTCTTCCCGCGCGCTATTAGAGAATGGAACGGCGCAGAAAAGTTATGAAAGTGGTTAATTAACCCTTTGCCAGGCACTTAAATGTGATTTGCAGAGTATCTATGTAGATGTACATGTAGATGTTACAATTGTAATTTGTGCTATACAGTTCGATATTTTGCTGTCTCGTCTCTTTACTTGAATTTTACATGGTCTTTACTTAGAGCGAGCCACCATGGGGCAGCCAAAATAGTGAAAAATCATTCTCTGTGTGTAAAGTTGCACACCTGAATGGAATAAACAGTATGAGGTTATCAACCAGCTCTTGAGCGATATTTGGCCATTCTTCCAAAAGGATGTTATCCAGCTCTGCAGCCGTTGTGGTAGGAGTTGATCCGACTGCAATGCATCTGCTAAATGCATCCCAGACATGCACAATCAGGTTTAAGTCCGGTGAACAAGCTGGCCACTCCATTCGTTCAATTCCATCAGCTTGAAGCATGTTGTACCCCAGTGCAGGTCTGTGGGTATGAGCGTTATCATCCACCAGAAGGAACCCATCTCCTATGGCACCAGCGTAGGGCACAACAAAGGTTGAAGGATCTCGTCTCTAAAGCTCTGAGCAGTCAAAGCGGCATTCTGAATGACGTAGAGGCCCGCCAATACTGAAACCTGCCCACACCATTCATCCATTACCATCATATGGTGATTGTTCCTGCACATAAGCAGGATTCTTTCGAGTTTCACTTTCTCTCCAGATGAGGGAACGACGATTGTGCGGCTGAACTCAAAGTATAGTCTCATCTGTGAACAGAACCAGGCGCCATCCTGATTGTAAGATACCTGTCTGTACTATGCGTCACATGGGTACATTTGTTATTATCGATATAGGATTTTTTTACGATGTACTACCATGCGCAAAAATATCCGAACGACCTGAATTGCGTTTCGCCTGATGTGCATGCAACCCAACTAACGTACGTGTCTTGCGGGTGCTCTGCTCGCTCCGCGGTATAGTCGTTCGACTATTAAAAATGGATCCACTGCAGACAACTGCTCTTTATGACAATCACTCCCGTTGTATATTAACACCACGATTTTGGAAATACAAGGAAACACGTTATTAAGTTCTCAACGTTTATTAAATCTAATTTATTACAATGACATATCTTAAGTATTATCACACTTATTACAGTCTGATATAACAAACTCCGGCCACATAAAACATTAATTAATCCTTAAACAACATTTAATATTGTTACAAACAACAGATTTTACTATAGTATCGGAAATCCTAAAGTCCTGAAAAATTCGAAGTACTTTTGTTCTGTAAATCGTTTTCTCACAATTGCGAAACGTCGTTCCACTGGCGAGCGGATTTTTATTAACCGATTGTAGAACTAACCATATAATAAAAACTCAATTAACAGCAGCAAACGCACTATGGAAACTTCAATATTAACTGCGTATCACCAACATTTTCTCCGTATTCATACCTGAACAAATATTGTACACATCTTGGAACTTGAATTGATATGACAAATTACCTTGTTCTGGAATAAAACCAACCACCTGTAGCCGTAGCTAACTAAGCAATGGATTCATGTCCTATAGATACTTGATTATGCCTAAGATTGTCACAGCTGACGAAGCATAAAGATGTGTGAAATATTGGAGATTTCCTCACAAATAAAACGCGCAAATCAAATCATATAAAATGTCAATTCTAAAATATTTTTATTTATTTATTTCTAATCACAAGTGCCCAGACTCAGTTCTGTGTGCGACTTACATACGAATAGCCGGCCGCGGTGGCCGAGGAGACTGAGGCGCTCCAGTCACGGTATGCACGGCCACTACGGTCGGGGTTTCCAATCCCCCCTCGGGCATGGATATTTGTGCCGTCCTTAGTCTTAGTTAGTTCATAAGTAGTTTGTAAGTTTAGGGACTGATGAGCCCGTAGTTAAGTCCCATAGACTTTTCAAACATTTGAACATTTTTAGATTCGAGTCCTTCCTCGGTCAGGGGTCTGTGTGTTGTCCTTAGATTAGTTTAAGTAGTTCTAAGCCTAGGGACTGATGACCACAGTAGTTTGGTCCCATAGATTTACAAACATTTGATTTTGAGTTACATACCCGGTATCTAAATGGAAGATAACTAAGTGAAGTCAGATGTTAGTAGTCTAATTATTTCACCAGCAGCGGGACGTTTGAATCTGTAATCAGTATATAATTACGTTATGCGTCACCGGGAATCGAACCCCGAACTTACCGGTGTCCTTTCTACGCACGAATGGACGTTTAATCTCAAATGCGTGCGTGTCTGACTAGTAACAACAGCACATATCGTTGTTATTATAATAATAACAATAATAATAATAATTTCGTGTGGCTCAGAGTCCTGGTGTATGTCATCCAACTGTGCGCCACTTCAGAGACTTGCATGTCCCTAACCTGCCCCAACCGGGAAAGGCGACCTACAGTTTAACGTGTAATCCAAACCACGTGTAGTTTATGACACACATTGTTGAGACGTGAATGCTGGGTTAAAACACAGATTGAATAATTCGGTGATCTGACTAGGTTTCGAACCCGCGACCCTTCAGTTACCATTCAAGCACTTTACCCGCCCCCCCCCCCTTTTTTTTTTTTTTTTTTTTTTTTTTTTCAGGTAGATCTATGCTTTGCGGTCGTTTTAATTGTTCGTTTTTGGTCGTTCGTTGATCATTTGGCTCTTGGAGAAAGCAACGAAATGATTCAACTATATGATTCCGAGAGGGTCGAGTGAGAAGAAGAGGAGATTCGAATTAGTATCCTAGTCCAGCACCAAAATTTTTAACGTCTCAAGTTAAATTCAATACGAGACACGTGACTTTAAAGGACAAGTGGTTTATAAAATAAAATAAAGTTTTGTAATATAAGAAAAGCGTTCGAGCGACAGAGTTACTGATGCCATGTATTCTACCTGTTACTGGCAACGATAAATCGGCTCTATCAAAGTTGATGGCGAAATAATTCGGTTTAATACGGATTGTTAACTACGGTGCAACTTGACGTTCTTCACTTGGTGTTATCAGCGGTGAAGTAGCCAGTTAAAAATATACACATGTCGGACCCTCTCCTTGTTAGTCCCGTCAGCTGAAGAGTATGATGTAGTGAAGACTGTTAACCTCTGCTCTTTCTTACCGGGAACTAAAGCATTGGATTATTTGGCTCCATAGCAACACTACAACACTTATTGCCCGTGTATGCAATGCCTAAGGATTCGAGGATTTACTTGTACTGCTGCTTACATTTCTGTATATGCTTGACCTAAACTGCAACTTCATTGTTTGTTTTACTTGATTTTTGTACTCACTGAAATAAAATTGCCTGACCTTCCAGTACGAGACCTTTCTCTCGTCCTTACATCCTGGTAGATTTACTTTCTAACCAGAGAAATAAAGCCGGTAATTGATTCACAAACGACTAGTTCACGCTGTTAAGAAATTTCGCGAAGGAATTTCATTTCCTCTTAAAACGTGCTAAAATTTCGTGTGGCTCATTGGCCTGGTGCAAGTCTTTCGACTGCACGCCACTTCGGCGACTTGCGTGTCCCTAGCCTACCCCAGTTATCCAACCGGGGAAATGGGACCTACAGCTTATCGTGAAATCCGAACCACGTGTCGTTTCTGGCGACTCCTCACATCGTTAAGAGGTGAAGGCCGGAATAAAACGCAGACTTTATTTATTTATTTATTTATTTATTTATTGCAGTATAACGGAAACAAAACACTTCTTCTGGACAGGGAGGAAGGCGCGACAAGTCGCGGCGAACTCGGGACCCTTCGGTTTCTAGTCAAACGCTTTACCACGAGACTACTGGGCCAGTCATATCATTTTTCTCAAATTTCCTTAATAAGAAAAGCTCGTTGTCAGGGTAGTATGAGGTCTGGGCCAGATTAATCTTTTCGTCTGATAGCATAAGTATTTTGCCGTAAGAAGTATCATAAGTTGTGTTTCTGTAGCTATGGAAATCATCAGCTGAAATAAAGACCATAAAGTGCGCTACAGATAAAAATGCAAAACGATTATCAACCGAAGGCAGAGCTAATGCTCAGACTGAGGTATATTTTTTTTCCTTGCCTTCCTCGACCGAGTATCGGAAGGCGTATGTATAATGTGTTATGAATACTTGGAACGCTACATTTACGTTGACTCTTGAAAAAAGAACACTTTGTTTACAACGAATTAAAATTAGTAGGCATGACGGGATTTGAGTCGATTTATGACAGATTACCAACGTACCGTCTTACTCACTACGCAAAGCTTCCATTCGAATACACTCGCCTTACTGACTGGTATAATGTCATACGTGAGGTAACACACTTTCTTAAGAAGATACGATAGCCGGGACAATCTAAATTTTACTTTTAATCTCAGAAACACTGTCAGTATTACTACGAATGAAATTTAGAGACAAAATTAATTTCCACGATATTCGTAATAATATTAGGAAAGCTTTTTCAGAGCAAGTAGTTGGGGATGAATTTGACATCTGAGACAAAGAATGTGTTTCCACATCGTATGACACTTGCTTCCTCTTGCCTTGTCGATAGGTGCTTACTTGCGAAATGACACAACTCAAGAGCTTTGATAAATGTCGTATTCTTGCACTTTATGAAGAGGGATACAGTATCAGCGCCGTTTCCCGTGCTCTACGATACAGCAAATCCACGATACACCTGTGGGTGAAGAGGATGGCAGATGAAGGCCATGTTAACAGTCATCGTCGCCCCGGACGTCCACGCACTATGACAAAGAAGCAAGACAATGATATACTCCGCTGCAGTGATGAAGACCCATTCCGCACCAGCACCTAAATTAGGAACGTTCTACAACTAACTGTAAGTAGATAGACCATCCACCGTAGTCTCAACGAGGAAGGAAGATATGGACAAAAATCGGCGATAAAGGAAATGTTGACAGAACAACATAAGACTGCCAGATTAAACTTCGTACTGCCATCTGGCATACGTAAGCAAACCAATTTCATTCTGGGAGCAGAGAAGGTATTTTCCACAGCACCAAAGGGTTCTGTCCGTGTGTTTCGTCCAACTGGACCGAGATTCGACAGAAAATATGTTCATCAGAACCAAAGGTGTGGCCGATCTGCTGTCACAGTTTGGGGATGGAGGCCGGCAAATGGTTGCGGCATTCTGTGGGAACTGGACCGTCCGCCTACCAGTAGTTACTAATGTGAAACACTAGATAACATAATGCTTCCTTCTCTTCGTGAGACGTTTCCGGAAGGCAGAATAACATTCCAACATGACCGTTCCCGGGACTACACTGCAAATTGTGTGAAACAGTGGTTTCGAGTGAACGGAGACGTTGATGTGTAGGACTGGCTTCCCAAAGATGCTGACCTCAATCCCATACAGCACGTGTGGGCAGAGATGGAGAAGATTATTAGCAGCCGAAGACCTACGCCAGCAACGAAGGCAGCGCTATCTGAAGCAGTTCAGGATGCATGGGAAGAGCTGTCGCAGAATAGTGGGTTTGTAAGAAAACTAGTTACCTCTGTTCCCCGGCGGCTAAGTGCAGTTGTAGAGGAGAATGGAAACTGGACACGATACTAAATTATGTTGTCATCAGAGACAAAGCTTTGTTTATATTAAATGGAAGTGTCTTATTTTCTCGATTATTTTTCTTGAAGATTTACATTACTTCGAAGAAAAGAAAAATTATTTTGTGTTAATTTCAACCCTTCTGTAATAAAGTATTTCATCTTAAATTATTACACGAACTTTAAGAAAAACCAAAACCAGCATGAAAATTAAGAAGGCTTATGACGTCGATGCCAATGAAGGCATCAAAGTGAAGAAGGCATTTTATTTATAAATGTTCTGTTTATTTACATGTAGGCAGGGTACCAGTAAGGATAAAATCATAAGAGAGGTGTCATTTTTAAAAGTGTTGAAAGGCCAGCTGGTAGACGCAAACTCGAGCGTTTGGGTCCACTACATCCCCATATTTACTAACTTGCAGTCGAATATAACTCAGTGGTCAAAGCCTACTGTAATTTCATCTTAAAGCCCATTAAAACCTCGAAGTAACGCTTTTAGAGTAGACCCTGTTCACATTAACTTGGCGTACAATACACCTGTTCATCGACTTTATTATCACGTAAAATTTACGAAACCAGAAAAGGTGGATTAGGATTTAATATCCTGTCGACGTCGTGGTTGTTTGAAATGGAGCCCAAGCTGGGATTGTTTCGTTAAGAATGTGGAAGGAAATTGGCTATGCTTTTGAAAAGGAACCATGTTGCCATTTGCCCAGAATAATTTCAGGAAAGCACTTGAAAAACAGAAGGACAAACAGACATGGAAACTATACACTTTCGCCCTTGTATCACTGAGCAGTCAAACTTCAAATAATCGAAAACGAAAAGTGAAATACCGAATTTAATACTAATTATACCTGGAGGCAACAGAAACTTACATGATACGAAATTAAAAGTCATTTCTACACGTTACCGTTAAGAGTGATGTTGCCTTTCTATTGAGCACTGAAATTTCCAATAATGATTACTGAATGGAAGTTTTAAAATAATACCAACTTCTGGCCTGTGTACCGATCCGGTTTTATGGTAGAAATGACACATAAAAGTAGTAAGGTTTCGTGAAATCACATTATATAGACGTTTCGGTTAAATGGTTTATTTGCAGTAACACTCGTACAACGCTAAACTACAATGTCACAACATCTAGTTTTACGATCTGGTCAGCAGTGGAAATCAAAACATCTTAGTAATAAAGTCTGTAAATAACATTGCTTCTTGCATTCGTTATTTCGCTTTTTTTATCTGTAAGAGAAGCTTCCTCGTCACCTTCTAATCACATAATCCTATGAAGTCCTTAAGTTTTTATTTCCTTAATTACCAGAATCTATGACGAGGTAAAGAGAGGCAGAAAGGAAGAGGAGATGGTGAGAGAGAGAGAAAGGAAGAAGAGATGGAAGACAGGATGAAAGGAAGTATAGGACGGACAGGATTGAGGGATAGACAGAGGGAAGAGGAGGAGCTGGAGGAGGTAGACGGGGACGAAAAGACAGAGGCAGATCGTAAGAGAGAGAGAGAGAGAGAGAGAGAGAGAGAGAGAGAGAGAGAGAGAGAGAATGGGGAATGGTAGACAGAATTCAGAAAGCAAATGCTTTTCTCAAGGGCAACAGGGTATTTGACTGTTCTCTGGTAATCACCTTAAAAGGGTGATCATGTCATCTTACGCTCATAACATGAGCTGCGGTGGAATGACCGAGCGCTCTAAGGTGCCTTGCTGCGAAGCGCGCGGTTGCTCCTCGTCGGAAATAGCTTCGCCCCTCGGGCTTGTGTATGTGTGTGTGTGTGTGTGTGTGTGTGTGTGTGTGTGTGTGTCTGTGTGGTGTTGTCCTTACATTACGTTAGTTTAAGCAGTTTGTAAGCCTAGACTGATAACCGCGGCAGTTCAGTCCCAAATATTTACAAACATTTGAACATTTCATAACATGACTTGTTTTCCTCGTCAATTGCAGTATTCTTTAGAAACAAACGGAAATGGAATTCAAATATAATTTGAAATCCAGCTAAAACGTTTCTTTTGAGTCATGTGATGCCTGAAAACTCAACCCACATGGTGTGCTCCTACTGTTGTAACATGCCGGCCGCGGTGGCTGAGGGGACTGAGGCGCTCCAGTCACGGTCTGCACGGCCACAACGGTCGGGGGTTCGAATCCCCCCTCAGGCATGGATATTTGTACCGTTCTTAGTATAAGGTAGTAGATAAGTAGTTTGTAAGTTTAGGGACTGGTGACCCCGTAGTTAAGTCCCATAAGCTTAACAATCAACTGTTGTAACATTCACTAACAGTGGTATATTGTCTGTGCATTCGTATTTTGGGAATAGGTCTACAAATATTGCGTAGTGCCGAACTGTAAAAATAAATCTATAAAATCTAGAAAATATGATTTTGCATGTTCCAAGCAATGATAAAGGTATAAAATGGTTTATTCTCCCTCGTAGAGATCCTAATCAGATAGCGGTCACTTATGCGTTTAATTTTAGGAGGATTACTTTGATGTAAGTAAACACTCCGTAGAACAATTATTATTCTATTAGTTCACAACCGGTATTAAGAATCATGCTCTGCAGCCGCAAAGTTGTATAGTTTTTTTGGGACTTAACTACGGGGTCATCAGTCCCTAAACTTACAAACTACTTATGAACTAGCTACAACTAAGGACGGCACAAATATCCATGCCCGAGGGGGGATTCGAACCCCCGACCGTAGTGGCCGTGCAGACCGTGACTGAAGCGCCTCAGTCCCCTCGGCCACCGCGGCCGGCAGTTGTATAGTATTATTGTGTACACATCAGTGAACTGATGTTTACATTTGTGAAACAGGTGCTCACGATATATTTGTATTTTAAGTCGTTTACAAACGTAGTTGGTGAAAGTACAAATTTCATTATGGTTGTCTTTTCAATATTTACTTTCGTGAGGCAGTGTTTCGGTATATGATAAAGACATCAACAATTTGTCTCAAAAACGCCTTTTTAGCGCATATACTGAAACCAACTGGATTTGAACACGGAATGCAAAATTTGTGAACGATACTGGAACCGCATCGCTACCAAGCTTATGTGGAACTGATTAAGTCTATTCGAAACTTCGACATTTTTTCTTGGAATATTTTAATTTTGGCACGTAAGCCAAGATAGTTATCCTTTTCATTTCATTCTTCTTTAGCCTAACAAGTTCCGATTTAACTTGACAAATTACTTTGTAACCAAACAGCACGAGAAAAATGCATAGTAATTTGTAGAAAGTGGCTAGCGCACAAGATTAAATTGCGTATACACATGAATTAATCGGAAATGTAACTACGTAGTAGCGCACTTACTGTGTAATTTTTGCAGTGGCTTTTATAACAGAGTTAATTTAAATGTGAAATGCATTTGGTAGAAAAACGAAGACTTAATCTAAGATGCAATCCATATTTACACACGTTTATGGTGTGTAATAGTTTGTATCTTTGGACTAGAGTCAGTCTGTTGACATAAACAAATATACGTATATTTTACTTTAAATGCAACTTTCACCTTTCTTACTTACGGCACGTAAAGATCTGGATTATTGTCGAGAAACAAAGATACCTTAAGCGCATCAACTTTCGGAAGGTTTTTTCACTATCAGACTTCACATAATTTTCTCCCTTCTTACAAAAAAGTTATAAACGCGTTTTCCATCACAAGTAACTTAATTGTACACAGAAAAAGTCAGGAAAAATTTAGTAACCTTCGCTAACACTGCTCTAACACGCATATGGCTTCTTCTTCCTCGTGTTGTGTGAAATCACCAGAGCTTAAGCCAATAACAGAGCGTTTTTGATCACGTGACCTAAACTTGAAATTTAATTATCTTCATGCTATAATTTCAAAATAATAACAAGTGTTTCATACTATAATTTCAAAATAATAACAAATGTTTTGTAAGAACAACGACGGAAAATTCTATTTGAACATTACAATCATCCAGATTGAAAACAATTCGAACCCAATTTAAACATAGCATAATAGCCTACTATATATGCCACATTCCAGATTTGGTAACCAATTTCAATGTGTAAGTAGGAAAAGGGGAACAAAATATTATGTTCTCATTAGACTGATGTATTTTCTCGGTACGTCTATGTTAGCAAGAATACTTTTGCTTACTGTTCCATTCATTTCATACCAGACTGAGCTACAGTAAAGCGTAGCCAGGTTTACCTAGTTAACATGAAAATTTCGAATGTTGGTAAGGCAACAAAATTAGAAGAAGTAAGGATGGTGAAATTAATAAAATATTTCGAAATGAAACATAAATCATTTCTTCCGTAAGACCTGTGATTGTAAAATCGCTCCTACACAGATATTAAATGCCAAATGAGTAATTAACCCTGTAACTATAGTGAACTTCTACAGACGTTCATTGTAATCGGACCTTGTAGAAGGTAGACTGCTGTAAAAGCTAGGGAAAAGAAGTCCCCTCTGATGAACTTCCGTCTCTAATGATCACTCTGTCGACGGGACGTTAAACGCTAATCTTCCTTCTTGTTTTCGCGTAACTGGTGCAGTCCTCTGGAGGGAAAGACTTTCCAAGGCAATTTCAAAAACAAGGCCATGTTATTGTGGTATTTTAAGAAGTCAGCAGTTGTTACAGAGTTAAACGTCGCTCTCTGCGTGACATTCAAGTAAAAGCCGATAAACAACTGCATCGGGTGACCATTTGATAAATACAGGACCTATTTTAAGGCGTTATTATCACTTCTCACTCTAAAAATGAAAATGATCGCTTTCCAGTGAGTTGGTCACCGAAAGTGACATCTTTCCAACATTTCAGCGTATTGTAACAATTACATATCGATAACTATTGTCCGCGGTGGGCGTCAGACTAGAACTACGAACAAACTATACCAACTGCGAGATACTATACAGTAATCCCATCTCACGCACTCTTAGGGCAACCTCTTCCTGTTTCTTTCGCACCTCTCTGTTTCTGGGAGACTGAAAACTGGAGAGTTCATTCATCAGATGCTTTTCACTTTTATTTAAACAGCATCACCAGCAGTTACACTGTAATCTTTACGAGTAGACCATACTTGTGGTCCCTTTCGATTTTATAGAATGAATTACATATTCTAAACATTACTTTCGCGACTTTTTTTTCTTGTCTCATATTCTTATCACAAATGCTTCTCCTGTCACTTATAAACTTGAATAGAATTATCATTGAACTTGTTCATATGCTTAATTTTTTCGCGGATGATCTATTTTTCAATCAGTGGAAAAGATTTATTCGCACGGTTCGTCTGATTGGAAACTATGTGCTCGAAACTTATGAAATATGTTTGTGAAGTTTGCATTTTGTAATCAGGGTAATTCTATTTTTACATTTCTGCAATTATGTGTTAGAGGTGGTGCCAACGAAAAAAATCATAAGGAAAATAGTATTCAGGTATATAACATTAAAAAGTATTGTGCAGAAACTGTTAATAACGTCTCGTGATGCTACAGTTAAAGAAATCGATGAAGACTTATTCTTCTATGCTGGGTATATCTCTTCTCAGTCAACACAGTGGCAGGCTGCGCGCCGCGCCTTCGAAGCCGCTATCTCCGTCAGCACTAAGGCAGCGCGAGGAACACAGACGCCCAGCAAACATATTCTGCCTGTCGCTAGTCTAATGGAGAATTGGCAACATAGCCAGAGTACGCTTGGCAACTCTGTGAGCGGGGAGTTACTTCCTGGTAAGCACAGAATTAAGCTGATAAATTCACTTGATTTTTCATGTCATTTCCATTCAATTATCTGAGTGATTTTCACTTAAGGTGTGACATAAAGTTATTAATTCATATTTTTGGGTCCAGGAAATTCGTTCCACACGAAATTGCAACCAATCTCTTCTTTTAAAGTTACGCCTGATCTGGTCTCCTAACTTGTCGGCCAGTAAGGAGACACCAAATACCCGACGTCCTCGCTAGCCCATTACGTAAATCTCGAATTCTGCACTTAGGCCGAGGCATAACGATCGGAGGAACTCGTCCCGTTGAAGAAGCAGACGCCATCAAACTTCTCGGAATCCATTACAGCAAATGTCCTGTCCAGACAGCGGCCCGAAATTGGCAAACGAAGCTGAACAGCATCCGTGCGATATTAAGGGTGAATGCTACTCGCTCCTTAGACGTGATTCAGAAAACCACTCTGATAAATTTAGTGATACTGCCTAAAGTGTATTACCTAGCGAGTATTTTTCCTTTGCCCGAAACTATAGGACAACGCATTGAATCCGCTCTTGCGTGGTTTCTATGGAGAGGGAGCGTCCTTCGGGTTGACTACCTCACCGCAACCCTACCTGAAATGAAAGGAGGCCTCGGACTCACTAATGTCAGAGCGAAATGCAAAGCACTCCTAATATCCAGGATGGCTAAAGCCCTGGCAGCAGGAGACGGAAATTTGACGGCATACATCGTAAACGCAGTTACTCCTTTAGATGGCAGGGTGCCAGTCAAAGTCGACCACATTGACTATAAGCTGCGACATATTAAAATGTACATCTTAGAGAACAGCTACATATCCCATAGGGTGAAGCACTACACGACCAAGGAAGTCTACCGCATATTCACGGAAGATACGGCAGTCAGCAAGGTCGAGAAGAACACGCCCGCAATCACCTGGAGCAGAGTGTGGAAAAACATTCACATTCCAACTTCCACGTCACACGTCAGGGCCTCGTGGTACTGCGCTGTACATAACATAATTTGCACAAATGAGCGCCTATTCAGGATTGGCATGTCAAATACCAACACATGCTTGCATTGTCAGCAGACGGACACTGTACTTCACCGATTCACCTGCGGCGCCGCCAATGAGATATGGCAATGGACACGACACAAGCTCGCAGTTATGAACCGAACATCAGAAAACAACATCACTCTGCAGGAACTGCTCGCTCCGACAAGGTGGCCTTACCCAAATCAAAAACGTATGTCCACTTATTGGTTAATGGGAAAGTTTATTGACTACTGCCTGCGCAACGAGAGCAAGTCTCTCCTGGAATTTCAGAACCACGTCTTACATGATTACCGCATCAGATCTCAGCGTGGGAAATGGAAATAAAAGATGGGTGGTTATTTACCAGCCGTCCTCCACATAACATGACACTAATAAAGAGCATCGATTATATTTCGATTCATAACAAAAAAATAGAGAAAAACGAAACTAAAGAAAAGATTATCGCACAATCAGAAGGACATGTAGAAACCCCGATGCTATACGATAGATATAAAGGAACAGAACACTTTATTATTGCAGAAGGACTGCACTTCATTGCTATAGAGGAACATTTATTATTTTACTTATAGTGAAGGCATACTCACTACTCCCATACCCTCAAGATTTGTATTAGCACCTGCAGAATGAGTACTTCGTTTTAGTTCATGGCAACTGGGCGCCAGTCTTGTGTTCTGTTCCATGGGGTGTAGTAAGAGTCCCACATTGTTTAGTTCACTCTTAGTACTAATGTATCAATACATTAAAAACCAGATTCTGGAGGACTATAATCTCCTGGTACCACCAATTTGTACCGCGGAGCATGTGGTGGAGCGCTTTGGGTTATGAGACGCCGAAACGGATGACAATAATCGACTAATCGACGACAAGACAATCAAATTGATTGTGGAACATAATGGAAAGCAATTCACGAGAAGACGAACTCAGAGCCGACTCCACTGTGATTGTTCCTACGGAGCGATAGCAACGTCCTAAACAATAATAATAAAAAAATACAATTAAAAAAATCAAAAAAAATCCTAATAATAAGAATAAAGAGATTTACTTTGTTTCTTTCTAATCTACCACACAGTCCCTTTCCTTTCCCTTGTTTCTTTTCCCTCATGTAGGTATTTTACAGGGGTAGGTTTCGTTAGGCGCCAACGCCTGAAGAGGTTGAGATTCTTTTTTTTTTTATTCGGGTCAAAGTGGCGGTGGCACATTACTTTCCTTTTCTTTTCTTTTTAAAAAGAAGTGGTAGACTATAAAAAATTAAAAAACAAAACAAAAAAAAAGGTCAGCATAGTTGCCTTCCAAGCAGTTCATCCGGGTTCGATTCCCGGCCACCGCAAAAAAAAAAAAAAAAAAAAAAAAAAAAAAAAAAAGCCTTCGGGTAACGTAGTCGGCTGCGAAACGACCGTGCTGTCAACTTTCGATGCCAATCGTGGTGAGAGCAAATATTTTTAGCTCTTCTCTGACAGAGCTACAGGTGTCCAGATTGAAAATCAATAGGGAATTCTTAACAAAACTACTCAGTCAAAAGGTGTTTAGCTGTTTCCAGGACGGCATTCTCTCATATACTCTGAAAGTGACTTACAATGCTCAGGTGGTTTACCGATTCCGTGCGTGTAGAAACCAATTCCTTTCGAGTTAAAGCTGTCGCCGAACCATGTTGAAGTCAATTTGTCGAGAAATACATATTCTTGACGGTTGGACAACTACTTCCAAAAATGAGTAAAAAGACTTACCATGAGACTAGTATAATTTCTGTGTCAGATGCTTGCTTATAGTTAATCATTTCATTGAGCACCAAATTGTCTTAACTGCGTCTAATCGATATGCTAAGTGCAGTTTCCGTTACATTGACGTAGTAGTCTGGTGGATCGGAAGTAGTTCAGAATCTGTCCTGTGTGCGTTCGATTGCACCCTATAGATGTATATTTTTAACTGGCACGATCATGTCTACTTCACCTCTTGTAACACCAAGTGAAGAACGTCAAGTTGCGCCGAAGTTAACAATCCGTATTAAACCGAATTATTTCGCCATCAGCTCGGACAGAGCCGATTTATCGTTGCCAGTAACAGGCAGAATACACGGCAACCAGTAACTCTGTCGCTAGAAAGCTTTTCTTATATTATAAAACTTTATTCTATTTTATAAACCAATGGTCCTTTAAGGTCATGTGTCTCGTATTGAATTTAACTTGAGACGTTAAAAATTATTGTGCTGGATTCTAATTCGGATCTCCTCTTTTTCGCACTCGACCCTCTCGGAA
Organism: Locusta migratoria; assembly: GCA_026315105.1. Classification (NCBI taxonomy): domain Eukaryota; kingdom Metazoa; phylum Arthropoda; class Insecta; order Orthoptera; family Acrididae; genus Locusta; species Locusta migratoria. The sequence continues at coordinate 708,548,175 of CM048745.1, read as the reverse complement.
TCATATAGTTGAATCATTTCGTTGCTTTCTCCAAGACTGCCGACTCCTCTAAGTCTCCACGAAAGGCACGTATATGGATTCGAATCCAGGTCCAGCACAAAAATTTCATTTGACGCCCTAGATAGAGAACACTGGACTACTAACAAAAAATTATTTTGAATGTCTCTTCGTGACTTATCTGCGCGAGCTAAGGTGTTGCGGTGGTCTTGGGGTAAAGTGTTTGAATGGTAACTGAAGGGTCGCGGGTTCGAAACCTAGTCAGATCACCGAATTTTTCAATCTGTGTTTTAACCCAGCATTCACGTCTCAACAATGTATGTCATAAACTACACGTGGTTTGGATTCCACGTTAAACTGTAGGTCGCCTTTCCCGGTTGGGGCAGGTTAGGGACATGCAAGTCTCTGAAGTGGCGCACAGTTGGATGACATACACCAGGACTCTGAGCCACACGAAATTATTATTATTATTATTATTATTATTATTGTTATTATTATTATAACAACGATATGTGCTGTTGTTACTAGTCAGACACGCACGCATATTCATTCCTGTTGAGTTAACATTTGAGATTAAACGTCCATTCGTGCGTAGAAAGGACACCGGTAGGTTCGGGGTTCGATTCCCGGTGACGCATAACGTAATTATATACTGATTACAGATTCAAACGTCCCGCTGCTGGTGAAATAATTAGACTACTAACGTCTGACTTCACTTAGTTATCTTCCATTTAGATACCGGGTATGTAACTCAAAATCAAATGTTTGTAAATCTATGGGACCAAACTACTGTGGTCATCAGTCCCTAGGCTTAGAACTACTTAAACTAATCTAAGGACAACACACACACCCCTGACCGAGGAAGGACTCGAAACTCCGACAGGAGCAGCACATCAGGAGCACACAGCACTGAGTCTGGGAACTTGTGATTAGGGACATAACGGTTATTAATAAGTTCCTGGTTCAGTAAAAAAATAAGTAAATATATAAAAATATTTTAAGAATTGGCATTTTATATGATTTGATTTGCCCGTTCTGATATTTGTGAGGGAATCTCTAATATTTCACACATCTTTATACTTCGTCAGCTGTGACAATCTTAGGCATAATCAGGTATCTATAACACATGAATGCATTGCTTGGTTAGCTATGGCTACAGGTGGTTGGTTTGATTCCAGAACAAGGTGTTTGTCGTATCAAGTTCAAAGATGTGTACAAATATTAGTTCAGGTATGAATGCGGAGAAAATGTTGGTGATACGCAGTTAATATTGAAGTTTCCATAGTGTGTTTTCTGCTGTTAATTGAGTTTTTATTATATGGTTAGTTCTACAATCGGTTAATTAAAATCCACCCGCCAGTGGAACGACTTTTCGCAATTGTGAGAAAACGATTTACAGAACAAAAGTACTTCGAATTTCTACAGGACTTTAGGATTTCCGATGCTATAGTAAAATCTGTTGTTTGTAACAATATTAAATGTTGATTAAGGATTAATTAATGTTTTATGTGACGGAGTTTGCTATATCAGACTGTAATAAGTGTGATAATTCTTAAGATATGTCATTGTAATAAATTGGATTTAATAAACGTTAAGGACTTAATAACTTGTTTCCTTTTAGTTGCAAAATCGTGGTGTTAATTTACAACTGGAGTGATTGTCATAAAGAGCGGTTGTCTGTAGTGGATCCATTTTTAATAGTCGAACGACTATACCGCGGAGCGAGCAGAGCACCCGCAAGATACGTACGTTAGTTGGGTTGCATGCACATCAGGCGAAACGCAATTCAGGTCGTTCGGATATTTTTGCGCATGGTAGTACATTAATTTCAAGACTAATTAGAATGTTTGCAGTATTCAATATGTATCAAAAGCATGATCATTAATCACAAGTTTATCGTGAAGTATTTTGCCGTGAAGTTTTTGCCGATAAATAAATAATAAAGTAACATATTCATCACAGTTATTACAAAGACTTTACCATCGATAGCACAAAGACCTTAGAAGCTCGATTACACCAGGAAAAAATATTATATAATTAAAAAAATGTATACTGGTACATGTTACAAACCCATTTTCTGAGGGCTAAATGGTGGCATGGTTTTAATGTAGCACACACCATAGGCCTCCGTGCGCAAAGGCCACAGTCCCGAATGCGATTTCGGACTTTGTCTTGATAATGCGCGTCCTGTTGCTGCCTGAGGGTGAGGTCGGGGGGTTGGGGAGGGGGTGGGTTGCAGCTGTGTGGTATTTATCCTCCTGTATCGACTGGTTATTAACCGGAGATGATGGTCATCTCTGGCTTACCCATGGATGACCTTGACCTTACATTTTTTTAACGTTTCCTGTTGTCTAAAATCTCGTCCATGTTCTGCAAATTACAATTTGGGACACTCCAACAGCTGTTTCGTCCCTCTTCCAGCCTACCTATGGCTCCCCATGTCATAGTTTCGGATAGGTCACGCTGTTGTTGAACTGTAGTATCTGCTCAGTAAACTACCCGAATCCAACTGTTTGTGTAATTCGTTTGTAGAGTAAACACAAAGCACCGCCAACCCCTTTGCAGCAACTCTGTTATTACCACTACTTCACTTGCAATAATGTTGTTCTCTCCACTCCGCAGAACTGACAGAAAGACGTCTAACCATTTTAGTTCATTCTGACGGTAATAATACTTCAGCACTTAGATTTCTCCTACCCTACACTGACATGTTCAAAAAATCTGTTTCATTCACCTAATATCGCATATGACTATGCATAGCTGATATTACGATGACTGCTGCATTGAGGATGATCATTATGTGATCGAAATCTGCAAAAACATTAATGATAAACGAGCAATGCTGCATACTATAATTATTATATTCATTGTTTTGTGGTCGCTGAGCACAGAATTCCAAAAATGGAATCAAACCTCAAAAAAGATATAAACATGTTATAAAAGACATTTCTATTTTGCTCACTGCGAGAAAAACATGCCGGCCACAGTGGCCGAGCGGTCTAAGGCGTGCCCGTCACGGTCTGCACGGCCGCTGCGCTCAGGGGTTCGAATCCCCCTTCGGGCATGGATGTTTTCGCCGTCTTTAGTATGAGCTAGTTCATAAGTAGTTTCTAGGTTTAGGGACTGATGACCCCGTAGTTAAGTCCCATAAGCTCATTTGAACATTTGAAACATATGAGAAAAACATGCTAAGCTCCGCTGTAAACATGTGCGGTGTTTGTTTTCCTCTTCCCAGTCATTTTTAATATAAAACAGGAAAGTTGTTTTTGTGCCTAAATTTATAATCGTACATGTTCGAACAATACAACCATTAAAAGAGCGGCCATTAAAGCTGCTAACCTCACAGGTAGAGCAGTACAAAAGGTCTCTCCAATTTCGCGTTTCCAATTGACTTACCCATTCATTTTGATTTCTACTCTCAATCAAGGTCCCGATTGCAATAACAATAAATAAGATCGAAGAGCGGGGAAAAAGGAGATAAAGAATGGGGGAATAAAATGGATTTAAAGAGGGGGGGCTGATATAGATGCAGATAAGAGAGGGGGAGGAGATGGATACGTTGTGGGATAAGAGGGAGTGGTACGAAGATAGGTGGAGGAGGAGATGGACAAAGGAGGGGGAAAGGAAGTGATAGACATAGGGAGAAGAAGAGAAGAGATTAGCGTATATATCCCATACACATTAGCTACTACGAAGCGTTGCCGGTTCATTAGTTAGTAATAGAAAATTAGCATGCGCTTGTTATTGGGAAACAAAGAGCACACTAGAATAATTTAGTTAGTCAATGAGGACGATTATTTTACTATTGTATGGACTCAGCTTCTCTTGTTGGAAACCCTACAGTACGTCAGGCAGCTGATTCTTTCCGGCTCGTTTCCGGTGCACTTCACGCCCTGGCTGCTTAGACTGGACCGCGGAATGGATAGTAAGGGTGCTCCGTCCACCCCTACTGTCTCCACTCATTCTCCTCCTTCTTCTACTTCTCCACCGATGTTCTGAAAGATTTCTGTGCTTCATTGACCAGTCAGGTATCGCATGGTGCCATGCCAACAATATCCCTGTAGTAATTAAAACTTCCGGGCTGAGAGGCCGTGGTCGAACAGTAGAAATTTCTTCCCCTGACGTTTCGTTGCCGGCTGCGGGCAACATCTTCTGAGGTGAGTCGACGACTGGCTGCAGGGCATAGAGGGCGCCACCACTCGTCACGTGTTGTCAACAGTAAAACTATCTCTGGCTGGCGTCATTACTCTCGATCAAAGGTAATCGATTGTCACATATTTGGTACAAAGTAGACCGCCATATCTTGTCTAACTTCAAGCCCTCTTCCTTCCTGTTAAAATTATTGCGGTGTTTAAAAATCTCTATAGCCTCTCTATTCATACGTGCATAATAATGCGATGTCTTAGCTAGCACTCTTATCTCACTAAATTTTATTTTGTGGTCACTGTTTTCAAAAACATGTTCTGCTACGGCCGATTTGTCCGTGTGTGCCAGTCGACAGTTCCTCTTATGTTCCGTTAGGCGAGTATTGGCACTTCTTTTAGTTGTTCTAATGTAAACCTTCCCACAACTACATGAAATCTTATACACACCCGGAGTAGCCAAAGGGTGTCGCGCATCTTTTGTTGATCGTAAGTATTCACTGATCTTTTTGGTGGGTTTGAATATTGTTTCGACTCTAAACTTGGCCAGTACTTTCCCAATTCGGTCAGTGATATTGTGGATGTATGGGAGAAACACTTTCCCCGCCAAAGGTTGTTGTTGTTGGACGGTATCACACATTTGTCTTCTGGGCTGGAGTGCTCGATCTATCTCCTTGTCACTGTATCCGTTTTCTAAAATAAGGTTGGTAAATGATAGAGTTCCTCTTGCAAATAAGCTGGCTCACAGATTTTATTAGCCCTGTCCACTAATGTTTTAATAACACCTCTCTTCTATCTGGGATGATGATTCGAATCTTTGTGGAGATACCGATCGGTGTGCGTATCTTTTCTATATACTTTTTTTTTTTTCATGAAATTTTTTGAACAACAGGCACTGCAATCAGCCAGAAAGAGCCCTTTGAAGTGGTATCGGTATGTGGATGATACGTTTGTGATCTGGAATCACGGAGGAGAGGAACTGAACTGTTTCTGAAAGCATTTGAATACTATCAACGCGAAAATACAATTTACCATGGAGACAGAGATTAATGGACAGATAAATTTTTTGGACGTTTCAGTGATTAAACGTGCAGATGGGACTGGGTCTTAAAGTATACTACTCCGGGTGTGTATAAGATTCCATGTACTTGTGGGAAGGTTTATATTGGAACAACTAAAAGAAGTATCAATACTCGCCTAGCGGAACATAAGAGGAACTGTCGACTGGGACACACGGACAAATCGGTCGTAGCAGAACATGTTTTAGAAAACAGTGACCACAAAATAAAATTTAGTGAGACAAGCGTGCTAGCTAAGACATCGTATTATTATGCAAATATGAATAGAAAGGCTATAGAGATTTTCAAACACCGCAATAATTTTAACAGGAAGGAACAGCGCTTGAAGTTAGACAAGATATGGCGGTCTACTTTGTACCAAAGATGTGACAATCGATTACCTTTGATCGAGAGTAATGACGCCAGCCAGAGATGGTTTTACTGTTGACATCACGTGACGAGTGGAGGCGCACTCTATGCTCTCAATATAAGCAGGATCTCCACGGCCCAGCAGCCAGTCGTCGACTCACCTTAGAAGATGTTGCCCGCAGCCGGCAACGAAACGTCAGGGGAAGAAATTTCTACTGTTCGACCACGGCCTCTCAGCCCGGAAATTTTAATTACTGAAGACGCCGGCCGTGATAGGCTACACGTTATGAATATCCCTGTCGAACGCTTCTACGCCTATCTTGGCGAACGGGAAAATGTGTAGTCATTTATGACACATATCGTCATTCGGGCGAATTGACCGCGTGGTCTAAGGCGGAGGATCAAATCAACCCTTGGGTATGTGTGTGTGTGTGTGTGTGTGTGTGTGTGTGTGTGTGTGTGTGTGTGTGTGTATATTACAGATACAGGGGCAAACATTGTTTCCACGTGAAAGACGGGTTTTGCCAGGCTGTTGGGTTCCCCACGCAGACATTCCACGCGGCTCATCCTGCTATAAAGACAGCTTTTAGTTCTGATTTCTTCCCTCTTTATAGAAATATTACTTAGTAATTCCATTTTGTTGCTCCTACTTTGACCAAAGGATTGATATCGTTTATATTTAGGTTTTAGTAAAAGTAGTATTAATAAAATTCATATTTCGTCATATTCAGTATCCGTAGCTAAAACGTTTATCTCGTCATAACAGCAGCTGCTATTGTATTTAAAATAATATTCACAGCTTGAATATTTTATATGTTTCAGCATACTGGATCTTCTTCTAATATTTGCAGTTGCATCTGAGGTGGAACAGAGCTCAGACACAAAGCAACAATTTTTAATTATCAGATACTTGTAAAAGAACGTGCCATCACAATAATCACTATCACAAATTTCTTTCCTAAAGCAGTAATTTGTTCCCATTGAAGCATGGAGATTGTATTGTTACAGTTTATTACACGCATTACATTATTTATTTCTATAGCAGTTCCTGGCCAATTCCTAATTTAGACTTCTTAATATTTGAGCGGAAACATGCTATCGCTATTGGTAACAAGCTAATAATCTCCAAACAGAATTAGACCTTTTTCCATAGTTCTTACACGAGTAAATTCTGATGTCTGTAGTACAAACATAGTAAGAGAGGTAACGATATATAACAAACGACTTAGTTGAAAATTAAGTCTTAATACAGGTAATGAATTTTCATCCGGATGACGTGATATCCTGTACTTCAGAAGAAGATGTATCCAAATGTTTCAGTTGCAATAGTTCTCCCGACCATACTTTATATCACATCATACATTCGTTTGGAAATAGTCGTCCTGCGGTATACACTGGCGTCATTGTTGGTTGCCTTAAACATAATAAAACTGTATGTTGGGGAAAATCACGTTGTGTTATGTCAGACCGGTCACTGTTCTTTGCGCCTCGACTCGTCGATTTATAAAAAAGTACTCATAGATTCCCACTGCGACTCGTGATGGCGCTGTCTGCCATTTTCCATGTTTATTTTACTACTGCCCACAGATATTCTGCTCTGTATGCAGTGTTTACATTCCCGCGTTCGGGTATCGGAGCAAAGCTAAAAGAAAACAATGGAAATTTTACTGTTTCTGAATAAGATTCATTGTAGTCTCTGAACGTTTTACAATATAAACATTCCGTCAACATCTACACGACGTACGTTTTTTTTTTTTTTTTTTTTTTTTCCAAATTCCTTTTGTACTTTATTTTAATGGTAATGTGCGTATTACGTGTGCTGTTACCTGAAACATGTGCTTCCATTACTCGAGAAAGACTGCAAACAAAATAACACAATGCTCTCCCCCCGCACAGATATCCATTGCCAGGCGCCAATTGCCCGTAACAGGCGGCAGACGTCGCGCACTCGTTTTTGTTTTGAGGGACACAAACGCAGGGGCGACGCGCATGCGCGAAACAAACGAACGCAGCGGTGGCGAACAGTCGACATTCGCCTGTCGGCAAAGGCAGCAGCTGATATTACTGCACGGCCGCAGTGGCGCTTTCAAAGGGAAAGATAAATTTGATGCAATACATTCTACGCCGTAGTTTCCATGTCGAACAGCTACGCCCGGAGTTGTTAGAAAACACAATGTTTTCCATATACAGCCATGTTACAGCTTCGTCTTTTATTCATGGAAACCTGTTAGCAGGAACGGCCATCCTGTGATTCAGTGCGGCGTGTGCTAACGCACACGTAATGATGAAACGTCCGCACAGCATTCAGGGAAATGATATGTTAAAACAGACGAAATAAAGACGATGGTATGCAACATCCCTGCCTGAAAATATCTGAAACAAAACAATGTGGACTTGAATAGACGACGGGATACAATTTTGGCAGTCACAATTCTTTCCTTCTCCTATTATTACATATAGAATGAAAATAGCCTCGAAAATTAAAATAATGTTGGAATACAATAACTCTTTTTTTTTCATGCATAGTCAACCATCAGCTACTTATTGTATTTAGAACAAAGTAAAAATTTGAATAACTTTTTCATTATGATCTGCCTGTTTGATTTACATTTCATTTCATTAACATGTCTAATGCAAATCTACTACAGGAGTCAGCGGTAGATTTCATTACCTCGTCTATCTGAACAATTTGTTCAATTCAATAATTCATTTTTATGAGAACCAGTTGTCATTGACAACAAACTTAGAGTGAAAGATAGGGAACAGAAAAAAACTTTAGGCAAGTTAGTCTAATGTTGACCTTCGTACCTGAAGTTTTCTTACTAAGGATCGCAAATTATTGTAATACGTTATGAAAATTAATGTTTGATCAGCGATGCTTATCTTCTCCGGTTCCTTCTGGCTCGCAATATAACTAACTTAATTTCGTTCTTCATTTTTTACTTCCGGACAAGCGAGAAGACGGAACCGAGATCGTACTTTTGTATCACTCTCTTGTCTGAGTTCGTTATGTTCAGACGTCTTCCACTCATGTATCCATTTGTAAGTAATTCTGATGCAAGTTGTAGTTAAAATATATTACTTAAATTTAAAATCACGCCCTCTCTTTGGCTTTTATTTAAATGAATCTCTCCACGTCAATTTTTTCCAATGTTTACAGCTCCTCGACGCCCGTAATAGTTAAATGTTCAGACGCCATTAAGTACGCTTCGCATGTTTTATAAATTTCACTCACTATTAGTCATTCTTATATAATACCTTTCTTGATTTCAGAGCCGGCCGCTTTGGCCGAGGGGACTGAGGCGCTCCGGTCACGGTCTGCACGGTCACTACGGTCGGGGGTTCGAATCCCCCCTCGGGCATGGATATTTGTGCCGTCCTAGTTCTTAAGTAGTTCATAAGTAGTTTGTACGTTTAGGGACTGATGACCCCGTAGTTAAGTCCCATAGACTATACAAACATTTTGATTTCAGAACCTGCAATCATTTCTATTGTAATTTTATGAAGCCCGATCATATATATATACATATATATATACACCATTAACTTCATGTTTCATCCACGGTCATACAACAATGAACTGTCTGAGCATTAGTCTAGTGGCAGTCAACAATATATTTTCGCGTTCGGAGGAGGATGTTGGCGATTGGAGTTTCGTAAGTAGCCCACGCCGCAGCGCCAAGCGCCTTTGTTGTAATGATTCCCATCCCAGATCTGTATCATTTCCGTAACGCTGTCTCCCCTGTATCGTGACAATACGGAACGAGCTGCCCTTCTTTGGACTCTTTCGGTGTCCTCCGTCAAACTCACCTGATAAGGATCCAACACTGGGCAGCAATACTCCATTAAACTACGGACATGCGTAGTGTATGCAGTTTCTTTAGTAGTTCTGTTGCATCTTTTAAGGTTCTGCCAATAAAACGCTGTCTCGTGTTCGTCTTTCCCACGACATTATGTACGTATTCTTTCTAGTTTAAGCCTGAAGTAATAGTAATTCCTAGGTATTTCATTGACACAAACTGTGTCCTCTCTGACAGGAAATCCCGCATACAGTCTCAAAGTTGGGGCGATATACCATAACCATACAATTTGATTAAAAACCGTTTGTGAGGTACGGTGTCAAAAGCCTTCTGGATATCAATACGGAATGAATTTTATAACCAGTATCGATAGCACTCATCACTTCGTGTGAGTAAAGAGCGTGTTGTGTTTCGCATGAACGATATTTTCTTAATCTGTGTTGACCTTGGGTCAATAGATCATTCTCTTATGAACGGAGAGGGGGAGGAAAAGAATAGAGAGGCGAGGGGGGAGGAAACGGGCGGAGAGAGAAGGAAGGAGAATTGGAACAGAGAGAGAAAAGTGAAGGAGAGAGGGGACTAACGTAATACTGGAAAAAATAAGTACCCGACGACGCCAGGTATTCAGCTAGTAATGTATTCAAATGAAAATAGCTTTGAAACTTTCTGACAGATTAAAATTGCGTGCCGGAACCGGGACTCGAACCTGGGCCCTTTGCCTTTCGCGGGCAAGCGCACTACCACTGTGCTATCCCGACACGACTCGCAATGCCGCCTCACAACTTTACTTCCGCCAGTACCTCGCCTCCTACTTTCCAAATTTCACAGAAGCTTCATTTACTTCATTTAAAACTTCCGGGCTGATAAGCCGTGGTCGATTTGTAAAACTTTCCCCTAACGTTTCATCTTCGGCTGCGGAAGACATCTTCAGAGGTAGAGTGGCGAACTGCGATGAGAACTTGAGGGAGCGCCGTATATATAGGCAATGTAGACACCACAAGACATCATGTGATGTCGGCTACGACACTGTCTCTGGTATTGCCAACATTCTTGGCAGAGAAGAATCGATTGTCATTCCGCTGGTGTAAAGCAGAAGTCCAAATTCTGTCTAATTTAACAGCTTCCTCTTTCCTGTTAAAATTATTGCGATGTTTATATATCTCGATTGCTTCTCTATATGTGCGCGCATGATAGTATGAAGTTGTTGAGGTGACAATAGTTTCATTAAATTTAATTTCATGGTTGCCTTCTTAGTATACATGTTCAGCTACGGTCGATTTCTCCGTGTGCCCAAGGCGGCAATTCCTTTTATGTTCGACCAGACGAGTATTGACGCTTCTTTTTGTAGTTCCAATGTAGACTGAACCACAGCTGCAGGGAATTTGATATACACCTGGTGTATTCAGCGGATGTCGTACATTTTTTGCAGATCTTAAATATTCTTTTATCTTCCTTGTAGGTCTGAAAATGGTTTCTACCCCATACTTGTCCAGCACTTTTCCAATACGGTCTGTAACCGTATTTATGAACGGAAGAAAAACTTTCCCCTTGCGCGGTTGTTGTTCCTTGTTGTAGTTAACTTTCTTCCTGGGACGAAGGGCTCTCTCTATTTCTTTGGTAGAATAACCGTTCTTCTGGAAGGTGGATCGTAAATGCTCCAACTCATCTTTTAAATAAGTAGGTACACAAATTTTATGCGCCCTGTCAACCAATGTTTTAACCACACCTCTTTTTTGACTGGGATGGTGGTTAGAGTCTTTATGTAGGTAACGGTCAGTATGAGTAGCCTTCCTGTAGATCTTGTGGCCCAACGTCCCGTCCACGTGCTTGATTACAGACACATCGAGAAAATTCAGCTGCCCGTTGCTCTCCGTTTCCATCGTAAATTGTATTCTGGGGTTGATACCATTGAGATGCGTTAAGAAGACATCTAATTCCTCTGCACCGTGTGTCCATAGCACAAAAGTGTTATTGACATATCGATACCACCTAGCTGGCTTTTTATTAGCAGTCTGCAACGCCTGTTTTTCAAACGACTCCACCGCTGGACTCAGTGGACTGCCCATAGCCACTCCGTCAATCTGTTCATAAAACTCGTTATTGTACTGAAAGTAGCTAGTGGTGAGACAGTGTCTAAACAATGATACTATGTCAGGTGGAAAAATATCCGCTAAGCAAGAAATAGCTTCATTCACTGGAATCATCGTAAACAGAGACACCACGTCAAAGCTAACAAGAACATCACCATGGGCAACATTCATCTCTTTTAGATTTTCAATCAAATAGGCCGAATTTCTTATATGGCTGTCGGTTTTTCCAACATAGGGTTGCAACAACGAGGCTAGATGTCTGGCTAACTCGTGAGTGGGTGACCCAATGGCACTCACAATTGGCCTTAGCGGAGTCTGTTCTTTATGCACCTTTGGGAGTCCATAGAGCCTTGGTGGATGCGCTTCCGTTTTGCAGAGCAACTTCTTGTCGTCAGAAGAGAAGGAAGATGCTTTCACCAGTTGATTAGTCGTCTTTAAAATCTTCGTAGTTGGATCCTTCTGCAGTTTTTTATAGTTGTCTGGGTCCAAAATATCCTTAATCTTGTTATGATAGTCCTCACTCCTCAATACGACGGTTGCATTTCCTTTATCTGCGGTGAGAACCATGATGTTGGTATCTGCGTTAATATCTCTCAGCGCCTTCCTTTGTTCGTGAGACAAATTACTTTTTGGTTGTTTACATTTACGCAAAATTCTGGCTGTTTCCATTCGAATTACATCAGCAGACTGTTGTGGAAGTAGCCTGATGCCTGCCTCAATATTTGATATTATATCTTCCGTGGGTACTTTTTGTGGAGTCACTGCAAAATTGCCCCCTTTGGCTAGTACAGAAATTTCAACTTCCCTCAGATTTTTATCAGACAGATTGATAACAGTGCGGGAATTATCGTCAACTGAATCAACACACACATTCTTCTGGAGACAAGAAAATTTCTTCTTCTGTCTATTGACAGAAATCTCTGCACTACGTTCCATGGTTCTGAACGTTAGATTGTTAACCTTATTCCAATCCCAACACTGCATAATATTGCTAATAAATAAGTGAAGATGTAATAGCTTACTGCTTGTTTCCGCTAGTAGTCGTCTCGTCTGGTGAATCCTCTCTCTCAGCATTGCTGTTTCCATGCGGTTGTAAACACGGTGTGCTTGGGCCGAGCGAAACTTCCTCTTCACCTGTATGAATTTCGGAACGGTGGAAGTGTCCCGGCAGCGTAACAGGAAAGTCAGCGAACACAGTTGTTGTGCCTTCTTCTTGCGCAGTCCCTCCAGTCGACGAACTGATGATGACATATCCTCCCCGTAGAGGCGTTTGATCATACAATGTAAACTTTCACGGCCGGCGTCAACAGAAGCTCTCCTGCGAACCATACAAGACTAGCACTCCTGGAAGAAAGGATATGGTGGAGACATGGCTTAGCCACAGCCTAAGGGATGTTTCCAGAATGAAACTTTCACTCTGCAGCGGAGTGTGCGCTGATATGAAACTTCCTGGCAGATTAAAATTGCGTGCCGGAACCAGGACTCGAACTTGGACCTTTGCCTTTCGCTGGCAAAGGCAAAGGTCCAGGTTCTAGTCCCGGTTCAGGCAAGCAATTTTAATCTGCCAGAAAGTTTTATATCAGCGCACACTCCACTGCAGAGTGAAAGTTTCATTCTGAAAATAGCTTTGTCTGCCTAGGTTTGACGAATCAATTGCTTAACACATGTCGGTTAAATCTACTGCAGAGATGTTATAAACCAAGAAAAATGTAATTATGTTGAATTAGATAATAGACTACATATTCGTTATTGAATGTAATACGCCTTCTCAGAGACTTAGCTGTAACAATTTTTTTGAAGTCCGGATGGCAAACGTGTCTGGATTATATTCAGCCTTTGATACTAATGAAGTCGATATTCAATATATGTAATTCGCCCATATGTTCACTCTCAAAAGTGCTAAGTGCAGTTGAAGGGTAGACGACAGTGGACTCTAGCTCCTCTACATCCTTCGAAGACCCATGATAGAAATGTCGTTCACTTTTCGTTCCAGGCTCGGGCGTCCTCTTAGACCACGGTGCGAAATGTCAACTGTCGAACCATCGGCAATCCAACAGCAGTCCCAGTAGAACCCACCACCTGGTCCTCCCCTACACCCTCCCTTCACCCTTCACAGAGGTCATCACGTCATTGAGGTACCAGCCACCTCCGTCAACTTCGACGCTACGTTCTAATTGGATGGAGTGCTGCGGCCTTCGGAGCGCCAACAGATGGTAGCAATGCAAGCGGTCGTGGGCCGTGGCTCCATGAAAACCACGACAAACCTAAGAGAGCAAATAATCAGAGCGCACCGCCAGCGACTACACCAAAACTTAAATCGCCGTGCGCATCTAGCAACGAGTGCGCCGATCCGGACTATGTTATACTTCCGCGGTCCAGAAAGCAGCCAATCAGAAATATATCATGTTCCGCATATCGACGACATCATAACTGGACGTGGAATACGGTAGGAACTGATTAACTTCGCCAGAGCCGCCGCAGCTGTCACCGTCTGCTCCCCGTCCAACACCGCTCTTCAACCAAGACGTCGCACTGATAGGGAGCAGACCCTACAAGCAATGCGCGGCTTCACTTGGCCATCGTATTGGTGATTGTAGATGCATTAGTAAGCTGTGGCAAGACTGTGGTTCGTTATAGTTTTCGAGGACACTCTCTTGCCGCGCTGAATATTCAATACGTTTTATTTCCAGTGGGTTATTCGAATAGTGTCGGAAGACGCTCCAAGGTAAATTATTGTCTATTGTTGTCACTGTTTTGTAAGAAGCAAATTTTGGTTTTTCTCTATGCGGTTTTTGCTGAAGACTAGGAACTGTGTACACTAACACACCGATGACAACAAACACTTTTTCAATGGATGTCCCCGTCTCAGTTTGTCAACTTCTTCCTAAACGTATTGTCATTTTACCTAGGCATGTGGTAGGAGATATCCTTAAATTCAAAAGAACCCGTAAAGGTTTACCGATGATGCCCAATTGGGAAAAAGTTCACATTTACCGACCTCTGTGCTAAAATAAAAACCAAAGGAAATATTTATGTACCCCAAAATTAACGCTTCTTAAATCTACTAAATTGGATTTTCAGATTGATTACTGACACATCTATTCTTCAAAGTAAATTTTAATACGACAACTTTGAATCAAACTGACTGCTTTATCATAAATTCTTAACTTAACGAATCCTAAGCATACACTGCCGGTTTTCAAGTTTGCGTGTGCATGTTCTTTACGCAAAAGGACTTTCAATTACTGATGATCGATTGACTTTGTAATGCACTTAAATATTTGAAGACTACCCTTGAAACAACTGACACATCTAAGAACTTCACTTGTCAAGGAATATGTCGGCCGTATACTGGAAAAAAATGCTCTCTATAAGCTCAATTTGTCTCTGTACATGGCTATACAGTTATGTGGGTAATAAAATCTGAAAACAAATAAAATTAGCGAGTACCAAAACTCATTTACCTTGGATTATGATCTGAAATTATCTGAATATTAAAAGTAATGCTTTTAGGAAGGGAATATTTACTTTTTAAGACCTCACTTCGATTGCTGACAAAGACAGAAAATAATAACAGAAATATGTGCATTTACTTTTTTTTTATTGAGATGAAAGCATGTTGAATTTGTAAACAGCAAATGACCTTCCAAAATGCCAGCTGAAGCTGCTGAATGTCTTACAAAATCTTTGCCTCTCCATATAGTGCCCTTCGGTTTCATACCATACATACAAGGGCTGTGCCAAAAGTCATGGCAACTCTTTTTTTTTTCTTTTTGCACATACCAGTCCGGTTGGAAAGTGTGACATATAAAGACGAAAGGACAGGGTGTTAGCTACATGTGACAATGGATAACACTGAAATATCGTAACACATTAATTTATTACGGTAGTATACAGGGCAATATTGCCTTCATGAGAATGACATCACAGTACACATACAGTTGACATGGCAGACCTGGGCCTACAGACCCTCAGAGTAGTCCCCTTCTACTGTCACCACACGCTGCCAACGATGCGGAAGGCGCTGAATACCATCTGCATTTGCTCAGCATTTGTCGCGCCCTATCTGAATCGGGTCACCTGTTCGCACACAGCTTTAGCGATGTCCTCTCCTGTTGCAAACCTCCTACCACGTAGTGGTTACTTAATCTCTGGAAGGTTATCAAAGTCATAGGGGGAAATGCCCTGTATACTACCGTAATAAATTAGTGTGTTACGATATTTCAATGTTATTCATTGTCTACACATTTAGTTAACACCTTGTTTTTTCGTCTGCATATGTCACATTTTCCAACCGGACTGGTACTTGCAAGGAAAAAAAAATAGGTTCCACGACTTTTGCCCCAACGCTCGTGCAATATTTGAGTGTCAGATGCGATGGTTGTGAAGTCTGTTATTGGCTCGGTCCCAATAACACATCTCTGACATGATCTACAGTTGCCAAGTGACGACAAGTGGAAACGGAAAAACTAGTAAGATTTTAGTAGAAGCTGTATTCTCCATCATGTGGAAAGCAAGTTAATAAATGTGTTGTGTTTCTCTTTGGGCATCAAAATATGTATGAATTACTCCCTCTCTGTCTTCTTACGTGCTCTGTCCAATATTGTTAGATATATGTATGCTCAGCAGCAATCTTGTCTCAGACTATTAGGTCGTTTACCTGAATCAATAGGCAATAATTTTACATTTCGTAATTACTCATTTAGGTTGTAAAAGAGGAAGGAAGGAAGCTTAGGAATTAACGTCCGCCGGCCGCGGTGGCCGAGGGGACTGAGGCGCTCTAGTCACGGTCTGCATGGCCACTACGGTCGGGAATCCCCCTCGGGCATGGATATTTGTGCCGTCCTTATTATTAGCTAGTTCATAAATAGTTTGTAAGCTTAGGGACTGATGACCCCGTAGTTAAGTCCCATAAGTTCTACAAACATTTTTGATTAATGTCCCGTCAACAGCTTGGTCATTAGAGACGGAGCTAACGCTCGGATTTTCGGGGAAGATTGTGGTAGGAAATCGGCCGTGCCCTTTCAAAAGAACCATCCCGGCATTTGCCTGGAGTGATTTAGGGAAATCACGGAAAACCTAAATCTGGATGGCGGAGGTGGATTTGAACGAGTTTGTGACACTTGCGCGGAGTGACACTTGCGCGGAAAGGGAATTTGTAGACACTTGCGCGGAGACCCGGACGCTGCAGGTAGTGAACAGGGTGTTCCAGAAATAGGGATACACCACCCCTACTCCTCGCCCTCCAGCCGCTACCTGTGCCGTATTCAGGGAAAGGCCCACCGAGCGAGGTGGAGCAGTAGTAACGGCCCGGAGATATCACAGCCTCATTCAACAGGGAGATAACACGTCATACAAATATCACTCGATTTACAATACAGCACCATGTGAAGAGGAATGTGATGAAATCTGAATTGAGAGCAACTGTTGCTAACTACAATTTCGGATTTACTTCATTTTGAGTCAGAATTCGCATTTATCGCAAATGCGAATATTTCCTGGCCCTAGTAATACCTCTAAAAATAAACAGCTGATCAAGGCACTAAAAACAAGGGCAGATATTTGGGTGTATTACTACAAATAACTAACACAATTTGATCGTGGAATTATATACAATCTCATTATAAAGGTTTTTTGTAGGTGGTTTTGAGCAGCTTTTAAATATGTTAGGAATAGCATTATGAAATATAGACAGCTACACCTTATGTTTATTATGAGATATCGATTTCGGCTAATTTCAGGTCATCTTCAAGTCTCAAACAACAGGTGTTACTTATGCATTTTTCCAGTGGCACTCATAACCTTTAAGTGTTTACACACGCCGGCCGCGGTGGCCGAGGAGACTAAGGCGCTCCAGTCACGGTCTGCACGGCCACTACGGTCGGGGGTTCGAATCCCCCCTCGGGCATGGATATTTGTGCCGTCCTAGTTCGTAAATAGTTCGTAAGAAGTTCATAAGTAGTTTGTAAGTTTAGGGACTGATGACCCCGTAGTTAAGTCCCATAGACTATACAAACATTTGAACATTTTGTTTACACGTTGTTAATCGCGTTAGCGATGAAACCAGAACCCAGAATCTTTGCGTCTAAATGATACATATATTGGTGTGATGTCTTATTTCGAAAGAACAGACATCACACCAACACATATATAGCTCTCGGTAAAGTGGAACGGTACGATGTCGTTACGTAGCACAGCACAGCCGACTGGAAACGCAAGAGAAGTGCAAACAACGTTCTCTCCTCAGAGGTATGATTATGTTCACGTAGACTTCTACAACATACAGTCTACACGGCGAAGATTACACCAAAAAATTTAACGTTTCGTCTACTTTGGCGATATCAACCAAATTTTAAAATCGTGTCTACTATGTAATGATGTAGCAACACAAAACGCTTCAAGTCCAAAACTTCACTGATTTTCGAGTTCTGAATTTTTAATATGTTTTAATGTTATTACAGAAAAACATATTTGGGACTCACACTACAATTTTCATATGGCAGGTACATTCACAAGACATAAGACAACGGTTGTGTGCATTCATCTCATGAGAAATATCAATCATTTGTTTTCAGTGTTTACTTCAAATTTCTCTTTTAAGTTTCTTTAATTATTAGTACTTAAATGTGGTTATGAAATAAATAAATTACGTGTATATGTGTAGTATTATGCGGTCAAACTACTTAGATCATTCATTGGTCGCTAGACTTACACACTACTTAATCTTACTTAAAATAACTTAGGCAAAGTACAAACAAACATACCTATGTCCGAGGAAGGACTCGAACCTCCGACCGGACCGGTCGCGCAATTTGTGACACAAATTACATGTTTGATAATATTAATGCACAGAAGTATGAAATCACGTCAAGACTACTTCCTGCAAAAATTTCGACAAAAAACAGTTGGCACTGAGTTTAGAAAAACAATTCTGGTTTATTGGATTTTAACATTTTATCCAAAATTAAATGTTACTACAAGAGATACAGCCATTCAAATTTACGGGCACCATAACGTTTTCCCTTCTTGAGTAAATGAGCTGCTTCTTATAGTTTCAACACCTTTTTCTTGAATGTTCTGAATATAAATCTTCACACAGACTTCTTGAGGAGGAGAGTGATACGGATATCTGATTGTAAACCACTGCCTATTACCTTAGACCTTTTTGACTGTACTGAACAGGAATTCCACGTATTCCGTAATTTATATTTATACAGTAAACAGGCAATGTAATTTATAACCAACTATTGGCTGCCAATTTCGCTTCATTTTTCCTGGAAGTCTTGCAACTTGTTTCTCCCTGTTGGTTTATGCCAAGTTCGGAGTAAAAATGGTTCTATATGACGGTGATGGAAAATAGAATTTATCTTTAGCATTTTTCGGTGTGTGACATTCCCTTGCACATTCCGTATTTCATATATTTCTTAGATGTATTTGTAATTCGAATACAGCCAAATCGTTTTGGGGTCTACGAATAAACGCTTTAAGTATGTAAAATACTCATTGACTTATTAGTAACGTTTTTTTAATTGAAGGTTTAAGGTTGCATCTCCTATTAAAAAGCATAGTAGCTATTTTTAAAGAGATGGAAGTTGCGTGATAGTGGGGTTAACTACATAGCGGTCAATTACATCAACGTATCTATGCAGGATGCCTAATATATTTATTGCTTGCGCAGGTGTCTTGATATGCTTAGTGTTCTGAATAATATGCTTTTAGGAGGTATGACTGTGGAAAGTCATAGTCTTGTAGTAGCAGAGACTAACTCTCAAAAACATTATCACTATTAAAATACCTTTTTGTTTACAGGAGGAACACTCAACGGATTAATATGTAGTTAGAACAAGTCACTATATTGCTCTTCAGCTTGCAAAGGGTTGTGAAATTTCACTGATTTTCGCGTTATGTTGACAGTGTGGAAACTTGACAACAGCAGTGCTAGACTTCTTGGTGGGCCTGTACGCAGGAAAAGCGATTAGCCGCCCCAAGGGCCCCGGGTTCCGCGCAAGTGTCACTCCGCGCAAGTGTCACTCCGCGCAAGTGTTCCAACCCCGATTTGAACCACCATCCTTCCGAATGCGAGTCCAGTGCGTTATCACTGCACCGCCTCGCTCGGTGTGTAAAAAAGCAATTCCAAATCCACCTCATGGGACACATCTTCTACTTGTTTTTTATGCGAATTTTTAAATACTGTCGTCTTTCTACTATATCAGCTCTCGTGGACCTTTCAAACCATTCATCGGCACACCTTGTGATCGTGCTTGTTGAAAACAAACTCCATTCTCCCGGAGTTTTCACATTTTTCTGAGATGTACCCTCCTTGGTTGCCTGCAGACTACAGGGCCAAAAGTGCAGTGAGAGCGTTTTCCTCCCACTTAGTGAAACACCATTCTAGGCGTTTTCAGTTCCATCTCGGGTTTATTGTTCAGCCAGGGAATACAATTGTAACGGACTCAGATAAGTTTTATGTCGTACACTATATTTCATAATATAGTGGCAATCAATTTATTCATTAATTTACTCATAGTTGATTTGGATAGTCATTAATTCTACGCATTTGCATAAAGGGATCACGTAACACAGGCCTCTCTTGCAAAATGACTGCAGTCGCGGTGCGGTTGATAATCTCGATCCTAGTAAAAGTTTGCTCATAAATCGCCGGCCGCGGTGGCCGAGGAGACTGAGGCGCTCCAGTCACGGTCTGCACGGCCACTACGGTCAGGGTTCGAATCCCCCCTCGGGCATGGATATTTGTGCCGTCCTAGTTCCTAAGTAGTTTGTAAGTTTAGGGACTGATGACCCCGTAGTTAAGTCCCAAAAGCTATACAAACATTTGAAACATTTTTTGCTCATAAATCAGCGGTTACAATGTGCCCATAGTAAGAGGTGATAGCCATTTTTCATTTTCGATTTCTTGCATACTTGTTGCTGTGTAGCAGCACGTTAAAGCTTTCAAAGAAACTTGCCTCAAGAGTGAACTTGCTTCGTAAGATTGCTGGCAGCAATTGGGGTGCGGACGCCAATACCCTACGCTCTACTGCGCTCGCTCTTGTGTATTCTGTTGGGGAATACTGCGCGCCAGTTTGGGAACAGCGCTCACACAACAAAGATTGACGTCCAACTTAATGAAGCCATGAGGATTATCACTGGCACTGTCATATCTACGCCCATTCAGTGGTTACCTGTCCTGGCTAACACTGCTCCGCAAGATCTGAGGAGGAAAGTAGCTAAGGTGAAATTGATAAAGAATGTCGAGGCGCACAAGAATTCTCCCTTGTATGATGCTCTAAGGGATCCCCCAGCATGTCGTCTGAAATCACGAAAACATCCCTGGTGTGACACAGAAATCACCACTTCCTTCGATGTGACCTCCAAGTGGCAATAACGAAAATCCACCGCACAACGGCCACCTCGTGCAAGATCCATCCAAGAAGGTTGAGGGATTCCATCTACCACGCCAATCCTGGTCGAGACTGAACCGCATCAGGACTGGTCAAGGGAGGTGTGCTTACAACAAGAAGAATTGGGGTTTCCTTCCATCTTCTGATAAATAAATAGAAAATAAATGTTCGATTTAGCTCTGTCCACAACCACCACCATCAGCACCACCATCAACATCTTAATCATCATCTACGAGGCGCGTTTTTTAAATAAGATCCGTTTTGTTATAATCACCAGTAGTTCGCTCACATACCACAACGGGCGCGTGCGTCGTGTACCGGCATGCCTCGGGAACAACTGTGCTCAGTTTCAGCTCTGTAGCTAAACTGTATGGTTCTGTTATGTTCTTTCAAAAGGTTTCAAACTATCAAATCGCTCGTCGCGTGTCAGGTTCGCTCAGTGATAGGGTTTTTGTCACCAAGGAACCTGCTGCAGAAATTCATCGACAGATTTGCGAAATGTACGGTGATACTGTTAAGAGTAAGGCAAATTGCGTAAGTGGGTAACGGAATTCAAAGATGACTGTGACAACGTCCATGATGAGGACAGCTCCGGTCGTCCATCTTCGATTACAGACGATTTGGAGGTTTCAACTGAAGCCAGGATTCGTGAGGAGCTTCAGAATAACAAGCCTCTCTAACGTGTCGAGATCAGTGATTTACAAAACGGCAGTGAACTCTTGGTTATCGAAACAGGCGGCAAGATTGTATGAAGAGGGTATTTTACAATTGGTTGAGAGACATGATAAGTGTTTGAACAAACTTGGCAACTATGTCGAAAAGTAAAGAAAAGTATGTACTTTCTGAAAATAAATTTACTTTTTTGAAATAACCTTTCGTTGTGTACTTCTGTTCAAACGGAACTTTCTTAAAAACGCGCCTGGTACATCGACTTTGTAAAGAGCATCAAAACAGTAACAGTAACAGTAACAGTAACAAGGATTAGTTGTAGTAGCGAGACTGAATGTTGAAATGCCCAAATGCACCAAAAATAAACGTAAAATATATCTATTCAATAAAGCAGATAAAAATTCGCTTCATGCTTTCCTGAGCAATAGTCTCCAGTCTTTCAAAACTAAAAATACGAGTGTAGATCAGTTGTGGCTTACTTTCAAAGACATAGTATCAGTAGCAATCGAGAGATTTATACCAAATAAATTAATAAAAGAGGGAGCTGACCCCCCGTGGTACACAAAACGGGTCACATCACTGTTGCAGAAGCAAAGAAAAACGCATGCAAAATTTAAAAAGACATAGAATCCACAAGACTGGCAATCTTTTACCTCGCAACCTAGTGCGGACTTTAATGCGAGAAGCCTATAGTAGTTACCACAACGAAATCCTGTCTCGTAATCTTGCAGAAAATCCAAAGAAATTCTGGTCATATGTGAAGTACACTAGCGGCAAAACACAAACAATACCTTCACTACGCGATAGCAATGGTAATACTACCGATGACAGTACTGCTAAGGCAGAATTACTAAATACAGCTTTCCGAAATTCTTTCACCAAAGAATACGAAGTGAACACTCCAATATTCAGTCCAAGAACAGCTGCCAGCATGCGAAACTTAGAAGTAGATGTTCCTGGAGTAGTAAAACAACTTCAGTCACTAAACAAAAATAAATCTTCTGGGCCAGATCGTATACCAACTAGATTTCTCTCAGAGTATGCTGATGCAATAGCTCCGTACTTAGCTATAATTTACAACCGATCACTCAGATAAAGATCCGTACCCAAAGACCCGGAAAATTGCCCAAGTTACTACAATATTCAAGAAAGGCAATAGGAGTGATCCCCAAAATTACAGGCCAATCTCATTGACGTCGATTTGCAGTAGGATTTTGGAACATATACTTTGTTCGAATATTATGAACTACCTCGAAGAGAACGACCTATTAACCAGTAGTCAACACGGATTCAGAAACTATCACACTTGCGAAACACAGCTTGCCCTTTATTCACATGAAGTGTTAAGTGCCATCGACAAGGGATCTCAAATCGATTCCATATTTCTGGATTTCAGGAAGGCTTTTGACACTGTACCCCACAAGCGGCTTCTTATGAAATTGCGTGCTTATGGAATATCTCCTCAATTGTGCGATTGGATTCACGATTTCCTATCAGAAAGGACACAGTTCGTTGTAACTGACGGTAAGTCATCGAGTAAAACAGAAGTGATATCTGGCGTTCCACAGGGAAGCGTTCCTCGTATTTATAAACGATTTAGAAGACAATCTGAATAGCTTCCTTAGACTGTTCGCGGATGATGCTGTCGTTTATCGGCTAGTGAAGTCAACAGAGGATCGAAAGCAACTGCAAAGCGATTTAGACAAAATTTCTGCATGGTGCGAAAATTGGCAATTGACACTAAATAAAGAAAAGTGTGAAGTAATACGCATGACCACTAAATGAAATCCGCTGAACTTTAATTACGCGGTAAATCAGTCAAACCTTATGGTCGTAGATTCTACCAAATACCTAGGATTTACAATTACGAACAACTTGGACTGGAAAAAACACATGGACAATATTGTGGGGAAGGCGAACCAAAGGTTACGTTTCATCGGCAGAACGCTTCGAAGATGCACCAGCTCCACCAAAGAGACTGCCTACACCACACTTGTGCTTCCTCTCCTGGAGTACTGTTGCCCCTTGTACGACCCTCACCAGGTGGGACTGACGGAATACATTGAGAAGGTTCAGAGAAGGGCAGCTCGTATTGTTTTATCACGTTACGGGGGGAAAGCGTCACGGAAAAATTGCAAGAATTGGGGTGGAAATCATTAAAAGAAAGACGTTATTCATTGCGGCGTGATCTGTTTGCGAAGTTTAAATCACCGACTTTTAGTTCTAAATGTGAAAATATTTTGCTAGCATCCACCTACTTAGGGAGACATGACCATCCCAATAAAATAAGAGAAATCAGATCGAAAACGGAACGATTTAGGTGTTCTTTCTTCCCGCGCGCTATTAGAGAATGGAACGGTAGCGAAAAGTTATGAAAGTGGTTAATGAACCCTCTGCCAGGCACTTTAATGTGATTTGCAGATTATCTATGTAGATGTAGCTGTAGACTTCTTTTGACTGCAAACGATTCTCATATTAAACGCACAGTCCTCTTCATTATTGACACGTCGTTGCTTCCATCATATCAATCATTAGTTTTCTAGCCTTGGTTTCCATTTTGATGACAATTTTCCTCCAATATATCGATTAAAAATTTGTACAAGCACATACATCTGTCTCAGACCAACTGGTTCTCGTTATGGGCTGCGTGACGTGAATGGCTGTGAAATTGTGTCGGGGAAGCCATCACACTATCTACTAAACATAGCAACCACGGAAAGTAAAGGAAGTATAGATTTCTTTTCCTGGCAATGAAACTTAATTGCAACCATAACAGCTAACCGTGGTAGTCCTCGTCATGGTGAATCTTGGCCCTATTACCTTGTATCATATAGATAACATAACAGAGAACAATGTTGTGTAACAAAATGTTTGTGTGGCTGTCATATTGTGTGGCTGCATTATAAAATCAGCGCAGTGCACTCAAAACAGACTTCGCAAAAAGTCCAAAGAAAATAAGAATAAAGTTTTGACCAAATATAACACGAAAGGACAACCAACATGAAATGCCCACCCCCTCCAAGACACTATTACCGTTATTCAGAACACATGTAGGCACTTCATGCTCAGGTAATGAATTTCATTCGCTACAAAACCGTGAAGTTTACATTACTTGTACTATACTCTAATTATTCCTGAGAGTGTGACTATACTGCAAAGCAGTGTGGCGTAAATATGCAAAAGAATACGGTTTCGACAATTTTGACATTACTTTTTTCAATGGAACTCCTGCGACCTTTTAGGCGCACATGTCGTGTGCACAGGTTCAGTAACCGGCAATATAATCGACGTGTGTCAATCCTATCTTTGTACATATAGCAAGCAAGTTATCTCCGTCGTTGTATGTTGGCACTACTTGCTTATTAACGAGATTCAATATGACAGCCGCGTGAGCACTTCATCAAACTTATCCGCAGCGGTGCGATATAATGCAGGCAGGGGAATTTGCTAGAACCATTATTACTGAGCTCACTATGAGGCGTTTCCCTCATGATAGATTGGAGAGAGAGATTACTGGGATTGCTCTGTTTTGAACAGAATGGTAACTTTAAACAGAGAGGCAGTAAATATTGCTATCCATGGCAGGTGTATTACGATTCGGAGTTCAGTAAAACAGGTGCCTACTGAACATGTATACCGACTTTCTTTTATGTTTGAAACTAGCTGAAAACCCGGCCTTGCCCGCTTGTTTATTTATTTATTCAAGCCTTTAGTGCTTTTCATATCCCTTCTCTCTCTCCACCTCCTTTTTTGGTAATAACATGTTATATTTATCAGAGAGTATATAGGAAATAAGGCTGTCTTGCATAATATACAAAATTTTAAGTACAGTGTCCAAACAAAGAAAGATAGTAATCAAAATACCAAATGATATGTAACATTCATACTTTCATTTAATTCACAACTTTACTATAAACAATATTTCTCGTTACTTGACCAGGATCTAATATGAATAATTTCTTTGGTGAGGCACCCCTGAGCAAGTGACTATTTCCGGACCGTTCCAGGTTAACTGGAGCTTTGCGTCTGCGGAATCGATCATTTTCCCGTGCTCACTGCTGCTGTGATCGATGTGCCCGAACTCGTTCCATTCTATACCTATCTACTTCATTGTAATTCATTCTAGAACGCAAATCTGCCGTACCAATACGACTTTTATTATTATCAGTCTCTCTCTGGTCATCAGTGCTGTTAGCGAGTGAGGTATCTCGTCGCACATTTGATTGACCTATGTTAGGTCTTTTTCTCCTCGACATTGTAAACAGTATCAGACAATAATGTTTTCATACACTAATAATGGTAACTATAATAGTGACAGAATAACAAATCAAGTTTAATTTTTTGTTTTTGTTTTTGGTTTTGGCGTTAGTTTCAATATTGTCTAAAATGTCTGTAAATCTATCGGACCAAACTGCGTGGTCATCAGTCCGTAGCTTACAAACTACTTATACCTAGGTAAACTAACCTAAGAACAATACACACACACCCATGCCCCAGGGAGGACTCAAACCTCCACGGCGAGCAACCGCGCGCTCCGCAGCAAGGCGCTTTAGACCGCTCGGCTAATCCACTGCGGCTTAGTTTCAATGATCTTTGCAGTGGGACTATATTCATTGTGCACTTTGCATATATTTAGTTTATGTGTAACCTTTGACAGTGACTTTGACAGTTCATATATGGTTTCAGATCGTGTAAAGCGAACATTACTCTTTCATAGCATATTTCTGGAAGCACACAACACAATTAAGTGTTTTTTTTTTTATTTTTTTTATTTTTTTGTTGTTGTAATGGATGTCAGTTAAACACGCTGTAAGTGCATGGTATTAGTTGCGTTGAATCACGTTCAATGACGTAGACATGGCAACTAATAAAAGCAATTTATAAAAGCAATTTCTGAGATACGGTAAAGTTAAGAAGTCAAATAGTAAATAGCTTTTCCAGAGAGTAATTATTGTTCGATATTTCTCTTCATATACCTCAAATCAAAAAATATCTTAAATTAAACGCTCTCTAAAGTATCTTATCCGGTACTTCAGCTCTCAAGCTATCTCCACACCAGATTTCATCACAATGTAATGATATAGTCAAATCGGTTCAGCCATTCTCGAGCTTTAGAGAGACTAACGAACAGCAATTCATTTTTATCTTTGGTAGTTCATATACGGGTTCAGATCGTGTAAAGCTAACTTTACTCTTTCAAAGTATATTTCTGAACGCACCCAACACAACAATCAAGTCTTTATTTTATTTTTTTACTCTAAATTTTCCTCGCAATTTTTACATATTTTATCACCTTTAAACCTTCCCTGAACGACTGTGACATTAACATTATCCTGTATATATGTGCGTGATTTGCTTTGAACGTCAAATGTGCTAAATTTTATCGCAATCATACGAATGATATTGATATCCCAAAGAAAATTTTCCACAAATTTTCCTATTTTCTGGGCAACTATTTGAAACTTTTACTTCACTCACACCTTCCTCTCGCTTTGAACGCCGTCGTGCGAATAGTCAGTTATAGTGCTGAATTCAATTAAAAAAACACAATGTAAAACGCACTTTCAGTTTCCCACAAATTTTCCAATTTTCCGATAGATTTTCCCAAAACATTTATTTCATACAAACCTTGTCCTGCCAAGCCGTACTCAACTGCTGCTCTTACAACCATGTGGCAATTGATTTTTATTCATAGAAAAAATCGCTTTCGGTTTTTCCTAAATTTTCCTACTCTCCGGGTGACTTTTCCAAATTTTTATTTGATGCGAACCTTTCTCTTTCTTTCAACATCAAATGTACAAAATTTTATGGCAATTGGACGAACGGTATTGATAGCTCACTAGAAAAAGTTGTTTCAGTTTTCAGTTTTTCCTGATTTTCTTCTTTTCCGAACAACTTTTCCATATTTTATCACCGTTTAAACCTTCCCTGGACTTACAAGAATATTTCAAGACTAAATTTAGCCAAATCGGTTCAGCCGTTTTCGAGTTTTAGTGAGACTAACGAACAGCAATACATTTTTATATTTCTAAACGTCAATATACACCGGTCAAAACAATTAGACGATCCTTTAAGATATCCAGATTCTGGAGTATAGTCAACGGAAGAATGAACTAAATTGGTTCGACGTCTTTCTGTCGGTTCTGCGCAGTGGAAACAACAACGTTACGGTAACCGACGTAGTGGTAATAACAAGGCGTTGCTGCAGACAAACAAATTACACAAGCAGTAGGGTTCATATAGTGTAGTGAGCAAGTAGTGTAATGCAACAACAACGTGAGTTACCTAAAGCTATGGCTTGGACAGCCATAGGAAGGTTGGAAGCGGTACAGGCACAGAGGGAGGTGACTGCAGCTGTTGGAGTGTCCAAAAGTGTAATTTCCAGGACCTGGATGTCAACACTGATCGTTAAAGAAGGTAACATCAGTAAGAGAACCATCATATAACATCAGATAACATCAGTAAGAGAACCATCATATCCCGTTAATTGTCTGCCGAGAAAGAAGACTAAATGTAACTCAGCTGCAATGTATCCTCCGGGTAGCAACGGGACTAGCAATATCAATAAGACCGCCCTAGGGAATGTAGCCTCTGTGAACGGGCGCCTATGGCATGTGCCCCATGAAAACGACGACATCGTTTAGAACGCAGTAACTGAGTGGAAGAACACCAGGATTGGAGTCGCAACGAATGGCGCCAGGTTCTGTCCTCAAATGAATCATGATTTTGTGCTCAGCCCGACAGTCGTCGTTCCCTCATCTGGAGACAACGTGCAACATATCATGGTGGTTGACGAATAGTGTAGGCAGGAGTCAGTATTGGCGGACGTACTGGCCTCAATGTCGCTCAGAGGTATAGAGACGAGATCCTTCGACATTTTGTGTCCTATTCTGGTGCCGTAGGAGATGAGTTACTTCTGGTGGCCAATAACGCTTGTCCCCACAATCCTCCACTAGAGGGCAACATGCGTGATGCTGGGGGAACTGAAAGATTGGCCATCTCGTTCACCGCACTAAAACCCGATTGAGCATGTCTGGGATGCACTTGGCAGACGCATTTCATCCGGAACAGCGCCTCCTACGACGATTGCAGAGCTGGATATTGCACTCAAGGAAGAATGGCCAAATATCCCTCAAGACCTGAATGGAAACGTCATACCATATCAGAATGCAACAACAATGACATTTTCACAATTATGGTAATCCTTGGTGACTTACTCTAAGCAAACGCCATGTAAACCTCAAGTAAAGAGATAGTAAAACATCATACTGTAACACACAGAAATTACTATTGTAACAAATATCTGAATAAAATATGTGTACATATATATATCTTGCATGATCCCCAAAATGATTTGAGCTTTCTTGCTGCGGTGTCAAACACTAATTGGGGAACCGGGAAGTGTTTATTTTAAGTAAAATACGTTTAAATTATTTCATCTAATGGATACAGTGCTAACTGAGAAAGAAAATTAAACGATTGTTATCGCATAAAAAACAATCGATTTCATTGCCATTTATATTGGAACAAAACAGTGCGAACTGAATATTTCCGCTCTGTCACAAAACCAAGTTTGTCTTCACTTCATTGGTATCTTCAACGATGTTCTGTTCTGATCTGCCTCAGCTATGTATTCATCTTCAATTGTGCACTAAGTGCAGCCTACTACCTTTAGCTAGACGTTTTAAGCCTTCATTACACCCAGAGATTGTCTGCATGTATTCTGTGCACTTCCTTCTGCCCACAAGAAAGAAGTCATGGAAATCAGATTTCTACAACTGAAACTAAAGAAAACTCAAAATACATATTTATGTGACTGTTTACGTATTCTGACGCACATGCGTATCATCCAAATAGAGCACATTTTCAGTAAACAATTATATTGCTACGTAAAATACATAAGTGGAAATGAGCATACAATATTGTCAAGAAAAAGGTCCTAGGTTCGAGACCCGACTTCGTTGTACATCTACATGGGATTCTCTACAAATCACATTTAAGTGCCTGGCAGAGGGTTCATCGAACCACCTTTATACCATTCATCTACCATTCCACTCTCGAATAGCGCGCGGGAGAACCTCTGATTTATCGTATTTTATTCTGATGATCAATTCTACCTATGTAGGTGGCAGTCAACAATATATTCTCGCATTAACAGGAGAATATTGGCGAGTGGAGAGCACGCCGCAGCGATTTACGCCGTTGTTGTAATGATTTCCATCCCAGATACTGTATCATTTCCATGACGCTGTCTCCCCTGTATCGTGACAATAGGAAATGAGCTGTCTTTCTTTGGACTCTTTCGATGGCTTCCATCAAACCTACTTGATAAGGATCCCACATTGGGCAGCAGTACTCCAAATGAGGGCAGACAGGCGTGGTGTATGCAGTCTCTTAGTAGTTCTGTTGCATCTTTTAAGGGTTCTGCAAATAAAACGCTATCTCTGGTTCCCTTTCCTACTACATTACGTGTTCTTTCCAGTTTGATAGTAATTCCTAGGTATTTAGTGCAGTTTACCGCCTTCACATTAGATTGATTTATCTTGTAAACAATGTATAACGGATTTATTTTCGTACTCATGTGGACGACTTCACACTTCGCATTGTTTAGAGTCAATTGTTAATTTTTACATCAAACTGATATCTTATTCAGATCGCTCTACAGTTGGTTTTGATCTTCAGGTGATTTTACTAGACGGTAAGTAACGGCGTCATGTGCAAACAACCTAAGAGAGCTGCTTAGATTTTCTCCCAAATCGTTTATTTAAATAAGGAACAGCATAGGACCAATAACACTACCCTGTGGAACGCCTTAAATAACCTCTGTTTTAGTCGATGCCTTACCATCGATTACTACGAACTGTGTCCTCTCTTACAGGACATTCTGGTTTGAATGTACATCTCCAGTATTTTCTAGGTATATTGAGAAATTATGAGCCAGGAGTGTTTGTTAATCTATGGCTACTGTGTAAGTTTCCGATCGGAGTTAGTCTATTCTGTGCTCTCATAAGTGTGTGACAGGTGCAGACTAAATCATTGCTGAGTTTAAACTAGTGTTTCTGGGTCAACCAGCTACGTCCTACGACACCACTACGTGACATTGTGGTGGAGACGGCGGGTAAGGCAGACTTCTTTTATAGGTCTCCTACCGCCCCTTGAAGCCGATCTAATACTCACCATAACGAAATAAAACAACAATTGTTGCAACCTAATATCTCCTTTGCCAGAACATGACAGAAATTCCGTATAAGCATACAAATATACAAAAACGGACTCCCATTCCCTCAAAGGGAAAAACTTTACCATAATGTAGCACAACAAACCAGAATCCTCTGGGAAGAGAATAATTTTCCTTTTTTCGCCATAAAGGAAAGCAAACATATAGTTCCATAGTGTAACTCTAAGTTAAAAACAGAAAATGACGCATAAGAAAGAAAATCCATTGAATAGAAGTTGCCATTGAACTTAAGGGGCATGTCTTCTATGTAATGCTCCACAAGCAAAGAAAAGAAGATCTTACACATCCTCGTCAGCACAGTGGCTCCTATCAGATCTCGACAGAGTCGTGGTTTACGTGGTGAGAAACAAGAGTTTCAACCATTCAGTACTAAGTGGAAAACGTCTGAGTCTGAAGAAGAGCAGATCACTAACAAGACGCTAACTGTTTACCAACACGTGACACGCTCTTCATATTTCTTTTGTGATAAGCGACGAGACACAATAAAATGGTTAAAGGGATTAGAACGAGTCTTTGAAGTAAACAACTGGAATGAGACAGTACGCCTTGCAAATGGCTGTTTCACTTCGGAGGGCACTACAAAGCAATTGTACGAAAACATCAAGGACAGACTGACAAACTGGACGGTGCTCCAAACGGAAGTGCAGATATTCTATGGAGATGCAGAGAGACAGAAATGTGACTCTTCAGAGCAAATAAAGTGCAGAGTGCAACGTCAATAAGAGACTACGAAAGCGTACATTTAAGACGGGACTGAGTAAGACAATCGACTCTCAGAGGAAGATGGAAGAAAGTGTACACATATTATGAAAGGTGTTGCTTAAATGTAGCAGGCACTACTCATGAAGGAGATTTCGATAGCAGACTACTTCATAAATTGCTGCCAGTACAATGAGACGGCGTATGATAGACGAATTGGACACCACAAGTTTCGAAGACTATCGAACGTCGTATCGATGACGGTCATGAAGCAAGGAACTGATCTTGCAGCCGTCATTCGTAAAATAGAGAGGAAGTTCAAAAGACTCTAGAATTGTGAGCCGATATGAGAAACAGCAACATTACTGGAAGTAATGAGGAACAAATTGGAATAAAGACCCAAACTCTCATCGTTCAGTTGTATCAAAAATAATGAAACAGTCGAGGCTAAGGAGGATTTACGCTCTTACCGCTCTTACAGTTCAGCTTGACCAACTTGATTAAACCCTAAGGAAGACTGCGGTTTCCAGTACCAAAGAAAACCAACAGGTATGTTTTAACTGTGGCAACCGGCTCCTGTGGTACTGTCGGGAGCGGCGGCAAATATTTGCTGATGCCTATACAAACAGTCTGCAAGCAGGTCTACGTCGACGCCACGACACGACGAAGAAGAAAGACACGAGGGTGTATTTAGAAGAGGACGTAGATGATCATCGCCGCAAGCAAGCCACTGAAGAGGGCGCTCCCCAACTCGACGATAAGGTCTCCATCGCCATTTAGAAGCGCTATTCGATCACACAGCTGACGCAACCTGGAAGGTGTGTGACTTCCTTTCCAGGTGAGGCCGCCGAAAAGCAAAATCTTCCGCGTTCAGTCACAGCCACAATGATGAGAAACAACTTAAGCATATTTATGAACAGCGGACCAGTACAAGCTGCCATGGACTCGTGGGCATCATATTTCGTAATAGTGCCTTCGCAAATTGCTAAAGACCACTTTTACCGACAGCAAAAACACCCAGTTGAAGTTCAATTTTTGTAAATCTATGGCACATGACTGCTGTGGTTATCAGTCCCTAGACTCAAAAACTGAAGCTGATAAGTTCGATGTTAGCCAATAGTGTGTTTGCATCAGTGTAACATAATTGTAAACACGATTCTTGCGAATATGTTTAACCTACCTTAAACTAACCTAAGGACAACAGACAAATCCATGCCCAGGGACGACTCGAACCCCCGACGGGGATCAAATGTTCAAATGTTTGTTAAGCTTATGGGACTTAACTACGGGGTCATCAGTCCCTAAACTTACAAACTACTTATGAACTACTTATAAACTAGGACGGCACAAATATCCATGCCCGAGGGGGGATTCGAACCCCCGACCGTAGTGGCCGTCCTGACCGTGACTGGAGCGCCTCAGCCACCTCGGCCACCGCGGTCGGCCCGACGGGGATCCCAGGTTCGCCAAGCCCGAACCCAAGAATTAAATTCGGAAACCCTTGATAGGACGATTATTTGGCTTGGAAGCATGGAAGGTTAATTTGAGGTGTGTTCATGGTATGATGGAGGAGAGTTCCTTGTAAGGGCCTTAGGTTAAAGGTCATGTTCGACATTTGTCATGGAGATATCCTGGAACAAATCTAAGGTGGAGGAATAAGATTATTGGCTAACGACTTCTGACACTTAATCATCCCAATTCATTACAAAAGTCGCGGAATCTTTGCCTACTGGGAGCATGATTATGTTTGCACACGTTTTGAGATTTCTAAGGTTGGGATTGACACTGTATATACAAAGAAATTCTGATTTTATCTATTTTGAGTCCATATCGACAACGCTTTCGTTATTTAGTACTAATTTACTTAGAAACTATATGACACGGTAAACTTCATATCACTTACCTCTTAAAATGAACCTTATTAATTAAAATCATTTGTGTTTTACACCCAGCAGCTTTATAAAGGCATCATCGGATTGTCTAAGTATCGGCTCCACAGTGGGCGGAAAGAGTGTGAAAATCACGCACACATGTCCAGGATAACGTTGTTGTCACATTCGCGGAAGTTCAGGGAAGGTTTAAGCGGTGATAAACGGACAGCAATTCATTTTTATCTTTGACAGTTCATTACGGGTTCAGATCGCGTAAAACGGTCTTTACTTTTTCAAAGTATATTTCTGAACGCACCCAACACAACAACAAAGTCATTATTTTACATGTTTTAAATATAAATTTTCCTCGCAATTTTTCCACATCACCATTTAAACCTACCCTGAACTTCCACGAATGAGACATGACCATTGTCCTGGACATGTGTGCGTCATTTGTCCACTCTTTCCGCCCACTTTCGAGCCGATACGTAGACTATCTGATGATACCTTTATATACCTGCTGTGTCTAAAATATATATATAATTTAAATTAATATGGTTTATATTCAGAGGTAAGTGATACCAAGTTAACCGGTTCACATAGTCGACCCGGCAATGCTTTGCATTTGCTAATATGTATGTACTCTTGCTTTGAACGTCAAAACTGCAAAATTTTATCGCAATCGTACGAATGATATTGATATCACAAAGGAAAGAGCTTAAAAACTGTACGCGTGTTTTGGAATGTAGAACCTTTCGTTAAATCAGACAATAAATTGTTCATTAACTCAGCTATTTGGTTTAATTATGGCCCTGATCTTAATGTACAAGAAACAGTGCATTAAATTGATTTTGTGCGCAACGGATCTTTTAAGTAAACAACTGTGACATGTAACCTTTTGAAACAGACACTGACTATACTCAAAAATTTTGACTGCGAGAAAGATATAAGAAAAACCACAAATCACTTTCTTAATGCTTGACTGTGAGAGTTAATGTCGATCAGTTATTATTGAAATCCAAATCAACTATTATCTTACTATCGCACCAATAATGAAATATGTTCAATAATGTTATTCAAATCAACACTCCACTAAATCAAGTAATTATCAAATGAAGGAAGTGGGTTAATTTTCTAACTACGTAAATGAAATATGAAACAGGGTTAAGTTACTTATTATTGATAAACAGCATTACATTACCTACATAATACAACTTCTGACTTGCTGGCAAAGCAGCCTCTGCTCTACATCGGAGCCATACACACAACCCAACCGCTCTCTAAGCGAGCTGAACCACTAGTGCTACTCTCTCTCTCAGTGCGAGCTACAATGCTATGCAATACATGATCTTTGCCAGAGATGAAACTTTACACCTATCGATACATACAGTAGAAGCGATATTATACATTTTCTTGCAAGCAAGTTACTCGATACAAAACAGGAGGCACAATATTAGACATTTTCTTATAAAAATAATTTTTTATGGACACGTTTCATCACCCCCCTCCTACCTATTAAAATTTTGTAGGGTGGGTGATGCCAATGGCATTGCCTAGCCAGCAAAATTACTGAATTTCAAGTCCAAAAATCCATTAATGACATCCAAAATTTAACAAGATCAAAACAACAGATGGAGTACATAGAAAATTTAAAAAAAAATGTGACAGTCATAAATACATGCCATTTTACAGAACAGTACCATCAAAAGTCATGC
Source organism: Locusta migratoria (assembly GCA_026315105.1). Taxonomy (NCBI): domain Eukaryota; kingdom Metazoa; phylum Arthropoda; class Insecta; order Orthoptera; family Acrididae; genus Locusta; species Locusta migratoria. The sequence continues at coordinate 708,513,126 of CM048745.1, read as the reverse complement.
ATGGAGAGGTACAGGGTGTGACAGGCATAAGCAAATGTCAAAATTTACAGAACATCAGCAATAAGTGGAATATATGACAATTATACATAATGGTAAACATAAGTATATATATAGAATTTCAGAAAACATAGTTTGACAAATGATATAGTGGAGAAAATGAGATAGCTAGAAGTAATACACAAATGGAAAAAATATACAATAATAAACATGAACATATACAAAGTTTTACAAAAGATATTTTAACTAATGTCATCATTCTTTAAGGAAAATGTGGTAATTACAAGTAATACACACAGTAGTGTAAGTTCCATGGGTTTACATTTTGTACAAGAGATCAGTATTTTGGGAACATAAAATGAACATTTGTATCTTGTGCACAATGTAGTCTATGTAAATTTTTAGTGCACTTAGTATAAGATAAAGTGTCAGTTTTGTATTCTGTGATGCATTTAAAATGCTATACTTTCATGGATGCTAGAACATACATGTAAAATTTTTGACTACATAGGCTTCTGATCATGTACAAAATAATGTTACTGCTTCAGCACAATAGGATTTCAATATAACGTTTGTCAATCGAATAGGCACAATGACATTTCAGACTAAGTATATGTATCTATCAAGAGCACAATTTTATTTTGGTCACTGACTGTGAAAGAACCATGAAATATACCTAAACACTGGTAATGAACCTGTGGACAACGTTTGCAATGGGAGGCACTGAATAGTATATGCACACGAATAGCACATTAGCTCCTAACATTCATTTTAGGTCTGCACACGAACACAAAACACTGTAAGATTACACCACACTGTAGGCGGGCTGGCTGGTTGCATTGAAGTGGAAGTCATGGGGAAAAGGTTCTGATGTATTCCTCCATGCAATTCGACGACCAAGTGTGCTCCAACCAACAGAGCTATTAGCAGACTGCATCAGCATAGCCAAAATTAGAGCAAACTGGTGGTGGGTGGCCAAGGCTGCAATGGACAGTACTGTGTGGCCAAACATCATCCAACAAACATCTTCATTAAAAGGCCCAAAATCAGTGGTGTATAGTAACTCGTCCATTGTTCTGTGTGCATTCTGGAATCTCGTGTGCGAAATCGCCACTTCCCATGCGTGTCCAAAGTACATGAAATAAAGCATTTTACACACAAATTAGTAACATAGTCATGATATTTCAGTTTAGACTGAAAGAAAAGTCATTGATTAGAACATATCTACAGAAATATTTTCCCACAAATTCAAGTGGTACAAATGGGGTCATGGTATTAAACCATATTTTTACATTACAAGTAGTGTCTTGAAGACGGATACATTTGAATACTAATGAGTAATTTAATTCTTATTTTAGAGTATCTACAACATTAGTGTCATTTCATATAAGCACAAGGCTTTACATACTATGTACATATTGCTTTACAAACACATAATCGTATGAAATACATTGAGGGTGCTTATCATCAATTTGGCATGATATAACTTAAATTGACATTCCAATTACCATTAGTTCATATCTCTTTAAATTAATATATATCACTATGATGGTGATTACATTACCACAAATTATAACACTTAAATTACATAAGTTGCCATGGCCAGGCTTTTGTCTCAACTGAGCTACATATTTCATTGCCTTAAGGTATAACACATCAGGGTAGTTTCGTGAGAATATCAAAAGAGGTTCAAGTCAACAGGTCATGTCTGTGTCTGTCTGGGTCAACAGTAGGGTCAAACAAAACAATTAGTGCAAATTTTGGCACAGTACTAGATGTACATCACAGTAAATCATCCAATAACATAAACACAGACGTAATATTCGTTAGGCATAGCTGCAGATTTTCATCAACAAGATCATCAATAAAATTTGGAAGATAGTAGTAAGCAAAAGCAAAATATTTCTGTGCATTATCTTTCTAGACTTAACTAGGCGCAGTTTATGGCATAGCTGTAAGTTTGCAAGATAGATGGCTGTGTGGAACGTATAAGCATAACCATACATTGTCATTGAGCTTCATTATAAAATTAATTAGCATAGTGGTAGGGCTTAGGTATATAATTAGTGAGCATAGCGGTAAGCTTTGATTACAAGAGCAATACGCATAGCTGCAAGCATAATTAGAAATATTCATTACACATAATTACAAATAATTACAGATCATCAGAAGGATATGAATCTCACCAATCACACATGCCATTGAAGGCACAATGCATCAATATACAAAATGGTGCACATAAGCACAAAGAGAAAACACAAAAGGGCAGTGCGAGTAAGCACATAAGAAAAGAACAGAACATAGCATCATTAGCAACATAGCGATTCTCCTCATAATTGCTTCATAATCATTGTATAATCTCGTCATCATTAGCAACATAGCGATTCTCCTCATAATTGCTTCATAATCATTGTATAATCTCGTCGTCATTAGCAACATAGCGATTCTCCTCATAATTGCTTCATAATCATTGTATAATCTCGTCCACATAATTACATTTATCAAACATCTTTGACTGTTACCAATACCTTCCTTACCATCATTTATCCATAAACAATAATGCATTTTAAAGACCACCATGACATATTGTGTATTGCCTTACTCATCATCCTCCATAATGTTCTTGGCTTACCAAATGCTCATGTCAACTCAAAATCTTCTTCACTTGCTCAGAAATTCGTAAGTTATGCAATTAGTAACACAGAAGAAAAATCTTATATTTTCTGAAACATAGGAACTTGATTAGATTACACAATCAAAAATTTCCATTAATTTTATTTGTCTTGCACAGCCACAGAGTTCGTTATATGCAAATTGCAAGATAATCAAAGTTTCGTATGACAATATCCCAGCGTAGCACAGAGCATAAGTATTCAGAGTTAGAGAAAAGTAACAGTGAGAAAAAGAGGTAGATAGAGCGCACTAAGGAAAAGCGGAAGAATAGTGACACTCAGCTCGAGAACGGGGCACCAATCGCCACTTGGTGTGTCCAAAACAGATTAATGGACTCTCTACCCCAGATTTATGCCTTGAAAATTTTAATATTGGAAATGTGGTGTATGCCTTTCGACTTGTGCGTCTTTAAAGTTTCTACCTCAACGACGTTGTCGTGGATGATACGTTTGATTCGATACGGACCATTGTATAGTAAGAAGAATTTGTGAATCATAGATCTTCCCTTGTGGGATAAGTGGTGGGATCTAATTAATACCTTTTGTCCTACATAGAGTTGTTTAGCATAACAATTACGTTGAGAGCGTTTCCTTTTTTCAGCGGCTTTCTTAATGTTTTTAAGCGCCAATTCAATGATCTCATGATGACGTAGTCTTCTGTGTTTAGGAAAAGGTATCAATTCCTTGATACGGTCGGGAGGTTGCTTGTTTTTCAGAACCAGAATTGGTGAAAGACCTGTAGAATCATTAGGAAGTTCATTTATAATATTTTGAAATGAAAGAAGATATCTATCCCATATGTTATGTCGTCGGTAGCAATATAGCCTACAAAGTTTTCCAAGTTCTTTCATCACTCGTTCACAAGGGTTAGAGGCGGCATGATAAAGTGATATGAACACAGGTTTGATGTTTCTGCGCCGCAACATCCGTGCCCAATCATGAGAACGGAATTGAGGTCCATTATCGGAGATGACTTTATCTATATGGCCAACATCTTTTAGGAAGTTTTTGACAAAGGCGTTAGTTACTGTCTTCGCCGTGGCACGGCGGAGCGGAGTAAAAGATACAAATTTTGATGTGAGCTCAATAGCAACGAAAACAAAAGAGAAACCATTGATAGTACTCGGAAGAGGTCCAAACAGATCAACGGCTGCTAACTGCTTTAATTTTGAAGGTATAATCGGAAAAAGTGGAGCAGAATGCGATATGGTCGGCGGCTTTGCTTTCTGACACAATTTGCATCGAGATAACACATTGCGTATACGTTTCTCCATGTTGATGAAGTAACAAGAGTCGCGTAATTTCGCGAAGCACTTCTTGGCACCATAGTGTCCGTAACTGAGATGAATATACCAAATCAATTTGTTCACGGACTCCTCTGGAACACACACTAACCAAAATTGACTGTCAGGGGCTTTACGTTTGAAGAGAATGTTATTATGGATAATGTAAAATTGTCTGATGGAAACATTATATTTATCATGCCATTTTATTTTAATATCTCGCCAGATTGGATCTTTGTCTTGTTCTTTAGCAATGTCAGAAAATGTGGCAGATATGTAATTTTCGAAAGCAACTTGCTGCATATAGAGGATAGTAAAGTTATTTTCTAAGTATGCCTCTTCCGTCGCCTTGATGAGCCCAACAGGCGAACGAGATAGCGAGTCTGCAACGATGTTTTGTTTACCAGGAATGTAAATTACAGAGAAATAGAATTCTTGAAGGAACAAAGCCCATCGTCTAAGTCTATCATGGTTAAGTTTTGCCGACATGAGGAATTGAAGTGCACGGTGATCCGTGTAAACTTTAGTGTGTCTGCCAAACAAGAAATAACGGAATTTTTCGAATGCCCAAACTACTGCCAAAGCTTCAAGCTCAGTGACGGAATAGTTCCGCTCTGACTTGGATAATATGCGACTAGCAAATGCAATAGTTCTCTGTGTGGCAAAGCCATTTTCTTCATCCTCTTGAAACACGTGAACGCCAAGTCCGAATTTTGAACTATCGGTAGAGATGCAAAAGTTCTTAGACAAATCTGGATGGTGCAGAATAGGTGCATGAAGGAGTGCATCCTTTAAGCAAAGAAATTCTCTTTGGGCAGCTTCATCCCAGAACCAAACAGTATTCTTTCCAGTTAATTCATATAATCTGGGAGTAGTTAGGTCTTTCAAATTTATAAAACGGCGATAGAAATTAATTAAACCCAAGAAAGCTCTTAATTGGCGTTTAGTAGTGGGAACAGGCATTTTCATTATCGCCTCTAACTTTTCGGGGTCGGGCTGGATCCCATCTTTAGAAATAATGTGCCCTAAAAATTTAATCTGAGAACGACCAAACTGTGACTTCTCTAAGTTGACAGTAATTCCGGATTGAGCAAACACTTCAAGTAAAGATGCCAACGTACTGTTATGTTTTTCCCAGGAAGATTCTGCAATTAAAATATCATCAACGTAAATTGTGATTTGTTGTTTTAAGTGCTCAGGGAGTGTGGATGAAAGCAGATGAGGAGATGTTCAGTCCGAAAGGCAATTTACGGAACTGATAACAGTTTCCGAAGCAGAGAAACGCGGTATACTTCCTACAGTTGGGGTGCAGTTTCACTTGCCAAAAGCTAGACCTAAGATCTAATGAGGATAAAACTTTGACACCATAGAATTTTTGTAACAATTCTTCAAGGGTTTGGGGTCGGTCGGTTTCAGGTAAAATGATAGTGTTAATTTGTCTGGAATCGAGCACTAATCGAATTGACTTATCTCTTTTTTCAACAATGTGTAGGGGACTGTTATACGAGCTTACTGCAGGTTCAATTATACCTTGACTGAGCATGGACTGAATTTCAGCCTTAACTCTTTCCCTGTATACTATCGGAATGGGATATGGAGGTACAAAAAATTTATTATGTTCTTTGATCTTGAATTCATAGAGAAAAATTTTTATGGTACCAGGACTGTTAGCGAATACACGGGAATAACGCCGCAAGATAAGGAACAATTCTTCCTTATCACGTTCTGAGGCACCTTCAACTTCTACTAATTTTTTCTTAATGATGTCAGAAATCAAGTCAATTCGCTCAGTCTCGAAATGTTTATCTGTTATATCATCATCAGGTTTGACATCCTGCGTCGCATTAGAAATAGGTAAAAATTTTAAACAACTGGCACATTCTTCATATCTGGTAATCCAGTCTTCGAATTTAATTTGAATGGCATTTTCCTGAACAAAAGCAGTGGCACAAGCCGTATTGAAATCTAAAATAACCTTGTACTTGGATAGGAAGTCCACACCTAATATTATCTGTGTAGTTAAACGGGGGACAATCAATAGGTTGGCAGAAAAGAGATGTCCTTGACATAAAAATTCTGCGTATGTTTGCTGTCGAATTTCGACAGGTTTGCTAGAAATGACGCCACGAATTTTAGTACAATGCAAAGGCAGAATGGGACCATTAAGCAAGTTCTGATATTTCTTAAAAGTCACTTCACTGATTACTGATACTGGGCTACCAGAATCTAAGACAGCAGAAAGATTGATTTTGCCAATTTTCACAGATACAATAGGGTGAATTGGAATATCGAGACATTCTACCTTCTCTTCTAATAGTGCCTCTTTTATGTCATCTAACTGTACAAATTTTACGTCTTGTTCGGTAGAAGGTTCATAAGAAATTTCTTTGTTGAGACAAGTGTTACCAAGATTAATGAGGCTTTCACAAGATAAATGCTTTTCAAATTTTGGTTGTTCATCAACTTCGCATTCGCTATCATCGTCATTAGAAAACATGTAATTGTCTATCCAATCAGCAACAGAGGTGTGCTGCAAATCTAATTGTTCGACATCATCTTTTGCTGTTCCAAGGTTACTGTTAGTTGCATTATTGTGTGGCAGTACTGTGTCGTGCCTTTCAAAGTACATGACCGGTCTGTCATATGCAATTGTTGGTTGATACTGTAAGAATTTTATTTCGTATATAGTGTCTTCCTCAGAGTCTGAAGACGAAGCTTCTGTCTCCCAATCTGAATTGTCGTCATTATATTGCTGATCGACAATTATCTCGTTTAACCGTTGGGCAGTATAACGTTTGTTCGATACCTTTTCATTTGTTTCGTTAAATTTGATAGTACAATTTTTGTTACTATCATTACTTTCAGGAGTAACGGCTTTAGGTTTTGACACAAGTTGTGTCGATTTTGCCTTATCACTTACTGAAGTGCTACCAGCATCAGTATTGTGCACTTCTGCACAAACTACTATTCTGTTTTGTTCGGGAGGTTGTTCATCGTAATCTTCCTCTCTGTGAGGTAGTTCACAATGAACAAGTTTCAGCGTATAGTTAGGATCACACAAATTCTGTACGGCCGAATTATTTGCCGTCGAGTCCGCTAGTCATACCTGACGCGGCCCCTTTTTTGACGAATTGTAGCGTGGATTAGCAGGTCTGATTTCAATGTTTTGCTCTTGTCTTTCCGGGGTACGCGATCTGCTTTGGGCCCGATTTGTGTTTTCGTATCGTGGAAGGCGATCACGAGAATTATCGCGTGTGCCCTCCCGACTACGCTTCTCAGCGTTATTGTTGTGATTTTCAGTCTCGCGATCACTATCAGTATTGCGTCTATCACGCCAATTAGTATCATTCGAAGTATTGCTGTTATGATAGTAATTATTGTAGCGTCCTCCGCGGCCAAAACCACCACCTCGGTTGTGGCCACGAAAACTTCCACGGTTAATGTCACGATCATGAAACTCACTGTTCTCATTGTCGCGACTTTGCTTGTAAGATTCATTAGTGAAAGAGTTATTTTTTGGTTTATCGTCGTGCTCTGAATGACGTTTAGTACGCGGCGGGCTTTGTTGCGACCGGCGATCATATCTGTTTGTTTCAAAATATCGACTGCGCGAGGAATTTTCCTCGTCTTCTTCTTCTAAGTCTTGTAAGAGATTTCTAAAGGCTTCAATATCATTCTTGCATCGTGCCGCAATGGCAATTTGACGCAAGTGTAGAGGCAATTTGTTCAAACAAATTCTGATTAATTCCGCAGGGCAGTAAGGTGCCGATAAAAATTGATTTTTGTATACTAAGTTTTGGAAATATTCCACAGGGCTCGAGAAATTTGATCGCTCAAAAGTTTTGAAAGTCGCAATACTGTTTTTAACGCGGTCTTGTGCCGCTTCCGACCAGTATGCGGATAGAAATGAGCGTCGGAAGTGATTCTCGCTATAGCACTCTTGTGCAATAGCTCTCATTCTGGTGGCTGGCTCGCCTTCCAGATAACCACATATAAATTCTAATCTGTGCTCAAGTGGCCAATTCGGGGGAAGACAATAATCGAATTGCTGCAACCACTCTTTAGGGTGCAAGTCATTCGGAGAGTTTTTAAATGTCTTGAATTTACGTACAGTCAGGAAATGCTTGTAGTCAAACGCTTCCTTTCGCCCGTGCGGCGTAAGTGAGCGTAAACTACGCACTGCGTCTTCATTGTTGTTACTATGAGGTACACTTCGTTCACGTACCAAGCGACCTACTTGGCTCGAATCATCATTGTCATTTTCGTTCAAATTTTCTTCCACATCTTCGTATGGATTTCCACAAGTGTGGTCAAATTTCCTCTCTATTCGCGCCACGCGATCATCTAATTTTCTGACCTCAGCCTTGTATTGCTGATTAATGGTCATTTGATCTTGTTTGAAACGGTCAAGGGCGAGATATTCATTAGTTTCATTAAACGGGGTAGGATGCGTTACATCCGAACTTTTGTCAGTGTTATCACTAATTTGGGTAATCTTAACAGTAATATCTTCAAACTGTTTATTTATTTTATTGATCTGTTCCGTCGTGACTGACTGGAAGTTCTGCAACTTTTCAACGACTAGATTACTCTGTTGCTTCAATTGAGCGAGTTCAGTAGTTTCCATATTTTCGACTCGTGACGCAAGGCTTTCCACTACCGGGTTGATCTCGTCGCGAATATCTTGTCTTATTTGCTGAGATTCACGTTTGAAAGTATTGAGCAGTTGTTCCCTGAACCGATTGTTGTCCTCGTTTATCTTATTAAAACTACTTTGAATACTCACAAACCTCGAATCGCACGTTTGTTCAATTTTCTCAAGTTTTTCATTTAATTTCTGAGATTGTTCCTCAAGTTTTTCATTTAATTTCTGAGATTGTAATTGACTATTCTCAAGTTTTTCATTTAATTTCTGAGATTGTTCCTCAAGTTTTTTATTTAATTTCTGAGATTGTAATTGACTATTCTCATTTAATTTAGAGAGCTGTGACAATAAAATTTGCATAAAATCATTTGGTAATACGTTTTCCATAGCCGTCGCACAAGTATTTTTTGTAGCAGAGCTAGGCGGAACCGATGCATTATTTTCCGCAACCACATTACAAGAATCGGAATTCTGTATTGTCAAATCCTGTACTTTGTCATTATCCATATTGTCTGTTCCCGAACTAATCTGTTCCGCGTTTTCAGACACGGTATTTACTGTCGTATTTGTATCAGTGCAGTGAGAAGACTCTTGTAAAAATTCAGTTTCTCTCCTTGCTTCATTCAAGGTCTCATTTTCGGAAGTAGTTTTAGCATCAGCGCGGACTCTCCTATTCTTCGACATTGTTAACAGAATTTTGCAGTAAAGTGACCAATAATATTTATTTTCACCTACTGCTAATTTTTTTGAAAATTACACACAGTAATTATGAGAGAACAATAGGTTGAATCGGGCTAGTGCAACATACAATCACAATCGAGATTACGCAAACCGTTAATTATCACACGAGTTCCGCGGTACTAGAACTTTCATCACAACAAACATCAGGCAATATAAAAGAGAGGCTTGTTCAGTAGTAATGCAATTATTTGTATATTCAATTCATCTACTATAAACAATACTACACAATCTCAAGAATGGTAAGTAACAGACTACAGAAACAATTACTATGCTACTGTTGCTACAACAGAGGATGGTGCTACAAAAATTAAATTAAGAGCCAAAAGGTAAGTTGGTTAGTGGAAAAGACAAACTAACTGAAATAAGACTACGTATCTAACTACGTCACGATCCTGTTTGTGAACTATCCTGGCAGAAAGGTCGCCAGATAAAAACTGTACGCGTGTTTTGGAATGTAGAACCTTTCGTTAAATCAGACAATAAATTGTTCATTAACTCAGCTATTTGGTTTAATTATGGCCCTGATCTTAATGTACAAGAAACAGTGCATTAAATTGATTTTGTGCGCAACGGATCTTTTAAGTAAACAACTGTGACATGTAACCTTTTGAAACAGACACTGACTATACTCAAAAATTTTGACTGCGAGAAAGATATAAGAAAAACCACAAATCACTTTCTTAATGCTTGACTGTGAGAGTTAATGTCGATCAGTTATTATTGAAATCCAAATCAACTATTATCTTACTATCGCACCAATAATGAAATATGTTCAATAATGTTATTCAAATCAACACTCCACTAAATCAAGTAATTATCAAATGAAGGAAGTGGGTTAATTTTCTAACTACGTAAATGAAATATGAAACAGGGTTAAGTTACTTATTATTGATAAACAGCATTACATTACCTACATAATACAACTTCTGACTTGCTGGCAAAGCAGCCTCTGCTCTACATCGGAGCCATACACACAACCCAACCGCTCTCTAAGCGAGCTGAACCACTAGTGCTACTCTCTCTCTCAGTGCGAGCTACAATGCTATGCAATACATGATCTTTGCCAGAGATGAAACTTTACACCTATCGATACATACAGTAGAAGCGATATTATACATTTTCTTGCAAGCAAGTTACTCGATACAAAACAGGAGGCACAATATTAGACATTTTCTTATAAAAATAATTTTTTATGGACACGTTTCAAGCTCTTTCAGTTTTCCACAAATTTTCCTATTTTCTGGCTAACTATTCCAAGCTTTTACTTCATTCAAACCTTCCTCTAGCTTGAACGGCGAATGTGCAAAATTTTATCGCAATCAGATGAATGCTATTGATATTTCATAGAAAAATCTCTTTATATTTTTTTCTGAATTTTCCAATTTTCCGGGAAGCTTTTCCTAATTTTTATTTCATAAGAACGTTACTCTTGCTTTGAATTACAAATATGCAAAATTTTATCGCAGTCAGACGAATGATATTGGTATCCCATTGCAAAAAGCTTTTTCAGTTTCTCGCGAATTTTCAAAATTTCCAGGTAACTTTCCCAAATTTTTAGTTAATAAAACGTTCACCTTTCGCTGAACGTCAAATGATCAAAATGAACGGTTCTCAACTTATAGTGTTGAGTACATTTAGAAACACATTTAAAAAAGGAACTTTGTTCGAATTTTGCGACTTTTCTTTTTAACTGTTACTATTTTTTTTCTTTTTACTGAAAACTTTTCCAAGACAATAATGAACAAAACAAAATAAGAATTACCCCTCTCCGTACAAACCTTGTCCTGTCAAGTCGTACTCAAGTGATGCTCTTACAACCATGTGGCAATTTATTTTTATTCATAGAAAAAAGTCGCTTTTGGTTTTTCCGAAATTTTCCTACTTTCCGGGCGACTTTTCCGAATTTTTATATTATGCGACCCTTCCGCTTGCTTTCAACAGGAAATGTACAAAATTTTATCGCAATTCGACGAACGGTATTGACAGCACACTTGAAAAACCTGTTTCAGTTTTTCCCGATTTTCCACTTTTCCGGACTACTTTTCCATATCTTATCAACGTTAAACCTTCCCTGGACTTGCACGAATATTTCAAGACTAACATTAGCCAAATCGGTTCAGCCGTTCTTGAGTTTTAGCGAGACTAACGAACAGCAATTCATATATATATATATATATATATATATATATAAGCCCATTTCAACAGGGTTTTCCATTATTTAGTATCAATTTATGTAGAATTAGCCTTTTTTAATTAATTATAGTGCATTTCGCTGTTTCCATATTCTTTCCCATTTCACCACTTGAATGTGTACAACTGCACATATAAAACACTACCTAACAGAATAATTTCAGTCGTATACATAGAATTAATGTTACAATAAGCTATGCATTACGGTGTTTTCTACAGTAATCAACGCTTGTTTTACTAAAATTGTCACTCGGGTGTACTGAGGTGCGTTCAATAGATCATAAAGACCTTTTGAATCAATATCAACACTTTCATGAAAATGTTGAGAAATAGTTAAAAAGGATACGGCAAACATTTTATTGGAATCTGATGAATTTCTACTTTAGAATTACTCTTTGTTAGTTTTCAACGGGATCGTCAGAAGAGTCGTAATCTTAAATCTCAGATCCGGTTTTCCACACTCCGCTTTCCACATTTGCGATGTGCAAAGCAGAGGCTCCCAGTAGCGATAGCAGGTGCCGGAGCCGCTGTGTAAACTTGATTTGGGTCTGGCGCGGCCGTGCAGATTGTCCACCAACAAGTTACGCCTTATTAAATTTGGCCGCTGTTGACTGTATGGTTCTCAGGGGGCCATCAAGCCAGCCCCACCGCGGCCGTTTCCTCCATTTAGGGCTGTAATTACTTTATTCCATTAGGTGAAGTTACGACTGGCCAACAGAATACTAATTATTTAATGAAGTCCAAGTTTACGGAGGCACATTTCACTTTTTACAACTGTTCTGTAATTTTGCTTACTTGGCCTCCTTTATAGGGAGCGCGTAAAACAACTAAACAACTTTGACCGTCGCTGATTTCATTAGCAAGTTAACTCGTAAAAGATTCGTTCTGTGATGTATGTATCTCGCGATTCAGTATTGCAACTGAAATGAACGGCTCACGTATTTCAGGCACTTACTGTGTTAATAAATAGCGATATACTTCGTCCTTTATGACACAACGGAATATTCAGTGTCACATCGCCACTGAACTGGATACCAAGTAGAATGAGAAATAGCAAACACCTATGAGGGACAGTCAAATGGCAATGAGATAGAAGAAAAATAAGTAACTAAAATATTCGCAGATATGTTGTCTGTTCTTTTAGACAGGTGATTGGCACGAACAGCCCTAAATTTATGAATTCGAGATCTCCAAAATTCTCGACTGCTGAGAGGCCATTGAAACAAATTCAGTTTCGAGGTTGAAAATTTGTGGTTGACGGGAATTCGTATCCAGACTTCCAGCTTCGGACTAGCGGTCGCCTTAATCAACCTATTCCTTTTTTTTCCCTCGGAATAACCCATTTAGAGGGTTCCATGAATCAACTTCGGCTGCTGTTCATTGCCATATTAGATTTACTTCGTTTCCAAATTTCCTTCGTTCTTTTAGAGTGTTGTTCCCTTTCTTCTTGAGTCCACTTTCGTCTAGTTGTTTTTCCCCTCCTGAAATTCTGCCTTTTGGATTGCCTTATCCGTCATTATTATTTTTAATATTTCATTAAAGAACATCGGTTCTATGCGGATCGTTGTGCTCTATGTTAATCGATGAGTTCGTGTCTCAGAGTTGTTGTTTTTTTGTCTTTTTTGCAGAGGCCAGCTAGCTGCCTGTCTTGACGCTCTCAGTCAACCGCGCCGGCATATGCATAGCTGTGGTAGGTTTCGATCCCAGGACCCTTGTCTTCGGTGTCTGACACTTTACTATACTATACTATACCATACTATTGCTCTACCAATCAGGCTATCTAGGCACGCTTTCAGTTCTTAGTTGATTGTGCTACAATAGTAGTGTACCTTGTGCATTAATTTTGTTGCTCTTATCTGAACTGTATTCTCCCAAGGCATCACGTGTGTTTCTGCATTTCCACAGAAACTGTAGTTTGAATGTTGGAAACACACATACTATTATAGGTATGATGATATAGATCTGTTCTTTAGGATATTTGGGCAAGACAGATAGCAGAGCCGATAACCATGTAGTTTGGTCCATTCGAATCACAAACCTAACCAAAGGAAACCAAGACGGGAAGCGCGTATGGATTGTCTAGTGGTTTAGTTGTTTAGTGGTATACTGCATGGCAGTTAATGGTAATATAAATATTGTACGTATTGTGAAACTGAAGCTATTATTATATTCAAATGCCTTGCTAAGTAACATGAAACTGATGAAGGAACATGTATTAGACTTCTCAATAATTTTTTTCTTATATATAAGTGACATTTGTGGTAGTATATAGTCCTGTTAATGTTACTTTCTGTATTTGGATTGAAACTTGTAGTTTTAAGCGTAAATTGTTTACCATGTAATGTTTTTTTTAATCAAAGAAAATGTGAGCTCGAATAAAAAAAATGTTCAAATGTTTGTAGAACTTATGGGACTTAACTACGGGGTCATCAGTCCCTAAGCTTACAAACTACTTATGAACTAGCTAAGACTAAGGACGGCACAAATATCCATGCCCGAGGGGGGATTCGAACCCCCGACCGTAGTGGCCGTGCAGACCGTGACTGGAGCGCCTCAGTCCCCCCCCCCCCCTCCTTTTTTTTCAGGTAGATCTATCTTTTGCGGTCGTCGGTTTAGTTCGTTATTGGTCTTTCTTTTATTATTTAGCTTTTTTATTACAGAGGGCGTTGAGCCTCCTGACCGGGCGCACTGAGCCACGGCGCCCGGCATCCCCTCGGCCACCGCGGCCGGCTGTGCTCGAATAGCTAAATAACCTTGGATACCGTTAATTTCTTCAAATCTATAGTTTTGAAAACTACGTTTCTGCCTTCCCATATGGCATGATGCAGTCTCATCCAAATGTCCGTACTGAAATAAATATAAAATAGGAACATGGTATAAAAGAAAACAAACAACAGGCAAAAAAGGTACTATCTGGCCGTCAGAGGAAGAATAAGTTATTGGAATTTTACTCACGTGACGCCGCGAGTCGAAGACGGACAGCGTTACATAAAATCATGGAGTTTAAGTAATAACAACATTTATCTGACCATTAGCGATAGCAGTAAAGTAACAGTATTAGAGGTGATAGTTTGTGATATTCCTGGCCTGTGGCCACTTCATATTCCTGGCCACTGGCCGTATATTTGCCAACATTGTACGTGCCTTAAACGCGGAAGAAAGACAGAAGTGCAGCATATGTTGAAATGTGGGGTGGAGAGCAGTAGCATATGGCACAGTAGGAGCTGGTTCCCGTGGGAAAGCCCGCCTATGTTACTGGTTCTCTCTTCGCATTGGCTGCTGCATTTAACGTCACGTGATATCTTTTTATAATAGTTTTGTTTATTATATACTAAATACTAATTATTCAGAGCTGAGAATTTGTAATAAATATCTCTCAAGGACAGGTTAGATTTTGACAGTTTAAAAAGTTTAAGGTGCCTTCTCTTATTGTAACAAGAGAAGAGCGATTTTGCAGAAGGCGCGCGACAGCCCTGTTTTGGCGCGAAATAGAGCGTCAGGTGCCCTCTCGCATCGCGCCGCAGTTTCAGTCTCGAGCTGACCACTATACGCGCCGGACCGTGCCGGTGATGAGTTAAGTTTTGCGTAATTGTGATAACAGTCGAGGTCTCAACATGAACTGTGGGCAGCACAGGCCGTGTCATATTAACAATAGTTGCTCATAGTATATTATTTAATTAATAAATGGCATCCCTGAAAATTAAAAATCTCGCGAGTCGCTTCTTATGCGTCCATCATACAGAACTTATTTTAGCCTGACTTGTATGCTGTAGAAGAATCAACGACCTGTGTGCTGTCTTCTGCGCTGGGGACACAACATTTATTCTTATTGTAATTACATTCTGATCAATTTTCTATCCACAGGCCTGTACCTGTCGACACACACACACACACACACACACACACACACACAGACATACACAACACACACAATGTTGCATTCACACAGACACAAGTAGCTTACTCACACATTCCGCTATTGTTATCGGTTTAAATAATTTCAATACTATTTTATTTATCTTATTTAAACCCATATCTTTCAATTGACAATTAAAAGGAATTGTATCACCACCTGTAACTTAGACCTTGGTTGCAGTTATGCCTGTAGCATTTATATTTTTAATTGGTATAATTGTGGCTCAACTATTCCTTTTTACTTAACCCTTGTCGCGGTGGAGTAGCCGAGCGGTCTAAGGCGCCTCGCTGCGGAGCACGCGGTTGCTTGCCGTCGGCGGTTCGAGTCCTCCCTGGGGCAAAGGTGTGTGTGTTGTCCTTAGGTTAGTTTACCTTAGTTTAAGTAGTTTGTAAGGTATAGACTGATGACCACGCAGTTTGCTCCGATCGATTTACAATCATTTCAACATATGCTTAACCCTTTCCGCCCCAGTGGTTTCAGTCTGAAACCACATTTTTACTTTGACTGCTTTTCCGGGCCAGTGTTCCTTCTTGAAACCACCATCCCCCGTTGATTGCTGGTGACATCTGGCGTCAACGACAGCTACTTGTTGCAGTAGCGAAGTGATTGTTGTAAAGTAAAAGCCTTCTTTGTGTAGTGCTGCGCCGAGTACAAGTGCTTCCGACCCAGACTTCAACATAAAATTGGTTTGTGACATCTGTACAGCAGGTAACTGGAATTTCAGGTAATGCCTTATTCTTATGCTTCATTATGTTATATTTGGAATATGTTTTCATCTATAATTATAACGTAAAGTTTAATATTTTACGAAAATGCAAGTGGTTTCAGAATGAAACTACTGGTACGTAACGACCTTCAAACGGTAAATCTACAGTTGCTGTTTCTTTTATTCTTTACAGCGTGTCAGTATAAACAATAGACCACCATCTAGAGCAAAGATGCAATTCAGAGCTTGGAACCTAAGCACAAATATGCTAATAGACATAGATGATGAAATTACAAGTGATACTTAATCGTCTGGTTCGTATATTGGAAGTGAATCAGACGAAATTGATGAACTTCGACTTCTTTTATTCGATGAGACTGTAGTTGAATCTGAAGAGAATGTGAATGAAGGTGTTTGTGCTTAAAGTGACTCTGTTTACGATAGTAGTGGATGATGTGTGTGATGACAATATAGACTGCTGATGAGGTTTTGAACTTATGGTCACTCATCTCTCTGCCATGCACTTCAGTGTGAGTAGGAGAGTATTTATGTAGATGTAGATGACAATATAGACTGCTGATGAGGTTTTGAACTTATGGTCACTCATCCCTCTGCCATGCACTTCAGTGTGAGTAGGAGAGTATTTATGTAGATGTAGATGATCATTCCTTGACTCTGCAGCGTCCTACGTTTTATTGTGATAATGATCAGAAAACTCAGATGAAATACAGACTCTGTGTAATTAAGTATGGGCTCGATAGTTGGCGGAAATAGTGGGCATATGACGCACACATGTCCAGAGTAATGTTCATGTCTCATTCGTGGAAGTTCAGGGAAGGTTTAAACGGTGATAAAATATGGAAAAACTTTATCGTAATCAGATGAATGGTATTGATATTTTATACAAAATTCTATTTTTTCTGAATGTTTCAATTTTCGGGGATACTTTTCCAAATTCTTATTTCATACCAACGTTACTCTTGCTTTGAACGGGAAATATGAAAATTTTATCACAATCAGACGAATGAAATGATACTGATATCCCATTGGAAAAAAATTGAAAAAAGGTCTTTCACTTTCTCGCGAAGTTCCAAATTTTCCGGGTAACTTCAGATCAAATAGTAAGTTATAGCGCTCAGTTCAATCAAAAACACATTGAAAAACGCACTTCCAGTTTTTCTCAAATTTTCCAATTCTCCGGTAGATTTTCCAAAACATTTATTTCATACAAACCATGCCCTGTCAAGCCGTACTCAAGTGATGTACTGAAAAAGATGTGGCAATTGATTTTTATTCACAGAAAATAATCGCTTTTGGTTTTCCGGGAGGCTTTTTCAAACTTTTATTTGCTGCGAATCTTCCTCTTACTTTCAACATGAAATGTTCAACATTTTATCGCAATTGGATAAACGGTATTGATAGCTCACTGGAAAAAGCTGTTTCAGTTTTTCCCGATTTTCCTCTTTTTCTGGGCAACTTTCCCATATTTTATCACCGTTTAAACCTTTCCTAGACTTACACGAATATTTCAAGACTAAAATCAGCCAAATCGGTTAAGTCGTTCTCGAGTTTTAAGGAGACTAACGAACAGCAATTCATTATCTTCTATATCTATAAATGTGAATGTCTGTTCAGTGAACGTTTATCACGTCTGAACCACAAGACATAAAGAGCTAAAAATTTGTATAGTTACTAATGTCTACCCGGGGAAGGCTTTAGGCGCGGTTTTATGGCGATCGGGTAGCTATTAATCCATATATATTAATGTGAATGTCTATTCAGTGTACGCTTATCACGTCCCAAAGAAAAGACGCAGAGACTTAAATAATGGTACAGTTACTAATTTATACCTGAGGAAGGTTTTAGGCACGGTTTTATAGCGATCTAATTGGTATTTAGTAATTTGAAGAATGTAACGCTAAAAAAATGTTCAAATGTTTGTTAAGCTTATGGGACTTAACTACGGGGTCATCAGTCCCTAAACTTACAAACTACTGATGAACTCAGAATGAAACTTTCACTCTGCAGCGGAGTGGACGCTGATATGAAACTTTCTGGCAGATTAAAATTGTGTGCCGGAACCGGGACTCGAACCTGGGACCTTTGCCTTTCGCGGGCAAGCGCTCTACCACTGAGCTATCCCGACACGACTCACGATGCCGCCTCACAACTTTACTTCCGCCAGTACCTCGCCTCCTACTTTCCAAACTTCACAGAAGCTCTCTTGCAAACACGCAAGACTAGCACTCCTGGAAGAAAGGATATGGTGGAGACATGGCTTAGCCACAGCCTAAGGGATGTTTCCAGAATGAAACTTTCACTCTGCAGCGGAGTGGACGCTGATATGAAACTTCCTGGCAGATTAAAACTGTGTGCCGGAACCGGGACTCGAACCTGGGACCCTCGCCTTTCGCGGGCAAGCGCTCTACCGACTGAGCTATCCCGACACGACTCACGATGCCGCCTCACAACTTTACTTCCGCCAGTACCTCGCCTCCTACTTTCCAAACTTCACAGAAGCTCTCTTGCAAACACGCAAGACTAGCACTCCTGGAAGAAAGGATATGGTGGAGACATGGCTTAGCCACAGCCTAAGGGATGTTTCCAGAATGAAACTTTCACTCTGCAGCGGAGTGGACGCTGATATGAAACTTCCTGGCAGATTAAAACTGTGTGCCGAAACCGGGACTCGAACCTCGGTAGAGCGCTTGCCCGCGAAAGGCAAAGGTCCCAGGTTCGAGTCCCGGTTCCGGCACACAATTTTAATCTGCCAGAAAGTTTCATATCAGCGTCCACTCCGCTGCAGAGTGAAAGTTTCATTCTGGAAACATCCCTTAGGCTGTGGCTAAGCCATGTCTCCACCATATCCTTTCTTCCAGGAGTGCTAGTCTTGCGTGTTTGCAAGAGAGCTTCTGTGAAGTTTGGAAAGTAGGAGGCGAGGTACTGGCGGAAGTAAAGTTGTGAGGCGGCATCGTGAGTCGTGTCGGGATAGCTCAGTCGGTAGAGAGCTTGCCCGCGAAAGGCGAGGGTCCCAGGTTCGAGTCCCGGTTCCGGCACACAGTTTTAATCTGCCAGGAAGTTTCATATCAGCGTCCACTCCGCTGCAGAGTGAAAGTTTCATTCTGGAAACATCCCTTAGGCTGTGGCTAAGCCATGTCTCCACCATATCCTTTCTTCCAGGAGTGCTAGTCTTGCGTGTTTGCAAGAGAGCTTCTGTGAAGTTTGGAAAGTAGGAGGCGAGGTACTGGCGGAAGTAAAGTTGTGAGGCGGCATCGTGAGTCGTGTCGGGATAGCTCAGTCGGTAGAGCGCTTGCCCGCGAAAGGCGAGGGTCCCAGGTTCGAGTCCCGGTTCCGGCACACAGTTTTAATCTGCCAGGAAGTTTCATATCAGCGTCCACTCCGCTGCAGAGTGAAAGTTTCATTCTGGAAACATCCCTTAGGCTGTGGCTAAGCCATGTCTCCACCATATCCTTTCTTCCAGGAGTGCTAGTCTTGCGTGTTTGCAAGAGAGCTTCTGTGAAGTTTGGAAAGTAGGAGGCGAGGTACTGGCGGAAGTAAAGTTGTGAGGCGGCATCGTGAGTCGTGTCGGGATAGCTCAGTGGTAGAGCGCTTGCCCGCGAAAGGCAAAGGTCCCAGGTTCGAGTCCCGGTTCCGGCACACAATTTTAATCTGCCAGAAAGTTACTTATGAACTACTTACGAACTAGGACGGCACAAATATCCATGCCCGAGGGGGGATTCGAACCCCCGACCATAGTGGCCGTGCTGACCGTGACTGGAGCGCCTCAGTCACTTCGGCCACCGCGGCCGGCAATGTAACGCTAAATGCGGAACAATAATTACTCTTTGAAATTTATATTTACTCCTTTTATTCGTTGCATTGGTGCTTGAGGGGTGATAATGATAAAAGGTTGGAATATATTGGGATGGAGAGTTATCGGTGTATATAAAATTCTACGTTTGTGTGTGTGTGTTAATATTTCACTCTGCAGCGAAAACTATAAAACGCAAACGAATGACCTGTGTATAATTGTTGTCCGAAGTCTCCTGTTGTACGCCATAGAAGTTCCATTCCGATAGCTATAAGGGGGTGGAAGATATGGTGCTTGAAAGTCGTCAAATTATAAAAAGATTCGGACTGAAGGCCAGCGATGACGTATGCGACTCTATAGCAAGAAGGTTACATACAGCGAAATGTGATGCCACAATCATATCTTTGGTCTATGCGTGCTACAATCTCTTCAGATCTTTTTCTGTTAGCATAAGCATACGAATAAGGAAACATAAGAATAAATAAAAAAAATTAAATTAAAACGAATATGGACATTACTCTCACCATATGTGTTGAGATATTGCAACACAGGCTATAAGGAATAATATATGTATTATTTATTGTAAATCATTTAGCACTTCACATAATTTTATTTTTTATTTCAATGTTGATAAAAATGTTTGTTTCTAAAGAAGGTCTCAGAGCACACTACTGAAAGATAGCTTATCTATCATAATCAACCAACTCGCGAGCGTAGCTGTGGGTTTAATCTAGTAATATATATATATATATATATATATATATATATATATATATATATATATATATATATATATATATATATATATATAGATTACAAATTCTATAGTTATTACATTATGTATTGCCTTTTGAGACAGTAGATTTTGAGGCAAATTGTTATAGCTTTCTCCTTATGTTTATTCATGGGCCTCAAAGGGTTAATTAAACTTTCAAGTCAGTACATTCATTATTTGTCTGATATTGCTGAATTATCCTTCAGTGTTAATTACTGTTTTTGGAGGTTTGTAAATAAAAGGGGATGGATGAAAAATGTTACTTGATGAGTGTTTTAAATAAACTGAATGTCGAAAATAACGAATGGCAAATTGAAAAGTCCAGTGCTTCCATGCCCTTGTATGCCTTGTTTTTCACACTGCAGTAACGGGCGCAAGTCGGGAGCGTGTAGCGTGTCAGTCAGAGGCTGACCTACAGGAGGGGCGACACATCTGCACCGGTCGCGGCGGTCTGTTTTTGGAAGCGGCTAGCCAGCCGGCAGGCTGGTTGCGTGCAATATGCACCGCGGCCTGACTGACGCTGTCAGACGCACCAGCATCAGCTGTACTGTACACTGCTCCCAGCGGTAGACCTGGCAGCCGCGCACAAATACACTCAGGGTTATGCAATGAAGGCTTTCACGACCGGTTGCTGGTACAACTTCCGGGTTATAAGGCCGTGGTCCACAAAACTTTTCAGTTTTTCCTAACGTTTAGTCCAGAGCTGCGACGGACATCGTCAGAAGTCTTCTTACTTGCGTTGAGTCTTGCCGACTGATGAGTCCTTTTTTTTTTTTTTTTTTTTTTTTTTTTTTTTTTTTTTTTTTTTTTTTTTTTTTTTTTTTTTTAATGGTGGTACAAAGTAACCGAAGTACCATCGTCATGGACGATTTACACTTCACAGTTGAGGATATGGGGATTAACTATAACTTTATTTATGACAATAAACTTTATTTTGGTCCGTAAGGTACCCCTCTCGATGCATTATTGACAATTTCAATTAAACTTTGTATTTACATCTAATTTAAAACTTTATCGATTAGTCAAGGCCCGTGGCACTTTGTTTCTATGCCATGGAAGTGGCATTGTCCTCCCCAATGTGCGGATGTTGTGTACGGTATCCCGTAGTTGATCAATCTTGGGGTGGATCTTCGTCGCTCTTTTTTGGACGGCTTCCATGATAGTATCCATGTGAGGCGCCTCATGGATGTCGGTGCTCCGTGTGTACCTGTTTGCCCTGAGGATCCATCGTAAGGTTTTGTTCTGTATCACCTGCAGCCGTTGAATTTGGGTAGCACTGGCCAGACCCCAGACTGAGCGGCCATAAAGCATCTTCGATAGGCGTAATTTGGCGCCAGTACTCAGGTCAGTGCTCAAGAAGAAAGGCATTAGACTCTTCGCCATTGCGTACGCTTTATTCCGCAAGCCGTCGATGTGTTTATGAAGGGAAAAGTGCTTATCTAAGGTGACCCCTAGAAATGTCACCGTATCTCTCCATGGTATGTTTTGTCCGTAAAGTTTCAGGTTAGTTGGCAGTCGTGGACGCTTCTTAGTAAAGTAGATGGCAGTTATTTTTGCCGGTTCAGTAGCATTTTGTTGGTTTTGCACCAGTCCTCCATTGCATTCAGTTGACTTTGGAGACCTCTGATGTCGGCTTGAACGTGTCGTCCGCTGGTGAGGAACGCTGTATCGTCAGCGAATTGTGCTATCTGTACGCCTTCCACCGTAGGTATGTCGTTTGCATACACGTTAAACAGGATGGGAGAGAGCACCGAACATTGAGGTAGTCCGGCTAATGCAGGTCGAGTGTCCGAAGATTGTCCGTCCACTGTCACCTGATGAGTCGGGTGTCTGAGAGCGCCATATATACTGTGAAAAATGGGCATGGTCAAATTGTCACGTTATCAGCAGAGATAGTCCTTGTCAAAGATAAAAACATCACTATCGATTGCAATCGATCAGAGATAAAACCTGTCGATCTTCCAAAGCTAGTGTCCATATGTCGCTAAGTTTCATAGCTTCTTCTTTCCTGTTAAAATTTTCTTTATGTTTGTATATTTCAATAACTTCCCTGTATTGTTGTGGATAATAATTCGTCATTGTAGATAAAACTGATGATCCGGAAAACCTCACTATATGACTTCCAGATTGAAGAGCATGCTCTGCCACAGCCGATTTCTCTGTTTTTCCTAGTCGGCAAATACTTTTGTGTTCCTTCAGCCTAGTTTCTATACTTCTTTTTGTGCTTCCAATATAAACTTTACCACATATCCACGGAATTTTATAAACGCCACAAGCAGAACGGAGTACCTGACATATTTTCTTAGTTGGTCTGAAAACCGGTCTGATGTTTGCGTAATATTTTTCCTATTTGATCAGTTACTTTTCCCATAAATGGCAGGGAAGCTGTGTTCTTCCATCGTTTTGTTTGATTACGTGCTTTTAGACTATTGTTATTTGGTCGCAGAACCCTGTTTATTTCTTTATCTGAATACCCATTTTTCTTGAAAGCTTGCTTCTGGTGTTTTAATTCAGCATCCAGGTGTTCCGGAGTGCAGATTTTTTTGGCTCTGTCAACGATACTTTTGATGACACCTCTCTTCTGCTGTGGGTGATGATTAGAGTTCTTATGTAAATATCTGTCTGTGTGTGTAGCTTTTCGAAAAACTTTATGTTTCAGTTTTCCATCTACCTCTCTCATAACCGATTTTCAGACCAACTAAGAAAATATGTCAGATACTCCGTTCTGTGAAAAATAAACGACCTACTCTTTCTGCTTGTGGCGTTTATAAAATTCCGTGTACATGTGGTAAAGTGGAAGTATAGAAACTAGGCTGAAGGAACACAAAAGTCTTAGCCGACTATGAAAAACAGAAAAATCGGCTGTGGCAGAGCATGCTCTTCAATCTGGAAGTCATATAGTGAGGTTTTCCGAAACATCAGTTTTATCTACAAAGACGAATTATTATCCACGACAATACAGGGAAGCTATTGAAGTATACGAACATAAAGAAAATTTTAACAGGAAAGAAGAAGCTATGAAACTTAGCGAAATATGGACAGTAGCTTTGAAAGATAGGCAGGTTTTATCTCTGACCGATTGCAATCGATAGTGATGTTTTTATCTTTGACAAGGACTATCTCTGCTGATAACGTGACAATTTGACCACGCCCACTCTTAAACAGTACATATGGCGCTCTCAGACACCCGACTCATCAGTCGGCAAGACTCAACGCAAGTAAGAAGACCTCTGAGGATGTCCGGCGCAGCTCTGGACGTAACGTTAGGTGAAACTGGAAAGTTTTATGGACCACGGCCTTATAACCCGGACGTTCTATCAGCAACACTCAGGGTTGCCAAATACAGACAGCGGGTTAAAATTGTCATTTAGCGGTCAACGTTGCACTTCCATACAATGCTACACTACGGACAAATGCTTTCAGAAAGGACTTGCTAACATTTAAACTGTCAGACAGTACAGTCACCAAAATTCATTTTCAGTGGTCAAAGCTCACTATTGTCCAATGGAAAGAAATAAACAAAACTGCGGCTTTTTGGGTTGAAATTAGAACATAGATTTGGCTCTTATTCATGGTCCAATGCAGAGGTGAAAAGGGCCATTAACCAACTAAATTTGTTAAAAACGTCCTTCCGGAACAAACTAATTAGTACTCTGTTCAACTCCATTGTTACAATAAGAGCTTGTCTATATCGTCTTGGCAAGTGGTGTCACGATTACGAGCTGCCGGAGAATGTTGTCCAAGAAATCGGCACCATGAAAGCATACACCACCTATACTTCTACATCCGGCCCCAGTAGTTCAGGTTCTTCAGCAGTGGGCACGCAAGCCACCATACTGCAGGAGGGGAAGGAAAATGAAATATTGTGGCTTGAACTACATTAATGTGATGACTGGAATAGATTTAGTAAATTTCCCTTTAGAAATAGTAGTAGTATTAGTAGTAATAGTAGTAGTGATAGCAGCAGTATACAGTGGCGATGGAAAAATTCTTTGGAAGTTATCAGTGTATTGAAATTTCATTTTTAGAAGGGTAAATAACAATAGTAAGTATTTAGCGAAATAAATTTTTCTTAGTTGTAAACGCTGCAACACTGCTGCCCAACTAAAAAGCAACATCAAGAAGGGCCACCACAGCCATATTTATTAGGGAGCTAACACGTTCTACAAGGGACCGTAAGATTAAAAATACATTCCCCTGTGGAATGAGGAAAAATATGAAATCAGTATTAAATGTTACCGTCGTGTCTGGCTATTACCGATCACACGCACCTCCGAATCATAAATGATGTGTCGTGATGTGTTGTGATATATCGGTCCATGTTGGTTCTATACAGTTGATATAGTATAGCAGAGTGGGCTAGTCTTCCTGCAGTCATCAATCATACGTTTTTCATATTCGAGAGGGCTATTTACATCTACAGTGAGAATGAAGTTCACTCATTAGATAATAAATTACAACCAACAATTCACTCATTAGATAATAAATTACAACTAACAGGTATTTTCTGTGATTTGTCTAATTTAAGCAGATTAGAATTCTTTGGTGTCATGGGCAATGCTGCAAAATGGATGAACTCACACGTCGCAAACAGCAAGAAAAAGAAAAAGGGTGTCAGTGGAAGGGATTAGAATTAAGTTTCAGTCATCATCACATCGGAAAGAAATTACATGTCGTGTCCCACAAGGATCCAGCATAGGACAATTGATTTTTCTTGTGTATAGTAATGATTTCTCCTCAGTTACTCTGCCAGAATCAGAGTTTGATTTGTTTCGAGATGTTACAAACATTACAATAAATAGCATTTGAGCATTGTTCTAGAAAAGTATGCTAGTGATATTTTAATGGACATTAAATGTTTAAAGCCAACTCAGACATTCGGAACATTTATGAGGTTTCCGTCTAACATATACATAAAGTATGTATAGCTGATAGAAGTGTAGACAGCATTAAATTACTGGGACTGGTCATAAATTCAGATGGGAGGAGCACAAAACTTCAAAAACTCCTTAACAAATCTGTATGAGCAATGCGAGCATTACCTGATGTAGGTGACAAACAAAAAAAAAAAAAGCTCGCACGTATATTTTACTTTTATCCGATACTGCCAGGTGGTTTTATATTTTGGAGTATACCTTCTAGTGAAGCAAATGTATTCAGAGTCCAAAACCGTGTACTACGTATTACTTGCGGAGTAACTTCACTGCCATCCTCCTCAAAGAACTGGGTATACTATTGCCTCTAGGTATATTTATTCCTCAATGAAATTTTTAATAATATATCCCCTTTTCCAACATATAGCTCAGTTCATACATACAATAAAAGGAACAAAAACGATCTATACAATGACTTAAAAATACTTACTTTAATTCAAGAAGAGATCGACTACTCAGTGGCACAAATTTTCATTCATTAACCAGCAACCATAAAAAATTAGCTACAAATAAAGATCAGTTTAACAGGAGCCTGCAAGACTCCTTCTCCACCACTGACGAATTTCTCGTCATCGGCCATTCAGGAGGGGATGCGCTGAACACTTGGCAGACAACACGTATGACACATTTGATACCCTCTAGAAGCTACTATCATTTAGCACCCACCGATTCCATATTCTGCTAACAGTCATTGGATCGCGACCAACGCGAGCAGCAATGTCGCGATACAATATACGGCAATTACGATAGGATGACCTATATCGAAGTCGGAAACGTGAAGGTACGCATTTCTCCTCCTTATACGAGGCATCACAACAACGTTTCACCAGATAACCTCGGTCGACTGCTGTTTGTGTATGAGAAATTGGCTGGAACCTTTCCTCATGTCAGCACGTTGGAGGTGTCACCACCGTCACCAACTTTCTTTCAATGCTCTGAAAAGCTAATCATTTGCATATCTTCCCGTCGGTTACATTTCGCATTTGTAGCACATCATCTTCGTGGTTTCAGCTTGAAAGTAGCCTGTTATTAAAATTAGCAAGATCTCGGGCAGTTGAGCTCTGCAAATATAAGTTAAAATGCTCACTGCTGCTCTAAATTACTTCATGAGTGGGCACAGTATGTGTGCAACAGAAATTTGTCTAACTGCTCACACCTTAAGGGAGCAGCCAAAGGTTTCAACAAACATAAAATCAATGTTCAAAAATAAATGAATAGATAATTAAACATGGGATGGCGAGCATGAAATCATAAAACGGAGGTTTGATACTTTAAAATCATAATCTATTCAGAAAAATAACAACTAAATAAATGGGGGAGACCAAATTAAGCACACGCATTTTGCAAAAGTGAATTAAATCATATCATTACTGCCTGTATAAAATTGTTTCTGCCCTTTTGAATATGGAGATAATGTGGGAAGAAATTAGCAAACACACAATGGGTAGCTGAAAATACATTCATTCATTCACAGACACGTGCATAATGCTTAGCGGTACATTACAGGGCTGGAACACTTGAATGTTGGTGGTGTCTTGACGAGATGGCAGGTGTCTTTATCACAAATTTATAAATATACTGTGCACTAAGGAACACATGTGTGGCAAGGCAGCGGCATACTATTCTTAAGTACCATGTGGTGTGCGACCACAGTGAATTACAAAGAATTTACAAAAGAAATTAATTCAGAATAAGCAAATAGAGCACATGTAAGAATTCGTATAGAAGAAAGTTAGTATTAATAAAACCATGGCTCAAGGCTGAAGTAACGACCGTTACGAAAGCATGTGGTGCAATCGGTCATACAAGAAAGGAAAGACGGAATCAAATCAGAAAATCTGAGAAATATTTAGCATACTCGCGGATACAGTAACGACGCGAAAAGTCAGTTAAAATTAGCAAGGAAAATCAAACACACTAAGTTTACACTAAGACTGAAGGCCACACAATTGTATTTTAACTTTAGCAAAACCGGACACACAATCATCACTGGAATGAAATTCTGTAAATTAAGAAACACTTTGCCTCGCATAGCGAAAGAATTGTTCAAAAAATCCTCTCCCCCTCCCCCGGCATTCACCGGATGCAGATCGCGCTAAAAGCGACGCAGGGTGCGTCCAGAGACTGGTGTTTACCAACCCTTGCTACCTGGCCAAGACAATTCCCTCTACAACCGCTCTCAGAGAGGTTTCCTGTCACCTCTTCCGTCCAAGAACTCGGCCACCTCGCCGCCTTGCCAAGTAAGCTTGTCTCTGGCCAACCAGCAGACGCCAGCGCAGACGACAAACGAAGCCATGCGTTCTTAACTTCATCAAAACGAAGCCTAAAGTGGGAGGCGCCGACTGTAAGCCATTGCGCGGCAGTCAGTCAATATTAAGAGCACACATTCACATTCTCATAAACACACAAGTTCAAAGCTTTACGTGAATCTTGCACCTGTTCCTTGTTTTATTGTGGCATATTCTTGATCAAACAAGATAGTTTTAACGTAAGCAATCATCCCTCAAATTGTGCACGTATGTTGTCGCGTACCTTATTTTAAAACTTCCTTGGCATTGGACATACCTGCATTTGTGTCGGACCAGTTGCAGTGTTCTTGAGCCAGTTGTAAAAATTTCCCTATGTTAGGTTCTCAGCACCGTAACTCTGACAGTGGTTTATTATTATTTATTTATTTATTTTGTTTAAAGGGGGGCGGGAAGACCTTCAGTCATATTTAACCTTGTTAGCACAACTCTCAAGTTATTGTGTAAACTGTCATCATTTGTTGACTGCGAAAGATTCGAAGAAATTATTTTCTAGAAGAACTATTCTACATTTTAAATAATTTACAGCTTGTTTCTGGGAGATATGTCCGACTATTGCCTCGATTTTTAATCCTTGGCTATGCAAAAGGTTCGTTAATGAATGTCATTGAGAAACTTAAGTTTATTATTTGAATGTAATCAAGCTGTACCTTAAGCTAGTCGAAAAGATTTCCAAGTTTGTTGTACTCTTAACTGTCATGTAACCGTTTCTTTCAAACGTTTCCTTTAATTGATTGGAAAGTATTTTATCTTGAATGGGTCTATTGACCCCTTTCCTTAATTTATGTTTTTTAAAACGTTATTTATGGATGTCATCAAAGTATTGTTGATTATTTAAATTTGACTAAAGCCTAATAAAAAATGATTTCACTAAATAGTAATTGCGTCCCTTAAACCTTGCCCTGTCATTCTACTTCCTCCTATTTCAATGTTTCACCCAGCAATTTAATCACTAGAAAGACGTACTTTATGTAATTCAATCCTTTGACCAGTGGCGGACTAAGGGGGTAGGGAGGAGCAGGGAACGGGGCGGTGGAGGAGGAAGTACATCCGCCCCGGGCCTCTCGTCTTCAGGGGGAAGGGGGTCTCAAAATACCTGTAATACATGTATTTCCAAGTGGACTGGGGGGCGGGGGGAGGGCTCTGTTTTACCGCCGACCCGGAGCTCCTGCAGCCTTAGGTACGTCACTGCCCTTGACTGTGTACTTATTTCCATACCTCGCTCTTTCAGAACTTCAGAAGCTAACTTTTCTCGTACTGAGTGCTCACAGTATACGGTTGTCAATTCTTCCAATATTTTGGCAATATCAGTGTTGTTATGTTGTTATGGTCTTCAGTCCGGAGACTGGTTTGATGCAGCTCTCCACCCTACTCTATCCTGAGCAAGCCTCTTCATCTCCTCATAAGAACGGCAACCCACATCCACTTGAATCGGCCTACTATACGCGTCTCTTGGTCTCCCTCTGCGAATTTTACCCCACACACTTCCCTCCAATGCTAAATTTACGATTCCCCGATGTCTAAGAATGTGTCCTACCAAGCGACCCCTTCTTTTAGTCAAGGTATGCCAAAAATTCCTTTTCTCACCAATTCTGTTAAGTACCTCTTCATTAGTTATGCGATCTACCCACCTAATCTTCAGCATTTTTCTGTAGCACCACATTTCAAAAGCCTCTATCTTCTTCCTGTCCGCACTGCTTATCGTCCATGTTTCACTCCCATACAAAGCAACACTCCACACAAATGCCTTCAGAAAAGACTTCCTTACACTTAAATTAATATTCGATGTTAGCAAATTTCTCTTTCTCAAAAATGCTTTCCTTCCCATTGCCATTCTGCACTTTATATCCTCTGTACTGCGACCATCGCATGTTATTTTACTACCTAAGTAACAAAACTCATCTACCACCTTCATTGTTTCGTTACCTAATCTAATTCAAATGTTCAAACGTTTGTTAAGCTTATGGGACTTAACTACGGGGTCATCAGTCCCTAAACTTACAAACTACTTATGAACTACTTACGAACTAGGACGGCACAAATATCCATGCCCGAGGGGGGATTCGAACCCCAGACCGTAGTAGCCGTGCTTACCGTGACTGGAGCGCCTCAGTCACCTCGGCCACCGCGGCCGGCCCTAATCTAATTCCTTCAGCATCGCCTGATTTTCTAAGACCGCATTCCATTATTTTTGTTTTGCTCTTGTTAATGTTCATTTTATACGCTCTTTTCAACACACTGTCCATTCCATTCAACTGCTCTTCCAGGTCCTGAACTTTAATCCCAATTCCAAATTTTTCCTTGCTTTCCTTCACCGCCTGCTCAATGTACAAATTGAATAACATCGGAGAAAGGTTACAACCCTGTCTTACTCCCTTCCCAACAGATGCTTCCCTTTCATGCCCTTCGAGTCTAATAACTGCTGTCTGGCTTTTGTACAAGTTGTAAATAACTCTCCCTGTATTTTACTCCTGCTGACTTCAGAATTTGAAAGAGTGTATTCCAGTCAACATTGTCAAATGCTTTCTCCAAATCTACAAAAGCTAAAAATGTAGGTTTGCCTTTCCTTAATCTATCTTCTAAGATAAGACGTAAAGTGAGTATTGCCTCCCGGGTTCCTATGTTCCTCCTGAATCCAAACTTATCTTCCCAGAGTTCAGCTTCTACCAGCTTTTCCATTCTCCTGTAGATAATTCGTGTTAAAATTTTGCAACCATGACTTATCAAACTGATGGTTCTGTAATTTTCACACCTGTCTGCGCCTGAGTTCTTTGGAATGGGGATTATTACATTTTTCTTAAAGTCTGAGGGTATTTCGCCTGTCTCATACATCCTACACACCAGTTCAAATAGTCTTGTCATGGCTGGCTCTCCCAGAGACTTTAGTAGCTCCGAGGGTATGTCATCTACTCCTGGGGTCTTGTTTCGAAATAGTTCTTTCAGAGCTCTGTCAAATTCAACTCTCAGTATAGTATCTCCTGTTTCATCTTTATTTACTTCTTCTTCCCTTCCTGCAACATCATCTCTAAGTTCATTTCCTTTGTAGAGCTGCTCTATGTACTCTTTCCACCTTTCAGCTTTCCCCTCTTTGCTGAGAACTGGTTTCCCATCTGAGTTCTTGATATTCATAGAGTTGCTTTTCTTGTCCCCAAATGTCTCTTTTATTTTCCTGTAGGCGGTATCTACTTTTCCCCTTGTTATACATTCTTCTACAGATTTGCATTTGGCTTCCAGCCACTCCTGCTTAGCCATTTTGCTCTTCCTGTCAATCTCATTTTTTAGTCGTCTGTACTCCATTTTGCCTATTTCATTGACTGCATTTTTATATTTTCTCCTTTCATCAATTAACTGTAGTATTTCCTGTGATATCCAAGGATTTTTTGTAGGTCTTGCCTTTCTACCTATTTTGTCCTCTGCTGCCTTCACTATTTCATCTCTCAATGCTACCCATTCCTCTTCTACTGTTTTATTTCCCCCTGTTTTTGTCAATTGTTGCCTAAATCTCCCTCTGATATTCTCCAGAACTTCACTTTCCTTCAATTTATCTAAGTCCCATCTCCTTATTTTCCTACCTTTCTGCAGTTTTTTCAGCTTCAGCCTACAGTTCATGACTAACAAGTTATGGTCAGAGTCTATATCTGCCCCTGGGTATGTCTTGCAGTTTATAACCTGGTTCCGGAATCTATGTTTTACCATTATAAAATCTATCTGATACCTCCCGGTGTCTCTTGGTCTCTTACACGTATACAACCTTCTTTTGTGATTCTTAAACCACGTGTTTGTTACGATTAAATCATGTTCCGTGCAAAATTCTACCAGGCGACTTCCTCTTTCATTCCTCCTGCCCAGTCCATATTCACCTACTATTTTCCTTCTCTTCCTTTTCCTACTATCGAATTCCAGTCTCCCATCACAATTAAGTTTTCGTCTCCCTTAACTGTCTGAATAATTTCCTTTAGCTCCTCATATATTTCTTCGATCTCTTCATCATCGGCAGAGGTAGTTGGCATATAAACCTGTACTACTGTTGTCGGTGTTGGCTTCGTATCTATCTTGACAATGATAATGCGATCACTGTGCTGCTCATAGTAGTTTACCCGCATTCCTATTTTCTTATTCATTATCAGCCCTACTCCTGTGATACCCCCAACTGATTTTGTATTTATAATCCTGTACTCACCTGACCAGAAATCCTGTTCATCCTGCCACCGAACTTCACTAATCCCCACTATATCTAACTTCAACCTATCCATTTCCCTTTTTAAATTTTCTAATTTTCCTACCCGATTAAGGAATCTAACATTCCACGCTCCGATCCGTAGAATGCCAGTATTGTCTTTCCTGATGACAACACCCTCTTGAGTAGTCCCCGCCCGGAGATCCGAATGGGGGACTATTTTACCTCCGGAATATTTTACCCGAGAGGATGCCATCATCATATTTTCATACAGTAGAGCTGCATTTCCTCGGGAAAAGTAACGGCTGTAGTTTCCCCTTGCTTTCAGCCGTTCGCAGTAGCTGATGTTACAAGGCCAGCTCAGTCAATCATCCAGACTGTTGCCCCTGTAACTACTGAAAAGGCTGCTGCCCCTCTTCAGAAACCACACGTTTGTCTGGCCTCTCAACAGATACCCCTCCGCTGTGGTTGCACCTACGGTACGGCTATCTGTATCGTTGAGGCACGCAAGCCACCCCACTTCGGCAATGTCTGTGGTTCATGGGGGTGTATACTATTAAATTAACTGAAGCCGGCCTTAGCTAGCGCCCTCCCCCTTTCGCCACCCCTCCTTCATCACAGGTTATACACCTTCGACAGAGTCAATAAAAAATCAAGTTTCATCACTTACATACTAGCACTTTATCAAAATACTTTAGGAGACCTTTGGTTAAGTTAGGAAAATAATTAAACGGAGATAGAATCTTAATAGGTGTGATAATTACTTACCTATAGGTATCCTACCAATTTAATAAAATTCAAAATCAATCAAGGTTGGAAAGAGTTGATCAGGATACACATTTCAATTTTTTCATCAATTTACTGTGTTCTATATTTTCATTCAATTAAATAAGTCGTGGTTAAAACACACGGAGTTTTTTGCTTTAGACACTTTACATACAACATCTTTTCTTTGATTTTATCCTGCAAATTAATCATTAATCTATTGAAACTTCATTTCTGGAACCACTACGCGTTCCACTGACAGCTTGGTAAGAGAAGACAAACATTATTGCTAGATTCTATTCATAAAATAATTCTTGAAATGCTTTAAACATAAGAAGATCCTTTCGCCGGAGGCTACAGTCACTGGCACGGGTAGGAAAATTCTGTCGACAGTATAAATGTTGGGAAATGAATTTCCATTGTCATTGAAGTATTTCAACATTATCATTGGAGGTTTCATATCTTAGGACATCATTTCTCTGAACACTTCAGTTTCTGTCAAAAGATATGACGTTGCATTGTCTTTCCATCACTCACCAAAAATAAGTTCGCCGCGGTGGAGTAGCCGAGCGGTCTAAAGCGTCTCGCTGCGGAGCGCACGGTTGCTCGGCCGTGGAGGTTCGAGACCTCCCTGGGGTATGGGTGTGTGTGTGTTGTCCGTAGGTTAGTTTACCTAGGTTTAAGTAGTTTGTAACCTACGGACTGATGAACTACGCAGTTTGGTCCGATAGATTTACAAACATTTGAAAAATAAGTTCAAGCATTTGTAAATCTATGGGACTTCACTACTTAGGTTATGTACCTAGGCTGACAAACTACTTCAACTAACTCAAGTACAAAACACACACACACACACACACACACACACACACACACACAGATACAAACGCGCGTGCGCCCTCGAGGGAGGACCCGAACCTCCGACGGCGATTAACCGCGCGCTCAGCAGCAAGGCGCCTCAGAGCACTCGGTCATACCACCGCGGCGATCATTCACCATCTATGTTTTCACTTGGCTCTTTCTGAAGACTTTTACATAGCATTTTCCCCGTCTTGTATGTATCTTAAAATGCCTTGGCCGGCCTCGATGGCCGAGGGGACTGAGGCGCGCCAGTCACGGTCTGCACGGCCACTACGGTCTGGGGTTCGAATCCCCCCTCGGGCATGGATATTTGTGTCGTCTTTATTGTTAGCTAGTTCTTAAGTAGTTTGTAAGGTATGGACTGATGACCCCGTAGTTAAGTCCCATAACCTACACAAACATTTGAAATATGTTTTTAATGCATGTACATTTCAGAATACTTAGGTAGTTGTCCAAACGTTTCTTACAATCATTTTAACTCCTGTGTACAACAGGGTTGAAAAAGTAGATTTTGTATATTTTCTCTGGTAGTTGAGCTGTACAAAATATGACGTCAAATCGGAATCAAAGTGCTCCTCCCTCTTTCCTTTTTTTTTTTTTTTTTTTTTTTTTTTTTTTTTTTTTTTTTTTTTTTAATATGTAGAATACGTTCCACTGCTGTCCCATTCTCTGATCTGCAGGTCATAACATTGCAGCATTCAGTTTGGGGTGGAATGTTAGAAATTATGGTTGGGAGTAACCAGTTGAGATAATTGAGAATCAGTTCAAATCTCAGTGCAGTAGTAGTTTGGGTTCCATGGAGTGTTTCACACATAACTACTTATCAACTACCTTATACTAAGGACGGGACAAATGTCCATGCCCGAGGGGGGATTCGAACCCCCGACCGTAGTGGCCGTGCAGACCGTGACTGGAGCGCCTCAGTCCCCTCGGCCACCGCGGCCGGCAAAAATATATGTCTGAATTTCATTTATCAATGTACGAAAATTAATCTTCCCATTACCCGCTCTCAGTAGAGAGAGAGAGAGAGACAGAGAGAGAGAAATATGCCTTTTATTACAACTTATCCTCTTTACAGATTTTTCTGCCGTATATACATTTGTAGAGTTACCCCTTTGATATTTAGGTGCTGTAGTTCTGACTCTTTCCTCTCTTGTGAATAACAAGGCATTTAAATTTTATTAACAGTCCTAAACGCGATGTTTTCTCAAGTAGAATAAAGGACACAATATAATATTTTGTGAGTGAAAAATGCATCCGCATCTTTGTTCAAAAAATTGGACTAAACATTAAAATGATCTGAAAAAACAATCCAGTAAATTCTGCAGGCAGCACAATATCCTGTGAGTGCGGGGACGCCGGCTCATATTACTTCTGTCGGTAGAGGACACAAATCACCTTTATTGCTGTTTCTTTTTCTTATACGGCGGTAAACAGGTAACCCGCCTTCTCTGTTTCCAGGTGGCTGATTTTCGAGCGAGCCTCGACATATTTGCTGCAACACTGAATACAGTATTTCTATGTAAACGCTGACTGACCTATGGCCTGTCTTTAAAAAATCTGGACAGACGAATTATTCCACCTTGTATTACGGACAAGGATTGATCTGCAATTTTTATACCCTAAAAATTGTGGCTCTTCAGGTGGAACAAATCTACCGTGACTTGCAGTCTTAGGTATCAGAAATACAGCTAAGAGGTCCTTAACCGTACTCAGAATGAACCGAACGATTACTCCTGTAAATAGAAAAATAAATAATAACTGTTAAGGGACCTCACCGGGTATAGGAATGTTTTATTTAGCAGTCCCTCAGTAAAATTAAATGCCTTTCTACTAAAACGTAAAATTTAATTTATTATCTTTAAAATTGAAAAACTAAAAATAAATAAAGTTAGAATGAATTTAATAATGAAATTCAAATTCAGGGGCAGATATAGACTCTGACCATATCTTATAGGTCATGAACTATATGTTGAAACTGAAAAAATTCAGAAAGGTAGGAAAATAAGGATACGGGACCTGGATAAACTAAAGGAACCTGAAGGACTTGAGAATTTCAGAGGGAGCTTTAATATACATAAAGGGGGGGGGGATAAAACAGTAGAAAAGGAATGTATAGTTTATGGACATGAAATAGTGAAGGCAGTAAAGGACAAAATAGGTAGGAAAGCAAGAACTACAAAAAAATCTTTGGATTTCACAGGAAATGCTAAATGTAATCCGCCAGTTCCCGCTACTGCCCCACTGCCCCGATTATATTTTTGAATCTAATTTGCGTACCAAATAAATGGCATCAGCCTATGTTTACATTAACAATTTTCGAACATGCCCGCTTGCAAGAGATGCCACCCCGAATAGATATGAACTGGACCATTCCTACCGACCCCTTCCCTCCCCCCCCCCCCCCGCCCAACAACCGTCGCGTGCTTGAGACACGTCCGCCCCCAGAGCTCCCTACAGATACAGAGTTTTCCACCCCACAGCACCACGATTTTTTTATTTGCATATTAAATCGTACTTAGTTTTAAATTCATGTTTACAATTTTTTCCTTCATAAGGCTTTTAATTTGTTTTTCTTTTATTATAGCTCCTTATACTTATTGACACACAGTTTGTATTACAGCCTCTTCCCTCGCATTTTTTGGTTGTTTTTCGAACCTCGAATAGGGGAGAGTAGTACACAGTGAAACACAGTACACAGTGAAACATTACATCTTAATTGTTTTTAGTAATTTTTGTTTCTACTTGTTGGTATCACAGTATGTTTAATACGATAAAATACATCTTTGACTGTAATGGTGGACTATTTGGTTGATTATTCTTGTTTTTATACATTACTATTGGTTTTCGGTGGTCAGAAGTTACAGTTAACGTCTCTTTGTAACTTTAATATTTTCGATATAACATAAAGCTAAAAGAAATATTATGTTTTGTGATAAGATACATATATTTAGCTATATATTGACCAGTTGTAGATTAGGTAGATACGTAGGTTAAGAGTTGTGACTAACCTTTTAGTTTATGGCGACTTTGGTACACAGAGAAACACTTGTATGTGATACACAGTGAAACAGGACCATTGGCCTCAGATGGATATATGACTACTCCTAACAAATTGGAGGGTACTATGGAAGATATTGAGGAGGCCATTGCAGTAACAACAGCAAAACATACATCTCACCAAGAGAGTTTCGTGGTTTGCCCAAAGCACCTTCCAGATAAATAAGTAGATGTTCCAAAGATAGAAGCATATTAATAACATGAACACCAGAGCAAACAGCTTTGAGAAAGAGGACAGAGCTGGAAGAAAAGGAGAAATTGCAAAACAATGTATATTTTGTAGCTAACGTCTTGAAGTCAGTAGTTTTGGTACTGAGTATGAAGTCTCATACCTTCGGGAAAAAATACTTTTATTCCCAGTTGCAAGAGACATAGTTTGTGTTTCGCATAAGGACATTGCAATGATTTTGCCACCTGTGTTGCTACGAAGAGACTCTCCAACCCCAGTATATTCGTTTTCCAATCAATTTTGGTGGACTTAATATACACTGAACAAAATTTAGTATCTCTTAATGTTGTACTTCTATTTTAACAAACATATTTATGTTTCATAAGTCACTCAGAAGTAATAAATACAAAAAAATGGCAGCTGTTTCACTGTGTACTATATACGGTACACAGTGAAACATTTGCGGAGGTTGTTTAAAATTGTTATTTCACTTACTAATTAGTAGCAAAATCATTATTCTTTGTTCCAAAATATTGCCAAAGTATTGTTCTTTCAAGTAAATAAAGAAAATTTGTTTTGGGAGTAGTATTTTATACGAAACAATCAAAAGGGTAATTTTTCTTTCACTGTGTACTATTCTCCCCTAAGTATTTTTTACGAAATTTATAGATCCTTGTACTGTGCCCGCCCCCACGAACCACACTACAGCTATCGGAATGGGTTACATTGTAGTTTTATTTTACTTTATGAACGTGTGTTTGGGGCGCAGCCATCCATTCATCCATCCACCTTGACCGACAGACGAACTAACTACAAGATCACGTGTTATTGCCACCACATACCATATCAGATGTTCCACCTCCGCTCCCCCCACAACGAAATTGGCAGGAATATGTCCGTCTGGTCATAGAGGCATCCGTGAGACATCGTATGTGGCGGCAGAGATCCACACGCACACACACACACGCACACACACACACACACACACACACACACACACACACACACCCTGTAGCATCAACGCTGCACCGAGTAAACACACAGCTCCTCCAGTTGCACGCAGACAAGGCACTACACACCAGCAGAGGCAGTCTCCACATGGTGCCGATTTGAAGAACTCGTCCCTCTCCCCACCTCCGAGAGAGGGATACAAAAGTGTTTGACTTTATTTACTACTACCTGAAAACCCAGCGTTTCCGGGGTATTTATTTATTTATTCCTGCCTTGAGTTAGTTCTTCTCCTATCCCTTCTCTCTCTCTCTCTGTCTCTCTCTCTCTCTCTCTGTCATTCTCTTTTTTTCTACTAACATATTATATCTATCAGAGAATGTGTAAAAAATAGGGTTGTCTTGCATAATGTACAAACTTCCATGTACAGTATCAAACAAACAAAGATCAAAATACAAATGACATTTAACATTCAAACATCCATTTAATGTACAACTTGACTATAAACAACAATGAGCAAGTGGTAACACACTGGACTCGCGTTCAGGAGGACTGGGGTTCACACCAGCCTCCAGCCATCCAGATTTACGTTTTCCGTGTTTTCCCTAAATTACTCCAGGCAAATGCCGGGTTAGTTCCTTTCCAAGAGCGCGTCCGATTTCCTTCACCATCCTTACCCAAATAACCCGAGCGTAAGCCTTGCCAAGCTGTTGAAGGGGTGTTAAACTCTAATCTTCCTTTCTTTCTGACTGAACAATATTTCTTGTGACTTGTCGAGGATCTAATATGAATATTTTCTGTTGTGAGCAAGTGACAAAAGGCTGTCCGCGTGAAAAAACAAATGGATATTTCAAATACACTCCACAATATTTAGTAGTTTCCGCTGTGATTTATTAGTCATAACAGAAAATGCAAGTCTCATTGCAAACTGCTGTCTCTTCAAGTTAAAAGCGAAATCTGTCGGAAATAATCGGTTTTCGTCGGAAGTACGCTGTTTCTTTTTCTTCCTTGTAGCTCAACAGAAGTCTATTGCTTCTTCCTACAGCGGTATGCGCTTCACAAGTTCTCAACAGCACTGTCATCATCAGGAATTTCCTTACGCTGACCGTAATACAGGATTGTCTTAGCAGTAAATAAGAAATGTAATAAAACGTGGTGCCGGATGTGAAATGTTTTTACCCATCGCAGTGTATATGATGTCATATTAATTGAGTTATATGTTGTACAATTGTATAATTTTTCAGGTATATATTCATTTCTATAAGTGCGGTATGACTGTAAAATCTGTTGCGAATGCAATAATTAGTAAAGAAGTCACAGGTTAAAACTTGGTGCGTGATGGAGCGGTTTCCTATGAACGTCACTGTGTATGTGCTCATATCTCATGAACTACGTGTCGTACTGTGATACAATTTCGAAGGTACATTCTGATGTATGTGTGTATACTTTCTGTAAAATTTCCTGCGGGTACAATATGTAGTGTAGAAATTATAAATGGCAACGTTATAACGAATGTCATAGTTTTACTCCGTGGATAGCGGAAACGTAGTAAGCGAGAAACGTTTTACCTTTCATAATTTTGCTTTAGTTGTGAGCGAGAAAAAGTTTCCTAAAGGTATGAAATTATGTTTAAAGTTTGTTGCAAGTCGCTAAGTGCCCTCCTTCTCAAACAGTGGACTGATAAAGTCACACTAACACGTGCCGCCAAACGGGGAAGTTTTTATTGTTTATGACGTCATATCTCCTGAACTATCGGCCCTATCGGAAAATCCTCCTTATCTGACGTCTTCTACCTATAAACTACATTCCTACCATATTTCAGCTTCATAGGTGAAGTAGTTTTCGAGATTTCATGTTTAGTCAGTGAATGAGCAAATGAGAGAGTGAATGAATGAGTCTCCTTTCGCATTTATGTACATAGAGATTATGCACTCCCATTTAACAACATATAGGTTACATAAGCGAAGAAAAACTGTATCCAATTAGCGCATTGCAGTTACGATGAAAGCAGTTGGAAACAATTGCAAAGACACATTACTTCTTCCTAAGCACTAAGGAGACGGACATGACGGAGCGAGCGCCATATCGGTGCATGGAGGGGCAGTCTACCCGTCAGATAAGCGAGATAAACAAATCTCCTGTGATGCCTGAAAACGGTCAATTGTGATGGAAACCCGAGCAGGCAATCCTCTCGCCGAGACGTCTATCGTACAGACAGATTAGCGACAACCCTCCTTACTTAGATCAGCCGCACTTTGTGACCGCTGTTAAAACAAAATTATCAGTACTCGCTTTGTCTAGCTACCATGCCCTGTTATGATATTAGACA
This sequence comes from Locusta migratoria, assembly GCA_026315105.1. NCBI lineage: Eukaryota > Metazoa > Arthropoda > Insecta > Orthoptera > Acrididae > Locusta > Locusta migratoria. Next base: position 708,472,841 of record CM048745.1, on the reverse strand, counting down.
CTGCAAACAATTCTTTTCGAAATGTTCCAAATCTTTATAACATTTAACTGACGCAGGTGGGTCATTCCATGCCAAGTGGTCTAGAGGCTCCCACATGACCCTCTTGGATTTTGATGAAATTTTGTATGAACATTCACACATGTTCTCAATGAACAGTGGTAAAGTTTCAGTTTCAAAAATTCAATACTTCCGGAGATACAGTCACTTGTTTAAGACCATAGCACAGCTTCCAATAGTGCGTCCTTGAATTTTCAGCAACTTTGAGATGATATATTTCTGGGAGTTTTTGCATGAAAGAAACAAAACTTGGCCATCTTATACAACTTTTAGAGCTCTTTAAAGTAAAATATTAAGAACAGGATTTCTGAGCAATTTTCATATAGAAAATTTGGGGCAAAGTTGGGCGAAAAAATTGCTGGTTAAAAAAAGTGCGAACTTTAGTTTTTTATATCTCCAGAAGTAATTGTGGGATGTACATGAAAGTTTGCACACCACAACTCACCAACAGAAGGTCTTAGAATATAAAGTTTCGTTCTCCTAATGCTTCCCATTATTTCACAAATCTAAGGTAAAGTTGATGATTTTTCAAAAAGTGCTAAAAATGGGTATTTTTAATCAAATTTTTCAAAAAAGTGTTTTCTCCAAACTCCTTTAAACTATGCTCATTAGAAAGAGCATATTCTAAACTATCTAGAAAAGTGGATTTGGTTTTGCAATGCAAGCATATAAGGCCCTAAAAAGTAGCATAATCCTAGAGGCGCACTGGAAGTTTGAACCCATTTTTCTGGCACTCAAATTATGCCTAAAATCTTTTATTATGTCTAGTAAATATTTGTTAATGCCTGGGATAAGTGAAATAAGAAGTCCTGATGAATAGGACGTACCTCAAGTCCGAATAGTAAAAGAATAAAAATAGAAATAATGTTATTTCTTAACTGTCCCCCCCATCCCACCTCTCTCTCTCTCTCTCTCTCTCTCTCTCTCTCTCTCTCTCTCTCACACACACACACACACACACACAAAATTATAATTTAGAATGAATGTAAATTGTAAAATTTATTTGCACAATCATTATCTAATTATTATTAGCATTTTTAATGAACACCACCAGCTTACTGAAGGAAAATAAGTATACAAATGAGTTGTTGTGGTTTAACCACTGCTAGATTCATTTCACCTGAGGAAACCAGTATCTCCATCACCATAGGGGCTACGCTCGAGCATCAACAGCTATGGGTGAGTTTCTTTACACAGGTTTCCAAGCCTGATGAATGTCAACACAGACGAATTTACTGACGGAGCTGGAATAACTGCAATAATGTGGTGTGATGGAACCCAGCATTTGTCACACATTGGTGGTCAATACAATGAATCTGCTGGACCATGAGGGTGCATAAAGTTTATTAATGCACCCCTTTGCTCAGTGGAAGTCTCACAGATATTCCCAATCTAGCAAAAAGTTTCTTAGATTCATGCAACATATTGTCCAGGTTGGAGAGCAGACATTAATATGCCTTCTTTAGTTCTCTGACCCATTGTAGCTAGAAAAGATGATCAATCATTTGAAACTCTGCTGGCCTGAATTATTGTTTCATCAATAGGTAAAAAGTGACGATTTTCTCTAGTGCCTGTTACAGTTTGTCCAAGTTTAAACCTCACTTATTGTGACAATTCCCCCCCCCCCCCCCAATTTCATCTTTACTGACGAAAACAAATATGATTTGATTAATGTTTTCAGAGAAGAAATGAAACAGGTCTAGGTGAGTAAGTTTGAGCACTGGAGCCATCACTGAAATTATGAATGTGAGATATCTGTGCAAACTGTGCTTTATATATATTTGATGAGCTCCTTGACAAAAACGTTAACTGTACCTGTGTCATGCCAAACAAGAACTGATAATGCAGAAACTTAAAGATTCCACTTTCTCATTTTGATGAAAGTAGATAAATGGATGAATTGTTGCTTTCCAGTGGAAGCTTTGCACAGCATCCTGAATAATAAAAGAATAATTTTCAAAAAAATCCATTAGGACAACAAGCTCTTTGTTTTTCAGGTAACATTTAAGGCCTTTAAGGTGCAGTTATTCCAGCTCCAACAGTAAATTTGTCTGTCTGACAATACACCATTCCTCTTGATATTCATCAGAAAATTACTGTAGCATAGGGTAAGGTGGTACAAATTCGATATAGGTACAATTCCGATCAATATAAGTTTTCAGTCTCGTATTGTTGCTAGCACTTGCCTTTGTGTGGCGTTGCAGTGTAGCAGGTTTCTACAGCTCCTCCTGTCTTTTTCAAGAATACAACACTCTGTGTTAAGGAGACATAAATTTTTTCCTGTAAAGATGTACTTGTAGCTACTTCGTCGGACGTGCTCTTATAAATGTTCTAGTTTCCACGTGCTTGTAAACTCGTTATTGTGCAACGTTTGGTACAGTGAAGTATGCACTGGTGCCCGAAGGAAAAAGTGCTTTTTATGTGGGAAAAGTCAGTGATCAAAATTGTACGAGGAAGTGATCATAATCGTACCTAGTGTGGTACATTTTCTATCGATTTTTCTCAATTCTGTAACCTTTTTTTGTGTTCATACCAACATATGTAATTGTCTAATATTTGTGTTACATATTCATTAAACATTCAAGAACAAGTGCCATAGTTGAAATTATTTCTTTTCTCAATATGTTTGCAGTTACAATTACATTTGTCCAAAATGATTGAAATTGAACCACCATACCCTATCAAAAATTGAAATAGGTTAGAGGAAACTAAGCAACCTATGAGTGGCTTCTAATTTTACCCAGGACACTTCAGTAATTTTATTATCAGGCTTGGGAACCTGTGTAAAGAAATGCTTATCACGCTTGGGATATCCTGTGGTAAAGGAACCCACCCGTGGCTGTTGTTGCCCCTGTGGCGATGGGGATGCTGGTTTTCTCAGGTGAAATGAAACTAGCAGTGGTTAAACCATAGCAACTCATTTATACATTTCTTTTCCATCAGTATGCTAGTGTTTGTTCATTAAACAGGCTACTAATAATTAGATAAAGGAAATAAATTTTATGAATTAAATTCAGTTTGTGTGTGTGTGTGTGTGTGTGTGTGAGAGAGAGAGAGAGAGAGAGAGAGAGAGAGGTGGGATGGGGGACAGTTAAGAAATAACATTGTTTCTATTTTTATTCTTTTACTATTCGGACTTTAGCTACATCCTATTCATCAGGACTTCTTATTTCACTTATCCCAGGCATTAACAAATATTTATTGGACATAATAAAAGATTTTAGGTATAATTTGAGTGCCAGAAAAATGGGTTCAAACTTCCAGTGCGCCTCTAGGATTATGCTACTTTTTAGGGTCTTATATGCTTGCATTGCAAAACCAAATCCACTTTTCTAGATAGTTTAGAATATGCTCTTTCTAATGAGCATAGTTTAAAGGAGTTTGGAGAAAACACTTTTTTGAAAAATTTGATTAAAAATACCCATTTTTAGCACTTTTTGAAAAATCGTCAACTTCACCCTAGATTTGTGAAATAATGGGAAGCATTAAGAGAATGAAACTTTATATTCTAAGACCTTCTGTTGGTGAGTTGTGGTGTACAAAGTTTCATGTACATCCCACAATTACTTCTGGAGATATAAAAAACTAAAGTTCGCACTTTTTTTAATCAGCAATTTTTTCGCCCAACTTTGCCCCAAATTTTCTATATGAAAATTGCTCAGAAATCCTGTTTTTAATATTTTACTTTAAAGAGCTCTAAAAGTTGTATAAGATGGCCAAGTTTTGTTTCTTTCATGCAAAAACTCCCAGGTATATATCATCTCAAAGTTGCTGAAAATTCAAGGACGCACTATTGGAAGCTGTGCTATGGTCTTAAACAAGTGACTGTATCTCCGGAAGTATTGAATTTTTGAAACTGAAACTTTACCACTGTTCATTGAGAACATGTGTGAATGTTCATACAAAATTTCATCAAAATCCATGAGGGTCATGTGGGAACTTTTCTCGATATTAGACCACTTGGCACGGAATGGCCCAGGTTAAACTTGCAAATACTGATGACTGAGCACTCTCTTGCCGACCGCGGTGGCCGAGGGGACTGAGGCGCTTCAGTCACGGTCTGCACGGCCGCTACGGTCGGGGGTTCGAATCCCCCCTCGGCCATGGATATTTGTGCCGTCCTAGTTCGTAAGTAGTTCATAAGTAGTCTGTAAGTTTAGCAACTGATGACCCCGTAGTTAAGTCCCATAAGCTGTACAAACATTTGAACACTCTACAAGATGGAGAACATTTTTTCTAGACCGTCATCAGTGTCTCCTATTTCCTGTCCCCAACCAGTATTATTAAGATAGGTACAGGGAAGGTAAATTTTGAAACTCCAATATGTATACGAAGGAAGTAGGATACCAACAGCCGTATGGTTAACACAAACATTTATTCTTAAACTACCAGTTTCGGCATTCCATTATGCCATCTTCAGGCTCCTGTATCAATTAAATAGGGATCGAAACTGGTTGCGTGGATTTCTAGCTTTCAGTAAGAACCACCACCACCACCAACAACAACAACAACTGTGCATTTTAGTCGTTGCGATCACGGAATGCGTTTCTGTGGTGTTGTCCGTACGCGTGGGTGTGATTCCTTATTAGTAGGAGCATATGAAGATAGGTAGTCGACGAAAACCAATCGAAGAATGACGGTTAAACGGCAGAGGGATAAAAGTGCCAAGGCAAAAACATCTGCTACAGTCTGGACGAGTAGTTAGGGTAGCATCGGTAGTCGTGGTCTGAGACGGACATCAAGCGATTACTTTGTGTTAGTATCATGCAACGATCTTAAATTTCATAGATTGGCTAACACGCAAGCGAAAGCGCTCATTGCGGCAACCTGCTTAAACTCAGCCGTCATATTTTTGGTGGTCAGTACACTTGAGAGTAGTCTGTCTATCGTATGTTGTTGTTGTTGACCTTGAAGTGTTGTATTTATTGTATATTCTATTTAGTGTGTGTTTCCTGTACAAATTTTGCTGCTAAAATACGCCTAAAGTGTGTCCAACATTTAAATGCACAAATCGAAGTGGTAAAACGACAAGTACTTCGTGCTAGAACACTAGATGTTTTTGCCTTGTTTGATCTCAGTCTGACTATACTCAAACAAAATTCCTGACTAATGGCACTTAGCTGCCCAAAGAGTGAAACTTCGGATGTTCTATGCTGCAATTTCCTTGAAGCTCACAACATAAAGAATGCTTAGTTTTCTACCTAGTGTTGGTGTGTTTTTGAGATATTTCTTCTTCTGTCGCTCCTATGGTTGATGAAACCACACTTCTTCTTTAAAAATATTTCTCATTTGTTGTCGACAATACTTGATAGAGCATGGTTGACATGCAACCAGTGCAAAGTGTGGAAGCAGTAGTGAGAGCCAGAAATTTTTTACTTTTATATGTCTGTGTTCTTTGCAACAAACTTGTACCTATTTCAGCGTGGCAACAGCGAAAGTAATTAATGATATGTTATTTCGGTGTGCAATAATTTTGTAGCAGCTCACCCAGGCACATTTTTATTGCAATATTCCGTTGTCACTTTTGTCTTTACACTAAGATTTCACGTACCAAACATTACTTGTTTCAGCATGGCAACAAAGAAAGTTATTAATGACACCTTATTCCGACGTAGAATGCTTTTGTGACAGATGACCTAGGAGCATTTTTAACTGCAGTGTTTTGTTGTCACCTTTGTCTTTGTACTCAGATTTCGTACACGTAACTTTACAACCAAACACTCTCACAGCAATAAGTGTATACTAGACTTTATGAAAGCAAATGTTACATCAACAGCAGATAAAGATTCATGCTCTTAGGCCATGTAATTGCATTAAAATCAACACAAGTATATCCGCAACGGCACTTTCGTTGATACTCCAATTCTCAGCTAACTGTTTTACTTCGAAATTGAACTGTGATACTGACAGGTTGGTGATATTTCATTAACGCATTTTTATGTAATTTACTACCAGGTTCGTCAATTCGCAGCTTCAAAAAAGTCTAACGGAACTTGATGCATATCCGTAGTCTATATTCAAATTTTATTTAAAACGTGGAACTGTAAATAGGTAAAATTCCCGAATGAGTGTGACATACTAGCTGTCAGCCGAAACACCAAATAACATGATGGACTCTAATTTGCTTCAAACATGGCGGATCTATCGCCACTCTATGAAATTTAATCTCATTGGTATCATCCATCTTTCAAGTTCGGTACCATTAGACGTAGCAGTCTTCGTCATTAAGAGAACTACTGTGTGACACGACAGGTCACGTTTGTGCCTGTATGGCACCTGTATGGCAAAGCGCTGCATTGTAAACAAGCGCGGTTGTAACTGCGGCCGGCTGTGTACCATTATGTTCAACGGAGAGGTAATTCTGGGTAGGGACTTGACGTCAGTGGCTGTGGCGTACATCACTATAGTGCACCATGCAGCGCGGACCTCGATAGATAAAGCGAAGCACGTGGTGCCAAATGAAAGGTCACTGAGATGCAAACCCAATGATATGCGTATTGGACTTGGATGTCCAATAAGTCAGGAGATATTAAACAACAAAGATTGAACTTGATGGAATAATAAAATGGTTTATATCTTGAAAAGTGTCCATCACTTCAAAGAGATCGAGCACTCAGATTTTATCTTATATCAAGTCTCATCGACGGATCTGTCCACGGTTTCAATAAAATTAATTATTAAGTTCTCTTATTTTAATTGAAGGATTAATGAAAAACCAGCATCTTTCAAACGAATACAGAAACATTAACAGCATGGCGGTATGTGTTGACAGAGGATACAATGAACCACACACACTACTTAGGTGATAAGGTTATTTCAAATAACAGTATACACTATATATTTGTTCCACAATAATATTTAATTTGTTGTGAACTAGCTTTCGGCTTCTTTGGCCGTCTTCGGACAATACTGCAGTTTATCCACAACACACCGATTGCTGTATTTCGAGTACAAAGGTTTTACAAATCTTTAAGTATTTTATAAACAGAGACGCCCAACCAATTAAAACAAAACTGTAACTAATTGGTAGGGCGTCTCTGTTTATAAAATACTTAAAGGCTACATAGCCTACAACTGACATTTATCTTGGTAAAAATCTTTGTCCTCGAAACAAACCAGCTGGTGTGATGTGGATAATCTGCAGTATTAAGTTACCTGAAGATGGCCTAAGAAGCCAAAAGCTAGTTCACAACAACAAAATAAATATTATTGTGTAACAAATATATAGTGTGTACAGTTATTTAATACGTCTATGTTCCATCAAGAACCGACGGAAGAGTCCATAAATATTGTTATTTCTTTTTCTTACGTGAAATATTTTGCCCATCATTGAAATCCCAATGAATGTTCGTAAATTACATGAACTCCAACGGAAAGAAGAGCATATATACTATGAAACAGATGTGTCGTTCATATATTTTGTCCCTCAAAATATAAATGTAACATGAGAATTAGTAATTCTCCTCCATGTAACTACAACTTTTCAATGATTAAACTTTTATTTTGCGGGGAAAACAATAAATCGTAATGATTATTATGACGGATGTTTTTAATGTAGAATGCTGCACCTCATGGCGCAAACAGAATTTTGCTTAAATGTAACAGTAAAAAGTTATATATGTGAACTGCCAATTGTTGAAACCATTGGTTGACGTAAATGCACGTGCTTTTAGGATAGGGATACGTTTCGAGAAGGCTAAAGGATTACTGATGAGGGAGACCGAATCTATCTAAGTTCGGACACTCTTATTGGATTCTCTGTTTAGAAGGTTTAGGAAGAAGTGTTGTGAAATGGGAGGCGACAGGGCCGTAGCAGTTTGATAAATGTTTGAAATGTTTCACTCCAGCGGGAAATAAATATTCGGATACAGACTGACTTTATGATAGTTTTGAGCTCTGTGTCTGGTACACTAGAGGGGACTGGGTTTTATTTTTACTTTGGTAACTCATAGCTGTTTCCAGCTGAGTTATTTGGTTTATATTGTGACATCTATTCGCTATAATGTGGAGTCAATTGTTATAGGGACTTGAGTTGATCACGAGTCTATTCATTAACACCAAATTATTAACAAACTATTCAATTTGAAATGATAAATTAGCTTAAGTTGAATACATGTTTTAGAGGAGCACGTATCTCCAATAGCAATCATTACAGTGACGACAAGTTGTCAGTACTTATTTCTATTATCTGTATTTATCACATTTAAAGGAACGCTGCCTCAGGGAAACAAAGAGAACGAAGGGTAAAGCATTAAATCACATTTTTCAAAATAAGGGGGGATTGTAACAACGTTCCAATTTTGAGACTTTCGGAGATACTGTTGTGGTTTCCGAGACAGCCACGTTCGGCGTAGAGAGGCGGACGAAAGTATTCAGACACTGTGAGTAATCAGACAAGGAAACCTTAAATACGTTTTTAACTCAAAAACATCTATTTTATTCCTTACAAAGGTGTAATACATAGGTCGATCTGAACATTTGCAGAACAAAAAGTAACAAATCACGCTTTATTTAAGAAAGAAAAATACAAAATCGAAGTATATAATGGGCAAAAGTATTCACTCAGCTATCAGTATTTGGTAATGCATCCCTTTGTCCGTATTACAGCTCAAAACTGTTTGTAAATATAAGGTACTTAACTACGTTAGTTATTAGTCCGTAACTTAAAAACTACTTAAACTAAGGTAAACTAATCTAAGGACAACATAAACACGCGTGCTCGACGGAGGACTCGAACCCCCGACGGTGAACGGCCGCGTGCACCGCAGCAACGTTGCTTAGCGCGCATGTGTATTATAGCCCTCAGTCTTTGTGGTTTGGAGTAAACAATCTTTTTTGTTATATTAGAGCCAGTATTCGATGGGATTGCGGTCCGGAGACTTCGGTGGGGTAATGAGGCAACGAGGCGTGTTGACAATTTCCGTCGTATGCTTGGGATCATTGCCTTGCTGGAAATAAAAATCATCTCCAAGTTCCAACTTCTCAGCACTTCAGATTTTTCTTGAGTGATACACAAATTTGCCCATGGTGACTTCAACAAATACAAGCTCGCCAACACCTCTGGAAGACATGCATCCCCACACGCCCACACTGCCGCCTCCATGTTTGATGGTTGCTTGTATGTTTCTGGCCTCCCACTCTGTGTTTGCCTGACGCCACGCTAAACTGCGGCCACACACATGGCTCAAAGTGAATTTGCATTCGTCACTCCACAGAATCGTGTCCCAAAAGGTCACATCCTTGCCGACGAATTCTGCAAAAATCCATCCGACTTTTTGCGTTGAACTTACTGACGAACGGTTCGCGCCTTGGCACTCTGGCATCGTTCCCAGCACTGTTAAGGCAACTGCGAACTGTTGTAACACTAACTTCGGTAGCAACGCCTTCTGCCAGTTCTACCGCTATAGCAGGGGCCGTTGTCCGGGGGTCTTCTTCACCATTCGAACTATCTTCCTCTTGTCTCCATGGGTTTCTGAGGACGACCCTGTCTTGGATGATAGACGAGAGTTTTTTCTTCTTTCCATTTCTGGATGATATTAAATGTAGTCTTTTGGCTTCGGTTGATGGCCTTGACCATTCCTGCATACGATTTTCGCTCACTATGCAGCCACAAAATTATGCTTTCGCTCTTTCACTGTAGTTTCTTACCTTTTCGGGGCATGGCGCTACGTTGGTATTTTTCGCTTTTCTGTAGTACGAGGTAGCTGTCTTACGTACATTGACTGCTTGCTGCCGGCGAGTTGTACCTTCCGACTGCGTTTATCTTGTCAAGCGGGACAGCGTCTGTTTACTTTTGTCCCGCGTAAAACACACGCCTGTGGAGGTAACACAGAACTAATTGTTCCACGTAGAGGGTGCGGTGACATTTACATAGTCGACGTCTTCTGAAATAGTCTCTGCATTATGGCAACTACGCAGATACACATTACGTGTATGCATTAGTCGCAATTGACCGTCAGATGCGCATGTGACTTGTGTCTGAATACTTTTGTCCGCCTCTGTACGTGGGATCGATTAGACTTACCAAGTAGCTCACTCTGTGTGGGTTTCTTTAAGGTTTGTGTTTGGTGTGCTATGCGGCTTCCATGCGTTGCGTCGTGGGCGGCTGAGTGCATTGAACTAGCGATGCCAGTCAGTTTACTGATTTGCAAGGGCTGGACAACTTTAACTGTGTTGACGTGGTATTGATGTCAGTAGCTGCTTAACATTCCCTGGTGAAAAGTGTAAACGGGCAGTTATGTTTCCACCTATGGTTATGAATGGTGGGAAGGAAACGTTCCGCGCCGATACGATGCTATCTAGTCCACTGCTAACGACAGAGCTTAGTACTGCAGTGTGCTACACCACAAATACTAACGTCACTGACTGATTAATTACGTCGGTGGCTGGCCTACTCACACTTTGATTTCACAGACCTAATTCAAGTTTTGACCACAAAACAATATTAACCGTACTAAGGAGTTTGAACATTAATACTTTTTACAAATTTATGGTGCGTATAACTTCATCTGAAGTGATTCATCCTTGGAAAACAATTCCACTTTCAGCTCTTATATAACCTTTATTTCAGGCACACAATCCGTTTCTTGATCGACATCGCATTCCCAGGTACCGATATCGATATGTGGAAACAATTGGGCTCTAAAATGAAGTGGCAAGGCACTTAATGTTCTCTCAATAAAATTATGTATTTATGATGTTCGTCCAGAACATAAGTGCACCTCAGGATGCTAGATGAAGTCGAAAAACCTGTTGTGTGTCTGAAGTAAAGTTTCTATTACAGGTGAAAACGGAATTTTTTTAGATAGACTTATTGAATTTATGCAATTTCTCAGCAGTGGAAATTTCATTGGCTGAATTAGTCCACGTTGTGCTCATAATAGTGGATGGAATTCTCTTACTACATTTGCCGAAATATTTTTCGAGTTCCTTAAGGAAACGTCTCTTTTACTACCCAGTTTTTCCGTAAGGGCCTCATACATGCTGCTTGTGGTGATATTTACGAATTATCGGCACATAGCTTCTTTACTTCGTATATTATTTATGTACGTATGTTCAGTAATGAGACTCCCATATATTTCAATAATCACCCCTTGACTACATTTGCTTAAGTAGCAAATTTGCTTGTTTTGTCTTGAGTCGCATTCTGGCAGTATATAAAATACAAAACTTTTCCAATTTTATAAAAAAATGTTCAAATGTTTGTTAAGCTTATGGTACGTAACTACGGGGTCATCAGTCCCTAAACGTACAAACTACTTATCAACTACCTTATACTAAGGACGGCACAAATATCCATGCCCGAGGGGGGATTCGAACCCCCGACCGTAGTGGCCGTGCAGACCCCAATTTTATATCCCCGTTAAGTAAATGCCATCTCAATGGCAGACAATGGCAGATGCGCACATGAAGAAGTAACGTTAAAACATATTACCTTTGATAAAAAGATATTTTCTGCTTGTATTGAATTTTTAAGTCATTGAACCCAAGATGATTTTGGACGTTTAGACAGAAGTTTAAGTTTCACTGTCAACAACATTCTGGAGTTAATAATCGAAAACAGCGAGATGCATACGAATACAATAGCTACCCGTGACCATTGTTTGAGGAGTTTTTTTTTTTAATTTTTTTTATAGAAGTTCACAAAGAAATCGTACACACAATATTTTAGGGAGACAAGATGAAGACCGCGAAATGTTAAATTCCTCCAATATTCACAAACCGTGTTTTTCTGTGTGACCTGATGCCTCGAACTACCGTGGTCCGGATATGACGAACGGTAACAGAAATTAAAACCGTTCTTTGTTGCGTTATGCAGGAAAGAAATTTACTTTCTTTTTTCCTACGAGAATTATTCAGTACGCTACATTTCCTGCGAACGGACATTAACAAGTAACAAAGAAAATGAATTAATGCTACAAAACCGTATAATCTATAGTTTTGCACTTTCATTGAATGAACGTACTCGTGAAGCCTGTGGAGAAAACTGCGTAGTGTTCTACCAGTCATCACCTAAAAGAGTACAAAACAGATATGTCAGTAGTAGTATAAACACTGGAAAGAAATTTCCTTTCATACGTAGTATAACATTTACAGTTCAAAAAAAGAGATTAGAGGAGAATATCTCGAAGTATAGCATTCACGAAACTTTCACTAAGTAACATCGGTCATCAATCTTCGTTAAATAACTTCACAAGGGTTTTATAGAGAATAAACTGCGGTTAAGACCATTAATTAAAGTTTTAGTCCGCCAAGCCCCTCACGGAGTGTTCGGAAGTCGAGACGTGTTATTCAGACGAAGTACACGTCTGAAACAAACTTCTTTCCATAGCGACATTTCTAAATAAATATAAGTGCTTGTTTATCTATGCTACGAAAAATCTCAAAAGGTTTCTAACTTTTTTCAAATTTTTACTTGGTGCTGTAATAACGATTAGGCTGGACTTAGACTCTATATATTTCACTACAAAAACAACAGCAAATATCTGGTTTTTTTTTTTTTTTTTTTCTAGATTACCGATTAAGCAGCTGATACTGCCATCATACGTTCTTCAGGTAATAACTTCAGCACATTCATGAGTAAATGGAGTTAATAAAACTGAAGCTACTAGGCAGGATAAAAAGATGTAAAACTTAACATGGAAGTGGAAGGGCTGGGAAGGAACACCAAACAAATTTGTCATTGTTAAATTCACACAGTTCCATGTTGTTTCTAAAAGTAAAATTCTATCCATTTCCTTAGATTACGATAACCTCATTAACAAGAAATACAAATCAAATTTTTACTTCGTTAATAAGATGAATTGTTTAAATACACTAGATTACTATAACGTTTTCCGTTTCATTCATTTAACTAAAAGTGACAATAATGGAAAGACTCAGGCCAGACAACATGCCCGCAATACAAACGCAATGGACCACTGGGGAATACAAGTATTTTAAAAAAGATATGCAAACTTAATAACAACCCTGAGTCAATATTTTAAGACTTGAGCTAGATGTTGTAGTCTTCAGTCCGGAGATTTGTTTGATGCACCTCTCCACCCTACTCTATCCTGAGAAATCCTCACATCCATTTGAATCTTGGGCTCCCTCTGCGATCTACCCCCCCCCCCCCCCGCCACACACACACATACACATACTTCCCTCCAATGCTAAATATACTATTCCTTGATGTCTAAGAATGTGTCCTTCTTTTAGTCAAGGTATGATAAAAACTCCTTTCTCCCATTTCTGTTCAGTACCTCTTCATTATTTACGCGATCTACCCACCTAATTTTCAACATTCTTCTATCCTATTCCTATATCAACTATTTATAGTCCATGTTTCACTCCCGTAGAAGGCAAGAACAATCCAAACAACTGCCTTCAGAAAATAGTCCCTTACACTTAAATTAATGTTATATTACCAAATTGCTCTTTTTGAAAAACGCCTTTCTTCCCATTGCCATTGTGCATTTTATATCCTCTGTACTGTGGCCATGATGTTATTTTGCTGCCCAAGTAACAAAACACATCTACCACCTTTATTGTTTCGTTACCTAATCTAATTCCTTCAGCATCGCCTGATATTCTATGACTGCATTCCATTTCCCCTGTTTTGCTCTTGTTAATGTTCATCTTATACGCTCCTTTTAACACACTGTCCATTCCATTCAATTGCTCTTCCAGATCCTTTGTGGTCTGTGACAGAATTATAATATCATCAGCAAAACGCAAAGATTTTTTTTATTTCTTCACCCTAACCTCTTTAACAGGAAAATATTTTTTGTCTAGAGCTGAACCAAAAATAACTAGCTTACAAGAAGCATATATTCTTTCAAATGAGCAGTCGGTAAACTATCGTACTACAGTCAGCTCCTTCTGTGTACATCACATAAACACCTCTTCCTACCAAGGCTATCATGCTGTTATTCACCTTGTAGCAAACAAGAAAGAAATTTTAAGACCAACGTGAAAATCGACTAGCACCTGCAAATTCATTAAAATCACTCAGTGTCAGGATATAAATATTTCCAGCCACTTACAAACATTTAAAATAGCACACCCTACCGCTCAAGGGTATTGTTCATAACCTAGAGGTAATAGCTAGAACAGTCAGAATCGTCAAATCCCAATTCTGATGCTCGTAACGCTTGTAAATTGCCATACCGAGAAAACGGGACCTGTTGAAACAACAACAGCGGCTTAAAAAATCAATAAAAATACAATAAAACACATCAGTACCGAGGGTGGTTATGGAAACGAGAGAGATGTCTCGGTTGAAAGCTTCTTCCTCCTTACGTAGCGTGTGTACGAGCAACACCGACTGGATACAAGGCCTCAGAACAAGCCCGTGTCACGTCACACCGATAGGCTGCCATCGCAAGCTCATTGGATGGCGCTACGAGCCAGTGGGCCGTGCCCCAGCTGCCAGCCAGTTAGCTTGCGATGGCAGCCTATCGGTGTGACGTGACACGGACTTGTTCTGAGGCCTTGTATCCAGTCGGTGTTGGTACAGCCCCAGCAGTTCGTGACGTCATGCAGCACTACCGCTAAGAACAACAAGAGAGCAAATAGGATAACCCGAGAAGTACTGGACCACCCAATGGCCATTAAAACTGCAACGCCACGAAGATGACGTGCTACAGAGCATTCATAGAAGGTTGGCGCTGATGGTGACACCTACAACGTGCTGACATGAGGAAAGTTTCCAACCGATTTCTCATACGCAAACAGCAGTTGACCGGCGTTGCTTGGTGAAACGTAGTGATGCCTCATATAAGGAGGAGAAATGCGTATCATCACGATTCCGACTTTGATAAAGGTTGCATCTTATACGTAGAACTGTATCGGATCGTGCAGCCACGTCTCGATACCTGAGTCAACATAAGGGGACGTTTGCAATACAACAACCATCTGCACCAACAGTTCGACGACGTTTGCATTGACTATCAGCTCGGGGACCATGGCTGCAGTTACCCTTGACGCTGCATCACATGCAGTAGCGCCTGCGATGGTGTAAGCAAAGACGAACCTGGGCGCACGAATGGCAAAACGTCATTTTTTTCGGATGTTTCCAGGTTCTGTTTACAGCATCATGATGGTCGCATCCGTGTTTAGCGACATCGCGAAGAAACGCACATTGGAAGCTTGTATTCACCCGGTGTGATGGTATGGGGTGCCATTGGTTAACGTCTCGGCCACTTCTTGTTTGCATGGACGGCACTTTGAACAGTGGCCGTTACATTTCAAATGTGTTACGACCCGTGGCTCTACCCTTCATTCGATCCCTGCGAAACCCTACATTTCAGCAGGATAATGCACGACTGCACGTTGTAGGTCCTGTACGGCCCTATCAGGATACGAAAAATGTTCGACGCTGCCTTGGCGAGAATATTCTCCAGATCTCTCACCAATTGAAAACGTCTGGTCAATGGTGGCCGAGCAATTGGCTCGTCACAATATGCCAGTCAGTATTCTTGATGAATTGTGGTATCGCACTGGCATCTGTACCGGTACACGCCATCCAAGCTCTGTTTGACTCAATGATCAGGCGTATCAAGGCCGCTATTACGGCCAGAGGTGGTTGTTCTGGGTACTGATTTCTCAGAATATATGCATCCTAAGTGTGTGAAAATATATTCACATGTCATTTCTAGTATATTATATTTGTCCAATGAATACCCATTTATCATCTGCATCTATTCTTGGTGTAGCAGTTTTAATGGCCAGCCGGCCGCGGTGGCCGAGAAGACTGAGGCGCTCAAGTCACGGTCTGCACGGCCACTACGGTCGGGGGTTCGAATCACCCCTCGGGCATGGATATTTGTGCCGTCCTAGTTCGTAAGTAGTTCATAAGTAGTTTGTAAGTTTAGGGACTGATGACCCCGTAGTTAAGTCCCATAGACTTTACAAACATTTGAACATTTTTAATGGCCATTAGTGTATAATAGAATTAATGAAGAAATCAAAATATTGTGTCAACGTAAACCGTATGTGTGTGTGAGAGAAAAGGAAACCAATGCTGCCCTTTGAATACGTCCACTAAGAGAAGCAATCTCAGGAGAATTACGATGCCAGACGAAAACCACTACCTGAAAGCTGTGCCTATCTTACGAGACCACACAAGGCGTAATATACGTACTTAAATCCAGTATTTGTGCCGATCCAAAGAGCACCTCGAGCAATTACACCCAGTCCACGGCAATGACAGGCTCGCACCTCTAGCAGGCATTAAATCAGAATGTGATGCGACCGTCACCCCAGCGGTCCGGCTCCCCATCCAGCATTCCAATCAACACCGCTCGGTGCCCTTTCAGAGCTTCCACTGCTCACGCAAGCCTTAAACATAAGTTAAAACACCAGGGGAGTAGCTCCCTTTGCGCATAAAAGCCGCCAACAGCCACAGGTTACACTCAGGCCCACTTCCTTCAGGGCTTCAGGTCGGCACAGTCCGTATTTCAGAAAGTGCATATTATCAACAGTCAGCTGTTTATCAAAGCAAGACTTATTAGTCTTCAGGGAGTTATTGCGATCGTTATATGAATAAAATTCTTGAATATCCGTCTCCAGATCGCTTATATTTTCTAAAACATTACCGGTTTCGGGACAGCTGCCCATCTTCAGATCAAAATTTTGAAGTTACAGAGTAACCTGTCCTGTAATGAACGAATGTTCACAGTCGTTACTAGTTACACTAGTTACACTAGTAACGACTGTGAACATTCGTTCATTACAGGACAGGTTACTCTGTAACTTCAAAATTTTGATCTGAAGATGGGCAGCTGTCCCGAAACCGGTAATGTTTTAGAAAATATAAGCGATCTGGAGACGGATATTCAAGAATTTTAGTCAGCTGTTTATTATAGTTATAACTTCGACCGGTTTCGACTATAACCCGTCTTAACAGAGCTAAAAAGCCTGATTTAAATGGATATATTATCTGCTATCTTATCCATACTGAAAAGTAATTTAATCAATAGAAAATCGTAAAATGTCACGTGACATCAAATCTCTTTTTATGTTTTCATCAAGGCTTGATGTCAAGTGACATGTTACGAATTTTTATTGATTGACTTTCATGGCAGTATGGATAAGATAACAGTAAATGTATCAATTTAATCAGCCCTTTTAGTTTATTTCTCTGAAGATTGTTTACAACCGAAACCGGTCCAAGTTACAACTATAATAAACAGCTGATGATTGATAATATGCATTTCCTCAAGTATCTTACATCTATCTCATCTCAATATAAATTTCAACAGCCCGTACTGTCTCTGCGTCTACGCCCCGTCAAAGATTCCGGCGCGCTGACTACAGGTACAACGCATCGCCACAGATGTTCAAATGTTTGTATAGTCTATGGGTCTACGGGGTCATCAGTTCCTAAACTTACAAACTACTTATGAACTACTTACGAACTAGGACGGCACAAATATCCATGCCCGAGGAGGGATTCGAACCCCCGACCGTAGTGGCCGTGAAGACCGTGACTGGAGCGCCACAGTCCCCTCGGCCACCGCGGCCGGCCGCCACAGATGGCGAAGGCGGCCACTAGGTATTGAAATTGCAATACAGTGCTTGGTCACTAAATAATTTACTAACAAGGAAAGATACCAGGCAGCCAGCAGCACGGCTCAATCGTCAACATCATTATCGGTTAGTCACCATAAAAATAAATCTTGTGGAATATCCTGCGCTGCGCGGGAGTAGCCGAGCGTTCTGGAGCGCCACGTTTCGGATCGTGCCGCCTCCCGCGTCGGAGGTTCGAATCCTCCCTCGGGTATGGATGTTTGTATCGTCTTTAGTATAAGTTAGTTCATAAGTAGTTTGTAAGTTTAACGACTGATGACTCGGCAGCTAAATCCCATAAGCTTTACAAACATTTGAACATTTGAATATCCTGACACTGTTCTGGTGAGGCTTAGCTTATGTCAAAACATTTACTCAGTGAGTGAGGCCACTAAACGTTCTGCGAAATGTTTTATTGAATCTCAATGTGGCAACTGCCTTACCCATGATTAATTTTATATGACGGTTCCAGACATATTTTAGAAGTAACATCTTTCAGTGATTTTATGCAGAAACCGATCTTTATCAGAAAGAGGTAAATTACAATCCTATCGGTTGGCAGATAAAAACTATGTGATGTACAAAGAAAACAAATATATATTCTATTACTCTCAAAGAGTAGGTTCGTTCTCCACTGCAACAGAAAACACATCCAAATCAAGCTTTACCATTCACATTATGTAACTGATGGTTTGTGACACTGCTGCCGATGAGTTTGCATCCTATGAAACTTACTCCAATTGAAGTCTATAAGAGGATGGGAAGCTGTGTGTGCTGATGGTTTCTGTGGTCAAGATGATGAATTCATCTTTTAGGGCCTGTTTAACTGTTGTTAAGGTAGGCATCACTATCATGCTCTTATTTCATGTGTGGAGTCAGCATTCGCAAAATACAACCGAAAGGAAACGCCGCGGCTCCCTCGTGTGACGTCACGTTGCCAGCTGGCTAGCTGCTACGGAATTTTGGGTGTGCCATATCGGGCAGTAGCTGGGCTGCGTAATAGCGCCCTACTCTTCTCAACGTCAAGCGAGAGCTCCGCGACTTCCATTTTCTGTGGCGTTGACTCCAGGCACATACCGTGCACACAGTATTGTGAACTGAAAAACTTATTTCATTTGATCTCTGGTGTAAAATCTCCTTTTACATATGTCATTTTCTTTGTTTCTATTACTGTTGTCTTTCTTTCGTTTACTTTGAATCTATATTTCGTACTCAACAGTTCTCATAACATCTTGTAGTTTTTCCTTAAGAGTCTCAGGAGCCTTGAAATATGATAATGAAGTTTTAAAATGAACAGAGAAATCAAATCAGCATGAAATAAACTTCAATTATGTATTTCGTAATGCCACAATTCAAGTTCAGGTTTACTTCGAGATTTAATATTTAATGGTTAATTATATTGTGCACGTTAGTAATGTCATGTTAGTCAATTGATAATAAAATAAGATTATATAAATGGATTCTTCCGTCGCTTCTTGGTAGAACGCTTCCATATTTACGGTTGAAATCAAAACAAACTGTTTTTGTTCTACTAAATTTTGTTTATTTACTAACTAGTTTTCGGCTTATTAGGCCATCGTCAGGTAAACTGTTGACATGCGTCGACAAAGACGCTATTGCTTGGTTCTCAAAGATGGTAAGACAAAGATACAATACACAGATTACTTGGTCTTTGGATTTGACATTTGTTGGAATTACAAACAGTATCTGTTGCCATGCAGAATTATGTAAAAATGTAAAAATGTTAAGGAGGCCACTGATTATGTGAACATAATTCTGAATAGCAACAGATACTGTTTGTAATTCCAACAAATGTCTAATCCAAAGACCAAGTAATCTGTGTATTGTATCTTTGTCTTACCATCTTTGAGAACCAAGCAATAGCGTCTTTGTCGACGCATGTCAACAGTTTACCTGACGATGGCCTAATAAGCCGAAAACTAGTTAGTAAATAAACAAAATTTAGTAGAACAAAAACAGTTTGTTTTGATTTCAACCGTAAAAATAAGATTAATTAGAAATGTAAAAATATCATCTGGAAACGACGTCTGTTCAGAAGTGCTGGCTCTGTTGCTGCAGCAACTGTAAACACCTCGGCTTCTTACATTCGGCTATAGTCGTCCCTGGAAATATTAATTTAGTGTTTCCCATGCTCAGAGAACAATGTAGGAATGACTGTTTTTTTTTTTTTTTTTTTTTAATGAAATAAGCAAAGTCTTTCCTTCAGTGGTATACACAGCACTGATGGATTTATCTCAAAGTTCAGTCTAGACCACAGTCTAAGGCCGGTATTAAACGGTCATATTTCTTTGTCAAAAATTTACATCATATATTTACATTAAAAAAATTTGATAGTGTAATAGGGAACTTTGACATATCTCTGCTATCGCAAAAAAAATATCATCATATCTAATGCCTTGCAATAGATTTGATCATAAATGTCGTTTGTCTACTGTTCACTGCAATGCGAAATGTAACCGCTTGGAGCGCTAGTTTCGCTGTAGCTCTTGGACCGCGCTTATTTGAAAACAAACGCCCTTGTTTGAAAATATGACGTCGAAGTTTATTTGTTGCGTGCCGTCATCGAGAAAGTTAATCGAACTTTCTGAAGCAGACGAAGCATTGTATAATCCCAGACACCCTCAATAAGGACAAATTAAGGAGACAAGAAAGTTAAAAGAGAATGCCGGAGGTACTCATCGGAGAAAGAAGAAGAAGATTAATGGCCTCGTGCGATGCATTAACTACAAAATTAATATAAATATATGAAGCAGATGTTTATAAGCTCTCCATTCTTGTCAATCTAATAATAAACTACGCTGTTCCTGCTATGTTGTTGACCGTTTCTTGTATGCGCCCTTGTCCGGCCAGTAAGTTAATCCTTCTCATACAACGAACATTTAGTCGCCAACATGAGCACGATGTAAGTAAAATTAAACCCCAGTAGCAAGAAACTGCTGTTTGACTGTAACCCTGTCTTATGCCGATATAGACTTTTCAAGTGCGTATACTGATTTCTAATGTATGGAGCACTTTGCTGAGCAAATACCGATACGTTGTTTCATCCATTCTCCAGTAATTTACATATGACTTGGCGCCCTCCGCTTGGAGCTCCCGCAATACGAAATGATTTACACATCTTCCCTCCAAGTAAGCCCCTCTTTTTTTTCTTCAAAATGCAGTTTTCGTAGTAGCAATGACAGTACAGGGTAACAGGTGTTTACTGTCCGCCATCTTGGAATAGGACGACAATGTAATACCCATTTTTAGCGTCACGTCAAAGATTTACATAAAAAATATTACGAATTTTTGATGATATCTTTATGTCAAAGATTTGATCAAAAATTTGAGCGTGTAATACCAGCCTAACATAGCAGTCGCGACACTCACTGGTGTAAAATCAGTTACCCACTGACAGCTGGGCAACACTAGCGCTCCAACCGGTGAGCAAGGGAGCCGCCTGTTAACGTCATATGCATCGTATAGATTAAATTCATTTTCGCCCCCTCGTCTAAGTAATTCACGATATGATTGTTTTATTTTAGACTCTAGGTCGTTTGTCTAATATCAGACCAAAAGCATGATGCTAGAACTAAACAGTAGTGGAACAAGAACAGATGAATTAAATGACGAAACCTGGGACCTACTAACGCAGGAATACATGCCGATCCGAATATTTTTGTAGCTTTCCCCATCGAAATCATTTGCATCACGATACATAAACAGTTTTAAGCTTAATGAGCGTGGCCGTGTACCTTCATAGTAAACGGATATGACACACAATTTCCTTCTCGTTTCGCACTGTGTTTTATATTTTAGGACACGTATTAACAAAACTACGACTTTCGTCTTTATTATTGTCCTGTGTAGGATAAGATGCTTCCAATTAAGTTGAAATGCATTGAAAAGTATTGGCCTTGTTCCGCTACGGTCGGGGGGTTTCGAATCCCCCCTCGGGCATGGATGTTCGTGTCGTCTTTATTATAAGCTAGTTCATAAGTAGTTAAGTCCATTAAGCTTAACAAACATTTGAACATTGGCCTTGTTACGTTAACGTGCAATTTCTCAAAAAAATAAAATAAAATAATAAGACGGACGAGAAAGACCGCTGACGTCCAAATTTGAATTTGTTGTTAACATTTTCTACCAGCTATCGAGTATTTGCGCGTCTCACCAGGTGATTTTCTTCTTATTTTATGAACTTTCTAGAATTTTACGGTAAAGTTTAAAATACGCAGTTTTTTCTGGACATCGAAACTGCAGTATATAGTTCTCTCTGTATACATGAGCCATTTTTCTACTTCTAAAAAGATCAAAACCCGGCGACTTATTGACATCTCGTTCAAGTCGGGTCTTCTGCCGGTTATCAGCGTCTTCCAGCGTGTTTGGAAGACGCTGATATCCGACAGAAGACCCTACCTGAACGAGATGTCAAGATGAAAACCCCTTACCATACTTCAATATATGCAGTTTTCAGGTGATTCGTAACAGAAACATTTCAGCTGTATGATTGTGTTACATCCCTCTTTGACTCCTTACAAAGTCTTTTTAATAAAGGCAAAGGAGGTAGTTTTTTTCTGGTTGTTGCAACATTTCATTGCGGTACAAGCATGTTCCATTCCAAGAAATAGCACGAAAAGGAGTATAAGATACGAGTAAGACGATTTACAATGTACGAAATACCGCCACCGCACTTGTGTCCCCTGCTGGCCACTTGACGCGTTGCTACCGCGATGGGTAATAAAAATTCGCTCGTATGTTGTGACTGGGATGTTAAACTGTGGTCTAGACCGTGTGGGAGCAGGTTCGCGTGTATAGCCACTAAAGTAAGTTCCCAAGATGTTTTCTGGCACACACACACACACTTACTGATCCCTCCAAAATTATTGATCGGTCCAAAATACTAAAGACAAGTGCGTACCTTTTCAGCAGATGGATTTATTCCAATTCGCGGACTCGGAACTGATCAAATCTCGAATACATTACTTCCTTCATATAAATAAGCTGAATTACTTCGCAATCCTTTAAGATAATTCAGAAGAAGCTAGTTAGCTATCAGCTCAAGATGTACTATATTATTGAATTTTAGAAGTTTCCATTCATCTTTCTAATATATAAAGCAGAGTGTCAGTATATTTGTACGTGTTGCATACAGATCTGCAGTTTTCTTTCAATCTTTATCAAATTTAGTACACGCAAGCTTGAATCCACGAGGACGGTCGCCGTTAGTGTAAGAATCACATACGATATATAGTCCACAAGATATGATGTCATAAACAATGAGATGCGCGAAAAACTGCTGCATTTAGCGACAATGATGCTCATTTTCACCTAAACCACTGGACCGATTTAAACCAAATTTGATACATACATTCCTTATCGTGAGGTAATAATTGCTACAGGGATAAGAATAACATACGACACATGGTTCAGAAGATATCACGTCATAAACAATAGAAATCGCAAGAAACTGCCACATAATCCGGCGAGACTTTAAAAATACGCTGTATGAGAATGAGAGTACTTAGCGACTTGGAACAAACTTTAAACATAACTTCAAACCTTTATTAAACTTTTTCTCGCTGACAACCATACCAAAATGATGAAAGGAAAAAAGTTTCTCGCATACTACTTTTCCGCTGTACATGGAGTAAAACTACGGCATTCGGTATGACGTTAAAATATATTATTTGTACACCACAAATTTTAGCCGCAGGAAATTTTACATGCAGTATACACACATATACATGAATGTACCTTGTAAACTGTATCACATTCTGACGCGTAGTTCATGAGAGATGAGCACAAAAACAGTAACGTTCCGCTGTCCATGCACTTAAACTGTGACTTTTGGTATGACGTTACAATTTATAATTTCTACACTACAAATGGTAGCCACAATAAATTTTACAGACAGTACACACGTATATAGTTGAGTGTACCTTCTAAATTGTATCACAGTACGACACGTAGTTCATGAGATATGAGCGCATAAACAATGACGTTCATGCAAAACCGCCCCTTCCCGCACCAAGTTTAAATCTATTACTTCTTTACTACTAATTGCATTCCCAAGAGATTTTACAGACGTACAGCCCCCTATACAAATGAATATACAGGGTGTTTCACTAATGTGTTTTCCTCTGTAACTTATAAGAGGTGACGGGAAATTTTAATGCGGTATGTCAACACAAGAAATGTTACACTTTCGGCGGAGCTATGAACATAGTTTATTGTATCATTTTCAAAAGAGTTACAGCACAAAGATAAATATTTTTAAATGGAACAATAGTTTTTTCTATCGTGCATTGGATTCGTTTAAACCAGCTGCGTCCAAATCAATTTAAACTACATTCCTATCACTGTTAGTTTGTGAGCTACAACCCTTCAAAGTTTAGGGGGCGGAGGCTACGACAGCGTAGCTCACTGGCTGGTGTTCATGAGACAGTGGGCCACGCCCCAGGGGATAGCCACTCGGCCTGTCAGCAGCGCTATCGCAGCCTCCGGTCCCGGAAATTTGAAGGTTTGTAGCTCCCGAACTAGCAGTGATAGGAATGTAGTTTAAACTGATTTGGACGCAGCTGGTTTCAACGAATCCAATACACGATAGAAAAACTATTGTTCCATTTAAAAAATTATATCTTTGTGGTGTAACTCTTAGGAAAATGATACAATAAACTATGTTCATAGCTCCACAGAAAGTGTAACATTTCTTGTGTTGACCTACTGCATTAAAATTTCCCGTCACCTATTATTTTATAAGTTACAGAGGCAAACACACTTAGTGAAACACCCTGTATACCCGAAAAATGGCAGGTATAAATAACTAAATACCGGGCAACGGCAGGTTTTCATAAATGTGAGTAGATGGGGCATAACAGCTTTCAGATAATTGCGAAACGACATGTTGACCATAGCTGTTTATTAATTCTCAATGCTACCGGTTTCGGTTATGTACCATTGTCAAGCGTTAGCAGAGATTAGCTAATAGCTTAACATGTCGGAATATAAAAATACAAAATTATAACACAAGTATTCGTTGTCATTGCTCAAGTTATTGTCACAGTAGCTGACATGTTAAGCTATTAGCTAATCTCTGCTAACGCTTGACAATGGTACATAACCGAAACCAGTAGCATTGAGAATTAATAAACAGCTGTGGTCGACTTGTCGTTCTGCAAATAGCCAGGTTTTCAGCTAGTTTTTTTATATAGGAAAACTAAGCATAGGAGAGCTTCCAAAGAATAGACAGAATGACAGTATTCTTTGATCGGGGTGCAGAGCATATATTTGAATGCGCAGTGGTTGACAATGGAAATAATTAGTGATGTTATAAGGTCCCGGTTTGTCATCACGCTCCCGTGGACGGTGGTAATTTCTGTTTATAGCTACGAGCGAGGATGTGGTCCCATGACGGCGCCTTCTTCGCGCGGACAGTGGAGATTGCATCAGAGGGCAGCTGTTGGAAGCTTCAGACAACAGGACGCGGCAGGGCTTCTGCGCAGGCGGTGGAAGGCTGGAAGCTGGCAGGTAATGCTGCTGTCTGCCGTGGACGCGACGGAGGGGTCCCTGGGGGCGGCGGCGGCGACGTGACTGTTGCGACAACTTGTTGGAGGGGGCGGCCGAGCTGCGGCACAAGTGGGGCAGCAAGAGGCGGCCACTGCTGGCAGCAATTGCATCGCCTGCTCCGGGAGGACAGCGATACTCGCACTGGAAACTAAGAAGGCGGTAGCTACAGTACATGATGCAATTTAACTTTGTCCATAAACTCTACCACTGTCTTTGAATGCGTTGCTGACAACCACCAAGTGAAGTGGTCGTAAGGGAGAGAGGATGTGTCTCATCTCCCGTGCGCCAACACCTGTAGTGGAAACCCGTCATTGCAGCAGTCACACGTGTGTCAGTTGCCCGTTATGTTATACAGGCGTTGCCGACCGCTGCGCTGTCATCTGAGTGTTCATATACCCCTGTGTTTGCATACTCATGCTTTTTACCAGTTTTCTTGGCTCTGCGTTGTTATCGATGAGTACAAAACTAAAATCATGTGTACAGAGCTGTTAAGTGTGCTTGAAGGAAAGAGCAAATGTTTGTAAATCTAAAGCACCAAACTGCTTAGGTTTTAAGTCTCTAATCTTACAAATTACTGTACACCTCATGGATTTCCCTTCTATGTGATGAGCGCCAGACTTTCTTTTCTTTGGCACTAATATGTAACGTCTTAGCCACTAACATGGGACTGGTGACGTGGCAGTTTAGCCCCCTTTAAAATATCAACAACAACAACGATGAATTCGTTCACCAGCTGTATAATTCATCAAAACAGAAGCAAAAGTAATCACATAATGGGACTGCACTCACCTACATAATATCCATTAAGTAGGGATATCGAAACTGATTTCGTGGAATTTTATCTGGAAAAAACGATCAAAATATGTAGGGTAACGTCTGTAACGTGTATAAGTAGGAATTCCTGGCTCTGTACGTACCTCTCAGTAGCAACCAACAACGACAACTGTGACAAGGACTGGTTGTGGCTTCAAAGATGTTATAGGAAGTACCCTAGAACACAAAAGATATGTTCAGGAAGTGTCAATCGATTCTGTACCTAGCGGTCAAAGATTACAAGTGGACATGTAATCAAGTAAGCAATGCAAAATCACTAAAACTTAGAAACCACAATGGCGATAGTATGGCCGTTTTCACATTATGATCAATCTGAATGTGAATGTCTGTTTGGTGTACGTTTATCACGTCTCAACCACAAGACAGAAAGAGCTAAAAATCTGTACAGTTACTAATGACTACCCGGGGTAGGCTTTAGGCACGGTTTTATGGCGATCCGATATATATATATATTTCTGTTCAGTGTACGCTTATCATGTCCGAACGACAAGACGCAGAGACTTAAATATTTGTACATTTATTAATTTTTACCTGAGGAAGGTTTTAGGGACGATTTTATAGCGATCTGATAGATATTTACTAATTTGAAGAATATAACGCGAATTGCAGAACAATAATTACTCTATGAAAATTATATTTACTCTTTGAAAATGGTTTTATTGGTTTCATTGTTGCTTGAGGGTTGATAATGATAAGAGGTGGAGTATATTGGGATGGAAAGATATCGGCGTATATAAAATTCTACGTGTGTGTGTGTGTGTGTGTGTGTGTGTGTTAATATTTCGTTCTGCTGCGAAAACTACAGAACGCAAACGAATGGTCCGTGAGTAATTGTTGTCCGAAGTCTCCCATTGTAGACCATAGCAGTAAGGGGGTGGAAATTATGGTGGCTGAAAGTCGTCAAATTATTTAAAAAATTCGGACTGGAGGCCAGGGATGACGTTTGCGAGTCTATAGCAAGGAGGTTACATACAGCGAAACGTGATGCTGCTGACCATATCTTTGATCTGTGCGTGCTTCAATGTCTTCAGCTCTTTCTCTGAAAGGATAAGCATACGAGTACGAAAATATAAGAATAAATAAATAAAGCGGTAAAAAAGAAATTTCTTTTAATACAGACATACAGCACTCTTACAAATGAATGCATACCTGCAAAATTATACAATTGTACAACATATAACTCAATAAATATGAGATCGTATGCATTTTGTAGGTCATTTGTGTTTTGATTACTATCTTTCTTTGTTTGGATAATTATAATTTTTTACATTATGCGAGACAGTCTTATTTCTTATTTATTCTCTGATAAATAGAGCACATTTTTAGAAAAAAGGAGATGGACTGGAGAGAGAGAGAGAGGGAAAGAGAAAGGATAGAGGTACTAACTCAAAGCAGGAATGAATAAATAAATACCCGGGCAAAGCCGGGTTTTCAGTTAGTATCAAACAAAGAAGTAAAACCGGAGGGGAAAAGGTGTAACTGTAGCAACAATCAAAGTTTTAATAAAGTTACGTGCAAAGCCACTTGCGAAAGAATTCAAAAAAGGAGCTATTTTTCGATTCTAACTTTTCGTTCAAAAGGGCTTCATCATCTTTTCCCAAATGGATAAAGATTTCCAAATCCTTCCATAAATTCATCGATCCACCCTGTAATTTATTTAGCCAGGAGGGTCTCGTTTGTTTGTAATATTGAAGTATACAATACCATATTTGATCATAGTATTATACCCTAACATTCCATATTTATGTTAATAAGCCTTTTATGGCGCTTCTAGCTGGTCACATTGATTATCACTTTCATTACTTGTGTCTTGTAACAAACTAAATTAATTTATTATTGAAAGTCGTAAGATTACTGACGAACAATAATGTAAACATATATTAACACTGCACTAATTGTTGTTTACTTGCGATCTTTTGTATTATTTAGTTAGAATTGAGCTGGGAAAAATTGTACCCACAGTGGTTTTAAACTCCATAAAGTAAAAAGAAATAGGCACGCTATTGTTGTTATGGGATCTTTTATAACTGAAACACAATCCAAAGCAGCTTCTGGAATCGTAATCAATTTGCCCTTACTGGATCATACAGTTATTTCTGACCTTAGTTCATAAACTTTTCGTAAACTATCAGACATCTGTAGATTCTTTTAAAGTGTTGGGAAATGTTTCATATGTAAGTTTAAAAAGTTTACTGACAGTAGGCCTATATGTGTTGTGTGTTATGTTCAGTGTCACTGTAATGAATACTGTTCAAAATTAGCTGGTATAAGAAACATAATGAGGTATACTTTCATGAAACTGACTACATGCTATTCATTCAGTAAGCTAAACTCTTTTATATTTTTCTATGCATTCTGTCGCTTGGTAAATGTGTCATAATACATACTATAAATTCAGATGTGCTTTCATATTTTCTGAAAACTGTGATGGTAGTATAGTTTCTGAAGCACTTTGTGCAAAACATTGAGATTATTAATGACATAATCGAATTTAACTTTCCGTAATGGAAATTTTTGGATAAGATGGCATTTTTCTGGTCACACAGTCTTTTGATTAACTAATAGGAAAATGTTCTGATAGTATTAGCCATTGTCATGAAAATCTTGTAATAGCAATTATTAGACACTTTCATTTAAAGAAAATTCTTGAATTGATTCAGCATCTGACTGTGTCTCTCATAATAAACTAAAATTGTTGCATAATCCAAATGTTCTACTCACGCTATAGGCTATAGTTGTGAATATTTTATTGTGTAAACTAATAGTCAAGTTTCTGATGTGATGATGGTCTTGCTTTCCAAAGTGCTTTATGTAGGATATCCTGAAAATCTTTGGTCACATTTAAAATTAACTGTCGTTAATATTATTCTTTTGGTAAAACAGTATTTTCATGACCCACAGTCTCGTGTGTGATTAATCTGAAATACTTGGATGTTACATATTTCTGCTATTAATGTTTGATTTTGCACTAAATATTGAGATCTTGAATAAGTAATTTTTATGGTTGGATACTTTCATTTCATGGAACTTCAAATTGGTTTCTGTATGCAGGCTGTATGTTTATGCTTTACTAAATATGTTACAAATTGGTTTCTGTAAGCTGTATTTTTCATGCTTCACTAAATGTTACTTAGACCATCATAATCATGAAATATTTTTGAACTGTATAAGCAATAGATATTTTTATTATTAGATGCTTTCATGACATTTTTCAAATTAATTGTTGACTTTTGTGTATTAATTGTAATTTTCATTCTAGTAACAATCTTGTAAAAAATTATAAAGTGGGGGGTTAAATAATCTTTGTGTAACAAACTTAAAGGGGCACCTGTCATTTAAAAATTTGATTATGATTATTCAACTGAACTGATACATTGTATATTAACTTAACTATGGATTTTGTGTACCAAGCTTGACTATGTATTTCGTGTTTTGATGATGGAAAGTTTTGATGTGGTTAACTTTGACTTTGACAGCTAGGGTCTATTGTTGTCATTTATGAAGGTTTTTGGGATGTGACTTGTCTTAAATAATTTATTCATAAATAATATGAAATAAAAATGCATTCATGAAATATTTTGAATTTAATAATTTTTGTAAGTGAATTTCTATGGTAAACTCAACAGCCATGTATTTGGTGGCGCCGTGCCCATCTGCTGTCCTGCAGCTGCACAGGATGTGGATGTAAAATTTACAACATCATATTTTGTACAAATTTTAGGTGCTTATGTGCGGTTTGCACAAGTGCCGAACTGGTAGGGTTTCTGTTCATAAAACTTCTGGTTACATTTGCTAGTGTATGTCATAATCTAGCTTTGCTCTTTTATATTGTCATTAAGATACATTACTTATTATAAACAAATTATTTTGCCTTCAGTATTCTCATAACAATAATTATCATGATCAATGTTTTATGACTGTTTGCTAAATAAGACATGATAAAGTTCTCATATCTATACGCAATTTGAAACTTGATTAATTATTTTGCATTGTCGAATTACTTACAGAGTTTAAAATTGTAATAACTTCTTAAGAATTTACTTAATGTGTACTTACAACCAAAAGATTGTTCTAGCAATCATTTTATATTGTCTTGCTGAAATTTAAAATTCTCCATTTTTTTGAAATTTATCCACTGTCTACACAAATGAAATGTATACCTATTAACATGCAACTTCATTAAGTTTATCTTGTATGACTTTAGACTGTACTCATGCTATGTAAATTTGGTTCAACAAAAACTTTTTCTGCCCTTTCCATAATTGTTCTATAAAACAGTTTATTGCTCTTATGAGTATAATGTCATGTTAATTTAAAGAATTTTCCTTTTTGAAATCATATCATCAGTATTAAAATATTATTTGGTAACATTTTTCTATAAAATCAGTCATTTTATGTTACTGTAGCATGATTTAAAATTGAATTTGAGTAATATAGTATAAAGTTTGTAGGATTTCAAAAAAAAAAAAAAAATAATAATAAATAAATAAAAAATATTGTGCGCTCTTATTCATCCTAAAAACTGATCATAATTTTGTCTTGTGTGGTATAAATTTAAAATCTTTGCTGATTGTAAATACTCTCCAATTCTTTATTTATAAAACTCTACTGGGTGTTGGACCGCATCGTCAAAATATCAAATACTTCACCGACGTTTCGGCCACTATTGCAAGTGGCCATCTTCTGGGTGTTACGTTTACTGCTGGGTGACGGAAAGCTGGTGTCTTAAATACTAAATGTTGCTAGTTGTTATTGGTGGTTTCAGCTCTCTTTCATTGGTGTTTACTTTATTTCTACCTATTGGTGGAAAAGGAAGTCCAGGATTGGTGTTTATATTAATGTTTGCCATTGGTTGAACCTGGTGAATGAGGAGCGGTGGTAGCAGTGACGTAGCAGTGACGCCTAGCGCCGGCTAGAGCGTGCTGTTTGCTCTGTGTACGCGCGGCCGCTGTTGTCTGCGGGCGGGCCCCTATGGACTGCACTGCGCGTGGTGTCGTCGCGAAGCGCTGCTACTGCTGGCAACCAAGACGCGGGAAGTCTGTACCCGTCTTACCTGTTCATATTTCCGGGTCGCTTAGCTATTTCTATCAGGGAAGCAATAGAAATAGTTACTTACATCTTTTGTTTTATTTTGTTTTTATTTGAAAATCTTATTATTTCATTTGTCATAATTTTGTGTACCTTCATGTAAAACAAGACTTATTGATGTTTGAAGAACAAATTTATCAAATATTAATATTGTAACTTCCGTGTTCTAGAAGGTTCTAGAAACTATAATATGTATTGATAAGCGCAAATTGGCGCGAATGCGAGTACTAATAACTTGGCCTTCAGTCAGTCTAAAGCAATCAGTCTTAGATGAGTAATAACTTAGTCTTGAGTCAGTATGGAAGTGAGTAGTGAAGCAGTCTTAAAGATGTATTACTTGTTTTGTTTGCATCAAGAATATAAATAAAAATACATTAAAAATGAAACGTGTCATATTGAAAGTTTCCATGACGCATAAGAACCCGATGTCCTAATATAATTTTCTGATGTATTAATGACAGGCGAGTTACGAGATCTACGAGACCACTGAACATTTAAAAAAAGGTGATGTACTTAAAATGTGACTTAAAGTGTTGTGTGCACTGAAAAGCGTCACAACCTTTATCAACCAAGTGTAATAGCTTAAGGTTATCCATAATGCCACAAATATTGTGTTTGGATTTTCTGAGATGTTCTTTGTATGTGGAATGTTTAATAGTTTGAAGTGATGCGTGTTCACGAAACCATTCCTTAAAGGCCCTACCAGTTTGTCCAATATATATTGAATTACAATCACTACATTTAACTTTATAGACATCAGATCTTTGCATTGCCTCTTGCCGTTCAATTGAATGGACGAGTAGCTTGGGTAGGGTATTGGGACTGCTAAAACCAAAATTTATCACTTACGAAACGCCTGTGCAATTTTATTACATATAGGACCTTTAAAAACCATGCTTTTATTATGTATAAAATCCACCAATTCTCGTTGTTACCCATTGTTTATAGATTACTCCTTAAATAGGTCCTGTAGAATAGAAAACCATATTATTATTACAATATTATTTCATTAGAAACTGTATGATTTATGGTAGGATGCCGCTAACAAAAGTCTAGAAATCCGACGCGTTAGTTCCGCGTCAGTTAGCTGTATAATTAGGTGAGCAGCGGCAGAGCAGAGGTGTTATTAATGAGAGGGCGCCTGCCTCCACCGCTGCCGCCTTAACGAAGCTGCCAGCAGCAGCGGCGGCAAGTGGCAGCAAGTGGTTCCCCTTACAGCGAGAGCGCGCCACCTCCTTGGGGGCACTGAGGCGCGCGGAGGACCCGGCTGGATGCGCACTGCCTGTACAAGAGAATGCTAGGAACTTGTAGACACCAGACAGCACTGGAACGACACCCGCTTGTCATCTTTCAGTTCTATTTTTCGCCTTCTGGGAAGCTGTAACATTGTTGTTTTTGTGGTCTTCAGTCCACAGACTGGTTTGATGCAGCTGTCCACGTTTCCCTGTCCTGGGCAAGCCTTTTCATCTGATAAAACATTCGGCAGCCTACATCCTTTTGAATCTGATTACTGTATTCGTCCCTCGGTCTCCGTCTACGATTTTTACCCCACACATTTAATTCTAATGCTAAGTTGACAATTCCTTAATACCTCAGAATGTGTCCCACCAATCTATCCCTTCTCTTGGTCAGGATATGAAAGAAACTCCTTTCCTCCCCAATTCGGTTAAGCACCTCCTTATCAGTTACGTGATCTACCCATATAATTTTCATCATTCGTCTCTAGCACCACCTTCTATCGTCTTCATGTCTTAACTCCTTATCGTCCACATTTCACTCCCACACAGTGCTACACTCCAGACAAATGTTTTCAGAAAGGACTTCCTAACATTTAAATTAATATTGGATGTCAACAAGTTTCGCTTTTTCAGAAACTCTTTTCTTCCCATTGCCATACTACATTTTATATCTTCTTTATTTCGGCCGTCAGAATTTATTTTATTATCTCATTACGTAATCTAATTCCTTCATCATTGCCTAATTTTCTGACATTACATTCCATTACCATCGTTTTACTCTTGTAAATGTTCAATTTATATCTTCGTTTCAAGACACTGTCCATTCCATTCAATTGGTCTTCGACATCCTTTGCAGTCTCCGACAAAATAACTATGTCATCGGCAAACCGCAAAGTTTTTATTTCTTCTCCCTGAACTTTAATTCCCTCTCCAAATTTCTCCTTGAATTCCTTCACTGCTTGCTCAATGAACAGATTGAACAACATTGGGGAAAGGCTACAACCCTGTCTTACTCCCTTCCCAAACTCTGCGTCCCTTTATTGCCCTTCGACTCTAATAACAGCTGTCTGGTTTTTGTATAGCTTGAATATAACTCTTCGCTCCCTACATTTTACCCCTGCTACCTTCAGGAGTACCGAATTCGAAACAGTGTATTCCAGTGGACATTGTCAAAACCTTTCTCCAAATCCACCAATGCTAAAAACGTTACTATCTAACATTAGTCGAAATGGGAGTATTACCTCACGTTTTCCTACATTTTTGCCGGCCGCGGTGGCCGAGCGCGCTGCGGTGCGCCTGTCACAATCTGCGTGGCCACTACGGTCGGGGGTTCGAATCCCCCTTCGGGCATGGAAATTTTTGCCGTCGTTAGTATTAGCTAGTTCATAAGTAGTTTGTAAGTTTAGGGACTGATGACCCCATAGTTAAGTCCCTTAAGCTCTACAAACATTTGAACATTTTTTTCCTACATTTCTCCTAAATCCAAACTGATCTTCCCCAAGATTGGATTCCACAAGTTTTTCCATTGGTCTGTAAATAATTCCTGTTAGTATTTTGCAACCACGACTTATGAAACTGGTAGTTTAATTTTCCCATTGTCTGCACTTGCTTTCTTTGGAATTACAATATTCTTAAAGTCCAAGGATATTTACTCTGTCTCATACATATTGCATACCATAAGGAACAATTTTTTCATGCCTCTCCTAACGAAATTAGCTGTTCAGAAGGAATATCATCTACTCTAGGGGCCTTGTTTCCACTCAAATCCTTCAGCGCTGTGTCAAATACTTTTCGCAGTATCTTATTTCCTATCTCATCTTCCTTCACTTCTTATTCCTTTCTACAATACTGCCTTTATTTCCTTTGTATACACACTCTATATATTCCTTCCACGGTTTAGCTTTCCCCTCTTTGCTTAGTACTGGTTCTCCGTCTGAGTTCTTGATATTTGTACAGCTGCTTTTCTTGTCTCCAAATAGCTCTTTTATTTTCCTGTAGGCGGTATCTATCTTCCCCCCTGGTTATTCATTCTTCTACGGTTCTGCATTTGTCCTCTGGCCACTCCTGCTTAGTCTGTCTGTTCTTCCTGTCAATCTCATTTTTCAGACGTCTGTATTCCCTTTTGCGCTCTCATCAATTATATTCAGTAAATACTGTATTATCCAGGATCCTCTGCGGCTGTAACTACCCTATCTCTCAGAGCTACCCATACTTCTTCTATTGCATTACTTTCCCCTGTTTCAGCTAATTCTTGCCTAATGCAACTCTCAACCACCTCTGGTTCCTTCAATTTGTTCAGATTCTATCTTCTAACTCTTCTTTCTGCAGTCTCTTAAGTTTTAATCATAACTAATAAGTTATGGTCAGAGTCTATATCTGCCGCTGGATATGTCTTACAGTTCAAAACCTCTTTCCTAAATCTTTTCCTTACCATTATAAAGTCGATCCGGTACCGTCCAGTGTCTCCTGGTCTCTTCCAGCCTTATTTCCTGATGTTTAAACCAAGTGTTGGTGATCATTATATTGTGCTCTGTGCAAAATTCTACCAAACAATCTCCTCTTTCATTCCTTTTTCCCAGTCCATACTCACCTACTACATTTCCTTCTCTTCCCTTACCTACTACCGAGTTCGAGTCCCTCATCAAAATCAAGTTTTCATCTCCCGTAACTTTCTGAATGATTTCCTTTACCTCCTCATACATTTTTTCGATATCCTCATCATCGGACATGCTAGTTGGCATATAAACTTGCACTACTGTGGTCGGTGTTCGTTTCGTGTCTACCTTTGCTATGATAATGCGTTCACTATGTTCTTCATTATAACTTACTCCCATTCCTATTTTCTTATTAATTATCAAACCTACTCCTGCGTTACCACCAACTGATTTTGTATTGATAACCCTGTACTCACCTGACCAGAAATCCTGTTCATCCTGCCATCGGACTTCACTAATCCCCACCATACCTAACTTTTATCTATGCATTTTTCTTTTAAAATGTTCTTACTTATCTATGCGATTAAGGGTTAGAACATTCCACGCTCCGATCGGTGAAATGACTTTTGTTTTCCTTGATGACGGCCTCTTCCTGAGTAGTCCCCGTTCGGAAATCCGAATGCGGGAATATTTTACCTCCGGAATATCTTACCCAAGAAGACGCCATCACCATATATTCATACAGTAGAGCTGCATGTCCTCGGGAAAAGTAACGACTGTAGTTTCCCCTTGCTTTCAGCTATAACATTAGATATTCTAATTTTGTTGACTTCTTTTATGCTTGCTTAATTTCTAGGATAATCGTTTGTAAGTACTTTGATTTAACTAACTAACTAATTCACTGATCATCCCGGAATTGAAAGTTCATTTCTGTGGCAAAATGTATTTGCCATCTGTTCCTGTCTTGCGCTATTTCCTTCCAGTCGCCTTCAGTGCCTAGGCTCCTCGATCGGCCTTCACATTGTCCTCCCATCTACGCCTTGGTCTCCCTACAGGACGTTTTCCCTCCAAGTGCCCTACCAATACCCTGCACGCTGCCCTGCCTTCATCCATTCCAGCTACGTGATCCGCCCATCGTAGCCTATGTGATTTCACTGATTATGTTAGGGCTTGAATATAGTTCGTGAACCTCTTCGTTACGCAGTTTTCGCCACTTCCCGCTAATGATATCCCTTTTTGCTCCGAAAATTTTCCTCAAAATTTTGCTTTCGAATACTCGAAATGGGTGTTTAATTTTGCAAAGTGAGAGAGACCAAGTCTCACACCCATATAACACCACTGGAGGAATAATATTTTTGTACATTCTGATCTTTAAATTTCTAGATAATAACCGTGATAAAAGTAATCTATTCAGTGAGAAGTAACAAGCATTTCCAGTACTTTCATCTATAGATTGTAAACACTTCTTGCGTATTGTAGTGTGTGTATTAATTTTGTTCACCTAAAATGATTTTATGTATCTTGGATGTATAACAGTTTCGTGGCAACGTTCATATATATAGATAGATAGGAGGGTTGTAAGTTCAATAGTGTTAAAACTGCTGTGCAGACACTATGCAGTGGAATCTACTATTGTCCCAGGTAGCACATGTTGTTGACTTACCTACCTTACCTCCGAGCAAATGAATTCGAACATCCCACGGCACGGGCGTTCGCACAATAGAGGGAAACACAGTCGCTTCTGAGTGATCGGTCTAACATAACGGTGGCACTATGTTTTCGAAATGCTAACAACGGATTTAGATCAAGGCTGAATGTTCCAGGGGTCCAACCCCCGACAGTGTCATCATGATCTTCAAGGGGCGGCTGTGATGGTGTCATCCAAATGCATTACGTTCCTCCACAGCAGACCGTCAATGCACACTATTACTGCTCGTTTTTGGAGCATCACTTGTGACCAGCCTTGCAAAAAAAAAACAAAAAAAACGACAACACTTTCTGCAAAACCCACCCATCATTTTGCACGACAATGCGCGGACGCATACAGCGCAAGCTGTGGCTGCTCTATTCGGGCGATGGGACTGGTAAGTACTGTACCATCCACCATACTGCCCGGACTTTGAGTTGATTCTTCATCCCATGGGATGTGTGTCACAATCTGATGCATTTCCTTACCATCACTGAATTTTTTCAAAATGTTCAAATGTTTGTATAGTCTATGGGACTTAACTACGGGGTCATCAGTCCCTAAACTCACAAACTACTTATGAACTACTTACGAACTAGGACGGCACAAATATCCATGCCCGAGGGGGGGATTCGAACCCCCGACCGTAGTGGCCGTGCAGACCGTGACTGGAGCGCCTTAGTCCCCTCGGCCACCGCGGCCGGCGGAATTTTTTAACTGGTATTTCCGCTCCATCGTCCTACTTTGTGGAGTGTCAAAAAATGTGTTTCGTGCGCCTTGCTGTTCGCTAACTCTTCAAAAATTTCATCTCACACGCTTGGCATTTTGTATCTTGTCATGGACAGTTTTCACAGCTGATTGGAAACGAGAGAGAGTTCACCGCTTGAAACAGATACAAATGAAATTCGATTCTGTTTTAGTCCTTCTGCTGCAACACTTGCTCCTAATATTTGGTTAACTTTCATTACTATTCTGTTTAACTGGAGTCCTCCCTCCAACGTTCAGAGGAACAAAGTATTCTGCAAGATTTACTTTAAAAAAATCACTGATGTTAGTTAAATACAACAAATTCTTTTATTTCATATCATTTAAAACACACCAGTGGTGTACATAAACAAAACTGGCTACTTCTACTCACACGAAACGAGATTATTAAACAACGACGTTTTTTGAAACTAGTTCTAAGCATAAAACATGTCACTGATGCAACCGATATTGCTATCTCGCTATAGCAGATATATTCTGGAGATATCTCAAATTTGCACTCATACGCTTGATCGTGAATCAACGATAGTTTAAAAGTTTAACTATTTTACGCTGCATATGCAGGTTTCTTAGTGAACCAGATATTCTAAGCAATGTTTCTCTCTCACTTACATAGATATCCCTAATAGTGGTATAGCAGTTTAGCAGTTCAGATTAAAAGTGATTCTCAAACACTCCAATTTTAAGGAACATCACGAATAATAATAATCTGCCTTGTGAGGGTAAAGTAATTGTGTTTGGTGGACATTTGAGGCACATATTGTCGAAATTACACTTAACGATAACACTTACGGTCTAATGTTGTAATTCATAGCCACGGCCGAGTGGCCGAGCGCATTGAGGCACTATGCTGCGATACGCGAGTCCGTTCCCCGTCGGGGGTTCGAATCCCCCCTTGAGCATTGATGTGTGTGCTGTCTTTAGTATAAGTTGGTTTATAAGTAGTTTGTAAGTTTAGAGACTGATGACCCCGCAGTTAAGTCCCTTGAACATTTGTAATTAATAACAACCATTGTCGAAATTACACTTAAGGATCATTCTTATGGCCTCATGTTGTAATTCATAAGTTGATTGAAAATTTAAGATTGTGTACTGAATGGTTACTTAAACTGGGTACCGATGATTTAGGAGATAAAACATTGACTTTTAATGATGCGATCAGAATTTCTAAACGTTGTTATTATATATCATATTTTGTTCATGGCATCAACTGTCACTGAACTGATTTTTAAAATAACATCAACCAGTTGCATGTAGTTTTATTGTAACTGGTTTTGGACACTTATTGTCCTTCTTCATCGATATTTTGGCACATTTATATATTAAGTTTAACCATGGTTGAGTGACATGAATTAATAAGAGTTCCAATAATGTCTAAATAAGAGCTCCAAGTGTCAGATTGCTTCGTAACTATTTTCAGCAGTGATTCTATAAACAAAAATTTACGTAATCACATGTATACTCTTGGACTCGAATTACAAAGTAATCATACTCTGCGTTAACCTCACACCATTCGAAAAAATAAAATAAAAAAATAAAAAAATAATAAAAACCACGTTTTTTCCAAATCATGTTAAAGCAGTTCCCATTAAAAGTAACTAGCCTTTGCTGCGACCATTGATAAAGAACACGCTCAAAAGCCTCAAAGACCAGCACTGTATTAACCAGAACCTGTCACATTCACAGGAAAATTAGTCAAACATTGCTTCTTCACAAGTTTGCACATACCGTAATATGTATGACCTGAACATCCAAAATTTAAACAATGTTTACAGTATAATTGCTAACATTAAGACATAAAATAAAATTAATCTGATAAATAACCTGTTTTTATGTGTTTTACAGAATAGGATGGATAGGGGATTGCGGACGCTCAATATCTATGAGTTTCACAGTTAACCATACTGTGTATTCCTATATTGAATTATACGTTGAGCCCAGTATTTATTGTGACTCTTCAAAATAAGAACTCTCTAAATGAGCAATTCTTGTATATACATACACATATACATTTTAGCTATCTCGGAAATGGCTTTAACGATATCGATGAAATTTTATGTTTACATTTTTTTAAGTTCACCTACATAGTTCTATTTTTCGTAAAATCTCGAGTTTCGTAAATTATATATATATGAAATGGAAATATATACTATAAGGTAGCAATCTGTTTGTGCTGAAGTGATTAATTACAATCATGATTTTGTCATTTAAATAACCAGTTCATGCGTAGTAAGATCGAAAGCTGTGGATGTTTAATCAGTATGTAAGTCTTAATATATTTAATATATAATATCTTAGGAAAAGAAGCCTACCGAGGAAAGCTCGGTCATCATCGTTTCTCACATAGGCTATATTTAGTGTATTGTATCTCGGAAACGGTTCAAAAGATTTGCATAAAATTTTGCATTCATATCTGGTATCACTTATTTAATTTGCCTGTATAGACGTCATTCCCAGAAACAATAGGACTTTTTCCAAAATAAATATAGCTATACTGTTTTACTTTGTGTACCTCTGATACCACTCTAATGTTTTCCATTTGAATTTTGTACCACGTTTTGCATTTTTAGTGTAAATGTTAGATACAGTTTTCTTCGGCCATACTAACAAACTGAAACAGTTTGTGCATTTGTAGCCAACCTGTGCACTTCAAAATATATTGGAAATTTTGACAAAATATTTACTGTGACACTGAACTATGTACATTTGTGGTTATTTTTGTTTAATGGTTGCAATTCTTGTGCAGGTAGTATTGCAAAATATTTATATAACAATATACCACTATGTAGCAGAGAAAAACTCCCGAGGAACTCTCGATCACTCGATATTTAAACATATACATTCATTTACTTAGTACTTGTCAGTGACTGATAACAGTGCTGCACAGGTCAATTACTCATTCCATGATGTCCATCAATAAATGCAACACCGAATAGTATCGGAAATATCACAGCCAAATTCATTTGGGAAATAACACTTTTTAAAATTATTAAGTGATGGAAAATATAGCTACATGTGAAATGAAGAGGGTGATGAATTCAGTATTCAGTGTTGCCACCATTTCAAAGTAGAACAACTGCCACAATTCTCGGAAATGAATGAAGGAGGCTACGTGTTGGAGTATAGCAGTTTATGCTGATTCCAACAAATTGCCAAAGCCGATCTGAGGTAGTAGCGGATGTTGGATCCTGGGCCAGTCGACCAGACCATTTGCTTTTGATAGGCGAATTATTGGGCGAACAGGTACACCAAGGCACCAATGAATTTCTGATGAGCAATAAAGTATTTCTGAAAACTCTAAAACGTGTGACCGCACGTTATCCTTTTCCAAACTGGCTCTCAGCAGGCCAAAATATATGGGAGGGCAGCAGTCTCCAACATTTTAGATATGTAATGCTGGGTGTTTAGTGTACTAGGTGAAAGTAGCCTGTTATGTTCAGTAAGCAAGATCTTGGGCAGGTGAGATCTGAAAAATGAGACAGGGAGCATGAAATCATAAATCAGAGGTTTGATACTTTAAAATCATAGTCTATTAAAAAAATGAACAAGCAAGTAAATGTGGGGAGGCCAAATTAAGCACACACCTTGTACAAAAGTTAATTAAATTACTGCCCGTAATAAAATTGTTTCTGCCCTTCATGAATATGGATGTACCGTGAGAGGAAATTTGCAAAGACACAATGGGTAACTGAAAACACATTCATTCTTTCACAGACAGGCGCATAATGCTTGCAACACTTTACTCAAGTGGGAGCTCTTCTTAGCAGTGGCGAAACGTCGGTAGTGGCTTGACGAGGTGGCGGGTGTCTTGTTAACAAACTTAAGTATACTGTACACTAAACGAACTTGTGTGTGGGAGGCAGTGGCTCACTATTCTCAAGTACCATATGGTGTGCAACCATGCTGAATTCCATAGCATTTACAAACAAATTAATTTAGAATAAGCGAGTAAAGCATACACAAGAATTTGTATAGAAAAAAAATAGTTTTAACAAAAGCATAGCTGAAGGCTGAAGTAACATTCTTTATGAAAACATGTGGTGCAGTCGGTCGTACAAGACAAGATGGAATCAAATCAGAAAATCTGCAAAATATTTAGCATACTTGCAGATACGAAAACAATGTGGAAAATAGTTAAAAACATGAAGGAAATTCAAACATACTAGGTTTACACAAAGGCTGAAGGCCACACACGTGTATTCTAACTTGAGGAAACTGGACACACAATAATCACTGGAATGAAAATGAAAATAATAAATTAAGAAATACATCGCCTCACATACCAAAAGAATTACTCAATAAAACTATCACTTAAAAACCAAGACTGCCTGATCGCAAACAAAAGATAGCAAGTTTCTAACAGCATGCCTTCCCCTCAGCCTTATTTGGTGGAGTACTTACTTCCATGGTCATCAGAGCCAGAATGCATGAAGCCCTAAGGCCATGGAAAAAACGTCCCCCCACCATACACCGGATGTAGAGCGCGCTAAAAGCGTCGCAGAGTGCGTTTATAGGCTACTGTTTACCAACCCTTGCTACCTGGCCAAGATAATTCCCTCTACAACCGCTCCCAGAGAGGTCTCCTGTTACCTCTTTCGTCCAAGATTATGTTGGTACGACACTAAGAACATGGCCATCTCGCCATCTTGCCAAGTAAGCTTGTCTGTGGCCACCCAGCAGGCGCTAGCGCAGACAACAAACGAACCCATGCGATCTTAACTACAGCAAAACGAGGCACGATGCGGAGACTGTAAGCCATTGCGCGGCAGTCAGTCAATATTGAAAGCATCCTTCCACATCCACATGTACACACCTGGTCAATCACAGGAGTGGAAACATATATAAATATGGGACAAACATATATAAACATGGGGCATTGATTATTAATAAATAGATTAAAATAATTAACATACAGATAGATAACATTAATGTTGCAGAAACACTTTAGGTTAATAAGTAATCAAAATAAAAGCAGAATGGACTGCTGAGCGCCATATTTATGCAGAGCCTCTTTGATTCAGCGTTGAGGACACGGCAGTCGTGTTCAGTGCCTATTTCATCATATTTCTCACTCTGCCTGGGGCACAATTATCAATCATGTGATCTGGTTGTGGTAACTTAGTGAAAACCTTTTCCCACTATTTCAAGAAATTATAATTTCTATGAGCGTTCGAAGTGCATTTCCCCCTGTAAAACATTTTGCACCCAACTATCAACTATCGTTCACTCAGCCAGTGGTTTGGGTAAACAAGTTAATTAATTCGTGAGAAAGTGCAAAATTAAATATATCAAAAGCTGTATGGAAACTCAGCTTCAGAGGCATGTCACTAATTATTTTACTGTATTCTTTACGGCACATAGTTCTAGTCCATTTCGAAAGTAGTGCATGTTTACCTGTCGCCCTTATCAAACAGCAATAACTTAAAGTAGTAGTGCGATATTCGAACTACAATGAATGATTTCTCCCTTCCCGGGATTTAAGCCCCAACTCGATAACCTTTTTTCTAGCAAAATTAGACGATATATGTAGGTTTCTTTCACCAATAGCAAGATGTACACATGCATAAGTAACAAATAAGGTGCCGGAAAGTTCAGTAATCAAGAAGAGGTGTTATTATTTTCACCAGTGGCTATGAATGACATGATTCAAGTTGTAATGATATGGTTTGGAACAGAGGACAGACAGAATCAAAAGGAGCGATGCGAAAACGTTAGTTAAAAAACAACAAGAATATTTAAACATACTCAGATTGCACAAAGGCTGAAGGCCACACACGAGTATTCTAACTTGAGAAAAACTGGACACAAAATAATCCCCAGAATGAAAATGCAAATACTAAATTTACACAGTATTACTCGAGTTCTGTAAATTAAGAAACACTTTGGCTCGCATAGCGAAAGAATTACTCAAAAAAACTATCACTGATAAACCTAGACTGCCTAATCACAAAGAAAGCAAAGTTCTAACAGCATGATACAAGGTAGTACTTACTTCCACGGTCGCAGCAAGAGTCAAGCTCTAAGGCCACGCCAAAACCTTCCCCACCACACATCAGATGTAAAGCGTGCTAAAACCCCATACAGAGCGCGTTCAGAGCATAGTGTCTACCAACCCTCTCTACCTGAGGAAGATAATACCCTCTTCAATGGCTCCTTGAGAGGTCTCTTTTCACCTCTTTTGTCCAAGATTAGATTGTTACCACAATAAGAACAAGGCCCCCTCACCATCTTGCCAAGTAAGCTTGTTTCTGACCACCCAGCAGACACCAGCGCAGACGACAAACGATGCCATACGTTCTTAATTAAAGTAAACGAGGCCCTAAAGCGCGAGACGGCGACTGTAAGCCATTGCGCAGCAATCAGTCAATATTAAAAGCAACCTTCCACATTC
The DNA here is from genome assembly GCA_026315105.1 of Locusta migratoria. Lineage (NCBI taxonomy): Eukaryota > Metazoa > Arthropoda > Insecta > Orthoptera > Acrididae > Locusta > Locusta migratoria. Next base: position 708,429,224 of record CM048745.1, on the reverse strand, counting down.
ACATGAACGAGTTCAATCAAATGGGTAGAATAATGGGTCATTGATCATCAATAAACAGAATAAAAATAATTAACATACTAATAGACAATGTGAATAGTGCAGAAACACTTTAGGTTAATAAATAACTCAAAAATGGAACACAACAACACATTCAGTGGACGTGTTTCAAGCTCTTCTGGCGCTTGAGAATGGTACATCAACATCAACCGAATCCGGTATCTTTGAGTTAATAAAGTAAAAACATGTCATTTTAATTGATAAAAGAAGAATTCACACACTAGGCCACACACAATACAGAAGAAAACTACACACTCTCAAGGACCAAATATAAGACACAACAGCACAACCCACGAAAGGAAACATATGGCACATAATGATATACAGCAGAATAGTTCAGGACGGTCAACATATTAAATAAACAGGTACTCCAAACACAGGACAGACAACACAGTACTGCAAAATATAAGAACACAGGCAAATGCTACAGGTCAGGCATATATGAACTCACATGCAACACATGTCAGTCAGTATACATAGGACAAACTCGTAGGAATTTCAAAACCAAATATTCGGTACACCTCATAGAACTAAAAACCCACATTTTCCATACGATATTTGCAGACCATTTGATGCCCAATTAAAATAGAAACAGACTTAGAGATATGAAAATCATGCCACAACCTACTCTACAAACTCACAATAGAAGAAAATTTTGACATACAAAAAGCAATAGCAGGAGGAAAATCAGTCATGAATGAATATACCATACCATGCAAAAATATATGATTTAATCCATTAAATGAGCTATACAGAGAGGACGACACAAACAGTTAAAATGTACACACACACTCACAGGCACGAGGTAAAAATAAACGAAATTCAAATCCACCGCCATTTCACTGTAAGAACAAGTGAAGGCTGACTAATAGGTTCGAATAGTAACAAATTGTACACAGTCCAAGCATGAAGTGATCGTAAAAGAAAAATGTACACCAAATATATGTATTACATGTGTGTTATCAACAAAAACGCGGAAGAGAAAGTGTACACCAAAAGAAATAGCAAATAACAAACAATAGACTGATGATTTTTTTTTGTGGTTTTAGGACGCACAAATGCTGAGGTCATTAGCGCCCAACACAGCCCATAGTAAAATCAAACCGGGGTCAGAACTTAAATGGCTTTCGCCATACTTGCACGATGTGTAAATAGTAAAACTGTCAGCAGAATGCGGATCATCAGCTAAAATATCAGACTTTTCAAATGGTAAACATAGATCATGACAGAGACGATTAAAAAACGGACATTGCACTAAAAGGTGGTACACAGTAAAAGGTTCATCACAGTGCTCACATAAGGGAGCAGGATCACCACGAAGTAAATACTGGTGGCTATAACGGCAGTGGCCAATACGAAGCCGGGCCAGAACAATCTCCTCTCGGCGAGAGGGTCGAGATGACGTTGACCAGAGATCACGCACAGGTTTAATGGCTCGCAATTTGTTCCCTGACAGGGATGACCAATGTAAAAACCAACGGGAGATAATACGCTGGGAGACACCAGCGCGAAGTTCATCAGAGCTAGTAGAAAAGGTAGATAGCCGAGGAAGGAGAACTGCCTCCTTGGCAGCCATATCCGCCGACTAATCCCCCAACACTCCCACGTGGCCAGGGACCCACTGAAACGTCACAGTAGGTCCGCTCGCTGAAAGAGAGGTAAGGGAATTTCGGATGCTTTGTACCAGGGAATGGACAGGATATAGCGTGTGAAGGCTCAACAGAGCACTCAGAGAGTCCGAGCAAATGACAGTATTATTGAGCGAGTTTCGCCGGACGTATTGGGTGGCTTGATATAATGCATACAGCTCAGTTGTAAAAATGGAACTCCACTCAGGGAGACGATATTTAAACGAGGCGTTGCCAAGTACAAAGGCACACCCAACACCCTGGTCTGTCTTTGAGCCATCAGTGTAGATGAACAAATTGTCATCAAATTTGTACCGGAGTGCGAGAAATTCTCTCCGGTAAACGAAACCAGGTGTGGAGTCCTGTGGAAGAGAATGAAGGTCCAAGTTAACAGAGTCTTCGGGGCTTCGCCACAGTGGAGAGGTGCTTTCTCCAGTCGAGAAAATTGCAGGCACTGTAACACCGAGCAGGCGAAGTAATGAACTCAAGTGTACTCCCGGAGGTAGCAGAGCAGACGGGCGCACGGCGAAGAGACCGTCAAATGAGTCATTAAAGAAAACTGCGTACGTTGGGTGTCCTCGCATGGATGACAAACGGCTAGTGTAACGGCTAAGCGTGAGTTCCCGACGGTAAGAAAGAGGTAGTTCAGCGGCCTCGGCATAGAGGCTCTCAACGGGGCTAGTGTAAAACGCTCCCGTCGCCAGACGGATCCCTTGGTCGTGGATTGTGTTCAGGCGGCGCAGTATGGACGGTCGAGCCGAAGAATAAACGATGCTTCCATAATCCAGTTTAGACCGAACTATGGTGCGATACAGATGGAGGAGAGTAGACCGATCAGCTCCCCACGAGGTGCCACTTAACACCCGCAGCACATTGATAGAGCGGGTACAGCGAGCTGCAAGAACGTCGTGGTCTCCACCAATGGAAATACTATGGGGCCCAGACGAAGGGACGGGGGAAGGAACTCCTTCCGCCGCCAGAAGTTCATGCAGACTGTCTTGTCAGCCGAGAATCGAAAGCCAGTGTCTATACTCCACGTGTGGAGAGTATCTAGGCACCGCTGATGCCGCCGCTCCAGGAGACCCGTTTGCTCAGAGCTGCTGTAGATCGCGAAGTCGTCGACAAAGAGGGACGCCGACACTCGGAATTGGAATTGATGGCTATGGAATTGATTGCCACTGCAAATAAAACGCTCAGGACCGAGCCCTGGGGGACACCATTCTCCTGAATAAAAGTGCTCGATAAACCGAACCAATAAGCACTTTAAAAACACGGTCTGTTAAAAATTCCCGGATAAAAATCGGCAGACGACCCCGAAAACCCCATGAATGCAGAGTGCGGAGGATGCCCATCCCCCAGCAGGTGTCGTATGCCTTTTCCAGATCAAAGAACACCTCTACGTCTAGCGCTACCGTAAAACGTTATTCATTACTGAAGTAGATAGGGCGACGAGATGATCCACCGCAGAACGCTACTTGCGAAACCCACATTGGACATTAGAAAGGAGATTTCGCGTTTCAAGCCACCATCTCAGGCGCCCGTGAATCATGCGTTCCATCACCTTCTATACGCTACTGGCGAGGGAAATGGGGCGGTAGCTGGAAGGGAGGAGTTTGTCCTTCCCAGGCTTTGGTATGGGAATGACTATGGCTTCACGCCAGCGTCGCGGAAAGGTGCCTTCCATCCATATGCGGTTGTAGGTGGCCAGTAAGAAGTGTAAGCTCGTTGGTGAAAGGTGTTGCAACATCGCTACGTGAATGCCATCTGGACCTGGAGCGGAGGACCGCAAAGACGAGAGTGCGCTCTTGCACAGTAAACTCTGTATTGTAGCATTCACGGTTCTGAGAGGTAAAGGGCAATGGAATCGCTTCCACCGTCCGTTTCCTAGCGAGGAAAGCGTCAGTGTAGTGTGAAGAGCTAGAGACCTCTCCAAAATGGCTATTTGTGGAGAGTCGACGATGGTGTCAGTTTAGACACAGAGACCGGGAATCGGGGAATGAGTCATAGTACCTGATATTTTTCTGAGGTTACCCCAAATGATGGAGGAATAGGTAGACCTATTAAAAGAGCTCGTGAAGGAGCTCCAACTGGCGTGTTTACAGTCGCGAAAGACTTCCCTTCTTCCCATTGCCATTCTTCATTTTATATCCACTGTACTGCGACCATCATGATATTTTACTGCCCAAGTATCAAAACTCATTTACCACCTTTATTAATTCGTTACCTAATCTAATTCCTTCAGCATCGCCAGATTTCCTAAGACTGCATTCCATTACCCTAGTATTGCTCTTGTTAATGTCCATCTTATATGATTCTTTCAACACACTGTATATTCCATTCAATTGCTCCTCCAAGTCATTTGCTGCCTCTGACAGAATTACAATATCATTAGCAAAACGCAAGGTTTTCATTTCTTACGCTGAACTTTAATTCCTTATCCATATTTCTCCTTGCTTTCCTTTGTAGGTTGTTCAATGTAAAAATTGAATAACATTGGGGAAAGGGCTACAACCCTGTCTTACACCCTTCCCAACCTCTGAATCCCTTCCTGCCCTTCAACTTTGATAACTGCTGTCTGGTTTTTGTGCAAGTTGTAAATAACTTTCCATTCCCTATATATTACACTTGCTGATTTCAGAATTTGAAAGAGTGTATTCCAATCAACACTGTCAAAAGCTTTCTCCACATCTACAAAAGCTAGAAATGTAGGTTTGCCTTACCTTAATCTATCTTCTAAGATAAGCCGTAAAAACGAAAATAAGACTTACAAAGTTTTAGGCCTAAATTTACACATATTGTAGTACTAAAAATAATGCAGTTTAATGATAAAGGTGAAGTATTGAATTAAAGTTTGTGATGCGGCTGGGAATCGAACCCGGACGTTCATGTTTACTAGGCAGATGTCTTACAGCTAGACCACCGTATCTCTATAGATTAAGGCACCTCGGAATAGTCTGTCCACGTCACAAACTTTAATTCAGTTTCTTTGTTCCTATAAAACATTGCCACATCTGCCAAGGCTCTCCATGCAGCGTAATAGTACCTCGGCAATGGACAGATCGGAACAGACCTGCCTTTAACTTCAGGCATAGGAACACACATGCTGAATTAAATCGTGCTTAGACTATTCCGAGGCGCTTTAATCGCTGGTGATGCGGTGGTCTTGCGGCGCCGAGCTCCGTGGCTCAGCGCGCCCGGTCAGAGGGCTGAACGCCCTCTGTAATAAAAAAAGGTGAGCCACAGATCAACTAACGACTCAGTACGAAGAATGAAAACGACCGCAAATCATAGGTCTACATGAAGAACAAAATACAAATAAAAACAAAAAAGCGGTAAGACGTTTGCGTAGTAAGTATGGAGATACGGGTTCGATTCCAGGCCGCATCACAAATTTTAATTCAATGCTTCACCTTTATCATTAATGCCTCTGCCGCGGTGGAGTAGCCGAGCAGTCTAAAGCGTCTCTCTGCGGAGCGCGCGGTTGCTCGCCGTGGATGTTCTAGTCCTCCCTGGGGCATGGGCGTGCTGTCCGTAGCTTAGTTTACCTAGGTTTAAGTAGTTTGTAAGCTACGGACTGATGAACACGCAGTTTGGTCCGATAGATTTACAGACATTTGAACATTAATGTCTCTGACATTATCGAGACGAAAAACAGTCTCAGGTTGGATAAATTTCTATGTACAATGCAATTTGAAACTTCCTGGCAGATTAAAATTGTGTACCGGAACCGGGACTCGAACATGGGACCTTTGCCTTTCGCGGGTTAGCGCACTACCGACTGCGCTATTCCGACACGACTCACAATGCCGCCTCACAACATTACTTCCGCCAGTACCTCGCCTCCTACTTTCCAAACTCCACAGAAGCTCTCCTGCGAACCATGCAAGACTAGGACTCCTGGAAGAAAGGATTTGGTGGAGACATGGCTTAGCCACAGCCTAAGGGATGTTTCCAGAATGAAACTTTCACTCTGCAGCGGAGTGTGTACTGATATGAAAGTAGGAGACGAGGTACTGGCGGAAGTAAAGTTGTGATGCGGCATCGTGAGTCGTGTCGGGATAGCACAGTCGGTAGTGCGCTTGCCCGCGAAAGGCAAAGGTCCCAGTTTCGAGTCCCGGTTCCGGCACACAATTTTAATCTGCCAGGAGGTTTCATATCTGCGCACACTCCGCTGCAGAGTGAAAGTTTCATTCACCAATGCAATTTGTTTTCCAAAGCAATAAATAATGAAAACCATGCTGATGATGACAGAGAGATGCTGAAACATGTTCAGGTGTAAAGCAAAATATTGTTTTGCATATCAGACGGACCTGATACCCAGAATATTTATGTAGATATTATGTAGACAATAGTACTGGATCCGAAGTGCAACACTTACTATATGTCTTTTGTCTGTTTTGTAGTACCAGTATCACCGACAGTGCAGATGGTGCTGCTGGTTTTGTGATCTGCAGAGCGAGTGGTAAAGAGCTTCAAATGTTCAAATGTTTGTTAAGCTTATGGGACTTAACTACGGGGTCATCAGTCCCTAAACTTACAAACTGCTTATGAACTACTTACGAACTAGGACGGCACAAATATCCATGCCCGAGGGGGGATTCGAACCCCCGACCGCAGTGACCAATGACCGTGACTGGAGCGCCTCAGTCACCTCGGCCACCGCGGCCGGCGGTAAAGAACTTCCCGGTGTCTGGGGCAGCGACCGCTTTGTCGCCAGAGCGTCGCGGCTAATGGCCCGCCGTCTGGGACAGGTTGTCCTTTTTCTTGTGGGGCGGCCTCCTCCTGAATCGATGTGCGGCGCGCTACGTGAACAGCGGCTGCGGCTCAGCCGGAGGGCCGGGGCGACACGCCGGACACGGGAACAGCCTGGCCGCCCATTTGTCCGGCACCAGCAGCCGGGGAGCGGAGAGCGGAGAGGCTCTGCCCAAAGCCCACACCTCTCGCCCTCGCTAATCCCCCCATTTGCCATCCCCTCCACAGAGAGCCGCGGAAAATCTTTAATCACGGTCCCCCCGTCCTACATGTAATCACCTCTTATTATTGGTCCTCTCCAACAGACTGATGGACTTCGGTATTAGGGAACTGTCGGGAGATTATGGAATACATCCGGAAAGTGTTACTTCTACCCGGTTACCTGGGTATGCATGAACTATTTCCAGAAACTCACTACGTATTCTGAAGAGAATTTAACATTCAAAAATACAGCTCATCTTTTGCAAAGCTACAGGTTCATGACTTAACCATGGTTTCGGCTTCAGCAAAGGAATTTTTCATCAAAAGTAAAAATTATTAGTTACATGAAATGGACAGTAGTTCTTGAGCAACAGAGCTCACGTTCAAGTTACAAATGTAAAATTACACGCGTCACGTTTGTAACTGGAACGTGAGCTCTGTTGCTAAGAACCTGTAATGCCGGCCGCGGTGGCCGAGGGGACTGAGGCGCTCCAATCACGGCCTGCACGGCCACTACGGTCGGGGGTTCGAATCCCCCCCCCCCTCGGGTATGGATATTTGTGCCGTCCTAGTTCGTAAGTAGTTCATAAGTACTTTGTAAGTTTAGGGACTGATAACCCCGTAGTTAAGTCCCATAGACTATACAAACATTTGAACATTTGATTTGAACCTATAATATTGCGCTTTCTTTCTTCCGATCAGGTGTTGGAGTAGTAGTTACTGTTCGTAGTCGCTATTAAAGTTCACTAACGTTACAATATTACACGAAAATAATTTGGTGGATCTAGGTAACTTTACAATGACTCAAAAAGGAGCCGGAACCCGACTTTAAAGTTTAGCGGCAGTACTAATTTGGAATGAAAGGAACACCTGAGCACAATGTTACACAAAGAAACTAGCAGATTCCGCTATGACCTTTCTTACCATGATGATTATGTTAAGTTGACTGGATATAACAGATGAAGCTGTAAAAACTCTTGCTGCATTATGTAAAATGATGCTTGGTTGGGTTGGAGCAGATTGTACTAACTCAATGACAGCGAAGAAAAATATTATATTATCTTTTGTGACGAAAGAATGTTTAGATCGATCGGATTTCGATTAATTCCGAAGATTTCCTAGCAGGAATTACTATCAAGTCGCTTTCATAAAAGTTACATATAATGGCATCTTTAAGTTTCTAGTAAATTATAGATACAAGTGCAACAATGGCTCCAAGTATCATATTACATAATTAAGATTACTGCTGGAAAAATAGAATCCCTTCATGAATTATTAAAGGTGGGTCATTTGAAAGAAGGAAAAGATTTGTAACAAAATATATTTTCACCGTACTTCATAAGAAAAACGATCTCAAACACACTTACAATTAATAGTGGAGAAGTCCCTGACGTGCGACTATACTCAATGAATCAGGAAACATGAAAGACGAAATTCACAACCGCGTTCTGGGCAGCTCGTAAAAAAATAGATGAACATAAAAAGTAGATGAAGAGCGTAATTAGCTTCCAGAGAAAGCTGTGGTCAGCGATAAGCATCATAAATAAATTATTTACCCAATGAAAATTTTTAATTTAATACTACAAACCGTTGCCTATTTCATGAAACTAAAATTTTTTACTGCTGATGAAGGCTACCTTAGTTGAAGTGGAAACCATGGTTAAGTAATCAACCTGTCGCTTTGTAACCCATGAGCTGTAGTTTTGAATGTTAATTTTTCACGAACTGTTCCTTTTCATCAGCCATGTTTAATTTGTCTTTAGAGAGGCCTGATCGAATACAGACGTAGTGTGCAAAAAAACAGCTACCACAACAATATTTCACGGCAACAGGTCAAAAATACAGGCTGTACATAAAGTCCTGGAACACAATTATTTATTGCGCAAGAAGCAAACATTGTACAGATGTCATACATTTGTCATTTTGAAGAGAAACCCTGAAAGTTTTTCCATGTATACAGCCACAGCGTAGTTCGGTAAATCGCTGACTGTCAGCGCTAGTCGCAAACATCGCGAGTTCAGGTGCGGAGTGAGCTTTCTGTGCGTTGGAAATCAACAAAACAAGTGCGCTACGACGGTTCCATGGGATGTTTAGAACCCAGTACGGTAAGAAGCCACCAACAAGGAAGGCTGCAGCACACTTGTTTTGACGAACTCCAACACACAGAAAGCTCGCGTCGCACCTGGAAAAAATGTTCATATGCTTGTAAATCTAAGGGACTTAACTACGTTGGTTATCAGCCCCTAGGCTTACAAACTAGTTACACTAACTTAAAGTAACTTATGCTACAAACACACATGCCCGAGGGAGGACTCAAATGCCCGACGGCGACGGGCGCGTGCACCGCAGAAGGACGACTTAGTGCGCACGGCTATTCTGCCGCCGCTTCGCACCTGAACTCGACATGTTTGCTACTAGCGCTATCGGCAACTTACCCAACTACGTTATTGCTCTTCAAAATGACATGTGTATGATATCTGAACAATGTTTGGCTCTTGTACAATAAATAACTGAAAGTGTTGTACATTCTGTATACATACGTAGTGTAAATGTTTAAATTTATGGAATTTATTAAGTATTGATTAATTTTTCTATGGATACTGTCGACTTTAATACATTGTTATGTAGTAAATGTTCAAATGTTCAAATGTTTGTATAGTCTATGGGACTTAACTACGGGGTCATCAGTCCCTAAACTTACAAACTACTTATGAACTACTTACGAACTAGGACGGCACAAATATCCATGCCCGAGGGGGGATTCGAACCCCCGACCGTAGTGACCGTGCAGACCGTGACTGGAGCGCCTCAGTCTCCTCGGCCACCGCAGTCGGCTGTTATGTAGTACAAGGTGGCCTGTCATACAGTGTAAAGTAATAGGTATGGTTCCATTTGTGACTTCTGCAAATAGATAATTTTAAACAGGTAATTGTATCACAACTTCTTCCTGTAGTTAATATTTTCTTCTCAGAAATAATTCTGTTCATTTAAACCAATATAAAGCAATCTCAGAATTGCTTCTGTGTATAATTTGGACTATTTTCCCACTCTTTGGAATATCGGCATTTTTATTGTACCTCGAGATTATCCTAAGTGGACTGTTTTTCATTTTCAGTAGGAAGTTGATTACTATCATTATTATTAACAGAAATAAAAGTAATTACTTAACTGCCTCCCCTCCAGATCACATAGTCCCTCATTTTCGATATGGTATGAAAAACAAAAATTGAAATAAAATGTTGATACGTTGAAGTCGGATATGGAGACATTTAGTGTCTTGGATGAACAGAACTTTAAGCAGGAAGTCACGTAATAAATACTAAATGCAGTTGGGGTGGAAAGGTTCACCTACCCTTATAGGTATCAGATTACAGAATTACACTACGTCCAATCAGAGCGGTCCTTCCATTTCACCCATCATAGTGCACAGTCCAATGAGATCACGCTGACAAAGTCATAGGTGTCACATTACAGCTTCATGTTTGAAGGAGAAGAGACGGAATATGGAATATTCCACCAACCTTTTCTGGACATGTCCAAAAGAACAGACACCATTTGCCGGCCGCGGTGGCCGAGGTGACTGAGGGGCTCCAGTCACGGTCAGCAAGGCCACTACGGTCTGGGGTTCGAATCCCCCATCGGGCATGGATATTTGTGCCGTCCTAGTTTGTAAGTAGTTCATAAGTAGTTTGTAAGTTTAGGGACTGATGACCCCGTAGTTGAGTCCCATAGACTATACAAACATTTGAACATTTTTTTTTGACCAGACACCATTTGTTGACACTAAAGGCCGTAATTTTACGAATTTGACATATTTAATCATTTCGACCGTCCCAGGGCATTGAAATAAATCAGGTGGCAAAGATAAAAATTTCTACTGGACAGGGATTCAAACCAGGATTTCCCGCTTTGGACCAGCGGCTGCCTGTACCAATTTGGATATCCAGGTACGCTTGCCTTCCAACCCGAATTCTCGCCTTGCGGCACACTACGATTGTAGTGCCCCCTGCTCATTTGATTCCGCTTGCTTGCAGCCTAAAGTGGATTCCCACAAGGGGTCTGACGTATTAATACGTCTGAACTGAAATTGTCAATCGCGTGTTGGGGCAGATATACAAATATTTATAAGATGTCTGTTCTTTTCGGACACACAGACACACACACACACACACACACACACACACACAGACATCTCTAATATATAAAGCAGAGTGTCCGTATGTTTGTACGTTTTGCACACATATCTAGAGTTTTGTTCCAATTTTTATAAAATTTTGGACAGGTAAGCTTCAATCCACAAGGACGGTCGCCGAAAATGTGTGGATCACATACGATATATAGTTCACGAGATATGACGTCATAAACAATGAGATGCGCGAAAAACTGCTGCATTTTGCGACAATGCTGTTCATTTTCTCCTAAACCATTGGACCGATTTCAACCGAATTTGGTACCCACATTCCGTACCGTGAGGTAGCAATTGCTGCATGGTTAAGAATCACATACAGCACGTGGTTCAAAATATATTACGTCCAAACCATTATAAATGGCAAAAAATGTTATATAATCCGGCGAGACTGTATGACAATGACAGTACCAAGCGAGTTGCAACAAACTTTAAACATAATTTCAAACCTTTATTACACTTTTTCTCGCTGGTAATCATAGTAAAATGATGAAAGGAACAAGGTTCACGCTTACTACTTTTCCGCTGTTTATGGAGCAAAACTACGGCTCTCGGTATGACGTTACAATTTATAATTTGAACACTATAAATTGTAGCTGCACGACATGTTACAGACAGTATACACACGTATAGTTTAATATACCTTCAAAATTTTATCACATTCCGACAGGTATTTCATGAGATATGAACACATAAACAGTAACATTCGACTGTTCATGGACTAAAACTACGGCTTTCGGTATAATGTTACAATTTATAATTTGTATACTACAAATTGTATCCGCAGTAAATTTTACAGGGAGAATAACCCATATAGTTGAATGTACCTTCGAAATTGTATCACAGTACATAGTTCATGAGATATGAGCACATAAACAGTAACGTTCATAGAAAACCGCCCCTTCCCGTACCAAGTTTTAATCTGTTAATTCTTTACTACTAACTGCATTCCGAAGAGATTTTACAGCCCTTATAAAAATGAATGTATACCTGAAAAATGGCAGGAATAAATAAATACCCGAACAACGCAGGGTTTTCAGCTATAGTCAAAATGTTCAAATGTTTGTAAAGCTTATGGGACTTAACTACGGGGTCATCAGTCCCTAAACTTACAAAGTACTTATGAACTACTTACGAAGTAGGACGGCACAAATATCCATGCCCGAGGGGGGATTCGAACCCCCGACCGTAGTGGCCGTGCTGACCGTGACTGGAGCGCCTCAGTCACCTCGGCCACCGAGGCCGGGCAGTTATAGTCGAGCGGAAATAGCATGATCCCTGGTGCTTGCGCCAATCAGCTTTGAGCATCGGCTGCGGCTGGGAAAAAAGTTTCTTGCTTACTACTTTTTCGCTGTTCACAGAGTAAAACTACGGCATTCGGTATGACGTTACAATTTACAATTTCTACACTACAAATTGTAGCCGCAAAAAATTTTACAGACATTATACACGCATATAGTTGAGTGTATAATTGTATCACTGTACGATACGTAATTCAGGAGATATGAGCACATAAACAGTAACGTTCATGGAAAACCGCCCCATCACGCACCAAGTTGTAATCTATTACTTCTTTACTACTTATTGTATTAGAAAGAGGTTTTACATACATACAGCCCTTATACAAATGAATATATACTTGAAAAATGGCATGAATAAATAGATACCAGGTCAACGCCGGGTTATATATATATATATATATATATATATATATATATATATATATATATATATATATATATATTACAGAATTCCAGAATTCCATTACCTGAACAATTTGTGGTCCTTGTAGGTTTCGTCGCCAGATGCCGCCAGTTTCCGCCGTCATCATAGTCTGTCGAGCAACGTCAGTCCAGCCCGCGGCAATTGCAGCCGCAAAGCCGGATCAGTGACCGGCCGAAGTGGAGCGAGTCAGCCTCCTGGTGCCTCAGCCCACTCGTCGCCAGCAGTCGGGGTGCCCTCCACTGCCTGTCGCCGCAGCTTTGGGCCTCCAGCATCGCAGCCACCCCCCCCCCCCCCCCCCAGGGGACCCACAGCTCTTTTGTGGGTACGTGTGTGGCGCGCACGGTGCCCCGAGCCGAAGCAGCCTTTCTTCTGTTCCAAACTGCTTCACTTTCCCTCCCGGTTTATGCCTTCGCACGGAGACGGGTGTCTTTCGCGAGTTAAGGTGGTTTCTTGTTGTAGTTTCTCTTATTCCTTGTTTCCTTCCTTTCCTAACCTTTGTTTCTGTATTCCTCTCCTTGCTGAACTCTCCTAGCCTTCTTCTCCTCCTCATTAGTCTCCGCTTTGGCGTTTGAGACACTTCTTTCCTTCTTTCTCTTCACTTCCTCTATTCTTCTTCTTTCCTCCCTGTGCGTGTCTGAAGGCCGACCCCCCCATTATCATGCGTAGCAGGTGACGGGGTAACGCGTAATTCCCCGCCCCGGGTAGACAAGTAGGGCACGTACGTACCCCCTGGTAAAGGCCAGGCCCAGGGAGCAGTGATTACCCGAGCTGGTACCTTCCGAACGTGCCGATTGGTCCCTCCGTCAGTTCTCGGGAGGTGTGACCTGAGGTGTGAACAATCACCTATGGAGAGGGCCCCCACTAGGAAGGAGCGCGTCATCGGAGACGCCGGTAATCACGGGGGTAACTTCCGCAATGACTTCCTTCTCTTCTTCAGTGACGTTGACCCAGAAACGAAAGATAGATTCGCCTCAGCAAAAGAAGACTCTGCCTAATCTACCGAAATTTCTTGTTGTCTCTCGCTACAATTTCTAGTGTTCAAATTATAAATTGTAACGTCATACCGAGAGCCGTAGTTTTGCTCCATGAACAGCGGAAAAGTAGCAAGCGTGAAACTTTATTCCTTTCATCATTTTACTATGATTACCAGCGAGAAAAAGTTTAATAAAGGTTTGAAATTATGTTTAAAGTTTGTTGCAACTCGCTTAGTACTGCCATTGCCATACAGTCTCGCCGCATTATATGACATTTTTTGCCATTTCTATTGGTTTAGACGTATTATCTTTTGAACCATGTGCCGTATGTGATTCTTAACCATGCAGCAATTGCTACCTCACGGTAAGGAATGTGGGTACCAAATTCGGTTGAAATCGGTCCAATGGTTTAGGAGAAAATGAGCAGCATTGTCGCAAAATGCAGCAGTTTTTCGCGCATCTTATTGTTTATGACGTCATATCTCGTGAACTATATATCGTATGTGATTCACACACTTTCGGCGACCGTCCTCATGGATTGAAGCTTACCTGTTCAAAATTTTATAAAAATTGGAACAAAACTCTAGATTTGTGTGCAAAACGTACAAACATATGGACACTATGCTTTATATATTTTTTATGTGTGTGTGTGTGTGTGTGTCCGAAAAGAACAGACATCTTATAAATATTTGTATATCTGCCCCAACACGCGATTGACAATTTCAGTTCAGACGTATTAATACGTCAGACCCCTTGTGGGAATCCACTTTAGGCTGCAAGCAAGCGGAATCAAATGAGCAGGGGGCACTACAATCGTAGTGTGCCGCAAGGCGAGAATTCGGGTTGGAAGGCAAGCGTACCTGGATATCCTAATTGGTACAGGCAGCCGCTGGTCCAAAGCGGGAAATCCTGGTTTGAATCCCTGTCCAGTAGAAATTTTTATCTTCGCCACTGGATTTATATCAATGCCCTGGGACGGTCGAAATGATTAAATAAGTCAAATTCGTAAAATTACGGCCTTTTCTGTCAACAAATGGTGTCTGTTCTTTTGGACATGTCCAGAAAAGGTTAGTGGAACATTCCGTCTCTTCTCCTTCAAACATGAAGCTGTAATGTGACACCTATGACTTTGTCAGCGTGATCTCATTGGACTGTGCACTATGATGGGTGAAATGGAAGGACCGCTCTGATTGGACGTAGTGTAATTCTGTAATCTGATACCTATAAGGGTAGGTGAACCTTTCCACCCCAACTGCATTTAGTATTTATTACGTGACTTCCTGCTTAAAGTTCTGTTCATCCAAGACACTAAATGTCTCCATATCCGACTTCAACGTATCAACATTTTATTTCAATTTTTGTTTTTCATACCATATCGAAAATGAGGGACTATGTGATCTGGAGGGGAGGCAGTTAAGTAATTACTTTTATTTCTGTTAATAATAATGATAGTAATCAACTTCCTACTGAAAATGAAAAACAGTCCACTTAGGATAATCTCGAGGTACAATAAAAATGCCGATATTCCAAAGAGTGGTAAAACAGTACAAATTATACACAGAAGCCATTCTGAGATTGCTTTATACTGATTTAAAATAACAGAATTACTTCTGAGAAGAAAATATTAACTACAGGAAAAAGTTGTGATACAATTACCTGTTTGAAATGTTCTATTTGCAGAAGCCACAAATGTAACCATACCTATTACTTTACACAGTATGACAAGCCACCTTGTTCTACATAACAATGTATTAAAGATTTCAATTCTGTAAATCCTTTCGTCATTCAGAAAGGTGTTGATGCAATTGCTGGCCCTGTTAAAACCTGTTCGCATCAGCGCAATGGCACATTGTTGCTGGAAGCTGACAGTGCCTTGCAGGCCCAAAAACTGATTCGTACTACATTGTTACACACGTTTCCAGTCAAGGTAGAAGCGTACCGCACACTCAACTCGTCTCGGGGGGAGGGGGGGGTAGTTTTTACGAGATCCCTTGACGGGTTGTCTGACGAAGACATACAATCCTATATGTCCGATCACGGTGTAACAGCCGTCCATAGGGTGTTGAAAAAGGTAGATAACCAGCTAACACCGACTCGTACTGTGTTTTTGACGTTCGACAGAGTTGAACTCCCATCGAAGGTCAAAGCAGGGTATGAAGTCATATCCGTCTGCCCTTACGTACCTAACCCAACGCGCTGTTTTCAATGCCACAGATACAACCACACCCGTCAGTCTTGCCCTAACGCAGCAAAATGTGTCACTTGTGGTAGAGACGCCCATGAGGGGGATTGCCCACCTCCGTCCCCTCACTGCCTTAACTACAACGGTGATCATGCGGCTTCCTCTAGAGACTGCCCTGTATATAAAGATGAAAAGGTCATCCAGCAAATTTGGGTTACGGAAAAGGTATCAACATCTGCCGCTCGAAAGTTGTTGGCGAGTCGAAAGCCCACTGTCCTCCCAGCGGGTACATACAGTAAGGTCCTCAACGCCACTCGACCTACTAAGGATTCAAGTACCCAGACTTGTGATTTCACTTTCGCTGACACAGTTGTGCGATCCGCCAGCCCGAAGATTGCCCGTTCCACGTCCCCGCTTCCTCCTGCTGCTTCTAAAGTTCCGTCTTCGTCAACCTCTAGTAAACCGCAGGCACCTAAACAAGATGCCCGGACTTTGAAAAAGGAACCCGTCCGTGAGGATTTTCTGCGTTCTCAGGCTTCCCAATCGTCAACTGCCTCTTCTCACCGTCACTCTTCCAGAAGAGCCAACAAGAAAAAGAATTCCTCACCTTCCCCACCGAGGCATGACACATCCGTCACGCCGTCCAACAGTAGTCGGCCCCGATCATCTTCTGTCTCGCCGGGACGCACTACTGTTAGCCGGGCAACCGGCATTTTACCAGCGGCGGAAGCTGCCTCTCCTGATAAACTCGGGAAGGTGGCAGATGACTGTTTGAACCTATGGAACATGACTCTCTGCCTCTAGATGGCAACAGTAGTGCTCCCTCGAAGTCCGGTCCTCAGCGGCCGTCGAGGTGACCCAACCTGCTTGTTCCTTTTTATCTTCCGTTCTTCTCTTATTTTTTATCATGGAGCTCCTTCAATGGAATATTCGCGGCTTTTGTTCCAATCCGGAGGAATTTAAAACTACTCCTTCAATTGCACTGCCCGCTTCTAGTTTGTCTCCAAGAAACAAAGTTACGTCCAAGTGATCGAGCAGACTTACCCCACTACACCTCTGTGCGTTTCGACCTGCCACCTGTAGAAGGTACCCCAGCCCATGGAGGGGTTCTGATGCTCATTCGGGACGAGGTCTATCACCATCCCATTTCATTGCATACTCACCTACAGGCAGTGGCCGTCCGCATCACTCTATCCACTTTTCTCTCTGTAATATCTATTCGCCATCGTCTTCTGGCCTTACTAGGGCAGATGTGCTACACCTCGTTGACCAGCTCCCTTCACCTTTCGTGTTGATATGCGACTTTAATGCCCACCACCCCCTATGGGGCTCTCCGGCACCTTGTCCGAGAGGCTCCCTTTTGGTGGACCTTCTCCAACACCTCAATCTTGTCTGCCTCAACACTGGTGCACCGACCTTCCTTTCCGACACGACACACACCTATTCCCATATAGACCTCGCGATATACACTCCTCAGCTTGCCGGTCGGTTTGAGTGGTATGCACTTTCTGACACGTACTCCAGTGACCATTTTCTTTGTGTCATCCACTTCCTGCCTCATTCCCCATCTCCTCGTCCCACCAGTTGGAATATTTCTAAAGCTGACTGGGGGCTTTATTCTTCCATCGCTGTTTTTCACTATCAGAATTTTCCCAGCTGTGACAGTCAGGTCGAATACCTCACAGAGGTTATTCCCACCGCTGCCGAACATTCCATACCTCGTACATCCTCTTCTCCACGTCGTGTCCCGGTCCCTTGGTGGACTGCAGCCTGCCGCGACGCTCTTAGAGCCCGGCGCCCTGCTTTACGCACCTTCCACCGCCACCCGACGTTGGAGAATTGTATAAATTATAAACGACTGCGAGCGCAAGGTCGTAAAGTTATAAAGCTGGACTGCTTTTACTAGTTCTTTTAACCGTTTTACTCCCTCCACGGTTGTTTGGGGTGGCCTACGCCGTTTATTCGGCATCAAGGTCCACTCCCCGATCTCTGGCCTGACCGTCGAGAACGCAGTCCTTGTGGACCCCGTTGATGTTTCCAACGCACTGGGCCGTTCCTTTGCAGAGGTTCGAGCTCTGCCCATTACCACCCTGCCTTCCTCCCTCGCAAACAGGCAGAGGAGGCACGACCGCCTTCTTTCCACTCTTTTAATCGTGAAAATTATAATGTCTCCTTCACCATGCAGGAGCTAGACCGTGCTCTCGCCTTGTCCCGATCTTCTGCTCCCGACCCCGATTCCATCCATATTGAGATGCTGAAGAATCTCTCTCCTGCGGGCAAGTGTTTCCTATAACCGCATATGGACTGAAGGTCATGTTCCCACAAGTTGGCGTGAAGCCATTATTGTCCCCATCCCCAAGCCAGGGAAGGACAAACATCTTCCTTCCAGCTATCGCCCTATTTCTCTGACGAGCTGCGTCTGTAAGGTGATGGAAAGCATGGTAAACGCTCGGTTGGTCTGGCTCCTCGAATTTCGTCGCCTCCTAACAAAAGTCCAATGCGGTTTTCGTCGACACCGCTCTGCTACTGATCACCTACACACACACACACACACACACACACACACACACACACACACACACATATATATATATATATATATATATATATATATATATATATATATATATATATATATATATATATATATATATATATTGTGTCATGTAATATTTAGTACAAAGTAATAAGTTGTAAAGACACCTTTCATCAATCTGACACGTTCCACATCATTAAGAAGGGTCGTATTCATGATCTATGGAACAAGTACTAATCTAATCTAATCTAGAACGAGCGTGGAATCTTGTTCATAGTATGGATGAAACTACTTTGGTAAATTTTAAAATAGATATTCCTCATAAATGATAAATCTTAGGACAAAACGTGTAACTAAGGACAATTTTTGTAGATAATTGCATTATCTACAACTTTTGTCTTAGGTACTTTTGTCCTAAAATTAACCGTTTCACCAAAAACATGTTTTAAACTTTGACCTTGCATAAATATTTTTGCACACATGGGATCGATAGAGACTTTCTCACAGTTACATTATAATGTTGTTTCTAACGTTCATACAAATTTTCAGCTTCTTGGGAATTTATGTAATGGTCAATGTCTATTTTGATTAGGCTATACGCACAATCTGTAGATAATAAGCCCAAAGATTTATTTAAAGTGTCGATATATCGATAGCATTTCGACTGTCGCCCTTCCCTGCTTTATCCAACACCTCCTACGGTGCAGTGTTTATCTTGAGATTTTTTTTTTATCTGATTCAGTGGTTAATTGCAGTTGAATTTTTAAGTAAATACTGCCGCATTGTTGTACATCAAGGAGCAGTGTATTTGTGGTAAAGACTCTACACCGTGTGACCGCTTCGCGCGCAGTTGGCATAGGGGTTGAGAACGGACGCTTCGACCGCCGCGCGCATCTGATATTGGTAATAAGGATTTTCTGAACGCTGCTCGCAGCTGGTAGGTATATCCCCGTCCGGTCACGCCGGCAGGCGGAAGCACAGACAGAAGTCGTGCTACCACAGCAAAGAGGGCAAACACTTGCGAATCGACGCGCTCAATTCAAAGACAACGACGCCACGACTCAGCGATATACGATAATCCCGATCCCCACATCCTTATTTATTGTTATTTTTTCATAACTGTTAAAATACTTGTACTTATGTGTAGTATGCACCACATAATAAGTTGTTTTTTTCCTTCTGATTATCTGATGATGCCTCAAAACGGCGAAACGTATCACTGAAAATAAAGAAAATTTTGTAACTGAGATTGACTTTCGTGATGGATTTAATTAACCGTGTTAATTGAATAACCGGCTTCAGACTGCGAGGAATCACTTTATTTCAATAACTCAGTTGATTCCAATAATATGATATGGTTTAATTTCCATTATGACAGACATTCGCCCGCAGGTTTTACCCCCAGCCCTCCAATTTTACCATAAAATAGAACTTTAAGTATTTCATTCGAATGTAATTATGGATGGTTAATTTTTTAAGAAAAAAAAAATTCCTAAACGTATATTATGATGAGCTTCTACCATATTATTTTTGATGTTTCCATGTGTAGCTAGATTCCATATGAAATTGCATTAACATCTGCTGCATACAGATTGCGATATATTAGAAGTTAGGTATTGATGTTACTGTTGTTCGTAATTTAGTTTCAACCTCTGCCTTCTCCAGCCCTGCTCTTTAGTGTATAACAAGATATGAGTATTGCTTAGTTTCAAAATGTTTGTAGATGAGTAGTTTTATTTCAGTCAATGCTTACAAAGAATGACTTTTACTATTTTACTATATTGAAGGATAGTGTTTTAATTTAACTAAAGGCGGTACTTGGTTTTGAATTAATCCACTTTCCCGTTTTTATTACATGTGAGTATCTCACATCTACAGGGTCCAGTATGCATGGGTTCTGGTAGTTTTATGCTATTAAAATACATTGATGCCCTTACTGCTCTACAGAGGTGGAGTATTTCATGTATTTGAAGTACACCGTAGTTCCCTTACTTTCCTTTTTTTTTTTTTTTTTTTTTTTTTTTTTTTTTTTTTTTTTTTTTTGAGTGACTTAATATTAAACCCTCGTTTCGATTTTAAGGTACAGGAGTGTATCTTCATTACCAGTGGACACATTCTATTACAGAGACACCATTGTACAACGCTATTGTTTCATTTATATGATTTATCTGTTTTTACTTAAGATATGTTGCTCTTACAGAACAATTATAAACTTGTTTGTTAAATTTCAATGCAATGTTATGGCTGAATCTGTCAAATGTTTTTTATCTATGTAGGGGCCTGAAGATGGTCCAATTGATGTACGAAACTAGTTGCCTAAATAAAATTATAACGTGAACGGCTGTTGGAAAATATTTTGCAAGAACTGAACTGACCGGCCGACGTCCCACTTCTATCCACAAGAATGGATACACATAAACTAGTAATTCTAAGTCTGCATTAATAAGAAAGAAATCGAGACTTGTTAATCCAAGACGTTCGCCGACAGAATTGCTTGAGGTAGGTTGGGCAGAGCACAGCTAGCGGGTCGAGACGTGTGCTGAGAGAAGCGGGACGACGGAGTGGTTGCCGGCGTCTCTTTGAGGAGCTTAAGAAAAGAAAGGGCCGAGAGCGTCCCTCTAGACCAGCAGCGAGGCGCCACACGGAAAGCCCCGCTACCGACGGCTTAGACGGAACAGCAGCACTGCAGGTGTTTCGACTCAAACCAAGCGGAAAGCAAACGAGAAAAGACGGAAACAGAAAAGCGTGGCCCTTTGAAGAATGTGGAAAGCCGCATTCAGACGCTGTTGGCAGATCCGATAAGCAAATGCCAGAACGCTCCGAAACTGAAGCAGGCGTTACCTACGAGCTTTAAAAGAAGAAATAAGATAGTTCGCTGAATGAAATTTTACAATGCCAATGTACTAACAAATTTTATATTTGTCGCTGCAGGGAAACAAACGATGAAAATAGATCTTTAGAGCAAACTCAAGTGAGTAGCAAATGCTACTCAAAAAAATGTATTTTCAGCAGATCGGAGAGCGATTATTTGCACCAGACCCGCTACTCCTTTCGCAGAGTAGCGGCGTCAATGGCAATGGCTTTAAATCGACAGTCTTAAATACACATACGATTTTCCACGGAGCTGATGTACGAACGCAGATTCGTGTAGCAGCAAAGGAACAGCCTTGTTTGATGAGATGATTTAATTTAAGTACGTGTGTGGCCAGTATCGGTTTCTCAGACGGAATTACGACAGAATTAATAAGACTGCATTGAGACAGTAATTGATATTCACGTAAGTTATAGGGGAAATTTACTATCTTTCTCATATTTTCCTGCTGCATCTTCATACCAGATGCTCGAGCTATCCTTGATTTATGTATTTATTGTGCCGAAAGGAGCCGCCGCTTCTCTATGTTGAGGGATCGTCACCACGAAACACCTAGCGATCTTCGGCAGTCAGCCTAGGAGATTAAGTCTTCAGCAGCTGGTCCTGTCCGTCCACACGCTACCACCACGCCTACACGGAAGACACCTCGTGCCGTATCAGCACAGGTCGTGGTGACTACAGTCTTTTATCTGTAGTATGTAATATGTGCCACTAGCGAGGAGGTGAAATTGTACATCGTCTATGTGAAGAACGGAACCTAGGCCTAACCATTTACCGTGCCCCCTTTTGGACTACCCACCTCCGCACCATCCAAGAGAAAGCCTGCTCCCACCCCGCTTCCTCTTTGGCCGATCCCACCGCTCTTTATACCTACAAATCATTCAATAACACCATCCTTTGCTTAGCCCATCCCGCCTGGATATCCGCCCCTCCCTCGCCCTCTTACAAATCCCTGGAGATCTGGTGCAGCGCAATGCCCTCCGCCTCGCCTTCTACATACCACTTTATCCTCTTTACCCCCTGTGGATCGTCTACGACCTCTTTCCATCCCCCTGCCCCATCCTCTTTACTCAACAACTTTGTTACCTATCCCACAAATTTTAGACACGTCCCATCCTCCCCCGTCCATACCGTCCTGTCGACACCTACTCTGTTTGCGCAACTCCATGACTGTGTCCTCCAAACCTTCACCTGTCCACCCTCCATATTCCATTAACACCCCCCACCCCTCCCGGATGCCCTATGTCCCGAAATTTACCTCTTCTTACAGCAGTGATCCTCACCTCTCCCTCCCCCTTCTCTCTCTTCACATCCTCCCTCTGAGGGCCCATCCATCCATTCCACCCCCTTCTACTCTCCCTACTCACCCCCGTACGTCCCTCCTCCTTTCCTCCCCAACCTTGCATTCCTGCCCCTGGCTTCCTGGGACTTCATACCCCTAAGGTCCCTTCCTTCTCAGTCCTTCCTCTTCGCCCTGTGGTGCCTCCCACCACTTCCCAAATTCTACTCTACACTGTTCCACCAACCTCACCCTCTTCTCCCGAATATGATGTCTGCAGTGTGGTGTTTTATGTTATGAACAGTGAACGGTCAACCTGTAGCTGAGACACGTTATTTTCGTTTAGTTATTTTATGTGCTCAAGTGTCTCCAAGTCTGTTTTAATTTTATTTATTTATTTTTCTTTCTCATCAATTTCGCTGTGCTCATTCTTGTAGACTCCATCATTCTCTGTATTTTAAAACAAATTTTCTTTTGTTCTACTCTGCCTCCATAATAATAACACTTTTTTATTATATATATATATATTTATTTTTTTTTTTTTTTTTTTTTTTTTTTTTTTTTTTTTTAAGGTAGGCTTCAATATCTTAAGCCAAAACCTTGGTAGGCTACCTGTAGCTTTGCAACCGATGAGCTGTATTTTTTGAGTGTTAATCTTTCACGAAAGGTTACTGTCTCAATAGCCATGTTTAAAATAGTTTAAAGAAGATCTTCATTTAAGAAAAAGTTTTTCAGTAATGGTGGGGTATTTGTTCTGTATGTATATGGGCGTACATACTGCTGCATTCTGAAAAATCCAGTTAATAAGAAGTGAATGCATGACAGAACCGATCAACAGTAGGATGTAAAGTTGTTAGCACATGTTTCACATTTGTGGGTAGACACATCCACAGTAATAATCGTAAAAATATCTCTAATTACCCAACAAATAGTCGTGAGAAGTTCTATCAGGCTACAGCACACCACCTCTAAAGATTTCTATCTCGAAAAGAAAAAAATGGACTTCTAAAACTCTTAGTACACTTATGGACAAATAATTCCATGTATTTGTTGCAACCCCACGTGTCACTCATTTGGTGGTATTCTAGGCTGCAAGTGGTATTGTAGACTGTTTCAATTTCCCTGTCACATTTTTTTAATTTCATTTCTCGATCTGAAATGTTGAGTAACAAATCCTGGACCGTATGTTTGGGTTGAACCACATATAATTTCTTGTATTTATTATGCAAGCGATTTGTTTTCGAAAACAGAGCTCCTATGAATTTCTTTTTCATGGTTCCACTCTTTAATGATTCCTGGATTTCCCCCCTATAAGACAGTTTCTATGTCCGCTATGATGGCAGCAATAACACATTATGCAGGGAAAGAGAAAACTATATTAATCTTCAATAACATCAGCAATTAATATACCAATACGAAATGAATCACTTCAAAACGTCTGAAAAAAATACAAATAAACTTTCCGATTATTCTTGTTAGTTCCCAATTTTTTCTGCAATACATGCCTTAACAATTAGAATACGCAAGCCTTTTGATTGTAAGCTTTTAATTCGAAGAAATGTCTAATTAATGATAATGGCATTCCTGCAGTTACGTATACTGAAACCAATAGAGATTGTTTCTCTTTAATCACTTTTTCAAGATCCCGTAATCTGTTGGAAATTACTTTCACTTGTTTCTTGATGAACGAATTTCAACAGCTCTTCGTCTGAAGATTGAAGTGCGGATGACAATTCTGCGTCCTCGTAGGTGACACTCCACGTAAATGGGTTGTTTATCAAGAGTTTGGCGTTTTCCTGCTCTCGAGTCATGCATCTACTGCACGACATCCCGGCACACATTAACGGGCTACGCTCCCGCAGTAGCTTACTTTAAAAAAGCAGTCAGGCAAGAAAATGAACCAAAAAAATTTTCGTGGCTACTTATTTACATTTTCCTGCCACACATTAAATGGTGTAGATCTTTTCCAAACCAAACGCCGTCGCGTACAGCACAAGCGAAAACAAATGAGTTGTCTTAGTGTAGTGTTACTTTCGTTTTTTGCTTTGGTGTTGTAAAGATTTGGATTAAATACCACTTATGGAATTGAATGGACTTCGGAATATCTGCAGGAATTAAATTTTTAAGGAGGATGTCAGAACAGAGCCATAAGTTAAGACAACACCTTAAAGCACCACCACAAAAGAAAGCGAAATGCTACCTTTGCATGCAGGATGAGGCGTCGATCAGCTATAGATATCGATTTGTACTGGAAAAGGGAATGAAATTAAACTGTCCTTCGTAAATCGATGATTGGTTATTTTACGCTTCGCGTAACAAAGTTTCACCACAGTATTAAGTTAATGACACCATAGTGAAATAAAATTATAGAATGTCAGACTACGTTGGATAAAATCATTAATTGCAGATTCTGAAAATCAAATCAGTATAAATCGAATGTAGGAAAGAGTTGAGTTTGAGCCAAACAAATGCAATCGCGAAGTAAATCGTAATAGTAACAACCAAGCATCTTTTTACGATTACGCAAAACAATGGATAAAAAGTTATTTGGAATAGAAAAGCGTTACATATATAATTGTAGTAAAAATATTTAATGTAATTCTACAATAGGAACACTTAACGAACTCTTAAGTTCTCAGCGATAGTATCGGTTTCCAGTCACGTGATCGATAACTTCGCCAGCCGCAGTGGTCGAACGGTCTGCGGCGTGCGAGTCACAGTCTGCACGGCCGCTACGGACGGGGGTTCGAATCCTCCCTCAGGCATGACTGTTTGTGTTAGAGTAAGTTTAAGTTACTTGAGTAATGAGTGTATAAGTCTAGCAACTGATAACTACGCAGTTTGATCGCATAAGAGCAACTGATAATCACGCCATTTGATCGCATAAGAGCTCACACACATTTGAACATTTCATTTGAATCGATAACTTCACTTTCGTTACTGTCATGTACCGGTGGTTCGCCTGATGAGCGCACAACCCGCAATGCAGGTAACAAGCGCATGGATGCATACCAGCGAGGCGTTCCACAGAGGCGGTTCCGGAGTCACCAGAGGACACGACGAGCACCACCAGAGAGCGCACTAAACCGGAACTGTTTTCCTCCACACAGTTACGTGAGACCAGCTCCAGACTGCCAAGTATCATTGCACGCCAACGATTTAGGGGGGCGCAGTGCAACACGACGGCAATTCTCCACCGACCGCCGACGAGCTTAGGGATCGC
Source organism: Locusta migratoria (assembly GCA_026315105.1). NCBI lineage: Eukaryota > Metazoa > Arthropoda > Insecta > Orthoptera > Acrididae > Locusta > Locusta migratoria. The sequence goes on along the minus strand of CM048745.1, from coordinate 708,403,609 downwards.
GACCGACGCCTCCGGGCCGCGGTGGAGTAGCCGAGCGGTCTAAAGCGTCTCGCTGAGGATCGCGCTGATGCTCGCCGTGGAGGTTCGAGTCCTTCCTGGGGCATGGGAGTGTGTGTTGTCCTTAGGTTAGTTTACCTAGGTTTAAGTAGTTTGTAAGCAATTGACTGATGACCACACAGTTTGGTCCGATAGATTTACAAACATTTGACGCCTCCGGGGAAGAGTCCCTACCAGAGACGCCGCGCCTCCATGACTTCCCGCAACGGAATACGTCGTCCGGCTCCGTCTCCCTGGCCGTTCTCTCAAGGGTGTCGTCATCTCCCTAGCTTGTACATAATTGGGGAAGAAGAAAACGTTTAGTTGACGTTTGTTGTTTTTGCCTCAGTTTTAGAAGTTTGTTAGTTTGTTTTGTTTCTAGAATATGATTAGTTTGTCTTGTCAATAAACACTATTTCCTTATCAGACAGTGTCTTTCAGTTATTATTTCCTGAGGCGAGATATAGCAGTTACCATTTTCGGACACTCACATTTTTCTTCCTGACCTCCAGAAATGTCAAAATAGTTTCTTACGAGAGGCCCAGCAATGCAGTTACTTATAAGAAGTATCCAGAACCTAAGTTCCCTATTTTTTTATAACACATGCAACAAAGTTACATGACAACGTGTACAGCAACGTTTCAGTCCTATGCTGTAGAACCACACAATCTATGAACGGAACCAGTGTGTCTCACTCGTCTTCAGTTCTTCGTCGTTGTCAAAACGCTGGCCGGAGGACACGAATTTCTTGAGTTGCAAGAAAAGTCGGAAACCGTTGGGTTCAATGCTGGATGGTCAAACAGCTTCCAGCCGAACTTCTGCAAAACAGTTGCTATGCGCTGAGCCATCGGCTGGATTAGCATTGCCCTGCAGAAGTGTAGCGCCTGCAGTGAGCGTGCCACGCCTCTAGGTCTTATTGGCACGTCCTCCATCCAGCGTTTAGACAATGATATAGAGGTGAAGACTGAAACACGTCCACATAACGTGTTCAGTTAACTGACTCCCCATGAACAAATGTTGACGAGCTTCAGACATTTTTTTTAGTGTAGCAAGACACTCCACTTGCAATATGCGAGATACCAGGCATTATATTTTGATTTAGTTTTATCTGTACGTAAAATTCTGTCTATGTTGTACATGAGGCCCCAAATATGTATTAGTGTGTATTGGCCCTGGCTTCCACAGAATGAATGAAACTTCGTATGTAAGAAAGTTTAGCAAGTGCTAGGCGCACCTCATCTGTTTTGTGTCGTCGTCTCTTTCAAATGCTGGGTGTTAAATGTCTCTGGGCAAGAAGTAGGTATGCCAACTGCTGAGCAGAACCCAGTCTTAGCAAAGATTCCTAATGTAGCTTGCTCTTAAGCTCCTTGGCTGGGGTTTGGTCAGGTTACCTGCCTGACGAACGGTGACGCTCTGTGGGCTCCCCTCCACTACCCCTCCTCGGTAATGGCTAGGCGGTGGTCAAGAGAGCTATTCACTCGCTTCTTGGCTCCTGGTAGGGTAAGTACCTCTGGGTTTGGTTCTGCTGTGGCCTCGTGGCTTGACTTAGTTCAGGCTCCATAAACGTATTTATGCCTTTTCGCGAGTTTAATTCCAGCAGTAGCAGCTACACTATGTGTAGTAGTGAGATTTTTGCTTAATCTCCTACAGGATTGCTAATTTTATGTCGATTTTTGTTGGAATCTGATTCCGAGGCTCTCATGGTGTTTTGTTAGCATAGTTCTTGTACTTTATAACTTTAAATCACTTCTTCGCCTGTTTGAAAATGTTCAATGTCTTACGAGTTCTTATCGTAGTTGAATTCTAATATTTTCAGAGATTCGCGGTGCCTATACTGTTCGTACTTTGTTGACAGAACACATGGACGATATCAGACTAAACCTTCAGCTTTTCCATCATTTAGTGCACATGAGTCGTTAATAATTGTATAGCTAATTTGCTAAGGTGTTTCCTAGTGAGTGTAGCGTGATAATTTTCCCCGAAAATTGTCCATTCTAACTTGTAATCTGTGTACTTGTCGGCTCACGTGTGCGCCGATTAGCGTGTTCCCTGTCGTTGTGATTACCAATAAATAGATCTTTTTCCTCTGTGTAGAAAGAACCGTTGCATGACGTATATCGTGTTTTTAATTTTCATGAAATAGAATTATTTCACTTATCTGAATTTTTGTGATCACCTTGCTTATCTAATAGATATAATTCCTCTGACCAGAAAGAATAATTACACGATATATTTCGCGATCTTATTCTGTTCGAAGTTGATTTTGTTAACTTTTTGCATATTTTGTGTTCCAATTTTGTAGAGTGCTGTATTGATCTAGAAATTTTAACCTTCTGTAATTATCTTCTCCCTGTGCTAAACGAACGCCAGAGCGACCGTTTTTAGATATTATTTAATGAAATATTGATTTAATATATAGTTAGAAGTTCTAGGGAAACTTTAACTTCCGCCTGTACACCGCACTTTGTGGTCTTAAACCAAGTGTGTTTGTTTCTGATAGTTGATCATGAGCCTAAGCCGCTAGCTTGACACATTATGGAAGCGAAGTACTATTTCACTGTGAACCTTCGACCTCCATTCTCCAAATTGCTTGGCTGTCGTCTTGGTGTATTGGTGTCAGGTGCTTGGTAAGTACCTGCATGTCTTGGCGTATGAATCTGTGTGTGAATGTGCTGCAATTCCTCCGATCCCCCCTGTGAAACGTGATCATAATTAACCTGTACTCAACTTTGCAGGTGGGCAATTTTAGGGCCATGTAATTGTGGATATTTTGAACAATTTGTAAGGTGTGTTTTTTATTTTATTTAAAAAAAATGGTCTTCCCTCCTTGTTGTTCTTGTTTTGACAATAAATTAATTTGTTAAACTATAATCCTTTTGTGCTAATTTAAATTCTCCCCTCATCATTTATTTTGGATTAATGCGGGGTAATTTGTTTATGTATCTTGTGTCTCTGCTCCCTCCTGGATCAGAGAATATTTGCGTTTCCGTTGCCAACATTTATGATTTCTGATTTAGATCCATAACGGCGAATCATTATTTAAGTGTGTGCAGTTTCCTCCAAAAATTACAGTAAAGGTAGAACTGTTTGCTTAACTTATAGAATCAGAGTTTTCCTTAAGGGAACTGTATACTTCCGCCGCTGTGTGAATATCGCCGTAATTAGATTTTGTGAGCAAGCAGTCAATTGTTAACTTCACAAACACGGCTAGTTATCAGTCAAAAGAACAGCGGGCGGTTTTCAAGACGACTGCCACAAGCTGGTTGCATTCAAACGTAACAGACTTCTACGACACAGGAATACAAACTTTGATCCTACGGAATGAGATTCGTCTCAATTCTTTTGGTTACTAGAGTATATCTGCATCTGTTGCCAATAACGTTTTTCATGCAATTGCGTCGTGTTTGTTAAAGAAAAAGAAACTTACTATATGATTGCGTCTCATACGTTTTTATGCTCAAATGGCGCAAAGATCGTCGCAACTCGTAATTCAAAATAAATAGTAATTTCTAATAATACTATCTTGGCTATGTGACCTCCTCCTTTATGAGGAAGTGATTCATTTCACAAAGCCTGTGGTCGCTCTTCTATGGTGATCACGTCAGGTAATTATAACAAAGCTCTTAATTTAAGTAAGGCTCGGCCAGTTGCAAGGTCGTAGTATTTATTTTCGGACGATTTTGAGCAATTATTGCCCTTCTTAAGGTGTATAATTGTGTGCTATACATTCAGTCATATCATAATATTCAGACTGAACATATAGGACAACACAATTAAACAGGAGATATAGAGCAATAATTTTGCCCGAAATCGGTCGAAAATAATTACTAAGAGCTTGCATCTGGTTGCAGCCTTACTTAAATTAATATTACACGCAGTTGGTGAGATGGACAAAATACTCGTAATGAACTATGTTCATTATCAAGTCATCATCATCATCAAATCGTCAATTCAAAACCAAAAGGTCACGCCACATATTTAGGTGTTGATGCATTCGTTCAAGGATGATGTGCAGTGCCTCTTCTTACTGATGGAACTGAATATTCCCAACCATCACGTTTTTATTATATTTCCATTGTTTTATTTATCATCAAGACCTAATGTCAAGTGACATTTTACGAATTTTTTATTGATTGACATGGATAAGGTGGCAGAGAATGTACCAACCTAATCAGACGGTTTAATTTACTTTTTTGAAGATGGTTCAAATCCGAAATTGGTAAAGTTATAAACAGCTTATAGTAGGTAATATGAATGTTTTAAAATTTCTTACGGCTGTTACAGCACTTCTCAGTAAATATGCTTGAGACATATATGCACAACATCTGTCAATAAAGTTCGTTTAGTAGTTCTGTAACATTAGCGTAGGTAAACTATGAACTATAATTATCTTCCTGATCTTCAAATCAGTCACCTCCCATAACTATGCACCGCGGAGTTCTGAGATACACGTGCTTGAAACACTGCATGTAGTGTTCCTTTGCGTTAGCGTTCAAGAACCTCTCCATGGTTCGTTGGATGTCAGGAATCTTGTCAAATATCTCTCCTTTCACCTTTAGTTTGAGACGAGGAATTAGGAAGATGTCTGGAGGACTGAAATCCATGTCTTTGTCAGGAACTGTTTGACGATACTGGTGTGGACGTGGACGAGTGTGGACGAGCGTTGTCGTGCGACTTTAACATCCACCATTCTAACCGGATCTCAATCCTCCAAACATAATCCTGTTCCCTCGACTCAAACTGGCTTTGAAAGAGATTTGACGTTTATCCTGACATCCAACGAAACTGGTGACGTTTCTGAACACCATCCCAAAGAAGATTTCGTGCAAAGTTTTGAGGACATGTACGAGAGCTTTTCAGAAAGTAGGGAAAGTTTTCGTCTGATACCGCTAGGCGCGCACATCACGTATATTTTGGTGTGTGCCTGCTCGGCAGATCAATCGGCATCTAGCGTAACAACAGGAATGTCTCTGCGCTTCTGATTTTTTCGATATTTGAATTTGAAATGAGCTCTGCGATCGAAAATCCCGCAAGTTGTGAGGTGCGGTCTGTGATACTGTCTCGCGGCAAAGAAACCTAAAATCTATTACAATATATCGTGAACTGCGCGAACTGTTCGGAAACATTGTTATGAGTGTTGGACCTGAAATGTTTCAATCGGTTTAAAAGTGGCCGAACCAACCTTCATGATGAAAAGAAGATCGGGCGCCCAAGCAATGTGACTGACAATCGTGTCGCTAAAGTTGATGAAACGATTCGTGAAAACCGTCGCTTTACAATAACAGGCCTTTTGCTTTCATTCCTACAAGTTTCACGGAATTTGTATTTGGATGAGGATGCCCGACCTCATATGGTAAACCGCATTAAAGAACTCCTTGATTCATTCAAATGGGAACTTCTCCCTCATCCACCCTACAGCCCCGACCTAGCACCAAATGACATCTACTTGCTTCCCAAGATAAAGAACTGGCTTGCAACGCAGCGCTTTGATGACGACGTGCAACTCCAGGCGGGCGTGACTCACTGGCTGAAGTCTCAGGCGGCAGAATTTTACGACGAAGAAATTTCAAAGCTAGTCCACCGCTATGATAAGTGCCTCAAATTGTTTGGTGTCTGTGTGGAAACGTAGAAGTCGTTCACATGTATATAATAAAATGTTTCCAAAGTTTCCCAACTTTCTGAATAGCCCTCGATAACCCTCGTATCACAGAGCTCAGCGGTGCATAGTTATGGGACGTGACTGTTTCGAAGGACCAACAGGTAATTGTTGTGCATCGTTCATCCACTTATGTATTTCCGTTCACCGAAGTTTATTGTCAGGGGCAATACATCTGAAGGAACGGACACTCATCTTTCAAATCAAATACAAGCAATGCATTCCCAATTTCGAATATAAGTTAGCATCAGCTGTATGATTTAATGATGACATACGAAATTTGTGCCGGACCGGAACTCGACCCCGAGTTTCTCGCCTTTCGCGAGCCGTCGCTATCAGCGGACCGATACATACTTTCATATTCCGGATATTGACTACTGCCAATCTGGGTCAACTCCCGGCGTGCCCTATAAATCATACCTCTGATGCTGACTAGATGACCCGTATCACTTATCTCTTAATGTAAACCATATTAATTTAAATCATATGTAGTTTAGACCCAGTAGCTTTCTAAAAGCATCATCAGATATCTAAGTATCGGCTCGATAGTGGGCGGAAAGAGTGGGCAAATCACGCACACATGTCCAGGATAATGTTCATGCCATATTTGTAGAATTTCAGGGAAGGCTTAAACGGTGATAAAATATGAAAAAGTTATGAGGAAAAAATAGATTTAAAACATGTAAAATAATGAATAGGTTGTTTTACTTCAATCAAACCTTCCTCTCGCTTTGAACGTCGAATGTGAAAAATTTTATCGCAATCAGGTGAATGCTATTAATATTTCATAGAAAAATCTCCAATTTTTCTGAATTTTCCAATTTTCCGGGGAACTGTCCCAAACTTTATTCCATAAGGACGTTACTCTTGCTTTGAACGTTAAATATGTAAACTTTTATCGCCAACAGACGAATGATATTGATCTCCCATTGAGAAAAGCTCTTTCAATTTCTCGCAAATTTTCAAATTTTCTGGGTAACTTTCCCAAATTTTTAGTTCATAAGAATGTTGATCTTTCTTTGAACGTCAAACGATAAAATTTTTATCACAATCAGGTGAACGGTTCTTATAGTGTTGAGTACATTTAGAAACACATTGAAAAAGGAACTTGGTTCGAATTTTGCTGTCCCTGTTCCTATTTTTTTTTTTTTTTTTTTTTTTTTTTTTTTACTGAGAACTTTTAAAAGACCATAATGAACAAAAAAAATTAATCCCTCTCCGTCGTGCGAATAGTGCTGAAGTCAATCAAAAACACATTGAAAAACGCACGTTCAGCTATGTTGCAATTGTTGCAAATGGTTTTCGGTTTTTCCTAAATTTTACTACTATCCGGGCGACTATTCGAAATTTTTATCTGCTTTGAATCTTCCTCTTGCTTTCAACATTTTATCGCAATTGGACGAACGGTATTGATAGCTCACTGGAAAAAGCGGTTTCAATTTTTCCCGATTTTCCTCTTTTTCTGGGCAACTTTTCCATATTTTATCACCGTTTAAACCTTTCCTGGATTTACACGAATATTTCAGGACTAAAATGAGCTGAATCGGTTCAGTTGTTCTCGAGTTTTAGCGAGACTAACTAACAGCGATTCATATATATATATATATATATGATTGGGAATGCATTGCTTGTATCTGATTCGTTCAATCTTGTAAGTCGCAGTATGCAAATTGCGCGGCCCAGTCACCGTTAGCTGGTGCTGTGAATTTTTTTCAGGGGCTTCCCCCAGCCGCCGGGTCATGTAATATGTAGGAGGCCTACGGCCTCTACCCTGTAACGGAAACTGAGTGGCGCAGCGGAGGCGCGCTGGCAGGCCCTCGCGTGGGTGGTGGCGTGCTGTTGCCACCCACGCTGTGCGCAGCACATTCCTCAGGGTCTCCTCCCCTCCACCCTGTGCCGTAGGACTGCCCTCACAGTGGCACCGACAAAGGTCGCCAGAGACCGTCCCAGTAACAATGGCTCGCTGCTTGGTCATAAGGTGTCAAATCTCATTTGACTGGTTTGACGAAATCAAGGCGTTGTTAAGTTCGTACACAATAAGGGCAGACTAGGTATATTCTTTTGGCGAGGGTAACTGTCGGATACAGCAAAGGACCTGGAAGAGCAATTGAATGGAATGGATAGTATGTTGAAATGAGGAAATAAGTTGAACATTAACAAGAGAAAACAACGGTAATGGAATGCAGTCTTAGAAAATCAGGCGATGCTGCAGGAATTACGAGGGTTGGAACTTAAATAGTGGAAACACTGTTGTGGAGACACTATGCAATGGAATCTATTGCTGATAGCATTTGCTGATAGCACACCCGATTGACTTACCTACCTTACCTCCGAGCAAATGGACTCGCCCGTCCCACGTCACCGGCGTGGGCACAATCGAGGGAAACAGTCACTTCTCAGCGAGCGATCTCACGTAACGTTGTCACTATGTTTTCGAAACAGGAACAACGGAGTTGGATCAATATTGAAAGTGCGAGAGGTGGTATAGCACGACACCATCATCAAGGTCTTCAAGAGAAGTGCGAAGAATCGTTATTGCCGTTCAGAACAGTGGAACGTTGGCTAAAATGGATAGTGCCTACCATGACTTAGTCACATTCCTTCATGATAAAAAAAAAATCATACGTTTCTAAAAATTATTAATTCACTTTCCAATAGTCAGAGCCTCATTAATAAAATAAAAGACGTACATTGTGATGAAAATACTAACATTTTCTCATTTGACGTTAAAAACCTTTACACTAATTCACCTGTGCAAACAACTTTAGACATCATAGACAAAAACTTACGTCTGTTCAAGAAACATATTTCCGATGAACAAATCACTGACTTCATGAACCGTATTCGAATCGTAACAAAATATAATTATTTTGAATTTAATGGTCAGTTACACCAACTGCCCGATGGTCTTGCAATGGGCAACCCTTAAGCTGGCATCCTAGCAGACATTTTTATCAACTCACTAGAAGAGACTTTTTTGAAAAATTTGTCCGCCTCCACCTTAGGAATCATTTCATATCCCAGATATGTCGATGACATTTTAATCATCTGCAATGGAACGAACGATGGCATTGACTACCTGTTCGAAATCTCCAACCAACTTCATGAAAAAATTACTTTCACTTGTGAACTTGAAAACGATTCCGGTCAATTAAATTACCTAGACCCAACTTTCACAGTAGTTGATGACAAAATCTCTTTCAACACTTTTCGTAAGGAACCATATACCAAACAAATAGTACCAGCCTATTCTACGCAGCCACGCTCTCATAAAAGAAACTTTCTTTTACTCTTCCGTCCATAGAGCACTTTATACCCCTTTATCTCTGAAAATCCAAATGCAGAATTAAACCTGATTAAAACTATTGAAGTCAATAATGGTTATGAAACAAGTATAGTAGATGATATCTTAAGACAAAAAACCAGTAACAGAATCTCCACCCGTGGCACAACAAATAACGAGCACAACGATTCAAGAAAATATGTTTCGTTACGATACGTAGGACCTGTATCTTACAGATTACAACGTCTCGTTAAAAATGAATACGACTGATACATAGTATTTTCTACTAATAACCGTCTGAAGATAAGCTTATCCATAACACAAATCCCACACGTTCGCCGTTGCAAAACTCAGGCGTTTATAAAATTTTCTGTCACACCTGCTCAGCCTATTACATAGGACAGACTGGACGACTCTTGTCTGTCAGATATAAACAGCATCTCTTAGTGAAAGAAGGTACAAACATATATAATTCGTCCTTTGCTGAGCACATTCTGACCACAAGCCACAAACCTAAAGAAGTTCATGATGTTGATAGTTTGCACACAAAAAAGAAAGGTTTCAGACTTGACTTGCTTGAACATCTATAAATTTATAAACATTTTTCTCGTAAAGACCAATTTATTCTGAATGAACAACTGCTGGTGCGTGATAAAAACTTTTTTGATGGTGTAAATCCCTTAATCAGAACTACGTAATGTGAAATATTGTACCCAGTTTCCAGTGTGTATCATCAAATATTGTTGTTCTCCTTTCTCTTGTCATATGCTGACTTTGTGTAATTTTCAAACTATTCTGTCATCTAGTAACATACTTTTTAACATGCCATATGCTTGTCAATTTCTAATATGTAACCATACCAGTTCACATTGCATTGTGGAGTGGCACTATTGAATAACAGATGGCGCGATACATCGTGGCCACGCGATAGCTTGGACGGCGTGTTCGGCTGTCAGTCTGATGCCACCTGCAGTGCTGGCCGCACACGCGACCCCTAGCGGCGCGTTATCTCACTTGTTTTAAAAATTTGCAATGTGCATTTTTTTTTAAAATTTTTAACGTGAGCCATATCGCTCAAGACAATCTACTGACTATACAATGTAAGAAATTTGTGAGATCGTATCTTAGGATATGATGTTTCATACTATCTCTGTAATTTGTACTACTCTTAATTTTTTATTCATAGGTAACAAACAGTTTTACTTCTGATGAAGGTTCCGTTAGTGAAGCCGAAACCATTGGAAAATTAAAGCGAAGAGCCATTTCTCAAGTGATTATTTTATAATTAATAAATCTTATCGGTCAACTAAAATTATGAAGCTACTGATAAACTTTGAATATACTAGCAGATGCATCCGACTATTATTTTCTACTATTGTACAGCACAATGGAAATATTGCAATATAATAATATATTTCCCTATTCATTCGAGCAGAAAGTCACAATACAATTACGCTAGTGGTAAAATAGACACAGCATTACAAACTTCTGGAAGCATCGACGTTAACTTTGCTGTTGGTTTGCCTATGGTGTTTCTTTATCTGCATGAATTACTAACATAATTCTCTAGGAGGTCTGTTAAAGAGGCACTTTACCAATGGAGCTTTTGAACAGATGATACAGAGTCAGGGAATATACTCCACATGCCACATGTTGGTGGGACACATTCTGAGATATCAAGGAATCGTCAACATAACATTAGAAGGAAGTGTGTGGAGTAAAAATCATGGAGACCAAATGACGAATACAGTAAGCAGATTCGAAAGGATTTAGGTCACCGTACGTTTTCTCAGATAAAGAGGCTTGCACATGACAGGGTAGCGTGGAGAGCTGCATCACACCAGTCTGCGGACTGAAAACCACAACAACAACAATCTAATAGAAGGAGGTTTCACGACAGGGTTCACCGATTTAACTCAAACTGTGACTAATAGCACTCAAATGCCCTATTCAAGTTCGTACAACAATTCTTGTGAGAAAAAGGTAAAATTCTCCTTAAGGAATTACAAACAGAGAATGTATAATTTCGGAGCAATATTTAACATGGTGTCTACTTGTAATGTGGCCTGGTATATTGGTTCTATTATTCTGTGATTATTTGTCGTTTCAACGGCGACCTTCCTATCGGTACTCACCAATAAGAATTGGGCAGTACAAAACTCAGTGTAGTAAAAGGTTTATGACTCGTTATCTCTGTTCATAGGGGTGAGTTATGTATGTCAGCTTCTATGCCCTAAACATATACCCAATCTGTTTACACAAGATCAATAATCAATCTGTAGTTTAGCCAGTCTATCGTACTGTATACGATGACGTGAAAATATATTTTAACACACATAAATTAAAGCTCTGAATAACCAAAAAAATGGATTCTAAGAAGTGATTCACTCACGAGGTAATTCTTTATAAATGAAGTTTATTACTCGTTTTGGACATGAAAATGCGGAGGTGGTCCTACTTTATACACCGTTAAATATCTGAATATTTCCCCTACTTTTGTTCATGAGAGGCGCAATATGTATCACACGCACTCGGGAATAAAATTTCCAAATTATCACTCTTAAATTAGTGAAGTCCATCGAACATTGCAGTTCCAAGTTAATCCGCGATTAATTACGGTATTTGTTATAAAACACGAATGCACGATTGCTGAATTATCACAGTTCCACAGCCCTACTACCGTGCATAGTTTACCACTTTTCACCCAGAGACTAAGTTCTGCAGTCACAGTCCCGTAAATTTTTAAGTCTACACATGCCTATCTCTTCAAATCACAAGTTCGTAACGCGGCTTCAGACCGCTCAGCGTCACAACCTTTCACCAACACGTCCAAGTTACGAGTCCATTCCCAAGCGTTCGAAAGTATGCACACTCTGCTCCAAAAGTTGCATGCAACCGCGCATCCTAACGCCTCATCTTTAAAATACAGTTTCCCTTCCAAAATATTATACTTTTCAATAATACAGAATTAAATGCTTTGATCACCTCCCTACAAATATAGTTTACATTTAAAAAACAGATATAAATGTTTAACAATACTAAAAACGGTTGAGATTTTGCTCAGGTAGCCATTAAGCGTGACGTCTTACTGTTCAGATATACTGCCGCCGACGAAATATAGTTACACAATCAATATTTAATTTATCATAGCTTTTTATGCAAATATATTCAGTTCTTGTCCACAAATATATATAATTGCTTATATATAAATTATCTGCTGCATGTCTACTATTTTTAGTCGGCCATGAAGTATTTAAGTGGCAACCTACAACATAAAACGAATGTTACGACTAAGAATAATATTAAATATAATAAAATACATATATAAATGTAATGCGCTTTGCTGGGTTTATGTGCCGGCCACGGTGGCCGAGGGGACTGAGGCACTTCAGTCACGGTCTGCACGGCCACTACGATCGGACATGGATATTTGTGCCGTCGTTAGGATTAGTTAGTTCATAAGTAGTTTGTAAGTTTAGGGACTCATGACCCCGTAATTAAGTCCCATAAGCTTTACAAACATTTGAACATTTGGGTTCATGTTTTGTGTTTCTTTGGTGGAATCTATGTTCTGACACAAGAATATTGCTACCTCAACGAAAAGCAGAACAAGAGAGTGAAATAAAGTTTATTGAAAGAATACGAAAATAACGTGGTGCGTCTTTTAAGATAGGTAGCGTGGTTCAATGCTACCTTTGCTTCTTAAACTGTTACTGATAAATACTACAGATAAGTAATTGTAAATATAAGTCTTATTATTATAGTACTGAAGTTGTTGGCTTTTTATTGGTAAGGGATATTGAAATTGTAATTACGGCGTTTGATTCTCACAAGTCTCCTGAATCCATATTTGCTGTATGATCATTCCCTGATTTTTTTATGGATTTTTAGAGTAATGTTTGTAGCTATATTGTACTTCAGTTGCAATCTGGGAGAGCCGCTCTCGCTCAGCTAAGAGCGCCGTTTCCGGTTTCCGAGCAGATTAGGAAAATCTTAACTAACTGTATTCCATTCACTGGGGAACCCAACAGCCTGACAAAACCCGCCTTTCACATGGTAATAATGATCTTCCCCTTTATCTGTAATGTCACACATCTTACAGGGGTTCTTCCTTGCCTGTGAATAAAACGTCGGTTCTCCACGAAGACATTTATTTATAAACCTTTAACAGATAGTGATATTTCTTGGTGTTATATTGGGCGTCCTATGTCTCTAAGGTGATCCCGCCACGCGCTCAGCTGCGTTGCTAACGCTGTTTCCGTTTCGCAGCTCCCTCCCTCCCCCCCCCTCTCTCTCTCTCTCTCTCTCTCTCTCTCTCTCTCTCTCTCTTTTATTTTTAGATGTCTGGGATTCAAACCAGCGACCTGCGACCTCGACTGTTGCTCCTTGCCTTCCAATCCGCGGGTGACTTTTAAGGTAAGGCCGCATCCCTTCGTACTTACCAGTCACCCGGGGAGGTGCGAAATACTGAGTGCTTGATTCACTCCATGACAGCACACTGCATACTGTGCGACTGCATACTACTAACCGACGAATCTTCTTTCTCTTCTGCATTTATCTGAGTGTCCTGCTCACTTTGTGAATATTCTAGAAGGTGGCTGACCTTTCTCTCGTTGAACCAAGTATGTCAAATTGCTCAGGATCATGAAGGTGCTGAATGTACTTGGTCGTTGGCCTATCGTCACGTTTAACGGTTAGTGGATAGGGCGGTTTTGGGCTCTCGACATCTAGGTTTTTAGCGCCCATTTGGTGCTTGTTGCAATACGTGAGTTCAAATGTTCAAATGTTTGTTCAGTTTAAGGGACTTAACTACGGGGTCAATAGTCCCTAAACTTACAAACTACTTATGAACTACCTTACACTAAAGATGACGCAAACTTCCATGCCCGAGGGCGGGATTCAAACCCCCGACCGTAGCGGCCGAACAGACTGTGACTGGCGCGCCGCAGACCGCTCGGCCACTGCGGCCGTCTCAATACGTGAGCAGTCTGTGCACTCCGTGCTGACTTTTTCCTCAGTTCCGTATTGGACGTTGTCCAGTCTGGAATATAGTCCAACGTCCGCTTCTGCCTGAACATTCTGGAACAGTATTCTAAACTGCACAACGTTTTTATGCTTATTCGAAGGATGCTCGTTAACAGTGCACAACGCTTTACATTACTGCTAACGCAGGCGTGCACTCAGTACAGACTGCCTCCAACTTAGATGCTCCGCTATATATACATATCCAGAATTGTGTGGAACTTAAAAGTACACCAAACGTAAGAAACACCAAGAACATTATAGATATAGTAAATGCAAAGACAAATTTGTTTTCTCTCAGTGGTGTGATTTGAAAAGGGGACCATCAGCAGAGCGACCTGCGACGCGAACCACTGCACCACGCGTTCCGTCGGAAGACTCACGGCATTGCTCCCCTTCCTAAAAGAACAGCGACCCTTTGTTAGGTTCCCTTTGGAGGCAGCTGCAGTGTCCTGGAACTTGTCATTGGCCCTCTGCATGGCAGTTCCGGAGAATCCTGTTCTGTCTGCACGCCTTGTTTACACTGACGACGACCGGCGACAGATACTCCTGTCATGGCTTCATCATTATCATAACGGTCTTCAGAGTGCTTCAACAAAGAGACGTTTCTATGTATCTCTTGTTTGGGATTGTGGTTTCATACAGAGGACGTTAGCGATATCTCTTCGTTTTTCTCGTTTTGAGGACGGCTCATAATTCTGTGTGACGTCTGACAAACGGCATAAATCACGACACGACCAAAGTATAGCTTCAGTAACATTTCCGAAAGCCTAACAGGGATAAAAATCCATACCACATCTCCTGGGTTTTACACAACAGGTCAGTGATTGTCGTTATACCACTAACGGTTCTTCTCCTGGGCAAGCCTATGGTCACTTGCTTGCTGTATTATAAGCAAATTTCACGACTGGCAGTATTTTATCCCAATCCTTCTGCTCAACATCATACATCGACAGCATATCTGCTAACGTCTTGTTAAAACGTTCTGTAAGACCATTGGTCTGTGGATGGTAGGCAGTTGTTATTCTGTGGACAATCTTGCAACGTGTCATTACCTCTGATACTAGTTGTGACTGGAATACTATTCCACGATCAGACACGTGGTGCACCATGTTTCAAAATGATGTCTTCTACTAGGAATTTTGAGATCACTGAAGCTTCTGCAGTCGGCAGAGGATTAGTGACAGCGTAAAGTTTGAGGTAGTCAGTGCAGATTATTGTCCATCGATAACCGGCTGTCGACTTCGGGAGCCTACCTTTAGCTCGATTCCAGTCTAGTGGAATGGAGCTGCTGCAGGTGCAATTGGTATCAGATATTCCGGAGGTAATTTCGGCACATGTTTCCGTGACTCTCGTAGTGATTGACAGATCGGTAGAGATCTTGCCAGTAATATCTGCGTCTCTGTCCAGGGTCTTCACAAATCCCAGATGACCGGATAGTGGAGATTCGTGGAAATACTTGAGATTATGTATCAGAGATGAGGTGGAACGACCAGTAGCTTTTTGGGGCTCAGTGGATTGTATTTGCTCTTATACAATGTCCCGTTTATGTTGAAACTCTCCTTTGGTCGGTTCTCCTTTCTCCAAGGACTCTATGGTTTGTAATAACGCTGGATATTCCCCCTGTTCAGCTGTAATATCACCTAAGAGCTGATATTTCATCCATGTTGTTGTGTTCAGCTAATGGATTTCTTGAAAGGCAGCCATCGTCCTCTTGTTTGTGCCCGTATGTGAATACCACTGTGACATCGTACTCTTTGAGTCTTGCCCATCTTGCTTTTGAAACTAACGGTTCCTCCAAACAGGTCATGTCACGATGAGTGATGGTCTGTCCCGACAATGGATGGTTTACCAAATAAATACGGACAGAAGTTGTTATTAGCCCAGATAAAAGCAAAACATTCCTTATCGGTCGTAGAACGATGCAAATGCTATCACCTCTTGAGCAGCTTCCTTAATTTGTACAACCACTGCACCAATCCCATAACTGCTAGCGTCTGTGTGACGTTCGATTTCCGCATTCTCGTCTTATAAGGCTAGAACTGGCGCAGAAGACAGAGCGTCCTTAAGTGCCTGAAAAACTTTTTCTTTCGTCTCATCCCGGCAAAACTTGATGTATACTTGCAGGAGTTCTTGCAATAAAAACCTTCTTTGTAACGAGGATAGTATGAGCACAGCCAGGGAAACTTCTCACCTAACGTTTGTGCTGAGGAGTTGGAAATTGTGTGACTGCCCTTACTTTACCTGTATCAGGGCGGACATCATCTCCGTTCACTAGGTGCCTCAGGAGTGTTATCTCTTTGGGAACAAAGAGGCACTTCTTTGGGTTGTGGCGGAGTCCTGCACTTCAACATAGTTTACAAACGGATTAGATGTTTCGCAAATGCCCTTTGGAAATCAACAATGTTATTTAGATAAAAAAGACATGTCTTCCATTTAATATGACGAAGCAAGTTATACAGCATGACTTTGAATTAATAGAAGCCGTCAGGTGTAATGAAAGCAGTCTTCTCCTTGTCAGCTTCGACAACCTCCTGTCTGCATGTCCAGGGTTGAGAAGTGTGTATCACCTTTCAAACAGTCTGTCATCAGTGCGCGGCAGTGGGTAGACCATTTTCTTTATGATTTTGATCAGCTCCTGATAGTCGACACAGAAATAACACGTCCCACACTTCATCTGCAAGAGAACCACTGGAGACGCCCATGGACGTTCAGAAGGTTACATAATGTCATCGTGCAACATCTTCACTTCTTCGTGAATTATCCGTCTTTCTGTTGGCAACACAGTACGAACGCTGGCTAATTGGTGGATGATTCGTAGTATTGATACTGTGTTTATCGTGGGCTGTTTCATCTGGCGTTGTATAGCATTTTGCGATGGAGAAGCACTTCACAGTTCAACTAGTCATCTCGGCTTCTGACTGGAACGCTTCTCATTGTTAACTGCAGGATCCCAACATTGCCGGCCGCGGTGGCCGAGGAGACTGAGGCGCTCCAGTCGCGGCCTGCACGGCCACTACGGTCGGGGGTTCGAATCCCCCCTCGGGCATGGACATTTGTGCCGTCCTAGTTCGTAAGTACTGCATAAGTAGTTTGTAAGTTTAGGGACTGATGACCCTGTAGTTAAGTACCATAGACTATACAAACATTTGAACATTTGATCCCAACATTCCCGACAGCAAACAACGGTTGCGTCCTGTTGTTGATAGTTATTCATGTGACTCATGTTCCTGCCGGCCGGAGGTATTTTCCATTTGCAACCTTCAGCACAGTTGCTCTTGTATCACAGAACATTATCTTCTTTAGTTTGCAACGGTTGTCGTTCAACAATACAGAGAAGGAAGCTCCTGAACGATTAGTGCCCGGACATGTTGGCTGTCGATGATGACGTCAATGAGATTTCCTCACATCTTAATGACTGTCGTCCGTGTAGGATTTTCGTTTGCGTCGGTCTCACCAATGTAGATGGTCGCCTCGCCTAGTTTTCCAGAACACGGCGGCTAGGCAAGTGGCTGGTATCTCTTTAGGACGACAGCGAACGGCGGCGGTGTGTTGGAGAGCGACCACGTTCAGGATACGGCAAGAGGATACGCCCCCTAGGTCGACAGTGAAAAGATACAATTTAAAAAATTAACCGAAGATATATTTTATCTAGGAGCGTTTTGCCGCCCCTCCGCATCCCCCCCCCCCCCACTCTCTCCTTCTCTTTCTTTGTTTTCTGACACGAGAGAGAGAACAGCTTTCCACTTCGTCTGTCTGTTCCTGACTTCCGGACGGTTTAGACGCATCTGTGTCGGCTCCTGTTATCCATCTTTTATCTTTGTGAGTATAGTGAAATCATTTGTTAAAATAAACCGTAAGAAATGTTGACAAAATTTAATCCTTATGGCAGTTCCATTACAACGCTAATCATCTGCAGTTGACTTCCGTTGAAAGGACTGCTCCGATGGTTGGCGTCTGGCGGCATAACAGTTGTCAAATAGTTGTATTCTCTCCCTACAGTATCGTACGACATGTCCGGAAAGCCTGCAGTGAAAACTCAATGGCGTGTTGTCTTCTGTCCTCCAAAATCTGTCCTCCTGCGAGGCCTCATAGTTTCTGCGGGAGTTGGTTGTGGCCGCGTCGGTTGTTTCCTAGTTTGCCGTTTGGCGGCTGCAGCTTAACGTTATAGTAGGTCGAGGCCATTCATCATGTCGGATGCGAATGGTGGAGCAGACAAACGCAAATGTGTGAAATCTTCCTCAGCAGCGTCGCCTTTCTCATGACTTACAGGACCGACATCCATGGCTATAATACGGTGCTCGCTTACCTCCAAGAGTCCCGGGTGCCATAAATTCTTCTGTCGCATGAGAGAGGCAAAATCTTACTCTTCTTCGACAACAGTCATAGGGACTACATTTAGGAGTCTGTCATACTTCATTCGTCCAACCCTCCCTGTTGCATCTCTTCAATTTTCTGCCACCACTGAGTAAACTCTTGTGTCGTTGAAACGTTTTTTAATAAGAGAGATCGAAATATGTCTTCTGCAGTGCCCTTAATCAGGTGTGAAATTTTTTCGACCTCAGTCATATTTGGATTAAATACGTGACATAGGGCCATAACATTCTGTATATACGACTGAGTTGACTCACCATGTCGTTGAGCCCTGTTCTTCAATTGCTCTTCCAATAAACCGACTTTGTTGCTTGTGGTCCCCAAACGTCTTCTTCTGTCTGGAATTTTTCCCAGCTATCAAGATCCCATTATTTTCAAATCACTGCAGGTAGAAATATTCGTTTGCTAAGCGCATAATGTGATCCCACTTATTGCCGACTTGGTCGAATCCTTTCAGCCATTTGTTTGGCTCCTGTACAGCGTCTCCAAAGAACACCGCTGTTTTCGTATCCTTGGGTCTTTTGCTGATATGGACCTTCAGTACACCCTTTCTATGCCGGTTCTTATCCTTGTAGGCGACGCCTCTTACGCTACGTAACGTAATCGCAGACACGATGATGCAGAGCGCCTCCACCAGAAAGTGTCACGTTGAAAACTCCAGGTGATCTGGGATTCGAAGGATGGTCTTTAATAGAGCACAACACTTTAAATTATAACAGGTTATTGCTAACCATACATTCAGAACAGACTGCCTCTTGCGTGGAGTGCTTCGCTATTTATACATAGGAAATTCTCTGGAAATAACAATTACATCAAACGTAAGAAACACGTAGAACATTCTATAAATACTAAATTACTTTTTCTGTTGGGGTTGAATATATCTTTTCCTTCCCTGTATCTCTCCCCAACCCCTCCCCATACCATTCTATCATAAGAAATTGAAAGTGTATTCCAGTTAACATTGTCCCAAGCTTTCTACAAATCGAGAAAACGTCCGTTTGCCTTTCCATAAACCATCTTTTAACGTACGTATTTACGTATTTCCTCATGTGTTGCTACATTTCTCCTCATCCCCGAGGTCTGATTCTACTAGATTTTCCATTCGTATGTAAATAATTCGTGTCAGTATTTTGTTCAAAAATCAATATTTTTTTGAAATCTATGGGACTTAACTACGTTGGTTATCAGTCCCTAGGGTTACAAACTAATTACACTAACTTAACGTAACTTTTGTTAAAGACATGACAAACACCCTTACCCGAGGGAGCATTCGAACCCCCGATGGAGAATGGACACGTGCATCACCCTGGGTGCGTTAGTGTACACGGCTATTCTGCCATGGCTCAGTATTTTGCAACCATGATTTATTTAACTCTTTGCATTTGGAGATATTATTACATACTTATTTAAATTGAAAGTTGACCACTGCAGATGTAATGTGATATTTAGCTATTTTAGCTGAGTATATTCACTGTAGCTGTCTGATTACTAGAATAAACTGATCTAATTCTCGGTAAATAATCAAAAATGCACAGCTTAAATAGTGTAATCAAATCTGGCATCAATTAATTTAATGAAAAACTCACAGTCATAAAGTTAGTAAATAGAGTCTTGACAAGGTTGGGAACAGAGTACAAGTTCGAGAATAAAATAGCAATGTACAACAGGCAGAAGAAGGAAGATCACGCAGTAGCACCAAAAATGGAAAGATACATGCAGTTATTCTAGCCTGAAGGGCATAGAACAAACACAGGTTCCGGTGAAGGCTTTGTTCTGAGAACACACCACGTGGAGTACATGTTACTTTCGGACAGAGAAAACGAACAGTAAAATTGCAAACGAGTTACAAGAAGCCAAAATCCTGCTTAGTAGTCGCGCATCTTTCGATGCATGCTCCGAGAAACTTACTCCGAAAATGAATGCAAGTTCTATAACCTAAGTTGAACTAACTGAACAACGAATTGCTGCCATCTCCAGTCTGAAAGAGCAGAGCTAACTCACCATTCCGAAACACAGCCACCAAACGAGTGAGACTTTGACAGGCAATGTGTGCCTCCGCCCAGAAATCGGTGGTGGGGGAAACGCAGAGATTCGCACAAGGGTGCGTATAGGCTCACACCAGGCTCTTACCAACCTAACTTGCAACAAAAGGGTGTGGAAACCTCTTTGGAGAGCATAGAAAGACAGGTTGGTACTAGCCACCTATCGATACAGGTCCAGACACACTAGCATGCCAAAAAATTATCATACTCACACATGCAGAGACAAAACATTGTACACTCTTATAGGCATGGTGCGAGACAGAGAAACCGTTCATGTTGCCACATTGATTGACACACTAATAAATTAATAACCTAAATCTAACACAAATGAAGTTAAATACGATTACTAATAATAACATTTAGAAACAAGAACTGAAAGGCTATGTTACTCCTCAAGCTTCAGAAAACGAATAGAGTGTCGTTAAACGACTTTAAATAAAATACAAGATTAAAGTTTAGGGAAGGCGGCAGACAGTCGTCTTTCATCACCCCCTCGTCAGATGAAAATTTTGTTGGAGTCTGAGGTAATACTATTATCTTAAGGAGAACAAAATTTTCTAAACAAACATCCATCTATGTGCAAAAACAGGAAAAAAGCTCGGGCATGTCACTTAAAATTTAAAACACAAGAGATATAAATGAAATCACATTAAAACGCTAAATCAATGGGGATGCAAATGTGGCTGGTTAGACCACAGGATTGGGCCAACATACACAAACAATTTAAAAATCACATAAAACATAGATAAAACAATTCATATAAAACAGAACACATGACATAAAAAATAACATAAAAGTATGAAAATCATTAGGAAAAACACTAACAATTTAGAAAACAAAATCACACATTTGTAAAATAGCAACAGCATAAATGAAATGATTTAAATATACTTGTTAAGTATGCTTAAGGCAAAGTTCAAATGTTCCAAAGGCACAATTAAATTAAAAATTAAAAACACATAAATTGGCTTAAAAATGAAACCATCAGTCTTTAGTGAAAATCATAAATGGTTCGTATAGTCACTGAGGGCGGCGGAAAGTTATATTCTATGAAATTTTGAAATAGGTGAGTATCGTTTCGTACTCGAGGAGTGTTCATTGTTTCGATTGTTCAGACAATTTAAACAAATTTCTCGACGCACTTTTATGGTATTGTCGTCTACTCAACACCTTGTACTTTAGAACACAAACACTATGTTTCTTGATTCGAAAAGTATTCTAGAGCCATCGATAGGAAGGGAGTTACTCTTCTGTGGGCGACTGGGAGGAAGCTACAAACTGCAAAAACAAAAGATACTTTTTGCTTTGTGTCTTCTTGGGCTGCAGCTCTGGTCCCCAGACTCTCAGGGTTACTCCTGAACGCCTGCTCCATCTAGCGGACGTCCCCTGGCAATGAGGCGACGTCCCTCTTCTTCTTCTCCGAGTTGGTGTGGTGCAGTATGTCACACCACACAGCATGGCAAGACCTGTTTTCCTTTGAGCACCACTGGGCGTAGCACTCGGTCACAGGTTGACCACATGATTGCTGTCAGAAGAAAGGGTAATGTTGTTCTTCCGATGCCCGTCTTTTGCATACGCGGCCTGGAGTTGGATGGTGTGCAGAGCATAAAATAACAAGATAATACGCCGCAGCGTAAGACATGATAGGGGCCTTTGGAGAACATAGAAAGAGAGGTTGTTACTAGCCACCTATCGACGCAGGTCCAGAGAACATCGCCCAAGGCTAAATTTGCCGGCCGCGGTGGCCGAGCGTTCTGCGGCGCGCGTCACAGTCTGCACGGCCACTACGGTCGGGGGTTCGAATCCCCCCTCGGGCATAGATATTTGTGCCGTCCTTAGTATTAGGTAGTTCATAGGTAGTTTGTAAGTTTAGGGACTGATGACCCCGTAGTTAAGTCCCGTAAGCTCTACAAACAGTTGAAGGCTAAATTTCTCATACTTCCAGACACAATAGCACGCCAAAAAATTCTCATACTCACACATGCAGAGACAAAAAATTTTACACTCTTATAGGCATGGTGGCGAGATGGAGAAACCGTTCATGTTGCCACATTGATTGACAATAACATAAATCTAACACAAATGAAGTTAAATACGATTACTAATAATAACATTTAAAAACAAGAACTGAAAGGCTACGTTACTCCTCAAGCCTCAGAAAACGAATAGAGTGTCGTTAAGCGACTTTAAATGAAATACAAGATTAAAATTTATGGAAGGCGGCAGACAGCCGTCTTTCAAAGTCTGAAGGTTTGTTAAGCTTATGGGACTTAACTACGGGGTCATCAGTCCCTAAACTTACAAACTACTTATCTACTACCTTATACTAAGGACGGCACAAATATCCATGCCCGAGGGGGGATTCGAACCCCCGAGCGTAGTGGCCGTGCAGACCGTGACTGGAACGCCTCAGTCTCCTCGGCTACCGCAGCCGGATCTCACAAATCTCACAAAACAAGGTGGAACAGTTTTCTCATGACTGATTTTCCCAACGATATCAGTTCTTACCGTAAATACTTATCAGCAGTTATGTTGAATTGTAAAGGCCTACACTTTAGGTCATCGGAATACTTTTGCTGATTAAATTCCAAGAATATGCCACGAGTACAGTAAATAACTGGAGCTCGAATTATCAAATAACTCAAGAGTGAACAGTTTCTTGTCACTGTTATACAAGTGAAGATCCTCTCGTCCGACAGACAATACGACCTGTGTCATTGGTTCAGTGACCCTCGAAATCCAGCCCTTCATATAACACAGAAATGGAAGTTGCCTCATAACTCGCGCTCACATGAGGGCAACGCGACCCGTGAGCAGAAAGCAATACCGGCCGGCGCCTCGTGTGCGCTCTGTTTGCCCAGAGGACAAGAGGCGCCCAAATTCTGTTTGTTCGCCTCCGCCTCAGCGGCGGCCGAGTCTGGCACCGCGCCGCGCCGCGAAAGTAGGGACAGCACCGTGCCGCCTTCTCCACTACAACACGGAAACACCACAGCACCGCGTGTCGTGTATCGACCACAAAAGTATCTTCTGTATAAATGGAGATGATCAAAACGATGTTACTTGTTATCGTAATGACTTTAACCTTCGAGCGGGCGCGCCGATTTCGAATGCAAACGTCATCAAACCATATTTATAGCTCATTGTGGCTCTTAGGTTATCCGTGCCTGTACCGACTGAGTCCCAAAATTCATACGAATTTCGATGTTGACATTTATTTACATGCATGACCAAAAAAATGAAAACGCGAATTAGTGCCATAATTTCAGTTCTATCCGTAAATTTACAATTTCTTCTACGTTAGTAGAGTGTTCTAAGGTCCTCAAAATATTTGTTAGTTTGGGATACTTTGATATCTTTCCTACCAGAAAGCTTGAAAAATGCATCAATTTCGTTAGAGAGACCAATTGACACTTTTATAACTTTTTTGTTTTGTTTTCTTTCATTTAGAGGCGTACTCCATTTTCATAGATTATCTTTTCCTATTAAACTCTACCTCCGAACTTCTTTTTTCTTCACCCCCATTTACATCATCTTGTTCATCATCATCATCATCATCATCTGCCTTTCAAGGATTAGGTTGTTGCCTGCTCGGAAGCCACAATCATTCCCAACTTTTCCGCGCTCCTCCAGTATCTCTCTTACTATTCGGTTTGTATTTCACGATCTTATGGGGAATTCTGCGCTCTGGATTTGTAAGAAGATGTTGCCTCCAGTTTTTTCGATATTGTTGGATTTTTTCTTTCGTGCTGAAAATGTTTAATTCTTTTCTGATGTCATTACTTATCATTCTTCTTGTGCAGCCCTTTGTCTTTCTCAGGAACATCATTTTTGCACTGTGGATTTTATTTTCTTGTCTTATTGTAATAACTCAGCTTTCGCTTACATAGGATACTACAGAAACTGCCATCACTTTATAGAATTTTAAAATAGTCTCTTTTTGCACTTTAGGGACAAATGTTCGGCTTATGGTACTACAGACAGCTTGGAATTTTTGTAATTTTCAGTGTCGGAATCCAAATCTAAAGTTATATCACAGCTTAAATATGAGATATGAGAGATTTGTTCTAGGCGAATTATCTATATCGATTCTGATCTGATTGGGTATTTTCCTCGGGAAACTATAAATTTTGATGTTATATTTCCGGCATATTTCGTTCAGCTGATCTTTAGAGGTAACCTTCATTCTTTTGAATAATAACGATCTCATCTGCAAATAGAAGCACATTCAGTCAGGTATTCCTGATTCGATATTTTAATCTCTTTGTTTACTTCTTGTTGGTTTTAAAATGGACCTCTTCATCGCTCAGATCATTTTCACTTTCAGTTAATTCTACGAGTTTCATTCTTAATCTCTCTGTTTCGTACAGTTCTTGACAGTATACAGGTAGGTCCTCAGTCATTATAAAACATTTCGACCTAGAAACAATGAGATAAGAAACACTAATTATTGATTAATGACTATTACGATGCGAAATAAATAAATGACTTACATATTTTTTAATCCTTCTAATAAATGGTGCCATGAAAATATTCTTTTACAAGCTTACATAAAGCGAAAATGGCACACACTTTCAAAATTGTCAGAAAGAACCTGCTCTAACACAAGCAGGCGCGCGGGGTACAAAGTACCCCACCACCGTCGTCCTTGAGAAACCTCGCAATACTAAGTGCTCTGAGTCGTGGCAGGATGGGGAGTGAGACAGATTAACACAGAGCTTGGGTTGCAACGCCGCACTCCCTACGCTGTGGTATGGCAGTGAGTACCCCGCGCGATCGCTCGAAAGTTAGTAAAAAGTAAGGTTTATGAGTAGCGACTTACACCCTCCAGTTTCCTGAAGCCTCTCAATCCGTAAGATGTGTTATTCTACAGTAGTGCAATTTTCCAGGTACATCTGAGAGATGTGTTCCGAATCAAGTTAGTAGGAAGAGATTAAAACCTGATGGGTTCCAAGGCGCAACATCTCACGGTCTTCTCTTCTGAACTGTAATTGTGAAGGTTCTTTCAGTGGTATTTGTTCATATTTTCTTAAAAATGCTCCGGAGGTAATTACTTGTGAAAACGTAAAACATTTAAATTTTAACCTTGATTTTGACGTTTTGCAAAACCCTACTGTTTATATCTTCTGCACTATGTGTCGTACTGTTGTATTATTTCGAAGATCATGAAATGAATGCACAGTGATTGTAATATATCTAATGAACAGTGAATAATGTAGAAGTAGTTAATTGTAATGTCTTGAGGAATGCCATAGTTTAAGGCATGGACAGCCGCGAAGCAGTAAGCAACAAACGTATTTCCTCTCAACATTTTTCTCGCGTTATGACCGAAAAAGTGTTACATAAACGTTAAAAATTCCATCAAATTAGGTGCTAGTCGCTAAGCACCATTACGCGTCGCATGATGCCTAAGTTTTTCACACATCTCTTTTTTTTTATTTTATTTTTTACTACATCATGAACCACGTGGTTCTTATCCTCATAAAAATCGTTGCCTGATGCTATGTAATATGGTACCGTGTTTCGTTAAATCTGTTCTAGCAGTTTAGAAGTAGATGTGACATGATGTTGCGTGTTACTCTAATTTTTCGAGTATTTCATTGTTTATGACGTCATGTCCCCTGAAATATGAATCGTAGGTTGTTATTATCATCACAACACTTATGTCCTTAGGTAATATGTGCACCAAACAGAGTTGAAACCGTTACAGCAGTGTAAAGGAGCTGTGGAAAATCCAGGTCAATAGTTGTGACGTCATACCTCCTGAAACATTTGCTGTACTATAAGATAATTTGTAAAGTATATTGAAATGTAGGTTCCGCAAAATATGTCGTGAATAAGGTTTTTACTGCCGCAGTGGAGTGGTCGAGCGTTCTGAAGCGGCTCGTTGCGGAGCGCGCGGTTGCTCGACGTCGGAGATTCGAGTCCTCCCTGGGGCATGTGTGTGTGTGTGTGTGTGTGTGTGTGTTTGTGTGTGTTGGGTCCAACGGGTTCACAAACATTTGAACATTTGAATTTGAAAGCTCGTAGTAAAGATCGTGATGGGGCGGTTTTTCGTGAACCTAATGGTTTATGACCTGATACTCCTTGAACTACATCCTGTAATGTTAAATCATTTCTAAGGTACAATGAGTGATATGTCTGTATACAGTCTGTAAAATGACTCGCAAGTAAAAGTTTCATAACAGTTTCAAAGCATGTGTAAAGTGTGTTTCAAGTCGCCAAGTACTGTCATTGTCAATCGATGGATGAATGAAGTCTCGTTATTTACGCGTCGAATTATGGGGACCTTTTGTGACAGTCTTTGGTTATGTCATATGACGAGTGTGGTTTTTCACGCCATAGCGATTGTTTACTGATGGTGATATATTTGTACCTAATCTGGTTAAAATCGATACATTGTGGAGCACTAGAGCTCGACGTAGCAATTTTTTGACAATTTCATCATTTATATCTCCTGAAATACGAGCATTGGGGCAAAAGTCATACCAACTATTCCTCCCCCCCCCCCCCCCCCGGCGGTTGCAGGTACCAATACCGATGGATAATGTGACATATACGGATGAAAGGACAAGGTGTTAACTACATGTGTGGGCAATGAATACCAATCAAAAATCGTAACATACTAATTTATCACGGTAGTGTACAGGGCTATATGGCCTTCACGGTCCAAAATAATGACAAGACAGTACACGTACAGATGACATCACAAACCTTGGTCTCAGACCCTGCTACAGTCACCAAACGCTGCCACGTTGATAAAAAAAATTTTCAGACGTCTCTAAATCTATCGGACCAAACTGCGTGGTCATCAGTCCGTACCTTCCAAACTACTTAAACCTAGGTAAACTAACCTAAGGACAACACACACACCCATGCCTCAGGGAGGACTCGAACTTCCACGGCGAGCATCCGCGCTCTCCGCAGCTCAAAAAAATGTTCAAATGTTTGTTAAGCTTATGAGCAACCTACAACTAAGGACGGCACAAATATCCATGACCGAGGGGGGGATTCGAACCCCCGACCGTAGTGGCCGTGCAGACCGTGTCTGAAGCGCCTCAGTCCCCTTGGCCACCGCGGCCGGCGCTCCGCAGCGAGACACTTTAGACCGCTCGGCTACTCCACAGCTGTGGTCCACGTTGGTCCGCACAGTGAATGTTCATCCCAAATGGTGCTCATTACTGGTTGACACACGTCCGTGCTGAAACTTTCCTACCCATCATGCCACTGTGTGCTACGGTAGGGCATTGTTCCCAAGGACTTCCGCTAATTCAATGCGACATTCCATCGCATTCATACGTCAGAGATCAGCTACTTTGATTTAAGCGCATGCTCCACACGGGTTCTTCCATCTCCCACGACATTCACCAACTGTTTTTGCAGCATCATAGGCACTTTATAATCCGTTCACATATCTACGTGAAGGAAAATGGTTGCCATGACATCAGCTCCAACCCTTGTACGTAGGTGCTTCATATCCCCAAAGCTATTGTTGTCTCTAAGTTTGCAAGCGAGACTCACGGTTGAGTCTGGGGACATATGCTAGCAGCACGCTTCATGTCCTTCAAACACCCACTTCGCAGCATCCAGACACTTGAACGAAACGCCCTCCGCCTCGTTTGCCGCATCCGCCTCCCATCTCCCACGCGGATCCTGTACCACTTTATCCCAATCCCATGCTTACTCAAGTACGTCGAACACCTCTGCCTACGATAAGTCACCCGAGAACTTGATTGCCGCCTCCCACTTGTCTCTCGCCTATTGTTGCATAACGGGCCTCTGCCACGCCATTACCTCGTTATCCCCACCCTCCCTTCTCTTTTAAAACGCCAGCGACCGCCACATAGGCAGAATATTCATGCTGCCGTGTGTTTTTAAGCAGTGCCTTCGTCGTCGTCCTGTGTGCCTCAACATTGTGTGTTTAACAACCTTCGATTTTAACTTCTACATATGTGTAATTTTTCACCGCCGTGGATATTTTAACTATGTAATTTAAAAATCGTTGTTGTATCACTCTCCATTTATAATCTCCTGTCAAATTGTGTAATTCTGCGATTTTATCACCGTGCAATATTTTATACCAAATTGTAAAATTTTTGTAAAATCTATCGGCTGAAGAGCAACATTGGAGCTGCTGCCAGCCTGCCACCACGGGTGGCTTTAAAATATGAATAAAGAAAAAAATTCGCTTCGCAAATCCCTCTCCCCTGTATGTAATTGACGCATTGCGATACAACCAACGCCATTTGTTTTACGCTTTTTTTTCTATATGGGTACGCATGAAATAAAACATAAGCCTCTGTTTCAAACTGTGTCATAGTATTTACCTTCATAAGCCCCTTCCATACGTTCTTACGTGAAAGTCGTTATATAAGATTATGGTGTATAGTACACTGTACGCGCGCATTATTTCCATTCAAGCTATGCTTACCTTGCGTGCGATGTCTCCAAATTAACAACGTACCGAGCAACATCAGGTGCGTCGCTAATTGCTCTTTCCACTACACGCTATACCTGGAAAGCTCCCTCGGCTGTTAAATTTATCTCTGTACGTCTGAAACATGCACAGAAGGTAGTCGTGGCGTTGTAAAACGTTTTGAATAGAGCAAATCTGTGTAGTCTTCTCTGAAGTACATTGCAGCTGTTACGTGTTTGACTGTGAGACCTGCCACTAACTACGAGCCGGCGGCCACGCGACCTTACCAGAGCGAAACTAGGAGGAATACGCACGCAGACGGCGGCACACCTCAGAGGACAGCAATGATGACGCAACCCTTCTTGAAATAACGTGTACGAGAAGCACACAACAACAGAATACGTTGTATGTGGGTCATATATATGAAATTATGCCGTGGAATATGTCTAAGTGTACAGTGTAATGGAGAAATGTTTCAATACGCAAAATTAAAATTAATAACATGTACTTTCATGCCAATTTATCTTATCTTCAAAGTATTTTTTGTACACTGATAAGACATGACTGTCATAATTATTTTTCAAAATTTATAATGTAATGTGGGCAGTGGGAGGAGGGTAAGGATGAGGTGGAGGTGGAGATTAATAATTAATGGGTGTGGGGAGCAGATACACATAAAACAGAAAATTATTACTTTTATCTGTTACACATAGAATCGGTAATCTATCTGACCTGTGTGTTTGCGCAGAAAACGGACAAATAATCAAATATTGTTGGTTAACAAAGAAAAATATGGTTTTGCACATGAGGTGGACTCTACACCTAATAATAAACAATGTTTTTTTATAAACGCAGAGTTGGTACTAATTTTATTGCGAAACGTTGCCTGGTTTAGCCAGTATAAGTGAAATCTCCCACCAGTGCCAGTAATTTCGTTATTATTGCATACGATCTCCGGAGTATGTAAAACACAGTTTTCCCTTGTTAGAAAACACGTTTCAGCACCTCTCTCCGATCGTCATTGGCTTTGTTTACATACACATGAGATAATGAACGTATTTTAGTACTAAACTAGGTGTGAAAATGAGGCTTAAATGTCGTATAACTAAGTTTGGTTATTCCTCATGTTTAACATTGTTTTGCCATGTAGGACCATTTTTACAACCTCAGACATTAGTAGTGGATGCAGATGATAACGCTCACAGTGCCTGATGTAAAACGAAGGTAATAAGCAAACTAAGATATACTACTTTTGGACCTAATTTCCATACCTAGTTTACTACTACAACAATATGTTGATTATTACAGCTGTAAATAAATAGAAAACAATACTGATAATGACGCAGAGAAGCTGAAATATATCTGGGTAACAAGGAGAAAAACATTGTTTTGCATAATGAGGTGGACGCCACACCTAATATTTTTACCACAGACATAAAAAACAGAGCAGCAAATCAAAAATGGTGAACAATTTCGTTAAATTTTTAATACACAAAGCGAAATTCGCAAATCCATATTTTCTATCCATGTAAATTCCATGTCAGTTTGTCTTTTTAAAGATTCCAACACTTAATTCTGACACTGGCGTAAACTTATCTAAATACTTATCTCACTGAGGTAGAAAACTAACAGTGACAGTCATTGGTGTAGTCCCTACTATTGGTTCTTTGCTATATAAAGCGTCACTAAGGTGAATATTAGAAACACTAACTATACTTTTAATATTTAAATATTCCGTGATCCAATATTATACGTAATCCTAAACTACGCTCAAGTTACCTTCGATAACTAATAAATAATGTAGTACTTTTAGATGTTACTGAAGCGTGTTCAGTCAGACTGAGACGACGGTTTCACATTATTAGTATGTTGTTAATAGTTTTCTGCAAAGATGCTGTTCTTCAGGTGCTCATATCGCGTGTTATATTAAGTGCAGAGATGAATGGAAAAGTGTTTGAGATAGCACTTCGTCCAGTGAACTTTCGCATGCCTATTACCAGACTACTGTATCTTCCCTGCAGCAGGCCACTCTTTTGCTGCAGGTCAACTGAGCAAATTTGTTAGATTTTTTGTACAAAGGGTGTTAAACGTTTCGCTCAGTCGTCTCCATTTTTTTGCTGGAGAAGAATGACATTTTCTGTGAACACACTTTTAACATTTAGTTATACACTGAGCCTCCATCAGCCGTGATACATCTAGCCCAACGTTCGTTCCATGATCTAAGTGCCCTCTGGTAAAATTCTGGGGAGTTTTACACCCTCGATTGACACTATCAAATGTTTTACTGCTCAGGCGGGCCTTCACACGGCCAAAGAGGTAAAAATCAGACGGAGCAAGTCCGTTCTGCAGGGAGGTTGAGGAACAATATTCCAACCCATTTTCTTGATTTTCTCCTGCATGTTAAAGGCCATATGGGCTTTGGCATTGCCATGGTGTAGTCTGATGAGCTGACTCTGAAGCTGTGATCTGTTAGTCTTGATGGCACGTCGCAGCTTATCCAAACAGTAACCTTCCCGGTTAATGGTAGTTCCAGGTTCCAAAAATTCAGTAAAAATGACACCACGCTGAACGCAGAGGAAGGAGACCATCACCTATCGACCTGCTGTACGTGGAAATCTTGGTTTCTACTTCCTAGGGGAACCCGGATGACGCCACTCCATGGATTGGAATTTTCTCGCAGGAACGGACAAAGTTTGGAAAGTAGGAGGCGAGGTACTGGCGGAAGTAGAGTTGTGAGGCGGCATCGTGAGTCGTGTCCGGCTAGCTCAATCGGTAGAGCGCTTGCCCGCGAAAGGCAAAGGTCCCAGGTTCGAGTCGCGGTTCCGGCACACAATTTTAATCTGCCAGGAAGTTTCATATCAGCGCACACTCCGCTGCAGAGTGAAAGTTTCATTCTGGAAACATCCCTTAGGCTGTGGCTAAGCCATGTCTCCACCATATCCTTTCTTCCAGGAGTGCTAGTCTTGCGTGTTTGCAAGAGAGCTTCTGTGAAGTTTGGAAAGTAGGAGGCGAGGTACTGGCGGAAGTAGAGTTGTGAGGCGGCATCGTGAGTCGTGTCGGGCTAGCTCAGTCGGTAGAGCGCTTGCCCGCGAAAGGCAAAGGTCCCAGGTTCGAGTCCCGGTTCCGGCACACAATTTTAATCTGCCAGGAAGTTTCATATCAGCGCACACTCCGCTGCAGAGTGAAAGTTTCATTCTGAAAACCAATTATGTTTCATCCTGTTTCTACTCTTCAGTAAAGTTCTTCATGAGACTCTCACATTTTCCTTCATCGTTTTCATTTTTCTCGTCAATAATCTAGGCACCCAACGTGCACAGATTTTTTGTCCCCTAATAACTGTACCAGTGGTACCACACTACCCAATGACAAACAAGTCATTTCAGCAGGCGGTCGTATCGTCACACATGTCATTTTGGATGATTTTACCAATGGTCTCATTCACATCACTCACTGCCATCGATGGCCTACTGCATTGTGGATTGCCCAGCAGAAAGAAATCATCTTCTTTAAACCTCTGAAAACACTGCTGAATGCTGCTGCGATCCACTATGTCTTCCCCATCAATAGTGAGAAACTTCCAGTGAATCTATATGGTAGAGTCATCGCCGATCTTGAAGAGGAACTCCATCACCGACCGTTGTCATAACCTGTATATAAACGAAAATAATTATATATACCAACTTACAGCCGGCCGCGGTGGCCGAGGAGACTGAGGCGCTCCAGTCACAGTCTGCACGGCCACTACGGTCAGGGGTTCGAATCCCCCCTCGGGCATGGATATTTGTGCCGCCTTTAATGTAAGGTAGTTGATAAGTAGTTTGTAAGTATAGGGACTGATGACCCCGTAGTTAAGTCCCATAAGCTTAACAAACATTTGAACATTTGAACCAACTTACAGCTTAATGTTCCAAATATATTCACAAAAAATGTCATTCTCCTTCTGCGTAAGAAAAAAAATGGATACGTCTGTACAAAACTTTTTGAACGCCCTTTGTACATTACAGAGGTCTAGGTTTGACATTATGCTGTATATAAAACTACCTTTAATTCATGTGTGGTTCCTGAGAAAAAAACAAGAAAGATCATGATTTTCTGAGTACGAATTATGAGGATGCCAACATCTGTACTTTCTAGTTATTGCAAATTCTCTAAACTCTTTGCGTATATTCTTAAACTGATATTCTCAAGCAACTTTTAAAATGGTTTCGCTCTCTTTATCCATTACTAAGAAACTAAGGTTCAAACATACTGTACTCAATAAAAAATTATAGAAACAGATTCTTAGCCATGGACCGCAAAAATCTAACTATCTCACTATTGAAAATGTTTTAAATATTAACTGCATATGTTGTACACCATTGTCCAGAAGTACCGTTTCCCTTTCCGAAAATGATTAAACCTTATGAAAATACAACTGAAAGACCATGATGTTGACAGATGTTGCAAAAGACAATGAAAGACAGAGAAAGTGGTAGAGAAGGAGAACATGATAAGATCGAGATTAGATTAGATTAATACTTGTTCCTTAGATCATGTATACGACATTTCGTAATGATGTGGAACGTGTCAATTTAGTAAATTTTATCTATACTTGACAATCTATATTTTAAGAATTTTTTTGTATATATATATATATATATATATATATATATATATATATATATATATATATATATATATAAATTTACAAAAAAATCTATCTAAAAATTCATCTACATTGTAGAAGGAGTTGCCATTCAGAAATTCCTTTAATTTCTTTTTAAATACTAGTTGGCTATCTGTCAGACTTTTGATGCTACTTGGTAAGTGACCAAAGACTTTTGTGGCAGCATAATTCACCCCTTTTTGAGCCAAAGTTAGATTTAACCTTGAATAGTGAATATCATCCTTTCTCCTAGTGTCGTAGCTATGCACACTGCTATTACTTTTGAATTGAGTCGGATTGTTAATAACAAATTTCATGAGTGAATATATATATATATATTGTGAAGCTACAGTGAGTATCCCTAGATCCCTAAATAAATGTCTGCAGGATGCTCTTGGGTGGGCTCCAGCAATTATTCTGATTACACGCTTTTGTGCAATGAATACCTTTTTACTCAATGTTGAATTGCCCCAGAATATGATCCCATATGAAAGCAGTGAATGAAAATAGGCGTAGTAAGCTAATTTACTGAGATTTATATCACCAATTTTGCAATGACTCTGATAGCATAAGTAGCTGAACTCAGACGTTTCAGGAGATCTTCAATATGTTTCTTCCAATTCAGTCCCTCGTCAATGCAAACACCTAAAAATTTTGAATATTCTACCTTAGCTACAGATTTATGTTCAAAGTGTAAATTTATTAATGGTGTCATGCCATTTACTGTATGAAACTGTATATACTGGGTTTTATCAAAGTTTAATGAGAGTCCATTTGTAGAGATCCACTTAATGACTTTCTGGAAGATATCATTTACAATTTCATCAGTTAATTCCTGTTTGTCAGGTGTGATAGCTATACTTGTATCATCAGCAAAAAGTACTAGCTTAGCATCTTCATGTATGTAGAATGGCAAGTCATTAATATATATTAAGAACAGCAAAGGACCCAAGACTGAACCTTGTGGGACCCCATTTTTAATAACTCCACAGTTACAAGAATTAATTGTCTCATCTACATCATGTGAACTGCTTATTTCAACTTTCTGCACTCTTCCAGTTAAGTATGATTTAAACCATTTGTGCACTGTCCCACTCACACCACAATACTTAAGCTTATCTAGAAGAATCCCATGATTTACACAATCAAAAGCCTTTGAAAGATCACAAAAATCCCTACTGGTGATGTCCGGTTATTCAAAGCATTTAATATTTCATCAGTGAAGGTGTATATAGCATTTTCAGTTGAAAAGCTTTTTTGAAAACCAAACTGACATTTTGTTAGAACTTTATTTATACTAATATGTGAAGCAATTTGAGAATACATAACTTTTTCAAAAATCTTTGATAAAGCTGTCAGAAGTGAGATGGGCCGGTAGTTGTTGACATCGTATGTATCCCCTTTTTTATGCAAAGGTTTAACGATAGCATATTTCAGTCTATCTGGGAAAATACCCTGCTTTAATGAGCTATTACAAATATGACTGAGAATCCCACTTATCTCCTGGGAACAAGTTTTTAATACCCTGCTGGAAATGCCATCAATTCCATATGACCGTTTACTCTTGAGAGAGTTTATTATTTTCCTAATTTCTGAAGGTGAGGTGGGTGGAATTTCAATTGTATCAAATTGTGTGGGTATGGCCTCTTCCATTAATTGCCTTGCTCCTTCTAATGAACATTTAGATCCTATTTTCTCCACAACATTTAAAAAGTAATCATTAAAAATGTTTTCAACTTCTGTCTTTTTGTTGATAAAGTTTTCATTTGTTTTGATGGTAATACCCTCTTCCTCTGCTCTTGGTTGCCCTGTCTCCCTTTTAATAATATTCCAAATTGTTTTAATTTTATTATCAGAAGAGCTAATCTCAGACATGATGCACATGCTTCTTGATTTTTTAATAACTTTTCTTAATGTAGCACAGTAGCTTTTATAATATTTTATTGTTTCTGGGTTATTACTCTTTCTTGCGGACAGATATAGTTCCCTTTTTCGGTTACACGATATTTTTATACCTTTAGTAAGCCATGGTTTTTTGCATGGTTTCTTAGAATTAAATTTTACTAATTTCTTGGGGAAACAGTTATCAAATACCCTTACAAATGTATCGTGAAATAAATTATATTTTAAATTAACATCAGGTTCCTTGTAAACCTCATCCCAGTCTAAGTGCTGTAGACTTTCTTTGAAATTTTTAGTTGTTAAGTCATTAATCGAGCGCACTATTCTGGTGGACAGTTTCGAATTACTGAACGGAGCTATTTCATATACTGTTACTAGCTGTGCACCATGATCCGAAAGACCATTCTCAATGGGACAAGCATTTATGTTGTTAAACTTATCTTAGACTATAAAAAAGTTATCTATCAATGTACTGCTGTCCTTTACTACCCGAGTAGGAAAACAATAACGGATGTCAGATTGAATGAGCCAAGTAAGACTTCCAGGTCTTTCTTCCTATTACACTCTTTCAGTGAATCTACATTGAAATCACCACAAATAATAATTTGCTTCCCCCTATCTGACAGATAGCACAACAAGGCATCCAAGTTTTCCAGAAATAACTGAAAGTTCCCTGAAGGGGACCCATATACTGTTACAATTACAAGATAATCATCATTAAGTTTAAGCTGGCAGGCACATGCTTCAATATGCTGCTCTACACAAAACCTTTTTTTGTTTCTAAATTTTTTACACTGTGATAGCTTTTGGCATATATGGCAACTCCTCCCCTTATCTTATTATCTCTACTTACATTTGAGACTAATTTATATCCACTGACATTCACATTTTCCATACCGGTGACAATGTGATGCTCAGACAGGCATAGTATATCTATTACATTATCAGTTTCTATAGCATCTAAACAAACTAAAAGCTCATCTATTTTATTCTTTAGTCCCCCAATATTCTGGTGAAAAATGCTAACATTATTTTTTACTTTACTTCTCTGAGAAATATTTGATTTTTCAACATTTTTAGCACCTGCCTGCCTGAGCTTCTCACTGGACACTGATCTTAGCCTAAAAAAGAAGAACCTTCATGAATTGCAGTGTCCCCCCTTAAGGACTTTGCTATCAACCCAGCTAGTTTCCCCTTCCCTTTCCTATTGAGTAGGCCATGTCTAGTGAAATCCCACCTATCAATAGCATCCACAGGAACCAAACCGATGTCCGACAGAGTGTCCGCCCTAAGCAGTTGATCAATCTCAATATTGACTCTCCTGACGGAGCGGTTCAATTGGGGTTGATCGTACCGCATGAAAGCAGGCAACAGTCCAACATTTGTCTGGGTCGTTGCAGAAGCTATTTTAACCAGGTCACACTCAATATTGTAGCCCTGATCCCTATCAATGCTGTTTCCCACCCCACCCACTATAACAACATGATCCTGTTTTGTGAAACCCTTACACAAGGAACCTATATCCTCTACCACCTGGCTTAGACCTGCACTGGGCTTGAAAATGTTTGTGACCTGGTACCTATCACCTAGTTTTTCCTGTAAAATCGGGCCCACACCCCTTCCATGACTACTTCCTAACAACAGAACTTTCCTCCTACTATCTACTTTTTTTTAAACCGTTGATTTCCTTGTGAAAGTCTGTTGCTTCCTAACTGCACCTACTTCTAAAGGAGCCTCTTTCTCATTTGACTGTGGTAGCAAGGCAAATCTATTGGTTGTGCCAATTGTGAAGCTGTCAGTAACTATACTCTTTCTGTGGCCCCTGGGTCATGCTACCACTTCCCACCCCTGCTCACCCTTCTCCCCCCTTAACCTCGTAAGTTCCTCCCTAGCACTATCCAGTTCAGCCTGAAGGGCCCTAATCTTCCCTTCCTGTTCAGCTATTTTTCTGTCCCTTGAACACACTTTGCAAAACAAAGGAAGAGACTCGTTTGCTTCCCGCTTTCCCACACCGCTACATCCCCCCCCCCCCCCCAATGAAACCACTTGTTACAACAGCTGCATTGAAACCCAAAACGAACAAACCTACTGCAGCTCAAACACATTGCATTCATGATTGTTACTACGTGATATTGACAATATATATTAACTAAAGATACAAGGGTTACTAGATTTGCTTAGGACACTAAAATACGTGTAAGCTGTTAGTAAATGCACTTCAAATTGCGGTATAACACTAAATTTTCACACTCGCGAATTTGGCCTATGAATGTACACAAAACAACTTTTCGCGATTAATGAGACAATGCGCGAAAAAAGAAAAGAACCTTTAATGGTGAGCTTGAAGACGACACTAATAAACGTATTTAGTTAACTGTGTTAAATGCACTTAAAATTACGGAGAAACGCTAAATATGCACACTCGGAATTTAGGCCTAACAAGGACGTATGTAAACAAACCGTACTTTTACTGATTACTGGATAAATACGTGAGTAAAAGAAAAACCTTTAATGGTAAGCTTTAAGAGCACTGTAATAAATGTTTTTAGCTACTTATAGTGTTAAACTACGCTTTATTTCTACTTAAATTACTTATCTTTTCCGATCGCACTGACACCGCACGTTTGGCCTTGTGCAGTGTGGGAAACAGAGAAAGTGTCAGTGGGAGAAAAAGATGTGTGAGAAAGATGCATGTAGACAGTGACAGTAGGAGAGAGATGATTGGTGTGAAAGCTTCACTACGAGGACACAATGAGTGCAAGAAATTACCCCATTCTGGGGTAAAAGTGCGCGAATACTCCCACATTTCATATTTTATTTATTTTTTTTTTTGGGGGGGGGGGGGGGCTAGGAAGGCGTAATAATGACTGACTCAGCTTGCTGTCCATTGTTCCCTCTGACACGTTTTGAGCAGGAATAGTCTTTCTATTATTTGCTCAAATAGTAGCATTTTTAACAGCTTGTTGTAGCACGCACTGACACCACGTAATCACGGAATGTAAACTTATATAATTGAACGGGAGAATCAAACCTAAACACCACTGCTGAAGTAACATGGATATTCAAAACTGTATTTCACGGATCCCACGGGAAGTGAACAGTTGTATTTGCAAAGATGTCACGATGTAAATTTACCTTAATTAAGTACAATAACGTAAAATCCGAAAGACTAATTATAATGGCAACTGAAAGCATTAGATTAATATGTTCTATGGTGATATTCCCCATAAAATAGGACTGCACACTAGAACCATGGTGAGACCACACAGCAGCATCAGTGCATCAGGCTGCTTCAAGCCTTTTGATAGATTCAAATAGATTCACTCAGTCTCACTGTACTTGAATGTGTAGGCAGAGTGTGGTTATTGGCCCACTTTAGGCTACAGTAGTAACACTAAAGGTGGGCCTTTGCGATCGTTTTTTGACAGTTAGACATTTAATTGAAAATAACGGCTTAACCATTCGTCTGACATGAAAATTGAATAACCGAATTTGCAGAGGAAAAAATTCTCTACAACTTTGCTCCCATATGTTTTTTTTTTCCTCCCTAGTCTATGTTTAGAATTCGTTGGTACGTACTTCAAGGCATGTTCTCGAAACGGAACAAATGCACTTTTCAGAGAAAGCGCTGTTACCTTTGAACAATTCGAAATCTTGCAGAATTCACTTGTGTGCAGTTAATAAGAGTGTGTGAAAACCTTCTAGGAAGCAAGAGGCAGAAAAAATTGTCAATTGTGGATATATATATATATAATTTTTCTTTTTATATTTTTTGTCTTCAGGGAGATCGGTACTTTGCGGTCGTTTGTTCATGTTCGTTCTGGGTTATTCGTTGAGAATTTTGCTCAGTTTTCTATTACAAATGGCGTTGAACCCTCTCTTTCTCTTCTTTTTTTTCATTGTTTCTTCGGTTTTGATCATTTCGTCGTTCACTCAGTTTTCTCGTTACAGAGGGCGTCGAGGTACCATGCGGGCAATACTCTGGCCGAGCGCGCTGAGCCACCGCTTACTAGCAAGTTTCAAACCACCGTTTAATATATTTGTACATCTCAAACTAATTCGTCCCATTACGCTACGGTGAACAGCTGCGAGAGTAATCCGTAATTCTCTTGCCATCGATGGCAGTTATTATCTGCTAACATGGCATTTTTAGACATTAGATTCTAATTCATTGTCCTAAGAACAATGTGATGTTTATAATTTTCAGCGCGTAATTGCTTTGAAATGACAACGCTTGAGTTATAATAAGACAATCATCAAATACAGAAAGCAAGATGGCGTATGCAAAAGATAGTTTCAAGCGAGGGATGTCACGGGACTGATTTCCGAACGCCAAATGTACGCTGTGTTCCATCCAGGCTATAGTCACTCATCCGAACGGCAAATGTACGCTACGTTCCTTCCAGTGTATAGTCATTCGTAACCAGTACAGGCAAAGAAAATAAACTTTGCGCAAACTACCAAGGCAAGACAGGTGTGAATATTTTAACGGAAAAATATAATGGAAATGTGGGAGAGATATTAAAATAATAATTTCAATAAGAAAAAAGGTAAGGAAAAAGAGTATGTTTGTCAAAGTGTTAAAATACGGTCAGAAATGATAGTACATGTTGGGTGCATAGATATTATCACAATAGTAGAGTCGTGTACGTATCGCGCAAAAAAATTCTATTATTTACGTTTTTATTATTTTTGTTAGAAATGTTTGCAAAAAATCGTAGAATAACTACCAAATCTGAAGTGGGCCGTAAAACACGTCAATGCGATTTTTTTATTTTATTTGGACCACACAGTCACTATATTCACGTTCATTGAAATTGCTAGAAAGTGAATATTATCGTTGCACATACCCTGTCGAGATAATTTTTGTAGACCACTTAGCGTTTGTAATTTACACTGTACACTCACGTCAACTATCTTCAACCACCCATCTAATACCATAATAACCACGGTTTTCAAGTGGATAAATCTGAGAGATGCAGGAAGAGTGTCGGTAAGGTTCTGTAATGTAGCGAACTGATGTTGCGTTCTGCCATCCGCCGTGGCCAGTTGCTATAGCTTTCTGAAGTCCTACGGCCCGAACACTCCGATCGAAGTAGTCCCACAGATACTCAGGTTTAAATCCGGGGTGTTTTATGGAGAAAGAAATCTTTTGTTGGTGACCTTCAAACGAGTCACATGCAATGTGTATTGATTATTGTGAAAACAAACTGCACGATCCTCAAGGACAGTGGCATATTAGTGTTGATCCATTATGCATTATGCATTAATTACAAGGACATCCAGGACATGAGCCACATCGGAGGCCTTCGCCTAGTTCAGCGGCAACCCTTCAGAAATCGGGTGTATGTATGATGTCTACTGAGCGCCTGCTTTAATCGCAAGACTGCGTCGTTTTTAGATGCCACCAGATGGCGGATGGAGCGCCGCACATCAAGTGACTGAGAAATAGCCCCGAGTATATCCTGCCACTGTCTGCTATATATTCCGTGGCCTAAGCAAACCAAGCCCCTCTCCACTCTGTATAGTGTCACTGTACATATCAGTTTTTACCCCCGTATACTCATGTTTCTGCAACCTAACAAACCCACTTCCATCACTTATTCCTATCAACCCATCGGCCTCACCTCGGTATTTAGCAAGGTCTTGAAGACCATTATGTCTCGTCGCATTCACAAGCACCTCCGTCACCACAATCTCCTACCCATTGTGGCTGCCAACCGTCTTCGCTGCTGACGACCAGCTTCTTTGACTTACCCACCTCCTTCCCCCTCCATTTAAACTCCCATCTCTCAGCCCTCTTCGTCTCGCTCGACATCCAGAAAGCCTATGACCGTGTGTGGCATCACCTGTTCAGGCCTATGCTCTAGGCCGGTGCCTTTTATGTAGTTTTAAACTTTTAGCGCCCGCCGATTACGGCAGAACAATCGAGGCGCTGTTGTTCTTTTACAGCCGCGTCTCTCCAGTGTCTCATCGTATGTTTTATTTTGTCCGTAC
The DNA here is from genome assembly GCA_026315105.1 of Locusta migratoria. Taxonomy (NCBI): domain Eukaryota; kingdom Metazoa; phylum Arthropoda; class Insecta; order Orthoptera; family Acrididae; genus Locusta; species Locusta migratoria. Next base: position 708,362,239 of record CM048745.1, on the reverse strand, counting down.
CAGAAAATGTGAATTTTACGTCGTGGCGCGTTTTTAAGTGCTGCATGTTATTTTAAATACTTCTTTTGTGAATTTTATTTTCCCCATCAAGTGCTCCATCATTGTTTACATATTCACATATTTTGCTGTATCATTTACTTTTGTAAAATATGTTACAACACATGTATATACGTGTGGCTGAAGAACGGTATATTACGCTGCTGCCAATCTTCCAGATTGGGCATTCAAATAATACCAAAGAAAAAAAATCGCACTGACGTGTTTTACGGCCCACTTTACATTTGTAATTTTATAAGTTTTTGCAAAAATTTTGGACCAAACTAATGATCTAAATAATGAAAAATTAATTAATAAGAGCGTCTGTAACCCTTTTAGGGATAAAAAAAATTTAGGTTGTGGCGGGTTCCGAACCACCAACCTATAGCGTCATAGGCCAACGCCTTGCGCACTACGTTACGACTATCAATCAAAAGATGAGCCGTTTAATTTCTTACTATTGATGGCCGTTCTTAACTGATGCTAATATGGCATTTTTACACACTAGATTATCATTTATCGTACGAAGAACGATGTGTATTTGTTAATTCATCAGTGCGCCATTGCTTTGAAATGACAACGTTTAAGTTACAATAAGAAAATCATCAAATACGCAATGCAAGATGGATGGCGTATGCCAGAGAGAATTCTGGGCGAGGAATGTCACGTGACATCTCCGAACGGCTGGTTTTCGTTAATTCAATGGAAGGTGTCAAATCTCCGTTATTTTTGCAAAAATGTCTCAAACGATACGAGATATGAAAACAACATAAGGGAGCTAAGTTGTAGAGAATTTTCTCCTATGCCAATTAGGTTATTCAATTTTCGTGTCAGATGAACGGTTCGTTTGCAATTACAATTATATTACAAACGGCTTTTTTTGTATTACTACCGTATTTTTTCTCCGAAAAATTTGAAAAAAGGAGGTTCTGGTCTCTGGCGGCCTAAAATCATGTCTGTAAAATTTGGTGCTGATCGGTTGAACGGTTCGTCTCAAAAACAGGGAACACGTTACGGACAGACAGACAGACCAACAGACAGACAGACGTACATACATCTCAAAATTGCCATTATTTTGCAAATATCTTTGAAACGATACAAGATATGAAAAAAAAAACATAAGAGAGCAAAGTTGTAGAGAATTTTCTCATCTACAAATTCGGTTATTCAATTTTCGTGCTAGATGAATAGTTAACCGTTATTTTCATTTAAATTTCGAGCTGTCAAAAGACGATCGCAAAGGTCCACTTTTAGTGTTACTACCGTAACCTGAAGTGGGCCAAAACAGCAGACCATTTCCGGCTCGGAAAGACACTTTGCCTGCTGGCGGGTGGCATTCACCCCATCCAAATGAGCTCTCTCCCTTGCAAGTCCATCAGTAGCAGGACCGGAGCAAGCCTATCTGCCACCCAATGCGAGCTGCAAAGTGCCGCCCCCCTATAAAAAAATTAAAATGAACTAAAAACCATGTACAAAGTTAAACTCAGTCCACTTTTGAATGACTTTTTCGCTGTCATGTCATAACAAAAACATAAAAATATGCTTAATATACTGTATAAAGGGGAAACGTTTTGACCTAAAATCTCCAGCATGGTACCGGGAGACCTTATTAGCCGCTGCCCCACGCTCAAGGGGCTAACGTTACGTTTCTTACATCTCGCAGTGAACTTCAATTATTTTTTCAAAAACCAAGGCCCGTCGCTAAAAAAGCGGTTAGCCTCATATTGAGGGTATATTCATCTACAACATATTAAAGACCCATCAATATCCGTCATTTACACTTCTGAGAGTCCGTTTTCAGCAGTCCTTTGAGTGATAGTTTGGATACAAACAGTACGGCAGGAACTTGACATTCATTGAAGAGTAACCCTTAACACCGTAAGCCAACTGTATGTTCCGAAGGAAGTGGTACCACAATTACAAAACGTGAACACTTGATGAGGGGAAGAATGTGGGTTGTGTGACTTTACAGACTAATACTCGACATGTCATAGGGAACGAGTTACAGTGGATTCCTCCTATTTCCTGTGGATTGTTGTTACGTTCTAGATTCCGTCCACCTGCACTTTACTTTTAAAGCATAGTTAATAATTTGTTGCCAGGGATTTCAACTATGGCTTCTGTACATTAATAACGGGCTAAAACCTGGTTTGATTTTTAACTAATGAAGTGTATTTCACATTTTTAAAAGTTCATAAGCGAAAAGCATTAAAGCCTACAGGTTCCTTAAATAACGTTAGCTCGAGCAGCCAATATAGAAGAAAAAATCTAGATATATAATATTCACCCAAATATTCTGTTGAAAGTAGCTCAAGGTCCCAAAAATCAGAAAACAATCTAGCCATATATCAGTCATCCATTTGCCAAATGTTCTACCAATGTTCCATTGTAAAGTTCTAAATCAAAACTAAGTCGGGAATCGCGGAGATAAGTCCTATGCGAATGATTCTTCATATCTCCGAAAAATCACGCCACCGACTGTCATAGCTCCAGCGTCGTTAATGACCAACTCAAGACTACTTAGACTACCTTTCTTTCTTTAATTTTAAAACCCTTACTAGCAGGCTAGCAGAAGATCCTCTAGGCCCGCCTTATATAGCCTTGCCAGCATAAATCCCAGAAAACGTCACCTAATGAGCCATTGTTTCTGCCAGTACATTTCATAACGGTTGAAACATTAATTTGGTGGCATCTTTGGATGCACGCTGAAATTCTCACGCAAATAGATGATTCATGCTAATTTACAGGTATAACTGTCACCCCAAAATGTTGGTTTTTAACAAATACACATTTGATGCAAGTCCGATAAATACATGCTTCTGCACGTTGAACATTGTCAATGCAGCTTTCCAATTAAGTGTTCTTTAGAAACTCTTTTCACTTTTTTAAATACACTACTGACATTCAGTGTGCGCATAACTAAACAAATTATGGCTATATATTAATAAATATTACCGTTAAACAAAGATAACATAATTAAAGAAACAAGAAAGTCATATAATCACGGCAAATGTGCGTTACGACACCTGCAATTTCCCACTGCCTTGCTGTTCATGTATCTATAATGTTATATTTTTCGTAAATTACTGTTATAAGTAATTAAATAAATTTGCATTAATATGCGTAATCTCTAAACGTTCTTGACCGATTTATTACAAATATTTCCACCGCAATCCGAACATTCAGAAACACCGGGGCTGAATAATTTTGAATTATAAAAGCGTTTCGGAAATTCACCGCAATGAAAGATAAATAGAAAAATACTAGCTGTAAGCCCAGCGTTGCTCGGGTATTTATTTATCCTAAACTCTAGTAGTTCACATCCCCCTCTTTCTGCATCCACGTCTTACTCTCTCTTCTCTCTGTTCGTTTTCACCTTTCTCCTGGCAAAGCTTTTGCAAGGTAGCCTCTGTCATGCACCACACAAACATTTATGTACCCAGTGATCTTCCTCTTGGTTTAAAAGTAGTGTATGATGATAATTCATAAAGATTGGAGAAAAACTATTCATTTTTTTAAAATTCCGTAAGTACACTCCACCATGCACCGAACAAAATTTTATATAGACAGTGACATTCCTCTTGTTTTTAAGGTAGAGTGTGCAAAAACTGTAGATTTCTAAGCAATAGAAACGCTGGATCACATTGAAAAACGCACTTTGTTGTTCTCAAATATTCCAGTTTTATTTCATACAACCCTTGTTCTGAGAATAACGAAACCAACCAAAAAAAGTATCTGTGAAATCGGTCGAGCCGTTCTGAAGTTATGGCGTGACCTAGGTATTTAGGTATCCACTTTTATGTTGCAAAGTACCCTCTCCAATGAACCGTATGACACTAAAGGTAGACGGTGACCTTCCTCTTGTTTTGAAGCCAAGTGTGCGAAATTTCCTGAAGATCGCAATGAAACTGTTGTGTTGATACACAATACACAAAATACGGCATAAATCAGCTTTTAATACCTTGATGTCCAGGAACAACACTGGAAATGAAAGGGTTCAACTGTTTATGTCTGGGGTTGTATTGAGTGGAAGACGCTCGTTCGTAGCTGATTCTTTAAAGACCTAAACGAGACCTTCGGCATATCAGGCAAAGAATTTATCGTTATGCACGTGCATCAACCACTGGTGCCCAGAGTTTTCGGAAGTGACTGTTTCGCGTGGGAAGGCTCGCGGCTGTCGAAATTCAGATATTGTTTTCGGTTTTAATGTGCACCTAAGGGTGGATCGAACAATTAGCGAGGAGAAGGTAAAAAGTCCAGGAAAGCGGCACGCTGGCTTGCTGACACAAGATGAAGCGGACTAAGAGTAAGTTAGTGAGGTTACGAAAGAGTGTGTCCCTGAGTCCCGAACATGAAGATTTGGTTAACCCCTTAAGTGCGAATGACGGATATAACCGTCCACGGCGTTCTGTTGCTAATGGATGGTGGGAATGAGGGGTTTCGTTCTGTCATTGCAACTGTGGTATAAAAGCTTGCTGTCGTCCAAGCATTGACAGTTTGTGTCCAGTGAAGCAGCCGAGTTATTGAGTAATATTTTTCTAACGTAATTATCACTGAAGAGTAAGAACAGGATTACTTGGCGATTTTCTTGCATCCATCGACAAAATTCCAATCGTCTATTGTCATCTTCTGCTTTGAAGGTGTTTAATGAGCTAAATGATACTGATGGAACTCGTGTTTACTGAATGTGGACCATAGACTTGATTCTGAACACCGATACGTACAGAAGTTCTACGTATGTATTTTGAAGGTCTAAATAATATCTCCTACTTCATCCACATTCTGTTCATTTACATGTTTAACTGCAATACGACTCCTGGGCACTGTACCAGTGTCACGCAGTAGTTTGAACACATGTTTAAACACTACTGAAGCTAGTAGTCTGCAGTTAGTAAATCGTACGCCATATTCTCTATAAACAGCAGTAGCGTTTCCAAAACAAAATTTAAGAAAGGAACACATCGGCGTACGAACGGAATGTTTACACGATACAGTATTGAATACTTGGCTAACAAATCATAATGAAAACTTCAATGTAAATTAAAGCACAACTTCAGAACTTGAACATGAACGCTCTACTGCTGATATTCGATAAATTCGCCTACAGCAACCAATGTACCAAAGCACGAAACGAAAATATTTTCTACTTAGATGTAACTCTTTGCTCAATAAAAATTTGTCACGTATTATGTGGCATTTTTGTTGAATTTCGTCTTTCCTATCGCCTTCTAAAAAAATTTAGAATTCCTTCTGAAACAATCTGTATGTCCTAGTCCGGTGGTTGCATGTGACTGCCAAACGCCATACTTTGCACATATAGTACTGTTTTCTTGCCTGTTCAATTCTCAAAGTCTCGTACAGATTCTCGTTTGGAGATCCTATAGCTTCCTTTATTATTACCATTTTTATTAACCGGTTTACCTCTTCAAAATAACAAGAGCATCGTTATAATTTACATTTGAAGTAGATAAGTTCGCTGTCTACTGTACGACAAAAGACGAGGGGGAACTGGAAAATAATTTTACTCCGTCGACTGTGGTCAGAGTTTCATATTAAGGGAAAAAATAGAATGAGACATTAAAGATAAGGCATATGATTTTGTACATAATTTCCAAAGTACACTGAGACATTTATCATACCGTCAGCTATCAAAGCGCCTTCTGCGGAGAGTCTTATGCAAAGCTGGAGCCGCGGTGGAGTAGCCGCACGGTCCAAAGCACCTCGCTGTGGAGCGCGCGGTTGCTCGCCGTGGAGGTTCGAGTCCTCCCTGCATGGGTGTGTGTGTTTGTCCGTAGGTTAGCTTACCTAGGTTTAAGTAGTTTGTAAGCTACGGACTGATGACCACGCAGTTTGGTGCGATAGTTTTAAAGACTTTTTTTTTAGCAAAGCTGGAAGCAGATGGAAGTCACTTGACGCGAGATCAGGACTGTATGGGGGACGACGTAGGCGCTCCCAACCAAGAGTTGCAATATGGTTTTGCGTTGCCGTCGCCGAGTGTGGTCTCGCATTGTCATCCAACAGCAGAACGCCAGATCTGAGAAGGCCAGGCCGCTTTTTCCGAATCAACTCTTTCAATTTCGACGGAGTGACACAGTACCGCGCAGCATTGACGGTTGCATCCTCCAAAACGTCCACCAACAAAAGTCCTTGCGCATCCTAGAAGACAGGTGATGGCGGATGTTTCCACTCCACGCCCACTCCAACGACCTGATTTTTTCCTGGACGGCTTTTTGAAGCTTATAAAGCGGTTTGACACACGTCTCAATGTTCTTATAGATTAAGTAGAAAAATATATATCTTATCATTACTGTCTCATTCCATTTTTCCCTTTCATACACAACTCTGCCCAAAGACGACAGCCGGCCGCGGTGGCCGAGGGGACAGAGGCGCTCCAGTCACGGTCTGCATTGCCGCTACGGTCGGGATTCGAATCCCCCCTCGGGCATGGATATTTGTGCCGTCCTTAGTCTTAGCTAGTTCATAAGTAGTTTGTAAGTTTAGGGACTGATGACCCCGTAGTTAAGTCCCATAAGTTCTACAAACATTTGATTTTTTTGAAAGAGGACAGGGAAAACTTTTTTTCCAACGCCCCCTCGTATGTACTTACGTATCAAATTAGTTGATAGTTATTACATGATGGCGTCGAAGATTAAATTTCAATTTAACTTAATTGTATACTTAATTTTTTTGTAACTTATATCAAAATTGGTTTGATGAACTGTTTTTATGTATGGTATGCACAGCGCCAAAGATTAAATCATGCTCTTATTAATTTTCAGAAATTAACTGGTTGAAGAGAAAAGTAACTGCGTCTTGTGGCGGTTTTAAAAGACTTGACTTTCCTATTATTATAAATTTTTTGCGACAATTTACATTTGAATTCTGCACTTTCAGTGACGTACTCGTTGCAGAACTGTCTTAGCAGTTTTCATAGCAGGACTTAATCAGAGCCACAAAACACAGTGCAACAAGTGGTGGATCTGGTGAGATGCATCTTACTCGGATGTAACTTAGCAGCTGGCGAGTAAGTAAGCAAGGTTCGGCATAGAGGCAGGCGTTGGCCGGGCTGGCAGTGGTAGCAGGTGCGGCGCGTGCTTCACTGAGCGCCCGGATGGTCGCGGGAATCCCCACAGTAAACTGCGGGGCCTCCGGGGGCAGCCGCCTGCGCCCAGGCTAAGGCAAACGGCTGCAGCCTGCAGCCCAGAGCCCGACCGCATCCCTCAGTGGAAGTATCGCAACAACTTCCTGTTACGTACCGCAGACACACGAAATCGATGAAAATGCTTCTCGTAACAACGAATATTAGTTTCCTATTCCCACGCAGTTCTTAAGGGAAAGAAACATTACCAACAAAAAAAAGTAAACTTTAACATCAAAATGGAGTATATTAGTTTGATTTAAAGTAAAAATACAGTTAATAAGTTAGGTAACTAACAGGATGCATCACATATGTAAGAGTTGCAAACCATTTATCTATATCAAAAACCTTCAACTTTAATATTTACTCAAACAGGGAACAGTAATGCGGTTATGCAAATTTGAAATATTGACAGGTAATTTTGAAGTAACCCGTTTTGTATCGTCACGATACAGGAGAGACAGTGTCACGGAAATGATACACGACCTGGGGTGGGAATCATTACAACAACAGCGCTTATCGCTGCGGCGTGGTCTACTTAACGAAACTCTAATAGCCAACATTCTCCTCCGAATGCAAAGATATATTGTTGACTCCCACCTATATAGGCAGAAATGATCTTGAGAATAAAATACGAGAAATAAAAGCCAGAACGGAGAGATTCAGATGTTTTTTTCTTCCCGCGCGCTATTCGAGAATGAAATGGTAGATGAATAGTATAATGGTGGTTTGATGAACCCTCTGCCAGACACTTACATGTGCTTTTCAGAAGATTCCATGTAGATGTAGATGATGTCAGTTCAGATCTTACAGTATTGTACTCTCAGAAGATAATTATTTGCAGTACAAAAGCTTCTGATCTGTACATAACAGCATTAATTCTCTGTACAGTTGACCTATGTTCCGGAGCTATTTACTATTTATTAGTCTAGTTCAAAATGTTCAATTTTTTAGATCTATCAGACCAAACTACGTGGTCATAAGTCCATAGCTCAAAAACTACTTAAACCTAGATAAACTAACCTAAGGTCAACACACACACACACACACACACACACACACACACACACCCATGCCCCAGGGAGGACTCGAACCTCCACGGTGAGCAACCGCGCGCTCCGCAGCGAGACGCTTTAGACCCCTCGGATACTCCACCGCGGCTATTAGTTTAGACACGTGTAAAATCAGCGACATAGTGAATTACCTCCTGTTTATCATTTAGCCATATAATGGTTGAAACATAACGCCATGAAAGACTTATTCAAGGGCTGATAAAATACAAAGTTAATCAAAACGTGAAGCCAACACCATTGGAAGGAAGACCATATAAAGTTTGAATTCCACGACTGGAGTGTTGACCGCACACACATAATTTGTTTTTGCCTGACCGCGATTCTAGGATTTCAGGAACCTTTTCCTAAAAACTAAATATACAAAAACAACATCTCAGTTCTCTTTATTGCATATAAAAGCAGAATTTGGCAAGTAGTAAAACAATGACCTAGCCAGTCTAAATTTTGTTCCAGATTGCAACGTACTCCAGAACCCCTATATCTTTCTCGTGTACATTATTATCTTTGGTTATTACTGCCATCGTCCTAGTCTAGTATTACTACTAGGACGATTCCGCGGAAAACGTTCCTAGGCGATGAGTCTACTTTTCATATAGGAACTTGTATATCGATTGTAGAGTAATATCTTTGAATTTTTTGTTCGTGTATTGTTTTAGGCAAATAAAGAATATTAGAACCTCAACAGAATAGGTAACACGTCCTCTTCTACTGATGCGTCCCTGTTTTCGTCGTGACACACTAGCACAAACAGGAAGCTATCTAAATTAACCAACTCCGCAACGGCGTTTCGCCGTCGATCTCTCAGATGGATTGTTGGGTGGTCTCGTCAAAAGACAGCTCTTTCTAGTGTATTCAAGAAAACATGCTGGCCATTCCAATCTTGCAATGTTACTATCGTGAAGTAACGCAATCACTAGATACGTACGATGAGAGCGAGAACTGTCGTCCATTAAGATGAATCCATCGCCAGAATTCAGCCGATTTTGTTGCACTATATGTCGCAGCATTTCATCCGAGTACCGTATGGTCGCTTGATAGCTAAGACCTGTTTGTTGATTAACCACGTGTAGCCACTTCTGAGGCATTAATTCATCCGTCTTGGAGGTTGTGTTATGTTGCCGTCTGTATGTGGCTGCGAGTGCGAGAGCCTGAGTGTGGTTCATGTTATTTTATTTCAGCAGTGAAATGTTTTGTATCTGGTGCTGTGGCGAAAATTATGCTAGCATTATTGATCTGTTAGTGTTATCTATCAATACAATATCGTCCGAGTACTAAAATACCTCGTTACAAATGTCTGAAAATACATGACAAAAAAACAATAGTTCGATCTAAAATTTTAAAACAGATATTTTGATGTTTAGTGCGCTTTAGTAATACAGAAAACACTGAATTTTAATTTTCCAAAGCTGAATTCATAATTTCGGAATGAAAGGGTTAACACCACCGTTTCATTATCCATCGTGATCCCCTGAAATGAGATAGCTTAGCTAATATCATCCCCACCACTTCTAAAATGGTTTTCCATCATTCATACGAACCTCCAGAAAGTTTTATTCGAGCTCTATACAATCCCAGTCCCTTGCCACCCTAGATTACTTCCTTGTGTAAATTCCGCACCACTCCTCAGCTGCAATTATTAAACAGCTTTTGTGAATTGTCCATAAGGGAGTTATTTAAATCACATTCTCTTCTCCCACAGTCTCAACCTAGGGTTACCTGTCTCCCGACAACCTCCATCCCGCTGTCCTCTCTGACGATTTACTCCTGATTCACGTTATTTCACCTACACTTTGTCCCGCTCTCTACCAACAAGCCCACCTGTCTTTGTCGATTCTTTGCTGCCCTCCCCCCTATCACCTCACACATTTCTGCAGCGAATAGTACGCCTTCTTCTACCAGAACTGACCCCCCCCCCCTTTCCACACCCTGCTATCCTTCCCTTCCCCCATACCACATAAGACTGCTCTTCCATTTGATTCAGTGCATTCTGGGTACAGCACATAGAGAAAAATGTCATTGTGCAACAGTTCTCTGAGTATGTGAATGTAGGGGATGGGGGGTTCAGTTTATTTTTCTTCTTTTTCTTTGGTTGAAAGAATATGTCATGTTTCTCTACTGCTCAGAACAGGGTAGAAATCAATGAATTTCACAATATTGTTTTCTAGGTGGAAAAGATATCCATGAGAAAACTTTCCCAGAAGGGTAGACGACATTTCGCAACTAACAGTTGTTCAATAAAAAGAGAAGGTAGGTTTGGACAAATATAACACCATGTAACACACACATTGCGGAAGACGCTAAATTTAATAGTTTTTGTGTATCCATCTTGGTTTGATGGATGTTGGGACGACGGCGTTCTATTATTGTTATAAATGAAGAAACTTCATCCGTTACTTTTGTATTTTATTGACTAGTTCCGATAATACGCTATTCTCTTCTTCAACCCCTTTATGTATCCATGCTATAATGCATACTAGCCTTCCATTTCGTGTATTGCGAATCAACCTATCACTTAAAGATGGAGCCGGCTACGGAAGGCTAGTATGCATTATAGCATGGCTTCTTAAAGAATCTGAAGAAGAGAATAGTGTATTCTCGAAACTAGTCAATAAAATACAAAAATTACGGATGGTAATTTTTCATTTACAACTGAATTTAATAGGTGTATACAGTGTTGCATTGATCATGAATCTGTTCAGGAAGGAATAAAGGATACTAATCCCTAATTACTATTCTATTTCCTTCGTATTTCATCTGAAGACTTAACTGTGCCAAAATTTTGTTGTATTTGTTCGAGACGTATTGAAACTGAGGTCGTAAGCCAAAAAATTTGAACATACCCAATAAACTGAGCACACAGCTGTTTTACAGGTATTGAAACTATTTCATTCAATTTTATACCATTTTACAGAATATTACCGAGGTGTTTTTCGCACATAGTGTTCAACATTAAAGGAATAATTTCTGTTTAATAGTGGTAACGCATTTCCATTCCGTGTTATGGAATATATTAAATTTCAAGATAAAGCCTGCCTGTGTAATTTATGCCGGAGACGAGTTTTGTTCCGGACAGTTAATATTCATGAGCGCGACGGAGCCGCAGGTAGTACAACATTTTCGGCCCTCTCCTGTTATGGCGCAGCCGGGCGTGTTGCAGTTTGCCTCCCTAGTTACTCCCCTCCCCCCTTTTTGTTTGGGTTTTCAAGATGGAGCACTGCAAACCTCTCCTGTTGTTCATGATAAGAACTTGAACTTAGTGCGATAGAATATTCGAGACAGTAAACAGTTTCTAAAACATTAAAGGATAACAAACACTTTGGTTAATGTGCTGCCACAGGTTAAGCAATAAAGCAAAAATGAACTCGGCAAAACTCTCGAAAGAACAGCGTTACGTTCGTTTAGGAAATTAAATGTTCTCGTATTCGATATTGGGACATCGGTCATAGAAACCGGAGCACGTATATGCCGTTTTTTACTCATCGTGTGCGGATCATATCATAGATCGATAATATAGTATATACGTAAAGCAAGCGAATACTTGGCTCGTTTCAGAAAACAACTATTAGACAATCCGGTTGTTCTGTTGTATGAAAGCTTGAAAATATACAATGTTAAAAAGTACATTCCCTACAAATTCACACTAAATCATCAACTTTAAAAAAATTCTCATACCTCCAGGAAGTAGATAAGCCAAACTGTGACTTCCAGCATGGGATACCTTCGACCTCCAATGCTTTAAATCCAAACAAAACCACCCTTAAAATAACAATGGATCGTAAAATCTTATATATTAAAAGAATCTACGAAAATTAAATTCAGTCGACCAGACTAAACTAACCGGGCGATTTCCTTAATTTTTGTTTTAAACGAAAGGTATTGATCCACAGATTTGTCACCAAGTATCAGAATTTACATAACTCTCGCCTTCCTTTTTCTATACTCAACGCGATTTCCCTCTGTATATTTCTTATTGGGATGTCCTTGCTGTAAACTTACGTTAGTCGGCCAGGCCGTTCTATCCGACCGGTTTCTTTCATTTTTGCTTTAAATGAAAGGTATTCATTCGCGGATTTGTCATCAAGTACCAGAATTAACTCAAGTCTCTCCATCCTTTATTTTTATTCAAACGTGGTACCCTTCTGTCCTTGCATTGAATATTTTAATCGGTATGTTTTACGTTATCTTCGGTTCTAATTAAGATACGCAGTTCTTTTTGACCTAACAACACTCAGCGCAACAAACTCTTTCATTTGCGGTTTTAAACACTTGCATTGATGATTCCCAAGAAAGCTGTGCGTGAACATTCAACTTTACTTCCATTTTCCCAAGTTTTTTGTCGTTCCACTAACGGTGCGAAGTATTCGCACGGGGATATTAATAAAAATGAATGGCCACATGTATGAAAGCGCAATACTTGAGAATGGCTCCACCGATTTGGCTGATGTTTTCTCTGTTCTGTTCGTAGTTCTCAGGAAAAATTAGTATGAACGAAAAACTTTGCAATGTCTATCGAAAAGTATCAGTATCTGCGAAAAACTGAAAGTACGCTTCCAGCTCGGGTCATTTCCTAGATTCTCCACCAATCAGCTTTTTCATTCCCTACTCCCCTAGCAACCAAATTCCCAAGGAGCTTATAATAAAAGGAGAGAACAGGCATTGCTTGGAAGTCTACCGGAAATATCAGAATTTGAGAAAAACTAAAAGTACGTTTCCAGATGGGTGAAATCGCGTCATAAGAAGCTATGGTGCAAAATCCTTCTTAAAACTAGCGACAAGCCTATACACACAAGGTTAAAGCAGCCAGACAGATTTAACATGAAAGGTTTTTTTTTTTTTTTTTTAGAAGCCTCTCCGTATTATTCTTAACTCTATGGTGTTATCGGTGGTGATCATATTATTGGAGTGTTGCAAAGACAGAACTGGTGTAAGTTCGTGGTATTTTTTTAGTGTTGCAAAAAAATTGAGTACAGATCGTTTTTTTAATTTTTTTTTATACCATCTTTGCGGCGTCGTAATATCAGTCGGCGTAAGCGCAACGCAATCCTGCTACGTGATCCTAGAATCAATGAACTGATGAAGATCGTACAAAGCGCTTGGAGGAAAATCGAGAAAGAAATTCTCAAGCGCAATCGGTTATGACTCTTATACATTAGCTGCTGCGAAGCGCTTCCGAGTTTGCTAGTGGAATAATAAGTAGAAACACTGATCTGTGTTATTTCCAGGCAAAACGTTGCATTCAACCACAAGTGAATTTTTTATAGACAGAAATAAAGGAAGTAAGATAACACTTCAGGTGGGAAATGTACATAATGCAGTGACGTCAGTGTATAATTACAAACAATGCCATAAAACCTCTGCACCATAAAGGATTTACAGTAATGCAAAACACACACAAGAGAATTAAGTGCGTTCGCAGTAGAGCCACTTTTTTACATTCAAAATTTCATTGGCATTCAGGCAGTGCAATACCAATAACCACACTGATTACTTTTGATACGGGTATGTGAATGTTATAACCAGCCTATTGCCAAGCATATTTCAACATATGCTTATATTTCGCTGCAAAATATTGATTTTAAATCACAGAATGATATGTGATACTGAAATAACGAACATTCGTCTCTTCCGATTTGTGTTAACTACTCCATCGATACTTCGGATCTGGAACTTAGAGACTACTATAGAATATGGATGTTCGCCACTGTCATAATTACTTTAAGTATACGATCTAAAGCATTGATGATTGAAAATGTAGTGACACAATGACGTAATTGAATTACTCATATTTCCATCCTATAGTATTCATACGTATCTTCGTACTTTTTTTTCATTCATTTAAATGACATTTGTGGTAGAGTGAAACTTTTGCATGTGCATGACATAAACCACTTTTTACCCTCATGATCGAGTGGTATACTAAGCTTGCTTTTACGAGGTCCTTGCGTTTGTAGGTGAAAGATGCTTTTTGTTTCTAACGGGCAGATTTCAAAGCACAGTAGACTGGGAAATAATTTTCTACACTCATTCCTTCCCGTGCCATTACGATTGACTCAGTTTTATCTACTGGTTTTTAGTCACGGGACGAGTTCTTTTTTGTTCTTCTCACCAAATATCACCACATTCAATTCCGGAATGCGAATGATGTACAATAGTGCCAAAACACGTTATAGTACTGCAGATATTATTAATGACGAAAGAGATACTCAGGGATTAGTTGCTCGTGACAGATGAAATGAAGTCAATGGGTATGCTTGATAATTTGTGCCGTACTGAGTCTCAAACCCTCATTATCCTGTTTACACTGTGCAAATGAACAAAATTGTTGGTCCTGTTGCGGTATTACGAGTGAAGACTACGAGCGAAGGAAACATTGAGGGAAAAGCTGCATCTTGAGAGTGCAGCACTTGACACTTCATTGATTCAGTGATATAAGAACTACTTATTAATGAGACAGTATTTACGAATTTGTGTCTAGCTTACTCTGCTAGAAAGAAATAGAATATGAACATAAACTACTGTTACGGTCTGTTCTTACCTGACAGGCACTTTCTTCGTCGTGTAACAATTCGATATGGAGTCTATTAATTCGAATATTTTTATACTTGACTCGTCTTTCGCTTAAACTTGTAACTTTGGGTGTAATTAGTTTTCCTTAAAAATTAATGTGTAGAAGATTCTTGGCGTTTGTAGTTCACATATAGCAACAATAGTGGATTGATTTCTGCTTCGTTGTAAAACATTTTATTATGTTTTAATGCCACGTTTATGAGGATTTTCCTTCAGCTACAGCTGTGGTTGTTGATATGGTGCATGAAATAATCCATGCCATATAAGTCTTACGTTGAACACTTACTGATTTGAGAACATCATGAATTAACAGAGATCATAATTATTGATTCATGTAAAAGTCAGTCTATATCGACAGTTCTTTTATTTATTTCTTTGGTAACCGGTTTAGATCACTTAAATGGACATCTTCAGACCACAATCATAATATTGGCCACCGGTTGTTCTCGGCTGGAGCTGCTGAGATGGTTGAATGTTGACTGCGATAATGTTGGTCACCGGTTGGTCTCTGTTGGAGGTACACGTACCTAAAAGGTAAAATGTTGAGCAGTCACCATTCAAATTTATAGGCAGCTCCAGCACAGAACAACCGGTGGCCAGAATTATGGTTGTGGTGTGAAGATGGTCATATAAGTGCCCGAAACCGGTTGCTTAATGATTTGACTGTAATTGTAGTGAAGAAACCTTGACGTACCTGAATACAAAAAGGACATCCTTTTGCAAAAATCAAGAGAATCTTAAATAAACTGTCCTGCAACGTACCCTCTCATACCTTCCAGTAGCTCTTAGGGAACCCAATGAAGACAATTGTGGATTACAAGTTATTACCGCTTTTTATTCCTCACATAACGTACCTATTGTAAAAATTAAGTTAAAATCAGTTTAAACGAAACTGTGCACACTCATTCCAGGAGTGTACCTTTCCAGCCGCTTGGAGCGCTCCTGTTGTGGTGTATTATAAATATCAGTGGGAGTGTCTTGACTGTATATGTTAGACTGTGGTTCGAGTACCGGTCCAGCTAGATTTCTCAGGTGCAGCCGTTAAATTTATTTCAACACCTAAGGGCAACGACGTCTGGGATACATCTTTTGCCATAAATATACGGATGCTGATTAAATAAGTAGTTAAATACGTATATGAAGTATGGAATCCTTGAACTAAAAATTCCAAATTTAAGCCTTTTTGTTACCAGTTTCAGTACTTAAACGAGTCATTTCCACGTCCTTAAAACTAAACTTTTTCTGTGTTTCTTTAGGTTTTACTGACGGATTAATTGCAGATAAGGCTCTCGGGTAAGACGTCTGATTCCGTTGTTAAACTCGCACGATATTTCATTGGCACAACTGCCCAACATCTTCAGATGCAACTGAACAAGTCGGGCAGTTGCGCCGATGAAATATCGTGCGAGTTTAACAACGGAATCCTACGTCTTACCCGAGAGCCTTATTTGAGACTTTTTTTCTCCTCAGAAAACAGCAATACATAATAGTTTATAATAATTAGAAACCTCACGCGTAAAAATGCTCATGAAACGTATAACAGAGTTAGTGTATGCTAAGAGATAGTTATATGGCACTGTCATGCCAGAGAAACCGAACGGCCTGAATTGCTTTTCGCCTGATAAGAATGCATCCCAAATCACGTAGGTACGTCATTGAGAGGAAATGGTTACATTTGACAACTTGCAGACTGAAACTTCCTGGAAGATTAAAATTGTGTGCCGTAACCTGGATTCGAAACTGGGACCTTTTCCTTTCGCGGACAAGCGCTACACCGTCTGAGCTATCCCGCCACACTTCACGGTCGGTTCTCACAACTTTACTACTGCCACTACATCGCCACCTACTTTCCAAACTTCACAAAATCTCCCAGAAAGTTTCATATCAGCGCACACTCCGCTATAGAGTGACAGTCTTAATCTGGATACTTGCAGATCATTCGTCATCCAATCATGGACCTTATGTTCCCAAACAGCGGTGCAATTTTTGTGGGTGACAATATGCCCTATCACCGGATCACAAGTGTTCGCGATTGGTTTGAAGAACATCCAGGAAATGATTTGGAACATGAAATCCATCTAACATTTAGGGATGATAAACCAGAATTCACGCGTGCACAAAACTCTGTTACAGCAACACTCATATAGGCAGCCACAGCAGTAGACATGTCACGATATTCCTGCAGGGGGCTGGTCATCTTAAAAGACGACTGTCTGCCGTCTTCCCTAAGCTCACTATACCGGCTTTTCTGCTAAACGAGAACCCCTTTCGTTCGGAGGCACGAGGAATAGCATTTCATTTCATATTTTTAAATGTTAGTTTCTGTAATAGTGTGTTAATATTGCTGGGATTTTATTATGCTAATAATTAATCATTGTGTCTATGAATGTGGCAAGATGAACGGTTTCTCCGTGATGCCACTGTCCCTGTGAGAATGTGTACTTGCCTTATTCTGTATGTGCATGTATGAGAATCTTCTGGCTTGGGAGTCTGAGTGTATGTATGAGAAATTTCGTCGTCGGCTGCTGGCTGCTCGCTACAACTGTTCTCTGGCTTTGTATCGATAGGTAGTCGTTACAAGTTGGGTTGGCAATGACAGCAAGCGAGCCTCGATAGCACATGTGAGTTTAAGCTCTTCCCCACCACCTGGTTTTTCCAGGATTTTACCGATTTTTGGCGGATTTCGCTAGTGGCAGGGACTCGAGGGCTGACTTAGATATTCTGCGACTACGCTTCTAGCTGGTAAGATGTTCTGATTTTCTTTCCTCCCTTAAGGTGGTACCGATTCGTTGTCTGGTTTATTAGACTTCAGAACTTAGGTTAATTTTTCGAAATACGTTTCTCTGATCATGTACGGAAATGTATTCAATTTCATTTCGGTGATTTTGCGCATAGGTAAACGCGGTGAATATGCAACTAACTCGGTTTTATAACGGCTGGGAATCGGTAACCTTTGTGAGACTAGCTGGCAGTGTATGAACTCTGTTTAATTTCTTTCTAGCTTTGTGGAATGGGACTAATAAGAGGGAATATTTTTATTCTGTTTAGTGCATGTGAAATATTCCTTTCCATTTCCTCCTTCTGCGAGTGATATGTATTCCACGTGGTGTGTTCTTAGAACAAAGCCTTCAGCTACCCCTGTGTCTGTTTCTAAACCCTTCAGACAAGTGATCATGTATGTATCTTTCTGATTTTCCTCTCCATTTTAAATTGCTGTTTCCAAACTTGTACTTTGCATTTGGACTCCATGAGTAAATTCTCTTCTAGCCTTGTACGACCGCCTTTATTAGCTTGCTTATGAAATACTACTTATTTCTAGGGGCTGCATGCTGTATTTGTTAGTTGATTTACTCCGACTGTGAATTTGTTCCACTTTTCTGATTTTTGAAGACTGGACTTCGCCCTCCATGTAAAACCTTCACAGTCGCGTCTAATTGTATTTCTTTAGCTTCCTTATGACATCCTACGCCTATCTAAGGGTTGCATGCCGTATGTATTTTTCTTTATTTTTCAGAAATTGAATTTTTGTATTTTCACTGATTTTCGGAACTACATGGCTCTGAACTCAGACTTCAAGTGTTTAAAGCTAGTCACTTGAGTTCTCATCCCTGCTCAGACACCAGTGCCTTCCTGTTGTGTATTATTGCTTCGTAATCTGTGATTCCGTTGGTTTTTGTTGAAATGAATGCGACCTTTAAGCTCTTCGCCTTCAGTGGGTTGCGAATATGTAATGTAGCAGACACATGCCGTGTGTCTCAGTAATTGTGCATGCTTACGGTTTGATCTGAATGGAAATTAATCTTGCTATTATCGCGTGCCATCTCAAGTAAAGAAAGACAGACTAGAGCGACCTACGATGTTTATTTTTTCTTGTGTTGTGTGATACATCCTGGTTCGCTGAATTTCGCCTACGATAGTGGCGCCTGCTTCTGTTTCGTATCAGCACGCTGAGTTGGGTAAGTTCACTTCGCTTGGCGCGTGTGAGTGGCTGAATTCTTGTTGATTGTAAATCCCTCCCCTGACAGTGTTCAGTTCAGATTACTTTAAGTTAGCCGTCAATGGGATGCATTTTTATTGTTTAACAAATTGGTTCCCCCACTTGCTCATGTTTGAACTGAATAAATAAATTATTGTCAGTGAAATTCTATCCTACTTACGAATATTAGTTTATGAATACCCTCCCTTTTTCTCATTTAATGTTGTTCTTCACCAGTGCTGAGAACAAACTCAGATGCAAGTTATCATGTTTTAATTCCGTTGCTCCATCTTCATGAAATTGTTTAGTTCGGGGTGGCTTGTATATCAGTGATTTTATATAATTCTCGTGATCTACGATGTGTGTTCGCCACCGTCTCTTTGTCTTCCTGCTACTAAAGTAAATTTTGAGTCAGTTCTAAAATTCTGGGCTAGGAAGTTGGAGGAAGTAGTTGCTGGAAGTAGTAAGTAGTTCACGTGAATCCCTTATCTGGCTTTATATGTTTAAAGTAAGTTTCTAACTGGCTCTCCTCAACTAGAATTAATTTTGCAATTAACGGTAGTCCTTCACATGTTTCCTTCCATGCTTGTCTTATAAAGACAATTCTGTCCAACAGGTAGTCTGATTGGTTGAAATTTGGTAGTAGGAATGTAAGGAATAACTTTATTTGTGCTTTCATTGATGTTTCTGATATGTGGAAATGACGGAGACAGAAGCATTAAAGCCACAAGACCACAACGAACTAAGGGAAACAACACGGAAATTGAAGAGTTACAGGTGGTACGTTTGCCATACATTAAGGGGATTAGTGAGTGCATTGGGAAAGTTTTACAATGAGCTAGCATCAAACCTGTTCTTTGCAGCAATAACAGAATTAAAGATCTCCTAACATCAAACAAGGATCCCATAGGAAAGCTGCATACTGCTGGTGTGTATGAACTGTGGATGTGGGTCTGTATACATAGCAGAAACGGGAAGGCCTATTCATGTACGGATGGCGGAACATGAAAGGTACATAAGTTTAAAGCAGCACAGCAAACCAGTGGTTGCAGAACACGAGGAAGAGTGTCACCACAATATAAACTTCAAAGATGTACAAGTGCTCTCTAAACAGCCATTTAAAACTAAGAGGAAAATTCGTGAAGCACCTGAGATTAGTAAACACCACTACAATAATGCAGAGAAGACGGATACCAAGTTTTGGTTGCCGGTTTTGATGGCGCGACGGCGATTGGCAACGAGTGGTTCTATGGGCCCTTGTGCCGCATATGGGCACTCCTGGGAAGCCATGCAGCGACGTCACTATTTAAAAGAACTAGGCCGACCTGTAACCTTCGATTATCGCCATTGCTGACCAACCAGCGTACACCTTCCTGTTTTCCACCAATCAGAACCCCCGACGCAAATACCAGTACGGAAGTACTTCCACCTATCAGAAACACGAATTCAAGCAGGCCTGCCGCGTTAGCCGAGGGGACTGAGTCGCTCCAGTCACGGTCTGCACGGCCACTACGGTCGGGGGTTCGAATCCCCCCTCGGGCATGGATATTTGTGCCGTCCTTATTCTTAGTTAGTTCATAAGTAGTTTGTAAGTTTTAGGGACTGATGACCCCGTAGTTAAGTCCCATAGACTGTACAAAAAATTCAAGCAGCAATAAAGTTATTCCTTCCCTTCCTATCGGAACTAACCGTGGGGTTAGGATTGGTTTTATAAGACAAGCACAGGAGGACACAAGCTTCCAGTCTCACCTCACTGAGATCGCTGCAGGGTGTAATCGGTGGTTCCTTTCCGTCAATCCCGATAAATCGCAGGCACTCATAGGTCGTACACCCCTTCTTTCCGCCTCCATGACTTCCTCCTTACCCTACATGATCGTCCCATCCCTCATAGCCCCACCCTCAGATACCTCGGTTTCACCCTTGATAGATCTCTCTCCTCGACCTCTCACCTGTGCACACTCTACATCTACATACATACTCCGCAATTCACCGTAAGGTGCGTGGCGGAGGGTACACTGTACCACTACTAGGAATTTCCTTTCCTATTCCACTCCCAAATGGAACGAGGAAAATATGCCTCCGTACGAGCCCTAATTTCTCTTATCTTGTCTTTGTGATTTTTACGCGAAATGTAAGTAGGCGGCAGCAAGATCGTACTACACTCAGCTTCAAATTCTGGTCCTCTAAATTTACTTAACAGAAATTCACGAAAAGAACGTCGTCTTTCCTCCAGCAATCTCCAATTGAGTTGCCGGAGCATTTCCGTGTCACTCGCGCATTGGTCAAACCTGAATCGCCTCTATGTCTTCCTTTAAACTGATCTGCTGCGGGTCCCAAACACTTGATCAATACTCAAGACGTGGTCGTACAAGAGTTTTATACCCGGTCTCCTTTACAGGTGAAGTATATATTCCCAAAATTCTCCCAATAAACCGAAGTCGGCTGTCTGCCTTACTCACAACTGTCCTTACATGCTCGTTCCATTTCATATCGCTCTGCAATGTTACGCCTAGATATTTGAACGACGCGACAGCATCAAGAAGCTCACTACCAATGTTGTATTCGAACATTATAGGATTGTTTTTTCTACTCATGTTTTTTAACTGTCTTGCAAGTTTACATCCTCCAACAGTTCTGCATGTCGACGTTCTTCCATTTATAACTTTTATTTTATTATTGGCTCACTTCAGGTGACGGTAGTAACACTAAAAACAGGCTTGTGCGATCGCCTTTTGACAGCTCGAAATTTAAATGAAAATAACGGTTTAACCGTTAATCTGACACGAAAGTTGAATAACCGAATTTGTAGAGGAGAAAATTCTCTACAACTTTCCTCTCTTATGTTTTATTCATAACTTGCATCGTTACAGAGATATTTGCTAAAATATCTTGATTGCTCTTGATTTGCTCTTGATTTTTCGTTAGGAAATCTCACGTGACATATCTTGCTCTGAACTCTCACTGGCAAACGCCATCTTGCTTCATGTGTTTCTGATTTTCTTATTATGACCTATGCTATGTTATGTCAAAGAAGTGGTGCACTGAAGAATTAACAAAAGCACGTTGTTCATAGTACGATAAATTATAATCTAGTGTCTAAAACGTCATTTTAGCTGTTAGAGAATTAATGGAAAAAGCCCTAGTTGTTCGCCATGCTGTAGTGGGTAGGCTGTTACGTTGTGATGCATGTGGTCGGTAGTTCGAAACCCGCCGAAGCACTTTATTTCTTTTTTCACCTTGGCTCCTAAAAGGGTTTCCGGCACTCTTATTAATTAAATAGAGCTATCTTCTACAAAAGTTATAGTTGTGCAGATGTAAGACTGCTCCTTCTAATATGTGCGTTTGTCCTATTTCGTGAACATGCCGTGAAATACGTAACAATGAATTGAACACTGGTCTTCTGAAGCATTTCCACAACAACGGGAAGGATACTGTGATAATGAATATTCCGTAATTGTCGTACCATCGATGACAGGTGTTATCTGCTAACATGGCATTTTTAGACATTAGATTGTAATTCATTGTCCTAAGAACGACGTGTTTTTGATCATTTTAAGTGCACCGTTGCATTGAAATGACATTGCTTGAGTCATAATAAGAAAATTATCAAATACAGAAAGCAAGATAGCGTATACGAAAGAGAGTTTCGGGCAAGGTTTCGGACGAGGGATGTCACGTGACTGATATCAGAACGCCAACTTTTAAGCACCTCCAGAAAAATTCAAATGTTCAAATGTTAGTAAATCTATGGGACTCAACAGCTTAGTTAGTAGTCCCTAGCTTACAAACTACTTAAACTAAGGTAAACTAAACTAAGGACAACACAAACACCCATGCCCGCGTGGGGGTTCGAACCCCCGCCTCCAGAAAACCAACAGACATGTACAGTATGGTGGTTCTGACAGTCCACCAGCACATGATTTTCTAAATAACTATCGTCCAGTACACCTACCACATTTTATGTGGAGCTCTATAATAAGCAGTGTAATGTCAATGAGACCAGATGATGATACTATAGTGTATCGAAACCCGTTGTCTTGAATAAATAAAATACAAATTGCGATCTTGGTACCCATCCTATTAATACAATAAGATCGTTCCCTAAGATGAGTAAAAGTATAATGAAAATGTGTGAGAGATAATAGTTAAAATAATAGTTTAAAGGGGTAAAAGTTTTAAAAAAGTGTATATTTGTCAAAGCTCGACTCAAATATAAAATAAAATTGGCTGTTTGTGTCCGGAATGTTTGCAAAAAACAAAAAAAACAAAAAACAAAAAAATACAGGCAAATTTAAAGTGGGCCGTATAACAAGCCTGTGTGATTTTCTTAAATGTCCTCATGTCCATTATGTACAACTATATGGCTGAAGAGAAGCGTAAACTTTGCCTCTGTGTTTGGAAACTCTTTACGACGTGTGCGAGTTTTGTCAACTGAAACAGTACTCAGTATGCAAATTCCCAATTGATAATATATTTTTAATTAATTCTTTAATTTGAAGATATATAAGCATTCATAACCGAGAAAAAGACACGCCGCTCTGGTGAGGGTGCTATTCAGATTTCTGCGAACTTCGCCCTGAGGCGGGACGTCCGATTGTGTTGCAGTGGCGACAGTTTGGCGGACGACCTGCAGCGCGTCTGCAGAGCATTGCCCTCTGTGGTGTCGCACAAGTCCAAAGTGCGCGCCACCTACTTTCGCCGCGCGCCGCCATGCACGCACGGCGCGGCGTTCTTACGACGACAGCCACGAGCGCCCTCTGCGACAACTCCGCTCGTGGCCACCAGTGAACGACATCGTTCACTTGGGACTGAGATAGCAACTAGTTAGGACCTTCGTAATCAGATAGGCACCAGTGAAGACTTGGCTATTGTACAGGCACTAGGCAGGCCTCTAGCTCAACTATGTATCAGCCTTCTGCAGTACTATGTAAAAGTTAAGTATTGTATAAATTCGGTTCAATATATATCTCGTTCTAATTTACTCTAGTGTTTCTAGTCTCTGGCTGCTCCCCTCCGTACCTGCACCAGCGTGCTATCTTTATTCCTGTGTCGGTCTCATTCCACTCGGCCACCGACACCTACGACGGAAACGAGACTCAAAAGCGGCGACGAGGCTGAGACACAAAACCCTCCTCTACCAGTAATTTCAAACAATACCTCGCAGGTAGCCGAGGTCGGCCTTTGTTAACTGCTCTCTCCATTCACTGCCCATCGAACGGGACCTCACGGGTAGCAGACCATGACAGGATGCCTTCCCTTCCACAGCCGAGTCGGCAGTCTAGCAACAGACAAGTTCTGCGAAGGCAAATGCCCAAACACGCTAATTTATGGACCCCAATATGCCGACTGTCGAGGCTACGTGAGAGAAAGCACGCCAGCCATCCCCTTGCCGTCGCCATCTTGTCCACCGGACAGCAGATATCGGAATGAATTGTAGAAAAATTAATTAAGAAACTGCTGTAATTGAAGGACTTCCTTAGACGACATGCCCCAATAGAAACAGAAGTGGTATCAAATCTAAATACAGATAGTGTATCAAAACGGTACTGAACTTCCCCATCTGCCCAAAGACAAAAATAATGGAATAAAAAAATTGACTACATATTACCGCCACCTCACAACACCTCATACCCGATCAAAATTTCGTATGTGAAGTGTTATGCCTCGTTAAGTTGACATGACAAACGGAACAGGAGAAATTTGAAATAGGGATAGCCAGTCACTTGCATAATAAAGCATTAAGTCTTGCTAACCTGAAAATAAACGAAATAAAATTAATTCCCTTCTTTTCTCATTAAAAAGGGGCCCCATTTTTGTTTGGTCTTACAATTGGTTTTATTTCCTCTGGCCACCCAGGCCCCAACTCCCAATGTCGGTACAATACTAACTCTTCTCGAATCATCCATGCCTCACAGACGTTTAATTCTGGGCCTTATCACATTCACACTGAACAATAATATCAACACTCGCTTTCAAATAAAGACTCAAGAAAACGAAATCAATGAATCATTATTATTATTTCATCATAGAAGAAAACATTATTTAAGTAATTTAAGAAAATATTTTTATGGAAAAATTCAAACTATAAATCAATATTTAAATAGTTATATATGCAAAATGGAAAAAAATTCGGGATTGCCCAAACATTCTAAAACATTTAATTAAAATTGTCATACATAAAATTAAACTGAATATGTTTCTGAGTAGAGTTGGCTACGGTTTCATGGTTTCGAAACCAGGTTTCGATACACACAATAGTTTCAGTGTTTCAAAACCGGCATCTTTCACGGTTTCGAAACCATGCGGTTTCATTCCGTTCTGTTTCGGATCACATTCGCGGTCGATTGTCGATACACTGAAACCGTTTCTTCCTGTCGGTTTCACGGTATCGTGTCGGTTTCACGGTTTCGTGTCGGTTTCACGATTTAGTATCGGGTTCACGATTTCATGTCCATGTCGGTTTCACGATTTCATGTCGGTTTCACAACACTGGTGTTTCAAACCATTAATGCAGAAAGGCGGAACAGACTAATGGTATCGAAATGTGGTGTTTCATTTTACTGAAGCTCCACACAGATACACATATACCTTATTAGTATATAAACCAAATAGTAGTTGACACTCTTGAGTCTGCAGCTTATGATTACTGATATCAAGATTCGTTTGCAAGAGACTGCTGTATTCCGAAATGACATAATGTCTGCTTTATAAATGTAAAAGGACAGTAAAAAATGTTTGTTCAAATGTTTGTTTAGCTTATGGGACTTAACTACGGGGTCATCAGTCCCTAAACTTACAAACTACTTACGAACTAGCTAACACTATGTAAGATTACCGCCCAATAGAAATATTGGTAATTAATAGCATTTAATAATTAAACAGTATGAAGTTCACTGCAAACATTGACCATGCCAATGTACTAAATGTTACACAATTTTAATCTTATTAATTATGGTGGCAATGTATGTACACAGTTGGGTGACAACATTTATAGTTAGGCCATAGGTAGAAATTCTCCACGTTGAGATTTGCTGTGTGCTTGTAGCTGACGGAAGGCCAGCGAGCAGGCCGACGTTGGTGGCTTGTTCCACCTTAGGATTTTCCAGTTCGTTTCCGGTGAGGGGAGAGAGGGACAATGGCGAGTGCCAGGCACAGTGCAGTGCACAAAATAAAATATTCTAATACTACTGACATTTGAAGTAATACAATGCAGTTAGGAACCTTTAAGGCCCTCATTACAAAATAGCCTGTTGATAAATAAACAATACATTAGCTAATATAGTCACATATGGCGTAATATGTTTAATTGACAATGAAAGGTAATAAATTACCAATGAATACAAGACAGTTACACAACTAGCATGGCAATGTTGGTTTATAAAAATAATGTATTAACTATTTCTCATTTTATTTTCAATTAATCTTGTGTATTTTATCTTGAAGTATTCAGTTAAATCACTTATCTGTGATATAAGAAATTGTACGATTATGATAAACAGTACAAAGGATGTTTATACCAATATAAAAACCTAAGAAGAAATTTGTTTAATGTGTAGTGTAATTATTTTGATTTTTTAAGTAAAGTTTTAGAAATGTATTGGCTGAGCGCTGTACGTTGGCAAATCGGTTAGAACAGCTCACATGGGGAAGTTGATGACCTAGGGGAAAAAACCCTGGCAGTTGAGCTTTTAGGGCAGGAAGTAAGGACTTGGGAGCACGTGGGGGTAGCTGGCCGGGCGGCGTCGATCTGCAATCAGTCGGCATGTGGATCGCGAGGTGGATGTTATAGATTTGTGTGTGGCATTCGCCACGTGTGGTTGCTCGTCGTAGACTGCACCAAGTTGAATCGAGTGCTACTGTGTGTTTGTGAATATTTAGCCGGTGGAACAAGGTGTGCATCGCATTGAATTATAGTGACTGTGATTTGTTAATGTAACACGGGTCGTCGCATAGGCACGAACATAAACGGTGTTTGAGACAGACACATGGTGTGAAAACAATTAGACAAATATTCATTTTGTCTGGGGGCTCAAGAGCTATAACTGTATTTGATAAATGTGTCGACTGTACAGACGTATCAGCCACAGGGTTCTAATATTGTGAAATAAACAACATTAAGTGAACTTTCACGTGTTTTCAAAACTTGATTTTATTATGAATTTGTTTTGTTAATCATATCCAGGGAAGGAAAGCTGCGAGCGTGTGATATCATCCCCTAGAAAACGAGTCAAACAGTCACAATCACAGTTCCAGTGTTTCTTGAATGTTTAGGAATTTGGTTCGCGGTTGGTGGTTGTGAGTTTTAAAAATTAATCTTTCCCTATTTCAAACTCTCACCCCGACCTTCACGCTCGCAACTAAGGACGGCACAAATATCCATGCCCGAGGGGGGATTCGAACCCCCGATCGTAGTGGCCGTGCAGACCGTGACTGGAGCGCCTCAGTCCCCTCGGCCATCGCGGCTGGCGAACAATAAAACAACGTTCACTATTTGCATTGAAACCAGTTAAATTCTAGGTTTATCTACCATATTAAAAACACACGAGTGAAACTACATTCTTTAAAATAAGATACAACATGAAGCCTGAAATGACATTTTTATACTAACAAGGGTAGATCGCATATATAATCTCGTGTTAAAGATTTGGTTTCTTATGAGCGAAAACGAACTTACCTACTGTCGTTATAATTTTTCGACTCTCATGTAAAAAGAATTGCGGCGGTGGTGTAACGGTCAAGACGTACAAGTGGTGACCTTGCCTCTTACTTTATTATTTTTGTAATTCCATAGCGTTACTTGTGATTATTTAGTGTGCCCTTTAGTCCCTATAATTTATTTAGTATGTGTAGGAACTAGCATTTATGATCCATCACTGTGATATGCGTACCGTATTGCAGCTTGTGAGTCAAGGAATTTTACTGGGTTTTTAAACCCAGCCGCTTCCATATCCTTGCCCTTAATTATTTCGTCCTTACTTCTGTAATGCGTCTGTGAAGACCAGAAGGACGACAAAAATGTAGTTCTGAACTGTTCGTATTACGTATATCCCTCCGCCACCGAACGCGTATTTTCTGCAATACTTCCTTGCATGTGGCCTCGTACAAATTCAAGTTTCTATTGTAATGGCCACTCTGGCGGCAACACCCTGCCGAACTGCGCTGTAAACGACTTCGGATGTAACGCATTAATAGATTCCTTATAGACCTGGAAATTCTGAACCGACAGAAAGTGGTTTAGGTCAAACGCTCTATAAACTTGGCCGCCGCCACCACAGAATTGTACCGGATCGTATCCCATAGTAACATCCGTATCTGCTGATGAGTATCTTTCTGAATCATCTGATTCACGGAGGCGAGAATCTGTGCGCCGGATGCGACAGCAGTTGTCCTCCGGTTCGCGTTCCTCTGGAATATTACGGGCACTTTCACCGCGTGGAATAGACCTGTATCTTACTGACGAATTTAGTGCTGATGAGTATACTCCGACATCGTGTCTTGCTTCGGTTGATGCTTCCTGGACGCGTGGGTCACTTAGCACAACTTCTTCCACTACTTGCCGTACGTGTGGTGCCTGATCGCGAAGCCATAACGTCACCAACCTCGCGTGTTTTCTCAACATCACGTACAAGCTCCTTTTGTTGTGCGATATTACTATCGTGGGCCTCTTTAATTTCTGATAACTCCATTTGTTTGACAACTCATCAATTTCTTTGGTCGTCTCAGTAAACTTCTCCTGCGTTTCTTCAATAATTATCTTTCCTTGTTCCCGCAAGGTTTCGACAACTTTCTTCACTCCCGCAATTTCGATACGTGATTGAACGGCAACTTCCTTAGCCGAGTCGGCCATATTTCTGGCACCGGCTGCCTCGTATCTAGCAACTCTAGCGTCCTTCTTGGCCTCAACTACAATGTTTTTGGCTTCAGAAGCTGTCTTTCCTATCGTGGTGAATTACGAAGGTTCCTGTAACAAATCAGAAACGTTGAAAAATATTTTTTCATCATGACGCGGCAAAGAATTTTTATTTTATCTACAGCTTCTACTCAAAGCTTCTTGTTCCACATCGAGACGACCATTATCGTGGCCGGCAGTGCCGAGGTGGCTACGCTGGTGCCGCCTTATCACCGCAGTTAAGCATTGTGAAGCATTGCCAGTACTCAAATGAGTCACCGTGCGGGTACGTTATGCACTGTTCACAATTTTCCCTTGGTCTTACGGCAGAGGCGGCAGGAAGGAAACTGGCGCAAAGTCTCTAATCGCCAACCCTTGAGCATTGTCCTGGATTAAACTCAAACAAATGTTTTTAGACCTAAGAGACCAAATTACTCTGGTCATCGAGACCTAGATTTACAAACTACTTAAACTTCCACTAAGCACAACACACACACAATACACATGTGCAAGTGGAGGCTCGAAACTCCGGTGAGAGCGGCCACGTTCTCCGTAACATGACGCTCCAGCCCGCACGGCCATTCCCGAGAGGCTAAATTCAAACCTCTACCAGGCATCTCATGCAGTGAAAGCGTGTGAGTGATCCACCCATCATACGTGTACGTTAAGTGCAGAGGCACCGTTATTGCTATTCGAGAAGAATAGGCTACGTACCGACACAAGATTCTACCATCTCCCTTCCCCCATAATCTCCAAAACGAGCAACAGGACACCACACACACACACACACACACACACACACACACACACACACACACACACACACATTCAGTCACCTACACTTAAAGCAGTTCTGATACTTCGCGATGGAAACATGCCTGAAGGCTCGGGGCATACGGAAAACGTTTACAACTAAATCGGCTGAAATTATCCCTCGGGACCGTGCCATTCATTCGAGTTTTCTATACTTTACTACCAGTATAAAGAATGTTCAAATGTCTGTAATCCAATGGGACCAAACTTAGTTGGTATCAGTCCCTAGTCTTACAAACTACTTAAAATAAGTTAAACTAACCTAAGGACAACACACACATCCATGCCCGAGGGAGGATTCGAGTTCCTCCCAGTATAAACTTGACATGTAATTCACGGCATACCTAATTAGATTAGATAAATACTTGTTCCATAGATCACGAATACGACACTTCGTAATGATGTAAACGTGTCAGGTTAAAAAACGTGTCTGTACAAGATATTACATCACACAAAATATTACATGACTGACAATTTTTATTTAATTAATTAATTCATATTTTATTTACTAATTTATATCAAAAAATTCATCCAATGAGTAGAAGAAGTTGTCATTCAGAAATTATTTAATTTATTTTTCAGTGTTAGTTGGCTATCTGTCAGGCGTTTCATGCTGTTTGGTAAGTGACTGAAGACTTCTGTTGCAGCATAATTTACCCCTTTCTGTGCCAAAGTCAGATTTAACCATGCGTAATGAAGATCATCCTTTCTCCTGGTCTGCGGCGTGCCAGTCAAGTTTCCACGGCCGCTACGGTCGGGGGTTCAAATCCCACATCGGGCATGAATGTTTGTGCCGTCTTTAGTATAAGGTAGTTCATAAGTAGTTTGTAAGTTTAGGGGCTGATGACCCCGCAGTTAAGTCTCTTAAGCTTAACAAACATTTCAACATTTTCTTTCTCCTGGTGTTACAGCTATGCACACTGCTATTACAGCTATGCACACTGCTATTACTTTTGAAGAAGGTTGGATTATTAATTTCATAACTGAATATATATACTGTGAAGTTACTGTGAGGATACCTAAACTTTTAAACAGATATTTCCAGGATGATCTTGGGTGGGCTCCAGAAATTATTCTGATTACACGCTTTTGAGCAACGAGTACTTTTTTACTTATTAATGAATTACCCAAGAATATGATGCCATACGAAAGCAATGAATGAAAATAGACATAGTAAGCAAATTTACTGAGATTCTTATCGGAAAAATTTGCAATAACACTAATAACATATCCGTGGTGGAGTAGCCGAGCGGTCTAAAGCGTCTCGATGCGGAGCGCGCGGTTGCTCGTCGTGGAGGTTCGAGTCCTCCCTGGGGCATGGGAGTGTGTATTGTCCTTAGGTTAGTTTACCTAGGTTTAAGTAGTTTGTAAGCTACGGACTGATGACCACGCAGTTTGGTCCGATAGAATTACAAACATTTGAACATTTGAACTAATAAAACGTTTCAGCGGACCATAAATGTGTTTCTTCCAGTTTAATCTCTTATCAATGCACACACCTATAAATTTTGAAAATTCTACATTAGCTACAGACTTCTGTTGAAAGTCTATTACTGGAATTGTGACATTTACTGTTTGGTGTTGCGCTCTTCATTTCGCAGTCTGGTTTGATGCAGCTCTCCACGCTTCCCTGTCCTGTGCAAGTCTCTTCATCTGTTCGGAAACCTATATCCTTTTGAATCTGCTTACTATATTCGTCTCTCGGTCTCCCTCAACGATTTTTACCCCACACACTTCCTACTAATGCTAACTATTCCTTGATGTCTCAGAATGTGTCCCACCAATCTATCGCTTCTACTAGTCAGGATGTGCCAGAAACTTCTTTTCTCCCCAATTCGGTTAAGCACCTCCTCATTAGTTAAGTGATCTACCCATCCAATTTTCATCATTCTTCTGTAGCACCACATTTCAAAAGCTTCTATCATATTTTTGTCTGAACTCCTTATCGTCCACGTTTCACTCCCATACAATTCTACACTCCAGACAAATGCTTTCAGAAAGGAGTTTCTAACATTTAAATTAATATTAGATGTCAGCGAGTTTCGCTTCCGGTCCGTGGAATGCCTGTTTTGTTTTTCTTTATGATGACATCGTCCTGAGTAGTCCACTCCCGGTGACTCGAATGGGGGACTATTTTACCTCCTGAATATTATACCCAAGAAGACGCCATCATTATATGTTCATACAGTAGAGCTGTATGTCCTCGGGAAAAGTAACGACTGTAGTTTCCCCTTGCTTTCAGCCAGCCGTTCACAGTAACTGCGTGACAAATCCACATTAGCTGTTGTTACAAGGCCAGCTCAGTCAATCATCCAGAATGTTGCCCCTGTAACTACTGAAGAGGCTGCTGCCCCTCTTCATGAACCACACGTTTGTCTGGACTCTCCACAGATACCCCTCCGCTGTGGTTGCACCTACGGTACGGCTACCTGTATCATAGAGTCACGCAAGCCACCCCACCTCGGCAATGTATGTGATTCATGGGGGTGGCCATTTACTGTACGGAACTCTATATAATGTTTGATTTTGTATGCGTCAGGAGCCTCAGTCACATAAAATTTTTGAACAGAATTGACCGTCATTTAACTGAAAGTTTTTTGTTTATTGTCACAACCTGGTTTCGGCCTTAGGCCATTTTCAATTGCTGTGCTGTACTGTATAGCAATACAGGTTGTGGCAATAAAAAAAATAAAAAATAAAACTTACAGTCAAATGGCGATCAATTTAAAAAAAAAAATCTATATAGGCTTTAGGCCTATTGTGTTTTATCAAAATTTAATGAGAATCCGTTTGCTGCGAGCCACTTCATAATTTTGTGAAACACATTATTTACGACTACATCACTTATTTCTTGCTTTTTGGATGCGATTACTATACTTGTATCATCAAGGAAATAACGAAATTTGCATCTTCATCAGTGTAGAATGGCAAGTCAATAATGTACATCAGGAACAGTAAAGGACCTAAGACTGAACCCTGCGGGACCCATTTTTGATTCATCTACATCTACATGGGATACTCTGCAAATCACATTTAAGTGTGGCAGAGGGTTCATCGAATCACCATTATACTTTTTATCTCCCATTCCATTCTCTAATAGCGCACGGCAAGCAAGAACACCTGAATCTCTCCGTTCGAGCTCTGATTTCTCGTATTTTATTCTGATAATCATTTCTATCTATGTAAGTGGCAGTCAAGAATATATTTTCGCATTCGGAGGAGAATGTTGGCGATTGGAGTTTCATAAGTAGCCCACGCCGCAGCGATAAGAGCCGTTGTTGTAATGATTCCCATCCCAGATCCTGTATCATTTCCGTAACGCTGTCTCCGCTGTATCGTGACAATACGAAACGAGTGGCCCTTATCTGGACTCTTTCGATGTCCTACGTCAAACCCACCTAATAAGGATCCCACACTAGGCAGCAATACTCCAAAAATGGACGGACAAGCGTGGTGTATGCAGTTTCTTTTGTAGTTCTGTTGCATGATGTAAGGGTTCTCCGAATAAAACGCAGTGTCTGGTTTGCTTTTCCCACGACATTATCTACGTATTCTTTCCAATTTAAGTCTGAAGTAATAGTTATTCCTATGTCTTTTGTGGCGTTTAAGGCCTTCACGTTTCATTGATTTATCTTGTAAACAAAGTTTAAGGGATTTCTTTTCGTACTCATGTGGACGACTTCACACTTATTATTTAGAGTCAATTGCCAATTTTTACACCATACTGATACCTTATTCAGATCGTTCTGCAGTTTGTTTTGATCTTCAGATGATTTTACTAGACGGTAAATGACGGCGTCATCTGCAAACAACCTAAGAGAGCTAGTTAGATTTTCCCCTAAATCGTTTATGAGCAATCAGCCGAAGTTTTGACATTACATGAACCACTTATTTCAACTTTCTGCATTTTTCCAGTTAAGTATTAATTAAACCATATGTGCACTGCCCCACTCAAACCGTAATGATTAAGCTTAACTAGGAGAATTCCATGATTTAAACAATCAAAGGCCTTTGAGAGATCACAGCAGAGCATTTAATATTTGATCAGGGAAGGCATATACAGCATTCTGTGTTGAAAAGCCTTTCTGAAAATCAAACTGCCTACAGGCAGCGGCAGGACGTACAAGCGCCGAGTTCTATACTAGTGGTGTACAATGGGAAGTCAATAATGTATACCAGTAACATGTTTTTTGGATGTGATTACTATACTCGTATCATCAAGAAAATTGCTAACTTTGCATCTTCATCAATGTAGAATGGCAAGCCAAAAATGTATATCAGGAACAGTAAAGGTCCGAAGACCGAACCCTGCGGGACCCATTCTTGTTATTCCCCCCCCCCCCTCCTTTTTGAGAAATCAGCCGAAGTTTTGACATTACATGAACCACTCATTTCCACTCTCTGCGTTTTTCCAGTTAAGTATTGGTTAAACCCTTTGTGCACTGCCCCACACAAAGGAGCTTAACTAGAAGAATTCCATGATTTACACAATCAAAAGCCTCTGAGAGATCACAGCAGAGCATTTAATGTTTTATCAGTGAAGGCATATACACAGCATTTTATATTGGAAAGCCTTTCTGGACACCAAAGTGCCTACGGGCAGCGGCATGACGCACAAGCGCCGAGCTCTATACTAGTGGTGTAGAATGGGAAGTCAATAATGTATGCCAGTAACATGTTTTTTGGATGTGATTACTATACTTGTATCATCAAGAAAATAGCTAACTTTGCATCTTCATCAGTGTAGAATGGCAAGCCAAAAATGTATATCAGGAACAGTAAAGGTCCGAAGACCGAACCCTGCGGGACCCATTCTTGTTATTCCCCCCCCCCCCTCCTTTTTGAGAAATCAGCCGAAGTTTTGACATTACATGAACCACTCATTTCCACTCTCTGTGTTTTTCCAGTTAAGTATTTATTAAACCCTTTGTGCACTGCCCCACTCAAAGGAGCTTAACTAGGAGAATTCCATGATTTACACAATCAAAGGCCTATGAGAGATCACAGCAGAGCATTTAATGTTTTATCAGTGAAGGCATATATACAGCATTTTGTGTTGAAAAGCCTTTCTGAAAACCAAACTGCCTAGGGGCAGCGGCAGGACGCACCAGCGCCGAGCCCCTAGTGGTGGCTGTCGCGCGCGGCTGATGACGAGTTGTGTGTGGCGAGGCACCGGCGCCCGCGGCGCTGCGAGGTAAC
Organism: Locusta migratoria; assembly: GCA_026315105.1. Taxonomy (NCBI): domain Eukaryota; kingdom Metazoa; phylum Arthropoda; class Insecta; order Orthoptera; family Acrididae; genus Locusta; species Locusta migratoria. The sequence goes on along the minus strand of CM048745.1, from coordinate 708,327,548 downwards.
GCGCTGCTAAAACGTTTTCCGATAACGTACTGCCGCGACGCCGCAGAAACTGTATCTCACCTACTGAACGCTCTTCCCGATATCTCTTTCTCGCAGATCGCGTGCGTTATGCCGGGCCAACGTTGTCAACTGGCAGCGTCCCAGGAGAGCATCAGCAAAGTCGTGGGGGCTGCTTAATATTCTCTGATGTTCCGCGCTGTTGGTAGGCTGTCAACTAAATCTTGCCTCGTCGAAGATACGGAGGAACTGGCCTCAGTCACCACAGAAAAATGGAACTACTTTTCCCGGCATCATCGAGCAATATACTGTATAAAAAATATTGCTTTAACCCAGATGCCGGGGAATTATATTTTGTTTAATTTTTTTGTCCTATTAATTACCTTTATATGACTGCACTAGATCGTTATAAGTGATTTTTTTCACAATCACACAATTAGTTTTGCAATACTGCCCTTCTTTTTGGAACGACGTCAAAAGGAGTGTTTTATAAAATTAATCTGATGAATCATTATTATGAAAACTTCATTTAAGATGAAATATCTACATCTATAAATGTGAATGTTCGGTGTACGCTTATCAAGTCCGAACAACTAGACGCAGAGACTTAAAAATTTGTACAGTTACTGCGAGGATGAAGGTCAGGGTGAGTGTTTAAAATAGGGAAAGTTTAAAAAAATTAAACTCCCAACCACCAACTGCGAACCAAATTCCTAAACATGCAAAAACACTGGAACTGTGATTGCTACTACTTGACTCGTTTTCTAGGGGATGATATCACATGTTTGCAGCTTTCCTTCCCTGCATACGATTAACAAAAAAAAAAAAAAAAAAAAAAAAAAAAAAAAAAATCATAATAAAGTAAGTTCATGTGAGAAAGCTTTTCTTCCCTGCATATGATTAACAAAACAAATTCATAATAAGTTCAAGTTCATGAGAGAAAAGGGTGTACTAACCACTATTTCTGAAAACACGTGGATGTTCACTTCATGTTGTTTATTAAACCATATTAAAACTCTGTGGCTGATGTATCTGTACGTCGACACATTTATCAAATAAATTTATAGCTCGTGAGCCCCCAGACAAAATGAATATTTGTCGCAAATTGTTTTCACACCATGTGCCTGTCTCAAACACCGTTTATGTTCATGTCTATGCGACGACATGTGTTACATTAACACAACACAGTCACTTTAATTCAGTGCAATGCACACCTTCTTCCACTGGCTAAATATTCACAACACACAGTAGCACTCGATTCAACTTGGTGCAGTCTACGACGAGCAACCACACCTGGCAATTGTCACACAAAAATCTAAAGTCTCCACCTAGAGATCCACATGCCGACTGTGTAGAGCGACGCCGCCCGGCCAGCTACCCCACTTGCTCCCGCCTCGTCACTTCCTGCCCTCGTGCGCGCGTGCACCAAAAGCCTAACTGCCCGGGTTTTTGCCCTATGTCATCAACTTCACCATGTGAGCTGTTCTAACCGACTTGCCAACGTACAGCGCTCAGCCAATACATTTCTAAAATTTTACTTAAAATCAAAATAATTAGACTACACATTAAACAAATGTCTTCTTATTAGGTTTTTATATTGGTATAAACATCCTTTGCACTATTTTTGCACTATTTTGCAATTTCTTATATCACAGATAAGTGACTTAACTGAATATTTCAAGTTAAATACACAAGTTTAATTGAAAATAAAATGAGAAATAGTTAATATATTATTTTTATAAACAAACATTGCCATGCTAGTTGTGTAACTGTCTTGTCTTCGTTGGTAATTTATTACTTTTCATTGTCACTTAAACATATTACGTTAGATGTGACTATATCAGCTAATGTATTGTTTATTTATCAACAGGCTATTTTGTAATGAGGGCATTAAAGGTTCCTAACTGCATCGTATTACTTCAAATGCCAGTAGTATTACTATATTTGTGCATTGCACTGTGCCTGGCACTCGCCATTGTCCCTCTCTCCCCTCACCGGAAACGAACTGGAAAATCCTAAGCTGGAACAAGACACCAATGTCGGCCTGCTCGCTGGCCTCCCGTCATCTACAAGCACACAGCAAATCTCAACGTGGAGAAATTCTACCTAGGCCTAACTATAAATGTTGTCACCCAACTGCGTATATACATTGCTACCATAATTAATAAGATTAAAATTGTGTAACATTTAGTGCAGTGGCATGGTCAATGTTTGCAGTGAACTTCATACTGTTTAATTATCAAATGCTATTAATTACCAATATTTCTATTGGGCGATAATCTCACATTACTAATTTATACCTGAGGAAGGCTTTAGGCACGGTTTTATAGCGTTCTGATAGATATTTAGTAATTTGAAGAATATAACGCGAAATGCGGAACAATAATTACTCTTTGAAAATTATATTTACTCTTTGAAAATGGTTTTATTGGTTGCATTGTTGCTTGAGGGCTGATACTGATAAAAAGGTGGGGTATATTGTGATGGTACGTTATCGGTGTATATAAAATTCTACGTGTGTGTGTGTGTGTGTGTTTGTGTGTGTGTGTGTGTGTGTGTGTTAATGTTTCGCTCTGCAGCGAAAACTACAGAACGCATACGAATGTTCTGTGTGTAATTGTTCTTCGAAGGGGGTGGAAGATATGGTGGTTGAAAGTCTTCAGATTATAAAAAAATTCGGACTGAAGGCCAGCGATGACGTTTGCGAATCTATAGCAAAGAGGTTACATACAGCGAAACGTGATGCCGCAAATGTTCAAATGTTTGTCAAACTTAAGGGACTTAACTGCGGGGTCATCAGTCCCTAAACTTACAAACTACCTATGAACTACCTTATACTAAAGACAACATAAACTTCGATGCCCCAGGGCGGATTCGAGCCCCCGACGGGGATGCCACAGACCATATCTTTGGCCTATGTGTTGTACAATGTCTTCACGCCTTTCTCTGCAAGGATAAGCAAACTAATATCGAAATATAAGAATAAATAAATAAAACAGTTAAAAGAAATTCTCTTTAAAAATCGGTTTGACGTTTCGCGCATTATATGTTATAATCAACCAACACCCGAGCGGAGCCGCGGGTTTAAGCTAGTATACATATAAAAGTCTCATAAATTGAAGAAAGATCGAGAAATATAAAACCAACTACTAGGAAGTCTTCAGTATCTTCTGTATGAACCTCAAGTTTACAGCTGTAGGCAACCGCTTTGCAATCGTCAATACAAGCTAAAATATTCTGCAATGAGAGCAGGCGTTTCAAAGAAATAAAATATGACACTGTACACGAATTCTTACAGACAAGAATAAAAAGTCAGCTGCTACTCTCGTCCTTCTGTAAGAACGTCTGCGCTATCTGGGATAAAACTAGCCGGCCGCAGTGGCCGAGCGGTCTGCAGCGCGCCAGTCACAGTCTGCATGGACGCTACGGTCGGGGGCTTTAATCCTCCCTCGGGCATGGATGTTTGTATCGTCTTTAGTATAAGCTAGTACATAAGTAGTTTGTAAGTTTAGGCACTGATGACCCCGCAGTTAAGTCCCTTAAGCTTAAACATTTGAACATTTTTGGATAAAACTAATTGTACTTTATCTACTTTTCGACCCTTCTATGGGTGTCTTCATAAGAAAATATAATTATACAGAAGATGTTTGAGACTAATTTGCTCATGCCGTATTAATTTATAAAAATACATTCTAGTTACAAACTAGCGATTAGAAGAAATTGAAAATTTAAAAAGAAGTGGCAGCCCATAGCAGCCAGCCAGTTCTTTTTAAATTTTTAATTTCTTCAAATCGCTAGTTTGTAACTAGAATGTATTTATACAAATTTATTTAATACGACATGAGCATATTAGGTTCAAAGTGTAAACATCTGGAAAGTAGGAGGCGGGGAACTACAGATTAATGTTGTGAACACAGACAGTGAAGCTTGCCCAGATAGCTCAGACGGAAGAGCGCTTCCCCGCGACGAAAGGCAAAGGTTCCAGATTCGAATCCCGGTTCCAGCACACAATTAAAATAAGCCAGGAAGTTTCATATCAACGCACACTCCGTTGCAGAAGGAAAATTGATTCTCAATTAACGGAAAAATTTGAATGTATGTTTGTTAAAAGGTCATGGTACTCTTATGAATGTAGAAAATTTGGTCCAATTAATTAATTAACTGAAATATCGAATTTGCTTGTTAACGAGCTTATTGTAATCCAAGAAATTTAATGAAAATGTTCTAATGTTTGTAAATTCATCGGACCAAACTGCGTGGTCATCAGTACGTAGCTTACAAACTACTTAAACTAAGAAAAACTAACGTAAGGGCAGCACACACACACCCATACCCCAGGGAGGACTTGAACCTCCGACGGCACCTTAGACTGCGCTGTCATTTCCCGTCGTAAGAAGTTCGAGTCTTTCCATGGGTGCCCATTACTCTTTATCTACGATGTTGAGGATTTTGCGATCTTGTACCAACACTGCATGACATTAACTCTAGCTGTAAAGGGAAATTTATTGAAATATCTGTAATAGTTTAACAATTACAATAATTTGCTTAACAAATGTTTGTATAATACACGTCCGCATTCTGGAACCGTTTTCTGGTGCATCGTCAGTCTAATAGCATTTAGATTGTGGCAGGCTGCTGTCAACATTCATAGGAACACATTCCGCCTCTTGTTTTGTGGTTTGGAGTATGTTGTTGTTGTGGTCTTCAGTCCAGAGACTGGTTTGATGCAGCTCTCCACAATACCCTATCCTGAGCAAGCCTCTTCATCTCCACATAAGAACGGCAACCTACATCTGTCTGAATCTGCTTACTGTATCCATCTCTTGGTCTTCCTCTGCGATTTTTAGACCACACACTTCCCTCCAATGCTAAATTCACAATTCCTTGATGTCTAAGAATGTGCCCTACCAATCTATCCCTTCTTTTAGTCAAGGTATGCCAGAAATTTCTTTTCTCCCCAATTCTGTTCAGTTTTGGAGTATATCTGAGGAAATATTTTGTCTCAATTACCGTTCAAAATAAATACAGAAACACAAACATAGATCATTTCTGCAAAGTATTAGGCATAATACGAAGATACTCTCCCATTCTTCAATTGGGAGAAATTTGGTGATTGTAGCTACAACTATTGTAAAGATATATGCTCTGAAAATGTAGTTTCAAGAAAGTGAGAAAAAATTTTCACAGTGTATTTGAATCGTCGTGTGCCTCTTCCTGGACATTCCAGCAACATAATCTTGCTGGCCAGACTGCTTCTTTATCCTCTGCAGACTTTTTCAGGAGTCTTTTCCTTACTCTGGACTCTTTAGTGGTGGCTTCCGCAGCCCTTTCAGCTTTCATATTATTTCCTGGCTGGATGCTAATTTGTCCATTACGTTTGTCCTATCAATTACACCATCATTGAAACAGGTAACTTAATCCCTGACATCTATTTTGAGTAATATCCAACAAACACTAGTTCCCTCTAAAACAAACACTGTTTTCGGTACTCATTAGGATTTTGCTAAGTAATTTTTCATCTGAAAGGTCTTATATTGGTTTTATTGTTTATGGTGATATTCCTTGCCTGAAGCATCAGCGTGGCCAGTGTGCAGATATTCATTCAAAGAGAGTTTAAGACTATAAGTACTATTTAAAAATAAATAAACCATACATTTTTTTGGAAACGGGAGAAATTTGTCTTTCAGATGGAAGCAGTTCATTTTTTTCTATTTTTCAGTCTCTTTGATGTCCATATACCCTCAATTTTTTGACGATGGCGAGAAATTATTTTCCCCTATAGTCACAGAGGATGAAAATTGGGTTGCTTATTAGAACTGTGACATGAAACTGCAAGCGGTGGTATGTAGGCTCACTTGGTCCGCAGGGAAAGCTAAACTAGAGCAATTTTTGACACCCGGAAAAGTCATATGAACAGTTATTTGGGACATACAAGGTATTTTACTAATTGACTTTTCATACGAGGTGAAGCAGTCGATAATTATGTTCTGTGAGAAATGCTAAAGAAGCTAGGCCGCGCATTATACCGGGTGATCAGAAAGTCAGTATAAATTTGAAAACTTAATAAATCACGAAATAATGTAGATAGAGAGGTAAAAATTGACACACATGCTTGGAATGACATGCGGTTTTATTAGAACTGAAAAAAGAAACAAAGTATTGCTAGACGCGTGAAAGATCTCATGCTCGAGCCGTTTGTTGATGGTCCTGTGCTCAGCCGCCACTTTCGTCATGCTTGACCTCCCAGGTCTCCAGACCTCAGTCCGTGCGATTATTGGCTTTGTGGTTACCTGAAGTCGCAAGTGTATCGTGATCGACCGACATCTCTAGGGATGCTGAAACACAACATCCAACGCCAATGCCTCACCATAACTCCGGGCATGCTTTACAGTGCTGTTCTCAATATTATTCCACGACTACAGCTATTGTTGAGGAATTATGATGAACATATTGAGCATTTCCTGTAAAGAATATCATCTTGTCTTAATTTGTTATGTTAATTACTGCTTTTCTGATCAGATGAAGCGCCATCTGCCGGACATTTTTAAGGGTTTTTTCCCTGATGAAACCTCGTGTCATTCCAAGCATGAGTGTACCTCTCTTTCTACATAATTCCGTAATTCATTAAGTTTTCAAATTTATACTGACTGTTTGATCACCCGGTAGAACAACCGCAGAGGAATGCTAAAAAGGTGTCGTTTTCATTCACGACACGCACGCACTGCGAATGTGACGAAACAACCCCTTCGGAGCTTTGACTGACACGTTTTACTTTATCCTCAATAGTCCCAAACTCGCTCCAAGCAATTTTCATTTCTTTCGTCATCTGAAGTCGTTCCTTGCTGTTAAGCGCTTCAACATTGATTAAACGGAAAAAAGATCATGATATCCCATGGTTGATAACATAGTTCCTAACATTATGGGACAAAGGAATACAAAAACTTACACTACGCAATGAGAAATGCCTGGGAAATTACGGGGGCTGAACTGAAAAATATTGTCAGTGTAATAGATTTTTGTGAAATAAATTGCTATCTGTATCTGTACTTACTTTCCGAACGGAACTTATTTTTCGAACTCACATTGGTTCAGCCTTACCGCTGTAACGATACACTTACATTTTTTTCTTGTTTATCTTTGATCAGCGATGCTTATCGTCTCCGGTTCCCTCTGTCTCGCAATGCAACCAATTTAATTTCGTTCGTCATTTTTTACTCCCAAACAAGCGAGAAGACGGAACCGTGATAGTAGTTTTACTCACTCTCTAGTCTGTATCTAATCGGTGTAGACGTCTTTCATACCTGTATCCACTAATGTAAGTAAGAATTCAAGCTGTTGCTGAAAATATATTACTTAAATTTAAAAGCATTCCCTCTCCTTGGTTTTCATTTAAATCAAAGTCCTCCACGCCACATATTTAATTTCTTAATATTTTCAGCTCCTTCGCAGGCGTAATAGTTTAATGCAGACGCCATTATAATCGCTTCGCATTGTCTGCAAAAATCAATCTATCAATCATCCTTATACAATAATTTGCTAGATTTTAGAACCTGTAGTCATTTCTTTTGTAATTTCACGAAGTCCGATCATTTTTTTAAAATTATTCTATCATTACCAGTAACTTCATGTTCCACCCACAGTCACACAACAATGAAAAGCGAAGTGAACAGTCTGAACATTGATCTCCTACGGAAAGTATCTCGAACATTCACAGATTAAATAAGAAAAAGTTATCATTTCCATTTTCTACGATTCGAAGTGCAGGATCCAGCTAGATGCTTTTCGTAAGTTTTATAACGTGCTGTTACTTATATGGTGCCTGACTTTAATATACAACCCGCGGTTTATTTTCTTTAATGTTCATTTTGTGCTGTATTTTAACTTATTTCAAATTCAAACATTCCGTACCATCAATTCCTTGTCCAAAAAATATAATCGCGGAATCTACTTTACAGTGGCGGCTGGTGATAATGTGCTAATGTGCTGCAGCACACTGTAAATCTGTTAGTAAAATTATGCAATTTCTCTTCGAATGCAAGCGAGAAATCGTTGTAAAATTACATCCTTTCTCTTGGAATACGAGCCAGATATAACAATAAAATTATGCCAATTCCCTTCCAATGCGTATTAGAATGCTAGTAATAAGGATGAAAACGCTCTCGCCGCGATAGCTGGAAACCAGCTCCGTGTGCTGAAGTGGGATTCAGCCGCACTGGTACGTGCGCAGAGAGGCGGCGCAGTCTTCTGTTCGCTAGTGCGCATGCGCAGACGTGACGTCAGGCCTTTCGACTCATGTGTGCTGAGACCGACTGTAGCACCACATCAATATATCTCTTCGCGCTGCGTGTAACGGCTGCGGAAGATTAGTACATGACGAATATTGCGGCTTACAGAATCAAATAGCGCGCTGACTCAGGCGTCTTGCGCGTCGTCTCTCAACCCTACCTGTGTATTCGTGTATTCAAATAAGAAATTTTTAATTTCTGTAAATAAAATTAATATTTTTAAACGTTGTATTTACCACCTGCAGTGAATATATGCAGTTGGCGGCGCTGTTATAGATTCCCCTGAAGGTCTTACTGTCAATTGAGTATTAATTGATATTTAATTAAAGTCAATCATACAAAGGTTGACTTTTATTTTAGTATATTTTGTTACCTGTTGATTTTTTGTAATATTGTAGCACACTGGACAAATTTTGTACGAGCCGCCACTGCTACTTTAACAATTATGGCATCATACGAAGCAAGGGCAACGTTATACCGCACTGTGAAGATAAAACTACACAGATGGCACATGTTGTTTGCAGTCTCGATAGTGCATGTTTTTTGTAGAAATATAATCACAACTGAAGCTTCGCGTCCACTTCTTTACACTGAACCAGAATTACCCGATTTTTCTCTCTCTCGTGTATGGAAATCGCCTCTGGACGGGTTTTAATAGCTCGCCCGTAACTGCGCGGCGCTGCGAGGCGTTTGGCATATACAGCAGGCGCGTCCGGCCACACCTGCATGCGGCACGTATAGCGGCAGTGCGCATGCGCGGACGCGGCGGCAGATGAGGTGAAGTGCCGTCTGCCACCGCGGCCCGTGACCGGAATACAGCAGTGGGGGGGGGGGGGGGGGGGACACTGTGCACCGCGAATATAAAGCGAGCGGCCGCGAAACGCAAAGCACGTCACCTGCGGCGGACCGGAAAATTGTTTTTAAACGTCTCAATCAGGACGGGGTACACACGAGAACAAACACGCGGAAATTTCAATCAAGCGGTAATGGTAACAATATAATACGCTAAAAAAATCTTTAGCATTCGGAATATCGAATATATGTCTAATCAAGAAAAGAAAATTCTATAAGAGAAACATCTGAAAAACAACATTTTGAATTAAAAAAAGTCAACATTATATTGCATAGTGACCACATTTAGACAGTTACTATGAGCGAATCCAGAGCACTTACATGCACATTACACCACCATTAACTAAAATAAAAGGAGAGACGGAGGAGTAACCATGACGGATAATTATTATTTTTTCCGGATAGACCATGATTACATGATTATGTATTACAGAAAAAAAATCGCACTGGTGTTTTACGGCCCACTTTAGATTTGTAGTTTTATAAGTTTTAGCAAACATTTTGGACCAAAATAATAATGTAAACATAAAAAATTAATGTCTGAAACCCTTTTAGGAAAACAAAAATTTTAGGTAGTGGCGGGTTTTGAACCACTTCCCTTCAGCGTCACAATCTAACGCATTGCTCACTGCCTTACGGCCAACACATGCAAATCGCGTTCTTTAATTTCACACTATTGATGGCTGTTATTAACTGATGCTAATATGGCATTTTTAGACACTAGGTTATCATTTATCGTACGAAGAACGACGTGTTTTTGTTAATTCTTCAGTGTGCCATTGCTTTGGAAGTAAGTTAAAATAAGAAAATCATAAAATAAGCAACGCAAGATGGCTTATGCAAGAGAGTTCTGGGCGAGGAAAGTCACGTGACATCTGCGAACGGCTGGTTTTCGTTAATTCAGTGGAGGGCGTCAAACCTCTTATTTTTGCAAATATCTCTCAAACGACACGAGATATGAAAAAAACATAAGAGAACAAAGTTGGAGAGAATCTTCTCCTCTACAAATTCGTTTACTCAATTTTAGCGTCAGATGAACGGTTTATATGCAATTAAAATTACATTAAAAACGACCTTTCTTTGGTGTTACTAACGTATTTCTTGTCGGAAATATTTGAAAAAGCGAGGTTCTGGTCTCTGGTACCCAACATTTGTCTGTAAAATTTGGTGCCAATCGGTTGAACGGTTCGACCTAAAAAGTGGGAACACGTTACAACCAGACAGACATCGTCAAATCGCCGTTATTTTTGCAAATCTCTGCAACGATGCAAGATATGAAAAAAAAAAAAAAAAAAAAAAACATAATAGAGCGAAGTTGTAGAGAATTTTCCTCTCTACCAATTAGGTTATTCAATTTTCGTGTCAGATGAACCGTTCGTTTGTAATTACAATTATATTAAAACGGCTTTTTTGCATTATTGTCGTATTTTTTGTTCGAAAATTTTGAAAAAGGGAAGTTCTGGTCTCTGTCGGCCTACAATTATGTCTGTAAAATTTGGTGTTGATCGGTTGAACGGTTCGTCTTAGAAACGGGGAACACGTTACGGACAGACAGACTTACATCCCAAAATCACCGTTATTTTTGCAAATATCTCTGAAACGATACGAGATATGAAAAAACATAAGAGAGCAAGTTGTAGAGAATTGTCTCCACTACAAATTCCGTTATTTACTTTTCGTCTCAGGTGAATGGTTAAGCCGTTATTTTTATTTAAATTTCAAGCTGTCAAAAAACGATCGCAAAGGCCCACTTTTAGGGTTACTACCGAAACCTAAAGTGGGCCAATAGTATTTGTATTGAGATTATAGTAAATATTTCTGATGAGTTTTAGAGATCAAACGAATTAAGATATCGACGCTTATGTTCATTAGTAATGTTCATCTTACATATTTAGCCATATAGAATATTAATACTCGATATACTGTATTAATAGTAGCATTTGTTTTTCTAATGCAATAAACTTACTAATTTTTATCCATTTTCGCTTGAGAATACTTTTTTTTTTTTTTTTTTTTTTTTTTTTTTTTTTTTTTTTTGCTTTATTTCTTGTGCCACTCCTCGCCTTTTCAAGCATCCATTTACCGCCTTCATCAGAAGAACGTCCGACGCCGTTGCTTGAGTCAACAAATCTTATATATCAACCTATATTTCTGTGTTCTACTGTTACTGAAAGATAAATTCTTAATATGGGCTTAATACTAAAACTCGAATACCATCGTCAGCTGTATACCATCGGCGGCTGTCATCCACCCATCTACTTCATGGTTTTCTACGGCCTCAGCAGGTAATTAAAACACTTTTCTTTCAATTTCTTTGTAAGTTATTTTTTCTGGATCACGAACGACAGCCCATGCATTCACATATCATCTATCCGGGAATTTTTACCATACATGACAAAGTTCGTCATACATTTTCCTTCAGCACCTTTAAAGAGTTTCTGCTTCACATTATTGCAGCCTTGCACATACCAAAGATTTGCGCGTTTCCTTTTCTCTGTCTTTAGCTAATAACATTCTAGCCCGGAACTGATTACGTAGGTCAGGTTTTTTTTAATGCGTTCGGGGAACCCGGATTTCGGTTGACCAGTATTTTACCGTATGGGAAAGTAGAGAAGAAATTCGGAAATTTCAACAGTAATTGCTCATCTTTCTAGCAATATTTAAAAAACACGATGCTTCTTTAATGATCTACCCTTTAACGTACGGAACCTGAAATTTTTATGTAAATATATTAAGCTAGCGAACTCAACAAGTGCTAGGATGTATGTGTATTGGATATACAACTTAATATACTTCTACATCCCCTAATTACCTCCCATTACATTTGTCTCTCTCCTCCTCCCCTTCTGTCAATCTCCTCCCCCTTCTTACGCTATCCTTCACCCCACTCCCTGTACATATCTTATTCCACACTATCCATCTCCTCGTCCAACTTTGTGTCTATACACTCCCTCCCTTTCTTTATATCCATTTATTTATAGCTCCTCTGTCCTTCCTCTCTATCTACCTCTGCTTCTTCCTCCTCCGCATCCTCTCCTATTTCAGCCACCCAACCATCCGCCAGTCTCTGTCAATATATTACCAAATTCTCTGCTAATCTCCTGTCTACCCTATATATGAAAAATACATACATCTACCAAATCTTATGGTGATTTCAATAATTGCCGAAGTCTCGAGTAAGATACCCTTCACCATGCACCATACGAGGCCTTCTGTAGACGTTGATGTTTTCATTGGTTTGAAGGTCTTGGGTGAAAAATTTAACCAAAATTGGAATAAAACTTTAGATTAAGGTTTGTTCCCTCTGCCATGCACCGTACGAATTATTATTCTTTTGCAGGTGAAGTGTCCACTTTTTGAATTTTCAACCTTACGATGTACCTGAAATTTGTTATATTGTTTTCTGTGGTAGATGTAGATGTAATATCACAAACAGATAAACGGTATTGATAGAAATCCACAAACTATGTCATTTCCTAAAATGCATTTTTTTTTTAAAAACCATCAGCTGTTTATTAAAAACCTTATTCATCTACCAGTTTCGGTCATAGACCATCTTCATGGATAAAAAGGTGTAAAAACAGAATGGTAAAATGCATCAAGTAAAATACGTCCAACTGAGATAAACAGGAGTCAGTATAACTAAAAGTGTAAAAAATTACTGTGGTCATCTTAGATAAAATCTATCAGTCATACATGACATCAAAGGTGAGAACAGTCTATAGAACAGTCTATGGTCTATGACCGAAACTGGTAAATGTATAAGGTTTTTAATAAACAGCTGATGGTTTTTAAAAAAATGCATTTTATGAAATATATTACGGCTGTTGACACTCGCCTCTCCAAAGTATGTCATTTCCATTGTTAATTATACTCAAGATTCCAATTTGCATCTATTAAATGTTTTCTCGCAGTCGCGTGTATTTCAATAGCGAAAAAAATGGACAAAACCCATCTTTTAAGTGGGTTGTATACTGTGTCAAACTCTGAACTCATATAACGTGAAATACGAAACTACTCGGTGAGAGTACTCTCCACTTTTTGAATTTTCAACCTTACGATGTACCTGAAATTTGTTATATTGTTTTCTGTGGTCTACGAAATATGATTCAACACAGTGAATACTAAAAACCATGTGAAAGTCGAAGGCAACATTGTGTCAGAATTTCAACGGAATCTGTAAAGAATGTTTATGTTTTGAACAAACGATCATTTACAGTTGTAAATGTAGATGTTTCTAAACACAAATATACGAAAAGTCTATGACATTTTGACCAAACATACTACTGGAATACGATCGTGTTTATAGACCTAATTTTTTAACCTACATTATATACGAAGTTATATAAATTTTATGATACGGCAACGCTATTACAAAAATCTCAACATTTAGACATAGGTAAGTTACATACAACATATTAAAGAAATAGATATATGCAAAAAACTTTATATATTGTAGAAAAATCCGATTTGTCCCAACCAAGTGGTAAAACAGGGTTGTCCTACAATTTAATTCCAATTCTACAACTTATAAATTATATTATGTTAGTAATTTTTGGTAAAATACTATTATTAGAGAAACTTCATTTTAAATTATCATTTTCTTGCGTAAGAAAAAGATGTATTGATCCAAACAATGATCTTCAAGCACTCATTTCACATAAAATTGTCACACACAAAACTTGACTTTTTGCTCTGGAAACGTGCATGCTTCACGGAACCACCCTTTGCACTTGCATCTCTGAATCCACAAAAATTGTCCATCACACGTTTGAAGACCAACGCGTTTTTAAAAAATAATTTTAAACTCTTTATTACGATGCATAACGTTATATTAAATCTTTATTTTTAAGTAAACTTTTATTATACCACCACAAATAAACTATCGGCAAGCAAACTACTACACGCTTCTACCAGCACATACAATTTTCCAGGAGGCGGGGGTGGACTTAGCAAGACTAAGTGAAACGTCGACAAATAAGGGAGCAACCAACAGTTTTTAATAATACACTGAGTTGTAATACATACGCCCGAATAGCAAGTAGTCGTAAAGTTTCTAATGCAAGAAAAAAAATTATAAAATAAATTTCTTTGACATTTAGGAAACGTTCTTTATTCTAGCAATTGCCAAGTGTGAGCTAACATATTCGTAAAAATCGGTACTGACAATTACTGATGTATGACAGAATGTATTTTAACAGCATCTTCGTGGGAGAAAATTTCTTATTCGTTGTAAGACATGTGTCATACGTAAAGGTGTCATAGTACAAATCAGGATTATTATTACATTTGGGGTGTGCAGCCAAAGAAAATAAAATTCTTATAACGGTTTTTCTGCGTACTGGTCAGCCATCTTGAGGTTGATCCCGGACGAAGAGAAAGAGAGAATGGACAGGCAAACTTTTAAAAGAATGACAGTTTATGCGGATGCACGCCAATAGTTTAATGTAGCAGTCATTGCGCTGCGATTACATGAAGACGCAAATTAGGATTTACTTGACCTACAACTTCCAAGAACAATTCTATTGTTAACACGAATGTATCTTTTCCGGCGCAAGGAAGGATGACGCTGGTAGAAAGCAATTAATAAAAACATATCTTCTTCATCAGCTTCCTCGACAGTATTAATTACTTCTGACACCTACCCCAAAGACATGTAATTAATCTCCAATCCCATCTACAAAAGTCGTTGTTGATTCAAGTCCACTTCATGAAGTATCATAGTGAACAACCGTATATTCCAACTGATATTTAGCGATTACGTGAAGTACTGACCATCCTTACGGTCCAATAATCTAGAGTCACTCCCACAGTTGAAGTAATATCATACATTTTGTGATTTTCAGAATATTGGTTCTTATAGTATTCCCTCTTGGTTCATTAGTGAGATCTCAGAGCTAGGCAAGTTAACCGATGAATGAAGAGCGTGTCTGCAGATTGAAGAGTCTAAGTGAGAACCAGTTCTGTGTGCTTTACCCGTTTGGTATTGAAAGAGAGTTCGCAAATAACGACAGGTAAACTTTTCATGAAACGTTGTACTTTTGGTGGATTACTTGTCACTAGTAATAAAAAATTTCAATTTAACCCATAACTTCCCGGCGTGTTCGTATAGACAATTGTTGAACCATTTCGTTCCTTCCGTATGATAACCTTATATAATGCTTTTAGCATTGGCAATAATTCGTGTCCGAAAAGGTTTGAATGTCATGTGCATTGATTGAAAACTTAATAGTTGCCAATTTCTTGTTGCTCGCAACAGACTGAATTACAGGCAACGGCGTGACAACAGCAATGGAGCACATTGATGTGAAGATTTTTTTTTTTTTAATATGAAAACGTTAATTCTTACAAGTGAAAGTGTTTAGACTAAATCTAAATCAGTTTGGAGAAGGACTAATTTTCTAAACATTTTAACTGTCGATTCAAATTTAATTTTTGAAGTGATTATTTCAGTTGTGTCCATATGGACACGCTGGGCTGTTGTGGGGTCAAAATTAATTTCGTCTCTTTTTCTCCTTTATTTCATAGCAGAGGTTTCCCTGCGTCTTTATAAGCGGGTATAAATGAAGGACGGCTTAGATATTGTGCTTGAGGAAACAAACGCTCCTCAAGCCGATGGATTTTTCATAGCGCCCCCTGACCTAGCAGTTTTGACGGACGGACGAGGATTCACGTGATGAGGATGAATGGGGAATACCGAATAATCTCAACAACTTCGGGCCGAAGTTGAAATATAATTGACACATTAATAAATAGAAATAAATTTGAAAATTTCGGCTTATAGAAACAGAAACAATCAGGAAACGTCGGTCGAAGATTTCTGTTTGTGTACTACCTCTGAATAGCTTATAAATTTTTCCTTTTACGAAGGAAAATCAGCAAATGCAAATACAGCTTATGAAGAACAATTTGGTAAGACTACTGCTCCACTCATTCAGATGATAGGTGATAACAGCGGAAGTAAAGCAATAGCCATTCCATTTCTTCTTTGACAACCTTTTTACTGGATTTTCTCTTTTGACTTTCCTTAGAGAAAAAGGTTATTATGGAACAGGAACCATTAGAGAAAACAGAGTTTAAAGTCTTATCCAGGTTCTTCGAAAAAAGGCCTATTCAAAAAGGAAAGGGGATATTTTGAATCTTCTATTTGCAAGGATGGCGGAGTTTTTGTCACTAAATGGGCGGATAATTGAATGGTTGCTGTAAAATGGACCTGTGAGGGAGTGGAGCCTGTGTCATCTGCTAAAACACTCTGCGAAGGAGAGGACGACTCAAGTGCGGCTTACTACAAACACATGTGTGGAGTGGATAGAATGGACGAAAACACTGCAATGTACCGAATAAACATTCAGAACAATAATTATTGGTTTTTACTGTCTTATTGATATTTCTGTACGTAACGCTTGGCAGCTGAAGAAAGGAAACGGAGCTAGAATTACTCAGCTTGAATTCAGGAGAGATATTGTACAAGTTTACCTGAAGAGATATATAGATATGAATCCTGTAAAAGCAGCGGGCAGGCCTTCAACTAGTCCTCTATGTGTGTACAAAGCACATGTTGCAAGTGAGATAAGACACGATGGAATAAAACTACGTGAAGAAAACTGAGAAAAAGAGTAGATGTGTAGGGTAGCACGGCAAACAGAAGACATCAGCAGTTCGTGCAGCAGGCAGGAAATGTGATATAGGATTGTGTATAAACTGTTTTGAAGTCTACAACGATTCCAATAAGTATATTATTGCAAATGTGTGTGTTTATGTACTTACAAGTGTGTTCATAAAATAGTATTTGTACAAATTTTGCCTTATTTGCATTGAAATTTGTTTTAAAGATATATCTGTAACTGAATTTCACAGTCATGTTACAGTAATATTAAGGCAGATAAAATCAAAATAATAGCCTGTATGCATTATTTAAGTGTACAAGAACGCAATAACATTTAAATAAAAAAAATATTCCATTTTGAAAAATTCGGTCAGTTATGGATTAACAGCGCCTCGGTTGCATAGTGGTAGAGTGCCAGACTATAAATTCAAAGGTCACGGGTTCGATCCCCCGCAGGTCCTTTCATTTTTAACGGTCACTTTCCACTTCTTTCACCTCTGGCAGTATTGCTCACGGAAAAAATACTGAGTAGCACCGTGGTTCGGAACCCACGTTAAACTGTAGGCCCCCCTATAACTGGCTGGGTAAGTCAGAAGGTCGGAGGAAGGCAACGGCATACCACCACCAAACAGGACCGTGCCTAGTAAAGCACTGTGGTGTTCAAACCAATCCTCGTATTGTTGACTGATTTACCTTTTTATGGATTAATAAGCAGTTAATGACTGAAATACACGGGTTTTTTATTATGTTGCCTTTCATGTGTCTTACATGTATAGTAATATCTCCAGCGTTGAAAATAATACAGATTCAAAAAACGAGGAGGAAAGATAATCGGCACTTGATGCAGCAGTTTACGGCTAGTGAATGTCGGTGCTCCAGTACATAAACGACGCCTACTACGTCTCTTGCGATTTTCTCGGAATTGCCCCAGCAGTGAATTTGCGCATTATGTTGTCTCAATCGGCTACATAATATACACATTCTCTCCAGTACATCTATAAACGCAACGTCGTCCCGTCCTCCTGCCAAGGAAAATACATACAAGGGGTGTCGACAATAATGCAGTCCTATTTCGTAATTACGCAAAGAAGTCACTAGTTAAAACGAACATTCTAATAAAACTCTTGTGTGTTTTATAATAAACTGTGACAAAATAATTTTTCTTAAACTTTTCTAAAATACAGTTTTATGTCATTTGCAGAGCTAGAAAAATATTGCACCCCATTTATACAAACTCGTAATCAGTGTCGTTACTTAAATTAAAATAAAATTTCATCACTGATTGGAAGAATATCTTCTGGAATATGAATGAAGAAAAAACGCAAAACTTATTATTTAAGTTAAAAATTGCATACTGAAAATATACAGCTGAAACGGAAATATTTATTAGTGACTATCCAGTAAGGCCCAAATCAGCCTATATTCGTCTTACAAAATAGGCACGGAGACCCGAAGATCGCTTGATTTCACCCGAAATCGATGACGTATTTTCCTCAGCGTTTATTTTGTGAATAATGAAATGCCGACATCGCGGTATTTCGTCTTTATTTATAACAGACGACCGGTTTCGATGTACATAGACATCATCTTGTGGTCTCTGCACTAAATTGTAACATTATTACATAAACGGGTACCGTAGACAGTTGGATAGTACTGGTGGGTTATCACACATTAAAATATGCCGTTTGGTTGTCCGATATAAAACTCGTATAGTCGTATATACATAAAGAACCACCATATTGTACAGTTACGAGTGACAACAAGCAAATTGTATAATATTTTCAATATGTACTTTTTAATTTATCTAAAAGCTGTCCAGCACCACATGCACAAAATATTTTTTTATTATTTACCTTTAGGTGCAAAGATAAGAGTTTGGGTCTGTGTGGTGTTTGTAGGATCAAAAACAGCTGTGCAACTACAGAGTAACTTTCAACTGGTTTCATAGCTGCCAATTCCTAATATTTGAATTATGGCTAAGGGTTTTATTACAATAAAAAGCAATGTAAATACAAACATTCGTGATAGATAAAATTTGTGATGCACTAAATAACGGCATTACAACAACCGAGGCGTGATTCTTAACAGGTTGTGAGGTTGTCACGGACGGCGGAGTGTGTTCTGCAGCGCACCGCCAAACTGGGCACCAGGTCGATCTTGTGGAAGGGCGCTCCATTGCTCCACTAGCGCTGCGGACAACGACTGAAAGGTCGCTATCGTAGGTGGACGCTCTGAACGACATCTTCCTAATGCATCCCATACGTCCTCAATTGAATCTACGTCTCTGGAACGAGCAAGCATTGCATTCACAGATCATACTCTCGTTCCAGATCTGCACCAGCCTTACAGGCTGTACAACATGCATTCATAACACGAACTTAAGAAAGAGATATATCGTTGGCATGTACAAATTCTGTGTAGGATGGTAGGATGAATATTTTAGATATGTGTCTTGTATGTATATAAATATTAATATATATGTTTTAAAAATTGTTACATTTCTGTAGACCACAATAGGTTACTGACATAGCACCTTACAATCTAAGGTGCTTAATATAGTAATTTATACTAATTATATATATATGTGACATTGGATATAGTTTAAGAAAATGTACTACATGTAACTTTTATATGTCAATGTAAATTTAAAAAAATTGTAACAATTTTTTGAACATCACAATAGTTAACTGACAGAGCACCTTACAATCTAGGGTGCTTAACATAGTAACTTATACAATTGTGTATATATATATGACGTTGGATGTAATGTACTACATGTAACCTTTTATATGTCAACGACCACAAAGAGCAGAGACCATTATATAAATGTACATGTAGAATCTTTGTATATAGTTTTCCCGCCAGCCAGTTAGTGTTATGCTGGACTGCAAGTAGTATTGTACTTAGACTTTGAAGTACCTCACTTCAAAATCGTTAGAAGATGGATATTTATTTTTTACTTGTGACTACTAATTTTATGTTTAACGATGCCTCAACCTGGATGTACTCTTTTAGTATATAAAAATGTCGTGAAATTATGTAAATTACGAAAGGTATGTAACCATACAATTGTAATATAAGTAATCTCTTGGCAATCATGTATATAGATCAATTGTTAAACTTTGTGTAATAGTTCTGAAGATGGTGTCGAGTACGCCGAAACCGGTCACTTAATAAATGAAAAATGCGATCTTGGCTGCATAATCATTATTAAAAAATAAAAACCTATTGCGGCCTGAAGAAACGATGAAAATGTGGAGCTGTTAGTGGAGGTCAGCACGTGCACACGATATTACATCTGTCCAAGTCATAAAACATGGACCACATGCGACATTCCACAAGCATCCTCGGTACTATAGGAGTTCGAACTAGTCACCACTAAGTAGCTAATACAAACCTTGCCCTTCTTTATTATTATCCTGAGGACGGTCAGAAATCGTGGAGACTCCAATGCAAGAATAATCCAACGGATAACATCACGCTTCATTTCAGGCTCGTTTAGAAAGCGCCATAGCGTTACAAAGATGATTAGGAAACTCCAGTGACAGACGGTGCAACAGAGGCGTTCTGTATCACGTTATGCGCTGCTGTCAAAGTTGCAGTACCAAACATACGTGACGAGTCAACCAATGTATTGCTTACCCGTACATATTTATCGTGAAGCGACTACCAGTATAAGACCAGAGAGATTAAGGCAAACCACATAGGCATACAGGCAATCATTTCTCCCGCAAAACATACGCGACTGGAATATTAGTAAGTGACAGTGGTACGCCAAGTACCCTCCGCTACATACCGAGAGGTGTCCTGCGAAGTATGAACGTAGATGTAGAAGCAGGGCCTCTGACGAAGCGTGGCCCGTACCGGGAGCTACGCGTGTCAACTGCCTCGGCCTCCCGGTACTGATAGTTTAAGGTAAGTGAGCACGCGGTGTTTGCTGTAGCAACGGAACGCTCTCATGTCTGAGAGGAAAAGTTTGTGTGCTGGGCTTTCCAACGCTCTCGCCGTTTAAGGACTTTGAGGGCACTGTGGAACGTGACGCGGCCGAGTTGGGACAGCGACCTGAGTGTTGGGCTTTGATAACGGCGCGGCAACGTGAGCAGCGCCCCCAATTAGCCAGCTCTGTAACTACTCCCGCGAAACTGTGCTCAGCGTTATGTTTACACCCAGAGTGCCCGCCAGAGGGCATGGCCCTCTCCGGTGGCTGTTGAGCAGCGTCCAAAGTGAACCACGGAAAACTAAATGAACGGTACTCACTTTCTCTGTTGTGGGTCACCAGAGTGCTGAGTGATTAATGTGGATCGTCAGGACTACTTGTGTCAACAAGAATAAAAACCTTGGAGGTTCACAGGTTTTTACATCTGATGATGGCAGATGCCGAAACGTCGTAAACAATAAATATAATTTTAGCCACCTAGACAGTTTTTATTCTTGTTGAGAAAATGAAGATAGCGAACTCGTACAGGTAATTCGATTCCCATATATACAATAAATAAACTCTCGTGTAGCAACCACTCCATCTCGGAGTAGCATTTATACATAACGTTGTGAATAGTTTGATGAATGCATTTCACAGGCTTTCCTATAGTTTGTGCCCTCTACGGATCCCACTAGTACCGCGGAAATATTGAGATCTTGAGTCCCTTAATGTTCACTATTAATTTCGGTCCCCAGCCTCAAGGGAGCAACCCGCAGCTTCAGAAACGCACTAATGACCCGCTTGCACGATCGCCATCCCACGTGATTTGGCAGTGTATCCACAACAAAATGGTATGAGCAACACAGCATAAACAAGAAAAAGCATTTATTAATATAATGCACTTCTGCAAATAAACAGCTTTTAATTTCTTGAGAAAAGCTCATTCCCTTAATTCAGCGATGATCAAAATTACTTTGCTCAAGAGCCAGTAGGGCTATTGTAAGAAGGTACCTCGACTCGCCTCTAGCATTAACGGAGAATCGAAAAAAATGATTCAACAGTGCAAGAGTACCATATCTCTCATATTGGCAACTACCTTGCACAATACTAAAGTATTTACTGTCTCATGAGAAAGTGTGAGGGTGTGAGATAAACAGAGTTACTATAGCGGCTAGCAGAGCAACAGGGATTCTGAATCTCCTAAAGATTTACCTAGAATGCCGATCATACTAGTATGGGATGTGAGGAAGTTGGATAATTGTACTTACTGTAGTTTTGGTTTGAGCAACAGATACCATAAGTAGTGTATGGGGAGTGACTTGGAATATGCAACATACTAGTGTGAAACTATACCTGTTTTAAAAACGTCGTTAACGTCATCATGTACACTTTGGCCTTTTTAACTTCTGCTTGCAGATATATTGACCGAGGATAGAAAGATTGCTCTACGAATATTTTCACCTTAGTGGCAAACAGAAATGGAACGTCTCATTGTTAACAGCATGTTGATGCACCCGCAATGGAAGAGGAGTGGTATCACACTAGCTCCGTTTGGAAGTTGTGGAAATTGTAGAGCGATGTACGCTCTACAGAACACTTCCTATATCTGATTATGTCTCTCTCGAGCACGGTGAAAAAAAAACTAGATTTATATTTTTCGTGGTTTACTGAAATCACGCAGCTTAAGGGATTGTTTCTTTGAAAGGATGCACCACATTTTCTTCCCCATTTTTGAAAAATACCATCCTGTTGCTCCATCTCTAATGACCTCAATGTTGATTGGACATTAAATCCTAATCTTACGTCCTATTTAGTTTGTGTCTTTGTTCTTCACGTCTTCGTTCTTGTTGCCGAAAAGTCTGTGATTTTCTCAACAGACAATAAGTATCTCTGCTGACATGGAACCGCAGACTTCAGGAATTGCAGAGCACCACTGATGATTCTACCACTGTACATGTTGTCTTTGAACAATCACAAGGCAGATATAAATATGGAAACGACACTTTTTTATCGATAATTTCCCACATTCAGGAGACAAAGGTCTCACGACAATGCGATTATCTATAATCACCCTAGTGGCAGATTATTGTCGATTCCCAGAACACGTATGTATTAAAATCTTCTAACCACAGAATGCTAAAGATGTAAAATTATTCATAGGAAGCATTTTTCTCCAGGTTCGCTACCTTTAAATAATGCTACACAGTGTAATTAAAATAAAATGCACTTATTTTATTGTAGCTTCTTGTATAGGTAACAATTATACATTATTCGTAAATGATTATATATTACTCCATATTCATGTACAGCAAAAATACAGCTAAGTGTCGAGACAAGTATTAAGGAGAATGAGATGAGACATATCGCTGGGGTTCATTCAAGCAAAATACAATACATTTTTCTTCCATTTATTTGCAACTTCGGACGCTGCGCTGATTTCTGGATATGGTTGGTCCATTAATTTGTGTTAGCACGTATGCCTAGAATCTGTAATGATACTTTTGCTTGTTCGATGCTTTTATTCGGAGGACCATGAAAGAAGTTGCAGATGTTTGTTTCTTGGCATTCTGTTCTTTGATTCCCTTTTCTGTTTACCCGAACGATTCACACAGACATTTCTGCTCGTGGAATTCGTGTAATCTACGGAATTCTCAAATGTTTGGTGACAGTTACAAACCATTGTAGATTGTGGTACTTTAAATGCACATGGTTGATCAAATGTATGGCTTTACATAGAGCTTAATAAATTCAATGTTAAGTATTCCTGTATAATTGGTGAGTCAGTCCTCTCCGCATAAGTAGTATTACCCGTCATTGCTTCATGTACTGTCTTCCTTAAGGGGGGGGGGGGGTACACGAAAAACAAGTACAAATATAACGTGTCACAAAATCCACAATTTTTGAGTCACATAAATGAAATTATGTACAGTGGTTGATGGTAGTTTAAAGCATCTA
This sequence comes from Locusta migratoria, assembly GCA_026315105.1. Classification (NCBI taxonomy): domain Eukaryota; kingdom Metazoa; phylum Arthropoda; class Insecta; order Orthoptera; family Acrididae; genus Locusta; species Locusta migratoria. The sequence continues at coordinate 708,303,934 of CM048745.1, read as the reverse complement.
CTGCAATTGTTTTATAATTTTAATAGACATTTTTTAATGTTTTTGGAAACTTTTTAGTTTATGAACTAATGATTCACAAATGTACCATTTACTAAGAAAGTTTCTACGAAACTGCCTTGAAATTTTCGCAGTATAATCCCAACCATCGTATAAAGAAACCCACAGGATGATTTCAGTGTGCTGATATTTAACGAAATTTTAGGATTAATTATTTTTTAATTGAAAAACTAAAAAGAAATTCTACTTTCTTTATTCTCTATCTTGACATGAATGATATTAAATATTAACGTTTCTTATATATATATATATATATATATATTGCAACAGATAATGCCAAAAATCACAGTCAAATCATTTTGGAGAAAAATGTACCTGAATAAGGAAACCGATAGTTCTGAGAAAATGGATTTTATAGTAAACATGTTTTATCGTTGCCATTCAAGCTTCAAAAGCCTCCCGATCTGTAATGAATGTCCTCATTTCTTTCAAGTCTTCTCTTCTGGCTTCTTTTCTGGCTTGTTTGCAAGGTTTTCAATGATTTTAATAGCTGCAAGTATACGTTGAGTGTCAATCCCCATCAAGATGTCACAAGTGAAAACTCTCTGAGCTGCACAATAACTGCAGTATAAACTGCAATATTAACTATCTTGGATGAGAAAAATGTAGTTTGGAGCAACTTTTTCAGAGACTAATTAGGATTCTGCGTTTTGCCATGAACACATTTCTTTGGAGGGCTGTTATTCCACAGCCTTCTTGATATAATATATAGATAATCGTTACATTCTGATTGCTCAACATTGAAAAGCACATAAACAGATAATACGAGAGAATTAAGAACAAGGAAGAAGGCGTGACCCTGTGCTAGATATTACAAATTATTGCTCTTTTCGCATTTAGAAGCGGAATTAGAATGTAATATTTGGTAACCGAAGTTTCAATACAATGCAGTAAATGAAGAGCCATTAAAAAGAATTTCACAATTTGGTCATTTTTGTGTAAGTCCCCCTTAAGAAAGTGTAGAAGTCACTAAATCCTCCGACTCCTCTAATCAAACTAATATAGGAAGTTATTTGGACTTCAATGGAAGATTTTTACCAGTTGCTTTCATTTCAAGATTTGGTAGATTTTTGCGACGCTACTGTTTTTACTTTAAGTTCTCTGTTAAAATATACATTAAATAAAATCATGGCGATTTGGTTACCCCTTCAAGATCCTTCCTGTTACCACGTGGGACTTGTACCTTTGGATTCTGATTGTGGTAAGATATTTTAAAGATTTTTGGGAAACTTTCAAGTCCCACGTGGAATTGGGGACATAACAGCCATTCTAGACAAGACAGTGCCCAAGAAAATTCCAAGGGATTTTTTTTCTCCGGAGACATACATCCCAATGTTATGTAAAATACTGGGTTCCATGAAGAAGCTCGTTTTCTTTCAGGTAGGATGATCCGGTATTCTATCCCAAGTGAAGTTGAGTTCAGGGTAATATCAGCTGACTTCCGCGTAAATGGAAATGACGTTGCCGTTCAAACTATCTTATTTAAATTTTGACAGCCTTAATATTATTTTACACATGTACTAGTTATTTAAGAATAAACTGTTGCTTACGGTAACATATTATGGCTTCCAAGCCATGAACACCATTTATTTATCCACGCCAAATATATTTGACATCCTTAACTATTTAGAAATTGTAGAATACACAAAAATACCAAAAAGGAATTTCATTTACAGTGTAATTCATGGTGTTGTTATTAATTATGAATGCCTTTATAAAATTTGGAAGTTGAATTAATTATGCCGGCTGTTTTTAAAAAATTAAAAATACCTCACCCACACGAATCGCTAATAATAATTATTAATTAAATTTCACAGTTTTGTAATAAATTAAAAGCAGAGACTGTGCCGCATGGTTGATACTTTCACACATGTGGAATATCGTTAAATATTACCTACAAACGTGTTTACATTTAAAAGTCGACCACTGTACGTAACAAGAGCTTTGTTTTATCACTAAAATTAACAAATGAGGTTCGTGTGAACTACCTTTTACTCCCTGCTACAAAGCCTAGTTCCCTGGCCCAGACAACTGACTCGTTTCAAATTACTTCAATAACAGGAAGTTAATACTACAGTGGTCAATATACATAGCAGTTCACACGTTATTATACACAGACATTAATAAGCAAGCCACCACAATTGAAGTTATCTTAGAAGGGGGGCTAAGAAAAATTAATGGCGCAACGGAATTTAGACATAAGAAAAATTGCATCTGAACTTGTTCTCAGCACTTGTGAAGAACAATATTAAATAAAAGAGGGAAGGTGCTCTAAGACTACAATTTATAGGCAACTTATTTGTTTATTCAGATAGAAAACAAGCAAAATGGGGAACCAATTTTGTTAATACAATGAAAATGCATCTCTTACATGGATTAACGCGGACGGTGCCCAGCCTAAATTATGATTTAACGCTACTGGGGAGAAGGATTCACAAAACACTCATTCGCTCATACGCACGCAATGCCACAGCGAAACTCACCAAAATCAGCGGATTAAGAAACAACAAAAACGGCTTTTATTCCAATAACTGGGCATTTATTTATTTATTTCTGCCTTTGGATAATACTTCTAACCCTTCTCTCTCTCTCTCTCTCTCTCTCTCTCTCTCTCTCTCTCTCTCTCTCTCGCCATATCCTCTTTTTATAAAAACAAATATTTATTGGAGAATATATAAGAAATAAAGCTGTCTTTCATAATGGATATCTTCAGTATCCAAACAAAGAAACAGTAATCAAAAAACAAATGGCATATCAAATATATTTATTGAGTTATATGTCGTACAGTTGCATAATTTTCAGCTATGTATTCATTTGTGTAAGTGTTCTATATCTGCAAAATCTGTTGTGAATACAATTAGTAGTAAACAAGTAATAGATTAAAACTTGGGGTGTGATTTGGCGGTTTTCCCATGAACGTTTCCCATGTGCTCATATCGCTTGAACTACTGTGATACAATTTCGAAGGTACTTTGAGCTATATGTGTGTGTATAATGTCTGTAAAATTTTCTGCGGCTGAAATTTGTAGTGTAGAAATTATAAACTGTAACGTCATACCGAATGCCGTAGTTTTAGTCAATGGACAGCGGAAAACAGTAAGCGAGAAACTATTTCCTTTCATCAGTTTACTGTGGTTATCAACGAGAAAAATTTAATAAAAGTTTGAAATTATCTATAAGATTTGTTGCAAGCCGCTAAGTACTCACATTCTCATCCAGTGAATAAATATAGTCTTGTCGCATTATGCGGCCGTTTTTTGCGATTCCTAATGTTTATGACGTCAAATCTTCTGAACCATGTATGTGATTCTTAACCCTGCAGCAACTGTTACCTCAAGGTAAGGAATGTGTGTATCAAATTTGGCTGAAATCGGTCCAGTGGCTTAGGAGGAAATGTACAACACTATCCCGTGATGCCGCAGTTTTTTTCGCATCTAATTGTTTATAATGGTTCATCGAACCACCGTTATACTATTTGAACTCCCATTCCATTCTCGTATAGCGCGCGGGAAGAATGAACACCTGAATCTCTCCGTTCGGGCTCTGATGTCTCGTATTTTATTCTGATGATCATTTCTACCTATGTAAGTGGGAGGAAACAATATATTTTCGCATTCGGAGGAGAATGTTGGCGATTGTAGCTTCGTAAGCAGCCCACGCCACAGCGACAAGCGTCGTTGTTGTAATGATTCCCATCCCAGATCCTGTATCATTTCCGTAACGCTGTCTCCCGTGTATCGCGATAATACGATACGAGCTGCCCTTCTTTTGGACTCTTTCGATGTCCTCCGTCAAACCCACCTGATAATGATCCCACACTGGGCAGCAATATTCCATAAAATGACGGGCGAGCGTAGTGTACGTAGTTTCTTTAGTAGTTCTATTGCATCTTTTAAGGCTTCAATCAATGTCTTCATTTTAGTAGAAAATTTAGTACTTGCAAAACAAACTGGACACAATTTTTGCTGGAAACTAGTGGTACAATACTACAAATAAACAGATTAATTGTTGGTAGTTACAATTAATTCAGTCAAAACTTTAAAGACATGAGGATACCTTCTAATCATTTTATAAATCCCTAATAACCATTTAATCTTACGTAGATCTATGTGTTGTGCGTGATCCTTACCCTTACGGCGACTGTCCTCATGGAGTGAGGCTTACGTGTGAAAAATTTCAATGAGGATTGGAACAAAACTGTAGATTTGTATGCAATACGTAGAGACAAAGAAACACACACACACGGACAGACTGCTTTATATATAAAGACTACCTTAATTACCGCTGCTTCGCATGCGTAGACTGGATGGTCTGCATTGGTTGTTCGTACTTCTAAATATAAATTTTCATAGCTTTAGCTTTAAAACTGCTTTCCTAATCAAGGATTTTGATATGCCACCCCTATTGCACCATTGATGGCAGAATTCAAAACACCCAAAACATTTTTTTTTAATTCTAACCATGGTTACAAATCCAAATTTTCGCATTTCTAACATCAAAATAGTCTTAGTAGCACCCTTAAAAGATTTTATCTTATTTCACCCGCTTAATAGTTGAATTTCGAAAAATATCGAAACATGTATTTCTAAAATTCCAATAAAAAATCTAAATCCGAAGTTCTGTATTTCTTGCTTCAAAATTTGCCAAAATAGCAACATATTTTCAAAAAACCGTTCACCCCCTTGGGATGGGAATATCGAAAAATTGCTGATGCCTACAATGTAAGATGAACGTTCACAAATTTCAAGTTTCTATCGTCTGTAGATTCACTTTTCAGGGCCGTTTTCTGTCTTTTAGAAACGGATCGAGAACGAGAAATTTCTTTCTTCAGCTTTAGCGTCTTTCTTGGTAGTTTTACTTTTCAAACTGTAATATGTACTTATTTTTCTTTATTCGTACGCTTGTTGCAGAAAAACAACTGAAGAACATGTATCACGTTTCGCTGTATATTGCCGCGAGAGGTTCAGCGCGCCCGGTCAGGGGGCTAAACGCCCTCTGTAATAAAAAAGCTGAGCCAAATATTCAACGATCAACCAAGAACGAACTCAACCAACGACCGCAAAGCAAAGATCTACCATTAGAGAAAAAAAAATGTGGAGCTGAATATCGCCGGTTCAATCCCGCACACCGGTAAAAATTTATTTCTTTGTAATTGAAAATTCCAGAATGTTCTACATCTTTCTTATGTTCGCTTGTAAATTCTACTTGTTTCTTATGTTAACTGTTCTCATTTCTGGTACATTCTGTCTGTGTATAAATAGCAGAGCACTGTGCCCGAGAGGCAGTTAGTGATGCGTGTATGTTGAATTCGTAATAAACCAGCTTTCAGTATAAGTTCTGTGTTTAGTTGCCTTCTAAGTCAAGCCTGCTTCATTTCTCCTGGTAAAGAGGCAGCAGTATAAGTTTCTATAAAGCTTGGTCCACACGCTACGATCTGTCTGCGCACACCAATCGCTGCGTGTGGACGGGTGTTTATATCTCTGCCAAAAAAAAGTACAGGCTGCAATCGGACAATCGGACTGGCAAGATAATACGGTACGCTTTTTGTCGAAGTTTATTTTTGCCAGTTAACACGTTCACTGCGGTCACCAGTGCGGGTCGCTAACGCTCTAGGCGGACGCCTGTAAGCGCACGTGCGCCGAGAGCTGAAATCAGACCCCTGCGAGACCTGTAATTTTGAAAGCGAATATAACGTCTCCACAAGAGCTGGTGCTAAGCTGCATGCCGATTATGTGATAAATGCTGCAAGCTGACTGACGCTTATAAGCGTCATATGCATTCATTGCAAACAATTCTAACAGCGCCTCTGGTATATTGATTTTATTACAAACTGGAAAGAAAATGAAATTCAAACAAACAATAACTCCGCTTCGTTGAGAAATAATTTGTCTGAAAACACCAAAAGGTTTCTCAAACGGAGAAAAAATAAACAGGACTCATCTGCAATTAGGTCCTATGGAAACCCAATCCCATATAACAAATAAGTTCACAAGGTGATGTTTTTATAGCAAACCACTAAAGACGAAAACATACAACTGCAGACAGGAAAACGTTACATGATTTTTTGTGGCTTGTACTAACACGAGTGCACAGCCAAACAAACTAAACTGAGTACTCAGCGAACGCGCCGCTTATAAGCGTTACCCGGTCTGGCTTGATCGCGGAAACGCTTATAAGCCTCTGTCGCAGCGAACGTGTTAAGGAGGAAATCTTGTTATGGTCGCTGTTTGCAACGTGTCTTGCAAAAAAATGCAAACAAACCGCAATAAACAGAATAGACGAACGAAATGGTCTAGGCATGTGATTTTACTTCGTGAATTACTTGGCGTAATTATTTACGAATGGATGTGGAAACTTTTAATTATCTTTTGACGCTGGTAACTCCTCGCATAATACGTAAAGACACTTGTATGAGGAGCTGAGCTTAATTTCTCCACATGAACGGCTGACTGTTACATTAAGATTCCTGGCCACAGGAAGGATCTACAAAGACCTCTAATTTTGAACAGCAATTTCTAAAAAAGCATTGAGTGAAATCATCCCAACACTTGTGAAGCTATTTACGCTGCCCTGAAGAATGATTTCATGAAGGCAAGTAAAGTAAGCCCAGTGTCCAACAAGATACGAATAACAATGTCAGAGTTTTAGATATTTTCGAAACACTGTACGGCTACTTCACTTAATATTGTATATGTGGCAAATAAGCTGCGGCCAACTTTGTTTCCCAGTCGGGATTTTCATTTCCTTCTTCAAACCTTTTTCACAAGATTATGAAACTCCATTGTGAGCTACAGACAGCAGTTTTACCCCTAGTGTTATTGTCATTAACTATTCATGTCAACTCAAAGTACCATTTTTATAAGCCTCATTTTATAAAAAGCACCAATAGTAAAAGAAGGGTAATAAACATATTGTTCCAGAAGGTACTGTTGCAAGATCTTCCATGTTAAGCTTAACATAATATCCTGACTGTACTCTTCTTCATAACAACTAGGTTCTTTTTGCTATACTTTCCAGATTATGAATTTTGAGTAGCTCTGAGAAATTCTGCTGTGTTACCTCATCCAAATAGCGGTCCCACTTCACAAATCTTTTCATCAAACTGACAGCAGCACCTAAGGAAGTGGTTTAAGTTTTGCGCAAATATTTTCAGCCATTTCACTCAGCTGCTACACGTATGTTTTCAATCTAGTAGAAAATTTAGTACTTGCAAAACATAAACTGGACACAATTTTTGCTGGAAACTAGTGCTACAGTACTACAAATAAACAGATCAAATGTTGGTAGTTACAATTAATTCAGTCAGAACTTTAAAGACATGAGGATACCTTCTAACCATTTTATGAATCCCTAATAACCATTTAATCTTAAGTAGACGTATATCATACATTCATACCACTTTCCCAAACTCTACAATTACTAATACTCCTTACAAAAACACACCAGTTTAAGTCCATGTGAGGGATTACCTTCCTATTGAAAGCACTGGTATAAGGTAAAAGAAACAAAATTGGTCTCATTCCCTAGGCTTCAAATATTAAACAATTGTTCATTGTAGCTTCACATGATAACACAATTAGAATGTATAGAAATATTTTATGAAATACTTGCCACAATCATTTATGACATGCCACCAAAGACTGAAGAAGGATCAAATCATGCTAAAAATAAAACTATTGACATTACATATATACATCATTCATATTGAAAATTTTTAAATATTGTAACAGGTTTTGATTTTCTGTGTTGAAGTTTCTGTTTAGTGCCACCATATCTGCCCCATACAGCACATCGTTTATGAGTTTTTGGGCGATAAGTTGACGATTCAGTGCCCTTTATTGGCAACATGACGGCCAAATGTTTCGAATGTGTCTGGTGGCTGCATTGCATTTAGCTTGTTTCCCACCAAAGCCATAATTTCATTGGTCTTGTCTTCCATAACACGTTTCCGTTTCCCACGAGCATTAGTCGTGCAGAAAGATCTTTGAGTAGATGTATGTGGAGATACTGGATTAGAATCTGTATCTTCACTTGTGTGTATTTTCTCCCAACTATAAAAACACAAAACAAAGTTAGTGACTTCTGCCCCTAAGATCCAATGAAAACTTACATATACAACACCATAGCAACAAAAAGTCAACACTGACATCACTCTCTCTCACACACAATTAGACAATTTCATTCTTTACATTTTTGCAGTCATTATTGACAAAGGTTCTGATACAGTGTATCAGTAGAATGATTAATGAAATTAAATAGAACTTTATAGAAAGATGAATTTCTCATAGCATAGGTTCATTTGTGTGGATATCAAATTCAATTATCTTGTTACGAATATGGACAATAAAAATTTTACTGGATGCACTGACATCACCAATTTACAACAATTCTTTTCATTGCAGTTTCCAAAAACTGAAGAAGACTGGCTGAGAATTGCTTGAGATTTTGAAAACAAATGGCAGTTTCCTCATTGTTTGGGAGCTATAGATGGGAAGCATGTCAGAATTCTACCTCCAACAGACAGTGGTTCATTTTTCCATAATTATAAAAAACATAGTGTGGTTTTAATGGCTGTTGCTAATGCCAATTGTGAATTTATTTGTGATGTGGGGACAAATGGAAGGGTATCTGATGGAGGTATACTACAGAACACAAAATTTTATGAACTACTTGTTACCAACACTTTTTTCACATTCCACAACCTCAAAGAATTGCAAATCCAAATGAATTAATGGAGTATGTTTTCGTTGGCAACGTTGCATTTGCAATTCGCAAAGATTTATTGAAGCCATATTGGTACGAAAAATTAAGTGAGGAGGAAAGAATCTTTAATTACCGCCTATCCAGGGCACTTAGACTGATTGAAAACACATTTGGCATATTAGCGTCAAGATTCCGTGTTTTCCACACTGCCATTAATTTAAAATTAGACAATATAGATATTGTTGTTCTAACAAGCTGTGTTTCACACCATTTTTTGCTGAGAAGAAATCCACAACTGTACACACCAGCTGAGGCAATGGATTGGGAAAATATAAGTGATTGTACTCAAGTATTGGGTGAAAGGTGCGACGATGAGAATGCATGCCCTTCAACGTGGAAGTAGTGGACAAATGTGCGCCACGGTGGAGTAGCCGAGCGGTCTAAGGCGCCTCGCTGCGGAGCGTGCGGTTGCTCGCCGTCGGAGGTTCGACTCCTCCCTGGGGCATGGGTGTGTGTGTTGTCCTTATGTTAGTTTACCTTAGTTTAAGTAGTTTGTAAGCTACGGACTGATGACTACGCAGTTTGGTCCGATATCTTTACAAACATTTGAACATTTTTGACAAATGTGCGAGAATGCAAAAACTGTTCGAAATCAATATAAACAATACTTCAATCCTGTTGGAGCTGTTTCATGGCAGAACACAGTGTTCTAAACTATATATATCACAAACAGTTTCAAAACGAATATGTTTGTTCTTTTTTCAAATCACGTAATTTCATGCAAACGATGTATAAACAAAGCCTTTCAATTAACTTATGATAAATGTATACAAAATACATTTTTTACTTTACCTCATATTCCGCTTCTTCCTGTATGTTGTCTGCAGTTTCATGATCGATTGAGTTCATGCTTTGCCTCGGTATTTCCTGATCACTCAAGAAGCTGAAATTCTCGAAATACCACAGACTTGGTCGGTATACTACTTCTGCTCCTGCACAAGATCGAATCGATTTAGTAACTTTAGACAGTTCTTTACGATAAACAGTTCTCAATGAATATTTTTTTAAATTACAGCGCCCCTATTAGCAGTGGGATCTACTAATCGTAATTTCTCTATGAGGGAATGCAGCTGCCTTTTTGTCCCTGTCACCTTATTCCATACTTTTTACTTTCCATAAACAAGTATGGCTCCTATACATCTCAAATTCCGCTGTGAACTCTCTAGACCACATACGTATCAGCCATTTTCATCCACTATCAAACACACGAAAAAAGTATACACAGGCACAGATTTGCAGCGATCTCTTGTCCACACGTTCCAACTTATCTGCACAGATGTGATTTGAACCCAATTTTGCTCAAACCTTCAACACCAACACCTCATATCTACGCAAATGTGCTGTCCACACGCAACGATTTGCGAAGTGTGCGCAGACAGATCGTAGCGAGTGGACCCGGCTTAAGGGCAAAAATCATTTGATTCACAATGCCTATACAAATATTTAACAGTAAAATTAAACTCAAAACAACTGTAATCCAAATAACGAGAAGATACAAGCAAGTTTATCTTAGAAACAGCAACTGTGAAACAATCTTAAGATTTTAGGATACTTTTCTTAACAATTATCTTTCAAGTAAAATTTGTAAAGGAAATACAAGGAAAACCAAGGAATTGGCCGTTTGGGCCAAAATCAGAGCCAATTCTTAAGGCTAAAGCAATTAACAGTAAAATTTTTCAAAACCTGAAAACAGCTGCAATTCAAATAACGGGAAAATACAGGAACAAATCTTTTAAAAACAGCAGCAGTTGCCCTCAAACTGTCAAACATTAATTGCCAGATTCCAGGCACATTTGCCTGATAAATTTACAACAGGAGGCAATAACACCAGCACAAATGTCGAAAGGCAGGGAACAGGTAATTACAAATAAAAATACAATTTGTACATTCACAACTTCAAATACAAAGCGTCGCTACGAGAGACAGCAGGCGACTACTGGGCAACAGGCCCAGACAACAGGCGTTATCGTTTAGGTTACGAAGAAGGAACATTGGATATTAAGTTGGGCAGATATTTAAGGCAAATTTTTATTTTGTGATGCACGACCTTAGTTAACTGACAAGAGCAATCGAATAAACTCGAGTCTCCGATACCGCTTTGACCAATGACATAATACATAATCGAGATATACTACGAACACATGTTTACGACAATACGGTATCGGTAGTTAGATTTCACATAAATAGGTCTAATCTACTTCAAAATACATTTAATAAATGTACGGCGTGACAAAAAAAAAAAAAAAAAAAAAAAACAAAAAAAAAAAAAAACAAAAAAAAAAAAAAAACTTGTTTAGCCTATACCTAACCTTCTTAGGGCTACGCTACAGATAACCTTTCTTTACATCTACATCTACATGGGATACTCTGCAAATCACATTTAAGTGCCTTGCAGAGGGTTCATCGAACCACAATTATACTATTTATCTCCCATTCCATTCTCGAATAGCGCGCGGAAAGAAAGAACACCTGAATCTCTCTGTTCGAGCTCTGATTTCTCTTATTTTATTCTGATGATCATTTCTACCTAAGTAAGTGGGAGTCAACAATATATTTTCGCATTCGGAGGAGAATGTTGGCGATTGGAGTTTCGCAAGTAACCCACGCCTCAGCGATAAGCACCGTTTTTGTAATGATTCCCATCCCAGATCCTGTATCATTTCCGTAACGCTGTCTCCCCTGTATCGTGACAATACGAAACGAGCTGCCCTTCTTTGGACTCTTTCGATGTCCTCCGTCAAACCCACCTGATAAGGATCCCACACTGGGCTGCAATACTCCAAAAATGGACGGACAAGCGCAGTGTATGCAGTTTCTTTAGTAGTTCTGTTGCATCTTTTAAGGGTTCTGCCAATAAAACGCAGTCTCTGGTTCGCCTTTCCCACGATATTATCTACGTGTTCTTTCCAGTTTAAGTCTGAAGTAATAGTGATTCCTAGGTATTTTGTGGAGTTTACGGCCTTCACATTTGATTGATTTATGTTGTAAACAAAGTTTAACGGATTTCTTTTCGTACTCATGTGGACGACTTCACACTTCTCATTATTTAGAGTCAATTGCCAATTTTTACACCATACTGATATTTTATTCAGATCGTTCTGCAGTTGGTTAGACGTTAAATGACGGCGTCATCTGCAAACAACCTAAGAGAGCTACTTAGATTTTCCCCTAAATCGTTTATGTAAATAAGGAATAGCAGAGGACCAATAACACTACCCTGTGGAACGCCCGATATCACCGTTGTTTTAGTCGATGCCTTACCATCGATTACTACGAACTGTGTCCTCCCTGACAAGAAATCCCCTATCCAATTGCAAATTTGGGGCGATATGCCATAACCACGCAATTTGATTAAAAGCCGTTTGTGAGGTTCGGTGTCAAAAGCTTTCTGGAAATCAAGAAATACGGAATCGATTTGCGAACCTTTGTCGATAGCACCCATCACTTCGTGTGAATATAGAGCTAGTTGTGTTTCGCATGAACGGTATTTTCTAAATCCGTGTTGACCTTGGGTCAATAGATCGTTCTGTTCGAGATAATTCATAATATTTGAATACAGGATATGTTCCAAAACCCTGCTGCAAATTGACGTCAATGAAATAGGCCTGTAGTTTAGTGGGTTACTCCTACTGCCTTTCTTGAATATAGGTGTGACCTGTGCAACTTTCCAATCTTTTGGTACAGATCCTTCTATGAGAGAGCGGTTGTATATGACTGTTAAGTAAGGAGCTATCGCTTCAGCATAATCAGATAGAAATCAAATGGGTATACAATCCGGACCAGAAGACTTGTTCTTATTAAGTCATTTTAGTTGCTGCACTACTCCGATGATATCTACTTCTATGTTACTCATTACGGCATCTGTTCGTAATTCGAAATCTGGAATATTGGTTTCGTCTTCTTTAGTGAATGAGTTTATAAAAGCTAAGTTTAGTAACTCTGCTTTAGTAGCGCTGTCATCGGCAGGATCGCCATTACTATCACGTAGTGAAGGTATTGTTTGTGACTTTCCCCGAGTATATTTAACATATGACCAAAATCTCTTTGGGGTTTCAGTCAAATTACGAGAAAGTGTTTCGTTGTGATAAATGTTGTAGGCATCTCGCATTGAAATCCTCGCTAAATTTCGAGCTTCTGAGTACAATCGCAAATCCTGGGGATTTCGTGTTCGTTTAAATTTAGTATGCCTTTTCCTTTGCTTTTGCAACAGTGTCCTAACCTGTTTTGTGTACCAAGGGGGATCGCCTCCTTCTTTTATTAATTTATTAGGTATAAAACTTTCAATTGCTGTCGATAGCACTTCTTTGAATTTGAGCCACATCTGGTCTACACCTACGTTTAGTGTTAGAAACGAGTGGAAGCTGTCTTTCAAGAAGCAATGTATTTTGTTTCTATCTGCTTTCCTGAACAAATATACTTTGCGTTTATTTTTGGTAACTTTCAATTTCGCTACTACAGCTCTGTGTTCACTAATACCTGTATCCGTTTTGATGCTCGTTATGAGCTCAGGATTATTTGTTGCTAAGAGATCAAGTGTGTTTTCACATCCATTTACAATTCTAGTTGGCTCATGAACTAATTGTTCGAAGTAATTCTCAGAGAATGCGTTGAGCACAATTTCGGACGACTTTTATGCCTACCTGCTGATTTGAAAATATAATTTCGCCAACAGATCGAGGGTAAATTAAAATCACCACCTACTATTATCGTGTGAGTCGGGTACGTTTTTGTAATTAGACTCAGGTTTTCATTGAACCTTTCTGCTATTGTATCGTCAGAGTCGGGAGGCCGGTAAAAGGAACCGATTATTAACTTCTTACGATTTTCGGGTACAACCTCTACCCATAATAGCTCGCACGAACTATCAACTTCAACTTCGCTACATGAAATACTACTTTTGACGGCGACAAACACGCCCCCACCTATTTTGTTTAATCTATCCTTTCTTAATACCGTTAGATCTTTTGAAAATACTTCTTCTAAACTTATTTCCGGCTTGAGCCAACTTTCGCTGCCTATAATGATGTGTGTTTCGGTGCTTTCTATTAACGCTTGTAGTTCTGGAACTTTCCCGACACAGCTACGACAATTTACAACTGTTATACCGATAGTTTCCGGATCTACATTTGTCCTGTGATCCACCTGAACCCTTTGAGATTGCCCATTTTCTATTTCCCCGAAGCTCTTTATCCTAAAAAACCGCCCAGTCCACGCCACACAGCCCCCGCTACCCGTGTAGCCGCTTCCTGCGTGTAGTGGACTCCTGACCTATTCAGCGGAACCCGGAAACCCACCATCCGATGGCGCAAGTCAAGGAATCTGCAGCCTATACGGTCGCAGAACCGTCTGAGCCTCTGATTCAGACCCTCCACTCGGCTCTGTATCAGAGGTCCACAGTCGGTCCTGTCAACTATGCTGCAGATGGTGAGCTCTGCTTTCATCTTGAAAGCAAGACTGACAGTCTTTACCACTTCAGTTAGCCGCTCGAAACCTGAGAGGATCTCTTCAGATCCGAAACGACACACATCATTGGCACCGACGTGAGCCACCACCTGCAGTTGGCTGCACCCCGTACCCTTCATGGCATCCGGAAGGACCCGTTCCACATCTGGAATGACTCCACCCGGTATGCACACGGAGTGCACGTTGGCCTTCTTCCCCTCCTTGGCAGCCATCTCTCTAAGGGGCTCCATCACCCGCCTAACGTTGGAGCTCCCAACTACAAGTAAACCCACCCTCTGTGAAAGCCCGGATCTTGCAGGCTGGGTGGCGACAGGGTGAGAGACACCATCCGACTCAGGAACGTCGTCCTGAGCAGACAGCGCCTCAAACCTGTTCGCAAGACGAACCGGGGAGGCCTCACGATCGGTCCCCCGGAATGTCTTGCGCCTCCTGCCACGCACTGGAGCAACATCCCACGCAACCACGGGTGGGATGTCTGCCTCACTGCTAGCAGTTTCAGGGCATGTCGCTGCCGCAGGCCGATCGGTGGAGACGACGGGAGTCCGTTCGGTCCCCACCGCCGGCCAACAACAACGACGCCCATCGATCGCAGCTTCCAACTGTGCAACCGAGGTTAACACAGCTTGAAGCTGGGAGCGAAGTGTCACCAACTCAGACTGCATCCGCATACAGCAGTCACAGTCCCTATTCATGATTACAGTGCCAACAAAAACAAAAACTACAGTCGCGATGCGTTCAAAGGAAAACTAAACTGTTCGTTAGAACGCGGATGTGAATCCAATACGCACGACAGCTCAGTGTAACTTTACAAATTGAGACGAGAAAGTGTAGACGAAAATCAAAATACTATATGTCGCTTCTAATCCGAAAATAAAGACAGACGACTGTCGCGACGTGGGGTGTCTTCAAAAATATCAGACACGTAAACAGTGAGTACCGGTATTGAAACCACGTGCGTGACGGAATTGGTCAAAGCGGTATCGGAGACTAGATTTCACCGTGACTCACTACCATCACCATATAGAGCAAGGATTACCTTACGTTATCAAGTTGTGTAATACGGCCTAAAGCCCAGAGGAACACTCGAAACAGCTAACCATAGTAGGCTAAGATTTAACATCGTATGCACTTTAGAGATACTATCTGTTATTTAATAATGAGGGGCTTACAATAAGACTCAAGCTAAGCCACAATACAATATATTTAACAATTAGCAGAGAAATTTACTTAACTTCAGCAATGTCTGTGATCCAACAGGTTTGGCAACGAACAATAAGACAAGCAGTCCACGCCGCCACAGACAATATGGGGCTCCGCACTGTAGCCTCACTAAAACTCAAATACACAACGCGAAATATTGGTAGGATAAATCACTGTTGAGCAAGATAAATAAGACATGTAACATATGAATTATTAACAAAATACTCTGAGGATAATTATTAAAATATACATAAATTTAAGTTCCAGTCTGAGCCTCAAGAATGCCACTAACCGCAAGCTGACCAGGGGGAACTTCACAACAGTATTCCAATTCCATGGCCAAGGTACCTGATATTGAGGCAGACAAGTGGAGGCCATTTCGCTCAAAATTTTAAATAGCAACAAATCCCGGCCGTCCATACTGCCACCGACCGCGTCGGCCCAAGCGCAGTCACTGACTTCCCAGATCGGTCTTCCTCCTTCGGGCTCCACACGTCTAGTCTCTCACAGCTGCAGACCCGCACCGCGTCCCGACGGGCGCGCCCTCTATCCTACTTCTACGTCTCGGATGCCCTCTAGGGCGGGGAGGAAGATAGCGGTGAGGAGGGGGCGGCAAAACAAACCACGCAAGCCGTGACACGGCTCAGTAGCGTCAAAATTCATCACTGGTTTTCAGTCCGAATTTTATATAATCTGACGACTTTCAACCACTATATCTTACACCTTTTTATAGCTATCGACACGGGACTGCTAGGGTGTATAACGGGAGACTTGTAGTACAACAACACAGAAAGATCGGTCGTTTCCATTGTGTACTACTTGTTGAAGAGCAAAATATTTGCACCCACACGTAGAATTTTATATACGTCGGTAACTTTCTACACCCATACCTTCCACCCCCTTATCGTTATCAATCCTCAACTACTATAGTGCACAATGGGAGACCACATACACATACAGACACTATTCGTTTCTGGTGTATAGTTTTGGCTGCAGACTGAAATATAGGGCCGGCCGCGGTGGCCGAGGAGACTGAGGCGCTCCAGTCATGGTCTGCACGACCACTACGGTGGGGGTTTGAATCCCCACTC
The DNA here is from genome assembly GCA_026315105.1 of Locusta migratoria. Lineage (NCBI taxonomy): Eukaryota > Metazoa > Arthropoda > Insecta > Orthoptera > Acrididae > Locusta > Locusta migratoria. The sequence continues at coordinate 708,287,360 of CM048745.1, read as the reverse complement.
GGGCATGGATATTTGTGCCGTCCTCAGTCTTAGCTAGTTCATAAGTAGTTTGTAAGCTTAGGGACTGATGACCCCGTAGTTAAGTCCCATAAGTTCTACAAACATTTGAACATTTGAAATATAGGCGCAAATAACTCAATTATATGCAAATTTAATTATTTCACTTCTTTGACGAACTACTATTATCAGGGTTCCCAGAATGAAACTTTTCACGTTGCAGCGGAGTGTACGCTGATGTAAAACATCCTGGCAGATTAAAATTGTGTGCCGGAACCGGGAATCGAATCTGGGACCTTTGCCTTTCGCGGGCAAGCGCTCTACCGACTGCGGAGTGAAAAGTTTCATTGTGGAAACATCCCTTAGGGCTAAGCCATGTCTCCACCATATCCTTTCTTCCAAGAGTGCTAGTCTTGCATGTTTCGCAGGAGAGCTTCTGTGAAGTTTGGAAAGTAAGAGGCGAGGTACTGGTGGAATTAAAGTTGTGAGGCACCATCGTGAGTCGTGTCGAGATAGCTCAGACAGTCTGCGTCAGGCAGCGACGCGGTGAGGACGGGCGTGTTTACGTCCCGCCGCAGAGCTATTCGCGCGCGCGTTTGTTTACGTGTTCGGCCGCTCTCGCGGGTGAAGTATTTCCTGTTATAGAATGGCTCACTCATGGCGCAAGTCGACGATAAAGATCAGCTTTTCGAACGAATATGCCCGACCTAAAGCTCACGAAATCGAACGCTTTATACGAGAAGAGGTTAAAATCGATCCACAAGATCTCATAGGCATACACCTCTCTATCTTGAGCAGTGTTGTCTACTTGAAAATGATCAGCGAAGAAGTATGTGAAAGAATAATTCGAGCTAATAAGCATGGACTCAAATTTAAGCATGCAGACGGCCATGTCGGCGATGTGGTTATTGATCATGCAGGACTCGGACTACGTACAATACGCATTTTTGAACTCCCGTTCGAAGTGCCATCTGAACTCGTGATTGAAGCGCTCCAACCTTATGGTACGGTGCTCAGTCATGTTGCGGAAAAGTGGTCCACTTTTACGACGTACCCAGTTCTTAACGGGGTCCGGCAAATCCGGATCGAACTTACCAAACACGTCCCGTCTTACCTGTTCATAGGAGGATGCAGGGCCGTAGTCATATACGACGGCCAGCCGAAGACATGCTCAGGATGTGGTAAAGAAGGTCACGTTCGCTCTGAATGCATGCAGCGGAGGATCGCACAAGTACCAACAGGAGAAGCTGTGCTAAAGCCCGCGCCGACGTCACTCCCACTGTCATACGTCAATGTGCTCCGGAGAGACGCAACGCCGAATATTGACCCACCCATTCCACAAGAACAGATACCAGAACCGTCAGAATTGGTGGCCGCTGACACAGATGTGCTTCCGAACAACCAGAGCACCACTTCTCCGTCGACATCGACGGCTGAAGAGAAAGAGCCGGAAGCACGAATGGACTTTGACATGGCAGCACCCACACCCGCCGTCGTTCTTGAACGCCGGGAGTCGCTGCAGCTCTCTGATACGGAGGTACACACACGCAAGCAACGATCGCCGAAGCGGCACAAGAAACGCCGTCTATCGCCGTCAGACACCTGTTCCACGAGAGGCGCTGCACCACACAGAGAGGATGATGAAATTCAAAGCACAACAGAATGACGCGAACCGCTCAGTACACGCGAAACATCCGACGTCGTTCATCGGAGACCAACAAGTGAGTCCGACGCCCAACCCTGATAGGGATCCACCGCCATTGAAAAGCCACGCGGGGATATCTCAGCGAGATTCGCCTCATATCATCTGGTCCGAGGATCACGATGATGATGACTCAATGAACGACGACACGGACGCGGCAGCGGCCGCGACCTCACCCAAACACTAGTCACTCAGGAGATGCGGAAGATTCCGAAGGACACGACAGCAATCAAAAGATGTTCAACTCCACACCAACAAACTCAAACATCATGAACGCTTTCCACCGTGCAGTGCAGCAGCAGGCTGCATCCATCAACATCAATACGATTAGAGCACACGTCAAACTACAGCTATTAAAGGACATGTTGAGGGCGTCGGATGTTGATATAGTCCTCCTACAAGAAGTCAATGTAGACAGTTTTTCCGCACTCTATGGCTACGACACATATATTACACCAACGCATGACAGCGCCAGCGGGACGGCGATACTTTTACGTGACGGTATCGATGCTGAAGACGTGGTGTATCTGCCCTCAGCAAGGGGGCTTGCGCTGACCGTACTTGGGCTCCGCATCATCAACATATATGCTCCGTCAGGTACAGACCGAAGGCGGGATCGTACCAGATTCTATGCAGAGGAGATTGCTCCTCTTTTCTTGGGTCAATATAATCACTTTTTACTTGGAGGTGATTTCAACTGTGTGCTTGCCCCGAAAGACCAATACCCACATTACACCTCGTGTCAAGAGTTACGACTGCTGGTGAGAGATATGAACTTGATCGATACTTGGGAACGCGTCCATGGCAATCGGACCGGATACACGTACTATACCAGTCATTCAGCAAGTCGTATTGATCGAGTTTATGTTACACGTGGTCTCACAAATGCTGTTCTTGATGCAGAATTGTGTCCCGTTGCCTTCTCAGATCATACCGCATACATATGCACGATCTAACTCCAACGCCAAAAGGTGTGGAGGAGTCGAGGTACCTGGAAAATGAACGTCGCACACCTCCGGGATCCGGAGTGTAGATGCTTAATAGAAGACACTTGGAACACCTGCGAGCGACGCCTACCGACATTCCCCACGACTCTACAGTGGTGGTTGGACTGCACCAAGCCTGCTATACGCCGAGCTATGATTGCATACGGAAGAGAACAATCCTTGTGGAGACGGAACACCGTGGACTTTTATTTTACTACGCTACGGGAGCTCTCCACACAGGCACCTTCACCAGATCGGCAATCTGCAGTCAAACGGGTACAGGCTCAGATAACGTCTATAATGCGCCGCAACCTAGAAGGCACTGTCGTCCGAGCTAGAGTTTTTGACCGAGTACAGGGAGAACCACCATCGATGCACCACGTCATCAGGGAGAAACGACGCATTCGGAGAGCCTTAATACATGCCGTCGACTTGCCGGATGGTAACAGTCTAACATCGCAGAAAGATATTGCAACCGCTTTTCTGGAACATTACCGACACCTCTACGGCAGAGTGGAACACAATGAGGCAGCGTTTGACACTGTCGGGTACCCTTGATGCGACGGCGGAAGGATTACTCATGGCAGAGGAAACGGAAGATGAAGTGGCAGAAGCTCTGGGTAAAGGCGCAGCAAACAAATCACCGGGACCGGACGGTCTCCCGTTAGAATTTTATCGAACATTCAAAACTCTCATGCTGCCTCGGTGGACTGATATGTATCGAGAACTGATGTCTCCGCGTACCCCTCTTCCATCTGCCTTTGTGGAGGGCATGATAATTCCTGTCCACAAACCGTCAGGTGGGAAAGGAATACAAGACTATCGGCCGCTGACACTACTCAACTCAGATTTTAAGACCTACACAAGGATACTTGCAGCTCGCATCAAACGCGTCCTCCGCCAAATTATCTCCCTTGATCAAACGTCTCTCGGTGGTGACAGCAATATTCAGACAGCGCTCAGTGACTACCGCGACGTGATAGCATTGGCAACAACCTGTCGTCTCAATGCTGTTTTGGTGTCCGTGAACTTTGATCGCGCTTTTGACAGAGTGAGCCATGCGTACATGACAAAAGTGATGACGAAAATGAACTTTCCACAAGACTTCGTTACCGTAGTAATGCGACTACTCCACGGTGCTTCCTCCACAGTGCTCGTGAACGGGCGTGCGTTAGGACCAATCAAAATCGCCAGATCTGTGCGGCAAGGGTGCCCGCTGTCGTCGATACTCTACGCCATAGCTATCGAGCCGTTACTTTGTGGCCTTAGGAACAAGCTAACAGGAATGACATTCAGGGGTCACACATTCATCTGCAGAACATATGCAGACGACCTTACCTTCCTGGCGCGGTCGGGGGACGAGATACGAACGGCACTACACTGGATTGATCTGTATGGTTCGGCTACAGGAAGTCGCGTTAATATGGCGAAGTCTGGGGCTATGAACATTGGACGAGGGCTGCCAGATAACAGCGTGGCACCGTTAAGATTAATGGACACAATGAAATGTTTGGGAATTACATTCACCAACGACGTCAGACGCACGGCAGCGCACAACTATAGACGGCTCCTGCAGTCTATCAGAACGAGTGTTCGAGATAACATGTTAAGAGCATTAGACATGATGCAACGGGTCACTTTTGTGAATACTCACCTGGCATCGCGCATTCCACACTTGGCGCAAGTGCTCCCGATGCCGGTGGTTATGGCACGCTGCCTCCTAGCGGCCTTTGGATACTTCGTGAGCGCAGGTCTAATTTTCAAAGTCCGATACGAAACTCTCACCCTCCCCATTAAGCGAGGGGGACTCGGACTCGTCCACGTCCGCGACCGCGCTGTGGCTCTCTATGTCAGTACGATGGTCAAGATGTGGCGACACCAGTCAAGTCTGTCCGGAACTTTGATAGAGGAATTAGCGCCACCTTCCCACAGAGCGCCAGTTATGGTCGGGCACATATCACCGTCTCTTGCCCATATTCGTACCTTTTTCGTCGAATACAGTTATGTACAAGCGGACCTACCGACTACCAGGACCACAACAGCACGTGACATATATTGCTTACTGTTACGGGGACAACCAGGCAACGTGATAGAGAGACGGCACCCGACAGTAACGTGGACAATGGTATGGCGGGCAGTGTACCATGCGTTTCTTGACACAGAGACACGTACGCTGTGGTATCAGATCGTTAATGGAAAATTCATGACGCGTGCGCGATTACATAGAGTGGACACTCCTTTGTGTATTCAGTGCAATGAACTGGATAATGAAGAACATCGCCTGACATGCGGCACTTCCACAGAAGCGTGGAGTTTGGCGCAAAAAATTATAGCTTTTTTCCTTCGAGTTGCTCCGCAAGATATCGAACCACGGATATTACTCTACCCGGACGAGACATACTACCCCCGAACAAAGACCAATGCAGTAACTTGGATTCGAGGATTGACAGTCCTCTACCTTTTCAGAGAAGGCCCCAAGAACGTACTTGACTTTTGGACATTTCTACAAGAACGTCATTCTACGATCAAGAACCACAAGAAATACAAACTTTACTTAGCTAACTTTCTAGGAAGTGCTATGAGCGATCCCCCGCGCAGTTGGGGAGTACCGGGTATGAGAAGTTAATTTATGTATTCGACGACTTAGAGCTAGAACCGATCAGGACAATGGAACTTACTCTAAAATCTATCGAGAAGACGTGCTCGACTCCAACACGAGGTGCGTTGGGGATCAGCGAGGTGCACTTCTACTATTAGTTTAGCAGCCAGCAACAGTGCAATACAAGAACTGTGTTCCATAGCGTTATTACTTTCCTTTCAATTATGTTTATATGATTTATTGTTTGAAGAAGACATTTAACTTTCATTTCTGTGTTTAGAGAAGTAAAAACTTTAATAAAAAAAATAATAATAAAAAAAGGAGAAAAAAAAAGTCGGTAGAGCGCTTGCTCGCGAAAGTCAAAGATCCCATGTTCGAGTCCCGGTTCCGGCACACAATTTTAATCTGCCAGGAAGTTTTTTTTATCAGAGTTATATTACAAAGCAGAGTGTCTGTAAGTTTTTCTGTTTGTGTGTACGGGTTGCATACAAATCTACAGTTTTGTTCCAATTTTCATGAAATTTTGCACACGTAAGTCTCAATCGATGAGGACGGTCACCGTAAATATAAGTTCACGAGATGAGACGTCATAAACAATGAGATGCGTGAAAAACTGTTACATTTAGCGAATATGCTGCTCATTTTCTCCTATACCACTGGACTGATTTCAACCAGATTTGGTACACACATTCCTTGCCGTGAGGCAACAATTGCAGCAGGGTTAAGAGTCACATACGACACAGGGTTCAGAAGATATGACATCACTAACAATAGGATTCGCAAAAACCTGCCACGTTATGTGGCGAAACATTGTAAATACGCAATATGTGAATGAGAGTACTTAGCGACTTGCAACAAACTTTAAACATAATTTCAAACCTTTGTTAAACTTTTGCTCGCTGACAACCACAGCGAAATGATGAAAGGAAAAAGGTGTGTCGCTTACTACTTTTCCGCTGTTTATGGAGTAAAACTACGGCATTCGGTATGACATTACAATTTATAATTTGTCCACTACAAATTGTAGTCACAGGAAATCTTACAAATAGTATACACGCGCATAGTTGAGCGTATCTTCTAAATGGTATCACAGAATGACACATAGTTCATGAGATATGAGCGCACAAACAGAACATTCATGGAAAACCGGCCCATCACGCACCAAGATTTAATCTATTACTTCTTTATTACTAACTTATTCCTAAGAGACTTTAAAGACATACAGCCTCCTTATACAAATGAATATATACCGGAAAAACAGCAGGAATAAATAAATAAATACCCGGACAATGCCGGGTTTTCAGCTAATATATATATACAACTTTTTTATATATTTTTAGGAAGGCATGTTGTTGTGGTCTGAAGACTAATCCTATCTGTCCACTCAACTTGTGGTGAATTCTATTAACAATCCAGTCAACGTCAGCCTTATCATAAACAGCTATATATAAAATAATTACACATATCAACACTTTGCAGAGAATAATGTTTGCGAAGAAACAGGTCATTGCGAGCTTCGAAATGATGGATGAGATTTTCGCAGAAATTGTTCAAAAAATGTTCAAATGTTTGCATAGCTTATGGGACTTAACTACGGGGTCATCAGTCCCTAAACTTACAAACTACTTCTGAACTAGCTAATACTAAGGACGGCACAAATATCCATGCCTGAGGGGGGATTCGAACCCCCGACCGTAGTGGCCGTGTAGACCGTCAGTCCCATCGGCCACTGCGGCCGGCGCGCAGAAATTGTTATTATTTTGTCTGAATAAGGCAAAGAATCTTTGAAAATCACATACTACTTTTCTAATACAGTAAGGGTTAAGAAACTTCTTTGCAACTCAGACAACTTTTATTTCAAAACAACTCGACTTTTGTAGAAAAAATTCAAACCAGCTGAAAAATGCTCGTGTCGCAGCACAAGAATGTAAATATGTTCCTAATTAACTCTGACAGAAAAATGGGAAGCCAGCTGCTACAGTCCTCTTTCCACCTCGACCATACATTTTGGAATGCGAACATATTAACGCTGTTTCAACACACAATGCGCTAAATCGTTGTGCCCAGTCTTAGTTCTTCACACCCAGCACCTCTGTCGCACTGCCACTGTTTCTCTCTGACTGTCTCCTTTTTCTCCAGCTGGCGCTTTCTCCTGTCTGACGCTCCACCTGTCTTTTTCCCTTCCTATCGCTCTTCCCAACCACGGTATTAACGACTTTCACTGTCTGTCTGCTACTATGTCCCTTTCTCTTCCTTTTTTACCGTTTCTTTCTCAACGTCTGACGTTTGTAGCTTCAGTCTCCACTGTCAATACTGTACGAATGTCGTTGTTGATGGATTGAGCGGTCTTGTAAATCCTGTAACGAGAAACTTTGACATGTAATTATAGAGGAAAGAAGACAACATTTTTCTTGTTAAAGTTCACCGGCCTGAAGTATCTAGACCCCCAAAGCTTATGCATGGGCTCTACTGTCTTTCTCATTCCATGGTCTCCTCTCTGTTTTGTTTCCAGTGCTTCTACAACCATTTATGTTTTGTACTATAAGGGTTACCACTGATAAAATGACTGGTTTGCTCAATATGTAAGGCACATATCTTTGGAGAGTGTGAGACCAATAATCGTTAGTTGCATGGTGATAGAAGCAGTAGTGTGTGTGTGTGTGTGTGTGGAGTCGGCAGAGAGCACAGTGTTGCTTGCTGGAGTTAATAGTCTGATGTAGAGCATGATTGTATTAACACTATATATCCCGTTGGAAGAAGGAAGATAATGACTATGAACTGGCTTGGAATTATTATTGACGAGAACTTATAAATTTCAATCTTACAATCGAAAAAGGTAAGCTTTAGCTTTACCGCGCTCTGCATTGTTAGGTATTGATAAATGAAAAGCTTATTCAAAATAATACAGTTAGGTGTGGCACTCATTAAATATGTCTTCTCCCTATCTCCTTATCAACTTTAGAATTTACATCCAACACACCTATTTTTTGATCAGAACTGGTATGACCAATTTAATTCAAAATGCACGTTATCGATATATTTTAATATACAAACAACCAATAATCGTAAGTTACGATCAGACAGAAGTTTTCCTTCATTTCGCAGATAGGTTCTTGTTTAAATTTATGTTCTAAGTCAGTTACGAACCTCATCATATTAATCGTATAATATCAGTCTTTTCCTCACAAATTACGTTTCATTCATGCTCGTAATTTGCATGTGCTGTCTGATGCCGGAAAGTGGAATGTCAAATTCAGTTGTTTATGATTCACATCACGAATAGCAAAGGCCGCTTTTATTAGTTTATTTGTTTGTTATACACATTTTTTGATTCGCTACTTATTATCAGTCTTAATTTTTTCTATTATAACTAAACCTATTATCCTCTCAGGTAGCTTCCGTTATTTCTTTTCAATTATGGAAATTGTTCAAAACACTCAAAATTAATTACACCACTTGATAACAATACATTAATATGTTTGTTAATGAAATTAAGTCTTTATCTCAGTACGAGTTCAGATAGACAACAACAATTTGTGAAATCGCACAAGAACCTAAGTCATTTCGTTTTCACACTTTTAGTTATTTACTTCACACTTTGTTCTTTACTTCAGATAATTAACTTATATCATGACTGCTAATTCGCGTGGCTTCACTGCACGTCATAGCTCTACTTGTCATTGTCAGTTCAAAGTTGAAATCATCATTTAGTCAGACAGACATTCTGGCGAACTGAGCGCATTAACAGGACAATTATTGCGTTATCAGTCAATCCCAGGCTGATGAATCACAATACTTACTCTTAGTCTAACATACATATTTTGATCAATGTTTATATTCACAGTGTAGTGACGGTGTAGTCGCAGTTGCATTCACGCACGAAGTCCAGACACTGACATAGTCAATAACATTATTTTTATTTATTTTATTTAAACATGTACGTTTCATTTGGTGACATCCTTATTGACATTATGTATTTGGAATCGTGTAGTCATTATTGTAATCAGATAGTCCGTCTATGTTTCATTCTGAGATTTTGTTAAATTATCCTGCAAAACACTTTTTGTCGTATACAAGCATTTTTGTAGAATAACTTATTTGGGTTTTCAAAGTGCATTTCGTTTCTAAGTGTTTTTCACGTACCTGTTTTTGTGTGCGGGCGCATCCGTCGTTGCTTGTAAATCATTTCAACTATTGTGCAGTTGATTTTACCCCGGCTTTATTCGAATATTGTGCTACATCACTCTGTCTTGCTCTGTTGCAACTTAAAAAATACCTTTTAATTGTTTATTTGCAATATTATGCCGACTGTAACGATTTTTTCCTGTCTGTTTGATTGTGATTATTGGCTTATTTTGCTCGCCTTTGTTCCTATCTGCTATTCTCTTGTGCAATATAATTGTATTATGTTCTTTACTTATTTGGATCTATATCTCGTTAGCTTTTGTTCTAGTGTTTTCTCACTAACCTGTCAATGTCTTGTGATAGTCGCGTTAACGAACTGTTCATTAGCACTTATTATTCCGCAAAATTCTTTGTCTCAATGCCTTTCCCGGACGTTTACGTAGTTCTTCCAAACAAACAAAACACAATATCAATACAGACAATAATTCTCGCATTTCTGATTGCATTGTTTAAAATATTTCTGAATCAACAATTATTGTTGACAGTTTATTCCTTAACAACAAGCCGAGGCCTCAAAGCAACAGGCCGAATCTCAACATTCTGATTAAATAGAGACAATTTCACCAAAAAATTGTAATTTTTACCGAATCACAAGTTGAAAATATCAGACAACATTCTTAATCTACAACAGCTAATCGAATCCATTAGTCACTAACCTGCTATCGCTAAACAACATTCGGAGTCCATTGAGGAACATTTGCAAAAAATTGTAAATACAACTGAGTCTCTGGGTCGGGAACTTTCTCTCCATGATAGAAATATAGTTTGACGAACGTAAACTTTTCATCAATGAAATGACTGTGTGGCATTTATGGCCGGAAGATCTCGTATGGGATTGTTCGGTCGCCTAGTGCAAGTCATTTTAATTGACACCATATCGGCGACTTGCGGGTCGATGATGATGAAATGATAACACCCAGTCCCCTGCCGGGAAGCGAACATAGGTACCCTGCGTGGTAGTTAGCGACGCTGCCGACTGAGCTACGGGGGCGGACAACTTAAAATATTGTTATTCTATCGAATCTCTTGAACAGTAACTTTCGAAAGACATTGGTTATACTATCGAATCTCTTGAGTGCAAACTATCAGAGGAAATTACAAACACTCCTGATTCTCTTGAACAATAATTCTCACAGGATGTTGATAACACTAATAAGGCTACTGAACTGCAAGCAGGAATTTACAAAACAGCAATCAGAAAGTTTTGCCCAGTCTGTCAATCTTAATTTTCAACAGCAAACTGAATTTTTTTGAACGGAAATATTCGAAGGACATAGCTAACATATGTAAGTTGATGTAACAGCGAGTAAACAATATGATTCATACAATCACTTTAAAAAATCTGAGCTTCTCAAATTAACCACCAAACTTCCAGTGAACAGTGAAATTACACAGATTAAAACTAACGTCCAAAAATATGAACAAAAATTCACTGCTATCGGTGACCGTCAAGATGTTCAAATGTTTGTTAACATTTCGGGACTTAACTGCGGGAGTCATCAGTCCCTGAACTTACAAACCAACTTATACTAAAGACAGAACAAACATCCATTCCCGAGGGGGGGACTCAAATCCCCGACGGGAAACGGCCTCGCGCATCGGATCAGAGCATAGCGCCTCAATGCGCTCCGCCACTCCGGCGCGGCGACCGTCAAGATTTAACTGAACGGTAGCGTAATGAAACAGTCATATTGACCACCGTTTACAGACTAAGGCCGATACACACGGTAATGACAATCATACTATAGCAAAAGTAACCGACATTGTTTCAAATGATATTATTACGTTTTGCAGTCTCAAACAGATTCACCAAAAGAACAACTTGAGATAGTACAGACAAAAACTGAGTTCCTCGGAGATCATGCAGATAACCTGAATACCTTTCTTGATGACCACCAAACCGTCACAAACTGATGATCTGACAGTCAAAGTGAACAACTTGAAACTGCAAATGGAATAACGTCTCCATGTCACAACTCCTGCGCATTTTTCAGATACAAAGGAATATCAAGCGTTACTTACTTTTAAAACCAAACAGTCAAATGACACTCGGCACACAACAAGTGACAAATTCGTTGAATGCTCAAGTCTTCGAGTTGCTACGACAGAGAACTCCATTTCAAAACCAAGCTAATGACAATTATCATTGCGGTTTTCACTCTAATTAATTGATGCTACCTCTACTGGGACGGAGAAATATTCAGGCTAACACTACGTTAGTAGTGAGTGTGTGGACATGAAGATCAGATTTTTCGTATGGCGGGAGGCGAGTAACGGTAACCCGCGCCACCGCGTTTATCGCTGTATACTCAGTAGTGCAGTGGTCAAGCGAGAGTGACTACGCAGGAGGACTCAGAGTTTGAACGTTCACCATCGATATATTTCGATGCCCACCGGCACATGGCGTTGTAAATGCCACTTAATTTCATTTATGTTAACAAGTTTATGTTGACAACGTCGTCTCACAGACGTTACATATCATGTATCTGCGATGTAAGCGCATTCCAAATCTAGCGGCATCATTCCTGCATATACTAGGCTTCTCCAGAAGTACGCGGCTGGAACTACTTGAGCAGTGGGACACTGAAAATCGGATCAACTGGACATATCAATTAAAATATTTTAGCGTAACTCTGCACCCGTTTTGGTAAGCTCGAACCTGACAACAAGTACCAATCTTACAATTTACACCACCAGTGGGGTGAGCAGGGATGAAATAACAAATAAGAAAAATATGAAACTTTTTTTTTTTCCAGCCATGTTATGTGTCTCTTCATCGTGCACTTCTAACTCAAACTCCTCCAAACATCGTCCTCAGCCAGCCACAATCTTTTGCTGTGATGTTTTAGCTCTTTCGTATTGTCCTTCCTCAGTTGTCATTTTAGCATTTATTGTCTCGTGTTCTGGATGTGGAGTGCTTGAATTTAATTTTTTCAGCTTGTGAAGTGACCTCGTAGCTGGTAACAGGGGACCTGACCCAGCAGTTTAGTCCCATCTAAAAAAATATCAATAAGAACAACACCATACTCCAAACTTCATCTACATCTACATAGATACTCTGCAAATCACATTTAAGTGCCTGGCAGAGGGTTCATTAACCACTTTTATAACTTTTCTCTACCGCTATTCTCTAATAGCGCGCGGGAAGAAAGAACACCTAAATCGTTCCGTTTTCGATCTGATTTCTCTTATTTTATTGGGATGGTCATGTCTCCCTAAGTAGGTGGGTGCCAGCAAAATGTAAAAGTCGGTGATTGAAACTTCGCAAACAGATCACGCCGCAATGAATAACGTCTTTCTTTTAATGCTTTCCACCTCAAATCGTGCAACATTGCCATGACGCTTTCCCCCCCGTAACGTGATAAAACAAAACGAGCTGCCCTTCTCTGAACCTTCTCAATATCTTCCGTCAGTCCCACCTGGTGAGGGTCCCACAAGGGGCAACAGTACTCCAGGAGAGGACGCACAAGTGTGATGTAGGCAGTCTCTTTGGTGGAACTGGTGCATCTTCGAAGCGTTCTGCCAATGAAACGTAACCTTTGATTCGCCTTCCCCACAATATTTTCTGTGTGTTCTCTGCAGTCAAAGTTGTTCGTAATTGTAACTCCTAGGTATTTGGTAGAATTTACGACCTTAAGGTTTGACTGATTTATCGCGTAATTGAAGTTCAGTGGATTTCTTTTAGTGGTCATGTGTATTACTTCACACTTTTATTTATTTAGTGTAAATTGCCAATTTTCGCACCAAGTAGAAATTTTGTCTAAATCGCTTTGCAGTTGCTTTTGATCCTCTGTTGACTTCACTAACCGATAAACGACAGCATCATCCGCGAACAGTCTAAGGGAGCTATTCAGATTGTCTCCTAAATCGTTTATAAACACGAGGAAGAGTAGGGGACCTATAACGCTTCCCTGTGGAACGCCAGATATCACTTCTGTTTTACTCGATGACTTACCGTTAATTACAACGAACTGTGTCCTTTCTGATAGGTAATCGTGAATCCAATCGCACAATTGGGAAGATATTCCATAAGCACGCAGTTTCATTAGAAGCCGCTTGTGGGGTACAGTATCAAAAACCTTCCGGAAATCCAGAAATATGGAATCGATTTGAGATCCCTTGTCGATGGCACTTAACACTTCATGTGAATAAGCTGTGTTTCGCAAGAGCGATACTTTCTGAATCCGTGTTGACTATTGGTTAATAGGTCGTTCTCTTCGAGGTAGTTCATAATATTCAAACTAAGTATATGTTCCAAAATCCTACTGCAAATCGACGTCAATGAGATAGGCCTGTAATTTTGGGGATCACTCCTATTGCCTTTCTTGAATATTGGAGTAACTTGGGCAACTTTCCAGTCTTTGGGTACAGATCTTTCGCTGAGTGATCGGTTGTAAATTATAGCTAAGTACGGAGCAATTGCATCAGCATACTCTGAAAGGAATCTAGTTGGTATACAATCTGACCCGGAAGATTTGTTTTTGTTTAGTGACTTAAGTTGATTTACTACTCCAGAAACATCTGCTTCTAAGTTTCGCATGCTGGCAGCTGTTCTTGGATTGAATACTGGAGTGTTCACTTCGTCTTCTTTGGTGAAAGAATATCGGAAAGCTGTGTTTAGTAATTCTGCCTTAGCAGTACTGTCGTAGGTACTATTACCATTGCTATCGCGTAGTGAAGGTATTGTTTGTGTTTTGCCGCTAGTGTACTTCACATATGACCAGAATTTCTTTGGATTTTCTGCAAGATTACGAGACAGGATTTCGTTGTGGTAACTACTATAGGCTTCTCACATTGATGTCCGCGCTAGGTTGCGTGTTTCAGTAAAAGATTGCCAGTCTTGTGCATTCTGTGTCTTTTTAAATTTTGCATGCATTTTTCTTTGTTTCTGCAACAGTGATCTGACCTGTTTTGTGTACCACGGGGGGTCAGCCCCCTCTTTTATTAATTTATTTGGTATAAATTTCTGGATTGCTACTGACATTATGTATTTGAAAGTAAGCCACAACTGACCTACACTCGCATTTTTAGTTTTGAAAGACTGGAGACTATCACTCAGGAAAGCGTGAAGCGAATTTTTATCTGCTTTATTGAATAGATATATTTTTCGTTTATTTTTGGTGCATTTGGGCATTTCAACATTCAGTCTCGCTACTACAACTCGATGTTCGCTAATCCCTGTATCTGTTTTGATGCTCTTTACTAGCTCAGGATTATTTGTTGCTAGGAGGTCGATGGTATTTTCGCAACCACTTACTACTCTAGTGGATTCATGAACTAACTGTTCGAAGTAGTTTTCAGAAAAACCATTCAGAACTAGTTCGGACGATGTTTTATATTTGCCGCCGGTTTTGAATACGTAATTATGTCAACATATCAAGGGTAAATTAAAGTCGCCACCGATTATAACAGTATGCTTCGGATACCTATTTGAAATGTGATTCAAGCTTTCTTTGAACATTTCGGCAACCGCATCGTCTGAGTCTGGGGGCCGATAAAAATATCCAATTATTAATTTATTCCAGTTGTCAGGTATAACCTCTACCCAGACCAACTCACAGGAAGTATCTGTCTCAATTTCGCTGCAGGATAAACCGTTTGTAACAGCAATAAACACACCACCTCCTTTTTTATTTATTCTATCCTTTCTGAAGACCATTTGGTCCTTTGAAAAAATTTCGACCGAACTTATCTCAGGCGTCAGCCAGCTTTCAGAACCTATAACGATATGTGCCTCAGTACTTTCTATCAGCGCTTGGAGCTCTGGAACTTTCCCAATACAGCTACGACAATTTACAATTGTTATACCAATGGTTTCTAGATCTGCTTTCTTCCTGTGTCTAACCTGCCCCCTTTGAGACTGCAACCCATTTTGTGTATTCCCGAGGCCCTCTAACCTGAAAAACCGCCCAGTCCACGCCACACAGCTCCCGCTACCCGTGTAGCCGCTTCCTGAGTATAGTGGACTCCTGACCTATTTAGCGGAACCCGAAAACCCACCACCCTTTGGCGCAAGTCGAGGAATCTGCAGCCCACCCGGTCGCAGAACCGTCTGAGCCTCTGATTCGGACCCTCCACTCGGCTCTGAACCAAAGGTCCGCAGTCAGTCCTGTCGACAATGCTGCAGATGGTGAGCTCCGCTTTCATCTTGCAAGCAAGACTGGCAGTCTTTACCAGTTCTGATAGCCGCTCAAAACCAGAGAGGATCTCTTCCGATCCAAAGCGACACACATCATTGGTGCCGACATGAGCCACCATCTGCAGCTGGCTGCACCCTGTGCTCTTCATGGCATCCGGAAGGACCCGTTCCACATCTGGGATGACTCCCCCGGTATGCACACGGAGTGCACATTGGAATTCTTCCCCTCCCTAGTAGCCATTTTTCCTAAGGGGCTCCATTACCCGCCTAACGTTGGAGCTCCCAACTACCAACAAACCCACCCTCTGTGAGTGCCCGGATCTTGAAGGCAGAGGGGCGAGTACAGGACAAGCGACACCATCTGCGTCAGGAACATCCCCTGCCACAGTGCCTCGAATCTGTTGGCAAGACTAACCGGGGAGGCCTCCACTTCGTTCTTCCGGGAAGTCTTACGGCGCCTGACACGCGCTGAGGAGACCTCCCAATCCACCACGGATGGGGGGGCGACCACCTCGCGGGCAGTGAGCGGGCTGGCCACAGCCGCAGGCCGATCGGAGGGCACAACAGACGCACAGGGCGTCTGCTGCACCCCCGCGAGCGGCCCACAACAGCGGCGCCCACCCACCGCAGACTCAAGCGTTGCCAGCGAAGCCAACGCCGCCTGAAGCTGCGAGCGAAGAGTCACCAACTCTGCCTCCATCCGTTCGCAGCAGTCACAGTTCCTAGCCATTCTAAAAACCTATGTTTGTTTCAAGTACGTACGTCTGAGGACACAGAAGTTTGATAAACAGTGAGCTTGGAAAAATGTAAACCTAACGCTGTTTGTTTACGGTGAATCTGAAAAATATATACGTGAGCTGATAAGTAAAAAAAAAAAAAAAAAGAAAAAAAAACAATTGAACTGACAACTAAACGCGATTATTAATAAATAAACACGCGAGCATACTAAAGTATAAAGAGCTGCAAAAGAAGGCACACACGAAATGAAAATAAGTCGCTTCTATTAAGAAGCCGGTTATCGTAAAATCTAGAGCTGCTGCTGGTCACGTGTGCACTGGCCGCCGGTAACTGAGCAACTTATGGTGAAGACTGATTTAAAAGCACCTAGATGAACCTATAAAACTGCAATGCACTAGAACCTCGACCAGGATACAACTCCTGATGATAAACTAGAGAAGAGAATTACTGGAAAAAAAGGATCATCTTCACAATATGCAACTAACCTCGAATCGTATTGGATCCGCAGAGCCACAACCATGGCTCTGAAGAAGATTCCAAAGCGCCGTAATAGAACAGTAAATAAAGAAGAAAAATACCAATTTCAAGGCAGCGGACTTAAAGGGAAAATCCCAAATTCACTTCTAATTATAACTGATAAGATTGATTTCTTGTGAATAATTAAATGCCAAGATCGCGGTATTTCCTCTTTATTTATAACATACGACCGGTTTCGATGTACATAGACATCATCTGCATGTTCCTTTGTTGATTTTTTGTAACCATATATTTTATAATCAAAATATCCACGGGTGTACTGCCGGTCTATAGTGTCCATCGGGCACAATATTTCGGCGATCATACATGTCGTCATCATCAGGTGAACTGACGGACTGATCTCCTCGACACGCGCCGGCACGGAGATCCGCACGCTACGGCTGCTCGAAGGGAACTGGGTTCTAGCCCGGTAGCGGGCGATTTAAATACCCTCGGCCCGCGGAGCGACCCCTCCGCTGTCCGCGCCCCGCGCCGCGGTCGCGCAGTGGAACCGATTGCGACGGCGTCTGAGATGACGTCGGTGTGCGGGCTCTGTCCGCCGTGGTCGTCACTTCGTTACGTTTGCTAGATTTACTCTTAATTAACCCAATCGCTGGTTCCCAAGTTTTGCTAAGATTATAGACACAGTCACTTGTGCGAATTTCAATGGCCTCTCTAACGTCGAAGTCCCAGTATCTCGACGTCTGTACCAGAATCCTAGAGCGTTCATACTCCATCGCATGATTCTCCGACAAACAATGATCAGCGACCGCCGTCTTGCTCGGATACATCAATCGTGTGTGCCTCTGGTGTTCAACGCATCGATCCTCGACCGTACACATCGTCTGTCCAATATATGACTTTCCACACTGACACGGAATCTGGTACACGTCGGCCTTCCTCAAACCGAGATCATCTTTGGCGCTCCCCACCAGTGCACGAATATTGTGAAATATTGTGCCCGTTGGACACTATAGACCGGCAGTACGCCCGTGGATATTTTGATTATCAAATACGCCGGGAGAAACTGAAGAATCACATATTTTTTGTTCGCCCTTACAGACCAGAAGATGTCTACGTACATCGAAACCGGTCGGCTGTTATAAATAAATACGAAATACCGCGATCTGGGCATTTCATTATTCTAAAAAAATATATTTATAAGATCGCTCCCTGCCATGAGGAAATTATATGATAAGATTGAGAAGTCCAACCACCAAAGGTGGTAGTACTTCAGGAAGAACAGGCAGTTCCCGCATGAACGGAGATACGAACCACTGCAACTTAGTAATGTAAAAACTGATGTCATGTATCTTTATGTTATGTACTGATTATATGATTCATTTTTCCCATTTTGTAGATATGGCACTGATAATGGCTAGCTCCTACCCGACATCGATCTGTGATCAATAAACAGATTTATTGCGACCGAACGCTCTGTTACTACCAGTAATGTTTGAAATGTTTACATACACTTTTTGATTAAAAGACACCTGACAAGTTCGTGGCGCCATCCATCGGTAATGCTGAACTGAATTTGGATAACCCTTAGTCATGATGATAACTTCCGCTCTCGCAGGCATACGTACAATCAGGCGTTGAAAGGTTTCTTAGGGAATGACAGCCCATTCTTCACGGAGTGCTGCACTGAAGAGAGGTATCGATGTAGGTCGGTGAGGCCTGGCACGAAGTTGGCCTTCCAAAACATCCCAAAGGTGTTCTACAGGACTCTTTGCAAGCCAGTCCATTACTGGGATGTTATTGTTTAATCACTCCAGTACAGGCCGTGCATTATGAACAGGTTCACAAACGTGTTGAAAGATGCAATTGCCATCCCCGATACAGTGGGTAGCAAGAAAATGATTAAAACACCAGTGTAGGCCGTGATGTGATAGTTCAACGCAAAACAACAAGGGATGCAAGCCCCCTCGATAAAAAAAACACGACCACACCGTAACAGCACCTCCTCCGAATTTGGCACTAAAGACGCTGACGGACGACGGACGACGTTCACCGGGCATTCACCATATCCACATCCTACAATCTGATCGCCACATTGTGATTCGTCGCTCCACACATTCTTCCGCTGTGTTCAATCGTCCAGTGTTTACGCTCTTTACATCAAGTGAGCCGTTGTTTGGCATTGACCTGCGTGATGTGTGGCTTATGGGCAGCCGCTCGACCATGAAATCCAAGTTTTCTCACTTCCCGCCTGTCATAGTACTTTCAGTGGATCCTGATGCAGTTTGGAGTTCCTGCGTGATGGTCTGGATGGCTGCCTGCCTATTACACCGTACGACCCTCCAACTGTCAAAAAAAAAAAAATGTTCAAATGTTTGTAGAGTCTATGGGACATAACTACGGGGTCATCAGTCCCTAAACTTACAAACTACTTACGAACTAGGAGGGCATAAATATCCATGCCCGAGGGGGGATTCGAACCCCCGGCCGTGCAGACCGTGACTGAGGCGCCTCAGTCCCCTCGGCCACCGCGGCCGGCCCTCCAACTGTCGACGGTCTGTCAATCAGTAGACGAGTTCGACGTACGCATTCGTATTGTAGGGTCCCTTCAAGTTTTCAATTCATTATCATATCGGAAACCTAGCGATGTTTACGAGAGTGAAAATATCGCTTACAGACTTCGAAGTCCGTAAGTTCCGGTACGCGCCCCATTCTGCTCTCTCACAATGTCTAATGACTACTGATGTCGCTGATTTAGATTACCTGGCATTAGTAAGCAGGACAGTGCATATAATATTAAAACTCTTTTTTTTTTTTTTTTTTTTTTTTTTTGGTGGATGGGATTGGAGGGTGGGTGACGTATGTATATGACGTGAAGTGTATAGTTACGTGTTCTTCTATGTTTGATGTATTATTATCGGCTTACGAAAATGCTTAAGGATCGAAAGTAATCCTAAGGGACAAAACTGCGAAGGTCATCGGTTTCCGCGTTTATAGAAAAGATATACGTTGTGAACCCTCGACCACTCCCTGTACAGTCCCCATCTTGAAACAAAAAACTATTTCGTTTCAAAAAGACGATCTCTAGCGTTACCATTGGTTCAGGCCCCAAGCGGCAGACTTCCATGCCGAGGGGTTAAAGAAGCTGGTGAACTGTTATAGACAGTGTACAGGTGTCAACGTATTACTGTCACTGAAAAGTTTTGTCTCATGAGTGATTTTTTATTAAGAGTAAATCGCATTTACTTTTGGAACACACCTCTTATTATTCAAATTTTCAAATGTTTATAGATCTATGGGACTTAATTACTGAGGTTATCAGTCTCTAGACATAGAAACTACTGAAACTAACCTAAGGACAACACACACACATCATGACCGATGGTGCACTCTAACCTTCGACGGGGAGGTACCTCCACACCAAAGCACCATAGAACCCTCGGCCATGCCATCGTGGCTCTCGTATTATTAAAGAAAATATGTATTGAGAGGCCAATGCCAGAATTCCCAGGCTGCCTAACAGGGGTTGACAAGAGGTTCACGAACTTGCATACTACTCGAAGCGCCTGTTCAAAATGTTTGTACATCTATCGCACCAAACTGCGTGGTCATCAGTCCGTAGCTTACAAACTACTGAAACTAAGGTAAACTAACCTAAGGACAACACACACACACACACACACACACACACACACATCCATGCCCCATGGAGGACTCCAATATCCGACGGCGAGCAACCGCGCGATCCGCAGCGAGGCGCCTTAGACCGCTCGGCTACTCCACCGCGACGAAGCGCCTGCTTCTGAGCAATAAATAACCTTTCTGAATCAGAGGAGCTACCCCCCAAAAACACCATACGTCATAAGCGGTTGAAATGTGCAAAGTTGACTACTTTTCGTGTTGAACTATCGCTTATTTAACATACGGTTCTAATGGTAAACAACGCAACGTTTAGTTTTTGGAGAAAACTATGAAAAAATGTTTCCATGACACCTCATCTGAACGTCTAGAAATTTTAACTATTCAGTCTTACTTATAAGCCCATTTTGCGTAATCAATCTGTCAGTTTATGTTGAAATGTGTGTTATAAACTGTAAAAACTGAGTCTTACTGTGATTTTGCATCAATTTACTTTCACGAGCCATGAACTTATTCCTTTAACTGAATTGTTTGATACTGCATCAAGATTGCCATCAAAGTCTCTACGAGGCTGATGTCATCACTAAACAGAAATATGACTTATTTAAATGAGAAACAACAGCGGTCCCGGAACAGACCACTGGGGCACCCTCCAGCAACTCCCCTCCAGCATATCACCTCCATCACTGGACAGAATTACTTTATGCTGTCTGTTATTTAAATACGTGGTGAAGCAATTGTGAGCTACTCCTCTTACTCCATAAAGTTCCAACTTCGGCAACAATATTTTGTTATCAACAAACTCAAACACTTTTGTTAAATCAATGAATGGGCCGAGCGTTCGCAATTTTTTAATCCATCAAATGTTTCAAAAGGAGAATACAGCTTTTGCGGTTCTTAAATCACTTCTGAAAACGAAATGTACATTTGACAGGAAATTGCGAGAACTGAAAAGATAAAGTAACATAAAATACAGTGTTTCCAATAACTTTTACAAAAACTGATAGCATAAAAATAGGTATAAAGCTGTCTAGATTATCCCCTCATGATAGCACGAAAATAGGTATAAAGCTGTCTACATTATCCCCTCATGATAACATGAAAATAGGTATAAAGCTGTCTACATTATCCCCTCATCCTTTTTTGTAGTTTAACTACTGCCAGGAAACTGACCATTCAGAAAAGAAATATGGCTAAGTACTGGGCTAACAGAGGCGGAACAACACTTGAGTATGTTGATACAGACCCCATCAAATCCGTAAGAGTCGAACCGCAATGTTGAAACCATGTTTAGTTGTTCAGTAGTTCACGGGAACTGAAGGAATCCAAAAGAAGCCGTTTACGTCTGATTAGCTTAAGAGCATAGGAGACCACTGCAAAGTTTTGTGCAGGCCCTTTAAGAAAACCGCAAATTCGAGTACATACACTAATCGCTTACTATGGAGACAATATACCAGTACCAACTTCGACGCGTCGAGTGGAATATGTTTCATCAAACTGAACAAGACACAGTAAGAAATCTCTCAGAAACAAGATGATTGTCGTTTACGTCCGCAGTTCAAATGTTTGTTAAGCTTATGGGATTTAACTACGGGGTCATCAGTCCCTAAACTTACAAACTACTTATGAACTAGCTAATACTAAGGACGGCACAAATATCCATGCCCGAGGGGGGATTCGAACCCCCGACCGTGGTGGCCGTGCAGATCGTGACTGGAGCGCCTCAGTCCCCTCAAATGTTCAAATGTTTGTAAAGTCTATGGGACTTAACTACGGGGTCATCAGTCCCTAAACTTACAAACTACTTATGAACTACTTACGAACTAGGACGGCACAAATATCCATGCCCGAGGGGGATTCGAACCCCCGACCTTAGTGGCCTTGCAGACCGTGACTGGAGCGCCTTAGTCCCCTCGGCCACCGCGGCCGGCCGTCCGCAGTTCAGAGAATTCTGAAGCTTTGTATTCAGTTAAAATAATTTTCTGATGCGTGAGATACGGGAACCAAAAGAATTTTACAGTAGCCAGATCTGTGAATTTTACTTCATATTTCCACATTCAAACTCATCTCTGTTTGAAAAAGGTTTAGAAGCCTGAAGAAGATTAATGTGTCGAAAACTGAAACAGGAAATGTATTAATTGACTCCCAAAGATTCTGAATACTAGGGAAACTGCCACTTTATGTGGCATGTTACTCAAGATGAATTTGAACTAATTAGAGAACGAGAAAACTAACTAAGAAATTATTATTAACTAAGAAAACTTAATAAATCACGGAACAATGTAGATAGGTAAAATTGACACAAATGCTTGGAATGACATGGGGTTTATTAGAACAACAAAAAAAAAAAGAGTTAAAAAAATGTCCGACGGATGGCGTTTCATCTTGTCAGAAAACCAATAATTAGCATAATAAATTAAGACAAAGCAAAGATAATGTTCTTTACAGGAAATGCTCAATATGTTCACCATCATTCCTCAACAACAGCTATAGCCGAGGAATAATGTTGTGAGCAGCACTGTAAAGCATGTCCGGAGTTATGGTGAGGCCTTGGCGTAGGTCTGGGGACCTGGGAGGCCAAGCATGACGAAAGTGACGGCTGAGCGCCCGATCATTACCAAACGTCGCGCGCGAGAGATCTTTCATGCGTCTAGCAGTACCTTTTTTTTCTAATAAAACCACATGTCATTCCAAGCATGTGTGTCAATTTTTACCTCTCTATCTACATTATTCCGTGATTTATTAAATTATCAAATTTATACTGACTTTTTGATCACCCGGTATATTTCCAAATTCACTAACAGATTCACCTGTGACGGAAGTGGTATTCCCATTAGCCAATTCAGCTAACAAGGGTGAGTTTGCCAAGATTTCTAATAAACAATAGAATGTTACGTTCTAAACAATGTATGCGCCTGACTTGAGCACTCGATCAAGAGCAGTTCCACCCTCAGGCAACGTAACTATACCACTGGAAGAATTTTACGAAACATACTAGAGAAAAGAAAAACTCCTTTACGCTGTTTGATCGAGTGATAAGTGTATTTCTTTTTTAACTGAATTTCTTTATAAAGAACTTTATACCTTTTCCTATATTTTACTTGAAACCTCTAGCACTTTTGATATCACTCACAAGATTGTGTTTTTTTTTTTTTATATTATTCCATATTAACTATGAGTCTTTACAGTTACGAAGGTATTATAGATACGGTATTGAATTCAGCAGCTATGTTTGTCTCAGCAGCCTTCATTATTAGTGCAACAACCGGAGAAAAATGTGCAAAGATACAAAACTGGGTGAAGTTACCCACTTCCGGATAACACTACAATTGACGACAACTGAAAGTTTCCTCAGCGTTCATAAAAATGTAGTAGTGAAAAGAATGAAATTATTATTTTTGTCTGTAAACGGAGCACGTCTTGTTCTGTAAAATTATTGCATACTACCACTCAATTGAACATGAACCGGCCTTGATAATAATAATAATAATAATAACAATAATAGTGTTCCGTTGAAGCGTTACAAATTTTTTTGACCAAGTCATCAGCATTACTTCAGGAGGTAATGCTCATCATCTACGTCTTTTTTGTTAAATTGGGCTCCAGTCTGACTTGTTTAGAGCATCTACAATCTTTAGCAATATGATCAGCCCAATGCCATTTCAGTGTAGACACCCTTTCCATTATCAAATGTTCAAATGTTTGTAGAGCTTAAGGGACTTAACTAAGGGGTCGTCAGTCCCTAAACTTACAAACTACCTATGAACTAGCTAACACTGAGGACGGCACCAAATGTCCATGCCCGAGGGGGGACTCTAACCCCTGACGCGGGAGGCCGCGCGATCGGTAACGTGGCGCTCCAGAATGCTCGGCTACTCCCGCGCGGCGAAAGAGCATAAGTTATTGCTGGAAGTAATATTAGTGGCAGATAATTGTAATAAATAACTGAGCACACGCGCACACACAATCCATTCGAGGAACAGCCAATATATCCGAATACTGCGAAGACAGGGAACAGAACGATGAAGAAATCAAGCAAGTTTTATCCGGAACACATACAGGGTGTCCAGAAAAGGGCTCCCTGATTTCAAAATTAAATATCTCGAAAACAAACATCGATAGAGGAATGCAGTAAACGGTATGTTTATTGCGAAAGCTGTAAGACGTTTATACGGCAGTTTGAAATAATAGTTACAAAAGCTGCTAACAGATGGCGCTGTACGCTGTACAGCTCACATCAGCATACATAAGTGAAATAATTGTATGAAAACACTCTTTGCAAACAATCACATCAAAATGTTTTCAGAATGTTCACCATTGGCACTACAGAGGTTCCGCAAACGAAGAATGAAATTCGCCATCACATTTCGTAGTGTCTAAACCGAAATGGATTCAAACGCCACAGAGATCGCCGATTCAAGCTTGTCCAGCGTGGCGGGATGCTTCGGGTAGACCATGTCTTTCACTGTGCCCCACAAAAAAAAAGTCACATGGAGTCAAATCCGGCGAATATGGAGACCAATCCACGCCTGCACCAGTAAATTTGGGATATTCCAAAGCAATGACTAGATTCCCGAAGTATTCCTCAAGAAAGCGAAACACTTGTTCGGTCCGATGTGGTTAACAAAGGGAACCCTTTGTTGCACAGCTCGTACCGGTATGACCTGGTGCGTGTGAATTTTGAATGGAAACATGTGTAGGCTCTTTCTCGGTATTTTCTGCATGCTGGAACGCTTCAAACCAGTGTCAGATGCAATTCTACGGACGCATGACATTGGATTTCGCTTAATAATTACATAAACTGTGGCGGTGATTTCAGGTGTAACTGCAGTTTGTTGCGGCCAACATGCCCCACTAGATCATCAGTTACGCTGACTGTTCGTTGAAATTTTGCGAAGATCGTACGAATGGTTTTCGCATCGCGTCCTTTTGGAACATTAAATCGTGCTTGAAAACTTCGCCTTGTTGCAGTAGGGCTCTCTTCTAACCTGTGGTACTCCAGCACCAGAAAAACGCGTTGTTCAATGGGGTACATGGTTTTAATCTCTTCCTTAGGTACGCTAACCTCCATTCACGTTTCAATAGTGGAACTGGTCGCTCTGGGCTTTGGATCACTATTTATACTAGGCATTACGTATGGCGATTACAGTGCCATCTGTTACCAGCTTTTTTAACTATTATTTCAAACTGCTGTATAAACTTTTTACAGCTTTCACAATAAACATACCGTTTACTGCATTCCTCTATCGATCTTTGTTTTCGAGATATTTAATTTTGAAATCAGGGAGTCCTTTTCTGGACACCCTGTAGTTTGAGAAACTGTTTTTACTACTAGAAATGTTGGATGCAATGACTTCACAGGCTTTACTCAATTTCTTTAGTGTGTTGCATGTTTTTGCACATACACGCCCTAGAATTTGACTGGTAAACATCTTCGCCCTCCTCTTGGGTTTTTCTGTATCCCAGCGCTCTAACCATGTTTCCTGAGTTTTCACCTGAAGCGACAGTCGTAAGTGACACGTGATTGCTTGCCTTAGCTCAGGTTTGTCGATATGTTCTTGACAGTTTCAGCGTGCACAGGGTAAACTCATTACAATCCGCGAAGTTGTTAACCAATTCAATCAGAACGGCCAGGACAATTACGTCGTCAGTAGCAACGTTACGATCGATGAGAAACTGAAGTGTTTCCGTGCCTGCTCCTCTTACAGTAAAATAATTGAGGAGAGATAATTCTAGTTATTGTGCAGCACTGCACTGAGGGTTAAAGAGCGTGTGCATCTTTAACATTCAGACACGTATATCTGAGAATTTCCACGAATCACTATTTCATATCTTAGCATCCGTTTAATACGCACCAAAAAATTTTAATCTCTTTCTAGTTTCCCACAATTAAAGCATACAACGTGTTACAATACGTGCATGAGGCAATGCAAGGTCACCATTATATAAAAACGTGTGAAACCCGTACCTGTTCGGCGGCTGGTGGCAAGTAATGATAATATGGTAGCTCACCAAGGAAAAGTCTTACATGAAGTACTCTTCTTCATAGAAATCCGAAAAGAAGAATCACATAACTCTATATGTAATGTCCGTGGTTAGCGATGGTTAACGATGTAACCAATGCAGTTATCTTTCAGCCATGCATGCACGCCTGGAGGAACAGACATGGCGGTGACTAGATGTCAAGAATATAAGATTGTATTCGTAATTGTGAATATAAATGAGCATCAGCTGTACAGTTTAGTGGTGACGTATCAAATTTTTTGCCGGACGGAGAATTGGCGACATCTTTAAACATGATCGCATTTAAGCCATGTGAAATTTGTAACAAAACTTTCCCCTGTGCATAATGTACGAGCATTCATGGATAGTATACGAAGTGGGCGTATGGAGGTTTGGGTCAGTTCGGAACGAATAGCACGTGGCAAACGTGACCTCTAGCGAGGAGTGGATAACAGGATGCGAATCTCGGCGCCAAACGGATATCCTAGTTTCACCATTAAACTGGAGAGGCAATTGCGAAAATATTTGATTAGCCTATTATCAAAGACGGAAATTTGTTGTTTTACAGAAACTGAGATAAACGTCATTTTTATTGCGAAACGTAGAGCTAATGTATTTATAAGCTGATTTGAGCATTATCAACTTTAATACTCGAGGATTTATACCTGGAAGTGGCTAATATCAATTTGATTACTCAAGCACCTTCAAATTGTGTTTGAAAATAGATGTCTGTCTTTGAAACCAAAACGTGTAGGTATCCGCTTTTGATGTGAACACGCTTTCAGATGTCCGTTTTTTATACACAGATTCGCTTACTGCTGACAAGAATCAAGTACAGGTGTATAATCTGGGAAATTATAGGAATATCGACATAAAGTGGAAAATATGAAATTCTGAACTCTATTACATATTGGGAAATGAAGTACTACAATAATCATAATATTTTTTTAAATTTTATATGCAACTTGAAATGTTACGTAACTGAATCTCTAAAATTATTAGCATAAGGTCTGTTGTAACTGTCGCCAGAGTTTTCAGTAAACATCCGTAGGTTATTTCTGACATCGAACTTCTTTCCAACAAGTGATAATTTCGTACAACACACCTTACAATATAACATTGTAGTTCACAAGCTGGTCTTTGTTTCTTTTCAATGTTTATTTTCCACTTTTCAGGTTGTCTCAACCGCTTCCTAGCTTTTCCTTCGGACGCTGGTGACATGTTCCATTTCACTCGCTTTAAGATGGTTATTAGCAATAATACTACAACAATTTACTGAAAAACTTAAGTACGGGCTAATACGTCTTAGTACCTGGCACATACTGTCGCCATGTCTGATTTTCAATTCAATTCAAATGTTTGTAATTCTATCCGTAGCTTACAAACTACTTAAACTAAGCTAAACTAACCTAAGGACAACACACACACACCCATGCCCCAGGGAGGACTCGAACCTCCACGGCGAGCAACCGCGCGCTCCGCAGCGAGACGCTTTAGACCGCTCGGCTACTCCACCGCGGCGTCTGATTTTCGAGGTCAAGTGATCATATACTTTGTTCCCGTTGGTGCACACTGCTTCATTCAACAAGTATTCGAATTTGATTTCAAGCTCTTTTATAGGTATACGCTTTTGATGTAAACAGTAAATTTAACGGGTGATTTATCACATTTACGACAATTTTTGGAAAAAACGGACTTTACCAATGAAAAGTGCGGAAAAACTTCCTTTGGAATTGACTGATAACTAAATTTCGACCATTAGGTCAGATGCCCAGGCTTCATATTATTATTTATTGTTGTCAGATAACAGTTACAATTGACACATAGGTTCAAGAAACCAATGAAAGAGATACAACCGATACTATATCTGAGCATACAAGCGTAATATAAAAGGGGGGAAGGGGAAAGCCGCAGCCCACGTTGCTGCTACCTCTAAAGATGCACAAATCTGGTACAAAGATAGCCCAAAGTCTCATAGCTACTGTTACGAATATTAAAGGCAAAGATGCCAACACTCAGCCGAGAGAATCTCAGAATCAGATGTGAATTTGGAGGACTTTATCGATCTCCGTTAGGTATAAACGAAAATTAAGTGGCCAACAATTTTAGATATGTAATTTATAAAAACTAGTATTGCCTGTGGTCGAAAATCGACCAATTTTGTTTACAATGTTCACTGGCGGTAAAATTTTACGTATCATGTCGGCGGCCTCGAGTGATTATGTTGTCAACACGAACAACACGATAGAAAATCTTTGCCCATTTTTCGAACCACATAGAATGACTCGATTAGTGTATCGTACAGACCATGAAGCAAAAAAATAATGCTGTTCCTGCTTTATGGTAGACAGTAAAAATTATTGCCCTCGTAAAACGAAGATTCCATGAGAAAACATCAGCGTTGTCAAGCGATTGGCTAAAATCAAGACTCAAAGAATTCTCACTATTCAGCATCTGTTGACAATATTATCAAAGGAGGCCGCTGGGATATTTGGTAACATTTAACCGGCACTGGGAGGTATGAAACGGCATCTTTAATGTGTTAAGGAAAATGCCTGACACAACAAATAGAAACGGAAGAATATCCTTCTCATGCCATTTGCGAATTATATAACTTTCATTACCCTAATATTTGAAATGGAACTACAATTTCGGTGTTCAACGTCAAGAAATGTTATTTCGATACTGCGATATTCAGAATTCCGTTACATGCCTCTCCCTACGCATCATCATTTATATTGGCATTCTCGACTTCGTAGTTCCACCCGAGCTCAGCTAGATGCCTCTCCCGGCGCATCATCCTTTATATCGGCATTCATATGAAAACCGTTTCCTTTAACCACTCTTAATCAGTGGGGAAAGGAATCATTTGAACGGCACAAGATATTTCGATATTCACTTATTTTAATACTGCAGATGCGCTGCATTACATCGTCTTTGGTCGAGGCGAATAGCCAATCAGTGAGCTGATTGTTGGAGAATGTAGAACTTGATCCAAGCTGTAGATAGGAAAATTTCTACTTCCTTTTACCACTTTTAATGGCTAAATGCACACAATATTTATATTCGTGAAATCTACGACAAACAATCTTTCGAGTTATGTAACTTTCATTGGTCTTCTTGTACGAATAAATTAGTAATCTGTACCACAATTTTCGTTTTAGCGTATTTATATAATGATTATAGTTATTTTAAAACTCATCGCGGAATGCCCACACTAATAACTATTCGAGGAATTCTGTACTTGACAGAGATGTAGCAGATGTGATGCTCGATCTAGGACATTTCCTGACTACACATGTTCTTCAAGTACTTTTTTTTATTTATCTTCCATTCCATTCTCGAATAGCGCGCGGGAAGAAAGAACGACTGAAGCTCTCAGTTCGAGTTCTGATTTCTCGTATTTTATTCTGATATTTTCTACCTATGTAAGTGGGAGTCAACAATATACTTTCGCATTCGGAGGAGAATGGGGCACAAACTTTATACTGCCAACCCCCAACCCCCCCCCCCCCCATCCAAATTGCCGCTTCAAAACCGACCTGCGCCCCTTAGTCCTCAACCTTAGCAATGCCACCGCATTTTCCGTGACGTGTGTTACCAGAAAAAAAGCTAATTATTGAGGACTTATCGGACGAACATTTCTTTCAAAGAGCTACTAAGCTATATCTATTACTAAGACTTAAATGTCTGTGTTATATTTAAGTTAAAAATTTAAAACGTATTGAAAGTGTTAGAACACTATTAAAAACAATACATTTCTCTTCATAGTTCTAAAATATAATGTACCTGGCTAGGTTACAATATTTTCAGGAGGTAGGCATGTAGTAATCCCTTCCCCTTATGTATTGTGCTTATCATGCGGCTTGACCTATAGGTGGTCGAATGGAAGTTGAGCTTCGGTTGCATTTTTATTGGTGGGCGTATTTTAGAACACGTACATACAGACGAGCCTCAGTACTTCCCCACTATTCAAAGCGGAACCAATATATTCTCAAGACTGCGATATAGGGTCTACTTCTACAACAGAGGGAATGCCGGGAACTTCAAATATGCCTACAGCCATTACTTATGATTTCCCTGCAAGTCAAAAATCCCTATTAGATGTTAAAGGCCCAGCGACCTAGCCAGAGTGCTTTTCGGATGCAGAGAGATGCCTCATTGTTGAAAAACGGTTAAACGAAAAAAAGAGAAAAAAAGTGAACGGAACGTACGGGAATCCCGTAGAGAGCGAAGAAAATTGTCAACAGACTGGTTTCATAAACAGCTTCTTAACGGACAAAAGTGTGACATTATGGGTTAGCTTGCAGTAAATCAAAAAATCAAATCATTTGTTTTTCATACCATGCAAACTATTTCATAAGAACATATCCGAGACAAAACCTTTTCGTATGGCTAAGAATAGTCTGACTAAGTTAAAAAAATTAAATGAAAAAATTCCAGAGCACTAAAACTCATTAACCCACAAAAAAACGGTTTTGCTCTTAGAAGACATTAGAGGCATCCCTAAATAAAGGTAGTACTGACAAAGAGTTACAACATCAAATATCAGATGAAAGTCCTGATTTTGGTGATCCAAGATGAGGGAACTTTTTAAATACCACTGACATCCTGCCTCGCTACTACCCCGCACTGAGAGAGCACATAAGGCGCCACAGCTACTTCTCTCATGGCACCAAGATAATTTTTTAGAAATAATTGGATCCAAAATAAGGGAACAAATAATGCCAGAAAATCATGTTGCTTCTTAAATATCAATCGTGTTTGATTGCACTCCTGATGTAAGCTATTCAAATGTTCAAATGTTTGTATAGCTTATGGGTCATCAGTCCCTAAACTTACAAATTACTTATGAACTAACTAATACTAAGGACGGCACAAATATCCATGCCCGAGGGGAGATTCGAACCCCGACCGTAGTGGCCGTGCAGACCGTGACTGGAGCGCCTCAGTCCCCTCGGCCACCGCGGCCGGCTGATATAAGCTATTGCGAGCAGGTGTCGCAAATTACAAGATATGTGAAATTCAACGGAAGTGATGCAGAGATATGTGAAAATTTTATTGACTTTTTAACTATTAGTGACAAGACAGGGCAGACAATTTCTGAAATAATTTTGCAGACAATTGAAAGAGGTGGATTACATTTTAAAAATTGTTGAGTCCAATCCGATGACAACGGGGCTAATATGGCTGAAAAGTAAAAAGGTCTTCAGTCTCGTTAACAACAAGAAAATAAGTTATCGGACTTCGTGCCGTGTGCTGCACACTCATTAAATTTGGTTGCAGCAAAGTGCTACGCACAATGCAGAGACTTCTTTTGGAATAATAAACTGCCTGTAGTTATTCTTTGCACCACCCACTAACGGATGGGAGATTATGTTGAAGTATGTGCCTCTACCTCTAAAGCTACAGAGTTCTAGTAGATGGTCAATACAGAGGGAAGCTGTAGCAGTTGTCACAAACATCTCGAAGAAGTTATTAAGGCTTTAAATGAACTTAGTGTGACATCCACCCCTCAGACCAAAACAGGGGCTAAAATTCATTTAATAAATGTCAGCAGGTTTGAATTTCACAGCTTTGGGTCAAGCAGCTAATATGAACCGATATTATAAACAAAATTTTTCAGAAAGAATATACCGCCGACCGCAGTGGCCTAGCGGTCTGCCTGCCTGCACGGCCGCTACGGTCGGGGGTTCGAATCCTCCCTCAGGCATGGATGTTTGTGTCGTCTTTAGTATAAGGTAGTTCATAAGTAGTTTGTAAGTTTAGGGACTGATGATCCCGCAGTTAAGTCCCTTAAGCTTAACAAACATTTGAACATTCAATAAGGATGAAGTAATAACAGAACTGCACCGGAGTTTTAACCCTTTAATGCATAGTGTAGCTGATCAGCTACATACCTTTTTTCCATTATCTCTCAAACTGATCAACATTTTACCACAAATTCATTTGTAAGTGCTTGTCCTAGAAATTATAAATCGCAGAGTGCTACTGAATCGTTTCGACAGTTAACTGTATTTATTCCTAATATGTGCGTTTGTTTCCTTTAGTATTCCTCCTTTGTCATGTAAAAGTTGTAAATCACGTACTACTGTTGCATTATGAGTTACTGTCTGGAAAAATGAGAGGCATAATAGTAACATTTACTGCATCGGAGCTGACCAGCTAAGAACTTTTTATTGCTAATAATGCATAATGATTTTAAGGAATTTTTTTTTTCAATATTTTTCTCTGCATATACGCTCTATATATTAATCTTGGTAGTTTTTATAGCTTCAAATAAAATGCCTTGCATTAAAGAGCTCAATATCATGCACTTAATACCAACTATGAAAACAGCAATTCCTGCAAAATTTTTGAGCTTAGTTTGCCAAAATGGATTACAGGATGCATATCGGAATGTGACAACGGGCATCGGTGGAGTAGCCGAGCGGTCTAAGGCGCTTCGATGCGGAGCGCGCGCTTCTCGCCGTCGGAGGTTCGAGTCCTCCCTGGGCATGAGTGTATGTGTGTGTGTGTGTGTTGTCCTTAGGTTAGTTTACCTTAGTTTAAGTAGTTTGTAAGCTACGGACTGATGGCCATGCTTGCTCAGCTTAGAGTCGGCTGAAGAGCTGCATCAAACCAGTCTCCGGACTGAAGACCACAACAACAACATGAGGGAAGGACTGAAATATGTCATTGCATCCTAATTCTCTTTTCAACAATGCTTCTCCAAAATTTGCTTTTTAATTGCCTGGACACTCTCGCACTTTTCCAGTAGTTTAGAACCATAAGGAATGCTGTCGCTCTTTTAAAACGAGGTCTCTCACTTTTCGTGGGCAATATTATAAAGCAAATCTATATCTATAAATGTGAATGTCTTTTCGGTGTAAGTTTATCACGTCTGAACCACAAGACATATAGAGCTAAAAATTTGTACATTTAATAATGTCTACCCGGGGAAGGCTTTAGGCACGTTTTTATGGCGATCGGATAGCTATATTAATGAGAATGTCTGTTCGGTGTAAGCTTATCTCGTCCGAACGACAAGATGCAGAGACTTAATTATTTGTGCAATTACTAATTTATACCTGTGGAAGGTATTAGGCACGGTTTTATAGCGATCTGATAGATATTTAGTAATATGAAGAATATAACGAGAAAGGCGGAACAATAATTACTCTTTGAAAATTATATTTACTCTTTGAAAATGGTTTTATTGGTTGCATTGTTGTTTGAGGGTTGATAAGGATAGAAGGTTGGAGTATATTGGGATGGAAAGTTATGGGTGTATATAAAATTCTACGTGTGTGTGTGCGTTAATATTTCACTCTGCAGCGAAAACGACAGAACGCAAACGAATGGTCTGTGTGTAATTGGTGTCCGAAGTCTCCCGTTGTACACCATAGCAATTTCATGCCGATAGCTATAAGGGGGTGGAAGATATGGTGGTTGAAACTCGTCAAATTATTAAAAAAATTCGGACTGAAGGCCAGCGATGACGTTTGCGACTCTATAGCAAGGAGGTTACATACAGCGAAACGTGATGCCACAGACCATATCTTCGGTCTATGCGTGCTACAATGTCTTCAGATCTTTCTCTGTAAGGACAAGCATACGAATAAGGAAGTATAAGAATAAATCTCTATAAAAATCTCTATAAAAACTCTATCTCTATAAAGAAATCTCTATAAAAAAATCTATTTGACGTTTCGCGCATTACATTGTGGCGGACCCGAGTGTTAAGCTATGTAAATTATATCTCTGAACTTCATTCAATTTTTATTACTTCAAATGTTTTTAATTCCTTTTTCTGTTCTTGTTTCTTGTCTGCAATGTTTTGAGTGACAATTAAAAGTTATAAACACATCCTTTCTCTCATTTATGAACCTTGTACACAAACAATAACCATATTGGTGTCCCCGACGTGATAAACTGAGCTACAATTTTAAGAGACCATACCTTTATGTTTTTCTTCCAGATGGGCGGAATCTTCACTGAAACACGAGCACAAAACGAATTAGAAACATTTGAAGTAATAAAAATTGAATGAAGTTCAAAGATATAATTTACATAGCTTAACACTCGGGTCCGCCACAACATCAAGTGATCGATCTGTGATATTATTACAATGATTATTGTTGAATTCCGTGATTGGATTCTTCGTAACGAGTGTATTTTTACGTGTTATTTCTTATTTCTTATACAGGGTGATTCAAAATGAGTAACACAACTTTGAAAATCTTTATTTAATCAATGAAACGTAATGAAACCTTGAGTAATTAATCAATGAGAAGAGTACTTTAAGTTTTATTTCAGTAGAAAGCAGAGCTTGTTTAAATCGACGACATAAAGAGCTTACCTCTTCTTTCCTTGTTTGGAAAGTTCCCGATTTTCAGAGTTGCGGTATTCATTTTGAATCACCCTGTATATTGTGCATCTTCATGTTTTCGCGGTGCAATGACTGTTCAAAGAAGTTTCGGGCGTGCAGCCGCCGACTCGTCTCTGAAGATGGCTGAACGTTTCTCAGCCGAAATATTAGAAGAAGTCAACTTTATGCGGCTGCACGCCCGAAACTTCTTTGAACACCCTGTATATCCTCTGATAAATGTAACATTTTTTTTTAGAAAAAGGAATAGACAGACAGAGACTTGATTGGAAAAGCACTAACTCAAGGCACGAATAAATAAATAAATACCTGGGCAACGCCGGGTTTTCAGTTAGTAAGTCATAAAACACACTTCGAAATAGTAATGCAGGACTGGCAATAGCGCCATCGCTGCTATCTGATGTGAGGCATGAGTATGTAATCGGTTTCAATTAGTGCTGGCCATATAATTAATAACGCGCTGCAGTTCGCTTTCAGATTAAGCACAGAGGAGTGCTAAGTTTGCTATTGAGGCGGCCAGAGCCAGCTGGGGCACCAAAGCCGCCGGTGAATGGCCTCCTCTGGCTCTGCGGACTAATCCGCCGCCACTGGCAGTGGCGGTATCTGCCCAGCCATGTTTGCGGCCAGCGCCGTAATCTGTGGGTCCGAAGACGACCCAAGTTTCCTAATATCCACCAAATACTGTTGATTTCCAACACGATTTTAGCGCGGTCCTGCAGCAACTACATCCCGTCTCTGTTTACCTGAACTCCGGATCTATTGCGCTGTCTTTGACACAGCGGGGAGCAGACAAATGATTGTCTAAATGCCCTGATAAATACTTCGACATTAGCATTATTTCACGTTATTACTTTTCTAAAATATTACCATTAGCAAATTTGTTTTTAATAGTTATGAATCCATTTTTAAGATCTCTAATGCCTTAGATCGCTTAATGATTTCTTATGATGACTAGTTTCGCTTCATTAAAGAGTCATTATCAAATCTTCCTTGTCCAGGTATGGTAAGAAATATACTGCAGATGAACCAACATCATAGTAGCAAGTTATAAATGGTGTGCATATCATCAATTGAATATGCCTTTGGGTCATGTTGTTCAAGACCCTGTGCTATACTGTGCCACATGTCTAGGTAGTGTGTTATCACAGTGAAAACTGTAGTCCATCTAGTCAACATATGAAATCATTAAGCGATTATAAAGGGATGCGGCCGGCCGCGGTGGCCGAGGGGACTGAGGCGCTCTAGTCACGGTTTGCACGGCCACTACGGTCGGGGGTTCGAATCCCCCCTCGGGCATGGATATTAGTGACGTCCTTAGGATTAGCTAGTTCATAAGTAGTTTGTAAGTTTAGGGACTGATGACCCCGTAGTTAAGTCTCATAGACTTTACAAACATTTGATTTGATTTGATAAAGTGATGCGTAACTATTACATTAAAAGATCGCCTCCTAGAAAACAACCTGAATAAGATGTCAGGTAATTATAATAGTGGAGTTTTTATTTAACATTTTCGCTATTTCAGTGCCCTTTCAACACTAAACTTGTATATTGCGGTGTGCCTATGTACCGTCCTGCTCAAAATGTCCGGTCTGAATGAATTGCGCTTCCCCCTCGTTTTAATGGAGTCCACATAAGGCAGCTGTCTTGTAAGTGTTGTTTCACTTTTCGGTACAGTCGTCTGTCTATACAAAATGGGTACGGTATCTGTCAGTTATGGATCATCGCTCTCTATGGCAGTAAATACAGACAAAAAGGAAGCAACTACACATATCAGGAAGCAGCTTATATGACTTGAGATAGTCATTAACGCATGTAAATTTAAATATATTACAATAAGCAAAACATTTCAAAAGAGTTAGTTGTTTCAATAGTCTTCAAATTCCATGCCAGACCCAATACAGTTAACATC
This sequence comes from Locusta migratoria, assembly GCA_026315105.1. Classification (NCBI taxonomy): domain Eukaryota; kingdom Metazoa; phylum Arthropoda; class Insecta; order Orthoptera; family Acrididae; genus Locusta; species Locusta migratoria. The sequence continues at coordinate 708,250,618 of CM048745.1, read as the reverse complement.
TATGCTCAGTTAATAATAATGATAATAATAATAATAATAATAATAATAACAGCCTGCTGCAAGTTCTTTGACTGGAAGCTATTTCGGCGGCTTGTCTGTCGCCAACTTACTCAAGTTATCCAAGTACGGTAAGGGTTCTAAAAGCTTAACGTGGTATCCAAACCACTTGTCGTTTCTCACGGCACTGAGAGGTGAAAAGCGAAAAATTTATCGTATCATTTAGTCCATATTTGAAGCGTGCCCATGTTCGAGATATAACAGTCTAACATCGGTTTTAAGAAATAGTCCATGCCGAAGATCGCAAACTTTACATTTATTTGAAATGAGCGGTTTCGATAAACGTAATTATCTTCTATCTCTCTCTCTCTCTCTCTCTCTCTCTCTCTCTCACACACACACACACACACACACACACACACACTTTTTATATTCTCTAAAAATAGGTTTGTGCCTGTACCTGTTTGTAACATAGGAAGTGTCAGTTGGTTTGGGGTAGCAGATGCTGGTAGCTCAGCTAGTAGTATGCAACAACTCGTCACAGGTTAGTTACGTTTATTGCAATATTTCTAATTGTAACGAATCGCTATTACAAGCTCTAACCTACAGAATTGTGCCTCTCTGAGAGGACTTTATTTTTTGACCTTGTGTGTTCCTAATGGATGAAATCATCCGAAGTACTCTTCGCTTCACAAAGATATAGGCCTATAGCACGAGGTAAAAACTATAGTCGTGAAACCACAGAGATTCACAAAATAAGCCCAAGAGCAAAATGCCACAGTTTGTTGTAACTACGGATGCCAGCACCTATAAACAACAATTAATTTGTTGTATATAACTGGAATGTAAACATAAAGTACGAAAAATGTTTCTTTTCTAATCTATAAAAATGTATCTTACAGACGAACACTACATGCAACACTCCTTGAAACTCGGTCACTTCTGTAAATATCAGACTTAAAGGTAGTAAGTAGGTAAATATTAAACATCATTAATTTGTTTACTGCCAAATTGTGGAGTACAGCAAATTATTGAAGATCTTTGTCCCATTACAAATGTGAATCCAGAAAACTAATATGACAAAGATTACACTCACGTCTCTTCAAAATGCTGTAATTCAGTGATCGAACAGATCTCTAAAATGTACTAATTTGGTGAGACTAATCAAATACCAACTTTGTAAGAAAATATTGAAATATTGAAATGTATGTTAGCTGCTGATATTTTATCCACTTCTTTAACTATTGCAATAGACCTACATTGTGCTAACTTATCTACATGAAGTGTTTCAATAGTGAAGTTGGTTTGACACGCTTTACAAAATCTACTACCTGAATCTGTTCTGTCCATTCTTTTATCTAAATAATCAGTAATAAACGTTTTTATACCAAGGAAAATACTTTCTACTCCTATCGATGCAAATCTTTCTTTGATATAGATTAAGCAAACACTCCAACAATGCAGCACTGACTCAAAAATTTGTATGTTCTGGATATAAAAACTGAGCATAGCCTACATTAAACGAGGGTAATGGAATGTTATGTCAGAAAATCAGGCGATGCTGAAGGAATTAAATTACGTAATAGGACAATAAAAGTAGAAGATGAGTTTTGTTATTTGGGTAGCAAGGTAACTTATGATGACCGAAGTAAAGAAGATGTAAAATGCAAAATCGCTGTGGGAAGAAAAGCGTCTCTGAAGCTTAATTTATGACATCCAATTTTAGTTTAAATGTTAGGAAGTCCTTTCTGAAAACATTTGTCTGGGAGTGAAACGTGAACGATAAGAAATTCAGACGAAAATATGATAGAGAATCTTTGGAAATGTGGTGCTACAGACGAATGATGAAGATTTGGTGGGTAGATCACATAACTAATGTGGAAGTGCTAAACAGAATTGAGGAGAAAAGGAGTTTCTGGCATCTTCTGACTAAGAGAAGGGATAGGTTGGTAGGACACATTCTGAGACATCGAGGAATCGTCAACTTAGCATTAGAAGGAAGTGTGTGGGGTAAAAATCGTAGAGGGAGACCGAGAGACGAATACAGTAAGCACATTCAAAAGGAAGTAGGCTGCCGTACATATTCTCAGATGAAGAGGCTTGAACAGTACAGGGTAGCGTGGAGAGCTGCATCAAACCAGTCTGCGGAATGAAGACCACAACAACAGCATACCACTTATCGTTAGTCTCCACAATATAATACCGCGTTGTATTGAAAATAAACAATTGAACGAGTTAGCATTGGAATACTATTCTCCAATTATTATGCATTTATTTCCATACAGAAAAATATATCTTACACTCATGCTTGTTAACGTAGTTTAGGTAATACGCGATGAAAGCAACAGAGTCGCAGATATTTTTTTCTGATACCGCTACGATAAAATTATAATTCGTGCAAGATGTGATAAACCGAAGTAAAGGAAATACGAATTGTGCTACAATGTTGCAAAAGAAGACGTTTTGATTGCGGAAACTTTTAATACGGAATAGACGTCTGACGTGAGGGACCTCAAACACAGCAGGAGGCAACGTAACATTTGTCGGTAACAATTCCTGAATGCGGTTAAATGGAGAGAGACGTATCATTAAAGAGCGTCCGTGTATGTGAGTCTCGATTTAAGCTAGATTTAACCAAGGCGTCGATTGCATAAAATATTCTTGAAATAAAGACATAATATAATTTCCAGTTATTCCAAATCGCTGCGTAATATTTTATTTTTATTTAACAGTAGACATTTCGGCTACAAAGCCATCAGGTTAACTGAAATCGTGTAATATAAAAGTCATTAGATAATATAAAAGTCACATGGTACGATATTTAGATAAATTTTAATTATGCATACTTCCTGTAATGTGGTTTTTCCATATACGATCGTTGACATGCCACCAATATGGTACAGTTATAATAAATTGCTGTAGCTAGCTATAATAAATTGCTTTAGCTGTCATTTGCTGGTGTATGTCAACGACATTCTTTGGTTACCGTAGCTTGTTTATATTTATACCAACAATATATTAAACAGGTCAAAGTGTGTATTAAATTTTGTCTCTGATTATGATATTGCATGTTTCCAGTGGTTTCTTTGCCAACGATAAATTTTAAGGCATTTTACCCCAAAGAGCACCTTCTAAATTATTTTCGTATATCGTTGGCAAGCAAACCACTGGAGGCATGCAATATCGTTGCCTATCATAATCAGAGACAAAATTTTATACACACTTTGACCTGTTTAATATATCGTTGGTGTAAGTATAAACAAGCTACTGTAACCATAGAATGTCGTTGACATGCACCAGCAAATGACAGCTAAATCAAGTTATTACAGCAATTTATTATAACTGTAACATATTGGTGGCATGACAACGATTTTATATGGAAAAACGACATTACATGTATAATCAAAATTTATGTAAATATCATACCATGTGATTTTTATATTGTCTATCGACTTTTTAAGTTACACGATTGCAGTTAACCTCATGATGGCTTTGTAGCCGAAATGGCCATTGTTAAATAAAAATAAAATATTACGCAGCGATTTGGAATCACTGAAAATTATATTATGTCTTTAAGTGACATATTTAACGCTGTAGGACCCAAATATTACAAAAAATTCTTGAAATAGAGCTTATTACTTTTACCATTCTTAACATTATATATCGGCAGCATAACGTAGCTAAGAAACAAATGTTTCTTGATTTTTTTTATGAACGTACAACTACTCATTTGACCTCTTCTTCGTCTACCTATTTTAATTTAACGGATAAGACTCACTAGAGCCCGACCTCGGTAATAAAGTCGGAAAATTACCGGAGTACGGCAAAATGAGAAAAAAGTTCCCCATTAACGTCACAACTAGAGATAGCAAATGCCGAAGTAACGAGAGCACATGCAGCCCATTTTTAGGACAAATAGCCGCGTGCTTATCGAAGGCGATAAATTCCGGGAAGCGGTCAAGTGCCGTTAAGCTTGTTATTGGGCCTGGGCGGCTTCAACTGCCTGACCCCATTCAGTGTCCACTCGTACCAACGCACGCCGCTGTATGCTCCGTTGTGCTAATTTGCGCTGTAAATATTATTGCTGAAAGAAACCGACACGCTAATTTGAGCGCATGTAATGGATCGCGTAAATTTAGGCCGCGTGGGAGTAGCCGAGCGGTCTTGAGCGCCACGTTATGGATCGCGCGGCCTCCCGTGTCGGAAATACAAATTCTCCCTCAGGCATGGATGTTTATGTCGTCTTTAGTATAAGTTACTTCATAAGTAGTTTGTAAGTTTAGGGACTGATGACCCCGCAGTTAAGTCCCATAAGCTTTTCAAACATTTCTACATTTGATTTCGTAAATTTAGTTATTGGGATATTATCTTCGGTTACATCGTCTGCAATGCCGCGACGGAATATCCGTACGGATCTAGGCGACTTGTGAGGGACTGTGAGGCTTCCCCCTCCGGAGCTACGATTCATGTGTGTCCGTTGTCCTTAGGTTTCTATATGTTACTTTAAGTAGTCGGAGGTTAGAGTCCTCTCTCGGACATAGATACTGATGACCGCAGAAGTTTGGTCCCACAGAGTCACAAACATTCAAACATTTCAGTGGCAGCAGAAAGCAAAATACCGTTGAACGTTTGATACATTTTGTAATTTACCTCAAACCTACAAGTGTGGGCTAGGCAAAATTTAAATCAATTTAACTCAAAACCAATTATCGATATCGAATTCTGGAAAAATTTAAGTTGGCAAGGGACAAGTACTGTACTGTACGATTAATACAAATCTGACTTTTTAATGTCTTATTGATGCTAATCGTAATTTTTAGACAGCCAGTTATGAACCTCTACATATCTACTTATCTCCATAATACGTCTTAATACAGTTGAGCCATAATGGAAGTAACAAATCTGGATATGGTCGTAACCGACTGAAATCGGCAATAGATAGAAAGTTTCACCTGCAAGAAGTTGCCCCTTTTCTCCTTGAGAATTTTTATGCTTATTTCATGTAAATTCCTTGTTGTAACATATACACTATTTTTACAGTTCATTATGCAGCCTATGTATGCATTACTCAAGTTATTCAATTCAAATGTTTGCATAGCTTATGGGACTTAACTACGGGGTCATCAGTCCTTAAACTTACAAACTACTTACGAACTAACTTACACTAAGGACGGCACAAATATCCATGCCCGAGGGGGGATTCAAACTCAAGTTATTAATGCCTGATACGCTGTAACAGGCTGTTCCAACTCGTGCCCTCGCCCGTGGGCTGGGTAGCGCTCTCTCGCTCGCGGGGCACTGCATCTCGGTCGTGAGCTTTCGTCGCATGGGCACACGGCTACGGGGATGTATGTGCAAGTGAAACAGCCGGATGGGCTGTACGTCACGAGAATCTGCCGCATTCCAATTCCCACCACGGGCACAGCGATTCTAAAATAATTACAACTGAGTCTGCCAGTTTACTCCTTGTAAATGCGGGACACGGGACACCAGCTGAATCGTCAGCGATAATATTTTGTCTTTATTTAATGTAAAAGCTGTCAAATTCAAATGTTTGTCAAGCTTAAGGGACTTAACTGCGGGATCATCAGTCCCTAAACTTACAAACTACTTGTGAACTACCTTATACTAAGGACGACACAACCGCCCATGCTCGAGGGGGGGATTCGATCCCCCGACGGGGAACGGCTTTGCGCATCGTAGTATAGCGCCTCAATGCGCTCGGTCGCTCCGCCACGCCTGTAAAAGCTCTGTGGTCCTGATTATCAGTGATATGGTTTCATGACTGGAACACAATAAGACATGTTTATGGTGACATTATTTTACATTTTTAAATGCCATTTTCACGGAACGAATGTAAGATGTAATTCTAATCAAGTGTATAATGAATTTTCCCATTTTTAATTAAAAATCATTGATTTTAGAAGTTGTTGCTAGACAATACGTATTTTACAGTGAATTTCATTACAAAGATTTTGGTCTTCGAGATAAGCATACTACGTTTTTCATGTGAGTTCAAACAATTTGTACATTTGCTTTTGGACATAATGGCTTACTTCAGATAGATGAGTAACACACTAATAGACAATAAATACAGTAACCAAAAGTCTTAAAAATTTCAGAACGCCGCGGCGGAACGGCCGTGCGACCAATGACCACTGCAGTTAGGTCCCATAACTTCACAAACATTTGAACATTTTCTAGAACGCGCTAAACAGAGACGACTATAAGTGGCATAACACCCTATCCACCGTTTATCACAAGAAATGGCACGAATTTTCAATGCAAAAAGACAATGCAGTAAAATACGGACCTGGTTTACTTCCTCATAGACATGTGAGACACGCAAGCAAAAATAGGGGCTGTCTTTTCCTTCTGAAAAGACCTGTAGATCGATTTTTTTCTTTTTCCCTACAACGTTAGGAGCTCTGGCCATCATCCACTATTATATTCTACTAGCGTATGATGATCTGGCACGTTAGCGATAAATTTATCTTTTATGAGCTATCGAGAGCCAGACGCAACATTATAAAAGCCTTTGCCAGTTGCCAACAACATAAGAAAAAAATGCAAATGTTTGTAAATCTATCGGACTAAACTGCGTGGTCAACAGTCCGTAGCTTACTAACTACTTAAACCTAGGTAAACTAACCTACGGACAAACACACACACCCATGCCCCAGGGAGGACTCGAACCTCCACGGCGAGCAACCGCGCGCTCTGCAGCGAGGTGCTTCAGACCGCTCGGCTACTCCACCGCGGCAACAACATAAGATGTCCAGCAATGTTGCTGATATTTTTTTACATTTAAAATACTATGATAAAAACTGGAAAAATGTAGTTTAAACATTGTATCATAAAAAATCTATTAAACACTATTGGTAATAGATGTAAGAAGAATTATAGTACTGAAATGTGGATGTGTTGACGCGAATGCAGAAAAGCTGGTTTTTAGGGGCTTGAAAACGACAGTGAAGAAATCAGCTAATTGCAGAATATAGAGTTGAGACATCTTATTGCGGACCATGTTTTCATTTATGAAATATATAGAGTCTGTGAGCTCACAAAATTATGTTACTGTTAAAATACAAAAATTTGGTTTCTGGGCAGATATTGACGACATTAATACTCACTAAGACGGTTCGGATAGATACTTCAGTTGCAAGTATAGTCGAAAAATGTGGTTTCTTATTCCAACAAAACCGGGGTGATGTTTCCGACTCACGAGAAGAACATCAAACAAATCTTGCGTGGAGGCCTACATTCTAACTCTGCACCAGAGAGATATTTTTACTTCCGCAGGTTTCAGGACAGTCACTTTGTAACCAGACAACATTGATGCTGTTCTCTTACTTCACAGCATCAGAGAAGAAAGGAATGCGTTGTAAATATTTTAGCACGCCATGTTTTGTGAAAATCTTTCATAATAACGGAACAAGAGAAGGTCAACTACATATGGTTTGGTCTTTTTTATTTCATTTAGTAGTCAGTTTAGGTGTTAGTAGAACACCCACTGAAGAGATAAAGAAACTTGTATAGTGAATTAAAAAAACACAATTTTGTGTATTTTGCACAAGATTATTTCAATTCTTTAACCGGTTTTCGGCTTACAAGGCCATCTTCAGATGTCAGTATGATGATGATCCACCAAGAACCGAACGAAGACTCACTGTCAGTCAAACTGCTTAGCCACGCGTGTGCAATAAAATGACGGCGCTGTGCCACGGCTACATAAGACAACAGGTAGGCACCAGGCGTCAGATCAGTTACTCTTTCCACAATGGCAGATTATCACATTTAAGTGCGTTTGAACGTGGTGTTATAGTCGCGTCTTAACAGGTGGGACACCAATTGCAAAGTAGCGATGAGATGGTGATTTTCCAGTACAACCATTTCCGGTAAAACATCAGTTATCTAACATCGGTGTGGCCGGGAAAAAATCCTGGAGAAATTAGACCAACAAGTATTTAAGAGAATCCTTCTGCGTAATTGAAGTGCAACCCTGCCTCATATTGCTACGGATTTCAGTGCTTGGTCATCAACAACACGACTAAAAGTCTTACGCCTCACCTGAGCCCGTCAACATCGACATTGGACTTTTGATGACAGAAAACATGATGACTGGTCTGAGGAGTCTGATGAATCCATGGACTCTGCATATCTCTTTCAGACCCAAGGTTGTAGGTGACGTGACATTGAATTAGAGAGGGATGTATATGGAACAAAATACATACAGTAATTCATTACAAAAAAGAATTTTCAAAATTTTATACCCAGATAATTATCTGTTTTGGGCCTTCACTACAAATTTTTATGATATGCACAATCTTACAGTAACATGACTTTGAAAGAAATGACATAACATCACAGGATCATATAAAATCAAGTGGCTGATATGACAAAACATGATATGAATTCCTTGGCGACAAGTCTTTCTTGTCGCCATTGTAAGTGTACTGAAAGTTTGCCGAGTGCTGATATCACACAGTGTACAAACATAAAACTAAAATCACATTGCGCTCGTTACCACAGTCCGTCCTTCTTGGCACGAATCACAAAGCGAGTAAAACAAGAACCGGGCCCAGTAGTGGCTGCCACCAATTATGATGCCAGTGCCCTTGTGTATAGGGGTACTGGCGGCTTGCATGGACAGTAGCTAGTGGCGGCCACTATCGTCAAACGTTTGAGTTTAGTGGCCGGTGAGGCGTCCACCAGTAGAGGTGATTCAGCCGTCGTGTGAGAAGCTATGCCGTTGTTTTTGAGCCCAGATCAAGTGGGTGTCGAGCCGTGCTGTCGTTTAGTGACTTGAAATGTCGTGTTCAAGTGCAATCATAGATACTGGTACCAAGAAGAACGACAAGTAGGGCCAGATAATATTGAAACATTTATAGAAACATTCCGAAACTATGAACAACTTGTGGAATACAGGGGAAGGTCGGGTAGTATCGGACGGTTAAGCTTTTTTTCAAATTTTGAATAGACTAATGTCTCGATATGAAAATAATAGCCACCAAAATGTACTCTCATGAGTCATAAATCAACCATCTTAGCAACTAGTCATAGGATAGATAATTACTATTATCTGTTGGCTTCTAAAATTTATCTGATTTTTAACTACGGAGAAATGTTGGAGGTTTGTATCGGACAAGATGTAAATTACAGAAAATAAGCAAATATTTCTATCAAAACACTTATTTCTATTAATACATATCAAATGGTAAATGTTTATTCAATTGGGTGATTTTAATAATTTTCGGTGCAAAAAAATTCACTAGATGATACAAGTAATAATAATTTTTTTCATTTTACACTCCTAGCAATCAATTTTACTGCATCTTTACCACAACTTTTATTTTTTTATTCAAGAAACAGCTATCGCATTCATAATACAGGGTGCTTTTTTCAAGGTCTGCGCAATTTTCGTGGGCCCATCCGTTACACAGCCGACACTGGATCCAGTCCTCTTCAAAAGTTTCGTCACAAATAATGCAGTGAGCCACGACATGAAGTCGTAGTAGAAGTCTTTTCCAGCCTTTAATTTTTCTTTATTGAACCTATGTTTTATTTTTAATTTCTCAGCGAACTGATAAGCAAGCTTCAAAAACTCTTCTTTGTTTAGTGGCATTAGCTGATTGTCTAGATTTTTAATATGAGCGTAGAGTACTTGCTCCTGCTCATCACTGAAAGCTTTAGCAAAATCCTTAGAGTTTCCCAGTTTTGGCTTCAGTTCTATCCCCTTTCCCTCCAAAAAGTTCTTAAGCCGGTCACCAAGTGTACTTTTTGGGACTGAAAAACGCTCGCTAGCTTCTCGAATCGTCATTTTCATTAAACGTATTTTTCTGACAGCCATCTTCATATTTTCTTCCCTCCACATATCCCTCACTTTGCCCATTTCGCCTGTAAAATGAAACAAATCCATCAAAACCTTTTTGTTGGCTGTGATTGTGGTCCGATACAACCCCTCAATGCTTATGTCCGATACAACCCGATCGACATGGGAAGATAATTCGACTGTCTAATGCTTAGTATTAAGTGTAAACAGATTAACTGCCTATAAACATATAGTGCAATACCCCTTATTGCTACTAACCACCTTATAACAGAATTACACTTACTTTACAGCTGAGTACAGCACTCCAAAGTTAGCTTCGTACACGAAAACACACTCACAAAACAGAAAAAGCGCCGTCAATTTCATACACAAACTCGCAGCGGTACAATATGGCTTAACGACCCCTTTGTCGTCACAGCCAACACTTCTGTGACCATTACTGGTGCTGAGTCACGTGGCAAGTATGAGAAACACCACTTGTCCGATAGAAGTCGCCGTCCGATATTACCCGACCTTTCCCTACGCCGTGAAGATTACTCCAACAAAACAAAACGGGAAAGCAGTATTTTTAAACTGAAAGAAGACCTTGAAAGTCAGGTTGTCGTTGTCCCCGATTTCCCGATTTCTTATTTCTAAATAATACCGATAAAATTATCAGTTACAATAATAACGTAAATAATAGAAGGCATTGGTTTACGTTATAGGAGGCGATCTATTTATATTATTGTAAAAAGATATAAAATAGCCAAGATCGCTTATCATCAGTTTTTATTAATGACGACGGGTTTCACTGATCTATGTCAGTATCATCAGGTCAAATAAAATATTTTACAAGGCCATAATCTTGTAATGTCAAATAGTTGTTATATAAAACGATTTACAGTGCATAAGTGCACTAAGTCATTATAATAAAACGTAATTAACACAGTGAGTGACAAAAGCAAACTGATATCAGTTTGCTTTTGTCACTCACTGTGTTAATTGGAATTTCCAACTCTAATATCCACAGATCAAGTTTTCCAATATATTTAAGCACTGAATACAATGGAGCGGCTAAAAACGTAAATCATACAGAACGTGTGGTACCGAACCACCTGAAAATACCATATGCCTAATTAAAGCTGTTTCTGCAAACTTATTTCTCCAGTTTCAGAAAATTATGTTCTAGAATAAATTGTTCCTCTTTTATTTTTGATTCGTTAATTTTCCAGTAACGGATTTTCCCACGGCGAAATATTTAAAGCTGCGTATAAAAGAGAAATTGTCACTTGTATCGCTTTTAGAGTAATTAACTGGAGCGAAATATTTAATGAAGTTGTGAGGCAGCGCACAGAGCTCAGGGCCCTGAAATCCCTAATTATACGTCCAAGTTCCACTCCGAACACCGCCTGGCTGCCAGCACCAAGTTAATTTCTGCAGCTCAGACTCGCCGTCTTAGAAAAGATGTACGACCACCATAAAATAAACTACAACAGTAGCGCACTCACACGCCAGAATCTGTTAACAAAAGAGAGAGCAAACAGAGTTATTCACATGAAACGACTTACATTTTGTATACCTCATTGTCTGCGTATTTTAGTTTCTGTTACTGATTTATAAAAAATGTTCAAATGTTTGTTAATCTGTCGGACCACACTGCGTGGTCATCAGTCCGTAGCTTACAAACTACTTAAACTAAGGTAAACTAACCTAAGGACAACACACACACCCATGCCCTACTGAGGACTCGAACTTCCAAATGTTCAAATGTTTGTTAAGCTTAAGGGACTTAACTGCGGGGTTATCATTCCGTAAACTTACAAACTACTTATGAACTGCCTTATACTAAAGACGACACAAACATCAATGCTCGAGGGAGGATTCGGACCCCCGACCGTAGCGGCCTAGCAGACTGTGACTGGCGCGCAGCAAAGCGCTCGGCCATTGCGGCCTCTGACGGCGAGCAACCGTGCGCTACGCAGCGAGGCGCGTTAGACCGCTCGGCTACTCCACCGCGGCTACTCATTTATAAGACAAATGTATAGTTTACTCAGTTGCATTAATACCATGCGAAGTCATAAATATATCGTTTTATCGGATATAATAGTAAATAATGGAACAGTTCAAATGTTCAAATGTTGGTAAATCTATCGGACCAAAATTGCGTGGTCATCAGTCCGTAGCTTACAAATTACTTAAACTAAGGTAAACTAACCTAAGGACAACACACGAACACACACACACAAAACCATGCCCCAGGGAGGACTCGAACCCCATATCTCCTCATCAGTAACGATACTGCAATAATGTGCATTGTTCACGAGTCAACTGATGACGAGTAAGGCAAAGTTGCAAATATGGACACCTGCTCATAATTTTTTAATTGTGGCTTATAGCATGCGGTAACCATTTCTGTACTTTTTCCCACTGCATACAAATGTCGGTCGCGCGGGAGTAGCCGAGCGGTCAGGAACGCCACGTTGCGGATCGCGTGGCCTCTCGCGTCGAAGGTTCGAATCCTCCCTTGGGCATGGATGCTTGTGTTGTCTTTAGCATAACTTACTTCATAAGTAGTTTCTAAGTTTAGGGACTGATGACCCCGCAGTTAAGTCCCTTAAGCTTTTCAAATATTTGAACATTTTGAAACAAATGTCGTACAAAGGCGAAATAAGCACGTGGGTCGATTCTCGAGAACACTGGCATGGTCGTTTATTATTATTATTATAAATCACTTTCTTCGTCCCAGTACATAGTAATATAACATGTTTTAAGGTTAAATTCAAGCGGTTACATAAGGTATTTTGGCAAACACAAAACAGTACGTATAATTCAAGGAATTACAAAAGACATTTTAGCTATAAAAGATTTATCACTTTACATTAAAAAAAATTAAAAAAAAAAACTACTTTTAGACAGCAGGAAATTTTATTGAGTTTCAGAAGTACTAGAAGTCTGTAGTGAATTTATGTACCAAATCAAATTTTCTGGCAGGCCATCCTCTTCCTTTAACAGCCTTTCTCTCTCTCTCTCTCTTTCTCTCTCTCTCTCTCTCTCTCTCTCTCTCTCTCCTGAGATGGTCCATCTTCTTCAGTAAGTTACAGCAGTCGAAAAGCAGGTGGTCAACAGTTTGGATACCTCTGTTACATGTGCACGTTCCGTCTTCGGTTTTTGAAGCGTTTCACGTTTCACGTTTCCCGTGACCTGTTAGTATTACTGTAAAATTGGGAGATATTGATTAATCGTTAAACGTTGTCGGATCGTAGGAAAATACGGTTTAGTGATTTTGTTCTTTGCCATTCAATCTCCCATTTGTTAATAAACTGCTTTCGATGTTTCTTCTTCACCGCAATCATGGTATTTTTCTGTAGCGTGGTGTGGTCATTTAATTAATGGGTTTAAACGATATTCAAAGCTCAAGGATTTCTCGGAACGTTGAGATTAAGGCCAAAGCGATTCATGTTCTTGTCGGGTTATGTCCAACGTCATTGTGTCCCAATCATGGCTGCCTCTACTACTGTCATCCGTTTATTGGACACAATATGTCGAGAATGTCTAGATATTTCCCCTTAGCTACGAACGATACGAACTTATAAACGCTCCGAATTTATTATCTAAAAATAACGCTATGAACGTATGACCTAACTCACGAGAAAACAGTGAAAACTTTGTTGTAATATATGTAAACAATGATCAATGTGGCAGCATAGTACGTTAGTTAAGGAACGGAGATTGGGTGTTTTTGGGAGAGAGGTACAGGGGTGTATATTTAGTACAGAGAGAGTGTCCGGACCGGGCATCTCCCCTGTGGCCGTAGCTCGTGGCGCTGGCGCGCTGGCTGGCGCCAGTAATCCCCTTGAAATATGGAGGTGCCAGTGTGTCCGCCAGCACGCGTGACGGACGGCAGGCTCCGCGTGCCGACTGGCGCCAGCGCAGTGACGAGGCGCGCAGCCAGGGGCAGCCAGTGGCAGAGCCGTACAGCGCTGCAGCGGACACGGTGCTGAGGGATGCCAGAGGCATGTCAGGCGCGGCTCACGAGCGATTAGATAAGCGGGCCTCGCGTCGCGGAACACGTAAAATGTTTAAACTCTGTAAGCGCACCTGTCGGTTGCATCCATTCCTCTGAATGAAAATTTATGTGCGTGCCACATGTCACCGTCGAATCCAGAAAGTAAGGAAGCACCAGCACAATGGCTGCTCTCCTTTACTGCCTGTATTTACGTAACATAAGAGTCAAAGATAATACCTAAGTAAAAAGACAAAATGCTTGTTGTTGTTTGTGGGTCTGAAGGGCGCTCAATATCGAGGTTATCAGCGCCCAGACAAAATGCTCTGGACAATAAAGTAAAATGGCGCTGATCATCCACATCCTTACAAATCCTCGTCGACTACCAGAGGGGTGACCACCTGGACAGACCTGGTGACATCAAAATGTCCAAATGTTTGTAGAACTTATACGACTTAACTGCGGGGTCGTCAGTTCCTAAGCTTACAAACTACTTATGAACTAGCTAAGACTAAGGACAGCACAAATATCCATGCCTGAGGGGGTATTCGGATCCCCGACCGTAGTGGTCATGCAGACCGTGACTGAAGCGCCTCAGTCCCCTTGGCCACTGCGGCCAGCCTGGTGACATCCTGGTGTGGCCAGGACGACACTTCGAGAATGTCCGCCTTGACCAATTCGAAGCTCTTTCTCTCTGCCGTGGCGTAAAGTCAGCACCACACGCCAGACGTAAGAGAACGATCGTGGAGAAGGCAGCAGACGTCCGGCAGCCTATCGCACGCCGGCGCCGCGCCTCTACAAGCGGCTATATCTAGGCCAACACGCATCAGAACTCGGCTCCGAACTAAGGCAGTCACTAGGTCACGACGCCGCGACAAAAAAGAAGAACAGACAGAAGTTGAGTATTTTATTCTTCAGTTAATAAAACTTGTAATAGTAACTACATCGCTGTCCTATCTGTCACACATCCTGCACCGAACCTTTCCTGAAAGCTAGACCGGGACGAGAAGTCAACACTCTCTTCCATATATGGCGGGGAAGTACATCTCCTTGAAATAGAACAACATTTGCAGCTCTAATCTGCTGCTGTGTGTCTGTTCAAAAATATTGAAATGTTTGTATAGCTTATGGGACTTCACTATGGGGTCATCAGTCCCTAAACTTACTAACTATTTATGAACTAACTAATACTAAGGACGGCACAAATATCCAAGCCCTAGGGAGGATTCGAACCCCCGACCGTAGTGGCCGTGCAGACAGTGACTGGATCGCCTCAGTCCCCTCGGCCACCGCGGTCGGCTTTGTGTCTGTAAGTTGGTGGAAGGTCCTAAGGAGCAACAATACTCTTTCCTCCTTCCCTTACAAAAGTCTAATATCTTACGCTGTAGCTTAAATTGTTGTACTAAATCTGTTGTTTTCCGTGGCTCAGCTCCCATCGGTAGGGTGGGAAGTCTTCCTCCCACGAAAAATTGAGCATGGGTTTACACCTCTTCTTCAGTTTGTGTAATATTTACTTAGTTCACATGTTCGGATCACCAACTATATTTCCAATAATCAGTCACATTAACAGCTTTGTCATTACTGAAATAAGGTCTGCCTATTATTGTGCACATCCTTAGATGTTGATTCTCACAGAAGTCGCTCTCCTTGTAGCCCCATTTCTTCACGTTCGTATTTCACCGTGTGACGCCAGTTCGTAGGCAATTAAGTGCCCTCCATGTCGGAAAAGGTAGGTGTTTCCCAGGAGCTAGTTGTTCTCTAGGTTTATATTAGCCACTGATGTACCCTGTTTAGCCATAAATTTTATCGATTTTTTTTAGGCGGCTCGTCTAAAGGTTTGGTCACTTGCATAAAACTTCACCGGGACTTCAGTCGCCTGCACTGTGATTGGTAGCCGTATAGCGAGTGCATATTTTCATCACACTGTTTCCTCCTTTCGGACTCAGCTACGACTGGAGCTATGCCGATAATCGAGTAAATTTGCTGTTTCTTTTAGGCATCCAGACACTATGCGAACTGGCTCATTAATTGCCACGTCAACATGTGCAGAGTTGTACCAAACAGGTGCTGCATACTCTGCTGCTGAAAAGCATTATGCGAGAGCCAGTGTTCTTAAAACTTGAGGTCGAGTTTTCTATTTCGTAATAGTAGGTTCACGGATGATATTATTTCTGCACGTACCTTTGGCTTAACATTTTGACAGTGCTTCCCGAAAGTAAGAGTTCTGTCAAGACAGATACCCAAATATTTCGGTGAATTACAGTAATTCCTGACTCTGCCATGTCACTTTTACTTACGATTAGCGTCCGAAACGTCGAATTTTTACATATTGATAATGCGGCCAGAAACGCAGAAGAACTTTATTGGCCGTCCTCTGTGTTGTGTGAGGCTGCGTACCTGGCCGCAACATAATTTACCCTGCCTAAATCCAGCTTGTTCAGGTATGATTTTCGTCTCTGTTAGGTCTAGTGTTTAGGGAAGCTGCTATGTCAAGAGTACTGTTTGGAACCTTCTTCGTCCATGACGCAGCGGGTGCAAGCGGATCGATGCCAAAAAGCTTACTAAAATCACACTGGACCAAATCTCTGACTGGCACTTTGAAAACTGCAACACTGAGAGGGCGCCATCTTATTTCCGCCAGACTGCAAACTGAGATACTTTAACTGAATCGCTAGATAAGACCCATTCAAAAAAATGCAAATGCGCGTTATTTTTACCGTCCAAAATGTGTTCATTCTTTTTGAAACACCCTCTATTTTGGAGCTCACTGCAGTAAACAACACGTGTTTCGAAAAACAGTATCTGCAAATATGAAAAAGAAATCAGTAACATTCACAAACACATTTATGAGGCAGAGAAAAAAATGGAAACATCATATCACTGCATCTGAATGAACAGCACATGACTAGGCTCCAGTCCAGTTTTAACGCTTCATATATTTAGTTTCCTCTTATGACTGGAACATATATTAACATACGTTTACTTTTAAAATACGTATACATTCATTGTGAATTAGAGATGTCAGCACTGTAGGACACACAGAACTCTAAGTAAAGATTAGCGAACGTTTACGATACTTACAACTTAAAGTGTCCTCGAGGTTCTGTCGTGACATGTCGACGCTTGATGACGCTACGATCAGGACTTTCTGTTTCTCGATTGTTACAGTATGTAAGACACCGAGCAAGGTGACGCTGTGGTAACACGCTGGACTCGTATTCGGAAGGATGATGGTTCAAATCCACCTTCGGCCACCCAGATTTAGGTTTTCCGTGATTTCCCTAAATCATTCCAGGCAAATGTCGGGATGGTTCCTTTCAAACGGCAAGGCCGACTTCCTTCCGCAATCCTTACTCAAAAATTAGAGCGTGAGCTCCGTCTCTAATGACCACTCTGTCGACGGGACGTTAAACCCTAAGATACCTATATAGTACGTAAGACAAGGATGCAATTTTCCATTTGAAGAGTCCTGAAGAAGCGCTCGCAGCGTCTATGGAATGATGGCGTCAGCGTTCTGAAACATTTGTATGAACGTCGAGAAGTGACGGAAGTTCACACTTTTGTGAGCTTTGTTTGTGATCAAATAACCGGAGGTGTTTTAACTTGAATACAAGTCGGAATTGCTTCAATAATGAAACGAGTAAAGTATTCCTAAAAATAAAATATTTTTCTGATAAATTTTACAAAAGAAATTAATTTCAGTTCATCCCTCTTATTTTCTTGAATGAGAGTTCCTACGATACGGAACATCAGTTACAGGTCATAAAAGTAACTTTAACAGAGAATGATAAATTTGAAATAAAACTGCGAGATTTGTGGCAAACGGCACATCGTCATCCTACGTTAAAGCTCCAGAAGTTTTATTACTGAATTCCTTATTAAATGATTTGCCATTAGAATTAACTTCTAAAAAAACCAAGGTCAATCGTCACGTACCGTCCGTCTAAAATGTTTCCTGAAGAATAAACATAACCAGCGTGTTGATTGCTGCAGTTTCTAGACCTCTCAACGACCGACGAGCATTCGAACCGCAATTCTGAATAGGTGAGTGGACGTGCAACTACGGAGAAATCGCAGGGAATCCGCTTACCAATCCTCAGACAGATATTCTGAACAATTACCGTCACTATGGTTATCTCCTATCGTTGCAGGACAGGTCTTGCAAGGCAAACATTTTCTTGCCAAGATTACTGTAACGTAGAGACTGATTACTAGTTTCAGCACTATAAATCGGCATGCTCATGTATAAAATAAAACGTTTCGTGGTAGCAGACTTATCGTACATTGAACCAGATACCTAATATGGCTTTCATATTTCAAGCACACGACGTATTTTATACACACTACACACGTACTGCGTAAATAGTAGTTACAGATTGCAATTTCTTATGTTACATTTATGCCAACAAATTCCATTACTGTTACAATAATTAACATTTTATCTTACACAATACAAACGCAATATAATTAGATTCATTAAGTAAAGAAAGTACCATGGAAAGTTAAAGCAGTAGCATTCATTCTCCAGCTGTAGGGCCGTATGGTCAGTATACCTAGCCACTGGTACAATAAAAGTACAAACTGCAAGTGCCGCATTCAATAGTAACCAGCGCGATGACCTGTCGGGTCACCAGCGTGCGCACAACTGAGGGAAACACTCATTTGTGAGCGAGCGGTGTAACGTAATTATGTTTTCGAAACAGAAGCAACGGAGTTGAATGAAAATTGAATGTCGTACAGCACGACAGTGTCATCAAGGTCTTCATCAGACATTCGGGGAATCCGTATTGCCATACAGAACAACAGCACATAAAATGGGCGATTATCAAGCCAAAACTGGTACGGCAATCCAATGAATGGCGTCATTATGGGTCGTCGCGAAAGTCAAAAGTGCGTCAGGACTCAGTGGGGTGAAAGTTATGGTGATCCTCGTGTATAACTGTGTTGGTGTTATCCTAACGCATTACATTCCTCCACGGCAGACCCTCGATGTAAAGTATTACTGATCGTTTTCGGAGCATCACCTGCGACCAGATTTGCGAACGAAGCGGTAACACTTTCTGCACAACCCACCCATAATTTTGCAAGGTAATACACGGGCGCTTGCAGCGCAAGCTGTGGCTGCTCTGTCCGCTCAATGGTACTTGGAAGTACTGTACCATCCACCATACTCCTCGGACCTAATCCAGATAGCGCGGAATTATTTTTGGTTTTAATTTTATTTCAAAATGTATAAATTTCCTTCATATGACTGCACAAAAACCTTTAAATTGATTTTTTTCACAAACACACCATTAGTTTTGAAATACTGCTCATCCTTCAGAAAGGACGTCAAAATGAATGTTTTAGAATTTTCGTGTGATGAATTATTATTAAAACAGTTTAAAATGAAATAAATACAAATAAATCTCACAAAAATTAAAGAATGTTCAAGAAATATTAACCTAACTACGAGGAAATATTCTATATCTTCTGTATGAACCTCGACTTTGCAGCCGTATCCTACCACTTTGCAATCAACAATACAAACTAAAATTTATCTAAAATGGAAGCAAGAGATTCAAAGGAATGAAATACGACTCTGTGCGCGAATTTGTAACTACAAATATGAAAAACTAAGCCACCATTCTCGTCCTTCTGGAAGGACGTCAGTGCTATCTGGTTTAAGTCCTTTTGACTTTGAACAGGTGCAAACATATAATGCTTTTGTATCGGATGTGAAGAAACAGTTGCCAAAATTTAAGTTCGAGTGCTCTTATTATATTACATTATATTATGTAGTTTTAAAGATCACCTTATTCAATTATATTCATCCAAAAATAAGCTAACATTAAATGGGAAACTAAATAATCGCCGATATACTCAATTCCTCCCCCCCCTTCACCTGCGTAAATTTCAAATTTTCAGGTCATTTGTCATATACGAATAAAATATTCTGCAGAAACTTCATATTACTATGAAATAACATATCAATTTTAAATGACGAAGTATATAGTACAGCAATTGTAGAAAGCGATTCCGCTATCTCCTAAAAGATGTCAAAATAATAAGTAACATATTTAATTACGTAAGAGACTACATAAGCCGCCACATATTGCGAACCGACGCTGTACAAAGATGACGAGCAATATGTAGCATCCAAACAAAACATATCGGATAAAAGTTATTTCCCTATTTTCTTTTTGTTTACTTACGTAGTCATAATAACACTAACATTTTGGTATTAAATGTAACAAGTGCTATTCTTACAGCCATTATCATTGAAAACAATCAGCTAATACCAAGAATTCAAAGAAGAAAGGAAAAGCAGCATCTGATTGTTGGATACAATGGGACTGAGATGACACATACTTTGGCGATTTAAGATATTCTTGCTATACAACACACAATATGAACTGAGTTCTACACAGTAAATATCAGAAAGAAACTTATGAAATAATGTTGCTCTAATTTTTTGTTGTCAGGAGCTGCTTATCACATTGTTTTTTTCTATTATTTATTTCACTAATATTAGTAAATAATCTTTATTCGTTTTGGATGTAGTAGAACACTGCACCTTTTCAAACAGCAAGCAATGTGTAATAAATCAGGTACAGTTAGTTGTTTTATAGAAGTTTATTTCTCCATGATGACAATTCAAGATGCCCGGAATCTCACTTCCAGATGTTTAGCGTTAGGCTCGGTTGTTGAGACCGATGCTGGCAAGTGTCGAAAGTACTGCACCACATGCTATAAGAACAACAAACTTCATCATTCCAGGTGATGTTCCTTTTCCCAAACTGAAGAAGAATGCAGTGAGCTTTCTAGTATATTATACTGAGTATTACATTCTGGTAAATGAAGAAGATAGTCATAAAACTGTTGGGTGTACGTCATGAGAGAACACCATAAACTTGTAGTAATACATTAATTATTTTTTTATAACTTGTACGATGCTTGTCGCTGACTTCTTCTCTCTCTCTGACAGCGTATCGATAAACATATGACATTTGTCATGTTCAACTTTTTTGCAACAAGCTGAAGGGAGAGAGCGGAACTGTTCGACTTACTTTCTTCTCCTTGAGGTGTTAGGACGTATTCCAGGACTTTGTCTAATTATTATAAGTGTGAGCTTCCTTTTTATTAATTTCAATAAACCCCCATAGTTAATTTGAAATATCTTACTTACTTACAACCCCGTCTCCATTCTCACTAACTTCAAAGTTATTTATTTTCAGCAGATCCAGTACTTCATAAAGTGATGCTCGGGTATTGTTGCGATTTGTTTCGCGATTGTACTAAAACATTCACTGTGTAACTTATTTATTTCGTGTCTATGAATGGTTTATTACATTTTAATGCCTGCAGAAAAATCTTCGTAATGTTTATGAAGTCCGATAATTTTGCAATTTTTGGCGACTATCATGATTAATTTTCCACACGGTCATAGAACAATAGTAACCGAAACGCACAATCCCAGCATCAATTTATCGAAGTAATATTCCATTCATCACAGCTGGAATCACTACAGAACATGACCGAAATATTTGTACCAGCTCTCAATGAGGTAAAATTTAGATTCCGCCGACTTCTTCTGTAATGTTGCTTTCTGGTGTTGCATTTGCAACCGAAATTACGACCGCTACCATTTATTGGCGGAATCCAATAATTTTGTTTAAATTGTCCCTTCCTTGTCAAAATTGCGTAGTAATCTCATTTAAAAATATTTCACTACCTGGTAAAATTTCATTTGCGGTCCCCAACGCAACACCCATTTTCATACGAAAGCAGCATTACAAGAAGAATTGGCGCCCATTGAGGCAGGACATGTATAAATACTATATATATCAGATAGTAAATTTATTTGAAATATTTAGTTAAGATTTTTGTGAAGATTGCGCCTTTTCATGTCACTAATCCTGATATTGTGTTTTGTTTCATGCGTCAATGAACTGTACGGGAGATGAAAATTAATGATTTTGGCAACCAGCCGATAGCAGTTAGACTTCCAGTCCAGCCAACAATTGCAGTCACAATAAAGGTAAGATCAGACTCATTATACAGCTTGCTTGGTGCTTACTAGATTCTTCTATCTGTCGCTAGTGCACTGTAGCAAATTCAGTATTTTCCATTAGGTACCGCGTTTCCAAAATTTCTCTCGCAATTACATTTTTATTTCAAGTGAATTTCAGGGAAAGTTTCAATCTAATAGTTATACACGCACAGGATACCGTGCCCACGGGTGCGGTTCCTGTAGGGGGATGCTTGTCATTTGTTGGTCGAGCTGATCTCTACGAGATTACGAGAGTAACTCGGGCGCCCGATCCTTGATTGTCGTGAGTACACTCGTGTTCTCTCGACAATTCATTTTTAATCCGGGGCAAGTCCCGGAGATAAATTAAATTGGTTCCAATCCCCCGGTTCCGACCAAGGTTTTCGGGAGGTTTTCCTTGGTTGTAAGGCGTATGCCGGAACTGGTAAGCTTCTCCCACTTATTCCCAATTGGGATTCCCCCTTTGCCCCACTATCAGCTTGTCTGATAATTGGCTGAATAGAACCGCGACTCTTTATGGGCCGGATCTCAGACAGCCCGCTCCACTCCTCGGAGTGGAGAATGAAAAGAATAAGTTGTTTTTTGTTATCTAATAGTTAATGCTGCGTGTAATTAAGCCTATCTTTGCTTTTCTCTCTCAAAGTTTCTCTCGCGTACGAGTGAACGATTCCACAAGTAATTTCAGTAATTTTCCGTGTGAAATTTATAGGACCCCCGTCTGTTATCAATTTTTGCCAAAATTCAACAAATATTATGGTTAAAACTCGCAGTCAGTTTAGCAACATGGCATCTGAACAAAATCTAAACGTTCCCCATCAATCTGTTCAGAACGTAGAAGACAACATGGCTGCCAGCTCTATCGAGCAAATTCCACCATTAGTGGAACAAAATCTGGCTACACAAACTCGCGAAAGTAACTTATCCTCACAAACTGAACACCATCTCGCGGATACACAGAATGACTGGCTAAAGCGTTTTGAGGAACTTTTGACTACTCAGATTAGCAATTTACAAGCTGCGACTAACACACAAATTACGGTTTTGATTAATCAGATCACAAATGAGATTGATAACTTGCAAGCCAACATGTCGCAACAACAGCTTGCGATTAATAATCAGATTTCAGCCTTAACTACACAGACCAAACAACAATTAGATCGCTTAGAAGAACAGCAAACAAAAACACAAGCAGAAATTGAAAGACTTGAGTCTGCTCAAAAGCATTTGTATACACGAATTTCCAATGAGGTAAGTGAACAATTAAGTGCACAGATGCTCAAAGTCGAAGAAATCATAAATAGTAAATTTTCCACTGTACAAAAGAAAGTTGTCGACGAAATTATGGATACGGTAGACGCGAACATTTCTTCTGTTGTCGACAATGTTACTGATTGTCAGGAAACAGTAAAAACATTGCCATCTGCCATTGATAATATTGCGCAAAATCTCTCGGAATTAAAAATCAAACAGGAAAATTTAGAAACCACTGTTGAAAGAATTACCAGTCAAGCCGAGAATATTGTGAAAGATAACCAAGAAAGAATGCAGCAATTTTTTCATAATACGGAGGCTCAATTAAATGACAAAATGGAGTCAGAATTGGCCTCTGTGATAAAGAAAGTCACTGAAAAAGTATATGAAGATCATGGAATCACCGTCAGATCTTTACAGGAAGATTTGACGGCGGTAAAATCCATGTTATCGTCACAAACAAAGTCTTCTCGGGGTTTCACGCCTGTAATAAATGTACCGCAGAATCTGAACCCAGAACATAATGAAATGACTACCCCTCGTTTTCCTGACAATCAGAGCTCAATTAATAAATTAATATCTGATCGAAGACACACTGACTATCGACTGACGACTTCCTGTGACCTTGACAGACTTGGTAGAGAAATGAATCCTAAAGTACAATCCAAATGTTCATGTAACACAGAAGAACTAGATGAAAGTATGATTAAACATCATCAATTTCAAATATTTATTAATGAGAAACGCACAGTACATCCCGTGATCTTTCTTCAATCTTTTAGAGGATTACTACCCGAGACCTGGTCGGAGAAAAGAAAAATCAGATTTGTTGTGGGCTATATACAAGGCGAAGCCGGAATATGGGCAAACGAAGCCTTGCAATTATATGACACCTATGGTGAATTTGAACGGGCATTTTTGTCCACTTTTTGGTCGCCCGTAGTACAAGAACGATTTAGGAATGAAGTGTACAATCCGCAGCCTTTCGATGGAAGAAACGGAAGCCTGCGGAGATACTTCGAGAAGTATCTCAATAAAGCAACATTCTTTGACGACCCTCTTCGGCACCGGAAAGTACTTCGTGTACTTATTAACAAATTGCCCACAAGACTGAGGCTACAGTTGGCTAATGTGCAAACGTACGATCTGCAAAGCTTCCTCTCAATGTTAGACACGCTTGGTTTGATTTTTGAAGATGTCGAGCACGTCATTACAATAACGGGTACGGTAACGGGAACCGTTTTCTCAGTCAATACAACAATCATCTGATTACCGTCAGCCAACAGCCGCAAGCAGGAAACCAAAACATGTCACAATCCCAGCCGATATTACTGCAACAGCCATTTATTAAAAACAACGGACAGTCACGTCCCCAGCAAATGACAACACATGCGAACGGCAGTAACGTCGTACGTAATGTTCCCAACGGCGGGCAATATTACCGACGCCATCGTGGTAATCGGTTTAATCCTGGCTATTTCAACAACAACAACAACAATAGCTACCGTAATACTGCTGTTGCCTATCCGAGCAATTTCAATGTTAACCAGCAACCTTAGTGACATAACCATAATCAGAATAGAAATTTAAATGAGAATAGAAATTTCTTCTTAAATAATCCCAGCAGTAATCAGCAATTTCAAAATTTTCGTCCGCCTCAACCACCGCAGCAAACTACAAACACCGTACCGATTGCAACTATGACCACTGACTGTTCGGTCCATACAAACTTGACGACAAGCCAGTTGGCAGTGACAATAACTGACGTGACTGACACAATAAACCAACCACGACAGGCTAGCAGTAGGCAGACGTCAAACCAGAGAGGCTCATGTTAAGCCCACCAACATTGAGCGACAGCGACAGCGTGGGCACAATTCTTTCTGTCAAAATGCTAAGGTACAATGATGGAACGGACATTAGGGAAGAGCTATTTCATGAACCAACACAGCAACCCAAAGTTACTGTAATCACCTACCAAGCAAATTATCTATTATCTGCAGTCCATTCAGGGAAAATACGAGGTTTATACCCACACAATCATTTAAAGAAATTTTATGCATAAATCCAAGCTGATCAGCTAGTATCTAGTCCTACTTTCACTAAAAATACTAAGACAGTGAGCAAAAATCACTTTCTACAAAGGTAAGTGCAATGCAATTGATGTTGGCTCACAGAAACTGTTGTCGCGCGTGAAATTTAAGAATTATATAAGAGAATCTCACCTAAACACTTATGATGACACACACATTTACAAAAAGAGCATTCATTAGTATAGTATTTAGTATTATAGGGTATAAGAATATTTACAATTTTTTTATATGTCAAGGAGATGAATGAAGGAAATGATATTATTGCGGGGTGGAGCGCACTAGCACACCTTCGTCTACGATATATATTATAAGAGAAGGAGGTGATGAGGAAATAGTTATATTTTAGTTGTCTGTGGCTCTTAGTACACACACACACACACACACACACACACACACACGAATGCTGACATTACGACGCGTGAGCAGTAACAAAAATAAAAACATTACAGTTAACTCTGATCACTGACCGACATCACAAATCTAACGATTCCTTAAATTGTTAAGACGAATGTAATTTATACAAAACAACGAAGCTTGTTGAATTATTCTATCTATACTGTAGGGTACTGACAACCGCTTAAAGGTTAACGTAATATTTTACATTATTGCCAGTAAACAGGCACACCAGTTGGTGTGGAATATCTTTCCGCGCATGTGCCACTTTTAGATTTAGTCACCAAAAGATTACACTGAATGTAAACAAATCTCATAGCGCTGCAGCTCATACAACATAATTATGCACCAATCTAAAAACATCAACGTCTAGTTTAAATAGTCTGTAGCATAAGCTGTAGAATAAGAATTCATTTTCAGCTGTGAACGAGCAGAGAATTGTGTCGCCGCCGACGCTACGAAGATCTACGAGTCGCTGCAGAGGAGGATTGATACGAACATTTATCACAATTTATATTAGACTAGATATGACACTGTAACGAACATTTCACACCTGATAAGTGTACGGAGCTAGATAAATTAACATACCATCCCCTAAATTAGTAGGCACAGGAACATTTAGTCAGACACCAATATTTGCGACTGAACCACGCACATATTTTCATAGTCAAATGCGGACAGAACACACGTGAGCGGGAGAGGACGAAGGAGAGAGAAGGGGCAAAGAATGCTAATCTAGAATAGAACAGCTGTTAATTTTATTAAATTCAATATTTTGTAGTAGTAGAAGTGTGCAGTAATTTTTGTAGTAATGCGTCAATATGCTGAATTTGTGTAATGCACTATTTTTTCTTGCGGCTATTCTCTGGCTATTTTCTCTTTCTATCAAACTGTATTAAAAAACTAACAGGCTGTTTTGCACCAGGTTGACTAACGGGTCTGACCTTGCCTGTGTCTGCCAAAACTGTATTTATTGTCATTTTATTTGTCTCGGATTGGTATTCATGATTTTATCACTCAAGTCGTTTAGTCCAATTTTATAAACGGTATAACATGACATGTTAATTTTGACGAGGCGTACTAAAAGCTGTAAACCGAAATTTAGTATTGTGTCAAAAAACTGCCCAAGACGTTTCTAAAAGTCATTGAATGTTTACTTACTCATGTCAAATTCAGTAACTTTTTTAAAAGATATAATATTGCTGAGAATAAATAACTTTCCACCCAATAACTGACATGAACATAGGCCACGCCTTAAAAATAACACCCAATGTTGACAAATAATCGTTTAAAGCAAAAGAATAATGTGATCTGAATGTCACTCGAAAGAAACTGTTACATAAAGTTTTACATATGAAATAGCCATTCTCAATGATCTGATTTTGTATATAGCCTTGTACATAGTTTATGTATAGTAAAATCATTACGAATTGTAAAAAGACTGAAGTTTGTGTGTGAAACTAATAAGACAGTGAACTATAGAGAGAACAAAAACAGTGACTGATAACTATTGAAAGGACGCAAACCCGCGACTTTCCTAACAAGTAGTGATTTTGTGATTAAATAAACTATGTATATTCTCAAGCCACATGTTTGAGTGAAGTGAAATATCAGTGACGAGTATAAGCGTGGACTACGATACGTAGCAGACAAGCTAACAGAAATTTTGAACGGTCAGCATATAGATACGTTATAGAGTGTTCGTCGCTGTAAACTTCTCCGTGCTGGACACTTTAAAGAGTGCGACGCATGTTACTATCGCAAACCATAAATGCTAACTTTGAACTTGTGCAGTGCAGTGCCCAACCAAGGTACGATACGAACTTACAAGTCGTTAAAGCCCAAATGCACCAGTGTTGTTTCAGCGAATAGACTATCATCGTAACTGCTGAGATAGCCGGACGGTGCAATGAAGGTCGCGCGGCATACGGACAGACTTAATCACTATGGTATACGTGAAGTGTACTCACCGCGCTGCGTCGATTTTAGTAGTAGCCCTGTCCAAAGGATGAAGTGCAGAAATCACACACGACTGAACGGGAAAAAAATCCAAGTGTAATGTAAAATTTATACAAATTCACGTGTGCCACCGCCACGGACACGCAAGCACTGGCGAGACTGGCGCGTGTTTACTACATGCCCATTATTGGAAACTTACTGTTGCGTCACGCAGCCGGCGGTCGACCCGACGCTTGGAAATTTCAAACTGAAAAAGTCAACGACTGCACGAATTGAAGAAAAATAAAATGTTTAAAAGTGATGTTAAAGAGACTGACTCTTCAGCCTTGTCACATCAAAAGACTGTGCTGTAGTACTTGCAAACGCACAATCCCTGAACTAATAAAGTAATGTCCTTGAATGAACCCTGTATATATGTATATGTAATATCTAAATATGTGTATGAAGTAAAAGGTTAGATTTCAAGCAATTTTTTACTAATCAAATAATAGTGCTTCATCTAATGAAAGTTAAATCATTTTCAATGTACATAGAGTATAGTAAGAAAACTTTCGCAACATATGCTTTGTAAATAGTTAATTTAAATTGCCAAAATTAGTTTATGTAAAAGACGCGATACATGTTCATGTCAGATTACTCAGATATTTGATTTCACAGAAATAAGCTCACACTTACAAACCAATAGTAATGTAAAATTCTTGCTAAGCAAACAATGACATAGACACTCGCGAGAACAAAAGTGTAAAAAAATATATATAATAACTAACTGTGTCTCTCTTTCAGAAGGAAGGACTGCAACATCTGATTAAGTGTCAAATTGTAATGCCTTTTATGTGATCTTTATTTCATGTAATCCAAACTGAGATGGGCCGGCCTAGCCAAAGCGAGCGGGTGCGCAATCCTGATGTCACACCGGCTACACCGCCGGCGCTGGGGGCCAGCAGCGTCTTCTCCCCACCACAACCACCGGCCTGCCGCCTCGCGTCGCGCCACCGCCCACGCTTCAACAATCGAGGCGCACTGCGGAACCGCCTCCTACCACCTCGCTGCACCGCCGCGCTACTCGCCCACTCACCGACTCTTTGCGTCGATTGAATTATAATAAAAAACAATGCAAAGCAAAAAGAAATTATTTGTGATTTAATAATGAGACTAATTCAAAAAGTATATACATCAGACTGTGTTGTAAAAAAAAAAAAAAAAAAAAAAAAAAAAAAAAAAAAAAAAAAAAACATAAAATTATAGTTTTTTTATAACTTGTGCGATGCTTGTCGCTGACTTCTGCTCTCTCTCTCTGACAGCGTATCAATAAACATATGACACTTGGCACGTTCAACTTTTTTGCAACAAGCTGAAGGGAGAGAGCGGAACTGTTCGACTTACTTTCGTCTCCTTGAGGTGTTAGGGCGTATTCCAGGACTTTGTCTAATTATTGTAAGTGTGAGCTTCCTTTTTATTAATTTCAATAAACCCCCATAGTTAATTTGAAATATCTTACTTACTTACAATCCCGTCTCCATTCTCACTAACTTCAAAGTTATTTATTTTCAGCAGATCCAGTACTTCATAAAGTGATGCTCGGGTATTGTTGCGATTTGTTTCGCGATTGTACTAAAACATTCACTGTGTAACTTATTTATTTCGTGTCTATGAATGGTTTATTACATTTTAATGCCTGCAGAAAAATCTTCGTAATGTTTATGAAGTCCGATAATTTTGCAATTTTTGGCGACTATCATGATTAATTTTCCACACGGTCATAGAACAATAGTAACCGAAACGCACAATCCCAGCATCAATTTATCGAAGTAATATTCCATTCATCACAGCTGGAATCACTACAGAACATGACCGAAATATTTGTACCAGCTCTCAATGAGGTAGAATTTAGATTCCGCCGACTTCTTCTGTAACGTTGCTTTCTGGTGTTGCATTTGCCACCGAAATTACGACCGCTACCATTTAATGGCGGAATCCAATAATTTTGTTTAAATTGTCCCTTCCTTGTCAAAATTGCGTAGTAATCTCATTTAAAAATATTTCACTACCTGGTAAAATTTCATTTGCGGTCCCCAACCTTAACTTTAATACGTAACACCCATTTTCATACGAAAGCAGCATTACAAACTATTTGTGTTAAGGTAAAATTTCCGATAATACCAATGTAAGACAAATATCCTTTTATATATATTAATGCTGTAAGAGTTGTAGTAAATAATGAATTCATGTAAAAAGTGTTAAATGTCACAGACTACAAATTCACTATGTGGATTCAATCCCTCTTCAATCCTAGGACTTCGTTAGTTATCACTGCATTCATCTCCCGCAATATTGTTGTTGTGAAAATTTCCTTGTTGCACTGTGATACGGAATCCACGTTAAACTGTCTCGGTAAATCAGTTCCAAGGTCTGAGGAAGCCAACGCGTAACATCTCCACTAGGACCATGAGTAAAAAAGTGGTGATTAAATCTCAGTTATTTGATGTAAATAATACACACGAGGTAGGACATTTTCATTCGCGTCAAACTGATGCAGTGCCTCACAGACCGCCGTTTCGCAGCAGTCCCCAGTCATTTCTCAAAACTCTGTGTAGCTGTCAGTTACTCTGCCTAAATCAACAGGTCTCCACGCAGGTTATTATTCAGTGCAGTACTTATAATTGTACTAGTGACTATACAGACGATCAAAATGGTCGTATATTTGGAAATTTACACTACCGTAAACTGACATCTCCGTCCTACATGCCTCGAGAAGCCGAACAAGTACCGTCGGACCGCCGTGTCATCCTCCACCTCAGTTCAGACAGGTAGGTGGTCAGCTCTTCATATTCCCGGCCATTTTGTCGGTTTTCCAGACCAGAGTCGTCACTTCTCAATCAAGTAGCTCCTCAATTAGCCTCACAAGGACTGGCACCCCAATTTCCAACACCACTTGGCAGTGCTATTGTTCCATTTAAAAAATTATATCTTTGTGCTGTAACTCTTTGGAAAATGATACAATAAACTATGTTCATAGCTCCGCAGAAAGTATAACATTTCTTGTGTTGTTCTACCACATTAAAATTTCCCGTCGCCTATTATCTTATAAGTTACAGAGACAGACACACTTAGTGAAACACCCTGTATAATTTCTTTTACACTTGGCTGCGTAGTTTCAGCGACATTTTTGAATTCTTTAAGTAGTAAAACAGCCCTGGGTCGGAGAGATAAAATGTATTAACCAGTTTCGGCAACTGCTAGAAGTGCCTTCATCAGAATAACAAAAAATGCATCTAACGTAAGGTAGAAAATTTTCAAAAGAAAAACTTTAAAAAAAAAAAAATAAATAAATAAGTACTAGTTTGATGTATAGAATGGAAGCAGTACTTATGTCACATGATAAAATAACATGTAAGCGATAAAACTGGATTCAAATAAGTTTAAAATGGAAAATGACAAGCTAGCCACTAAAGACTGCTTACATGTGTGAAGGAGGCATCAGACTGGAGTGTCTGCGGTAAAGTTGCGGACATGTGAACATTCCATCAGTGGGTCCATCTAGTAGCTGCAGTTATAAAAATGCTACTTTACAACTGGAGTTCTGAAAGATAAATTTTTCAAATAATAGTATTTTGCATAAATAATACAAATGACTGAGTAAATACACGTTATAGTTGTGAAATTAAAAGCTGTACGTGTGTTGTGGGGATGTTGAACCTATCGTTAGGTCAGACAACAAATTGTTCCTTGACACAGCAATTTGGTTTAATTATGGCCCTGATACTGATGTATATGCTATTGAGAAACAGTGCATGAAACTGATTATGTGCGCAACGGATATTTTTAACAAAACAACTGTGACATGTAGCCTTTTGAAACAGACACTGACTATACTCAAAAATTTTGACTGCAAGAAAGATATTAAAAAAAAAAAAAAAAAAAAAAAAAACACACACACACACAAATCACTTTCTTAATGCTTGACTGTGAGAATTTTATGCAGATCAGTTTCTAATTATTGAAATTTAGTATCATAGTCAATTAACTATCATTTACTATGGCACCAATAATGAAATCCGTTCAACAATATTATTCACATCAATACTGCACTTTAAATCCACTAATAATTAATTATCAAATGAAGGAAGTAGGTTAATTTTCTAACTACGTAAATGAAACATGAAAGAGAGTTTAAGTTACTTATTATTAATAATCAGCATTACATTACCTACATAATACAACTTCTGACTTGCTGGCAAAGCAGCCTCTGCTCTGCATCGGAGCCATACACACAACCCAACCGCTCTCTAAGCGAGCTGAACCACCAGTACTACTCTCTCTCAGTGCGAGCTACAATGCTATGCAATACATGATCTTTGCCAAAGATGAAACTTTATAAAGGACACATATCGATACATACAGTAGAAGCGATATTATACATTTTCTTGCAAGCAAGTTACTCGATACAAAACAAGAGGCACAATATTGGACATTTTCTTACAAAATAATTTTTTATGGACACGTTTCAAAATGTATGTAACATGGCCTTTTGGAAAGTTTTTTGAACCGATACAGAAAACATATTTATGACACTGCACGAGAGCAACAACATCAAAGAACGAGTAACGGCGTAATACCGTTGAAGAATTTTTATTACGGAGTTGTAATTGTTCGTTCAGAATAAGACCGTCATTACTAGAAAAATATTTAATATTGGCAATTCTTCAAGAACAGCTAATATGTGGCTTTCTTCTCAGTGGGAAAAATATTAAGATTGTGAATTTCTTTTGGTATGTGACCTTTAATTAGAAGGTGGTTAGAAAAAGATGAATGCTAGCGCAATTTTTTTTCTCAAAAGATGTTCCTTGTATCTGACTTTAAATTCACTTTGTTTGTCCTACTCATTAAGAGAGCGAGTATCACAAATAATTTTAACTAGTACTTACATTTTATTTCAAATCATGTTTCTGTTTAGCAAATTTTGTAATTTATGTTATAGTCTTTTTATTTTTTTTATCTTATTTTTATTTTTAAGATGTAGGCGTCCTAAAAGTTGCCTAAGCCTGGTAAATACAATAATATTATATTGAAGGTATTTCACTTATCTGTCTATGCAACTGATTTAATAAAATATGCTATTGCCATATGCATTTCGCCTTTATTTCGGAAGGCATATCAGTGGCAATATTTCATGGATATAGCTTTATATCTGGTGCTCATTGGTTGCTTCCAGCTGTTGTGCTTCAATTCCGTGCATTTTGCTGTTATTGTTGTTCCAGCACTTCACAGTTAGCACTATTAGGCACATGCCATTTTTGTTTGTCATCCATGAAATATTGCCACTGATGATGCCTTCCAAAATAAAGGCGAAATGCATATGGCAATAGCATATTTTATTAAATCAGTTGCATAGACAGATAAGTGAAATACCTTCAATATAATATTATAATATAGTAACTGTGGTAAAAAACAGGACAAAAGGAACTAAAAACTGGTAAATACAGTTTATCTCTGCGACCGAGGGCTATTTTACTACAGTTTTGATTTCTGTATGAAGTTTCCACGTCATGCAGTTCACGTACCATACGACCAAGGTGCCTAGAATAAGAAAGATGCCATTGACGCCACAGAAGTGAAGCCCTTGTCGCCATATTGCGGAGACTAGAGCCTTTGCAGGACGAGTGTTATTCATTGAATTCTGAGTTGAAAATGGGAAATCATCTAACCAGAAAAATGAGGATACTTGCGCCACCTTTGAATGTGCAAGCAGAAGAAAAGAGACATGCTATTTTACACAGGAAAATTTTGTTACTAAATTAATACTTACTATATGTTTCAGTGTTTATCCCACAATGCAAATTTTCATTTTTTTATGAGATATTCGTTCCATTTAAATTTCAAAGATCCGGTGGTACAGAATTTTAGTATGAATATTTAATGACGAGGAACCTGTACAAAGAATTTTCATATGTATGCAACAAAAAATCGTCTCCTCAGTACTGCACTTACGAAAATTTGTTCTGTCGTTATTGCAATTTTTTTTTTGCATTTATTGTGTACTACTAAAGCTACCAATTTCAGTTCTTGCAAACGATTTGGATATTATCCCAATACGTAAGTCATGCTTAACGACTGAGATTTTGCATTAATAAATCACAGTTCAACTATCTGCAACGTCTGTATTTTTCCACAAATTATACTACATAAATATGTACTTAGAAATGACAATTAAATGTTGAAAGTTAAATAGGCAAGAACCACACAGTGCTTTAATCTGAAACTATTTCCTTGGCTCCGCAAGACGTCGGACAGGCTTCAATCGACAGTTAAGCTTCCCATAGATGCCTCCCCTTATTAAAACCTCCTTGGGTAGGACAGTGTAACAGAAAACCATTTTATACAGCTTTTTACTTACTCAGTGGAGGAAAATAACGCTCTGTTGATAATACATTCACCTCCTAACGAACCATTTGTTAATATTTCTTAAGGAAACGATGAGATATTTCAATGTAGCTCCTTCTAATGCAAATATGTTATTAATCGATGGCCATATCCAGCTAAAGAAAAAACCAGTATTTATCTCTGTTATACTACCAGAAATGTGTTATCAATATTATGCACAGTACCTGTGCAAACATTTTGCTACCGTTTAACGACTGTTTAAGCACATATAAGTTAAATTGAAAAAGCAAGTGGCGAAGTAAGCAAACAACATTCTACGAACTGGAACTATTATAATTACCTACAGTGGAAAGCTTGTTGATAATAAAAGTTACGTCCTAATTACCTCAATGCGAAGCTGCAACAAATTTTTAACAACAGTCACAAATGTTGTCTTGTTTATGATTTCCTGATGAAAATATTCTCATTAGCAGGCGTACGTATGCTCCCGAAAAATGGGAAATTAGCTTCATTCAATTGACTGTGTAACGATAAAATTTCCACTACGCCATTCTCTGTCACATTGTCTGTAAATCTACTCTGCCCAGTGGAAATTAGTTTGTACAGACATATAACAGTCCAAAAATAATTAGGATTACATTCTTGGGCACAAAACAATGTTCAGAGTGATAAATCTGATGAGGAAAATATAGAAAGGAATTCTCGCAATAGAATACAGCACGAAAGTACTGCAGCTTTGCTTTAAACACAAAGTACTAAAACAAAGAGAAATTACTCTTATTACACTATCAATATATTAACTGGCCGATCAATTATAAATGAAGAGTTACACTGCTTTTCATTGTACCAAACTTGGAAGTAACATCAGGTTTCTTATGATAACTGCCAAAAACTAATCCACACAGAAAATTTAATACTTTCCAAAAAGTAAAAATTACGTTGAGATGCTTATAAGCCTAAGGGATCAAACTGCTAAGGTCCTTGATCCCTACCCTTTCTAGCACCAGCCAGTGAAATTTCACATATGACTGGCCGATTTAGAGAATCTGAACCTCCACCCAGCAGCCAATCAGAGACGGCTACCCTTTCCCTTAACTCTTCGTGGCGCGATACTCACGTTTTCCGTAACTGTGCACTAGACCCGCTCCCAGCCCGGGCTGCCAAGGAATTTTCCGTTAGCAAAAGCCATCTTTACCTCGCTCCGCGGCCTAATTCCTAGAGCTGTGGTTTTTAGGAAACACGATTTGGACGCTCGTCCCATCGTGGTGTTATTGTCCCACTTTAGGTTACGGTAGTAACACTAAAAGTGGGCCTTTGCGAGCGTCTTTTGACAGATCGAAATTTAAATGAAAATAATGGCTTAACTATTCATCTGGCACGAAAATTGAATAACCGAATTTGTAGAGGAGAAAATTCTCTACAACTTTGCTCTCTTATGGTTTTTTTTCTTTTTTTTTTTTTTTCATACCTCGTAGCGTTTCAAAGATATTTGAAAAATAACGGCGATTTTGAGATGTATGTCTGTCTGTCCGTAACGTGTTCCATGTTTTTAAGACGAACCGTTCAACCGATCAGCACCGAATTTTACAGACCTGATTGTAGGCCGCCAGAGACCAGAACCTCCTTTTTTCAATTTTTTCGGACAAAAATACGGTAGTAATACCAAAAAAAGCCGTTTGTAATATAATTTTAATTGCAAACGAACCGTACATCTGACACGAAAATTAAATAACCTAATTGGTTATTAGCTCCCTTATGGTTTTTTTTTCATATCTTGTATCGTTTGAGACATATTTGCAAAAATAACGGAGATTTGACACCCTCCATTGAATTAACGAAAACTAGCCGTTCGGAGATGTCACGTGACATTCCTCGCCCAGAACTCTCTCTGGCATACGCCATCCATCTTGCGTTGCGTATTTGATGATATTGTTATTGTAACTTACACGTTGTCATTTCAAAGCAATGGCGCACTGAGGAATTAACAAAGCACATCGTTCTTCGTACGAGAAATGGTAATCTAGTGTCTACAAACGCCATTTTAGCATCAGTTAAGAACGGCCATCAATAGTATGAGATTAAAGGATTTATCTTTTGATTGATAGCCGTTGCGTAGTGGGCAAGGCGTTGGACTCTGACGCTAAAGGTCGGTGGATCGGAACCCGCCATTACCAAACTTTTTTTCCTAAAAGGGTTTCAGACGCTCTTATTAATTAATTTTTCATTGTTTAGATTATTATTTTGCTCCTAAATGTTTGCAAAAACTTATAAAACTACGAATCTAAAGTGGGCCGTACAACACGCCAGTGCAATTTCTTTTCTCAAAATCAGCGAGATCAGCTCTTTAGGAGCTCACACAATTCCTTCTTCCACAATTTGGAAAGCTCGGCGGACATTTTTACAAGCCCCCGGCCCAAGGCCTATGCTGTAACTTGGCGCGTACGCAACACTCGGACCCCTGGGACAGCGAGCCAGCAGGTAAAGAACGCCGAAGCCGGCCCCATTCTGGAATTCCATCCGCCGGGCTTTCCTCCTTTACCTAAACAGCCAGACAACTCCTAATCTCACATCAAAACGTCTTGCTCCAATATTCCATAAAAGCTACAGCAAATTACGCGTAATAAACTAATTACATGATTATTCCGACGTTGAATTAATCAGTAAAGATGATAGATGGATTGCCATCTCTCACCTTTAACTATCGCATGGCAGCGATAGTTGGTATATATACCAATGTGTAAATGGAGAATCAATTGCTACAAGAAAAAAAAACTACTAGTTCCAACTTTGACCATCAGGTTGAAATCAGGCGCAGTACACTGTACTGTTTGAGGTATCTAGTGTCCATATCGAACAAACAGTGAAGGCAGCAGTTAACAATAAATCCACGTTCCGTTCTTGATGTAATACAAACGTAGTAATTTCAAGATTTCTATGTCCTTTTTGCATGACTGCCAGATTTGAAACTGCAAAACTAGAACGTTTTTCCACTGTAAATCGATTCCTTAACAACGCATTAGCGTACATACCAAGTCTTACACACACACACACACATTTATATATATATATATATATATATATATATATATATATATATATATATATATATATATATATATATAATTGGCTGCAGTGGATAAACCCCTAATAACGAAACATAGAGCAAAACTACAAAGAAAATTATGTCACCAGTATAAAACTTCGTCACTTGATGGTATAGTTTGATGAACTTACCGTTTGCATTTCTTCTTACAAACAACCGAGTTTAGGTATCGAAAACCCCAAAAAGTGCGATACAGCATACCCGGCCCATACAGAATAAAACTGTTATGTACGCTGGCCAGCACTTTTGATGAAAAGAAGTTTTAGTGAATTGCGTCGATGATAGATCAGTCTTCACCAGATATTAATTACATTTTGTTGCAAGTTTAATTCCCTTGTACATTTAATTACATGACAGAACCGGTTTCTAAATCCCTTTAAATATGGGAAGGATAGTGGCGTCGGTACAGCACGGAGTAAACAAGAGATACTAATCATGGTTATGTCTTAAATGATCAGGAATGTATTGCATATATGATAAAAGCATTTTTATAATGTTGGTAAATTCGTTTTTCGTTATGATTGCTGTAACAGTCTCTAAGGAACTTCGCCCCCTTCATTTGCGCAAATGTTTCGAAGGGAACTATTTGTGTAAAGGGTTTACTATTATTATTGTTATTATTATATGAGCAGCACCTGGTTTTAAAATTAATCATTTAAAACTAAGTCGAATTTTAATGAGTTTCGAAAACACTTTTTTCCCCTTTGAAAAGACAGCGAACTGATAATAGTTTTACATGCGGAGGCTTTCGCGCCCTTTGTCATTGTTAATGAAATTTTTCTGGGGTTTGAACTGTATCGTCAATATATCAAATTTTACGACGTTTCGGGCACTTTTGCAAGTGGCATTTTTTGGGTGTCATGTTTACGGCACCCAGAAGAAGGCCGTTTGCAACTCTGGCCAAAATGTCGGTGAAATCTTATCTGTTTGTTATATAAAACAGAGTATTCGTCTGTTTATGTCTTTGTGTGTATATATTGTATACAAATCTACAGTTTTGTTCTAATCTTTACGAAACTTTGCTTCAATCCATTCGGACGGAAGCCGTAAGTGTAAGGATTACGTACAGCACATAAATCACGAGCTATGACGTCATAAACAATGAGATGCGAGAAAAACTGTTCCATCAAGCGACAGTGCTGTACATTTCCTCCTAAACCAATGGAACGATTTCAAGCACATTTGGTACATATATTCTTTACCATGAGGTAACAGATGCTGTAGGCGTAAGAACTACATACCATACGTGGGAAAGATCCAACGTAATAAACAATTTGAGTCGTAAAACACTGTCACGTCATGCGACGAGATTTTATTCGCATACTATATTAGAAGGAGAGTACTTAGCGACTTGTAACAAACTTGAAACACAATTTCAAACCTTTACAATAGTTTTCCTCGCTGATAACCACTTCAAAATGATAAAAGGAAAAATGTTTCTCGCTTATGCTGTTCAAGGAATAAAACTAGGCATTCGGTATGGCGCTACAACTTATAATTTCAACACACTAAATTGTTGTCGCATGAAAGTTTACTGACACTACCCACACACAGCTGAAATTGTATCACAGTAAGACACGTAGTTCATGAGATATGAGCACATAAACAGTATAGTTCGTGGAAAACCGCCCCATCAAGCATTAGATTTAAATCCGTTACCGGTACTTCTTTAAAACTAATTGTATTTTGCAGACATACACCATTTATACAAATGAATATATGCCTGCAACATTATACATTTTTACATTATTCACTAAATATGAGACCATTTACATACTGCGATAGGTAAAAACCTTTCACACAATGCACCAAGTTCTACTCCATTTCTTATTTACTACCGAGACACCCGTCAATTCCAGTCAGGTTAAGAAAATTCCTGAAAGCTGACAATGACAACTTTGATCTATGAACCGCACATGGCTGCAGGCGAAAGCAATAGCCTTTTTTTATAAAGCTAAGGAAAAGGAAGTGAATGGAACCGTGTTGTCCTAAGAATATCCGTTATTTCCAAGAGCTCTACCTTTTAACTTCAAGAGATGGCAGTTTCTGGTGAGACTTGTATTTCCTATTACGATTAATAAATCACTGGACAATCTATTAAGTACTTCATAGTGGATTTGAAATATACATGTTTCTCACACGGACAACTTTATGTCGCTTGCTCAAGGGTGGACTCACCTAAGAATTTATTCAGATCCTAGTTTATATTCAAGTTATGAATTAAATGAATGTATTAATATTATATATCATTTCTGTTTTGATTACCACCTTTCTTCGTTTGGATACTGAACTTATTATTTTGTACATTATGCACAGGAGTCTTATTTCTTATATATTCTTACATATGTACAACATGTTGAAAGAAAAAATAGAAAAAGAAACTCAGTGCTTGAATAAATATATAAATACCCGGGCAACGCCGGATTTTCAGATAGTTTAATATATTGACGAAGCGGTCCAATGCCCAGAAGAATTTTATTGGCAATTATAAAATGTTTATTGTAAAAAATGTCAGTTAAGTTTGCACTAATGCTACAATTTATTTATTAAGGTGACGGATTTCGCTCTTTCAAGAGATCATCATCAGACCACAGGTAAAGCACGCTGATCATCTCGGCACCGACTTGAGATTAACGGTCTGATGAAGAGCTGTTGAAAGATCAGAACCGGTCAGATTAAGAAATAAATTGTAAAATTTATTACTAAAGCTTACTTCTTTCTTCAAATAATGTTCTTTGGGCCTTTCTTTTAATTACGCATTTCGAACCAGACGTTTGTCTTATATAAAATGCGTTTCCGGAATTCAGCATTACGGTCAAATATTTCTGAATAACGCTAAAGCTGTTTTGATGGCAGATTACTTGCTAAAATCTTCTCCTAAGTGTTGTTCGTTGTCGAATGATTCAAACAAGGTCTTAAGTCTTTTCAAATATTTTGGCCTGTTACGAAGAATAAATTTCTTTACTGTGCATTGAGTCCATGTAAAATGACTTTTCAGAATGTTGAATAGTGTTAATTATATAAAAGTTTCAATAAATGAGATAATATGAAATGTGTAAATTCAGTCATTCAGACAAGTCTTTTCAAATATTTTGACCTGTCACGAAGAATAAATTTATTTACTGTGCTTTCAGTCCATGTGAAATGACTTTTTAGAAAGTTGAATAGTGTTAATTATATAAAATTTTCACTAAATGCGATAATATGAAATGTGTACGTTCAGTCATTCGGTCTACTCTTTTTAATACCGATGGTCCAGGATCCTGGTTCAACAGTAAATTCTGATGAAGCATCACAGAGAAACATTTCGCTATTTACCCAGGTAAAAGCAGACAACGAACTTACAGTAGGAAATGTATTCAGGCCAGACACATACGCAGCTTAGATATTATCATTCAAGAAACCGCTAATTTGATATCTGGTGAATGTGCCGCGAATTTTAAGCTAAATTGTTATGATTAGAATACACAGGTTATCAATCTTCGTAAAATACTCCCATTGAACATTGAGCAGGTGGAGAATTATTTCCCTGACTCGTATAAAATGATCCCAAACGAATTGACCCACTCATTTTAAGAAACTTCATTTCCCAATCAAATGTTTCGTTTGCAATATCAGTAAAAAATGTTGCAGGGTAGGAGGCAGAATTGGAAAGAGAGAGGAGGAGAAAATGGACAGAGAGTAAGGGAGAAAATACACAGATAGAGGTGGGCAGGTGGAGCAGTGTAAGGAGGAGATGGTCAGAAAGAGGGATGAGGGGGTTGAGTTTTTTACTGTATTCAATTCCAATACATATTTCGCAATTACGAAGATATTGTCAGGTTTGTTAGTGGCCCCGTAATACTCCTTTTGGGGCACACTATAAATTACTTTTACGTCAGAAGAAATCTGTCTATTGAGAATGACATTAACAATGTTCTACAACAAATTTAATACTAGAGGAAAATACGTTAATCTACCATGTTATTGATCACAATGCGCGATTACTGATAACAACTTTGTTGTATGAATTGAACTTATTGAATTGAACTTACATCAAAGTTGGTTATATGGAACAGGGTTACTGAGTCACATATTCGAGTTATTCCAATCGGTAGCGTCGAATGGCTAGTAAACAGCAGTCTTCTGCGAAAACACGTTACCGATGAGGCCTTATGATGAGACGGTAGGCCCTATACCGACAATGTTAAATTAATCACATTCATGCCCCATTTTCTCAGAAACTAGTAACCGATTTGTCTGAAATTTTCACTGAAAATTAAATCATCTTTGTGCAACTCACTGAAAGGAAATAGTTGTGGTATTTAATCTGTGAAATTCATAATCTGTGAAATTTTCATTACACTTTATCTGATAGTTTCTGAGAAAACATGGCAAATCTTTCAGAATTTATAGTTTCCAGAAAATGCGACATGTTTATTCTAGGAAAAACTCACAGATATGTCTCCAAGAAGTGGTTAGAAGCAGCCTTCATCATATTCATTGTCCTCATCATCTTTAGGTTCATTTGCCTGTTTCCTTTCCCTGCTTCTTGATTCTTTAGTCATTAGAGAACCAGCAAAACCTGACTTGGCAATACGCAAGCTGTGAAGTTCTCTTAGAATAGTTACAATATTCTGTTCGGGTGATATGCCTAACTGTTCTAAAACTTATAGTCTGCCAATGTTTCCATTTTTCCACGTTATCACAGCATCTGACACTCCTAGTTGTAAAGTTCTGTAACCGACAAACACATTTTTAGGGATGCGGGTCCACACGATGTCGTTGAAGGCCATGCAAGCACTTCCTCAGTAGATCATGATAGGCAAGGTCTCTGTAGATTGGTTTGATTTGATCCATAATGGATTCAGGGATAGAGTGCTTTTGTGTGAATGTGCTGAGGTTACCAGCTGCCTGTGCCTTCCTAGACTTTCACCACGTATCAGGGGGTGGCGGACATAGAAAATGTGTTGGCTTCTCTTCAGTGGATATACGGTGGAAGAAAGTGGCCCACACTGCTTTCTTCTTTGCCTACAGATCTCCAGAATTCTTCCTAATAGCATTCCCATAATATTCCTGCAACACATTGATAATCTTATCTGTCAACCTATACTTTCTAGACAGAAAGCTTTGTTCTACCAAGTTTGCTTTTGATTGTACGAAGGCGGATGCCCATCCTCCTTTTAACATACCCCACACATTATAATTTTATTACTGGTACTGCATAAGGTTTACTCTAGCAGACAGCATTGAATGCTTTGCTGTCTCCAATGCTTAGGTATTCAGTATACCGTATACCGCTGTCAGACAAGTGCTTGCATCTATGGAAGGCTGCTACAGCAGCAGAAATTTCCATTCCCCCACTTGAGCCTTCATATTTTTTCACACAGGTTTGTGAAGAGCCATTATGTGTCGATCTGTGCCTGTTATTGAGCATCCATGGATGGCAATTCTTAGTGTGTATCTGAAAGTTAAGAACTTTACCTTTGTCAACACTTGTTGCTGTAGACAGCCATTCTTTGAAGTGTGTCCCCCTCTTTTGCCAACTTCCATGAAAGCAAACAGGAATGTCATTTCCATTGCCATTAATTTCTGCTGCTTCTTTAGCTGCAGATTTCATTGAATATTCTGCTACTGTAGTGACACCATTTAATATGTAATGAGTGTACCTGTGACATTTTGTAGGGTTTTTTGGCTAATTCATTACTGCACATAGCGCTTTACCACTGGTAAGAACCTTCCCTATTCATCGAAGACCATACAATAACCTCATATTAGCATAATATAATTCACTGTAAGAACAATGTTGCGATGTTTTTATATAGTTTTTCACTCCTGCAGACAGTGCACACTATTTTCAAATTACATATTAAACCAACTCTGGCACTTGAATCCTCACACAATTTGACTTGACCACCACACAACATGCATGTCACCACTTCACTTATAAAACACGTCCATAATTCTAGAACTACTATGATAATAGTACTTCCTCAACTTTCATCTACTTCTGTATATTTATCAACGTTTATCTTCTTTCTCGGAGCACTTGGTGGAGTTTCAGATACCAGAGGCATGCTGCTGTTGCACTGATTTCGACCTTCATTTTCTACATTTTTCTTGTTTTGATTTCCGTGGAATTTACGTTTCTTGAACAAACCTTTGACTTAGTCATTATAGAAACACAGATTACTACACACCGCCAAAAACTTTCAAGAAACTTAATATTCACAAACAATAACAACCAACGAGACACGTTTTTCCAATAGAACTTTGTTTACGAGCGCGCCTGCAAACATTTGACTATCGAAATTCGCTCTAGCAGGTTAACCAACATATGAACCGTACATTTCTGTACAAAACACAGAAGAGTCCAACTGTCTAACTGTAAAAGTACCTGAGGTATAATCCTTTTTTGTGAAAAATGACTTAAATTATTGCAGACTGACAGATGTCATATAATTTGAAAAAAAAAAAAAAAAAAAAAAAGCAATTCTAACTGGTGGACAGAAATGTTCAAATGTTTGTTAAGCTTATGGGACTTAACTATGGGGTCATCAGTCCCTAAACTTACAAACTACTTATGAAGTACTTACGAACTAGGACGGCACAAATATCCATGCCCGAGGGGGGATTCGAACCCCCGACAGTAGTGGCCGTGCTGACCGTGACTGGAGCGCCTCAGTCACCTCGGCCACCGCGGCCGGCGTGGACAGAAATAAAAAATACATATAAATGTTCACAAAAGAACATAATATCTAATTATGTAAAAAAAAAGTGATGTACCAAGTTTCACAGCCGAACTCAATACCCTTTTGAACATTCACTTTTTAACTCTTTTATCTCTAATCTGATTTCCAAAATTCGTACTTTGTATTAGAACAACCACTGATTAAACGCAGTTGGATGTTGCGTCTGTCAATTTTTAGGTTTTGTTTTTAATAATTTATCTAATGCAATTCTTGACAAAGGTTGCGTCATGTTGAAAGAAAATGCGCCGAGAAATCATTTACTCGATGAATGGAACGCGTGTGGCTCTTTCGGAATTGAAATTCGATTTCTTCCGTACCAGCAAAAAATGAACTCTATTCACAAACCTTGATGGAATACGGTCGCTTCTTGCGTCCGAAAATCCGTACTGTGGCCTGTGCCAGAAGAGAGGTATGTTCTTCGCTATTCTGTTTTTCCGATAATTTCTAAACTGCAGGGACCTATCTCGGCAGTCGTGCTCAGCATGTATCATTCTTAAAATTCGTAGAAATTGAAATAAATTTATTCTCACATAACGCAAGTTGCTATAACGGAAGTTAAAGAAAGGACTGCGCATACTGCCACTTTTCCGGCGTCGCCACCTGAATGGATAAAAAAAGATATTTTGTACAATCACTT
The DNA here is from genome assembly GCA_026315105.1 of Locusta migratoria. Lineage (NCBI taxonomy): Eukaryota > Metazoa > Arthropoda > Insecta > Orthoptera > Acrididae > Locusta > Locusta migratoria. The sequence goes on along the minus strand of CM048745.1, from coordinate 708,206,227 downwards.
ATTCGATAAATTCATTTTTCCTATTCAAGAATTCCAATACTAATAAAATCATTGAAATAAGCGATAAACTTCGCTGCGTTTAAACAGACTAATTGAAATCAGTAATTACGTATATCCCAGCAAAGTGAACTTCATGGTAGTTCGTAACCCTAAAGATAATATGTTGTTGACACAGGCTTCGTAAAATACTTCTGTCGTTTGATTGTGTTCTGTAAAAAGAAACAGCGTCAAATCTTGGTTCTTTGGTGTATTAGCATCTCTTTATTCTTGTGTGTACGATGCCATCCATGCCACTAAGCAGAAACGACTTCTGAAATTTAAATATTTTTCCTGATCCGATTCTGATTAAATAAAGCCTTTATTTTAACCCTAGGCACGCTTGAGCTACCTATGAGAACCGCTTGAAAATACTACTAGCATATTCGCAGATACACGTATTGAAACAGACGAATTGACAGACGCGACAGTTTTGGATAAAAGAAATTGAACTATACTATCTTGTGTTTCTTCTCTTCGATTTATACGCTCAAGTTACCTGTGAAAACTCTACAAAAATTTGTCGAGTAGTTTCATACTTTAAATTCTTCAAATAGATAGACACGGTGTTTTTTCTTTTTTATCGTATATTATTAGAAGAATATCAATGAAGTAATGTCGACTATTTTCAAAGACAATGCATTTTGCAGTTATGATACTGTTATCCGTTACCAATTTTTTCAGATTCTGGATAGGTTACACTTTGAACAAATACATTTTTTTTCTTCTTTCACGCTGACTCTTTCCGTTCAAGTTACATCACAATCTGTGATTTTTTTACTGTTTTTCTTTCAAATGACAATAAAATTGCTGTTTAGTGTTTCAAATTTAAGAAAATTGTTTTCCATTATAACATTCTTCTTCGAAAGTTTATCATCTGCAAATAAAGAGAACTTCATGCAGAAATTCATTTACATTGAAAATATTAAGGACTGGGAACGTTATGAATAATATAATTTTAACCTACAAGGATGAGTGTATTTCTTTCTATGGATAAAGGGTGAAGCGAAATTCCCGCACTCGAGTTTCGTAGCTTGATTCCTCATACGCTATCAATAAAAAATAAAAATAAAAAGATATCTCACAATATTTTGTTTCGTACTCTGTATCTTTCAATCAATAAATGGACGTCGTACAATGAAATGCATGTGTATTTAGGAATTACACAATTACAAATTTGTAGAAGGCGACTTGAGAAGGAAAATGAGCACAGAAACCCACGCCCCGAAACGCCATTCAGCGACGCTACGGAGAATCCAAGTTACAGCCACCGGCGCCTGTCGGTAGACATCCCCTCCAGCAAGCTCGGTGCCCTGTAGCCTAAGAGTTCACAGCAACTACGAAGGCGGGCGAGGCGAGCGTTCTGCGCAGTGAGAGAGAGGGTGACACTTTGCGATGATTCCAGTTTCCTTCCGTTAATTCGCGCACTCTGACAGATGGCAGCGCGCGCAAGCATAAACATTGTGCCACAGTGAGTGCGCACGCTCTCGATGTCCACGATTCAGTTCCTTTCTTTAAACAGTTTAAAATTTTAATGGTTTAGTATTTAGAACAATAATAACGTTCTTCTAATTAAAAGACTTCTTTGTATAACTACATTAGGCATCCACAGCGATCGAAAGTACCGATACTTGAAGTATATTCAGTCATCGGTATCAATGACAGATCGTTAAATTGTTTACCAAATACTAATTTTCTTTCACTGTGCAACCTATTAAACCATTACGATTTATTTATGTCGGCCTGCTAGAAAGAAATAACAATATTCTCTTTCTAAGATCGTGCTGTATTTTAATTTCCACATGACTATTAAAATTCTTTATTAAAGAACACGGCCGGTTTCTAAATTTACAATTGCATTCTCAGGTGCTTTATCTGTTTACAAATGAATAAAGAACTGTCAGAATTTCAATATTTTTAATATATAGGCGGGAAGGTCTTGTTTACTTACTTTAAATCGTTATATAATAGAATCTTTTAATGATTTGACGTAAACAGATCCAGGCATTTCCGCCTTCATATTGCCGCGAGAGACCAAGAACACCAACTGGCGGCGTGGCGCAGGGGATAGCGTCACGGACTGCGGAGCAGAAGGTCGCCGGTTCAATCACACCCACCGGCAAAAATTTATTTCTTTGTAATTTACAATTCCAGAATGTTCTACATCTTTCTTATGTTCATTTGTAAATTCTACTTGTTTCTTATGTTAACTGTTCTTCTAATTTCTGGTAAATTCTGTCTGTGTATAAATAGCAGAGCACTCTGCCTGAGAGGCAGTCAGTGCTGCGTGTATGTTGAGTTCGTAATAAACGTGCTTTCAGTATAAGTGCTGTGTTTAGTTGCCTTCGAAGTCAAGCCTACTTCCATTGCAACGTGACAATATTAAAAATACTGAGAGCGTTTAAACTGTAATAGTTCTTTATTCATTTGTAAACTGATAAAACACCTGAGAAAGCAATTTACGCGAAACCGATGTATTATTTAATAAAGGATTTATTTATTTATTAAGAATTCTTTGCTCAAAGCATTTCTTTGATGTATGACCCCATCTGAAGGCGGAGTACAAATAACACAGACAATAAAATAATAGCGACGTTTGTGAAAGGCTGATACAGCAAAATGCTAAATTCTGATCGAGTAAATAATTAAAAGGCCCTGATTGGAATTATAATTTATAGGATATCTTTAATAAATGAATGAGAGAAATTAACAGAACACAAGATATAAAGGACTCCTTATTTGGTAATAAAAATGTGGAACGTCTATTCTGATGTTAACAAAGACTACGGAAAGAGTTATTTGTCATCTAACATGCCATTTGTTATAAGGAGCAGGAATCCACGGAGAATCAATGAGATGTAGTCTATGGCTATATGGTATAAAGGATCTGTTCTGTTAATATACATGATAAATGAAAATACATGAATGAGAAAAGTTATTACCAAAAAGATCGAAAAGTTCTTGAATAATTTACTTCAAATTTTATACCATATACTATTCTACATCAACATCTACGTGGTAACTATGCAAGTCACACTGAAATGCATTGCAGAGGGTTCAGCGAACCGCTTTTATGATGTTCCTCTATAGTTCCATTCTCTCATAGCTCGCGGAAAAAAGGAACACCAAAATCCTTCCCTTTTCGACCTGCTTTGACTTTAGGGACTGATGACCCCGCAGTTAAGTCCCATCAGCTTTACAAACATTTGAACATTTTGCTTTGACTTACTTTATTTTGAGATCATGTCTTCCTCTGTAGGTGGGTGCTAACAAAATATGTTACCATTTTGAAGAGAAAGTAGGTGAAAGAAATTTCGCAAATAGATGTATGAGACAGGCGAAGTACCCTCAGACTTTAAGAAAAATGTTATAATCCCCATTCCAAAGAAAGCAGGTGCAGTCAGGTGTGAAAACTACAGAACCATCAGTTTAATAAGTCATGGTTGCAAAATATTAACACGAATTATATACAGAAGGATGGAAAAACTGGTAGAAGGCGACCTCGGGGAAGATCAGTTTGGGTGCAGGAGAAATGTAGGAACTCGGGAGGCAATACTCACTTTACGGCTTATTCTAGAAGATAGATTAAGAAAAGGCAAACCTACATTTCTAGTTTTTGTAGATTTGGAGAAGGCTTTTGGCAATGTTGATTGGAATAAACTCTTTAAAGTTCTGAAGCAAGCAGGAGTAAAATGTAGGGAGCGTAAGGTTATTCACAACTTGTACAAAAACCAGACAGCGGTTGTCAGAGTTGAAGGGCATGAAAGTGATGCAGTGGTTGGAAAGGGACTAAGACAGGGTTGTAGTCTTTCTCCATTGTTATTCAATTTGTACATTGAGCAAGCTATAAAGAAAGCAAGGACAAAGTTGGAGAAGGAATTAAAGTTCAGGGTGAAGAATTAAAAACATTGCGTTTTGCCGTCGACATAGTAATTATGTCAGATACAGCAAAGGACCTGGAAGAGCAATTGAACGGAATGGACAGTGTTCTGAAAGGTGCATATAAGATCAACATTAACAAGAGCAAAACTAGGGTAATGGAGTGCCAGTGTAAGAAAATCAGGTGATACTGAAGGAATTAGATTGGGAAACGAAGCAGTAAAGAGGTAGATGAGTTTTGTTACTTGGGCAGTAAAATAACAAATGATGGTAGCAGTACAGAGGGTATAAAATGCAGAATGGCAATGGGTAGAAAAGCGTTTTTGAAAAAGAGAAATTTGTTAACATCGAATATTGATTTAAGCCTAAGGAAGTCCTTTATGAAGGCATTTGTATGGAGTGTTGCCTTGTATGGGAGTGAGACATGGACGATAAACAGTTCGGACAGGAAGAAGATAGAGGCTTTTGAAATATGGGGCTACAGAAGAATACTGAAGATTAGGTGGGTGGATCGCGTAACTAATGAGGAGGTACTGAACAGAATTGGGGAGAAAAGAAATTTCTGACATACCTTGACTAAAAGAAGGGATAGATTGGTAGGACACATTCTTAGACATCAAGGAATTGTGAATTTAGCATTAGAGGGAAGTGTCTGGGGTAAAAATCGCAGAGGAAGACCAAGAGATGGATACAGTAAGCAGATTCAGACAGATGTAGGTTGCCGTTCTCATGTGGAGATAAAGTGGCTTGCTCAGGATAGTGTATTGTGGAGAGCTGCATCAAACCAGTCTCCGGACTGAAGACCACAACAACAACAACAGATCTCGTCTCTACGAATAACGCCTTTCTTTTAATGATTTCCACCCCAACTCGTGCACAATTTCCGTGACACTCTCTCCCCTATATGGCTATAAAATGAGCTGCACTTCTCTGAACTTTCTCTAAATCGTTTGTCAGTCCCACTTGGTGGTAAACCAACAATGCGCAACAATACTCCAAAATAGGACGCACATGTGTGGTGTAGGCAGTTTCTTTAGCAGAACTGTTGCATATTAGAAGTGTTCTGCTAACGAAATGTAGTCTTTGGTTCACTTTCCATACAATATTTTCTGCGTGTTCTTTCCAATTTAAGTTGTTTGTAATTGTAACTCCTAGGTGTTAAGTTGAATTTTCGGCCTTTACTTTTGATTGTTTTATCTTATAAATGAAGTTTAACGCGTTTCTTTCAGTGGTTATATAGATGACTTCCCACTTCTCATTATTAAAGGTCAATTACTATTTCCGCGGCGGAGTGGCAGAGCGGATTGAGGCGCTATGCCCCGGTGCGCCAGCCCATTCCCCGTCGGTGGTTCGAATTCCCCTTCGGGCATGGATGTATGTGCTGTTTTTAGTATAAGCTATTTCATAAGTATTTTTAACTTTAGGGACTGATAACCCCGCAGTTAAGTCCCATAAGCTTCACAAACATTTGAACATATTTTTCCTATTGCTATTTATTGCACCATGATATATCTTATTTAAATCATTTTGCAGTTGCTTTTGATCCGTCTGGTGATAGACTGAAAAAGATAGTCAGCTGAATTAACTGTCAAAATATTTAAAATGTTGTGTAGGGTCGCTACAAAACTGTATCTGTTACCAACACTGTCACAAATTCTTGTCATTAAATTATTCCATAACATATGTTATTTTAGAAGAAATATTCTTAGAAGGGCTTGTGTGACTCAAATCTTTTCTTTACAGTATGTAGCAGGTCTGTGGCCGACTGACTGAAATAAAACTGACTGCGATAAACAGTTCTGCTGCATTAAAATGTAATGGTATGCACTTTAGGGAAGTAATATTTTTATCATTTTGTGCTGAATAAAGAAAATGATTTTAAAAGCTAATCAGCATGATTTATCCTATACTCAATATTTATTTGAACACCTATCATCAGTTGAACTAACTACTTGAATGAAATAACGCTGCAAATAAAATTAAGAATTATTATTACGCAAGAGCAGCCGTTTACATTACCTTAGTTTTCATAATTTAACAAGAAAATAGTAGATAGAAGAAGTGCTCTGGTCTGTTCTTCCAATAAACAAGAATTCTGCATGTTATAACTTCTCAACAAAAGGAGCCACAATTTATATGTCCAACTGTTCCACACAACCACTACTCAACTCCCCCAACACTACTGTTCAACTGCTACTTCTACAGAGCAGCCTACTGTCTAAATTCTTCGACAATCACACACCACACCCTGAGAAGTTTGCTCAACCACAGATCACAGATAACAAATCTCACTCAAAGTTACACAAATTCCAATGATACGTGTTTCAATCTTCTGGTTACTTTACTAACCGATAAGTGACAGCATCACTCGCGAACAGTCTAAGGGAGCCACTCAGATTGTCTCCTATATCGTTTATAAAAATAAGGAACAGTAGGGACCCTATAACACTTCCATGGGGAACGCCAGATCTCAGTTCTGTTGTACTCTATGACTTTCCATAAATTACAACGTACTGTGTTCTTTCTGATTGGAAATAACGAATCCAATCCCTCAACTGTGGCGATATTCCATAAGCACGCAGTTTGATTACAAGATGCTTGTGACGTACTATATCGAAAGCCTTCCGGAAATCTATAAATACAGAATCTGTTGGGCATCCCTTGTCGATAGCACTAGTGACATGTGAGTAAAGAAGCAGCTGTGTTCCACAAGAATGACACTTTCTGAATCCGTGTTGATTATGGTTCGAAAGGTCGTTCTCTTCGAGGTATTTTAAAATATCTGAGGAAAGTAAATGTTCTAAAATCCTGCTGCAAACCGACGTCAATGATACAGGCCTGTAATTTTGCGGATCACTCCTATTGACGTTCTTGAATATTGGCGTAACCTGCGCAACTTTCCAGTCTTTGGGTACGGAACGTTCGCTAAGAGAGCGGTTGTAAATGATAACTAGATATGGGGTTATTGCATCAGCATACTCTGAAAGGAAACTGATTGGTATACAATCGGGACCGGAAGACTCACTTTCGTTGATTAAAGTTGCCTTAATACACCATGGGTATCAACTTCTAAATTACGTATGTTGACAGCTGTTCTTGATACGAATTCTGGAGTAATGGCTTCGTCTTCTTTCGTGAAGGAATTTCGTAAGGCTGTGTTAAGCATTTCTGCTTTAGTAGAACTGTCATTTGTAGCATCACCGTTACTATCGCGTAGTGAAGGTATTGATTGTGTTTTACCGCTATTATACGTTACATACGACCAGAATTTCTTAGGATTACATACCAAATTACGTGACAAGGTTTCGTTGTGTGAACTATTATAAGCTTTTTGCGCTGACGTTGGAGCTAAATTTCGAGTTACTGTAAAAGACTGCCAGCCTTTTGCATGCGTTTTTCTTTGGTTTTGCACATGTAATCTTCTCTGTTTTGTGTACCACGACCGATCATATCCCTCTTTTGTTAATTTGTTTGGTATAAACCTGTCAACGGTTGTCGATGTTTTTATTTAGAGTACCACAGGTTAGAAGAGAGTCCTACGGCAACAAGACAAAGTTTTCAAGCACGATTTAATGTTCCAAAAGGACCCGATGAGAAAACCATTCGTACGCTCTTCACAAAATTTCAACGAATAGGCAGCGTAACTGAAGATCTAGTGGGGCATGTTTGCCGCAAGCAAACCGCAGTTACGCCTGAAAATATCGCCACAGTTCCTGGAATTATTCAGCGAAATCCAATGTCATCCGTCGGTATAATTGCATCTGAGACTGGTTTGAAGCGTTCCAGCATGCAGAAAATACTGACAAAGAGCCTACACATTCAAAATTCAAACGCACCAGGCCATACCCGTACGAGCTGTGCAACAAAGGATTGCCTTTGCTAATCAGATGCTCACAAAGATTTATAGTGAAGGATTTGATGTTGGCTGCATCTGGTTTACAGATGAAGCACACTTCCACCTGAATGGATACGTGAATAAGCAGAACTTGCGATTTTGGGGTTCCGAAAAGCCATATTGGTGTGAAGCGAAACCCCTGTATTTTCCTAAAGTTACTGTGTGGGCTTCAGTATGCAGCAGAGGCATTATTGGCCCTTTTTTCATTCGAGAAACGGTCATTGGTGCACGTTACGTTGCAATTTTGGAACAATTTGTCGCCAATACAGCAAGCGTTACAGGATCGACAAGGTACTGAATGGTTTATGGAAGATGGAGCCCGACCACATCGGACCGAACAAGTGTTTCGCTTTATTGAGGAATACTTCGGGAATCTAATCATTGCTTTGGATTATCCCAAATTTACTGGTGCAGGCATGGATTGGCCTCCATATTCGCCGGATTTGACTCCCTGTGACCTTTTTTTTTTTTTTTTTTTTTTTTTTTTTTTTTTTTTTTTTTTTTTTTTTTGTGGGGCACAGTGGAAGACATGGTCTAGCCGAAGCATCCCGAACCGCTGGACGAGCTTGAATCGGCGATCTCTCTAACATGTGAATCCATTTCGGTTGAAACACTACGAAATGTGACGGCGAATTTCATTCTTCGTTTGCGCCACCTCTGTAGTGCCAGTGGTGAACATTTTGAAAACATTGTGATGTAATTGTTTGCAAAGAATGTTTTCATACGATTATTTCACTTATGTATGCTGATATGAGCTGTACAGCGTGCAGCGCCATCTGTTAGCAGCTTTTGTAACTATTATTTCAAACTGCTGTATAAACTTCTTACAGCTTTCACAATAAACATACCGCTTACTGCATTCCTCTATCGATCTTTGTTTTCTAGATATTTAATTTTGAAATCAGGGAGCCCTTTTCTGGACACCCTGTATATATATATATATATATATATATATATATATATATATATATATATATATATATATATATATATATATATATACCTCCCAAATTTTACACGATACTGTAATAAATATTCAGATGTACACGAGACACATATTTTTACACAATATTGTATAGGTTTTCTGTTAGAACTAATTGCGAGGAAGAAAAGGATATCCTGTGTCGTGCAAACGTGTGGGTTTCTTTTCTTCGCCATAATTGATTTCAATTAAGATAGTAAAGCTTTCAAACAATTAAACTAATTAATTCTCCCATGTATATTCTTTCGTCTATTATACAATTTTCCACAGAACATATATATTCGTCTACATGTTTGGTTTGTTTTCTCGTCTGCAGTGGTTATTTATGGATAATTTGTAATACTAGTCGTTTCAGATTAAAACAATATAATACACTGTCCTCATACTTACTACCCTTTTATACGGACCAGAGCAGTCAGAGAGGTCTTTCTAACAATCTGAATAACAATGACCGTAATGAATTTTTCCATCCATTTTAAGTGACTTTTTCCCATTATTTGTTTCATTTGTAATAACATTAAACAATGCTATGGGGAGGGAGAGGAGCGAGATGAGAGATGGGACGAAGGGGGTGGGACGAAATGAACATAATTCTAAAAAATCAAGAATGAAAGATATTCCGTAAGCTATTTTATTCCTGTTAAACTGCAGGCTGCTCTATGTAGCAGCTCTATATTCGAAGTTTCGAGTGGTGATTTGAAAACAGTAATACTCTTAAATCAGAATTATGCCGCGTTTATATAACACTCATGTTTCTTTTCCTAATGGCCTCGTGTTAATTTGTAGGACATCTTTATGCTACTGCATTATCGTTAATGTAACCAACCACGTGTGGCATCTCATCTGGTTTCTTCGAAAATCATGTTATTATATCACGTTTCCATTGTGAAACCTTACGTATCTCAATTTAATGAGTTTCGCTCGACGCCGAGACGCAATCATCGAATGTGGCGTAATTGAGAAACGTCGTCTGGCAGGAAGCCGAAATATAATGCTGCGGAAGAGCTCTTCTTTCTTCTTCCTTCTTCCTTTTCGTAATTACATCTGAAGCCGTATGACGGACGCCCTGGGGTTTCACTGTTCTCGGCGTTTCGTTATTTCTTTTCCACCTATGGAGAGGAGCAGCTCTCTGTTAGAAAGAAAACACACTAAAAAGTCAGTCACGTAAAATGTCACGCAAGGTGAATTTTTAAACTGTAAGTTATGTTTAAGAAACAGCTCCAATAAAGGACACGAATGAGCATTATCACAACATGTAGTGAGAAATACTTTTACCAATAAGGACAATGAAATTAACTCCGGATGAGTTTAAATTGATTTTCTTTTTATTTTGTCGATAAGAAGTTATGTCAGAAAGAAGGAAGAAAATTGCGGTAGACACTGAGGATTTGAGGATTACGTATTTATTTATCGAATGAAAAATAACACAAAAAGGACTAAAAATAGATTGCCGAATGTGAACATTCCAGTCATGTAGAACTGATTCATAATTGTTGGCATATCTCTGAACATCGTGAAGATTAATTGTGCTAAGAAGACGACTTTTTAGCTCCTTTGTAACTATAAGTCGTAATACCTGTAATGTAGTGGACCTTACACGTTTGTGGATAATATGATAGGCCTCCTCGTGAAACACGTGATTCCAGCGAGAACGCAACTGCATCCACCCCACTATTTTCATGCAAAATGGCAAGATACTAAATTTCGTTTGGCGGTGAAAGATTTGCTTCGAGAAACTTTAGGTACCTGCCGTATTGTTATTCCTCTTTTTTCAGTAAATATGTGCTCAGACGGCTGTCAACTGGAAGTCTTCCATATCCCTCTCTCCTGAGTAATCTCCTTTATTTGCTTCCAACTTGCCCTTTCTTGATATAGTTAGTAATCCGAAACTTCTTCTCCTCTCCTTTTCCTCCTAGTTTTCACCCCTTGATTTTCCGCGGTAGTATGTGTGCCATTCAAGACTTTTCCGTATCATCCTTGCGGATTTCCACTTCTCTCTTATCCCCAGCACCTCCACGCATCTTTTTCTGTCGGTGCATTTGCCTTTTTCAATTCATATCCATATCCACATTTCAAAACTTACTAAATATTTTTTGTCTTTCTATATATTCAAGTTCAAGAAACAAAAGAAATAACACTACACAGAAACAGTTCGTGAATCTCTCATGAGACTAATGGGGATGCTTCTGGATTTCTGAAAATCTTGTTTCCCGATAGCTCTTTTGCCGTGCAGATTCTACGCCGCATTTCCTCTGTACAAATTGCAGCTGAAGTTACCAAGTCAATGAGTATAGCTATTCAAATATGGTTCCGCCTAGTGCTGTATTAATAGTGTCGTCTTGTTTTCAGAGATTCACCACTCTGTTTTTAGCAGGGTAATGTAATACTACCACAGACCTGGAAGTCTTACTTGGCTCATTCAATCTGATATCCGTTATTGATTTTCCTACTCGGCTAGTAAAGGACAGCAGTACATTGGTAGATAACTTTTTTATAGACCAAGATAAGTTTGAGAACGTAAATGCTTGTCCCGTTGAGAATGGTTTTTCCGATAACGGTGCACAGCTAGTAGCTGTATATGTCACAGTTCCGTACAGTAATTCGAAACAGTCCTCCAGAGTTGTGCGCTCGATTAATGACTTAACAACTAGAAATTTCAAGGAAAGTCCACAGCAGTTAGACTGGGATGAGGTTTATAAGAAACATGATGTTATTTTAAAATATAACTTGTTTCATGATACATTTGTAAAGGTATTTGATAATTGTTTCCCCAAGAAATTAGTTAAATATAATTGTAAGAAACAATGCAAAAAACCATGGCTTTCTAAAGGAATTAAAATATCTTGTAACCGAAAGAGAGAACTATATTCGCAAGAAAGAGTAATAACCCAGAAACAATAAAATATTATAAAAATGATTGATGGCATTTCCAGCAGGGTCTTAAAAGCTTGTTCCCAAGAGATAAGTAGTTTTCTTAGTCATACTTGTAATAGCTCTTTAAAGCAGGGTATTTTCCCAGATAGACTGAAATATGCTATCGTTAAACCTTTGCATAAAAAAGGGGATACATCTGATGTCAACAACTACCGCCGCATCTCACTTTTGACAGCTTTATCCAAAATTTTTGAAAAAGTTTTGTATTCTCGAGTTGTTTCACATATTAGTAAAAATAAAGTTCTAATAAAACGTCAGTTTGGTTTTCAAAAAAGCTTTTCAACTGAAAATGCTATATATACCTTCACTGTTGAAATATTAAATGCTTTGAATAACCGGACATCACCAGTTGGGACTTTTTTGTGATCTCTCAAAGGCCTTTGATTGTGTAAATAATGGGATTCTTATGGATAAGCTTAAGTGTTGTGGTATGAGAGGGACAGTGCACAAATAGTTTAAATAATACGTAACAGGAAGAGTGCGGAAAGTTGAAATAAGCAGTTCACATGATATATATGAAACTAGGGTCTCACAATGTTCGCTCTTGGCGCCTTTTCTGTTCTTAATATATGTTAATGACTTGCCATTCTACTTTCACGAAGATGCTAAACTAGTTCTTTTTACTGATGATACAAGTATAGCTATTACACCTGACAAACAGGAATTAACTGATGAAATTGTAAATGATATCTTTCAGAAAGTTATTAAGTGGTTCTATACAAATGGACTCTCTCATTAAACTTTGATAAAACCCAGTATATACAGTTTCACACTGTAAATGGCATGACACCATTAATAAATTTAGATTTTGAACATAAATCTGTAGCTAAGGTAGAATATTCAAAATTTTTAGGTGTTTGCATTAACGAGGGACTGAATTGAAAGAAACATAGTGAAGATCTCTTGAAACGTTTGAGTTCAGCTACGTATGCTGTCAGGGTCATTGCAAAATTTGGTGATATACATCTCAGTAAATTAGCTTACTATGCCTATTTTCATTCACTGCTCACATATGGGATCATATTCTAGGGCAATTCAATATTGAGTAAAAAAGTATTCATTGCACAAAAGCGTGTAATCAGAATAATTGCTGGAGCCCACCCAAGATCATCCTGCAGATATTTATTTAGGGAACTAGGGATCTTCACTGTAGCTTCACAATATATATTCTCACTCATGAAATTTGTTATTAACAATCCGATGCAATCAAAAGTAATAGCTGTGTGCATAGTTGTTCACTATTCAACATTAAATCTTTGGCACAGAAAGGAGTGAATTATGCTGCCACAAAAGTCTTCGGTCACTTATGATGTAGCATCAAAAGTCTGACAGATAGCCAACTAGTATTCAAAAAGGAATTAAAGGAATTTCTGAATGGCAACTCCTTCTACAATGTGGATGAATTATTGATAAAACTTTTTAAAAAATAAAAGTAAATAAAAAATCTTTAACATATTGATTGTAATGTATAGACAACATCTACTAAACTGACACGTTCCACATCATTACGAAATGTCGTATATACGATCTATGGAACAAGTATTAATCTAATCTAATTTAATCTACATCATGTCTCGGTTATTTCAAGATGTATGGACTTGTAATCCGCCCCCCGTCCCCCACAATCCCCGATTTAAAGCCGTGTGGCTTCTGCTTGTAGGAATAGTTGAATGAGCGTGCCTATCTGGGATGTATCCGGAATCCACGAAAAATACTTCACTCTGATTGAAGCGGATATACCAAAAGCAACTGTCGACCAAGCCCTGTTACGGATACAGAATGTTGCTGCGTCAGCATACCATGCGGAACACATCTTGTATCACGTCCTGATAAGGGTTCGAGAACCAGTGTTATCATGTATTTGCCTGCTTTCAGATTATGACTACTGACATTGTTTGCCGTAATTTTTTCAGCATAGGCAGGGAACACACCAAGTAATGCATGCGTTTCAGCGTCCTGCGATATATACTGCTTACATCTCAGCAATTGGGACTCCGTTTGTTTAATTATAACGACTCTTTACTTTTAATTTCCCCATTTTACGCTTATTTCAAACCACCTACTCCTTCTCAGCTCTTTTTGTGAAATTACTGAAGGTGTTTCGAAACTTTCTTAAAAGCTGCAAGAAAAGACGTATCTTCTTCACTAAATACATTTCGTTTTATTAAACTACCGTAATTGGTCTGCAATGAAACATATTGTAAGTTGACCCCACCACAATATTGAAACACGAACAAGAAATTTCCAGCTTTGTAAAGCGATGTGAAATATTTATTTTTAAAAACATTTTTACATATTGATTTCGTTCCCACGATGGAATATCATCAGTGCAGATTTCAAGTCATTCTGACTCGTGTATACTGCATAAAACATTTAATAGTCAGGTCCATAAAACAACTAAAAAAGCCTTCCTAGTACGTTACAAGTTAAAAAACACGTACTAGGAAGATTATTTTAGTTATTTTATGGATTTGACTATAAAATATTTTATGTCGAGTACTCGAAATCTGCGTTGATGATGTTCCATCATGGGAACGAAATCGATATGCAAAAAAATTGTAAAATAAATATTTCATATCCCACCACCAGCTTGAAATTTCTTGTGCTTAAACATATTGTCAAATTGCCTTGCTTTCTAGATACAAAAACGTTAGATGTAAAGCACATTAATTTTATATTTGTTATATTACGTCGGGTATCGGATGAATCACGATACATCACCTCCTTACTCGTTTCTGACATTTGATCCTATTGTTTCTTGTACAGTAACTGAAAAAGACATTTTTAAATTACCTTTTACTATTAAACATAAAACCACGCACAAAATGCTCTCACAAACAACGATTTTTTAATTTGTTTTTATTTTTCTAATGAAACTTGTGTTCAAATTTTGGGGCTTCAGTATTATAATAAGTTGGAGTACCACCTATAAATGTTTCACCCATCACACTGTACACCCTAATTTTTACATTCTTGTCAGTCTATAGTTTCTGGGTCAGTTTTAGTAATAAAATATTCCATGGTACAATAATGGTGTACGTTTTTAAGTGTGGTGATTCGGCCAGACTGTCTCCCTACATGTTGTAACTAAAAGCTTCTGTCACCTGAAGCGCACAGGAAAATGCAAACAGGCTTCCTCTACGCGGCCCGCCGCAGAAATACGCACGTGTGTGTCCACTTTTGACGTTGGCTCTCCGCTTCCGGAAACTGCGGGTAACGGTCCAAAGGTCATGACCCCACTAATGCACAAGGTGCTATAGAATTCCTCGAAAGCTTCCCTGGCCGGTTGCTAAAAGCAGAGTGGATTTTCGCAAAAAAACAGTTACTCCACAGAGGTTCACTTCTCTACAACCAAAAGCATTTCATTTTCCTCTAGTGTCACCACTGCACCGTTGACGAAGTTTTGTGTTATTATCAGCGCCTCCGGCTGAAAAAGTGTTTCTCAAAAAAAAAAAAAAAAAAAAAAAACTACCATTGATCTTTTCTTTCTGGTACTGATGTCCTGTTATCTGGTCGCTTAGTTCAGAGCGGTCCGTATTGCTGGTAAACGTAATCTCTAGTGTTCTACAAAACTCTTCTGATTCATGGAATATGCACTTTAATTTCCTACAACAGCGATTCCAACGAACTGCTGTGTTTTCATTTTATATCTCCGAATTTCATTTGGCATCCACCGACACGAAAATATTCAGAGCCGAAAAATGTCAGTGTCAAAAACGGCTACCAACAAGTACGTAACTTTCGCAGTTTGACTTTTCAGCACCCACAATTAAGCAAATCTACGTAAAAATTATTGAACTGAGAAAATTTTCTTAGGAAAATTTATAATACATTGATGTACTACATCTGTACTGTGCGAGCATTGTGTGTGTAGAAGTACTTTCGGATTGGTTTATAAACGTAATATGTAAATTGTAACTATTATTTTTTTTCCTGGTGCGTGAGATGTATGTAAAAGGGGAAATAGCCTCAGACTTCAAGAAAAACGTAATAATACCTATTCCAAAGAGAGCAGGCGCAGACAGATGTGAAAATTACAGAATCATCAGTTTAGTAAGTCATGGTTATAAAATTTTAACCAGAATTATTTTCAGAAGGATGGAAAAGCTGCTAGAAGCCGACCTCGGGGAAAATCAGATTGGATTCAGGAGAAATACTTACCCTATGACTTATCTTAGAAGATAAAGGAAATGGAAATGAGCGTATGGCTTTCTTGGCCGGGAATTCCCTTGCGGGATTGTTCGGCCGCCTTAGTGTAAGTCTTTTTATTTGACGCCGCGTGGGCGACTTACGTGCCAACGATGATGAGATGATGATTATTAGGACGACACACAACACCGAGTCCCCTGCCGGGAATCGAACCATGGCCTCCTGCGTGGTAGTCAGCGACGCTACCGCTGAGCTACGGAGGCGGTCAGAAGGAAAGGCACACCTACGTTTCTAGCTTTTGTATATTTGAAGAAAGCTTTTGACAATGTTGATTGGAATACACTCTTTCAAATTCTGAAATCAGCAGGGGTAAGATATAGGGAACAGAGTATTATTTAGAACTTAAACAAAAATCAGTCAGCATTTATCAGAGTCGAAGGGCATGAAAGGGATGCAGAGTTTAAGAAGAGAGTAAGGGTTGTAGCCTTTCACCAATGTTATTCAATTTGTACATTGAGCAAGCTATAAAGGAGAGCAAGGAGAAAGCTGGAAAAGGAATTAAAATTCAGGGTGAAGACATAAAAACAATGTGTTTTGCTGATGACATTGTAGTTCTGTCAGAGACATCAAAAGACCTGTAAAAGCAGATGAAAGAAATGGACAGTGTGTTGAAAGGAGCATATAAGATGAACATTAACAAGAGCAAAACAAGGATAATAACGGCCTTGATACGCCTGGGCATTGAGTCAGACAGAGATTGGATGGCGTGTATAGGTACATATGACCATGCAGCTTCAACACGATGCTACAGTTCATGGAGAGTAGTGACTGGCGTATTGTGACGAGCCAGTTTCTCGGCCATCATTGACCAGACGGCCGGCCGCGGTGGCCGAGGGGACTAAGACGCTCCAGTCACGGCCACTACGGTCGGGGATTCGAATCCCCCCTCCGGCATGGATATTTGTGCCATCCTAGTTCGTAAGTAGTTCATAAGTAGTTTGTAAGTTTAGGAAATGACGTCCCCGTAGTTGTCCCATAGACTATACTAACATTGACCAGACGTTATCAGTTGGTAACAGATCTAGAGTATGTACTGGCCAGGGCAGCAGTCGAACATTTTCCGTATCCAGAAAGGACCGTACAGGACCTGCAACATCCTGTCGTGCATTATTCTGCTGAAATATAGGTTTTAGCGGGGATCGAATGAAGGGTAGAGCCACGGGTCGTAACACATCTGAAATGTAAAGGCTACGTGGCTGCAGATCCGTTACAGCCATGTGGATAAGATGCCTGTCATCTCGACTGCTAGTGATACGAGGACGTTGGGATCCAGCACGGTGTTCCACATTGCCCTTCTGAACCCATCGATTCCGTATTCTGCTAAAAGTCATTGGATCGCGACCAACGCGAGCAGCAGTGTCGCGATACGATAAACCGCAATCGCGATGGGCTACAACCCAACCTTTATCAAAGTCGGAAGGCATCACAACAACGTTTCACCAGGCAACGCCGGTATGTGTATGAGAAATCGGTTTGGAAGTTTCCTCGTGTCTGCACGTTATAGGTGTCAACCTTGTGTGACTGCTCTGAAAAGCTAATCAGTTACATATCACAGCAACTTCTTCCCGTCGGTTACATTTCGCTTCTGTAGCACGTCATCTTCGTGATGTAGCAGTTTTAATGGCCAGGAGTGTACTTTTATATCTGTTATACAACCGTCAAACGTATTTTATTGCTATCAAAACATGTGACGCAGAAAGTTCATAAAAATAACTTACTTTATAATTAACAAGGGTTTTTATCGGGAGGCGGCAAATTTGCACCTCGCATTGGGCGTCAGTTCCGCGAAACTTGCGGCCGCCCTGGCGGCGCCAGGCGCAGTGGCTGATCTGGCAAGGGGAGGGAGGGGAATTCTATGACAACTCGTTTCTTTGTTTTAAGAGTAGCCATTGTGGTGCTTATGCGGTCGCTGACTATGTAATTTATTTTTTCAGTTGTTACCTTTATTTTTGGAAAAACCATTCTAGACATTGCCGCGGTCGTTAAGAATGAAAATGAAAAAAAAAAAAAAAAAAAAAAAAAATGAAA
The DNA here is from genome assembly GCA_026315105.1 of Locusta migratoria. NCBI lineage: Eukaryota > Metazoa > Arthropoda > Insecta > Orthoptera > Acrididae > Locusta > Locusta migratoria. The sequence continues at coordinate 708,188,264 of CM048745.1, read as the reverse complement.
AAAAAAGAAAAAATACAGAATTGGTATTAGCAGTTTGCCGATGGAGTCAAAATCGATCAGACAGTTTAATTGCTTCCTTTAATCTTCGAAAAAAGGCGCTTCATAATTGAATAAAGGTTTCAACTAAAGAAATATGGAAGTGTTCAGTACAATCAGACTTGTCAGATTGGTAGATCAAAATATCTGAAAAAATTAAGAGTATCGGTATTTTGGAATTGTTCTGAGATATAAATTTTATAATTAATTTTTTTTTTTTTTTTTTTTTTTTTTTTTTTTTTTTTTTTTTTTCAAACCAACTTCCTACAGAATCTTAATACTACTGGCAGATAATTTGCGTTTAATTGATATTTTCCCACTCGCCTTTGGTTGTCGATTTTACAGAGCCAACAAATTTGGACCCTATAACAGTATTCAGAAAAGATTAAATTATGAAGTCGGCCTTTATTGAGACATCACACAAAGGTATTTTCGACTTTAGCTGCCACTGGGCTTTGATTTAAATAAATGGTCAAAAAAGTGTTCAAATGTTTGTGAAGCTTATGGGACATGAATGCGGGCTCATCAGTCCCTAAACTTACAAACTACCTTATATTAAAGACATCACAAACAGTCATGCCTGAGGGGGGATTCGAACCTCCGACGGGGAACGGCCTCGCACATCGCAGCATAGTTCCCCAATGCGCTCTGTTAAAATAAATGGGCAAACATGAAATATTGTGAAATAATGTTGGTCCTAAGTTAGTTTTTCTTCTATTATTTGAAAAACTGGTAGAGTTAAAAAAAGCACGCGTCTTCCATTCCCTAACCTGACTGCATTACTTCTCCTTCCTCTCCGTCAATTTCTGACTGATTGTTTAGTACAATGTCATGAAGAGTTCGAACTAATTCGCTAGACTACTTAACCAGATCTGTGGTGACTGTTATTCCCTTACATACACGGTTTTGGAAATTCTCGTTACAAACTTTGAGCGCTTCTAGACAGGTTGATTATCTCATAAGGAACTTATGTCCGGGAATGTCATCCATTGACGCTATGAGCAATTCTTTACCTTTTGACACTGTGAAACAATTCATTACTATTGCAAGTTCTTTGATTTTCGTATTTTAGAAGTAAGTAATATGGACCAAAAGACGAATAAAATGTCCAGTAAACAGGTACTCTAAAACGCATAAATTTGAGTTTTGAGAAACGTCTTGTATGCGGTTGTCTACTGTTTACACGGCTGTTCTGCTGGTGAAATGTTCATAACTCTTAAGGTATTCGTTATAGACAAATTGCTTTGCAGATTTTTATTCTTGTTTTGGGTCATATTAGCTCCTCCCAAAATGTGGAAAGCAAAGAACTTGAATGGAAGAGATTTATTTCACGTTGACAAGGTAGTGCTCAAAGTGCCACTGAATAAAATTACGGATGTTAGACTCTTATTAAAATATATACTCACTCTGGTATACTGGTCTTCGAAATTAATAACGGGAATTTCAGAAAACCGTTTATATTTCAAAAATATATTTCCGAATGTTTATGATTTGTAATAATTCGGTCAAGAAGCTTCGAAATGTTCGGTAAAAGTGTTTCCGACTTTGTATATTAGGCCTAAATATACACTATTCCGTCTTTTATGTAACCGTCAACGTATTTTTGTTGTTATCAAAACATATGTGGCAGAACTGTCATAAAAAATAACTGGTATTAATATTAAGAAGGTTGTTTTTTTGGGTGGGGGGGGGGGGGGGGAACGGCAATTTTGCATATCGCAAGCTGCGGCAATTCGGCTTGCGCTGGTCCTGCTAGAAGTCGTCATAACGATGAAATATTCAAACTACACGACAAAATTTAAATTAAATGTGTTATCTTATGCTGATACAAACGGAGTGAAAGCTGCAGACTGAAATTTCTCCGTCGATCCCAATTCAATAGGGTACTGGAGGAGACAAAAAGATAAACACGGGGCTACAAAAGCAAGCTCCAAATCTTTCCATTGCATAAAAACAAGGAAACATCCCGAAATCGTAATTGCTTTTGTCAATGAACTTCCGAATGATGGTTGTGCTGTCTCATATGAAATTATTCAGAACAAAAGAAAATGTTTGTAAATCTAAGGGACTTAACTACATTGATTATCAGTCCCTAAGCTTACAAACTACTTACATTAACTCAAAGGAACTTATGGTAAGGACAACACAAACACTCACGCCCGCGGGGGGACTCTAACCGCAGGTAAACATCTTTCTACCAGCGATTACCTCGAGACTACACATATAATGTACCGGTAACCGAATTTCATCGTTACGGCAGGAGTATGACTATTTGCTCACCCAAATGGGTAACGCTGCCAGACGTCAGTGTTTTTAGATATGCTGCGTGACATAACCATTGCTCCAACTGGCTCAGAGAGTGTTCTTGTGAAGGCGACTGGAGCGGAGAAGCTAAGATGCACAGTGATGTGTGTTACACCAGACGGCAGTAAATTTCCACCGTATGCCACCTTTAAAAGGAAGGCATTACCCCTCATGGAATTCACTTACTAGTTGAAGAAAAGAACTGGATGACGATTTGATAATGGAATAGTGGGAGAAAGTCTGGGGGAGACGACCAGGGACATTAATACATACGAAGTCCCTTCCTGCCCTTCAGTTTTCGGGATCACCTTGCGGAAGCTGTAAAGGAGAAAATGAAACGGATAAAGTCGCATCCTGTCATCATTCCTGGAGGTTTAACGTCCTTTCTTCATACTTTGGATGTCGGCGTTAACGAATCTTTCAAAGAACATCATCGACAGGAACGAAACTACAATGTAGAATTATTATGTAAAGTTGAAGTCATTTCTGGACTTCACTTATCACTCGCTTGGGGTTCCTTCGTTCTACAGTATAACGCAGAAATTCCCTCTTGTAAGTGGTGTACGAGATGATTAGATTTATTAACTCTTTTACTTAGTAACATGAAAACTCAGACAAATAAAAAAACAATACAATCTGAAATTTGAGCTTTTTTCCATATAATTTATACATTATGTTTGTAGGCTTGGATCTCAACTGATATTTAAATTTGTGGAAAAGTGGCACTAATCTATAGACGATTTTATTTCTCACAAATATTTATACATTACTAGCTGGTACCCGACGCGTTGCTGCCGTAGAAGAAATAATTTGCTAATAACGTTTTAAATATGAAAGTGTTACATTGTTTAATTACATGTGTTACTTCAATGGTAATTCAAATACATTTTCCGGTACGACACGCGCGCCACCCACTGTAAGTTAACTGTGTTGTGCCCATAACCTTCGCGTAGGAACAAGAAGTAAATGGACAAAAGTTATATCGTAATCATGGCAGCACAAAAACATACGAACAAATACATATGGGGTCTCCAATCTTCCATTAGTCCATCTCCTCCTTTCCCTTCTCTCTTTGCATCTGCTCCATTTCCTTCTCACCCTCCCTCTGTTCCTTTCACCTGCGTGTCGCCATCTCCTCTCTCTTATTCTCCTACTCTTTCCTCTACCTTTCCGTCTCTTCCTCTACCCTCTCTCTGTTCGTCTCCTCCGTCTTCTTTCTGTTCGTCTCCTCTTCCAGTACTCCTCTCCGTCCTATACAAGTGAAAAATACATACATGCGCCAAGTTTCACGTTGACTGATCAAACGATGCAAGTTACCCTCCTTCTAACTTGCAGGTTATAAAAATCTGCTTCATGACTACATACATTTATGTGCTGACTTTTATGGTGACCGGTCAAACAGTCTGGATGTTAGTTGTATCGTACCCTCCGCCGTGCACCGTAAGGTGGCTTCCTAAAGTTAGTTCAAGCTTCAATTCAGGGTATAAGGTAGCTGCATTCCAAATTCTGTTCAAATCTGTCCAACTGTTTCAGCGTGAAGAGAAATGAACGTATTAACCCATTTAACGTACCTTCCGCCATGTACCGTACGGTGGTTTACGAAAGGTTTCCTGAAGGTCCTCTAAATGTAACTATGATATATTTCAGAGTTACTATTCTTGAATATGGTCTAAAAGAAAGACCGAAACTAGTTGAATAAAATAAAATTGTTGCACTCTATACTGTGCTTTGTATTAAAAATTTAAATAAGAGTGCTGTTTTCCTAAAAGTGAAACAAAAATGTTTCCAAAAATATGTGATACCTGCAATTATTTGAGAAAGTCTTATCACAATCGGATGGCGTGCATAAAATACGAAAATAGACAAACAACCAACCAACTTTTATATATTAGATTTATTTATTTATTTTCAAATTCGCATTAAAACCATTCGTTGGTAACTACAAATTCCTTCTGATGGTGGTTTTCACCCCAATGATTCGGTGCGCTTGGTATGCGTCAAAGCTGACAGCCAAAGATCCATCATTTAAAAATCTGAATGAAGAATGCTTTCTACTGAAGCATTGTTTTAAATTCTTTATATTGATAACATAAAATTCCCATGATGTGATCAATATTTATGTCTTAAAAGTTTATTTGATTATTGTCACCCTGAAAAGTGACGTAACTTCCAGAGAGAGCTACTAGAATTTTCACATATTTTATTTCATTCGAAAATACCCCGAAATCTGAAAATTAACTTTTTAGTCGAGTTAATTAATTGAAGTGATTGTAGGTAATCTGTGTTGACACTCCACTGATAAACTGAATTGTTCAATCATATTTTAAAATTTCATCAGGGTCGGAATACAACTGTAGAATCCGAAGAAGTCCATAAGTAAAGTAGCCTCCGTCACATACCATCCACAATTTTATGTGACAGTGACCTTCCTCTTGTTTTGAAGGTTTTTAAGTGTCCCTAATGCCATGAAGATTTTAGGATGAATTAAGTGTCCTTATTCGCATGTCACATGATGCCACAGATTTTCAACCATATAATTGTTTATGACGTCATATCTCCTGAATTATATGTCGTAAGCAGTTCTTACCCTTACGTCAATTGTTACCTCACGAAAGGAATATGTGTAGCAAACTTGCTTGAAATCGGTCAATGGTTTAGAAGCAGACGTTGCATGATGCAGCACTTTTCCGCGCATTTCGTTGTTTGTTACGTCATAACTCCTGAACTATTTGTCGTACAGTCATTTAAATGTGCCTATGACCATCGAGAAAATGCAAGCAATTTGTTGACAAAGTTTTATCACAATTGGTTGAACAGTATGGCCGCGCATAAAATACAAACACACAAATATTCATTTTTATATTTTAGATATTACGATCTTTGGCCTCTGTGTATGTTGTCAGAATAAATCTAATTAATTGACTTTTGCGTCGATGCCTGACAGAACATCATGAAATATAACAAAAGAGAAACACAAATGTTCTGCAAATAATGTTTATTTATTTACTCGGCCATTAACCGATTTTCGGGAACCTAGGCCATCTACACGTGAGCGGCAGCTGAATATATGACACACATAAAATATGCAACACAGGAACGTTATACATTAACTGTTTAAGAAATAAGTTTATTATCAAAAAAATGGAAACAATTTTGTCATATCTTAACGTACATTTAACTATTACTTTATTATTTTGCCAACTTAATTTTAGAGAAGGGAAAACTGAAATTGGGTTAGAATTAATTGATCAAACTCAATTTCCATTTTTCCTCTCTTAAAGTAATCGAAAATAATAGATTTCATCAGTTGTTAAATGTAGTACATCAAGATAACAAAACTGTATCAGTTTCTGTTTCTGTTGTAGACTTCAGTCCGCAGACTGGTTTGATGTAGCTCTCCACGCTACCCTGTCCTGTGCAAGTCTCTTCATCTGAGAATATGTTCGGCAACCTACACCCTTTCGAATCTGCTTACTGTATTCGTCCCTCGGTCTCCCTCTACGATTTTTACCCCACACACTTCCTTCTAATGCTGACAATTCCTTGATGTCTAATTTTTAGTTACTAAAATTATTTCTGTAAGCATTTCCTGTAATAAGTTCTAGTTATCTTCTGCCTTACCGTCTTTGTAACTAGCATATTTCTATCTGCGACTGTTGTCAGTTACTTTAAGATGGTCTAGGAAGCCGAAAAACAATTAATGACCGAATAAATAAATAAAAGGTATTTGTAGAAAATTTGGAAGACTTTTCTTTTTGTAATAAGGATAAATTTTCTTCGCTGACATTATCGGTATGGAGTGCAACTGGAAACAGCCACACTCGCTATGAGGATTTTTTTTTCTACGACATGTTTCGATCTACTATGACATTTTCAAATATCAATAATAATTCTATCCCCTCAGACATATATTATCAATATCATTTTCAAATGTAATATATTATTGATGACTCAAAAATAAAATAATGAAATCCAGTAATTATGTTACTGTTTTGATATTAGAAAAACGAACACTTGAACTGTGCTAATTGGTACCTGACGTCAGACAGACACGAGAGAGGCCTAGTATTACAGTCATTGTTTACATGATATGGTACTGGACTGCGAAAGTTTACATTACTGATAACACAGGGATACTATTTTTATAGATGACAAATAGAGTTCACCAGTGAGTCCAAATGACAAAATACAAAAACTAAAGACACTGCTACCCACCAGATGGGGCTATAAACAATAATAGTCACTGATACAACATGCAAAATTAAAATATAAATCGTGGTACCACACTTTAGTGTTACATAATTCCACGCGCAACGTATTATGTCCTTATTAACGTAATACCATCAGATTACTTGTTTTATTCACGTGTATCCGTGTATCTCCACAGCTTGCTTGCCGCATGCATGCATACACTGCTTGTACCATAACATTAACATTCATTTATTTGTTGCGCACTTTCCTTTAAGAACAAAGGCTACTGTCAAATAACAATAAATTAATTTACCTGATTAAATTTCATCTAAAACTTACGTTATCAAAGTACATACATTTATCCATATGGAAATGGCCACATATACGAGACAGAGCGAAGTAATGCAGTCATAAGACAAACTATGGTTGCAGCTCCATTTATCCGTATTTTGGTTTCCTGTGATATAGAAATAGATAAGAGAGGACCCGTGTATGGTTCTTCAAGTTCTTAACAAAAATGGCAATAGGCCTCTTGACGTATTTCCTGTATTATGAAAATATCCACGGCAAGCAAGTCATTATTGTTCTCTCCAGTACCGGGATGTAGGGTCCCGGTGAGGAATCTCACACGTGCCAGGTCTTGTTCAGACGTTGATCACCTCCCGGACAGTGGCCTGAATGGAGTTTTCTGGGCGTCTAAGGCAGCGATGCTCCCCCTAATAGTGAGTAACGTCACCGCCGCGGCTGCCGTGGCACTAAACTGTGAAATACAGCTGCCGCATCGCGCCGCCTCACGTCGCTGCTTTAGTGCTCGTAACGGAACTATAATTCAGTTGTCCGTTTATGGCCTTCTTTAGTGAGAGATGCGTTTTTCTGATAAGTAGCATTTAATCTCTATCCAGAGCACAGTTGCCCCAGAATCCTAGAGAAAGGTCATGGACTTGGGAATTGTTACTGTCTGCTAAATTTGACATTGACGAAGAACACTGTTCAGTGGAGTACACCTTACCCGCTTCAGAAATTTTAACAGATGCCTGATTCGTTGATTCATATACCATTAATGAGAAAGAAGAACTTTATCCTTGTCGATACTAGTCAAAGACGCCAGAACATGTAGTAGTCGAAAATTTTACTTTCGCACACAGAGTAGCTAACTTTGTGTTTGTACCGGTGCTCGTGCGCCCTCTAGTGGTCAAAACCCACACTATGTAGAGATGGAAAATAAAAAAAATTAAACACTGAATCATTGGAGGAAATTTCAAAATTTGAAATAAATCGGATGGTTTCGCAACTGATCGCTTTTTCCCTTACGCAAATTTCAACGGTCGTTGCACATCGATCTAAATGGATTCAAATATAAATCCAAATTACTTTTTCGGGTTTCCCGCTGTTTAGTGACATCGTTCTTTACTCCACTTTAAACGCCGCTTCTCATTGAGTACAGAATCGTATGGATTATTAGGAAGTGATCGATCTTTAGAAATCTTAAGCATAATCATTATACTACTTGGGCTAATGGTAGCCCTCTGTAACTCAGGAGAGATTCCTTCACCTTATGACTTTTTTTTCCCCGCCATTCACTGCAATGCTCAACGATCCCCAACCGTCACTAAACGAATTGTGCCTGGCCTTGTTTTAGGTGTGGTCGTTCATTTGGCTCATTACCAACATTCTGCTTCTGCAGCTTTAGAGAGTTACTGGTGACGAAATTCCCCTTGAATGTAGTCCTTTAAAATGTCACATCAGATTCCTAGACGTTGTATTCCCATCTTCAGGTATACAATAAACGTTCAGATACGTGCAGTTGGTGCAGTATGTTAGCCAGTTGCTATCTGTCCCTAGCTGAACGTACTCTACAGTATGGATCAAACAATTCGCTGGAAATCTCCTGTATGAATATTGAACCAACTTTATAGCTTCCAGGAGAGTGCCGTTTCCTAGCGGCATACACTGACCGGCCTACGAGCTGTGACCCAAGCCCAACGTTGATTGGCACCATTACCTAGTTAAAGATTTGTTGTACACCTGAAGATGCGGCTAACGTCCCGAAACAGGTCGTGGTGTATTAAGGCACAGAATACAACTGAAGAAGAATTTTATTGCTTACTAGCTGAAAAACCGGCGTCTCTGGGGTATATATTTACTCCAGTCTTAAGTTAGTCTATCTCTCCATCCCCTCTCTGTCCGCCTTCTCTTTCCATCTCTCTCTCTCTCTCTCTCTCTCTCTCTCTGTTCGCCCACTTGTGAGATTACTGACCAATAGAAATATTGGTGATTAATAGCATTTGATAATTAATATGCACCAAATGTTACACAATTTTAATTTTAATAATTATGGTAGCAATGTATGTACGCAGTTGGGTGACAACTAGGCCATAGGTAGAAATTCTCCACGTTGAGATTTGCTGTGTGCTTGTGCTGACGGGAGGCCAGCGAGCAGGCCGACGTTGGTGGTTTATTCCAGCTTAGGATTTTCCAGGTTCGTTTCTGGTGAGGGGAGAGAGGGACAATGGCGAGTGCCAGGTGCAGTGCAGTGCACAGCGTGAAATAAAATATTCTAATACTACTTGCATTTGAAGTAATACGATGCAGTTAGGAACCTTTAAGGCCCTCATTACAAAATAGCCTGTTGGTAAATAAACAATACATTAGCTGATATAGTGACATCTGGCGTAATATGTTTAACTGACAATGAAAAGTAATAAATTACCAGTGAATACAAGACAGTTACACAACCAGCATGGCAATGTTTGTTTATAAAAATAATATATTAACTATTTCTCATTTTATTTCTAATTAATCTTATGTATTTTATCTTGAAGTATTCAGTTAAATCACTTATCTGTGATAGAAGAAATTGCACGATTATAATAAATAGTACAAAGGATGTTTATACCAATATAAAAAGTAAGAAGAAATTTGTTTAATGTATACTGTAATTATTTTGATTTTAAGTAAGGTTTTAGAAATGTATTGGCTGAGCGCTGTACGTTGGAAGTCGGTTAGAACAGCTCACATGGGGAAGTTGATGACGTAGGGAAAAAACCCGGCAGTTGGGCTTTCGACTCGCGCGCGCGCGTGGGCAGGAAGTGACGAGTCGGGAGCAAGTGGTGTAGCCGGCCAGGCGGCGTCGCTCTGCATCAGTCGGCATGTGGATCTCCAGGTGGAGACTTCAGATTTTTGTGTGGCAATTGCCAAGTGTGGTTGCTCGTCGTAGACTGCACCAAGTAGTATCGAGTGCTACTGTGTGTTCTGAATATTTAGCCGGTGGAACAAGGTGTGCATCGCACTGAATTAAAGTGACTATGTTTTGTTAGTGTAACACGTGTCGTCGCATAGGCATGAACATAAACAGTGTTTGAGACAAGCACATGGTGTGAAAACAATTTGCGACAAATATTCATTTTGTCTGGGGGCTCACGAGCTATAACTTTATTTGATAAATGTGTCGACGTACAGATGTATCAGCCACAGGGTTCTAATATTGTGAAATAAACAACATAAAGTGAACTTTCATGTGTTTTCAAAAATAGTAGTTAGTACATCCTTTTATCTCATGAACTTGACTTTATCATGAATTTTTTTTTTTTTTTTTTTTTTTTTTTTTTTTTTTTTTTTTTTTTTTTTTTTGTTAATCATATGCAGGGAAGGGAAGCTGTGAACGTGTGACATCATCCCCTAGAAAACGAGTCAAACAATGCATGTTTAGGAATTTGGTTCACAGTTGGTGGTTGTGAGTTTTAAAAATTAATTTTTCCCTATTTTAAACTCTCACCCCGACCTTCACCCTCGCACACTCACCTCCCTTCTCTCTGTTCATATCCTGCTACCTCCTCTCTGCCATCTCCACCTTTCCCTTTCTCTGCCATCACCTCCTCTTCTCCATCCAATTCCTCCTCCACCTCCTGTCCATTGTCCTGTCCATTTATATAACTGTTAACTTTCAAGGTGATCAGTGAAGTGGTTTCCAAGTTACTGGCCATTAAAATTCCTACACCAAGAAGAAACCGAGCGAGGTGGCGCAGTGGTAAGACACTGGACTCGCATTCGGAAGGACGGTGGTTCAAATCCACCTCCGGCCATCCAGATTTAGGTTTTCCGTGATTTCCCTAAATCACTCTAGGCAAATGCCGGGATGGTTCCTTTCAAAGGGCACGGCCGAATTTCCTCCCCTAATCCTTCCCCAAAAATCCGAGCGTAAGCTCCGTCTCTAATGACCACACTGTCGATAGGACGCTACACCCTAAGCATCCATCCATCAACCAAGAAGAAATACAAATGATAAACGGGTATTCATTGGACAAATATATTATGCTAGAACTGACATGTGATTACACTTTCATGCAATGTGGGTGCATAGATCCTGGCTGTAATAACAGCCTTGATACGCCAGGGCATTGAGTCAAACAGAGCTTGGATGGCGTGACAAGTATAGATGCCCATGCATCTTCAACACGATACCACAGTTCATCAAGAGTAGTGACTGACGTATTTTGACGAGCCAGTTGCTCGGCCACTATTGACCAGACGTTTTCAATTGGTGAGAGATCTGGAGAATGTGCTGGCCAGGGTAGCAGTAGTACATTTTCCGTATCCAGAAAGGCTCTTACAAGAAACTGCAACATGCGATCGTGCATTATCCTGCTGAAATGTAGGGTTTCGCAGGGATCGAATGAAGGGTCGTAACAAATCTGAAATGTAACGGCCACTGTTCAAAGTGCCGTCGATGCGAACAAGAGGTGACCGAGACTTGTAACCAATGGCATCCCATACCATCACGCCGGATGATACGCCAGTATGGCGATGACGAACATACGCTTCCAATGTGCGTTCACCGCGACGTCGGCAAACACGGATGCGACCATCATGATGCTGTAAACAGAACCTGGATTCATCCGAAAAAATAACGTTTTGCCATTCGTGCACCCAGGTTCGTCGTTGCGTACACCACCGCAGGCGCTCCTATCTGTGATGCAGCGTCAAGGGTAACCGCAGCCATGGTCTCCGAGCTGATAGTCCATGCTGCTGCAAACGTCGTCGAACTGTTGGTGCAGATGGTTGTTGTCTTGCAAACGGATAAGATGCCTGTCATGTCGACTGCTGGTGATACGAGGCCGTTGGCATCCAGCACGGCGTTCCGTATTGCCCTCCTGAAGCCACCGATTCCGTATTCTGCTAACAGTCATTGGATCACGACCAACGCGAGCAGCAATGTAGCGGTACCATAAACCGCAATCGCGATAGGCTACAATCCGACCTTTACCAAAATCTGAAACGTGATGGTTCGCATTTCGCCTTCTTACACGAGGCATCACAACAACGTTTCACCAGCCAACGCCGTTCAACTGCTGTTTGTGTATGAGAAATGTGTTGGAAGCTTTTCTAATGTCTGCACGTTGTAGGTGTCGCCACGGAACTAACCTTTTGTGAATGGTCTGAAAAGCTAATCATTTGCATATCACAGCATCTTCTTCCTGTCGGTTAAATTTCGCATCTGTAGCATGTCATCCTCGTGATGTACCAATTTTAGGGCCATAAGTGTATATTGCACGGTGCCCTCCGTCATGCAGCGTATGAAACTTACGTAGATGTTTATGGTCCTCTTATTTTAAAGGTTAAGTATACACATTTTCGTCAAGGTCTGAATAAAACCGTAGATAATGTCGAAGTTAATAGGCAAAGTAGCCTTTGCTAGGCATCAAACAAAAATTTACGTCGATAGTGTCTTTCCTCTTATTTTTAAGATTAAGTGTGTGAAGTTTAAACTCAATAATATTTACGGTACGGCAGCGAATAAAATACGAAGAAGAATCACGCCACAGTTTCCCACGTGTCTCAATGTTTATGACGTCATATCTCATAAACTGTAATTAGTACAAAGATATAATAAAATAATACTATTTCGAAAATATGTTTCGACTGTATTAAGTAATAAAGAGGTAACAAATTTAAACGTCGTTCATAAAGCGTCAGTTTTTGACGTATCTCATTATTCATGACGTCGTATGTCCTGTAATATATGTCATACAGTGACATAATTATGCCTATAGCCTCCACGAAAGTGCAAGCAATATGATGACATAGTTTTTTTCCCAATCGGATGTACGGTATGGCCGCGCATAAAATACGAACAAAAAGACAAACAATCAAACATTAATTGAATTCACTGACTGTTCCGTCGCTTCTTGACAGAGTATTTTATTCAAATTAAATGAAACACTATATTACTGTGTAATATTCAGCAAATTTGCAGAACATTACAGAGTTATTTCGTGTGTTTCATTTAAAATAAACAAACAATTTTTGTATATAAAATAAACATGTCTTTCAGTTCCAGGTGTCCTATAGATAAAATCTTAGGCTGTTTTGGAAAGTCTAATGTCTGTGAATTATCTGTTACCTTGTAGACATTAGTGAGTACTCCACGTTCGAAGTCTCTGAGCTCTTCTGACACACCTGATCTATTGTTACTTCTTCGTCACGGATGACACAGTAATCTGGTTTCATACTGACGGATCAGCCATCGCGTCATCTTTTGCTCGAGTCTGCTTTAAACAGTGTTTTCCGCATAATAATGACAAAGAGAGTGTCTCAGGAGTTACGTATTTACGTCACAACCCTTTAGTAAAAACTAGCAGGCGTTCAAATGTTCAAATGTTTGTTAAGCTTATGGGACTTAACTACGAGGTCATCAGTCCCTAAACTTACAAACTACTTATGAACTACTTACGAACTAGGACGGCACAAATATCCATGCCCGAGGGGGATTCGAACTCCCGACCGTAGTGGCCATGCAGACGGTGACTGGAGCGCCTCAGTCCTCTCGGCCACCGTGACCGGCGCTAGTAGGTGCATTTACTCCATAATATACTGTACATGAAACGTTTAAGAACCTCCGTATAATAATAATAATAATAATATGGTTTTCTTTTCCGCAGGATCTAATTGAGAAATAAGACTCCATGGTCTTGGAACAAGTCAATAAATGAAGTTTAACACAATAACGGTAATGAAAAAACTTTAAGTAGTCCTATTCACACGACAATCTTAATCCCAAGTAAACAGAATCAATAACGAAAAAAAGGAAATTAGCTTGTTTAACTTTTATAGGAGTTCCTCGACAGAATAATGTGTCTGAGATCACGTGTGACGGTCACTGATCAGAGATTGAATTGGGAGTCGCTACGTCTGCCTACCTCTCTCGCGACGTTCACCTGCCGGAGGTGCGTCAAGAAGTCTGCCAAGCAGGCAGAACTTGGGCTACACAGGCCGCTGCAACTCCGCCAGACTTCCTGGCCGGCTATCGTGCCCAACTTACAAGGGGGGGGGGGGGGGGGGGGAGCGCAATTCACTCTACGCTACTGAACAGGAACGTACAGCAGAGGACGTCGCACAATATCTGCTCTGTGCTGTTCAGCTAGGCTCATGCATTCGCACTGATGTAAAACATAAAATTTTCCCCAGTTTCAGGAGTGTACATCATTAGAAAATTAGCGAAAATATGTATTCATCTATATATTAGACCCAAGTTTCTTTTTTTAATTTTTGAATAAACACGTGTGGGAAAGAGAATCTGCATTGATCAAAGACGAATTTTCTTTACGTTTCGGAGAAGTGTTTTCCTTTTTTTTTTTCTTTTTTTTTTTTCTTTTTTTTTTTTTTTTTCTTTACTGTGTTTTATGCCAGTACACTGGCAGGCTGGCAGCAACACTATAGGCCCCTCTTCAGCCGAGAGTAATAAAAGACATATATGAGTTGAGAATTAAAAGACATAATAGGAGATAAAACGACGGAGATACAGTGACAAAGACAAGGCGGCAGTTTGGAGTACACAGATGATTAAAATTACATTTAGTCACTTAAATATGATGACCCATGGTGACCTAAAAAAAAACAATGTAGGACGACAAGAACTCAGGACGGTGAGTACACCGAGACACTAATTAAAACACACGGTGCGACGCTTGTCTAATTGCGGTGGACGCAATTAAAAAACATACACTTCACTGGAGCACAGCACACAACACTTGACGTAGCACTGTTAAAACTGTCGGTCCGGGACCCCGAGAAGGGGGGTGGGGAAGCGTGGGGGAGAGGAAAAACGGTGGGGGAGGAGGCGGTAGGGAGGAGCCGTAGGGACTCCAGGGCAGGGAGGGGGTAGCCAAGCGGGGGAGGGGAAGGGGAAGGGGAGGGGGAGAGAGGGGGCCCTTTATCTACAGGGGGGAACAGAGCTGGTAGGTCGGGTATATGTTGGGATGGAGGACGTCATTAGGGAGGGGGAGGCGGAGGAAATTACCCTGGGAGAAGACATGGAGGATGTGGAGATGAAGGGAAGGGGGTATAACGCAGTAGAGCCGTGGCAGAGGCCCAGGGTTGGTAAGGATGGGGTGGACCAGGGGGTTGCGGGAGTCTATTTTACGGGTGGTATAGAGGATACGGCGCGGCGCTCAAGGACTTCAAGGGTTTTGTAATAGAATGTGGGAGCGGAGATCCAGGCGGGATGGAAGCTGCAAAGGACAGGACGCATGAGGGAGCGGTAGGTGTAGAGAATGGTGGATGGGCTGAGACCCCACGTCTGACCAGTGAGGAGTTTGAGAAGGTTAAGGCACGAAAGGCTTAATGTAGGAGAGTGCGGAGGTGGGGGGTCCAGGAAAGGTTACGGTCGAGGGTTAGGCCAAGGTACTTTAGGGTGGGGGTGTGGCGGATAGGGCTGTTGTGGAGGGTAAGGTAGAAATCAATGAGACAGAAGGAGGGGGTGGCATGACCTATGATAATTGCCTGGAATTTGTGAGGATTGACACAGAGGAGCCACATGAGGTGAACTTGGTGTGGTGGGACTGGAGCAAAAACTGGGACCGCGCAAGGGAGGGGGCGAGGGCTATGAAGGTGGTGTCATCAGCATATTGTAGGAGATAGACAGGAGGCTCGGGTTGGGGCATGTCGGCAGAGTAGATGCGATAAAGGAGAGGACGGAGCCTTGGGGCAGAACAAACGCGAGTCGGAGTTGCAGACAGTGACATAGGAGGGGCGGTGGATAAGAAAGGAACCAATGAGGTGGACGTAATTAATTGGAAGGGCATAGAACTGGAGCTTGAAGAGGAGACCGGAATACCATACACAGTCATAGACTTTTTGGATATCGAGGGAGACAAAAATTGTAGAGTGACGGGAATTTAGTTGGACAGATAGGAGATGAGTTAGGCGAAGGAGCTGGTCGTCGGCAGAGAAGGATTGGAAGCCACATTCGGAGAGGGGGAGGTGGCGATGGAGGTGCTGATTGATACGACAGGAGAGGATGGTTTTCAGGACCTTGCTGAACACGAAGACTAATGGGACGGTACGATGAGGTCTTGGATGGGGGCTTGTCAGGTTTTAGGAACATGAGAATATGGGAGGTCTTCCACAGGTCGGGGTAGAAGCCAGTGATAAGGATGGCATTATATAAGGTGGCAAGAGCATCGTGGAAGGAGGGGGGGCAGGCTCGGAGGTGGCGGTAGGTCAGCCAGTCGTGACCGGGGGCGGTGTTGCGTAGTCCGAAGAGTGTCGATTATGTCACAGGCTGTAATGGGTGTGTTCAGTTCTGAGGGGGGGATGTGGTCCAAGTACTGGAAGCCAGGGGCGAGCGGAGGAGTGGTATCGGTTCGCTCATGGACGTCCGGGAAGAGAGAATAGTCAAAGAGAGGGTCATCGGGAATGGAAAAGACTTCAGAGAGGTAGGAGGCAAAGTGTTCTGCCTTACTGGCATTGTCAGGAAAAGGATGGTCATCATGGAGAAGCGGGTAGTGGGGGGAGGAGTGACTGCCAGTAAGGCGGCGGAAGGCATGCCAGTACTTGGAGGAGTTGACAGGGAACGTTGAATTGAGGCGGGTGCATGTCTGGTGCCAGTCTCAGCGTTTTTTCCCGGACAAGAGGTTTCGGATGTGGCGTTGGAGTTGCCGGTGGCGTTGGAGTGTGTCCCGGTCACGGATCCGGAGGAAGGAGCGGTACAGATGACGGGATTCGTGAAGGAGAAGGACAGCCTGTGGAGGAAGGGCAGGACGGTGAGGATAAATCGCCTGGGTGGGGATGTGGTCATGGACCGCGTCAGCAACGGTCTGCCGGAGGAAGGAGGAGGCATGATCAATACCGGCGGGAGTGTGGAGGGGATGTGGGTGGCTTGCGACCGAGGTGTCAATGGTGCGACGGTAGGCATGGGTATAATCATGATCATGAATGAGTTTGGGAGGGGGCCCGGAGAAGTGATCAGTTAGTTCATTTTATTTTGATCTAGCATGTAATACCAAGAGAATTGTTTTGTACCTGATATGCATTGTTCGACAAGACATCGGACAAGATATTTAATCTAAGGTTAACTATTACAGACTACATCTGAATAGTGTGTGAATTATCTTTTGTTTGCACAAAATCAGAGATATTATCATAACAGCGAGGGAAGGTTTGGCGTAGTGTCCACGGTGGGCATATTTTATCACCATAAGTGCTGCCACCATGTGGTAAACGTCTCAACTACTGCGTTCCAAAGACATTACTGGCAGCCCTCGGTTGTAAAATTAAAAATTATTTAACCTCGTTTTGGCAATAATTATGATTGCCTTTATCAGAAATTACAAAATAAAACAAGTCACATAATAAAATATACAACTCAACTGTAAAGCTTACGTCACAATATTTAAAAAGAATTTTTTTAGAAAAAGCTAGCCACTATGGGCTGCACGCCTGCACGGAGGCAGCAGTCTGATAATCCTTTGACGTTGTAACGGTCGCTGACAATAGCAGCTGCTCAAAATTTTAATATTACTGCTGTGTTGAAGTGGTATTGTGGGGCATTCTTTGAAAGTTATCCACTGTTTTGAAGCTGCTGATGTCTATTAAAACTAAGAAACAGACTCTAAAACCAAATCATTGCTTTACACATTTTCTTGCCCTTGTTCATTACCTAACACGTTTAACCACTCATAGTGAACTTCCCTTCTGTATGTTAAATGATCTACATTGATCTCTTAATATTTACTAGAGGACCAGTGTGAATACTTTGCACCGTTAGTGTAATGATAAAAAAGTTAGGAAGAAATTTAAGTAAAGTTGAATGTTAACACATAGCTTTCTTCGCAGTCTATCAATGCAAGTGTTTAAAAGAGCAAATGAAAGAGCTTGATCCCCATGAGTGTTGTTAGGTCAAAAGGAACTGCGTACCTTAATTAGAACGGAAGATATCGTAAAACAAACCGATTAAAATATTCAATGCAAAGACAGAATGATACCACTTTTGAATAAAAATAATGGATGGAGAGATTTAAGTTAATTCTGATACTTGATTATATTGTGGGGAAGGCAAACCAAAGGTTACGTTTCACTGGCAGAACGCTTCGAAGATGCACTAGCTCCACCAGAAAAGCTGCCTATATCACACTTGTTGGTTCTCTCCTGGAGTACTATTGCCCCTTGTGGGACCCTCACCAGGTGGGACTGACGGAGGATATTGAGAAGGTTCAGAGAAGGGCAGCTCGTTTTGTTTTATCACGTTGCGGGGGGGGGGGGAAGCGTCACGGAAACGGTGCACGAATTGGGGTGGAAATCACTAAAAAAAGACGTTATTCATTGCGGCGAGATCTGTTTGCGAAGTTTCGATCACCGACATTTACCTCTAAATGTGAAAATATTTTGCTAGCACCCACCTACTTAGGGAGACATGACCATCCCAATAAAGTAAGAGAAATCAGATCGAAAACGGAACCATTTAGGTGTTGTTTCTTCCCGCGCGCTATTAGAGAATGGAACGGTAGAGAAAAGTTACGAAAGTGGTTAATGAACCCTCTGCCAGGCGCTTAAATGTTATTTGCAGAGTATCTATGTAGATGTACATGTAGGTGACAAATCTGCGAATGAATACCTTTCGTTTAATACAAAAATGAAGAAAATTTTATTGTACTCGTGATACCAAGTTAAAAGAGACGTCGGGCCGAAGGTTTATGACGTCTTTTGCAAACACTGTAGTTGGCGTAGTTGCCGATATTCTAGGCGAGACAACGCTACGGTTTTCCGCCATTTACTGGGACGTGAATGCATTCCTTTCGTCGTGCAGATGCCTTTGCGATAGGTTTTGTATGGACGGCAGCATCTGTGCACACTGCAGAGTCGGGTTCGCCCTGCGTCAGTTTGTCATCCAACGGACAAACATGTGTTTGTTACTGTATGGTGCGGTCAGGAAATGGAACGCTGCCCTTGGACTGAAGGGGCAATGGTTACGGGGCAGCGGATGAAAATGCTCACTCTGCTCTATGTTTGTACGTTCGTCGAGTGCCAGATGCATGCCTATTTACAGACCACTAAGAGAGCCAGGTTCACTTGAGTTACGTTTTCCACTGGCCCGATCTCGTAATGGCACACGTCACTTTAAGGCCTATTTCGAAACCCATTGTATTCATTTTGAGTTAAATGTGCGAAGACCTGCAGGACCCATCAGTCAACGTATCTTTCGTACACTAGGGTTTGCAGAGAAAGCGTCAGTACTGCTGGAAAGCACATCTCGACACGCTCACGGTGTGTTGCACGAGAAATGAGCTTGTATGGAATGAAGATGGTTTTCACCCCAACCGCCTCCGGAAGGTTCAAGCCCTTAAGCCCGCCAACTTAAATCTCTAATTGAATTCTGCCAGTGGGTTTTGCAAAAGTTTGGCATTCAACCGGAAGTTCCGAACTATGAACTTTTTATGATGAAGCATACGAGAGGGTATGTTCAACTATCACAATCAACACATGTGTGAAAGGAAAAATCAGCGTTCCGCCTTTGCTTGTGGTCTCCAATATCGTT
Source organism: Locusta migratoria (assembly GCA_026315105.1). Classification (NCBI taxonomy): domain Eukaryota; kingdom Metazoa; phylum Arthropoda; class Insecta; order Orthoptera; family Acrididae; genus Locusta; species Locusta migratoria. Next base: position 708,168,922 of record CM048745.1, on the reverse strand, counting down.
TCGTTGTCAACATTTGGGCTGACTATGTAGGCGATAATCTGGTCGGCCCGTAAATGTTGCACCGGCAACTGAACGCAAACATGTAACTAACCTTTTTACGAGAAACACTGCCAAAGTCATTGGAACACGTTCCACTCCATGTGCGACAGAAAATGTGGTACCAACACGATGGTGCATCTGCTGAAACCTTTGGTGAGAACTAGATAGGGCGTAATGGGTCGGTGGCATGGTCTGCACGTTCCGCCTACTTGACGCGCACAATTTTCTTCTTCTGGCGCCACCTGGATATGGTGAAGAGCTGATAGCGCGAATTTTGGCATCCTCCGATGCAGTACCCACTTAGCCATGAGGGTTTGAAAGAGTGCGTAAATCACTGCAGAGTCAGTGCACGGCGTGCATTCAACAGGAAGGTGTTTCTTCGAGTCCTTTTTGTAACTGTTGTCAAGTAGAGGTTATAACGCTCTAACGTGACTATCCTGCTGATAGAAATACATGAAGGCGTTGCCCTGCAGTCCCACTACTGTGACGAATCGGATAACATGCTGTGTGCCTACCTTCTTGACGGCGTGCGACGCTATTTAACGACGCCTAGTGCTGTACCCTAAGGGATACGAACATGGGTTGCTATGCTAAATATGCTTGTTCTCCAGATTTGGCGTCGGCAGACTTCTTTCTGTTTTCCCGACTTAAATTAGACTGAAAGGCTTACGCTTCCAAAAGATTTCGGAGATCCAACAACGCGTGATCCCAGTGATTCGAACTAGTCCACATGAAGCGTTTGCTGACGGTTTCCTACAGCTGTAAACCGTTGTCAGAAATGTAACTATTGGCGATTACTTTGAAGACCAGTAAAGGTATTTTGTTTGTCACTTTTGTTTCCTATACTTCCTGAGACCACTTAACGAACTCTTCACACACACCTTATATTAATGATTTGACTTTAAGCGTTTTATTAGGAAAAGCTTCTAAAGGTTTGTAGTTACGCTAAAAATTTGTTGAAATTCACTAACGACACCAGATGAATTTAGTTTGGGTTATTTGCACTCCATTTTAAGTAACTCAAAAGCTAGTTTCTCAAATAACTCATTATATATGACGTCATTTCTTCTTAGCTCACGTTGTATGCAAGTCAAAGGGTTGTTGTGAAAATCAAGCGAACTGTGTTTGGGTGTATAGTCAGTAGTAAATATGTTATAAATTAAAACGTCCTGCCTCATCTTTAAGTTTGATGTCATCAACCATTAACATGTAGTAAGCTGAAGTAAAGTTATAAGTTCTACTCTCTCCTGACTTTTTGTGGTTTGTGTCAGCATGAAATAAGTTTCTAGAGTTATTACGGTCTCTACTTTCTCTCACAGATAATTGTAATACAGCTATCTACTCGTCATCAGTTGCTCCGCCCCAAGACAAACCACAGTTCGTAACTGTAATACTTATTGTGTAATGCATTTCACACGAGATTGTACCTATTAATCAGTAGATTATCACAGCAATTTAAATCGTTAAATTCAGTCACTTGTTGCCTTTAGATAACTTGCGATGGATAAGCGGATTCTATTCACAGCCATACGTAACATTTAAGGGTATATCACACGAAGCGTATTTGGTCGCTAGTCGTTGGCGTCTGTTGTCGCTCGGCGTATAGGCGAATAGCGAATCAATATGCTGTTGCAATGACACGCAGCGACTTCAGACGCTAGCGTCTAAGCAAAAACAGTTGAAACAGGACGTAGCATATGACATATTGTTTTGGAGGTTTCGTGATACCAAGCAGTTGTTTCTCACCAAACAAAATATGAAGTGGAATTGTAATCAAAGTTACAAATTTCTGGAATTTTATCAGAGTTTTGCTGTATTATGGACCATTAAAAAATAATTATTATTAAAATAATAAACTTAAAGACACTCAAGTTAACCAAGTATTTGACGAATTGAAGCCCAGTACTTGTGGAATAAACTTGGAGATACAATATTGTGGTATTCGAGACAGGTATTCACGTGTTTTGAAGCTATCACCTGTTGCTAAATAACGCAGTGTATCTTCCAGTTTTATTCTTGGCGAGATCGCCATCCTCATTATGGTATTCTGTTTCCTTATTTTATCCTCTACCATTTCCAGTAATTTCTCGATTGTTGGGCCCGCAGTGAAGTAAATTTCTCTACAGGACATAGCATTAAGAGGTCCAGATCACTGCTATAATTAATATTTTTATTTATTACATAACAGCTGTTTCAGCAGTTCAGCATTTTCAACTGTAGCTATGATGGTCTAGCGTCATATATAACACCTTGCATAACTGTTATTACATATTCATACTTTATAGCAGTATCTTATTTGCTTTTAGATGTTGTACTTTTTACAGCTGGGATGTTAATTATTTGATGGTCTAGCGTCATATATAACACCTTGCATAACTGTTATTACATATTCATACTTTATAGCAGTATCTTATTTGCTTTTAGATGTTGTACTTTTTACAGCTGGGATGTTCATTAGATTTTAATTTTTTTTGTATAAAAACGGTTTTTTAAATGTAACAGTTTGCCAAAGATGTTTTTCAATGTAATACAGTTTGCCAGATGTTATATATGACGCTAGACCATCATAGCTACACTTGAAAATGGCGAACTGCTGAAACAGCTGTTGTGTAATAAATAAAAATATTAATTATAGCAGTGATCTGGACCTCTTAATACTATTTCCAGTAATGTATCAGAATATTCTGATGTCGCCCTCATTATATTTCTGTAGGCGGAAGGATCTTCACATCCTTGTTCTCTCAAAAAATTTTCAGAAGCACCATATTTATCTCTCGTCGCAATCCAGCTTTTTTTCCTTGGTTTCCGTCTTGCTTTTGGTAGATTAAATGTTGTTTTAAGACTGTTGCGAGAAACACAACGTCAGCATTCATTACTTTCTTCGACATTTTGACTCTACTGGTGGCTACTTCATACGCTTTTGTATCCAACACTTGAAAGCGGTTGAAAACGCCAGCGACCAGCGTCCAAAGTAGCCCACCCTTCAACTTCAGATGCTCGCGTTTCGGAGCAGCAACTTTGTCCGCTGTCCTCGTTTACACAGAGCGAATTTAGTAACTGCGACCAAATACACCAGCGACTAGCTACCAAATACGCTCCATGTAATATACCCATTAGGAATACCCTTAATAAATAGAAAAAGGTCAATCCTATGAAGAGAGTCTCCTTCTAGCTCTTTCAATATTACGTAACATAGTATCGCCGGGGCCGAGTGGTGGGTTCCCAGCTTTATGTCAGGATATGGCGTGGAACCTGGAGGAGCTCCAGAAAACGCTAATAAAACAGAATTAAAGTTTACACTTTTTATTCCATAGCATACAATAATACGGTTGAAGGCGGTAGCTCGACAGGAGCTAGAGCAGTAGGTGGCGGCTCCTTCGGGCGCGTCCACTCGCCGTCACGCTGCGACATCGGTGTTATAACTACTGTGAGCCGTCTGGTAGTGCCCATGCCACGACGTCTGCGAGCTGAAGCAGGGACCAGTTTATCCAGCTGTTAGTGGATCCATGCATGGACTCCCCCTGGATGTCGTGCTGATACTCGACTCTGGATACTGGCAGGACGGATTAGCACCAGAGTGCTAACTCGACGACAGGAACATTGGCCTCAGGCAGCAACCATAGTGTTGTGGTCGGCACAGCGGATCACCATCTTTCCCGGATGATGGTTAGTGCGAAGTATGGCATCGACCAGACTCCACCTACTAGCTGCCTCTTGCAGCTACCAGTGTGTACTATCAATGACAAAGACTGAGCACAATGATTAAGCCAGTGAATCGACGACTACCTCCTGAGCATCGTCGATCCCGAACACCAAGTGCATACTTCTAAATGCGGGAGTATTGTAATGCTGCTTTCGTATGAAAACGGGTGTTGCGTATTAAAGTTGAGGTTGGGGACCGCTTCTGAAATTTTACCAGATAGTGGAATATTTCAAATGAAAATTCTGATCAATTTTGAAAAGGAAGGAACAATTTAAACAAAATCATTGCATTCCGCCATTAAATGGCAGCGGTCATGATATTGGTAGCAAATACAACAACAGAAAGCAACATTACGGAAAAAGTCGGCGGAATCTAAATTTTACCTTATTGAAACATTTCAGTAATATTTCTTCCATATTCTGCTGTGATTATGGAAGAGATAACTGGAATATTACTTCGATAAATTGATGCTGGGATTGTTCGTTTCGTTTGCTATTGTTCTATGACTGTGTTGAAAATTAATCATGATAGTTGCCAAAAATTGCAAAATTATCTGACCTCATAAACATCGCGAAGATTTTCCTGCAGGCATTTAAATGCAATAAACCATTAATAGTCACGAAATAAATTTAAGTTGCACATAGAATGTTCTAGCAAAATCGCGAAGCGAACTGCAACAATACCCAAGCATCACTTTATGAAGTACTGGGTATGCTGAAAATAAATAACTTTAAAATTAGTGAGAATGGAGTAGGGATTGTAAATAAGTAAGATCTTTCAAATTAACTGTGAGGTTTATTGAAATAAGTAAAAAAATAAAAAATAAAAAAAAAATAAAAAAAAAATTAAGCTCACACTTACAATGGTTAGGCGAAGTCCATGGCTGGAACACGTCCTAATACATAGAGGAGAAAACAGTAAGTTCCTAGCACGGGGTGATCAGTCCCTAAACTTACAAACTACTTATGAACTAGCGAACACTGAAGACGGCACAAATATCCATGCCCGAGGGGGGATTCCAACCCCCGACCGTAGTGGTCGTGCAGACTGTGACTGGAGCGCCTCAGCCCCGTCGCCCACCGCGGCCGGCTCCGCTCTCTCCCTTCAGCTTGTTACAAAATAGCTGAACGTGACAAATATCAAATGCTTATCGATACGCTGGCAGAGAGAGGGCGGAAGTCAGCGACAAGCGTCGCACAAGTTATTTTGATTAAAAAAATCATTAAAGTATTACTACAGTATATACACATAAATTTTGCTGAAGTTATGACGTATGAAACAATTCGAATGTGTTCCATTTGAAAATGCAGTTTTCACTTGATGTCCCTTTACCGCTGACGCACCCGCGGTCTGATTCACTCTTGTGACAGAGGTACGTGTAGTTATGAAATGTTTACTAGCTGCCTCTCTGTCTGACAGCCGTCTCACTCATTCAGCAGTTCGCTAACGGTAGGCTTTCCAATTTGCCAACGCATCATCTGCCGTCATCACGAAAGACAAGCGAGCATTTCAACTACAGATCTGCTGACCTGATTCCTTTCCGCTACAGTGAGCAAGACAAAAGATGTTTAAACACGTTTCGCTGCCACAATTTTTGTTGTGTAACAGTATGTTGTTGTTCCCATATGCAAAGGTAGTGCTTTAAAGCACAGTTTAATATTTCTGACCTAACAAGTACTGAATCTCATAAACGCATTAATCAAGTCCTATTCAAATACTACGCATTTTTCAGAAAAAAAATTCGCACTGACGTGTTTTACGGCCCACTTTAGATTTGTAGTTTTATACGTTTTTGCAAGCATTTTGGACCAAAATGATAATGTAAATAATAATAAATTAATTAATTAGAGTGTCTGAAATCCTTTAGGGAAAAATAATTAGGTTGTAGCGGGTTTCGAACCACCGACCGTTCGCGTCACAGTCCAGCACCTTGCCCACTACATATATATATATAACGGCAATAAATAAAATCCCAGTTCTTTAATCACATACTATTGAATGCCACTGTTAACTGATGTTAATATGGTATTTGTAGACATTAGATTATCATTTATCGTACGAAGAACGACGTGTTTTTGTTAATTCCTCAGTGTGCCGTTGCTTTGAAATGACAACGTGTAAGTTACAATAAGAAAATCATCAAATACGCGAGGAATGTCACGTGACGTCTGCGAACGGCTGTTTTTCGTTAATTCAATGTAGGATGTGAAATCTCCATTATTTTTGCAAATATGTCACAAACGATACGAGATATGAAAAAAAAACATAAAGGAGCTAAGTTATAGAGAATTTTCTCATCTACCAATTATTGTTGTTGTGGTCTTCAGTCCGGAGACTGGTTTGATGCAGCTCTCCACAGTACCCTATCCTGAGCAAGCCTCTTCATCTCCACATAAGAAGGACAACCTATATCTGTCTGAATCTGCTTACTGCATCCATCTCTCTTGGTCTTCCTCTGCGATTTTTACCCCACACACTTTCCTCTAATGCTAAATTCACAATTCCTTGATGTCTAAGAATGTGTCCTACCAATCTATCCCTTCTTTTAGTCAAGGTATGCCAGAAATTCCTTTTCTCCCCAATTCTGTTCAGCACCTCCTTATTAGTTACGCGATCCACCCACCTAATCTTCAGCATTCTTCTGTAGCACCATATTTCAAAAGCTCAATCCTCTTCCTGTCCGCACTGTTTATCGTCCATGTCTCACTCCCATACAAGGCAACACTCCATACAAATGCCTTCAGAAAGGACTTCCTTAGGTTTAAATCAATATTCGATGTTAACAAATTTCTCTTTTTTAAGAACGCTTTTCTATCCATTACCATTCTACATTTTATATCCTCTGTACTGCGACCATCATTTGTTATTTTACTGCCCAAGTAACAAAACTCATCTACCTCCTTTATTGCTTCGTTTCCCAATTTAATTCCTTCAGCATCACCTGATTTTCTTACACTGCACTCCATTACCCTAGTTTTGCTCTTGTTAATGTTCATCTTATATGCACCTTTCAGCACACTGTCCATTCCATTCAATTGCTCTTCCAGGTCCTCTGCTGTATCTGACAGAATTACTATGTCGTCGGCAAAACGCAATGATTTTTAATTCTTCACCCTGAACTTTAATTCCTTCTCCAAATTTCTCTTTACTTTCCTTTACAGCTTGCTCAATGTACAAATTGAACAACAATGGAGAAAGACTACAACCCTGTCTTACTCCCTTTCCAACCACTGCATCCCTTTCATGCCCTTCAACTCTGACAACCGCTGTCTGGTTTTTGTACAAGTTGTAAATAACCTTACGTTCCCTATATTTTACTCCTGCTTGTTTCAGAACTTGAAAGAGTCTATTCCAATCAACATTGTCAAAAGCCTTCTCCAAATCTACAAAAGCTAGAAATGTAGGTTTGCCTTTTCTTAATCTATCTTCTAGGATAAGCCGTAAAGTGAGTATTGCCTCCCGTGTCCCTACATTTCTCTTGAACCCAAACTGATCTTCCCCGAGGTCGGCTTCTACCAGCTTTTCCATTCTTCTGTATATAATTCGCGTTAATATTTTGCAGCCATGACTTATTAAACTGATGGTTCTGTAGTTTTCACACCTGTCTGCACCTGCTTTCTTAGGGATGGGGATTATAACATTTTTCTTAAAGTCTGAGGGTACTTCACCTGTCTCATACATCTTACACAACAGGTGAAACAATTTTGTCATGGCTGGTTCTCCCAGAGACTTCAGTATCTCTGAGGGTATATCATCTACTCCAGGAGCCTTGTTTCGACTTAGGTCTTTCAGGGCTCTGTCAAATTCTTCTCTCAATACAGTACCTCCTATTTCATCTTCATCTACATCCTCTTCGCTTCCTACAATATTGTCTCGAAGTTCATTTCCTTTGTAGAGCCCCTCTATATACTCTTTCCACCTTTCAGCTTTCCCTTCTTTGCTGAGAACTGGTTTTCCATCAGTGTCCTTGATATTCATAGAGCTGTTTTTCTTATCTCCAAATGTTTCTTTTATTTTCCTGTAGGCTGTATCTATTTTTCCCCTATTTATACATTCTTCTACATCCTTGCATTTGCCTTCTAGCCACTCCTGCTTAGCCATTTTGCACTTCCTGTCAATCTCATTTCTTAGTCGTCTTTACTCCATTTTGCCTGTTTCATTTACTGCATTTTTATATTTTCTCCTTTCATCGATTAAATTTAGTATCTCCTGTGATATCGAAGGATTTTTTGTAGGTCTTTCCTTCCTACCTATTTTGTCCTCTGCTACCTTCGCTATTTCATCTCTCAATTTTACCCATTCCTCTTCTACTGTTTTATTTTCCCCTGTTTCTGTCAATTGTTGCCTAAAGCTCCCTCTGAAATTCGTAAGAACCTCAGGTTCCTTAAATTTATCCAGGTCCCATATCCTTATTTTCCTACCTTTTTGTAGTTTCTTTAGTTTCAGCCTACAGTTCATAACCAACAAGTTATGGTCAGAGTCTATATCTGCCCCTGGGTATGTCTTACACTTTAAAACCTGGTTCCTAAATCTATGTCTTACCATTATAAAATCTATCTGATATCTCCCGGTGTCTCCTGGTCTCTTCCACGTATACAACCTTCTTTTGTGATTCTTGAACCAAGTGTTTGTTATAACTAAATTATGTTCAGTGCAAAATTCTACCAGGCGGCTTCCTCTTTCATTCCTTTTGCCCAGACCATATTCACCTACTATCTTCCCTTCCCTTCCTTGTCCTACTACCGAATTCCAGTCTCCCATCACAATTAAGTTTTCCTCTCCCTTAATTGTCTGAATAATTTCCTTTAGCTCCTCATATATTTCTTCGATTTCCTCATCATCGGCAGAGCTAGTTGGCATATAAACCTGTACTACTGTTGTCGGTGTTGGCTTCGTATCTATCTTGACAATGATAATGCGATCACTGTGCTGGTCATAGTAGTTTACCCGCATTCCTATTTTCTTATTCATTATCAGTCCTACTCCTGTGATACCACCAATTGATTTTGTATTTATAATCCTGTACTCACCTGACCAGAAATCCTGTTCATCCTGCCACCGAACTTCACTAATCTCCACTATATCTAACTTCAACCTATCCATTTCCCGTTTTAGGTTTTCTAATTTTCCTACTCGATTAAGGGATCTAACATTCCACGCTCCGACCCGTAGAATGCCAGTATTGTCTTTCCTGATGATCACATCCTCCTGAGTAGTCCCCGCCCGGAGATCCGAATGGGGGACTATTTTACCTCCGGAATATTTTACCCGAGAGGATGCCATCATCATATGTTCATACAGTAGAGCTGCATGTCCTCGGGAAAGTTAACGGCTGTAGTTTCCCCTTGCTTTCAGTCGTTCGCAGTAGCTGTGTGGCAAAGCCACATTAGCTGATGTTACAAGGCCAGCTCAGTCAATCATCCAGACTGTTGCCCCTGTAACTACTGAAAAGGCTGCTGCCCCTCTTCAGGAACGACACGTTTGTCTGGCCTCTCCACAGATGCCCCTCCGCTGTGGTTGTACCTACGGTACGGCTATCTGTATCGTTGAGGCACTGAAGCCACCCCACCTCGGCACTGTCTGTGGTTCATGGGAGTGGATCTACCAATTAGGTTATTCAATTTTCGTGTCAGATGAACGGTTCGTTTGCAATTACAATTATATTACAAACGGCTTTTTTTTTTTTACTACCGTATTTTTTGTCCGAAAAATTTGGTCTCTGGTGGCCTACAATAATGTCTGTAAAATTTGATGTTGATCGGTTGAACGGTTCGTCTTAAAAACAGGGAGCACGTTACGGACAGACAGACAGACTGACGGACAGACAGACAGACATACATTCCAAAATCGCCGTTATTTTTGCAAATATCTTTGAAACACTGCGAGATATATATATATAAAAAAAACATAAGAGAGAAAAGTTGTAGAGAATGTTCTCGTCTACAAATTAGGTTATTCGATTTTCGTGTCAGATGAATAGTTAAGCCGTTATTTTCATTTAAATTTCGAGCTGTCAAAAGACGATCGCGAAGGCCCACTTTTAGTGTTACAACCGTAACCTAAAATGGGCCAATAATGCACCGACACTGCCATCATATCCTAAGTATGGTGTCCCAACTGCTGTTACTGACATGACCTGGTTAAGCTATAAAATGGCACCAGCACATTTTAATTTCATTGTTTGGTACCTTTATCGATGTAGTAATAAGAGAGAGGTGAGTTTGTCTGTGCTCGATTTCGAGTCGTGGTAATTGTGTCCTCGCAATAAATGTCTAGCGTCGTCAGGTGCCAAATTACATGCTTGTTGACGAATGAGGTCGCTTCCCGTAATAATGGGCTGCAACACGATATTAAACTGTGCTTCATTCGACTGAGACTTGAGAGGCAACGTGATAGCCTGTTTCTTGGAAACGACATTGCTACAGTGGGAATTTGTACGATGGAAAATCCCGCGCAGAGGCGAGCACCGCTCTTATCAACACTCGTAGCAAATGAAGAGGACAGGGAGGACAGCGTCAAAGCGTCAGGTGTCGAGGCCCCTGGCGTCCAGGGGCGGACTCAACAGCGGACTGCAGCGGCTGTCCTGCTCTCCGAGCCCTCTTATCCTTTGTGCCGCGTGGAGATTCCGCGCTTGAACCGGATAGCTAGCTTCACCTCACGTTCCACAATTTTATCACTACGCACGTTCTGGTCTGATACACAGTCAGTCGCAAAAAAAATCACTAGAGCTGAAGTACGTTACACCTAAAATACGTGAACACAATTATTTTATTCGGATTATTTAATAGGCATAGACATGTAATTGCGATGGAAAGGCAAATTTTCGAATTTTTCTGTCTCTGCTTAGGTAAGTGTTCTTCTCTAACTATCTAACTAAGTTTGAATCGGGATAGTCGATTGCATCAACACTGTAGAAGGTAATCTGATTTTTTTTTAAGTCGACTAATTCAAGATTGTGAAGAAATTCATTTCCATTGTGTTTCGGCTTCACAGAGCCAACTTCAAATCAATAAAATAAAATAATGGCTTAATAATTTATTATATTTTTTTAACAACGTTCATACAAAAAAAGGATCAAGATTAATTTCTCTGGCAAACAGTGGTATATCTTCGATTGAAGACATTTGTAACGTACACTAGTTGTCAGAGCACATGTTGGTTGCTGGTGAAGTTTTCTTGAAAGGATACATATGTAGAGTGAGTGTGAAAAGTGCGTGATGTGATACCATCTTCTAATCACAAGGTGTGTTAATTCATGTGAAAGATATCAGATAGCATATTATAAGTACATTAAAACATACTACTAAGATTGGGCGTAAGAAAAGGAAGGAGTGGAAGGGCAGAAGGATGGGATTGGGCCTGGCCAAATACAGCATAAAGTCCACGCGAAAACATCAAAGAGCAGGCATGCTAGACTATTGTGACGTGACAGTCACATAGCTGTTCAACTTACATTACAAGTAAACATTGTAACGGACTATTATATGTCCTTAAACAATGTCAGCTAATTATTAAAATTACGATAAAATAATTAAAGGGATAACCAGGTAAATGCGTGTATTGTGTCCAAAATTAATTATAATTGGCTGATATTGTTTGAGGACATCTAATAATCCGTTACAATGTTGACTTGTAATGTAAGGTGAACAGCTATGTGACTGTCACGTCACAATGGTCTAGCATGCTAGCTCTTTGCTTTGATATTTCCGCGTGGACTTTATGCTGTATTTAGCCATGCCTAATCCCATCCTTCTGCCCTCCCACTCCTTCCATTTCGTACGCCCAATCCCAGTACTATGTTTTAACGTACTTATAATATGCTATCTGATATTTTCATACGACTCAACACATCTTGCAGCCATGTTTTTGATAGCTTCTATGGCTACAAGCCGTGCAGAGTGCCCAATTTGTTATTGTAATTTTATTCAAATATCTTTTAAATTTAACCCTGCGCCATCTGCCGACTATTGGACCTACTTTACCTGTTACGGTGTTTCCCCCCTCTCACTACAGTTTGGCATGTGAATCTAGTTGAAAACTTTCACTAGACATCCACGATGATGGTTTAGAGTTTAGTTATGCATCTCCACTAAGATGTATTTTAATTCCCATCGTTTTTAAACAAAAGTTTGTAAGTATACCTGCATAATATTTGTTTGTCTCCTTGTAAATATTGAGATTATTAACTATAAACATTCGAAATGTAATGTTCTTATATTACTTATGCCACAGATTTGATATTGATGTTGTCGGAACGCGACATGGTAAAATAAAGTATATTGCGGCCAAGTTATTAAAAAAAAAATGCATGACAACGTATGGTCGCTTGTCCGCAAAAATGGAAGGTTTTATGAACCAAGTGATAAAGTAATGTCTCTGACAATAGGTCGCTTGCGCGCAGTCGATTGCGTAAATAAAGGTAGACGGGCGCGGAGTATGTTTGGTAGTCTGCCCATTAGGGGCTTCTTCTGGATCAGGCATGACAGTTCCCGTTTGGAGGACCTGGTTTCGCCTGTGTACTGGCTGTACTGACTGTCACATGTGAACTCAGACCTGTGACGACAACTGATAGCTGCTGAAAAAACTGAAAAAAGGTAGAGTGAGCGTTGTGTTGCCCTTCTGTTTCTCCTCAAGACAGAGAATAACAAGGCACGTCGTACATATTCCCTTGGGCCCTCAAGGTACTTGTGACATCAATGACTAAGCAGCCGACGAAGGAAACAGAGTGTTGAGTCCATCCTTACTCAACATAGGAAGGAGCTCATTATACAGATTCATGACTCAAAAGTTGTCCAAATAGGTGACTCGGTTGACGCAAATGTTTCAGGACGATGTGCCAGAGACTCCTTTTCTCCCCAGTTCTGTTGCGCACATTAGTTACGTGATCTACCCACCTAATCTTCATCATTCGTTTGTAGCACCACATTAACTTTTTGTCTGAACTCCCTATCGTCCACGTTACACTCCCATAAAATGCTACACCCAGACTAATGCTTTCAGTAAGGACTTCCTAACATTTAAATTAATATTGGAGATCGACAAGTTTCGCTTCTTCAGAAGCGCTTTCTTTCCGTAGCCATTCTACATTTTGTATCTTCTTTGCTTTGGAAATCAGAAGTAATTTCCTGCTCAAATAACAAAACTCATCTACTACTTTTAGTGCCTCATTACCTAATCTACTTCTTTCAGCATCGCCTGATTTTCTGATACTACATTCCATTACCTTTGTTTTATCTTGTTAATGTTCAAGACACTGTCCATTCCGTTCAGGTCGCGCTTCCAGGTCCTCTACTGTCGCTCACAAAATTTTTATCAAAGCAAGACTTATTAGTCTTCAGGGAGTTATTGCGATCGTTCTATGAATAAAATTCTTGAATATCCGTCTCCAGATCGCTTATATTTTCTAAAACATTACCGGTTTCGGGACAGCTGCCCATCTTCAGATCTGTTAAATAAATGTTACAACAAAATTTTAAGTTACAGAGTAACCTGTCCTGTAATGAACGAATGGTCACAGTCGTTACTCTGTAACTTCAAAATTTTGTTGTAACATTTATTTAACAGATCTAAAGATGGGCAGCTGTCCCGAAACCGGTAATGTTTTAGAAAATATAAGCGATCTGGAGACGGATATTCAAGAATTTTGCTCACAAAATTACCTTGTCATCGGCAAACCACAAAGTTTTTATTTCTTATCTCTGAACTTTAATTGCCTCGCCAAATTTCTCCTTGCATTCCTTCACAGCTTGCTCAATGTACAAATTGAACAACATTGGGGAAAGGCTAGAACTCTGTAGTAATCCCTTCGCTACCACTGCGTCCCGTTCTTGACCTTCGACTCTAATAATTACTGTCTGTTTTCTGTACAAATTGAATATAACTCTTTGCTCCTTCTATTTTACCCCGCTACCTTCAAAATTTGAAAGAGTCTTATTACATATCTTAAAATTAATACGCCATTCTCCACAGAACAAAAATCACAAGCAAGGAACGAATATAATTTATACCTCGTAGAGCTCTGTTTACTGTGACTTGAAATTGCCTTTGCTGTACGGTGGTCTTCCACCCGTCGGCTCTGGTAATGCCAAAGAGTTTAAATTTTATCGAGAGTCTAAACGTCCGGCAAGTGTGAATCAAGTGACAGCTGCTATTTCTTGGATACAAGCTATTGAAAGTACATAATGACAGAACACATGAAAATAAATTAAAGCAGTATATGTACAAATTTTAATTACAAACCTACTATGAGTTACTGATTACTTCATAGGAGTGTTATCTTCCAAAGTGCCGAGAGCTCGCTTTCTGGGCGCTAAATATAGCTTTCACTTTGTTTTTCTTTTACAAATGTTATTGATAATTAAAGAATGTTGATATTTTTTGTAAGAAAGACACCACTGTTTATTTTATGTAATTGCATCCATGGTTGAACTGGATGATGTATGATTATCAAAAAACAAAAGAGTGCTGGCAGCTGTATCATCATGTCCCACGTAATTTAACATCGGATAGCTTCTACAGGGTGGCCAAATTAAGTGGCCCACGTCATGTTAACAACAAACTCCACTTGTTTATTGTAAGTACGGCATATAGAATAATCTTATATATTAAAATAATCTATTAAAACTAAAGTCAGTGGGCCAGACCAACTACTTAACCGATTTCCTTCATTTTTGTTTTAAACGAAAGTTTTGTCATCAAGTATCATAATTTACATAACTCTCGCCTTCCTTTTTCTATACTCAAAGTAGATTTCCTTCTGTGTATTTCTTATGGGGATGTCCTTGCTGTAAACTAAAGTGAGTCGGTCAGATCTATCCGACCGATTTTCTTCATTTTTGCATTAACCAAAAGGTATTCATTCGCAGATTTGTCATCAACTATCAGAATTGACTTAAGCCTCTCCATCCATTATTTTTATTCAAAAGCGGTATCCTTCTGTCCTTGCATTGAATGTTTTAATCGGTTTGTTTTACGATTTCTTTGGTTCTAATTAAAGTACGCAATTCTTTTTGATCTAACAACACTCAGCGGATCAAGCTCCTACATTTGCGGTTTTAAACACTTGTATTGATTGATTCTGAAGAAAGCTATGCGTGAACATTCAATTTACTTCCATTTTTCTGCATTGATTGATTATGAAGAAGGGTATGCATGAACATTCAACTTTACTTCCATTTTTCCCCAACTTTTTTTTTCATTCCACTAACGGTGCAAAGTATTGGCACGACTCCTCTAGTAAATTATTATTATTATTATTATTATTATTATTATTGTTACGTCAAATCTGCAAAATTTTATCGCAATCGGACGAATGATATTGATGTCCGATTGAAAAAAGCTTTCAGTTTCTAGCGAATTTTCAAATTTTCCGGGTAACTTTCCCAAAATTTTAGTTCATAAGAACGTTCACCTTTCGTTGAACGTCAAACGGTCAAAATTTTATCGCAATCGGATTTCACCTTACAGTGTTGAGTACATTTAGAAAAAAAAATGAAAAAGGAACTTGGTTCGAATTTTGCGACTTTCCTTTTTAACTGTCTCTATTTGTTTTTTACTGAAAACTTTTCCAAGACCATAATGTAGAAAACAAAAAAATTACCCTATCCGTCGTGTGAATAGCCAGTTATACTGCTGCATTCAATCAAAAACACACAGAAGACCGCACTTTCAGTTTTTCTCAAATTTCCAATTTTCCGGTAGATATTCCAAAAGATTATTTCATACAAACCTTGTCCACTCAAGCCGTACTGAAGTGATGCTCTTACAACCATGTGGCATTTGATTTTTATTCATAGAAAAATATATCTTTCGGTTTGTCCTAAATTTTCCTGCTTTCCGGGCGACTTTCCCAAATTTTTATTTGATACGAACCTTCCTCTTGCTTTCAACACGAAATGAACACAGTTTCATTGCAAGTAGGCAAACGGTATTGATAGCTCACTGGAAAAAGGTGTTCAGTTTTTCCGATTTTCCTCTTTTCTGGACAACTTTTCCATATTTTATAACCGTTTAAACCTTCCCTGGACTTCACGAATATTTCAAGACTAAAATTAGCCAAATCGGTTCATCCGTTCTCGAGTTTTAGCGAGACTAACGAACAGCAATTCATTTGTATATATAGATAGATTTGCTAATACCTATAAGGTGCACATAGTTCGTTTAACTTGAAATAAAGATTTACATCGAGATAACCATCAACTACTTGCGTATGTACCTCTGTTGCTTCAAACTGACGTTCTCAAATATGGCGCCCAATGTTGCTTAGTGCTGCCACCCGGAGCGCTATAGCTTGCCTATGCCTCTCTATGTTGTTTATAATGGTACGGATGTTCCCTCGCGGCAGTGCAGACAATGTAACCAAAGATAACTCGCAGTAACTATATTTACGAAATCAAATGTTCAGATGTTTGTAAAGCTTATGGGACTTAACTGCGGTGTCATCAGCGTCATCAACGTACAAACTTCTTACGAACTAACTTATACTAAAGAAGACATAAACATCCATGCCTGCGGGAGAATTCGAATTTCCGACGCGGGTGGCCGCGCGATCCGCAACGTGGCGCTCGAGACCGCTCGGCTACTCCCGTGCGCCTTGCGAAGTCCTGGCCGATTCAGGAGGTATCGTATGTGATCCTAGCGGGTTAACAGAGGATGGAAAATTAAAAAATTTAATGTCGTTGTTGATTAGCAGAATTAAATGAATTCAATTTCGTGGACGGGATTTAAAACAAATGATTGCAGATTTCTGAGCCCGATGTTGTCTCTGCGAGTTTCCACACATTCTGAATGGGTAATGTGACGCCAGTAATTTCCACAGCCACAGTCAGATAATTGTAAAGTGCTGCAGTTATCTTTTTTAACGGGGCATATTCGCTGGCAGAGTGTGTCTGGTACTGTTCCTGTCTCGATTAGGCACATATCTTTAGTGAAGATTAGATTCATTTCTATAAATGGTAGGAATTTTATAGCCAGTCATTTATCTAAAAGAGTTGATTGTAATTGTTTCATAAAATGCATTTTTTTAAAACCATCAGCTGTTTATTAAAAACCTTATACATCTACCAGTTTCGGTCATAGACCATCTTCATGAATATTTTTTATCCATGAAGATGGTCTATGACCGAAACTGGTAGATGTATAAGGTTTTTAATAAACAGCTGATGGTTTTTAAAAGATGCATTTTATGAAATATATTACGGCTGTTGACACTTGCCTCACCAAAGCATTTAATTTTGTAATTGTGTTCATTTGCGAATTGTTTAGCGTCTGGTTAGAGAGTAATACAAATCTATTTTGTGTGTAATTGTAACATCTGTCATTTTGTATTATCCAGTATTAGAGTGTTCGTAATTATTTGGTAATAACACCCATATTTACCAGATCTCTATGTCGACTGCCGTCAATAATTCCCTATGGCTATTTTGGAACCGCGCGGGAGTAGTCGAGTGGTCTGGAGCGCCACCTTTCGGATCGCGCGGCCTTCCGCGTCGGAGGTTCGAATCCTCCCTCGGGAATGGATGTTTGTGTTGTCTTTGGTATAAGTTAGTTCATAAGTAGTTTGTTTTGTATCCCATCCTCGTTGACACTTTTGTGTCCCAGCCTCGTCGCCGCTTTTGTGTCTCGTTTCCGTCGTAGTTGTCGGTGGCCGAGTAGAAAGACCGACACAGGAATAAAGGATGCACGCTTGTGCAGGTACGAAGGTGAGCAGCCAGTGGGACAGCAGAAACTAGAAACACTAGAGTAAATTAGAACGAGATATATATTTCATAGAGACTTAGTAATACTTAACTTTTACATAGTTCTTGACTGCAGAATGCTGATACATAGATTAGATGGAGGCCTGCATAGTGCGTATCCGATAGCCAAGTCTTCACTGGAGCCTATCTGATTCCGAAGTGTTAACTGGTTCCTATCTCAGTCCCGTGTGTTAACTGGTTCCTATCTCAGTCCAAGTGAACGATGTCGTTCAGTGGCGGCCACGAGCGGAGTTGTAGCAGAGGGCGCTCGTGGCTGACGTCGTAAGAACGCCGCGGCGTGCGTGCATGGCGGCGCGCGGCGAAAGTAGGTCGCGCACACTTTAGATTTGTGCGACACCACAGTTTGTACGTTTAAAGTCTGATGACCCCACAGTAAAATTCCATAAATTTAACAAACATTTGAACATTTTTTGACTATATTGGAGGGAAAACAATACTAATTTGCATATCAAATAGTAATTTGCACATCAAGTAATAATTTACATATTGTGTACTAGCTTGCATGTCAACCTGTTAAAAAGTCCCGAAGATAGAAAAAAAAATTACACCGTCAAATACGCGCCGCGGCGTCAACTTGTTAGAACAGCGCTGGCACTCGTTCATCCTCCGTTAACTACGCTATAAATGGTTGCAACAGATCCATTACATACAATTTAGAGATCTCTATGTTGTTAAAGAAAATGGTACTTACCACTCGTTAGTCTCATACTCTACAACAATCACCTACTTGCAAATCTTGCAGAAACAACTGTAAGCGTTCCTTGGGATTCTCTGTTCACTAATACCAAATAGCGTAAAAAGCTAATAGTGGAAAAACTGCCCCAAAGAGCACGACAACGATTGCAGCATACCCTGGTGGCATGAAATGCACACTAACTGTTTCACGTATGTAAACAGACACACAATAGCCGCTTTGTAAAATAGTTCCGGTTTATTTATGTGCTAAAATGGCTGGTAGAGGCATTATTAGTGCCATATATGAGTGCAATAATTACCGACAACAAACTGATAGAAAGTTTTTTACAGATTCTCGAGGAATAAAGAAGTGTATGTAAGAATCTAAATTAGAGTCCAGTGTCTGTCAGTGACTTATATCATTAATGTGAGAATGTCGTTTTTACATCCACCGGCCTAGAGTCGCAAGTCTCTAGGCGATCGACAAAAGGCGATACGTTATATCGTTCTTTTCTCGATTTTAGGGCCAGTCGTCGAGACGCCGCCGTCCCAGCCAGCCACCCAGCCGCCGCCAGCCGCAGTCGTCGCCGCCAGCCGCCGCCGCCGCCGCCGCCTCCGCCGCCGCCAGCTCGCAGCAGCCGCCGCCGCCGAGCAGTCGTCGCCAGCCCGCAGTCGCCGCCAGCCCGCAGTCGCCGCCAGGCGTCTGCAGAGCCGCTGTCGCCTCCTCGAGCCTGTGCCGCCGCCCAGCAGCCGTCGCCAGCCAGCAGTCGCCGCCGGGTGTCTGCAACGTCGCTGTCGTCCCATCGAGCCTGCCGCCGCCGCCGCCTCCACTCCGAGCCTGCCGCCTTTCATCGCCACCACCGCCTCTTCGTCTTCAGTGTCTTCGCCATCGCCATCGTCATCATCATCATCCTCATCCTCGTCGCCGCTCCGTCATCCCGGTAATATGTCTCACTCACCTGCTACAACCACATCCATCCACTACACCTCCCCGTCCCAGGCCTCCACCACCACCACCTGGAGTTCCACTTCCCTCCCCCAACCGGCAATTCCCCTGTCGGTCTTAATGTCCTTTTCCTCCGCTTCCCACGTCCCTCCTCCTCCTGTCTACACGCCGCTGACTTCGCCTCATGAGTTTCCTCCGTTACCGCCTGCCCGAATTGAACATCGCCGTGCCACGGTGGCTGACACGCCACAGTCGCCCCCGCCGTCCTTCCTGCCCCCACACCAACCTACGATTATCCCCCTCAACCCAGTCTCCGTTTCTCCTGCCCCTCCCTCCACCGCCTCTGCATCCTCCTCCACGGGCGCCAAGCCCAAAAAGTCGTCCAAACGTGGGAGCGCGGACCCCACTCCAACTTTGCCCAAAAAGGCTCCTCCCCCTCCTCCCCCTCCTTCTCCGCCTCCATCCAACCACATGGACACTGCCCCCATTCCTGCTCCCGTGCAGCCTGACCTATACTCCTATGTCCTTTCCCGCCCCGACTCCCGTTTCCTTGACTACAAGACCCTCTCCATTGAACTTCGTAAATACTACCCCGACGTCCCCCTGACTCAGATCATCCCCCGCCGAGACTCCGTCCTCCTCAAATCCCCCAGCCCCACCCTACACACTGACATCCTCCACCGCCTCCCCCGCATCCACTTTGGTCCCCATGCCACTCTCACCCCTTACTACACCGCCACCTCAGCTCGCCAACCGCCTCCTTCCCGCCGCCCACCCACCCTCACCGCCGTGATCACGAAGCTCAGCCCTCTGATCACGGAGGAAGAGGTGTTGGGTCAGCTCAACTCCATGCCCGATGTCACCATCCGCTCCGCCAAGCGTATCTTCAATGCCACTGGCCCGACATACCTGATGCGGATATTCACAGAGTCCGCATCGTCCCTTGATCACCTTTTCCTCCAGGGGGCCCTCATTTACGACCGCCGCCACAAGGTGGAGCCCTCCCGTTCCCCACCTCAGTCATACCGCTGTGCCAGGTGCCTCGTGTACAACGACCACCTGACACAGAATTGCCGCAACCCCCCCCACATGTCCTCACTGCAAGTCCCCTCACCTGCACAAGCACTGTCCTAACCTTGCCTCCCCTCCTACCTGCAACACCTGTGGCGGACCCCATCCCACCTACTCCTACAAATGTAAGTCCGTCCCAGCCCCCACCGTCCCCGAACTCACCGTCCCCATTCGCCCCGTCGACCCACCCATGCACCCCAACAACTCCTTGCTCCCTCCCCCCACTGCCGAGGACGTCATCCGGTTTGTAACCACGGTCCTCGCCAACATCCATCCTTTTCAACGCCCGCACACCCTCCAGCAGATTGCACTGGCCGCACGGTCAGTGTTCCACCTAGAAACCTTTGCCACTTTCTCCCGCGCCCACTCCCACTTCGCTTTTTCCCGCCTCGAAACACAAGTCTAAGCCCGCCCGCTCCCCCTTCTTCCGTTCCTCCTCCCGTACCCCCCCACCATCACCATGGCAGGCTCATCATACACCTTTCTATACCATAATGTCCGGTCTCTCCCAGCCAACAAGCACCTCTTCATGCATACCCTTTTCCATCACCGCGTGGACGCCTTCCTCCTGAATGAAACCTTCCTCCAACCCCGTCGTCCCGTCAGTACTGCTCCTTACATCCTTCATCGCACTGATGGTCCCCCTCCCTTGGCCAGAGGCGGAGTGGCGATCGGCCATCTCCGTCACCACCCCGTCCGGCTACACCCGCTCCTCAATGATCCTACCGAACATTTAATCCTCAGTCTCTTCCTCCCATCCCTCACCGTCACCCTCGCCACCATCTACGTCCGCAGCACCTCTCCTCTCCCATATGACTTCCTCTCTCACGTTGACCGCACCTACACGACCTATGTGGTCGCCGCAGACCTAAACCTGTCTTCCCGTCCGCCTGCTGAACTCCGGCGGTGGCATCAGTTTGTCACCACCTCGCTCCGGGGCGGAATTCTGCCCCTCCCTCGCCCGACTCGCCCCGAAAGCAATACCACCCCTGACGTCGTCTTGGCGTCTCCCAACCTCCTTGGGCGTATCACGGCAGACGTCCTTGACCTTATAGGCAGTGACCACGCCCCTGTCCTACTCACCCTTGACCACCGCCCCCGCCCTGCCCGAGCTCCTCGTCCTAGACCTCCTCCCAAACTCATTCATGACTACTCCCGTGCCGACTGGAATGCCTACGGTCGCTCCATAGATACCTCGGTCGAAAGCCACCCCCTTCCCCTCCGCACACCCGAAGATATTGAGCACGCCTCCACCTTTCTCCAGCAAACCCTTGCTAACGCGGTTGAAGCTCACATCCCTACCAAATCAATATACCCGCACAGTCCTACCCTGCCTCCACAGGCTGTCCTCCTCCTCCGAGAATCCCGACGCCTCTACCGCTCGTACCTCCGTACCCGGGACCGGGACACACTCATACGCCACTGGCAAATCCAACGTCACATTAGAAACCTTTTGTCCGCGAAAAAACGCCGGGACTGGCGGCAGACATGCACCCGCCTTAACGCCACTCTCCCCATCAACTCCTCAAAGTACTGGAAGGCCTTCAATCGCCTTACTGGCCGTCACTCCTCCCCCTACTACCCGCTTCTCCATGATAACCGTCCCTTTCCCGACAATGCCAGTAAGGCGGAACACTTTGCCTCCTACCTTTCCGACATCTTCTCCCTTCCTGATAATCCTCATTTTGATTACTCCCTCTTTCCCGATGTCCATGAGCGTACCGACACCTCTTCTCCCCCGCTCGCCCCCGGCTTCCAATACTTGGGGCACATTCCTCCCTCCGACTTAAACACACCCATCACAGCACACGACATCATAGCTACACTTCGCACCAAACGCAACACCGCTCCCGGTCACGACCGGCTCACCTACAGGCACCTCCGTGCCTGTCCCCTCTCCTTCCACACTGTCCTTGCCGCCCTCTACAACACTATCCTCTATACCGGTTTCTATCCTCGCCTGTGGAAAATCTCCCGCATCCTCATGTTCCCCAAACCCAACAAGCCCCCATCCCAAGCCTCCTCCTACCGTCCCATCAGTCTCACCTCCGTGTTTAGCAAGGTCCTTGAATCCATCATTTCCCGTCGTATCCACCAACACCTCCGACAGCACCAGCTCCTTCCTTCTTCTCAATGTGGCTTCCGACCATCCTTCTCTGCCGACGACCAGCTCCTTCGCCTCATCCACCTCTTATCCGTCCAGCTCAATTCCCGTCGCTCCGCCATATTTGTGTCCCTAGATATAGAAAAAGCCTACGACCGTGTCTGGCATTCCGGCCTCCTTTTCAAACTCCAACTCTATGCCCTTCCTATTAACTATGTCCGCCTCATTGCATCCTTTCTCACCAATCGCCCGTCCTATGTCACTGTCTGCAATTCCAACTCCCGTTTGTTTTACCCCTCTGCCGGGGTGCCCCAAGGATCTGTCCTCTCCCCTCTCCTGTACCTTATCTACTCCGCCGACATGCCCCAACCTCAGCCTCCCGTCCATCTCCTACAGTATGCTGATGACACCGCCTTCCTAGCCCTTGCCCCCTCCCTTGCCCGATCCCAGGTTTTGCTCCAGTCTCACCTCACCGCGTTCGCCGCATGGTGCAACCGGTGGCTCCTCTCCGTCAACCCTGACAAATCCCAGGCGATCATTATAGGTCGTACCACCCGCACCTTCCGCATCCCCGATCTCTACATCACCCTCCACGACCGTCCCATCCGCCACACTAACACCATTAAGTATCTGGGCCTCACCCTCGACCGACACCTTACCTGGACCCCCCATCTGAAATCCATCCGTGAAAAAGCCATGTCCCGCCTCAACCTCCTTAAACTGCTCACCGGCCGGACGTGGGGATTACGCCCTTCCACCGTCCTCCACACATACAAATCCATCATGCGCCCCATCCTCTGTTCCTTCCACCCTGCCTGGGTATCTGCTCCTCCCACCTTTTATCACACCCTCCAAGTCCTTGAACGCCACGCCCTCCGCCTCGCCTACCGTATCCGCCTTCCTTCCCCCACGCGGATCCTCTACGATCTCATCCCCTTCCCTCACCTCCTTCAACACCTTGAACGCCTCCGCCTCCTGTATGTCACCCGAAAACTCGATTCCCGCAACCCGCTAGTTTACCCTATCCTCACCGCCCCTGGGCCTCTGCCACGCCTCCACCACTGCATTCCTCCCTCTCTCCACCTGCACACCCTACATATCCTCTCCCAAGGCAACTTCCGCTCCCTTCCCCTACCGGATGACGCCCTTCGTCCCGAAATATACCCCTCCTATCAGCTTTGATACCTTCCCCGTAGACTTAGCGGCCCCCTCTCCCCATCCCCTCCTTCTCCCCCCTCCCCGCTTGGATTTCCCCCCTCCTTTCCCCACCTGGAGTCTCAATCGCGCCTGTCTTTCCTTCTCCTTCCCTTCTCCCCCCCTCCCCCTCTCTCTCTTTTCGACCCTCCCCCGCGCTTCCTCCCTCTCCTTGCCCCGCGGGGACTGCAGCGTCGCCTTTTAACAGTGTATTCTCGTGTCAAGTGTATCGACATTTCCGTGTGTTCATCTCCAGTGCGTCGCAACTCGTGTCGTCACCACCTATATCATCGTGTGACTTCGTGTATCCAGTGTTGTCTCTCCATGTGGATTTTATCGCCACCGTGGCACTGACTGTTTTTAATCTGCTTATGTGTGTCAGTGTCTCTTGTTCATGTGTCTTAAGTCTGCAGTATTGTCTCCGATGTCCAGTTTGTAAGTCTTCCATTTTTCCTCCGTACCATGTTTTTATACTCATTGTTTTTAACTTCATGTCTTTGTTCCTTTTATCTCGCTTGTCATGTGTCTGTTCTCTCGGCTGAAGAGCAGCGCTGATGCTGCTGCCAGCCCGCCGACGAAAGTCGGAGTGAAATTACCAATAAAGAAAAAAAAAAAAAAAAAAATGTCGTTTTTAGCTGTAAACAGAGTGGTAGAGCAGATCTGAATGAAATATTTTTAAATAGTGGACCGGAGCAATTAAATAAAGCTCGTGTAATATGTTCAGATTATTTTGTAGAGAAGGACTTTAGAAACAAAAATTTACCAACTCAGGGGTAAGTACTGTTTGTAAAGCAGTAAGACACCTCAATTTTAAAGCTTGTTCAGCTCTTAGTCACGTTATTGCTGTTGCATACAACATTTTTCTCCTCATTTCAGTAGGCTATATGGCGAGCCTCTGATCCTTTAGTGTTGCCTAATGCAAAGAAAAGTAGTTTCAGAGCAAGCTAAAAAAACAGAAAGAGAGAAGAGGAAGTGGACAAAGGAATCCATCAATATTCTAGCGTAAGTAGACGACAGTATCAGCTGTAAAGTCAGAAGAAAACTGTGAAAAACGTTTTCCTTTAGTTGCTAGGTGTCGAGCACAACAGAAAACAGTGTGGAGTCAGAGAGGAGTCATTCGCACTTTAAGAATTGTGTAATTTAAAACGAAGTGCAACAGTGATAAAAGTAGGCCTAATGTTTATGTTAGAAATAAGTTGGTAGCCAAGCTGATCAGTTTATGTGCTGCTGTACAGGGTGTCTGCGAAAATTGTTTCCTTTTATTGGCCAACAAATATTTGGCAGTGCTCATTAAAGCACATATAAATAAAATAAACACCTTATCTGCAACATGATTTTCAAAAAGGATGTGAAGTTGCAAACAATTACGCATATTTAGTCAACAATTTCTATAATACGTATACTGTAATTTTTTGTGCCTTACAGTTCGCTGACAAATCAACTTTTTATTCCACAGCTAATATATTTCCTTTATGCCGAAATATCCAAGATATGATTCAATAAATCCCATCCTACACCATTTATTTTACGTATGACAGCCAAATAAAATCATATAAAGCTATATTTTACGTAAGGCGTATACGGTAGGAGTCGATGTAGTTAACATTGCGAACCGCTAGGTGGCAGCGTTGTGCGCTGTCGCGTACGAAATTAATGCATCCTGCCGTAAGTTTCCGCTATTATATTTATACGCTATTTACTAATACCTATAAGGTGCACATAGTTCGTCTGAGTTGAAATAAGGATTTACATCGAGATAACCCTCAACTGCTTGTGTATGTACCAAACTCAATAGTGTATAAGCTGTACGTAATGCGTAGATTTTAATGCTCGCATCACTCTTATTTTGTTTTCTCGAATCTGTAATTATTTCAGCATGTTCTGACACTATGTTCAATTGAGGTTAACTTGACTTAAATTTGTTTTTCATCGATATCTTAGCACAATCTCGTGAACAAGTGCAGTATTTTCCAATGAACAGGGCTTTTTTTTTTAATTTAAGAAATGCGGCGTCTTTTATTTCAGACATACCACAACTTTATCTTTCTTTGTATGGTTACCTTTGGCGTTAAAGATTAAACCTGTTGCTATAAATTTAGTGATGAGTTTCCACACAAATGTTTTTTCAACAGCAGCAGTATCTTGATTTTTTTATCCTAAACGTTTCATCTAACATTTTCATCGACCTACTTCCAAAATAAGTTTTGACTATTAATATTGGCCCACTTTAGGTCACGGTAGTAACACTAAAAATGGGGCTTTGTGATCGTCTTTTGAGAGCTCGAAACGTAAATGAAAATAACGGCTTAACCTTTCATCTGACACGAAAATTGAATAACCGAATTTGTAGAGGTGAAAATTCTCTACAACTTTGCTATCTTGTATTTTTCCTTTTCTCGTATCGTTTCAGAGATATTTGCAAAAATAACGGCGATTTTGAGATGTTTGTCTGTCTGTCTGTCCGTAACGTGTTCCCTGTTTTTTTAAGACGAACCGTTCAACCGATCAGCACCAAATTTTACAGACGTAATTGTAAGCTGCCAGAGACCAGAACCTCCATTTTTCAAATTTTTCGGACACAAAATACGGTAGTCATACCAAAAAAAGCCGTTTGTAATGTAATTGTAATTGCAAACGAACCGTTCGTCTGCCACAAAAATTGAATAACCTAATTGGTAGAGGGGAAAATTCTCTACAAGTTCGCTCTATTATATTTTTTATGTTTATTTATTTATTTAAATCTTGCATTGTTGCAGAGATATTTGCAAAAATAACGGCGATTTGACGTTGTCTATGTGGCAGTAACGTGTCCCGCTTTTTAGGTCGAACCGTTCAACCGATCGGAACCAAATTTTACAGACATAATTGTTGGCTACCAGATACCAGAACCTCGCTTTTTGAAATATTTTTAACAAGAAATACGTTAGTAATACAAAAAAAGCCGTTTGTAATGTAATTTCCATTGCAAATAAACCGTTCATCTGACGCGAAAATTGAATAACGAGTTTGTGGAGGAGAAAATTCACTACAACTTTGTTCCCTTATGTTGGTGTTTTTTTCTCGTATCGTTTGAGAGATATTTGCAAAAATTACGGAGTTTTGACACTCTACATTGAATTAACGAAAACCAGCTGTTCGCAGATGTCACTTGACATTCATCGCCCAGAAATCTCTCTGGCATGCACCATCTTGCATTGCGTATTTAATGATTTTCTTATTGTAACTTACACGTTGTCATTTCACAGCAATGGCGCACTGAATAATTAACAAAAACACATCGTTCTTCGTACGATAAATGATAATCTAGTGTCTACAAATGCCTTATTGGCATTAGTTAATAACGGCCATCAATAGTATGAGATTGAAGAATGTAACTCCTGTTAGGTCTTACGTAGTGGGTAACGCGTTGGGCTGTGACGGTGAAGGTCAGTGGCTCGCAAACCGCCACTACCTAATTTTTTTTCCCTAATAAGGTTTCAGACACTCTTATTAATTAATTTTTTATTATTTAGATTATTATTTTAGTCCAAACTGTTTGCAAAAACTTATAAAACTACAAATCTAAAGTGGGTCGTAAAACACGTCAGTGCGATTTTTTTGTTCGATTTATAAAGGCATTCTAGAGAACTGTATTCACTACAAACATCAAACTGGCTACTGGCGACGCAAGCACTGATCAGTAACATCACTTGCCCTCGCTCGAGAGTCGCCTTAAAAACTAAAAACACTCAGGTAGCTGCAACTAACACGTTCAGCATATCACGAGGCATCTTTTGTTTTAGCCACCCCACAAATCTGAACACTCCCTGATTTTCCACAACTGCTCACAAACTTCACTTTGCTCGTCATACCAGTGTAACCTGCAACACTGATTGAAACCTGTAGTCGGTAATAAACAATATCTGTTTTATAATGTAATACAACAAATGAGCACAACAATTAGAGCAAATTACAGCTTTTAATATACATAGTCTACCGTATTATCTTTCTGACTTTGTTGATAAATTTACGCTACTAGAATTTTCTGCAATATAGTCAACTACACTAATACGGGTAATTCTTTTTCTTGCTTTCTTTTGAAATATTAAATGAAACCTCACTTCAGAAGTTTGTATGAGAACACGGGCTATTAGAGTAAATGAAATGAAAATGAATGACGAAATATAACCTGAATCACCGTATACCTGAGAGAAATTTTGGCATTCTGGTCATTACAGCGAATTACACGCATGCGTTTTGTTACTCTCGTTCTAATGGCTTAATAAAGGCTCTTAATAGCACAATGCCGCGGATAACAGCATTTTCACCCGTTCGTTCATTATATTTAACGTTAGTGGCACCCATTATTTAATCTGATGGCGTTTAATATTATTCCTACGTAAAACACATTGTTAATAACCCTCTTTATTCCACTTATTACTCACTTCATTTGATATACGATATCACTTCCAAGTAATGACCTTTTTTTCTTTTGTTTTACTTTTTACACTCATTTAGTCGAAGTTCGTGAAACTCTGAGTAATAACTGGAAAAAGACATTTTAAAATATCAGCTCCGGAAATATTTCCATTGTCATGGATTTAAATGCAAATGTAAATGTTCGATCTAAGCTGATAATCAAATTGGATACCAACGGTAGTCAATTAGCCCTAAAGTGCTGCATTGCTCGTTTTACACTGCATCTTAAGTCAGTATAAATGTAGTTGAGGTGAACCCGCTTCCCTCCCCTATACTCAGTTAGCTTCACATGGCAGGAGAAATTCATAGCAACTGAAGAGTTCAATGATAGAGTAAAAGTGTAAGTACCATATGTTTTATAAAAAAAAGTGCGGATTCAATTCGTTCGTCTTTGGATAACATGCCTAGAAAATTGCAGCCCAATATATTTGATGCAGGCCGAGAAATCGCTTTCAGAAGACGGTACATGACAAAATGTTCAAATGTTTGTATAGTCTATGGGACTTAACTACGGGGTCATCAGTCCCTAAACTTACAAACTACTTATGAACTACTACTTATGAACGGCACAAATATCCATGCCCGAGGGGGGATTTGAACCCCCGACCGTAGTGGCCGTGCAGACCGTGATTGGAGCGCCTCAGTCCCCGCGGCCACTGCGGCCGGCATCTGTGCTCAATTGATACGTTTTACGCAGTAGAATGCGTCGTTCCAAAATTCTACCTTGATTACGGTTTACGTAAACTTGGTATGAAGGGATTGAAATATTTACGGCCCTAAAGATATCTCCTGAAAACACCCTTAACTCTCTGACTGATCTACGCCATGGAAACGCCCTGGCTAATTTTATTTACAAGATTAAAAGTTTTTGTACTGTTATATGTCTTCGTTCCTTTCAAATGTTTTATTTTGTAAATGGTGTTTCATTAGATTACAATGTAATTCCATGAAAATGAAAACTGGACTGCGTTAGAATCTGAGACAATAGCAGTAATATTAAAAATAAATAATAATAATAAAAATGAAAATAAAAAAACACTTATAAATGTAAACGTTTGATTCTATTTCTCAACTGTGTATTATAAAAATGTACTGTATAGCCATTCCCCATCGTTAAAATCAAGCCGCTACAGGGCCAGTAATGGGACAATATGCATGCGCGACTTTCCGCTTTTGTTTGCGCTACGGCCCGTGACCAGTGGCCAGGAGGAGAGCGTTAACACCGAGTACCTCCCGAGATCATCTTCAAAGAAGGTAAACACAACAACTTCCTGATTGCGGATTTAACCCTTCAGACGCGACTAGATTGAGGTTGTTTATTTTTGTTGTTGTTGTTAAGGTCTTCAGTCCGGAGACTGCAGCTCTCCACCCTACTCTATCCTGAGCAAACCTTTTCATCTCCTCATAAGAACGGCAACCCACATCCACTTGAATCTGCTTACTATACGCGTCTCTTGGTCTCCCTCTGCGATTTTTACCCCACACACTTCCCTCCAACGCTAAATTTACGATTCCCCGATATCTAAGAATGTGTCCTACCAAGCGATCTCTTCTTTTTGTCAGGGTATGCCAAAAATTCCTTTTCTCACCAATTCTGTTCAGTACCTCTTCATTAGTTATGCGATCTACCCACCTAATCTTCAGCATTCTTCTGTAGCACCACATTGCAAAAGCCTCTATTCTCTTCCTGTCCGCACTGCTTATCGTCCATGTTTCACTCCCGTACAAGCCAACACTCCACACAAATGCCTTCAGAAAAGACTTCCTTACCCTTAAATTAATATTCGATGTTAGCAAATTTCTCTTTTTCAAAAATGCTTTTCTTCCCATTGCCATTCTGCATTTTATATCCTCTGTACTGCGACCATCGCATGTTATTTTACTACCCAAGTAACAAAACTCATCTACCACCTAATCTAATTCCTTCAGCATCGCCTGATTTTCTAAGACCGCATTCCATTATTTTTGTTTTGCTCTTGTTAATGTTCATTTTATACGCTCTCTTCAACACACTGTCCATTCCATTCAACTGCTCCTCCAGGTCCTTTGCTGTCTCTGACAGAATTACAATGTCATCAGCAAAACGCAATGTTTTTATTTCTTCACCCTGAACTTTAATCTCTATTCCAAATTTTTCCTTGCTTTCCTTCAACGCCTGCTCGATGTACAAATTGAATAACATCGGAGAAAGGCTACAACCCTGTCTTACTCCCTTCCCGACTGATGCTTCCCTTTCATGCCCTTCGAGTCTAATAACTGCAGTCTAGCTTTTGTACAAGTTATAAATAACTCTCCTTTCCCTGTATTTTACCCCTGCTGACTTCAGAATTTGAAAGAGTGTATTCCAGTCAACATTGTCAAATGCTTTCTCCAAATCTACAAAAGCTAAAAATGTAGGTTTGCCTTTCCTTAATCTATCTCCTAAGATAAGACGTAAAGTGAGTATTGCCTTCCGGGTTCCTATGTTCCTCCTGAATCCAAACTGGCCTTCCCTGAGGTCAGCTTCTACCATCTTTTCCATTCTCCTGTGGATAATTCGTGTTAAAATTTTGCAACCATGACTTATCAAACTGATGGTTCTGTAATTTTCACACCTGTCTGCACCTGATTTCTTTGGAATGGGGATTATTACATTTTTCTTAAAGTCTGTGGGCATTTCGCCTGTCTCATACATCCTACACACCAGTTCAAATAGTCTTGTCATGGCTGGCTCTCCCAGAGACTTTAGTAGCTCTGAGGGTATGTCATCTACTCCTGGGGCCTTGTTCCGACCTAGGTCTTTCAAGGCTCTGTCAAATTCATCTCTCAGTATAGTATCTCCTATTTCATCTTGTTCTACTTCTTCTTCCCTTCCTACAACATCGTCTCTAAGTTCATTTCCTTTGTAGAGCTGCTCTATGTACTCTTTCCACCTTTCAGCTTTCCCTTCTTTGCTGAGAACTGGTTTCCCATCTGAGTTCTTGATATTCGTAGAGTTGCTTTTCTTGTCCCTAAATGTCTCTTTTATTTTCCTGTAGGCGGTGTCTACTTTTCCCCTTGTTATACATTCTTCTATAGATTTGCATTTGGCTTCTAGCCACTCCTGCTTAGCCATTTTGCACTTCCTGTCAATCTCATTTTTTAGTCGTCTGTACTCCATTTTGCCTGTTTCATTTACTGCATTGTTCCAGGAATACAGTGGCGTAGTTTATTTTTAGAAATAATATATTTACGTAGTTAAATTCCATTCCTTAGTTTTTTAATTTTTCCTTCTTACTGCGTTTTAGATACAGGGATGACTTCTAATATCGCCACATATAAATATTAGAAGCCCGAAATCAAATGATAGGGAATAGGCTTCACCAGTTCTTTGTAATGATTTAATGTAAGTAGACAAAGACTATTACGACCTTACATTGATGTTAACAATGATTAAAATTCTGACAGTTCTCATTCATTTGTAAATAGATCACACCTGAGGATGCAACTTTGAGTTGCGAAACGGGTCGTGTGTGTTCTTCAATAAAGCAATTTAACAGTCGCAGCAGACCAGTTCTTTTGAAAAATTATCGAATCTTTCGACTGTGGTTGCCCTACATACAGGGTGTCCAGAAAAGGGCTCCCTGATTTCAAAATTAAATATCTCGAAAACAAAGATCGATAGAGGAATGCAGTAAACGGTATGTTTATTGTGAAAGCTGTAAGACGTTTATACAGGTTTGAAATAATAGTTACAAAAGCTGCTAGTTTACCTTAGTTCAAGAAGTTTGTAAGCAACGGACTAATGACCAAGCAGATGAGTCCGATAGGTTTACAAACATTTTGAAGTAGCACAATAAATAACGTTGTGCTGCCTGGGACTCCAACCCCGCGCCTATTGTGAGCGTTGACCTGAGAGGACTAGGTAACAACTCTCCCAATCTAGTTTACTAGTAATTAGGATCGCGCCGTTCGTAGTCGCCTGGAGGGGTTTGGCAGTTTGAGGAAACAACGAAAACTAATCCAACTTTGTTGTAGTCAGTAGCGAATGGGCATGTGTAATGTAATTTGAAACACGCCACAGTCCTAAATTCTTTACTTGGCGCTACTGGAGGTGGAGAGGGGGATGTCTGAGATTGTTAAAAACTGTTAGTCTAGCGGGAATCAAACCATAGCTTAGCCGTTACAAGCTAACATCATCCCGGCCAACTGCCGATTTTCATATGTGGTAGTATAATGTTTTTGTTAAAATGGAGTGCAGAACACATCGTACGAGCAGTAAAATAGTTCATCGCTATCTGTCTACGTAACAGTAATTTCTTGGCCGCGCGGTCTGAGGCATCTTGTCGCGGAGTTGCGGCCGCTCCCGTCAGAGGCTCGACTCCTTCCTCGGGCATGGGTAGTTATTTGTGTATCTGTGTGTGTCGTCCTTCAATTTATTTTAATTTAATTTAATTAAAGTAGCATGTAAGGCTAGGTAGGGACTGATGACCTCAGCTGTTTGGTCCATTAGGACTACAACAAAAAATACGTTGTGTAGAATTATGTAACGATGCGTATGCCAGTATAATACGTTTCAGCTCCTTGGTGATTTTGTGTGGCATGTCCTATATGCTTATTTAACTATGCCCTCAAGTTTGTAGAAAGTTGTGTATGAAATCTAATAGGACTTAACTGCTAAGGCTATCAGTCCCTACGTTTACACACTATTTAAACTATTTTAATCTAAGGACGACGCACACACCCGAGGGAGGACTCGAACCACCAACGCGAGCAGTAGCCCGATCCACGACATGATGCCTTAGACAGCGCAGCTACCCTGCGCGGCGCTCAAGTTTGTAGAATAGCTCTTACCATAATAAATCGAATATTACACATCTTAAAGGTTGCGAGGAGCGTCGTTTACGCAATAGAAAACAGATTCTAAAACGGCGAAATGTATACCATTTGTAACAGTTGGAATGAAAGCAGAGGAGGTCAATCGAAATACCAGTGCTCTGTATTTCACGGAAGGAAGAATGGATTATAGGCCAGGAGATATGAAAGAACACAGTCTCATAGAGAGGACTGGTAGACAGTAACGAAACCATAAATTAAAAGAGAAGGTATGCTTCAACAGAAACTAATATATTTGATCATAGCGTTTCGGGGGAACAGACCAAAAGGGAATCTGTGGTTATTATGTAAGACCGGCGACAGGAAGTGAGAAAGAGAACTTAAAGGAACAATGAATAAATAAAAGAAAAATCGTTTGCTTACTTTGTGAATAGTGGAGGATGTATTAATGGATGGAAGGGAAGAGAGATACGTGTTTGAAATAACAAAAACTACTTCAACAGCGTCCATCTAAACTGATTACTCTGTATGCATGGAGGCTCGGTATAAGTAAAACGATAAAAATAGGATATTGAGTGAAAGGAGAAGCATTGAATTAAAAATTGTGCCATGGGTGGGAATCGAATCCAGATTTCCAAACTTACTTTAATTCAATACTGTTCCTTTCACTCAATGTCTTACACATATTGACACGGAAAACTGTCTCTAGGTAAATAAATTTACAGAAAAATAAGGGACCTGTATATTAAAAAAAACTTCAATATAAAGGTAGCTCAAAGGAAAAAAAACTCTATTTTATTTCAGTTGCCAAGATATCTTCCATGGTCTCTTATTTACGAAATATGACAACACAGACGAGATTTAAAGCGACAACTCTGTCTCGAGTTGGTTGCTCGCAGTGAGACGGCCTGATTTGTACTTCTGCTTTCCGCTCTTACTATGATGCCAGGAAGTAAACATTCTGTATTTACGTCAGAGCCCCGCTTTACGCCTTGCTGCAGGCTGTTGTCTGCCACCGCGACCACCAGCTGGCTGGCTTCTGCCAAGCCTCGCCTCGGCACCAGCTGTGGTTGACCGGCTAGCCCTGTAGCTCGCAAGTCACGGCTAATACAGGCCCCGGTTGCAAAGCTAAGCTCAACCCATCAAGTATCACAAGTTTCTGCAAACCTACTCTAATGTGTAGTAGAAACTATTGCAGCTAGAGCTATTTTTCTATAAAATGAGCATCCACATTATCTTTTGACACTTCATTCAAATATTTAAAGAAGTTAAAGAATAGAATCATGATAAACGTAGCTACCACGTAATGTTCCACGTAGATAGCAATCTTACGACACAGGAAACTATCTTTCTTTTCAGCGTTCTGTGTTAGATCTAGATATAAGAAAATATGTATTCAACCTAGAAAACTACACATACTGTAAACTGAAACAGTTCTGATATCAAAAACACAAATGTATATATGTAGTATAACATTCACGTTTTGTGTACTTATAAAGTGTTCTCATGGCCTCTGAAACAATAAGTGCTACACAACGGAAATTACCTTCTGCTGGGATCCTTCATTTACACGATTATTCTGTTATTCACAGTGAAGAGTTTCGTAATGTATTCAAAGAATCGCTTCAATTTCTAGACTGTTCCACGGTTATACGAAGATCGAAATAATAATAATAATACATACATACAATCGCCAAATAGCGTATATGCGAGTTATAATCTCATATATTCTTTCAACTTTTTTGACGTCCTCTCTCTATTCCGTCAGGTAATAATCGCACACTGCTCAGCAATACTGCATAACAGGTGGAGCAATTGTTTGGGTTGACAGTTTCCTTAGGAGACGCTTAAATCTTCCAATGGTTGTGTCAATAACAGGCCCTTTGTCTCACCTTCGCCGTAACATGTGTTATTCACAGTTAACATTCTATCTATTTGCACCGTCGAGAATTTCGTTATATGTGTAACCTTTAAATTTCCTTTGCTTATCGACATCTAGAAACTCTGAGTAATCATGTTCAGAGCCAAATGCATATCGATGTTTAAGGTCAATTGTCGCCATATGCGCGCTGCGGTGGAGTAGCCGAGCGGTCTAAAGCGTCTCGCTGCGGAGCGCGCGGTTGCTCGCCGTGGAGGTTCGAGTCCTCCCTGGGGCATGGGTGTGTGTGTTGTCCGTAGGTTAGTTTACCTAGGTTTAAGTAGTTTGTAAGCTACGGACTGATGACAACGCAGTTTGGTCCGATAGATTTACAAACATTTGAACATTTCGCCATATGCGCCATGAAGATACAACTTCAAAATCATTTCGCAGTTGATTTGCTTTTCTGAGTTCAGTAGTCGGCAGCATTAACTGCCTCAAAATCTAAGAGCAAAGTTCTGATTGATTATTAAATATTTCGAATATATATTCGAAACAGAATAAGTCCGCTTTGCTGGAAGAATAACCCTCGCCACGTCCTTTTCACTACATGACTAGTCGTCAGCTAGTGGAAACTATTACCTTGCAGACAGGACATCACGATCCCAGTCGCACAACTGGGACTATACTCCTTGGGAAAGCGATATGGTTCCAATTTGATTATGGCTGAAGATACCTAAAATCGTTTTGGCACTCTATAAATACGGAATGAGTTTGAGAGTACTCAGTAGTTATGCAAAATATAGTATAATAAGTCTCACAAGGTGCTGGACCACTCGAGAAAGACATTGCCTGTAGAAAAATTATCTTCCTGGTACGACTATGGTGGTGAAATGACAACATGGTGTATCATGTCTGGTGATAGCTGTACTGCTTCCTGGAATGACAGTGAAGAATCTAGAGTAAAATAAATAATCCGACACAAGCTGCTTGTAGGCACTGGGGAAGCTGAACAGTTGTGCCCAGCCGGAATTCGGGCTCATTCCTACTGCTCTTTGAGCAGTTACAGTAACCACTGCGCGAGCGAGAAAACAACGATCATCGCAGGTGCGCGGACTACCCCCCCCCCCTTTCCCACCTCGTCTCCCTCAAGACTCAAACATCCTCACACTACTTAGTAGTTGCCGTTTCCGATTTGCACTCACTGCTCGTAGCACTTTGTCGATTACCTCAAGAATTCAGGCGTAGACTGCATTTTCACTGAAGGCTGGATCTGTTGTCTTCTTCTCCTTAATTATGTATGTTTATGTAGTGTCCTTTCGAAAGAACAGTCACCACACTTATACGTATATAGAAAAAACTGTAAAGATTCACTTATTGGTGGTATTCCACTTAAAATTTCTGATGTTCAAATGTTTGTAGAGCTTATGGGACTTAACTGCTTACGACCTAGCTAATACTAAGGACGGCACAAATATCAATGACCGAAGGGGGATTCGAACCCCCGATCGTAGTGGCCGTGCAGAACGTGACTGGCGCACCGCAGACGGCTCGGCCACCGCGGCCAGCAAAATTTCTGAAAATTGAACTTCGGTGTGTCATTTACTTATCACATTCATGATTACAGACAAGGCCGGCCGCGGTGGCCGAGAGGACTGAGGCGCTTCAGTCACGGTCTGCACAGTCACTACGGTCGGGGGTTCGAATCCCCCCTCGGGCATGGATATTTGTGCCGTCCTAGTTCGTAAGTAGTTCATAAGTAGTTTGTAAGTTTAGGGACTGATGACCCCGTAGTTAAGTCCCATAAGCTGTACAAACATTTGAACATTTGAATTACAGACAAGGGTGATGAATTTCACGTAGGAACTACAACTATTCTCGGTCCCTACTTTCTGAATTATCTGCATCAGCCTTCACAAGGGCAATGAGGAGGCGATTCACGCTGTAGCTGTTCGTTTTCTACATGAAAATGTTCAAATGTTTGTTAAGCTTAAGGGACTTAACTGCGGGGTCATCAGCGCCTCAATGCGCTTGGCCACTCCGCTGCGGCCACATGATAATGTCGACGCTCTCTAAAGATTAAGAGGCAGCAGCTCTCAATTAGAAACTGGAGCAAGAGTAACAATTTACCCAATTCCTGACAGAGGTACAAACTTCTATTGTAAGAGTACACCTGTCGCTCTATCTTACAGTTTGATTTAACGTAATGTATATATTGTCTTAAATCATGTATTTTTCATTTCTTGTATGCTAGATATATTTCTTACGCAACGTCATTTTCTATATTGAGTCATTTAGTGTAAACATATACTGTATGTGTAAACCCACATGAATGCACGGACGTTCTTATGCTGTAAGTTGGCAATGCGCCAGAGAAAATGTTGAACCTGTTGTAAAGACTGTCTTTGGTACAGAAGTAGTAGCTGTGAGTGTTGCACTGCTGAAGCAGTCGCGGAGCGGACTCGCCAAAGTAAACACATAAATGTTTTGTTGATGGTGCAGAGGCACGGTAGGCGCAGTGTGGCGAGAGACGTACTGTTTAATGTATTGAAGGAAGTGCAAGATAAGTTTATTTATACTCGAAAGTGATCAGAGTAAAGTTTTTTCATGCGAGCAAGAAAAGTAATTGTTTGGTTATCAAGTCTATTGTCACCGAGTGTGATCGTTGTTGTAATTACGGAGATTCGAAGGTGTTTCTAGGTGATATCAATGCATGGAGATTTCAGCCAGACGAGCTGAACAAAGAGTTGTCGATAAAAATGTTTTGAACCAGCAGTAAGAGTACCTATTGTAATCATATCTGTCTTGTATGGACTTCACGACGAAGACGACGAAAACAGATGAGTACTTTTGTAACATTTTATTTTGTATGCATGTATATGTAGTGTCAACCCAATCAGAATTTTGGTTCAATTATATATGACTTATTTTGAAACCAGTCTTAATTTTGTAATTAGTTGTAGTCACCCCATTATCACCATTATTAGATTTTGTTGATTATGCAAGCCTGCACATTGACTAACAAGTTCAATCATTTTTCAAAATAATTACGATCAGTTTTAAAGAAATTGCTAGACGAGTTAAAGAATTGCTAAACGTGCTACATCCACAGAGACTAGTAATTAATGTGCAGTGCTGTTCTAAGTTTTGCAATCAATTATTAAGCCAAAGATTTTAACTTGCAAGTAAAGTAAAGTTGGTTTCATTTATGTAGAAAGTAACCAGGCTAACAGTAGTCAAAGTATTATAGTTGATTAACCAGACTTGACGGAAGTAATTTTTTTATGAAATACATTAAATGCCAGACTCTGCTCAGCCAGTTACACGCTACCCAGGCCCTGGAACCAATTAATCAAAAATAGTTCACGTAAAGTTTTATAAGGAAGTTGAATGCTTTAAACAATATTATCAAAATTATTGAGAACTTTGACTGTAGTATTTGTGAAGCTCATTGCACCACGGAGTTTCACAGTACTGAGCTATTATCATTGTAATCAGAGTCTATCAGCTATTACGATTTTGATTACAACACGAACACGCCATCACCACTACATGAATTCTGACACAATTATAGGTGAAGTTGTGCTGTTCGTGAATCGTAAGAGGTGCCAGTTGGAGGCTGTAGTCAATGCTAAGTCAGATAGGACCAAGCTTAGTTAATTACCACAGTGACTGTTTCAAGTTAATTGATATCATTTTTCATTTATTCAAAATTTTAACTTTCACTGCGAAAGTGTTTATGCGACCCATTAGTTGTGATTTGCTGCAACATTCAATAACGAAATTATTATTATTACAGCATATCATTACGCATTCTCAATTTTGACATTTTTTGATGACCTCCAACAGGCTATCTTCTTACACTATATCGAACTGAGAAATATTTGAGGCAGATTATGCTGCTGTCTAGAAAACACCTCGGAAAAGTAAAGCCAATTTTAAAATGATATTGAAGTTATATCTTCAAGGTGCAAATTGCGACATTTGCCCCTAAACATAAATATGTGTATAGTTCACCACATGATTACCAGAAAATTTTCGTCAGGCCTTGAGAAATCGATAAACAAAACAAATTTAAGGATTATGCATGTAACGAAATTTCTGCTGAGTACAATTGAAAGAAACGTTAAGCGGGAAAAATACATGTTTTGGCGAAGATAAAACAAGCGTTATGTTATTGACACGACCATTAAAAGATTAAAACCTCTCCCAAGGAGATTGCCATCCCTAGAATTGCTCCACCTCTTCCGCAGTATTGCTGAGCAGTGTGCGATTACTACCTGACGTGATAGAGGGAGGACATTGAAAAAGTTGAAAAAAGATATTAGATGGTGCGGTATAGTGAATTAACGGAAAGAAGGTCTCGGATGTTTTCCATTTTTTTTATTTAGATTGGGTAGGGGGCGGAGAGGGCATGGGGATAAGGTGGGGACGCAATATTAAACCGAAAAGCGTGTTCAGTGTAGCACGCTTCTTCCTTGAGATCTCAATCACCAACCTTCTCCTACGAATGTAAAGAGCTTTTGTGCTCATTACCGTACCATGTGTGTTACAATTGTAAGAAGGCCGCGCAGGGTAGCCGTGCGGTCTAAGGCGCCACGTCATGGATCGGGTTGCTGCTCGCGTAGGAGTCCTCCCTCGGGCATGAGTATGTGTATGTTGTCCTTAGAATGAGTTAGTTGAAGTACTGTGTAAGCTTAGGGACTGTTGAGCTTAGCATTTAAGTCTCATAAGATTTCACACACATTCGAACTTTTGATTTGAATTTTAAGAATAACATAGGTGATTCTAACTCGCACATATCCTTTTTGGTACTTGTTTTTCTCGATCTTCGTATAAGCGTTGAACAGACGAGAAACCGAAGCGATTCTATGAACCCATGACGAAACACATTACAGTAAATAACAGAAAAATCGTGTAAATGAAGGGCCCCAGCAGAAGGTAATTTCCGTTGTGAAGCACTTACTGTTTGTTTCAGAGACATTGAGAACACTTTACAAGTGCACAAAACGTCATTGATGCACTACTTATATACATTTGTGTTGTTGATACCAGAACTGTTTTATTTTACAACATGCGTAGTTTTCTAGGTTGAATACATATTTTCTTATGTCTAGATCTAATGCAGAGCACTGAAAAGAAAGATAGTTTCCTGTATCTTATGATTGCTATCTACGTGGAACATTATGTGGTACCTACGTTTATCATGATTCTACACTTCGTTAAATATCTGAATGAAGTGTCAAAATTTAACGCGGATGCTCAGTTTATAGCAAAATAGCATTGAGGTAGGTTTGTAGAAACTTGATTCTTGAAGGGTTGAGCCTGGCTTTGCGACCGGGGCCTGTATTAGCCGTGGCTCGCGAGCTAAGAGCGGAAAGCAGAAATACAAATCAGACCGTCTCACTGCGAGACAGAGTTGCCGCTTTTACTGAAGAGAAGCTGGTACGATTACGTTATTGGTTATATGCTGATATGCGTCACGGAAGAAACACATAATGAGAGATTCTGAATAAATTATTAGTCCTTAAATAGTTTTTTTCTTCTTTAAACTCGTCTGTGTTGTCATATTTCGTAAATAAGAGACTATGGAAGATATCTTGGCAACTGAAATAAAAGAGAATTTTTTTTTCTTTTGAGATACCTTTATATTTAATTTTATTTTTTTAATATACATTCCCTTATTATCCTATAAATTTATTTACCTAGAGACAGTTTTCCGTGTCAATATGTGAAAGACATTGAGTGAAAGGAACAGTATTGAATTAAAGTAAGTCTGGAAGTCTGGGTTCGATTCCCGCCCGTGGCTCAAATTTTAATTCAATGCTCCTCCTTTCACTCAATATCCTATTTTTATCGTTTTACTTATACCCAGTCTCCATGCATACAGAGTAATCAGTTTAGGTGGACGCTGTCAAAGAAATTTTTGTTATTTCAAATACCCCTCCCTCCTCCCCTCCATCCATTAAACACCCTCCGTCCTTCACAAAATATGCAAACTATTTGTCTTGCATCTATTCGTTGTTAATTTCTCCTCCATTCTCTCTATCTCTCTCTGCCATGCTCCCCTTACATTATAACCTCAGCCCTTTAGCTTTATTCCCCCCAAAACGCTGTAAAAAAATTAGTG
Organism: Locusta migratoria; assembly: GCA_026315105.1. Classification (NCBI taxonomy): domain Eukaryota; kingdom Metazoa; phylum Arthropoda; class Insecta; order Orthoptera; family Acrididae; genus Locusta; species Locusta migratoria. The sequence continues at coordinate 708,128,193 of CM048745.1, read as the reverse complement.
GTTTCCCTTAAATCAATCCTTTACAGTGCATCGGTGCACTCTATGAAGCAGTAGTCTTTTATATCTCCGATAATCCATCCTTCGTGCTGTAAAACATTCGTTCCTTTTCTCTCGGCCTTAAAACAAACAGTGATATGTGATATATGTCTAAGTAAGGAGTACTTTGCAAGCATTTCACTCTTTTATTTTCCAGTTCTGCACTCCTGTTCATTCCTAGATCCCACCCTCCCTCCTGATACCCCTCCCTTGACATATTTATCTGTATCTACGTGCTTCTTTTCACAATTTTGTGCTGAGCGGTTTTTTTTTTTATCACTTTCGTTATTTCTTTGCCGCTGACTCTCGAAAAGCACGTGGATATAATGGCCAACTGAACATTACCGTGCAAGTACTGATATATCCAATGAAATGGACATCTATTCCGACAAATCCCAGTATCCAACCTTTAAGATGGCAGACACTGAAGCTTTCCCCCATCCTTCCCAGCTGGATGTCATGCTTCGCATGTAATCGCATTTTCGATTCGACATTGTATCAAAATCCATATTGCTGTTTTTTTAATCTCAATATGACCATTGAAGGCAACCACGCCGTGAAGAATAATTGCTCGACACACCTGCCAGTTATCGGATACCTCGTCATTGATCGTACTAGTAAATCACAGAAACCTCCTTCATCGAAGTCTGTTTGTTTCCCTGAGCGTGGTGAATAATAGATGTCAAAACGAAGTTACTTTATCAGTTTCAGAATCCTTTATCTAATGCATAATCGGTGCTACTCATAACTTTAAAAATACGTACTATTCAAGTTATCGTGGAAACAGCCACCCAACAATCTTGATTAAAATGAACCCATAGTTAAATAAGCTTATAGCAAAATTTCATACCAAATAATAATGTAGCATACCAAAGCGTAGTATAATATTATGAAAAATCCGCGATAAGGCGCCTCAGACTATGTGGCCATCCCCTGCGGCAAAGAATGTCTTACCTAGACAGACATTTTTGAGCTCTTTGACTGGTCGTACCATCTAATGAGTACTCCATTATGACAAAGCATTATGCTCTCACACCTGTAATTCGCTGGATGCCGGGGTGAGGTTAACTTGTAATGGCTAAGGCATGGGTCCGATTCCCGCTGGGGGTAACAGTTTTTAACGGCCACAAAAATACCATCTGCACCTCCAGTAACACCTAGTGAAGAACGCCTTGTTTCAAATCAACATTGCTCATGTTCATGCGCTACTAAGTTAAACAAAGTTTTCGCAAAATACCAAACCCCTCCACGTCTCTACAAACGGTGTGATCCTAACTAGTAGTGAACGATAATGTGATAGTTGATGCCTCTTCATGTAAGGTCTAGAGCGACGGTATGTGGCGGTTGGAGTCGCCGAAGAAATAATAAATATCTCAGCAGTATTCCTTCCTATCGCAGAATAGCAAATGGTGCCGGGTTCGAGTCCCTGCCGGAAAAATATTAATTGTATCGTCGTTTCCGGTACTAATATAACGCTTTTTGTGAACATATTTAATATCTGACACCTGATTGTGCTTAGTTAACAAATCATCAATATACTGCATTGTATTCCACAACTTTATGATGTATGACATCTGTGAATTGCACTATGTTACATATCTTGAGCGGTTACCTCTCAGTAACAATATGAGCTTCATGCAATTCCTGGTGCAGTGCTAAGATTATCATTTATTTCTGGGTTCAGACATCGGTCTTGGAAACCGATACTAATGAAAACGTCAGTGGTTTACGTCTATTTATGCCTAGAGATCACGCACTTAAACGTTGCCCCTGAGCGGAGAATGTTGGGAGCTGAAGCTTGCATTCAGATTGTAGCGCATTGGCTGTTAGAACAAGTCCCGCCTCTTTCTCCCAGTGCCGCCAGCTTACGGCGTATAGATTACAGGTTTTAAAAGAAACAACATGCAAGGGGTTAAGGCGTCAGAAATGGTACAAGAAATTAAGTATCACTTTAATGTTTGAGTAATAGAAAACTGGAACGTATATCTACAAAATATTAATATTTTAAAGGGACTTATTAAGCGGGTGTAGCAACGCTTTCTGCCTCTTTTTATTGTTGTTTTATCAGAATTAAAATTCTTCATACCACTTTTTTCTAAAAGAAGTCGTCAGGGTATGTGGACTTATTTTAGCAAATAACAATGTGGAAGATAATAATCGAAACTAAGCGCAAATCAACAATACACTGACGAGATCTACTGTGTACAATGCTGTTACGAGGTAAGGTTGGTAGAGAGCATAAACATTCTGTAGATACACGAACTCAGCTGACTTCTGCCGATCAGAGAGGGGCCACGAAAAAGTGCGTGACCATTAAACGCATCTCGATCAGGCACACAACTGTTGTTTGCTTAACAGTGCGTTCAGATTCAGATCGCGAACAAAAATTTATCAAGTCATTAAGAAAGTGTTATAACGTATCTGACTTTTCAATTATTGCAACGATATTTAATTTACAAGTGTTACTGTCTCATCTCTAATGACGTGTATTCTAATATTTGTAGTACGAAAGTACTAGTTTGCACCTTGCCTGAATGCCGTAAGGAGAAATAGGAGACTTACTTAGTACCTATTGTGCGTAGGTAATAACTGTACTGTGGAATGATTTGACGACCTGTGACACAGCTACGCCGTGTTGGCTGCATAGCGTCAGGTGCGGCCTCCACTTTGAAATTCAGGGGTGATCCACTTTTTTGCTGTCAGTGTATATCATAATCATCTCATGAAGTGAAGGAAGCAAATTTTTTTAATGTGATAATATACATTCCAATATTAAACTCACCCATGGCGTTAATGTTCTTTAATGACTTACTCGCCGCCGTGAACTAGCTGAGCGGTCTAAGGCGCCTCGCTGCGGTGCGCGCAGTTGCTTTCCGTCGGACATTCGAGTCCTCCCTGAGGCATGGGTGTGTGTGTTGTCCTTAGGTTAGTTTATCTTGATTTAAGTAGTTTGTAAGCTACGGACTGATGACCACGCAGTTTGAGCCATAGATTTACAAACATTTGAACATTTAAATGACTTACTTACTCATTCCACAAAACTTTGTAATTGACCCAAGAAAATTCAATGGCTACGTAAATATATTTCTGTTGTCTATGACGCAGATAGATATTGTTAATGCACGCAGCAACAAATACGACGTTTTTCAAATTTATGAACTGCTTTTAGACGATGTATTGAGTAATTCTATCATCCACAATTTTATTATAAAGTAAATTTACTGTCGAGCAGATGATTAATTTTTTTCCTCTCTATACAACAGGTTCGGATTAGCTCTGTGGGTTTTACCGATCACACTTCTGTTCCACATACCATTCTCGTCGTGGAGAAAACTATGCAAGAAGAATATTATTGTCGTTCAATAACGTTCACAGTCGCACATAAAACAAACGCTTTATGCTCTATCTTGTTGCTCCAAATATTCGCACTGTACGTACACGTTACTTGTGGTATACCAAACAGATACAGCTGTTGTTTTTGTTGTTGTTGTTATAGTCTTCAGTCCGGAGACTGGTTTGATGCAGCTCTCCACAATACCCTATCCTGAGCAAGCCTTTTCATCTCCTCATAAGAACGACAACCCACATCCACTTGAATATGTTTACTATACGTGTCTCTTGGTCTCCCTCTGCGATTTTTACCCCACACACTTCCCTCCAATGCTAAATTTACGATTCCTCGATGTCTAAGAATGTGCCCTAGAAAGCGATCCCTTCTTTTAGTCAGGATATGCCAAAAATTCCTTTTCTCACCAATTCTGTTCAGTACCTCTTCATTAGTTATGCGATATACCCACCTAATCTTCAGCATTCTTTTGTAGCACCACATTTCAAAAGCCTCTATCCTCTTCCTGTCCGCACAGCTTATTGTCCATGTTTCGCTCCCATACAAGGCAACACTCCACACAAATGCCTTCAGAAAAGACTTCCTTACACTTGAATTAATATTCGATGTTAGCAAATTTCTCTTTTTCAAAAATGCTTTTTTACCCATTGCCATTCTGCATTTTATATCCTCTGTACTGCGACCGCCGGCCGCGGTGGCCGAGGAGACTGAGGCGCTTCAGTCACGGTCAGCACGGCCACTACGGTCGGGGGTTCGAATCCCCCCTCGGGCATGGATATTTGTGCCGTCCTAGTTCGTAAGTAGTTCATAAGTAGTTTGTAAGTTTAGGGACTGATGACCCCGTAGTTAAGTCCTATAAGCTTTACAAACATATGTACTGCGACCATCATTTGTTATTTTACTGCCCAAGTAACTATGCTGTAAATTTCCAAATTGATTCTTAGAAAAATGCCATCCGAAATTGCAACAGTTATGTGAAAAGTGGAAGTTTGAACTTAGCGATACTGCCTACTGCTTTGAGGATTACTCTTTAGAACAGTGTAGCTGTTGGCAATTGAAGAGGAGCGAAATTGGAAGTTAATGTGCACAAGGAAACACGAACGTTTCTTCAGCCATTATTGGCCACAACGAACCACCTTTGCCATCTGCCGACTGTCACAAAACTAGGGTTACCAGACGTCCTCTTTTACCCGGACATGTCCTCTTTTTTGGACCCTAAAATAGTCCGGCCGGGTTTTAGGAAAATGAGGATATGTCCTCTTTTTTGCGTTATGGTAGTGTTTCAACTTGAAAATGCGTAAATACAACTCTCTGAAGTGTCACAATCATTAAATCTAGATAATTTAACCGTTCTTCAACCAATGTGATTTTTTTTCTAGAATTCTCTCTTCTCTGTGCCGCCTCTCCTCTGAAGTAAAGCTACTTTAGAACAATTGAAATAAGTGGCGTCGAAATTCTCGCGGAATAGGAGCTGCGAGGCAGCAGATTGAGAACACAAATCTGCAACAATGCAAGATACTTCGCCTTCTAAGAATTTCTCGTTACATACAACTGCTTAACTCTCAGTTGCTGGTTGGTTGCTGCGAAGGGAAGCAGTGGTCACGTTTCATCGAAATCATGCCAAAACGCAAATGTGTCTTTAGTGAGGAACTACGAAAACGATTTCTTGATTTCAGGCCCGGGAGAAACAGCTCCTAGGCAGAATGTCTTATCTGCCCACGTGGTACATTTGTTTCAATTGCCAACAAAGATAAGGTTTATTATCTTGCAATTGTTTATGTGTAAGCACCTATTATGAGAGTGGAAATTAGGGTAAAATCGTTGTTCATGCCCTGAATCATTTATGATACAGCGTATAATTATTATTTTGCAGGTAGGTTGGACCTAGAAACACACCAAAAACGTGAGCACAAAACGTGAGTTCTTACTGCCACATCTTCCTCCAAAGTTGATGACTTTTTTGCAAAAGGGGTTTCTAAACGTAGTGATCTGACACGTGCAGCTGAAGGCGCCCTATCTTTTTACACCGTCAAACATCATCAAAGTTTATTATCTCCGAAAAGTGGGCAATAAAATAAATTTGCAAATAATTGGCAGTATTTCTTAAGTTTAGGATCACCTAGGATTGGATGCGGACTATTGTTATAATTGCAAAGTAAGTGTGTTTTAAATAATATCGATTTGTGTATTTGCAAGTACTATAGTACATGAATTAATGAAAATTACTCATGTAATTCCTACTGTAAAAAAATAAGTCCCTAATATCAGAACAGCAAACAGTTGCTCACTTAAAGCTTTATTCGATCTAAATGCATCGTTAAGACCTTGGAAGATACCTCAAATCTAGATGGAAGACTGCTGGGGAAAAGTGTGACAAGTTTCCTTGTCTGTGCAACTGTCAACTGCAAAGTAAAAGGAATGCAAGATCCACAAAATAAAACGGCAACACTAGATGTGCATTGTATCATGCAAACTGTGAGCTGCTCAAAAACCGCAGAGCCACGTCGACAGCAGTCTGCTTCAGAATTCCGTTCCTCTCTCCTCCACAAAAGTCCTCGTGGAGGGCGGTACTCCAGCGAGACTATTACTCGACACAAAATGAAGAAGCATTCTTCCATAGCCAGGCAGCCACAAATTTTGCTCCAATTTATTAAATCAAATAAAGACTAAAAATTACAAAAATGTCGCATGTGACTGAAAAGACACAAAATATCTACACTACATCTACATGAGATACTCTGCAAATCACATTTAAGTGCCTGGCAGAGGGTTCATCGAACCACAATTATACTATTTATCTCCCATTCCATTCTTGAATAGCGCGCGGGAAGAAAGAACACCTGAATCTCTCTGTTCGAGCTCTGATTTCTCTTATTTTATTCTGATGATCATTTCTACCTATGTAAGAGGGAGTCAACAATATATTTTCGCATTCGGAGGAGAATGTTGGCGATTGGAGTTTCGCAAGTAGCCCACGCCGCAGCGATAAGCGGCGTTGTTGTGATGATTCCCATCCCAGATCCTGTATCATTTTCGTAACGCTGTCTCCCCTGTATCGTGACAATACGAAACGAGCTGCCCTTCTTTGGACTCTTTCGATGTCCTCCGTCAAACCCACCTGATAAGGATACCACACTGGGCTGCAATACTCCAAAAATTGACGGACAAGCGCAGTGTAAGCAGTTTCTTTAGTAGTTCTGTTGCATCTTTTAAGGGTTCTGCCAATAAAACGCAGTCTCTGGTTCGCCTTTCCCACGATATTATCTACGTGTTCTTTCCAGTTTAAGTCTGAAGTAATAGTAATTCCTAGGTATTTTGTGGAGTTTACGGCCTTCACATTTGATTGATTTATGTTGTAAACAAAGTTTAACGGATTTCTTTTCGTACTCATGTGGACGACTTCACATTTCTCATTATTTAGAGTGAATTGCCAAGTTTTACACCATACTGATATCTTGTTCAGATCGTTCTGCAGTTGGTTTTGATCTTCAGATGATTTTACTAGACGGTAAATGACGGCGTCATCTGCAAACAACGTAAGAGAGCTACTTAGATTTTCCCCTAAATCGTTTATGTAAATAAGGAATAGCAGAGGACCAATAACACTACCCTGTGGAAGCCCGATATCACCTCTGTTTTAGTCGATGCCTTACCATCGATTACTACGAACTGTGTCCTTTCTGACAAGAAATCCCCTATCCAATCGCAAATTTGGGGCGATATACCATAACCACGCAATTTGATTAAAAGCCGTTTGTAAGGTACGGTGTCAAAAGCTTTCTGGAAATCAAGAAATATGGAATCGATTTGCGAACCTTTGTCGATAGCACCCATCACTTCGTGTGAATAAAGAGCTAGTTGTGTTTCGCATGAACGATATTTTCTAAATCCGTGTTGACCTTGACCTTGGGTCAATAGATCGTTCTGTTCGAGATAATTCATAATATTTGAATACAGAATATTTTCATAATATAACACTGTAGATGTAAAACTTATAATTTATCTTAATGTCAGTTGGGTAAATGTCGAATAACCTATGTCACTTTCGAACATTTTTGTATGACTCTAGAAATGTCCTCTTTTTTGTAGTCATGTGGTAACCCTACGACAAAACTCACTCAGTTCCTCATCCAAGGATGGAATCCGACGTTCTCCGCCGGTATTGCGCTGCATCGCGGAGCTCAGGGGCTACCGCGCAAGATTTACAGCCGACGTAATGAAATCCTCTGTCGTGACGTTAATTGCGGCCTGTTTCTGGTGGCTGCACCTGCCTATTATGAGCGCTCGCGTTCTCTGAAAACTTCTATATTTTTGCCTCTGACATGCCACGCCGTTTATCACTCTTAATTATTTCGGCAGTTCAGTGGTTTGTTTTCCTTTTTACGATTATTGTCGCTCTGTAAAATTGCCCTCATACAGCTTGGGTGGTTGCACTAGACGTATACGTAGGGTGAATCATTTAAGACTTGCACCTCGAATATTATCGAAACGTAGTGGCCATGCACAACGTGACTGCTATTAATATGCAGTTTTCAAAATGTTCAAATGTTTGTATAGTTTATGGGACTTAACTACGGGGTCATAAGTCCCTAAACTTACAAACTACTTATGAACTACTTACAAACTAGAACGGCACAAATATCCATGCCCGAGGGGGGATTCGAACCCCCGACCGTAGTGGCCGTGCAGATCGTGACTGGAGCGCCTCAGTCTCCTCGGCCACCGCGGCAGGCAATATGCAGTTTTAACAGGTAGGATTAGTAGTCAACTGTTAGCCATTAAATAGATTTTAATAATAACAATAATAATAGTATAATAATATGATTTCTGTTCCACAGGTCCCAATTGAAGAGTAAGACTCCATGGTCATGGAACAATTGAATACATGAAGTTTAATATAAGAACGGTAACAGAAATGCTTTAAGTAGTCCTATGCACACGACAATCTTAAGACTAAGTGAGAAAGATCAATAAAGAGCAGAAGAAGGAATTAGCTTAATGGTTTAACTTTTCTAGGACTTCTTCAACAGAATAAAAGGAGTGAGCCATGTGGTAACTCTTCAATTTAGATTTGAAAGCGCGTGGGCTAGTATTAAGATTCTTGAGTTCTTGTGGCAGCTTATGGAAAATGGATGCTGCAGAATACTGCACACCTTTCTGCACAAGTGTCAAGGTGGTGTGATGCAAATGTAGATTCGACTTGTGTCTCGTATTCACTGAGTGAAAGCTACTAACTAATAAGCTGATATTATTAACAACAAACGACATTAAAAACACGCCAGTCTCAGAACTTTGCCAGTCTCAGAACTTTCAGACTACTGAAAAGGAGATCGACATGACGTTAGTGAACTTATACCACATATTGCTCTTTCCGCCCGTTTCTGCGCCAAAAATTCCCTTTTTGTATCAGTCGAGTTACCCAAAAAAATAACTCCGTACGTCATATGTGAATGAAAGTAAGCGTAGTAGACTATTTTTCGAGTTAATAATTCACTTACTTCAGACATTGTTCTAATGGTAAATAAAGAAGAATTTAGTTTTGGAACAAGATCCTGAATATGGGCTTTCCACGACAGCTTACTGTCTATCTGAACACATAGAAATTTGAACGGTTCAGTCTCACTTATGATATGTCCATTATGTGTAATCAAAATGTCAGCTTTCGTTAAATTATGTGTTAGAAATTGTAAAAATTGAATTTCACTGTGATTTAATATCAGTTTGTTTTCTAGATGAAAACTGATTTTTTTGTGAAACATTCACATTTTAAATGGAACAATACCTTTTGCCACTACAAAAATAAAAGTAGTGTAAATTAAAATGCCATTGGAGTTTGTTGCACGACTTAAGTAAAAGTCGTTTACGATATATAGTATTATGAAACGTTTCCACAGCAACCTTTGTACAATACTTATGGTAGCAAACACCAAACAACAACTCGAGTGTGTACACTAGTGATGAGGATTCTGACCAGTGAAGGGACAGTTGACCATTACAGACTGTGTTCAAAATGACCACCAGCAGCGACAATTCACACTTCTGGTCTGGTTTGGAAAGACAGCTGCACATTTCAGTGGAGATGTCTGAGCAGGCTCCAGTAAAACCGTAATACCTCGTTGTATATCATCGGGCGTAGTTGTCAAGTCTTTGTAGACAACATCTTTCAGCTTTCCGATCAGAAAAAAGTCTACAGGGATCAAATCCGGGGAATGGGCCAGACAAAGTCATCTGCGTTAGTAGTATTGGAGTGGGGGTATGAAGCCACTGAGAATCGCCCATCTTTTGTTTTTCATAGATGCCAGGCACCATTTCTCCCCACCCCTCCACCTTCGGACCCTTCCCAGCAACAGATCAAAGGACGCCGTAACTCTCGAACAATACCGCGCTTCCCGGAAGGAAAGGATGATTGACATCGAACAAGTTCTTGCACTAGCAGGACAATGATGGTCTTAAAGACGAATTACAAATAGGCGGCCGCGGTGGCCGAGCGGTCTGCAGCGTGCCAGTCACTGTCTGCTCGGCCGCTGCAGTCGGGGGTTGGAATCACCCCCTCGGGCATGGGTGTTTGTGCCGCCTTTAGTATAACCTAGTTCATAAGTAGTTTCTAAGTTTAGGGACTGACGACCCCGTAGTTAAGTCCCAAAAGCTCTACATTTGAACATTTTTTGAATGAAAAATAACTTGTAACTGCCCTTTGGAGAATGCAGTTACCGGGAATAATGACTGCAAACATCAAACATGTACCTGCATTTAACATAGGATTCTCGTAAACAACTTGCTCTTCCGAGAAACTCCCCCACCACAGCCCCCACAACCGCTCACTTGGCTACCTCCACCCTTGCCTTTCCGAGAACCAATCACAGATTAACCCCCACCGCCCTAGCCAATAACCGAACCCCCCCCCCACCCACCGCCTCCTGCCCGGCCTTCACCACCGGCAACAGTCCCCAATTAACTTTTTTAAAAGTCCTAATTTGCATATCAATTTAATTGCGACATCTTATTGCATTAACTATTTTCCAAAAAGAACATTCCGTTTTCTGTCGGAAATCGTCAGTGAGCAACAGTAGATGCATTGCTGGTCGTAAGTTATCTTTAACAACATTGATTATAAACAGTTACCTGTAGTGTGAAATCTTTCAGAGGGAACTATTTCCGAAAAAGAAAAAGCAAATCGTTTTCGGAACTTGTTCGCCACCTAATGTCTCTGGACAAAATAATTGCGTACTACATCTTGGTGCACTCTGTTAGTAACCTATGTTTCCATTAACAATTTCCGGACAATATTTCGTTTTCTCGGAATCGGTACATGCAGGTAGGTAACGTAATACATCGACTCTTAATTAAATCTCGTATGGAACCCAATTTTGCAGGTAACTCTAGACATGGCATAAATAAATGCGGGTGTGTATTTGAAGTGTTCTGTAACCGACGCACATTCACCATCAATTATTTAAAAACATTTAGGCTTATAAAAAAAGTGTTTCGCTTTCGTAAGTCGTTCGCCACCTAGTGTCTGTGGGAAAAATAACTGTACACTACGTCTTGATACTCTCTGTTAAGTTTTGTAATACAATTACAACTCGTATGGTATGCAAAATTTGCATGTAAAACATAATAAAGAATTTCATCTGCCATATATATATATATATATATATATATATATATATATATATATATATATATATATATGAAGGGGTGAAAATCACAACAGTATAAGTAGCATACAGGTTATTCTGAGAAAAACGACCTTAAACATTTAAATGTTTATGTAGAGTCACAGGTTATAAAAAAGGAAAGGAAACTTTTATACAATATTTTGCACTTGAGGTATATATATTTGGTAAGTATCTGAAGATTCTAAGTGTAAGGCATCATTATGCAAAATATTCATAAAGTTTACTTGTACCAGTATGCTTTCAAAACGTCTTCATAAAATGTCACTTGTACCACTGTGCTTTTAAAGAATGAACACTTTTTGCTTACTCGCTTTCATTCACTGCACCACTAGCACTGTCATCAAGGTAGGATTCTTCATCACTTGGCTGTGCAGTGTTCTGAGGAGAGTGTGAAAGATGGTACTGACCTCTGCCTCCGCTTTGATTAAATTTTCCAAACGGTCACAAGTATTGCATGTGTTATATCTTAGCTTATAAAATGATAGATTAAATTCTGAATTGAACACTTTACGGTAAATACATTCGTTCACTGGTAAAATGTTTTCTTCTTCACATTTCTCAGTATACAGCTTATACATTTTTGAGACAGATAATTCTGGCGACAGGTATTTCTTGTGGGGATTATCTTTACGAGAATAGTGACTTGTGTAATGAGGAAAGCTTTTTATGTGGTTACTTACGGTAGCGAGGCGATCTTCTGGTATTTTATTTCCAGGAGCATGTTTACCACTTTTATCAACAGGAGACAGACCTTCCACACTTGGTTCGTTTAATACAGCTGTGGTAAATAGGCGATTTCTTAGTGTCTTAAGGAATAACTCCTTACATACTCATTTGCCATCCAGAAAAATTGCAGTACTTCGTTTTTTAGAATTGTTACAATTTCGTTTTGGACGTCTTGGTTTAGTAGTTGAAACACATTTTACTATGAAGGATGTTTGTTTTTGCCAGGAACTAGTTTTCCAATACTCTTCGTGGATAATTCTTCGTCTTTTTTCTGAGAAAGTCTTGCGTTCATATCGGAAGATATGTTGAAATGGCTGGATGATTCTTGTAGGCGTAATTTTTCCTGTTGTAGATGTGTATTCTTGTACAAGGTTTCTTAGGCGTTTTCTTTTATTCGTTTTCCATGACTCCAAACTCCTTTTTTCTTTTTCTTGAAACAATGTTTTCTTGAGTCTCTTCATGAGGTGCTCTCAAGCACAACTCTTCAGCTGTATTTAGGATTTTTTTCATCGTTACGGTTCTTGTTATGATCATTTTTATCTGAATATGATGTATCTGAATATATCTTAGGCACAGATATAAAGCAAATATACTTATAAAATCCCTTAAAAATTGTCTTTCTCATGAATGTAATTGTCTCAAGTGAATGCTAACGTACCTCAAAGATCTTAAGCATTTGAGTTGCATACCGGTACAAGTGAAAATATTTTCATGACTGTATTTTTCTTGAGGAATGTAATTTTTATTGACAATAAGGAGACGTTATTATGCTAGTTTTAACTGTGCTTTTGTACTAAAAATAGTTTAAGAAGTTTTTCTTAGCCACAACATTCATTAAAAATTTGAAAACCTAACCTAACGTAAGCACTAAAATGTTGCACAGAATGCCTCAACTTTAGTTACCTTGAACAGGGACATAGTCTTCATCTGCGACTGAATCATCATCTGATAAATCTTCGTCAGTCGATTCTGAGAAACACTGAATACTTTCAAAGGTAGAACTACTCATTTTTGATAGAGATTTCGCCAGTAATTGAACAGCTAAATCGCTAATCTTTGGACTGTCCGCCATGTTGTTGCTTGTACCGCCCTGACACTGCATATCGATTGTGATTCGATAAATGTAGATATACCACATACCGCTAAAGGGTAGACGTTAACAGTAGGCACCTGGATCTTTGTGCCACTAACAACTATCCCTTGTTTCTAGGTCGAATGTACACTTAACTCAATTTTGCAAAAAATGTCACTTATACCGTTATGGTTTTCAGCCCTGTGTGTGTGTGTGTGTGTGTGTGTGTGTGTGTGTGTGTGTGTGTGTGTGCGTGTGTGTGTGCTAGCAGAAGACATATTGTTTATAAAATATATGAATTTACTGACAGAAATAACGAAAGTAAACATCGGGTTCGGGGAAGGTGATTTTTCGAACTGCAGTACGTATCGTCATATCTTCCTGTAATCCACCTCTTTTGTGGCTTCAGTAACCAGTTTTGTTCCTTCTGACAATTCTTCTAGACGAGACAAGACGGGTAGTTTAATTTTACCTCTTATTTCTCACATAAAATGATAAAGCAGTACATATCATGTCGTGTGTGCCCTTCTTGCTGAAACTAAACATCGCAAAGGGAATTTCTCTCTAGCGACTGTGCCCTGTTACAATATTACACACTGAAACGATTCTTTTCGAAATGTTCCAAGTCTTTAGAATATTTAATGTACTGGCTTTAATGAACAGTTCTGAGGCTTCCGACAATAATAGCATTCCCATTTCACAGAATTATAATTTTTTCACTACTCCATTTGCTTACATCAAAATTAAATATACTATAACATAATTATAAAATATAAAAGAAAAAAATTACAATTTTGATGTTGGTAACACTATAATAACACACTGTGTAGACTCAGTCACAGTCTGATTTGTGAAAAACAATTATGAACGGTGCAATAGTGAAAGTAAAATTAGTGGAAAGAACAATGATGCGGTAAGCAGAATCGGCGGTACTGCCTGAAACAGATCGGCATTCAATGATGTAAAGCGAAAACAAGATAGAAATTTACCTAAGTGACAAAACAGTAGGCCTACTTTTCATGTTTTTCTAAGGAACTGTTTTCGATCAAAAAACAAAACAAACTGTATATTTCTATTATTACAGACCAATGAATATGTTTTATTACGATTAAAACGAAACGCCTCTGATGAGGAAAAAGGCATTTTATTTGTAGTTGTATAAACGGACAAACCAACAAAAACTACCATTCATTAATGAGTAAATCTTAAATTCGTTGCAACGTGTATGTAGAAGAGATCACCATCCCTAATACTCTCATGAATTTATGGATATCGCTCTCAATTGAGATATTAATTGCGTCCATATCACGTCGTGTTGCGAAACTTCGTTATGCTCGCTGGGGCACTACTCTATATTAGGTAAGTGTACCAGTTTCTTTGGCTCTTCAGTGTATGAATAGAGAGTAATTCTTGGATAGTGTAGCGATTCGAAAGAACAATTGTCAAGAAAGTCTTCGCGGTTCTTTAAAAGAACTATGATTGAAAGAAATAGATTAATAAATACGCTCCTGGAAAATGAAAAAAAAAAAAAAAAAAAACACAAACACCATGAATTCGTCAACCCAGCACAGCGAAATTTTATTGCCACATTCTTGAGGATGTACAGAACACACGATCACGCAGTCAAAACCATACGCACGTCAGTACACAATATCGACGCTAGTATCGTGTATACACTCCTTTTACAGCAATGCAGGGCGCAACTTTCTCATGAAGATGATCATAGAGGTGCCGAATGAAGTCTTGCGGTATGGCCTGCCATGCAATTTCCATCTGATGCCTCAATTGCACCGGATCTCGTACCGGTCGTGTAGACCATGCCACGATGATGTTTCATCCGGTCCCAGACATGCTCAATGGGGGAAAGATCCGGGGATAATGATGGACAGGGTCGTTGACGCACACCTAGAAGAGCACGTTGGGTTGTACGGGATACGTGTGGATGTGCATTGTCCTGTTAGATAAGTACATCGCTTGTTGCTGCATGACCGGTGGCAAGACGGGTTGAATGATGGTTTCACTGTAGCGTGTACTGCCCAGATTTCCCACAAAGAACACCAGAGGAGAACGGCCAATGTAGGATATGGCTCCCCTCACCATGATGCCAGGTGTTGGCCCCGTATGCCTCTGTCGCGTACACTCCAGATTTTCGCACTACCCTGCACGACACCACACACGCGTATGACCATCATTGGCACTGAGGCAGCGACGACTCTCATCAGTGAAGACGACACATCTCCATTCGTTCCCTCATAAGCGCCTACCATGACACTTGGGCTGAACGATGTCGGGGCGTGAGCGGAGAACACACTAACGGCACACATGATCTTGCATCATTGGGAAAGGAGCGATATTTTACACTCGCCATTCTCTTCTAGTGATCGTCTAGAATACATGGAACAGTGCAGGGTAATCTGAAACCAACATTTAACCCGTCTTGCTACCACTCGTGCACCAACAAGATGATATGCTTTTCCAACAAGACAATGCAGATTCACATGTATCCCGTCCACCTAACGTGTTCTTGAAGGTGTTCGTCAACTATCCTGTCCAGCATTATCTCCAGATCTCTAACCCATTCAGCATGTTTGGGACCACATGAAATGTCATATTGGTCGGTCTGCACGAGCGACACGAAATCTGGCCCAACTGAGGCAACAGATGAAAAATTGCATGGCGGGCCATTCCACATAACCACATTCGGACTCTCTGCGATAGGTTTCATGAAACAATGGGGATACTCTGGTGACTGTACTCACGTGCGTGTGGCTCTGCGTGTAAGATCATGTGTTGTACACAATCTTAAGGGGACATGCTCGTGAAAATGACCAAAAATTTGCAATTTTTTTATCTGCAGGAAAGAGCTTTTCATGCTGATTTCAAAAATGTATAGTTTATGGGCATTATCATTTTCCGTTCGTTCTAAAATTGAGGTAGAACCTAATGGTGCACAGGGGCCACGCCCATCTGTCAGTTTGAAGTCAGTTTCCGTGAAGCACTATTTTATGGGGACACACTGATAGAAAAGCTTGAATGTGTTGGGCATGTACAAAAAAGGAATGAGAGCTCGACTGAGAAAATTATGTAAAGTCCACAATGGAAAAAAACTATCAGACGGAAAACACATAGGTGGTGCAGGTCGTATTACAAAAAGTGAAACTGATTCTTTGACACAATATTATGGACTAGCAATAAGAAGAAATGTAGGAGATTTAGAGAACATGAGACGAGCTGTTTGGGCAACATGGTTTCACAGAATGTCAACAGATGAAACCCCACAGCACGGTTTGTGTCCAAAATGGTGCAAGTACTGGTTGAGCAATGCTACAGGCATACAATATACCCACAAGCATTCCTTGCCACTTGCTGTAATGCAGGCAATTAAGCCTATATATAGGGATCTGGCAAATAAAAATCTGCTTAGGAAATGTATACATGGTCTCTCGCAGAATGCAAATGAAAACTTCAACATTTGCATATGGGAGAGAATTCCCACGACTGTATTGGTTGGGCTGACAGTGCTGAAGATTGGTATAATGGATGCAATAATAACATTCAATGATGGTGCAATTTCAAGGATCAATGTTATGAAGAAATTGATCATCCAGACGGGAAGGAATATGGCTTTGGCTCTAACTGCTACTGATAAGCGACGGGTAACCGAAGCAGAGACAGCTGCAGAAGTTGCTACCAAGGAGTCAAGGGCAAAGAAAAGAATGAAGTGTATGGAGGATAAGGAAACAGGACAACAACTGGATTATGCAGCTGGAATGTTCTAAATCACCATAGTGGTAAGTTAATAAATCTGTAAATCTTCTTTTATTTTGTCAAGTAGGCTCAACCACATAGATCGTGTATAAAACACTATAATATTATAGTGTTTTATACACGATCTATGTGGTTGAGCCTACTTGACAAAATAATTGATCATACAACCACGATCTCAAATCAATAATGGATATAATTAAGTCTGTAAATCTTCGTTTGCGAATTCCCGAAAACTTGAATTTTTATCTTTGAGGTACATGTTTAAATGACTTAAGTTAAACTCACAGAAATTTGTACAGATATTTAGAATGACCTCCTCTACCTCCATTGCCCATTATTTCTTTGAAAAACCTATAGTGTTCCGTTTTTTATACTTATGTAAATATTTTTTTCAGTACCAAATTATAATAAATATTCAAATACTTTTTTGGAAACTGCTTTGCCTAATGACCCTAACTGTTTGTAAAAAGTTTGAGCTGTTGTTGTTGTTGTGGTCTTCAGTCCGGAGACTGGTTTGATGCAGCTCTCCACAGTACCCTATCCTGAGCAAGCCTCTTCATCTCCACATAAGAACGGCAACCTACATCTGTCTGAATATGCTTACTGTATCCATCTCTTGGTTTTCCTCTGCGATTTTTACCCCACACACTTCCCTCTAATGCTAAATTCACAATTCCTTGATGTCTAAGAATGTGTCCTACCAATCTATCCCTTCTTTTAGTCAAGGTATGCCAGAAATTTCTTTTCTCCCCAATTCTGTTCAGTACCTCCTCATTAGTTACCCGATCCACCCACCTAATCTTCAGCATTCTGTAGCACCATATTTCAAAAGCCTCTATCCTCTTCCTGTCCGCACTGTTTATCGTCCATGTCTCAGTCCCATACAAGGCAACACTCCATACAAATGCCTTCAGAAAGGACTTCCTCAGGCTTAAATCAATATTAGATGTTAACAAATTTCTCTTTTTCAAAAACGCTTTTCTACCCATTGCCATTCTGCATTTT
The DNA here is from genome assembly GCA_026315105.1 of Locusta migratoria. Taxonomy (NCBI): domain Eukaryota; kingdom Metazoa; phylum Arthropoda; class Insecta; order Orthoptera; family Acrididae; genus Locusta; species Locusta migratoria. Next base: position 708,110,561 of record CM048745.1, on the reverse strand, counting down.
ATATCCTCTGTACTGCGACCATCATTTGTTATTTTACTGCCCAAGTAACAAAACTCATCTACCTCCTTTATTACTTCGTTTCCCAATCTAATTCCTTCAGCATCACCTGATTTTCTTACACTGCAATCCATTACCCTAGTTTTGTTCTTGTTAATGTTCATCTTATATGCACCTTTCAGCATACTATCAATTCCGTTCAATTGCTCTTCCAGGTCCTTTGCTGTATCTGACATAATTACTATGTCGTCGGCAAAACGCAATGTTTTTAATTCTTCGCCCTGAACTTTAATTCCTTCTCCAAATTTCTCCTTGCTTTCCTTTATAGCTTGCTCAATGTACACATTGAATAACAATGGAGAAAGGCTACAACCCTGTCTTACTCCCTTTCCAACCATTGCATCCCTTTCATGCCCTTCAACTCTGGCAACCGCTGTCTGGTTTTTGTACAAGTTGTAAATAACCTTACGCTCCCTATATTTTACTCCTGCTTGCTATCTCTCTTTTATAGATCAGTAGCAACGTGAGGGAGAATATAAAGCTAAAAATGCAGCCTGTTCAGGGGCGTGTCCCCTTAAGAATGTCAATAAAATTGCCCTCTGCTGGTCGACGAATTCATGGTGTTCTTTTTTGATTTTCCAGTAGTGTATTGTGTTATTAATTGCTATTAAGAATGTTAATACAATTTTGGGAACAAAAGCGCAGTAATAAGTATCGGAGAATTCGTGCAGCCAAACATTAGCCAAGCATGATTAATGCGTTCCGATAGAGTCGGGTCTAATGTTTCGGACAACTCTGCTGCCGACAGCGCAGCGCCACAACTCCGACTCGGATAACGACGCCCGCGCTGAGATTTATCTGCATTCCGCCGCAGACGAAGCCTCCCTTCATTAACAACTGCCCGCGGAGATTGTCTGCACTGCCAGCAGAAACCATCGCCAAGTTTCCTCGCATAACTTTGACACCGAAGGCGCGAGTGGCGTTGTATTCCAAAAGCGGCCGTGCTAACACGAAGGTCGGAATAAATTGCGGTTGTCAGCTGAAAGGCCGACTGCCCGGACGAATATCAAGATTTAGCACTGCGCTCGCTGAATGAAACGAGGATGAAACTTGTGCCTGCTCCTTTTTTTTTACCGCTTTCTTACACAATAAAATTAGCTCGCCTTTCCATTATCACTCTCTCTTTCCATTTCCCCTACCCCTCTTACACCTTTTCCTCCATCCCCTCCCATCCAATTCTCTGTCCTTGACTATCTTAGTTTTCTTCTTGGCGCAAACACACACATGCGAGGGTGAAGGTCGGGGTGAGAGTTTAAAATTGGGAAAGTTTAATTTTTAAAACTTACAACCACCAACTGCCAACCAAATTCCTAAACATGCAAAAACACTGGAACTGTAATTGCTACTGTTTTACTCGTTTTCTAGAGGATGATGATATACGTTTGCAACTTTCCTTCCCGGCATATGATTAACAAAAAAATTCATAATAAATTCAAGTTCATGATAGAAAAGGGTGTACTAACAACTATTTTTGAAAACGTGAAAGTTCACTTTATTTTGTTTATTTCACAATATTAGAACCCTGTGCCTGATACGTCTGCTCGTCGACACATTGATCAAATAAAGTTATAGCTCGTGAGCCCCCAGACAAAATGAATATTTGTCGCAAATTGTTTTCACACCATGTGTGCCTGTCTCAAACACCGTTTATATTCATGTCTATGCGACGACACATGTTACATTAGCAAAACACAGTCACTTTTAGTGCGATGCACACCTTGTTCCTCCGGCTAAATATTCACAACACACAGTAGCACTCGATACAACTTGGTGCAGTCTACGACGAGCAATCACACTTGGCAATTACCACACAAAAATCTATAGTCTCCACCTGGAGATCCACATGCCGACTGTTGCAGAGCGACGCCGCCCGGCCAGCTACCCCACTTGCTCCCGACTCGTCACTTCCTGCCCTCGCGCGTGCACGCGCCAAAAGCCCAACTGCCCGGGTTTTTTCCCTACGTCATCAACTTCCCCATGTGAGCTATTCTAACCGACTTCCAACATACAGTGCTCAGCACAATACATTTCTAGAACTTTACTTAAAATCAAAATAATTACACTACACATTAAACAAATTTCTTATATTGGTATACACATCCTTTGCACTATTTATTACAATCGTGCAATTTCTTATATCACAGATAAGTGATTTAACTGAGTATTCCAAGATAAAATACACATGATTCATTGAAAATAAAATGAGAAACAGTTAATATATTACTTTTATAAACAAACATTGCCATGCTAGTTGTGTAAATGTCTTGTATTCATTAGTAATTTATTACTTTTCATTGTCAATTAAACATATTACGTCAGATGTGACTATATCAGCTAATGTATTGTTTATTTGTCAACAGGCTATTTTGTAATGAGGGCCTTAAAGGTTCCTAACTGCATCGTATTACTTCAAATGCAAGTAGTATTAGAATATTTTATTTCACGCTGTGCACTGCACTGTGCCTGGCACTCGCCATTGTCCCTCTATCCCCTCACCGGAAACGAAACTGGAAAATCCTAAGCTGGAACAAGCCACCAACGTCGGCCAGCTCGCTGGCCTCCTGTCAGCTACAAGCACACATCAAATCTCAACGTGGAGAATTTCTACCTTTAGCCTAACTATAAATGTTGTCACCCAACTGCGTACATACATTGCTACCATAATTAATAAGATTAAAATTGTGTAACATTTAGTGCATTGGCATGGTCAATGTTTGCAGTGAACTTCATACTGTTTAATTATCAAATGCTATTAATTACCAGTATTTCTATTGGGCGGTAATCTCACACACACATATATATTACTCACAGACATTACAATTCTAACGTATTTTTTTACTCTCAAATATCTATAGCAAACTGTAGTAAGGTCATGTTGGTCGATGATTTTCTATTAGATGGCCCTATTAGCTATTTGTTCAGCGTCTCCTGCTCCATGTATCATATTTATAGATATACATAAACAATGAGAGATTGGGAACTCCGCTGTTGCGGATTCATCCCTCGTCATTTTCAAATCGGCAACTGCTACAAACTACACTCATGGCCATTAAAATTGCTACACCACAAAAATGACGTGCAACAGACGTGAAATTTAACCGACAGGAAGAAGATGCTCTGATACGCAAATGATTAGGTTTTCAGACCATCACACAAGGTTGGCGACGGTGGCGACACCTATAACGTGCTGACATGAGGAAAGTTTCCAACCTATTTCTTATACACAAACAGCAGTTGACCGGCGTTCCCTGGTGAAATGTTGTTGTGATGCCTTGTGTAAGGAGGAGAAATGCGTACCATCAAGTTTCCGATTTTGATAAAGATCGGATTATAGCCTATCGCGACTGCGGTTTATCGTATCGCGACATTGCTGCTCCCGTTGGTCACGATCCAATGACTGTTAGCAGAATATAGAATCGGTGGGTTAGGAGGGCAATACGGAACGCTGTGCTGGATCCCAATGGCCTCGTATCACTAGCAGTCGAGATTACAGGCATCTTATCCTCATGGTTGTAACGGATCGTGCAGCCTCGACTCGATCCCTGAGTTGTGGGGACGTTTGCAAAATATCAACCATCTGCACCAACGGTTCTACGACGTTTGCAGCAGCATGGACTATCAGCTCGGAGATAATGGCTGCGGTTACCCTCGACGCTGCGTCAGACAGGAGCGCCTGCGATGGCGTACGCAACGACGAACCTGGGTACACGAATAGCAAAACGTCATTTTTTCCGTATTAATCCAGGTTCTGTTTACAGCATCATTATGGTCGCATCCTTGCATCCGAGTTTGGCGACATCGCGGTGAACGCACATTGGAAGCGTGTATTCATCATAGCCATACTGGCGTATAACCTGGCGTGAATGGTATGGGGTGCCATTGGTTACACGTCTCGGTTACCTCTTGTTGCATCGACGGGACTCTGAACAGTGGCCGTTACATTCCAGATGTGTTACAACCCGTGGCTCTACCCTTCATTCGATCCCTGCGAAATCCTACATTTCAGCAGGATAATGCACGACCGCATGTTGTAGGTCCTGTACGGGCCTTTCTGGATACGGAAAATGTTCGACTGCTGCCCTGGCACATTCTCCAGATCTGTCACTAATTGAAAACGTCTGTTCAATGCTGGCTGAGCAACTGGTTCGTCACAATACGCCAGTCAGTACTCTTGATGAACTGTGGTATCGTGTTGAAGCTGCATGGGCATCTGTACCTGTACACGCCATCCAAGCTCAATGCTGTTTGACTCATTGCTCAGGTGTATCAAGACCGTTATTATGGCCAGAGGTGGGCAATGTTTTCTCAGGATCTATGCACCCAACATCCGTGAAAATGTAATCACATGTCAGTTCTAGTATAATATATTTGACCAGTGAATACCCTTTTATCATCTGCATTTCTTCTTGGTGTAGCAATTTTAATGGCCAGTAGTGTATATATACACAAACATTCCAATTACACAATAGATAAAAGCTGTATTATAGAATCATGGAAATATGGAATAAGGAACGCTTAAATTAATTACATGATGTAAGTACAGCAACAGGCATCAATAAATGGAACGAAAATGACGTGCTTCTCTATACATCGAGTCAGTTTTAGTCACATACAGCATCTAAATTACACGGAATGTTCATGTCTGAATTATCTCGCAAACGGCTCGTTTGCGGACCCATGTTTAACGGGAGATCTTTGCTTCTATTATCGTGTACTTTCTACCGCGTAAGTTTGCGACATTTTTTTTTAACATCCTTCATGTTTGTAACAAATCGACGCTTTTTTACGTTTAGGTGGTGTAAGTGACTAAAGATGACATTGGCTCTAGATGTTTACCTCACTCTGGATCCTTTTATTGATGACTACTGCTGTTCGTACAGGAAATAAGCACTATATATATATATATATATATATATATATATATATATATATATATATATATATATATGCCTGTGAATGGTTTGCAGCCCAAAAAAACTAAAGTCTCACTACCAGACTTTCCGAAAAACATGCAGGCAACAGAAGAAATAGAATAAAATAAGTGCAGTGTCTAACAATGTAACTGTGTATTGCGCGACCGCTCACGTAAGTGGGAATCACGATTCGAATCAAGATCTGGCACATATTTTTAATTGTTACGAATAAATTGTACTGCTGGTGTTTATTCATATTCGCAATTGCCAATATATTCATCGTCTTCCAGGTAGCTGGAGCAAGGATGCCTGCATTGGTTACATCGTTAAATACGGACACTACATATCTCAGCCATAGCAAAGCACGCGTCATTTCTAATAAACGTCTCACCCCGTGTGGAATTACATTCTGGAATGTACGAGCAATAATAGGAGTAGGCTGTATGAGATATGGAAGCTTGGGTCCGTACGAGAGGTTTGCCCGCATAACGTAACGTTTAACGCGACCGCTCGTGGAAAGCGGGGAATCCGGTTTCGAATCTTAGTCAAGTATAAATTTTCATAACTCACCAATAAATGATGCAGCTAACGCTCATTGATGTTCGCAAATGCCATTACATTTCTTGTAATAAGAGAAGCGTTAACAAATAATCGTTAAGGAATTCCACCTACATATACGAGGCGCGTCCAGAAAGTAAGTTCCGTTTGGTTATATACAACGAACGGATAAAGATACAGAAAAAAAAATTGATTGTACAAAAATCTACAACTGTTAAACTACTTTTCTACATAGCTTCCGAAATTTTGTAGGCAATTGTCATAGCATGGCATAGAATGTTGATACCTGTGTATTCAACAATACGTGGTAACATGTTCTTTCAGCTCGTCATCATCGTTGAAGTCTTGTCCACCAAGGACAGATTTTAGGTGTAAGAATAGGATTACTGTCAAAAGACTTTTTTTCACGATAACGCCGGCCGCGGTGGCCGAGGTGACTGAGGCGCTCCAGTCACGGTCAGCACGGCCACTACGGTCGGGGGTTCGAATCCCCCCTCGGGCATGGATATTTGTGCCGTCTTTAGTTGTAAGTAGTTCATAAGTAGTTTGTAAGTTTAGGGACTGATAACCCCGTAGTTAAGTCCCATAAGCTTAACAAACATTTGATTTTCACGATAACGCCTGGCCTCATACACCGAATGTGACCAAACAATTCTTACGGAAATTTTAATGAGACCTGTTTAATCATCCTCCATACAGCTCGGACCTCTCTCCTAGCGACTTTCATCTCTTCTTACACCTGAAATCTTTCCTTGGTGGTCAACACTTCAACGATGATAAAGAGCTGTTACCACATGGTTGGATACACAGGCGGCAATCTTCTGTGAAGGATGCATGCAAAAACTCGTGGCACGCTATGACAAGTGCCTACAAAATTTCGGCAGTTATGTGGAAAAGTAGTTTAAAAGTTGTAGAATTTTGTGCAATAAAAATTTCATTTTATTACCAAACTTTCTGGACGCACCTCATAATACTCTTTTCAAAACATTAGAGGATCAGTTGAAGTATCTAGGTTCTGAAGTATAGTCATCGGCAGAATGAATTAAAATTGTTCGACGTCTTACTGCCGGTTCCATGGATTGGAGACAACATCATGGCAACCGATATAGCGGTAATAACAGAAAGCTGCTGCAAAGGCTGTTGTTATTGACTTGTGTTTACCAAATGAAATACACAAGCAGTTCGGTCCACAGAGTATAGTGAGCGTGGGCTGAAAGACAACAACAACGTAACTTACCCGAAGCCATGGCCTGGACAGCTATAGGAAGTGTGGAAGCGGGACAGACACAGACGGAGGTGGCTGTAGCTATTGGAGTGTCCCAAAGTGTAATTTCTAGGATCTAGACGCAATTTCAGACAAAATGATCCGTTAAAAGAAGGCAAAACTAATGTCGTCGAAGGGTAACATCAACAAGAGATGACCGTCATCTTCACTTAATAGTCCGTCGTGGCAGGACGCTGAATGTAACTCAGCTGCAACGTTTCTCCACGCAGCAACAGGACGAGCAATAGCAACAAAAACTGTGTGAAATCGCCTTCGGGAATGTGACCTCTGTGCACGATAGCTATGGTGTGCATCCCATTAAAACCACGATACCATTTAGTCAGCCAGAAACTAGGCGGAGGAACATCAACATAGAAGTCGTAAGCAATGGTGCAGAGTTCCGTTCACATATAAGTCAAGATTTTGTGTTCAGACGAACAATCTGGAAAGACTGGAACTCTGAACAATTCTGATTACGTGCAGGAAACATCACCATATCATGCAGGTGGACGAATGCTGTAGGTAGGAGATAGTATTGGCGGACGTTCGGTTCTCTATGTCGCTAATAATCGAGTGTTGACTCCTCAGAGGTATACAGACGAGATCCTTTGGTTTTGCCCTACGCTGATGCTAAGAGATGGGTTACTTCTGACGCTCGACCGCAAAGAACTGCACTACTGGACAACATGACTGAAGCTCAGTCAACTGAACGAATGGAGTGGCCAGCTTGTTCACTGGACTTAAATCCGACTGAGCATGTCTGTGATACAACTCCTACAACGGCTGCAAATGTTTGTTAAGCTAATGGGACTTAACTGCGAGGTCATCAGTCCCTAAGTTTACAAACTACTTATGAACTAACTTATACTAAAGACAAACATCCATTCCCGCCGGAGGATTCGAATCCCCGACGGGGAACGGCCTCGCGCATTAGAGCATAGCGCCTCAATGCGCTCGACCACTCCACCGCCCAAGTGCATTGAGGCGCTATGCTCCGATGCGCGAGGCCGTTCCTCGTCGGAGGTTCTAATCCTCCCTCGGGCATGGATGTTTGTGTTGTCTTTAGTATAAGTTAGTTCATAAGTAGTTTGTAAGTTTAGGGACTGATACCCAGCAGTTAAGTCCATTAAGCTTCACAAATATTTGAACATTTTCAACACTCCGCCGCGGCACAACGGGTGCAAATCTGGCTATTGCACTTAAGGAAGTCTTGCCATATATCACTCATGCTGTCGATGCCACACTGTTATGCAACTTTAATGGCCCTACGAGGTGATCGCACACCATATTAGAGGACAAGTAGAATGACTTTTACACTATTATGGTAGCCCCATCATGCCTCGCTCTATGTAAACGCAGTGTAAACCCCATATAAAGGGTTGAGACAGCAAAATATCGTAATGTATGACTCAAAAATTAGAATTGTAACCAATATCTGAATAAAATACGTCACCATGTGTACATTATATATATGAGATCTCACCTGATCCCCTAATTGTTTTTACATTGCACCATTCATTACAAATGGCAGATCAACTCCCGCCACCTCGTTTTTCGCCTTGTGTCGTCTCCACAGTTTGCGTCTTTTGGTCCTGTGCATAAGCTGTCTCAAAACATATAAGAGTATTTATCTCCTTTATGCCTAATTTCACATACAACTGTGACGTGAGTCTTCTTAGCTTGAATGTATCATCTATCGTAAAATCCGTGTGAATATTCATGGGTGCGACGTACCCAGACGAGTTACAGCGCCATTTTCAGAATCTAAAACGTTTTAAAAACATTCAATATGTTCCTAGAACATACCACTGATATATGAAAATAATAATAAAAAAATCAAATATTTTGTATAAAGTAAAAGAATTTCATCTATAAGTTCGCCACCTTCATTTTTTATCAATAAGAATGAAAAACCGTCAAAATTGGTCACTGAGGAAAAAAAAGAAGAAGAAAAAGTCAAATGTTTGTAAACCTAATTGACCAAACAGGTGAGGTCATCGGTCCCTAGATTACTTAAACGAACTTGTGCTGAGGACAACACACATATACACCCATGCCTGAGGGAGGACTAGAACCTCCGGCAGGGAGCGGTCGTGCAGTCCTTAGCATGGCGCCACAAACCACACGGCCAATCCCGAACAGCTACCAAAGTACAAAGCATCTTTTCTACTATAGGAGAGCTATGATTTTACTTACCCTGAAAATTACTGAACGCGAATTGAGATCCAGCAGGGGACTATTTGAACTGATTGTTGATTTACATTTTTAAACAATTTTTACATCACAATTCCACAAAGTTCGCAGTGCCAGAGAACTACAGCTCATGTTGTCATTATAATTAATAAATTAGTGTATTGACATAGCGTAAAGGAAACAGAGACACTTGATGAATGTGATGTTAGGAATATTAATGTAAGCGTCAAGAAATTTCTACTGATGTATTTTTAGCATAAAAATTCTATTGCACCTACGTAAGTTTTATTTCAACCGTCACTATTGGGAGGCCGCGGCGGAGTGGCCAAGCGCATTGAGGCGCTACGCTCCGATGCGCAAGGCCGTTTCCCGTCGGGGGTTCGAATCCCCCTCGGACATGGATGTGTGTGCCGTCCATAGTATAAGATAGTTCATAAGTAGTTTGTAAGTTTAGGAACTGATGACCCCCGGAGTTAAGACCCTTAAGCTTCTCAAACATTTGACCTCTGGGATTTGGGAGCGCATGTCGCCATAAATTCTTAGAAACGAGGAAACCAACATCCATACGCTTTTAAATTTAATTTAGATGTATCCATAATAAATTGAAAAGTGCACGGCTATTGGTTTTCTTAGTTCAACAAATTCTACAAGTTTGACTGAGCTCCTGCAAATGTTACCGCTTTGAAGTTTTGCTGTTATCGTGGGCATTTTCTCGTTATGAGATGTCTAAACTCTTTACATTGTTCCCATAGTGATCGTCTCAACGAGCATTTTTTCTATTGAAAGTGGTTTGCGTGATAGTTAATGCATTATTAGGTTCAATGCACACATAGAACTCAACTGTCACATGTTAGCAGCTGTATCCGTTTCGCTCCGCCTTATAAATATATACTGTCTGCTCCCACCACCATTTTAATGCATGTAGATACTTTTTAAAGAGCTTTTCTTACTATTGATTTCTCTATATTTATCTTCCTTAGTCTTCTTCTGTTATTATTTCTTGCTAAGTACGACATCATTTTAAAATGGGAACTGATGGCAGAGGAATATCTCGTATATCTAATGTGTCACTTGACAAAGGAATATTGTAGTGAAAAAGTTCGCTTTCTTTGAGTGTCCTATCTAGGTCGATCGTGAAGGTTTTGTATTATTACTTACAAGTAAGACGATGATGTAACATTTACATATTAGTTCACTACAAAAACTGTTAAAGGCAAAGGGAGCAAAGAGTACAACATTCCTATGAACTGATAACAGTTCCTACCTACTTATATGGCCCACACTGCTACGCAAGAATGAATACGGCAATTCGCAAAACGCTACACGCGTACAGCAAAGAAGGTACATTTCTCAAGTTACTGTTTGGAGATAGATCAAATTAAGCCACAAGGAATGAAATGAAAGCTATATGTGTAGATTACCGAAACTAGTGCAATGTATCAGATCATGTTTTCAAATTATTGGAGTACGTGCTAGGACAACAAGAAGAGTCGTCTCAGACCAAACGTGGCAATTCAGGAGAAGAAGAGGTCGTGCAATATCTGTAGAGTACGTGCCCGCGGTATGTCAGCGTTAACGTCAGCGAGTTTATTTTGGTCGCTCGTGGCTTCAGGGAAGCGCGGAGGGTAGAGGGTGTCTGTGAGCACGTATTCCAAACCCCTGCGCTGAATCCGATATTGGCTTTCGATTAAACTTTTTCTCATAAATATAAAAGTTTTGAAAAAATAGCGTGGAGGGCGGAGAAGAACTATGTATATACCGCATCAGACATGATCAGTTTTGTTCCCCTCAGTGATAGATTACAAAAACGTTTGACATGATTTAGTAGAGAAATAAGACGCAGCAACTAAGTACTCCTGGAAATTATGCTTTCATCTGTTTGATACATACCATAACAAAATTTTAGTTGTAGTTCTTACTGCTTCGAATAGCATATTTTATCATCACTTGAATCTATAGGAAATCAGCTTTCTTCCTGAGGACTGACTTCAATCAGCCATCAAAGTTTAGTATCAAAGCTCATTAAGTAGATTGACTGCACATTTGGGATCAACATAGTTTTACTCAAATGTAGCTGTCGCCAAACGATGTATATCAACAGCCATACTTGAATTCTGAAGCGTTCTGGCACGTATGGAACGAAATCTTGAATCATAATCAGACACAGTTTCCCGAAATACTTGGGTTGTTCAAGTTCTTTACTGACATAATTGTAACCCCCCCCCCCCTCCGACATCCCATAAATCCCTCTATAGTAGTAATTGTCTTTGTTTCCAGAAAGGCGTTACACTCCTGATGTTCCACAATCCTTACAGCTAAATGCACTAAAAACTCATCGCAAACAATTTCTTTAGAAAGCATCATGGCGAGTCATAACAGTCTAAATTATCAGAGACGTTAAGACATTATTATGAAATATTTATGACCAGTATCAATATCATGCATGTGTTCTATCTCTGAACTGTAGGGAAACAATGATCTACAGAAAATTAGACACCAAGACCAACCACAGCAAAAACATTTATACAAAGTTTTCAGTGTTTTCAAACAATAAAATAGATGTAAAAAAACCAAAAGATGTTTAACGTGAAATATGAACGAGCGTTTATACACAGTAAATGAATTTAATGAAGTCACTATTCTGCAGGGACGGCTAACGTTGTGCATATACGTGCCATATTTTTCAAGAAATTTATATATTGTACTCAATCTTTCCCAAAGATTATATACCCCCAGACATTCCCATGGTGGGGTGGCTTTCGTGCCTCGACGATACAGATAACCGTACCTTAGGAGCAACCACACTGGAATGTTACCTGTGGAGAGGACAGACAAACGTGTCGTTCCTGAAGAGAGGCAGCAGACATTTCAGTAGTTACAAGGTCAACAGTTGGGTAATTGACTGAGCTGACCTTGTTTTATTAGCTAACGTGGCTTTGACATGCAGTTACTGCAAACGGCTAAAAACAAGGGGGAAACTACAGTCGTTACACTTTCCGAGGACATGAAGCTCTACTGTATGAATATATGATGATGGTGTCTATTTGGGTGAAATATTTTGAAGGTAAAATAGTGCACCATTTGGGTCTCCAGGCGGAGACTACACAGGAATACAGCAATAGATATACCGAGCTCAATAATCCGCCATGTTGAATCCCAATCCGACAGCAATGTCGTATGCTTTGTGTTGTGGAGCGAAGTGAATCAGGGAATATTTGGCGATTTTATTGTTTTCACAGTGTTAAATGGTTGGTTGTGCTGCTCCAATAATAGCAGACATGGTCGCTGTAAGTTTTATCGCTTTCCTTCAAACATAGATCGGCGTAAAAGGTGGCTTGTAAACATCAGACGCCAAGTATGGACACCAGAATCGAGCAACTATCTCTGTAACGTTAAGAACAAAACCTTTGTTTTATTTATATAAGAAATAGTTGTGCTCGCAGAGAGGTAGTAATGAAAATACTGGAGTATACATGTAAGCAATGGTTTAATTTTGCTGACGGAAGACGACATACAGTGTGTTTAAAATAAGCTACTTTTCTTGATATTATTTAGACCAACTAATGAGTTATTCTAAGGGCTGTTAATTGTATTTTAAGTGATGCATGAGTGCCGCTGGTTTATTTCTCATTAGTTCAGCGTTTAATTTAAATGTGACTCTCAACACAGGAATATGCAGGCCTAAGCCAAGCTGTGAACTGGATGTCTTAAAATAATAATAATAAACTGAATTTCGCAAAGAATACGGACAGGAAGAAAATAGAATAGGTTTGGAGACGATGAAAGTAGTAGATGAGTTTCGTTATTTGGGTAGCAAGATAACTCCTGACCAACGAAGTAAAGAAGATATAAAATGCGGAATTGCTATGGGAAGAAAATAGTTTTGCTTACATTGTTAATTTGTGATAAAATGTACCATATTACAACTGAATTGTGGACCTGTAAGACTTTAATTTTGACATTAATGATCTCGCCATGTTTTTTGCGTCACTGTCTTGTCACATATACAAATAGAGAGTAATGCATCGTACGTTTTATCCATCTTAAAGCTACGTGCTTTTAAAGCTAAACTCTACTTTCCCATCTTATATTTGAAAGACGCTTTAGTGTCAGAGTAGGTATCTGGTTCATAATGACATTCAAACGTGAAGCTGATACCGAAAAAATACTTATATTTCCCGAACAATAGAGAAGCAGTTTGAGATTTCCAGAGAGCTCCTAACAGTATCATTTGTTATTAGAGTGTGAGCTGCACGTGGAACTTCCAGTCCACCTCTTTTTTCTCACGGTCTATTCGAGCTTGATTTTCAGTCTACTGTTTGACCTTTTAATAAGTCAGTTTTTAGATCTAAATCTTTTTTTAAAGAAAGTATGGGCCCTGAACTCTTTTCATGCCTTTCTAAATTTCTCGACAAATGTCTTCAGTCTTTAAAAACTATCTGACCATTACAAGCAGTGCCATTTGCATTAAAAAGCTTATAATGGAAAAAAACTACTGAGTTGTAGGTTTTGAATAAACTAGCCAATCACGACGAATAATTTCGTTATTTAGTAGCTCTTTACTGTAATATATGTCGTGAAACGATCTATTCGATCGATTTCAAAAAGGCATTCGTCGCGGTGCCACACTGCAGACTGCTAACGAAGATACGAGCTTATGGAATAAGTTCACAGATTTTTGAATGGCTGGAAGACTTTTTAAGTAATAGAATAGAGTACGTTGTTCTCGACGGCGAGTGTTCATCCGAGACGAGCGTATTGCCAGGCGTGCTCCATGGGAGTTTGATAGGTCTGCTATTATTTTTTATCAATATAAATGATCTGATGGACAGAGAAATTTATAATTTGAGGCTGTTTGCTGATGGTGCTGTGGTGTATGGGAGGGTGTCGTCTGTAACTGTAATAGCATACAGGATGACTTAGACAAAATTTCTAGTTGGTGCGAAGACTGGCAGCTAGCCCTCAATGTAGAAAAATGTAAGGTGATGTGCATAAGTAGAAAAAGCAATCCCATAATGTTCGAATACAGCCTTAGTAGTGAGCTTCTTGATGCTGTCGCGTCGTTGAAATATTTAGGCGTAAAATTGCAGAGCGATATGAAATGGAACGAACATGTATGGACAGTTATGAGTGAGGCGTACAGCCGACTTCGGTTTATTGGGATAATTTTGGAAAGGTGTATTTCATCTGTAAAGGAGACCTCGTATAAAACGCTTGTACGACCACGTCTTGAAATTTCTGCTGGACCCGCAGCAGATCAGTTTAAAGGAAGACATAAAAGCAGTTCATAGGCGAGTAGCTAGGTATGTTACTGGTAGGCTCGACCAATGCGCGAGTGTCACTGAAATGCTCCTGGAACTCAATAGGGTATTTGACTGTTTTCTGGAAATCGTTTTAAATTGTTAATTATATCATATTATGGTCCGAACATGCTTTTTTACCTCGTGAATTTCAGTACTTTTTTTTAAAAAAAAGAAATGAAATTCAGATAATTTGAACGCCCGCTAAAACGCTACATTGGCGTCACGTGATGTCTGTGACGTCATACAACACGCCGTCGCCGCTGCTGCTGCACTCGTAAGATAAACAAATACCTGTATAATGTTTGGGCCGAGGCCTCGTGTTTGGGCGTTAACGTTTGCATAATGACCTACAAATATTGCTTAGTTCCGAACTGTAACAATACATCTGTCAAGATTCCAGAAAAATTGTTCTTGCAAGTATCAAAAAATGAGAAGATACGCAAAAAAGTGGCTGACACTGGCGCGAAGAGATCCAAATGAAATAGCGGCTACTTCATATGTGTCTTTCTGTGACGATCATTTTGATCTAAGTAAACAATATTATTCCATTGGTAAACAAAACTGTTTAGTATCATTCTCTTTTTCTGAAAAGGTGTAAAGTAGTATTATGTGTAGGATATTGACCTGATGTTTACATTTGCGAAGTTTGCCGTTTCCTAATATATTTGATGAAAGAACAACATGATTTTTTTTCTTCTTTTAAATTAAAGCATGGGGCTTCGTATGTGGACGAGTAAACGTAAATGGATTAGCTTGTAGTATCAAAAGTAGTGACACATTCATATCAAACCAAATCTTGAATATGTAAGGAAAATACTGATTTGCATGGCAGAAAGTTTACACACAATCGCAAACATTCACTCACAAAAACAACAAACCAAAAAAGCGCTGTAATTTCGGCGCTATAAATTTATTCCATCGTGTCTCGTTCGCAATGTTTACGTGATACTGACATGCCTTTGGCTACGCGAAATGTGCGTTGCTAACCTACGAGCGATATGAAAACACCAGTGACGCAACCCACTGTTCCTGTTCTAGAATATAGATATATTGTGTAACTATACACAAGGCATTTTTGCTGTATTTTACAGATTTTGATGTTTCGCTTTGTACCAGTATTGAAGTAGTTAAATAAAATTACTCCCTTAACTGCGTGCTTTACTGGGTTAAATTTTACTAACTATCCCGGCGGCTGCCTGTGATTATGTTGGCAACAGATGCTGAATAGCGACACTCATGAGACGTCGCCATTAGCCAATCGCGTGACAGCGCAAATATTTTGTCGTGAAACCTTTGATTTATGAGGGCAGTTACTTTTACTGACCGGACAAGGGTACATACAAGAATCATAGAGCAGGAACAGCATTATTTATTTACTTCATGGTCTGTACGATACACTAGTCATTCTAGGTTGTCTGAACATCTGGACAAAGATTTTCTATCTTGTTGTTGATGTTGCCAACATAATCACTCAAGGCCGCCTGGATAGAAGATAAAATTTCACCCTTTATTGCATAATATGCTGACTTCAGATTAAGTCTGCTGACATCAACAAATAGGGTACTTTTTTCCAATGGCATAAAATATCTTTCGAAATAATTAGTTTTAAAATGTAGGTATGCGTTACTTACAATGCAGTTTTCACGTTTCTTATTTCTGGCACGTAAAAATTTGGATTGTTTTTAAAGAATGAAGACACCATATTTGCATCAACTTTAGGGAGGTTTCCGCTGTCAGCCTTCACATAACCATCTTCCATTGTGGCATATAAACTATAACGCGTTTAGATCACGAAAAAACTGAACTTAAAGCTGCGAAATGGAGGCAACGCGTACAATAATACAGCTCCGACTTCTACTTGCCGCGCTGTAGGTGTTCTATGACGTCACCAGTACTTCAGCCAATAACTGGGCGTTTTCGATCACGTGATCTAATCGTCAAATTTGATAATTTTTAAGCTTTAATTACGTAAAAATAACAGATGTTTTGTAAGAATTACGAGCAAAAATGCTGTCTGAATGATATAATCATTCAGAATAACAACAATTCGAACCATTTTTTAACACAGGAAAATACCCTATTGGGAATCGCTGGAGGAAAGACGACGTTCTTTTCGTGAATTTGTGTTGAGGAAATTTAGAGGGTAGGAGGCTTCAAATTCCGGCCCTCTAAATTTACTTAACAGAAATTCACGAAAAGAACGTCGTCTTTCTTCCAGCGATCCCCAATTGAGTTGCCGGAGCATTTCCGTGACACAACTTGTCCGCACTGCATACACTAATTATCGCCCATTTTTCAAACAGCCTACAGCGAAAGTAAATACTCGGAGAAAGACATCACAAATGTAATTTCCCATTTTTATTCTTCAATAAAATCAATATTGTTATTTTTAAAGTAGGTTTCTTCACTGATAGTAGTTAAAAGTGTACTTACGGCTGCGGCGGCGTAGCGTGCTAATGTTGACAAATGCATGTTCGATTTACAAGAATAATTAATTTGCTCAGCGAACAAGAGTACATACAAGAACATGCCAACCACAGAACAGGAACAACATTAATCATTTACTTAATCGTCATCATACAAAAAAACACTCATTCTTTGTTATTGTTTTCAAACAGCGTTCAACGGTCGTTGCCAACATCAACACAACATCCCGCTGAACCGAAAGTAAACATTTACCTCTAAATTACTTTCAGTATAAAGTCCCGGACGAGGCCGGTCAAGTGCTCTTCCCAGTCGATAAAAATATTGAAAACAAACGCGACTTTGTCTCATGCTCTTGCAACTGTAATGCAACAAATAGTTCTTTAACCTCGTTGTTATTGATGATACGCATTTAAGTGAGAAGGGGTTTAGAAAGTGGCTGAAATTATGCTTAACGTTGGTTGGAAGTCACTAAATGCTCTTGTTATGAAACACTAGATGATTATAGGATGGGTAGATGGGTAATTTCGGCTTCATTTGAAGCAATCGTGTCTTTGACGCTTCTCATTATTTATGACGACATGTGTCCTGAACTACGTGCCTGCAGTGATATAATTTTGCTGGTACATTAAGTAACATTTGTAGATAATGCCTGCAAATTATGCTGTGAATGGATGCAGTAGTTAAAAAGTTACGTATGAAATGTCATGGCAGGACAGTTTGACCACATAAGCATCCAAAATCTAATAAGCGATTAAGTTCCTTTCATTATTTTGTGTGGAGGTGCCTGCGAGAATAACTTTCCTAAGAGTTTGAAATTGTGTGTGAAGTATATTGTAAGTCGCAAAGTGTTAAAATTTTCACGTAATGGGTGAACAAACTTGGCATATTTGAATACTCACAGCTTAAATACAAACACAGTTTCTAATTGTAATACTTGTTTCATCGTGCTAAACTCTCTGAAAGAGCAGATTGCGATTGCATTTAAAATGTAATTCAGTAATTAATTACTAGAAACATGGAAAATGAATTTTTGCAACAAAATATTCAGGACACTGAAGATAAACTTAGTGTTTTATATTGGATGGTTGCACTCTGACGAAACGTGTGGCTCGCTTGGAAACAGATCCGTAAGTTTGCGGCTCCCAAGATAAAGTTAAGTGGCCACCCCTGCCATAGATCTTTATACTACCATCACGGGTCTACACTGTCACATCCTCTAACAACAAAGTGCACAGCTTCTTTGCATGACATGCGCGATAAAATAACTGCAAAAGGTCTCACTTCACCAACATTCTAAAATCATATTTTTATATTAACTGTCTCACGAAATCTTTCAAGACTTGAAATCTTCATCTAATATATAAAGCAGAGTGTCCGTATATTTGTACGTGTTGCATACAAATCTAAAGTTCTGTTCCAATCTTTATGAAATTTTGTACACGTAAGCTTAAATCCATGAGGACGGTCGCCGTAAGTGTAAGAATCACATACGATATATAGTTCACGAGATATGACGTCATAAACAATTAGATGCGCGAAAAACTGCTGCATTTTGCGACAATGCTGCTCATTTTCTCCTAAACCATTGGACCGATTTCAACCAAATTTGGTACACACATTCCTTACCATGAGGTAACAATTGCTGCATGGTTAAGAATCACATACGGCACACGGTTCAAAATATATTAATAGAAATCTCAGAAAATGCCAAATAATGCGGCGAGACTATCGAAATACACTGTATGAGAATGACAGTACTTAGCGACTTGCAACAAACTTTAAACATAATTTCAAACCTTTATTACACTTTTTCTCGCTGATACCCATAGCAAAATGATGAAAGGAAAAAAGTTTCTCGCTTACTACTTTTCCGCTGTTTATGGAGTAAAACTACGGCTCTCGATATGACGTTACAATTTATAATTTGAACACTACAAATTGTAGCGACAGAAAATTTTACAGACAGTATACATACATATAGTTGAATGTAGCTTCTAAATTGTATCACATTCCGACACGTAGTTCATGAGATATGAGCACGTAAACAGTAACGTTCATTGGAAACCGCCCCACCACGCACCAAGTTTTAATCTATTACTTCTTTAGTGCTAATTGTATTCCTCAAGGGATTTTACAGACGCACAGCCTTTATACAAATGAATATATACCTGAAAAATGGCAGGAATAAATAAGTAAATACCCGGGCAACGCCGGGTTTTCAGCTAGTGTATTTTAATTCAAGTTCATAGTGATACTAAACTTACTTTATCTGATGGTGACGGAACTGTTTCTGTTTACAGAATAAAACACTTCTCAAGCAAAATCGTATTAAATACAGTGCTGTAAATTAAAAACAAATATCTTTTCTTTAGTTTTAAAAAGTTTTGTTTCAATATAAATCCTAATTAGAAGGGAATGTTGCTCTTCCCTAAACAAACTGACACGTCAATAAAGCAGACCAATGCTGTTGGCTGGTGTTATTAAACGGTACTTTTTCTGCCTGAATGAGAATTTTTTGTAATACGCGTTCTGTGCTGAACTTAACTGTTATTGTTGCCATTATATTCAGATTGCTTGCCGTATTACCAAATTGCAATGACAGTGCAAGAAGATGAAATGTTATTGTTGTTCCGGTAATGACCTCATTCGCAACTCTCCTGTTCGCACAAGTTACAGAAGATGAGGCGGACTTCCGCGTACATGTGAACATTGAATGTGTGTGGGTGTATGCGTATCTGTTAAAACTGACCAAACAGCAGTGCTATAAAAGTAAATCGTTTTTCAATTTCAGTATCGTGGAACATTAATGTCCCCATTTCCTAAAGTAATAATACTACACTCTTGATATCTTTCATCTGAACGTCAACTGGTTCCGCTCTGCCTACGACTGTACAATTGGTAGCCTACTGAATATGAATTTGCAGAGCACCAATTCCTGACGAAGATACCGACCTGTCCGGTAAGTCGAAATAACTTCCACATTAACTTAGATTAATTCTTCTATTGTTTAACCCTATCAATATTTTCGTACGCTTATTACCAATGAGGGAGATGGGGTCCCTACCCTAAAAAAAAGAAAGAAAAATACTGTTGATATAGCATAAAAAACATGCTTTTTACAGATACACTCTGACGCAATAGGGGCTATAACTTGATAATGTCTTTTAGCACACTCCGAGAAACATCAGCACACTTTGGATAATATATATCACCAAGAAGTAGGTACAATACCTTATATTTGAAACAAAAAAAAAATCTCAAAAATATGCTTCGTTTTACTCACAATATACCTCCTAAAAAGGTACTACATGTAAATATACTACATTACCTAAAAATATTGAATATGATACGATTGTGAAGATCGCACTTACTGCTAAAACTTTGATATTTTTATTACGTTTAACTAGAAGATTAAAAAACAGTTATGGAATCTGGTAGAAGACGTCATTAACTGCAGTAAATATGTTTTTCAGAATTTTAAAATACCGTACAATTTACCTGGTTATATCACAACTTAAAAGTAGAAAAGAAAACCTGGCCATCTTATAACAGTTTTGTATTTCATTGGTCTACATAAAAACGTAGAAGTGCCGGTAATAAGTAATACTCAACAGAGCTCCTCGGCTAACAAAAAGGTTATTCAATTTTAGTGTTTACAACATCAGTTTGCAGGTGTTGCTGTTGTAAAAAAAAAAAAAAAAATTCAAATGTCTGTAAATCTATCGGACCAAACTGGGTGGTCATCAGTCCGTAGCTTACAAACTACTTAAACCTAGGTAAACTAACCTAAGGACAACACAAACGCACCCATGCCCCAGGGAGGACTCGAACCTCCACGGCGAGCAACCGCGCGCTCCGCAGCGAGGCGCTTTAGACCACTCGGCTACTCCACCGCGGCTCTGTTGTCAAAGACACGCTTCTTTCCGTCACAGAATATGGAACAGAAACAGATTTGAAAATCCCCTACATGTTTTGGGACTGCAGTGAGTATCTCATTTAGCACATTATCAAGAAAGTCGGCTAAAATCGTGTACCAGATTACCAACACAAGAATACTGAAGGCTGTATTAAATTATAGATGCAACGGCGGAAGTTCTTTCTGCCAGTTTATGTATTTGAGTTTTCGTGTCTTTCAGTCTACCAAGTCACTACGAAAGCCTCAATCTGTTATAGAGCCCCGGTCTATGGTGAACTGACGAAGAATGCTTACAGGAAACGGAGCAAGTTTTGTCTTCATCGTACACTCATCAACTGAATATTTTGACACTCTTTTTCGAGAAACATACATTTTTTTCATCTTGGTGGATTTTCTCTAAGGTTCCTTAGACAAACTTTGAATATTTCTACAAAATTTCACGAAATAAAAATTATAATCAAAGATCTGAAGGCGTTGAAAACTGTTAACTTGGCATCCTTTTCGATAAATACACAACTTTTTTCACAGTTCTGGGTAGATATTCACTAGTTCTTAAAGGCTTTTTACTAAATTTGAGTAGTTCTACAGAATTTCACAAAATAAAAATTACAATCGCAATACTCAATAGCTGGATAGGTTTCAAACTTACGCCTTTTTTTATTATTATTATTATTTTTTAGAGAGATATACGTGTTTTAAGAGTTCTGGGTAGAAATTCTAGAGTTCTTTGTACTAAATTTGTACAATAAACCAAAATATTGCAAAAAAAACTAATAATTCTGAATTTTGTGAAGTTGGCACCCAATTTTCGAGATTAAATAATATTTTCAGAGTTCTCCAGTGCGAATTCCATAGTTCTCTGTACAACATTTATATTTTTTTTTCTATTTGCTTATTGTCTTTTATTAGAAGACATTTAATTTAATGTGATATTATTTGCAACAATGAGGTACCAAATATTAAAATGATTGTAAACTTAAGGGACCAAACTGCGAAGGTCATTGGTCCCTAGACTTACAATTAGTTGAACTAACTTGCGCTAAGGACAACACACACATACTCACGCCCGAAAGAGGACTCTAATGTCCGCTGGGAACGGCCGTTTAAAAATGTTCAAATGTTTGTATAGTCTATGGGACTTAACTACGGGGTCATCAGTCCCTAAACTTACAAACTACTTATGAACTACTTACGAACTAGGACGGCACAAATATCCATGCCCGAGGGGGGGATTCGAATCCCCGACCGTAGTGGCCGTGCAGACCGTGACTGAAGAGCCTCAGTCCCCTCGGCCACCGCGGCCGGCTGGAACGGCCGTGAAATCCATGACATGGTGCCTTAAAGCACGCAGCCGTTCCCGGCAAATTACGAATCAAATTTGAAGACAGCTTCATCTGTAATTTGCCTTCACAAACTTTTACTCCAATGTTCTTTGCATACTGGGATTTGCCAATATGTTGCGAGAAGAGCTCAAATGCATCATATAATTCAGTCCCCCGTTTTACCTTTATGTGTTCATTGATTTTCAAGAGAGGAAGTGTAGGATCTTCTTCGTTTAGAATAGTTAAAATAATAGGTTTTTTTTTTTAAAATTTATGGCAATTCAACAGACACGGGTTTATTGGACCACCAGTCATCAATAGTCAGAAAGCATCACCTAAGAGTGTTGTTTGATGAAGATAACTCTAGACCAGATTTGTTGGATGTGATGAACAATAGAGAGGGGGGGGGGGGGATGATTCACAGCACAGAAACCTTTCCAGTACGTTGATGCATATATCTGTGTGGTGTTTTATTTCAGGAATGTATCCATATGTATGTCGCCTATATACTTCAGGCTTTGAGGTAATACTTTTAGCTATAGGAAATGTTAACTGCGTAATGAACGCTAGAAATTGAGCAATAATCATT
Organism: Locusta migratoria; assembly: GCA_026315105.1. Lineage (NCBI taxonomy): Eukaryota > Metazoa > Arthropoda > Insecta > Orthoptera > Acrididae > Locusta > Locusta migratoria. The sequence goes on along the minus strand of CM048745.1, from coordinate 708,088,019 downwards.
TTGAATTCAAAAAGCTTATAGAATTGTATTCGTCATATTTTGATTTTTGAACTGTTTTGCTAGTTTTCTGTATCATTGCAAAATTGCACAAGTAAAAAATTTATTTAAAATTAAGCAAACTATTGCAAATAACTGCTTGCGGTATTATGGCGTTTCTATTGGGTGGGTTTGTAACACGTTCACGTTGCTTATTTTAGTACAAAACTTGTCTCAACACCTTATTAGCTGAGAGATGATCAATTTATTTTATACAGACTCATGCTTTTGACTTCTGGTTTTAAATTTAGTCTGATATGACATCTAAAATCACTAAAAAAATGCCTAATAACATAGTTGTCATGTAACCTACTTCTTTTTTTATGCAGTATATTTTCCTGTAGGCTACTTACATTTCACCGCCATTTTTCATTTTCCAAAATGCGGTCATGAGGTTTCCGTTAATATTTCTGCGCCGTACTCCAATTCCAACAATTCGCAGTAACTCCGAATTATCGTGTAGTTAATACCCAGCGATAAATGTAGCAGATTTTAAGTATTAATGTTAATGCTACAACAAAAGAGCTCCATTTAGCTATTTTTGATTACGAGGAATTTCATTCCGCAACGGGATACGCCTCGTAGCTGACTTGAAACTATACTTCGAACAAGCCAATAAAGGAAGTCGGTACGCCACATAAGAGGGTGTTTCTTCCCCGCCTTCTTGTGATTCTCGGTCCAATAGTGCTCATTGGTATGGAAGGTACAGCGACTTAACAAACGAATTATCTCGTGTCAGATGTTACTTCTTGAAGCTTATGAGCTCTCTGTAATGAATAAAAACGGAAAGATTTAGGTGTTCTCTTGTCCCATGCGCTATTAGAGAATGGAACGGTAGAGAAATATTATGACAGCGATTCCAGGAACCTACTGCCAGGCTCTTACATGTGTTTTGCAGAGTAAAAACGCAGATGAGTTGACAGCAAGTTCTGGGAGGACAGACAGCGAGTGCCCCTATTCCCGCCCCTTCCCCCATACTCTCTGTCGACCACTGCCCGTGCCTTCGCTATTTGGACCACAATGCATCCATCAGTTTGTGGACGTTCCCTTTCGCATTATAGAGGACAATATAATATCATATTTTCATATATAAAAATTCAGCAGGGTACGTTTGTGTTCGAAGAACTCTATAAAAGTAGTCAGTCGACTAGCTTGAAACGTGGACCAAAAGTTGTATGTTTCATGTGGAAGGTTTGAGTAAACACTTAGCTGTAATGTCCCAAGGTGTTGAAGGTTAAGAAATAGATTAGCTGTAATGTCCCAAGGTTGAAGGTTAAGAAATAGGTTAAGCTAACGATGCCGCTTTTGTCCACCCAAAAAAAGATGAATTGAAAACGTTTATCGCTAACTAAATTCTCGGCATTCATGCAGTATACAAGTCGCAGCAAGCACAAGGTTGTAATTTATTAGATCTATACTATTCTTTTTCTTCTTTTTCTTTAATGCATTTTAAAGCGCCGTAGGGGCAGGCTGTCTTGTCGTCGCTCTACAGGCGAGAGATTACAATGGTTGTCGAGAAGACATGAACACAGTGGCGGACTAATGGAAGGGGGGTGGGGAGGCGGAGGGGGCGGACCGCCCTGGTCCTCACGTATTGGGGGTCTCTAAACACCTGGAAAGCAGTTTTTTCTTCTTCTTTTTTAATCTTGTTATCGCCCTTGACCTCTCGTTTTGGGGCCTGCAAATCGCGGAAGCTATTTTTCTTAGATTGTCCCGTTCCTCTCGTCCTGGGAGGGCCTCCAAACCTCAGTAGTTACCTTCTTATAGTAATACATGTATTTACAAGTGGACAGGGGCCTCATTTTGTTCTGCCGCCGCCCCGGACCTCCGACAGCCTTAGTCCGCCACTGCAGAACGGAGAAAATAAACGGTGGATTTAAAAGACATGCGATGGAGATGTTAAATCAACTGAAGATCAAAACCAACTGCAGAACGATCTTAATAAGCAATTGGCAATTGACTCTAAATAATGAGAAGTGTGAAGTCATGCACATGAGTACGAAAAGAAATCTGTTAAACTTTGTTTACAAGATAAATCAATCTAAAGTGAAGCCCATAAACTCCAGAAAATACCTAGGAATTACTTTTTATTTCAGACTTAAACTGGAAAGAACATGTAGATAATGTCGTGAGAAACGCGAACCGGAGACTGTGTTTTATTGGCAGAACCCTTAAAAAGATGCAACAGAACTACTAAAGAAACTGCATACAATACGCTTGTCCGTCCTATTTTTGGAGTATTGCTGCCCAGTGTGGGATCCTTATCAGGTGGGTTTTACCGATGACATCGAAAGAGTCCAGAGAAGGACAACTCGTCTCGTATTGTCACGTTACAGGGTAGACAGCGTTACGGAAATGATACAGGATCTGGGATGGGAATTATTACAACAACGGCGCTTATCGCTGCGGCGTGGGCTACTTACGAAACTCCAATAGCCAACATTCTCCTCCGAATGCGAAAATATATTTTTGACTTCCGCTTACATAGGTAGAAATGATCATCAGAATAAAATACGAGAAATCAGAGCTCGAATGGCGAGATTCAGGTGTTCTTTCTTCCCGCGCGCTATTCGAGAATGGAATGGGAGATAAATAGTATAATGATGGTTCCATGAACCCTCTGCCTGGAACTAAATGTGATTTGCAGAGTATCCCATGTAGATGTAGATAATGACGAATCTAATAAAAACATAGTCAACGTAAAACGTGGCCACGGTGGATAAAATGCGTAGAAGTTAAAACAGAAAAAGGCGACGATAACGGAGAAACTGGTTAAAAATACACACGAAACTCTGGTTCTGGTGGCGTCGGCGGTTGAGTGCGTTTAAAAATTAAAGATCATAGCACAACACTGACAATGAATCTAAAATGGCACCGATTAAAACGTCGACCACTGAGACTGCAAGGAAAAGGAAGGGGACAATAGGCGCGGCATGGCGGGTGGTGGAGGGGGAGGGGAGGGGCGCGGGAGAAGGAGGTGCTTAAGAACTTCAGGGAAAAGAGCTAGGAAGACCAAGCCACAGAGTATATATACAGAGGAGCAGTCCGCCTCCGTAGTCCAGTGGACAGCGTGTTTGGTTGCCACGCAGGGGGCCCGGGTTCGATTCCCGGTCGGGTGGGAGATTTTCTCCACTCGGGGACTGGGTGTCGTGTCGTCCTCATCATCATTCCATCATCATTGACACGCAAGTCGCCGAAGTGGCGTCAGATAAAGAGACTTGCACCAGGCAGGCTGAACACGACCCCAGTTGGGGTCTAACGGTCATAAATGCCACACGATCATCATCATCATCACAGAGGAGCAGCCCCATCTAAACCACTGTCCTACGCTCCCCTCATAGTTCCGTAAGATGCTAGCAGGTGTCAGGCGGATCGCTGGCTTAGGGTGCCTCTCGCACGTCAGAGAGTAGCGTGGAGGGGAGGCTGAGGAGAGAGCTCGTGCAGTCTGCCACAAGGCCACGGTTGTGTCCGGCTTGCCGGCGTTTGAGGGGGGTGGTGGTGGGGAGAGCTGCTACCTGCCGCCTGCTCTGGCCAGTTTAAAGGGCTGCTTCTGACCTCAGCGCCATCATGGGACATCTTACGGAACTGCTGGAAAACCTCCCTCCCCGCACCCCTGAGCGTAGGACCAGGCTCTTACAGAGGTTTCCCGTCTGTATATATTTGTGACCAAGCGTAGGAAGGGAGAGGGAGGGGAGCGGGAAGGAGAGGGCGCGTCATTTACGGGGAAAGGGGAGGGAGGTAGGATTAGGGCTGGTAGGAGGGGTATATATCAGGACGGAGGGCGTTATCCGGCAAGGGGATGGCGAAATACTCCCTCAGAAAGGAGTGTAAGGAGGGAAGGATGCATTGGTACAAGCGCGGCAGGAGCCCGAGGTTCAAAAAGAGGGAAGAAATTAGAGGGTGACGTGGCTCTATTTTGCGAGTGACGAAGAGGATGCAGAGGTGTTCAATGACAGGGGAAAGAGAATAATATCATCCGCGAGGGGGGAGGGGGCGGATGCCATAATCGAAGCGGCGCGTGGAGCTCGATGGACTAATTACTGTATTTGCGACACATTTTGTATGGGGTGTCCTCATATACCACTGAATGTGCATGTAACATGTCATTTTACTAGACATAGTTCAGGAAATGCAGGACCCTGTTGAAGGAGTCCCTGATTTCAAAATTAGATATGTCGACAACGAAGTGCACCAGAAGGGATTTTTATTGTGAAAGCTGTAAGAATGTGATACAGAAGATCACAAATATTTAGAAAAGCTGATAACAGATGGCGTTGTACGCAAGACAACTAGTACAGTATCAGCGTGCGTAATGAAACTAGTACATCGCAAGCCGTCATTCCAATCGCATCAAAATCTTTACGAATTGCCCGCCACCTGCAGTACGTAAGTGGTGTGAACCAACAATAAAATTTACCATCACATTCTGTAGTGTCTCAATGGAAGTGGAGTCAGATGCCTCGCAAATCGCCATTTGTAGGTCGTCCAACGCCGTCGGATGGTTCATGTAGACAGTGTCTTTCAATGTGCCCCCAAAATTAGTCACACCGAGTCATATCAGACAACTATGGAAACAAAACCATCCTTGCACCAGTACATTTGTAATACTCCAAACAATGATCCTATTGCCGAAGTATTCATCAAGAAAGGGAAACACCAGCCGCGATGGAGTAGCCGAGCGGTCTAAGGCGCCTCGCTGCGGAGCGCGCGGTTGCTCGCCGTCGGAGGTTCGAGTCCTCCCTAGGGCATAGGTGTGTGTTTGGTGTCCTTAGGTTAGCTTACCTTAGTTTAAGTAGTTTGTAAGCTACCGACTGATGACCACGCAGTTTGGTCCGATAGATTTACAAATATTTTTTTGGAAACACTTGTTAAGCTCGGTGTGTTTTGACTCCATCTAGCATCTTGCAACCACTCGGAGGCTGATCGATCCTCCAACGCTACTTGCGTCAACAAATTGTTTCAAAATTACAATGTAACGTTCACTAGTGATCGTCTCCCGCATGAAAAAGGATTAATAATGCATCTGCTGCATGCAGCAGCCCAGGCAGTAACTTTGGGCGAATGCGATGGTTTTTGGTTCACAGAAATCAGGATTTTCAGAATCCCAAAAGCGCCTGTTTTGCTTATTCACGACTCCATTCATATGTAAGTCTGCTTCATCTCTAAAACGCAAAATCAAATCCTTCATTATCAACATTGTGTGACTCGTTCTCAAAATCAGCCCTCTGCCGCATTGCTCGTACAGTTATGGGCTGGTGACCTTTGATTTTGAATGGGCGCTGGTGTAGGCTCTGTCTCAGTATTTTATGCGTGCTGCAACACTTTAAACCAGTGTTTATCAACCTGTGGGTCGCGGCCCCCAAGGGATCGCAAAGTCGTGCTTTGAGGGTCGCCGTAAACCAGAAAACACAATGGTTGCCAAAAAATGTTCAAATGTTTGTTAAGCTTATGGGACTTAACTACGGGGTCATCAGTCCCTAAACTTACAAACTACTTATGAACTACTTACGAACTAGGACGGTACAAATATCCATGCCCGAGGGGGGATTCGAACCCCCGACCGTAGTGGCCGTGCTGACCGTGACTGGAGCGCCTCAGTCACCTCGGCCACCGCGGCCGGCAATGGTTGCCCATAAAACTACCAGCCCAGTGCATGCCTGAATACTAGGTGTTTGGTAAAACAAAAACATATGCCGAAGAAAAGTGAAATGTGTCTTATGTCAAAATTACGCGAATCTTTGTTGATCATCAGTTCTTAGTTGAATAGAACAAAGATTAAATGCAAACGTAGGCTTCCGCGGCTGTTGACACAATCAATAAAATTCTTCCGGGTATGAGACCGCGTCGTCATTTTATAAAGTCCACCGACGTTTCGGCCACTGTTGCAGGCGGCCTTCATCAGGGTCTATGTCTGACTGCTGAATACACGATAGCTTGGGGTTCATATAGCAGCGGATGAGGGAGAGGAAGGGGGACGTTGCTTTGCCTTTATTGGTGGTTATATTATTGCACGTCATTGGTGGAGAGCGGCAATGATGATTGGTGTTTTAGAGGCTTGTTTTTCATGTGATTGGGGATTGCAATCTTCTGCGCCAGGCGACAAGTCAACAGCGGCACGCCACAACCGCCGTCCGTTCTCTCGGGTCCATTCTGCCAATAGCAACTTGTAATGCAAAAGCCAATCGGAAACGTCCATTTTGACCAATAAGGGGGAAGAATGCATTTCCCAATCACATGAAAAACAAGCCTCTAAAACACCAATCATCATTGCCGCTTTCCGCCAATGACGTGCAATAATATAACCACCAATAAAGGCAAAGCAAAGTCCCCCTTCCTCTCCCTCATCCGCTGCTATATAAACCACAAGCTATCGTATATTCAGCAGTCAGACACAGACCCTGATGAAGGCCACCTGCAACAGTGGCCGAAACGTCGGTAGAGTTTATAAAATGACGACGCGGTCTCATACCCGGAAGAATTTTATTAATTAGAACAAATATTGTTTTATAATAAATACACCGTGTAAACAATGAACAAACGAAAGGCCTGAAATTGTATTCAGGTTACCAGGCGGACTCTGAATATACAAGAAACAATTTGTAACTTTTAGAAATTCTTTTGATTACAAATAGACTATACAGTAGGACGTTGCTCAACAAGCATCATTTGCTTCTGCGATTTACTAGCATTGCGAAAACTCATTATGCAACATATATTTTTCTGTCAGAATTCTTGTAATAATAGGAAGTCTTCCATTCAGAACAATGGACTAAAATTTACCCCATAATGTACATTTGAAACATTTCGCGCTCCGACCCGTAGAATGCCTATTTTGTTTTATTTTATTTATCTTTTTCAAGAAAGTTGTATAAACAGAAGTAAATTAAATTTATGCCTTTGATATTACACATATAGTCGTGATATCCACCCCCATGAACCACAGACATTGCCGAGGTGGGGTGGCTTGCGTGCCTCAACGAAGCATATAGCCCTACCGTAGGCGCAACCTCAGCGGAGGGATATCTATGGAGAGGCCAGACAAACGTGTGGTCCCTGAAGAGGGGCAGCAGCCTTTTCAGTAGTTACAGGGAAAACAGTCTGTATGGTTGACTGAGCTGACCTTGTAACATCAGCTAACATGGCTTTGCCATGCAGTTACTGCAAACGTCTGAAAGCAAGGAGAAGCTACAGTCGTTACTTTTCATGTGGATATGCAGCTCTACTGTATGAATATATGATGATGGCATCTTCTTGGGTAAAATATTTCGGAGGTAAAATAGTCCCCCATTCGGATCTCCGGGCGGGGACTACTCAGGAGGTCGTTATCAAGAAAAATCTTCATCAAGAAAAACAAAATAGGCATTCTACGGGTCGGAGCGCGAAATGTTTCAAATGTTTGTTATGCTTATGGGACTTAACTACGGGGTCATCAGTCCCTAAACTTACAAACTACTTATCAACTACCTTATTCTAAGGACGGTACAAATATCCATGCCCGAGGGGGGATTCGAACCCACGACCGTAGTGGCCGTGCAGACCGTGACTGGAGCGCCTCAGTCCCCTCTGCCACCGCGGCCGGCAGCGCGAAATGTTCTAACGCTTAATCGCGTAGGTAAGTTAGAAAATTTGAAAAGAGAAATGGATCGGTTAAAGCTAGATGTGGTAAGGATTAGTGAAGTTCAGTGGCAGGATGAACAGGATTTCAATAATAAATACAAAATCAGTTGATAGTAACGCAGGAGTAGGGCTGATAATGAATAAGAAAATAGAATGCGGATAAGTTACTATGAACAGCATAATGAACGCATTAGCGTAGCAAAGATAGACACAAAACCAACACCAACGACAGTAACGCAAGTTTATATGCCAACTACCACGGCCGATGATGAAGATATCGAAGAAATGTATGAGAAGATAAAAGAAATCATTCAGAAAGTTAAGAGAGATGAAAACTTGATTGTGATGGGGGACTGAAACTCGGTAGTAGGAGAGTGAAGTCCCATAGACTCTACAAACATTTGAACATTGAACCGGACGAGCAATCTGCACGAGGCTTTCGGAACATGAAAGATACATACGCCTTGGACAGCACACAAAGTCAGCGGTTTCTGAGCACCACAATCAGTGCGGAAAACAGTTATCTTTCGGGAAGGCTCGCGTGCTGGCAAAACAACCATTCACAACGAGGAGGAAGATTAGAGAGGCTATAGAAATAGCGAAGCGTCCCGCCAATATGAACAGGGAGGATGGTTACAGGCTGTCGGCGTCTTGGCTGCCAGCAGTTGCAACGCTACGTGATGGCACCGCGCGCGGAAGGACTCGCGCAGGCGCCCCGGAGACCACAGCGGCCGCGCACACGCAGAGCACCGGCCCGCCGCCGTCTGCGCCAGGTGACGTCAACAGCGGCACGCCGCAACCGCTGTCCGTTCTCCCAGGTCCATTCCGCCAGTAGCAAGTTCTAGTGAAAAAGCCAATATGAAACGTCCAATTTGACCAATAAGGGAGAAGAATGCAACATCCAATCATATGAAAAACCAGCCATTAAAACACCAATCAGCAACGCCCCTTTCCACCAATGGCGTGCAATAATATAACCACCAATAAAGCATAACCAACGTGCCCCTTCCTCTCCCTCATCCGCTGATATATAAACACTAAGCAATCGTACATCCAGCAGTCAGACACAGACCCTGATGAAGGCCGCCTGCAACAGTGGCCGAAACGTCGGAACCGTTTATAAAATGACGACGCGGTATCATACCCAGAAGAATTTTATTGATAGTGGTAAATCATTTCAGACACTGCAGGTTTCTGGACAGAAGTTTTATAAGATACAGATGCAGCTGGCAGGGTTTTTTTTTTTTTTTTCAGAATTTTAAAAATAAACAGGAACTTAAAGGATCAACTTGTGAAAAATAAATAAATAAATAAATAAAAAATAATAAAGAAAAGAGACATAAAGATCGTTTAAGAGACCAACAGAGATACGAAATACGAGACATCAATAAATTTCTTTTTAATGAACAGTACCCAATGACTCGTTTTTCTTGGTTGTACTTTATTTCTCTACTGCTAATGTGTTTTGCCCTTTTGAGGCATCTTCAGAATTATGTATACACAAAGCTTAGCCATAGCGCTTGAATATTTTGACTTCGTAGTTTGATTTATGCACATCAGCAGGCACAGAACTATTGTTCTGAAGATGACCAAAAGGATGAGACGAGTTAGCAGTATATAAATTAAGTGCAATCAAGGCTGTTTTTCATATGCAAATCGTTATCACAGTTGCTAGCTTCAGCCAGTATCGAGTGGGAGAATATATACACAACAAAAATATTAGACCCCTTGCAATTAGGTAATACAAGGAAATAAGTTTTACAAATAATCACTTTAATGGGATATAACTTTCGTATCAATTACAATTATATTTTTTATATATTGGAATTATAAATCAAACTTCAACAGTCTTAGAATCAACACAGTATTTAAATATCAGATTTTATCAGTTACGAAGATACTGTATAATTTTTCTTAAAGTATGATGATATTTGACTTGTTTTACGTCTAATGTCTTCTGGAATTATAGCCACTTCATCTGTTTTTTGGGCTACTTCACTTCTAATTCTTTTAACTCCAGCTAGCATACCATGGGCTAGAGTGATTTCTCTATAATCCCCAAGTTTAATTCCTTCTTCAAGGCGATGGCGGCTTCGTCGAGCAATTGATCAGCAGCTTTTCCCTGAATTATCCTTTCTTTATTTTTCTGCAATCTAGTTTTTGACAACTCATTCAGATCAGCAGCAGTTTTAACCTTGAACTTTCCTGTTCTTTTTTCCAACGCTCGTTTTCCTTCGGTTTCCTTCAACATCTTTTCTTACTTAACTTTTTCTTCTAAGTAGCTTTTGTAGCTTTGGTATGCATTTCTAGCTATCAGTAGATGTTTGTTTGTAATAGGAAGCAAGTGTGCCTGGTGGTTGTACGTACAGTTTCATGCAAGATAAAATATTCAACCTTGAATTTAAACCACTTTCACTCATGTTTACCTTATCACTTTCTACAGATGAATTACCATGAGACAAAGTATTGCTTTCACAACTTTACAATGGGATATTTAAAAAAAAAAGTTTGAAGTAGACCTTAAATTAAAAACATAGAACCAGTATTTATCAGTTGTCTGGAAATATTCAGCAATTTCTAATTCAAATTTTAGGAGTTTCCACTCATCCAACAGTATAGTTTCATCCACGTCAAAAGGTAAAGCATTACCTAAAGCTACAGTTTTGGACTCAGAAGAAATGAAATCTCCAACTTTCAAGCAACTTGCATTAAACAACATAATGTTGCGGTGAGAAGCTTTATTCAATTTGAGACTTGTTGATAAGTTCTTGGAACTTTCAACAAAATGGTATTTCATGCCTGTATAAAAAGAGGCAACATCTTTTTCTTTCGTGTTATTCAGTTCCTTGATAAGGACTTCACTGCAAGGCATATTATTCAAAGGGAAAAGGTTTTCTTCCACAATTGAGAAATTACTTATAATGTCAGACTGTTAAACGTAACTCCTTAACTTCGTTAGAAGTTCACTTGATGTTCATACAGAAGGTGGATTGAAGGTCCTTCTTCTTGAAAGAACTGCAAGTGGGATGAAAACAGTTTGGCACTTTCAGTGACAAACGTAAGTTGCCCTTTAATGTCAGGTTGCTTTATAAGCCTGACAATTTCTTTTGACCTAGATTTAGCAGGAAAATCTGTGAGGAAATACCTTATGATAGCACACCACTGGTCCAAAATTCTTTGGGCTGCTAGGCTTACAGTTGGCCAACGTGATGGCACATGTTTTAAGTACCAGTAACGATGATTAGGCGATCCAAAGTTCTCCTGGCGTAGCTGAAATTCCAGGCCAGCCATGAACATGTGAAATATAACAATAATAAGATTCACAACATCAGATCCAAAATGTTCGAGGGCACGCAAGAAAATTATGCAAACTGCATGTTCCAATATCAATCCAAGATTTGCTTCGTACTGCAAGGAAAGTTTCGTTCATTAATTTTAATACTGTCTTATTCACATTTGGGTCATCACAACCGATCATAAGCAAATTCCTTAAGGAAGATTAACAAGGTTTTGATGCAGATCTTTTGCCTTAGCATGGCCTATAAAATACGTCTGAAGATGATTTTCAACAACGTCTTCTTTAGTTTCTGACCAGTAGAGTATTGCATTTTGCATTTATTTTTTGCTGGCTTCATTTGTGGTGTCATCATAGCAGAGTATATACATTGAGCTTCTTGCATCATCTACAATTTTCTCCCAGAAATAGAGTCCTAGAGCCTCAGTAATTAAATACATCGTTTTCGATGGAGACTAGGTAAACTCACCAGGCATAGAATTCCTAAACATCTCTCTGAAAACCTCTGCAATATCAATAAAACTACATATGATGGTTACACTGAATTATCTTTCACAACCTGGCCGTATAAGCAATAAAACTTCATGGGGTCAATATGGCTCCAGAGGTTCTTCTTATAAGTAGTAGCTTGCCTGCGATCCTTCTAGTATTAAATGCCAAGTAGACTAGATATCAGCTATAAAACATGATATAATTAGTTCCTTTGCCCATTTTACTCTGGTTATCATACCACGTAGGGATTCGTTCTCAAGTCATACCGTTGGCGCAGCAGTTTGATGTTACTTTTGGCGTGGCTTGAAAAGGAATTGATGGATCAGCTTTCGGTGTAATGTAGTAACAGATTTTTTTGTTTTCGCCAACTTCTTGCGAAGATGATATTTTCATGTGTGTACAGCAATGCGTCTGGCGCAGCGTCTGCCAGAAGTACGAATAAGTGTTCTGTTAAGCTGAACTAGGACTTAACTGTGGTCCAAGGCCGTAGCCTGGGGGGAGGGGGGTGATGAAGGGGATCAGTTCCCCCCACCCCTCCCCGAAAAGCCTCAGTATTCACCTCACCCAATTCCTGATAAAGTAATTCAAAAGTATGGAGAAGTTCTCCTTCAAGTTTCTATTGAATAAAATCCAATATTGTTTCTATTGAAATACATCTGCGCCTACATCTACATACGTATATTGTAAAGCTTCACAAGTTAGAATATACGTCATAATTGGCTGATCTCCCCCCGCCCCCTCCAAATTCTGACTCCGGACCTGCTACGGCTATTGTAAGTAAAGTCTCAATTTTAAATAAAATAATTTTGTAAATGAAGCTTACCGTATCAGATTTATACCTTTTTATACCAAGTTAAAGTACATTCTAAAAAGAGCATGATTATGGTATAAACTTGCAATTATAAACTACTACACACAACCGTAAAAAGACGGGAACAGTACCCGTCTCTGATTCCCGCAGTCGAATGTGGGGGCCATGCGTGCAATTGTTGTCATCTTAATCCGAGTCTTGTTATATATCGTGATGTATCTTATCGATTCCATTTTCGGTATGGCTGTGCGCTGACCAACGAGCTAGAATTTCATAGAGTGGCGATAGGTCCGCCATATTTGAGGCAAATTGAACTGGCGTCCGCCATGTTATTTGGGGTATCGGCTGACAGCTGGTACGCCGTATCCACTAGAGAATCTTCAAAATGTTCAAATGTTTGTATAGTCTATGGGACTTAACTACGGGGTCATCAGTCCCTAAACTTACAAACTTCTTATGAACTAGCTAATACTAAGGACGGTACAAATATCCATGCCCGAGGGGGGATTCGAACCCCCGACCGTAGTGACCGTGCAGACCGTGACTGAAGCGCCTCAGTCCCCGCGGCCACCGCGGCCGGCTCGAGAATCTTGCATGTTCACAGTTCCACGTTCTAAATATAGACTGGCTATTGAATATGAATGTGCATCAAGTTCTGTCAGACTTTATCGAAGTTGCGAATTGACGAGACTGGTAATATATTCTCTAAAAATGCTGTAATGAAATATCACGAACCTGTTAGTAGTACCGTTCCAGTTCGAACTATAACAGCTGAAGTTTACAATAACAACGAAAGAGCCACTGTGAAAATAGTTGTGTTGATTTTAATGCAAGTACATGGTCTAAAGGAACCGTAAAATATACAGTGAACAGTAAATGTTACGAAAAACAATCATGACCACAGATTTGCATCTGTTGTTAATGTGTGTACAACTGCTTTCATAAAGTCTAGTATACATTTATCTTGTGTTTACTAAACCCATTAAGTCTACGAACTTGTAAAATTGCTGTCCAAGTGTTTGGTTGTGAAACTTTGGTGGACAAAATCTGAATGCAAAAACGAAAGTGACAACAAAATACTGCAGTTAAAAATGTGCGTTCCTCGTCTGCCTCAAAAGCATTCCACGTCGAAATATGATGTCTTTAATAACTTTCCTCGTTGTCATGCTGAAACAAGTAAAGTGAAGAGTGAGTACAAAGACGAAAGTGACAACTAATACCGCAATAAAAATGCGCCTGCGTCAGCTGCTACAAAACCATTCCACCGCGAAATAACGTATCATTAATAACGTTCGTTGTTGCCACGCTGAAATTAGGACATATTTGTTGTAAAAAATACAGACATATACAAGTGAAAAAATTCTGACTGTTACAATTGCTTACACACTTCGCACTGGTTACATGTCAACCATTGATTTGATTTGATTCTTTCAGGGAAGCCAAAACAGTCTTGGTCTAACCCGCCACTGCCCGCACCGAAACTAAGTTTATTGTGCGGTATCCAGGAGGAACATTGAGGAAGGAGGATGGGGAGTATACAAAGACAGCACATGAAACGCTGGAACTGCTTCTCAAGACTCACTTTCCTCAATATACTCTGGGGGATAACTCAGACCAGAATGTGATTCCTGAGAGACAACGGTTCTCAGGTATTCGCAAAGAGGACTGGTATCTGGCCAAGGAGTGTGTCGATTTCAGTAAGGTCCGATGGGCGGTGGGAACATTTCAACCGTTCAAGTCACCTGGCCCCGATGGAATCTTTCCAGCTCTCCTGCAACAAGCGGGAGAAAATCTTATTAGATTCCTATGCAGATTATTCAGGGTTAGCCTAGCAGCAGGAATCATTCCCAATGCCTGGAGGGCAGTGAAGGTTGTCTTCATTCCAAAGCCAGGGAGAATTGATCATACCAAGGCCAAGGATATGAGACCAATCAGCCTGTCCTCCTTCATTAAGACATTGGAAAAGCTGGTTAATGTGCATCTTGGAGAAAGGAGGTTAAGTAGGGTTCCTCTACATTCAAACCAACATGCATATGAACCAGGTAAATCATGTGAGACAGCTCTCCACCAACTTGTTGGGAAGGTGGAGAAAGCACTACACTTTCAAGAAATAGCCCTCTGTATCTTCCTGGACATGTCAACCATACTTGATCAGTTATTGTCAGCAACAAATAAAAATGTTTTTAAAGGAGGTGTAGACATCAACAACAAGAGCAACAGAAAAAGATATCTGAAAAACACAACAATAGTAGTTAGAAAACTGAGCATTTTTTTATTGTGTGTTTTTCAAGGGAATTGTTGGACAAGTCATCTGAAACCTCACTCTTGAGGCAGCTAAGTGCCGCTAGTCAGGAATTTTGTCTAAGTATTGACAGTAGGGTTGCCAGATCTCAGTGCCCGGGTTTGGAATGAATTCTCCGGGTCTACGGGCCAATGACTCTCATCTCCGGGCTTGAATGTAACCTTCATCGTAACTTTTTTTACGACGCTTTTTAAGTACTATGCTCATGTAGCGACGATCTACATCGAACTTAACGTAACTTAAACTAAGGACGAACACAACATCCATGCACTAGGGTGGGGGGGATTCGAACGTCTGGCGGGAGCAGCCTTGCGCACCGTGGCAAGACGCCTCAGTGCGCTCGGACATTCCCGGCCTGCTCCTCTCTCGTAATTATGAATAACTTTAATAAATGTCAATTTCTTATTGCAACTAAACGCTACTTTTCTATTCTTCCTCTGAAAACTTTTCATTGTTGCGTCGGTAGTAATCGGCTAGCGCATTATTATGCACTGTTGCGGCAATGTGTCAACTGGCGACGTCTATTATTTGTGTTCGTTGGCTCATTGTTTGTTATCGGTTTACCGGCAATTTTTGGAATACTCGGATCGTGTGTGAACAGACAAGCTTACAGTAACTCAGATTAGTGAGTAATAACAGTGAAATGAAGAGACGATATCTAAGTTCGTTCCGTGAAGAATGGTTGCAGGAAGAAAATTATAAAGAGTGGCTACAAAAAGTCGATACTGATGCGTTTATGTGTAAGTGCAGAAGATGCAATATCTCATTTACTGTTAAGTACGACGGAGTGAAAGCTGTGATTAAACATTTACAATCAGAAAGACGCAAAGCGAATATTACCATACAAAAGAAGAATCAGTCGCTTCTTAAATTCTTGCCGAAACAATGTTCTGCAGAAGACGACAAAGTCACTGCAACGGAATTAACTTTGACTTACCATGGTCTGAAACACCACCATTCTTACAGTTCTCAAGATTGTGGTAATAAGCTATATCCTTATGTTTTTAGAGGTTCCTCAGTGGCAACGGAAGTAAGATGCGGCCGAACAAAGAGCGAGGCATTAGTAAAAAACGTGCTTCTGCCTTATGCTAAAGAGAAGCTACGAAGCGAATTAAAGCAAAATGTTCCGTTTTCATTAGGTTCAGACGCTTCAAACAAGGGCAACAAATAACATAACAGAAGTGTGCCGATTGTTGATCCACAGCAACTGGCGGCCTGGCCAGTCAGCTGCGGCATGTGAAGGCCACCCCTTGCAATGTTCCACCGGGGGGGGGGGGGGGGGGTGAGGGAGGGATACTTGCTGGGAGAGAGGAGATGAATAGGTTTTTTTTTTTATTTTTATTTTAGAATTCACGTGTAATCCTGGTTGGGGGGGGGGGGGGGTGAGTCATTGGTCAAGGGGGAGGGGGCACGTCTGGTCTCCGGGCCTGTCTCGAGTTCAATCTGGCAACCCTAATTGACAGTCTGACCGCAAACAAGGCAAAACATTTGGTATTCTTGCATGAAGTACTTGTCATTTTATCACTTCGATTTGTGCATTTACATGTTGAACACACTTTACAGACATATTTCAGCAGCAAAAATTCTACGGACCATACACACTAAATGCAATATACACTAAATACATCACTTAACGATCAACAACAACATGCGATAGAGCGCTGTAACTCGTGTGTCAGCCACTCTATGAAATTTAAGCTCGTTGGGGCTGACGAAAAGAAAAGATTATACACGTTGAAAGATCCGCTGTTTTAAGTATTTTAATGCAACGTAAGAACTGTTGGACAAATAAAAAAAATCGTTTTGAAATCTACACTACCGTATTTCACCTTGTCTGACGTCTACAAGTTAAAAATCGTCTGTTAACTTTAATTTCAATTATTTGCCTGCTCCACTAAACTTAAAAGTACTCGCATATGCAAATCTCGTCTTTACACCTACTCATTAATAAAATATCGTAAGACAATGCCAATTCAAAAGTAGTTACATACCAATTAATTCTAGCGAGTTTATTATCGTGACTTTCACAGCTACAGTTAACAACCTACCATTCCAACAGCTTACCAAAGTGCTGTAATTCTTTTGCTCACATAATGGCTTTGACGCAGCTACGAAATTCAGTGTGGTGCGACTGACACATACATACAGTGGCCGAGAATAACGTAGTAGCGCCGCCGACCTCAGTAGCTGAACGTTTCCGATCGCAGCTGAAATCGGTAGCATATTTCTCAGCACGTCCTGCCTCCGATCGATATTAATTTGTCGGTAGGAGTCGCAAGTCGTTCTCGGTGGACCTACTGCCAACATATGCGAACTACTTCCACGCGTCATTTCTACCATAAAAAATGAAGAAGTCGCGCAAAAGTTTCTGGGGCTGTGTAGCACGTACATCTCCGCGTACGTTTCCTCGCCCCGCGGTCGACGATGTCCTACCATCACTCCCTACACTCCCCTTGACAGGACACTTCTGTACGTGCAGGAGCTGAGAAGGGTCAAAAATGCTGAGACGAAGGTTAAAGCCAGCTATAAAATGAAAGGTGCCGCAGTTAAGATTTAATATAGTTATAAAAATACAACAAAATATATGCTGCAATTGGGAAAAAAGCACTTTAGGGACCAATTAGAAAAATAGATACCTTTTACACTTGTGAAAAAAAAGGGACTTTAGGGACCAATGGGCATTCAGCTAAATACACTGAGCTGGTAATGCCCTATCTGGAGTTATTGGCAATTTTTAGCTGGGTTACTAACATTCACCATGTCAGTTGGTACAGTTGAACGTGCATTTTCGGTATTTTCTTGCAAACAAAATAAACTCAGGAATAGGGTCTCTACAGAGTTTGTGCTATCCAACAGGTATTATTTTTAAAAGGGAAAAGATATGCTGTACTTATTTTGAACAATGATCCAAAATGCTGAAGAAGTTCAACATATCCATGTACAACAAATAAACAGAATTAAGCACAGAAGTAGTAGTTCTGGACGTCCTCGAGGACTTCTAGAGGTTGCCAGCATAGTTTGTGAGCTACGTTAAAAGAAAATGTCTTGTAAGTATTTTGAAATTGGTTTTTTTTTCCTTGAAATTGTTGTTGCATGATAAGAATTTGGTGCGTACTTTGGAATAATAACAGGTTCGCAATCTTAGAGAGAGAACCAACATGTTGAAATTTACGTATATGTATTGTACATCTTGGGTGTTCTCACAGGTTTCCATCCAGTCGGAACAAGCATAAACCTACTTCAAAGCGTTAAATTCTGAAGCTCCAGCAGAAATATCAATTTCATTAAATACTGTATTGGAAGCTTTAAAATTTGCGAGAGGAGTCTTGTTTATGGAACATGCTAAACACAGTAAAATTACTTGCAAGTGCTTCATTTAACTTCAGGTTCTTTGTAATGATTTAAACACTGAGTTTTATAAATAAATAAACTGTTACAATTTGTAAATATAAAATATGTGTTAAAAGTTATTTAAATGGTTCCGGGCCGGCCGCGGTGGCCGAGGGGACTGAGGCGCTCCAGTCACGGCCTGCACGGCTACTACGGTCGGGTCGGACTGATGACCCCGTAGTTAAGTCCCATAGACTTTACAAACATTTGAACATTTAAATGGTTCCGAACACACTTCCCTCTCTCTTCATAATTGAATTCTGTAGCAGTCGGAAACATCATTACCGTAGAGTACGTACTAATTTACTTTATTCTGTGTGGTTTACTGAAGTTCGTTGCCAAAGGGCAGAGTAGCCAACTATTAGTTGGCGTTGGCTACAGTGTTGTATGTTTTGTCGTCTGCTGTATCACTGAGCTGTGCTATAGTTATTTAATTCAACTTCGATGCGGTATTGAACTGACAAATATGACCGTCCAGTAGGGAGGAGGGCACCCAACCAGATGTGTTTACTATTTTTTTTCTTAGCCGCGTCCCGTGCACTTTTTTTTTACACATACGATTTAGGGGGAAATTGAGCTTTAAGGTTGGCACCTCTGCATAGACAGTGAGTAAACATTCTCTGAAAATAAATTGTTCTTTCTTCCGGAAGTAATTGTTGTGACGAAATAATGAATTTATTTCGATCTACAGATAAGTATACTGTTGTGATTGATAGTAGCTCACGATGAGTGCAAGTAGCAACCATTTGACCGTAAACAATAAGGCTGTCGGCAACCCATCTGCTACTGTACAAAGACAATAAGTTCTGTAATTCGACGAGATTACGTCTGGACACCTAGTAGGTAACTTACATTAGTGTCGCAACTACAAGTCACACTCAACAAATGTTGTGAAAACAATGGCATTAATAATAGGCCCGTACATTTGACGGGGTGTGTTTGTGTGTGTGTGTGTGTGTGTGTGTGTGTGTCGGCAATTGCGGTACAGTGCCACAATATGAAGCTTGAGTTGTGAGCTTACCATCTCAAACAGTTAAGCCCTGCAATTGTAAACGTAGACCTAAAGGCTATGTCAATCTAAGGAGATGAATGATTTATTTCTACTCCATCTCTTTCTCAGTGGAAAGTCTTTACATTTTTATCTTCCTATGAACTTATGAACCATATCTAATTAACTGTTTATCTCGATATGCACTGTTACCAGGCTGTTAACACAGTGTAGACTCCGCTGTTAAAGCTGCCTCTTACCTCAAACAAGTCAGGCAACTACCCAAGACAGAAAACGTATTAAAAAGTATATTGTTCCGTTATCGTTGAAATAAATCCATTATATTATTTGCCTAAGTCTAAAGCATTTTGTCTATTCCTAAGGCTGAAAAATGTCTTAAACTAATATTTTATAACGTACTGTTTGGCCTTTTTTGCCAGCACCCATCGTGCTGAAAAACACTGAGATTTTAGGAAAGAAATCGAGGACATTGATGGTGGCCTGTTTCAGGAACTACAGTAACCTACAATTCACCTCAAGTGATTTACAAAAACTACCGTACAAACACAAGCATTGGGTCAATTGAAGTACCGTCTGAGTGAAAGACGAACAAAGTGATCTGTAGCTTCTCTCTGATGGTGAGGTTTCAAGGTGTGAGATGTAGGTTCATATTTAGCTAGGTGTTTTACCACAGACTGTGGCTTTACTATGACCCAAGACGTCATCAATATGGCTGCAATGATGTATGTACTCGTAGCCAATATGTCGAATTGTCGACCCGTGGCTGGGATGTCGATCCAAACACTCGCGTAACACGCTCATATAAACTCGCGAAAATTAACGTAAAATGACACTAACAGGATAAGCGCGGGAATTAGGGGTTTTGGGTGGGGACATTCTATGCGGGAAAATACGACAAAAAGCCAACCGAAAACATAGAAAAAAAAAAAAAAAAAAAAAAAAAAAAAAAAAAAAAAAACACGAAAATCGCAAAAAAGAGACTATGCACGGAATCGAATAGTTCACTAGATGTAAAAATGAAGAAAGCTATACTAATCAACACTTGCCAAATAGTATTGAATATTTCAATTAACATATAATGCAAGTAAATTCAAGAAAACGGTAACGGTCAAGGAACTTACAATTCCCATCAACATTAAAATGGTATCGAATACTAAAATAGACCTATAATAATCCTAAATGAAGATGACGATACCAACTCAAGGACATTATTTTATGACGCAATTCCACCCGTCTGCTTTGACCCACGACATCAACATGTCAGAAAACCCATATACGTGATAATAGCCTAACTATCTTAATTCATATGTATTGGAGATAATAAATAGTCTGTGTTTATCCTCATGAATTACAGATTAGAACAACAGAATGTACCATCGATCACAGCTCTCAGCCCAAAATATGGCACCTTCGGTGCTCACTTGTGAAAGGGGGGAGGGGGGAATAGGTGCTCTATTAACCTATACCATACTATCAGAGAGAAATACAGATCACTGTTTAAACACATAATCTTAATGTATAATATGAATCTTATGCAAACCAGCCTGCTTTGACTGGTAAAAGTTGTGTATTTCATTTTTAAATATGTTGGTGATGTAAACATTAGACATTAATACCGATCAATTTTGTTACCACAACCATTATTTGCCTTTCACATTTGCCTTCACCAGCTCACAAAGAAACTGTTGCCTCCCAAACCAACCTAAACCTGAGGCTGTGCTACAGATCAGTCTGTCACCACAACCAAGATTTCAGGGTGGGTCCAAAATCACACTTTATCCACTTTGACCTAGGAGAATATTATGTCGGACAACCCACATACGGGATAATAACTTAATACTTGTGTATTTTACATATTAAATATTCTGCGGTTATACTCGTAAATTACAGTTTATAACAACAGAATGTATCATCGATCACACATCTCAGCCCAAAAATTTGCACCTTAGGCACTCACTTGTGAAAAAGAAACCTCTCTTTTTAACCTGTACCTTAACATCAGAATGAAATACAGATCACTTTTTAAACACAAAATCTCTGTCTATAATACGAAACTTTCACTGAAATCGTCAACTACCATTGACACCAACAGAAACGACAAAATACCCATTTTGAGTGCCACTTGATACTTACACATATCATCTATAAATAAACACATTGCATGCTATAAATGACCAATTTATTTATTTTCCCCTTGCAAGTTAGCACTGGAGGCACAAATTATTGGACTGAGACCTGTGATCGATAGTACATTTTTTGTGGTAATATGTAGTTCGAGGATAATCACAGATTACTTATCTATAATACGTATGTATTATGATGTTAACCCATAAGGTATGTTTATAATCATTGATCATGTATGTTTTGCTAGTTGGTATATTTACGTAGTGTATCTTGTGAGACTTACATACGACATGTCAAAGCCGATGGGTTGTATCGCCTTTTTCAGTTATGCTAAAAAATTAAATTAGTTTGTTTGCACAGGGGCTTAACCCTTGAATACAGATGTGACCTCTGTATCACAAATGGTGTTGTAGGGACCAAAAGGAAACCACTTTGAAATTTACCTATTTCTGAAAATTAATTTGTTTTACTTTCATTGCAAATTATTATTTAGCCTATAAATAGAATATTTGCATGTGTTGCAGTGCAGAAGATTAGTTTACACAAAAAGAAAACTTGAATAGGTGTAAATCATGAAAGGAAAATAAGTTTGTGTAGCCCACATAAAAGTGAAATTGAACTCAAAAGAATCAGATTAAGAACATGAAATAGTAATACTATAAATATTTGCAAGATATATGTTCAGCATGTGAAAAACTAGCAACAGATACAGTAGGCCTAATCAACTTAACATATACCATACTTCATAAAAGTAGTCAACTAAGTTCTTCCCACACTCTTTAGTCGTCAGTGAATGACAGGTTTAGCAATATAGACGACTACAGCAGGCCTACTATTTCGATGTTCTTTTTCTTGCTAACACAAAAATAGAGAGCATATTGTTTTATCTATTACTCCAGATGGATATTTGGGATTTTTGGAGAGGTTTCTTCAAAACTTGTGAAATTGCTATTCTAAATTCTTTAGGCCTAAATAAGAGCTTGAAGCTTGAGTAAAAGTGATAGTAATTGAAAACACTAATTAAGGTGAAAAATAAAATACTATTTAGTTGATAAATAAATGTTGAGCACAAGCTATAGAAAATGAAACATTGAAAGTGTAATTGGGTTAATAATGACACTACACAAATTTTTCAGTAGTACACTAAGAAAGCAAATGAGTATACGATGCTGTTCTTTGTGTGCAGTTAGTCTACTACTGACTGCTGATATGCGATCTGCAAACATCATCAATAGAATTGTCATCAACGGAAACGGCAGGAGTGTAGTAGTTTCAGCGATATCAAAACGGACTCTACAACTCCTTTTAAGGGTTAATTCGCATCCTAAGTGCCAGGGAAACATTTGCATTGAACCCAGAAACAATTTAACAAAACCAGTACTGAAAACAGAATACAATTAGCATATAGGTTGACATCAGCTATGGAAGATAATTCTGCATTCTGATAAATGTTGAGTAGGCCTAACACATTATGATTACACTAATGAAAGGAAGAAGTAGATCATTTTATGTCAAAAGAAATTTTGTTTACTGTGGCCTTTCAAGTAACAGAACATGTCTTAAAGACATTCAGACTTGGGCTGTATTATTGCATTATAATTACCAGTTCTTTCTTGATTAATTCATCTTATACAGCAGTTTTCAGACTTATGATAAACCACTTGCACCTTATTAATGTCTGTTTTCCTTATTGTATGTTTAATAATTGGCAATGGCTATGGTGCAGTGGATACACCGGTTCCTGTTACATCACAAAAGTTAAGCACTGCCAGTCTTAGCTAGTACTTGGTCGCTGTCCAGGACTTCATAGTGTTGTTGGTAAGCAGGCCCTCTCAGCCCTTGTGATTCCAACTGAGGAACTACTTGACAGAAATAGCAACTCCAGTTACGATAACTAACACAATGGTGGGAGTGCCTTCTGTACTGTATCAGTTGATGTATTCAGATGGAGGATGACACAGTGGTTGTTTGGCTTATCAAGGCCACAGGCTGGAGTTCACAGTTTTTACATATTAGATGGAAGTCAGCCCTGTTACTGAATGTCTCATGATTTTTTGTATATACCTGTACATTTTAGGATATTATGACTGAAAATTGTAATCATCTTTAGACAAGTGACAATGAGTTTGTAGTTGTAGCGGCATCACTGCAGTAATACTGGTCTCTTCCGGTCTCAGCTCTCTTGTATGAAATGCCTGTGTGCACAACACAAGTGCCCACATGCAGCTTTCGATGCAGTAATAATGTTCTAGTCTGTGGTGGGGCCATGGTGGGAGCCTCTGAGTTTCCAAGTACTTTGAGCAAGTCAACAATAGACCAGCCCAGACCTTCCAACAGCTTGAGTGACTTCTGCCTAGGAGCAGTCAGATGAGATTCCAGCAGATGCAGATGTTGTTTTCCTACCTACAGCTACCTTCCACATTTTTAGGGTGGGGGTCAGCATAACATGGGGCCAACTTAAGCCCTCTCTGAAGAGTTCATTGCTGAGAAAGTGCATCTCTGTGTATAATATAACTGGGCCATGGGTGGTGGAACTCTTATCTCAGCAGAACTAAACAAACATACCACCAAGTGGGCAGACTCCGACTTGAGTGACATGACGCACACTCATTTACCACCTTACAAAAATAAAAATAAAGTGTTGTCTGATTGTCACAGGGTCTCACTGCAGGTTTTAGCTCTTCATGTGCCCCAAGTTTCATTCTTCACTCCAGCATCCCCATTCATTTGGTACAAGCTGCATAACTTGTCTTAGAATTACCACATTTTGGACTACTGCCCACTTAACTTGACGGGAGCCATGTGGTGAATGGTGAACTGTACAGTTTTCAATAAAAATCACATTCCATGTGCTGCTTTTACTCTTTACCATTCTGGATCACGATCTGCACAATCTTGTCTTTACATCTCTGGCTCCATCAGGCTCACAAAAACAGTCATCAAAGTAAATACATTAATAATAAAAAGTGTGACATAAACAAACAAAACTAAATTCTTCTGGCTAATCATGCCACTTCTCTTCACACTATAGTAACACATTAAAATACAACAAAGAACAAAACAACCTTAATCACTATATCACTTACAACTTAAGACTCATGACATTGTTTCATCTAATGGCTAAAATGACTAGTGCTACAATCTCAGTACAAATTGCAGAATGGCCCACCACAGTTGCATCCTAGTCATATCACAGATCATGATTTTCACTCTGTGGTTCACAACAAAACCAATCAACAACAGGTAATACACATGTAATTAATCAGTTAGCAGCCAGCATTAGACTGACCCCGCTTCCAGAGGATTGATTGTGCCATTTCTGGCGAGGGAATGTGTATTCATTATTAGAGGGTCTAGTGACATGGACCATGATAAATGGTTGCTCTGATAATCAGTTATTACATGTAACTAAGTTGTGATTAACAGGAGAAGTTACGAGCTTTGTGAGAAATTCTAAGGCATAGAGAAAGGATATGGAGCTTAACCAGTTGAAGGAAAGTTCAAAAGATATAAGAAACAGAATGGTGAGCAGTATTTTTTTGGAGAGGTTGACTATGATGCAAAGAAGCAGGGGGAAGCAGTGTAAAAATTCGCAGTTATGACAAAGGACATGAATGGGCACACATTTCATTGTGTCAGGGCAATTAAGTTAATGAGGTTTTGATGTTAGAGGTTGAGCAAATAGCACTTGATGTGTTTTTGAGAGGTTTGCTGTTGAATATGTTCAAGAAGAATTCTTCATTTGTGCGGCCATGACGTACATAGTTACTTATAAAATTATGATGGGGATGTTTGTCCGTCTATGCAACTACAAAAGTCGCCTTTTATTTATTGTTGCATAGATGGACAAACTTCCCTATTATAATGTCAAGAAGAGTGGATTTAGGGACACCAAGGCATTTGTACATGCTATTAAGTTTGGGGAAATAGCAACAAACAATGGGTAATGGGATAAGTGGACAGTATTTGATAGCATAAAGTGTAGTCATGAAGGACCTGTCCAATTGCAGTGATGCCAGCCAGCAGGGAATGGGAGAGAGGTGGTATGCAGCCATATGGAGGTTGGGGGAGAAGACATGGTAATTGTTAAGCTCAAGGTTCATATAAAGGAGTTCCCATTTAATTTTAGTGCTATAAGTATGTATGCAGAGATGAAATCTTCTCTGGTGGGATTTGAAGAAATTGGAAAATTAGGAGTGTATGTGTCAGTGTAGTAAGAGCCTAATACATCAAAGGAAGTTGAACCCACCATGTTATAGTTGTGTGCTTTGTGAATGGCACACTTTTGTGATCAGTGCAAGTGGATTTTAGATCAGGGGAAGTTTGATATGAGCAGTGCCTGGAGTTTATGCATCATGCTAAAACTGGCCTTGGACTGCAAACTGCAGACTTTAGTGGAATTTTAACTAGGGGAAGCCCTTGTCAATGCAGAACAGTCACAAGGAGCATTCAATGTAATGAACTAATCATGCAAACTAAGTAGGCTTACACTAAGGCTCAATTCACACGATTGTGTATCTATTAGCTCTGGAACATCACTTTGAGTGAATGTGGAGCCATGTCTACCTGTGGGTACAATATTTGCTTGTGAGCCACTAGAAGGCAATGAGGTCTTGTATCCATTCGGCTATTTTATGAAGGGTAGTGTACAGGAGGGGAACTGCATCTGACTAGTACCATCACTGTGGATAATTATAACACTATGGAAGAGAATCTGGTGGAGAAGAGGGATAGCAATAAAAATTTAGATATTCTAGATTAGATAGATTAATGCACGAATTGCCGATAAAACTCATTACATACGAAAATTGAGCATTTGAAAGAAGTGGAGAAGAAAAGAATGGAAGAGTTGTTATTGGAATTGTATTTTTCTTTTTTTTCTTTTTGCAAGAGCTATTGCCAGCAATCTCATACTTCAGCATAGGGAACCAACAGGAAATGAAGTGCTCGTGTACTGTAAACTATTTTTGTAGTCGCAGCAACAGGGAATGAAGCGCTAGTTTACTGTAAACTCTATCTGCAGTCACACGATCAAGGCAGTTGTCATGTGAGCCACGGCCAACCATTGCTTCCCGTAGCAGTTTCAAGTCATTGCGAGGTGGCTGTCATGTGCCCACAAGGCCGCTGCATGTACTGTGTGCCCTGCAGCAGGTAGTTGCAGTATGTTTGTGACAGACAGCTGAGCTGCACCTATTAGTTGGACACAAGTGCTGTTGGATGCATTACCGCATTGAGGACAGAAGTATTGGGACAGAGTGTTGAGAGCAACAGCAGTCTTCGTTAAGATTTTCTTTTTTAGCTTGCATCTCTCTTTGTAGTTTCATATCATGCATTTAGTAAGAATTGTTATTTGTTTGTTGTGTAATATAATTAAGCTGTAGTATAGTCTTCATGAAAATAAAGTGTCTTCTTTACAGGCAAAGCAAGAACCATTACAGGCTAAGGCGAAAGTTTATTGATAGTGTGCATATGCATATCTACAGCTTAATGATTGATATTGATGTAACACAAATAGTGAGTAGCCTTACCTGGGGTAGTAGCCTTATGTAGAATTATCTTAATCATTTTACCTTAATGTTCCTCAACTCTGAAGCAAACCATATACAAAAAAAAAAAAAAAAAAAAAAAAAAAAAGAAGAAAAATATGTATGGTTTGTCAGATGTAGGTAATTGAGGTTTTCATGATTTTGTTGCCTCTGATAATGTAAGTGTTACTAGTGTGCTTAGTTTTCAACCATCCTTTCTCATAATTATGTACACAAATAATCCACAGAATATGTTATTCTCATACTGCCTACAAGGAAACTTGTATTGCATATCAAATATTGAATGCTGTGATGTCACAATTGATCATTTAAGTGTCTAAATTTAAAAGGTCAGTCATGGTCTGAGTTTCATTTTGTATTATTCTTTATTATAAATTGTTTGCATGAAAAAAATGTCTCTGAGTAACATGGTTATGCTACATGTTTTGGAACTGAAGACCTTGATAGACAGATAATATAGACACTTTTTAATACCACTGTTAAGTTACATCAACAGTTTTTAACAATAAAATCATTTTTCACAATTACATCTTCTTTGGAGAAAATTGACAAGGTAACATAACCTTTGATCATGATATAAAGTAGTCAAATGGTGTGTTTTCAATAATATGGTATAACATGGCGTGATTCGCATGACAATATAACTTGTTATTATTGCAAAGAAATTCACTGTGGTATCTAGACCAAACATTTCTTAACTTTTAGTTCTTGAAGAAAACTTTTCTTATCAAGTATTCAGTACATTACAATTATTATATTCTTTGGAAACATCATATGTAACACAATCACAATGATTCAAAAATATATATTCTTTAGAAATGCACAGGGTGCAGTTATTGATACAATATAAAAATCTACTCTTCTACTATTGTTTTCTTTGAAGGCACTTGTGTGATTTATGGTTGTCATTTGTACTTATATTCTCTTCCATTATCCCAAAAACTAGACACTCTTGTCAAAAGGTGGAAGATTGGAACCACCAAGGCACAAGCTAATTCACCATCAATATCTGTTGGATTGATGCAGGCTATGGAGTGGGATCCAGTCAACAACTTCATTTTCAGATCTTGTTCTACTAGGAATTTTCATTTGGACTGACTGAATACTGCTACTGCTCTGTAAAACGAACAACAATGAAATTGTTTTAATATTATATACAACTGTAATAAATGAGTAAATTAATAATTAGCCTAAGTTAGGGTGCAATGGCCAGTATTAAGCTTGTGCTTTGTGATAACTAGACAGCTTTGCAACAAGAGCTGCTGACCATACCCATCAATCACCTGTGATGTCAAGGACAGTGTCAGTGGCCTACATGACCAGAAGCTTGTGCTACATTGTGAGAAAGCACATAGTTACCCCAGTTCATCAAATCCAGGAGGCATCGTCCCGACCTGGAAGGTTTGTAATCGCTTAATATATGGTGAAATATTTAGTAGGTGAGAGGCTTATTTAGAGACTGCCAACCAGCCAATCATCATTCGGCACAGCTGGCCATAAGTTACCTGTTCAGTATGCATCACACATTGTCATTGTTGTTGGGTCAAGTGCAGCACTATCACGCAAAATCTGTGCCACACCCCATGATATCTCATCTGCATTGCACTATGACCAAAACTGAGTCCTGAACTCAGGACTCTGGCACCACTGTGGGCCATGTGATGAACCTGGACCTTGCAAAACAGTACTCTTGCCTCAGAGATGAAATGTGAAACAGACCATTGACCATTTGTGCCACCGGCATTCTATGCTGCCATCTCCACATGTAGAGGATGGACACTGTCATGCCATTGTTTGACACAGCTGGGCCACAGTACACACACTGCTGTACAATGACATTGGACCTGCTCTTGTAGACCAGCTTATGCCACAATATTACATCCGGAAGACAATGCATAAGATGCAATATTGTTAAATAAAGACAATTTGTATGTTCTAGATGAATCACTGTCTGTATTCCGACAAGCACCACTCAGCAACCGAATTCCACCCCACAGAGCTCATCAGGGATAGTATGCCAGTTCACTATAAGTAGGAAGATGGATGTTGAAACCAGTTATTTCTGCAGAACATACGAACTGCCTTTATTCAACAAATTAATATCACATCAGTTGACCTTCTGATGTGTCATGTTCTGTATATAATATACTGGGTGTGGCCGGTCATAAAGTGTTCACCTTGTAGAAATAGGAGACGGTTGGTGTACATGGAGTGTTGACTCAGACGTTTGGTGGAATGGCCAGCGTAGTGAGCAGCAGGACTGATATTGTGAACATCAGCATGTATACTGTCTCAAATGATGGTGTGATGTCAGGCGATGGTGCCCATCCTGTAGATGTGGAGGTGTCGGTGTATGATTTTGGTGGTGTGAACAGTCAGTGACCTGCTGCATAGTTTATCTCTGAAGTGGTCTGCTGTGTTAGGGGTTCAGGGTTGTCTTGCAGTTCGCAACTGCATTGGCATGAAGATTAGCCCAATGATAGCAGTGGAGTGAAGATTCGGGGCTCAGTTTCAGCTATTGTATGATACAGACAAGATGTTGTGATGTTCGGGATGCATTGTGCACATTACCGATGATCACTGCACTCAATGCAATGAAGATGTGGTACAGACCGGATGGCATAAAAGTGGCCCGCTGTGCTGAATCATGATAGGTTGTTTAGCAGTCTTCAAATATGCCACTCGCCTGCTGAATTCTACAGTTTTTGTCGTTACTAGGCTGTCGGAAACCTTCGAACTTGGATCCATGTCTCCAGTAATTGATGAATTAGGCCAAACGTGTACCATTTCATCATGTGGCAGGAGTTTCTGATGAAGTAGGTTGCTAATGCTGCCCTCAATGTCCCTGGTGATTTACAGGTATAGTCAGCAACTCTTGTTGTTACACTGTCCAGGTACTGCAACATGCTACTTACACCTTAATACTGGTTCTTTCATGCTAAAGTATGTCCCTCATTTACTCATTTATTTACACTTTTATTTAAACTTTGAATTAGTATTTACACTTAATTTTCCCCAAGCTGCTGCTGCTACTACTACAGCGAGTTTCATGGGGCAGAAGTGTGGATGGAGCCATCAGTGAGGTGGAGGGTCACATCCAGAAAGATGGCACATGGTTGAGGAGGACTAAGTGAAGCAGGTGGGTGAGAAGGAGTTGAGGTTTTGGAGGAACAAATAGGATGTCCCAGTCCTGAGTCCAAATCATGAAAATATGATAAATTAACCTGAATCAGTCCAGATGTTTACAGTTTAAAAGGCTAGGTAGGTTTCATCTATAGATGGTTCATAAACAGGTTGACATGGGAAGGTACCATGTGGATGCCCATGGCTGTGCTTTGGATATGATTCAATTAAAAGGTTGGTGTTAGGATATACACTGTTGGTGCACTAACCACTGAAGGTTGAGACTGTTGTCCTCCTATACCTTAGAAGCTTGTTTACAGCCACTTTGCAACAGGATAATGCACAACCATGTGTGGTAAGCAATTTTCAAGATTTATTCTTCTCCCATAAGATTGCATTCTCAAAAACTATTGTCTATCAGAAAGTCTTGTTGATGTCTGTTGAACAATTCATCTGGGGTACACTACCCACTGCCACACTAGATCAATGTAGGCAACATGTGGAAGCATCATAGACTGTTATATCCCAAGAACACATGTGTAATTTTTTTTATTTGATGCTGATGTGTATATCAGCAGTTAGCCAGAAATGTCAGTAACACTCAATATTTATTTCATCATTTTCCTCACTTCACATGTGGCTGTATTTTCAATCATGTCATCTTTGTACAATGTGTTATCATGCAAACAAATTTGGCTGTGATATCTCCCATTCTTCTTGGTATAGAATTTTGGATGATCAGCATTGTAGATAATAAGGGCTGTGTTTGAAAGTGGCTAGACCATGGACATGAGGAATGCTGGTGTCAACAGTGATGAGTAAGGAGGAAGAAAGTAAAGGTTTAAGGATTGAAGTGAGTCTTTGAAAGAAATGGTTGTAACCACTGATGTGGGAGGTCAGAATTCAAGCAGTTGGTTGGAGACGTTGATCAATGAGGGCTGAAATTCTTTGATTGGGGACACAGTAGTCAGCTACAGTTGGATGCCCAGGATTGGACAGCATATAAAAGACAGGCATGCAGAGTGTTGCTGAGAGGAGGGAGATGAAAATGGGGAAGAGGTTCTGGAAAGGGCCAAAGGATTTCAGCAGGGATAGAAGAGGTTATGTTGGGCTTCAGCAAGGGATCATTCTGGCACAACTTGTAGATGGAGGAAAATGGCAGAGGCTTTCTGCCAGGTAGTCACTGTGTTTCATCCCAGCTGTTACTGTACCTTTATATCTGCAAAGAGTATGATTAGGCCAACCTAACCACTATACTTTTTAAATGCATTGATTGGCTGGACTGAAACTTTGGCGTTTGATAGCAAGCCATCGGCCAGCCATTTCTCTTCCTTAAGAAAAACACCACCACCTCCCATTTTATTCTTATCTCAGTAGTATGTCTTAGGCAGATAAAATATGAAACAGATCCACAGTTAATAAATTCTTAAACATGGATATAATTCATAACTGTACTACAGTAAATATGAATAATTTACATTGATATAATTAGCCAACCTGTTGTTTGTGAAGGTTTACTAGAATGCCTTACCTAGCTTTTCATAACATTAATGATGTCTAGTTTAAAACGAGTAATGGACATTGTTACATCACATTTTATTTGATTGATGTAACAAGGTCTGTTAACATTGATGTTATCGAAACCTTGGTAATGTCTTCTAATAAACCTTTGCCTTTGGTTTATTTCCTCAACCTTTTCAAAACCATGTCTCATATATAAATATACTCACTCTTTCAGATGGTTGGTAATGAAAACATTGATCTGAGGATAATGGAGATCCTTTATCTGAACCATCAATGTTAATATGATTGGGAACCAGGAAAGTAGCATATGGACTAATATCCTCTCTGCAGCCAAATGATACTCTAGATGGAGTTGAAAGAAAGGCAGGTTCTTGCGCACTTGGGCACATAACAGCTGCAGTTTTCATATTGTTCCCTCTTACTGTAGATGCTGAATCAGCATTATCCATGTCAGCCACAAGTCCAATTTCAGATGGTTTTCCTTTAAAAATTAAACCAGTTTCTTATATACTATTCATATATGAGTAAAATACAGTTTTGCAAGTTTCAGACAAAGTAAACTGTATTATGCTTAGTACCAAAATCTTCCAAGGGTGACAAAAATTTGTTTGGTTATATGAGAAAGCTATTAGGTTTATCAAGAGATATTCTTGTCTCGTGAAAGTATGAGATGAATATTCAATAAGGACCAGAAAGAGGATGGACAAAACAGAGACAGTTGTTAATAACCAATGTCTTATGAAATTACTGTTAAATGAGAAAATAAAGACACTTAAAATTTTATGAAATTCAGATAAACAATAGCTATTATGAAAATATTGAGTTTATTAAACCTAATTTTACAAAACTGTCATCTTGATTAATACAGATAATTAAAAATAACAGTTTATAATTGAAAGTAAGTAATGAGCATATTATAACAAAATTCTACATGTTTTAAAGGGCCCCAAAAGTCTACCTCTTTTACAGCACCCGACATATTGTCACACTTACATCTTATCCACTGATATTTGATGCAAATAATAAAAATAAGTTTGAAATTAAAGGTGATTAACATAAACACTTTATAAGACACAAATATAACCTTCCTATTGACTGTGCTGCAATGACATAGGCCTGTATTTTTGTGGATTTCTCAAATTGCCTTTCTTGAATATATTGTCATATACTGTACTAGGTTGTGCAAAAGACTTCGTGGCACATGTAACTTTGAAAGAAACTGCTGTACAAAAATTTGGTAAAGCTAAACCAGTGCCTATCGCAATGCGTGATACAGTTGCCGAAGAACTTAAACGTTGGCAAGATAGTGGGGTGATTTCTCCTGTTTCTGCGAGTCAGTGGGCCTCGCCTTTAGTAATTACTAGCTGCTCCCCGCGGTATTACTCGCGGTTCAATAGTCAGACATTAAAGCTGCAAAAAAGGGCATAAATAACTACATGACTGTTTGCGACATTGTTAGCACGGAATATATAATTGTCTTGGAATGGATGGAGAGCCAAAAATCTATTGCAATACGTCCCTGTAAACGACATTTCGAGACTTCTTGTTCTCCGAGTATACGTAGAGATTTCTAGCTCTCGATACATGGGAGCAGCCTACGTAGAGCTGTCCGTGCGAGAAACATGGGGTGGCCACATGAATACCTGCCAATTTTAATGTTTGTCCTTGACTATTGTTTATAGTAATCAAGAAGGCCACTTTCAGTGGGAACTGTAACCGCTTAACCTGGAATGGTAAGTTTGTTGGGATGATGGGAATTCGTGGTATTAATACAGTCTCTGTCTTGGCTCCACCGGTGATGATTGTGGCCTGCACGATATGTCTTCTCAGGTCCGTGATGCGTAACCTGGTGCCATTGCATAATCGCGGTGCATCCAAGTTACGCATCAATAAAACAGGTACACCCACCTTCAGCTCCAACTTGTGGGATGGCACCCCTGACAGTAAGTAACTACAGTAACAACAATACAGCAATAAAAAAAATCCAAGTAAAGGAACAAAGTAAACAGCAAACCTAATGGAGAAATGTAACGAAATAAACAACAAACCTAATGGAGAAAAGTAAAGAGATAAAAAAAGACATCTAACAGAGAAACGAACTGTTGAGATCCTACAAATGCAAAGCGAACCAACAAAAGAACTAAATGCAAACGTGCAAATGCTATAAATAATTGAAATCACCAAAGAAACTATTATTCATTGAAATCCAAAGAGAATACAATTTTAAAGAATTACGATAATATCACAATGTTCGAACATCTATAACGTTTCATTTGTTAACTGCAGTGTACCGCCTGCCATCTGTTGAGTGCATTTGCTACTACTTTCGTTGCAGTTTACGTACGCTATTTATACGTGGCAGATCGCGCTTTGTACACAAAATAGAGTTTGGTATCTAGATCCCATTCTACACAAAACGTCAATGTTTTTTCTTGCCATGGCACTTAGAGCATATTTTATTTAAAGTCTTCAATTTATATACATACTTCCTTCATTTGCTACAACAAATGAAAATGAATGCGGCATAAACGCCAACATTCAGATTTCTTGTGTTTGTAATGTAATTATATATCAGTTACGCCGTTTTGGCAGTATCCAAGAATCTTTTTGTATATTCGAAAGTAAAAAAGATAACAATAACAAAGAAAAAAAATTTCAGTATAGCAGGATCCGAACATTTGCCCAAAATAACGGAAGTTTATTTACTACACGACGCGTTAACCCCCGCAGCTAAACATGTCATACCCTACAATGCTCTTCTGCTGTTGTATTAGAAGCTTCTTACAACTGTTACATATTTCTATGGATATATTTCAAATAAATAACTTGTAATAAACATTTTGAAAAGTAGCCTATGTCCTAATCCAAGACATAAGAAATTTCTGTATGAAATTTCATCTAAATCAGTGCTGTAGTTTTAGCGTGATACAAACTTTCGCATTTATAATATGTATAGGATTTTGTGGATATAATGTGCAATTTTCTGGACTTGTGTTCCATTCAGGTATCATAGTGGCCTGATGTTGGAATCAATAGATACACCCAGTAATGTCACACAGTTTTGGGTCAACCAACAAACACGAGCCTGAGGAAAGATCATTGTATGATGTGTGCCAAGAAATGCAGAATCACAGGACCTCAGTACCTGCCCCCTCAGGGAGCTCAGCATTAATTTGTTGAGAACAGGCTAAGCGAATTCGGTGCTCCAAGCTGGTGTCTGTGTTGCGCCAACAATCCTCCACAAGGTAAGCTTTGTGGGTGCCTCAGTGACAGTGTAACATTGTATGTTACAGAGTTTGGGGATCTTGGCTTAATCGCCTGGGTTGCCAGGACAGTATAAATGTCTATAAAAAAAACCTCTCAATCAAGATGAACTATGTGCTGAGGAGATGCTCTGATTTTGAGATGGAACAGTCACTAGTGAGAACCTCTGAGGAATCTGCCACACCTCAGTTGTGGTAGGCTTACCCAGACATGAGGTGCTCTGCCTGGTGGACTTTTATTTCCCTAGGTGCTGTGGGAACATAATGAAAAGAGCTCTAAACGTTGGCAGACAAATAACCACAATCTCTAAGAGAGGTAGAGGCAATTTCAATGCTGTGCATTATGGACCCCAAAAGATCTCTTTCTGCCCATGCCATGGGAAGAACATAGGGCACACTATTATGGAGAAGTTTATGCCCCTCAGTATTTGTATGCGGCTGAACAGATGGGGAATCCTTTATTACAATGAAGCCAATGTTTTTTTGTCGAGTACTTGGAGGAGCCAGGCCTGTCGAAAATGAGATCTGGGCCAGTGTTTATAATGACATTATCCTGGTTCAGTCATAGATGTTGCTTGCCTGTGATAAGCTAGATAATGATTCTGTTTCCATCACACCACATAACAGCCTTAATATGGTCCAGGTTATCATTTTCCACAAGGATCGTCTGCTGCAATCTGAAGAGGAATTAAGAGCATACTTGGAGCTATGAGGTGTGCATTTCATCCAGCACATCTATAGGAGACCAAAGGACAACAGGGTTGTCACCAGTGCCTTCATTTTCACTTTCAAGGGTGATTCATTGCCTGAGAAAGTCAAGGTGATGATTTAGCAGTGCGACATAAGGCCCTACATTCCTCCCCTAAGCGCTGCTTCAAGTGCTTGAGATTCGGGCATATATTCTTCTGATATGATGCCAACCCTACATGTCGGTAGTGCAGACGTGCATCCCATTCGAACGTCCCTCGTGCCCCTCCTCCAGTCTGTGTTAACTGCAGCAAGAACCATGTCCCATGCTCACTAGATTGCCTTCGCAAGGAGTGGAAGATAATGGAATATAAAACCTGGATAGGCTGACCTACTCGGAAGCAAAATGAAAATACCAAAAGCTTCATCCAGTGAGCATTATTTCCTCCAATGTCAAAGCAGCTTCATCGTCACCATCCCTGGCGGCAGTACCTCAGCCAGTACAGCTAATGCAAATGGGCCGCCAGGCCATCTCCACCCACCCCTTGATAGTTAGAGGCACTTCTCTTTGGTTGCTCCCAATCTTCCCACTTAGGGAGTAATTAACCCCCGAACACCGGGGACATCGGTCTCCACCCCCCAGCCGGAGAAGCAGCAGCCTTCTCCGGCCCCTCCCGCTCGGAAGGGGTCCTTCGAGACACTCCCTTCTGAGGCTTCTCTGAGTGCAAAAGAGTATCCTATACAGTTTCTGCAGGCTCCCCAAGCTGCTGGTCAAAGGGCCTCCTGCTCTACAGCAGCCCCTGAAGCCACGTCTAAGAAGCCCTCTCAGCGCTTAACACCGAAGGGCCTGTGGGTGGCCAAGAAAAAGAAGAAGGAAATCTATGGTGACTTCAAAGTCACAGCCACCTACATTTTGTGATTCAGAAGATGAGGTGTAGACACTCGCCTTCCCTCAGGTGGAGAGCCTCGCCTCCCCTGAGGAACTCACGATAACCAGATCACCAGAACCCATGGTTCTTGATCCTGTATCTTTGGTGCAGTTGGCACAGGTGCTTCTATGGAATAACCTGCTTCTTTGTCATCATGGCCATTCAGCTCAGAGCAAAAGTAATTCTCCAGTGGAATTGTGACAGCTTTTTTTCAGCATCTGGCTGAGCTGCGACAATTATTGTGCTGCTTCTCTGCATTTTGTTTAGCCCTCCAGGAAACCTGTTTCCTACTCAATGGGCCCCTGCGCTTCATGGCTATTGGGGCTACTTTAAAAATTGATCCATCTATTGCAGGATATCTGGCAGTGACTTTCTCTATGTCCTCGCAACTGTCCTCTGTTCATCTCCACATGGCTCTCAAGGTGGTAGCAGTTAGAATCTGGGCCATACAGGAATTCACTATCTGCAGCATTTAACTTCCCCCAGATGAGGTCATGTATCAAACTAACCTTACTGTTTTAGTTGCCTAACATCCCCCACCATTTCTTCTTTTGGAGATTTCAATGCCCACCACCCAATGTGGGGTGGAACCCAGACGACGCAGCAAGACCTCTGCCTCCTGAACATTTTAGTGTCGCATGGCACATTTTCAGCCATAGATCTATCTGTATGCCGCCTGAGCTTACTCTCACACCTTACTTGTAGGGTCCATAGGACCTTTGTGGAAGTGACAATTTCCCCATCTTCCTGTCACTCTCACAGTCTCCACCTGCAGTCCACCTGCCCCGATGGTCCATCCCTAGGGCAGACTGGCTGTCTTACACCTTGGCTGCCAATCCCTAATAATGATTATATGGCTGTAGATCAAATCATCACGGCCATTGTTTCCTCTACTGAGGCCACAGTCGCTGAGTAAATGGTAGAACATTAGCTCAGCGACTGCAACTTACAGTACACACTTCTGTGCTCTCAAAAAGTGAGTCAAATGATGACAGTTATCTTTTCTCACATGCCACCAGGAAATATACAACGTGCCGTTTAGCACCTCCCAGCAACACCAACTTTTCGCCCTGTTCAATCATCTCTGGCCAATGGTGGGATAGCATCATCATCCCGGTGATAAAACATGAGTGCTGATGTGCTGCTGGCCAATAGTTATCATCCGATTAGCCTCATCAACATTCAGTGTAAGCTCTTTGAACATATGATGAGTCGGCAGCTCATGTGCATTCTTCAGGACGAGGGACTTTTCTCTCCACAACAGTGGGGGCTTCCACCAAGGCTGCTCCGCAGTAGACAACCTAGTGTTGCTGGAGTTGGCTATCTGCACTGCTTACACCAGGCATGAGCATTTGGTTGCGATATTTTTTGATCTTCACAAGACGTATGATACCACCTGGCATCACCATATACTGGCTACGCTGTATGACTGGGGCTTATGTGGTCCCCTTCCTACCTCCATAAAGAACTTCCTCTCACTCTGTTCTTTTTGGATTAGTGTTGGTGCCTCATTTAGCTCACCTCATATTCAAGAGAACGGTATCCCACAGGGCTCCGTTCTAAGCCTATCTCTATTTTTAGTCGTAATAAATGGCCGTGCTGTGGCTGTGGTGTCATTGGTCTGTTCCTCATTGTTTGCAGATGACTTTTGTCTTATTTTTTGCTCAGTTAGTAATGGTGTCACAGAACGGCAGCTGCAGGGGGCCATCCAAAAAGCCGAGTCATGGGCCTGCACCCAGTTTTCCATGCAGAAACCAATGTAATGCATTTTTGTCACAGCCGGGTAGTTCACCTAGACCCGGAGCTATACCTGGATGGTGAATTGCATCGTGCTTGGCAGGGTTATTGACAACCACCTATACCTGGGTGGTGAATTGCATCATGCTTGGCAGGTTTATTGACAACCAACTCACTTGGAGGCTAAACCTTTGCCAGCTGAGACAAAAATGCTGGCAACAACTGAATATCCTTCGTTGCCTGAGTCACACTGTTTGGGGAGCTGCCCATTCCACCATTCTGCAGTTTTATAAGGCCCTAATAAAATCAAGACTGGATTATGGAAGCAGGACCATTAGCATTGCAGATCCCGGATCCCATCCTTCGCCAAGCGACGGGGGCTTTCCACACAAGCCCTGTGCCGAGCCTCCTTGCTGAAGCTGGGAGCCCTTCCTTGATGTTACATCGGCAACAGCTTCTCGCCTCTTATGTTGCTCAAGTTCATGCCACGTCCCACTATCCAAATCATAGGCTTTTGTTTCCAGCTACTACCCTACCATGTCAACTCAGATCGGGTCTTCTGATCGCGGTCTGGGTTCATACTCTCCTTTCCTCACCCGAGTCCCTAACTCTCCTTTCTGCATTCTGCTGCTAATCCCATACCCTTCCTTGGTACATCCCTTGCTTGCAGCTGCACCTGCAAATTTACTGCGATCCAAAGGCATCAGTTTCACTGCAAACACTCTGTTGCCAGTTTCTGACAATACTCGACACATTCCGTGGTGCAAATGTGACATACACTGATGGATCCCTAGTAGAAGGCAGAGTTGGTAGCGCCTTTCATCATGTCGATCGCATTGAACAAAGCTCCCTGTCTCCTGGCTGTACTGTTTTCACTGCCAAACTGATAACCACATCTTGTGCTCTTGACCACCTACGAGCTTGCCCCAGGAAGTCGTGTGTCATAAGTAGTGACTCCTGGAGTGCCTACAAGTCCTCGACCAGTGTTATTATTATTATTATTATTATTACAGCTGAGTTGTATATTTTATTATGTGACTTGTTTTATAATTTCTGATGAGGGCAATCATTGTCATTGCCAAAACCAGATTAAATAATTTTTAATTTGCGACCGAGGGCTGAATTTTTATCCTTTGGCTTTTTTCATTCTATTTGGTGGTGGGATCATCTTCCTCATTTCTCTGGCCCCCACACCTAAAGAACTTTTAGTGTGTTGTCTCTTTTATGCTTAATGTCCTGTTTTTAACTATTGTGGCTGGATCGTCCTGTATTATTTTGGTAATCAGCCAGCCACTGTTTTCTGCTACAAAGTTTTTGCTCAGTTCAACACTTGGTCTCTCCTATTTATGTTGTCTTCCTTTGTGTTGGCAGTGTGTGATTCATTGTCACTGTGTACCCCTTGTGGGTATTGAGATGCATTTTTTTTCTTTTTTATTCTTTATTTTTTCCTAATTGGCTGTATTGTCTTCCATAGGAATAGGGAACATAACCTTTTAGTTTAGTCCCCTCAAAACAACGGCACCTGCCATCTTGCCATCTGCGAAGATGTACTGGAGACCCTGCAACATCCTTTGAGTTCCCGCACAGTGTCTTGACTACCCAAATGTGCCAGATTGAGGCCCTACTACACTGTGTGTCTGTTGCCCTTGACTCGAGGACACCAACACTGGTGTTTGGAATGGCGCCATGCTCGGGAGGTATTGGCGCGACAAACAGCATTAAATTGTGTTCAGAGGTTAGTCCCCTGTTCTCCATAACCTCCAATGAGAATTGTGTTTGGATTTGGCAACTTGAAGGGCAGGAGGCAAATACTACCAATATTGTGGAAAGAGACACAGTCAAAGGCACAGCAACCTTGGACATTGTTACAAGATAATGCACATCCACACACAGTATGTGTGTGTGTGTGTGTGTGTGTGTGTGTGTGTGTGTGTGTGGACTGCCTACAGTATGTTTAGGTGTTTAGGTGGCCAGCAAGATCGCCAAACATCTCCATCTCTTGTTTATTTATTTATGACTTACAATTAGACCATTGCTTCAGTTCCCAGATCTAAAAACTTAAATAAAGTAAACAATGTTACTGTGTCAGTTAAATGTGGTGCCAAAACATACTTTGATTAATCCATAACTGCATAATTAATTCTGTGTTAATAAAGGTTAGACCAAACTATTTGGTGTTGTTAGCTCATTCCTCAGGTTAGAAACAATGAAGATGTCAGTTTGTTATGACTGATTCTGTTAATATGAAAAGAGCTGCTAAGTTGTAGAAAATTAATAAATCTGAGTTTAATCCATTGACACAGTTATTAATAAAAGTATGTTGTAATCTCCATCTTCAATAATTATTGAGACTAATTGAATTTGGGACCAAGTTATGTGTAGATTGCTGAACAGTATTAAGCACGCGCAGATAGAAGTGCCAACAATACCCACAGACACAACTCAGGAACAAGTGGTGTGATGGGTCATGGTCATCTACTGGTTGCCAAGGACAATCAAATGGATGCACATGATGGGACATTAGGTTCCTGTATCATTTGCTGATGATGGGAAATGACACCTATATGCAA
The DNA here is from genome assembly GCA_026315105.1 of Locusta migratoria. Taxonomy (NCBI): domain Eukaryota; kingdom Metazoa; phylum Arthropoda; class Insecta; order Orthoptera; family Acrididae; genus Locusta; species Locusta migratoria. The sequence goes on along the minus strand of CM048745.1, from coordinate 708,047,564 downwards.
ACACATTACACACATTATGGATGCTCCCCATATCAAAATACATGTAGTATTTGCCTGAACATTTACTTTTGGGTAACAAAACAAACTTCCTTGCATTGTTAACAACTTATATGTGTCCTTCCTATGTAGTGTCATAATCTGAAGCTTTTCTAGTTCACTTAGGTAGCCACTTTTATGGCAAGGGGGTGATTGAATAGAAGCATGTTGGTTGATGGCATCTTCATCCTACAATAAGAGAGCAGTTTTGGATGATGTGGCTAGTAATGAATTCCTGTTCTCAATATTTCGTTTGAGAAGTGATTTGAAACACACAGTCACTCAGCTAATACTGATTCAGTTTACAATAGTTTCTACAACACAAATGACCAGCATATTGTTGTACAAACTGAAAGCATTTGTTGTTTACCATTTACATAATGCTACAAGAAAATCTAGTGCTGTCAGAAGTGTTAGCCACCCATAATCTGGGATTATGGGTTAATCTCATTCATCTTGGCCATTATTTTCTGTACCTACATACCAGAAGCCAGATGAAGATCATGACAGTCATAAGTTCGGAAACTATTCACTTTATGAATACAACAAGGGCTTTTTGGAAAATATCTAATATTCTTATTCATTGTCTCATATACTAATGATAAAGGTGAAGCAATGACATGTTCGAGATGAAAAACAGTTTCAGGGTTTGTGAATTTCTATTCATATTGATATTTTGTCTTATAAATCTTTATGGAAATGTAAGTTCTATTTATCTTAGATGATATTTCTGTCTTACCTCCATACTTGTTAGCTAAATATGTTTCATGCTTCTTCTTCATGTACAAGAAAAATCCCAGACTAGAAACTCCTACAATAATTAGGCTGGCAACTGTTGTTATTATAACACCTATGTTGCTATATAGCCCTTCTTGACCATATTCAGAGTGAACAATAAGCTCTGGGGCCACAAAACCTGAAAGTAGTGGAGCATGTAATTTGTACCGGTATTGACTTAAATTCTTATTGTATAATTTTGAACTGAAACATTTTTCATGTACATTAACTTTATTTTAATTGCTAGTAACTTCAGTACATACAGGTACCCATTTTTGGTAGAAATATTTGGTAATTATAACAATTTACCTATGGTAATTTATTTGAAAATCTATACTCATGCTATGTTACAGAACATCTTACCTCCCAAATGTGTAAGAGTCACAAAATCATATGTGGAGACAGTAGAGCCAGCACTGTTGTGTGCTGTCATACGAAGAGTGTACCATGTCTCGGGATTTAGGTCAAGCACAAAATATTCTCTTTGTTCAGCTTTTAGATTATTTGATACAAGTGTCCAGTCTGTTCCATGTTTCAATCTGTACTCCACAACAAAGGATGTTATGGAACAGCCACCATCCCTCCATGAAGTAATATTCAGAGCAATTGATGTTGAATTCACATGTATAAGATCAAAGTTACTGGGAGCAACTGGTGCTGTAAATAAAATGGAATAATTAACATTAGTAGGACAACTTCATAGATAGGCATGATTTCTTTTGTGTGTGTTGTTGATATCTAAGTAACAAAGATAACAACACATCTGCCTCCACATAAGGTGCAGAAATCTTTGTTATATGGTGATGCCCATGTACTATTCACTGCATATTAAAAAGAAACCAGAATTGCATTTTTAAAATGTCTGGAGGAATCACAAAAGCAAATCAACATTTAAACTAGTCTGAAGAAAATGATTGATTATATAAAATTTTGAACTTTTTCAGATATTAAAACTACATTTCATACAAGAACTTGAATGTAAATTTGTCGCTTCTGCAACAATACACTTGACAAATCAAATGAGTAGGTACTTCTCACATCCAGAATAAAAACACATGATACTCTATAATACTTAAGATTTTTAAAGTTCTGCTGACTTTTTGGTGCTACCGAATTGAAGAAACACAATCTCCTCCAAAGGTAACTTAAATGATATGTGTTAACTTCTCTTCGTTTTTTTGATTGAACATTACTATTTGACACCTCAAAAAGCAGAGGCCCCGGGTGCACAGGTGCATTCTTTTGATTACCTATGTGAATGTGAATGCTTTAAATTCTGCTAAAGAAAGAGTAAGAACTCAAAAGCTTCTTACCAGTCAACTATATGAGTGGTTACCTTTCTCTCAAATGTATTATTCTTTTCAGGAAATTTGTTTCATATTTGTTTACTGGTTGTATGCATTAAGCAACTTCAGTATCTGTCCTTCATAATTACAGTGACTACCTGTGTAAATAAAGTACATCTGTAGTTGATTGTTTATTTGTAGACCCTATGCTGTCTATTTTTGTGAAGAATAAGAACATATGGTCTTTGTCAATTAATGATGTTTAAAATGTTTCACTGTATTTGATGGTGTGTTACATTATTCCTTGTCCCAGAACTTATTTCATCACTTTTCTGTGTTTCTGACATGCAAGACTTTGATCTAACTTGAAGCATATTGTCACAGTGGATGAGTTACTGGTATCATTCAGACGAAGGTGTCCCTTCCATCAATACATGACTTCAAAACTGAGAGGAAAATATGGCATAAAATTATGGTTGTTATCTGATGTGAAAACAGCATATATTTGTGCAGCAGAAGTCTATACAGGAAAGCCGGAAAATGGACCACGAGAAGTAAATCAAGGTAGAAATGTTGTATTGAGGCTTGTGGAAAGAATTGAGAAAACTGGGTGAAACATTACCACTGATAATTTCTTTATACACTCTGGCCAAACAACATCTGCAGAAAATTCTAACATTAGTTGAATCCTCAGAAAGAACAAAGCTTAGACTCCAAAAGAAATGCCGACAAACAACAGTAGACAACTGTTTTCAACCATCTTTCAACCATCTTTGGATTTCAGAAGTATGTAACACTGGTTTCGTACATTCCAAAAAAGAATAAAGCTGTCATATTACTCTCTACCATGCACCATCACTATGCCGCATCTTCAGAAGAGCATAAGAAGCCGGAGGTAATACTGCATTACAACAAAACGAAAGGAGTTGTTGACATGACAGATACACTCGCCAGTACCTATTCCTGTAAAAGGTGTACTAAGCGATAGCCTGTTTATTTTATAACCTGCTAGGCATTGCTGCAATAAGTGCTAACGTGTTGTATGTACACACTAACCAAGGCTACTATCGAAACAAATTGTACAAAAGAAACCTTTTTCTAAGAGAGCTAACAAGAACAATGCAAGAGGACAGAATGTCTAAAAATATTCCTCACAAGATAAAAGTAAATTTGGAAAATATTGCAGGAACGAGTTCTGGAGCAAAGGAACAGAAATGGGGCCAGTACAGAGAGTGTGGACCAAAGAAAGATGGAAAGACTAATAAGAAATGTAACATTTGTCAATCATTCCTATGCCAAGATCATGCAAATATTTACTGCAATAATTGTGTAAGCTAATACAACACACACATATATTGAAACTAAATATTGTTCTTCAGAATTAATTATCATATTTCAATGTAATTTTAGGTTACTCAGTGTTTGCAATAAGTGACAAAATTTAAGCTTTAGCTTGCACTTTTATGTAACAATTCACTTATAAAAACTTGTATGAACATTATACATAAAAAATAGATCAAGTCCACTTACCAGGCAAAGGTGCACAGGCAGTGATAGCAACAAATAAACAAATAAACACACAGACACACACACACACACACACACACACACACACACACACACACACATACAAACACTAGCTTTCGCAGCCTAGCTGCTTCATCAGGCAGAAGGGAAGGAGAGGGGAAAAGGAAATGATGAGGGTTTTAAGGGAGTGGGTAAGGAGTCATTCCAATCACGGGACAGGAAAGACTTACCTTGGGGGGAAAAAAGGAGGGTAAACAAATACACACATACCCACACATTTACACAGATGCAAGTACACTTAGGCAGACATACTGTAGAACCGTAGAAAGCAAAGAAGTTAGAAGTTAGACAGAGATGCCACTTGAGGCAGAGGCTCTGTCCAGAGAACCGAGGCAAAGATGTTAAGATGGTGGGTGGGAATTCGAATTTAGCGGAGGTTGAGACCAGGTGGGCAACGGGAAGAGAGAATATGCTGAAGGGCTAGTTCCCATCTCCGGAGTTCTGAAGGATTGGTGTCGGTGGGAAGTATCCAGGTAACCTGGATGGTGTAACACTGTGCCAAGATGTGCTGGTCGAGCCCCAAGGCGTGTTTAGCCACAGGGTGATCCTCATTACCAACAAACACTGTCTGCCTGTGACCATTCATGCGAATGGACAGTTTGTTGCTGGTCATTCCCACATAGAACGCTTCACAGTGCAGGCATGTCAGTTGGTAAATCACGTGGGTGCTGTCGCAAGTGGCTCTGCCCTTGATTGTGTACACCCTCCAGGTTGCGGGACTGGTGTAAGTGGTGGTGGAGGGGTGCATGGGGCAGGTTTTACAACGGGGGCGGTTACAAGGGTAGGAGCTAGAAGGTAGGGAAGGTGGTTTGGGGATTTCATAGGGATGGACTAGGAGGTTATGGAGGTTAGGTGGGCGGTGGAAAGACACACTCGGAGGAGTGGGGAAGATGTCATGAAGGATGGATCTCTTTTTGGGGCAGGATTTTAGGAAGTCGTATCCTTGCTTGAGAGCCACATTCAGAGTCCGCTCTAGTCCCGGAAAGTATCCGGTGACAAGAGGGGCACTTCTGGGGTTCTGTTGAAGGTTCTGAATTCCCCCCAAAATTCAAAACCACCATCTTAACATCTTTGCCTCAGTTCTCTGGACAGAGCCTCTGCCTCAAGTGGCATCTCTGTCTAACTTCTAACTTCTTTGCTTTCTACAGTTCTACAGTATGTCTGCCTAAGTGTACTTGCGTCTGTGTAAATGTGTGGGTGTATGTGTATTTGTTTACCCTCCTTTTTTCCCCCCAAGGTAAGTCTTTCCTGTCCCGGGATTGGAATGACTCCTTACCCACTCGCTTAAAACCCTCATCATTTCCTTTTCCCCTCTCCTTCCCTTCTGCCTGACGAAGCAGCTAGGCTGCGAAAGCTTGTGTTTGTGTGTGTGTGTGTCTGTGTGTTTATTTGTTGCTATCACTGCCTGTGCTCCTTTGCCTGGTAAGTGGACTTCATCTATTTTTTACGTATATTTTTCCTGTTAGGAATTTTTCCTCTATAATACTTGTATGAACATTGTTTCACAATCTAAATTGTAATAATTATTTACAATAATTACGTTCAATAAATGCTGGAAAACTTCAGTATCTGTTTTTCCACATGGAAAAAAAAAAAAAAAAGAAAATAGAAAATATATTTTGAAGTAACATTGAAGAATATATATATTTTTTTAAATTGCGGGTCTAACTGACCCATTCACAATATATGTGTCTGTTTCGAACACAACAGGAAGGTTAAAAAAAAAAAAAAAAAAAAAAAAAAAAGGCCAGCAAGAGACTGTATGTTTCCAATCACAATTGCAGTATGGTGTACTACTGTGGGGAAATTCATCAGAGTCAGCATGCTTCTTGAAATGGCAGAAAAAAAGCTGTTAGACGTTCTGCAGGTCTTTCATCCAAAGAAACTAACAGAAATCATTTTAGAACACTAAACATCATGACATTCCCCAGCCTATATTATTTATAATTTCTTAATATATGCCGTTGAAAATCTACAAAACCTGAAATTAAGACATAATGTCACACGCATGAGACCAGGTACAATTACATGATAGATTTGCTGCACTCGACTTTCACATACACAAAAAAAGCCACAAAAACGTGAGCCTGAAACTATTCAGCAAATTACCAAACACAGCTCACTTTACAATCTTTCTTAAGTTTAAGGCAGCCCTAGAGATTTGGATAAAAGATGAGTTTACAGAAATTGATACACAAGATGTAAACTTTACACAGTGACAGTACTAAACTATAGTTGTGTACTAATAGTATCCAAGAATTGTTACACCACCATATACAATTTATGTATTAACAATAAATGTTTTACAGTGTAAAAGAGGAAATATGCTGAAGGAAACAATCTAAACATTAGGATTAAGTGATCACAAATAAATGTTTGTCTAATTTTTGAACTTTGTATTACATATTATTATGTCTTAACAAGACCTATTGTATGAAAATATACTGAAAGGTTGATAATAAACAATAACATACCAGCTCCTTGAGTGTGGAGAGATAGAATTGGTGTTGGAGAACTTTTCCCCAATTGATTGAATGCCTGAAGATAGAACTGGTGTCTAGTTCCACATTGAAGACCTCTGACAGTATAGCTTGTTTCATGGGCTGGTATACTGATCTGCTCCCACTCTCCAAACTCTCTCTTGAAGTGAAGATAATAACCTGAAAACTATCACTGCTATAAAAGCTAAAATCATTTCTAAAATCTTAGAATTAAATCTACTTTATTGCCACATTTTTGTCCTTTCCTCTTTTGTATGGGGGATATCCTTTACAATAACAATAAATCTGAAGTGGTAAACTAAAAAAAATTTGCACACAGTACTAAGTTTCCAACTTTGACACATAAAAATAAAATGCCTTAAGAAAACCTGTGTAGTTGAGAACACCAGATTCAAACAGCAAACCCCAAACCAAACTTATGAACATCATCTCTCTCTCTCTCTCTCTCTCTCTCTCTCTCTCTCTACTAACTCTGTATCACAGTTAATGACTTTTATAATTCCATTTTTCACTTTCTATTTGGTAAATTTTTGATGCAACAGTTCATTAAATGATCATATTACTGCCACGATAGAGTGGCCGAATGCTCCCGGGTACCACTCTTGTGGAGCATGCGGTTGCTCACTGTCGGAGGTTCAAGTCTTCCCTTGGGCATAGGTATGTGTGTGTTGTTCTTAGCAAAACTTAATTGAAGTTAGTTTAAGTAGTTTGTAACCACAGCAGTTAAGTCCTTGAGTGTTGTAACCTCCAAACTTTATCATATTAAGTCTAACATAAATGGCCCCGTCGGCTGTTAACTACAGAACTGAACATAACAATCTGAACTATTACACTTGTTGGCATATATCTGTTATAGATAGCCTGGTTCCTTATTGACCAATGTAATAGTTATTTAGCTTGAGTTCAGCCTAGCACCAGTTGATGTAGACTGAATGAAGACTAATCCTTGCCGTATTTTGCTGTAATATATTCTTGTGCAGAAATGGTATTAAGGAGAAAAGGACCAACTAAAGTTGTGCCTCCCTCAAATTCCTTCATTAGTTGTATTATCCATAAAGTATGATTTCTTAAAATATATTCTTTAAGTATATTCAATGAATAAATCTTCACATTGAAGAAGCAGCTTTAAACTCACTATTTATTATAGTGATACACTATACAGACTGACATTAAAAAAGTTAATACATGCTTAACACTTTTAGCACAAGAACAAACAATTAAATAGTCTTTTGTTTTCAATGTACTCTATGCACTGTTTATTCATGGAATACATGGACAGGGACTTTGAGTGGGTTAAAAATAACTTCTTTGCTTACTTGCTGCTGCATTGTCTATGAGAATCTGAAACAGACAGATTCTGGTGGCAGCTCCTTTCCTAAATAGGCCCAATTATATTTAATAAATTAAGATATCAAAGGTTTGGGTATCTCAAGGTGATAAAAAATAGGGATTTGGTTTGTATCACCACAAAATTAACAATTTCGTATTCACTAGACGGCTGCCTTCTCGACTCCATGCTACATCTGCCTTTGTTCGTAGAGGGCACACTGCTTGTCTCTAGTCTCGCGCACCTTTGGTGGCGCGAACTGCAAGTACATAGCCGGCGCGCTCAATTAGAATTACGCGGTGTGCACTATGCTGCAGCACTTAGATTTACAAATATTTGAATGTTTGCTCATATTACTTATTTAAGAATTTAAATACATTAATTCTAACTTATTTGTTTAAAAATAGATTAATAGTAAAAAAATGCAAATTTCTACATAGAAATGAAGGTTGATTTTCAGTTATCTGCTTTTACATGCAGGAGCATGCAAATTTTGAAAATAAATATAGTTCAATAAATGGTTAAAGGGAACCAAACCATAAAAAGAGACATCAACTAGAGACTGAATACTAGGTAAGATCCTGTTGGAGGTGGTAGGCTTTTGCCTTTCCCTAATCTTTGAACTGACTTACCCAGTGAGTTGTAAGGGAAACTACAGTCAATGTGTGTTCTGAATCACAATGAAAATCTGCATTTTCAGACCAACAACATTGTAAGAGGAGGAAGAAGTATCTAGTAACAGAAAAAATCAAAGATACACCGACCAAACCATATAGACAACAAAATCTAGAGAAGGTAATTTTGCTGTATGGTAATGAGCTCTTATATGATGCCCAAGATGTTAAAGAAATGAACCTATGGAAAATGTACTCATGCTTCTAGATTTGTAATTAGTTTTCATCCAGCATTCTTCTTAATGCTGCCAAGACAGAAAATACAATAAGTATAATATGAAATATGGTTCACAATTCAGAGCTATGCCACAACAAATTAAATGTACAGAAATAAAAAATGTATTTCAATATTTAGATCAACATGACCCATACAATATTTTCAAGTAAGTCAACTGTATTTTATAACATAAGTGTATTTTAATATTTATCAATTCTACTCTTACGCCACTATTGTGGACGATGCAGGGATCTCACAGAATGAATGGGGACACATCCAGCTATTTCCATAACCTTGCATCCTAAATGCAACACAGTGACTTCCTTTACTGCTTATCCACAGTCTGTGTCTTTTTACCACAAGTTCCCTTGTTGGTCACAGGGCATGTGACATTCTAATACACCAGCATTACCACCTACAATTCTGTGACCATGGAACACAGCATTTACTAATGTCCTCCTTCCTAATCATCCTAGCCAGTCATATCCTCAACTACAATTATGTCACCTTTGAAGGCTAATTCTATGCACAATTACATGTGTATTTGCATGGTACCATCTTATGTCAAATTATTTATGAGCCATCTGTAGTAATCAAAGCTGTCTGGTCAAAACCTGGTTCACATCATGACAATTTCAAGATCTGAGAAAGAGCAAGAACAATCTTTGTTCTTTCCTCCATAACGTCAACACCTATTTTGAAATCCAATTCACTTGATACTTTGGAACTCATCAAGTCACCTTCCTAATTGATGATCTATACTTCTCAGATGGATTCATAAATATCTTGGTCAATAACAGTCACACTAACTGGCAACTGCAAACAGGACCTCCGCTTTGACAGCTGTCAATTATTCTACATCAAAAAGTCACTTTCTCATCACCCTTGAACACTGCATCTGCAGTGGAAAGCAGGAGTTGGCAAAATATACCTATAACCTCACTAACCAGATGGTGTGGCCAGAACAGGACATATGGCCTGATCCTGAATTTCCAAAGGAGGACTGATTAATGTCTTATGCAGCTCTTCTGCAAACAAATCACCTATGACATCAGCTTTTCTGTTATCAATAAATCTTTTTAACTGGGCGCTCTGATCACACACAATTGAAAAACCAAGCAAATATTCAGTTGCAGCTGCAGTTTCAGTTTCAGATTGAAATTGGTCAAATCTTTGACTTAGCCAAAACTAGTTATCGAGAATTTATGGGTAAAGTTGGGTTGCATTCGGCATGTATTCAGTCAACAATAACACTTTACCTCAGTTGCAAGAGTGGCATTTAACTACTAGGAGTCTTTCCTTGCAAGTAAAAACTTTATCTTACTATTAATTAATCACAATATATTGCAGTTGAATCTTATATTATTCTATGATTATAACAGTTTAACTTATTCAGTATTTTACTTAATTGAACTGGTAATCATATTGTTATACTGAAAAGGTTTATTAATGTATTTTCTTGAAAGTGAGGGGCTTTTTAATAACCAATATGGTTTTAGGAAACATTGATCATGTGGTACACAGCTTTTCCTGTTGAGTTTGCATGAATTTATACTGACAGCAATCATACTGTTATTCGGAACCACGACATTATTTTTCAAAATACTTTCTGCAGCACTGATTGAAGTTGATTTACTGGCAGGGACAAAGCTTATTAAGTAATTAGTCATCAGCACTATATAACAACAACTTAACATTGCCTAAATATAATTACTGTAATAAACAAATGGAAAAATGATAATTTTATTGAAGAGGTACGAACATCAAACAAAATTCTGTGAAGTATATATGAAGTTTTGGCTGCATGCGAGTCACTTCTGTCAGTGACTGAACCTAATATGAGTGTGTCATGCAGTGACCATGCTCCATAATGTTGCTTACATATCAATGTCAGGGTAAACTGTAAATTTTTTTTCTGTATTATAGTGTCATCAGAAGTAAACATATCACAAATGGGATTCTGGACTTTAGTTTGAGGAAAATACCTACTCGCAACGACTCCGTATATTTTCAACTCTTCTTCTTAACACTTTCTTTAGAAATCCAAAGTGCTACAAGAACTGTGAGGGGAGAAATGACATAGCTTCACTAATAACAGATACGGGTTATTTGTATGTGATGGCTCACAAAACCACCTTAAGGAGTGGTTGGCTTAATATTTGCAACTGCTGGATGGGAAGTTTTGGCCAGTAAATCTGTATGCCTTCTTTTTAATCTACTATGGTCTCTTAGTTAGGCTTACACACACTCAAGAAGGCTTAGTACAGGGAGGGGATCTTGAAAACATGTGGGAAAACCAGTGATTTATGGTATAACATAAATTTAGTAAAATTATAACTTACATATTTAATTTTTGGTTTTGTCTGAAACTGAAGAGAAGCCAAATATTTGGGTTTGGATGCACATTAGGTTTTCGTCAGACTCTACCCAGTATTATCCTGAACTAGAAAATCTCTTACAACATCCACCAGGACTTCAATTGCCTTCCATCAGAACCTGAGCTGAGGGATATCCTACCTAAAATCCTTCTCACATGGTCCAAAGTAGTGTTCTGCCACCAGCCATCATGCGATTCTCTGCACACAATGTATAACCTACTCCGTGAATAAATTACACCTTATCTACAAAATGCACTTGGCATTCTTATTTCAATCTTACTCAATATCCTATCAATGGAACATCTGATTTAAATGTCAATAAAGGAGGATAATAATAACTCGCCATAAAGAGGCTCGCTGACAGGCACGAAAAATAGACAATCACAGTTACACAATTTAAATTTTTGCCCATGGCCTTCACCAGAGAAAGAAACACATACACTCACACAATCACTCAAACAACTATCTCTTACTGCAGTGTAGTCACAGATATTTCCTACCCAATAAAATGCACGTCAATGTGAAAAAGCAGGTACATTGTATCACTTTTTGCTGCAATTACTGTTAAGATTTCTATGGGGTATGATAAGTAATTAACTGTCTACTCTCATAAATGACCATCACCAGACAGGCAACCTCCCAACTTGACTGTTCAGTTACTTTGTATGTTGCCACACCACCACAAAAAGACTTTAACAGCTGCTTCACTATGTGAGCCACTTAGAAATTCCAGCACAAGTTTGTCTGACCTACACAGATGGGAATTCTCTCTCCAGCATAATTGTGTCCTAGCAGTGCCCCTCCACTAACCTTTCCCCACTACCTAAGCTTTCTTTTCTCTTTGCTCTTCTGATCACACCATTTCTTGCCTGTCCAAATTATGGATTGCTTTCACCCCTCAGTCTCTCCCTCCTCCCCCATTCTCTCCTTCATATATATGTGAATTACCCATCTCTCTCTATCTCACACCCTTTCTCTCTTCCTCCCACCCAATATCTTGCCTTTCCATCCTTCTGTCTCCTGTCCTTTTCTTCCTCTTCACTCTTCCCTTTTTCTATTCTTTTCCCAACCTCCCACCTTCCTCTCCCCAGTACCTGTTCAAACTTCTCTTTTTCTACACTCTCATTATTCCCTTCATCTTGCTGTGCAGTTGAGAAATCACTTGAACAGAGACCTGCCCTTTTCCCATTATCCCCTCTTTGCATCCTTCTCTACACCATCCCCACCTCCATCAGCTGAAGCAACTACTTTCAATAATCACTGACTGTAATGACAATGCTGTCAATGGGATGTTAACTATAATCTCTCACCCCCCCCCCCTTTAATAACCATGTCTCAGTAAACAGTCTTTCTGTGAACATGGGAGTGCATTTTTATGTGTGAGCTTCTCTAAAAAATGAGAATGAACATGAAACTGATCTGAATGCTGTTTCCTGTTGCTCATTTATGTGCTCCATGCATTGAACCATCATAGGTGAGTTTATGTCATTGCCTTTTTTACTCATGTACAACCAAGCAGTTATAAAGCTAAAAATAGCTTGTGGCAGCCATGCCAAGTAGCTGTGGGGGAGAAATGGCCACCAGGAAGTGTTTCTAGGAATTCTCCAGCGCACCCCACATCTTCTGTTACACGGGATTTTGGAAACAGCATGGAAATGCGCTCTCTTGCAAAGAACAAGTAACATCGGCAGTGCGAACTGTAGGACTGAGTAGAGCGGATGTCTTCTAGCCTCCTCAGTTCCAACTGTTGGCTGCAGACCACGTGGATCAAGCTAAATGTGAGCTACCCACATGAATGCAAAAGTAGTGCCATGCTTTCCGACTGCTGCAAGATTGTCGTGACACTCAGTATTTATTGTGCCGCCCACAAAACACGCATTACCCGCGGACAGGCATGCATCGCCCATGCTCATGCGACCGTCCGACAACGTTGATTGCTGGGGAGTGTACACCCTCTGAGACCAGTAATCAAAGAACTGAAACTTTTGGTACAAATTTGATGTATGATTATCATAATAAAACCTTCTATACAGTCAACGTTGTTGTACATCGTTCCCATCACCACTGCCTAAAAAGAACAGGTGTTAGAAGCGGAGATAATAAACACTTGCTTCACTGGTGACCCCAACATGATAGGTAGACAAGGACACATGGTGATAAACTCTAGTTGTGTGCGTTACATAGCCATGAACAGTAAAAAACATATCCGTCCTCATGAACAGACGTGAACAACTTTTGAACTTTTTTTATTATTGTACATGAACTTCATATGATGGCAACCTTGGAGGAGTTGAGAAAAATGGTGGAGGAGCTGACAGCATGCAACCAGATGCTGGAGAATGAGCTACAGGCGTGCTCTCCACATGTGGTCTCCGGAGAAGAACACGTCAGCACACAAAGCACTGCCACACCAGTTCGTAAGCCCATATCCTGAGTGGCAACAGGACGTGTGTTGGCTAGGCTGCCCCCCTTTTGGCCCTGCGTCCCAGTGATGTGATTCAGCTAAGTGGAGGCAGTCTTCCTAAGCAATAACAGCAAGTGCAACCTCAAGAAATTTGGTCACATCATGAGCCAACTTGACCAAAGCTATGCTGCCAAGGTACAAGATGTAATAACCGCTAAGGCTACCAAAGGTTCTTACAAAGGACCAAAGGACTGAAGGTCAAACTTATTTGGCAAGTTTCATCGTGGCAACTCGCTACGGTCCTAGTTCCTACGTCATCAATGGAGGCTCGCACAGCCCGAGATGTTGCCAGACACGCTGTTCTGAATGATATGGGTATGCAGCCTCCCTGCCCAAGTGCAGGCATTAATTGCCACGCAGCTGGATTTGGTTGCGGACTTGGCAAACAGGATGCACAATGCGCTGGCAATGGTGCTGAATACCACTGCCTATGACCCCCCCCCCCTCCCCCGCCCCCTCCATGAGCCTTTGTTCTGCAGCCACCTAGGCAGCCAGTAGACGGCAACCTCCACCTCCTAGTGCAGAGTCTGCCCATCCAGGTGGCAGCAACGCAGGTGCAGCAACAGCCGCTCTAACAGTACCATGATGACATCAGAGCAAGCTCGCTTCTGCTGGTAGCATGCGCACTTCGGCAATGAGGCTACAACAAAGTGCCATGCCCTCTGCTTACACCCAAACACCAACTGCAACTGGTCCTAGATGCACCCATATGCAGTATGATATCTAGGCATCTATACGTGGCAGAAAATGGTACGAGCGTGAGTTACCTTGTGGACACTGGCTCAGACTTATCGATATTTCCCAGGTCCCTGCTGCATGGCAAAAGGAAGGTCAAAACACTGTGCCTCACAGCGGCGAACAATTCGTCCATTAAAACTCATGGCACCCACCCTTGGGACGTGGATCTCATACTCCGCTGCACATTCACGTGGCGATTCACCATCGCCAATGTCAACGAGGCAATATTAGCTGCAGATATATTGGCCCACTATAAGTTGCTCACTGACATTGCTTGTGGACAATTAATCACTCTACACTAACTTTAAAAATTGGGGAACAACAATGACAGGCCACCTTTTGTAGTGTGAAACACATTGTATGCTCCGGGACATTTATGGACATACTAGACAAATTTCTGGAGTTAACTCACTGATGCGGAGCGCCAAAGGAGGTCAAACATTCGACCATGCATCACATTGTCACAACCCCTGGCCCTCTGTTTCGTGCCTTTTTCCCGACAGGTTCATGGCTGCAAAGACAGAGTTCGAGGCAATTTTAGGCCATGGTATTGTCTGCCCATCATGCAGCTCGTGTCGTCCACCTTGTATTTAGTGCCAAAAAAGGACAATTTGTAGCGCCCATGCGGTGACTACTGCACACTCAGTGCAAGTACAGTGCCAGATAGATATCCGGTGCCACATCTACAGGAATACAAATACTCCTTTACAGGCACAACTGTATTCAGCAAAGTGGACTGCGTGAAGTGGTACACTCAGATTCCCATGGCGCCCGAGGATATCAAGAAAACAGCCATCACCACACCGTTCGGACTCTTTGAAAACATGTTCAAGACGTTTGGCCAACGGAATGCTGCCCAGACCTGGCAGCGTTTCCTGGATGGTGTCCAAAGAGGTTTGCCATGTTGTTTTACGTAACTGGACGACATCCTCGTGTTCTCAAAGATGCCTGAGCTCCATCACGGCCACCTGACAATCATCTTCAGGTGCCTCAGTGATGTGGGCATTATAATTAACCTGCAGAAACGCATATTCGGGGTCGGTGACATCGAATTCGTGGGTCACTTGATCACGACTACTAGATCCACGCCTCTGCCGGATAGTCGACAAAGTTATGAGAATGCCACGCCCTGAGACACACAAGGGCTTGTGGCATTACCTCGGTATGATTAACTTCTACCGGTGCCATTTGTGTAACGCTGCTGCAGTGTTTGAGCCCCTGACTCCCACCCAAACTGGTCCCAAGGCAAAAGGGAAGACTCCCGTCACATGTACGGATGGCATGGAATGCAGTTTCATCAAATTGAAATGGTGCCTCGCTGAAGCGGTGCTGCTCGCCTCCACACATGACACCAAGATCTCCTTCATGGTAGATGCCAGTCAGAGTGATATAGGTGCTGTGCTGCAGCAACCCATTGATGGCAGCTGGCAACTGCTCGGTTTCTTCTCCATGAAGCTCTCAGCATAGCAGCGTCCTGGAGGGCTTACAACTACGATCTGCTTGCTCTATGCCAGGCATTCAAATACTTCCAGTCGTCAGTAGAAGTCTGTTCCTTTACGATCTGCATGGATGACAAGGTGATTACATTTGCCTTCTGGATGAACAACAACTGTTTACCATGGCAGCTCCAGCACTTGGAGTACCATTATATTTTAATGACATTGCACAAACACAAGGGAGTGATAAAGAACTGGGAAAGTTTCATGATGAAACACCAGTGGCCTATGCCTAGAACTCATGCCGATCCCTGTCTTGCCTTGAAAAAATTGGTGCAATGTCACGATGGGAACACATTGGTCGTTTGTCCCAGAGAAGTTCTGATCTGGCACATTCGACTGTGTGTAAACACCACTCTGTCGCTTGTGGTCGCACATTTTGTCTGGCCAGGTCTCCACAAGGACTGCCATCAGTGGGCACACACCTGCATACCATGTCAACATGCCAAAGTCGGCAGGCACGTGCAGGCACCCATTGGTACCTTCACTGAAGGACAAGGCGGTTAGCCCACATTCACATGGACATTGTCTGGTCATTGCCTCTGTCCCAAGAGAAGCGCTACCTCCTCACAATGGTGGACCACTTCACCAGCTAACCAGAGGCCACGCCAAATACAGACATCACCGCCGAGAAGGTCGCCACTGCCTTCGTCGACACCTTGGTGGCACACTTTGGGTGGCATGCTTTCGGTGCCCCAGCCAAGTCACCACGGACCGTGGCCATCAGTTTCACAATGCACTGTTCAAGCATGTGACCAGACTGTGTGGCACCTGACTGCACTACATTACCAGCTACCACCCGGCGTCCATCGGTATGGTGGAACGGCTGCGTCAGACACTGAAGGCGTCCCTAAGGTGCCACGGCGTTGCCTGGATAGAGGCACTACCACTCATTCCCCTTGGCCTGTGAGTGACATTTAAGGACAAAATCGGTGCATCACCTGCAGACCTCATGTATAGCCAACCGCTCGCCATCCCTTTCAGATTCGTGGAAGACACACTACCATCTCTGGACGCCATGCTCCCGCCACTCACAGAATACCTGCACAGTTACATGGCTGGCCTCCGACCACACCCACCAACATGGCACGGCACCACCAAGGCATTCGTGCACACCGATCTGGAGCGGTGCAGACACGTCATGCTGCATACTGATGCAGTTCAGCCCCCACTCTAGCTGTGGTATTCTGGGCCATACTGTGTGCCCACCCATGGAGACAAGACGTTTACGATTGAATACAACTGCAAGTTGTCAACCATTACCATTGACTGACTCAAGCCGGCCTACATCTTGTCTGCTCCAGATGCCATTCACTTTACCACCCTACAGAGAAAAAGTCAACGGACGATGCTCCGCACGCACCTGACCAGGCAGAGACAACTCTGATTGACTTGCATTTGCCGCCAGCTGTCAGCGGCCCACCAAATGCACCGCAGGCTGCATCCCCTGTCTGCCTGATGCAGCTGACAGAGCCCCAGCCAACTGTCAGCCCCACCATGTGTGCCACAGTCTGACCCCACTCTGCCAGATCAGCCACTGCCAGCTCAGCCGTCGACCAACTATGTGACATCCACTGGCCGCCACGTCTGCTTCAAATGTCCGTGCTGCACCGTTGTATTATCTTGGTGCACCATGCAACCCGTATCCAACCGGCAAACCGTCTACCACTGAAATGCAGTTTTTGGCAAGCCGCCATACTGGCAGCTTGTTCAATGCAGCTTCAGGAGCCAAGTTTGAGCCGGGACATAACCGCGTGTAGGCATGTTACACTATCTGGAGCTTCGCTACTGCGAGCGTCAAGCCCAGATCGAGTAACACGTTGTACTTCCATGTTGGTTTAGTGCACCCACATTGCAAAGCCCTGACGGAACTACACCCGAGTGTCCTATAAACCCTCCATAGATCCACTACCGCGAGCATTGAGCCCGGATCAAAATGCACCTCACATTCTCTGTAGAGTCTGCTGATACTAGTGTCGAGGCTGGACCGAGTCGCACATTCATGTCAGGCATCTGTGAAACCATTTAATCTGTGAACTAAGAGCAATGAGTGGCCAAGGACATATTTTTTGTTTGTATGTGTTTTAGTGATAGTGACTGTTTAGAATGTAGTGTGCTGTGCTACACTCATTTACGACGCACTAACTATTAGAGTGCTACACACAGTGCATTGACAGCCTTTCACCACTGTCACTAAGTGGCCTTGCACGGACATGCCCACCCTGCACTATGCCAGTCACGTGCAACCATCTTCACCCAGTGACATCACTGCCCGCAGCCCAATCACAGCAGCCATCACATATGTGCTGATGTCACCCGAGCAACGCACGAGGCACAAACACGCATGCCGCAAATTCATCGCCAGCACTTTGTTGCGGCTCCAGAGCTCCGCTCTCCAAGCGAGTATCTGCCACACTGAGAAGCAGTGGACCGAGGCACATCCGCCAGGAAGCATTTCCAGGATTTTGGCAACGGCGCAGAAATGTGTGCTCTCACAATGGACAAGCAACACTGACAGTACATGCTGTAGGACTGAGTTGAGCAGACATCTTCTAGCCTCCTCAGTTCCAACTTTATGCTGGGTTGAGCTGAATGTGAACTCCCCACACACATGCGAAAGTATTGCCGTGCCATCTGACCACTGCAAGACAGTCGCAACATGCAGTATTTATTGTGACGTACACAAAAAGTTTGTTACCCGTTACATGTGTCCATCGCCGTGTTCACGTGACCAGCCAATGACCTCAATTGCTGGGGAGTGTACACCCTCCGGGACCAGCAATCAAAGAACTAAAACTTTTGGCACAAATTCCGTGTATGATTATCATAATAAATCATTCTATACAGTCAATGTTGTACATTTTTCCCATCACCACTGCCTACAAGGAACAGTTGTTATAAGCCATGATAATAAACACACTTGCTTCAAGCCTGGCTATTACCAAATCATTTATGAGTTTTACATCTTACAAAATTGTAACGAACACATTGTTTACTTTTGGTATTTAGAGGAATTGAGATAAACAATTTAAAAATTAACCAGAAGTTCAACTGCATACCATTCAGCCATATTTAGAGTGAACCACTGTGTGTGTAGCAACAGATACCTTGGTTGATGGCCAAGAAGTACACATACGTATGTATTATATCTGTGGCTGTACGGTCAGTCCTCATAGAGATATCGATATATTAGTATGAGCTGTGTTGTGGCAGTGCCTGTAAGTTTTTTTTTTTTTTTTTTTTTTTTTTTTTTTTTTTTTTTTTTTTTTTTTTTTTTTTTTAATGCTTCAAATTCCACTGTTTATTCAAGCTGAAGCCACAATCGGTATTAATTAAATTCATCACAAAGCAAATTTCAATGGCTTATTTCACCACTGTGTCCCAGAAATATGATAGTGAGGCTAAAATTCTGATGTTTCTACCATAAACTTATTCAGTTGGTTATGTAAGTAGCCTATAGGATGACTAAAGAAGGAAGAAGCATAACTTGTAAGGATGTTATCCGGCTCCTAATACCAAAGCAAATGAGATGAACAACAGCAGCAGGAACAGATTATTTAGAAAATAAATATTTTCAGAAACCAGCTTATCCAAGTATTTCTGTGAAATGTTCTCAATAATGTTGTATCTTTGCTGTCCATCATGCTCTTACCTCGCTGTCCATTTTAATTAAGAAAGTGTGGAATGAGCAGAGCTAAATTTTGGTGAGAAAAAAATCTTCACACTGGCTTGAAACAGATGTGATATGTGCTTTGTCTTGTGCGTTGGTGTAAAATTGTACTTAGGTAGAAGATCCAAAAGTTTTGCTGGTTTTCTGTCATCTTATGTTGGTGTATGAAGTTACACATTTTATGTGGCATGGGACCATTATTGTACCACTTTCATTTATTATTCATGAATGGTTTTAGTCAAAGATCATCATCTGGTGGGAAATATTTCAAGTTGTGAACAGTTTCATTCTGAAGTATTCACCCTAAGATGAAAATCTCTGACTAAAACCAACCATGAATCTGTATCTATAAAAACTGATGTGTTGCAGTTGTGGAAAGGTTTACATTGGTACAACAAAAAGAAGTGTTAACACCTATCTGAGCTAACATAAAACGAACTGCTGCCTAGAACATGATAAATCGTCCATAGCGGAACAAGTTTATCAAGAAAGTGACCATGAAAGATGAAACAAGTGTCACAGCAAAGTCATCACATTATTATGGGCGTATATGCAGAGTGGCCATAGAGATTTTCAAACACCAAAATAATTTTAACAGGAAATAAGAAAATGTTAAACTACATTAAATTTGGATGTCAACAATGCAGCAACAAACTGACAATTATGTTCAGCTGAAAAGGTTGGCAATATGAGAGACCATAGAGCAGGCAATATCCAATTATTTACAGTTGCACCTTTTGTTTGGCCTATATATATGATGCTCACTTAAATTCTATTTGCACATTGCCCCTTCACCTCAGGGGAAGCCTTCCGCAGTCAAATGCAAAATTTCAGGGGAAAATTTCATTCTTGGACCACAGCATCTCAGCCCAGAAGTATCAGAAATGTCAACTCCTGCTTTGAAAGCCTTCATTTGTAGGAGAACTTGTTATTTTAATGTTGTTATTTCCATATTTTCCAGACACTAAATGTAGCAATGAATTTTACAAAATGAATAGGAAAAACCAATGAAAGTAATATTCCAACTCCTGTTAATATTAGCCTATAGTAATAAAATTTTCTTTGTGATGGAATACAAACGGTTCACTGACATTGGTTCACAGTAGCAATACAGTAGAAAATTGTTTAAGGCAAGAAATGAGTTGTAATTGGTTGTGTTTGGTCATATATTTTCACAAGTATATTTAGTGGATTTTGGATTCATTTTAATAATTCAAAACTAGACATGACCTTTTTTTTTTTTTTTTTTTTTTTTTTTTTTTTTTTTTTTTTTTTTTTTTTTTTTTTTTTTTTGCTGTCTGTAAAATATTTTTAATATCACTAATATCTCTCTATTTATTTCCATACAATGTACCCTAATGCAATCCAGAACACTTTCTTGCTTTCATGAACTTTTGTATGACCTAATTTTAACAATTTCTTGGCATTAATACACGACCAAACTAATACACGACTTGCAACTGAGTTCCTCATTAATCTGGTATGTAACCAATATGTCGGCCACCAGAAGACATCTGGTTACAGCAATTAGTGCTACCCGTGCAAAACTGGGATGGGTCACTAGTAATATATAATAATGTACACATAAATGAATTTGGGATAACAGATGTCAGAGGGCATTGAAATAAATCAATGGGGAAAGTTGAATATTTCCGCCCAGTTGGGATTTGAACCCAGGTCCTCATACTTACTAGGAACTCGTGCATGACTACTACACTACTGGGGATGAAGCGATAACTATGGGTGCACAGGCTACCCATGCATGTCTCCTGCCAGATAGAAATACTCAACTTCTCCAGACATTACTAATGCAGTGCACCTGCCCATTATTACTCGTTACTCATGACATTTTGCTGATTTCTGTAAGAGGAATCCTCACTGAAGAATATATCAGTAGCTGACTCTGCCTTAATTTGTTATATACATAAGAGTATATAATTATTGCTGACAGTTACCTGAAATTGACATCCAAATAAATGTATGTTTTAGTCTATATATGCAATTTGTTTTTATTTAAGCTTGTAACAACAGCTCTGATACACAGTACCATTATTAGGCCAATGCCTGGTTCACAGTTGTCATACTCCCTTCCCAAACAGGTGCTTCATGTACTTGGTAAGTAAGCATGACAACAGTGTATCAAGTGGTAGCCTTAGTATTGTACTATGTGTGATAAAACCTGCAGTCATTGGGCTAAATAACCACATATTACAACTGTACACTAAAATATTATATCTTCTCATAGTATTGCTTGCTGTTCCAACAAACTTCCTATATAATTTCAAATCTTACAAAACTTATTTTGACTGACACCCCAACAAAAAGATTAAAGGAAATAGTTTATCACTTTCAACAACTGTAGCAGCTGCTATGATCTTTTCATTTATTACTTTTTAACTACAACCTCCAACAATAAAATTTATTGAATAGTCTTTTAACATTAATGTACATGAACTATGAACTACAGTTACCTTACTGAAATAGTCACCTCCCACAACTATGCACTGCTTAGTTCTACAATACATATCCTGAAAACTAAGCATGCAGTTCTCTTTTGGAATTATGTTCAAAAGCCTCCTCACATTTTGTTGGAGTCAGGAATATCATCAAATCTCTTTCCTTTGTAAGTGAGGGAATAGGAGGAAGATGTCTGGAGAATTGAGATCTGGTAAGTATGGTGGATGTTCAAGTGGCACAACAAAATTCACACACACCATCAATAACGTCATCAGTTCCTGGCAAAAAAGCAGGTGGAGCAACTTGAACACCCACCATACTCACAATACCTCAATCCTCCGCACACATATCTATTCCGTCTATTGAATCTTACATTGAAAGGAAAGGGATTTGAAAGTATTCCTGACACCCAGTGAAATGTGAAGAGGCTTTTGAACTTCACCACAAAGAAAGACTATGTGCAAAGTTTACAGGATGTGTTTCACAGAACTCGGCAGTGCATAGTTATAGGAGGTGACTATTTTGAAGGCAGTATGGTAGCTGTAGTTCATAGTTCATCTACGTTTATGTTTCAGGACTATTTACCAAACTTTGCCAGAGGTTGTTCTGATCTATTGACAACCTACTTTGCAGACAATATTTACATACATCACTGTATGCACCTGCAAAATAATATCACTGTACATCACATAGTTCATGAGATATAACTTGACAGAGACTTACAAGGAAAGTACATGGGCTCGAACAAACATATCTGTATGAACATTTGGTTACAGGATCTCTACGTACACCTCAATGTGTTGGTGGGTGTCGTTTTTCTGCAAAGCTCTGCAACCATGCTCTAGATAGCACTGTAGATGTAATTGTAGATGCCATACGTAATGGAGATATCTTAACTATAACTTATGTAATAATCATTGTACATGTTATCTAGCGAATTGTCATCAAAATCTGTGATGATAGTTGCAACTTTAACCTTTTTCCTAAAAGACTGTTGGTATTCACTGCCACTGCTTCCAGCGCCTCTTCCCGCACTTACCGTAGCACTACCGCTTGCAATGAGTTGTTCATCATTATCATCCTTATTATCATTATTATGAGTTTGTAACAACAGTATCTAACTTATGTTCATATTTCTGTACCATAACAGATATGACAAGGCATGCAAATGATTCAGCTTCTACACTAATACCATCTTCACAAAGAAGGGTTCTTTGTAACTTCATCTCAAATAATCGTAATACATTAGCAGGATTGATTAGCAATCGCCGCCCCATCTGACACTTCACCACACAAATAACATCACAAAATGCAACTTCGGAGGTAAACTGCACCGAAGAGGTCAAAGTGCAATGCTGCATGGTACACACAGAGGCCTCTAATGGACGACTGCAGAGTTTTGCAGATGTGGGAGTATCACTAGTGCAGTAAGGGATCTTTACATTATCTCTCGTACGATTTTGGTGTATATGTGTTTGTTCGAGCCCAAGTACTTTCCTTGTTAGACATGTCAAATGCTACTACTGCTTACATTAGCATGCAGTGAAACTCAATTCATACATGACACTTTATTTTATGATTTCTTCACTACTAATGTTGTTTGCGTGTAGTATATCTATGTATTTAAGTGAATGCTCCTTCAAAATTATATCACTGTAGATATGCTGTCATAAAAAATGTGATGCATTTAAAGATATGCTTTTAGTTAACATTGAGTACAAATTACTCATCCTATAATCGTCTAGTTTTTCATAATTAGAGCACTTGTAGAATCCCAACAAATATAATTTCAATAACTTCCTTAATCTTTTCTTATTTACGTGCTAATTGTCAAGAATAACAGAAGTAGGGTACTTATATAATGGTTGGATTGTATTGGAAAGAGCATGTGACCAAGTAACACCACCTTTAGGGTTTTTCCCCCAAAACTTTTTGTTGACTGGGAAGACTATATACCAACCTCAGCCAGGTCTTTATATTGGTATTAATACATACAAGGAAACTGATAACTGAAAGTGACTTTCCTACCAATAAATTCAAAGCAAATGAAAATGTATACGTTAATATTATGTACATTTATTTTAAAAAATCATTAATTATATCAAATAATCACCAGAGGAAGGCAAAGCAGAAATTCAATAGAACATAAGATGCATCAAACAGCTTCTAGCATGCCTTAGTATAGCTTACTGTTCCATTACTTGACAATCAAGTTATAAAGCAGTTCAAGGTCTGAGAAATTAAGTCATGTGAAAAATATATCTGTTCAGTTCATGTACTTGAGAAGGGGTCTCTCACTCTGTGACACATCAGTTATATCTAATACAGTTCTACAGTTCTAGAACAAATGAAAACCCTTGCACTACACTACCACACACTGTTGGGGCAGTTAGTACACAATGGTGCAGCTCTTCTTTATCAATGGGTGTGCCATTTTGTTTTGACTCCTCTCAAGCTGCTGGTAGCAGCAGTAAGTGGCTTTGACTGAAGCAGCTCTTTTTAACAATTAACAATGTTTCTGTCTTTGTCTCACTTCACAGAAGTACAAGAATCCAACTTGTTCTGTCAGAGCTTGAAGCCAGATCTTTCACCATTTTGTTTCAGTGATAGTACATATAGTAGATAAAATTACTTGATATATGTTTTAAGTAAATAAAATTTACTTTATAATAAAATGTTACAGTAATTGTGTTTTTTAATAAATACTTCTCATTCTAAGACCATATTAATTTTAGGAAGAAGAAATAAGATTAGAAGTACTTATGTTTCTCTAAATGAACTACGCTATTCATGACTATGAAAACACTGTTTCACCTTACCTTTGATGGAGCTTCCCATCACTGTAGGTGGCTGCCACTCAACATAAACACTGGCTGTACTGGATGAGGAAGCTTGAAAATTTGTTGGTGCTGAAGGTACTGTTGTGACAGAAAAGATATACCGTAATTTCATTAGGGGGGAAAACTTTATTGTAGTATGTTATAAATTTATAATAATGTCCATTAAAAATTGTACAGGCTAATCACTCACTTAAGTTACTACAGTTGAAGTCATAAAGTAATAAAGTAGCAGTTTTTATGATAAAACAGTCCTTGTTGCAGATAAATTGGTTTTAAGGACGCCTTTGTATGGCTTCTTCAAAGTATCATGGACTGAAGGTATTTGTAAAGTTTTGTGCCAAGGAATAAACATAAATCAAACGTGGGCTACTGGCTACTGGGGAGGGGGGGGGGGTGCCTTCAAATGGGAGATGTTGCTCCTTGATATGCATGTAAAACATACACTCTAAACAGACTGAAATTCTTACACATATCAAATTATGGAGACAAATGTTAAGGAATTCCATTAAGCTATCCTAAAAATATCATAAATGAAGAGTGTCAAATTAAATTATAATATGACCTACAGTTCAGGGGACATGAAATAATAAAAAATTAGATCCAAGAAAAGCCTTTCCATCATGCATCAGGTTTTATAACATCTTTACTAATAACTCTATTCACAACACATGTGGCAAACAGACTCCAAATATTGAATTTATTTAAATGTAAAATTATATCAGGTGAAAAATGCAAAATGCTCCTGTTAGAGCACAAAAATGATAATGTGTTCCTCCTTGAAAGACTCTGACGGAAAAGTGAAGAACACACTCCATCAGTTCTCTTTCTCTCTTCCTCATCAAAAATTTTGGCATGCAAACATATTCACGCTCTTTTAACTCAGAGCGTGCTAAAACCCTCTACCCATCTCTTATTGTGATGAAGTTCTCATAAAAAGTATCTCCCTTTCACTGCCATTGTCTACATATGTTTCCACTATTTTTCTCCTATTTGACTCCCATTATCCCGGTCTTCATCCATTTCTCTCAGTCTTTCTTACCATACTCTCCTTTTGGGCTAGTTTCACTGTCTCTCTGAAATAGTCTTTGTCCTATTCTGTTTCTCACACATTGCAGTTCTCTCTTTCTTTCTCGCAGTCTGCTTTCCATCTCTTCAGTCATCATTGTATGCTCTCTACACAAGTCTCAAGGATGGGTAGGTCAGCTTTGTAAACCCTAGGCAGAGAAACTTTAATGTGTGGGTATATGGGCTGGAGGAAAGTGAACAAAATTTTTCTTGTTAATATTTTCCGGTATGTATGATTCAGATGCCAATAGCATGTGTATGGTCTCCAATAATCTCTTTATCTCATTCTAGTCTCTCCTCTTCTGTTTTGCTCCACTGCTATTATCTGTATCAATTTTTTGTTACTACCACTGCCCACTGCCTCTCCTCACCCCCCCCCTCCCCACTCCCCAATAACTGTGTGTTCTCTCTTTGTATCCTACTGACTATTTCACTTTCCTCTTCATCTGCTCCTATTCTCTTTCATGGGGAAAAATGAGTGTAAAACTATGTTTTTTGGTGAGTAAGATGGAATGACAACTGAGTTAGTTCCCCCCTCCCCCCATTTTTCCCCTTGTTACAGCAGGGCATCCTACTTACAATTTGTTTTAAATTGTTTAGATTTTTAGAGATTTGACACTTCCTTTATATGTTTTAGCTCATTAATAAAAGGTGACTTTTTTCAGTGTGTGCAAACACTAGAGGTTGACTGAGGAGAGGATATCGAACCATTCTTTGTTTTGGAGACTGTGGTCTATTACACACTGTACCATGCAGCCACAGTTACAGATCTTTGTTCATGATACCTCTCACAAACAAGTGCTAAAATCACACTGGTGACAATGCTGCATGAATATGCTGCTCTAGTGGGTCCACATATGGAATGGGCTTTGCATTCATGGTACTTTTGACATTGCCCTATAAAGCGACCACCCAACTGACCTCCTCATCCGATCCATCTACTAGAGAAAACAGAGTTCAGATGCATCTGGATGGTAACGGTAGAGTCAGTTGGAGCACCATCATGTAGCAGCCACATAACCCTTTACCAATGGCTAAGTATGAGGAACCACACCACCCTCTAGGATGTAATCTTGCATAGTGTAACTGTGGCTGTGTGGTACAGTGCATATTAGTCTTTTGAACCAAGTATGATTGAATAAATGGTCTCATTCATATGCTGTGGGAAAAATCACCCTTTATAGAAGTATGATAATAACAGTTATAAATAGTCATTTATTGAGTGTAAATATCAGGCTGTACAGTGTCCAACATAAATGTTTTTCACATAATACTTTTCTTACATTTTCTTAACCAGACTTCAACTCCATTGTGTAAGAAGTGGGTAAAGCATTTAAGTTTGCGTTCATGATATGAAACCCATATCTTAAGAATGCAGAGATATTGTTTTTCTCCCAATTTTAAATAAAATTTTTCATCCCCTCTGAATTAGATTAGATTAGATTAATACTTGTTCCATGGATAATATATACGGCATTTCATAATTATGTGGAACGTGTCAATATATATACAAATATAAAAAATAGAAAAAGGATTACTTACCCAAAGGACAGGCTTGTCGACAGACACAAATAAAATCACACACAAACACACATACAAGCTTTCGCAACCGTTGGTTGCTTCTTCAGGAAAAGAGGAAGAAAGGAGAGGAAAAGGGAAGTTCAAAATGTTCAAATGTTTGTATAGTCTATGGGACTTAACTACGGGGTCATCAGTCCCTAAACTTACAAACTACTTATGAACTACTTACAAACTAGAACGGCACAAATATCCATGCCCGAGGGGGGATTCGAACCCCCGACCGTAGTGGCCGTGCAGACCGTGACTGGAGCGCCTTAGTCCCCTCGGCCACCGCGGCCGGCGAGAAAGGGAAGGATATGGGTTTTAAGGAAGTGGAAAAGGAGTCATTCCAATCCCAGGAGTGGAAGAACTTACCTTAGGGGAAAAAAGGAAGGTAAGCAAATACACACACTCACACATATAAATACTAGTTGGCTAACTGTCAGACTTTTGTGGCAGCATAATTCATCACTTTCTGAGCCAAAGTTAGATTTAACCTTGAATAGTGAATCTCATCGTTTCTCCTAGTATTGTAGCTATGCACACTGCTATTACTTTTGAATTGTGTTGGATTGTTAATAATAAATTTCATGAGTGAATATATATATTGTGAAGCTACAGTGAAAATCCCTAGATACTTAAATAATTGTCTGCAGGATGCTCTTGGGTGGGCTCCAGCAATTATTCTGATTACACACTTTTGTTCAATGAATACTTTTTTACTCAATGTTGAATTGCCCCAGAGTATGATCCCATATGAAAGCAATGAATGAAAATAGGTGTAGTAAGCTAATTTACTGAGATGTATATCACCAAATTTTGCAATGACTCTGATATGATACTATTTACGAGCTATAATCAACCAATCACAATGTGTTTTTATGTCAGAGAAGTGTTTAAAATGTTACTGTAAATATTTTGATGCTGCAGAGTAACTGGAAATGAATAATGAAAATAATAAACTTCATAATTCTATTCTGTCTGATAGATATACAAATGATCACTAGACCGAGGGCTATCTTGTAGATCAGAGTAACATTTGTAATATGTTTTATACATTCCAGTAAGGATCAAATCCAGTCAACTGACAAATACAATAAGGACTAGGATTGTTTAGGGTCATTATGAAGTATCAAAACTATTAATTTAAGTATTGCTTCTTTCATTTCCAATAACTATTGCTTCTAATTTGTTGATTTATATGGCAGAGTCAGGAGGAGGAGACTTGTCTTGTCAACAACATGGTCATTAGAGACGGAGCTTGCGCTTTCAATGGAATCATCTCAGCATTTTCCTGGAGCCATTTGGGGAAATCACAGAAAACCTAAATCAGGATGGTCAGAGGTGGATTTGAACCACCATCCTTCCGAATGCTACCAAATGTTACCACTGCGCCTTCTCCTTCAGTTGTCAGTCAAAACATTTAAATCAATACAGGTATATTGTTGCATATCTACACTATTTTATGAGTTAATCCTATTGTTTTCAGTGAAGTGAGCTCTGTAGACAAGAGGGGTGTAGTACATCTGTAATAGCTGTATCTTTGAGTGGAGATGTATGCATCCTAAAAATTGTGTGAGATTCAGTGTCATGTTGTGTGGCATGAGAACTGCCATGTTGGTGCTATGGCTCAGACTGATGTGAAGACAATGGCAAAATGAATGAAAGAAAATAGACTCAACAAAAAATGCATCAATCAAATCAATAACTTGCTTTGCACTGCTATGTGATATGAGAGGAAAGTTAGAAAAAAATAGGTTTTATCAGAAAATCATTATGTTCTGTAAAGACATGGAATGAATAAATTTTTTCTCCACCAATTTACAGAATAGAAATGAATAGATAAAATAGCAGACAGTTTAGCAACTTTGGAGCATGTGATGTATAACTTCCTTTCAGAAAAGCAATTATTTCCTACATTTGTCCCTCTGCATTCGATCCCTTCTCTCTGCGCATCACATCCTCACTCCCTCTGTCCATTTCCTCTCCCCCTCTTCATAGCTATTCAGAATGAAAACATTAAAACTTAGGAGTTTAATTCAAATTTAGTGGTAACAGTGGCAAATGACTATAAAGTTGTACTTACAGGAAGCTAAGCAAAATAACAGTGTCAATAAAAATATTATTTACAGACTGCATTATCATGATACATTGATTTCCAATCCTGACAACATTATTGACCTATCATATGTAGCACTGTAGCTACCTACTATGCATATATTACTGCAAATAACCATTTTAACATAAACATCCCTAAAATACAAATTTGCAAAAAATGTCATTTTCATTGACATTTCTACCGTAGCACCTGATCAGAACACAGGGCAGAAGTTATTAGCACTTTGATGTTCATATATTATTATTGTTATTATTATTATTATTACTATTATTTTTATGACACTAGCTGACCCGCAAATGTTGTTCTGCCCTATTTTTCTCTAAAACAACACTACATTGATTATTTATGTTAATAGGTCTTTCCTGACAGACTTTCTTATGTCAATAGTTATTGGCCCTTCACAGTAATAAAACACATTTTAGAGTGATCACTTTATTTATAGATTTGTGTCTCCATAATAAACAACAATTACTTACAGATATAAGTTTTCTATTTTGTACATTGCAAGATTTTAGTAGTAGTAGTAGTAGTAGTAATGTGTTATGGTACACATAATTTTTTGTTTGATTGCCTGGTGCGTAAATAAATATAGCTGCCAGTTTTCCAACATATAGCCATCCATGAGAGAAGCATGGACTTCCCACAACGACTGACCCTGTGATTTATTTATGGTCATAGCGAAAGCAAGCTGCACTGGAAATTGTAGTAGTTTAAATTCAAACCATACATCAGTTGGTACCATTGGCATGTGGGTTATCAGCACATCTTCTCCCTTATATTTTCACTTTAGAATGGTTGCTTCGATCACACTATTCAGTAATTTTTTTCACTGCTAACCGTGTGCCATTACAAAGTCGTGATCTGTTGATATTTCGTAACATAATGGGTATGGGATATATACCGTAATCTCTTCCATTCTTCCCTCCTACCCTTTCTTCCTCCTCTATTTCACCATCTCCTCCTCCCCCTATCTGTTTTCCATCACCTTCACACCACTCCCTCTTACCCCACACCATATCTATCTCCTCCCCCTCCTCTCTGCGTCTATATCATCCCCCTTTTAAAATCCATTTCATTCCCCCATTCTTATCTTCTCCTCCCGCTCTCCCTGATATTATTTATTTTTATTGCAATTGGGACCTTGATTGGGAATAGAACTCAAAATGGATGAGTAAATCAACTGGAAACGGGTTATTGACAGACATTGTTCATTGTTCCCAAAGCTAACTGATGCATTCGTGTCGTAATCAACTACTGGATTGGATGTGAACACCACATATTCACATGTTGCCGTAAGTTTTGACAATGATCCAAATTATTTTCTGCGTAAATTGCAACTGAGCGAGTCGAACTGAACTGTATCCATTGTTCCAGAGTCATAATGAATCACGCTTCAGAATTTCTTTCTCATATACATCTAAGAATGTGTATGATCTTTGTTGGTCTCATAGGCTCTATGATGATGTAGTAGGATTGCATTGCGCATATGTCGAGCGATATTACGTCGCCACAATGGAGGCATTGTTGTAAAAAAATAGACCACGATCTATAGTCCATTTGTTTGTAACACTCAAAAATACCATGAACTGCCCTCAATTTTATCTTTGCAATGCTGCAAAGATATGATCACCACTGACAGCACCATGGAGGTAATAATACTTTCTAAAGAAACAATGTTTTGTGTAAATCTCTCTGGCTGTTTTAAGCTCGAGTACATAATGCCATCTCCCTTTATTTGAACCTCTCTCCATTACAGCATATTGGTCGCTACATGAGTAGTGAAATAAAAAGCTGATTGTTGGAGAATCTAAGAAATGATCCGAGCTGGAAGCATACTTTCAGTTTTTCTCAAATTCTGATATTTTCCGGTAGATTTTCCAAAAATTTTCTTTCATACAAACCTTGTCCTGAGAATTACGAACAGAACAAAGACAAGATCAGCCAAATTGGTGAAGCTATTCCCGAGTTTTACACTTAGCAACACATTTGGTGATTCATTTTTATTTATATAGATTCTGATTTTTAATGCTTGATGAAGAAAGTTAGATAAGAATTTTAGATGTGAAAACATCCACTTCCTTTTACCTTTCTTAATTGGTATATACACACACAAGTTTTGTTTTGGATACATTGGTGGTATAGCACCTGTTTCATTGGCATCCTTCTATTATTAATATTAAAAATTTAACAATGGAAAATCCAGATCTGCATGTCAATAATGTAGGATAGATAACAACTGAGCATGAAGACAACCACCGAGTCGCTGACAGGCACAAATATACACAATCACTTTCATGCAACTTAAATTTTTGGCCATGGCCTTCATCAGTAAACCAAAAACATACATTCACTCTATCACTCAGACATAACTGTGCACATATAACCAACACTGCTGGCCATTCCAGCATCTTCTGATGAATGCCATGGTCCAAAATTTAAGTTGCGTGAATGTAATTGTCTATTTTATATGTTGGTTAGCAGCTCAGCGATTGTCTTTATGGTGAGATAATATTAAAATTAGTACTTTAGAAAAATGACAATGTGCATTGTAGTTTATTTTTTACTTGCCATGTATCTCTGTACAAAGGTAATAATGAAACAATGTTCCAGTAAGAACATGCCTAATAAAGTACTGTGGTTTTCAAACAAATTTTCAACTTGATGATAGTTTGAAAATGTCATTGGGAGCATTTAAACAGTTTACTTACCGCCTCTTATCCTGCTCTCTTCAGGGATGATTGAGAAATAAAAATAAAAATTGGATCAATTGCCTTTGTAAATATAATTTAGTTTTATTATAAACTTATTACTAAGAGAACATATTTTACTATATAAGAAGTATGCACATTAAAGAAATCAGAAAATAACAGCAACCAGTCACCTTTCATATGTATTTATTACCACAACCAGTTTCGAACTGCCTGGCAGTTCATCATCAGGCGGTGTACATGCTTTAGATGTTGCTTATAACATTGTGGAACACGTTTGGAGTTGGTTCACAATTCTGATTCATGGTATGTGATTTTTCAAGCTTGAAAAATCACATACCATCAATCACAAATGTGAACCAATTCCAAACATTTTCCACAATGTTATAAGCAACATATAAAGCATGTACACCGCTTGATGATGAACTGCCAGGCAGTTCGAAACCGGTTGTGGTAATAAATACATACGAAAGGTGATTGGTTGCTGTTATTTTCTGATTTCTTTAATCAACACAGTCACAGGTTCCACACTTCCAGAATAGATATAAGTTTAGTATGCACATTGATTAAATTTTCATGTGAAAAGGTAGTGTAATTAGTTGCAAGCTATCTAATATGAAAACATGTTTAAATTATCATAACTATGTGAATATACTTCTTACTTTATGGAAATTTATGATAACATTTTATCATACATAAATGATTTCTTGCAAAATTATAACACAATAACTATCTATATATTATTATCTTATTAAGTAACAAAACAATGATCCCAAAACCAAACCATTAAGTCTCACTACATCTGTTTGGAAATATGTTTAATTTTATATTATGGCTATAGAAACGAAAGTGGGTGTATTCTCTTAATTGTCAGCAGTTTAAGTATAATGAATAATTTGTTGAATACATTTTTCAAAAGAATTCAACAATATAATAAGGACAGTTTCCAACTCACCACAAAGACGCAATAACAAGCTGTGACAGTCACATAAAAAGACACACACGTACAACACTAAAGCTATCAGCCATGGCCTTCAGAATAAAGAGCATTCACACAGGCACATTTCACAGTCACACAACCATCATCTCCAGCTGCTTCTCTCCAAATCACGCTCTGTGATGAGACTGGAATAAGAAGTGCTGGGTGGGTGGATTGGACAAGTCTTGCAGCAGGTCTTCCACAGGTATATGATCCCTGTGGCAGTGGGCTGTGGTTCAGTGTGGCATATGGATGGTCTAGGATATTATATAGGAACATCACTTTAGAAGGATATTTGGCAGGATGTTTCTCATTTCTGGGCATGAATACAGAAAGTCAAAACCTTGGTGAAGGAATTCAGTTTAGTTGTCTGAGTGCAGGATAGTACAGGGTGACAAGGCGAGCTCTTTTTTGTTGATGGTTACTATTGGCAGAGAGAGGAATTGAGGTTTAAGGGGATAGGGCACGAGAGATCTGTTTGCAGACTAGGTCTGTGGGGTAGTTTCTGTCTATGAAGGCCTTTGTGAGACCTTCAGCATATTGAGAGAGGTAGTTCTTGTCGTTGCAAATATGCTGTTCACAGATGGCTAGACTGTAAGGGACGGATTTTTTGATGTGGAAGGGATGGCAACTGTCAAAGTGTAGATATTGTTGGCGTTGATAGGTTTAATATGGATAGAAGTGTGAATGGAGCCATCAGTGAAGTGAAGAATTGAGGAACACCATGTGAAATGAATGGGGAAGGAGGAGTTGAAGTTTTGAAGGAAGTGGGATAAGATGTCAAGGCTCTGAGTCCAGATCATGAAATATCACCAATAAACCTGACACAGACCAGAGGTTTGGAGTTTTGGGATGCTAGGGGAAAGATAGTTTCAGGAGAGAGCTTCTGGGAGGGGCAGTATGATTTGAAAAGGGATTGGCAGAGAGAGCTGGCAGAGCCCTTCTGCCTAATAGTCACTGCGACTCATAACTACAATGGTGGAACCTCACTGCAGACAAAGGTTCCACCACTGTAGTTATGAAACACAATGACTACCTGCAGAAGGGCTTTGCCAATTCTCTGACTCTTTCACCTACAAGTTGAGCCTGAATGACCCCATCCTGCAAGCCCAACAAGATCTCCAATTCCTGTTGAAATTATAAGCCCCTTTCAGAAACTCTATCCTGAATCCCTCTCTCCCCTCACCCCAACAGCACCTTGCACATACACCTTCTACATGCTAGCCAAAATACAAAGTGGCAAATAATCCTGGACACCTGATTGTGGCTGGTTATGGTGCTCTTACCAAAAGAATTTCAGCCCTTATTGACCAACAACTTGAACCAATTATCCAAACACTATCCTCCTATATTAAGGATACCACCCACTCTTTCACCAACTCTCAGGGATACCAACCACTTCCTTCACCAACTCTCCATCTCTTGATGTCCTGGATCCTTACTTGTCACAGTGGATGCAACTTCCCTATACACCAACATCCCACATGCCCATGGCTTTGCCACTCTTAAATACTACCTATTGAAATGTCCTTCTGAATTTAAGTCCGGTACGTACCTCATTCCTCATAACCGTCATCAATTTTATCCTAACAAACGACAACTTTTCCTCTGAGAGGAAAGTGTACCATCAAATCCTAGGCATAGCCATGGGTGCATGGCATCCTGTTTATGGTCCATCTGGAGGAATATTTTCTAGCATAGCAAAACCCCAAACCACTGGTCTATTTCTGGTTTATTGGTGACATTTTCAATATCTGGAGTCAGGATCAGGACATCTTTTCTCCATCCTTCAAAACTTAAACTCCTTCTCCCCATCCGCTTCTCCTGGTCCTCCTCAACCACCATGCAAAATCCCTGGATGTTAAACTCCATCTCACTGATGGCTCCATCCACACTTCCCATCTGTATTGCACCTACCAATCAGAACAGTACTTACACTTCAGCAGTTGTCATCCTTTCCTTCCTGACAACATAGCCACCCGTGGACAGCGTATCTGCAGTGACAAGAACTCTCTTTCTCAATATTTTGAAGGTCTCTCAAAGGTCTTCACAGACAGAAACTACCTCACAGACCTATGCTGCAAGCAGAACTCCCATGCCATATTCCCACACAACCCAAATCCTCTACCACCAGTAACCATCCACAAAAGAGCACTCCCCTTGTCACCCTTTACTACCTTGGACTAAAACAACAAATCTGCAACCTTCACCAAGGTTTTGATTTTCTGTCCCAGAAACAAGGGACATCCTGTCCAAGATCCTTCCCCCTATCCTAAAGTGGTGTTCTGCCATCCTCCCAACCTCCATAACATCCTAGTCCATTCCTATGGTACCCCGAAACCAGCCCACTGCCGTGGGGATTGTATCATTGTGGAAGATCCTGCTGCAAGACCTGTCCAATCCATCCACCCAGCACTTCGTATTCCAATCCCATCACAGGCTTATCCTACCCAATCAGAAACCAGACTTCTTGCAAAAGTGGCCTTGTAATTTGCCAACTGTGCTGCAATCACTGCACAGCTTCCTATAGTGGCAAGACCACTAACCAGCTGTCCATTAGGATAAATAGCCACTGCGAAACTGTGGCCAAAAACAAGATAGACTCCCCTGTGGCACAACATGCAGCAGAGCATATGCTTGATTTCAGTGGACTCTTGACAACCTGGGCACATGCTCAGATACACATGTGTTTGTTATGTTTTGATTTCCTTCTCTCACCTGCCCCCCACTCCATTTCTAAGCTGCATCTTGTTCCACCCATGTAATACATACATGCTCCATAAGGCCGTGCTGTATTAATTTCCACTACCATGATGCAAGCTCCATAACTCTACCCCCTCCTCTCCCCTATCCTATTCCCACACAGCAGAGCATGATTCGAAGTGCAGCAGTCACAGATAATGGTTGTGTGACTGTGAAGTGTGTGTGTGTGTGTGTGTGTGTGTGTGTGTGAATGCTCTTTATTCTGAAGAAGGCCATGGCTAATATCTTAAGTATTGTATGAGTGTACCTTTCACAGCTCATCATTACTTCTTTGCAGTGAGTTATAAACTGCCCTTATTATGTTGTTGAATTAGTTTTTCCCCTTTAAATTATTTAAAAGATATGGAGTGGGTGGTCAGTTCTTACCTCAGCTGTGTACCACCAATTGTGAGAAATAAAATAAAATAATAAAAAATAAACATTTAACATGAGGTTTTGGAAGTTAATTCCTTCAGCAGATATGATTGTATGAAATTGTGATTAACCTTTCCCTTCTATTCCTTTTTCTCCTCCCTCCTCTCTCCTAACTGATAATGGAGTCAACTTCCATTGCTATACTTTTATTTTCAACTCCTATGTGTGACTATTGGCAGTATGGAGCAGAACTAAGTACTACCCCACCACTCACCAATTTAACAATGAAACTTTTACTCTGCAGCGCAATGTGCGCTGATATGAAACTTCCTGGCAGATTACAATTGTGTGCCGGAACTGGGACTTGAACCTGGGACCTTTCCCTTTCGCGGGCATGCACTCTACCGACTGAGCTATCCCGACACGACTCACGATGCCGCCTCACAACTTTACTTCTGCCAGTACCTCGCCTCCTACTTTCCAAACTTCACAGAAATTCTCCTGTGAAACTTGCAAGACTAGCACTCCTGGAAGAAAGGATATGGTGGAGACATGGCTTAGCCACAGCCTAAGGGATGTTTCCAAAATGAATGTAGGAGGCGAGGTACCTGTGGAAGTAAAGTTGTGAGGTGGCATCATGAGTCTTATCGGGATAGCTCAGTCAGTAGAGCGCATGCCCGCGAAAGGCAAAGATCTCAGGTTCAAGTCCTGGTTTCAGCACACAATTTTAATCTGCCAGGAAATTTCAAATTTAACAATGTTTGTATACCAATCCCCTCTTGTGGCCATTTGTGACTTCCAGAACCTATAGGTTTATTTTGAATCACCCTTATAATGAGAATAGGTTGGAAAGAACCATGAAGCTTATCACTGAACTGTGGATAGGCAGGTACAGGTACTAGATAGTTGGAAAAGTGAAATGCAGATATGGAATACAGTGGAAGGGGAAGTGTTGGGGGGAGGTGGGGGGGGGGGGAAGGGGGAGCCAAATGGAATGGAACAGTTAAGAGGAAAGATACATTAGCCTAAACATAAAAATTCACCAGTTCTTGTCCCGCTCAAACACACTAGTGAAGTACAATCCCCACTACATACAGCCCATCTAAACCCTATGGACTTGGGTACTTTGAAGAACATTCCAGATACCATCTCCACAAGCAATCCAGCCTGTTGACATCCTACTACTAGCTTGGTGCGCCACTATCCAACACGTATCCTACCCTCTGAGTTCCTCCTCCTGAACTACTTATAGCATTCGGATCTTTTCAATTTGCCACAAACCCAAAAATTCTCAACCAACATTCCACAATATCCATACCCAATACAATCCCAGAATAATGTAATTAACCTAGCCACAAAAAAATTTAACCTCATAGAATTTTGAGTCCTATCCAAATGTCTTACCTTCAGCCTCACACTGAAATTTAACCATATTGGACCTTTTCTCAATCCCCATAATGGAAACACTTCCAGCAGTCTCTCTAATCTAAATCATCTTAATCCAATAATTCAACATTTACTCTCTTTGATCACACTGATATACAACTGTGAATCTCCTTGTCTCCCACAAAACCACTTCTAGGAATTTAACACCTCCAGCTTACCCTCAATTTCCTTCCACACATTCCTTGGTAAGAATACCAATCTTTCACCACAGAAAAGGACAGCCATACACAATCTGAAAACATATTATCATCTAATCATCCTTCCTATAGACAATAGCAGTGAAAATCATCTTTGGCAGAAGGCATCCAGATTGACCACCACCTCCAGTTAATAGACCGAAATCTAGTTGTCCAGATCAAAGACACTAAAATGTTCCTACACCCCTTTACCTCATGGATTTTTACTCATCACTGTTGATGCCACTTCCCTATACACAAGTATCCCTCGTGCCCATGGTGTTGCCAATCTCAAACACTACCTCTCCCAAAATCCTTCATATTCCAAACAGACTACCTCATTCTTCATACCATATCAACTATATCCTAACAAACATCTACTTTTCTTCTGACAGAAAGGATACAATGAAATCTGCAGTACAGCCAAATGGTTTAAGGGCCATCTAGAAACAAAACCCCAAACCCCTGGTCTAGTTTTGGTTTGTTGATGATATATTTATGAATTTGACTCAGGGCTAAGACACAGTATCCTTGTTCCTTTACAGTTTCAACTCTTCTCTCTTGAACCTGGTTCTCCTCAACTCAGGATGCCACCTTCTTGGCTGTTAACCTCCAGTTAACTGAGAACTCTACACCCCTGCCCACATTAAAACCACCAGCCACTAACAGTACCTGAATTTTTACAGCTGCAACCCATTCCACACCAAAAACCCTTCCCATACAGTCTGACCACCTTTGGGTGGCATATTTATAGTGATGAGAACTTCCTCATCCATTTACAGAAGGTCTTACTAAGGTTGTTCCAAAAAGGCATTTGTGGAAGGTCTTACTAAGGTTCTTCCATAGAGGCATTGACCTCATCTGCAACCATATTTCTTTTGCCATCTCTCTTCTTCCCCCCTCCCTCCCCCCCCACATTCCAATCATTTCACTACATTTAATAACCAGCCAAAAAAGTGTGCCATCCCCTCAGCACCAAATAGCAACTTGGGCTGGAACAGCTGAACCACATCATTCATCAGGACTTTAATTACCTATCATCAAACACTGAAATTAGAGACACCCTACCCAATGTCCTTTCAATCACTCCTAAATTGGTGTTCCATTACTCACCTAACCTCCACAACAACCTAATCCATCCCTACTCCATCTCCAACTGCAGCCCCTTGCCACAAGGAGCAAGACCTGCCCAATCCACCCACACAACAGAGGCAGGTCTACCTGTGAAACCAGTCAAGTGATTTACCTGCTTGCACAGATTTTTACATTGGCAAGACTACCAGTCAGCTGTACAGCAGTAAGAATAGCCATATCTAAAATATTGTTAAGATCAGAGTGGGTCACCCTGTAGCCAACATACAGCTGAACATAAAATGCTGATTTCAGTGGCTGCCTCACAACTCAGTCCACCTAGAGTCACCCCTCTAGCACCATAATTTCTGAACAGAGTGGATGGGAGTTATCCTCACAACACTTTCTACAGTTTCATAACCATTTTGGCCTCAAAGTAAGGTATGCTACTGTCCTTAAAGCTTCCACCCAACAGGAACCCCACCACCCCTCCCCCATCCTGCATACCCTTTAAATTCATGTCTCTTTCCTAACTGTATGCCACCTCCTTCCTAGTCTATTATGTTCTTCTCCAATCCCCTCCCCCCCCCCCCTTCCCTCATATCACTGAATTCCAAAGCTTCATTTCACAATGCCACCTACCTAGTATCTCTACATTCCATCAGACAGTGTACATGTTTCCACCTCCACACTTGGCATACATCCTTCCCCTTCCTCTCCCTTTCCTCCATTCTCCTCTTTTTCCCTCCCTTCTTAGTGTAGATATGGCACTCAAGCCATGGCAGCTTGTGTGTGAGTTGTGTGAATTTATTTATGTCCTCTTTTCTTGATGAAAGCTGTGACTGAAAATTTAAAAGTTACATTAGTGTGACAGTCTTTTCTTTATATTTACTGATGGCTCACTGTGCTTATGGTGAGCTGCTATTTCCTAGCTCATTCACCTTTGTGTGTTCCGCAGTTCGGTCCACTCCCAACACCCTGTTCGCACCACCGTACAACCTGCACTGGATGCCTGGTGTCACTGCCAGCTCACCACCTGCCGTATCGCTTGACACCTCATTTGCTTCTCTGTACAACCTGCACCTGATGCCTGGCATCACTACTGCGATGCCGCCAGCCACGTCATGTGACTCCACATTCTCACTGACGTATAATCCAAACTCGATGCTTGGCATCGCTGCTAGGACAACAACTTCTGTGTTGCATGATGCTGTTTCATGCTGTTGTACGAATCACTAATGAAACCCAGTGATCATGATCATCGTCCCATGGTGGGACCTCAGTTGGACACATCTTCCCAGCACTCACACTTCCTGAAGCTGCCACCACTGGACAAATCCAACCCTATAACATTGTTCGCAATTCGTGAAATTTATCTTCAATTTGCCAACTGCTGCAAGTGAGAATGCTCGGTTTTTGTGTTTAGTCACACATCTCCACAATCAGATGGACTTGGCCAGTGATATCATTCTGTTGCCTCCACCAATGCAAAGGAGATTTTTCTACAAATTTTGTAACGTTCGCAGAACGAGGCATTGACTCACGTTCTTGAAGAGGTAAACATTGGCGATTCCACCCTTATCCAGATCTGGTGCTGGCTGCAGTCTAAAGTGGATCACTCCTTCCTGCTGGACCCAGCACAGTGAGCTATCTGGCTGCTTAAACTGCCTGCCCGGCTACAAATCCAACTCTTAGCACTGTTGACACAACCACTCGATGCTCATTAGGCTGATAAGGCTAATGATGTTTCACTGCCAGCTGATTTCTGCTTCACCAGCTCATGGAGTTCACCAACTGGACACAGCCCTTCCCCCTCACTTCCTGACTGCCAGGTGTTCCAAGTGGCATGCCTTTCAACAGACAGTGGTGCAAATTGTTGGCAATAGGCCAATATTGTCGCTGCCTTTGGCCAACCCCACCTCTGCGCCTTCACAGCCTGGCACACCATCTGTCCCGTATGTGACAACTACTTCCAGCTCTGGTGCACCACATAGGTGCCCCCATCCCACCTACTCCCTGTGCTGGTCCCACATAAAGCATGGTATCAAGACATGAAACTGCAGGCTGTCATCCACAGCAGCGTCAAACTCTTGGCGCGGGGTTAAACAGCACCACCACCCTCCGGATAAATTCTCACAGGTGCTACTCGAATGATTCACCGTCATCCTGTTCAGACACTATCTCTGGAGCACTATATATTACCGAAGTGTCCTCTCACAAGTCCATTTCCTGGTGGACTCTGCTGTAGAGGCCAAGAGGCCAGCATCATACCCTGCAACCTCGTGCTGCCAAACATCGAACCCAGCCCAGGACCATTGTGAGCTGTCAACAGCTTACCCATTCAAGTTTAAAACTCCACATGCAATTATCACAGGATGTTACATTGCCTTAGACTTTCTACATCCCAGAGATAGAGACACCTGTGTTTGGCATTGACTTCCTTAAACATGTCGAATTTTCTTTGGATATTCAGAAGACATCCATTCATCACTCCCCTTCAATGATGTTTCTGTGGACAGTTATTGCCTGAAGTGTCACAGTATAGGTCACTAGATCACCTCTTATTGGCTGCTTCTGAGTGCACTCTGCTCTCCGCAGAACTGACCACCGTTATTATGGACACCACCTGCGAGGGTGATGTTTTATGACGTGACAATGACTTCACATGCTGCCAACTCAACACCATCTCCAGCATTCTGTCAAGCACTCGTGAGAGGACATCCACTTGCAGCAGTCTCAGAGTGTACTAACACGCCGCCCACCTCTGCCTCCAACATTGCTGCTGCCACACAGGTTAGTGATTTGCTTGCTGCAGTGCAACCTTTCATTTAGAGTGTGACAAATGGTACCCTCCACAGATTTAATATGACTGAGGATCCCCCAGTACTCCACAAGGGAAGATGCTTATTGGCAAATAAACTCCAGGACATTAAACTTATAGTTCAGGAACTCATAGATAGCGGAATGTTGCACCCCTCTGACAGCAACTGGTTGTCCCCCAATCATTTGGCTAAAAAGAAAGATGGCGCATACTAACTGTGCAGTGACTACTGCAACTTTAATGTCTGATCAGTAATTGACAATTACCCGATACCCCATATTCAAGATTTTGAACAGCAGCTTCACGATGCTAAAGTTTTCTCAGTGGTCGAATGTCACAAGGGCTACCATCAGATCCCAATGGCACCTGACATTATACAAAAAGAAAAAAAGAAAAAACAGCTGTTATTACTCCTTTTGGACTCTGAATATTTTTTCATGCCATTTAGCTTAAAGAATGCAGCACAGACTGGCAGCCTTTAATTGATTCTGTCCTCTTCCAATTCCTTTTTGCTGTGCTTACCTTAACAATATCTTAATTTCTTTGTCCTCCCAGCAAAAGCAAAAGGAACATTTGGCACATGTACTTAAGGCATTCCAAGACACTGGCATCTGTATAAATGACGAAAAGTCTCAATTGCGCAAAGACACTGTCGCATTACTTGGAGACGAGTTTTCAGAGCAAGGCATGTGCCCCATCTCCGACCATGTTTCACTCATATTGCAACTTCCACTACCAGAGACCTATAAAGAGCTGCGCTGCTTCTTGGGAATCATCAATTTTTCCAGGCACCACATTCCACATGTGGCTTCGCTACAAGCACCGTTCACTGATGCACTAGCAGCCAACTACATATCAGGTGAGTGCAAGGTCCCCTCGATGGACGACATAACTGCAACTTTAGACCACTTAAAGACAGCACTTACTTGCACAGTCACATTGGCACTTCTCATTCATGCTAAAATTTCCATTACCATGGACACTAGTGACTATTTGGTGGGTGCGGTGCTACAACAACATGTCGGTGACCACTCTGAGCTGTTACGTTTCTTCTTTTCAAAAGGGTTATTTCTCTCGTATTTAAAATGGTCCACATTTGACAGGGAGCTCTATGCCATTTACGCTGCTATCAAATATTTTAGGGAGGACAGTGAGGGCCACCCCTGACTGTCTATACTGGCCACCATCTGCTCGCCGACACTATACACAATCTGTTGGGTGATCCCCTTCTCCGACACCGGCGGCATTTCATGTCACAATTTACAACCGAAGCAGAAAATGTCATGGTAGATTATATGTCACACATTGGCGCTATTTTGATACCTGTGGCCTTTGATAGACTAGTGTGCCTTCAGCAGATGTGCAATGAGATACAATAGTTACTCCATTCTCCAGA
Source organism: Locusta migratoria (assembly GCA_026315105.1). Classification (NCBI taxonomy): domain Eukaryota; kingdom Metazoa; phylum Arthropoda; class Insecta; order Orthoptera; family Acrididae; genus Locusta; species Locusta migratoria. The sequence goes on along the minus strand of CM048745.1, from coordinate 708,004,658 downwards.
TACGTCCCTGCTCATTGAACCGCCATTGCTACCCACCTCAGGCATCCCTGTCTTCTGTGACACTTCTACCAGCTTGGCACACCCCCTGGTTTCTTCTGCGATGTGCACAGACCTTTTCCACTCTCTTTATGGGCTTTCCCACCCAGGGGTTAAGTCAACCTTTAAGTTGATTTCTGAACAATTTGTTTGGCCCAATATGCAACATGACTGCCATCTGTAGACTCAGGTAAGTGTATCCTTGCTACTGCAGTAAACTCAACAGACACAGGCAATCTCAAATAGAAAAAAAGTCAATATGGGCCATTTAAAAAATATTCATCTGGTCCTTGTCGGGCCACTGTCCATTTCGGATGGGTTCTGTTATATACTATCAATGATCGATTGTACCATATGGTGGGTCGAAGCTGTTCCCCTCAAAGACATATACACAGCAACTGTCGTGCACTTTCATTGACACATTGATATTGCGATTTGGTTGTCCATCCTCACTTTTAAGCAAGGGTGGCAGTTCAAGTTGGCACTTTTCAGTAACATGTGTGATCTATGCGGCACCAGTTGATTCCGTAAAATGGCCTACAACCTACAGAGCAATGGGCTCCTAGAGAGTTCGTGTCACACCTTCAAAATGGCCCTCACATGCCACAGTGTTAATTGGACTGAAGCCCTTCCATGGGTTCTTCTGGGCATCTGCACTACACACAAGGAGGATCTATGCACCTCCCTGGCTGAGGTAGTTTACAGCAAATCACTTGCCCTCCCCACAGATTTCGTCATTGACACTGACTGCCCCACACAAACTGATTGCCTACGCTCATTGAACGCATATGCAAACATATCATGTGCACATGGGTACACCACCATGTGCTCATTGTACACTGCATGTGTTTGTACACAAAGCGTTGGGGGACTGCAATTTCGTTTCATGATGTTCCATGACAACATGGTTCGCCCCCCCCCCCCCCTCCACTACATCCCACCTTACTTTGACCCACATGTCCTTCGTAGGTCCTAGAACACATTTGACATTCTCTTCATGGATGCATGGTTAAGGTCTCCATAAATTGACTAAAACCCACATGGACGCTTTCCTCTGCGTGTGACACCCCACAGGTAGTAAGTGATGACACAGATGACAACCCTCCAGCAAGTGATGTTACAGTGTGTGATAATCCTTCTTCACCTGCACTTGATGTTCCTGCTTGTGGCTACTGTCTACCAAGAGACAAGCATTTGTGTGATGACCAATTTTTAGGCAGTGATCACGCAGACTCTGCTTCCCTGCAGCTACCTCCTGATGTAGAACACGTTACACTGCTTGTAGTGCCGGACAGCTTGCCCATGTTTGCGGGTTTTTCTCTGACCCCCAACTTCAACACCTGCCAGCCCTGAACCACACCTGCAACAATGCACCTCGCTGATTCATCTACACCTGACGCGGATGCCTACGTCACATACACTGTGGACATTTCAGCTTGGCCACAGGACGATGTGACCATCCAGCTTCAGGACAAAATGTTGGTTGTCCTATACCATCATCCCCGTTCTGACAACCCCTCCTCTCCTGCAACCAAATCACATACCTCTCTTTACGCTCCTCCGGCGACTCCTCAAAGATTTTTCATCTTTAAGCATGTCAGGTATCCTAAATCTGTCAATTCCCCTCTTACCTCCCCCTTCACCTCCCTCTGCTGTCCCAATCTCTTGCACGGGATGCCCCCTCCGTTGCCCTTGCTGGTTGAAAGACCATCTCATCTTTTTTGTATCCCATCCTCGTCGCCACTTTTGTGTCCCAGCCTCGTCGCCGCTTTTGTATCTTGTTCCGTCGTAGGTGTCGGTGGCCGAGTGGAATGAGATCGACACAGGAATAAAGATAGCCCGCTGGTGCAGGTACGGAGGGGAGCAGCCAGAAACTAGAAACACTAGAGTAAATTAGAACGAGATATATATTGAACAGAATGTATACAATACTTAACTTTAACATAGATCTGTACTGCAGAATGCTGATACATAGTTGAGTTACAGAGCCTGCGTAGTGCCTATTCGATAGCCAAGTCTTCAATGGTGCCTATCTGATTCCGAAGTGCTAACTGGTGCCTATCTCAGTCCCAAGTGAATGATGTCATTCAGTGGTGGCCACGAGCGGAGTTGCAGCAGAGGGCGCTCGGGGCTGTCGTCGTAAGAACGCCGCGCCGTGCGTGCATGGCGGCGCGCGGCGAAAGTAGGTGGCGCACACTTTGTACTTGTGCGACACCACAATCTTCATCCCCACTTGCCTCTCCACTGTAACACTACCCATGATGGTCTACACCACTGGGTCATCCCACTGGAAGCATGTTACCTCTACCTCCCTGACCCAACGAGTGCACCAGAGTCCGCTCTGACAGCCTACAACATGGAATGCTGCCTTGTCCACCCCCTTGGTGACTGCACCCCATTGCATGGCCTTACTACAATGTGAGGCTCCACACCCCTCGCTTGGCTATGAACCAATACCACCTGACCGCTGACTCAGTTGATGCCTCTGCCATGCTCCACACTTCAAATGTGGGGAGGGGGGAGGTTGTGGCATCCTGTGAGTTGATATCGCACATGGGAGCCAGAAGTAACCTCTTTGGTCGAGGTCAATAATTGCTTCATCAGCAGCCATCTTAAACAGTGTTTCTCTGTACTTGATAGTGTGACAGCTCTACCAGAAAGAGTGATTAGTAAAGAATTTTTCTACTGACTTTTGCTGTGTATTCCCTCATACTGTTGGTAGAAATCGCAGGATTAACAACAGACAGTATGAGTGCAAAGAAAGGAACTGATTTACACAACCTATATTAGAAAGACACAAAGATACTGAAACAATCGAATTACATAATTTTTTAAATCAGATGCAAAATATCCTCTGAACCTTACTTAGAAAGTTACTAGAGCCATATAGTGATATACCTAAGAATATACAGTATTACAACCTTTTGTTTATTGCTATCATATTATTTTAAAGACATGTTTAGTTGAATTATAGCATGCAATATGCATTTAATCAGTCATTCTATTCACGATGAATAGGTAAATCAAATGAAGAAAGATCCTAATTTGTTAATGAGTTCCTCAGATAGACATTAAGAAAGAAATGATGATTACTATAGTTCTATTACTTTATTTACCATACTCATACACTTAGTCTATACTCCAAGATGCCTTGATACATTACCTTGCACAGAAACAGTATATGTAATTTCTTCTTTCCCAAAAATATTTTCTGCTGAACATGAATAATTCCCTGCATCTGTAATTTGTACTGAGGCTATAAAGAGAGTGCCTTCAGAATTTATTTGCATATGGTTGTCCTCCTTTATTCTCTTGGCACTGTCAAAATATTAAGACTTATGCATTATTACATGATAGTATATCTGCACAGATTTATTTCAAAATAAAATTGAAGATATAATTTGATGTAGAACTATTAAAAGCTTTATTACTTTTTCTTCCACTGAATGTGAGGATTTGGTTGTCCAACTGTTAAGCATGGCAATTTCAGTTCTTCTTTCCAAACAGTTATAACTTGGCCACCAAATGAGGCAATTCGGGCAGGAACGTGGTTAACTGCTGACTGCACAACATGCCTTGATGAACTTCCTTCACCCACAATAGTACTGGCAGTCACCCAAAATTCATATCTGTGATGTGCAACCAAGTGGCTAATACTGTAATAGGTCTGTTCAGATGGCAAATCATACTGATCTCTTTCCTATACAATGAACAGAAAGGAGGAGAAGTTGAAATGATATTTCATGGCATATCAGTATACTAAATAAACTGGGGTTTGATTCCTTATGTAGCAGAAATATTTACCTAAATTGTGAAAAAGTATAGTTGTAATTATTTACTTTTGAAAGTTCAGGTTGGAATGTCAGGAATATAATGTGGATAGGTTGCAACTCACCATAAAACTGATGACTGTGCTGCAGATAGGCACATAGAAAGACAGTAACACTTGCACAAAATAAATTTTTGGACACAGCATTCACCAGAAAAGGAGAGCATACACATATGTCACGCAGCCATTCAGGCACAACTCATACACATGCTGCTGTGGCCTGATTCATTGATGAAGTACTAATCAGGCTGCAGTAGCCGGAGATGTCAGTCATTTGTGTATGACTTTTGGCTGAATGATTGTGTGAATGCATGTGCGCTTCCTTTTTGTGATGAATGCTGTGTAAGTGTAATTACCTTTTCTACTTGCCTGTCTGCAACTCAGTCGTCATTTTTATGGTGAGATGCATCTAATCATTACTATGTTATTAATTATTTACTTTGCTAGAGTAAGAGACAACTATGTGGTTTTGCAAAAACTCTTATGTGAAATGGGAAAAATTTGTCACTGGTCAGCCATTATTACAGATATTAATTATTAAATATTGTTTATAACTTAGTGGAGAGCACACATAGAATACACACCAGACTAACACCATCCAGTGATTTCACATAGACCTTGTATTTTCTGATTCTCCCATTTGGATATCTGGGGGGTTTCCAAGAGAGAAGAATTGTTCTTGAATCCATTATGAGGGCTTTGATATCTTCTGGTTCACTTGGAACTGCAATAATTTATAGTATAAATTATTATATAAATACATGTTGTGACAAATGTGAATTAATTTAATTCAGGAAAATTTTAATGTTAATATTAGGCAATAATTTTCTGGTATCTCAGAACTCTCTACTTTTGCCTTTGTTATCCTACAACATGAAAAACATCTGTAAAACGTTGATAAGCATATCATAATTATTTTATAATAAATAAATATGGATCCTTAATATTAGACTGTAATTGTGTAGTACAAAAAGGTAAGTATAATCCAGTCATGCAATCTTATAAAAACTTATTGCTGTTGTATTCAGTCCAAAGACAGGTTTGATGTAGCTCTTGTCCCGTGCAAGCCTCTTAATCTGTAAATAAGAGCTATGGTCCAGTGGCCAAGCATTCTAAGGTGCCTTGCTGTGGAGCTCGTGGTTGCTCGCCATCGGAGGTTCAAGTCCTCCGTTGGCATGGGTGTTTGTGTTTGTCCTTAGGTTAGTTTAAGTAGTTTCTAAGGCTAGGAGAATGATAACCAGAACAGTCAAGTCACATGGATTTACAAACATTAGAACATTTTTCTAAATAAGAATGACAACCTACATTCTTTTGAATCTGCCTAATGTATTTATCTCTTGGTCTCTCCCTGGATTTAACCCATACACTTCCCTCAAATGCTAAATTGATGATTCCTTGATGCCTCAAAATGTGTCCCACTAATCGGTCTCTTCTGTTAGTCAAGATATATCAGAGATTTCTTTTCTTCTCATTTATATTCCGTACCTCCTTATTTTCTACTTGATCTAGCAATCGAATTTTCATCTTCATCTGCAGTACCACTTTTCAAAACCTTCTATTATCTTTCTGTCTGGACTTCTTATCATCCATGTTTCACTCCCTACAATGCTACACTCCAAATAAACACTTTCAGAAAGGATTTTCTCCCCATAGCTATTTTGCATTGTGTATCCTCTTTACTTTGGCTATAATAGGTTATTTTACCGTCCTTGTAACAAAACTCAACTGCTATTTTTTTTGTCTTGTTGCCTAATCTAATTCCTTCCATGAACTTTGCTGTCTCTGACAGAATTACAATATCATCAGCAAACCACAAAGTTTTATTTATTCTACCTGAACTTTAATTGCTTCTCCAAATTTCTCCTTGTATTCGTTCACAGTTTGGTCAAAGTAGACATTGAATAACATTGGGGAACCACTGCATCCCTTTGATGCCCTTTGACACTTATAACTGCTGTTAGGTTTTTGCACAAGTTGTGTATAGTTTTTTGTTCCCTATATTTTACCCCTTCTACTTTCAGAATCCAAGAGAGGGTATTCAAATCAACATTGTCAAAAGCTTTCTCTAAATCTACAAAAGCTAAAAATGTAGGTTTGCCTTTTCTTAATCTATCTTCTGTGGTAAATCGTAATGTATTACCTCATGTGTTCCTAATTTGTTTTAAATCCAATCTGATCTTCCCTGAGGTCAGATTCTAGCAGTTTTTTCCGTTCATTTGTAAATAATTCATGTTAATATTTTGCAGCCATGACTTATTAATCAGATAGTTCTATAATTTTCACACTTGGCTGCACTTGCTTCCTTTGGTATTGGAATTATTATATTCTTGAAGTTGAGTGTATTTCACCATTTGCACACAAGGTGGAACAGTTTGTTCTTGAATGACTCTACCATTGATGTCAGCAGTTCAGAAGAAATATCAAGTACTTCAGGAGCCTTTTTTAAACTCAAATCTTCTATATAAGTTAAACATTTTGTTGGGATGATCTCAAGTAACTTGTTATATTTACTGCCAATATCACTTATGTTGAAACAGATTATTTTATTTCATTACCAATTTCAGCAGAACTATAGTCAACAACACATAGGAAGGTGGCCCAGTTTTCAGCCATTCTGCGCATCCCCTTCCATTACCACACTGGCAGCCAATAATATTCATTCTCTAGGCGCATGGCTGGCTGCAAGTTACACAATGTTTCTCCCTCAGGTTCAACTTGTAGTGTCCGCTCTCAGACCATGTGTGGGAGATAGGGACTCATAGAATTCTCCCTGAGAGAGGTCAGCTACAAAGATCAAATATGTTTATCTTAATAATAAAATACTCTTGGTACCCTGAATTGTCTTCTTATTTTGACTTTCTCTTCTTTCAGCTGGTTCCCTGCACTATTTGAGGATAAGGCACATCGGACAGATTGCAGCAGGAGGAGAAATCTAATGATTAATCTCTCATAATAAATTATGAACTTGAAACCATAGTTTAAGATAAATAATAACTGTATTTCCATTTAGTACATCATTATACAATATAATACATGAACTGCTTACGAGCATCCATAACAAATCTATACTCAGTGCCTTCACATCAAAGAAGCTTAAATAATAACAACTGTTTTATGAGAAAAGAAGATAAAGAGTTTCTCAATATAGATTAGCCTTCACTATTTGATTATTCCATGGCAGGTAGAGCTTTCTCTCTAGCCTCAGCAAGTATACTCCATTAGGCAACACTCCCCTGCTTTCGAGTACCTGCACACACTACTGCATGGCACACAGTATCTGTTCACCTTTATCTTAAACTAATTTCAGGTGACTTCACACATTTCAAAGCAGGATACGGACACAGTGTAACCTCAAACTATTTGTTGCTTGACAAACTGTTGGTGCTCAGCCATAGCTCCTCCCCATCATCCTCTCCCTATCGCTCCGCCACTATGCACACAAGCACCTTCTTACATGATGCCAATTGTATCTATATAAACAGTCTGTCAACTATTATACTGGACATGAAATACAATTAATTGTTTAAACATAATCAGTCTTGGCAGTCAATTCAAAAAATGAAATATTTCTGCGCTTTGTCAAATTCTTCTCATAGTATTGTATCTCCTCATCTTCATCTACTTCATGTTCCATTTCTACAATATTGTCTTCAAGTTCATTTCTTCTGCATACGCCCTCTATATATTCCTTACACCTTTTAGCTTACCTTTTTTTACTTAGTACTGGTCTTAAATTCTAGCTCTTGATATTCATGCAACTGTTTCCTCGTCTCAAAATGTCTCTTTTCTTTTCCTATAGGTGGTTTCTATCTTTATGCAAGGTAAACATTCTCCTACATACTTGCATTTGTCCTCCGGGCACTCCTGTTAACCTCATTTGTAGCCTTCTGTACTCCCTTTTTGCCTGCTTCATTTGTCACATTTTTATATTTTCTCCTTTCATCAGTTAAGTTTGGTATGTCTTTATGCTGTGTTATCCCAGGGTTTCTATTATACCTTATCCTTCTACCTATCTGAACTGCACCCTTCACTTCACTACAGTGTATCCAGGTTCCATCTCCATACTTCTCTAAATTCATTCCAGTTTCATGAGTTCTAATCTATGGTTTATAACCATTAAGTTATGGCCTGAGTCTATCATGAAAAGAAGGGAATCAAAATGTAAATGTAATACACCAGCAAACTTGTACACATATAAGTCATACTTTCTGGGACAATAAGATAGGATGGTGTAATTAACTAGGGTGACGTGTAGATTAGTACTTCAGCTCTCCAAATGTAAGGCTACAACTGCAGTTGGGTGTGTTTGCTGCTGATGTAAAGGGACTGGCAAAACTATTTGTTAATCAACTGGGAACATAGCACTCATATGCAACTGAAGACATGAGGAAAACTAAAGAGAAAGAATGTAAGAGATAATTAAGTTAAAATAAATGATAGTTTTTTTCTGTGACATTTATAAATATGGGTTTAACTTCTTCATGAAGAACTGTCTGCTAGTCAGTCATTAATTTACTAAATAACAATATGAACATAGTATTGCTACAAACTCTTTCCTGACAGAGTGTTTGTACAAAAAGTTCTTAGTAAACTGTCTACATCACATTCAGATAAAATGGAATCATTTTTGTTGATGGAGGTAATCTTAAAAAAAAAAAAAAAAAAAAAAAAGAAAGGATTTTATCCAAACTTTCTGTGGAAAGTTTACCAAATACTTTTTATTTGTAAAACAGAGTAACAAGAAGTTGAGGTAAAAAGTACCATCCTCCTGTGTTCTGCAGAAAACTGGGTTGCTTGCTGCACCATCCCCTTTTCGAGTGTAAGCTTTCACTTCTATACTATAATTACAGAAAGGTATCAGCTCCAGTAGTTCTATTTTATTTTCTGATGTTTGTTCTTCCATTGTTTGAAGGTCTAAAGAAAAGAAAGAAAACACAACTTAATGGTAATTGTATGAAACTTTGCAGGAATCATAAATATTGTTGAAACAAGATAGAATGGCTGGCCAGTACTTACCTTTGTGCTGTACCGCCGATAGTAACACAAATGAAGAAACAGAAAAAAGGGGACAATAGGACAAGCTTTCGGAACACAGTTCCTTCATCAGGTGGGAGAGAAGGGAAGAAGAAAGGATGGGAACAGAAGGGAAAGGTAGTTCACGACCTAGGTCATGAAGGTGGTGTTTCGGGAGTCTTTGGTTATATTTATCCTCTCTGGCTTGGCTCAGTACATACATACAGTATCTCTAACATCCACACTCTCGAAACACCACCTTCATGACCTAGGTCGTGAACTACCTTTCCCTTCTGTTCCCATCCTTTCTTCTTCCCTTCTCTCCCACCTGATGAAGGAACTGTCTTCCGAAAGCTTGTCCTATTGTCCCCTTTTTTCTGTTTCTTCATTTGTGTTACTATCGGCGGTACAGCACAAAGGTAAGTACTGGCCAGCCATTCTATCTCGTTTCAACAATATTTATCATCTCTGAGGAGAATTTTCATCATTAATCGTATATCATATTTATGCTCATTAGTGACTTACAGCTTTCAAAATTAAGTGGAGTTATGTGTCTTGTACAAAATATGCGTCCACTGTTTACAAAGATACTTACCAATTTATTTTGTCATACTAAAAATTGAATATGTTCTCTTTCTCTATTTAGTTGACAACAAAATGCTTAGCCACAGCTACCTCATTGGTTTCCTAGTGATTTCAATATCTATCATTAGCAAAATGACTCAGTAACATTTGTCTAATAATGGAAAGTCTAAGTTGTAATTAACGGTATACTAATAAGGACAGTTTACAACTCACCGCAAAGACATGGTGACGACAGGCAGATTAAAAAAAAAAAAAAAAAAAAAAAAAAAAAAAAAAAAAAAAAAAAAGGACACACACATACAACACTTTCAGCTATCAGCCGTGGCCTTCTTCATAAAACAGAACAATCACACAGGCACACAATACAGTCACACAACTGTCAACCCCAGCTGCCGCACTCAGAATCACACTATGCTGTGTGGAAATGGGGGAGGGGGATAGGAAGGTGGAAGGTTACATCACAATGGTGGTGATGGATACAGCACCGCCTTGCAGAGCATGTACACATTAGATGGGAGAAACGAGATGCAGAGGAATCTTGTTCTTCCCATATAATACGTACATGATCTGCAAGGCTGTGCTTTATCCATCACCACCATCGTGACACTCCCTTCCTATCCCCCCTACCCTGTTTCTACACCACAGATAGTGATTTGAGTGCGGCAGTCAGATATAACAGTTGTATGACTGTGTCGTGTGCCTGTGTGATTGCGTGAATATTCTATTTTCTGCAGAAAGCCATGGCCAATAGCTGAAAGTGTTCTATGTGTGTGTCTTTTTTATATGCCTGTAGTGATGCAGATCGTCACCACGTCTTTGAAGTGAGTTATAAACTGTCCTCATTACCACATGAGTAACATTTGGTATTTTAAATAAGGATGAATAAGATGTCATTAATCAGCTACACTTCTGTACTGAGAAATGAGCACTCTAAATATTACTATATTGATTTGAAAAATTTACTGGGTTAGTAAACACTTAGGCTTACTACCTTGGAATAAATGAATGTAATGAAGTTAACTTAATTGCTGTAAGGTAATTTCAAAAGTGGATGAACCTTCGAAGGCAGTTTTTGTTGAATTCTTTCGGTCAATTCCATTACTGACTTGTGTGGTGGAACATTAAGTCATGGTTGTCCTGATCTCAGGCCTTATTATCAATTGATAACTTTTATAAATTGGGATGTTATGGGCTACCAATAGATTTGCTATATAGTAAGAATGTCATAAGTTAGCTGCAGAACCCTAGGTACTACAAATTAAAAGTTGGCACCATTCAGAACACTTCATGTTAACTGTTCTCTGCTTCAGATAACTGCCACCTTCAGTTGCCTCAAAGCTGTGATACTGTAGTTGCTTGGTAAAGTGTTCTGGGGATGTCTGCTTAATAACAGTAACTTTACATGTATTTAAATGCATTGTGCTGTTTGAGAAACTATCAAAACTATTTTCTTTCACTCATTGCGTTTTCTTCCAAGAGTCCAGATTTAATTAATACCTGCCATATTTGAAGATGTCCAACTTAACAATGTGCTCCCACATCCTGTTACACCACAGTGACTGTGGCACAGGTCTTTTCCCAAGAAAAAGAACGATTTCTGCTGGGGGTGGGTAGAAAGCAAGCTCTGCCTATCAACTCCCAGCACAATGGTTGTTGAAGAGTCAAGCCTAGTAAGGGGAAACAAGCTACGGGTATGTCAAGCATTGGCAGCTCTACTCTTGTGCTTCTATACCAGAACCAATTCATGTTTCAAACAAACCTTAAAGTCATCTTGAACAATGACAGTTTTTGTTTATAATTCTACACCAGTTTTCAAATTGAAAAGGCTATTGGTAAAACTTACAATGTAATAGTAAAAAGAACACAGCACAATAATCACTGCACAATGACTAAATCACTTCACAATGACCTATAGCAGAAGGTTCGGTGTTAGATTCATGAACTTGGCAGGAGATGAACACAAAACATGGATGGAATAACTGCTACCAAGTGCTGCTGATTCAGAATTAGTAAGCCCTTCTTATTTTATTACTGAACTTCTCCTGAGGCAAGTTGCCAACTTCACTTAGTTCATGGTCAAATTCACCAATGTCAATCAAAATTAAGCATGTCTTAAAGTATTGCTGTCTCTATAAGTGTTTTATGTTTGTTATTGAACAGGAAAATTACACTTTTAAGAAATTCTTAATGTTTTTTAATTTTGCTGTCAGTTCTAAAAAATTGTCCTGAGTCCTGCCCATCAAATGGGTTGGGTCCAAGGCTGACTTCCTCTGTGTAATGATTCTGAACAGCAGTACCATAAGAGCTTCACACTTAGATTGCCACTTTAAACAACCCTTTCTATTTATAGTGACCATAGCACAATTTTGAGCCAATATGCTATGTTCGTAAATAACTATGTGTTAAATTATAAACAAGGGTGTTGTGCTTGTTCTGCTTCTTCTGTAATCTTAAGTCTTATGATTATAAGTTGAGAGGTAAGCTTGTTTAGCACTAAATACCTCAATAAGACAGACTGTTTTAAAAACTCAAGCTAAAGGAAAATTTCATAAAAGTGAAATATATTTGAATAATAATGTGTATGAATGTTAATGGGCTAAAAAGCAAGTTAATGAACGTGTAATATGTCAAAAGTAAGTTAATATCATGTGTGTTGGGCACTTGTAAATTCAGGAATCTATTTGTTAAACAAAAAGACAAAATTTGCACCCTATTTCTGATGGAAAATATGTAGAAAAGAGGAGCTGCTGTGTACAATAAAAGACTCTTATCCATATCTATTGTAACCAGTATTTTTAACACACAACAGCAACTGGAAACCTCTGTTTCCAAATTGCTACTACTGGAAAAGTAATTTATTACAGTATATAACTTCCCAATGAGAAAATTTCAAATATTCTTAGAGTTATTATCATGCCACCTAGAAGATGGAGAAAAGCAAATAATGGTTTGTGGATATTTTGTATTACTTTTTTGACACATGAATACAAAATAAGCGATTTCTAAATCATACTTAGCACTTACAGTCTCATGTTATCTTGTTAATTTTCCGATTAAAATTACGTAGAAGAGTAACATACTAACAGGCAGCATTTTTCCTAGGTACCCCTTAATCAGTGATAGAAATACACTTGTTTTCAGCTTGTTAACCACTAGTTTAACATCTGAAAATGGCTGATTTTGGATTCAGTTTCCTGTCTTGTTCTACTTAACAAAGTAGCCAACTCAATGCAAAGACTGCCAGTGACATGCTTGTACAATCCTCAGTGTGTTTCATATTTACATACTAATATCATAGTTTAAAATATATGTAAAAGTTTACATCTGGCAATTCAAATGAGAGTGGCAACCCTAGTAAAGAAAGAGTCACCCGTAGTGACACTATCAATACGGACAGTCACAGAATTTATGCTAGTACTCGAAGCAAGATACAGAAGAATGGCATAATACAAATGATTGGCTCTTCCTCCACTAGGGGTTACTGTTGTTTCAAGTGACAGATATAAACTTTTACATATACATTAATAAATATCTTGATCTGATCACTACTAAACTTCACAGGATCACCCAATGGGCTAATCTGAAGATCTCATCAAAATTGCCACCTTCGGAGTTTATAGGGAAACACACACACACACACACACACACACACACACACACACACACACAAACACATCAATTTTATAGATACCGTATTTGCTCGAATACAGGCCGCACTTTTTTTCCCAAATTTTGGCGTACAAAATCGTGGTGCGGCCTATAATCGAGATTCAAACCTCCCCCACCCCCCCCTCCCAACCGCTCCTTTTCTGAAAGTCGTTAGTTTCAAAAATTACACGTTTGCTTTTATTTTGGTTTGAGAAACATAATAAACTAGATAGTCTTCAAAAATGCAACAGTAACAATTTCGCAGAATTGCATATACATTTTTGTAAACGTTTACGGAATTGGTGCGGGAATTCGTGGAAGTCGATATAAATCGAATGGTGTCATTCTGTACCACAGCATACAAAAGCTGACGACTATTTTTCAACACGTCCGCACGGCCTAAAACAAAAATAGTATGTAACACACACTCCCTAAGCTCACAAATTATATTAATTTGATGTAGTCAAAGAAAGTAGTCTTCGTGATAAAAGTTTAGTGTGCGACGAGAGAGATTTTACCGTGACTTTTCCTTTGGTATGGTAACACCACGAGCAATGATGGGAGGTTAAGATAGCGGAACAACTGATTTGTGTAGCTAATGCTGATGTTGAGTTCCAATGCTACGTTTTAATATAACGTATTTGACTACGACCAGATTCACTGGTTTCACATTCGATGGGAGTTATTTCCATGAAACGATGTACATGGAACTCAGGGATATTTTGCAGCCTTGCAACTGAATAATTTCTGTTGTAACAGTGAAACCACAGTTCCTGTTTCAAATTATGAAGTCAAGCAAACATGGGGATATTTACAGTTTAGCCCTTGAAATACACAACAACTCTTCGAATGTTTTAATAGTTTGTCTTCACTTACACACTAGCGTCGAACTTTTTTTCGTCTGCATCAAATTTATGTCAAACTATCTGTTTTCCATGTCCGTTGATTTGATTTGATTTTTCCAGAGAAGCCAAAACAGTCTTGGTCCAACCCGCCACTGCCCGCACCGAAACTAAGTTTATTGTGCGGTATCGCTTGCTGTATATCTAGTAAAGCCAACCAATGCCCTTGAACAGTGCAAGGAGTCACTTTACCAGTTCTTTATTAGACACAATTTCTTCAGGTCTAGTTGTCCCAAATGTTCTGTGCCTTTTACTCTTCAATGCAATGCATTTGAAGATTAGATGTGATGCAGTTTCATCACCGTCATCACAGATCCTACATTTAGGTTCCTCTTCTGCTATTCCCACTGTATGTAGGTGTTTTTTGAAATTCCCATGGCCTGTCAGCAATCCAACCACGAGTCTAATCTCTCTCCTGTTCAGGCCCAGGATTGCAGAGTTTCTTTTAAAACATGGCTTTGGCATCATTACCTTGCCATGTTTTTGTTGGTAGACTTTGGTCCAATATTCTACGTGCTGTCTTCTGAGCGTTACGTAGCTCCAATTTGATAATTGCCTTGGTGATTGTCAGGACAGGTTCTGGTCCAATAAATGGAGTCTCTGCCCCCATCCTGGCTAATCTGTCGGCATGTTCGTTGCTACTGATCCCCGAGTGGCCAGGGACCCACAATAGGTTTACTCTATTGCTTTCCCCTAGCTCTACCAGAACCCTGTGACATTCTGCAACAATTTTAGACCTTGCTGCAGGAGCTGCCAGTGATCTCAGGGCTGCCTGGCTGTCTGAATAGATATATATGCTACGATATTTGTAGCACCTACGCAAATTCTCCTCCACACATGCCCTGAAGGCAGTGATTTTGGCCTTGAATACTGAGGCCAGTTTCCCTAGAGAGATGACACCCTCCAGTCTTGGCTGCACCCCGTATATCCCAGCCCCAACGCCTTGGTCTGATTTTGACCCGTCAGTGAATCAGATAATATCCCCCGTACAGTGTTGAACTATTTTCTCCCACTGCTCCCTACTTCCAATTGTTATACTGAAAGGCTTGTTGAAGCAGTATGGGGTTATAATATAGTCGGCTGGCATTTCCCCAACCTTTCCTATATTTACCTCACTCACTATTTTAGTGTGTGATTCTGGATATCCCAAATAGTTCCAGTTGTTGCCAGTTTTGAGTCTGTATGCACCAGCTGCTGCCTCCATCTTGACACAAAGGTGTAATGGGGGCATATCCAGCATGGTTTCCATCCCAGCAGTTGGTGTGCCGCTAATTCCGCCTGTTATGGCTAAGCAGGCTAGTCTCTGCACGTTACCAAGCTCCTTAGCAGCAACCTGCTGTTCTACCTTCTTCCACCACACGACAGCTTCTTATTCGTTGATTTACAGTTTTGCATATTTGTTTTTGAGTTTTTTGAAAAGAGAACATTATTTCATTAACATTGTGTTTCTGATTACGCAAAAGTTCTATTATACAAAAAATAAATAAAATAAAAATTAAAAAACTTGCGGACTATACTCGAAATTATTTTTTTCTATAATCTCATGTCAAAAGTTTAGGTGCGGCCTATATTTGCACGCGGCCTATATTCGCGCAGATATGGTATATTATAGTACTAGCAACCTGCCCTAGTTCGAAAGGATACTAAGTGATATATGTGATGTCCCACGGTCAAACTCTTTGCGAAGCATCTCTTTCGCAGTCCAACGATAAAATGAACTTCTCTCTATTCACAGCTTCTGTTCCCTCTACTCAAACAACATATTTTGGCATATCAGAAACTAATATATTTTATGTCACTTTTACATGTCTGAATGACAAAACACACAATCTGAGAGACAAATCTTTTAAACTTAAAATTGTATTGTTAGGTAAACTGTTATCAACACTTTGAAGACCGACAGCTGAGATACACTCTCGGACCAGCCATTTTTACATTATTTTGAAATGTCACTGGCACGATTCTATCTAACCTTCCGGCGGGCGCGTGGTCAGCAAATTGGCTGACTTTTTACAAAAACATTTAAAAGAGTGTCAATAAGCGATCGCATCACAACAATGCCCAATGGTATTCCTTAGTTAGGACATTAGACAACAGCAACAGATGGCTTGTCCATAGTACCGCTTATTCAGTGTCAGGGCGGCCAGGCTGCCGCCACATGCCTCTTTGTGACTTATTTTTCCTTGTCATCCAAGCAAAGTGTAAGTATTTTTACAATTAGATCTCATAATCACTGTAAAAAGAGAAAGAGAGAGAGAGAGAGAGAGAGAGGAAAAATTCCTAACAGGAAAAGTATACGTAAAAAAAATAGATGAAGTACACTTACCAGGCGAAGGGGCACAGGTAGTGATAGCAACAAATAAACACACAGACACACACACACACACACACAAACGCAAGCTTTCGCAGCCTAGCTGCTTCGTCAGGCAGAAGGGAAGGAGAGGGAAAAGGAAATGACGAGGGTTTTAAGGGAGTGGATAAGGAGACATTCCAATCCCGGGACAGGAAAGACTTACCTTGTGGGGAAAAAGGAGGGTATTTGTTTACTCTCCTTTTTCCCCCCAAGGTAAGTCTTTCTTGTCCTGGGATTGGAATGACTCCTTATCCACTCCCTTAAAACCCTCATCATTTCCTTTTCCCTCTCCTTTCCTTCTGCCTGACGAAGCAGCTAGGCTGCGAAAGCTTGCATTTGTGTGTGTGTGTGTGTGTCTGTGTGTTTATTTGTTGCTATCACTGCCTGTGCCCCTTCACCTGGTAAGTGTACTTCATCTATTTTTTACGTATATATACGAATAGAGAACGAACTTCTGAAGCGGCCAAAATGCCCCCGCGCGGTCACTGGCGTGAGTCTAAACTGCACGCCCGCCAAAAGGTTAACATATCTTGAAACGGAAAACATATTATGAAAGAACAGTCTTTAAGGGTTATTTTAAACGTTTATTTTAATTATATTGATTGATGACAAAATTAATAA
The DNA here is from genome assembly GCA_026315105.1 of Locusta migratoria. NCBI lineage: Eukaryota > Metazoa > Arthropoda > Insecta > Orthoptera > Acrididae > Locusta > Locusta migratoria. The sequence continues at coordinate 707,987,671 of CM048745.1, read as the reverse complement.
CAACAGTCATATAATTTACAATTTAGGTTTCACAAAGAAAGCATTTCTCAGTTTTGTGTAAATTCGCAGGTAATTAGCTTATAAAATTTCTTTCTCACTAAGAAAATGTGACGTATTTGACAGAAAAATAAACACAAAATGGTAAACAGTAACATGAACTTTGAGTCTCATGGCTACATCAATGCACAATGGTGCAGCATGTCACAGAAGCTGCTATGTGTGTCCTGCTGTTTCTTTTGACATAGTTCTAAAACCAGATCACAGAGGACAGCAGCAGTCAAAGGTCATATAGGCAGTGTCCCACACAAAACTAACATAGTAGACAGCCTGCTTCGGGATGGCTAATTTGTTGGGAGCGGCATGCAACAGCCACCTAACCTATACTTGGGCGAGGTCGTTTTTAATCAGTTCCATTGCTCGACCTATGATCGGGCTCTGAAAGTTATGGAAATCATAGAATTTGAATAGTGTCAGAGAAATTTGGAAAAAAAGAAAAAGAAGACAAAACATTGAGTAGGCCTGTTATTTGGCATAGAAAATGTCAGCAGTCCTACTCCAATACTGTCATTCTTATTTTTGAAACTTTATAATTTTATGTCAAACAGTACATTTGTTTATGTTTCTTATTCAATGTGATGCATTATTTTGTCTGGAAAGATAATAAATGCTGTGTGGGAGCAGCACCATAAACTTGCTGCTGATTCATATGAGTTACCTTGTTAATCCTTAAAATAAAATTTTTATTTACATAACTTAGTAAGTCCAAATTTCAGTCTGGTAGAATTTGCCAGGACATTTCATATCAGCACACATCATGCTGCAGAATAAAAATTTCATTCTGGAAACGTCCCCAGGTTATGCTTCTGCAATGTTCCAGTTGTGCTAGTCCTGAAAGTTTTGCAGAAGAACTTGGTGAAGGTTGGAAACTTTCAGGTTGAGTCATGAGTCATACTAGGTTAGTTCAGTGAATAGAGTATTTACCCATGGGAGGCAAAGGTCTCCAGTTTGAGCCTGCTGCAGCAAACAGTCTTTATGTGATAGGAAACTAGAATATTAATAATATAGTAAGGACAGTTTACAACTCACCGCAAAGACACGACGAGCTGCAACAGGCACATACAAAAGACACACACATACAACACTTTCAGCTATCGGCCATGGTCTTCTTCAGAAAATAGAACACTCACGCAACCACACAGGCACAAAACACAGTCATACAACCATCACCTCCAGCTGCCCCACTTTGAATCACACTCTGCGGCGAGTAAATTGGGGACGGGAGGGGAGGGAACTGGAGAGGGGATATGAAGGTTACGTCACGGTGGTGGGGATGAGTTAGATGGGAATAATGAGATGCAGCTTAGGAAAGGAGTGGAGAGGCGGGTAAGGGGAGAAAAATAATAATAATAATAAAAAAATATACGAAATGCGTGTACACTGCAAGTACACAAGACCGCATACACACACACACACACACACACACCACACACACACCACACACATGCGCACACGTACGCGCAAACGAAAGGACGTAACTTATATACAGTTTGGTGTGAAATATTATAGCACTATTATAACTGAAAGGTTATGTGTGCAAAACCCTCTAATAATATTCATGATCCAGCAAAATACAAAAAGGAAAAAAGAAATTGATATGAATTAGTATCTCTGACGTCCACACTCCCGAAAAACTACCTTCATGACCTAGGTCATGAACTACCTTTCCCTTCTGTTCCCATCCTTTCTTCTTCTCTTCTCTCCCACCTGACGAAGGAACTGTGTTCCGAAAGCTTGTCCTTTTTGTCCCCTTTTTTCTGTTTCTTCATTTGTGTTACTATCGGTGGTACAGCACAATGGTAAGTACTGGCCAGCCATTCTATCTCGTTTCAACAATATGAATTAGTAATCTAGTGATAGTGAAAATGATGCTGAAGATATATATTTTTTTTTAATTTTATGCTGTAATAAAAAAATTAATGATAATAAATTACAATAAAGCAAACTTTGGAGTAATTTTCACTACTGAAGCAGATTGTGCCCTGAAGATGTGTGAACTATATCAGTAATCTCATCTTTGTTAGCGCCTAGCATCACATAGTTATGCATTTATTCTATATATAGTCTACCTCATTGTTTGCCCTTGTTCATTGCTTTCTGCCTCATCTGTCTATTTCACCTATGCCTAAGTTCAAATTTCAGCCTGAAATATGATTTACACACAGTTCAGTTAATGGTGAACAGGAAACAGCAAGAGTTCAATCTTTTTGTAAATCAATAGTAAGGACATAATAAATTACAACGTCATGCATGAGGAGGTGAGTTTTAAGCATCTCATTGTTTATGATGTTGTATAACAATGTAATTTTGAAGGTACATTCAGTGATACATGTGCATACAGACTCCAAAATGAGTTTGGGGAAGAGTTAGTAGTAAATCCATAATAAATTGAAAGCTCATACATGATGGGGCAATATTGCATAGATCATTTTCTTTATGAAATATCTAATGAACCATGTGTTTATTACGATATCATTTCTGAGGTAAATTCAGTATTATGTGGTCATACAGTTAGTAAAAATATCGCAATTACAGATAGTATTATAGAAGTGTTAAATTGTAACATCATACTGAATGCCATACTTATACTTCATGAACAATAAAAACCAATACTGCATAAACTTCTTTCCTTTCGTCATTTTGTAGGAGTTGTTGGCGAGATAAAGTTTTGTAGAGGTTTGAAGTCATGTCTGAAGAATAGTTGCAAGTACCTAAGTACTTTCATTCTTGAATAATTTCTTTATTTATGACTCTCATGATGCAGCGGTGTTTTGCACATCACACTGTTAATGACATAGATCTTGAACTACATGATTTTTTTAAAGAATATGTAGAGATTTTACTAGTATGGTATAAATTGTTGCATTGAAATGGAAGCAGGCTTCACTTTGAAGGCAGGGTTCTCAACTGAACACAGCACTTACACTGAAAGGAGGTTTATTGCGAACTGAAAGTACACGGAGCACTGACTGCCTCTCACGCAGAGTGACCTGCTATTTATACACAAGAAATTAGAAGAATAGTTAACATAAAAAACAAGTAGAAAATACAAATGAACATAAGAAACATGTAGAACATAGTGGAAATGATAATTACAAAGAAATAAATTTTTGCTGGTAGATGAGATTGAACCAGCGACCTTCAGCACCGCAATCGGTGACGCTATCCCCTGCGCCACGCCGGCAGTCGGTTAACGTGGGGTCTCGCGGCATTGCTCTCACTCATGAAAAAAAAAAAAAAAAAAAAAAAAAAAAGCAACCCACTGTTAGTTTCCTTTTGGAGCCAGCTGCAATGACCTGGATCTTGATCTTGTCATGGGTCCTTTGTATGGCAGTTCTGGAGAATCCTTCCCTTCTGAATGATTATTGATGTCAGACGTACCTGTCGTGGCTTCATCAGCATCATTACCGTCCTTAAAGTCCTTGAACAAGAAGCCATTTTCGCCTATCTGCTCTTCAGGATCGTAGTTAGGCATTATGCAGAGGACGTGAACAATGTCGCTCCTTTTTTGTCATTTAGACAATGGCTCATAATCCTCAATTTCGTGTGTGATGTGTGATAGGAGGCGTATGGCATGATATGGACCAAAGTATCGCTTCAATAACTTTTCTGACAGTCCAACTTTCTTTACAGGGGTAAAAATCCACACCAGATCTCCTGGACTGTACACAACAGGTCTTGCTTGTCGTTATACAGCTGACGGTCTTTCTCCTGGGTGTCCAGTGCCCGTATGCAAGGCAGCTGTCTTGCTTCTTCGACCCAGGTGATGAGCTGTTTCACATAGTCATCCTGAGTGTTGTCCGGTCGGAACGGGAACAGCGTATCCATTGTCATCTCAGCTTCACGGCCATGGAGCAATAAAAACCTGTGGTGTCTTGTCTTGCGGTATTATAAGCAAATGTCCTGACTGGCAGTATTGTATCCCAATCCTTCTGCTCAACATTGACATACATCTACAGCATATCTGATAATGACTTGTTAAAACGTTCTATAAGAACATTTGTCTGAGGATGATATGCAGTTGTCATTCTGTGGACAATGTCACAATGTGACATTACCTCTGATACTAGTTTTGATTGGAATACTTTTCCCAGATCAGATATCATCACACATGGTGCTCCATGCTTCAAAATAATGTCTTCTACCAGGAATTTTTCAATCTCTGGAGCTTCTGCAGTCGGCACAGGTTTGGTGACAGCGTAGCGTGTGAGGTAGTCAGTGCAGACTATTATCCATCGGTTACTGGTTGTCGACTTCGGGAAACTCCCTAAAAGATTGATCCCAACTCAGTGGAATGGAGCTGCTGCCAGCGGAATCGGTACAATATGCCTTGGAGGTAATTGTGACACATGCTTACGTCACTGGCACTCTTTAAAGTGACTCACATAGTGGCTAACAGATCGGTAGATACCTTTCCAGTAATACCTGCTTCTGATTCTGTCTAGGGTCTTCCAAATCCCAGAGGACTGGATATTGGAGCATTGTGGAAATACTTGAGAATAGCTGGCTGGAGATGAGCTAGAATGACCAGTAGCCTTTTGGGACCCAGTGGATCATAGTTGCTTTTATACATTGTCCCGTTTATAAGTTCGAACTCTCCATTGGTCGGTTCTCCCTTCTCCAAGGCCTCTGTGGTTTTAATAGTGCTGGATCAGTCCTCTGTTCAGCTGTAACGTCACCTAATTCAGTGAGGGGTGAAATTTCATTCATGCTGTCGTGCTCCACTAATGGATTCCTCGAAAGGCAGTTGGCATCCTTGTGTTTGTGTCCATTCTTGAATACCACTGTGACGTTGTACTCTTCGAGTCTTAGTGCCCATCTTGCTAGTCGACCTGATGGATTCTTCAAGCTAGTCAGCCAACACAAGTAATGGTGGTCTGTCACGACGGTGAATGGTTTGCCGAATAAATACGGCCGGAACTTGTTGATAGCTCAGATAACTGTGAGACATTCTTTCTCAGTTGTGGAGTAATTTATCTCTGACTTTGAAAGTACTCTTGATGCATAGGCTATCACATTTTCAGCGCCTTCTTGAACTTGTACAAGCACTGCACCAATTCCATAACCACTGGCGTATGTGTGAAGTTCAGTTTCCTCATTCTCGTCATACAAAGCTAGAACTGATGTGGAAGTTAGAGCCTCCTTAAGTGCCCGGAAAGCTCTTTCTTTTGTCTCATCCCAGTAAAATTTGGTGTCTCCCTGCAGAAGTTCTTGCAATGGACGTGCCTTATTACAAAAACCTTTTATGAAATGTCAATAGTATGAGCACAGCCCGAGAAAACTTCTCACATCACGAATGTGCTGAGGAGTTGGAAATTCTGTGACTGCGCTTAGTTTATCTCGATCAGGACGGACACCATCTCTGTTGACTAGGTGCCCCAGGATTTTCATCTATTTGATGACGAAGATGCACTTCCTTGGATTGAGGCGGAGTCCTGCAGTCTGAACACACTTCAACACAGTTGACAGGTGACTCAGATGTTCTTCAAATGTTTTCGAGAAAACGACAATGTCATATAAATAGCAAAGACATGTCGTCCACTTAAGGTGTCGAAGCAAGTTGTCCATCATGCGTTCGAATGTGGCCAGAGCATTACATAATCCAAATGGCATTACTTTGAATTTGTTGAGGCCGTCTGGTGTAATAAAAGCCGTCTTCTCCCTGTCAGGTTTGTCAACTTTGATTTGCCAGTAACCTGCCTGCATGTCCATAGTTCAAGCAGTCTAAGGTGTCGTCAGTACACGGCAATAGGTAGACATCTTTCTTTGTGATTTTGTTCAGCCACCAATAGTCAACACAGAATTGCCATGTGCCATCCTTCTTCTTTACGAGGACCACCGGAGATGATCAACGACTCTCCGAAGGTTGAATAATGTGATTGTGCAACATCTTCTCCACTTCGTCTCCAATTATCCATCTTTCAACTGGCGATACTCTATATGAACGCTGGCTAATTGGTGGATGATCCCCAGTATTGATACGGTGCTTTATCGTGGGCTGTTTTGTGCGACTTTTCCCCTGCTGAGGTGTGAATGTACCCAAAAATTGGTGTAGTATAGCGTTGTTACTTGGTCAGGCCGGGCCCTATTGGCAGTTCTATATTTGTTTCCTCTAGTGTGTTGTCTGTACTAACAGCAGAGCATGGGTCTTCGTTGATGACATTGAGCTCACCTCCTGGATTGGTTCAGCTGTCCCGATACACATTCCTTTGGGGATAAGTTGCGACTGCTTGTGACAATTAGTGATCCAAATCTCTCCTCGACCTCCGGTAATGCTTATGATAGCCGCTCGTATGTAAATTTCTTTGGTGAGCCTGATAAACTTTTTACTATCAACAAGAACTTCACAGTTTAAACGGTCATCTGTATTTGTGACTGCAAATCTTCTCATTGTCAAAGGCGGGATCGTCACATTGTCAACGGCAAATAACTTCCCAGAAAATTCTGTATTATGTGTACCCGTCGGAACAACTTCTTCAATTTGAAAATCAGATCTTCCACATTCAATGATGGCTTGGGATGCCTGAAGGAAGTCCCATCCGAGGATGAGATTGTGACTACATTCTATTAAAAGGACAAATTAAAATGGCTGGGTCCTGTTGTTGATGGTTATTCTTGCGACACAAGTTCCTGCTGGCTGGACGTACTTTCCATTTGCGACCTTCAGCAGAGTTGCCCCCGTATCACAGAAAATTGTCTTCTTTAGTGTGCGGCAGCAATTATCTGACAATACAGAGAAAGAAGCTCCTGAATGAATTAGTGCCTGGATAGGTTGGCCGTTGATGAGATTTCCCGACATCTTAGCAACCGGCGTCCATGGAGGATTTTCATCTACAGTGGCTTCACCTCTGTAAATAGTCTCCTCACTTAGTTTTCCTGGGCGTGGCGGCTAGGGGAGCAGCTGGTACCTCTGTATGGCGATGGTGAATGGCAGTGTCGCATCGGGGAGCAACCTCGTCCAGGGTATGGTGATGGGCTTCTTCCCATAGGTCGACTGAACTCATCAACAGGTGACTGCCTGGAATAGAACTGCTCTGATGGCTGACGTCTTGCAGCAAAATAATCGTCGAATACTCGCCTTCTATCTCTGCAGTAGTATACAACATGTCCAGGACGCCCACAGTGGAGACACAGTGGTGTGTTGTCTTCTGTCCTCCAGATGTCTGTTCTCCTCCGGGGCATCATAGTTGCTGGGGGACTTGGTTGTGGTCGCGTCGGTCGGTTCATAGGCTGCTGTTCGGCGGCTGCAGCGTAAGTCATAGTAGGGCGATGCCATTCTTCATGTCGGGTGCGACTGGCGAGGCAAACAGGAGCTAATGTCTGTAATACCTCTTCCTCAGCAGCATCTGCTCCCTCATGACTTACAGTGCTTACATCCTTGGCCATAATCTGATGCTCGCTCGGTCTAACAGTCCCAGCTGCCATAAATTGTTGCAATTCTTACCTCACAATTTGTCATAAGAGAGAAGCGAAGTCATGCTGGTCTTCCACAACAGTCATAGCGACTACATTGGGGAGTCTGTCATACTTCTTTCGTCCAACCCTCCTTTGTTGCATCTCTTCAATGAGTTGGCACCAATTGATGAACTCTTCCGTCATAGGAACGTCTTTGATCAGAAGCTTGGTTCATGTCTTCTGCAATACCCTTCATCAGGTGCTTGATTTTGTCGGCCTCAGTCATATTCGGATTGACTATGTTACACAAGGCCAAAACAATCTGTTTATACAACTGTGTTGGTCGTTGGACCCGGTTCTTAAGTTGTTCTCCCGCCGAGCGGATTTGTCGCTGGCAGTCTCCAAACGTCTTCTTAAGTTCTGTCTGGAACGTTTCCCAGTCATTCAGCTTGTCTTTGTTGTTCTCAAACCATTGCTGGGCTGTTCTGTCCAGGTAGAAATAAACGGTGGCCAAGCACATTGTATGATCCAACCTGTTATACTTGGCAACTTGGTCGAAACCTTTTAGCCATTTGTTGGGGTCCTGTCCAGCGTCTCCAGAGAACACCGACGGGTGTCTGATGTGCAGCTGGCTTACCGCTGGTTTCATGTCCATGGTTCTTCTGATGATACGAACTTTCTGAAGGAGGTACTCAGTATATCCCTTGTATTCTGGTTCTAGTCCGTGTAAGCGACGGATTTTACGTTGCCTAATCGGAGCCACGGTGATGCAGCTGTTGCACAGGTTACCCAGCGTTGAAATGGAAGCAGGCTTGACTTCGAAGGCAGGGTTGTCAACTGAACACAGCACATACACTGAAAGCAGGTTTATTGCAAACTGAAAGTACATGCAGCACTGACTGTCTCTCGGGCAGAGTGCTCTGGTATTTTTACACAGACAGAATGTACCAGAAATTAGAAGAATAGTTAAAATAAGAAACAAGTAGAAATTACAAGTGAACATAAGATATATGTAGAACATTCTGGAAATGATAATTATAAAGAAATAAATTTTTACTGGTGGGCGGGATTGAACCAACGACTTTCAGTACCACAATTGGTGATGCTATCCCCTGCACCATGCCGGCAGTCGTTTAATGTGGGGTCTCGCAGCGATATTTTATAAATACAATCCACACATCCACTTTTATAATGTATTTACTTTCAGCTAGTATAATTAAAGATAAACTTTGAAAATGCTGTAAAACTAACACCACCAGTCAAATTGACATCAAATTGCAACCGAATATTATCGGAGAAGAGGTAAAGTAAAACACTTGAGAGAAAAAAATAAGTGGTGTGTAAATTGCTCAATAGATAGCATTTTAGGTGTCATAGTATGTAAATGAAAACACCTGTCATTCACATGAACCTTTGAAGTTGGTATAAACATGCCGGGTACACAACTTTTCCTCGTTTTATATCTGAGACATTTGCCATGGCTGTCTACTGTAAATGCAGTATTGTGCTCTGCTTGTAAATCTCATGTATAAGAATGATGACTCTGTACAAGTCACTCTGCAGAATTTAAGGACACTGAAGGGTTTGAAAAATGGTGTTGGTTCAATGATTGCCATGGATTTGGAGAAAATGATTTGGAAATTCAAAAAGACGGGTTCCTTTTGTGTGAACCATGGTAGACGGAGTGAACAAATTAATTTGATGTCAATGGAAGTGGCCACAGCAATGCACGATGAGTCGAGTAGTGGTGTGCAAATATGTAGTGCACTGAGAAATGCCTGATCATTGGGCAAATCTGTTAGCTTGGTGTGTAAAATCCTACAAAAAAGCCTTCTTTGCTATCCATTCAAAATTACCCAAGTGGACGAGTTGCTTTCTGTTGACCTACCAGCAAGAGAGACTTTTGCCTTAGAATTTTTTTCTCACATGGAAGTGGATGATGGATGGCCATGAAAGATTTTGTGGACAGTGGAGAGCATATTGAATATGTTTTGTGCCAGTCACACAGAAATTAAAAAATCGTATTTGATTTTGATTGATGATTTTTGTATGATTTTGACCTTAGGACAATTAAAAACCAGTTTTTCCCATCTGATGTGATATGACTTTGCCATGGTGGATGGGCTTACATAACTAATAGACTCATAACTGTGCACCCGAGTACGCTGAGTAGTACAGTTTGTTTAACGTCTAACACCTTAAGCATTGTTGTATGATTCATTTGTCATTCATAGTCAACTACTCTTAAATTGTAATGTTACAGTGCCATCTATTAGTCAATGTACACTCAATTTATTTTCCTTCTACCATACATTTTCCTCCTCCTCCAATAATATCCCATTGCAATTTGCTGTATTCAGACCATTGGTTTTATTTTTACAGCATTTTGAAAGTTTAATTATAATCACCCTATATATTGAAAAAAACAACAACATAATAGCATAAGCATTGCTAGATATGTTTTCATGATACTACTTACCATCCCAAGTTGATAGTGCTCGGTAGACTATCCGGTAACCTAAGAGAATCCCATTAATCTCACTGGGAAGAGGTGCCGACCAGAGTACTAAAATGCTGTGTGATGTTAATGAAGTGCATTGTATGTCAGTTGGAGGTCCTCCTGGAACTAAAAAATTCCAAACATAATTTAAAAAGAGTATACCTGTAATTCAACAAACAATTAGGATAGCTTGCAACTCACTGCAAATAAGTACATCAAGCCATGATAGGTACATACAAAGAGACACTCACACACACAAGCAACTCCAGCTTTCAACCATTAGTCTTCATCATAAAAAGAACACACTATATTCATACAATTACACAGGCACAGTTCACAGCTACACTACCATCATTTCCAGTCTGGATCATAACTTAGATTCCGAACAAGTTTCAGATTTGCCTTCTCCACCTCAACCACCGGCGCTGCTAGCTGACAGTTCATCCGACTCAGAGTGGGGCCTCCTCCGCTCATCCACTTTCCACAGGAACAGGCTCCTCATTTTCCATACTGTTATTACCATAGTCGTTTTGGTGATTCTGTAAAGAAGTGTCATCTGCTGTGCCTTCACCAAACTGCTGAGAGCAGGAGGATCTAGGTGCCGCCTCCTGCTCTGATGAGAACTGGCACCAACGTGTGCTTCATTCTGTTTACGACGTCTCATTTTTCTGGTTCAGTGACCTCCACTGTTCATCTGTCACCTGTTATTGAGCTGAACACTCAAGTGCAACTTTCTGGTGGCCAACATTCTGGAAGCTATTATTGGCATTGACTTTTTATCTCACCACAATATTTCCACTGATGTGTTTCCCTTCAGTGTTTCATTTTGTATGATCCGTCAAGCTCTGACTCTTCTGTTACTAGCGCAGATGTTGTTTGCTAGTGCGTTAAAACTGTTGACAAGTTCGAAACTCTCCTGTCTAGTGAACATGAACGAGAGAGAGGACATTGTCGGCCACCTCACTGATGCAGAGACTCAACTGGCTTCCATTAAGCAAGACATTGCAACGCTTCGAGCACCTCCAAAGGGTAACCACTCCAAGGTCAGTAACTGTGTTCCCTCGCCGGCCGCGGTGGCCGCGGGGACTGAGGCGCTCCAGTCACGGTCTGCACGGCCACTACGGTCGGGGGTTCGAATCCCCCCTCGGGCATGGATATTTGTGCCGTCCTAGTTCGTAAGTAGTTCATAAGTAGTTTGTAAGTTTAGGGACTGATGACCCCGTAGTTAAGTCCCATAAGATTTACAAACATTTGAACTTTGAACTTTGTTCCCTCCACAAGTGTTATCAGTAATGTCGCGTCCACACCAAGGTTACCAGTGTATCTGATAGTTCTGTGTCTACGCGTCGCTCCTATGTGGATGTTTGTAAACAAAACTTGGTTGCCATGTCAAGGCCTTGCTTAGACGCTCCAACAGCACTTCATCCCACTCCAGCCGCTGCCTCCTGTACTGCTTCTCCATCTCCCGCACAGTGATCTTCTTCTGTTTTGCACTTATCTGCACTATTGGTCGAGCACACATCTGGAACATAAACTTCTCTGATTCACATGCGTGGTCTCCCTAGGCACCATGCAAGCCATCTTGTACTCATGCTACAATGCCTCCTTTCCGTGTACCTGCGGCCAGCATGGCTACTACTTCAGCACCTCTGTATCCCTCAGCTGCCACGAACTCGTCTGAGCCATCTCCAGCACCGCAACTCCTTTGGTCGCTGCCCCACCTTGAGTCTCGCACAGTGCTAAGCCCCCCCGATGACACGTGTGACTGAGTGCCACCTCATGCCACCACAATAAACATCACATGTGCTGGTAAACAGACACTTGCTTCCATGACCAATGACGTTTTGGTTGTCACAAATGAAACTGTACTTAACTTTGTTTAACTGACGGCCTCCCATCTCTAGCAAACCACACCATCTTTGCACTGAGAAACTTGTAACTGTCAAACAACAGATTGCTGAACTTTTAGAGGCTGGCATCACCTATTCATGTAGTGGAGAAGAAGGGAAGATACTTGGTGCATTAGCAATGACTCACACACTAAATGCCAGGAATATAATGAACAACTTTCCCATTCCCAACATTGCTGATTTCATACAAACTTTGGCAGTTGCGAAAGTGTTCTCTGTAATGGACTGCAAGTGTGCATATCATCAAATTCCAATGGCTCCCGAGGATGTTGAATAAACTGCAGTCAGGACCCCCCATCAGCTTGTTTCATTATCGTTTTATGCCGTATGGCTTGAAAAATGCAACACAGACATGGCAATGTTTTATCAGTGAGACCCTTTTCCTATTGAAATTTGGTTTTCCTTACCTCAATGACAAATTAGTGTTCACCGATTAGGTTCAGGAGAACAAGAAACATGCAGATCCTTCTCAACACTCTCACCTGAGCTGGCATGGAACTTAACGTCAACAAGAAACAGTTATACCAACACTCTGTACCATTCCTCGGTTTCACTGTTTCTGTGGATGGGTAGGATTGCTCCTGCGTTAGAGAAGGTTGGCAATATCAGGAAATTGCCTCAACCTGTGAAGAACTATGGCATTTTCTCAGGACAATTTACTGTTACTGATGCCACTTACTCAGTGCTGATAAGCTCCAAGCCGCCACTCACTGACGGCCTAGCAGGTAAACATACCTCCGGCACTTGCCCCATTCTCTGGAATGATACCATGACTTTTGCTTTCTTTGCTCTCAAGGATCTCTCAGCAAAGACTGTCACCATTGCTCATCCTCATCCTGATGCTGAACTTTTCATCACAATTGACACAAGTGACAATGCCATTGGTGCTGTTCTCAGCCAAATGTATATCATTAATGACCACACTTCTCCTCTGCAGTTCTTCTCACAAAAGCTCAATTACCTCAAAAGAAATATTCTGCTTTTGACAGAGTGCTCCTGGCAGTATACAAGGCTATCAAACACTTCCACGCTGCTAATGATGGCCATTCTTTCTACATCCTTACCCACCACAAAACACTTGCAGCTGCCATTCTCAATCCTCCAGCGGATCCACCTCCTCGCCAGTTCTGCTATTTTGATTTTATTTCACAATTCACTAGTGATTTACGTTCCATGAAGGGTACTGACAATGTTGCCAAATTTGTGTCCCATATTGATGCAGTCTCCTCCCTTCTGGATCTATCTAATCTGGCCACTCTCCAAACTGCAGATGAGGTCACGATGTAACTATTACAATGATAGCAGCTCTTCTCTTAAACCTATTGGCACCATCTTCCTAGGCATCTTGGGGCAGGTCTGGTGCTAGGAATCAATTGACACGCTATGCTCCTTCATCCCTCGTTGTCTGTGACATGAGATCTTCAACAAACTTAACAGTCTAGCTCACATTGGTATTAAAGCTTCCACCAGATTATTTGCCAAATGTTTTGTTTGGTGCGACATGAAAAGGGACTGGCAGGCTTGTGCCTGCATTTCCTGCCAGTGGAGCAAGGTCACAAAGTACACCACCCCCCTCTTTGGACTCTTTTCTGGCCCCGGCTGGGTTTTGATTATGTTCACGTCAACCTTGTAATTCCTCTCCCTGCTGTCGGTGGCTTTTGCTACATCTTAACTGCTATCAACCGCACCACTCAGTATGCACACTTGGATTGCTCGTTTTGGCTCCCCTCCATCATCACAACTGTCCAGAGTAGGAAATAAGAGGATCTGCAAGGCACGGTGGCTGAGTTTGTTTATGGTCAGAAACTAACACTTCCAAGTGAGCTGGTGCATCCATCCCCCCCAACTCCCCACACCAAACTACTGTCCCTTGTTAACCGCATCAGGATTTATTGCTCCAAGATCCCCCACCCCCCTCTGTAGCCACTCACCCCCGTCCCACCACGTTCACTGGGAGATTGTCCTTTCATTTTCCTCGGAGACAATTCTGCCCCCCTCCCCCCCCCCGTCTTACACCCTCCCTGCTATGAACTGTACCATGTCATGAAATGAGGCAGCTAGACTTTCATAATCTCTATCAATGGTTCCCCAGTGACAGCAGGGTTAAACCAGCTTATGTCGAGCTTCCCTCCACCTCAGCTGACAGTACACTACCCGCAAATGACAACTTAGGTAGCCCTGTGCATTTATCTATTCCCTCACCCCAACCCCTGCCCCCTCCTCCTCAGCCATCATCATTGGCAAACCCCTCTGTCCCATCCTTTTCTTCCTCCATACTGTCCCCTCCATCCCCTTTTTCACCCTTTCAAGGTTTTGCATGTTACCTGCTTCCTGCCTCCCTGGCCCTTGAGTTCATTGTCCCTGTGCCCCCTCCCATATGTGTGACCTCTCCATTATCTTGAAGGATCAGTCCCTTTTCGTGTTATACTTATCTACTTCTGCCTCACCCTCTCCCACTCCCGTCAAGTGGCATATTCTGGAACACATAAGTCTTTTGCGAGAGGTGCACCTCCTGGACATGTGTGATTTCATTCTTCCAACATCAGAGGTTCTTATCTATGCTCCTCGGCCCTGCCCCCTAGCCCATCATACTCACTACCTCTGCGAGCTGTCCATTGCCCTGCCAGCTTCTAGACTACATACTGGACACACCACTAGCTCGTCAATGCCGCCCGATGACACCATTGCCTGAAGATACCATCAAGCTCTATTTCTCACTAATACTGCATCATGCTCCACCTGACAATGATGTCACCCCTAGCCCCCCTTGCCTCGTCAGGGTGTACTCCATACTGCGGGGGAGAGGGGTGTCTGCGTGGCGATGTGACCACCTATCAACCATTATAACTATGTATTCTCCTTGTAGCTAAGCTTCGTTGGGGCAGCTTTTCTGCCCCTGCCAGCCATGTTGTATATTGTCTTGTTCTGTAACTTGCGGAGTTAACAACCCTCACCAAAGAGCGTGATCAGAGTGCAGCGGCTGGAGATTATAGTTGTGTGACTATGAAGCATGCCTGTGTGATTTGTGATTATGTGCTCTTTATTCTGCAGAAAGCCATGGCCAGTAGCTAAAGTGTTGATTGTGTGTGTGTTTTTTAAGTGCCTGTTACAGCTTGTTGTTAAATCTTTGCAGTGAATTGTAAAATTGCCCTTATTATTGCAGCAAGATAAAAAGGCAGACATAGAAAAAAAATGATTTATACTTTTTATCGTATACTGCAGTGGAACCTTAATAAGTACAGGATTCATGTGGATTAATGCAGACTTTACACACAGCAAACCATTTTGTCTGTGTCTGCAAGAGGCTCCTCCTTCCCATTTCTCTATCCAGCCATCTGCCAACTGCAGCTATTGAATGAGGTAGTGAAATGCAATGCCAATAATTATTTAACTGTAAGAATTTTCTACCACTGTCTCATCACCCCAGCTGTAATGTCTCTTATGTTAAAACATCAGTAAAAAACTCAAATACAGTATATGTACACATGTATCATAATTAAATGCTGTGCTTTCTAACTTTGTGCAGTTCTAGTTAAAATAACTATGAATTTAACAGCTCATGGCTATGAAAACTATTGCTTTTGTATGAGAAAATAATATGAACTTTTACCATCTTCATCTGTTGACACAACAATGCTATGACTGTGTGGTCCAGTTCCAGCTCTGTTGTAAGCTTGTACTGTGATGGTATATTCTGTGAATTTGAGCAAACTAGTGAGTTTTGTATGCAACTCCATCCCTGGAATTACTTCAAATGTCTTATAATGCATTGCTTCTGTTGAATTTCTCACACAATAACCTATGTAATATCCAATAATTTCTCCATTGTGAAGATGAGGTTCTGGTGGCTGAAATTAATAACAGTACAATATCTCGTATTACAAAAATTTAATGGAATTCTCTCCTTAACTTACGATTAAAATGATAATTATAACTTAATGAACAACAATAATAATAATTCAGTTGTTATAGAATTTACTACATGATTTTTCCCATCATTGATCCCACCAACCCTCACTACACTCTAACGTATGATCTTTCCAACATCCTCTTCCCATACTATAGACTCTGATCTATAAATAAATTTTCTAGCTTCAGTGTTATGTGACCAATACCTTCCATCATCAGTGCTCTATGCAGACCCAAGTTAGTACACTGAACAGTTCTATAAAGAAAGGCTGAAACAACTGGACATGAGCACACTTGGCACACCAGTGTGATTACCTAACTTTGTCAGGTCACCATTTACATCATACTCATTGTCCCTGTATGTGGGTACTATACTCTCACTAAAAGAATCTCTGCTCTTGTTGAACAACATCCTGAAGCAAGGCTCTTGCATCAAAGATATAAATGCCCTTTCTTCATAGGCTCTTACAAATCCCCACCTCACTATCATGTGGATCTCTGCTCATCACTGTTTTGCCACCTTTCTGTTGTTGTTGTGGTCTTCAGTCCGCCGACTGGTTTGATGTAGCTCTCCACACTACTCTGTCTTGTGCAAGTCTCTTCATCTGACAATATGTTCGGCAACCTACATTTTTTTTAATCTGCTTACTGTATTCGTCCCCAGGTGTCCCTCTACTTGTTTTACCCCACATGCTTCCTTCTAACGCTAAGTTGACAATTCCTTGATGTCTTAGAATGTGTCCTACCAATCTATCCCTTCTCTTAGTCAGGATATGCCAGAAACTCCTTTGCTCTCCGATTCGGTTAAGCACTTCCTCATTACTTATGTGATCTACCCATCTAATTTTCATCATTTGTCTGTAGCACCACATTTCAAAAGCCTCTATCATCTTTTTGTGTGAACTCCTTGTCGTCCATGTTTCACTCCGATACAATGCTACACTCCAGACAAATGCTTTCAGAAAGGACTTCCTAACATTTAAATTAATATTGGATGTTAACAAGTTTCCATTCTTCAGAAATGCTTTTCTTTCCAAAGCCATTCTGCATTTTATATCTTCTTTGCTTTGGCCATCAGAAGTTATCTTGCTACCCAAATAACAAAATTCATCTGCTACTTTTATTGTCTCATTACCTAATCTAATTCCTTCAGCATCGCCTGATTTTCTGACATTGCATTCCATTACCTTCATTTTACTCTTGTTAATGTTCATCTTATATCTTCCTTTCAAGACTCTGTCCATTCCATTCAATTGCTCTTCCAGATCTTTTGTGGTCTCTGACAGAATTACTATGTCATCGGCAAACCACAATGTTTTTATTTCTTCTTCCTGAAATTTAATGCCCTCTCCAAATTTCTCCTTCCATTCCTTCACTGCCTGCTCAATGTACAGATTGAACAACATAGGGGAAAGGCGACAACCCTGTCTTACTCCCTTCCCAACCTCTGCGTCCCTTTCTTGCCCTTCAACTCTAATAACTGCTGTCTGGTTTTGGTATAGGTTGAATATAACTCTTCGCTCCCTACATTTTACCCCTGATACCTTCAGAATTTGGAAGAGTGTATTCCAGTCGACATTGTCAAAAGCTTTCTCCAAATCGACTAACGCTAAAAATGTAGGTTTCCCTTTCCTTAGCCTATCTTCTAAGATAAATCTTAATGTGTGTATTGTCTCCCTTGTTCCTAAATTTCTCCTAAATCCAAACTGATCTTCCCCAAGGTCGGATTCCACAAGTTTTACCATTCATCTGTAAATAATTCATGTAAGTATTTGGCAACCATCACTTATTAGGCTGATAGTTCTGTAATTTTCACACTTGTCTGCACTTGCTTTCTTTGGAATTGGAATTACGATATTCTTATTGAAGTCGGAGGGTATTTCCTCTGTCTCATACATCTTGCATACCAGGTGATACAATTTTTTCATGACTGGTTCTCCTAACGATATCAGCAGTTCAGGCGGAATATCATCTACTCCAGGGGCCTTTTTTCGACTCAAGTCCTTCAGCACTCTGTCAAATTCTTCTCGCAGTATCCTTCCTATACACCAATATTCCTCATACCCTAGTCATGCTGTTTTGAACTCTACAGCCCTCATTGTTTAGACTCCAAGGCCATGACTATCCTTTTTTTCTTTCTTGGCCTCACTCACCAGTCACAGTGCCTGTGTGCTGCATTCCTAGCCTGTGCACCTGCAGACTCTGTCTAAACTCCAGCTAACTACCATAATCCCCCCTCTCCCAATTTCCACTCCTCTTTCCCTTTCCTCAACCTACCTGGTGTACCCCCTCACCTCATTCCATCTGCACACCTGCCGAGACTTTGACAGCAGCCTAGCAAAGTTTCCATTCTGTACCATATGCTTGTTAATGACTCAACTTTTCATCTATTTGGTGAGTGGTCTACTTTACTCTTAAATTATTTACATTCACCCAGAACTTTCTTTACCATTTATTCAAGTTGCCAATTTTTCCAGGTTGTCTTAAATCTCAATTTATTATCCTGGAATTAAGACCTTTCATTATGAACTCTGTGCCATGTTTCAAATGTCAAAAGTTTAGGTATTTCATGATTTTATGCACAGTTCAGTGTACTAAAGAATGACTCTTCATACTGAATAAATAAAATGCACTACTCCACAACTCTGCGTTAGTTGCTGCCCAATTTTAAGAAGGTATATAAAATGATGAAATATTCTTTATCATGCTGATCACAACTGATATATCTTTATAAACTGTATGTGTATGTTACCAGATACGTAACATGTGATCTTCTGAAAAAGGAAGCAATTAAAACTAACTTTGGGAATATCATAGCATGGTGCATCATAGAATGATGAAATCTATAATCAAGAATGTGCTTTGCTTTACTTTTAGGTATAAGACATATTATGAAATGTTGTAAAAATAATTACAATGTTCATAACTGTTCCTGAAATAACCAAATAACAGTGTCAGACTTGAAAGTATATCAACAATATAAATGTCAAACAATAAAAATTCCAGGAAGGATTTAACAATATTTTTGAGATGTGTTGATGAGCTGCAGGAAGGCACACACAGAAGATTACAACTTTAAAGAGCTTACGGTCATACAGCTTTTGTCAGACACAAAGAAAAACACAAACATGACTGCCATCTCCATCCACTTTGGCCAGACTGGCCACAGTGGCTGGAGATGGTGGTCATGTTTCTGTGTCTGACAATGGCCATAATGGCTCTTTTTAAGTTGTAATTTGTTATGTGTGTCTGTCTGCAGCTCATCAAGATGCCTCTGTTGTAACAGCCTATCATTCTCAACTATAAATGTCAATGTTATGAAGTAACTTAGTCATATAATACTGCAATTATTTTCTTTACAAGAAAATTTCCATTAAGATTCATAGAAGTAGATCCTCAAAAATTATAATATATGTAAACCATATCAAAATTTATGTTTTAACAGGAGATAGTTATAGACGATGGCCTACCTTCCAGCTGACATACAGTATCTCTGAGTTAAGGGCTCTAACTTTGACATCTCTTGGTGGTCCACCAGGGGCTTCCTCAGACGTAGTTACAGAAACAGATTCACTTGCATTGGAAACACCAACTGAATTTTCTGCAAGTATACGTATATCATATGTATGAGCTGGTTGCAAATCTGTAATTGTAGCACTTGTCTGACTGCCATCTATCACCATATTATGGCTGCTTTCTTGCCATGAACCTAAAAAAAAAAAAAAAAAAAAAAAAAAAATAATAATAATAATAATTTTTATTTTAGTTGAAAATACTTAAGTTTTTTGTTAGCTAAAAGTTATATTGTAGACAGAAATGGAAGCAAGTTGTAACACACAGAAACAGTGTTACGTGTATGAATTAAATTACTGACATAAAAATATGATACTATCATTATAAATACTAATTTTGTTTTTCTGCAAAACATACATTAAGGAGGATCCTAAATTTTGTTCAAATAACTCTTGTGAATTTAATGTCAGTGATATAAAATGCAGGTACTGTGGTTAAATTACTGCTGTATTCAGTATCCCTCAACACTTAACTGGGTCAATAATGCCTAATTGGTGGTAGTGTTTGAAACATTATTTCTCCCTAAAATGAAAAAAAAAAAAAGCTCCACAAGACTAAATGCCCTGTGATATTGACCCAGTCCATAACTAATCAATTATTATCCACTGTTTACAAGTGCTGATCAGAGCTAAGTTCAGACCACACACATCTCACTTGCTATCATTACAAAAATATTAAATAAGATGTCCAGATTAGATATTTTTAATTTTTTAATATTTCATTTATTTTTATAGAGGCCGAGCCACAGTTCAGCATACAGTACGTTGTAAAGTTTTTGTACCTTGTAATGTTGCATGCTCCTTACAAAAATCAGTTGCTAACGTTACAAACACAAAATATTGGACACCTAAAATAAAACTTCGCTACGGGACATGTAAAATAGCACATGTTTGCCTTCAGTTTGAAATACTATTAACACTATCAGTAAAACGCTTTGAAGAAATAGTATGTTGATTTAAACATAACTTTGGCTGTCCTTTTACATAATTTTCAATTTTTAGTACTTTCGTAAATAATAGCTGCAAACACTAAAAATGCATTACACTTAGTTTCGGAAATTGCTGAACCTATATATAGATACTAATTTGTATAAAAACAACAATATTACATGTTATAACTATTGCACAATGTGATTACATATGTACCTTTTGTTTAAATAAATTAGGGCAGACCATGTTTTATATATCACTGGATCCTAAATTAAATACTGATCATTTTTCGTGCACTAAAATTAATAATCTGTTTGGTACTAAGAAACTACTGTATCTTCGAAATTAACGAAACTATGACAACCATATACAAATCCATATTAATAAAAAAAATTAGACCGCAAACTGAAATACATTAAAATTCCATGTCACAATAATAGTACGCCTACACAATATTGGCAAAACAGACATGTGTGCACTTCAAAAACACAATGTAAATATCAATAAAATTCTTCTGGGTATGAAACCGCGTCGTCATTTTATAAATTCCACCGATGCTTCGGCCGCTGTCAGACACAGACCCTGATGAAGGCCGCCTGCAACAGCGGCCGAAACGTCGGTGGAATTTATAAAATGACGACGCTGTTTCATACCCAGAAGAATTTTATTGATAGTGACAACAACCACGGAAGCCTACGTTTGCACAATGTAAATAATTTGAGCTCTGTAAACACTAGTCAAATGATGACTTTAAATTTGTGTACCACATTAAATACAAATTTCATGAAACATGTACATACTTTGAGATAAATAGTTAAAGCTTAAATGTAATATTTTAATTTCTGTTGGCTTGATGCTGCATATTTTTTTTTTTTTTTTTTTTTTTTTTTTTTTTTTAATTGTGCCACGATGTGGTTGGTTTAAACTCCATTTAAATGGAAATTAAATCGTATCCGTATCAACTGATAGGTTTATGATTTACTAAAAGATCGTGAAACATCAAATCTTTTAGTCAGTGCCGAAGACAGCTCACAACGCAATGAACTTCACCCAGCATATAAGAAAAGTTCTTTTTATATCAACTTCACCTACAGTGGAATGACTTTGTTATAGAGAGTGTGAACTAATACAACTTTCTGTGATTTAGAAAAATATTAGGGCTCAGTTTGAGTCATTCCCAAAAGGGGTGACTGTCGTTAGAACCTTCTATTGGTAAATGTAACTCTGAAAATGGACAGGGCACACTTGATAAGTGTGAGGAAATTCGTAATTTGTGTTGGCTAAGATAGCAAAGCTGTTAGAAGGGGTCACAGCTTAGCATACATTTTCAACTGTTGTCAATAATGTATTTCAGTGCCCCAGGTCAGCTAATGTTGGAAATTTCTTTCTTTCACAATTGAAAAATTGGTATTTAATTATGACCAACATGTGTTTCCCTCAGATTAACTCCTAGTTGTATCAGTACTTTTTTCCTTGATATGTCATAAAAATTAACTCAGTTTCTAACACCCCAAAGCTTTGAGTTTCATAGAGTGCAAATACAAATTTTGTTACATGATTCCGGGTCATAGATTTCAAACCTTTTACATCTAGATACTTTGCAAGCCACTGCATGGTGCGTAGCAGAGGGTATTCACAAGGGGAACACCAAGTGTGGTACAAACAAATTTTGATGGGTCTCAGGTATGTTGTGCAGTAACTCCTCCAGACCACCAAGCTAAAAGGATTTGTTCCAATGTGCCTTGGTTTCCGCAAAAATCAAGATCAAAGTGCAGCATGTAACAGCAATACTCGTTTTAATTCACTGTCAGTAAGTGAGTTGGCATGGTGTAATTAGAAAGGTGCTGGACTGTCACACAGACAACTTGAGTTCAAATCCTGATCGTTTTTCTTTTTTTTCCCCCGACGATTGATTGTGTATAATTATATTCCTTTTTCCCCACTTTATCAATTCTTATTGCAAAGATAAAGCTATATCAGGTTACATGTGAGCAATACACAATGAATGATTGCCTGGCCACAGCATAATAATCTGCTGGGACGTGTCAAGCAGGCACACACTGCATTCAATGGTATAACAACAGCGGGCCCGAGGGCTGTAAATGCAGCTAGCAAATGCTACACAAATACAGGTGATAACTACAGATAGTTTACTGATCTTTCAGTTGCCATAAAAGTATGCTTTGAAATAACGAATTACATAAAACAATCACCTCACAATACATAACATATTGAGTAATTAACATAATTTATTATCATAACCAGTTACTCAAGCATTAACATAACAGTGGCTATGAAAGCATATTATTATGCACAATCAGTCGTTGGACAAGTGTATAAAAAAATTAAAAAAGTAGATTCCAAGTAGGATTTGAATGCGGGTTGTCTGTGTGGTAGTGAAGTGCTTAGTTAATGACAACATGCTGACACAGATACCACCGCTGACTACGTAAAGTTATAGCTGTTACATGCTGGACTTTGTAATGTTTCTGCTATATTGCAGACTCCTAAAAATCAGTTGCCAACATAGAAACACAAAATATCTGATACCTCAAGTAAAACTTCATTACCGGACATGTGATATTTTACATTTTCGCCTTCTGTTTGAAATTCTATTAACACTGTTAGTAAAAAGCTTTTAGGAAATAGTACATTGATTTAAATATAACTTTGGCCGACCTTTTACGTAATTTTCAGTTCTTTACACTTTCGTAAAAAAAAAAAAAAAAAAAAAAAAAAAAAAAAAAAAAAAAAAAAAATAGCTGCAAACACTAAAAATGCATTACACTTAGTTTCGGAAATTGATATAGATACTAATTTGTATAAAAACAATAATGCTACATGTTATAAACTATTGCACAACATGATTTCATATATACCTATTGTTTAAATAAATTAGGGCAGACCATGTTTTATATATCACTAGATCCTAAATTAAATACTGATAATTGTTCATGCACTAAAATTAATAATCCGTTTGGTACTAAGAAACTATCTTCGAAATTAACAAAACTATGACAACCATATACAAATCCGTATTAATAAATAATTTGACCGCAAACCGAAACACATTAAAATTACATGTTACAATAATAGTACACCTACACACTATTGGCAAAACAAATATGTGTGCCTTTCGAAAACACACATAATGTAAATAATTTGAGCACAGTAAACACTAGTCAAAAGGATGACATTAAATTTGTGTACTACATTTAAATACAAATGTCATGAAACAAGTACATACATTGACATAAATAGTCGTAGCTTAAATGTAATGTTTAAATTTCTGTATTTTGGCATATTTAATGTAAAAGAATACTGTTTAATTGTGAATTACAAAACTTTGTCATCAATCTTATTACGCAGTCATGTAGAAAGATGTTTGAGAGAAACCATGTTTTATTCACAAGTTGAGTGGCCAGAAACCTGTAAGCAGCTCTGTTGGCTTGCTGCTGCATTTCTTGATTGTGCAATGTTTAAGTGGAAATAAAATCGTTTCCATATCAACTAAGATGCTTTTACTTTACAAAAAGATCCTGTAAAATCAATTTCTTTAGTGAATGCCGAAGACAACTCACAACGCAATGGACTTCAGCCAGCATATAAGATAAGTTCAACTTCACCTACAGTGGAATGATTTCGTTATAGACTGAGAACTAATAAACATTTCCGTGATTCAGGAATATATTAGGGCTCAGTTTGAGTCATTCCGAAAAGAGGTGATGGACGTTAGATGTGGTGCCGCGTGACCAGGATTTTAAAAAAACGTATTCACTAATGTAAAGTGTTAAAAGTGGTGACGTGATCAAAGGATTTTAATGAGTATTCGCTAATATAAGAATGTGTTTCAGGATACAAGGAAAATAATGTATATGATGGATGTGCAGTAAAACCATCATAAATGTGCAGAATTCGACTACAATACTATCCACACCTACGATGTCAAAAGTTAATGGAGGAAGATGGCAATAATTTGGACTACTAGATTCCTGTATCGCCGCATCCTTGTGATGAGCTAAGTACTTTTTTTTTTTTTTTTAACGTTTGTAGTGACTGTTTGTGTGATAGGGGTTTTATGTGGACTGAAAACTTATTTTAAAATGGATACAGTAAGAAAGGAGGGAGATGATAGTACTCAAGTTTCGGACTTTGACAGGGGGTAGAAGGTTCTGGTATCGCGAGTTCTACACCGATTACAAGAAAGCAGCAGGTCCCATTTTCTAGTGATTTACAAGAGACTGGACAACAGATTAGTAATATGGCAGCAAACACAGAAATAGAAAATAAATCAATCTTGGAACTTTTATTAAAAATGGAAACCACGAACTCCAAACTTTCATTACAAATGGAAACTATGAAAACCGAACTTTCGTTAGATATAAAAACCGTGAAAACTGAACTATCTGACATGAAATCTCAAACAAATGACTCAATGGCCGATTTAAAACAATACATTGGAAGTCTAGAGACAAAGTTTAGTACTAGGTTCGAATGTGTAGAATGTGAAGTTACAAGAAATGCTTCTCAGATTACACAAACAAATGACCGAGTGAATAAAATTGAGGACAGTGTAAGAATAGTAAATTCTCAGAGCCAGGATACTAAAACAGAGTTAACTGGAAAGATTCGCAATGTTGAACAATGTAATAGCAAACTTGATATTTCTGATTTTAAAGTAGAAACTGAATGTAACCGTGTTATAGATAACCTTGAGCTAGAAGTCGAAAGTAAATGTACAGTCACAGAATTACCACAGTGTGTAGACGAAGTTCAAGAAGTCTTACATACAGAAACTTTGAGTATTCCTAGATGTACTAATGTAATTTGTTTACCAGTAGTGAAGTTACCTGGTAGGCCTAAAAAGAAATTCCGACCTATTTATTTTATGCCACAGGACAATGATTGTTTTTCATCTGATTTGAATGACACTTCAGAAATTATGTTGCTTAAGGAAAGTCTAAGGTGTAAAGTATGTTCTTGGGCAAACCAGACCCAATTGTTTGCATTTAATTTTGGACCTAGTAATAATGTACTACTACCTATTCTACCTGATGATAGACAAAATGAGATGCATCAGACTATATGTTGATGTAATACCTTAGGGGCATAATTACTCTTTAGTTATGAAACTGCTGACACCAGTTCAGGTCCCCAGTCGTGTGCTGTGTACTTCTATTAATCATTTTCACAGTACAGAAAAAATTGTAGTCTTTAAGTTTTTCTTCAGTGTAAATATTTGATTATTTCAAAAAACTTTTTAATTACCACTGACAAGTGAAGACAGCTGAGACATACCTTTTGATATATACATTTTTGCTATATGTTTATTGAAACTTAAAATATGTGAAGCCTAAACTTTATTACCAATAAGAATTTTTGAGAAAATATAATGTGT
This sequence comes from Locusta migratoria, assembly GCA_026315105.1. Taxonomy (NCBI): domain Eukaryota; kingdom Metazoa; phylum Arthropoda; class Insecta; order Orthoptera; family Acrididae; genus Locusta; species Locusta migratoria. Next base: position 707,962,000 of record CM048745.1, on the reverse strand, counting down.
AGGTGGATGTTAACCATCAGTTCAAACATACTTTATACCAAATACTAATACTGTACTTAATCTGAGACAGCAGTTTCATCTTAGTTGGGAGGTTTTCAATAAGATTTTTGTTTATTATGTCAATGTATAGGCCAATGGACTTAAGAGCTAAGAAGTAAATATACTGAAATACAGTTTCAACTGAATAGTGAATTCATGTTTACAGTTAATACAGTTACAATGAATAATAAATGTTGAAGGATTTATGAATAAAAATACTATGTGAATTTAAGTACAGAAAAAGAAAATAGGTAGATGATGGGGGTTTATTTAATGTGTTTGATAGGAATTTTGGAGTCTTATATTATGATGTTTATGAACCACTAGCTAATGTGGAAGTCTTTGTGTAGTCATCAAAAGAAATGACAAGTCTAAGAAAAATAGTAACAGCTGTTCATGAGAAATTTAAGTTAGGTTAAGAATTTTCAGTGAAAGTACTGAACAAATAGTTATTAAGTGTATTTAAATGGAAGTGAAAAATGCTTCATATATTGAAAAGAAAGAATTGATATGTCATAAAGAAAATGACTATGAAAATAATGAATACTTAAATGAAAAATATTGATATAGGATTAAGATTAGAGTAGTCTCTGAACAGATGCTTTACTTGAAGTCTAAGATGTTGAATTGCTTGAGACTGCTGAGGAATCTCAAAATGATAGTGTTAAGTGTACTGAGAAATGTTAGCTCCAAACCCTGATATAAATGTTAAGTCATCTAATGAAGTGTTAGTTAAAGAATTAATTGAAAGCAAATATGAAAGTATACCTTCTGTTTATTGTCAACTTAAGTTGTGATTCTAGTAACATGAACATGAATAATTTTGAGGAAGTTTAAAAAAAAATCTAGTAACTGAAACCTGAAAACCAAGTACTATTTCACTATGGTAGTAGTCCATTTGTTAAGATCTGAGTTGAAGTTTATCTACAGTTATACATTGAGCCTCTTGTAGATAACTGAAACCCTTAGCTGTATTCTTATAGTTTTGTTTATCCATGATCCATAAGTTGATTGGTCTCAGATAGATTAATGCGTTTAAAGCCTACCTACAGAAAAGTTAATGTCTTTAATAGTTTACCTTGCTCTTACTCTGAAACCTACAAGGAAGATATTTGTTGATAGTATTGGTAACATTTATGAATATGGCACACAATAATTAATTTATTAACCTCATATGCATAGTCAAAGGTATGTTGAAGTGTTCATTATTTGTTTATGGCTTGAAATGTCATTGTATATGAGAGAATTCTTACCTCAGTTATGTACTGTTATTTTTCTATTAATCACGTCTGCAGTGCATTACAATTCAAATTCTTTAATTCTTTTCATTTTTGTTAGTCATTCATTAGTATTTTTGTGTTCTTGGTAGTAGTTTTGTGTTGTACTTTGATGTGTCAAGAGGGACTTGCTAATAATTAGTACAAAAGTGACTATAAGCATGGGAGGACACACAGATCATACAAGTGTTGACCAATGTAAAACTAAATTTCTATCCTTGAGCTTACAGCTTAATAGGAAAATAATTAATACTGGTTTAGGTCATATTGTACATATGACACAGCTTTGGCTGATGCAAGGTTTAATTTTCATTTTTTATTCATTACTGCCTTGAGAGTGGGTGTAATTTGGCAGTTTAAAATATTTTTTTTTTTTTTTTTTTTTCATTTTTCTTTAAATTCTTCCATGATTTGGGAAAAATTTGACACTTTGGTGGATCAGTTGAGAACTGACACTTATTACTTTAATTTCCATGCTTGTTTTGAGCTATGAGATTAACCATTGCCACTGCTAACTACTCGCAGGGGGGTTAGTTTTTGAATATTTATTAATATATGTTTTTTTTAATAAGTAAAATATTATTACTATGATCTAATTTGTTTATACTCTTTACTACTTCTCATACTAATCTCTAACTGTGTGAGAAATATTCAATACCTACAGTACTTGAAAAAGTTTCAAAACCAAGATTACATTTCTGTCTATACAACAATTTTAACTATACCATAATTTTGAATGATAATTTCTTGTTGTGCTCACTGAGAGCTTGTTTCTATCCATTGTTTTACTATTTAATTATGTCATTCTTTCACTTAGTAAATTGACTATAAATTGTGAAGTTATTACAATATACAACACCCTTTCTAGAGGAATTAGGAGTTTAGTTCTCACATAATGGCATTTACATACATGTACACATAAAGAAAAAATTATTAGGAGTAAAATACTTTTTTATATGAATTAATACCAAACATAACTGTTGACAATACGAATATCAATGCTCTTTGAAAAAAAAAAAAAAAATTGTAAAAGCTTGCTATTTCATTATTCATACTAAAGTAAATTAGAGATATTTCTCGTTAATTTTCAGTAACATTTAAGGGTTAATTTGAGCCCATAATTTGATTTTGTTTTAAAATACCGTATTGAGAAAATTGATTACTCTTTCCAATAGCCTGATAACAGTATGTTTATTTATGTATGTAGTTAGGGAAAAATAGTATGTGGTTCTGAGAAAGATACAACCATGTTATAGGAACCATCTTGAACGCCTGTAACTACAGTCAGCTGAAGATGTGAGCCACTACATCACCAACAGCAGTTTGCAGATACACCACTGTCGGCGCATCATGCAACATCAACAACCACCAGCATTCGCAAGACTACAATCAACATACATTTTTTATTTTAGCCTAAACTAATACAGATTCACTATGAACACTTAAATCACAACATATTGAAACGATAGTACACAGTGAACCTTACATTATATTTCAGGTACACTATGTAGGGGGGTGTGTAACGTTTCTGCTATGTTGCAGACTCCTAAAAATCAGTTGCCAACATAGAAACACAAAATATCTGATACCTCAAGTAAAACTTCATTACCGGACATGTGATATTTTACATTTTCGCCTTCTGTTTGAAATTCTATTAACACTGTTAGTAAAACGCTTTTAAGAAGTAGTACATTGATTTAAATATAACTTTGGCCGACCTTTTACGTAATTTTCAGTTCTTTATACTTTCGTAAAAAAAAAAAAAAAAAAAAAAAAATAGCTGCAAACACTAAAAATGCATTACACTTAGTTTCGGAAATTGCTGAACCTATATAGATACTAATTTGTATAAAAACAATAATGCTACATGTTATAAACTATTGCACAACATGATTTCATATATACCTATTGTTTAAATAAATTAGGGCAGACCATGTTTTATATATCACTAGATCCTAAATTAAATACTGATAATTGTTCATGCACTAAAATTAATAATCCGTTTGGTACTAAGAAACTATCTTCGAAATTAACAAAACTACGACAACCATATACAAATCCGTATTAATAAATAATTTGACCGCAAACCGAAACACATTAAAATTACATGTTACAATAATAGTACACCTACACACTATTGGCAAAACAAATATGTGTGCCTTTCGAAAACACACATAATGTAAATAATTTGAGCACAGTAAACACTAGTCAAAAGGATGACATTAAATTTGTGTACTACATTTAAATACAAATGTCATGAAACAAGTACATTCATTGACATAAATAGTCGTAGCTTAAATGTAATGTTTAAATTTCTGTATTTTGGCATATTTAATGTAAAAGAATACTGTTTAATTGTGAATTACAAAACTTTGTCATCAATCTTATTACGCAGTCATGTAGAAAGATGTTTGAGAGAAACCATGTTTTATTCACTAGTTGAGTGGCCAGAAACCTGTAAGCAGCTCTGTTGGCTTGCTGCTGCATTTCTTGATTGTGCAATGTTTAAGTGGAAATAAAATCGTTTCCATATCAACTAAGATGCTTTTACTTTACAAAAAGATCCTGTAAAATCAATTTCTTTAGTGAATGCCGAAGACAACTCACAACGCAATGGACTTCAGCCAGCATATAAGTTCAACTTCACCTACAGTGGAATGATTTCGTTATAGACTGAGAACTAATAAACATTTCTGTGATTCAGGAATATATTAGGGCTCAGTTTGAGTCATTCCGAAAAGAGGTGATGGACGTTAGAACTTTGATATCCATTTTTGTGGAAACCAAAGCGCATTGGACCAAATCCTTTTAGCTTGGTGGTCTGGAGGAATTCCCGCACAACATACCTGTGACCCATCAAAATTTGTTTGTACCATATTGGTGTTCCCCTTGCTAGTACCACAGTTAATCAATTCTTTTTCATTTTCCAATGGCAAGCAAGAGCAAAATGACTGTATGTCTCCATATGATCACTAATATCTCATATAATATCTTCATGGGCACAACATGAAATATACTATATTGGAGGCAGTAGAATCATTCTGAGCATTCTCAAAATTTTCTTAATTGTGTCTTCTATCTAGGAATTCCCATTTGAGTCCAAAAAATATTTCTGTAATACTCGAGTTGATAAAAACTACTGGTAATAAGCCTAGCAGCCTGTGTCTGATTTTTTTCAGTATCTTTCTTTAATTAATTGTGATGGGAATCCCAAATACTCGAGCAGCACTCATTATTTTATATGTGTGGTCTTTGTACAGATGAACTACATCTTTCCAAAATTCTTGCAATAAACCAAAGTTGATCATTTGCCTTTTCTACTACTATCCTTGCATGCTCATTACATTTCACATCACTTTGCATTGCTATGTCTAGATATGTAATAGATATGACTGTGCTGATCAGTAAACAACCAATGCAGCATTCGAACATTCCAGGATTGCTTTTCCTACTCATCTGTCTTAACTTTCATTTTTTCAACATTTAAAGCTAGCTGCCATTCATCAGACCAACTAGAAATATTGCCGCGAGTCAGCACGTACACGTCCTGCCGGCATGGTGCAAGGGATAGCATCACCGACTGCGGTGCTGAAGGTCGCCGGTTCAATCCCGCTACCGGTAAAAATTTATTTCTTCGTAATTAAAAATTCCAGAATGTTCTACATCTTTGTTATGTTCATTTGTAAATTTTACTTCTTTCTTATATTAACTGTTCTTCTAATTTCTGGTACATTCTCTCTGTGTATAAATAGCAGAGCACTCTGTCCGAGTGGCAGTTAGTGCTGCATGTATGTTAAGTTTGTAATAAACCAGCTTTCAGTATAAGTGCTGTGTTCGGTTGCCTTTGAAGTCAAGCCTGTTTCCATTTCAATGCGACATTGTTTCGTGGAGGCACCGGGTATCCTATGCAAGAGCTGCATTACCGTGGCTCCGATTAGGCAACGTAAAAGCCATCACTTACACGCACTAGAAACGGAATACATGGGATATACCAAGTACATCCTTCCGAAAGTCCGTATTATCAGAATAATGATGGAAAATAAACCAGCGGTAAGCCAGCTGCACATCAGACACCCGTCGGTGTTCTCTGGATATGCTAGAGACAGGGCCCCAACAAATGGCTAAAATGGTTCGACTGAGTCTCCAAGTACAACAGGTGGGATCATACAATGTGCTTGGCCAACGCTTATTTCTACCTGGACAGAACAGCCCAGCAATGGTTTGAGAACAACGAAGACAAACTGAATGACTGGGAAACGTTCCAGGCAGAACTTAAGAAGACGTTTGGAGACCACCAGCGACAAATCCTCTTGGCAGAAGAACAACTGAAGAACCAGGCCCAACAACATGGTGACACAGTCGTACATACAGAATGCTTTGGCCCTGTGTAACATAGTCAACTCAAATATGACTGAGGCCGACAAAATCACGCACCTGATGAAGGGTATTGCAGAAGACATGTACCAAGCTCTTCTGATGAAAGACATTCCTACACCGGAAGAGTTCATCAAGTGGCACCATCATATTGAAGAGATGCAACAAAGGAGGGTTGGACGAAACAAGTATGACAGACACCCTAATATAGTCCCTATGGCCATTGTGGAAGACCAGCATGACTTTGCTTCCCTCATACGACAAATTGTGAGAGAAGAATTACAACAGTTTATGGCAGCCGGGACTATTAGACCAAGCGAGCATCAGATCAGGGCCATGGATGTAAGCCCTGTAAGTGACGAGGGAGCCGATGCCGCTGAGGAAGAGGTATATCAGGCAATAGCTCCTGTCTGCCCCACCAATCACACCCGACGTGAAGAATGGCGTTGCCCTGCTATGACTTATGCTGCAGCCGCCAAACAGCAGCCCGTGAACCGGCTGAAGCAGCCACAACCAACTTCCCCAAAACTATGACGCCCCGAAAAAGAACAGACGTCTGGAGGACAGAAGATAACACACCACTGTGTTTCCAATGTGGGCGCCCTGGACATGTCGTCCGCTACTGCAGAGAGAGAAGGCAAGTATTCGACGATTATTTTGCTGCAAGATGCCAGCCATCAGAGCAGTTCTATCCCAGGCAATCACCTGCTGATGAGCTCAGTCGATCTATGGAAAGAAGCCCATCGCCGTACCCTGGACGAGGTCGCTCCCCGACATGCCGCAGCCATTCACCGTCGCTGTACAGAGGTACAACGGGGCTTATCGCTGCGGCGTGGGCTACTTACAAAACTCCAATCGCCAACATTCTCCTCCGAATGCAAAAATATATTGTTGACTCCCACTTACATAGGTAGAAATGATCATCAGAATAAAATACGAGAAATCAGAGCCCGAACGTAGAGATTCAGGTGTTCATTCTTCCTGCCCACTATTCGAGAATGGAATGGGAGATAAAATAGTATAACGGTGGTTCGATGAATCCTCTGCCAGGCACTTAAATGTGATTTGCAGAGTATCCCATGTAAATGTAAATCAACAAAGACCCATGCTCTGCTGTTAGTACAGACAACCTGCTGGAGGGAACAAACATGGAACTGCCAATAGGGACGGGACTGACCAAGGAACAACGCCAGCGGGTGTTAGCTATACTACATCAATTTACGGGTGCATTCACACCTCAGCAGGGTAAAAGTCATACGAAACAGCCCACGATAAAGCACCGTATCAATACTAGGGATCAGCCGCCAATTAGCCAGCGTTCATGTAGAGTGTCACCAGCTGAAAGACGGATAATTTGGGAGGAAATGGAGAAGATGTTGCACAATGACATTGTTCAACCTTCGGAGAGTCCTTGGTCTTCTCCAAATGGCCCTTTTAAAGAAGGATGGGACGTGTCGATTCTGTGTTGACTATTGGCGGCTTAACAAAATCACAAAGAAAGATGTCTACCCACTGCCGCGCATTGACAACACCTTAGACTGCTTGAAAGGAGCTACATACTTCTCAACTATGGACATGCAGGCACGTTACTGGCAAATCGACGTTGACGAATCTGACAGGGAGAAGACGGCTTTTATTACACCTTATGGCCTCTATGAATTCAAAGTAATGCCATTTGGATTATGAAATGCTCTGGCCACATTCGAACACACAATGGATAACTTGCTTCAACACCTTAAGTGGACGACATGTCTTTGCTATTTAGATGACTTTGTTCTTTTTCTCGAAAACATTTAAAGAATATGTGATTCACCTGTCACCTGTATTGAAGTGTGTTCAGGCTACAGGACTCTGCCTTAATCCAAAGAAGTGCCTCTTCGTTGCCAAAGAGATAAAAATCCTGGGCCACCTATTCAATTCAGATTCACATAAAGTAAGGGCAGTCACAGAATTTCCAATTCCTCAGCACATTCGTGATATGATAGGTTTTCTCGGGCTGTGCTCATACTACCGACGCGAAGTTTGACTGGGATGAGACAAAAGAAAGAGCTTTCCGGGCAGTTAAGGAGGCTCCAACATCCGCACCAGTGCTAGCCTTGTACGATGAGATTGCGGAAAAGGAACTTCACTCAATCGCCAGTGGTTATGGGATTGGTGCAGTGCTTGTACAAGTTCGGGAAGCTGCTGAAAAATTGATATCCTGTGCATCAAGAGTAATCTCAAAGTCCGAGATAAACTACTCTACAACTGAGAAAGAATGTCTCTCAGTTATCTGGGTTGTCAACAAGTTCCAGCCATATTTATTTGGCAAACCCTTCACCGTCGTGACAGACCACCATTCTTTGTGTTGGCTGACTAGCTTGAAGGTTCCACCAGGTTGACTATCCAGATGGGCACTCAGACTCCAAGAGTACGACATCACAGTGGTATTGAAGAACAGGTAAAAACACAAGGATGCTGACTGCCTTGCAAGGAATCCATTAGTGGAACACAAGAGCATGAATAAAATTTCAGCTCTCACTGAATTAGATGACGTTACAGCTGAACATAGGGAAAAATCCAGCACTATTAAAAACGATAGCAGCCTTGGAGAAAGGAGTACCGACCAATGGAGAGTTCCAACTTATAAACGGGACACTGTATAAGAGCAACTACGATCCACTGGACCGCAAATGGCTACTGGTCGTTCCAGCTCATCTCCAGCCAGCTATTCTCAAATATTTTCACGATGCTCCAATATCCGGTCATCTGTGATTCGTGAAGACCCTAGACAGAATCAGACGCAGGTATTACTGGAAAGGTATCTACCGATGTGTTAGCCACTATGTGAGTCACTTTAAAGAGTGCCAGCGACGTAAGCATGTGTCACAATTACCTCCAAGGCATATTGTACCGATTCCGCTGGCAGCAGCACCATTCCACTGAGTTGGGATCAATCTTTTAGGGAGGTTCCCGAAGTCGACAACCAGTAACCGATGGATAATAGTCTGCACTGACTACCTCACACGCTACGCTGTCACCAAACCTGTGCCAACTGCAGAAGCTCCAGAGATTGCAAAATTCCTTGTAAAAGACATTATTTTGAAGCATTGTGCACCACGTGTCATGATATCTGATCATGGGAAAGTATTCCAGTCAAAACTAATATCAGAGGTAATGTCACGGTGTGACATTGTGCACAGAATGACAACTGCATACCATCCTCAGACAAATGGTCTTATGGAACGTTTTAATAAGATGTTAGCCGATATGCTGTCGATGTACGTAAATGTTGAGAAGAACGATTTGGATACAATTCTGCCATTCATGGCATTTGCTTGCAATACTGCAAGACAAAACATCACAGGCTTCATGCCGTTTGTCCTGCTCCATGGCTGTGAAGCTGAGACGACAATGGATACGCTGTTCCCGTTCCAACTGGACAATACTCAGGATGAATATGTTAAACAGCTCATCACCAGGGTGAAAGAAGCAAGACAACTGGCTTGCATATGGACACCGGACACCCAGGAGAAGGACCGTTAGCGGTATAACTACAAGCACCGACCTGTTATATACAGCCCAGGAGATCTGGTGCGGATTTTTACTCCTGTACAGAAGTTTGGACTGTCAGAAAAGTTATTAAAGCGATACTTTATTGCTGTCTGTCAGACATCACATACGAGGTTGAGAATTATGAGTCGTTGTCAAAACAACAAAAACGAAGAGACATTGTTCACGTCTTTTGCATGAAGCCTTACTATGACCCTGAAGAATAGGTAGATGACAATGGCTTCTTGTTCAGGGACTCTAAGAACGGTAATGTTACTGATGAAGCCATGACAGGAACGTCTGTTGTCAATAATAATTGAGAAGGGACGGATTCTCTTGAACTGCCATACAGAGGACCCATGACAAGGTCAAGATCCAGGACATTGCAGCTGGCTTCACAGGGAACATAACAGTGGGTCACTGTTTTTTCTAGGAGAGGGAGCAATGCCATGAGACACCACGTACACTGACTGCTCACATGGCGCTGGGTATAGCGTCACTGACTGCTGTGCTCAAGGTCGCTGGTTCAATCCCACCCTCTGGAAAATATTTATTTCTTTGTAATTAAAAATCCCAGAATGTTCTACATCTTTGTTATGTTCACTTGTAAATTCTACTTGTTTCTTATGTTAACTGTTCTTCTGTATAAGTAGCAGAGCACTCTGCCCGAGAGGCAGTTAGTGCTGCGTGTGTGTTAAGTTCGTAATAATCCAACTTTCAGCATAAGTGCTGTGTTCAGTTGCCTTCGAAGTCAAGTCTGTTTCCATTTCAACGGGACAATATTTAAAAATGGGAAATCCAGGTTGGAATGTTCGTAATAGAGAATAGATAACAATTCACGATAAAGACGATTCCAGAGGCAATGAACAGGTAGGTAAAATAGACAATCATGTTTACACAACTCAGATTTTCTTCGCTGGCCTTCATCAGAAAGAGAAACACATGCATTTACACACTCACTCAGATGTAACTCAAGCTCACATGACTACCATGTATGGCCACTTCAGTCCAGCAAACATCTTACAGCGAGTGAGGAACAGAGTAGAGAGGGAATGATAAAGGGTAAGGGTGGAGAAACGACATTCTGATGTGATTCTTCAGTTTGTCCCAGCGTATTTGATAATCAAAATATCCATGGGTGTACTGCCGGTCTATATTGTCCAACGGGAACAATATTTTGGTGATCATACATGTCGCCATCATCAGGTGAACTGACAGACTGAGCTCCTGGAAATGCGCCGGCACGGAGATCCGCATGCTACGGCTGCTCGAAGGGAAGAGAAGTTCATGGAAGGTTTACACGGTGATAAAATATGGAAAAATTGTGAGGAAATTTTAGATTTAAAACATGTAAAATAATGACTTGGTTGTTATGTTGGTTGTGTCCAGAAATATACTTTGAAAGGCTAAAGTTCGCTTTACACGATCTGAATCCATATATGAAGTGCCAAACATAACAATGAATTGCTGTTCGTTAGTCTCTCTAAAACTCGAGAATGGCTGAATCGATTTGGCTATAAATCATTACATAAACCACGGAATCTAATGTGATGAAGTCTGCTGTGGAGATTGCTTTAGTGCTGAAGTACTGCATAAGACATTTTAGAAAGTGTGTAATTCAAGATTGTTTTGATCTGAAGTATATAAAGCGAAACATCAAACAATAATTACTCTGGAAAAGCTATTTACTCTTTGAATTCTTACCTATTTTTCAGAAGTTATAATTAACTTTTGAAAATGCATTGTCCCTTTCGTAAAAAGTGGATAGAATGGTAGAACAACAGAAGTATGTATGTACTGTTTCTTTGAATGTCAACTGTGCAAAATTGTATCGCAGCTGTACAAATGATATCCCAAAGAAAAGAGCTCTTTCAGTTTTCCACAAATTTTTCCATTTTCTGGCCAAGTATTCCATACTTTAACTTCAGTCAAACCTTCCTCTCGCTTTGAACGGCGAATGTGCAAAATTTTATTGCTATCAGATGCATGGTATTGATATTTTATTGAAAAAACTCTTTCTATTTTTTCTGAAAATTTCCATTTTCCAGGAAAATTTTTTATTTCATAAGAATGTTACTCTTTTTTTAAACGTCAAATGATCAAAATTTTATCGCAGCCGGATGAATGGTTCTCAACTTATAGTGTTGAGCACATTTAGAAACACATTGAAAAAGGAACTTGGTTCGAATTTTGTGACGTTCCTTTTTAACTGTCCCTATATTTATTTTCTGAATACTTTTCCAAGACCATAATGAACAAAACAAAAACAGAATTACCCCTCTCTATCGTGCGAATGCGTACTCAAGTGATGCTCTTACAACCATGTGGCAATTGACTTTTATTCATAGAAAAATAGTTTTTGGTTTTTCCTAAATTTTCCTACTTTCCAGGCAACTTTTCCAAATTTTTATTTGATGCGAACCTTCCTCTTGCTTTTAACATGAAATGTACAAAATTGTATCGAAATTCGACGAAAGCTATTGATAGCTCATTGGAAAAAGCTGTTTCAGTTTTTCCCAATTTTCCTATTTTTGTGGACAACATTTCCATATTTTATCACCGTTTAAACCTTCCCTGGACTTACACGAATATTTCAAGACTAAAATTAGCCAAATCGGTTCAGCCGTTCTCTAGTTTTAGTGAGACTAATGGACAGCAATTCATTTATATATATATACATTATTACTTTTTTATCTATATAATTATTATTGTCATTTTACAGTCCCTGTTTCCTCATCTCTCCACCCCACACATCCCTAAACTTCCCCTTTTTCACTCTCATTCCCGCCTATCAGAGCCTTTACAATCCAACACGGACTGTCCAATCCCCACCCTTTCCCAGCATCCTTTCCCCCTCCAGTCCTCACCTCACTCACTGTAAGATGCTTGTTGCACTGGAGCCCCCATAGGTGGTGGATATGTAAACTAGAGTAACCATTTATATATATATATATATATATATATATATATATATAATAGAGGAAAAATTCCTAACAGGAAAAAAATATATACGTAAAAAATAGATGAAGAACACTTACCAGGCGAAGGGGCACAGGCAGTAATAGCAACAAATAAACACACAGACACACACACACTCAAAAATGCTAGCTTTCGCAGCCTAGCTGCTTCATCAGGCAGAAGGGAAGGAGAGGGAAAAGGAAATGATGAGGGATTTAAGGAAGGGGGTAAGGAGCCATTCCAATCCCGGGACAGGAAAGACTTACCTTGGGGGAAAAAATGGAAGGTAAATAAATGCACATACACCCACACATTTACACAGACACAAGTACACTTAGGCAGACATACTCGCCTAAGTGTACTTGTGTCTGTGTAAATGTGTGGGTGTATGTGCATTTATTTACCTTCCATTTTTTCCCCCAAGGTAAGTCTTTCCTGTCCCGGGATTGGAATGGCTCCTTACCCCCTTACTTAAATCCCTCATCATTTCCTTTTCCCTCTCCTTCCCTTCTGCCTGATGAAGCAGCTAGGCTGCGAAAGCTAGCATTTTTGAGTGTGTGTGTGTCTGTGTGTTTATTTGTTGCTATTACTGCCTGTGCCCCTTCGCCTGGTAAGTGTTCTTCATCTTATAGAGGAAAAATTCCTAACAGGAAAAATATACGTAAAAAATAGATGAAGTACACTTTCCAGGCGAAGGGGCACAGGCAGTGATAGCAACAAATAAACACAGAGGCACACACACACACACACACACACACACACACACACACACACACACACACACACAAACGCAAGCTTTCGCAGCCTAGCTGCTTCGTCAGGCAGAAGGGAAGGAGAGGGAAAAGGAAAGGGAAATGATGAGGGTTTTAAGGGAGTGGATAAGGAGTCATTCCAATCCCGGGACAGGAAAGACTTACCTTGGGGTGGGAAAAGGAGGGTAAACAAATACACACACACACACACACACACACACACACACACACACACATTTACACAGACGCAAGTACACTTAGGCAGACATACTGTAGAACTGTAGTAAACAAAGAAGTGCAATAGTTTTGCTTTCTACAGTTCTACAGTATGTCTGCCTAAGCGTACTTGTGTCTGTGTAAATGTGTGTGTGTGTGTGTATTTGTTTACCCTCCTTCCCCCCCCCCCCCCCCCCCCCCCCCAAGGTAATTCTTTCCTGTCCCGGGATTGGAATGACTCCTTATCGACTCCCTTAAAACCCTCATCATTTCCTTTTCCCTCTCCTTCCCTTCTGCCTGACGAAGCAGCTAGGCTGCGAAAGCTTGCGCTTGTGTGTGTGTGTGTGTGTGTGTGCGTGTGCCTGTGTGTTTATTTGTTGCTATCACTGCCTGTGTGCCCCTTCGCCTGGTAAGTGTACTTCATCTATTTTTTACGTAAATTTATATATACACGTGAAAAATAGATGAAGCCAACTTACCAGGCGAAGGAGCACAGGCAGTGATAGCAACAAATAAACACACAGACACACACACACACAAATGCAAGCTTTCGTAGCCTAGCTGCTTCGTCAGGCGGAAGGGAAGGAGAGGGAAAAGGAAATGATGAGGGTTTTTCCCTCTCCTTCCCTTCTGCCTGACGAAGCAGCTATGCTGCAAAAGCTTGTGTTTGTGTGTGTGTGTGTCTGTGTGTTTATTTGTTGTTATCACTGCCTGTGCTCCTTCGCCTGGTAAGTGGACTTCATCTATTTTTTATTTATATTTTTCCTGTTAGGAATTTTTCCTCTATAATATTACCAAAAGAACCGGCTCATCGATAGAAACAAATAAAATCACACACAAACACACATACAAGCTTTCGCCACCACTGGCAGCTTCTTCAGGAAAAAGAGGAAAAAAGGGGAGAATAAAGGGAAGGATATGGGTTTTAAGGAAGTGGAAACGGAGTCATTCCAATCCCAGGAGTGGAAGGACTTACCTTAGGGGAAAAAAAGGAACGTAACAAATACACACACACTCACACATATCCAAACGCAAACACACCTAGACAGACATTTGTAAAAAGCAAATAAGTTGGACAGAGATACCAATTGAGGCAGAGGCTCTGTCCACTGAACCGAGGCAAAGATGCTAAAGATGGTGGGTGGAAATTTGAATTAGCGGAGATTGAGACCAGGTGGGCAACGGGAGGAGAGAATAAGCTGAAGGGCAAGTTCCCATCTCCGGAGTTCTGAAAGGTTGGTGTCGGTGGGAAGTATCCAGATAACCCGGACTGTGTAACACTGCGCCAAGATGTGCTGGCCATGCGCCAAGGCATGTTTAGCCATAGGGTGATCCTCATTACCAACAAACACTGTCTGCCTGTGACCGTTCATGCGAATGGACAGTTTGTTGCTGGTCATTCCCACATAGAACGCTTCACAGTGCAGGCATGGCAGTTGGTAAATCACGTGGGTGCTATCGCAAGTGGCTCTGCCCTTGATTGTGTACACCTTCCGGGTTACTGGACTGGAGTAAGTGGTGGTGGAAGGGTGCATAGAGCAGGTTTTACAATGGGGGCGGTTGCATGGGTAGGAGCCAGAGGGTAGGGAAGGTGGTTTGGGGATTTCATAGGTTACGAAGGTTAGGTGGGCGGCGGAAAGACACTCTTGGTGGAGTGGGAAGGATGTCATTAAGGATGAATCTTATTTCGGGGCAGGATTTAAGGAAGTCATATCCCTGCTGGAGAGCCACATTCAGAGTCCGCTCCAGTCCTGGAAAGTATCAGGTGACAGAAGGGGTACTTCTGGGATTCTTCGGTGGAAGGTTCTGGATTTGGGGGGATGAGGAGGTGGCTCTGGTAATTTGCTTCTGAACCAGATCAGGAGGATAGCTGCGGGATGTGAAAGCTGTTATTAGGTTATTGGTGTACTGGTTCAGGGATTCGGCACTGGAGCAGACTCTTTTTCCACGAAGACCTAAGCTGTAGGGAAGGGAACGTTTGATGTGTAATGGATGGCAGCTGTCATAATGGAGGTACCAGGGCCGGCGCAAGCCCAAGTGCCGCTCCGTGCGAGCTGATAAATTGCCGCCCCCCCCCTACACCCAAATATTTTTTTTTTTTTTTTTTTTTTTTTTTTTTTTACAAAACGTCGTGGAAATTTAAACAAATGTGTAGGAAATGTCAGCAATCAATCGCAATTTTCGTATTTACTTTTCATATCTTCCTAGGTTTCGGCCACTGAGTGGCCAGCCTCAAAGCTTTTAATATGTGCTTACATCTATACCGTCATATTGACAGTAATGTTCAGCACGATGGTATAGAAGTAAACAGAACTCAAAGCATTGAGAATAGCCACACTATGCCCGAAAAATGTAAACAAAAACTGTGACTGATTGGTGGCATTCTCTACAGATTTGTACAAAACAGTCGCTGGGCACCAGCTCAAAAATGGTGTCAAACTTGATTGAAGAAATCTAGCTGATTTTAATAAGCCTTGTGAATTTACAAAAATGTTCAAATCTGTGTGAAATCTATAACTGTAGGATATACTGTTCAGGATATGAAGTCATAAGAATTGAGCTGCGTGAAATAGAATTTCAGTCCAAATTTCACTACAGACGCAGGTGAAACGGTCACAGAGTGGGGCGGAAGACAATGGAGAGAGGAAGAATAAGGACATGGAGTAACATAATAATTCAATAAATACACATGCGGGCATCAACGGGTACTGATGCTAGTCGAAATATATTAACTCACTGCACTGCGGTTGTTCATTTCAAAGAACTGACACTCGACATATGTCGTAGCTTCCATGTTTCAGTTCTTTCGTGTCTGAGTATGAAATAAGGGTCAAAAAATTAGTAATCGCCATATCACTTCTCTTTTCTTCCCTTATTTTCATTTTAGGCCTTGGAACAACGCGTGCTTATCTGGCGACTTGCCAATTTTTGAAGTAACAGATCGAAAGAAAAATAAATTTTCCTATTCTGCAATCTTCAAGCAGACAAATTCTAACTTGTGAGTAACGTGTATGCGTACACGCCACTACCAGTATTTTTGTGTGTGGAGCGCTGCCGGCTTGTTTCGCTCCGTGCGTTTGCTCGTAACTAATTTTGCAGAATACGAAATCTAATGCAATGTTAAATACTGCGCTTACATGTTAAGCCTGAAGCAATTTTGCTAAGCCCTTCAATGGCAGTTTCCGAGTGTTTCATTTTTCCTTCATTATGAAAAAAAATGGTTGGACATTACTACAGTCAAACATGTCCGACACCTAAAATGGCAAGAAGCATGCCGCGGCGGATTAGCCGCGCGTACTGGAGTGCCGTGTTGTGGTGCGCGCGGCCACCCGCCGTCGGGGGTTCAAATCTCCCCTCGGTCATGGATGTTTGTGTCGTCTTTAGTGTTAGCTAGTTCATAATTAGTTTGTAAGTTTAGGGACTGATGACTCTGTAGCTAAGTCCCTTAAACTATACAAACATTTGAACGTTTCATTTGCTAGAAGTATTCAGAATAGGGAAATATGCTTTGAGTAGTTACAAGGGATAAAGACATTGGTAGTAAGCCTGGCATAAGTTGGGTTTCGACGTATTTTTGGAAATATTTGCTATCCGTTTCTGAGTGATAGTCGGACGTTTTGGTTTTGAACCATGAAACACCTTTCTCCGCCTTCATGAACAACAATTAAACTCTGACCGGTACTTTTGTTTGACAATACTACTCGCACAGTATCACTTTGCCAACATTTATTTACTGTATAAAGCGTGTGAATGCATATTTCATCTAAGTATACTACTGGTCGCTTTGATTCTGATGAAAACCTGAGAAAGTATCGTCTTTTAGCAACAATGCCCTCTTCTTCTTGGGCGCTAGTTTAACCGTAGCCTCGCTGTACCTCGTCACGTGATCTAGTTCCTGCTCTGCAGCGTCATCATTTCGCCTTTACATGCAATAGATGTTGTTGCGTTCTCTACAACGAAAACTGAAGAATTCGTTTCGGTAGTTGGCCGAAGGAGTCAAGATTGGTCATAAGCACTTTCATTGCGTTTCGTAAGAACAGATGAATTGGTGCATCCGAATTTCTTGCAACTTTGGATGTAATAGGTTAATGCTTTTCATATAACGTATAATTAGTATTGCGTATGCATGTTACACATAAGTTAGAATTTTTCTCCTTCAAGATTGCAGAATAGGAAAATTTATTTTTCTTATGATCTGTTACTTCAAAAACTGGGCACGTCGGCAAATAAGCACGCGTCCTCCCAATAGCTTGAATAAAAAAAAAGCGAGGAAAAGTGAAGTGATACGGTAATGACTAATTTGTTGCCCCTTATTCCATAATCAGACATGAAAGAGCTGACACATGGAAATTACGACACATGTTGAGTGTCAATTCTTTGAAATGAACAACCGCAGTGCAGTGAGTTAATATATTTCGACTAGCATTAGTACCCGTTGATGCCTGGATGTGTATTTATTGAATTATTATGTTACTCCATCTTCTTATTCTTCCTCTCTCCATTGTCTTCCGCCCCACTCTGGCCGTTTCACCTGCATGTGTAGTGAAATTCGGCCTGAAATTCAATTTCACGCGTCTCAATTCTTATACTTTATCTCCTGAACAGCGTATTCTACAATAATATTTCACACACATTTGAACATTTTTGTAAATTCACAAGAATTATTAAAATTAGATAGATTTTCTCAATCAGGTTTGACTCCATTTTTGAGCTGGTGCTCAGCGACTGTTTTGTACAAATCTGTAGAGAATATCACAAATCGGCCGAAATTTTTATTTTCCGGATCTACTTAGATTTCGGGCACAGTATGGCTATTCTCAATGCTTTATGTTTACATCTATACCGTAATGCTGAACGTACTGTCAACATGGCGGTTTAAAAAATGTTCAAATGTTTGTTAAGCTTATGGGACTTAACTACGGGGTCATCAGTCCCTAAACTTACAAACTACTTATGAACTACTTACAAACTAGGACGGCACAAATATCCATGCCCGAGGGGGGATTCGAACCCCCGACCGTAGTGTCCGTGCTGACCGTGACTGGAGCGCCTCAGTCACCTCGGCCACCGCGGCCGGCATGGCGGTTTAGATGGAAGCACATATTAAAAGCTTTGAGACTGGCCATACAGTGGCCGAAACCTGGAGGTAGATCTGAAGAGTAAAAACATTAATTACGATTGATTGCTGACATTTCCTACACATTTGTTTAAATAAAATTCCACTAACTTCCGTAAAAAAAAGAAAGAAAGAAAACGGGTTGGGGGGGGGAGGGGGCGGCAATTTAGCAGCTCGCACGGGGCGGCACTTGGGCTTGCGCCGGCCCTGCCGAAGGGAGATTCGAACCCCCGACCGTAGTGGCCGTGCTGACCGTGACTGGCGCGCCGCAGTCCCCTCGGTCACCGCGGCCGGCCATTTCCAGCTGTAAGTTCTTTCGTGTCTGATTATGGAATATGGGGTAACTAATCAGTCATCGCCGTATCACTTCACTTTTCTTCGCTTTATTTTCATTCTAGCTATTGGGACGACACATGCTAATTTGCCGACTTGTCAATTTTTGAAGTAACAGATCATAAGAGAAAAATTTTCCTATTCTGTAATACTAATTGTACATTATATGAAAAGCACTTACCTATTACATCCCAAGTTGCAAGAAGTTAGGACTCGCCAATTCTGTTCTTACGAAACGCAATGCAAGTGCTTCTGACCAATCTTGACTCCCTCGGCCAACTACCGAAACTAATTCTGTAGTTCTCGTTGCAGAGAACGCAACAATACCTATTGCTTGGAAAGGCGAAGTGGTGACGCGGCAGTGCCAGGAACTAGGTCACATGAGGAGGTTCAGCGAGGCTACGTTTAAACTAGCGCCCAAGAAGAATAAACAAGAATCTCACAATATGTATGTGACCGATGATATGGGTAACTGTATTATCCGGCAGCAATTTTTATGGCATTACGAACAGTAGAAAGAAATACGAACTTTGTGAAAACTGCGCAACTATTGTTAAATATAAATGCTAGCAAGGAAACCTTTAGAAGCAATGTTCTGTCTATGGATTTTCATTTTAGAAGGTGTCAAAATTAACGATTTGTTTTGTGCGGACAAAAGGTCATTGTGGCTAAAAACACCATACTTTCTCAGGTTTTCATCAGAATCAAAGCGACCAGTAGTTTAATTAGATGAAACATGGATTCGCACGCATTATACAGTAAATAAATGTTGTCAAAGTGATAGTGTGCGAGTAGTATTGTCAAACAAAAGTGCCGGTCACAGTTTAATTGTGTTGAGAGGAAGACCAGTAACTCCTTAAGAAAAGTTCTTTGTCACAGGAAACTATCAAGAGTCTTAATTCGTATTGTGCTGTACCTCCCAGATTATATGGCCTCCCTAAGGTGAATAAAGATGGGTGCCCTCTTAGGCCTATCGTGTCAAACATTGATGCTCTCACATATCGTGTTGCAAAATATCTTGTTGCTTTGTTGAGCCCACTGGTAGGCCGCTGTGAACACCACATTAGGAACTCTGTGGATTTCCTATGTCGATTGGAGGGTTTGCACTTGACTGACTCGGATATTTTAGTTAGTTTTGATGTGGTTTCTCTTTTCACTCGCGTTCCTCTGTCTTATTCGTTGCAATTAATTGAGACGAAGTTTTGTACTGATTTAACAAATTTATTTCGACATGTTTTGACTTCCACCTACTTTTTATTCAACGACGAGTACTACGAGCAGACAGATGGAGTTGCGATGGGAAGCCCTTTGTCGCCCATCATTGCTAATTTATTCATGGGGGACTTCGAAGATCGTGCACTGGAGTCAGCGGCGTTGAAATCTGCTTGTTTTTTCAGATATGTAGACGACACGTTTGTTGTTTGGCATCATGGTAGTGAGACCTTGAATCATTTTTTGGAGCATTGAAATTCAATCCACCCCAACATACGTTTTACAATGGAAGTGGAAAAGAATGATTGCCTTCCCTTCCTTGATGTGTTGGTCAGGAGAAAGGCAGATGGTATGTTGGGACATTCGGTTTATAGGAAGCCAACGCATACTGATTTGTATTTGCAAGCTGATAGTTGTCACCACCCAGCTCAACGTGAAGGGGTTCTTCGAACCTTAGTACATAGGGCTCATGTCATTTCTGACCCAGAAAATTTGCCCGCTGAGCTGTCTCATCTGGAGGTGACATTTCGACAGAATGTTAAAAGAGCGTTGCGCTATCGACCACATGTGCAACGGGCTAGTGATGATAGCACTGAGTCGGCACCCACGCCAGTAGCCTTTCTGCCATATGTTGGCAGCATTTCTAATAAGATTGGTCGCTTTTTGTGTAAAAATAATGTAAAATGTGTGTTTCGTCCACCTTCAAAAATTGAAGCATTGTTGGGTTCCGTTAAGGATGAACTCGGTTTGCGTAAGGCGGGTGTCTACCGTATCCCATGTAGCTGTGGCATGTCATATGTTGGTCAAACTATTAGGACTGTTGAGGATCGTTGTATTGAGCATAAACGTCACACACATTTATACCAGCCAAAAAATCTGCTGTGGCCGAACACTGTCTAGACACAGGTCACCCTATGGAATATGACAAAACGGAAATTCTGGCATGCACTTCCAACTACTGGGACTGTGTTATCAAGGAATCGATAGAAATAAAACTAGGTGACAACCTTATGAATAGGGATGGAGGCTTCTGCTTGAATTCCGCTTGGGATCCTGCTCTCTCACTTGTCAAAAAACAGAGGGAGAAAACTAATCCGACCTCATCTGTCGAGAACTGATGTTTACTATCGACATTCTGACTGGTTTCATCTTTGGTCGTGTCGGCGCTGTGTGCTTGCTTGCTCGGTGTGTGTTGTTTTTCCTGTTTACTCATTGAAAACCGAGGTTTTATAGATCGTTGCACATTGCTTTCTTACTGCAGTTTCGCCTTGAAAATGGAGGGTGGTCTCCTGCCGAAATATCGGCCGTCGTTGATTTTGGTACCTGGCAGCATACCCGTAAGTTTTTCGAAGTTGTTATTTGCCAGGAGAAATTAAGGAATCAGAGTTTAATTGTTGTTCATACAGGTGCAGATAGGTGTTTCATGGCTAAAAACCAAACGGATAACAAATATTTTCAAAAATGCGTCGAAACCCAACTTATGCCACGCTTACTACCAGTACCTTTATCCCTTCTAATTACTCACAGCATATTTACCCATTCGGAATACTTCTAGCCATTGTAGGTGTTGGACATGTTTGACTGTCGTAATGTTCAACCATTATTTTTCCATAATGCGGGAAGAGTAAAGCACTCGGAAACAGCCATTGAAGGGCTTACGAAAATTTCTTCGGGCTTAACATGCAACCGCAGTATTGAACATTGCATTCAAATTTCCAAATTAGAAATCGCATAAGAATACTGGCGTGTACGCCAGACTCCTTCCCCCTCTCTGTTCCTCAGGCGTAAACACGACAAGCTGCCACAGTGGCGAGGAAGAAATTAGTCCTTCCCCCTCCCCTTGTTCAACAGGGGCGGCCGGCAGGTAGTAGAGGCGACATTCCACAGTTCCCGAAGCTGCTCCCTAAGAGGTTTGGTTTCGAATCCTCTCATCCCCTCTTGGGGGCATGAATGTTGAGTTTGTCCTAAAACAAAAAGAGGACCGGCAGATTTGCCGCCCCTCGGAAAGTGCCACCCCGTGCGGCCGCACGTTTCGCACGTGCCTTGCGCCGGCCCTGGGGGGTACTGTTGTTTGTTGGTAGGTTTGATGTGGACGGATGTGTGAAGTTGGCCGTTGGACAGATGGAGGTCAACATCGAGGAACGTGGCATAGTATTTGGAATAGGACCAGGTGAATTTGATGGGACCAAAGGAGTTGAGGTTGGAGAGGAAATTCTGGAGTTCTTCTTCACTGTTAGTCCAGATCATGAAGATGTCATCAATGAATCTGTACCAAACTTTGGGTTGACAGGCTTGGGTATCCAGGAAGACTTCCTCTAAGCGTCCCATAAATAAGTTTGCGTACAAGGGGGCCATCCTGGTTCCCATGGCTGTTCCCTTTAGTTGTTGGTATGTCTGGCCCTCAAAGGTGAAGAAGTTGTGGGTTAGGATGAAGCTGGCTAGGGTATTAAGGAAAGAGGTTTTAGGTAGGGAAGTGGGTGGTCGGCGTGAAAGAAAATACTCCATCGCAGCGGGGCCCTGGGCATGTGGGATATTTGTGTGTAAGGAAGTGGCATCAATGGTTACAAGGATGGTTTCAGGAGGTAAAAGGCTGGGTAAGGATTTCAGGCGATCGAGGAAGTGGTTGGTGTCTTTGATGAAGGATGGGAGACTGCACATGATGGATTGAAGGTATTGGTATATGTAGGCAGAGATTCATTCTGTGGGGGCTTGGTAACCAGCCACAATCGGCCGGCCTGGATGATTAGGTTTGTGAATCTTAGGAAGTAAGTAGAAGGTAGGGGTGCGGGGTGTCGGTGGAGTCATGAGTTTGATGGACTCAGGTGAAAGGTTTTGTAGGGGGCCTAAGGATCTGAGAATTCCCTGAATCTCTGCCTGGACATCAGGAATGGGTTCATCTTGATAGACTTTGTAGGTAGTATTGTCTCCCGCCGATCAAGTACCACGGTCGTGGATCCCTTGTCGGCAGGGAGAATGATGATGGAATGGTCAGCCTTCAGATCACGGATAGCTTGGGATTCAGCTGCGGTAATGTTGGGAGTAGGATTAAGGTTTTTCAGGAAGGACTGAGAGGCAAGGTTGGAAGTAAGGAATTCCTGGAAGGTTTGAAGGGAGTGATTTTGAGGGAGAGCGGGTGGGTCTCTCTGTGATGGAGGACGGAACTGTTCCAGGCAGGGTTCAATTTGAATGATTTCTTGGGGAACTGGATCATCAGGAGTAGGATTATTTTTCTTCGTGGCAAAGTGATATCTCCAGCCAAGGCTACAAGTATAGGATAGTAGGTCTTTGACAGGGGCTGTTTGGTTGAATTTGGGAGTGGGACTAAAGGTGAGGCCTTTGGATAGGATGGAGGTTTCAGATTGGGAGAGAGGTTTAGAGGAGAGATTGACTACTGAATTGGGATGTTGTGGTTCAGAATTGTTTGGATTAGGATTGTGAGGTTTGGGGGGGAGGGGGGAGTGGAGCTGGAAGTGGGAGATGGAGTAGATGGGAGAGGCTGGGTTTCTGTGCAATAAGAGGAGCTAGTGGTTTATTGGAGAGGTTGTTGAGGGAGAGTGTATTGCCTTTCTGGAGGTGGGTGACCAGGAGTTTGGATAGTTTTTTGAGGTGGAGGGTGGCATGCTGTTCCAATTTGCGGTTGGCCTGTAAAAGGATGTTCTGAACTCTAGGTGTGGATGTGGGAGTGGAAAGGTTGAGGATTTTTATCAGGGATAGGAGTTGACAGGTGTGTTCATTGGCGGAGTTGAGGTATAAGGCAGGATGAAAGGATGGGTTACAGCCAGAGATGGGAACTTTCAGTGTGAGGCCATTGGGGGTGATGCCAAATGTTAAACAAGCCTGAAAGAATAAAATGTGTGACCTCAATCTGGCTAGGGCATAGGCATGCTGGCGGAGGGAATGTAGATAAAATTTGATGGGGTCAATGTAGGGTGACATGTATAGTATGGAGGAAAAAAAAAGAAATCTATACTGAACGGTGAATAGATAGGAAAAAGGAATTGTTCAAATAGGAAAAAAATTGGAAAAGCTGTTCGAGAGAGTAGTAGAAGAGAAACGTTGTTGAAACTGTGATCAATCACAGTTAGTCAACAACGTGATGCACAGGGGTGTGGCGGTTGTATGGGGGCCAGCAGGTTATGGGGTGAAGAAAATCTGGAAAAGTTTTGCAAACCGTGTGAGGATGAAAGAAAAGTGAACTATAAGGATTCGTTCTGTTGGTAGCGTGAGGTTGAAGGGTAAAAATAATCTGACGAATGAATAGAAGTGAAAACGTGTACAAAAAAGATCAGAAATGTCGGAAAAACAGACGGAAATATCGAAAAACGGAATGGAAATAATCGCAAAGTTGTTAAGAAATACCGAAAATTGTTATGAAATGAAAACGTGTAGAAAAAGAGATCGGAAATGTCGGAAGAACAGACGGAAATATCGAAAAACGGAATGGAAATAATCGCGAAGTTGCTACTAAATGTCAAAAATTGTTATGAAAAGCCGAAAATTGTTATGAAGTGCCAATTAAAGGTTATAGTAAATGAAGTTCTCAGATTATGTTAACGCAGTAAAATGAGAAATGTAGATGAAAGGGGGATATTATCGAGATGCAGTTTTGAAGGTGGTATCTGGGAGAATATGAATAAAAAAAAAAAAAAAATATTAAGACGTTGGTCGTTTTGTTTGGATAGGCTCGCAAGTTAATACTACTGATTGTTGTACAGATTGTTGTATGCAGTCTAATTGCCTGGAGAAAATTGAATTGTAAACTAAGAAGGGAGGTAAAAATAGAGTGAAAATACTATGTAGAACATAAACAGAAGGAGAAAGTAAGAGGACACGAAAGATTTCGAAAGGTAACAGAGCAATAACAAACGATCGTGATTGTTAGATTCAAATTGATGAAACGAAAATTATAGAGGGAAACTTTCCTGGTGGGATAAACAAAATAAATAATAGAAAAGAGATGACTTACCAAAAGGACCGGCTCGTCGATAGAAACAAATAAAATCACACACAAACACACATACAAGCTTTCGCCACCACTGGCAGCAATGGGTCACTGTTTCAAAAGCTTTTCAGAAACCTATGAGTATGAATTCTGCCTGGTGCCCTTCTGCGGTTCACAGAATATCAAGTGAGATTGTGCATTTTAACATATTAGCTCTCTGATTGTATGGAGTTACTAGTAAGTCCCTTAACATAGCTTTCATTGTTTTCCTGATTGCCAATTTTCTATAATGAACTTTTAACATTTACATCAAGGTGAAGGACCTTTGGGGGGTCAAGGCTGAAATTTTTGTTGCTTTGCTTTTTACTATTTGTTGATTTCTTCTCAGCATTGCCTTAGCAGAAAATTCTCCACTCATGCTATTTACTTTTACAGAAATACAAGCAACCTCTTAACCGTTCACATGTGTACCAAAATAAATATATGTTTGTTGCACAATGAGAAAAAAAGTTCAATTCCTAGCTAGAGAATAGACTCAGAAATGAAATAGGCCCTACACATGGTAAAATGCCTTGAAGTAAAGTTCTATAATGAAATTAAGAAGGAGAATCATTGAATTCAATTTCAAGTTAGGTTGTAGTTGTCTGCTGTTCAAAAATACATTGCAGCAGTCAGAATTCTGTCACTTTGTTAATGCTATATCTGTGTGTGATGAATTAGTTGCTATTAATAAGCACTTGGAAATCACTCTCAATGCTGTTAAGTGATGCAAGCTCAGCATGTCACACCGTTGTGGGTCACACACCAGAGACACCAAAGGTATATCACCTTTCTTCTCTTGTGGGTATCATCTCCTCTTCAGGGAGTATAAGACATGTATTCTTTGAACAACTAAACAACACAGTATGACTGATGGTGAGGGGCAGGGTTTATGTACAAGTGAGGAAGGAGGGCAGGGAGAATCAAGTTATTACTTTGATCCAACTTCTAATAAGGTTTGACAGGGTGTCCAGTAAACCTCGAAATCTTAAAAACTGGGAAAAAAGCTGGAATTTTTGAAATCTGGAAATAAAAATGGGAAAAACCCCGAATTTTACTCAAAAACCTTGAATTTTTGGTCATTTCACAATTATAATTTGTCCTGGGTTTTGCGTTAAGATATTTACATTTTTTCAGCGATTTACGTTTTATGAAACCATGTTCGAGGAGTTAAAAACTTATGTAATTGACATAATTTGAAGCTGGCGTGATTTTCACCTTCAAGTTGTGTTTAAAACCTTATGCAGTAAAGTTGCTTGACATTTTTTTTTGCATTTATTGCAATGCATAGTTTGCGTTTCATTGATTATAATTCACGCTAAGTTGCCATATGGTGCAGTGACTGATGTGTCGACTGTAATTTGTGATCGCTCCCATCAGCCTTTGCATCTCCTGTTTCTTGAAATGTAGTTTTTAGCACTTATTATGATGAGTTTTGAGAATGATTTTATTCTCATTGTGAACTGAAAATATTTATGTAGGCTAACTACTTTTGGGACGTATCATAAACAGTGTGAACGATAGTTTGCATATGAGTTTTTTGCACATTGGAAGGGGGTAAGTATATTATGACCTCAAAAAGACAGTACGGTGCAGCACATATTTGCAATTGACAATGCAATTAAATTCTCAAAAATCGCCATCTGAAGCATGAAAAAAATAGAAAGCATGAAAATATTCGCAACTGGTGCAGTGTTTCATTATTTAAAGAATGAAAGAGACAGATGCAGCCTTCATGAAAACATTGATTATGATGAATAAAATTATGTCACATGTTTCGTATGAAGTTACCAGTTTCAGTTACGCTTTGAAATTCAGATAACGATTAATACATAATAAAAACAGGCCCTGCCTAGTATTGTGATGTGTATTACATTATATATCATATAAAAACTACAAAAATGAAAGTGTGATCCTATAAGCAAATTTTAGTGCTAAAAAAGTTATTTCCCATATTTTACACCATATTTTTTTAAAAAAAAACCTGAAATCAGGGTTCCACTATTTATATTTCATAGTTATGTCAGTAGTTTATTGATTTGAATAGCATATCAATAACACAGCAAATTGATCTATTACAGTCAAGTTTTTCATTTGTGAGAAAGGAATGTGGCAAGTGAAGAAATTCTAAGACATGCACACTGTTAACTGTTAATTAGAATGAATTTACCCAAAACATGAGCAGGGCCCTATTTAGTGTATGGAATGCCCCTGTGCAGTAAGTTATTTTACGCTCCTCCCCTCCCCCCAGCGTCTGGGATTCAAACTTATTTCTCATTTAAAAAAAAATAAAAACAACCTCGAGACACTCCATCCATTGCTATTAACACAACAATGTTGTTGCTGTAATCCAAACTCTGAATAATCATGATTTCAATTAACACTGAAATAACATTTAAAAAAATTTGCAATGGCAAACTTTTGCCACCCTGTGCAGCTGCACATGTTGCTTCTGCCTAAAATGGCCCTGAACATGAGTATATTTTCTAAGTTGCTGAGGAGCATACCTGTACTTTTTTGAATTTAAAAACAATGCTTTTAAATAAACTAAGGATTTTCTGAAGTGTTATATATTAATTTTTGGTTTGAATTTTTAGTGGATATATGATGATACTGATTATTATGTATTAAGGAACATAATTGTGGCTCTTTGTGTACATCATTTTGGATCACTTGTGGGTTCTTAAAGAAAAGAAGGGAAAAAAATGCTTTCCTTCAAATGCACTCATATATTCAGCACTTGAAGATATGTAAAAAAAGACTGTTGAAGAATAATAGTTGTTTGTCCTTTTTTTTTGTCAAGTTAATAAACTGTGGACCTGGAAAAAATTATTATTCCTTGGAAAATCTGGGAAAAAAAACCTTGAATTTGAAAATTACTAATCGTTGGACACCCTATTTGAGGTGTTATTTTTATGGAAATAGAGTCACCGTGACACACTTAACTGTTAGGGAATTCTATTGTCCTACCTGCCACAAGGAAGATACTGGAAAAAGTAGGATATCTGTTAATTGCCAGTGGTTGAAATGTTTACTGACTCATTATACTCTTTAGGGAAATGGCAGCAAGGATTTAAAAGGTCCACTTTGTATGCTCAGTGGGAAAATTCAACACATTGAAGATATTATTCTGCAGCCATTGCCTGTTGTATATGCTCTGATGTCTTACCCAAATCATTCTTGTGAGTAGAAAAGAAGGCTGAAAAGACAAGCTTTACATACAAACTTTCAACATAGCTGACTGTCCCTAGCCTGCACAAGCAAAATGTCTTTGTAGTAACTTTAAATGAACTTTAATTCCACTTCCGGAATTCATACATAACAAAACACACTTGATAAGCTAATACATGTATATATTGAAGTGGTTACACAGGAACTGTCCTCGTAGCTGCGCACTTCCCCACAATGTGTTCTGAGAGCAGTGCCCCTACAGTCAGTCAAGTGGAATCTCATGGGGCCGTGTCGAACATCACACAAGAACCCACAACATTTCTCTCCCTTTTGGTTTGAGCACTCACTTGCTGTAGGTGGTGTGAAGAGTGCTGATGTCCATGTGTTCTGGGTGTGTGTCTGCGAACTCCCTGGGAGGCACCTTCACATATGGAAGAAAGTGTATCCGACTAGACCCCAGTCTTATGGGAAGGATGATTGGAGACTTGCCAGATGTCTGCTAATAGTGTGGGACACATGATGCACAATAGTGTGTTGGAATGACCAATGAGCCTTGTGTTAGATCTGACTGAATATTCAAAGGGAATAAGGATGACTCTTCCTCAGGTGTTTGTTCGAGCTTGTGCATGACGGCATCTTCTTGTGATTCTGGGTTCGTAATCAGTACAGGAACTGTCGGTGGCTGTTGCTATGATCGTAGTTGGCTTGCTTTGCCAGCAGACCATGGAAAAAATCGTGGCACCTCCACCCGGTTGGGAGCAGCTCTTGGTGGAGATGGTGGTGGTGGTGGTGGTGCTGCTGCTGCTGCTGTAGAACATAAAACCAGCTGCTGAAGTCACTCGGGGCCAATGTTAGTCCATGTGGTGCACTACTTCTCCAGCAGTCATGTGGACTCTGTAAAGCAATTTGCCGCGAGGGCTAAGGATCCAACTCTGAATCCATTTTGGGCAACTGCCATCCCCTGTACCCAAATAGGAGTGCCCTCCGAAAACTTTGTGAATGGAGTCTGCCCTGGCTGATGGGGTAGAGGGTGAAGAAGGTGGAGCAAGATACAATGCTGGTGGCCATGAAGGAGCTCGGCTGGACTGTGGTCACCCATGGGAGTAAAACGGTAGAACTCCAGGAACTAGAACAAGGCTTCGTCAGAGGAAGAAGAAGTGAGCAATTTATTCATTTGTGATTTGAAAGTACAAATGAGGTGTTCAACCTTGCCATTTGATTGAGTATGGAAGGGTGGAGCATTGATGTGTGTAACACCATATTGAGTACAAAAATCGCAGAATATAGAGGAAGTAAATTGTGGACCATTGTCCGAGACCAGTGTGGAAGGAAGGGCTTCCAAGGAAAATATTCTGGCTAGCGTCAGGGTGGTCGCTGCTGTGGAAGGTGACACACAACATACAACAAAGGGAAAGTTAGAATAGGCGTCCACCACAAGAAGCCAGTAGGTGGCAAGGAAGGGACCCACATAGTCAACATGTATGCACTCCCACAGGCATGAGGGTGTAGGCCACAGAGATAGAAATGTCTTAGGAGCAGGAGCCTGTGTAGCACATGGTTCACAGGCAGCAACCATGTGTGTCTGCATTGATGCCTGATCAGTAGATATGCCGTCGCACCAATCCCTTTGTGCGTGAGACACCCCTGATGAAGTGTCCCTGATGAAGCAGATTGAGAACAGAAGACCGAAGGGATGCAGGAATGACCACTCGTGGTGAGGCCCCATTGGTGGAGAGGAGAACAACACCATTACGAGCAGTGAGGTGGAAACAAAGTGTAAAGTATTACACAACAAATCGGAGGCCTTTCTGGATGGGCAATCAGGCTAACCCCGTTGAATGAAATGCAGCACTTGACACAGAACAGAATCAGAAGCATTAGCCACGGCTAACCTGTCGCCGTTGATGGGGGAGCCATCAACAACACTTTGCTCATGAAAGCACAACAGCTCATCATGGTGAAAAACAGGGTCTGGCTCCATTGGCAAATAGGACAACGCATCGGTGTTAGCATGCTGAGCAGTGGGTCGGAAATGAATCTTGTAGTTGAAGTGAGAAAGGATCAGAGCCCAGCGTTGTAAGCAGTAGGCTGCCTTGTCAGGGAGCGAGGCCGGAGGATGGAAGAGAGAAACTAAAGGCTTATGATCAGTGATTAGATGAAACTTTATCCCACAAAGAAAGACACCGAACTTTTTCAAGTCATACACAAAGGCCAGAGCCACTTTTTTTTATCTGGGAATAGTTATGTTGTGTATCGATGGGTGTCTTTGAAGCATAATCAATTGGAAATTGCACCAAAACAGCACTGATCCCATAGTGGGAGGTGTTGGTGGCCAGAACCAAATGTTGCCCAGGGCAATATGTGGCAAGACAAGGGGCCTGCTGCAGTTGTTCTTTGAGATGAAGAAAAGCAGTGTCACACTCAGTGGACCAGCAAAAAGGCACATTCTTATGAAGCAACCGGTGTAGTGGATGAGCCACCATTGCAGCAGACTGCAAAAATAGTTATAGTAGGCTATTTGGCCTAGAAAGGGCTGGAGCTCCTTGACCAATGCCGGATGAGGGAGAGCCTCAATAGCAGCAACATGCTGTCAAAGGGGACGACTGAAAACCCAAGTTGACAGTCGACTGTTGAAAAAAAAAAAAAAAAAAAAAAAAAACAGATTTCTGGAGGTTGCATTTTACCCCACAGAGTGTCTGGAGGTTGCTGAGATGTTCGACGTTGGTGGTCATGGTCACAACAATGGCATATTGATAATTGATACAGCCTGGAACAGTGGCGAGCAACTATTACAAAAATCAATGCAAGATGGTGGTGGAACTAGCAGCCCCAAATGGCAACCTTTGATACTGATAAAGACCATATGGAATGTTGAGAACAAACAACTGGTGAGATTCAGCATCCAACGGAAGCTGGTGATATGCTTCTCATAGGTTGATCTTAGAAAAGTACTTACTCCAGCCAACTTTTAAAATAATTCTTCAGGGCGAGGCATTGGATACATATCAATAAGGCACTGAACATTGACAGACACTTTGAAATCACCACAAAGGTGAAGACTGCCATTGGGTTTTTTAACGATAATGAGGGGAGAGGACCACTCACTGGAATAGATGGGATGCAATACACACGAAACAGTCAGCCAATTAAGTTCCCGTTTGACCACGTCACACAAGGCAACAGGATGACTTGGGCACAAAAAAAAAAAAAAAAAAAAAAAAAAAAAAAAAAAAAAAAAAAAAAAAAAAAAAAAAAAAAAAAAAATTGATGGCACAACCGAGACCAGGAGAAAAGAGTGTGGAAAATTCCCCTGATAAGGATTCAAGTTGAGCATATGAAATGTCATTGGAAACAATGTGCACTGTGTCATCTACTGAGAATCCAAAAATGCGAAATGCATTGTACCCAAATAAATTCTCAGTGCTACTGCTGTCAACAACAAACACACTGACAGTGCGCACAACAGATTTGTAGGAAATATCTATGTCAAATTTACCCAGAAGTGAGATCTGCTGATTATATGTGTGTAGCTGATGCGTAACACCTGACAACAGTGCAGAACCCATCTTTGAATACAGAGTTAATAATAGTGGCTGCTGAGCTGGTATCGACTTGCATCCTCATGTCCTTTCCCATCATTTCTATCATGAGGTAAAGTTTGTCGGAATGAGGGGACACGCAGTTTACATACACTACAGAATCATCATCGTGCACATAATGTTTTTTTTCCGACTTGCAAACAGACAAAACATGTCCCTTCTTTTTGCATCTGTGATAAGTCGCCCAATGCTGTGGACAATAGTCACGGGCATGTTTGGTGAAACAATGAGGGCAGGATGGAAGAGAACGTGAATTTCTAATCTGCTGCTTCATGCTGTGTTTGCTGCCTGGCCGATGCTGCAAGTGCATGTTTATTGTGGCAACATCCTTGTTTGCACTAGTACCTGGTACATATCATCTGACTGTATCTTGCCAACATCACCCCATGCTTCCAATTGAGTGCCTGCGACAAGAATAATTTCAAAGGACTGAGATATGGAAAGTACTTCGTCCAATGTGTGATTATCTAACTGAAGAGCTCGTTGGTGAACTTCTTTATTCATTGCAGAATGGAAAATCACATCCCTAAGCATAGAGTCAGCATATGATTCCTTGTGAATTTCTGTTCGAATTGACATTTGCGACTGAGTCCTTGTAATTCAGTAGCCCAAGCATAATAGGCCTCATGAGGCTGTTTTTTACACCTATAGAATGCAACACAAGATGCGATGCCATGTGTCTGTTTTTGAAAATACTTTGAAAGAAGAGTACAAATTTCATCAAACTACAGCAAGGAAGGTTCTTAGAATGGTGTGAGTTAAGACAACAGTTAATACAACTTTGACACTATCCACTAAAGGAATAAAGACTTACAGGTTTGTTGGTCAGCTACACTGAAAGCCATGAATGCTGCCAAAGGCATTTCTCGTAACCTATCCAGTGCACTGCCACCTCATCATATGGGGAAAAGTGAGATTTGTCAACGATGACAAGCGGATATTGATGCGGACAGAAATGAACTCACATATAGCAGTGGTGAGAATCAATGCCAATAAAGTGTAGTAACTGTAAATGAACATTAATTCCACTCCAGAATTCATACATAATGAAAGACACTTGAAGAGCTAATACATGTATACAATGATGTGGTTACATAGCATCTGTCCTTGTAGCTGTGTGCTTCCCCACGCTGTGTTCTGGTTGGTGCTGTGCAGTCAGTCAATCGGAATCTCATGGTGGCCGTGTCAAACATTGTGCGTGAAGCCACAACAGTCTTGATGGCACCTTTGTTTTTAATGTTGTGTGTTAATGACCTGGCAGATGATATTAATAGTAATACCCACAAATTTTGCATATGACAGCATTATTTTGATGAAGAACTAACTCCAAAAATCTGCACAAATATTCATCTAGTCCTTTGTAACTTTTAAAATTGGTAAACAAGTATGCTACTAGCATTATATGTTGAAATATTTAAAATGTGACTTTCACAAAATGTAAAAGTGTAGTGTTGTAGGATTACAGCAACAGTGATTTAACAATGGAAAATCCAGATTGGAATGTCAATAAGGGATGATAATTGAACCACAGACAGACATGTAAAATAGACAATCACATCCACACAACTTAAAATTTTGGCCATGGCCTTCATCAGAAAAAGAAACACATCCATTCACAAAATCATTCAGACATAACTGAGTGACATGACCGCCATTTCAGACCACTCCGTCAATGGAGATGTATATTTTGATGTAGATCTGATTTTGATGATCTTCTTGTCCACCATATTCTAATTGCTGTTAGAAATTATTCACTAAATTTAGTGGTCATTAATTTAAGTATCAGATATTCTATCTTGCAGCTATTGTCATCGAGGTGTTGAATGCAATTTTCTTTGCAAAGTATATTTTTTTTTGGTTCTTACTCTTAATAACTTGTGAATTAGCATTAAACCTAAATTAGTGTTTAGGTATTTCAGAACCATCAACATGAACACATTAGATCACTTCAGTCAGCTCTTGCAGCAGAATGACTGCAGCTCAGTACATAAAGAAAGAAATAATAATACTAAATTCACAGATGTATTCATGTTCCTGTTTGAAGTAGTATTTCACAAGAAAACTTTAAAAATAAACTCCAGACTATCAAACTAAAACCTGGATTACAAAAGGGATAAAAAATTTATGTGAGACTAAAAGAGAATTGTATATATCATGAAGAGGTTCTCATAATCCTGCAATAAAAGTACACTATAGATTTTATTGCAAAAAGAAAGTGTGCCAAAATCTTGCACATTAAATCTGAAATACACAACTAAAACATGAAAATAAGAACCACCTGGGGTGTCATCAAAAGAGAGCTGAGAAAAAAAGATGGCAGTGTATCCAACATAAGACATAGTGGTTGTTTGATTGAAGATATTGTTGCAATTGCAAGTGTCTTTAATGAGCATTTTGTAACAGGTTCTGGGAAAATTGATTGCAAGGGCTCAGTCAATTAGATTTTGAATCTCCTAAAAGGAAGTGGATTGCACAATATAAGACAAAGCTTGTAACCCGTATCATGGTCAGTGAGTTCAGAAGAGTCATCACTGAAATGCAAAACAAGACTTCATCTGACTTTGATGATATTTTTGCTAAGGTACTTAAACATTGTTATAATGCCACTTATGTAATACTATGCTCCAAGGTATTGCCCCAGATGCGCTGAAGTGTGCCAATGTCAAACCATCATTCAAGAAGGGGGATAAACTGATGCTTCAAACTGCTTACATTGCTCTTTGTTATCATGTTTGTCCTAAGTTCTCAAGAAACTTAACAAATAATAGAATTGTGGAACATCTTTATACCAACAAGGCTTTTAGCCATTGTCAGTTCAGATTACAAACAGCTCAATCAATTAACGATGCTATATTTTCATTTAGAAATAATGTTTTAGAAGCACTAAACAATATCTTCAATTGGTGTCAACCATGACGTACTGTTATTGAAAGCAGTCTATTATGGGTCAGATGAGAATGTAGGAATAAGATTTAGATCCTACCTAACTGATAGAAAGCAGGTGGTATTACTGAACTATGAAAATGGGACAACAGTATCATCTAACTGGGGAACAGTAAGTACAGGAGTGCCACAATATTCTGTAATGGGAACCTTATTCTTTATTATTTTTATTAATCACGTTCCTCTCTCTAAAAAATACTTGGCAATTTACTCTCTTAATAATGATAATTAATAATAATAATAATAATAATAATAATAATAATAATAATAACATAGGCCTGTCAGTGACATTACAATGGTTCATTCAATTCGGCATCCTATACTCTATGTATTATAGCGTCAACTGCTGACATTAACACTGTTTTGGAGCATATTTTGGTTATTGTCATTCATTGTTATATGGCATGATATTTTGGGACAACCAGCCAATGGCAAGAGGAGTATTTGTTATTCATAAAAGAGCAATATGTTACTATAAGTGGAGTTAAAATATGCCTGGAGATATCTTTTTTTAAAGAAACACGAAATATTAACAATGACAGAACAATATATACTATCCATTATGTGCTTTTTACTTAACTTCCCTTTGCATAAAACTAATAAGGCTTATCATGATCACAAGCAAGATCTTATTTTATTCATTTATTTTCATAATGCCATAGTTTTGATTAGTGCTAAACCCCTCTACATTACGTAAAATCTCTCTTCCTGACACAATATCCTTTGGTCTCTGAAATTAACTATTCTTCCTCTCTAATTAGATTGCAGTTAACAGTGATTTGTTGTAAAGGAAAACTGAATTCTTGTTGTTTGTGTTTGTGTGTGTTCATTCTACTACACCTTCACTTACAATGTTTCTTAATATATATTTCATAATATTTTGAAGAGTGTGCACTACATGAATGTATTTTTTGTAAACAAAAATGGTCATAAACTTTGTGCATTTTAATTATTGTACATAGCACATCTACATATAAGAAAATTACTATCTATGTTGCTCACCTGAAGAGTTCTTAACCTGTATGATGTAAGTTCTTATTGGACTGTTCCCACTGTATGAAGCTTTCCAGGTAATATTCACTGAACGACTATAAAAATCTGTCAAATGAATTTTGGCTGGTGGGTCTGGTATTTCTTGGACTATTAAGTGAAACTCTGAATGGTCGCTCCCATATTTGTTAGTAGCATTGCATACAAAAGAAGATGAATCACTTCGCAATGCATTTTTTAGGGTCATCTTTGAGTGAATTTTGAAGTCCATTGCTTCTTCAGTGATTTCCACTTTAGAATGAAAGCTTAAGACAGATGAATGATTACCAAGGAGCCAGTTTATTTTAATTGGTTTATCTCCTTCTACAATACAGTCCAAAATGGCAGTTTCACCTTTTTTAACGGTTACATTTTGGAATGTTCTAGAGATTCTTGCTGGCACTGAAACAAAATATTGAGGAGTGTCATTTCTAAACAGCACAGCAAAATTAGATTTATATGATATTAATGTAGATAACTAACCAAACTCAGGACACTAACCATGCACAACAATGTGGATTGTCTTACTCAAATTGTTTCCGACTCCATTTATAGCCTCACAAATGTAGTAACCTGTGTTTTCTTGAAGCACATTCTGTATCCACATGCTACCATTTTCAAAAACTCTGCAAAACAATAAATAACTCATATTGCTTGAAACTCAGCATCTCAATAGCTATACAATAGTGCAGTGAAATTAAGAATCAGTTACAACATAAAAGTGATTTATTTACACATAGTTTTGTCATTTATAAAATATTTTAGCCAATGAAATTGTTATAAGTTGTTATTGCAAATACTATATGTATCATGTTTGATCTTGTGTTATGCATAGACATTTAAATAAATGGAAATGTTTTTAAAGCTATGGGACCTAACTGCAGTGGTCATCGGTCCCTAGACTTAAAAACTACTTTAACTTATGCTAAAAACTACACACACAACTATGGTCAAGAGGAAATATGTTTACATATTAATTGTGTATATCCAAAATGGAAATAATGTACTAGTTGAAAATTTTTGATTTCCTGTGGAAACACCAATTTGGCACAATTAAAGGAAATAATACAGTGGGCCCTTCTGTGAAGAGACTGAAAATCTCATACTAGGCATGGAAATACCAAGCCAATAACATTTGTATTTACCATATAATACAGTAATCTCTATTTTTAATCCTATAATGGATTGTACACATTCTAGACACACTGTGAATGTATTATCAAATAGTTAACTGAATTTTTATGAAATTCTACATACACCTGTAGAAGCTAGATGGTCCTATTAAAGAATTGCATAAGTCACTAGTCTAGATATGTGTGTCAGAATTGATATCTCAGGTCCCAGGAAGATGCACGTACTTGTCAACAAAGTTTCAGTGACAGTACCATACATTAACATTGCTCGGAAAAAAAAAAAAAAAAAAAAAAAAAAAAAAAAAATTGAAGCAGCCAAATGGAGAGAAGGCAATGGAACTTAAAGCATTCATAAGGTATGTGATGTTAATTGCAGTGATAACCATCTAAGATGTTGCCTGATATGTGAGTACATATGGTGTGTGTATATGTATGTTAGTTGTTGAATGTTGCATGCTCAATGGTATTGTCACACATATCATTGAATTAAAATAACAATGCCATTGACAACCTACTTCCAAAAGCCTTCAATATAGGAAGTATCTAGTTCTGAAGGTATTCTGCTCTAGCTTAATTGAAATGGGTGGTGCAGCTAAATAAAATGACTGCATACTTTAAAATGGCATATTTTTAAAAATCACGATAGAACATACAAATAAAATTGTACAAAAAAGTGCTGTCTGACAGATAAGAAGGAACTGGAGTATGTGGCGGAAAGGGTGACATATGTAAGGTTGAATCTGGGTAGGGAAAGGAAGGGGAGAGGTGAGTGGTGGGGGCAGGAACTGCTGAATGCTTAGGCCTGGGGCATTGCAGAAGCATAGGATATATTGTAGGGAGCAATTCAGACAAGTTGGCATTTGTGGGTAGGATCCACATGGTATAGGCTGTGTAGCAGTCATTGAAGTGAGCAACATCATGCAGTACTGCATGCTCTGCAACAGAATGGTCCAGCTGTCTCTTTGTCACAGTATGATGTTGGCCATTCATCTGGACACACAGCTTGTTGCTGGTCATGCCCACATAGAAAGCTGCACACTGTTATCTGTACTGTTTGTATACAACATGATAGCTATCACAGGTTGCCCTGCCTTTTATGGGATAGGAAATGCCTGTGACGGGACTGGAGTAGGTGGTGGCGGGATGGTGAATAGGACAGTATAAAACAATTTATTATCTTAATACCAGCCCACAGTTCTGACATATATAACTGCAGTAGCTACATGCTCCCACATAGGTGCTGTATTTCTTGACTTTCAGAAGGCCTTAAATACAGTTCCACACTATTGCCTAAGGAACAAAATATGAATTCTTCTGGACCATCTTTAGAATCTTGATGTTTGCAACACGTTTTGTCTGTGTTGACTCTCATAAACTGATTGTGTCGACTATAGTAAGAGAGAAGTCTTTCAATTAAAGATTTCTGATGTGCCCCAAGAGAGAGTTATAGGACCACTGATTTTTCACAATTTTATTAAAAAACTTGATTTTTTTATATTTTCTCCATTTTTACATATTTATATTTCACACTTACACTGAAAGTATTTTGCTTTGAATAGCATGTGATCCAGCAAATCAATCTGTTACATCGAGTTGTCCATTTTTCAGAAAGTAATGTGGCAAGAGAAGAAATTCTAAGAAAATGCACACCAGTAATTAGAATGAACATGAAGGGCAATATTTACCACTCTCTCAGACAGTGCTGCCAACTTTGACTCCTTTTACAGAACAGCTTGTGTCTTAGAAATGAAACCGAAATTAAGATGTAAACCGCAGCACTTACAATCACTAACATTGACAGAAATAAAAAACATGATGCCTTTGTCCTGATGTATACTTTCTTTTACCATGTAGATAACCAACGAACATCTTGATGTGAAGAGTCATTACAAGTGTTTGCTGAAAACCATGAATATATTTTCTCAGTTGCTTATGCGTATATGTGTATTGTTTTCAATTTAAAAAAAAACTACACATTTTCTCAAGTGTTACAAATTATTTATTGATTTGAATTTTAATGGATATACAATGATACCAGTAATTAAATATTTAGCAATGTAATTATGAATCTTTGTGCACATTTTGGATCACTAACGGGATGTTCATGTATATAAAATGCTTTCTGTCATATGCACTCATATTGTCACGTTGCAATGGTAGTAGGCTTGACTTCGAAGGCAACTAAACACAGCACTTATACCGAAAGCACGTTTATTACGAACTCAACATACACGCAGCACTGATTGCCTCTCAGGCAGAGTGCTCTGCTATTTATACACAGACAGAATTTACCAGAAATTAAAAGAACAGTTAAAATAAGAAACAAGTAGAATTTACAAGTGAACATAAGAAAGATGTAGAACCTTCTGGAATTGTAAATTACGAAGAAATAAATTTTTGCCGGTGGGAGGGATTGAACCGGCGACCTTCTGCTCCGCAGTCCGTGACGCTATCCCCTGCGCCACGCCGGCAGTTGGTGTTCGCGGTCTCTTGCGGCATTGCTCCCTCTCCTGGAGAAACAGCTAGTCAGCCAGCACAAAGAATGGTGGTCTGTCACGACGGTGAATGGCATTACTTTAAATTCATAGAGACCGTCAGGTGTAATAAAAGCCGTCTTCTCCCTGTCAGCTTCTTCAACCTCGATTTGCCAGTAACCTGAATGCATGTCCATAGTTGAGAAGTATGTAGTTCCTTTCAAGCAGTCTAAGGTGTCATCAATACGCGGCAATGGGTAGACATCTTTCTTTGTGATACTGTTCAACCGACGATAGTCGACACAGAATCGCCATGTGCCATCCTTCTTCTTTACGACGACCACAGGAGACGACCAAGGGCTCTCCGAAGGTTGAATAATGCCATCTCGCAACATCTTCTCCACTTCCTCCCGAATTATCCGTCTTTCAGCTGGCGACACTCTATCGAACGTTGGCTAATTGGTGGATGGTCCCCAGTATTGATACGGTGCTTTATCGTGGGCCGGTTCGTCTGACTTTTCCCCTGCTGAGGTGTGAATGCACCCGAAAATTGGCGTAGTATACCTAACACCCGCTGGCGTTGTTCCTTGGTCTGTCCAGGCCCTATTGGCAGTTCCACGTTTGTTTCCTCCAGTGTGTTGTCTGTACTAATAGCAGGGCATGGGTCTTCATTGATGATGTAGAGCTCACCGTCCTGGATTGGTTCAGCTGTCCCGATACACATTCCCTTGGGGCTAAGTTGTGACTGCTCGTGACTATTTGTGATCCAAATCTCTCCTTGACCACCGGTAATGCTTATGATAGCCGCTGGTATGTAAATTTCTTTTGTGAGCCTCATAAACTTTTTACTATCAACAAGAACTTCACAGTGTAACCAGTCATCTGTGTTTGTGACTGCAACTCTTCTTATTGTCAACGGCGGTATTGTCACATTGTCAACGACGAATAACCTCCCAGAAAATTCTGTATTACGTGTATCTGGTGGAACAACTTCTTCAATTAGCAGCTCAGATCTTCCACAGTCAATGATGGCTTGGGATGCCTGAAGGAAGTCCCATCCGAGGATGACATTGTGACTACATTCTGTTAACACGACAAATTCAAACGACTGCGTCCTGTTGTTGATGGTTATTCTTGCGACACAAGTTCCTGCTGGATGGACATACTTTCCATTCGCGACCTTCAGCACAGTAGCTCCCGTATCACAGAACATTGTCTTCTTTAGTGTGTGGCGGTAGTTATCCGATAATACAGAAAAAGAGGCTCCTGAATCAACAAGTGCCCGGACAGGTTGGCCGTCAATTATGATGTCGATGAGATTTCCCGACATCTTGGCAACTGTCGTCCATGGAGGATTTTCAGCTGCAGTGGCCTCACCTCCGTAGATGGTCGCCTCGCTTAGTTTTCCTGGGCGCGGTGGCTAGGAGAGCGGCTGGTACCTCTGTACGGCGACAGTGAACAGCTGCGGCGCGTCGGTGAGCGAACTCGTCTAGGGTACGGCGATGGGCTTCTTCCCATAGGTCGACTGAACTCATCAGGAGGTAACTGCCTTGGATAGAACTGCTCCGATGGCTGACGTTTTGCGGCAAAATAATCATCGAATACTCGCCTCCTCTCTCTGCAGTAGCGTATGACATGTCCAGGGCGTCCACAGTGGAAACACAGTGGTGTGTTGTCTCCTGTCCTCCAGACGTCTGTTCTTCTGCGGGGCGTCATAGTTACTGGGGGAGTTGGCTGTGGTCGCGTCGGTCAGTTCATGGGCTGCCGTTTGGCGGCTGCAGCATAAGTCATAGCAGGGCGACGCCATTTTTCACGTCGGGTGCGATTGACAGGGCAGACAGGAGCTAATGTTTGAAATACCTTGTCCTAAGTGGCGTTGGCTACCTTGTGACTTACAGGGCTCACATCCATGGCCATAACCTGATGCTCGCTTGGTCTAATAGTCCCGGTTGCACAGCTGTAATTCTTCTCTCACGATTTGTCGTATGAGAGAAGCCAAATCCTGCTGGTCTTCCACAACGGCCATAGGGACTACATTTGGGAGTCTGTTACACTTCTTGCGTCCAATCCTCCTTTGTTGCATCTTTTCAATATGCTGGCACCACTTGATGAACTCTTCTGTCATAGCGACGTCTTTTATCAGAAGAGCTTGGTACATATCTTCTGCAATTCCTTTCATCAGGTGCGTGATTTTGTCTGCTTCAGTCATGTTCGGATTGACTACATTACGCAGGGCCAAAACACTCTGTATGTACGATTGTGTCAGCTCACCATGTCGTTGGGCCCGGTTCTTCAGTTGTTCTTCCGCCGAGCAGATTTGTCGCTGGTGGTCTCAAAACGTCTTCTTAAGTTCCACCTGGAACGTCTTCCTAGTCATTCAACTTGTCTTCGTTGTTTTTGAACCATTGCTGGGCTGTTCCATCCAGGTAGAAATAAACGTTGGCCAAGCACATCGTATGATCCCACCTGTTGTACTTGGCGACTTGGTCGAACCCTTTTAGCCATTTGTTGGGGTTCTGTCCAGCATCTCCAGAGAACACCGACGGGTGTCTGATGTGCAGCTGGTTTATTGCTGGTTTCGTCTCCATCGTTCTTCTGATAATACGGACTTTTGGAAGGATGTACTCGGTGTATCCCTTGTATTCCAGTTCCAGTCCGTGTAAGCGACGGCTTTTACGTTGCCTAATCGGAGCCACGGTGGTGCAGCTGTTGCACAGTGTACCCGGAGCCTCCACCAAACAATGTCACGTTGCAATGGTAGTAGGCTTGACTTCGAAGGCAACTAAACACAGCACTTATACTGAAAGCACATTTATTACGAACTCAACATACACGCAGCACTGACTGCCTCTCAGGCAGAGTGCTCTGCTATTTATACACAGACAGAATTTACCAGAAATTAGAAGAACAGTTAACATAAGAAACAAGTAGAATTTACAAGTGAACATAAGAAAGATGTAGAACCTTCTGTAATTGTAAATTACGAAGAAATAAATTTTTGCCGGTGGGAGGGATTGAACCGGCAACCTTCTGCTCCGCAGTCCCTGCACCACGCCGGCAGTTGGTGTTCGCGGTCTCTCGCGGCAATATATTAAGCATTTTTCACAAAAGTTGAAGATATGTAGAAAAACTATTTGAAATATAACAAAAGAAATCTATATTTCATATGGCAGGAGAAGGAAAGGAACAGTTCTGTGGTGCAAGTAGAGTGACCAAGGTGGTCTCCTTATGAGTGACGGTGTGAAAGAAATTATCTTTTGGCAATCTATTTTATGTACTGCCAACAATCACAGTTGCTGGCAGTGTAGTTGGTAACAGAGTGTAATCAGCCAGTGGCATATAAACAGTGAAGTTGAAGTTGACAAAGTTCACTCAAACAATTAATTTTGTTTTTCTTATTTCTTTGCATTGCCTGAAATGTGAAAATCACATCCAAAAATTATGCAATTTCGAAACTCTTTTACATCTACATATATACTTTGCAATCCACTGTAAGGTGCATGGCGGAGGGTACACTGTACCACTACTAGGCATTTCCTTTCCTGTTCCACTCCCAAATAGAACAAAGGAAAAAAGAATGTATATATGCCTCAGTACGGTCCCTAATAGATTTTACCAGCTATCACAATTGAGTAAGGAAGAGGCTCCAGTAGAAGTAGGAGTAGTTAAGATACAACAGAACTTCATCAGGAAACCTTCAGTTTTAAAAACAGTAGAAAGTAAGAAGAAAGTTCTCTTGCCAGGTAGCAGGTATGGAAGAGGCGTGGACCAGATTTTGCAGGAAAAATTAGGTGACAGGTACCAGGTCACAAACCTTTTCAAGCCCTAGAGGATTTAGGTTCCCTGTGCAAAGATTTCACTAAACAAGATTATGTTGTGGTAGTGGGTGGAGTGGGTAACAGTATTGATAGGGATCAGGGCTACATTATTGAGTGTGACCTGGTGAAAATAACCTTTGCAACAACCAACACAAATGTTGGTCTGGTGCCTGCTTTCGTGCAACATGATCAACCTCAGTTGAATCGCTCTGTCAGGAGGGTCAATATGGAGTTAGATCAGTTGCATAGTGGCTGGTTGATTCCTGTTGAGGCTATAGATAGGTGGGACTTCACAAGGCATGGCCTACACCTCAATAGAAAAAGAAAGGGTAAACTGGCTGGGTTAATATCAAAAACTTTAAGGGAGGACACTGCAATTCACAAATGTACCTCTTTTTTAGGCTAAGACCAGAGACCAATGGGACGCTCAGGCAGGCATGTACTAAAGATGCTCAAAACTCACATGAATCTGACAAAAGTATAGTAAAAAATAATGTTACCATATTCCACCAAAATATTGGGGGATTCAAGAATAAAGTTGAGTCTCACAAAAGTAAAGTAATAATGTTATTATTTTTCACCAAAATATTGGGGGATTAAAGAACAAAG
Organism: Locusta migratoria; assembly: GCA_026315105.1. NCBI lineage: Eukaryota > Metazoa > Arthropoda > Insecta > Orthoptera > Acrididae > Locusta > Locusta migratoria. The sequence continues at coordinate 707,918,435 of CM048745.1, read as the reverse complement.
CATGTGAGCTACTGGTTTGTTTAGATGACATAGAATCAGAGAATGTAATAGATGTACTATGCCTCTCTGAGCATCACATTGTGATGGATATGGAAAAAGTAAACATAAGCAGTCACAAACTAGCAGCACATGAGAATAGAGAGAATAAGGTGAGAGGAGGAGTTGCCATCTATGTCAACAGTTATTACTATGTAAAAAGTTTAGAAACATAAAAGTGTTGTGTAGAGCAACATATAGAAGCATGTGCCTGTGACCTTAAACTGAAAAAAGGTCCTTCTTTTGTAATTGTAACAGTATATAGGTCCCCTTCAGATAACTTTCAGTTATTTATGAAAAAAATTTGGATGCCTTGTTGTGCTATCTGTCAGATAAGGAAAAACAAATTACCGGTATTATTTTGGGGGATTTCGGTGTTAACTCACTAAAGGAACGTAATAGGAAGAATGACCTCGAAGTCTTACTCAGTTCTTTCAATTTGTCATCTGTAATTGATTTTCCTACTCAGGTAGTAAAGGACAGTAATACAGTGATAGATAACTATTTTATAGACCAAGATAAGTTTAAAAAGATAAATGCTTGTCCTGTTGAGTATGGTCTTTCCGATCATGGTGCACAGCTAGCTACAGTAAATGACATAGTTCCTCTTTGTAATTCAAAACAGCCCTCCAAAGTTGTGCGTTCAGTTAACGATTCAACAATTAGAAACTTCAGGGAAAATCTTCAGCAGTTACACTGGGATGTGGTGTATAAGGATGCTGATGCTAATTTAAAATATAACTTATTTCATGATACATTTGTAAGAGTATTTGAAAATTGTTTCCCCAAGAAAATAGTTAAATATAATGATAATAAACCATGCAAGAAACTAAAGGAATAAGAATATCTAGTAACTGAAAAAGGGAACTTATCTAACAGCAAGAAAGAATAATGACTGAGAAACAGTCAAATATTACAAAAACTATTGTGCTACATTAAGAAAAGGTATTAAAAAGTCCAGAAGCTCCACAAGGCTCGGTCTTGGGCCCTTTGCTGTTCTTAATATATATTAATGACTTGCCATTCTATATTCATGAAGATGCAGAGCTAGTTCTTTTTGCTGTTGATACAAGTATAGTTATCACTCCTGACAGACAAGAACTAACTAAAGAAATTGTAAATGACGTCTTTCAGAAAATCATTAAGTGGTTCTCAGCAAATGGTCTATCATTAAATTTTGATAAAACACAGTACATACAGTTCCATACAGTAAATGGAATGACACTATTAATAAATATAGACTTTGATCAGAAATCTGTAGCAAAGGTAGATTATTCAAAATTTTTAGGTGTATGCATTGATGAGTGTTGAACTGGAAAAAACACATTGAAGATCTGCTGAAACATTTGAGTTTAGCTGTGTAATTGCAAATTTTGGTGATATACATCTCAGCAGATTAGTTTACTATGCCTATTTTCATCCATACTCTCATATGGCATCATTTTTTGGGTAATTCATCATTGAATAAAAAAGTATTCATTGCACAAAAGTGTGTAATCAGAATAATTGCTGGAGCCCATCCAAGATCATCCTGCAGACACTTTTTTAAAGAGCTAGGGAGGGAACTTCATAATAGCTTCACAATGTATATATTCAATTGTGAAATTTGTTATTACCAATCCCACCGAATTCAAAAGCAATAGCAGTGTACATAACTACAACACTAGGAAAAAGAAAGATCTTCACTATTCAAGGTTAAATCTAACTTTGGCACAGAAAGGGATGAATTATGCTGCTACAAAAGTCCTTGGTCACCTACCAAACAGCATCAAAAGCCTGGAAGATAGCCAAATAGCATTTAAAAATAAATGAAAAGAATTTCTGAATGGCAACTCCTTCTACACTATAGATGAATTATTAGATATAAATTAGTAAATCTAAATAATAATAATAATAATAAATAAATAAATGAAAAACTAAAATAAGAAAAATGTGTCATGTAATATTTAGTACAAAGAAATAATTTGTAAAGACACTTTTCATTAACCTGACACATTCCACATCATTGCGAACTGTCGTATTCATGATCTATGGAACAAGTACTAATCTAATCTAATTTATCTTGGATAAGGTGGAAGGCATACTTAGATTAATTGGAAGATTCCTCAGGAACTGGAGTCCATCAACAAAGAATTAGCTTACATAGCACATGTATGACCATGTGGCGTCGATCCTGTGATTGATAACCATGTTATGTTATCTTTAGTGGATGTTCTTTGGGACTGATCTTGACATCCGGCAGTTGGTCTCTTGTATCTGAAGTGTTAACATCATCTGTACTGGTATAGAGTAATAAATGTATTAAGAGTGGATACCGCATTTATAACTGAACTGTACCTATCCGCTCATTGGTGACCCCGATTTTGTTTCAGTTTCATCGTGAACCAGTTCCTTTTGGAAGTTTAGTGTCTTCTGCGTTGGTATTTTGTGATTTGTCCGTGCCGCAAGGCCAGCTCCACCGCATTCATGGATCCACCTGCTGCCATTGGCTGTTTCACCTCTCCAACCCGCAATGGACCAGCACAACTTTACCTCAGCTGAGAATCGTCAGATGTACTCGATTCAGTCTCAATTCGGCTCTGCATCAGCCCTACTGCCACAGCACGGCCTGCACACTGATTGTGGATTCGCGAGCCCCGAGTTGTCTAGATTGTCAAATTTGGTGCCTGACTGAAGGGCATCGACTCCACTCATGCATTCTGTAATCAGGAGCATGTGAACATTAACCTTCATAATCAGTTTAATTTCAAATACACCGTGGATGTATCCCACCGCACCCAGTGATGGCTATGCGCATGGCTTATACGTTTCGTCGAGTGCTCCTTCACGTAATGCCTTCAATAATTCCATTAACTATGCTCATTGCCAATATCCAGCACCTCAGGACAGTGTTGTTTTGGACATTTCCTGCAGCTCACCTCGGCCTGTTGCCAACACACCGGGTGTTCAACATGTGCTCCCGGCATAATAACAGGTCCCACACCCCATGATGCCTTGCACTTCACATACTCTCATTACTCCGCTTAACGAATGGCCCGCCGATTTCGCTCCAGCCTCGTATGGTGAAACCAGAGTTTATGCAGATCGCGAAAGAACAATTAGCCGATCTCCAAAATAAGGGAATTATCGAGCCTTCTTCCAGCTGTTGGGCGAGCCCTATTCATTTCATTCTTAAGAAAGATGGTACTTAATGTATGGTTGCAGACTATACGAAACTTAATGTTTGTACCATCATTGACGAATACCCTGAACCACACATTGCTGATTTCAATCATGCGTTAGCAGGTGCAAAATCTTTTTCAGTGTTAGACTGCAAACAGGCATTTCACCAGATCCGGATGCCCCTGAAGACACCCCAGACGTGGCAAAGATGGATAAATAAGACTCTGTTGAAGTTCGATTTTTGCTTCGTCTACATGGATGACATCCTTGTGTTTGCTCCCACTAAAGAATCGAGTGTAGAGCATGTTAGATTGGTGACTGACACATTACAGTCTGCTGACATCAAACTTAATAACAAAAAGACTCAGCCGTCGGTTGTGTTACTCATTTATGTGGTGTCAGCAGATGGCCTCCCTCCACCTACAGACAAGAGTAAGGCAGTCCTTGATATGCCTAGGCCTCAGACATTTAAAGAGCTACGTTGCTTTTTGAGGACCATTTATTATTACTGCAAGCATCTGCCTTCTGCTTTGGACATTCAGGCCCCGCTTACTGATGCTCTTGCCAGCCCTAATACATCAGGTAATCGTGGTATTCTTTGGATGCCTATTATGGAGAAGACCTTCAATGAGTTGAAAGAGCTTCTCGCCTCAGCTGTTACCACTCACCCACGTTCTGAAGCCACACTGTTTATTACGACCGATGCAAGTGACAATGCTGTCGGTGGCGTGCTCAGTCCGACCTATAATGACGTCACCGATCCACTTCAGTTCTTTTCTAAGAAACTTAACATAGTCCAGAAAAAATACTCGGCCTTTGATAGGGAGTTTCTTGGCATCTACGAGGCCATCAAGCATTTCAGAACTTCTATGTTCTGACGGACCATAAACCCATGGTTTCGGCTATTAAAAACCCTCCTTCTACCCCTCCGCCTCGTTGTTTCCATTACTTTGATTACATACTGCTGTTTATGAATGACATTTGATACATAAAAGGGGCAGATAATGTTGTGGCTGATTTCCTATCCCGCGTTGGTGCAATATCTAACCTGATAGACTTGTTGGACTTAGCCAGGCTACAATCGGCTGACCCAGACACTTTACAGCTGTTATTGGACCAATCTTCTTCTCTTCGACCTGTGAAGGCAACCTTTCCAATAGTTTATGGTGAAGTCTGGTGTGACACTTCTACAAGCACACTTCGCCCCTTCATTCCTAAAGGGACATAACGTCTTGTGTTTGAGAAAGTTCATGGTTTGGCTCACCTAGGTTTTAAGGCATCAACATACCTTGTGTCTTAATGTTTTGTGTGGAGAGACATGCGCCATGATTGCCAGTCATGGGCTCGCGCATGTGTTCCTTGTCAGCAAAACAAAGCCTCTCGCCATACTTCCCCACCTCTCGGTAAATTTTCGAAACTGTCAGGCCGATTCCTACATATCCAAGTAGATTTGGTTGGTCCCCTCGCACAGTCTGAAGGGTTCTGCTATCTTCTCATAGCTATTGACAGGAGTACTTGCTGGGCAGAAGCTTTCCCCATACCTAATATTACTTCAGACACCTTTTCATGCACCTCTATGGACGCCTCGGTCTCCTGCTTTGGCCTCTCTGTGTTCCTCACAACCGACCAGGGTCAGCAATTTGAATCGGCCATGTTTTCTGAATTATGCACCATTTGTGGTATCACAAAAGTACTAACTACCGCTTATCACCCCCCAAGTAATGGGCTAGTCGAGCACTGGCATCACACCTTAAAAACTGCTCTTTAATGTCATGGCCCCTTGTAGACCAAGGCATTACCTTGGGTGCTTCTTGGCCTAAGCTCAGCTTTTAAAGAAGATCGTAAGGGCTCAGTGGCAGAGTTTGTTTATGGACCACCTCTTGTGCTCCCTGGCGAGCTAGCTTCTCCCTCCCCATTGACCAAGCCCTCTGAGTTCCCTTCTTTGGTAGATCAGGTACGCACACATTGCAAAAACATTCGACTGCCCCCTCTGGCAGTGCACACTCATCTGTGCATGTACGTGTTCCATGAGCTATACAAATGTGAGCATGTTTTTCTCTGCAACGAGTGAACATTCAAGAACAGTAAGCCTAATAATTTAGGTATGAGTACATAATTAATTGCAAACACTGAAATGTATTCCTTTTCCAATAATTTTAGATTCTTAAACTACATGTCATTAAAAAAACCTTTGCCATCACCTGTAATTATCAGTCCTGGGTAGTTCCTGGAGAATGTTTCCTTCAACTACTGATTGCTTCCTCCATATAATTTGAGGAACAGGTGAGCCATCAGCTGCACAGTCCACTCTAAGATTGCTCCCAAGTACTGCTTCAGTATCACTTGGTTCAACTTTCCAGCTAGGTGGAACTAACAAGCAAAGAACATTAATTTGCAGAAGTGTGTTACTGCTAGAAAAATAAAAAATTTAAAAAGAAAGATATTGACATTAAAATTGATGTATGTATATTATAAAGGAAAAAATTCCTAGCAGGAAAACTATATATGAAAAATAGATGTGGTTTACTTACCAGGCGAAAGAGCACAGGTACACAGACAGAAACATAAATAAAAAAATACACACACACACAAACACACAAATGCTGAGCTTTTGCAACCCTGGGTTGCTTCTTCAGAAAGGACAGGGAAAAGGGAAGGATGCGGGTTTAAAGGAGTGGGTAAGGAGTCATTCCATTCTTTTCTCTCCTGGGATTGGAATGCAGATTCAGCACAACAATGTCTCGCTGAGTACTTTCATGTGGCAAGCAGCCAATCCCTCTCTTCACAAGCGGAAGCCATTGATTCAGTGATCAGGCCATTGACTAACAACCTCACGTGAAAGCACAGACTGTAAAATGTGATCATCACGAACTTGTAGAAGCAACTTGACCTCAAACCAATAATCTAGTGTACTGACCTCCAGAGCATGTGATGATCGACCTCTCTAGAACTGTACAACATGGCAACAGAAGACAGCAACTCCGAAGATTGTTCACCTCTAGCGAGGTCCATCACATCAATACCACAGCCAAGAAGACGCTGGCTTAGAGAGTAGATTAGATTAGATTAGATTAATACTTGTTCCATAGATCATGAATACGACACTTCGTAATGATGTGGAACGTGTCAGTTAAATGAAGTGTGTCTATACATAATATTACGTGACACTCAATATTTGCATATTTTTTTTATTTTTTTTTATTTTATTTTATTTTATTTTATTTATTTTTTTTTTTTTTTAAGTTTTTCCTAAAGTACTAACTTTTATCTAGAAATTCATCTAATGTGTAGAAGGAATTGCCATTCAGAAATTCTCTTAATTCATTTTTAAATGCTAGTTGGCTATCTGTCAGAATTTTGATACTACTAGGTAAGTGACCAAAGACTTTTGTGGCAGAAAATTTAACCCCTTTTTGTGACAAAGCTAAATTTAACCTTGAATAGTGTATGTCACCCTTTCTCCTAGTGTTGTAGCTATGCACACTGCTGTTACATTTGAATTCAGTTGGATTGTTAATAACAAATTTCATAAGTGAATATATATATTGTGAAGCTACTGTGAAGATTCCTAGATCCTTAAACAAATGTCTGCAGGATGATCTTGGGTGGGCTCCAGCAATTATTCTGATGACCCGCTTTTGGGCAATGAATACTTTCTTACTAAATGTTGAATTGCCCCAGAATATGATGCCATAAGAAAGCAGAGAATGAAAATAGGCATAGTATGCTAGTTTACTGAGTTGTATATCACCAAAGTTTGCAATCACCCTAATAGCATAAGTAGCTGAGCTCAAACGTTTCAGCAGATCTTCAATGTGTTTCTTCCAATTCAACCCCTCATCAATGCATAAACCTAAAAATTTTGAATATTCTACCTTAGCTATAGATTTCTGGTTGAAGTCAATATTAATTAATGGTGTGATGCCATTTATTGTGTGAAACTGAATATACTGTGTTTTTTCAAAATTTAAAGAGAGTCCATTTACAGAGAACCATCTAATAATTCTCTGAAATACTTAATTGACAATTTCATCAGTTAATTCCTGTGATTTGGGTGTGATAGCGATACTTGTATCATCAGCAAAGAGAACTAGCTTGGCATCTTTATGAATATAGAAAGGCAAATCATTAATATATATTAAGAACAGCAAAGGTCCCAGTACAGAACCCTGTGGCACCCCATGCTTGATAGTTCCCCAGTTTGAGGACTTGGCAGTTTTTTGTATATTATGTGAATTACTTATATCAACTTTCTGAACTCTTCCAGTTAGGTATGATTTAAACCATTTGTGCACTTTTCCACCCATACCACAGTAGTTAAGCTTATCTAGAAGAATTCCATGGTTAACACAATCAAAGGCCTTTGATAGATCACAAAAAATCCCAACGGGTGATTTACGGTTATCCAAAGCATTTAATATTTCAATAGTGAAATTGTGTATTGCATTTTCTGTTGAAAAGCCTTTCTGGAAACCAAACTGACATTTAGTTAGAACTTTATTTTTATTAATATATGAAGTTACTCTGGAATACATTACTTTTTCAAGAATTTTTGATAGAGCAGTCAGAAGTGAGATTGGGCGGTAGTTGTTGACATCCAATGTATCACCTTTTTTATGAAGTGGTTTGACAATAGCATATTTCAGTCTATCAGGGAAAATACCCTGCTCCAGTGAGCTATTACAAATGTGGCTAAGAATCCTACATATTTCTTGGGAACAAGCTTTTAATACCCTGCTGGATATGCCATCAATGCCATGAGAGCTTTTACTCTTGAGGGAGTTTATTAATTTCCTAATTTCAGATTGAGAGGTGGGTGGGATTTCCATTGCATCAAACTGTCTAGGTACGCCCTGTTCCATTAACTGCCTAGCTTCTTCTAATGAACATTTGGATCCTATATTCTCCACAACATTTAAAAAATAATTATTAAAAGTGTTTTCGACTTCTGACTTTTTGTTTGTAATTTTTTCATTCACTTTGATGGTAATGCTGTCTTCCTGTGTTCTTGGTTGCCCTGTCTCCCTTGTTATAATATTCCAGATTGTTTTAATTTTATTATTTGATGTACTAACCTCAGACATGATGCACATGCTTTTGGATTTTTTAATAACTTTCCTTAATACAGAACAGTAGTTTTTATAATAGTTGAGTATTACTGGGTCACTACTCTCTCTTGCTGTCAGATACAGTTCCCTTTTCCGGTTACAAGATATTTTTATACCTTTGGTAAGCCATGGTTTTTTGCTTGGTTCCTTACAATTAAATTTGACTAATTTCTTGGGGAAACAGTTATCAAATACCCTTACAAAAGTATCATGAAATAAATTGTATTTTAAATTAGCATCAGGTTCCTTGTAGACTTCATCCCAATCTAACTGCTGAAGACTTTCCGTGAAATTTCTAATTGTCGATTCATTAATTGTACGAACAACTTTGGAGGACTGATTCAAATTACAGAAAGGAGATATATCATATAATGTAACTAGCTGTGCACCATGATCAGAAAGACCATTCTCAACAGGACATGCACTAATGTTGTTAAACCTATCTTGATCTATAAAAAAATTGTCTATCAATGTGCTGCTGTTCTTTACTACCCTAGTAGGAAAATCAATAACAGATCTCAAATTGAAAGAACCAAGTAAGACTTCCAGGTCAGTCTTCTTATTACACTCTTGCAGTGAATCAACATTGAAATCCCCACATACAATAATTTGCTTCCCCCTATCTGACAGATAGCACAACAAGGCATCCAAGTATTCCAGGAATAAATGAAAGTTTCCTGAGGGAGGCCTATACACTGTGACAATTATAAAAGAACCACCCTTCAGTTTAAGCTCACAGGCACATGCTTCTATGTGTTGCTCTATACAAAAGTTTTTTGTTTCTAAATTTTTTACACTGTGACAATTTTTGACATAAATGGCAACTCCTCCCCACACCTTCTTTTCTCTACTTGCATGTGCTGCTAGTTTATACCCACTAATATTTACTTTATTCATATCAGTGATAATGTGATGCTCAGACAGGCATAGTATATCTATTACATTGTCAGCTTCTATAGTTTCTAAACAAATCAGGAGCTCATCTACTTTATTCTTTAAACCCCCAATATTTTGATGAAAAATACAAACATTATTTTTTAATTTACTATTGTTAGAATCTTGTGATATTTTAACAGCTTTATTACCTGCCTGTCTGGGCTTCTCATTGGACACTGAACTTATCCTAAAAAAGAGGTACTCCCAAGAGTTGCAGTGTCCCCCCTTATAGATTTTCCTATCAACCCAGCCAGTTTTCCCTTCCCTTTCCTATTGAGGTGCAGGCCATGCCTAGTAAAGTCCCACCTATCAATAGCATCAACAGGTACCAAACCAATGTCCGACAGAGTGTCCGCCCTGCGCAGCTGATCTAACTCCATGTTGACCCTCCTTACAGAGCTATTCAACCGAGGCTGATCATACCGCATGAAGGCAGGCACCATCCGAACATTAGTATGGTTTGCTGCAGTAGCTATTTTCACCAGGTCACACTCAATATTGTAGCCCTGATCCCTATCAATACTGTTTCCCACACCACCCACTATCACCACATGATCCTCCTTAGTAAACCCTTTGCACAATGAATCTAAATCCTCTACCACCTGGCTCAGACTTGCACTGGGCTTAAAAAAGTTTGTGACCTGGTACCTGTCACCTAATTTTTCCTGCACAATTTGGCCCACACCTCTCCCGTGGCTGCTACCTAGCAACAGAACTTTCCTCCTAAGTTCTACTTTTTTTGAAACCTTTGGTTTCCTAATGAAATTCTGTTGCTCCTTAATTACACCTACATCTACTGGAGGCTCTTCCTCATTAGACTGTGGCAGCAAGGCAAACCTATTGTTTGTGCCAATGATAAAACTGTCACACACTGTACTCTTACTGAGGCCACTGTTCCCTGCTACCACTTCCCACCTCTGGTTACCCTCCTCCCCCCTTAACCTTGACAGTTCTTCTCTAACACTATCTAATTCAGCCTGAAGGGCTCTGATTTTGTGAGACAGATCCGAATGAAAAAGGCTAAGTGAAGGGAGACACTTCTGACATCAAATGAAGATGGGTTTCTATCATCTAATGGAGTAACCTTACCGCTTGGCTAGATATAGAACACTTTACAACAACAACTATTAATGCATTGCCCTATTGTCAGGATGCCAAGCTTTAACTGCAAAATAACATTTTATTGTCAGGATAAAATTTTAAAAGGAATCTTATAAACATGTGGGATATTTTTCCTTGGCTTGGGAATGAGGCTTAAATGAATCAGCATTTACACAAAATACATTTGTTAAACAGTTAAACTGTACATTATTCTTCTAGTGAACTAGTTGGCTCTGCGAGTGGTGGTGGCAGTAAGGCGTGGCGGCGAAGTGGTGTTTCGCAGTGCCAGCCTTTGATCTCTGGTTACACTGGCGGCATATCTCCTTCTTCAACTATCAGTTAAACAGCGCTCGCTGTCGAAGTGAGTACAGTGCATTAAAAGGCCATAATTCTGCGGATTTACCTCATGGCGGTGTTGTGTGATTTTTCCCATCTTCTAAAAATTGTTGTTTTGTGCTACGACCAGAGGTAGTGGCGCGGCATGGGGGTATTATGCTCTTGCCCTGGGGTCGAACCGGTGGTCTTCAGACTGCACGTCTTCAAATGGCAGAACCTTTGACAGAGTTCACAGGTGACTATCATGACTGGACCACACTCTAATTGTTCTGGGCAGTTATCCTGTGCGAGTATTTCTGTTGTCCTTGATCTCCTTCTGAACGCTGTTACTGGCGAGCATAGTCTTCCATCTTCAACTCCAGCTGTCACTGCCAGTGGCTGATCATGACTAAAACTCTGACTTCTGCTACTGCTGCTGCTACTACTAATGCTGCTGCTGCCAATCTGATGATACTACCCCATCACTCTATCTGTCTCATGTTCTCTGGCATTGTCTTCTTGGCCGTGGTATTTATTTGATGGACCTGGCTGGAGATGAATGATCTTTGGAGTCATTATCTTCTGTTGTGACGATGCACAGTTTTGGATAGGTGGATCGTCACGTGCTCTGGAGGTCAATATGCTAGTTTATTGGCTTCTGGTCACATTGCTTCTAGAAGTTCATGACGATCATGTTTTACAGTCTATGCTTTCACGTGAGGTGGTTGTCAGTTGATGGCCTGATCACTGAATCAATGGCTTCCACCTTTGCAGAGTGTGATTGGCTCCTTGCGACACTGAATACTCAGCGGGATAATGTTGTGCTGAATCTGCTGTGTTAGCGGCTCAAGTCTGAACTGAACTAAGTTTTCATTTTTACTTCACATATTATTCACTTTCATTTATTACTGCATTTTATTTCAGTAATTTATTTACACACTTTACTGCACTCAACAGTATAGATCATGGAAGTTGTTGATACTGACTTATTAAGATGAAACAGGATAAGTAATTCAGTCAACACTTCGTGGACAAAATGATATTGATTACTGCAGGACTGAAGAAAAACTGAGTGATAATCCAAAAGCAGTTAGATAAAAGTTAACACTTTGGTGACCAAGCCCGAGCATAGGTCGAGCTAAGGAACTGCTTCAAAACAACTGCACTCGAGTGTAGGTCAGGCAGCTGTTGCACGCCACTCACAGCCTATTAGCTGTCCAGACTGGGTGATGCCATTTGAACTCTGCATAACGCACCATTTCAAGAAACCCACTTAACAAAAACAAGTCTTTTGCATATCTAACTGTTTGGCACCTTTGCCTGATGAAGTGTTGATTTTATTCTTGATATTCATTACAGTTACTGTGTAGCATCAAATTACATAAAGTCTTGCAACATATTTTAAAAAGTTTGCAGTAGTGAAAAGTCAAAGCATGGATCTAACTTGTGGCTGATTTTAGATCAGACATAGCAGTGTATGAATTCTGGAGGAGATATCAAAATTTTATTTAAAATTGAGAGCACAGTTAAGGCCCACTGTCTTGACAAGATATTGGTGTCATAATAGGCAGGCGAACCTGCGTTGTTTGCTCACTTCTGTCCAAGCAGATTTGCCAACTGTTAGGAAATATTTATCAATTAATTCTGAGAAAATTATTTAGTGGAAAAATTAGATCTTTGATATTGTATAGGCTTACATCTTCTCTTAATAAATAAAAATTTAATTTTGTTATTCATCATACCCGATATATAAATCTGTGAAAGTATATAAGGAATCAAATCTTACAAATGTACAGTGGACTCGCATTTAAGAGAATGGTGATTTAAATCTGCCTCTGACCACCCTGATTTTGATTTTCGCTGATTTTAGTAAATCATTTCAGGCAAATCCCAAGATGGTTAATGTTCATTTCGTCCCTATCTTTATCAAAACAGTCCAAATTTGTGTTATGTCTCTAATAAACAAGTTGTTCTTTCCTTTCCTTCTTTACTGAGCTATAAAATTTGTCTTTTATAAGCAGAACATCCTGCTGTAGCTAGAAAAAGTAAGGAAGCAGCTGGGAAATGCTCCTGTTGGAGCATAAAAAAGGTAGCATCATATGAACATTAAAGAACTGCATATCATATGATAAATAAGATCCATATATTTTGCATATGCCCACTCACAAATGAAATATGGCATAGTATTTTGGGGAAACAGCTGAGTAAGTTTAAAAACTTTTAAAATACAGAAAAAGATTATTAGAATAACAGTAGGAGTAGACCAAAGAACATCTTGTAAGCCACTGTTTAAAAAAAATAAAATACTCCCCTTCCATGCATTTACATGTAATTATTATAAAAGAAAAATTAAATCGTAGTAGTCCATGCATCACTTTTAATGAATCGATACACAGTTACCACACAAGACAGAGAAATGATGTTCATGTAAAACAGACAAATACAAACTATTTCAGAAGGGAATACTACATCCTGGAATTAAACTATATAATGCTTTACCGGAAGCCATAAGAACAGTAAGTGACATAAACAAATTTAAAATTGCCATGAAGGATTACTTGGTGAAGCACTGTTTCTATTCAGTAGATGAGTATCTAGAGGAAAAAATTCAGTACCAGCTAAAATAGTATAGTAAAATGTATAGACTAAAAAAGAAACAAAGTATAATGTAAATTTAGTTTTAGTTTTTGTGATGTATGTTGAAATGGTCCAATATCTATTGTACTCAGTAGAGTCCTAGATTCACAGGACCAGTAAATAAATAAACAGAGAAAGAGAGAGCATACAGTCATGGTGGGAGTGAGACAGGGAAGTGGAAAAGGTAAATGGTTGGAGATAGTAGCAGTGAGAACAAAAGAGATAGGATAAAGTGGAATGACAAAGAGAGATACATATTCTTTGGGGGTCTGAATCCTCCAGACTGAAGAATTTAAACAATAAAATTTTTCTCTCCCCCCCCCCGCCCCTTTCCATACATCCAAGTGTTAAAAAGAAAAATGGAACCTATACAGTGGCAGTGAAAGCGAGAGAAAGAGATGAAGAGAGTGACTGTGGGAGAGAGAGTCAGAAGAAAATGCCAATGGGAGAAAGAGAAGACAGTGGCAGAGACAGCTATGTAGACAGTGGCAGTGAAAGGGGGATGCTGTGTATGTAAACTTTGTTACAGTGAGAGACCAGATAAAATGATTTTGCCTGTTTTCTGTTAAAAGAGCACAAATATGTTTACATGCCAAAATTTTTGACGAGAACGGTAGAGTTAGCACTGATGCAGGTGGTTTCCCACTTTTCTGACAACATGAATTAAATAGGGACATACTTGCCTTTTTTGTGCTCCCACCAGAGCATTTTTCAGTAGGTATTTTAATTTACTTATGTCAGCTTTGTTTGTAACTTGGCCCTTGTACAGTGCTTCATAATTTAAACCTTAATTGGAATTTGAAAGTTGTGTTAGCAACTCTTCTTCACTACCCGAGTGCATATTCAATTACTGGTAACAAGATGACAGTGGATACTCATTTGAAAGTCCATCACATTGTTTCTGCTGATTCATTAAACTAATTAGCCTCACAGAAAATGTGAACACACTCATAACAGAATTTGTAAGTCTTATGATGTATCACAGTTTGCCAATATGATCAATATTTTGATGATAAAATGTGTTTATTTTAGTTTATGTATGTAGATTGGATGAGTGAATGATTTGCACGTACTGGATGACTTTAATATTCGTACAATTGTTTTTAAGTTATTTGTGTACACTTAGCTTATAGGAATGGTGTATTTCTTCTACTGCATATCAAAATATGCATATGTCATGTTGAATTGCATTTACAAAATCAGCAACAATAACAATAATGATAGTGGTACTACTACTACTACTAGTAATAATAATAATAATAATAATAATAATAATAATAATAATAATAATACCTTTCAGTGATAAAGAATTATTAGTAGTGACATACCATTTACCACAACAGGCACTGTATAGTTAGCAACAGCTACAGCATTTGTTGCCTGGCAAGTGTAATTTCCTGTATGTTTCACGGTAAGACTGCTGAAACTCAAAGTACTTGAGAAGTCATCTATAGTCTTTTCTGTAATTCCTTGTCCATGAGATATATTTGTGCCATCTTTCAGCCAAACAATCGATACTGGACTGTCTCCTTTGCTTACAATACATGTTAGGTGAATTCTCATACCTCTTTGTAACTTTGGTTTTATTAAAATAGGATCTATTTCTGGTGCCTCTGGAAGGGATACAAGCAACATTCACATATCAGACATGTTAACCTTCAGAGTGAAACAACCTTGAATAATCTAATTAAGGTTTTTGTGAGTTTATTGTTTCATCATCACATTAAATACAAAATAACCAAATTCTAAAATAAACAAAGGCCTTCTTGAAGATAGAGACTGATGTACAAAGCTCTCAATAGTTATGAACTGAAAGAAGTAATTGAAAATATTGTGTATGTGAACTTTCATGTCATTAATGCTGCAAAACATACCTAAAACTTGAACTTCAACTTTTCTTCTGGCAGTACGGCCACTAGGATTCTTAGCAATGCAGGTATATACTCCACTGTCCTCAGCTTTATCAACATCTTTTATTGAAAGTGTACCATTTGGAAACATGGTTCGCCTTTCTGTTTCATTAAGGGGTCTTCCTAAAACAAAGAGTGTAAAGAAAAATTATCTGAATTAAGGTGTTGTTCACTATAATTATGTGGCTTTCGCATTTCTTGTAATATCTTCTATAGGATATAGGTAATTCTCCCCCCCCCCTCTCCCACACACACAAAAGCTTTAAATGTAGCAACTGGAATGTCAGCAACATGATGATAAGTAGCAACTCACAGTAAAGATGATCATTGAGTCACAAACAGGCCCATATAAAAGATAATCACATCAAACTAGTAAATTTTTGGCCATGGTCTACATCAGGAATAGAGCATTCACACAATCACTCAGAAACAACTCTTGCTCACATGAGTGCCATCTCTAGCCATTATGACACAACTTGCGCATTAAAGTGAATGAGGTGAGAAAGGGTGGAGGGGGAAGTGGATGAGGAAGGATGAAGAGCAAGAGTTGAGGACCATTCCATGATATCTGGTAGAATGTAGAGGCACTGATAGGTGGGAATGTGAGGTGCAGTTTGAATTGCACAATATAATAAGGACAGATTGCAACTCATAGCAAGTGACAGCCACATAAAAAGGACAGACACACAGAGAACACTTATGCACACCGAGAGTGCAGCTGCTGGAAGTGACAGTTGTTTGGCTGTGAGGTGTGCCTGTGTGATTGTGTGAATGCTCTCTATACAGAGGAAGTCCAGTGTATGATAGTTCAAGTATTGTATGCATGTGTGTCATTTTTATGTGCCTGTCACAGGTCGTTGTACGGCTTTGCAGTGAGTTATCAATTGTCATTATTATATTGTTTGCTTTCAATACCTACTTTATAACAAAGGCCATCGGGATCCTCCTGTCTACCACTAACTCGTCAGAAGTGTGCAGGTGGGAGCTGCCCTCAAAACACATTTTATGATCCCACAACCATCCTGGCCTTAAATTATGACAACCTCATCCTCCACTAACTGCCATCTTCCTTCCTTTCCCAAATTTGTATCTTCCTTACAACTGTGGGCCTCTTATGTTTGCATTATTTTACAATAATACTTTATTTTATTTTACACACACACACACACACACACACACACACACACACACACACACACACACACATACTCCTCACCTCCTCAATTTACTATTAAGGTGCGAGTTGTGCTGTAATGGCCAGAGATGTTCTTTTTCTGATGAAGGCTGTGAAGTGCCTGTCTGAAGCACATTGAGCACCTTTACAGTGGATGCTACCTGTCCTCATATCATTGACACCCTTCAGTGTTATGCATTTGATGAGTAAGCTACCATTTGTTATGAACGAGGGTCTAATCAAATGGTATGACAACAACTGAGTATATACAGTCCATTTCTCAGAAGGTGAAGGACAGTCTTTCTTATAATCATTTTCAACAGTTGTCATTATTTACATGGATGTGATTAAATCACCTGATTTAAGGTTTTAGTAAATAAATAAATAACATTGTACAGACTTTCAACAGAAAATGTTTAAAACTGTATTATGTAATTTAGCAAAATGGGACAAAATGCTAAGAATAAAACTGTATGTGGTCGTCAAATAACTCTGAAACATCTACACATTGGCACATCCGTGTGTAACACCCAACCTCAGTGCACAGTAATTCCATTATTAAAATATTCGAGATCATTCTGCTGTTGGTCAGATGGATTTATTATTAAAAGATATCATGAAATGCTTTACAGAGAGGTCATAGAAATTGTTAAACACTCAAAGAATTTCAATGGGAAGGAGGAGGGTGTGAAACTGAACAACATTTGGATTCTGGTGCTAAAGAAAAAGTGTAGCAGTCTTCCAGCATGGGGCAATAGAAACAGGAGATGACAACCAACAATGGTGAATGACGCTCCAATATTCAAAACAAGTGATGTCACACTTCTGCACAGGAGCATGTGCAAACAGAATATGGCTACAATCAGTAGCGAGGCAGAGTGTGATTTGGAGATCAAAAGAAGCTGCAATCCCCCTAGAAAAGTCCTCCTTGGATGGTGATTGCACAGATATAAGTAAATAAACCCAAGTGACCATGGCAGAATAACCCAGAAAATTTTAATAGTTGTGAAAGTTTACTTTTACAGCACTTAACATTATTCAGTTGTAATTATTTAATCTACTTTGTTACTTCAATTTATGTGACTACCATACTCTGTAGAGTTCCTCCTATTTGGCAAATAATTATAAACAAAAACAATTATTGAAATATTTTGAACACTGGTGCAACAAGTAATACGTGTACCAAATAATATGTAAAAATATTATAACAAAAGTGCTATATTTGTCAACATATACATAATACTGAATTATTAACACTTTTATGTAAATCAATGTTTTTAAAAGTAAGTACTCAATATTTATAAATTTTACACAATGTACTTTTGTTACAATATTATTATATACAAAGGTACTACAAAAAGTTCATTGTTCATCACTAAGACAAGTGTAATAATATTGATGGGGATTATGTTGAGAGGTAAGTAAAGTCTCATTTAATAGCTTTCAGATGAATCCTTTTTTCTTATCTGTAATTAGACACATGCATACACATGCACGGAAACACCTACACACACACACACACACACACACACACACACACACCATTTACAACTGACTAAACTGTGTTAGCACAACATTTCTGCAGCTGGAATGGACTAAGGAATTGTGTCAGATGCAGGGGATGGTAATACATCACTGGTACTGGCCACTGACAGGGGGAGCAGTGTGTAATGCATTATGATGTTGAGGTCCATGTATTTTATTTTGAATTGATGTCCATACAAGCTCCCACTAATAATGAAATATTAGAAATCCACATATAGTATTCACAAATCTATCTTGTAATAAATGGTTGTCTGTGTTTGCAGGTCAACATAAATTTTTGTTTTAGTTGTTTTGTAATGTTACAAATATAACACAAAACTTTGTGTAATGTTTGTTTGTTTGTCTTTTAGGTGTTAAGAACAGGACATGTAAGATGCATTCTCTCACTTGCATCTTCAGATTATATTGAAACTGTACAGTGATAATGTAAAAAGTATGCTCCTCTACAATTCTCAGAACATGTGCTTACTGCTTCTACCAGTATTTATATCTACCTCTATGCAAGTCTTATTAAGATGACTGGCAGAGAGTGCTATTACCACTACCCCCCTCTCTTTCCTGTTCCGTTCACACGTGGCAAGTGGGGAGAATGACTATTTGCAGAACTCAATATGACATCTAATTTCTCTGAATTTTTCATTGTCATTATTTAATGATACATTTGGGGGGAAGTAATATGTTTCCCAACACATTTTTTAATGCACAGTCTTTAAATTAACTGCTTTATGGTTGTCACTGGAGTTTGTTGTTCATTTCTGCAACGGTCTTATGTTCATCAAATAATTTCATGGAGTGACATGCTGCCTTTGATTGGATCTTGTATATCTTTTCTACTTATCACAAGTGGTACAGTTATGCAACCCACTTCATGGATGAATTACATCTATTTTAGATATATCAATGAAACTAAGTCTGGTTGTGTGGTTTTGATGCTGTTGTAAGTCATAAAGAATAATGAAGATCATTAGCTCTATAAAATTTTCTAATTCTATGTGACTCCAACATTTTGTGTACAAAAATTTATAACACATGACCTCATTTTAAAATGAACCTCAATGTGTTTCGAATAATGTGCAGTAAGTTATTTGTTTCTTGAAAATAATGCAGTTTTCAAAGAAATAAAGCTAAATTTATTGTGTCTGAAACAAATTTTTCTTTGAACAAGTATCGTTGTCTCTATCAATGACTTTTTTATTCGCACACTTTTTTCAGCTCACCATCTTTTTCCCACTGAATGATGCTGATTGGATATCCTGTGACATAGCAATTGAAAATAGCATCTGTCCCAGCAGTGACAGTCTTATCTTGCATAGGCTTGATGAATGGTGGTCCAAGGATATGAAGGTAGGCCTGTGAAGGAATAAAATGCTGTGTTATGAAAAGCATTCTGAACAATTCCATAAATGAAATAAATGCACTAATTACTAATGATGTTGGAAACATATACATGTGAATTCTGTAATATTTTGGGATTGAAGCTAGAAGTTGTTGATGCCTTTCACCCCACCTAAATGAGAATATCTGGTTGTCAATTGAAATATCATGGCAAGAAGTTGATATCAGCCACCTACAACCCTAAAATCCTTTGGACTATTCATTATGCCATAAAAAACTTAAAAGATACACATAAACATGTTTATTTCCTTATTTTTATATTGGCTGCTGCTTGCACTACAAGGTAACAATGACAGGGAACATATTTGCATTTTGTCCTGTGATGAAATGAACATTGGTATCAGAATTTGCTAACACACTACAGGACACTACAGTAATGTTTTAGTTGTTATGGTAGCATACATAAGAGAGAAAAAAAATGAAATAAAATAAAAAAAAATTATTTTGAAATAAGTTTGTCATGACACACATACACATTATTTTCTCTCATCCTTGGAATGCACAGAAATGTGTTCGGGTGTTCGCTGATGTCCCGTATCTGCTTAAGCTGTTAAGAAGTTGTGGAGGTTACTAGGGGCAGTTGAGCCCAATGACCACTCACAGTACAAAAGCTTTATTTGACGTTGTCAACACAGCGAACACTAACAGACTAAATTAAGCATGGCGGATAATACAAGAAAAGCAAAAACTAAAGATTGTCATACAGATCTAATACTTGGTTTGTGACCATGGTCGATGACCAGAGACGCAAACACTCACATTGGTGGCTAGCATCACCACACAGCTCCACCCCCCCCCCCCCCCCACCCGACCCCCACAGAATGGAGTACTCCTGAGAGCCATGAGGGGGGGGGGGGGGAAGAGTCACAAGCACTAGTAGACGCACATGCAGAGGGCATCACACACACGGTGAGTTCTATTGGCTCATCTGGTAGTACAGGAGGGGGAGGTAGCCGACGTGTGGTAGGGTCTTGAACAATGAAATTCTGCATTGGCAGTGTAACTTGTCATGAGAGTAACCAGCTTGAGCAGGAACCACAGACCGGAAATATGACTAGCACAGTGCTCGACGGGAGCAGGATGGCCTGAGCCTCTGAAGGAACAGAATCATAGGCTGGCAGGAAACATTTAATAAGCTTGCATTTAGTGGACAACGTGCACATAATGACTAGGTTTTATTCACACACCAAGATGGACAGATTCAGATTCAGATTCAGATTTTTATTGTCTCATAACATACAAGTTAAATCATTGATTTAGTGTACAGGAGACTCGTCAGTATAAAATAATAATATATACATACAATGTAGTTATAAAATCACAGTACATAATTATATGTTTTTATCCTGCTCACATTCTCAGATCATCATTTAAGAATTCATCAATTGAATAATAGCATTTTTGTACCAGAGTGCTGTATAATTTTCTTTTCATTGATTCGGTTTCAACCTTTCGAAAATGTGTGTTTTTTAATTTATTACATATTTTCATTCCCATATAGTGTGGGGCCTGGGCATATAGATTTAGTCTGTGCGTAGGTAGCATGAAACTGTCTTTGTTCCTCGTTTCATAACTGTGCTGGAAGTTATTATGAAGAAATAGTTCTGGATTATTATTTATGAATAGAATTATTTCGAATAAGTACAATGAGGGAACACTCAGTATATTTAGATTTCTTAATAATGGCCGACAGGATTCTCTTGGCTTTGAACCACACATGTTTCTTATAATTTTTTTCTGCAGGATTAATATTCTTATCATAGTGCTAGCATTTCCCCAAAATATGATGCCATATCTCACAATTGACTCAAAATAGCTACAGTACACTATTTTTCTTGTGTCTAAACTAGTTACATTGGCTAGGATGGACATAGCAAATGCAAGGCTGTTTAATTTGTTTTTTAGGTAGTCTATGTGTGAGGACCAGGATAGATTGCTGTCCAGTTTCATTCCCAAGAATTTAACATGATCTGCTTCATGTAGTTCCTGACTATTGTGCTTGATCTGTATGTCATTTAATTTAGACTGTTTTGTCTTAAACTGCATTACCTGAGTTTTTTTTATATTTAATTTTAGACCATTTAGATGGAACCAGACATCTAGGTTTTCTAGGATCTTTAAGACATTATCAGGAATTTCGTCTGCTGTTTTGTTTTCAATCAGTACTGACGTGTCATCAGCAAATAGAACTGAATGATAATTTATATTGATGGGTAAGTCATTAATATAGAAAAGAAAAAGGATTGGGCCTAGAATTGAGCCTTGTGGTACCCCCTGTGGGATAGTTCTCCACTTAGAGGAGTATTTTCCTTTGCTCGATGTTATGACAACCCTTTGTTTCCTCTCTGTTAGATATGATGTACACCACTGTAGGGCAGTACCCATAATTCCATATTTTTCCATTTTATATAATAATAGGGAGTGGTTCACACTGTCAAACGCTTTGGACAGATCACAGAATATTCCTGCTGCTTTTTGTGATTTGTCTAAGGTGGAAGTAACTTTGTTGACAAATTCATTGATAGCATAGATTGTACTTTTCCCTTTTTGAAAGCCAAATTGCTGTTTTGATATTATATTAAATTTGTGACAAAAATTTTGAATTTGAACTGCAACAATCATTTCAAATATTTTGGAAAACACGGGAAGGAGTGAAATTGGACGGTAATGTCCCATATCTTCTTTAGAGCCTTTTTTAAACAATGGTTTTACTTCCGCATATTTTAGGGAGTCTGGAAAGTAGCCTTCTTTAAATGATTGATTGATTATTTTACACAGAGGATATGCTATTATATTTGAAGCTGCTTTAATGACCTTTGAAGGTATTTCATCCCATCCCGCTGAATTTTTATTTTTTAGGTTTAATATAGTTTTTTCTACATCTTTTACTGTTACTGTGTCAAATTTAATTAGACACTCATTTTTGTTCAGACTAGAGCCACATAGATGAACATTATCTTGATATGAGGGAACATTAACATCAGATTTTGCTACTGTTATGAAAAATACATTAAATGTTTCTGATATCTGAGCAGGATTTACAATTATTTTGTCTTGTATTTTTAGTTTAGAAATTTCTTGGTTGCTCGGTTTAATTCCAAGTTCAGATTTGACAACTGTCCACACTGCCTTAGATTTATTTTTGTGCTTTCTGATGAATTTAGTATTTTCCATTTCCTTTAAGATTTGACATATTCAATGAATTCAGGACTCTTATTGGATTTCAGCTCGGCATGTAGTTCCCTCTTTCTTTTACTCGATATTTTTATGCCAGTAGTTATCCATTTTAGCTTACTTGTTGTCTTTCTTTGGCAGACCGTGGGTGGAAATGTTTCATTGAAAACATGCAAAAAACTATTCAAGAACCTATCAAAATTTTCTGAACATGAACCTTCATGCTGCAATGACGAATCTATATCATTTAATCTACAGCAGAATAAGTTAATGTTGTCTGGATTAAATTGTCTCTTCAGGAAACATTTCCTCCCATTTTCTTTGTTTGTTTTTAATAATTCCATAAGCAGAGCATAGTGATCTGAGATGCCTAGGTTTAAAGTGAATTTGGCATTCTCATTTAATGTATAATTTGTTATTATGTTGTCTATGCAAGTTGCTGATTTATCACTTACACTGGTGAAATCAGTGAAATTTAATCTAAACCCATATTGTTGAATTAAGTCATTGAACTTCGTTGAAATGCTTGTTTCACTTGCTGTATCTATATTGAAATCAGCCGCAATTATAATTTTTTTTCCTCATTTCTTTCGTGAGTTTTTGTAGGAGACACTGGAATTTGTCGAAAAATAATTTGGTCACTTCATTACCTGGAATCCTATATATAGATATAATAACAATATTTTGTTGTTCAAGCTCTACACAGCAACTTTCAAATATAAGTTCTTCGTTAAGAAAATTAAAATCATCTCTTTCCTTATATTGTAGCGAGCTGTTAATAAGAATACAGGAGCCTCCGTGAGTTTTGTTTTTTCTACAAAAACTACTAGCTACATTAAAGTTTTCTAATTTATTTAGAACTGTGATAGAGTCTTCTGTGATCCAATGTTCGTTTAAGCAAACGACTTTGATGTTTCTACCTTCGGAAAGAATAATTTGCAGCTCGTCAATGTTTGCAATTTTATTCTGTAGATAGGTGGCACGCAGGCCATGAATGTTCCAGTGCATTAAGAACGACGAATTATACCTATTTACTGTTTTCAACACGTCTTCCTTTGTTGTATCTTTGTCTAATACATGTTTTAGTTCACCCCCTCACTGATTGCCAGTTTCCCCTGTTTCGTATAATTTTGCACAAGTCAATAAACATTTTGCTGAAAGTTGCGGAGCCCAGCCTATTTAGATGCAAGCCATCCTGCCCTATACAATCATCTCTAATAAAGCTCTGTTGTGAGTGGTGGGGGAACAGGGATAGAGGATTGATAGCAGGGATTGGAGGGTGAAAGGGGATGAGAGAATCCTCTAAAGGGGGAGGATGGAGAGGAGGAAGAGGAGTCAATGACTGGAGTTGGAGCATGACTTGAAGGAGGGGGGAAGAGGGAGGGGGAGCCTCAAATGAGGAGAAGAAAGAGGAGGGAGTCACAACCTCGGGAGGGAAAGCAGGATCGAGTTGCACGGGTTTCAGGCGATTAATGAAGATGGCAGAAGATATGCCATTGAGAAAGATGGTGTAGGTGTTTGCTGCATGAAGGACAGATTAAGGACCAGAGTAAGGGGGCTGTAAGGGCGGGTAGACGGTGTCATCACGCTATAACACGAACTCGCAAGTCTGCAGGTCCAAAGGTGCCCTTACAGGTGGAGGAAAGTGGCTGGCAGGACGGGAAGGGAAGGCCGTAGCACAGATGAGGCAGGGAAGGGAGATCCTTGAGCGAGTGGGGGACGGGGTGACAAGCTCGTCCAGTAAGGTGAGTTGTTGCCCATATACGAATTCCGCAACGGTGCCATGGAGGTGCTCCTTAAAGGTCGAATGCAGGCTGAGGAGAAACAGAGGAAGGGTGCTGAGCCAAAGTGACCTGTGGCACTTTAGGGCCGTTTCTAGGGTCTGCCACCACTCCACCAGCCCATTGCTCTGCGGATGATAGGCAGTGGTGAGAATCCCTCGAATTGGCTTCCCCGGTCAGTTGTGACGTCCAAGTGGTAGCCAAAGCAAGCAATCCAGGTAGATATAAAAGCACTAGGGACAGACTCGGCAGTGATGTTGATCAGAGGTGTGGCCTCCATCCACCTCGTTGTGCGGTCAATAATGGAAAGGATGTACCGGTAACTGTCGACCAGCAGAAGAGGACCAACAAGATGTAAGTTGATATGCTGGTTTCTGTCAGAAGGAGGAGGGAATGAACCAAGTGAAGGGGAGGTGTGAGATGAGACCTTGTTCCACTGACATGCAATACAAGAGTGGGCCCAGGCCTGGCAATCCTGCCTCATGTCGTGCCAAACAAAACACTCGCACACCAGGTAAAGGTGGTGTGAATGGGAAGTAGGAAAGAGGAAGGGTCGGAGACAAGAGGAAGGATTCTTCATCAGCAGATTCCAGGGCGGAAAGGTTAGAGAGATCAATGACAGTGGAGACAGCACTAATTATACACGCCCTTGATTAAAAGCATGTCCTTTGTGAATTGTGAGATGTAGTCGAGGTAATGGAAGTGCCTAGGGGGTGGGTTAGCCAGGGGATTATTGATGGCAGCAGCCAGGGTTTGTGGTAAGTAAGAATGTAAGAGGCGTGACCTTCAAGTTATGCACAGAAGTGCTTAATGGCCTCATAGATGGCAAGAAGTTTCCTATGAAAGGTCGAGTACTTGAGTTGTGCGTTGTTTAATTTTTGAAAAGAACTGCAGGGGAGACATTACACCACTGTGAGATTGGCTGAGAACTGCACCATTAGCGGTGTCACACGAGTCAATAGTGAGAAAACTTACATGTCAGAATGCAGATGAGCAACCGTGATTGCTTGAGCAATACAGCAGTTGAGCATTGAATGATTCGGTCATTTGCACATCAGGGTCACCACTGTGGTTACTAGGGGCAGTGGAGCCCAATGACCACGCACTTTGCTGTACAAAAGCTTTATTTGATGTAGTCAACACAGCGAACAATCACAGACTAAATTAAACTTGGCGGATGATACAAGAAAATCAAAATCAAAAACCAAAGATTTTCATTCTTTTTTCGTGACCATGGTCCGACGACCAGAGACACAAACACTCGCGTTGGTGGCTAGTGCCGCCACAAAGTAATTTGCTGCATGAAGGGGCCTGGCACATTTGTGTCATCATCCAACTCAAGTAGATGCAAGAAAGAAGTACCAAATTAAGGCTATTCTTGTATCTGAAGCATCTTTTGTTGAACCCAATGAAGAACATTTGTTACTGCTGCAGTGTTTAACAGCATTAATTCAAAATGACTGAAGCACTGTCAACGGTTAAAGGATAGAAATGAATTGAGGAGACTGAACTTACTGCAGAAAATTATGAGAGCACTTCAGCATCTGTGGGTTCAGTATGTAACATGGAGAGATTTGAGTATGTTGCCTGATATATAGCTCATTAGTACATAATGTATGACAGAACATTTGCAGCAGCTACTAAAGAGCTAATATCCTCAGAAAAAAATCTAAAAGATAGTTACACAGGATGTATTCTCAACACTGCATAGAGACAAGGCCTCACAACAGTCCATGTCACATCACACTGAGAGGCTGCCATCACTAGCTGCCTGGCTGGCTGCCAAAGCACAGCCCATGCTTTGAGCAGCCAGCCAGTCAGCTAGTGACTGTCAATTTGTATTCTTTGTAAACATACAACATCTGGCTGCAACTGTCAAAACACCAAATCAGAATTAAAATCACCAACCATTTTTGACAGTTAATGTGCACACGCCATATGGCAAATCACCTAGACATATATGTCACTTGATAATGGTAGTTTAAGGTGAAACAAACCACTATGTATAAATAAATAATATTAAAACAGCAGCAATCTGCTTAAATATTGTTATTATGACACTTGCTGACCTTTACTATGCTGTGGGCAGTATGGAATATAAGATTAATACATGTTCCATAGATCATGAATAATAGATTGTAATTATGTGTAAAGTGTCAGTATAGTAAAAGATAACATTACATGACATACATATATTATTATTATTCTCTTTTTTGGTTAAAGTACTAATTTCTATGTATAAATTCATCTACTGGGTAAGCATAAGGAGTTGTCATTCAGATATTCTTTCAATTTGTTTTTAAATGTTGGTTGGTTTTTCTGTCAGAATTTGGTGTTATCTGGTAAGTGACCAAAGACTTTTGTGGCAGCATAATTCACCCCCTTCTGTGCCAAAGATAGATTTAACCTTGAATAGTGTAGATCATCCTGACTTCTAGTGTTCCAGGTATGCACACTGCCATTACTTATGCATTGCATTGGGTTATTAATAAGAAATTCCATAAGAGAATATGTATTCTGTGAAGCTACTATGAAGATCCCTAGATCCATTAATAAATGCCTGCAAGATGATCTTTGGTGGGCACCAGAAATGATTCTAATTACACACTTTTCTGAAATGAATACATTTTTGCTCAATGGTGAATTACCCCAAAATATGATACCATATGAAAACAATGAATGACAACAGCCATAGTAAGCTAATTTACTGAGATGTTTGTCACCAAAATTTGCAATAATCCTAATAGCATAATTTGTTGTACTCAAATTTTCAGTAGATCAACGTGTTGCTTCCAGTTCAATAAGTCATCAATGCAAATGCCATAAACTTTGAATATTCTACCTTAGCCACAGATTTCTGGACACAGACTGTATTTATTAATGGTGTCATGGTATTTACTGTATGGACCTGTATGTATTGTGTTTTATCAAAATTTTATAAGAGTCCATTTGCAGAGAAACCTTTTCTGGGATACATTATTAAAATTTCATCAGTTAACTCTTGTTTGTCAGGAGTGATTACTATACTTGTATCATCAGCAAAAAGAACTAGCTTTGCATAATCGTGAATATAGAATGGCAATTCATTAATAAACTACTGGCCATTAAAATCGCTACACCAAGAAGAAATGCAGATGATAAACGGGTATTCATTGGAGAAATATATTATACTAGAACTGACATGTGATTACAATTTGCGCAATTTGGGTGCATAGATCTTGAGAAATCAGTACCCAGAACAACCACCTCTGGCCGTAATAACAGCCTTATATGCCTGGGCATTGAGTCAAACAGAGCTTTGATGGCATGTACAGGTACAAATGCCCATGAAGCTTCAACATGACACCACAGTTCATCAACAGTAGTAACTAGTGTATTGTGAGAAGCCAGTTGCTTGGCCACCATTGAACAGACGTTTTCAATTGGTGAGAGATCTGGAGAATGTGCTGGCCAGGGCAGCAGTCGAACATTTTCTGTATCCAGAAAGACCCATACAGGACCTGCAACATGCGGCCATGCATTATCCTGCTGAAATGTAGAGTTTTGCTGGGATCGAATGAAGGGTAGGGTCACGGGTCTTAACACATCTGAAATGTAATGGCCACTGTTCAAAGTGCCATAGATGCGAACAAGTGGTGACCGAGATGTGTAACCAATGGCACCCTATACCATCGCACTGGGTGATACGCCAGTATGGTAGTGACGAATAGACTCTTCCAATGTGCATTCATTGCAATGTCGCCAAACATGGATGCAACTATCATGAAGTTGTAAACAGAACCTGGATTCATCCGAAAAATGACGTTTTGCCATTCATGCAATCACTATCACAGGCGCTCCTGTCTGTGATGCAGCATCAAGGGTAACTGCATCCATGGTCTCTGAGCTGATAGTCCATGCTGTTATAAATGTCGTCGAACTGTTCATGCAGATAGTTGTTGTCTTGCAAACGTCCCCATCTGTTGCCTCAGGGATCGAGACGTGGCTGCACGATCCGTTACAGCCATGCAGTTAAGATGCCTTTCATATCTACTGCTAGTGATATGAGGCCGTTAGGATCCAGCACGGCGTTCCGTATTGCCCTCCTGAACCCACCGATTCTGTATTCTGCTAACAGTCATTGGAAAGCGAACAATGCGAGCAGCAATGTCGCGATACGATAAACCACAGTCACGATAGGCTAAAGCCCAACCATTTTTCAAAATCGGAAACGTGATGGTACGCATTTCTCCTCCTTACATGAGGCATCACAACAACGTTTCACCAGGCAACGCCGGTCAACTGCCGTTTGTGTATGAGAAATCTGTTGGAAATTTTCCTCATGTCAGCACGTTGGTGTCGCCACCGGCGCCAACCTTGTGTGAATGCTCTAAAAAGCTAATCATTTGCATATCACAGCATCTTCTTCCTGTCGGTTAAATTTCGCGTTTGTAGCACGTCATGTTCGTGGTGTAGCAATTTTAATGGTCAGGAGTATAGACTATATATCAAAAACAGCAAAGGATCCAAGACCGAACCCTATGGGATCTCATTCTTGGTAGCCCCCCAGTCTGAGGAATCAGCTGGTTTTTGCAGTTTACCTGGACCACGTATTTCAACTTTTTGCACTCTTTTAGTAAGTAGGCCATGAATTAAACCATTTTAGAATTCCATGATTTACACAATCAAAAGGCTTTGAGGGATGACAAGAAATCCAAATGGGTGATGCCTGGTTATTCAGAGCATTTAAAATTTGATTAGTTGAAGCATATATGATGTGTTGGAGCCAGTTGTCTTCCCATACCTTCAGAGCTTGCTGTTGGCCACATTGCGAGATAACGCACCATTGCATGTTACATACAACGTTGAAGTCTTGTTGCCCACCTTTGGGCTGTATTAATGCCTGGGTCTCCATGTTATCCTGAAATTTCGCCTATTGAAAACTTCTGATGGATAATTGTGACAACTGAAGCTATAAATCAAATGTTCAAATTTTGTATTCTTATGGGAGCAAACTACTGACGCCATTGGTCCCTAGACTTACGAACTATTTAAACTAACTTTTACTGAGGACAACATACACAAACACACATCTATGCCCGAAGGAGTACTCAGACTTCTGACGCGAAAGTTTGCACAGTGCATAACATGGTGCCTCAGATTGCACTGTCATTCCCACACGGCCCTAAGCTGCAGCATTTGATGCTTCACCATATCACCTTTGGCGATATGTGTAAACAGCATGCACTGATATACCTCACAAATATACCTATACTTATTTGATTCAGTGCCAAGGCGTGTAACAGTGGTTATTGGCAGCAATGGCAACGATGCTCAGTACTGATTTATTATCTTTATCACTTCACATGGGGCTGTATTTTAAATCATGTGATCTGTTTGAAATGTGTTATCTCCTAACTGAATTCGTCCGTTTAGGTCACGTGCAGTCCAAGACCTCTTGCTACAGATTGCACGACTGCTCCCTATCGGAGGTTCGAGTCCTCCCTCAGTGATGGGTTTGCGTGTGTGTGTCGGTCTTAAGTAATTTGTAGGTATAGGGACCGATAACCTCAGCGGTTT
Source organism: Locusta migratoria (assembly GCA_026315105.1). Classification (NCBI taxonomy): domain Eukaryota; kingdom Metazoa; phylum Arthropoda; class Insecta; order Orthoptera; family Acrididae; genus Locusta; species Locusta migratoria. Next base: position 707,888,602 of record CM048745.1, on the reverse strand, counting down.
GGTCCTTTAGGATTACAAACATATGAACGTTTTTTGGTTTTGCATTTTGGAAGAGAAGCCAGTGCTTTAGTTGGCGTACCGCCTAAAATTCAAACTCGCTATGAGCGTATCGGCTAAATAAATCTGTAAAGAATAGACCAACTGTAAATTGTCGAATGGATTTCGGAAAGAAAAATTGAAAAGTTTGAGGTTCGTTGGAGTTGTGATCATAACCGTCGAAGCCAGGGCCGGCGCAAGCCCAAGTGCCGCCCCGTGCGAGCTGCTAAATTGCCGCCCCCCCCCTCCCCAACCGGTTTTTTTATTACATAACGATTGTGAAATTCTATTTAAACAAATCTGCAGAAAATGACAGCAATCATTCGCAATTTTCGTTTTTACTTTGCAGATCTACCTAGGTTTCGGACACTGAGTGGCCAGTCTCAAAGCTTTTAATATGTGCTTCCATCTAAACCGTCATGTTGACAGTTACATTTGGCATGACGGTATAGATGTAAACATAACTAAAAGCATTGAGAATAGCCACACTGTGCCCGAAATATATGTCGATATGGAAAATAAAAATAAAAATTGCGAGTGATTGGTGACATTTTCTACATATTTATACAAAACCGTCGCTGGGCACCAATTCAAAAATGGTGTCAAACATGACTGAAGAAATCTAGCTAATTTTAATAATCGTTGTCAATTTACAAAAATGTTCGAATGTGTGTGAAATATTAGGCCCTACTGTAGGATACGCTCTTCAGAAGATGAAGTCATAAGAATTGAGCCGCGTGAAATTGAATTTCATGTCGAATTTCACTACAGACGCAGGTGAAACGGTCAACGAGTGGGGCGGAAGACAATGGAGAGAGGAAGAATAAAGACATGGAGTAACATAATAATTCAATAAATACACATGCGGGCATCAACGGGTACTGATGCTAGTCGAAATATATTAACTCACTGCACTGCGGTTGTTCATTTCAAAGAACTGACACTCGACATATGTCGTAGCTTTCATGTTTCAGTTCTTTCGTGTCTGATTATGAAATAAGGGGTAACAAATTAGTAATCGCCATATCACTTCAGTTTTCTTCGCTTTATTTTCATTTTAGGCCTTGGAACGACGCGTGCTTATCTGGCGACTTGCCAATTTTTGAAGTAACAGATCGAAAGAAAAATAAATTTTCCTATTCTGCAATCTTCAAGCAGACAAATTTTAACTTGTGAGTAACGTGTATGCGCAATACTAATTATACGTTATATGAAAAGCACTTACTTATTACATTCCAACTTGCAAGAAATTCGGACGCACCAATTCTTCTTCTGTTCTTACGAAACGCAATGAAAGTGCTTCTGACTAATCTTGACTTCCTCGGCTAATTACGGAAACGAATTCTGTAGTTTTCATTGTAGAGAACGCAACAATACCTTTTGCCTGGAGAGGCCAAGTGGTGACACGGCAGTGCCAGGACCAGGTCACGTTAGAAAGTACAGCGAGGCTACGGTTAAACTAGCGCCCAAGAAGAAGCAAGAAGCTCACAATAAGTATGTGACCGATGATATGATGCATCATTATCAGGCAGCAATTTCTATGGCATTACGAACAATAGAAAGAAATACGAACTTTACGTAATCTGCACAACTTTTGTCGAACTGAAATGAGCTTCAAAGCTAGAAAGGAAACCCTTAGAAGCACTGAAATAAATTACAATTTGGGGTTATGGCTTCACTGTACTAAGTTTAGAAGGAATACAAAAGTGCGGCGAATGAAAATTTCTGCCAGGCCGGGATTCGAACCCGGGATCTCCTGCTTATTGGGCGGGCGCATTGACCGCTCCTTTTTTTTTTTTTTTTTTTTTTTTTTTTTTTTTTTTTTTTTTTTTTTTTAGGTACTTCTCTTCGTTGCAGACGCTGATCTTTTTGTTCGTTCTTGTTCGGTGTGTTCTCGGCTCAGCTTTTTTATTACAGAGGGCGTTGAGCCCTCTGACCGGGCTCGCTGAGCCACGGCCCCCGGCACCGCTCCGCCACCAAGGACATTGTGGCCAACCCGACTGCAGAGGACTCTTGCATTCTGTGTCACTGTTTCCCCAGTGGCGCAGTGGTCAACGCATCTGCCTAGTAGCAGGAGATACCGAGTTTGAATCCCGGCCGGGCACAAATTTTCATTCGCCGCACTTTGTTATTCTATCTAAATCTAGCACAGTGAAGCCATAACTGATTGCAAATTGCGATTTATTTCATTCGCTGAACGCTGTAACGTCGTCAAAAATATATAATTGCTTAGAAGCAATGTTCTATCAATGGATATTCGTTTTAGAAAGTCTCAAAATTAACGTTTTGTTTTGTGCGGACGAGAGGGCATTTTTGCTAAAAGACCATAGGTTCTCAGGTTTTCATCAGACTCATGCCTAGATGAAACATGGTTTCACACGCATTATATAGTAAATAAATGTTGGCAAAGTGAGAGTGTGTATGAGTAGTATTGTCAAACAAAAGTGCAAGTCTAAGTTTAATTGTTGTTCATACAGGCGGAGACAGGTGTTTCATGGCTCAAAAACCAAAATGTCCGGCTATCACTCAGAAACGGATAGCAAAAATTTTCAAAAATACGTGGAAATCCAACATGCCAGGCTTACTACCAATGTAATTACTCGCAGCGTATTTACCCATTGGGAATACTTCTAGCCATTACAGGTGTTGGACATGTTTGACCGTAGTAATGTTCAACTATTTTTTTCCATTATGCGGGAAGAATAAAACACTCGGAAACTGCCACTGAAGGGCTTAGCAAAATTGCTTTCGGCTTATCATGTAACCGCAGTATCCAACATTGGTTAGATTTCGTCTTCTGCAAAATTAGTTGTAAGTAAACGCACGGCGCGTAGCAGGCTGGTAGCATCCATAGGAGTACTGGCGTGTACGCCAGACTGCTTGCCCCTCTCTGTTCCTCCGGCGTAAACACGACGGTGCTGCCATACTGGCGAGGGAGAAATTAGTCCTCCTCCCTCCTCTTATTGAACAGGGGCGGCCGGCAGGTAGTCGAGGCGCCATGTCACAGTTCCTGAAGGCGCTTCCACCGGTGTCGCGAATTCTGGGCCCACTGAATTCTGGGCCCGGAAAAGGTCGGGCCACTAATCCTCCTTCCCCCCCCCCCCCTCCCTCACGCTGGGATGGGTGCCAGGTAAACGAGCCGACTTCATTATTTTGCTCCGGTAGCTTGGTTCATGTAAACACACTCGGCCCTGAAATAATTTTCTACAAACTTTACAAGGCAACAGTGACCGGCATTGTTATAGTACATGTGGCTGCAATTCGAGTGGTTCCATGTTGCCAGAAAACATTGTGGGCCAGTGTTGTCCGCAACAACAATTTTTATGGCCCGTGCAAACACAGCTTTCCGTGCTGTACTGATGAAAGAGGTATGGAGATGATCAAACAAGAACCAAAAGTGACGCAGTTGGAAGTGGTCATGTAATTTCTGTTTGACAACTTTTACTTATGATTGGATATTCAGAAGCTACAATGGAAAACCTGGAAACCAAATTGCAAACACAGAATTTTAAAATCACGTCTGTTTGACAAAGAACATTTAAATTAACGGAAAATAAAATCTGTTCCACACCCATCGACCTGCGAATGTTAGACCTACATGTAATGTACATGAACCAGGAGTGTGCACGTATAGGTGCAATAATCTGCGTATTGCTTCCCATCTCACTCATAGCGCTAAATGTGCTTGGCCCCTACATATGACTTCGAAACAGGATGACCCTTTCTATTTTGTAATTATAATCCTGCATAACATTATTAGTATTGCCAAATGTAAAATATATAGAATCAGCAATATGAACTCGCGTATTAAGACATACATTAAAACAAGAGTCTGTGAACCATAAAATAATTTACGTAATAAGAGTGCGTGTTTACGGCTACAATGAATGACATGATTTTCCATACCATGTCAGAGAATGCATCGTAAAACAAGGGAAAACAGGAAAAAATTAGAGCCAGTGCAATACGCGTTGAAAAGAGGGAATATCGTCGAACATTATGTCAACATTCAACGTCGTTCTTCCAACAGCAGGACATTTTGCTTCCCTTGGTGGTCATTTGAAGGGCGGTGTTAAAGCGGCTCTGACAGGACGGCGTAACATCATAAATCTTAAAGTAGGCATTAGGAGAAGATTAATTTTGCTCATTTCTTTTTGCAATCTCTGTCTCCAACGTAGAGTCGCTTTTGTGCACTATTTCCATTTGATCTTCAGTATTATCTATGCTAAATTTTCCTTGTCAAAATGCAAACCTAATGCAATTTTCTTTCTACCATAAGTATATATATTTCAAATCGTCATGTATGAAGGACCTTCGAGTCTGGCCATTGGAGGGCTTCTCAGCGACAGGACATTCATAAACACCGTAATTTGCATATTTGGCTTCTTTTGTGGTATATTATCACGCAATCGCACTTTAAGATTATATGTCGTTCTCAACGCAGTTTTAACTCTTTGCTTCCAAAAATGTATGTTTTAGATTTTCTAACGGCTTGCCAGTTGTTACTCTGTTTGAAATCACGTACAAGGGATATAGTGGTAGGAGCGGGAGAAGAAGCCATGCACAGCTTATGTCACCTGCGCACTGTATGTGAGTTATATCCAATGATCTTTAATTATGTGCATACTCCTACCCTTTTTTCGTACGCTATCATATATTATGTTCTTTACATTACATATACCATCCAGAGGTATGAGGAATATATTATTTTATATTTATTTTAATATAAAGTTTTGTAAAGAAGAATAGACACGATTTTTAAATTACAGTTTTATATTAGGTTTTAAGTTTTCCATTTTTTGGAGGTAGTTGACATTGGCTGAAATTGGTCATAAGTAAAACTTTTTTGAAGATTTAGATGTAAATGATTGCGTCAGAGAGACAATATATTACAAAAAGTCACAGTGCTCCGTATAAGAAATTCGCTTTTTTCAGGAAGTGATCATGTTATGTTTACGGAATTTTCGTAATAAACAGACTCCCACCCCACTTTATCCAGGCTTTGGACTGGCTAAATGACAAGAATAAATTGTCATTCAGGCAAGTTTAAAATCAGCTTTTTATATTTTATTTTATTTTATTTTATTTTATTAACTTTTAAATTATTATTTATTTGTACATTTTTCACATACGTTGTCTCAAACTAGGCCAATGAATTTATTCAAATTTTTGAAGGTAAGAGATCGTTTCCAAACAGGCCCTGATGTCACCATCCTCTTCGTACTTTTGTACTATTTTTGCCATCCTTTCATCGAGTTTCACATTTTTTTCTTTCGTTTTCTCTCCATACCTAACTCTGATCTCATTAAAGCACGTGCCGAGTTCTCTGCTACCGTCTTTATGCACTTGATTGCGTCTTTAATTTTAGGATTCGGTTTCCCAAGCAAATTATTAATCTTGTTGTGCCAACCTTCTACAGCATTGGTGGTACGATAGCGCAGTCTGTAGCAGCTCCAAACACTGATCGGGACTTCATGGTTTTCTAACCACCTGTCTTCGAAATAGTCGAAAAACAGACGGCTTGGGGATATCTGGTGCTTGTGAATGGATTTCGAGCCAGCCATCGCAGACATCTTCCGGTCGAAGGAATGCCAGAGAAGCACACATCTGAATTTGCAACCTTACTTCTTCATTTTCTCTGTATTCGGAAGCAAGTCCCAAGTCTTGCACTTTCCCCCAGAGAGATTTCTTCTGTGGAATTGGCAGCAACGAACTTGAATCGACGGGAGCAGCTATTTCAAAATCAACGGTGACATTGAGGATTCCATTCTCTTATATTATTTTTAAGAGTGCTGAAAAGACGAATATATGTCTCTTTTCTTTTGTGGGGTAGCAGTGCAAAGGCCACCGGATATATATTTGTTTCATACTTTGAACTTCCAAAGTCTGCATGTATCGTATATATTTGAGAAAACTACTTGCTACAACATTTGAAGGTCCCATCAATAAAAAAAGTCTCGTTTAGTCTTAAAGACTCTCTTCCTGCTTTTCCACTAAAGACTATCACCCTATCTCCAATGTTGTCATCACTCAAGAGAAAACTGCTACCAGCATTCATATTTAGTAGCTCAGTCCCATCTGCTTTGGTTCTCCTTATGCCTTATGTATATGAGTAGCCGTCATAGTGCGCACATGGCTTACCACGGATGTTCGTTGACACTTCCATTTCGAACTTAAAGCACACTGGGAGACAAGATGCACGAACTGAATACTACCACAGATGTGTTACTCTGTGATACTACGCAAGTTAGAGTCTACTGGCAGTGACTGTCTAAGCGGTCAGCCACTGCGTTGGACGAGACCTTCGGGACCGTGACTGACAAGGAGCGTTCCCAGGGGGAGGGGGGGGGGGCAGGGAGGCTCTGCCCTCGCGCAGGTAGTTTCCAGGAAACTGGGCCCAGAATTCGCACATTTCTGGTTGGGCCCAGAATTCAGTGAACCCTTCCACCGAGGTTTGGTTTAGAATCCCCTCCTGGGTATGAATGTTGAGTGATGCTGGCTGATTTGCCGCCCCTCGGAAAGTGCCGCCCCGTGCGGTCGCACGTTTCGCACTGCCTTGCGCCGGCCCTGGTCCAAGCATTCAAATTGCCCTTTCGCACAATTACAGTGGAATCTGTTTGGCCCTCAAATGTTCGAATTAGCCGACTAGTCTGAACGGAGACAGAGGAAATGCTTCTTACTGACTCCAATGCGTTTAAGAACCTTGCTCCAAAGAGATAAGCCACTAAATACTCAAAGTCTTTTGTGTGCCATATCGTTGCCTATTCGTTGAAGAAAGCAAGTGCGAAATTCTGGCAATTATTTTAACAATTTAAGGGCCAGTATATAGCAACATTTTGACTTAGTTTCCATTGATCAAATCATGAAACACTGCACAAGTTACGTATGTTTTCATGCTTAGCACGATGCGTTTTGGGAACGAATCACTGTCAAGGTAAAACATTTATCGAAAATATTATGTTAACTCAAGTCTTTTACGCACAGTAGTCAGTTTTAGATTATAAAATAGTGTGTCGTAGCACTAGAAAGAACTAAAATAGAATCAAATTTTAATCTCTTTGACCAATGCTTCTTCAACCGGCTGCATGTGTACATGTTCATCTGTTGGTAACGCTGCTAGTTTTGCTTCTTCCGGCGGTAAACGCTCGGTTCCGTCTTAAAAGTTCCACGCAGTTCCATTGTCCGAATTGGTAGTGGTTTTCGTGTGATACAAGTCTGCTTTTAATTCCCGGCAGCAACACGCACTCTTATTGTCTTCTAGAACGCCACTCTGATTAGTTAGATAAGACGTCGTTGTCCAAAGCTGACGGGTGGTATCCTCATCTACATTAAACCCTTGAATACATATCAAATGAGTTTTAAAAAATGTCTATTTGAGTCATTTCATGTGGAATGAGCAGAGTACTGCCCAAAATTTTTTTCTGCCGACCAGAGTATTGCCTAAAATTTTGGCCCAACCGATCAGCACCAAATTTTACTGACATGATTGTAGGCCGCCAGAGACCAGAACCTCCCTTTTTCAAATTTTTCGGACAAAACATACGGTAGTAATACCCAAAAAAGCCGTTTCTAATCTAATTGTAATTGCAAACGAACTGTTCGACACGAAAATTGAATAACCTCATTGGTAGAGGAGAAAATTCTCTACAACTTAGCTCCCTTATGGTTTTTTCATATCTGTATCGTTTGAGACATATTTGCAAAAATAGCGGAGATTTGACAGCCTCCATTGAATTAACGAAAACCAGCCGTTCGGAGATGTCACGTGACATTCCTCGCCCAGAACTCTCTGTGGCATACGCCATCTTGCGTTGCGTATTTGATGATTTTCTTATTGTAACTTACACGTTGTCATTTCAAAGCAATGGCGCACTGAAGAATTAACAAAAACACATCGTTCTTCGCAGTGGCATAACTATGGGGGGGGGGAATGAGGGGGATAGAAACCCCCCCCCCCCAGAAAAGAGAGAGAGACAGAGAGAGAGAGAGAGAGAGAGAGAGAGAGAGAGAGAGAGAGAGAGAGAGAGAAAGAAAGAAATTGTATAACAGCAATCTGGTAAAAGTAAAGATTGGAAACTCGGGGTGTTTTACGATAAGCTTTCATTGGATGGGAGTGAATTAATCTTCAACGGGAGTGGTAGATGATAGTCTGTCTGGAAACTGACTAAAATTTTGCTCATCAAGCAGATCTATCCCCCCCCCCCCCCCAAAGCCAAGTCCTAGTTACGCCACTGGTTCTTCGTACGATAATGATAATTTAATGTCTACAAATGCCATATTAGCGTCAGTTAACAACGGCCATCAATGGTATGAGATCAGGCGCGGCTCGTGGTTTTCATACTAGAGAAGGCTCTGACATTTACCGATCGGAACAAACCTAGACCTCGAGCTACGTATCAGTCTGTAACCACGACGATTTCCAGAAAGGGGGGGGGGGGGCAATATCATATTTTACCTGAAACTTCTTCCTGTTTCAGAAGCAATAAAAATCAATGGCTAAAACCAACATAAAGTCCTCTGATAGCTTTTATCTACTGATATTACGTCTCAAGACTTTATCGCAATAAACAGTACTAAATGACACCGTTTGCAGGAATCTTTAAAGTGGTGTGGATAAACTACGCTGCTTGCTTAGTGTTATGATAATTTCAATTGTAAACATGGGATGTAATATATAATTGTGAGTAACAGTGAATAAAGTGCGCATTTTGATACACTTCCTTCATTCTTATCCGAACTCCATTATTGCGGCCACTGATAACAAGAGCACCGTCGTAACACTGAGCTATCAGTTTTTCCGATTTTTGATGTATATTCATTTTCTCCAGCTCGCAGAGAATTGCTGCAGTTACATTCTCTACAGTGTGGCTTTTCGCTCGTACAAAAGAAATAAATCTTTCATTTATTTTCCCCAGTAATTCATAGCGAATTATGAAGACCAATTGAGACAAATTTGCAGTCAATCGTTTCTTCAACTTCGATTGCGAGGTAATTTGTCTGCGACAGTTCACTCCTTATGAGATTGAGCCCATTGAGGCATACTTCATAAATCGATTCTAGCAGATCATTTTGAAGTAAAAGTCACTAAAACGTAGCCACAATACACGCACAAAAGACGAAACTAATAACACACGTTAACCGCAAACTCAAATCAGCGAGAATGGAATCGAAAGTAAAGGGACATATTTCGCGCACTTTTTTTCTTAAATCATTCGCAACTCTCTCGCTAGGTAGTGACACTTTACGGTACCGCATTGTAGTGCACTCTGGTGAGAAATTTGCGAACTTATTCTGACACCGGATACAACAGCCAATATCAGAAAGAAAAAGTTATCTAAAACTCTATTAAAACAGTATAACTAACGAGTGGTAAACCGCACACCAAAACATAATAGACATATACAGAGACAAAAGATTCGATAATGGAGTTTCAGCCACTCTTTATTCTCTTTTGAAGTAAGCAGAAGAACGTGAAAGTAGTGTGGAGATTGGTAGGACACTCTTAGGCTACAAGCTCGGAGCCTCCGAGACGCCCATAAAAGCAATACACCAACGAACCCCCACTCCCAACCCTCCACTACATGGAGCTACAACGACACCTCAAGGCGCAGCCGTAAGGCTACTGGGCGGCTCCGCCTCAGAGCCTTTAATTACGAGCCGCGCCTGTATGAGATTATAGGACCCATATTTTGATTGATTGCCGTAGCGTAGTGGGCAAGGCGTTCGACTAAGGTCGGTGGTTCGGAACCCGCCAGTAGCTATATATTTTTTTTCCTAAAAGGGTTTCAGACATTCTTAATTATGTCTTTTATTATTTTGGTCTAAAGTGTTTGCAAAAACTTATAAAACTGTAAATCTAAAGTGGGCCGTAAAACACGTCAGTGCGATTTTTTCCAACTAAAGCACTGAGAATAGCAGTGTAATTTAGATTACTTTAGACCCTTAATTGCGGCTGATGTTTACGTAGTCAGATTGTTTACGGCAATTGATACGTGTAGCTTTGTTAAAAGCAGCTCGCCTGGTGGGTGACGGAGCCGACGGCGTTGGTGGCGGCGCAGGCGTAGCGTCCGCCGTGCAGCGGCGCCAGGGCGGACACGTTGAGGTAGCTGAGCACGCCGTCGGCGGTGACGCGGTTGCTGACGGCGACGGCGCGCTCGCCGCCCGCAGACGACTCCAGCGGCGCGCCGTCCAGCCGCCACGAGACGGCCGGCGCCGGGGAGCCCGACGCCTCACACTGCGCCGACCACGGCGCGCCCGGCGGCAGCGTCGCGTTGCCGAACGTGCGCACCAGCACCGGCGCCGCGTCTGCAACACCGGCGTCGGGGAACTGTACGGCAGCATTCTCTAATGCAGCTAACTTATAACTCAAACAACCAAGAAAAATCGTCTTCGTGAACGCCTTGTAACCTCGATGGAAAACAAGATTTTATATTTTATTCCACGACATGGAGTCAGCCACGTATGGCCACGTGATTTTATTTAGCAACTACTTCATTGTGAGCTAAAGGAAAATCTTCTGAAGAAGGCAAAAGTACGGTACTTTTACTGAAGCCTGGGTCAAGGTTTACGTATATAAACCATTTTTGTGCAACTGGCTAGCTGAAATTTCTTGGTATAATATTTTGGGGTAACTCTTCAAGTCAGTCAAACGTCTTCAGAGTCCAAAAACGTGTAATACGTATTATTTGTGGAGTAAATTCACGGACGTCTTGTAGAAGCCTCTTCAAAGAACTGGGTATATTAACTACGGCCCCTCAGTATATTTATTCCTTAATGAAATTTGTCATAAATAATATATCCCTTTTCCCAACAAACAGCTCAGTTCATACATACAATACTAGAAATAAAAATGATCTACACAAGGATTTAAAAGCACTTACTTTAGTTCAAAAAGGGGTCCACTACTCAGGGACACACATTTTCAATAATTTACCATCAAGTATAAAAATTTAGCTACAAATAAAGATCAGTTTAAGAGGAACCTAAAAGACTTTCTAGTGGCCAACTCCTTCTACTCCATTAGTGAATTTCTAAATTGTATCAAATGATGCATGCACTCATACTATATTAGTATTATTATATTATCAGCAAAAAAAAAAAAAAAAAAAAAAAAAAAAACACTTAAAAAATTGTAAAATTGTGTATCTGTATTTATATTATAAGTGTATGTATTTGTTATTCAACTTGTAAATTTTGTTTCTTGACATGTTCCACATCCACGAGGATCCCCTCAATATGGATCTACGGAACAAATAACTAATCTAATCCACTCTTTGATATATATTTCTGTGATAAAAATCGCGTACTACGTTTAAATTCTGCCGAAGCTGGTCATACAGATAAATGTAATAAGCGATCTTGGCTTGTATTTGAATAATGACTGTCAATATGCCAGATTTGTTTACCGTCTTGCAATAAGTGTTTGTTGTCTGCTGTGACAAATACATCACATATGATTTTTCTACTCACATTGCTGTTATTGAGAAGGTTTCAGAATGTATTACAAACACTAAAACGGAAAAGAATATTCGTGCACAGGATCTGAAGTTTACTGTCGTAGAGGCACATGGTGCCGATGTTGGCAACAACCGTTGAATGCTATTTGAAAACTTAATCGCATAGAATGAGGGGACTAATCCTTCGTGTTGACCATGAAATAAATAAATACTTCTGTTCCTTCTCAAAGATTGACAGGGTTTTGTATGTAACAGAACCCTTTTCTTGTCATTAATTTAATAACCCTTGTAAAGCAAACATTTCGTTGCCAACATTAGCATACTACGCCGCCGCAGCCGTATGTAAAATTTATCCATTATTCTGTGTCAGTTATGTTACAGTCTCTTATACGAGGCGCGTACAGAAAGTAAGTTCCGTTTGGTAATAAAATGAAATTGTACACAGATACAGTATAAATTTTTATTGCACAAAATCCTACAACTCTTAAACTACTTTTCCATATAACTGCCGAAATTTTGTAGACACTTGTCATAGCGTGCCACAAGTTTTTGCCTGCATCCTTCACAGAAGGTTGCCGCCTGTGTATTCAAACATGTCGTAACAGCTCTTTATCATCGTTGAAGTGTTGACTACCAAGGACAGATTTTATGTGTAATAAGAGATGAAAGACGCTAGGAGAGGTCCGAGCTGTGTGGAGGATGATCAAACAGGTCCCATTGAAATTTCCGTAAGAATTGTTTGGGCACATTCGGTGTGTGAGGTTAGGCATTATCGTGAAAAAAAAAAAAGAATCTTTTGACAGTAATCCTCTTCTTACACCTAAAACCTGTCCTTGGTGGACAACACTTCAACGATGATGACGAGCTGAAAGAACATGTTACCACATGGTTGAATACACAGGCGGCAACATTCTATGAAAAAGGCACACAAAACCTTGTGCCATGCTATGACAATAGCCTACAAAATTTCGTAAGCTGTGTAGAAAAGTAGTTTAACAGTTGTAGATTTTTGTACAATCAATATTTTTTTCCGTATCTGTACCCGTTCGTTTTATATAACCAAACGGAATTTACTTTCTGGACGCGCCTCGTATCATTCTCGTGAACGCCTTGCAGCCTCGGTGGAAAACAAATGGCGGTATGCCTCGCTAGCGTCACGCATCGTAAATTTAGCAGGTAAGTGACTTCGAATACATTTGTCATATTCGCTCGTACGATGCTGCAATAATGATGTGTATGTAAAACCTGTGCATACTGTTTCAGTGATTCATAAGGTGCTTATATTTATCATCTGGATCACTGTTGCCGGCCGCGGTGGCCGAGGTGACTGAGGCGCTCCAGTCACGGTCAGCACGGCCACTACGGTCGGGGGTTCGAATCCCCCCTCGGGCATGGATATTTGTGCCGTCCTAGTTCGTAAGTAGTTCATAAGTAGTTTGTAAGTTTAGGGACTGATGACCCCGTAGTTAAGTCCCATAAGCTCTACAAACATTTGAACATTTTTTTTTTTTTGGATCACTGTTACGAGTGCTGCTGCAATTCATACACCGATATGCTATGTACAGAAGGCGGTAATATCGCCTACCCAATATATAAAAGGGCAGAGCGTTGGCAGTGTCCACAGATATACTTTAAGTACGAGGTGCATTCAAGTTCTAAGGCCTCCGCCAGTGCTGAAAAAATGATGGTGTCCATGTTCTGGGACAGCGAGGGCGTAATCCTTACCCATTCCGTTCCAAAGGGCGCTACGGTAACAGGTGCATGCTACGAAAATGTTTTGAAGAACAAATTCCTTCTTGCACTGCAACAAAAACGTCCGGGAAAGGCTGCGCGTATGCTGTTTCACCAAGACAACGCACCCGCACATCGAGCAACACTTTCTTCGTGATAACAACTTTGAAGTGATTCCTCATGCTCCCTACTCATCTGACCTGGTTCCTAGTGACTTTTGGCTTTTTCCATCAATGAAAGACACTCACAGTGGCCGCACATTCACCAGCCGTGCTGCTATTGCCTCAGTTCCTAAAGAAGCATTGGCCGCTGCCATGGAATCATGGCGTCAGCGTTGTGAAAAATGTGTACGTCTGCAGGGCGATTACGTCGGAAGTAACGCCAGATTCAACGATTTCGGGTGAGTAGTTAATTAGAAAAAAAGTCGGAGGCCTTATAACTTGAATGCACCTCGTATAATGGCAAAGTCGCTGGTTTTAGTGAAACCTGACGCCGCCGTCTTACCACGAGAACGTCGTAAATTATTAGCTGACAGTAACGGCCGTAAATTTACGAATGGAAGTATTGAAACATTTCGGGCGTTTCGGGGGGTTGAAATAAATTCAACGACAGAGTTGAATTGCAGAACGACATATTGACCATAGCTGTTTATTTTCTTATCTCAATGCTACCGGTTTCGGTTAGTTTACCATTATCAAGCGTTAGCAGAGTTTAGCTAATAGCTTAAAATGTCGTTACACAAAAATTCAAAATTGTAAAATAAGTATTTGTCGTCATTACTCTACTCCTTAGTGATATTACCACATTGGATGACTGCTACAAACGGCATGTTAAGCTATTAGCTAAACTCTGCTAACGCTTGATAATGGTAAACTAACCGAAACCGGTAGCATTGAGATAAAAAATAAACAGCTGTGGCCAATATGTCGTTTTGCAATTATGTCAAAGCTGTTAAGCCCCATCTGTTCACCTTTCTAGACAGAGTTGAAAATGGTCAGCGGTCGCCTTAACCCATTAGGCTGTCTAGGCGGGGGGTTAGAAGTTGAGAAATTGAGTTGGAAAGAAAACGTGCGTGGATAGCCTAATTGTGTAAGGCGACCGCTGGCCCAAAGTGGGAAATCTGGGATCCAATCCCGGTCCCCCACAAATTTTTAACTTTGTCGTTGAATTTATTTCAACATCCGAAACGGACGAAATTTTCCAATATTTCTATTTCGTAAACGTCTTATAGTTTTTGGCCGTTAATTAGACAACTTATGAACTAAAGAGACGTTTTGAACAGGTTCTGAAGTTGAGATAAAATTTGCGTACTAGCTTAATGTAACACACAAGTTGTAGAATCGTATTGTATGATGAACAATAAGTTACATATGTCCAAGTTTAAAGCAGATAGCAGTTCTCGTTAAGAACACTCCAGTGTATACGGACAGTCGTTACCAACAATAAACAGCCATCTTTGCGTACAGAAACACTTACAGCGAGCATAGGATTCTACAAAAAGACGGTTTATTCAAACTGCATACAGATTAATAAATAAAGAAACACCACTGAAGATACATCTCATTACCATTACGTAGACATTAACACTATAAAGGTGGCGTACTTTTTCACTGTACTCCTATTTCTTAACATATTTTATTTTTAACTCATTTGTTGTTTGCGAGCCCTTTGTGGTAATAATGTGTTGACATTGCTTCAGTGAGACCAATGATAACTGCTTAGGACATTCCCAGTCTAGTTAATTATATATGTGGCAGTGTCATATTCAGTGAGTCATGTGAACATATTTGCGAAGTATTTATGGTGGGACGATGGGAATTTTTGAACGCGGAATGTGTGTTGGATTTAGACGCATCAGATATTTTATTTTGGAAATCGTTAGGAAGTCCATTTTACAAGGATCTAATTGCCCACATTTAGCTAAGAACGCCATCATCACGGACAACAACAGTGCTTCAGACGACTTGGCGTTCACTTCTTTCAGTGCCGCATCTTGATAGTGGCGCCCCCCCCCCCCCCCCCCCCCCACCGTTTCCGCTCGGCGCGTCGATCGTCCGGCGGTCCCCCGCTCCGCGTTGGAAGGGACAATTTGGCGCACCTCTGCGAGTGGCACCAGGGGGAAGCATCCCGGTTTGCCCCCGACCTCTTTTAGATATACTTTCGTTAAGAGATCTGCAGAATGTCTTACCACGGCTTGTTTGAACTTGCTTCAACTCGAGCTGAGGCATCAGCCTACCAAGCTTCTTTATTTCACACTTTTCGTCCAAGCTTACAGCTGAGAAATTTGTTTCTAAAATATACAGAAGGTCGTTTATTTTTCTTTGATAACAAACACCAACAACATATGAATATGCACATGAGCATTAAAACACAGTAAGTAACTGATTATGGCCTACACTGTTAAATTACTGTAAGAAAACGAATCTGTTACTACGAAGAGACAAGCTACCCTCAGGTCACGTGACACCGTAAGCAGTACCCCCTCCTAACTTTACGCATTCGCAAAGGCTGCTCTCCCCTTCATCTACTCAAATAGTTAAATATTTGTTACAATGAAGAGTACAAATGTAATTTACTTTCAAAATCGCGACACATTTACAAAAACGTTCAAAGATATGTGGCAAGTAACAATACAAAAGTCATTGTTGTTACCGTATCTGATAAAAAGAAGAATGGGTTTAAAAAAAATTGCTCGATCTCGAACACAACAATTTCGACACCGTAGTGCAATGCTAGCCAGTGCACGGCTATTCTGGCTAGGTGGAAAGTTGTGACTTCATTATTATTCAAGAACGGATCTACGGAAGGCTTTTACAGTTTTGCATCTTTAATTTACAGTTATGAGATATTTTACCAAATATGACGTGTAAGCTTCAATGAGCCAAAAACAGATGTTGCCTTCATGGAGGATTTGCGCTTTCGCAAGACGAGGTGCGCAATGTATCCAATGTCTTGCTTCTGGATCATTCGTGCGTAAACAGCCAGAGCCCGATTAGCCAGGAGCTGGTGTGTATACCAGCTCCAACGCCAATGTTAAAAGCTGTTTCCCCTCGCTCCTCCCTGCCGCGGAAGTGCACATATGCTGCCTTCAGAAGAGAATTTGAACCTCAGCCGCGCGTGCGCATTGCAACGCTGCTGCCACTGCCGCCTGTATTAGACCGCCGCACTACGACTCGAATAACTGCTGTCTCCACGACGTAAAACGTTTCTCATGAGATAAAAATTTTATTTATTTTTGTAATTATTTTCACGACAAGGTTTTTTTCTGGAGGTTCAATGGACCAGTGAACACATAGGACGCGCTGCCACTGGACAACTGCACTTTATGACAGAACAGCAACGTTTGAGTACAGAACCAACGCTGCATGAGATGAGGTGTACAACAAACGTATCTGTCAGGTCAGTGCGGCACAATTTCACGTTAATGCGTTATAGCAGCAGACTACCAGATCGAGTGCCTTTGATAACGGCACGAAATTGCTTGCAGCGCCTCTCCTGCACTCGTGACCGTATCGGTTGGCCCCTAATTGACTGGTAAACCTTGTTTTGGTCGAATGAGACCCAATAGCAGTAGTAAGAACTCATGTTACGGTTCGAGTTGGGTGCAGACGACAGACTCGTCAATAAGGCACTTTTCAAACTACTGGTGGTTCCATAATGGTGTGAGCTGTTTTTACATGGATTGGACTGAAACCTATGGTTCAACTAAATCGAACACTGAGTCGAAACGGTTATGTTCGAATACATAGGGACCATTTTCAACCACTCATGGGCTTCGTGTTCCCAAACCACGACGGATATTTTAAGAATAACAATGTCATTGGCCACAGTTATTCACGACTGGCTTGATGAACAATCTGGACAATTTTCGCCAAAAATTTGGTCACCAATATCGCCATTCATGAATTTCATCGAACATTAATGGGTCATACTTTTGAGATCAATTCATGAACAAAAAGACTGCAACGGCAACTGTTTCGGTATTATGGATAGCTACAGCAAGGCTATATTTTCCTGCAAAGAACGACTTGTTGAATCTATTTCAAATCGAATTGCTGGACTTCGCCGATCAAAAGAGATATTAGAAGGTGTCAAATATCATTTGTCACCTCATTACTGTTGTGTTTACGTTATTACGAATGAACGTACAATTCAAAGAAGGACGGATCGAAGCTTATGCCACTAATACTCAGAATTTGTATTTGGGTTATATATAAATAAAGTAGGAGAAACTTTGATCGACCAACATACCGAATAGCCTGTCTGTGTGATAAGTCTGGGAAATATCTTCAGGAACTACATTTAGAACGAGTTACCTGGAATTGGTTGAGTAATTCCATGGAACAACTGTAGAGTAATATTGGTGTATACGAACTGAATAGGCCCCTCTTTATTTGTAGGCAGAGCATTCCGAGCACACGGAGACCCTCCAAGTACCATTACTTCTCACAAATACTCCAACGAATTCAAAATCACACAGCGTTGGGCCCAAGTAATTGTTTAATATTTTCTATATTGTGGTCAGTGTGCCTAATTATCCGTTCTTTAGCTAGAATATATTGGGAAGTCTGAAATCAAGGATAATCTAGGTTTAGCAGCTGAATGAGTTTGTCACACTGGTAGCTAAGGTTCTGACATTAGGCTGTAATAAAGATGTAGGAAATGGATTTGTTGCTGTTGTTGGAATTACAGGCATGTATACAGTCAACTTAAAACTTTACAGAGTAGGCGGGATTCAAAGTTAATTCAAGAGTGTGGAAGGGTAAATATATGAGACAGAACGAAAAATTTTCAAGTAAAGTGCATGGTGACCGACCTATTATGTGGTTTGGGATTATGAGTACATCATGAGATTTCTAGTGTGAGCTACCAGAAAGCAAATTATGAGCCCGTTATTTTCACTGGCTGCTGTTGATACTCGCCTGTGCTGATGAAGCCTGAGGGCAAGACAAATATTAAAGTTTTTGGGCACTTAGGGGCATGTGATCAATTCATTTTTGCTTCGAGCAGAATATTTTCATAATCTGCTATCGTATTTCAGTAGTATACGGTTCGCTGCAAAAACGATAGCCGATATGCCTCCACGTGAGCTCTGTTCCTTCTAATTTTATCCTCATGGTCTTTTTGCGACGTATACGTAAGAGAAAGCAATATATTGATTGACTCTTCAAAATGTTTTCGGAACTTTTGACCAAAGCCCACACCGCGATACAGGACGTCTCTACTTAGCGTCTGCCACTGGTGTTTGCCGGCCATCTCTGCGACGCTTTCGCGCATACTAAATGAATCTGTAACGAAACGTGTTGCTCTCCGTTGAATCTTCTCCATCTCTTCTATTGGCTATATGTGGTACGGATACACACTGATTACGAATACTGATGCGTTGGCCGAACGATTGTTTATGGACTAAACTTCCTGAGGATTCTTCCAATGAACCTGTCTGGCATCTGCCTTACCCACATTTAAATTTATGCGCTCGTTCCATTTCACATCGCTCCTGATGGATACTCATAGTCAGTTTAAGGAAGTAACTACTTCCATTGATTGTTAAGCTATTGCCTAATTACGTATATAATAAAGGTTCTTTTTTGTCTGTTTTTGCAGTACGCTACTGTTTGCAATATGTGCCGATAGGCTGCATATCCTCCTGCGTTATGCTACATTTTCTAGCGTTTCGACTTCTTGATATAGTACAGCATCATATGCGAAAAGCCTAATTGAATTTCCGATGTTATCTGCGAGATCCTATATTGTAAAAATCAACGGTCCTATAACACTTCCTTGAGCCACGCCAGAAATTACTTTCACGTCCGAAGACCTTTCTCCGTAGAGAACGACATGTTTCATTCTGTTCGGTAAGTACTCTTCAATCCATTCTCACAGTTGGTCCGATCGTCCGTACCTGTTATTTTCTTCCTAAGGCGACTGTGCGGAACCGTATCGAACGCTTTGCGGATGTCAAGAAACACGGCATCTACCTGCCCTTAGGTCTCATGGATAAGTATAGTCGGCGTCATGTACGAAGGCAGCCCAGTTTCCAGCCGTTCTGCGCATCCCCCTCCGTTACCGCAATGACAGCCAATAATGTTCATTCTGTAGGCGTAGCTGGCCGCAAGTTATGCAATGTTTCTCCTGCAGGCGCAACTGTTAGCGTTCGATCGTATCTCCCCCACTCCTCGCTTCCCCTATCGCTCCGCCTCTATGCGCGGAAGCGCCTCATTACATGTTCAAATGTTTGTAAAGCTTATGGGACTTAACTGCTGGGTCACCAGTCCCTAAACTTACAAATTACTTATGAACTAGCTCATACTAAAGACAACATAAACATCCATGCCCGAGGGGGGATTCGAACCCCCCGATGGGGAACGGCCTCTCGCATGGGGGCATAGCGCCTCAATGCGCTCGGGCACTCCGCCACGGCCCTTCTTACAAGGCGCCAGCTATAGCGCAGACTGAGTTTCACATCATCTTTGCTTCCGGAATCCATGTTGATTCCTACAGAGGAGATTTCCAGTCTCCATGAATGTCATTAACACTCGAACATGGAACATGTTCCAAAATATCATGAACATTGCTTTAATTCCTTGTCATTTCAATTGAATTTGTTGTAGCACGACTACAAGAAATAAAAAAAAAAAAAAAAAAAAAAAAAAAGAAAGACAAAAAGATAATGCAGAGTCTTACCTCCTAGTTTCAACTGTGCCGTCCCTTGAGCAGCTTCTCCAGCATTTGAGACGACGCACTGGTACATACCTCTGTCTGTCCGCTCCACGTGTTCTATCTTGAGGGCCTGGAATCAGAGAACGTGGATAGCAAAATGAAGACTGTTTAATATTAGATTTATTAAAATATTAAATTATAAAATTGTGGCACACTATCAACACTTTCCTTGTTTAAAAACAGCATCCATATCCTCACAGCAAAGGTGTATAGAAACAATGAACAATATCAAACTTACATATAACAATGAAATTTTGCAAGTCGCTTAGAAAACCTGACGGGGTTTTAGAGCATTCAGAAAACACGATGATTTTTCAAAAGAACAAGATTACCCACCAGTGTGCAGAACTTTATTTTTTTTTTGTGTAGCGGAATTTCGGAAATTTCGATGGTAAAATGAGTTAACTTTTTATTGTTGAAAGTGAATTAACAGGGCTATAAGTTGGTATAGTGAAAGTTTAGTAGTAATTTCACAGGTAGAATGCGCAGTGCCGATTTGTTGTAGCTTGTTTAAAACTGTCTTTAAATATTATTTGTTTGTTTGGTTATAGTTAGCGTATTGGATCGTTACTGTGCTCAAAACCACCGTTGTGGTTGAAATAATTGTTGTATTGTCTCATTTTCAAAAATGTTTGTAATTCTATGGGACCAAACGGTGTTGGTCATCAGTCCCTAGTCTTACAAACTACTTAAACTAAGTTAAACTAACCTAATGATAAAACACACATCCATGCCTGAGTGAGGCCGTGCGAACGTAACATGGCGCTCCCGATCGCTCGGACACTCCCGCGCGGCTGTCTCATTTTGGAGAGGGATTTTTTTTCTTTGAGACCGAGGATACCAGCTGACGAAATTGCTATACTCAGCCTACACTAATATATAGCCTGGGCCGAAGCTGGTAACGTATCTTCCCAGTCGACAAATAATTGGCGAAAAAAGGAAGAAAGGATAACGCGGTATGGTCACATGCTCTTCCCTATGAATGCAATAATCACAATAATAGTCTAATTCCGTTAATCTTGACGATGATCATGTAAGTGAAAAAATATTTCAGAAAATTATTGGAATTATGCTTAAAGTTCGTTGGAAATGGCTAAGGACTCTCACTAGAAACGCTGCATGGTTATGAGATGGATAATTTGCGTTTCATGTTAAGCAAAAGCACGTTTTTAATACGTCTCATTATTTGTGACGTTATATCGGCTGAACTATTTGCTGTGCAGTGAATAATTTTGCAGGTCCATTCACTTATGTGCGTAGCTATACTGTATGTAAAAAGTGTCGGGAATAGTATTAGTAAATGAAAAGTAATAAAGTAGAACGTTAGGCCTACGACTATGTTGAGTTTCAATGCCTGAAAATATAAGCAGATGTATAACTGGGCAACGTTAATCAAAAAGTTTATTTCGGTAATTATTAATTCGTTACTAAACAGTTAACTTCCTCAAATGTTAAACGGTTACTTGGAAGTAAATGTTAATCGTTAACTCGTAATAGTGAATCTTATGTTGACTGCGTTATAAAATAGGCAATTCAATAAAACGCACTACCACTGCTGATATAAACATGTTTTGGTTGGGTAAATTTTGGTAGGATGTCGAAGATAAGCAAAGAAAGAGTTTAATCATTTATTTTCATAATTAGTTATTAACTTGATATTCGGGAGAATCAAAATATAAGGAGTATCAGATATTATTTGACATTAGGTGTAAATTCCCCTTCATGAACATCGATATATTAAAAGCTTTTATCTGAGATCGAGGCACATTTAGTAGGCACAGAGTCCTCATTCACAGTAAGAAGTTTTTTAACTGCAGTACTCGAGCATATAGGGGTATGTGTTAATTTTATTTATTTAACCTAGGCACTTAAACGCGGTCAAAGATTTCCATTAGTTGAAAGGCTACAATCCGTCAAAGATTTAGTTTCCACGGCCAGTAAAGCAATACTTCACCCGAACTCAGAAAACGAGCAGCAATAAACAGTCATTTCGAATCTTCTCACTCAGTTCTATACATGAGCCTCGCATCCCGTCGTCGCCATATACCTGCTGACGAATTTGCTAGAATATGATTTTTGTCTGGTGTTCGGCGTCATTTTTGACATAAATAATACTTAACTAATTAACGATTAAAAGTACAAATAACGTCAATGGAAGTCAAGAGACCATTAACTTTTTTCTTAAAAAAAAAAAAAAAAAAAAAAAAAAAAAACATAAAAGTTAATTTGGCGTCAAAGTGTCTGTCACTCATATTTACTGAAATATGTGCCGACATGATATAAATTTCCTGTTGAAGTTTGTGATTTAAGTGTGTTGCGAATAGAGTTGATAGTTGAAAAGCTTGAAAATAAAACATAATGACGTATGCTGAAGTTTGACTGCAAGAACAGCGAAAATTTAGTCCGCCATAAACGAGGAACTTTTTCCCGTTCATTATTTTGTGGATGGTGTCGGCGAGAGATTCTTAAAGGTCTGAAAGTAGGCCTATATGTGAAGTTTGTTGGGAATCACTAAGATATCGTTCTCAAGTAATGGATGAGCAAAATTAGAATTTTTGAGTGCAGTTAACTCCAAGAAAAACATACATTTTCAAAATACTTACCTATACTCTTAAACTATATTTTACCTATTGATGAGTAGATTTCGACAGAATCTTAAATTTGGTAAATAATTACGCGAAATCCCATTCGTTTGAAGAAATTTAATTACGAGTTATATTGCAAATGAAATTTTTGTTGCACTTGAAAACAGTAAGCTAGGCCACCTGCTTAAAACGCCTAGGAGAATGAAAATTGGATTTTATATTGAATCGTTTGAGTAAGCAAAGCGAAGCCGTGATCTGTTGTTGCTGTGGTCTTCAGTCCGGAGACTGGTTTGATGCAGCTCTCCACCCTACACTATCCGGAGAAAGCCTCATCATCTCCTCATAAGAACGGTACCTTACATCTGCATACTATATTCATCGCTTGGTGTCCCTCTGCGATTTTTTCCCCACTCACTTTCCTCCAACGCTAAATTCACGATTCCTTGATGTCTAAGAATGTGTTCTTCCAACTGATCCCTTCCTTTAGTCAAGGTATGCCAAAATTCTATTTCTCACCAATTCTGTTCAGTACCTCTTCATTAGTTACGCGATCCACCCACCTAATCTCTAGCATTCTTCTGTAACACTACATTTCAAAAGCCTCTATCCCCTTTCTGTCCGCACTGTTTAATGTCCATGTTTCACTCCCATACAAGGCAACACTCCACACAAATGCCTTCAGAAAGGACTTCCTTTAAATTAATATTCGATGTTAACAAATTTCTCTTTTTCAAACGCTTTTCTTCCCATTGCCATTCTACATTTTATAACCTCTGTATTGTGACCATCATTTGTTATTTTACTGCCCAAGCAACAAAACTCATCTACCACCTTTACTGTTTCGTTTCCTAATCTAATTCCTACAGGATCGTCTGATTTTCTTAGATTGCTCTGCATTAGCCTTGTTTTGCTCTTGTTAATATTAATCATATATGCACCTTTCAGCATACTGTCGATTTCGTTCAACTGCTCTTCCAGGTCGCTTGCTGTTTCTGACAGAATAACGATGTCATCGGCAAAACGCATTATTTTTATTTCTTGACCCTGAACTTTAATTTCTTCTCCAAATGTCTCCGTGCTTTCCTTTAAAGCTTGCTCATTGTACAAATTGAATAACATTGGAGAAGGCTTCAAGCCTTTCTTACTCCAACATCTGCATCAGTTTCATGCCAGTCAACGCTAATAACTGCTATCTGGTTTTTATAAGGTTCCCTATATTTTACTGCTGATGATTTCAGAATTTGAAAGAGTGTATTCCAATCAGCACTGTCAAAAGCTTTATCCAAATCTACGAAAGCTAGTAATGTAGGTTTACCTCTCCTAAATCTATCTTCTAAGATACGCCGTAAAGTGAGGATTGCCTGCCGCGTTCCTACATTTCTCCTGAATCCAAACTGATCTTACCCGAGGTTGCCTTAAACCAGCTTTTCCATCCTTCTGTAAATAATTCGTGTTAAAATATTGCAACCATGACTTATTAAACTAAAGGTTCTGTAATTTTCACATCTGTCTCTGCCTGCTCTCTTTGGATTGGGGATTATTACATATTTTTTTTTTTTAAAAAAAAGTCTGAGGGTATTTCCCCTGTCTCATACATCTTACGCACCGGGTGAAATAGTTTTGTCATGGTTGGCTCTCCCAGACACTTCAGTTGTTTTAAAGGAATGTCGTCCACTCCGTGGGCGTTGTTTCGACTTAGTTCTTTAAGTGCTTTGTCAAATTCTTCTCTCAGTATAGTATCTCCTATTTACTCTTCATCTGCTTCCCCTTCCCTTCCTACAATATTGTCTCTAAGTTCATTTCGTTTGTGGAGCCCCTCTATTTACTCTTTTCACTTTTCAGCTTTCCCTTCTTTGTGGAGAACTGGCTTTCCGAGATCTATATATTCAAACAGCTGATTTTCTTGTCCACGAATGAATCTTTTATTTTCCTGTAGGCTGAATATATTTTTTCCCCATTTAAACTTTCTTCCACTGACTTGCATTTGCCTTCTAGCCACTACTGCTTAGCTATTTTGCCTTCCTGTCAATCTCATTTCTTATTCATCTGTACTCCATTTTGTCTGTTTCATTTACTGCATTTTTATATTTTCTCCTTTCATCAATTAAATTTAGCATTTCCTGTGATATCCAAGGATTTTTTGCAGGTCTTGCCTTTCTACCTATTTTGTCCTCTGCTGACTTCACTATTTCACCTCTCAATGCTACCCATTCCTCTTCTGTTGATTTGTTTCCCCCCTTTCTGTCAACTGTTGCCTAAAGCTCCCTCTGAAATTCTGAAGAACTTCAGGTTCCTTCAAAATATCCAGATCCTATATCCTTATTTGCCTACCATTCTGCAATTTTATCAGTTTCAGCGTACAGTTCTTGACCAATGAGATATTGTCAGAGTCTATATCTCCCCCTGGGCATGTCTTACAGATAAAAAAACCTGTTTCTGACATCTATGTCTTACCGTTATAAAAATTTATCTGGTACCTTCTGGTGTTTCCTGGTCTCTTCCACGTATACAACCTTCTTTCGTGAACCAGGTGTTCTTCGTCTTACTTCCTCTTGGCCATGTTCTCACATATGCAGGGTCAGCTTTATTAAATTCGGATTTGGCGTGTGTTAATATTTACAGGGGGGACGGATGCCCTTCCTGCCGCCACTTTCGTGAACCAGGCGTTAGTGATGATTAAATTTTTTCCGTGCAAAATTCTACCAGGCGGCTTCCTCTTTCATTCCTTTTGCCCAGTGCATATCTAACTATTATTTTTCCTTCCCTTCCTTTTCCTACTACCGAATTCCAGTCCTCCATCACAATTGTCTGAATAATTTCCTTTACCTCCTCATACATTTCTTTGATCTTCTCATCATCGGGCCGGCCGCGGTGGCCGAGGGGACTGAGGCGCTTCAATCACGGTCCGCACGGCCACTACGGTCGGGGGTTCGAATCCCCCCTCGGGCATGGATATTTGTGCCGTCCTTAGGATAAGCTAGTTCATAAGTAGTTTGTAAGTTTAGGGACTGATGGCCCCGTAGTTAAGTCCCATAAGCTTAACAAACATTTTTTTCTCATCATCGCCAGAGCTAGTTGGCATATGAACCTGTACTATTGTGGTCAACATTGGCTTCGTATCTATCTTGATTACGATAATGCGATCACTGCGCTGCTCATAGTAGTTTATCCGCGTTCCTATTTTCTTATTCGTTATCAGACCTACTCCTGTAATACCCCCAACTAACCTTGTTTTTATAATTCTGTACTGACCTGTCCAGACATCCTGTGCCTCTTTCCATCGAACTTGACTAATCCCCACTATATCTAACTCCAACCTATAACTTTCTCTTTTTAAATTTTCTAACCTCCCTATCCGTAGATTTAAGCATCGTATAAACGTTTGTGCCAACAAATGTTTCAGAAATTTTCGATGTACACAAATGTCAGACATCCTGTTCCTCTTTCCATCGAACTTGACTAATCCCAACTATATCTAACTTCAACCTATCCCTTTGTCTTTTTAAATTTTCTAACCTCCCTATCCGTAGATTTATGCATCGTATAAACGTTTGTACCATCAAATGTTTCAGAAATTTTCGATGTACACAAATGTCCAGACATCCTGTTCCTCTTTCCATCGAACTTGACTAATCCCAACTATATCTAACTTCAACCTATCCCTTTGTCTTTTTAAATTTTCTAACCTCCCTATCCGTAGATTTATGCATCGTATAAACGTTTGTACCATCAAATGTTTCAGAAATTTTCGATGTACACAAATTAACTTAACCATCGTGTATAGTATCATCGTGGGCTAAACCTGAAGACAATAATTCACAAAAAATAAATATATCGTCACTACAGCTGCCGCTCAACGGAACAGTAATTTATGTAATTGAAATGTAAGTAAATAAATAAATAAAATAATAATAATAATAATAAAATAAATAAAAATATCTGCAAACCATAACATGGTTCCTACAACAATAGATTAATACAACAGAATTAATATCACATTTTTTTTACTACAAAAGCTACCTCAAAATGCTACAAGGATAATAACGAGCAACAATGGTCGAGTATGTTTTCGCCAGTAGCTTTATTCCACTGACCTGTGTTCCAATCAGACGCACTCGACTTGTAGGAGTGATGAGACGGCCATCTTTGAGCCATGTTACAGACTGCTTTGGATGGCCATCAGTCGTGCAGTTAAACAGGGCCGGTTTTCCCGCGTCAACAGTCTGCACTTCCGGACTGATATATGCCGACAGTGGTTCTGTAAAAAGGTTAAATGAGAATTAGAAACAAAGATACTTTGAAGAAAGTTATTTGTTACAGAATGTGAAACGCTAAGAACGCACTCGGAACAACTAAATGTTATCAGGAGGAAATCATTATTGTTCATTCAGCAGTGGGTCTTCAAGTTAAAAAAAAAGTCATTAAATCATATAGAAAACTTTATAGAACACAGGTTCTGATCAGAATTAAGCAATATCTGTCGTCCAATTGAGTAAACACACTGTAAATGTTTGTAGAGCTTATGGGACTTAACTACGGGGTCATCAGTCCCTAAACTCACAAACTACTTATGAACTAGCTTATACTAAAGACGGCATAAACATCCATGGCCGAGGGGGGGATTAGAACCCCCGGCGGAAACGGCCTGCCGGCCGCGGTGGCCGAGGGGACTGAGGCGCTCCAGTCACGGTCTGCACGGCCACTACTGTCGGGGGTTCGAATCCCCCCTCGGGCATGGATGTTTGTGCCGTCCTTAAGATAAGCTAGTTGATAAGTAGTTTGTAAGCTTAGGGACTGATGACCCTGTAGTTAAGTCCCATAAGCTATACAAACGTTTGAATTTTGGAAACGGCCTAGCGCATCATAACATAGCGCCTCAATGTGCTCGGCAGTTCCGCCGCGGCGTAAACATACTGATGAGTTCATATATCTGAGAAAGGACCGTGGTGAATATAACGACGACAATAGAAGGAGTGTAAAGCACCAGTTCAGTCGCACTTTTTACTGTTTTTATACGGTCTCTTGCGGATAACAATGGATGATGGATGAAAATGTGTGGGTTACTAACGACCCACTTGTGTTAGGGGCGATCAAAAAGTTTTCGTTGGAAAGCTTTACTTTCTAGACTCGGTATGTAAAATCATCGTGAGTATTGAGGTAATCAGTCCACCGAAGCACTAGGTTTAAGATACCAATCTGATAAAACACAGTGTCATGCTGCCTGAAGAAGTCCGTTAACTGCTCGCTGCACGTCCTTATCCAACAGGAATAGTAGAGCCTTCAAGGGCTTTTGGAATGCACCTCTCGAGGAGGGATTAGGATTGTAGGATGGGTGCTCAAGAGACTCCTCGCTCGTTGTCCGTAATGGATAACAATGACTTCTCAGATCGACCAGCTTGTTTCGTCCAGTCACTACCAACACCATTACACACCGGTAGTTTTTGGCAGATACGATACTTCATACACATTCATTCTCCTTTGGCGTTCGTCCTTCAACAGTCAAGAAAATAATAAAGCGCGTTGGTCCCATTTGAAAACATTTTGTGATAGCGTCACCATAGTTTATGTTTCTGCAGTTAGCGCACGTACGTCGGGTGTTCACAACGTGTTGAATACTTATGACGTGGTTAGTACTCGTGTAAACTAGAGAAATAAGTCCAATAATGTTGAAAGAGCCCGGAAACGCATGCTTTCTGATATAAAGTGCTGAGTGACGCTTGATTGCGAATATCAGCACAGTCCTTTTATTGGTACTCCGTCATATTTGACAGCAGGATATTATAATTTCTTACTCACAGTACCATTAGGTGGTAGCCTGCTATCAGTTGTGTGGTTCGATTCGTGTTGTAGGCTACGTTAGTTTTAGTCGTGTTTATGTCATTTATTGTTCAGTATTGTCAACCATGGGTAT
The DNA here is from genome assembly GCA_026315105.1 of Locusta migratoria. Classification (NCBI taxonomy): domain Eukaryota; kingdom Metazoa; phylum Arthropoda; class Insecta; order Orthoptera; family Acrididae; genus Locusta; species Locusta migratoria. Next base: position 707,860,163 of record CM048745.1, on the reverse strand, counting down.
GTATATCACGGTGTTTTACCTTCTTACAACCAACAAAATAACAGTAAGTTAAACACAAAAGTGAATCCATTTTTGTATTGGAATGATAAATTGGCCGAGGGGACTGAGGCGCTACAGTCATGGTCTGCACGGCCACTACGGTCGGGGGTTCGAATCCCCCCTCGGGCATGGATATTTGTGCCACCCCTAGGATTAGCTAGTACATAAGTATTTTGTAAGTTTAGGGACTGATGACTCCGTAGTTAAGTCCCATAAGCTATACAAACATTTGAACATTTTGATTTTTGAATGATAAACACCTCTGTTCAGCCCCAGTTTTGTCCAGTCTTGATTTGCATTAATTCGCTATAAAGATTGGCTTCAGATATGTTGGCTAAGTTGACGATTCCTTGATGTCTCAAAATGTGTCCTACCAACCTTTCCCTTCTCTTAGTTAGGATATGCCAGAGACTCCTTTGCTCCCTCATTCTGTTGAGCACCACCTCATTAGTTACATGATGTACCAATCTAATCTTCATCATTCGTCTGCAGGACCACATTTCGAAAAATTTTATCACCTTTTTGTCTGAGCTCCTTATAGTAAAAGAAAAGTTCAAATGTTTGTTGAGCTTAGGGGACTTAACTACGGGGTCTTAAGTCACTAAACTTACTATCTACTTATGAACTAGCTTATACTAAAGACGGCACAAACATCCATGCCCGAGGAGGGGTTCGAACCCACGACCGTAGCGGCCGTGCAGAATGTGACTGGCGCGCCGCAGTCTCCTCGGCCACCGCGGCCGAACTTTATCGTCCACCTTTTACTTCCATACAATGCTACACTCCGGACAAATGCTTTCAGAAAGGACTTCCTAACATTTAAACTAATATTGGATGTCAACAATTTTCGCTTCTTCAGAAACGCTTTTCTTCCCATAGGCATTCTGCATTTTATATCTCCTTTACTTCGGTCATAACAAGTTATCTTGTTACCCAAATAACAAAGCTCATCTACTACTTTTATCATCTCATTACCTAATCTAATTCCTTCAGCATCGCCTGATTTTCAGACACATTCCCTTACATTTGTTTTACTCTTGTTAATGTTCATCTTATACCTTCCTTTCAAGACACAGTCCATTATGCTTAATTGTTCTTGCAGGTCTTTTGCTGTCTCTGTCAGAATTACTAAGTTGTCAGCAAACCGCAAACATTTTATTCCCTCTCCCTAAACTTTAATTCCCTCTCCAAATCTCTCCTTCCATTCCTTCACAGCTTACTCAGTGTACAGATTGAACAACCTTACGGAAAGGCTACAACCGTGTCTTACTCCCTTCCCAATCACTGCGACCCTTTTATGGTCTTCAACTCTAATAATTGCTGTCTGGTTTTTGTACAAGTTGAATATAACTCTTCGCTCCCTATATTTCATCCCTGCTATCTTCAAAATCTGAAGAAGTGTATTCTAGTCAACACTGTCAAAAGCTTTCTCCAGATCGACAAATGTTTAAAAAGTAGGTTTTCCTTTCCTTAATCTATCTTCTAAGATAAGTCTAATGTCAGTATTGCCTCGCTTTTTCCGATATTTCTCCTAAATCTAAACTGATCTTCCCCATGGTCGGATACCACCAGTTTTTTCATTCGTCTGTAACTAATTCGTTCTAGTATTTTATAACATTGACTTTTTAAACTGATAGTTCTTTAATTTTCACATTTTCTGCACTCGCTTTCTTCTTGAAGTCGGAGGGTATTTCCCCTGTCTCCTACATCTTGTATATCAGGTGGAACAATCTGTTTATGACTGGCTCTCCTAACGATAATAGCAGATCAGACGGTACACCATCTACTCGAGGGGCCTTGTTTTTACTCAAAGCTTTTAGTTTTCCTTCCGATTCTTCTCGCAGTATCGTATCTCCTGTGTCATCTTCATCTACTTCGTCTTCCATTTCTAGAAAACTGCCTTCAAGATCATTTCATTTGTACAGGCCCTCTGTATATTCCTTCCACCTTTCAACTTTCGCTTCTATGTATGGTACTGGTTTTCCGTCTGAGTTCTTGATATTCATACCGCTGCTTTTCTTGTCCCCAAATGTCTCGTATTTTACTGTAGGCGGTATCTGTCTTTCCCCTAGTTATACATTCTTCTATGATCTTGCATTTCTCGTCAAGCCACTCCTGCTGAGCTTGTCTGCACTTAACTTTATTATTCAGACGTGTGTACTCGTTTACCTGTTTGATGCATTTTTATATTTTAACCTATGGGACTCAAAAGCTTTGGTTATCAGTCCCTAGGCTTACAAACTACTTAAACTAAGTCAAATTAACCTAAGGACAAAACACACACACACACACACACACACACACACACACACACACACACACGCCCCAGGGAGGACTCGAAACTCCGAAGGCGAGTGATCGCGGGCTCCGTACGGAGCCTACTCCACCGCAGCATGAGTTTTTCGCCTTGAAGACAAGTGTGTTCTGAACTGAAACATACCAACATCAAAACCTAATGTCGAAGTGGGATTCGAACTTTGGAACCATGCCGACGGATATGAGTGCAGGTCATAAATCACGCTTGGATAACAGTTGGTGAAAGAACTGCCCGTCGAAGTCACTGGTCCCAGGTTTGAGCCCCAGGTTTAGTCACCAAGAAAGTTTCAAATCAGTGAAAATTCCGCTGCCAAGTGAAAATTCATTCTCTATGAAAGATCCTCAACTTCACGACTTTCGTTTTCGCATGTCGATAGTAAGATTTCAGTTACAGACTTTGTATAACAAGCGATTTTTCACCATATACTTTTCTACCAGATGATATGAGACAAAGGATTACACATTTTAATGAGCTTCGTACAAGCAACATTGTTTGGATGTGGAAACGTGCAGCGTAGGGAACCCACCTTATGAAGCCTCATCACTGCACTTTATCAGTTACTGCTATTTGCGATATAGTAAATCACAAGTGTAGATCCATTCTGCATTCCGATTCCTAAATGACGGTTGGCCACCACAGATCGAAAGCGCTGCGATTCGAGACATTTCGCCATGTGTGTGAACAGGTGGAAGTCGTTAGGGACCAAATTAGGACTATACGGTGAATACGGAAACATCTCCCACCAGATCCGTCGCAAGAGAGTTCGAGGGAATACGGCATCATTTAGAATTGGCACTAATCAAAATAATTCCAGTACTTGTCTGGTTATTAAGTCACAGTATACTTCCAAGTTAAGATTGTTCCTTGTGTCTTGAAATCGACCAACCACCTTAATTGTCCAAAGAGTTTCCATGAGTTGTTGCTGTACATCTACATGCATACTCCGCAATTCACCGTAAGGTGCGTGGCGGAAGGTACACTGTACCACTAATAGGCATTTCCTTTCCTATTCCACTCCCAAATTGAACGAGGAAAAAAAGAATGCCTATATGCCTCCGTACGAGCCCTAATTTCTCTTATCTTGTCTTTGTGATCTTTACGCAAAATGTAAGTAGGCGGCAGCAAGATCGTACTACACTCAGGTTCAAATTCCGGCCCTCTAAATTTACTCAACAAAAATTCACGAAAAGAACGTCGTCTTTCTTCAAGCGATCCCCAATTGAGTTGCCGGAGCATTTCCGTGACACTCGCGCATTGGTCGAACCTACCGGTAACAAATCTAGCTGCTCGTCTCTGAACCGCCTCTATGTATTCCTTTAAACTGATCTGCTGCGGGTCCCAAACACTTGAGCAATACTCAAGACGTGGTCGTACAAGCGTCTTATACGCGGTCTCCTTTACAGGTGAAGTACATCTTCACAAAATTCTACCAATAAACCGAAGTCGTCTGTCCGCCCTACTCACAACTGTCCTTACATGCTCGTTCCATTTCATATCACTCTGCAATGTTACGCCTAGATATTTGAACGACGCGACAGCATCATGAAGCTCACTACTAATGCTGCATTCGAACATTGTGGGATTGTTTTTCCTACTCATGCGCACCACCTTACATTTTTCTACATTGAGAGCTAGCTGCCATTCTTCGCACCAACTAGAAATTTTGTCTAAGTCATCCTGTATGCTATTACAGTCAGTTACAGACGACACCCTCCCATACACCACAGCATCATCAGCAAATAGCCGCATATTACAACTTACTCTGTCCATCAGATCATTTATATAGATAGAAAATAATAGCGGTCCTATCACACTCCCCTGGGGCACGCCTGACGATACACTCGTCTCTGATGAACACTCGCCGTGGAGAACAACGTACTGCGTTCTATTACTTAGGAAGTCTTCCAGCCAGTCACAAATCTGTGAACTTATTCCATAAGCTCGTATCTTCGTTAGCAGTCTGCAGTGTGGCACCGCGTCGAACGCCTTTTTGAAGTCGAGAAAAACACAATCCGCCTGTTTCCCTTCGTACATGGCTCGCAAGATGTCATGTGAGAAAAGGACAAGCTGAGTTTCACATGAACGATGTTTCCTAAACCCGTGCTGATTCATGGAAAGAAGCTTTTCCGTTTCAAGGAAATTTACTATATTCGAACTGAGAATATGCTCCAAAATTCTACATGAAACTGATGTCAACGATATTGGCCTGTAATTGTGTGGGTCAGTTCTCTTTCCTTTCTTATAAACGGGAGTCACCTGCGCTTTTTTCCAATCACTAGGAACTTTGTTTTTGTATTTCGCAGGAGAATTGGAGAAACATCTTGCCATGTATTATTATCTTGTTTCAGACTTCACGTATGAATTCAAGTCTAATCTTCAGTGATCTCACTTTTATTCTGAAGAAATGTCAATGCTGCTACCATTCTGGTGTTCTTTTGGGCGTTATACACAAGTTTCGGCACCCAAAGAACAGCAAACTTGTGATATTTTAATTTTCTTATCACCACTTTGTACAGGACAGGCGACCGTTTATGGAACTGAACTAAACTAAACTCCGTCCGACAGGCCTCTGAAGGTCGGGTACTGACCGGCTGCCGTATCACCCTCCGCCCGAGGGCGTCACCGGAAGCGGTACTGAGACGTGGTCAGCCTCTGCACTCCCTTTAGTTATGTCAGTTCTCGTGACCATAGCCGCTACTTCTCAGACAAGTAGCTCCTCACAAGGGCTGAGTGCCGTACCCGGACGGTAACCCATCCAAGTGCTAACCAAGCTCGACCGTGCTTAACTTCTCTGATCTAGCGGGAACTGGTGTGACCACTGCGGGACGGCCGTTGGCCATTTATGGAACTGAGAGATCAAAATCGTGGACCGGCGATTATTTCTCACCACTTCATCCAAATTTATAAGAATTTCATATTACTGTACTGTAGGGACTTGCCGCGATCGTCTACTGCTGCACACATTTCAAACACCGGTACTGAAGTGAGAAATGACCGACTACAGCTTCACACGTATGCTGCCGGAACGACCTGAACCAGTTTACAAATGTTCAAATGTTTGTAATTCTATGGGTCCAAACTACGTTGGTCATCACATGTCTGTAAATCTATCGGACCAAACTGCGTGGTCATCAGTCCGTAGCTTACAAACTACTTAAACCTAGGTAAACTAACCTACGGACAAACACACACACCCATGCCCCAGGGAGGACTCGAACCACCACGGCGAGCAACCGCGCGCTCCGCAGCGAGACGCCTTAGACCGCTCGGCTACACCACCGCGGCGTTGGTCATCAGTTCCTAGTCTTACAAACTACTTAAACTAAGCTAAGGACATCACGTACATCCATGCCCGAAGTAGGATTCGAACCTCCGACGCGGGAGGCTGCGCGATCCGTAACGTGGCGCTCCAGACCGATCGGCTACTCCCGCGGGGCGAACCAGTTTACACAACAAAGTTGAAAATGCTAACGCCACTCACCCGCGTGAGGGACTTAATTTCGGAATCGCATTTGTAACTCGCTTGCTTGTGTAGAACTTGTCGCTTATCATCATTACCAAGGTCAACTGCTCGGGAGAACGGTGAATAGATAACTCGGACAGTCATGGGCTGCATTTGATTACAGCATTTGACAGGTTATAGTTCAACTACCGTCATCAAAATAATGAATAACAAGATATGTAAGGTGACGTCATCTTACAACTGGCATAAAGCTGATAAAACAACTCGCCAAGGTCACGTTGAATGCACGCGTTCGCTACGACTTTCATAGCGAGGCGCTCAGAAGACTACCGAACGCTCATTGTCAACCGGAGAATGCGTGATGTAGAAGCGCTTAACAAGTGTTAACTCGTCTGCCCAACTATAGTTTAGGGTGGGAGGAGAAATACAAGCCCCAGCGCGATCGTCATGTCACGTAAGCAAGGTAGTTCCGAGCCGTCGCGGTCGCTAGCTCAGTGACTGCCCGCTATGACGCAGTGGGCCGTGCCCCAGTGGTCGGCCAATCGGCTAGCGATCGCGCCGGCTCGGAACTACCTTGCTTACGTGGCATGACGACCGCGCTGGGGCCTGTATTTCTCGTAGGCCTCGTGAACTCACTGGTGACGAGCAGAGAGGTGGAGGCACGCTCGCTGCCCACGCTGTTGCTGACGACGCAGGTGTAGCGGCCCGAGTCCTCCAGCTGCGCGCTGCGCAGGAAGAGGCTGCCGCCCACCTGCATCACGCGCTCGTCCATCACCACTGGAACATTCTGCCCGCCGCGGCCCCGGAACCACCTGCAAGGAGAGACGACAACCATGATAGGGAAGCAAGCACTGCGTGACTGCATATGCGATCTACATCTACCCTGGTCAAAGAAATTAAGGGATGAGATGAGGTATCTAGATTCTGTTGTCATCGGCAGAATGAACTAAAATGGTTCGACGTCTTTTTGTCGGTTCTACAGAGTGGAGAGAACAACATTACGGCAACCGAGATAGTGGTAATAACAGAAAGTTGCTTCAGGAGAGGTTGATACTGTGTTTAGCAATCGAATTACACAAGCAGCAGCTAGTGCAAAGCAGCAACATGACTTACCTGTGGCATAGAGAGCCATAGGAAAGTTGGAAGCAGGACAGACACAGTGGGAGGCGACTGCAGCTATTGGAGTGACTCGAAGCATAATTTCCAGGACCTGCATGCGCTTTCAGACAACAAGAACCGTTAAAAGATAGCAAGGCCTAGGCCGATCACGGGTTATATCAGCAAGAGTTGACAGGAAGCTGAATGCAACTCAGGTGCAATGCGCTCTGCAGGCGGTAACAGGACGCGCAATATCAACACGAACAGTCAGAAATCGTCTTCGGGAATATGGCCTTTATGCACGAAACCCTATGGTGTGTGTCCCATTAAAACCACGACACCGTTTAGCCCGCAGAAAGTGAGCGGAGGAACATCAGGTTTGGAGTTGCAACGACTGACGCCGGGTTCTGTTCACAGAGAAGTCAAGATTTTGTGTTCAGCTGGGAAATCGTCATTTCGTCATCTGGAGGGAAATTGCAACAATCCTTCTTATGTCCAGCAAACATCGGAATATCATGGTGGTGGACGAATGTTGTGAGCAGGAGTCAGTATTGGCTGAGGTATGTACCTCAATGTCGTCCTTAATGGAGCTTTGACTGCTCAGAGATACAGAGAAGATATCCTTAGACCTTTTGTTGTGCCCTACTCTGGTGCCATAGGAGATGGGTTCCTTCTGTTGGACGATAACTCTCGTTCTAACAGAGCTGCAATGGTGGGCAACATCCTTGAACGAATGGAGTGGCCAGCTTGTTCACAAGACTTAAACTCGATTGAGCAAGTCTATGATGCACTTGGCAGACGCATTGCAGGCAGACCAGCACCTCTCGCAACGGATACAGAGCTGGATATTGCATTCAAGAGCTGATTGATAAACTCATACTGACCATACCTCGCAGGTGTGTAGCTTTATTGGCCGTCCGAGGTCATCACACACCATATTAAAGTTGTGCAACGAGAATGAAATTTTTAACTATTATGTTAGCCCATGGTTGCCTCGCTCTAAGTGACGTCATGTGAACCCCGCGTGAAGAGTTGAAACAGGAAAATATCGTACTGTAAGACATACAAATTACAATTGTAACCAATTGTTGAATAAAGTTGGTATCATTTTTATGTTCTGTATGATGTTTCATCCGATCCCATGTTTTGAGCAGTGCACATCCATGTTCCCAAAGCTACCGAATCACTCATATTGCCTTTCTTAAATATTGGACTGACCTGTGCAACTTTTCAGTCTTTGGGTTCGTATCTTTTGCTAACGAGCGGTTGTATATCCGAGTTTTTGAATGCCATACTTGCTTCAAGAACGAGGCGAGCGCATTCGTGAGTTTCCAGTACTGACCGAGACGTAAGTAAACATCCCCCCTTCCAAGACCGCTCTACACGCGTTGGCTGTATTTTTTTCCGCTCCTTGCATTTCATTGAGCGGCACCGTCTTCTTTCCGCAGAAGCAGAAAACACAAAAAAGAATTCTTTGCGTCAGCGAAATTGTACATTCAAACGAGTAATACGGTTGGAATTTAATACCGCAGCGTTCCGCTACTATGAACAGACAAAAATATTTAAAGAGGCATAACTTCTGAATACGCCTTCGTATTTTATTTTGCTGATGTTTATATATATATATATATTAAAGTAAAACATCATACAGAGTGGAGAAAAGTTACTGACTGTTTATTCTTCGGAGTATAATGTAGAGCTACTTCTTTAGAACTGTCTTTTGCAAATACGATTTCAGATCAAAATTACGTACAAAACTCAATTGGCTGGCTCAATTTCTGTGGAGTTGATGTTGTGTAATTCTACAGATAATGTACACGTGTTTGAAATAAACATAGATCCGGCCAGAATTTATCCAATCTGACATCTCAAGCCGTAGCATTGGGTCTGCCTTGTAACTCTCGCAGATAATGCTCCTCAACACAAAGTTTCGATGAAAACATTTATCCTGATAGATTTTACTGATAGAAATTTATATCGTTTAATGCCAAGGTGATACCCATATACATAAACGCAGACCACTTTTAATTCTCTCTTTTATAAAGTCAAGATATTTCAGATGTTGGTGTCTTGCCTCCAAGTAATTTATTTCACTGGTGTCGTTTATATAAACCCAGACTAAAATTAATTCTTCTTTCAGCTCTAGAATCATTTACGCGAAAACGTTCATATCTCCAACCACGATAACCTGATAAATTGAAATTACTTACAGGAAACAGTCCGCTGTCAATAGTTCCATTAATATCTTCTTCTCCAATATCTGAGCAGTTTAACTCTTTAATGATATAAAGCTTCTTCGTAATTTATTTGAGATTGCATTGTTTGAAGAATATTTATTGCATGTCTTCGCTAAGAATGTGAATTTGTTGAAGGTGATGAGGTAAACTGTTCGCAAAAAACGAATTCCTAATACAAGTGGCCAGATTATTATATGCTTGAAAGGATTTGATAAGAGTTATCGATCTACCACGGCAAACAAGACGTGGCTGTTTTCAAGTACCAAAGCTTTGATTGTTTAGCTATATAATAACAGATATATCAACACTGCGCAGTATTTTTAAGATAAAATGTATTGTTATTCCAGATAGTTACCACAGAGTAACAGGTTCAAGTTATTGTAAACTGACATAATATCAGTCAGGAGTGCAACTGGAATAAATTATGTGATAGGGAATACAGATTATTTCAAGTCACAGTTGCTTGTTGAAAAATTGTTTACTCTTTTAATAATTCATATTTAATGCACAACCAGTTTCGACGAACTGTTCCGTCATTCTCAAGTCCTCCATAAAAAAGAAAATATTGCAAACATACGAAGTTAAGACAAAAATATAAAATAAGATACATTAAAATTTTGGAAATGGTCAGAAGAGTGAACACTCGACCTGCGTGTGGCGTTGCTCCGCATTTTTTATCTTAAAGACATTAGTTTTAAAATTTTATATTTTATTCCATGACATGGAGTCAGGCACATATGGCCACATGATTTTTTTAAAAATAACTACCTCATTGTGAGCTAAAGGAAAATCTCCTGAAGAAGGCAAAAGTACGGTACTTTTGCTGAAGCCTGGGTCAAGGTTTACGTATATAAACCATTTTTGTGCAACTGGCTAGCTGAAATTTTGTCCACTCTTTGATATAAATTTCTGTGATAAAAATCGCGTACTACGTTTAAATTCTGCCGAAGCTGGTCATATAGATAAATGTATTAAGAGATCTTGGCTTGTGTTTGAATAATGACTGTCAATATGCCAGATTTGTTTGCCGTCTTGCAATAAGTGTTTGTTGTCTGCTGTGACAAATACACCACATCGGATTTTTGTATTCACATTACTGTTATTGAGAAAGTTTCAGAATGTATTACAAACAGTAAAACGTAAAAGAATATTGGTGTACAGGATCTAAAGTTTACTGTCGTAGAGGCACATGGTGCCGTGTTGGCAACAACCTTTGAATTCTATTGGGAAACTTAATCGTATAGAATGAGGGGACTAATCCTTCGTGTTGACCATGAAATAAATAAATACTTCTGTTCCTTCTCAAAGATTGACAGGGTTTTGTATGTAACAGAACCCTTGTCTTGTCATTAATTTAATAATCCTTATAAAGCAAACATTTAGTTGCCAACATTAGCATACTACGCCGCCGCAGCCGTAAGTAAAATTTATCCATTATTCTGTGTCAGTTATGTTACAGTCTCTTATACGAGGCGCGTCCAGAAAGTAAGTTCCGTTTGACAATAAAATGAAATTGTACACAGAAACAGAAGAAATTTTTATTGCACAAAATTCTACAAATCTTAAACTACGTTTCCACATAACTGCCGAAATTTTGTAGGCACTTGTCATAGCGTGCCACAAGTTTTTGCATGCATCCTTCACAGAAGGTTGCTGCCTGTGTATTCAACCATGTGGTAACAGGTCTTTATCATCGTTGAAGTGTTGACAACCAAGGGCAGATTTTAGGTGTAAGAAGAGATGAAAGTCGCTAGGAGAGAGGTCCGAGCTGTATGGAGGATGATCAAACAGGTCCCATTGAAATTTCCGTAAGAATTCTTTGGTCACGTTCGGTGTGTGAGGTCAGGAATTATCGTGAAAAAATAATCTTTTGACAGTAATCCTCTTCTTACACCTAAAATCTGTCCTTGGTGGATAACACTTCAACGATGATGACGAGCTGAAAGAACATGTTACCACATGCTTGAATACACAGGCGGCAACATATTACGAAAAAGGCACACAAAACCTTGTGCCATGCTATGACAATTGCCTACAAAATTTCTGAAGCTATGCAGAAAAGTAGTTTAACAGTTGTAGATTTTTGTACAATCAATATTTTTTCTGTATCTGTACCCGTTCGTTTTATATAACCAAACGGAACTTACTTTGTGGACGCGCCTCGTAAATAAGAGTCAGTATTGGCATTTACTAATAAGAAATTGAATTGAGGGTATATTTTGTGATAAAACATCAGGTACTATTCTTTGAAATTGCACACTACAAGTTATGACGCTAAAACTTCGAACTACCACAAATAGCATTCAACGGTAGCTGTCTGTATCAGCACAGTACGCTCCCACAGCCGTAACTAAACTTTTTTCCGAGGATATTTATATTTTCCTTTGTAGTGTTTGTAATACTTTCTCGCAAAAACGTAATACAGTATAAGCATTCTCAACAATTTGTGCAATGTTAGTACGAAAATTTTTGATGTGGTTTATTTCTCAATATACTATATAAGACACAGATATTATTCTCTGAAACTGTGTGTTCTGGGATGTTTTGCTGTGTTATGATATTTTGCGGCTGCTAACTCCCTACAAGCAGCTTCTCTGTTAAGAGGTAGTATTTGCAAAAGAACTAAACAAAAAACCCACGTTCGAATATCATAGACGATTTTTACTATTAAATATGGATACAAGTTATAATATAAATAATATTTACTTACAATACATAACTGTGCGTTCGGTCCGGGTTCCCAGTTTTTGCGCCGACAGTTAGTGAGCCATTTTTTCTTATCTCAGAATCTGTCGGGGAAACTAAACTATCTGTAGCCACCTCTGGAATGATTTGAGCTGTAATGGCAACAAAACCACTCAAATGTCGTGCTGAAGTACCGTGACGCAAATCCTATAGCACAGCAGTACGTTTACGTAAATATGGTAATAAATATGGCGGATGCGTCAGGTCGTACTTATAGAAGCCTTTAAGAAATATAGGTCTCTTCCCAACAAGTTTCCAAAACGTATTACGGAAAAAAAGAAAGGATATAAAACATCGGGCGTATTACAGTGCAACAGTTTCAAATATTTCAGTTCAATTGGTGAAAACTTTCAGAGATTTGTGACTACGAACATTTAAATTTTATATTCGATTGTTCTTAATATCAGATATGGGAATGTACTTGACCGATTGGATTGAAATTTGGACACAATGTTGTATTGTAATATATGCGTAATTTTTTTTTTATTTTTTTTTACGAAAAAAAAGTCGTGTATCCGAAAGCACTACAACAAACCCATATCAACTCAAATACTTTTCCTTGCCCGTGCTATGTAACGCGTACCAGGTACCGAACACTTTTTTTCTTTCCATTGCATCGCAACGCTTGCCGGGTCAGCTAGTTGTCTATAATTGATATAAAATTATTATACAAGCTGGAGACAGTTGTGAATAGTCATTAAGATTGTCCATCTTGATCGCTGATATTGTTACTCTTTATTATACATCTACGTCATTCGGTCTCTCATATCAGAATCTTATTAAAATCTTGATACACAATTACTCATCACTTCAAATACGTATGTAAACTAGACAAAGTAAAAAATGTATGTGATTCTGATGATGGCTAAGACCGAAACGCGTGAGGTGTATAATTAACTAATACATTTTTCTATCAAGACATGTAGTTTTAATGACTTTGCTATCTTAGAGTCATACATATTTTAAAACGACACGTAGTAAAGAAATATTTGATGTGTAAACTTCCACTGCCTGTTTGTTTCGGAGAGATACATTACCCTGTATCTTAGTTCACAGGACATGAACGACACGATGTGGGCTGCATAATTATCAGGCCTACACAAATTCACTTAACATTAAACTATGAATTCTGTGGTAGAGGCGACAATTTGCATATACCACGGAGTCGCTCCTGTTATTTTTTATTACTGCGTGTTACTTCGTAAAACATCGAGTAAACCTATTTAACTCGAGGGTTATGTAGTGATAAGTAATGTAAAGGTGTGAAATGCTGATGAATAGATGAAGGAGTGGAGCCTTCTTATCGTAGGACATCCAGTGAACATTTGCCCGTACCGCAATGTCGGTGGCGCAGTTGCAAGCACTTCCCAATTCATGGATGAATAACGTTTCATGTCAACATCAATGTGGGTGCCAGCTCCCTCAAACACCAGTTTAGACCGCAAACTCTATACATGCTTCCTTAGGTTTATGTGTCAGGGAATCTGCTAACTAGGTATATAACGGAGTAACCTATAATTATTACAGTTTTGCCACTTAGTGCTGTGAGTTCAAGATTCACACGCTTTCAGACACGGTTAATTGATTGAAGCGCACACTGCTAGCAGTGATTTGGTAGGTCCCGTACACTCCGTTATTTTGCACACTGTACGGACTTCCGCTCATTATCGTGATATAAGTTTGTTAAATCACTGAATACAGTGCCGAGATTGATGCGGTACAAACGTGGCGCATTTGATGCATGTACGAGGGTCATTCTGTAATTAAACAGTCAAATTGGTCTGTGAAAAAAAAAAAAAAAAAAAAAAAAAAAACTGTTGGTAGTTTGGTACTTCTGTAGCTTTAAGTTGGCATCACTGGAATGAACCCTGATCTGCCGTATAAACTCAAAAATACATTTCAAGATGGCGAGTCCACTTAGTTGAACAACGTTCCGTTATTCGTTTGTTTTTTACTTTCTGAAGGTGAGAAACCGGTGAATATTTACTGTAAAATGTCTAAATTTTATGGTGAAGGTTGTATGAATCGTGCAAATTTTTACAAGTGAGGAGAGCAGTTCAAAATATGGTCGTGACTCGGTGACTGACGAACATCGTTCTGGCAGACGCTGAAGATCCAGTATTTATCTCGAAGAACAGCATACTATGAATAGCGAGTACTAGTTGGATTTGCTTTTAAACAAGGTGAAGCCAGTCACGAGACAGAAACGTCGTGGAACTCAGCGGAGAGATTTGATTCTCCAGCAGGACTAGTCACTTCTTAATGTTGCTCAAGTAACCCGTGAAACCGTTGACAAAATGGGTCGGTAAATACTACCCCATCCCCTTACAGTACTGATTTAACACCTAGTAACTTCCATTTGTTTGGTGTAACGAAGGAGCCATTACGTGGAAAGAAGTTCTAGGACAACGAGGACATGTAACGAATTATGGGAATTGGTTCGAATATCAACATAAAGAGTTTTTTGCAGCCGGAATGTAAAAGCTTGTAGTCCGTCGGAACAAGAGCATAAATGTGCAAGTAGATTACGTTGAAAAGTAGAAAAAGTATTGTTTTGTAAAAATGAACGGTTTTCTCTCTCTCTCTTTAAGTATTGAACGACACTCGCAATTATTATCAATAACACAAATCCCGTATGATGACTTGCACTCCTTTAAACGGTTTTAATCACTTTATCAATGAAGGTGTTGATTGGTGGGCTCTCATTTTCAATGTCAGACAAATATACAAGTATTTCGCTGTTTTAGAACTTCAAATAAAATGACTTAAAGTATCCATTTTAAGTATTAATTCCAAGTGCACACGGGACGTGATTGCATGAAAACTAAAACTTTATATGAAATGTCAACAGCGTGTATTCTCCACGCCCTAGCATACGGTGGGTTTGTGGGATTTACTGTTGAACTCTTGGAAAAATATCGGCATATTTTCTGAAACTAATTTTATCATGACTGACCCTCCATACTGAATCTAATGTTGATACCAAAGGCTGAGAATGAAACGGCGATTGGTCGACAACCGCCTAGGGCCAGATAGTAAGGTTTTCCTTTTAATGTTGTCATAGCCTACATTACTACGTATCCGACGACTAATATGAAAAAAATGTTCATGAGGCAGGCAGGGTACACAAACAGCTCTTCTGAATTTCGCCTGCCTCTGTGGTGCCAGCGACTGCCACTGCTCCTGTCTACTGCCTGCCAGGCTGTGACTTTTTATGCGGCAGAATTTGCAATAAAGTTCCAGCGAGTATCGGAGAAATGTCGTACGGCTGGTGTCATCCTCTATAGAAATATAAAGAGACCCGAACGCTCTGCGGTGCTGGAATTTCGAGAGGCGGTATTTTCGTCATAAAATAACGATCATCTTCCTCTGTCGGTAGTAAAGATGAGTGCACCTGTAGTTACCCGTGTAAAATTTTTAAAAATCAGATATTACAAGTTATTTATAACAACCATCTTTTTGTTAAAAGTATACTCTACACCTTAAACATTTACTTGTGGAATCTAATAATACAGAGTGATGCAACACCTAATAATAGATGGTGTCCATCTTGTGATGGTGCAGCTCCTGTATCTTCTGTGCTTGCTGTATTAGATTAGTGGTTAAATCCGCCTTATGCAAGACGCCTTGTTTTGTTTCGGCGGTTACTGTGCCATCTTCCGTGGGTTTTTGCTTTTATTTTATTGTGTCATTTGCAGTATTTGTATCTGCTTTAGTTGAGCCTCCACAACAATACACAGTAAAAAGCGCACTGAATATCACATAACATCAAGAACACTCCACAACCAAACAAATAGCAACACCACAGCTCGAATATAACATGTTGTCAAACTTGTCATTCCTCAACTGAATCAGATACAAATACTGCGAATGACACAATAAAATAAAAGCAAAAACCCACGGAAGATGGCACAATAAGCGCCGAAACAGTTTTGGGTGTAAAAACAAAACAAAGTCTCTTGCATAAGGCGGATTTAACCACTAATCTAATAGATGGCGTCGTGAAAAGAACGGATGGAGTCGCTTTGCGTCATATCAGTTGTGGAAGTGGAATGACGGGGTGGGGACCTATTGTTTGTAGGTCAGAGTATCTAGTTTTAGCAGAAATGGAGCAGTAGAGCGTTTTTGCTGTTGTATTCCGCGAAATGTTTCGGCTACACAGTACCGCGTGGTGTTGCGAATTCACGAAGAAGGCATTATGATAAGATAAACGTGAAAATTCATGCATTGGATACATTAGCAATAGCGTATGTTGATGAAATTTAAAGCGTTGTTACACGGGGCAATATTCCATCACAACGTTTACTGTGGTGCCGGAATGGCCGCGTGGTCTGAGGCGCCACTTCCCGGATTGCACGGCCACTCCCGTCGGCGTTCGAGTCCTCACTCGGGCATGGTTGTCTGTGTTATACTTAGCGTAAATTAAAGTAGTTCATAATCTAGGGACTGGTGACCCCAGCAGTTTAGCCCCTTTTGTTTTACGAACATTTAGATATTTGATTTGTAACTGGATTACTAGGAAAACATTTGTTGTGGTTTATTTGCATATATGGTGACCAAAAATGGTCGATTCCATCAATTCTGGATCGATTGTGGGGAGGTCATTATCTCATAAAAGTTGGAAGTGAGGGGGCAGGTGGAGACGGTTGACCTAACATATTGTTGTCTATTTACGTAATGGGTACCATAGTGTCACGGATTTCCGTTAGCCGGCCGCGGTGGCCGAGGGGACTAGGGCGCTCCAGTCACGGTCTGCACGGCCAGTACGGGCGGGGGTTCGAATCCCCCCTCGGGCATGGATATTTGTGCCGTCCTAGCTCGTAAGTAGTTCATAAGTAGTTTGTAAGTTTAGGGACTGATGACCCCGTAGTTAAGTCCCATTTTTTGGCTTTCCGTTAGATCTGGTTACTTGTGCTTCGATAACCTTTGAGCATTACAGTAGCAGTCAGGCAGTATGGGTTTGGACGAGGTAAGCGGGGCGTCTTTCGTAAAGCTGCTTTATTAAAATAACATAAATAGTGTTCCTGCTTTTCTTGTTTACGGACGCATAAAAGGAATACGGAGTGGTCCTCTTTTCGCACTGGTCTTGAAAAACATGATTCGGAAGTTCGAGCAAAAAGGCTATGTGGCAATTGTTCGTTAGAGGACGACGCATATTGCGTCTCAGATTGTTGAAGTTAATGTTGCAATGCATGAGAATGCTAAATGCAGAGAGTGAACTTCAAGCAGTGCACGGGCTGTGGAACAACAGGTGAATATTCCGTGGTCCAAAGTATGAAAAGTGTTGCAAATAATTATGGAAAGATATCTGTGGATGCAGGTCACAATCAGCAACGCTTGAAATCTGGAATGTAAACGTTGTACGCAATTAATAAATGCTACTCTTTCAAAAAAATGTTCAAATGTTTGTTAAGATTATGGGACTTAACTACGGGTCATCAGTCCCTAAACTTACACACTACTTATCAGCTACCTTATACTAAAGACGGCACAAATATTCGTGCCCGAGGGGGGATTCGAACCCCCGACCGTAGTGGCCCTGCAGACCGTGACTGGAGCGCCTCAGTCTCCTCGGCCACCTCGGCCGGCGCTACTCTTTCGTGTCGACATTGAAATGTATCTCCTTCAACGGTTTTTCCGTTAGTTCTGGTTTTTGTGCCTTCATAAATGTTTGCACAATGTTTTATGTTCTATGATCAGTCGTTTGCCATATGTCAAGTAGAGGGAGTTTATTTATGATCTAACTGTACTTACTGAGTTCATACATAGTTTTCGTTTCTATTTCATACACTAATATACATTGTTTCTATCATGATTATTTCCCCCTTATCTCAGTACAAGCTGTAAAATAGCAGAGGATGTTGAAAATTTCTAAAAATGAGTTCAGCGAACACGAAAGTTGGTGAGGTATTTTTAAGTGATTTCCACTGGCAGTCATCTTTGCGCTTTATCACGCGTCAACAAGTAGCGACAACTATCAGTTACCTGATTAGATTCAGCCATTCCTTCTAGATATACAGTAAGTGTAGCAGTTTGAAGGTGAAATACAAATGACATTCCCCTAACTTCTTAAGAAAGTTATGAGGTTAATTTTCTCGCAAAGGCTTTTTCACTTCCTGCCAAATTTTCTTCCATATTCACTTATTTTACTTGAATATGCATAAAAAAAAATGTCTGTATTATAAAGGAATTATGGAAATTGCAAATGCTAAGTACATGACTTCCGTGGTAGTTCACTGTATATTACACCGGGATTTCGTTTCTGTTTCTGTTTTTAGTCATCCATTAGCAATCAGTGAGCAACTATTTCCCACGATACAAATCTGGCTTAAGTCGAGCTCTCTCCTGATCATCGTAAATGAATGCTTCCCAGCTTATAGTATTACTGATATATTTATGCACATGAATGGGATATTCGTAAAATAATAATATTTTAAGTTTGTTTTCCAAGTATTAGTCATCTGAGAAAAACAAGTCTTCTAGTCATAAATGAAAACAATTTAATAATTTCAAGTTTAACGTGAGCAAGTCGACCACCAATGGGATGCAACACTGAAGCCGAATCGGATTTCGTATGTCGCCATTATTCAAGATATTCTGCATTCTGAAAACAGGAAGTTTGCGGGAAGTATACGGCATTTCAAAAATTTTCATCCGAATTCACATGACTGTACGTTCATCCGATTTTACGACGTCAAATCTTTTACTGGAATGCACATAAAAACTTTACGTTCTTTTTACACCTACGTTTATGTTCAAACTTTTCATTTCCCTTTCACGAATATTCCACGTCCTCTACACCAGACGTCCTACAAACACCCATGCGATAGTCATGACTGCAGTCACTATAATCTCTGGTGTTGCTTTCTGGCCTTGCATTTCATGGAAGGAGAGGGATATGGATGCAGTCTCCCTCCCCCACCCCCTCCTCCCCCTCAAAGGAAACACCCACCGTGAAAGCGGGCAACTTTGGCGACCAGTTACGAAGTTAGAGATCCGTACGTATGCCTCTTAACGCCTGATTAATCGCTTAGCCGTAATCTCGATGAACATCACGCCTGAATTGCAGCTGGTGAAACGGATAAAGCAAAAATTAATTGGGCAGTAGCGCGTGACATAACAGTTTTAAGCTATAATACACCTCTGATAGAACTGCTAATGCTGCAATCCCACTCTGTACAACTAACGTTCTACAACTTTTTCACGCAGATTTTGCAGTTTTATTTTTGTAATCAAGCATTACTGAAAATATAACTTAAATGAAGTAAACTAATGTACAATATGGCAAGTACCAAATTAAGTAAATTGTCGTTAATAAATTACAAGTGGCGATAGTGAAACTAAATATTGTTTTGGAATCCGTCACTTCCATGGTGAAAGTCATAATATTGTCTGTATATATATTTAATAACTCTGGAACTAAAGAAATATTTTCTTAGGTTTGCGTGTCGTATTGTCGCGAGTAGCATGGTTAATGTCGACAACATTGCGAAGTATACAGCAGTATGAAATACAGAGTGAATAAAATTCTGCTTTATGGAAGTAACATATTTATTATGATGACGCGATAAATGGAATCCAAATGCCGCGGTGGAGAGGCCGAGGGCTCTACGCTCTCTGTAACAAAAAAAAAAAAAAAAACAAAAACAAAAAAAAATATATCTAAGTACCTTAGATTTACAAACACTTGAACTAGATTTACAAACACTTGAACATATTTTGGAATCCAAATTGGAATTTAAATATAAGCTTCACCTTTATTGAAAGTTACAACCATGTTGATATGGGTGGTGGTTTTAGTGACGTTATTTTAGAATTTCTGATTTAAAACCAGAAACTCAGTCTTTTCCAGTTATAATACTATCTTGTTTAAAAATTATAGGGTAACAGTAATGTCCGAATAGTCGACACTTTACCGAAAATATAAGCTTCATCTTTATTGAAAGTTACAAGCATGTTGATATGGGTGGTGGTTTTAGTGACCTTATTTTAGAATTTCTGTTTTAAAACCAGAAACTCAGTCTTTTCCAGTTATAATACTATCTTGTTTAAAAATTATAGGGTAACAGTAATGTCCGAATAGTCGACACTTTACCGATTAAATGCGTATTTCAAATCTGCAATTGAATAGTTCCGTCATCTAGAAATACGAATTTACATCTTATTGGCACTAAATAGTACGACTGAGTGTCGATATCAGGGTCGCGACAAATTTTGCACGCCGATTACTGGTACGAAAGATGCAGCTTATAAGTCTAATTATTTTAAATTGAGCCAATTGTAATATAAGAACTTGCACATATCCACACGAAACTAGATTGATTTATGTCGCATGTCAGAATAAGTTACAGCCAATATTATAGTATTAAGTAGAATTTACACATGATATTTAATGTGAATCCCCTTGAGTTGCCGATAACTGGTACACGTACCCTACTTTAGGCCTACGTCTCGGTAAGATCATAAGCAATTCACCGCAGTTTCACTGAGGAAATTCCACAGAATAATCGTATAGTTGCGTGGTTGACTATTGTTCAGGATTAAAACCGATATTCTCCCCAAAGAAGATGATGATTTTGATTTTATCGACCATGAAGTGTAATTCTTAGTACGGGGCGCGTCCAGAAAGTAAGTTCCGTTTCGTAATAAAATGAAATTGTACACAGATACAGAAGTAATTTTTATTGCAAAAAATTCTGCAACTCTTAAACTACTTTTCCACATAACTGGCGAAATGTTGCAGACATTTGTCACAGCGTGGCACCAGGTTTTGTATACCTTCTTCATAGATATCTGCCGGCTGTGTCTTCAACCAGTTAGAAACAGTTTCTTTCAGATCGTCATCATTGGTGAAGTAATGAGCACTAATTGTGAACGTACGGTTTTCCTGCATCTTGTCATCAATCGCGTGAACCAGTTCTTCTGTAACCAAAGGTGGACGCCCACTTCGTTCTTCATCATGCACATCACTACGCCCGCCATTGAGCTGCCGGACACATCTCACCATCGAATCACTCATCGCATTTGGTCGGTAAACATCGCAAATTTGCTGATAAATTTCACTTGCTTTCACTTTCCTCGCATTCAGAAACCGAATCACCGATCTGATTTCACAGGCGGCGGGATTTTCAATCAACGCCGACATTTCAAACAAGCACAACAAAGCGTACGTAACTGACAGCGATCTTCAAACGGCGCACGTTCTTCTCCTTGATACACATCGTCTACAGCGCATGTGTGGATTTGCAATCGCAGCGCTGCAGCGCAGATAAATTGAAACGGAACTTACTTTCTGGACGCGCCTCATATTTTCGTTGTCTTTGACATGCCGTCCATTAATCTTATTGTCCTGACGCCTTTTTTTTAGGGTTTTCTCAGTCTATTTACCTCTAACTGATTTTCTTTTTGTAGTCCTTGCTATCTAAAATGAGATATCAGGCCTTAAGTAATTTTTAAATTTTTTATCTGAAAATTAGGCTTTAATGTGTTTTCTAATGCTCGAAAAGTTTTAAAACGCATTTTGAAATGCGCTCTAGAAAATATACTATGTACCTAAATTATTACGACCATAAGGTTTCGAAACGCCTACACCAGTTTAAGCATAGATTAAAAGTACCATCAAAAATTCAATAAAAATTAATTTTTACCGGAGCAATAGGACTACCGTTTGCAGGAACTCTCGCATCTTGAAGCTACATCTGACATCGCTGGCCATTCAACACTCCCTTCCGCTAGGCAAATGAGGAAGCGACAGTGTCGGGACCGTCTTGTGTGTCTGCTCCCTCCAGACTCGCCTGCCTCTTACTTTGATGGCTTTGTCACCCAGGGAGCGATGTGTTGTGGCGGTTAATAGTCACGTGATCTCCAGGGTAGGCGATGTGGTCTGGTATATGTCGAGAGCGATGGCTGTGTCAACGATCAAGTCATTCTAGTTTTTCGCAGAGCAAATTCGCAGTAGTAATTTGTATAAAGTGGTTATTTTTTATTTTATTTATTATTATTATTATTATTATTATTATTATTATTATTATTTTTTGGGAGGGGGGACAGACTAGCTACAACGAGAAGGAACTCTTTCAGAAAAAAAGACAATATTGGATGCAGTCAAATTATGAAGAAAGAAGAAGATGGTGAATACCACGCTGTCATAGGCAAGTACAGTTACATCAAGGCCGGCCGCGGTGGCCGAGGGGAATAAGGCGCTCCAGTCACGATCTGCACGGCCACTACGGTCAAGGGTTGGAATCCACTCTCGGGCATGGATATTTGTGCCGTCCTAGTTCGTAAGTAGTTCATAAGTAGTTTGTAAGTTTAGGGACTGCTAACCCCGTAGTTAAGTCCCATAGACTATACAAACATTTGAACATTTTTTAGTTACATCAAAACAGTTTTTTTTTTTTGGCATTTTCGCATGTCGTGACAAAGCTTCGAGAAACATCTTGACCTACTGGCAACACATCATAGAGAAGATCACTAAGAACACGCAAACACCAACCGAGACAAGAGAAAAGAGTACTCTTTCGTGTGAGGTAAGTTAATGAAAATCGCATTCGTAACTATATTACATAAACAGTTATGTATTTCAATATGACAGTTAACATTACATTAAAACATTACTTATTATTTGCAAAACTTTCATGCACGTGATGTGCGTTTTATACTAACCATTGGTTGAACTAATCGGATTCATGTCTGGTAAAATGAAACGTTTCTCGGAAGCCAAATGCGGTTTCAGTGGTGACTGAGGAATGGGGAAACAAAATATTGTCAACGTGCAGCAGAGAGTGGGACATGAATAGTCCTAAGCTCTCTCATTTCTGTCCTTGTGAAATGTGTAGCTAGCTGCATTTCCAGGATTGCTTATATAGTGAGCAATGATTTCCCAAACATAACAGTATAACTAAGAAAGAGGTGATTATACTATAAAACTAACGTTTAGAAGGCCTGCTTTGCAAACAGTCACTGACTTTGTTGACTACAGACTTTTATTATAGATTAGCTGCCAATGTACACTTAGCTTTCGTTTTTTGTCATAGGAGTCGGGTGGCATTTGTGGAAAGTCTGTAGCTGCTTGCGTTTAATATTTATCACGTTCAGAGCTTGCATTTTCACATGATACGGAATCTTCAGTTTCACATTTTTCTCATAGTGGAATCCGTTCGTAGCGTATGATAAAATAATAATAATAATAATAATACATATGTTTCAGTAATCAGTGATAATATAAGAGGACCATAATAAATTTGTGTAGTCTAAGGTTCGTCAACCTCTAAATGGCGCGACCCCACGTGGTGGATAGGGTAACGTGATTAGATATGCTGGGTGGATCGGAGATAAAATACATCTAACATATTAAAATGACAGCCGGAATTGAAACCGAAATTTTGAGTCGGTATCCTGCAGTGGAATGTGGAATGTGCGCTGAAAAGAAAGTTCCTGGCAGATTTAAATGTATGCCTGTGTACCATACCGGATTTAAGCCCAGGACATTTGCCGTCGCGGGCAGGCGCTCCACCATTTGTTTTTCTATTTTTGTTTTGTTTTATTTGGTTTACGTTTTTCGTTCTTCGGGTAGATCGGTTCTTTGTGGGCGTGGGGTCGTGTTTGCCCTATATCGATCCTTGAGTTCTTGGTAATTTTTTTTTTTTTTCATTACAGAGGGCGGCTAGCCTTCTGATCGAACGCGCTGAGCTCACTGAGCTACCTGTGCACGCCTCACTGCCCGTCCTCACAGTTATTCAATCAGGAGAACTGCACAGTCTTACAACAAAACTCACAGAACAGAAAATCCAAATTACCGACATAGAAGAAATATATTTCACTCATTGAGAAACATTAGACTGCAGTAATTACAGAATCTTCAAAAGTGGAACAAAAAGGAAAGACGGCAAATGAGTAACACTATTTGTCATTGCCATTTTGCAGACTACGAAGTTATATGTCTATTAAAAAAAACGTAAAATATATCAGCAATCGACTTACGTCCTTCAGAATCAGTCACACAATGAACAACCACACCAACCACACCTTCATTAATGTACATGCACCAATAATTGGTGATATAGAATGGAAAACAGTGAGGGTCTGGGAAGAGATTGTAATAGAGATGCCCAAAATTCCAAAGGATGATGTGAAAATTCCCTATTGTAACTTCGATACACAAATTGACAATGAAAGAAAATACAATAACACAGTGGCAAAGTACCTTCCACACAAATCAAGCAATAAAAATGATATATGACTAACTTACGCATTTTTGCCACATAATATGTCATTGTTTGATTTATTTTGTCCAAAAGTCTGCTATAAGTTTATCGTGTTTTAGAAAAATAAAACCATTTCGGCGAAATAGCCAAGAACAACCTGTAATTACAATATCAACATCTGTCTATAAAAATGGATGTGTGTGTGTGTGTGTGTGTATTTGTTTGTTATCTATAGACTCCAAATGTTCAATGGTTTATTAATCTTAAGGGACTTAACTGCGGGGTCATCAGTCCCTAAACTTACAAACTGCTTATGAACTACCTTATACTATAGAGGGGGGGGGGGGGATCGCGCCGCAGGCCGCTTGGCCACTGAGGCCGGCTAGACTCCTAGACAACTGGAGCTCTTATGAAAAAATCCTTAGATTAGCCCATTGGGTGATCCACTGAAGTTTGGTAGCCATTGCATCAAGAAATTTATTAACGTATATACCTAGGTTGCACAGTGGTAGAGTGCCAGACTACAAATCCAAAGGTCCCGGGTTCGATCCCCGCCAGGTCCTAGGATTTTTATCTGTTACTTTCCACTTCTTTCACCTTTAGCAATATTGATCATGTGAAAAATACCGAGTAGCACCGTGGTTCGGAACCCACGTTAAACTGTAGGTCCCCCTATAACTGGCTGGGTAAGTCAGTTCGAAGGTCGGAGGAAGGCAACGGCATACCACCTCCAAACAGGACGATGCCTAGTAAAGCACTGTGGTGTTCAAACCAATCTTCGGATTGTTGACTGCTTAACTTTTTTTTTATTTAAAAGTTTACATCTGGCACTTAGGGGGGCTGCTGTCGTTCCAAGTGCCCGATGTACGCTTTTAAGTATACGTTACACTATGATATCAGTATGTAAAAACGGATTAAGCACGCTGTGCATGACATGGCCTGTGTTGTGTTTAACCATGTTACGTACAAAGTAGTAATCAAGAAAATACACACGTCGATTTCTATAGATATAGAATATAAATGAAGTCCACCTGTGAGCATGTAGTAAGTATGCCGTAAAGGTGGTATTACCTAGGCTGTTATTCGGCTGTATGAAATTTAATTTTACATTTGTTTTATTCGCGTTCAGATGGTCTGTACATACGCATTTGCATCTGTGGTCAGTTGTTAGTGTTTTTATGTGTGATTTTTCAACTAATTACATATTGTGACAGGTAGGCCAGGATCTGGCTGCCTAAGAGACACCTCCTCTGCAACAAGGGAGTCATGTTCACTGATGCACTGCACGAGATGGTAAGTTTTCATCGTCATTCGTGTCGAAGGTATGGCCTAGTGAAATCGGATTAAACTATTTAAATCATTATTTGTTTGCGAAAGGACATAAGATTCGTTAAAATGTTTTAGTACTCTATATTGAACTCGTTATTGCAGTGGCGGCTCACATATTACGCAATAGCTGTCAGCACGGCGGCTGCTCTGATGAGGTCGAACGGGGCGCCGCAGCGAACGCCAGGCACGGCCGTACATCTCGGGGACCGCGGCTACTTGCTCGTGTTTCTCTTTCCGCTAATGGAACTTCGCTGTTACTTTGCACTCTACATTTTAGGCCAGAGCCACTATCAGAAGCGCCAACGCACTCTGACAGCATGGAATGCCTTTCAATGTGCGGCACGAGGAGGATAATTCCTACTGCAGCATTTCAAGCTCAAAATTACCGCCAAGTTTACTTCCTTGTGTTCGGAGGAGAAACCGTAATGTTTTCAATCTTCGAAATTATAATTCTTTTCAGTTATATTAATTGTCTCCGTTCAGTGACGATCATCGTTAATAATCTGTAATAAAAGATATTTGCAAAGGCCTCGTTCGCAATCGCGATTTTTGGAAGTTTTGGTGATCCATTCGTATTTGTGTAAGGATAATGGAGTGAAAAGGTTTTGGTTTAGCTCGGACAAGCGCCCAATCGTACTGTCCTTAGAGCATCTGTCTTACCATAGCTGCGTTACAGCACAAAATCACAGTTTGAGCGACCAACAGGGATCTGGCAGCGAGGATAATTATATGATTAATTCGTTTTGCAAAATATGTTAACTGGACCGTAATTAATGCCAGCTAATCGCACTAATTTTATCCCGATTTTACGTGAAAATCACATTTTCCTGGGAAGTTTTGAAGCATATTTGATCTACCTTTTAAACATATGCGAATTGCTTCCATCTATGCACGACAATACATAATGGAAAAAAAATGAAAGTTGTTTTGTGATTAAGCAATCATTATCTGTTGTTGAGATATGACTGTTAGAAGACAAGCTAAATTTAGCAAATCCATTATTAACTGCAGATGACATATTGGAAAACAATAATTAAGAGTTAAACTGCAAATGACAGACATTACACTTGAAATTCAAATAGTAATTTCAAGGTATATATATGAATTTCCCTGGAATACACAGATATCCATCGTGACATAAGAAAACGAAGACTTACATTTTATGGGCACAGTAAATTAATGGTGGCCAACAGGTTAACAAAACAAATAATAGAATTCTACGAAAAAAAAAAAAAATCCGAAACAGAGCCAACTAAATGATCGCTGCGATTGAGGAAGATCTTAAAGTTACTGGTACAACGCAGGCAGATCTTACAGATAGAAAACCTTTCAGATAAAAGATATTTGATTGGAAATGTGGTTAGAAAGGACTGGAACACTGTGGTCTGATGGAAGATAATAATAATGAATGATAATAATACTGCATTTCTTTAATGACATTTAACAGATAATATAGAAAAATCATATGATGGGCAGAAACTTTTCCGAAACATGTTTAGGTGAATAAAAAAAGTTTTTGCTCAAGGCAGAAGCACATATATTTACTATACAGGGCGGTCCATTGATAGTGACCGGGCCAAACATCTCACGAAAGAAACATCAAACAAAAAACTAAAAAGAACAAAACTTTTCTAGCTTGAAGGGGGAAAACAGATGGCGCTATGGTTGGCCCACTAGATGGCGGTGCCACAGGTCAAACGGATATCAACTGCATTTTTTAAAAAGGTACCCCCATTTTTATTACATATTTGTCTAGTACGTAAATAAATATCAATGTTATATTTGGAACACTTTTGTCGCTTTGTGATAGATGGCGCTGTAATATTCAGAATCATATTGCTCACAATTTTAGACGAACAGTGGGTAACAGTCAGGTTTTTTAAATTCAAACACAGAACGTAGGTACGTGTGAACATTATTTCGGTTGTTCCAATGCGATGCATGTACTTTTGTGAAATTATCATACATTATGAGAAAGCATGCTTTTACTACGTGATTACCTGTAATTACCTCATGACTTTAATAAATGCTCAAAATGATGTCCTTCAACTTCAATGCATTTGGCAAAACGCGTAACGAAATTCCTCTCAACAGCGAGTTCTCCTTCAGTAAAGTTCTCACATGCATTGTGTTTCTTTGTCCGTCTGTTCTCGATAAACTGAAAAACTACGGAAGGGATTTCCGCCAATGGACGGTGTGATTCACGAGGGAGGTTTACGTATACAATTCATTAAAGTGCGTGACAATAGGTGAATATGGTGAGCGAGTATCCCCGGAATATACCAGCAATTACTCCTATAAATATGAGTATGTTTTGTGACTAATCAAATTTACGAGTAAAAAGGCGTAATTGTTTCATAATACGGTGCTTGCGCAGCTTTAGTAATTCAGATGATTCAGAGTTTAATAACGATACATCTGAAGAAAGTGACGGCCGAATATATTTAGACAATGATAGGCATAACACAGGAAAATAAAATCGTGTGATGGTAGACAACTTCGTTACTTACCGACCGTATTCGTATATATACCATTTAAAATTGCAGAAATCGGTTAATGCTTCGTACCGAAGTAGGTAAATGGATTTTAAAAAAATCCAATAATCATTATCCGTTGTCGAGATTTGGTGATTTAAAGGCGACCTACATACGGTACGCCGTTATTCAACAACGATCCGCAATTTGCACCCCAGCAAACTGTGTAAATCGATTAATTTCTTTTGCAGAAAATGGGCTAATCTAATTGTACCATTTTTGTGCATATCTGGGAGAGTTTTGAATCGCGTCTCTTTTACACTCCAAACTTATACGAACCAGTTCAATATTTTCACCGTGGTAGATAATAGGATGAAGTTAAGACAAATTTTTTAATGGAATAACAACTATTCTGTGTCGAGATGTGGATTAATGGACAACAAGATTTAGCACGTTCTAAGACTTGCGATGATGAAGGGACTTCTAGACGATGGTTTACTTAAAATTTGATAGTATTTTGTCAATCATTACCGTCAATTAAACTTGAAGATGACGTTTATTTAATTTTAAGTAGAGAAATTTTGAAGACCTCATTCACAGCCATTATCTACTACAAAAGCTAAAGAACTATAGTAGGGTAAAATTTGGGAACCAAGGTGAAAATGCTCCAATTTCAGCACATAAAAAATAGAATATGTCGTGGACAGAGTCAAAGGCTTAGAAGAGGACTTAAGTGGCAGTTTCAAAAACATTTAGATAACATAATTTTGAGACATTCATGCTTTGTTACGTGTTAATCTTGACCAGCGCAGTGCGTTAACGAAGTCGTTGCATCTATATAGCTAGTATTCCTAAGCAGGGATGCATTAATCTTAAACTTCAATAACATATAGTGTCACAGTATACGTCATGAGAAATTCCTTGTTAGAAGACATTATTTCGCGCGTCATGTTACACGATATGACGTGATCAAGTTAATTTCTATATTCGCGAACATGTCAGGATATTTCGATTTCAATGTTTTTGGGGGAAATGTACAAGTGGAGAAGCTTTGACTCTAGGCCAGACATATTGACCATTCTTTTTTATATGATAGGAGCATTTTTAAGTCCGGCATTGATACAAATTACATCAACGACTGTACGTTGAATACGAATATCTGACGTGAGTAATTCATCCGAAAGTTACACATTTACAACTATGAATTGGAATTTTGCCGGGGGTTCCGTGCTTAGACGGGTCAATGCCTGATTGCTAGGCCCTGTGAGGAGTTCTGTATTATTTGGTTTTGTAAATGATCCTGCTGTGAAGCTCAGATACCATTTATAATGTGATGCAAGAATGCGCCCTGAAACACCTCTTTTAGCTTCCCTAACTGAAAACATCTTTAGCAGTCTTTCCAAAGAAACTGCCAGAAAGGTTTTCTAAGTCAGGTAGTGATGGTGTAGATAAAAATATGACCTTGTAAATGCTTGATATTCAATGTTCTAACCGGATTTTTGAAATACGTTGGAACGCCTATTTAGGAATTCCCCAGTGAAAAAAAAAAAAAAAAAAAAAAAAAAAAAAAAAATTGTGACCGGCCGCGGTGGCCGAGGGGACTGAGGCGCTCCAGTCACGGTCTGCACGGTCACTACGGTCGGGGGTTCGAATCCCCCCTCGCGCATGGATATTTGTGTCGTCCTTAGTCTTAGCTAGTTCATAAGTAGTTTGTAAGCTTAGGGACTGATGACCCCGTAGTTAAGTCCCGTAAGTTATACAAACATTTGAACATTTGATTTTTGAAAAATTGTGAAACTTGTATCGGCTGCCCAATTTTCTCAGAAGTAGGTTCTCCACACTTTAATTTCCGTCCTATCAAAGCAAAATACAGTTCCTGATTTCGTGATCTTTCAGAGTGTCATTTATAGTTGCTGTGGAATTGTGAGAAAAGTAAATTCATTTTCAGTGTTGAGGAACGGACGTTACAACTGCCAAGAGTAGAAGAAATATATTTGCGTTTACGAATATGAATCAGCATCAGCTGTATAATTTATTGATGACATAACATGTAGCACAGGGTGAAATAATGCCAGGACTGTCTGCGGAAGAGATGTCCAGGCATTAGGCAACAGGCTCAGCTGTTAAGTCAGAAGGAGCACAATAGAGCTCCCCAAGCGCTCTAAACATAGTTGCCGGACGACAAAGGGGGCTTACGGTACGCGGAAACTTGAAGCCAAAGTGTTGCCCCCGAGTTCCGAGTAATGCTGTTGTCCCCCGGTCATGAGCTTTAAAGTTAGGTTAACGATGTCTGAAGATTGCCAAGAAATTACGCGTGTTGCCCAGAAAGTATTGCAACGCTTTTTTACCTCAGTGGGAAACAACGTTGTGAATGCGAAGTTGTGATAGTGCGAGTGCAAAATTTCCAACTCTTCCGACAGACAGCGTAGCTGCAGGATCGTATTAAAATAGCGGGTGTAAGTAATGTACATTACAAGCAACCTACCATCATTGAATTTCTCACAGCAAAGAAAGAGATATTTATGCAATGTAGGAGCTGAGCTCATGAGTAGGCGGTTCGGCGCAGCTACAAGATTTGTGTCGGTCGCCTTGACCTGTAATTTTCAACCTTTTGGAATACGCGACCCCCTTTCAAGTAAAAATTCTGTGGCGACCCCTTCCCCGAACCATAACACAACTACAGTATGTGTGTGATTTCATTGTCTTCTCTTACCGTCGGGAGTTTCAGTCCCCCTTCGGGCATGGGTGTTTGTGTTGTCCTTAGGTCATTGTGTTGTCCTACTTAATTTAAGTAGTTTGTAAGCTACGGATTACTAACCCGAGTCCGATAGATTTACAAACATTTGAATAGTTGTCTTCTGGTGATGCAACTATGGCAGAAAAAAAAAAAAAAAAAAGAAGGTAGTACAGTATTATACATATATTACGATTTTTTTTCTTCATTAATTCCGGCAGAAAAATATTTGTGAATTGGTAATGTTGAAACATCTCGAACGATACAGGGCATAGAAATAAATTCAATGGCGAAGTTGAAAATTTGTGCAGGATTCGTATTCGAACTCGGATCTCCAGCATCGGGCCAGCGGTCGTCTTAACGGAATTTTTTTCCCGAGTAGATCTATGTTTTGCGATCATTTGTTTATGTTTTGAGTTGTTCGTTGATTATTAGGCTATCCATGTACGCTTCCCATCCTGCCTGACTTCTCAACATATCGCACACTACTATCCAGCACAAATTTTCAATTTCGCCATTGAATATATCTCAGTACCCTGAAACGGTCGAGATATTTCAATATTTTGACAACATAAATTTACGATCGTTAATGTCAACGGATATGTTGTTTTGGTCATATCCAAAACAACAGGGACCTTATATATATATATATATATATATATATATATATATATATATATATATATATATTACTTGGAAAGTGTTCACGTTGCAGAATGGAATTACGCTTTTTAAGCAAGGGCCTACTGTAGATTCAATTTATAACTGCTAAAAAGGCAGCTGTCCCTCTTCAGGAACCACACGTTTGTATGGCCTCTCCACAGATACCCCTCCGCTATGGTGCACCTTCGGTACGGCTATCTGCATCGTTGAGGCACGCAACCCACCCACCTCGGCAATGTCTGTGGTTCATGGGGGGTGGACAGTTAATTAGTAAAGAAGTAAACCTTTTTTCGTATTAATTATTGCAGACTGTTAAATTACCAATCGATTGTTTCTGAAGCAGGTTTCAAACTTTTCATTTATTCGTGATTAACACTAGATATTCATTATGATAAACAAGGAATTACGTACTCTAATATAAAATAAATTTCACTTTTATTAGCCGTTTAATTTTTATTCCCGGAACCGTACTATTCAGACACATACTGGTCTGTTTTTATTTTTTTTTTTTTAATAGTGGAAGTACTTCCTCCTGTGACTGCGACCCCCAGGCCTAGACCATTAAAGGCTGTCACACCTGACACGTTGCAGCGAGCTGCTGATGTCACTCGTTATTTGACCATTGAAAGACGCCGTTCGTAGAAGACATTTTGAGGAGGACAGAGAGGTGATACACACACTGAGGCATTGGCTGCGTGTGCAGAACACCGTTGTTAAGCGCTGGAGGAACACCATAGAACGGGACTGAGATTATGTGGAAAAATAAGGTACGTAGATAAAACACCATTCTTTTGTGTATGTGATTTTTATTATGTTGAACAAATAACTGTTGCTCCAAAAAAATGTGGTGCTTTACGTTTTGGCCAACCTTCGTGTTTCCTGTGGCAATGATTATTAAGGAAGAGATCAATTGCTGGGTTATGGATGAAAAAAATGGGCGACATGAAAATGCGGTTTGGAGCGAAGACTCTCTCATCTACAGCAACGTTATACTCCACAAGCCAGTTATGGCATGTGGCAGATTGTAGTTAGCGTGCCACTGTCCTCTCTTTCCTGTTTCAGTAATGAAAGGCTCACAGGATCGACGATTGCCGTTAAGCTTCTGTGTTAATACGTATCTCTCTAGTTATATCTTCATGGTCTTTTTACGAGATATATGGAGAAACAATATATTGGCTGACTCTTTTACGAATACTGTGCCGGCTGCGGTGGCCGAGGGGACTAAGGCGCTTCAGTCACGGTCCACACGGCCACTGTGGTTGGGGGTTCGAATCCCCCCTCGGGCATGGATATTTGTGCCGTCCTAGTTCGTAAGTAGTTCATAAGTAGTTTGTAAGTTTAGGGACTGATGACCCCGTAGTTAAGTCCCATAGACTTTACAGACATTTGATTTTGGGCATGGATATTTGTGCCGTCCTTAGTGTTAGCTAGTTGATAAGTAGTTTGTAAGTTTAGGGACTGATGACCCCGTAGTTAAGTCCCATAGATACTACAAACATTTGAAAAAAATGTTCAAATGTTGGTTAAGTTTATGGGACTTAACTACGGGGTCATCAGTCCCTAAACTTACAAACTACGTACGAACTACTTTATACTAAGGACGGCACAAATATCCATGCCCGAGGGGGGATTCGAACCCCCGACCGTAGTGGTTGGCTAACCATGGGTGAATAATATGTTGGCTAACAACCCTGCTAACAGGAGCACGAATATAATGACGTGTAGATAAATAATGTGAATCTTTTAGTTAATTTCAATTGTTGCTTGAAGAGGAATGAGAACAGTTTGACGGTGACCTTTATGTGAGCTTGTAGAGTATACACTGACAGATAATTTGATAATTCCAGAATGAAACTTTCACTCTACAGCGGAGTGTGCGCTGATATGAAACTTCCTGGCAGATTAAAATTGTGTGCCGGAACCGGGACTCTAACCTGGGACCTTTGACTTTCGCGGACAAGCGCACTACCGACTGTGCTATCCGGACACGACTCACGATGCCGCCTCACAACATTACTTCCGCCAGTACCTCGCCTCCTACTTTCCAAACTTCATAGAAGCTCTCCTGCGAACCATGCAAGACTAGTCCGGCACACAATTTTAATCTGCCAGGAAGTTTCAATTTGATAATTGACAGTTACGAGAGATTTATAAAGAGATTTTTAAAGAGATTTAAGATTTGAACCTATCGTGATACGTAATGAAATGAAAAGCATTCATTCAGGTGTAATAATGTATTTTTTCATACCACGTAGTTATTTACTTGTTCCATAGATTGCATTCACGATAAATACTAAGCTGTCGAACTTCCATACAATATAATACTCTCTCTCTCTCTCTCTCTCTCTCTCTCTCTCTCTCTCTCTCACACACACACACACAGACACACACACAATCACACCTCACCATGAGGTTGCCTTCTTCTTTTGTCGACTTTCTCGTCGTTACTTCCGCTTTCTTCATTTACACTTCCCGGCAACCTAAAACTGTCCGTATTGTTCAAGACGTCTCCCCCTACCATTAGCTATTCAGCAACTCCTTTCTCATTAATCACTGTCACCATTACTTCATAATTACTTGCACTTAATTTCAAATCATACTTCTTTACCACCTTCTCCCATACATTCAACCTGTTCCGGACCTCTCCTTCTCCATTACCGCACATTACAAAATTCACAGACACAATTTCTCTCGTATTTCCTTTACTTACTTCCACTTGTACGTCCATCACAGTGATAAAAAGTAGAGGAGATAGAGAATTTCCATTTTTTTGTCACAACCAATCCGTCTTGTCTCCTCCAACCTTTACACAGCTCACACTTGCTTGACACATCTCCTTTATTCTCCTCACAGTGTTTCTGCCAACTTTCTTTTCCTCTAGGGTTTCCGACACCTTGCTCCTTTTTACAGTCATACGCTTTTTCAATACTGTGGAAAATAACACGACATCCTTTCCATATTCATAGCGCTTCTCTTGGAGCTGTCTGACATTAAACATCAGATCCACTGTATATCTTTCAGGTCTAAACGCAAGTTTTTCCTCCATCAGAAGCCCC
Organism: Locusta migratoria; assembly: GCA_026315105.1. Lineage (NCBI taxonomy): Eukaryota > Metazoa > Arthropoda > Insecta > Orthoptera > Acrididae > Locusta > Locusta migratoria. Next base: position 707,825,802 of record CM048745.1, on the reverse strand, counting down.
TCCACTCTGTTTCGTTCTCTGCCTCCCATAATCTTCTCGAATGTCTTGGCAACATGTTACATCAAGGCGATGTCTCCATAATTCTGAACCAATATTCTGTTTTTCTTTCTGACCATAGACATAATTACTCGTTTCTTCCAGTCTTCAGGGGTATTTATTTCTTGCCATACTACTCTCATGACTTGATGGACCTACTGTACTCCCATAGATCTAGTTGCCTGTATCATCTGTACACTTACTTCATCCACTCCCACTACTTTCCCCTCTATCATCGACTTTATTGAAACATCCACTTGCGCCCTCCATTTTCATAATTTTTGTCCACTCTTCTCATCTCTTCTTGTACCACTCGCTTTGCTCCTTTCGTTTCTTGTTTCCTCCATTCTCTGCTGTTACGATATCCGAAAGGCCTTGTTCTTCGTTACAGCTTCCTCGTTTTCCCTGTCTTTTACCATGGTCTTTCTTTCTACCTTTCCTGCGTACTTCCATTCGCTCCTTCTGCTGCTTCCTCCATAATTATTTATTTCATATCCCATTCCTCTATAGACTTTGTTTCATCTCATACAAATGCACTTTTCACTGTTTGTTGGAATTCCTCGGTGTAGTGTACATCAGTTAAATTTATACGAAAACGCCGCGGCTAGAGTCCTTATCAAACTTACCCGTGTTTTAAATTGAAATATTATTTTTATTCCATAATGAACGTAAACAGGCTGAGCTCAAAAATTTTCACTGATTTCTCTAAAATGAATAACGTGACTTGCTTGTACCAACAAGTGTCCTGCGCAAGATTGTGGGACACAACGGATAAATGGAATCTACGAAAGCTATTTGATCACTCATTGTCCTACGAAGTGTGTTGGTGCCTGATATGCTTACGGCATGTAACAAATAGCACATGTGCTGAGGAGAAACTTCGTCTGTAACCGACTCCCAGTTGTGAACAGCACAGCCGCATTTGTAATTCTGGTTCGCTTGGCAGGCGCTCGCGCACGGCGTAAATCAACAGCCGTTCTCCAAGTGAAGTGCGTATATTACCGTCTAGAGTAGAAGCTGGAGCCTTGCACCAGTAACGTCAACCAGTTCCAAGTTTTTCTATCCGGCCCAGACTCCGGAAAACGCTTTGATTTCCCGTGGGTGCCTTCCAGCAGCGGAACAAGTTTTGGTCACCCTGGGTGCTGCTGCAGCACCGGACGCTGCAGCAACGTCGTACAATCACAGCGACTCCTTTCGTCCACAATTCTGGCCGCATTTTTTAGTTTGTAGTACAACCGAAACTGTATATAAAATATCAGCATTTTCTAGCACTTTAGTGCAACAGTTATAAAAGGAAAAATTTTCTTCGATTTAAGGCGACGTAATTTAATGAATGAACTGAAAAATACTTTCGGAGTCTTCGATTTTCGGGAAGCAATCATTAGGACGTCACCTGTAACAAAATTAAGCCCAAATTTATTGATGTTACATTCCATGTGTGTTGTATATCCGCATCAACTGGTTTTTATGTGTTTCATTACAGTTAACATTTTAAAATACTACTTCCTGCTGTGTGGCATTACTGTAAAATGTAAACTTTCACGGCCGGAATAGTCAAAATTACTAAAAATTTCCGGGCTGTTATGCCGTGGTCTAGTGGATTTATTATTATTTAATAATAAATCCATTAGACCACGGCATAACAGCCCGGAAATTTTTAGTAATTTTGTGTGGCATTACGCACATATCTCTACGATCCCAGTGCTTGTAACACATAGGAGCTACTTGCATTTAGCTGTGTATAACTGACGTGAAATGAACTTTTATGGTTTGTCGATGACAATGTAATAGTGTCGGGGTTAGCAAAGGACATTTGCACGCAGAGGACTGGATCGATAAAGAAGGTTATCAGATGAGCATTAACGAGAGCAAGATAAGGGTATTAGAATGTAATCGAATTAAATCAGGAGACATTGAAGGGAATTACATTACGAAACGAGTCAATTAGTAGATGAGTTGTGTTGTTTGAGAAGTAGTAGAGAAGATATAAAGCCGCGGTGGAGTAGCCGAGCGGTCTAAGGCGCCTCGCTGCGAAGTGCGCAGTTGTTCGCCGTCGGAGGTTCGAGCCTCCCTGGGGCATGGGTTTGTGTGTTTGTCATTAGGTTAGTTTACCTTAGTTTAAGTAGTTTGTAAGCTACGGACTGATGACCACGCAGTTTGGTTCGAATATTTGATTTTGAAGATATAAAATGCAGATTGGAAATGGGAAGAATGGCTTTTCTGAAGAAGAGAAATTTATTAATATCTAACATTGAGTAAAGTGCAAGGAAATGTTTTCTGGAGGCATTTATTTGAAATGTAGACGTTTTTGGAAGGAAGGAAGGAAGCTTCGAGTTTAACGTCCCGTCGACAGCGTGGTCAATGGAGACGGAGCTTACGCTCGGAGTGTTCGGGTAAGGATGGGGAAGGAAATCGGTCGTGCCTTATCAAAGGAACCATCCCGGAATTTGCCTGGTGTGATTTAGAGAAATCACAGGAAACCTAAATCTGGATGGCCGGAGGTGGATTTGAACCACCGTCCTTCCACATGCGAGTCCATGGATGTTTTTAGGACTGAAACGTGGACAATAAGCAATTCAGACAAAGAGACTTGAAATATTTGAAATGTGATACTACAGAAGAATTATGAATAGCTGTTCGGTAGATCGTGTAAGTAATGAGGAGGTAGTGAATGGAACTGGGAAGAAATTTGATGCATAACTAGATAAAAAGAAGGAAGAGATGATGTGACATATTGTGAGACACGAAAAAATATTCCGTTTACAACTAGAGGGAAGTGTGTGGCGTATACATCTCGCAAGGAAAGTACTTGGGCTCGAACAAACATATCTGTATGAACGTTTGGTTACAGTGTCTCTACGTACACCTCAATGTGCTGGTGGGTGTCGTTTTTATGTAAAACTTGCAATCATGCTCTAGATAGCACTGTAGATGAAATTGTAGACGTCATACGTAATGCAGATATCTGAACTATAACTTACGTAATAATCGTCGTACATGTTCTCTAGCGTATTGTCATCAAAAGTCGTGATGGTAGTTGCAACTTTAACCTCTTTCTCGGAAGACTGTTGGTATTCACTAACTGCTTCCATCGCCTCTTCCCGCACTTACCGTAGCACTACCGCTATCAATGAGTTCTCCGTCACTATCATCCCTATTATCATTATTATGTATTAGTGTAACAACAGTATCTAACTTAAGCTCATGTTTCTGTACCATAACAGATACGAGGAAGCATGCGAATGATTCATCTTCTACACTAATATCATCTTTACGAAGAATGTTTCTTCGTAACTTCATCTCAACCAATCGCAATACTTTAGCAGGATTAATTATCAATCGCCGCTCCATCTGACGCTTCACCACACAAATGTCACAAAACGCAACTTCGGAGCCGTACTGCACCGTCCCTACTGGCGAAGCGACAGGTCAAAGTGCATTGTGGCAAGGCACACGCAGAGGCCTCTAAGGGGCGACTGCAGAGTTTTGCCGATGCGGGAGTGTCACTAGTGCAATAAGGGATCTTTACATTATCTCTCGTTCGATTTTGATGTATATGTGTTTGTTCGAGCCCAAGTACTTTCCTTGTCAGAGCGATACGACGAGAAGAGCACAGGAAGCACGTTCAAATGGATGTGGTTGCCGTGGTTATTTGGAGGTAAAGAGGCTTTCACAGGATAGAGTAGCGTGGAGAGGTGCATCAAACCAATCTTAGAACTCAAGACAACAACAACAACAACAACTCACATGAGTATGAATTTGTAGTAGATGCATGATTTTTCATTCGATAACCGAATGAAGTAATTTGCAGCCAGCGCTAATGAAAAGAAATACCACCGAGTGCGGAGGATGAACAATAAACAAATAATTTTAATGACACAACATTGGTAGATACGCACAAATCTCTGATTTTGTCTATGTGTCTTCGGGTAAGAAATTTTATACATTCATAGAGGGTCACACTGTGACTTATTAGCTAAACAGTCAAGAATAGCATACGCAACACAGCAATTTATTAGCAGGAAGTTCCACTTCAATAAACTGCTATGAATATTAAAAATTAAAAGAACAGGCTATTCTCGCACTGCTAAAAAATTTCATTTTTAGTTCCAGTGATAAATCGATACATCATCGTTGGTTAACACACCTGTTTGACGCCTTTTCGTGGGCTATATACTTCAGATGATGGCTCTTCCAAGTCAAAACCTTTATAGGTACTTTAATTAATATGCAAAAATATGCAAGCACAGGTGCCATGCGTAAATTAATTTCAATGAATATTAAATGAACGGGGCGATTAAAAAAAGTTTATTAAGTAAGATTGAAGCTTTTTATAATTTCGTGCTGACGTCAGTGCGAAAGCGAATTACCGCAAATCCCATCAAGCGATCGGCGCATACAGCAGAAGAGCTCGTCAGTTTTTACGCGGACTTTCGATTTCACTCACAGAGAAAAGGGTAGTCTTGTATATGCACATCGTGGAACTTTATTTTCGTTATGTTTTTGTGCAGTTTCTCTGTATTTTAGTTGAAGTTAAAGAAATTCATAGTTAATTAAAGAAATTTATAGTTATGAAAATCACATTACCTCCAGGTAATTGTCAGATGCGCAGTAAATTTATGTCGTACCATATGAACGATAACTAGACCCATCAGTTGGACAAGTAAAAGAGTTCTTTACAGTTCACAGTTACTGTGACTTTGAAGACTGCATGTGTCTTCCGTACGGCTATATCTTGGAATCAAACAAGCATTGAGTTTGTTGTAAGCATTGTGAAAAAGATGTCAGTCATTCTAACCCATTTGCAGAGTCATGGGACAAAACGTACATAAACGTATTAAAATACAGGTTTGGCGAATACTTCGCATGTAGTGATTTCATCGATAGAAAGTGAAACTGAAATCTTCCGCTGGCCGCAGTGGCCGAGCGGTCAGCGGCGCGCCAGTCACAGTCTACACGGCCGGTAGGTCGGGGGTTCGAATCCCCCCTCTGGCATGGATGTTTATGTCGTCTTTAGTGTAAGGTAGTTCGTAGGTAGGTTTGTAAGTTTAGGGGTTGATTACCCCGCAGTTAAGTCCCTTAAGCTTAACAAACATTTGAACTTTTTTTTCTTTTTAATCTTCCTTGCTTTTCAATTATTGTCTGCTTCTCCATATTTCTACAGACACGATTCATTTCTGTGTAGTTCTGTTACTGCAGTATTCTTATTGTATAATTTTATGTGCCAACTTTATTCGCAAGGAATAACTACATAGTTATTGAGGATTCGGTAATTGAAATTGCCTTGTTCAGATTCTTTATGGACATTACACACTGAACCATCCTATAAAAGTATATGGTCATTTAGTAATCCTAATGATTAGATGAAAGTCACCGAGAAGACATTCCTATATAACGTTTCTCATAATAATAATAATAATACAATAGTTTTGCGATACGTGCACATTAGTTAGGGATAAAATATATGTGAGTTATGCCATATGGCATGTTATGTCTGTGTTGAAGTCTGCCTTCAAGTTTGGATTTCTTGAGGACATTACTAAATATAATGTTGATAATTTTACGACGCTACATTGAGATAAAGTTCAATGAAAATCAGGAGTAGTCGAAGATAATCCGTTGTTACAGTATTTTCCATGTTATCAAGAATAATGGAATGTTGGGGATACTGATTTTGTCTCACCTCTGGTATGTTTTAAAAATCCATATCTTCACTGGCGACAGCGTTGGTTATGATACCAAACACTTAACGCGCAGCTAGTAGATTCAGTTTTCCTTATTTCCTTCACAAAGAAGACAAGTAAATAGTCCAGAATTCGAATGAAGATCTACAGGCAACATGAGTAAATTAGAGGTAGATATCCTCGGTGTAGGACGGTGCTTCAAATCCACTTCCGACCATTCAGATGTCGGTTTTTGCGTAATTTCACTAAATCAGTCCAGGCAAATGTCGAGATGGTTCCTTTGGAAGGCAGGATCCCATGATTTTTGCCAGCATGGTGTTCACTATCAGAAAAAAATGCAACACCCTGGACGGCAACTGTATTGACAAGTGAATTGTTAGCTAGATTATCATGTAAGAACAAATTCAGACCAATTGAAACAGTCACATCAATAGTATATCTCCCTCTGGCGGAAACGCAGGAGTGCTTACTATCATAAATGTGTCATGTGGTAGACTGTGATCGAATTTCGTTGCTGTTGCGCATTAGTCTTTGCAGGAACTGAAGAAAGAGTTCTCCATTCTCCATGTACCATACATAACATGCCACATACATAATAATTACCGGTAGATTTGGAGTATTGGTAGTAGGAGTAATTATTCATCGCAGAAAGCACTTGTATCGCACCATATGTAACGTGTCATAGTCTGTCATAGTCCTACTGAGAAAACACATGCTCTTCCTGTCACGAAATGGCAGTAGCGTGGGGATAACAGTGAGATTCGAACACTTGTATTTGCTCTGATGTTAAGTGGAAATTTCGAATCACCTATTGCGGGAGGAATTCACTTTGTCACGCGTTGCTGTGATTAAATGGAGAAGAAAAGTTAAAGTTCACATTTGTAATATGTGTTATTTCATACGGCATCGCTAATGGGAATTAGAAATACATCATATACTCCCTGTTCTTCATTTCTCTGTCCCCTTGTCTCTTCCACTCTTTTCGAGCCCCTCTCTTTGTACAAATCCTCCCCTCTTCTCCTCTTTCCCCCTCTTTCTGTGCAACTCGATATCTAGCTCGTAGTCACTCACTGCCGGTTCATCTCCTACCCGTTCTATAAATGAACTTCCTCCCCCTCCACTATCTCCTCTTACTGCTCTGTCTAACCTAAATTCTTGACAGAATGCTTTGCATTTTGACACAAAGTTGCATTTAAATTTTTAAGACACGGATTCCGGCAGAAAAATGTATACATACCTTTTGGTACGAAACGTATTACTCATCTGTTTATTTTACAATTAATAACTGATCACACGGGTTGCTCAACCTTCATTCTAGCACATAGTTATTTTAACTGTTCAAAATGTTGACCGATGGCGGCTGTACACACACCGGAAGGACAAGCGGTCGCCCAACTACGTCAGTCAGTGTTTCAAGGGAGATCGCAGCACGTGTCGGTAATCTCCCGGTGAAGTTCCTCCATCGTGCGTGGCTTACGTCGATAGACGTTATCTTTCGCCGTTTCTCACAAGTAAAAGCCCATACGAGTTAGATCTGCCGACCATGGAGGGAAGTCAGTGGGTCCTTTTCTTCCAATCCAATGTCCGTGAAAATAGTCATCCAGGAAAGTTTGTACGGCTAGGTGATGGCACCCCGTCCAGTTGGTTGGAGACCTATTCATCATATCCACAAAGCGAACGTGTTTCTGGCAAAAGTGATGTACGTAAAATTTCCAGGTACACTTCTCCATTGAGAGTAGCATCAAAGAGAAAGGTCGTACTAAGCCACACATGAACCCCTGATGGAGTGACCACCTTATGCACATAAATATGCGGATTTTACGGTGCCCAGTATACACGGTTTCATTAAATTTAAAAGTGTGACTTGTCACTCCACACTACCTTTATCACAAATTGTTCGTCATTAGTTACCATTTCCTGATACCATTAGCAAAATTGCATTCGGCCGTCAGGATCTTCATTATTAATCGCATGCAATAATCGAGGGATGGAAACTTTCACATAGCAGCTTTCAGAATTCTTTGTACGCTAGTACCGCCAGAAGGGGGTGAAGTCGATCAGGTGGGGGGAAGTCGACCGGCAATACAGCATTATAATTTACACTACTTCCGCCTGCAGGTACATCCGGGGACTTCACGCTATACATACTTGTTGGAAGCCAATGAGCTGCAGAGTAGTGCTTGCCTATAGAATTTTCTCTCTGAGTATCCGTTCAGCGGCAGTGTGGGATACAAACAAGTGCATTTTGGTGGCCTGTGAATGAAGCTAGACTAAACCTGTCAAAATACGACCTTATAGTCATATAATTCTGCTGTTTTTGGACTGTTAGTCGGTATGTGAACTCATTGTCATGTGATTTATGTATTTGCAAAAGCATAAGTTTGTTGTATGGACGAGTAGTGATCTAAAAATTGAATTGTCGTATTTTGTGGGGTGAAGTCGATCATGCCGCGAATATATCGTGAAGAAGGTGGGAAGAAAGGGAAAATGCCGTTAAGGAAGTGGAGAAAGGGAAGTTGAGTATTCGTAAAGTGTCTGAGTGTTACGGTGTGCCCTATACAACGTTAAATGAGTGGTTGAAGGGGAAAAGAGATATAAATATGGTGGGCAGCCTGCTCTTAGTTCAGTAGACGAAGAATGTTTAGTTCGTTAAGTGAGCAGAGTGGGGTTTTTCCTTTGAAACGACAAGATGTGAGAAATGTTGTTCTGGATATTACTGATGTACAAAAGACACCCTTCACACAAACTGTAACAAAAATGAAGCCTAAGGGCATTGGTCGTGGACGCTACAGTTTCCTAGATTTTGACATTTCAAACATTGAATGAAAATTCTTTATGATGCAAGATACAGTATGTACAGTGGTTATTTTTTAAAGGAAAATACAATGTTCTAAACATAAAATAGTATATTTGTTAATTATAATAGATGTTTGGTTCCTGAGAGAGACCCTCCACTATTTTAAAACTTCATATAAACATAGCCTACCATACTTTGGGAGATATTTCAATGTAAAAGACGATGGGTTTCACCCCATCGCCTGGTTGAAACCGTTACAGGTCTTCAAAAACTGAGTGATCGGCTTCACCCCACTGGGGTGAGGTTCCCTCGAAAACAACAGAAAAACTGAATTTTGTGGTCGACTTCACCCCTTCTGACGGTACTGCTAAGCCCCACTTCAAGTGCAAATTGCGTAGCAGACTTCTTTGGGGAAGTAACAAACATTTACAACAAGTAAGCCGACGAAGCAGGACTTGTAGGTGAACGCTGTCTTCCAGATGTTCCTTTGTGAATATCAGAAATCGCTCTATGCAATACAAACTTGTCAATAACGAGTTTAATTGTTAGGCGAGTTGACGGTTTTGTTTCCAACTCACTCCGCTACTGAATTTGCACTTCTACCGCATTATCAAACTTGAACAACTTCATAATACATTATCATTGCTCGAATATCAAACATGCTCCACCCATCGTCTTTTCTCAATATCGCGATGAAAGTACTGACATCCGTTGAGCCAAAGAGTATAGTACAATACACTCTTAAATCAAACGACAATATCGGTATCTCGATAGAGCCTGACCAAGAGTGTATACATTTCTGGCTGACTCTGTATATGAATTTATATACATTGTATAATGGGGAAGCATTGATCAAAAAGTCTGTAAAAGTTACATATACATAGGTTAAAAACATGTATTAAAGAAATAGTTTTTTGAAAATAATCCGTTATTGCACTGCAACATTGTGTCACATTTTGAAGAACTTTTGGGGATTAATGGTTTTGCTCAAACGAGCTTTCACTTATTTTTAACTTAACGTATTTATTACATATATATTACACATAAACCAGATGGCGTTTCAGTGGGTACGAAAAAAATATTGTTCCAAATGGAATGCAACTTCGAGCCTAATTGCAACGCAATTTGTGAAGAAACTTTGGAGTTTTTCAGATTTTGAACTAACGAACATTTACATTTGTACTTATCTAGAAAATTTAGATATCCCTAACGGCAAATCTCTGAAAGTGCTACCGAAGGCTTTGAAATTTTGGACGTATTTTTTTGTAACTTATCTTTCAGTTTATGTTATAGATGAACTTGTATAAACTTTGTAATTGGGTCCGTTGTTCCAAAAAGCATACATACATATAAATATATAAAACACCATATAATTATATAAAACACTATATAACTATAACTAATAACACTGTATCAGGTCATGGCAACGGATGGATAACTTTTGCTATAGTACAGTACATGGGTACCACTGTTAAAGCAGTTGCTGGTTTGGAGAGCTTTAATAGCAGAGATGTTATCGCTTTCCGTACATATCAAGTAGCTGAGGTGTACAATTGTGTCAATGGGATCTCCTATTAAATGGGAGTTCCTATTTTTCGTTGAGGTCCAGGAATCATCGCAAAATTAATGAACAAGAGGGTGTTTGTGTATGGATTAAAGGATCCGCCAAATGTTCTGCAATAAAAGTTGTTGTTGATGTAGTATATTATTATAAAGGAAATACCGAGAAGCGATTTTTTTGGTGTAAAATTACATACCAAATATTAAAGAAATAGATATACTTTCCAGTGTTACAATGTTACGTTGTGTCAAAGTTTCAAAGTAATCGTTTGAGATCTTCCAGAGGTTAACTGTTTTGCACAAACAAACATTTACATTTTTATTAGCATACAAGCTGCAAGTACCCGATTTGCCCGGGTTTAAAATAAGGTTTTCTAAGGGAACAGACACACAGACAACAAATGCGTCTTATATGTATAGAGATTGCAACTGAAGTACTCTCCCCGATGCACCGAACGAAATTTTATTAGACAGTAACCATCTGGTTGTCAAGGTCAAGTGTACCAAATTTAATCAAGATCGGAGCAAACCTGTGGATTTTGGCGAAATCCTTAAGTAACCTCCACCATGTACTGAACGAAATTTTAGTAGACAGTGTCCTTCCTCTTATTTTGAAAGTCAATTGTGCAAAATTTCATCAAGATCAGTGCGAAGATATAGATTTACACGGACACACTGAAAACGCACTTTCACTTTTTATCAAATTTTCCGGTTGGCTTTCTAAAAAATGGAACGAAATCTGTTTAAGAACCTTCCCCATGTAATTTTGTGTACGTGTACCAAATTTCAAGTTATTTGGTTGTCCGGATCTTGAGTTATGAGAACAGACACGCGACAAATGCGTCTTGTAAGTATACAGATATTTGGAACAATGAATAACTTGCTGCAAATAATTATGATAGCTTGACCACACATAAAATATAAATAGACTAAGGGCCCAAATATCGCCTGCCATAATTATTTCCCTATTTATCAGTCCTCTCGTCTGTGAAAATCTATGATATTACCAGAAATTGGGTTCCACAGGTCAAATTGCTTCTAAATCTACGTTTCTTTGAGGTATTTTGGAAAACTGACGAAGTGTTGGAAAGACTTTTTCCGAGATTGTGTTTCTAATACTGCCTGCCTCTGTTCCTATTATCTTCCACACAGCATAATTAGGAGCACCTGTTTAAAAATGGAATACCACATATTTGTTTAGCTTTTGTTAGTGTATTTGAAGTATATACAAGCGAAATTATTTTAATAGATACCTGGTAATTCCCTCGATACACAATAGACAGTAAGAACGAGCGACACAGTCTCCAACATTTCAGATGGCTTCCTGTTTCCACCGCCACTCTTAGGAAGCTTGCAACTAGTACTGTCTGTGGAAAATCCATAGAAGCTCAATCTCACAACATAAACTCATAGGTCGCGTGCAAGTAGTTACAGATTACGAATAAGCAATATTAGGCACAGGGGCGATATCTAAGATACCTACTCTATTATAAAGTAATTAGAAAAAAATAGAATTCCCAAAGGTTGCTTCCGGAAGCAGCCACATAAAAGTATCATATGTCGCTGAATACAGCATTCCAGCAGAAGTTATTGATGTACGGTACCTTCGGGAATTGTGTGCATAATTTGAAATGTATTTTACTCGAATGATGTACTGGTTACGCAGAAAAAAAGAACAATAATGTTGTGTGTAGATATTTAGCATATGAAGCAAAACCTAGACAGACAACTACGAACTAAATTAAGCATATACGGTTCCGCGGCATCATGCGGGCAGTATTTTTGGAACAACAATTCAGATAACGCAGAACTGCTGGCTAATGCGGGCGATGTTGATATTAAACCTCAAGCAGGCGCCCTATCCGATAATTCCGCAAATGAAACTCTCGGCGTTTATTTCGCGTCCCATAAAAGAATAAACTAATATTTCTCTGTTATCTGTTCGATACGTTTTGTTGAACGTTTGGAGGATTTTTAATGGGTATAATCTAATGAACCCGTAGGAATGTTCAGCGCTTTAATTCATCAGTTTGATGAGCCTTCGTTTGATAACTACTTCACGGGGAGGCAAACGAAGGAAAATGTTATTAATGGAACGCTTCATACAAAAAAAGAAAGTTTATTTGTCGAGTTATTAATCATTTAAGCTGTGGTCTACCCAGAAATTTTCTGTTTGTGAGAGGAATGTTCAGAATCTGTAGAAATGTATTTTCATCTGTAACCATATTACCTACTTCGAGAAACGGATACGTATGACATTGCCGGTAGTAACTGCAATAACTACATAACAACGTTATCTAAACGTCGTGACGTCCATCTTTAAAACGACAGCCGAAATCGAGCTTTTAGCTCGTCAGACAATAAATGGTAATTTTTTATGTACAAAGACTCACAATGCATGTAATTTACTATTCCTAGTTTTCTTTCTAAAGTAATTTTCATACTTGTGCAATTCATGCTGTGTTTACACGATCTTGCATAGATTACTACCACTCACAGATAAATCCTCGGTTCTTGTGTAGATAACCAGATTCAGATAAATCTTCAATTTGGAAGACTGATTTCTTGTGGTCACCTCGAGCCAGTACGCAGTTTAGTTTTAAGTGATGTGTATTGTCTGGAAGATGATTCCCCCATGCATAGTAGGAAGCGGGGTCTCTCTCTTGATGACTGCATTGTATAAATGGTCAGTTGCACGTCTGCCGTGGCAAGCGATGGATACAAATAATTTGCAGACCCGTTGACAGGAAAGAGTTCATATATTATAAAAGCAGTTCTCAAGTAATTTGTTCCATCTGTTTACCCTCACAGTTTCTTTTAATACAGTTCAGTCTTTAGTTAAAAAAACTGTCTTTTGCTTTGAACAGCGATTTGAGGTTTTGTGCATCTGTATGTGCAAGAAGCCTCTCTAAAATCAGTGTCCCCCCAACTCCATATGTTCTCAGTAGTACTTGTCGGTCAAAATCTGGAAATACGCTATTTATTTATCTATTCCTCTCATTTTTTTCAAATGTTTCTAACACTATGGGACTTACTGCTGCGATTATCAGTAAAACGTTCAAATGTTTGTTGAGCTTATGGGACTTAACTAAGGGGTCATCAGTCCCTAAACTTACAAACTACTTACGAACTAGCTATTACTAAGGACGGCACAAATATCCATACCCGAGGGGGGGATTCGAAACCCCGACTGTAGTGGCCGTGCAGACCGTGACTGGAGCGCCGCAGACCGCTTGGTCACCGTGGCCGGAGATTATCATCCCTAGACTTACAAACTACTTAAAATAACTTATGCTATGAACAATACCCACAATCATGCCCGAGGGAGGAATTTAAATTCCGACGTCAAGCAACCGCAAGCTGCGCAGCAAGGCGCCTTGGAGAGCCCGGCCACTCCACCGCGGCTCCTTTTTTTCTTCAACATTGTGAACAGTGTACTGCAGTTGATAGCATTCAGATTTCAAGAGCTCCTTGGTAAATGAGGTGAAACTGATAGATGAAATCTATATACGGCCAGAGTTTTCATTATTTTCTATTTCGAAATTCACTGAGTAAATATCTCACAGCTATTTTCGCATAAAATATGTTTTGCTATAAGAATTAAGGATAGACGGAAGGCAACTGGGCTCAAAAATTCTATTTTTAGATTTTAGCGTATTTGAAATGCGTGGTATTTCCTGCGTGAAACAGTTTTTGTTTTATATAAATCCGACAATTTTTTCGTGAGTTATGATAGTTTTTCTGATGCACTGTGCAATCTGGCCACGCCTTCCGTTTTGCGCCATGCGGAGAAATGCTTCTATTGTTTTTATCGCTTCAATGTGTCCTATTCTGTATCCTCTATCGATACTTTTTGTTCCGATCGTGTTTGTTATTGTTTTCAAACGTTCTTGGTTGAACTTGGTGAAGATTACAGATTATTGTGGCTTGCCCATAAGAAGAAACGTAGAGAATTTAGAAAACATGAAAAATCTGTATGGGCTATCTATTTTCGTAAGGTATCAACAAATGAAAATCTTGTGCACTCTCTTTGCCCAAATGGTCCTGACACTTGGTCGAAGTATAGGAGAAGTGACACATATGACCACAAACATTTCTTACCTGCAGCAGTAATGAATGAATTTAAACCTATATTTAGAGATATTTGTAAAGATACCTTGTTGAAGAAATGTCTTCATGGGAAAACCGAAAATTTATATGAATGTGTAAATTCTGTAATTTGTTCAGATCACAACCCTCAAATTCTGTGTTTATGATGCTATTTTATGCTATAATGATGGTGTAACTAGAAAATTGGATGTTTTGGAATTTTTGGGAATACAATCTAGTGGAAATACTGCAAAATCCTTGGTGCAAATAGATAAAGAGAGAATCCGCAAAGCCTATATTGCTAATTTAAAATGCACAAAAGAAGCTAGACAGAAAAGAAGAGGGACCAAGAGAAGAAAAGAACATCAGTATGATTCAGATGATGCTCAATATGGTGCATGAAAATATTAGTGGTAAGTAATTCTCATCAATAACTGTATTAGAATTGCAATATTAAACTTTAAATCGATTTTTCTCAAAACTACATTTTTTTTTTTTTTTTACTTTCAGGTACCTTATTTCATAAAGAAAGATGAAATTTTGTCTTTTTGTACTGAAGATGGTAATAAATCATTACAAGTAAATTGAGAACCACAAAACAGTCATGAACTGTTTTATAATAATTAATGTACTAAAAAGTTAAATTCACTGGTGAAAGAATTAAAAAAAATTCTTCAAAACCATTAGAGTTATTATGTTCATTTTACTTGTAAATTGAGACATATATGTTATATATATGCAGTAAAAATTTCGTTGTCTTATCACTTATAGTTCCTTTGAAAAGTGTAACTATTCAAAGAGTAAAATATCATTGGCAGAATAGGGATAAAAATTGACTTTCGTCTCCCCTTAAGTCTAACAATATTCTCACGTTCTGCGTGAATCAAAATGTAAATATAATCTTTATTGAAAGTATTTAAATCCGTCTGTGCAACTTCAAGAAAGACCGAACGAGGTGGCGCAGTGATAATAAACCGAACTCTCATTCGGGAGGACGGTGGTTCCGGCTATCCAGATTTATGTTTTCCATAATTTTCCTGACTCGCTCCCGGTAAATGCCCGGATGGTTCCTTTGAAAGCGCACGGCCGATTTCCTTCCCCATCGTATCAAAGAATTCGAGCATGATCTCCGTCCCTAATAATCACACTGTGGACCGGACTTTAAACCCTAAGCTTCCTTTCCTTTTTTCAAGAAAGTGCAAACTGATGTCATGTTACCTATTTCATTTCTCATACTCGTTATTAGTCTGTAATGAAACATATTTACTATTTGGATTGCATTTTAGGTTTAAATCATTTCGTTACAAAAGACGTTAAATGTTATTTAAATTTCGTGACGTGAAATATTAGACATACTGTAACTCCACTACTTGTTGTTAGCATATACCTAGCTAAACAAATCTCAACCATTTTTCTGTGTGACTAGTGTTATCAACCTAACCGCTGAGCACATTTGATTAATAAAAAGTCACCTCTAAAGTAGACGGTGCGAGAAACAGATTAATCGCACCAGCACATAAATGTTGACTCACAGACAACGCAGGTATAAAGGAGGGTTAAAGGAATAGAACCATTACACAAGGAGACAGGGAAATGCTATACTGTGGTCAACCACAGTAAATTCACATACTGCATTGCTAATATATTAAAAAAACAGAGCATGAATATTGATTACAAATCTAAAAATTAAGTTAGATTCAAATCCAAAAACGGAAACTAAAATTAGATAGGTAACTACAGTACGGTTTAAACCACTTCAACTGCAGGAATTAAAGTCCCAGGACCTTTCGCATGACATACCAAGAGCACAATGCGGCATGGATTTTCAAATCAGTCAACACTGCAGAGCAACATAAGCACCCAACTTCCTAGTTTCAGTAGAACTATCAAACAACTAATATACAATAATTAGCTAATTAGTGATTGGATAAATGGTGTACCAAAAAAGAATACCTATACGTTTCGTCTTTTCCCTCTAGCTCACTCTCTGCCAGCCTCCCTCCATTCCACTTCTACCTGACCTCTCCTTTCTTCATCGCATAATATGTATACATTTTACTCACATACGAGGCGCATCCAGAAAACAGTTTCTCTCTCCCTCTCTCCTTCTTTTATTTATTTATTTTTTTTTTTGTAGCCATAGACTACATAGATACATTAAAAACTTTTTTGGTAACAGGTATTGCATTGTTTGAGCATTTTATCCACATAGTCACCAAAAGATCTGAGATACCTGTCAGATCGCAGTATCAGCTATTGTATTCCTGTTTCGTAGAAGTCAAACGCCTGCGAATGGAACTGGCGTGTGGCAGTCGTCTTCAGCTCTTCGTTATTGTCAAAACTCTGAGGTTTTCTTGAGGTGCAACAAAAGATGGATATCGCCGGTAGGCATATGTGGACTGTATGTTGGGTGATCGAACAGCTCTCAGCCCAACCTCTGTAAAAAAGTTTCTGTGCGCCGCCATAAGGGACGAGCATTTCTATGGAGTAGCACAACATCTGCAGTAAGCATTCCATCATTTCTTGCATCTCAAAAAATTCCTGTTCTCTGGCCAGGGGGTTGACAACGAGGAAAAGCTGAAGACGACTGTCACATACTGGTACCATTCACAAAAATACAAAAGGTGAGCCCACGATATGACAAGTGTCACAATTCTTTTTGTGACTATCTCTAAAAATAGCTCTAAATTGCTATACCTGTTACCAACAAAGAGTATCAATTAACTATGTTGTATTTGTGGGTTTAAATATACACGGGTATTAAACTAATTTAAAAAAATCTTGTTCGTATATGTCAATCCCCAAAGAGGAAGAACATTGTTAGATGAAGTGAAAACCAAAGTTGACTATTATGTTCGCAAGACTACTCGCACAAAACATCAATTCCTTTGGTCAGGCAGTTACACGCATTCATATATACAAGGGGAAGCAGTTACAAAGCGCATTATTTTCCATGATAAATTTAATCTAATTACGTTGAACTGTCAAGAAACCTTTAATGATATATTCTGAGTTAATGTACACATACTGTCAAACGGCTGAAAAAAGCTGAGAAGTAGAGCTTCAAAATCACACTAGAGAGAGAAAAAAAAGGATAGAAAAAAGAGGAACAAGCTGTTCCATAAGAACTTTCTAAAACATAAAGAATGCTGTACAATTACGTTCCTACCTCACCACGCTCTTGGTGGCACAAATGTTCAGGTGTTTGTAAAGCTTATGGGACTTAACTGCGGCGTCATCAGTCCCTAAACTTACAAACTAATTATGAACTAACTTATACTAAAGACGACACAAACATCCATGCCCGAGGGATGATTCGAACCTTCGACGTGGGAGGCAGCACGATCCGCAACGTGGCGCTCCAGACTGATCAGCTACTCCCGCGCGGCTTGGTGGCACATTCAGGGGAAAAATGTACAGATATTTATGAGAATAGCTGTACAATTAGGTTCCTACCTCACCATGCTCTCGGTGCCATATTCAGAAAGAAAAGTACAAATACTTATGAGGATATAAATGTCATTACTGCTCCTAAAATCTCTTACCAAAGCGAAAATGACATAAAATAAAAATGATGCGTAACTTCTTCTTTCTGTTCTACGAATTAACACCGTTATCCACATTATTATTATTATTATTATTATTATTATTATTAAAAAAATGTTAAAATGTTTGTAAAGTCTATGGGACTTAACTACGGGGTCATCAGTCCCTAAACTTACAAACTACTTATGAACTACTTACGAACTAGGACGGCACATATATCCATGCCCGAGGGGGGATTCGAACCCGCGACCGTAGTGGCCGTGCGGACCGTGACTGAAGCGCCTTAGTCACCTCGGCCGGCTATTATTATTATTTTGGTATATAGTACAAATGTTCAAATGTTTGTAGAGCTTATGGGACTTAACTACGGGGTCATAAGTTCATAAACTTAAAAACGACTTATGAACTAGCTAATATTAAAGACGGCACAAGTATCCATGCCCGAGAGGGGATTCGAACCTCCGACCGTAGTGTCCGTGCAGAACGTGACTGGCGCGCCGAAGAACGCTCGGCCACCGCGGCCGGCTATATATAGTACACAAGCAGTAGGTGACACTTTCGTTATTCATATTAAGAGTTAATGAAGGCTTTTAACGCTGACCCATAGTTAAGTGAAATTTAATTACAAAATATGTGTTTGTGTAGCCAGCTTTGCTTTTTTAGCACCGGGCAAAGAATTGAAAAAGAATGATTGTCAGTTTCTTTTCTTTTTTTTTTCCCTAACCAAAGCTAACGTTGTTTGATAAATGTTCAAATCTAAAATAACGTTTAGGTGCTGCTGTTTGAGTGGAGAACAGGCTTTGCGCTTGCGCAAGATTCGGCGCGCCTGCCACCTACAGTCTTTGGATGGAACGAGTCTCAGCAGTTCATTCTGTCCTCGCTACTGACCCGAAAACTGAATGGAAAGAAAGAACTTGCAACTGAGAAGCGTCTTTCCGGCTTAAATGCGGATTTCAGTAAACAGACTTAGGCCTACCTATTATACATTTACGAAAAATTACGTAATGTTTTTTGGTAATAAAAATAGACTGAAATGAAATTATTCATTTAGCTGCCGACATCTGCAAAGTTTGGTATATTTTAGGAACTTCATTACTTAACACGAATGGACCGAGCTCGACGGGGTGCTGAGGAACAATAGTTCACCAGTAATAGCAGTAGAACAATGAACGTCTTGCACTAGACTGACATTCACTTGCTACATCAAAATTACTGAATTGCTGTGTTTTTTCTAAAGTGATTGTTGATTACCTGTTATTGCTTTTACGATGTTAAGAAGAGCTCCGAATACACTGGAACCATTTTAGCGTCAAAACACTCTAAGGCAGAACAAAATTACGAGGAAACTGTTCTCTAAAACAAATTGAAGTGTACATACGGATAATTAAAACGCCACGGAGATGACCAAACATTTCACGGTCGAAAACGACAGTTCACAATGTGATGAGCTTCAGGATCTTGACACCGTGTAATAGTGCTAAACTGTGACCCTCTCCGCACGAATGAATCATTGTCTAATGTAAGGGCATTGTGTGTGTGTGTGTGTGTGGGGTGGGGGGGTGGGGTGGGGGGTGGGGTGGGGGGAATCTCCAACCAGATTGAAATCGATCCGACAACTTCGAAATGCAGTCTGAGCGCAGTTTTTATTCTTCGTGCATCTTAGTTCCTCCAGGGGTTGCTCGTATGTGTGTTTGTTCCATTCTCCCGCATATCCTTCTTTCCTCTCTGTCCACCGCTTTGTGTCGTAATCTTTCTCTCCATTTCAGTGTCACTTTCGCGTCACTCAACCCTTATGACAGCGTATCTCCTGAGCAGTGAGTTCCACAAAAAAATGTTCAAATGTTTGTAGAACTTATGGGACTTAACTACGGGGTCATCAGTCCCTAAGCTTACAAACTACTTATGAACTAGCTAAGACTAAGGACGGCACAAATATCCATGCCCCATGGGGGATTCGAACCCCCGACCGCAGTGGCCGTGCAGACCGTGACTGGAGCGCCTCAGTCCCCTCGGCCACCGCGGCCGGCTGAGTTCCACAATATCATAGTTCTTCAGGTACGCATAATGGAATATAAGGCAACGATCTGCGAAACGTTTTGCTAATAATGTTGGTAGTAAACTCGTAATATTACTGCTTTACGCGTGATGAGTCGTTTTTTACTGGCATTTCACTATGACATCATATCTCCTACACTATTTGTCCTACTAAGAAAAATTTCGAAGTAAATTTGTGCAGTCTGTTAAATGTCTCGCGAATACAGTTATAGTGTAGAAATAATAAACTGTAACGTCTTGCCAAATGGCTTAGTCTTACAGTGGAACAATAGAAAGCGACAAATTTCTTCCCTTGTATCATTTTTCGGGGTTTGTCAGTGAAACAAAACACTTCGTAAGGGTTTGAATTTATGTGTAAACGCTTTTGCAAGTTGATAAATGCTTCTCAAATAGTGGTTAAATAATGTTTTGTTATTTAAGCGTCGCATGATGCTGCAGTTGTTATGACGTTACATTTCCTTAACTATGTATTGTATGTGGTTTTTTTTATCTCACAGCCCTTATTTCCTAATGGTAAGACATATTTGTACCAAGATTGGTTAAATTCGATTCATTGGTTTAGGAGGACATGTAGCATGATGTTGCAGTTTTTAGCGGATTTTATTGTATATTACGTCATATCACTTGAACACTTGCTGATTGTATGGAATATTTGTACCGCATTTGGTTGAAAACGGTCCAGTAATTCGTAAGAAGGTGAGTGACATAGAATACACATACACGTACATTTTTGTAATACGTATAGATTCAATATGGAACTAAGTTCAAAATCAATCGACGAAATATGAACGGGATATGAAGCAGCAGCGTGTGTTTACGTAACACCCTTAGTGTGAGCGGTGCATCTCCATGTATTTTATACAGAAACTTCGAGAGCCATTCAACTCCGGGCTTTCACAGAGGGTGGGTTTACTTGTAGTTGGGAGCTCCAACGTTAGGCGGGTGATGGAGCCCCTTAGATGGCTGCCAAGGAGGGGAAGAAGGCCAACGTGCACTCCGTGTGCATACCGGGTGGAGTCATTCCAGATGTGGAACGAGTCCTCCCGGATGCCATGAAGGGTACGGGGTGCAGCCAACTGCAGGTGGTGGCTCACGTCGGTACCAATGATGTGTGTCGTTTCGGATCTGAAGAGATCCTCTCAGGTTTCGAGCGGCTAACTGAAGTGGTAAAGACTGTCAGTCTTGCTTGCAAGATGAAAGCAGAGCTCACCATCTGCAG
This sequence comes from Locusta migratoria, assembly GCA_026315105.1. Classification (NCBI taxonomy): domain Eukaryota; kingdom Metazoa; phylum Arthropoda; class Insecta; order Orthoptera; family Acrididae; genus Locusta; species Locusta migratoria. Next base: position 707,804,816 of record CM048745.1, on the reverse strand, counting down.
CATAGTTGACAGGACCGACTGTGGACCTCTGATACAGAGCCGAGTGGAGGGTCTGAATCAGAGGCTCAGACGGTTCTGCGACCGTGTAGGCTGCAGATTCCTTGACTTGCGCCATCGGGTGGTGGGTTTCCGGGTTCCGCTGAATAGGTCAGGAGTCCACTACACGCAGGAAGCGGCTACACGGGTAGCGGGGGCTGTGTGGCGTGGACTGGGCGGTTTTTTAGGATAAAGAGCTTCGGGGAAATAGAAAATGGGCAATCTCAAAGGGTTCAGGTGGATCACAGGAGAAATGTAGATCCGGAAACTATCGGTATAACAGTTGTAAATTGTCGTAGCTGTGTCGGGAAAGTTCCAGAACTGCAAGCGTTAATAGAAAGCACCGAAACACACATCATTATAGGCAGCGAAAGTTGGCTCAAGCCGGAAATAAGTTCAGAAGAAGTATTTTCAAAAGATCTAACGGTATTCAGAAAGGATAGATTAAACAAAATAGGTGGGGGCGTGTTTGTCGCCGTCAAAAGTAGTATTTCATGTAGCGAAGTTGAAGTTGATAGTTCGTGCGAGCTATTATGGGTAGAGGTTGTACCCGAAAATCGTAAGAAGTTAATAATCGGTTCCTTTTACCGGCCTCCCGACTCTGACGATACAATAGCAGAAAGGTTCAAAGAAAACCTGAGTCTAATTACAAAAACGTACCCGACTCACACGATAATAGTAGGTGGTGATTTTAATTTACCCTCGATCTGTTGGCGAAATTATATTTTCAAATCAGGAGGTAGGCATAAAACATCGTCCGAAATTGTACTCAACGCATTCTCTGAGAATTACTTCGAACAATTAGTTCATGAGCCAACTAGAATTGTAAATGGATGTGAAAACACACTTGATCTCTTAGCAGCAAATAATCCTGAGCTCATAACGAGCATCAAAAGGGATACAGGTATTAGTGAACACAGAGCTGTAGTAGCGAAATTGAATATCGAAAGTCCCAAAGTTACCAAAAATAAACGCAAAGTATATTTGTTCAGGAAAGCAGATAGAAACAAAATACATTGCTTCTTGAAAGACAGCTTCCACTCGTTTCTAACACTAAACGTAGGTGTAGACCAGATGTGGCTCAAATTCAAAGAAGTGGTATCGACAGCAATTGAAAGTTTTATACCTAATAAATTAATAAAAGAAGGAGGCGATCCCCCTTGGTACACAAAACAGGTCAGGACACTGTTGTAAAAGCAAAGGAAAAGGCATACTAAATTTAAACGAACACGAAATCCCCAGGATTTGCGATTGTACTCAGAAGCTCGAAATTTAGCGAGGATTTCAATGCGAGATGCCTACAGCATTTATCACAACGAAACTCTTTCTCGTAATTTGACTGAAAACCCAAAGAGATTTTGGTCATATGTTAAATATACTCGGGGAAAGTCACAAACAATACCTTCACTACGTGATAGTAATGGCGATCCTGCCGATGACAGCGCTACTAAAGCAGAGTTACTAAACTTAGCTTTTAGAAACTCATTCACTAAAGAAGACGAAACCAATATTCCAGATTTCGAATTACGAACAGATGCCGTAATGAATAACATAGAAGTAGATATCATCGGAGTAGTGCAGCAACTAAAATCACTTAATAAGAACAAGTCTTCTGGTCCGGATTGTATACCCATTAGATTTCTATCTGATTATGCTGAAGCGATAGCTCCTTACTTAACAGTCATATACAACCGCTCTCTCATAGAAGGATCTGTACCAAAAGATTGGAAAGTTGCACAGGTCACACCTATATTCAAGAAAGGCAGTAGGAGTAACCCACTAAACTACAGGCCTATTTCATTGACGTCAATTTGCAGCAGGGTTTTGGAACATATCCTGTATTCAAATATTATGAATTATCTCGAACAGAACGATCTATTGACCCAAGGTCAACACGGATTTAGAAAATATCGTTCATGCGAAACACAACTAGCTCTATATTCACACGAAGTGATGGGTGCTATCGACAAAGGTTCGCAAATCGATTCCGTACCTCACAAACGGCTTTTAATCAAATTGCGTGGTTATGGTATATCGCCCCAAATTTGCAATTGGATAGGGGATTTCTTGTCAGAGAGGACACAGTTCGTGGTAATCGATGGTAAGGCATCGACTAAAACAGAGGTGATATCGGGCGTTCCACAAGGTAGTGTTATTGGTCCTCTGCTATTCCTTATTTACATAAACGATTTAGGGGAAAATCTAAGTAGCTCTCTTAGGTTGTTTGCAGATGACGCCGTCATTTACCGTCTAGTAAAATCATCTGAAGATCAAAACCAACTGCAGAACGATCTGAATAAGATATCAGTATGGTGTAAAAATTGGCAATTGACTCTAAATAATGAGAAGTGTGAAGTCGTCCACATGAGTACGAAAAGAAATCCGTTAAACTTTGTTTACAACATAAATCAATCAAATGTGAAGGCCGTAAACTCCACAAAATACCTAGGAATCACTATTACTTCAGACTTAAACTGGAAAGAACACGTAGATAATATCGTGGGAAAGGCGAACCAGAGACTGCGTTTTATTGGCAGAATCCTTAAAAGATGCAACAGAACTACTAAAGAAACTGCATACACTGCGCTTGTCCGTCCATTTTTGGAGTATTGCAGCCCAGTGTGGGATCCTTATCAGGTGGGTTTGACGGAGGACATCGAGAGAGTCCAAAGAAGGGCAGCTCGTTTTGTATTGTCACGATACAGGGGAGACAGCGTTACGGAAATGATACAGGATCTGGGATGGGAATCATTAGAACAACGGCGCTTATCGCTGAGGCGTGGGTTACTTGCGAAACTCCAATCGCCAACATTCTCCTCCGAATGCGAAAATATATTGTTGACTCCCACTTACATAGGTAGAAATGATCATCAGAATAAAATAAGAGAAATCAGAGCTCGAACAGAGAGATTCAGGTGTTCTTTCTTCCCGCGCGCTATTCGAGAATGGAATGGGAGATAAATAGTATAATTGTGGTTCGATGAACCCTCTGCCTGGCACTTAAATGTGATTTGCAGAGTATCCCATGTAGATGTAGAACTACTAGCCTCTCAAATCATACTGTAGCATCCGAAGTAAGGCAACCCCTCACATTCCGCATGCCAGCAAGCCAGTCTTGCCAAGTCTCCGGAAATTTCCGGAGATCTCCAGAATATTTTATCTTCCAGGAAAAACAGGAAAAAAATGTTAAAATCTCCGGATTTTTTAATGTAGGATTTTTTATCTTATTTTAGAAAAACCAGTTTCTCTAGGTGAAAATTATATAGTTTATTTCACTACTAATGCTTCCTTAAATATAAAACGTAACACATAAAAACGAACACATTTGGTCTGGAGAAACGTTTCGGTACCGATATGTTCACTGTATTCTTCCCACAGACGAGCCCTGGGAGTACTGACTGGTTAAATTTTACTTGCGGTAGCGGTGTATTTTGCTAATATTGGCAATGAAACGTTTGCTTTACGAGGATAATTAATTTACTGACCGTCAAGTGTACATGCCTGAACCTGTCAGCCTTAGAGCAGCAACAGCTTTAATTATTTCATGGATAACACAAAAGGTTGATCTCACTCTACATGATTGGGTTTGCAAAGAGAATTTAGCGATCGTTACGAACATTACTACACAGTGCCGCCGCTGCCGTAAGTAAAATTTTACACTGACTCCATTATTTTTCCGATCTGGCTACATAGTTTGGAGACAATGTGTCTGGGTTTTGATTTTGTTTAAATGTCGCTGCTACGACCCCGAAGGTCCAATAGAACTGTCTCATACTGCTATTAGTTGTATTTTTGTAAAAGTACTTTTACATTGTTGTTGAGGGTACAAACTTTCATGTCTTGAGAGTGTGGGCAAAATCTTACTCCACCTAAGAATTAATTTCAACCAATAAAATCGCAAAAATTGTGGTTCGCCTCGGATATGGCATATTTGTATCATCCAATCAGAAGTAACCTTTTACAACAATGACTGTAATACAATAGTTTTTCCTTTGTAGTAAGTCAGTATCTACCAAGATGTTTCGCGCTTTAGACTGTTACACGTAGTGCTGTGAAACCCACTTTCTATCAAGTAATTATTGGTTTCAGTCATTTCAGAAGTAGTAATAATGGATTCGAGTTTAGATTCCGACGCTACGGTGGTGTCAGAAAGAAAAAAGTAAAAAACTAAAATGCACATACACTACAAAATATAATGCCGAGTGGGAGAAGGATCCAGTGTTTTGTGGTTGGTTACAGAAGAGCAAGAAAGGACCTTACTACGCTTATTGTTGCGCGTGTGATTGTGATTTGAACGTTTCATCATGGAAAAATGACCTCAAGAAACACGCGACCTGTAAAAAACATCAAAGTAAATGTGCCGGAACAAAAAGAAATAAAAATGATGCCGAGAATTTGTGTTAAAACAAACCTTACTGAAACGGTTAAGGCGAGTGAAATACGTTTTGCGCGTTTTGTGGCTGAACATGATATACCTATTCAAGTCATAGAGCATTTACCTAAACTCATTCAATCTGTGTGTCCAGATTCAGAAGTTGCTAAGCATTTACAATGTGGCAGAACAAAACTGACAGGCATCATAAACCACGTGACAGGTAAGGAAAGTTTAAATCAGCTGACTGAATTGATCAAGAAAAATCCACTTTCTCTCATTGTCGATGAATCCACCGATAAGTACTGCGTTAAACATTTATGCATGGTAGTACGTGTAATGGGCAAGGATAATAAAATAATGGACGCCTTTCTTGGGCTTATTCCGCTTACTGGTGCCACTAGCGACATATTATACCAGGGAATCGTTAAATTTTTCAATGACAATGAAATTCCCTACAAACAAAATATGATAGGGTTTGCAGCAGATGGAGCTTATGCAATGTTAGGGGCACGCCATTCATTATCCACTTTATTAAAGCAGGATATCCCTGATCTCTTTATAATGAAATGTATTTGTCATTCCTATGCTCTGTGTGCTTCTTACTCTTGTATGAAACTCCCTAGGGGCATTGAAGATCTTGCAAGGGACATTTATAATTACTTTCAGAGCAGCCTAAAACGCATCGGCAACCTGAAACAGTTTAAAAATTTTGTAAATGTGAAACCTCATAAAATATTACATCCTAGCCAAACACGTTGCCTTTCTTTCCACATGGTGGTTTCTCGACTTTTAGAACAATATGATGCACTAAAGTTGTTTTTTACTGATGCTTCGGTCAATGATAGGCTTTTGGCAAGTAACATGATTTTGCAAAAATTGAATGACCCCACAACCAAATTATATCTTCAGTTCCTGGACTTCATCCTTCCTCTCTTCAATAGCTTGAACATTAAAATGCAGTCAGAAACTCCTCAAATTCATACAATATATCGTGACGTTGAGGGAATTTTGAAAACAATTACACTGATTTATGTAGGAGGACCACCTTGAAAAAACTCCATTGATGGCTGTAGAATTTTAAGTCACTTGATGACATGTATTTCGGTGCAAAAGTGGCTTTGAATATCCAGATCAACGCAAATATCCGTGCAGAACAAGTGAAGGACTTTAAAGTTAGATGTTTAGATTTTTTCATCGAGGGTGCCCAAAAGTTATTCAAAAGATTTTGTTTTGAGGATAGTGTAATCAAAGATCTTGAGGCTCTTGACCCAAACTGTGTAAGAAACAAGAAAATCTCATCAATTGCTAGTCTTGCGTCAAATTTTTCTAACTTAGTTAAATACGACGACCTACAAGAGCTTGATACAGAGTGGAGGCTAGTAAGAAATATAAATATAGTTCAAGCAGAAGTAAAAAGTGTGACGCCAACCGAATTTTGGGTGGCTGTAAGCACTGGAAAAAAACGGGAGATGGGGCACTTATGTTTCGAAAACTATCGTCCTTAATGTTGTCACTCCTGTGTTTACCACATTCTTTCGCAAGTGTTGATAGAGTGTTTTCAAGTATAAATAGAATGAAAACAAAAATCAGAAACCGATTATCAACGAAGACTGTTAGCGGACTCCTGCATACTAAAAGGTTGACAAACTCAGCTTCGTGCTACGATTTTGAAGTTGGCGCTGACTTAACTCGACTCATTAACAGTGACATCTACACGAAAGTAGAGGAAAAAGAAGAAGAAGAAGAAGGGGAAAGAGACTGCTAAGTCTACAAATAAGTGCAATCTATTTAAAAAAAAAAAAATGTTCAAATTTTTGTTAAGCTTATGGGACTTAACTAGAGGGTCATCAGTTCCTAAACTTACAAACTACTTATGAACTACTTACGAACTAGGACGGCACAAATATCCATGCCCGAGGGGGGATTCGAACCCCCGACCGTAGTGGTCGTGCTGACCGTGACTGAAGCGCCTCAGTCACCTCGGCCACCGCGGCCGGCTGTCTATTTAAATTTCCTTTTCATACAGGTCAATACTTATGACATCATATATCCTTGACTATGTGTCCTACAATAATATAATTTTCCAGTTTTATAGAGTGTAATATTAGGAAACTGTCTGCGATGAATAAATAGTGGATGAATGAAGTCTCGTAAATCACGCGTCGCGTGATGGGAAAGTTTTTGTGACTCATTGTTTACGACGTCATACCTCCTGAAGTATATGTCGTAGGTAGTATTTAACCCCACAGAGATTGTTATCTGATAGTAAGCAATACGTGTACCACTTTTAGTTGAAATAGGTCCATTATTTTAGGTGGAAATGTGAAAAATAGTGCATGATGTAGCAGTTATTGGGAAATTTCATTGTTTATGACGACAAATCTTTTGAAATATAAGTCGTGCTATGATGTAATTTTGAAGGTACATTCACTGGTATATGTGCCTAATGTATACAAAATATGTCGCAACCGGCCGCGGTGGCCGAGGGGACTGAGGCGCTCCAGTCACGGTCTGCACGGCCACAACGGTCGAGGGTTCGAATCCCCCCTCGGGCATGGATATTTGTGCCGTCATTAGTATAAGGTAGTTCCTAAGTAGTTTGTAAGCTTAGGGACTGATGACCCCGTAGTTAAGTCCCATAAGCTATACAAACAATTGAAAAAAAAAAAAATATGACGCGAATTGTGTTAGTAATAAAGACGTAATAAATCGAAACCTCATGATTGATGATGCGGTTTTTCATGAAACAAATTGTTTATCACTTCGTATCTCATGAACTGTATGTCAAACTGTGATATAATATCGAAGGAACATTCAGTAGTATGTACGTGTACTGTCTGTGAGAAGTCTCGCGAATACAATTTACAGTGTAAAAGTAATAACTTCTAACGTCATGCCAAATGCCGTTGAAATACATCATGAACATCGGAAAAGTAGTAAGCGATAAACTTTTTCCTTTCATCATTTTGTTGGGGTTGTCAGCGAGAAAACGTCTCATGATGATTTGAAATTATGTTTAAAGTTTATTGCAAGTCGCTAATTGCATTCGTTCTCAAACAGTTGACGAATAAAATCGCGCGATCGCGCGCCGCAAGATAGGGCAGTTGTCATTATTAATGACGTGATATCGTATGAACTATGTACCGTGGCTGGTTTTTGCTACCACAGCAAATGATTCCTGCCCTTCAAGAATATTTGTACCAAATGTGGATGAAATCGTTCCATTAGTTTAGCAGATGTAGAATATTATCGCATGATGCGGCCGTTTTTCACGAATGTCATTGTTTATGACGTCATATGTCCTGACGTTGGTGTCGTAAGAGGTTCTTACCCCGACAGAGATTGTTGCGTGATAGTAGGGTACATGTGTACCAAATTTGATCGAAATCGGCCCAGTAGTTTAGGAGGAGATGTGGAACATACATACAGACATACACATATATTCGAAAGTGTCTCCGGAAATTGTGGACATTACGACCTCGGGATTTTTCTTTCAACACCTGGCAACACTGCAGCAAGCACCTCTCGGTACAGGAAGACTTGAGAAATGTTCAAAAGTTGCTTAACCGAAGAGAGCGCGACAAAGCGCCCCAAAGTGCGCGGTCATTCCCACGCGGCGGAACATGCAACTGTTACCCCGAGCTGATAGTCCATGCTGCTGAAAGCGTCGTCGAACTGTTCGTGCAGATGATTGTTGTCTTCCAAACGTCCCTATCTGTTGATTCAGGGATCGACACTTGGCTGCACGATCCGTTACAGCCATACGGATAAGATGCCTGCCATCTCGACTGCTAGTGATACGAGGCCTTTGGAATGCAGCGCGGCGTTCCTGAACCCACCGATTCCATATTCTGCCAACAGTCATTGGATCACGACGAATGCGAGCAGCATTGTCGCGATACGATAAACCGCAATCGCGAAAGGCTACAATCCGACCCTTATCAAAGTCGGAAACGTGATGGTACGCATTTCTCCTCTTTACACGAGGTATCACAACAACGTTTCACCAAATAACGCCGGTCAACTGCTGTTTGAGTATGAGAAATCGGTTGGAAACTTTCCTCATGCCAGCACGTTGTAGGTGTTGCTACCGGGGCCAACCTTGTGTGAATACTCTGAAAAACTAATCATTTGCATATCACAGCTTCTTCTTCCTATCGGTTAAACTTGGCGTCTGTAGTATGTCATCTTCGTGGTGTAGCAATTTTAATGGCCAGGAGTGTAGAAACGTCACTCTTCGGACCAGGCAACAGGTTTCCAGTCATCAGCAGTCCAATGTCGGTGTTGATGAGCCCAGGCGAGGCGCAAAGCTTTGCGTAATGCGGCCAGCAAGGGTACACGAGTATTGATGATCTTTCGTTGAATGGTTCGCTGACACCACTAGTTATTTTGATGCCACATATTCGCTAATAAGGCAGTGACACATACTGAGATTCCTTGGAGAGTGAAGAATGGAGAAAATGTAGAGCATCCTCAAATGAGGCTACTTATAAAAACCTAAATTGACTAATATTTTGATCACTACCATATTACGGTATTGCAAAAAAATGGCTTTTTATTTATGAGGATAAAAATGCAGAATGGCAATGGGAAGAAAAGCATTTTTGAAAAAGAGAAATTTGCTAACATCGAATATTAATTTAAGTGTAAGGAAGTCTTTTCTGAAGGCATTTGTGTGGAGAGTTGCCTTGTGCGGGAGTGAAACATGGACGATAATCAGTGCGGACAGGAAGATAATAGAGGATTTTGAAATGTGATGCTACAGAAGAAAGCTGAAGATTAGGTGGGTAGATCGCATAACTAATGAAGAGGTACTGAACAGAATTGGTGAGAAAAGGAATTTTTGGCATACCCTGACTAAAAGAAGGGATCGCTTGGTAGGACACATTCTTAGACATCGGGGAATCGTAAATTTAGCTTTGGAGGGAAGTGTGTGGGGTAAAAATCGCTGAGGGAGACCAAGAAACGCGTATAGTAAGCAGATTCAAATGGATGTGTGTTGTCGTTCTTATGAGGAGATGAAAAGGCTTGCTCAGGATAGAGTAGGGTGGAGAGCTGCATCAAACCAGTCTTCGGACTGAAGACCATAACAACAACATTATTTTATTTCTTTATTTATTTATTACAAAACACTTGACTCTCTGTACTGGAGTTAACATAGGAAGTTATTCTAACCGTAAGAATGCAGGATTCTTTTCCTGTAGATGCAGCAGGAACAATATACAGTAAACATATGATACAAGAAAACCGATTCATTTGTGAAAAACCGAATGCCAGGAACTTATTTTAATGACGAAGAAAATGAAACTTCTTAGATACACAGGTTTTATATCCTCATTTCATACGTAAACAGAACGGGAAAAATACTAATTCACGGTACCATACAAAGTGCTGTGAAGTGCACATTCATTGTAATCCACAGAGAGGCCGATGCATGCAATGCTATTTTCCGAGAACCAGCTGAACTCAATCTCCTAATGGCGTTTAATTTTTTACAGAAACGCTGTCGATGCTGAACGGTCGTTGGCCCGTACACCATTTGCTCTGCTCATTTCCTCCAATGGGAGCGAATGCACACAGCCGTATAGAAATTACTCTCTTTGGGAAAATTTGTCGTTTATCGGAATTAGCTGATACAGAATCACGACTAAGTAATGAAGGTTACCAAAATAAGACCACGTTAACGTTTGCCGCTTTTGAAAAAAGGTGGCTTTGGACTAAAAAAAACTTAAATGGCAGTTACGTTATTGACAACTTATACGCCCTTGAATTTTACTAATATATTGTAAAACTGAGGGTTTTTTTTTTTTTTTTGCAATTTGCCTTATTAATAATAAATAATGCAAATGCTAAAGAATGTTCAATTTATTTTAAACATATTCTAAAATTCAGACAATACCATTTAGAATCACCTAAGAACAAAAGCTTTTGAATTAATGTAAGTGTAATCATTGTGAAGGTTTCTTCATGTTTAAGTACATTTTGGACAGATAAATGCATCTACATCTACATACATACTCCGCCATCCACCGTAAGGTGCGTGGCGGAGGCTACACTGTACCACTACTAGGCATTTCCTTTCCTATTTCACTCCCAAATAGAACGAGGAAAAAAAAGAATGCCTATATGCCTCCGTAAGAGTCCTAATTTCTCTTATGTTGCCTTTGTGATCACTACACGAAATGTAAGTAGGCGGCAGCAAGATCGTACTACACTCAGCTTCAAATTCCGGCCCTCTGAACTTCCTCAACAGAAATTCGCGAAAAGAACGTCGTCTTTCCTCCAGCGATCCCCAATTGAGTTGTCGGAGCATTTCCGTGACACTCGCGCATTGGTCGAACCTACCAGTAACAAACCTAGCTGCTCGCCTCTGAACTGCTTCTATGACTTCCTTTAAACTCATCTGCTGCGGGTCCCAAACATTTGAGCAATACTCAAAACGTGGTAATACAAGCGTTTTATACGCGGTCTCCTTTAGAGATGAAGTACATCTTCTGAAAATTCTTCCAATAAACCGAAGTCGGCTGTCCGCCTTACTCACAACTGTCCTTACATGTTCGTTCCATTTCATATCGCTCTGCAGTGTTACTCCTAGATATTTGAACGACGCAACAGCATCAAGAAACTCACTACTAATACTAATGTTCGAACATTATGGGATTGTTTTTCCTACTTATGCGCTTACATTTTTCTACATTGAGAGCTAGCTGCCATTCTTCGCACCAACTAGAAATTTTGTCTAAGTTATCCTGTATGCTATTACAGTCAGTTAAAGACGACACCCTCCCACACACCACAGCATCATCAGAAAACAGCCGCAAATTACAACTTACTCTGTCCATCAGATCTTTCATATAGATAGAAAATAATAGCGGTCCTATCACACTCCCCTGGGGCACGCCTGACGATACACTCGTCTCTGATGAGCACTCGCCGTCCAGAACAACGTACTGAGTTCTATTACTTAGGAAGTCTTCCAGCCAGTCACAAATCTGTGAATCTATTCTATAAGCTCGCATCTTCGTTAGCAGTCTGCAGTGTGGCACCGCGTCGAACGCCTTTTTGAAGTCGAGAAAAACACAATCCACCTGTTGCCTTTCGTCCATGGCTTGCAAGATGTTATGTGAGAAAAGGGCAAGCTGAGTTTCACATGAACGATGTTTCCTAAACCCGTGCTTATTCATAAAAAGAAGCTTTTCCCTTTCAAGGGAATTTACTATATTCGAACTGAGAATATGCTCCAAAATTCTACATGGAACTGATGTCAACGCTATTGGCCTGTAATTGTGTAGCCTCTGTCCGACTTCGTAAGTGCCAAGCCTGCTTCGTCTATAAAATGTTCAAATATTTGTTAAGTTTGACTTAACTGCCGCGTCATCAGTTCCTAAACTTACAAACTACCTATGAACTACCTTATTCTAAAGACGACACGAACATCCATGCCCGAGTGGTGAATCTAACCCCCGACGTTGAGCGGCCTCGCGCATCGGAGCATAGCGCCTCAATTCGCTTGACCACTCCACCGCTGCGCTCCGTCTATAAGCAAAGCGCATCTGAATGTCTCTGACCTAATCGTTGTCACCAGCGAAACAATACCAACTGTCCTTCTGGTAGACGCCTTTCTGCGAAGACTTTGGTGATGGCTTGATATTCACAACATTTGTAGCTGGAATTGATGGGTGACTGCTTGAGGATTCTTTTTGTAATTTTTGTTTTTATGGGAGACGTGTTGGGCTGTTCGTTTTCCTTTTAAATAGTTTTTTTAGGTGCACCCATGTCTTTATCAGAAGGAGCCTCATACAAGTTAACCACTAGCTTTTGGGCTCTTGAATTTATAGATTACTAGCTTAAACCCGCGGCTCCGCTCGCGTCTTGGTTGATTATGATAAATAAGCTATATTATGATAAATAAGCTATCTTTCTGTAGTGTGCTATGAGACTGGTTTTAAAGAATGAAATGAAATACAATACCTTCTTTAGAAACAAACATTTTTAATCAACATTCAAGTAAAAAAAAATTATTCGTATGCTTATTCTTACAGAGAAAGACCTGAAGGCATTGTAGCACGCATAGACCAAAGATATGGTCTGTGGCATCACGTTTCGGCGTATGTCATCTCCTTGCTATAGAGTCGCAAACGTAATCGCTGGCCTTCAGTCCGAATTTTTTTTTATAATTTGACGACTTTCAACCACCATATCTTCCACCCCCTCACAGCTAACGGCATGGAACTGCTATGGTCTACAACGGTAGACTTCGGACAACAATTACACACAGACCATTCGTTTGCGTTCTGTACTTTTCGCTGCAGAGCGAAATATTAACACACACACACACACACACACACACACACACACACACACGTAGAATTTTATATACACCGATAACTTTCCATCCCAACATACTCCACCCTTTTATCATTATCAAGCGTCAAGCAACAATGCCACCAATAAAACCATTTTCAAAGAGAAAATATAATTTTCAAAGAGTAATTATTGTTCCTTATTACGCGTTATATTCTTCAAATTATTAAATATTTATCAGATCGCTATAAAACCGCGCCTAAAACCTTCCTCAGGTATAAATTAGTAACTGTACAAATATTTAAGTCTCTGCGTCTTGCCCTCGGACGTGATAAGCGTACGCCGAACAGACATACACATTAATATATATAGACATAAATAGCTATCCGATCGCCATAAAACCGTGCCTAAATCCTTCCCCGGGTAGGCATTAGTAACTGTACAAATTTTTAGCTCCTTATGTCTTGTGGTTCAGACGTGATAAACGTACACCGAACAGACATTCACATTTATAGATATAGATTTCTTTGATACCCCCCTTTTTTTAATCCTGGGAGTGGACAACGTATTCTACATTTAATGGATGCTCTGGAAATCATATTGTAGACCATGGCAGAGGGTTCATCGAACTTTTATGATATTTTTCTATAGTTCCACATTCTAATAGATCACGGGAAAAAGAAACACCTAAATCTGTTTTCGCTCTGATTTCCCTTATTTTGTTATAATGGTCATGTCTCTCTATGCAGGTGGATGCTAACAATATATGTTCGCATTATGAAGAGAAATTGGTAAAAGAAATTTCGCAAATAGATCTTGGCGCAACAAATAACGCCTTTCCTTTAATTATTTCCGCCCCAACTCGTGCATCTCCCTCTATCGCGATAATACAAAACGAGCTGCCTTTCTCTGAATTTTCTCTAAATCGTCTTTCAGTCCCACCTGGTGTGGATCCCACAATCCTTAGCAATACTTCATAATAGGACGCACAAGTGCAGTGTAGGCAGTTTCTTTAGTAGACAGTTGCATCTTATAACTGTTCCGCCAATGAAACGCATTCTTTGGTTCGCCTTCCCTACAATATTTTCTGTGTGTTGTTACCAATTTAAGTTGTTCGTAATTGTTACTCCTAGGTATTTAGTTGAATGTGCAGCCTTCAGGTATGGCTGATTTATCGTGTAACTGAAGTTTAACGGATTTCTTTTAGTGGTCTTATGGATGATCTCACACTTGGCGGTATTAAGGGTCAATTGCTAATTTTTGCGCCATGTAGATATCTTATCTAAATCATTTTGCAGTTCCTTTTGATCTTCTGATGACTTTACTAACCGATAAATGACAGCAACATCAGGGAACAGTCTAATATAGCTATCAGATTGTCTACTAAATAATTTATAAAAATAAGGAACAGTAGGGGCCCTATAACACTTCCAGGTGTAACGCCAGATTACTCGATGACTTACCGTCAATTACGACGTACTGTGTCCTTACTGACAGGAAATCACGAATCCAGTCGCACAACTGTGGCGATATTCCATAAGCACGGAGTTTGATTAGAAGACGCTTGTGAGGTACAGTGCCGAAAGCCTTCCGGATATCTAGAAATACGAAATCTATTTGACATCCCTTATATATAGCACTCATTACATCATATGAGTAAAGAGCTAGTTGTGTTTCACAAGAACGATACTTTATGAATCTTAGATCTGGTGTTTACAAAGGTAACAGTTGGTATAGGTCCCATACCTTCAACGTCTGATATGTCATGAACCGAGTACTCTGGAGAGTTATCACTTCCACAGGTAACGTCTTGATCTTTTCAAGGACGTTTAGGAGTCGTCGGTTGTTCTCAACATAGTAATACACTTATATTGCCGCGAGAGACCACGAACACCAACAGCCGGCGTGGCGTAGGGAATAGCGTCACGGACTGCGGAGCAGAAGTTCGCCGGTTCAATCCCGCCCACCGGCAAAAATTTATTTCTTTGTAATTTACAATTCCAGAAGGTTCTACATCTTTCTTATGTTCACTTGTAAATTCTCTTGTTTCTGTTGTTAACTGTTCTTCTAATTTCTGGTAAATTCTGTCTGTCTATAAATAGCAGAGCACTCTGCCTGAGAGGCAGTCAGTGCTGCGTCTATGTTGAGTTCGTAATAAACGTGCTTTCAGTATAAGTGCTGTGTTTAGTTGCCTTCGAAGTCAAGCCTACTTCCATTGCAACGTGACAATATTTATAAATTTTGAAATAGTTCTACAGAATCAGAAAGCTTAAGAAACACCCAAAAAGGATAAAACATGTATTAAACCATTTCCCCAATCAGCCCAGCCGCTGGCCTTATTGTTTACAAGTTGGATTTGATACAGTAACCAATATATACTTCATTTGTTTCGAGAAGACGTACCGTGATCTGATAATACAGTACATTCTGAACTCGAAAATGTACAACACTTAGCATTAATTCGAAGCTGAAAGTTACTTTAGATATAACCTGTAGTGTTATGATGCAGCATGTGACTAACAGTTGTGTATCTAGCGTAGAAACCTAAAACTGCAAGGATATCATCGTTACCGACAACCCACTGATTGGTGCTGCGCGACCTACACAGTATTGAGTATTTTTTTATAAAGAAAAGCTGTTAGCGTTATTGGAGCCGTGGCCTTATTTGGGTCTCCTACCTTATATACATCTTCGTCCATACATACACGCGCAAGAAAAGACGCACGTCGAAGAAGTTATGCTAATTGGTCACATATTAATATTCATACATGCATCAGCGGAGTACCATTTTGATTACTCAGTTGAATGACAGCTATGCTTCGCAGGCAGAAACGTGTACATTATACGCAAAGGTCAGCCGCGGCGGATTAGCCGCGAGTATGAAGCGCCGTGTTGCGGTGCGCGCGGTCGTCCGCCGTCGAAGGTTCGAAATCCCCCTCGGGCATGGATGTTTGTGTCGTCTTTAGTATAAGGTAATTCATAAGTAGTTTGTACATTTAGGGACTGATGACCCCGCCGTTAAGTCCCTTAAGCTTTACAAACATTTGAATTTTTCACAAAGGTGAAGAGGGGGTTTGTAGTAATCGGTGAATCGCTCGACATTGTAATGGGGTGTAAGCTACAAGGCAGGATGAATAATTCTTAATAGTGGAGTGGAAGGGCTGAGATGATATAGCAAAAATCTTTGTCATTTCGAAGTTTACACAATTCCTTTTTATTTCTACAAGGGCAATTCCATCCGATTAAAATTCCTTGAATTACAGTAACCTCATTTACAAGCAGTTGCTTCATTAATAGAATCAATAGTTTAAAAACGTTAGTTTACAATGTTCCATTCAAAGAAGTTTATGTTGAAATTGAATATATATTATAATGAAAGGAATGAGACCAGGCACAACGTGCCCGCAATACAAACGCGTGAACCCTTGGAGAATCTAAGTGTATTTTTTTTATTTTAATTTCAACATTTGTACATTTAATAAGAACCCCGACGCAATATTTTAAGAACTGAGATAGATTTACCAGGAAAATATATCTTGCCTAGAGATTAACTATTAGCTCACAGCACGCACCCAGTCATAAACATGCAGCCTTCCATTCAATGGTGAATCGCCTCATCAGTTCCATTATCTCTGCATTTCAAACAGAACTACAAACCATAAAATTGCGGTAATGCAACCGTGACCACATATTTTCTTCTGCTGATATTTCTGCTGCAAACCGTCCAGCCATCCTCGTAGTGTGCCTCAAAGAATTAAGACTTTGTACCCGGTAAATTAAAATCTCTATTTAAAACCCTAACAAGTGTAGGAAATTTTACTCGAATATTTTCCAAATTTCCTCCAAATTCTGCACCTCTATTTATATTGAGGTAGGAGACCAATAAAAGCATCCGACGACCATTTTGATCCACTTTCATTTCTGATCTTTACCAAAACTATTTCACATTCTGTATCTGCACTAACCTCGCTGAGTGTCAGAGTACTTTTATCGCTATAGGCACATATACACCATCGTGGCGTCTACATCTGCATATTTATCCTGAAAATCACATTCAAATTCCTAGCTGAGGGTCGTACATAGGCGAAAGCAGATATCTAACAAGGAGACCACATGGCTATCGGATTTCAGAGTTTTTTTTATATTTATGGTATGTGAAGTTCAAAACTTTAATAACAATCAGCCAAAGCCATTCGATGCAGCTCTAAAACATTCTTGAGAAAATCTGAAGTTTTGAAAGTACACGTAAGTACCAATAATTAAAACAGTACCATTATCCGTCGGAGTAGCTCAGGTGTAGCGTTCTGGCCTCACAACCATAGAATCGGTGGTTCGAATCCTGCTGGACACATATTTTTCATTGTTTTTGAATTCAGTTATATAAAAACATTTTGGGCTCTCTAATTACACGTGTTCAGTCAGTTTTTGTTTGTGTGTATGTAGACGAGCTGCACATCTTGCTGTCACCTAAAAGTTGATTGAATAGGTTATCTGCTTGGACAGCCATTAGTAGTTATGGAGATGACTTTCCAAAAACAGCGTCGTAGCTCCTCACAAACTAAACAATCATAGGCAACTGTCCTCAACTATACAGGGTGTTACAAAAAGGTACGGCCAAACTTTCAGGAAACATTTCTCACACACAAAGAAAGAAAATATGTTATGTGGACATGTGTCCGGAAACGCTTAATTTCCATATTAGAGCTTATTTTATTAATTCTCTTCAATTCGCATTAATCATGGAATGGAAACACACAGCAACGGAACGTACCAGCGTGACACTTTGTTACAGGAAATGTTCAATATGTCCTCCATTAGAGAGGATACATGCATCCACCCTCCGTCGCATGGAATCCCTGATGCGCTGTTGCAGCCCTGGAGAATGGCGTATTGTATCACAGCCGTCCACAATACTAGCACGAAGAGTCTCTACATTTGGTACTGGGGTTGCGTAGACAAGAGCTTTCAAATGCCTCCATAAATGAATAGCAAGAGGGTTGAGGTCAGGAGAGCGTGGAGGCCATGCAATTGGTCCGCCTCCACAAATCCATCGGTCACCGAATCTCTTGTTGAGAAGCGTACGAACACGTCGACTGAAATGTGCAGGAGCTCCATCGTGCATGAACCACATGTTATGTCGTACTTGTAAAGGCACATGTTCTAGCAGCACAGAACATCCCGTATGAAATCATGATAACGTGCTCCAGTGAGCGTAGGTGGAAGAACATGAGACCCAAACAAGACATCACCAACAATTCCTGACCAAACGTTCACAGAAAATCTGTGTTGATGACGTGATTGCATAATTGCGTGCGGATTCTCGTCAGCAACAACAACATGCAATAGCAGGATTTTTCTGTCAATTTCACGTCTTTGTAGCCTATAAATGTTAAGTGCATTGTACTACAAAGAGGCAGGCTGTGTAGGACGGAAGCACTGAAACTCCTAACCTAACTATTATCTATCTTTTTTTATTAATTCAATTTCTAAACTGGACTGATGAAGTAAAAGATGATTTTAAAAAGCCTGCGTGCCCTGTGGTTACTGAGATACAAAGTTTGTGTACCGCAAAGATTCAGTTACAATTAAAAAATCTATTTTAAGTCATGTACCATCATTTTTGATAAGAAAATCATCGCCGAAATCTCCTTAACCAAGCCGCTTTAAGTGTAACGTATGCATCAGATGATGCACGTAGCTCATAGAAGCTCGACTCATGCAAAGAGCCACCGCTACACGTCGGATCGTACAGTTTTCAGCCGGGCGAAGTGTCCGCGGGCATTATGGCGTATAAAATTCTTCAGGCGCGCCTGGGGCGATTACGAGCACCGTGGCAATAAAAGCAGGTAGTTTTGTGTGTGTGTGTGTTTGTGAAGCCACTCGCGTGGAATGGCAGGTAGCAATGGATGAACTAACTGGCGGCCTAACCCGTACCCTCGCAAAAAATGGTCACTCGCTACAACGCTGTGAAAGGGACTCAAATGGAAGTAATGACCTTACTGAAGCGCAGCGAGGAGGTATGAAGTGTGAGAATAACGAACATGAAAGGCCGGCATGCTGACGTTGCACTACTTTGCAAAACTTACAGGTTCAGTTCTACATCTACATACATACTCCGCAATTCACCGTAGGGTGCGTGGCGGAGGGTACACTGTACCACTACTAGGCATTTCCTTTCCTATTACAATCCCAAATTGAACGAGGAAAAAAAGAAAGCCTATATGCCTTCGTACGAGCCCTAATTTCTCTTATCTTGTCTTTGTGATCTTTACGCGAAATGTAAGTAGGCGGCAGCAAGATCGTACTACACTCAGCTTCAAATTCCGGCCCTCTAAATGTACTCAACAGAAATTCACGAAAAGAACGTCGTCTTTCCTCCAGCGATCCCCAATTGAGTTGCCGGAGCATTTTCGTGACACTCGCGCATTGGTCGAAACTACCGGTAACAAATCTAGCTGCTCGTCTCTGAACCGCCTCTATGTCTTCCTTTAAACTGATATGCTGCGGGTCCCAAACACTTGAGCAATATTCAAGACGTGGTAGTACATGCATTTTATACGCGGTCTCCTTTACAGGTGAAGGACATCTTCCCAAAATTCTCCCAATAAACCGAAGTCGGCTATCCGCCTTATTCTCAACTGTCCTTACAAGCTCGTTCCATTTCATATCGCTCTGCAATGTTACGCCTAGATATTTGAACGACGCGACAGCACCCAGAAGCTCACTAATAATGCTGTATTCGAACATTATGGGATTGTTTTTTCTACTCATGCGAATCACCTTACATTTTTCTACATTGAGAGCTAGCTGCCATTCTTCGCACCAACTAGAAATTTTGTCTAAGTCATCCTGTATGCTATTACAGTCAGTTACAGACGACACCCTCCAATACACCACAGCATCATCAGCAAACAGCCGCAAATTACAACTTACTCTGTCCATCAGATCATTTATATAGATAGAAAATAATAACGGTCCTATCACACTCCCCTGGGGCACGCCTGACGATACACTCGTCTCTGATGAGAGTTGTGAGTAACTCTAGTTGAACCTGAAATGACATGCATGTATTTTCTTAGTAGATGCAAATTCATTGGAAAGTATCAAAGACATTTAGTGTTTATATACGGAAAATTGACTGACTCCGTATACTTTCATGTATTCTCTGTGACGACTGAACGTACCTCCCTTAATGCTTTCTTCACAAGTATCTGGTATGGTATATACTAGAGATTCATTGCGGCCTTTGGATAAACTGACAGACGTGCATTGCCTAGATCAGTGTCTTCCAACCTTTTCGAATATGAGACCCTTCCCTCATAAAAATATTCTGGCGCCCCCCACCTTCCGAGCGCTCTAAGGCGCCTTGCTGCGGAGCGCGCGATTGCTCCCCGTGGGAGGTTTGAGACCTCCCTCGGGCATGGGTGTGTCTTATCCTTAGGTTAGCTTAAGTCAGTTTAAGGGCCGGTTCGTCCATCTCTCGTTAATCTTCTCGTTAGTAAACGAGAAGATACCTTTAATGCCCAGTTAAATGTGCTCGTTAAGTGCACTGCGTTTGTCATTGCCACATACACCTCTCGTTTGCTAACCTGGAGAAAACGAGAAGGTACAATATATTTCGACTATGTTGGCGATAGAAACAAATAAAAGTGCTTTTCCCCTTATTTAACTATCACGGAATAGGTTAGCAGATAGTTGTTATTTGGCGCTATGGAAAACAAACGTGAAAGAAGCTCAAATGTTACAAGAAGTTAAAGCGAGAGTGTTGTGTCCTTAATAGAGAAATTTGAGTGTGCATTGGAATCTAAAAGAAAACCGACGCTACGACATGGAAAAGAAAAAAAAAGGGACATGATCGCGCGTGAAAAATGAATTCAATGCTGTCCATGGAACAAATAGGACAGCAAATATTCTTAGGGCTCAGTACAATAACATACTGCCAAGTGCGTAGTACCTTAATGCAAGCAATTACTTGCACATAGGCGAAAGTGCACTGTTCCTGTAGATCGGAGTAAGAAATCGCACTTTAGGCGCAACAAGTATAAGTAAATTATATGCTTTTAGACATACATAATGAATTCTGTTTTATATTACGACAGATAACTTACAAAATACATAACTATTTGTTGGACTCTTCAGATGGTCGCGGAGTTTTTCATGTAGCGTTTCCAAAATGGCCTTTAGAAGACGAAATCGCGTAACAAATTCTACATCATCCCAGCATTTAAAATTATTTGGGCTAACATAAATATGTCTGCGCCGCCTTGTAGGGGCAATGACCTCTAGATGGTCCTAAATATTACATCGTCTTCATTGTCAACCAAATATCTTATTCCAGCCATTTTCATCGTACCGATTCTCAGTGAACTAGTCGTTACCCATAAGTTTGTATTATGATATCGCAACAATAATTTTAAGGTTATGACGCGTACCTGCAAAATATCAAACTCATCTACTAGCTACTGACATTGATGGGACGAGAAATATGACGATAAAATTTTCCAATGAAACTACTTTCCACACTAGTTTTTCATACATGTAGTGCTTCTGTTAGTTTGTTCGATAAATCGGTCTTATCACGTGAATATATTGCGGTATTTTAGCGTTTTGGAATCCTGCTATTTTCATACAGATTCTCATTTAACTGGTCGTTATCCGTGTAACGAGTAGAATTCTACTCGTCAACGGCCAATATGAGATCTTTTAACGTCAGGTTAACTCATAACGAAACATTGACAAATGCTATTCTCCGCTGACAAGTTAAAATCTGCGTCCGAACTTAACGAGACATTGAGAAACCGGCTCTAAGCAGTTTATGAGCCTAGGGACTGATGTCTGCATGAGTTAACTTCCATATTAGATTTACAAACATCTGAGCACTTTTGCGAATTGCCGCGGTGGAGTAGCCGAGCGGTCTAAAGCGTCTCGCTGCGGAGCGCGCGGTTGCTCTCCGTGGAGGTTCGAGTCCTCCCTGGGGCATGGGTGTTTGTGTGTTGTCTGTAGGTTAGTTTACCTAGGTTTAAGTAGATTGTAAGCTACGGACTGATGACCACGCAGTTTGGTCCGATAGAATTACAAACATTTGAACATTTTGCGAATTATGCTCATTAAGAAGTGTCCCACTGTACAGACAATTTGTAAGAAAGCAGATCTTTGTTTTCGAATTCTCAGAATTACTTATTGTACCATGTCGCAGCTATCGACTGATACCTGAAAACAGTTTTCAGGCTTTGCGCTTCTTCATTATTAACACACTGTATCATAAAACAATCTATGACATATTCAATTCAAAATTAATGTTACACAAGAAATTCCGTAATTTTAACACTAAATAAATTTCACTTAGGTATACATTTTTGTATTAGTGGCTGCTTAATAGCTGTCACAGATAATCGTTCTCGTGGAGTGCAGTTATTTGCGACAAGAGATAGCGCGGAGATCTAGATAAAAAAAAATTCAAATGTTTGTAAGCTTATGAGACATAACTGCGCGGTCATCAGTCCCTAAACTTATGAATTACTTATCAACTAACTGTTGCTACACACAACACAAACATCCATGACCGAGAGAGGATTCGAACCTCGACGGGGAACGGCCTCGCGCCCAGATCTGTATCAAACCAGCCTTTGGGCTGGAGATCGCATCATCAACAAGCCGACATATTACAAATGGAAAATGAATGGACCACTGAACATAGAAAAGAATATCAATATCTTTGAAGAAAATTCGATGATTGGTTAATACGGTATTTTTCGTGTTAAGATTTTCTGTAATATATTTTTCCTATCAAACCAGGAACTAAATTCCACTAAAGGAATCAATCTAGAGAAAAAAAATCGAAGTTATTCCTTCGTTTCTCCACATGACATATGGGTTTTTGTTCTTATGGTCTTCAGTCCGCAGACTGATTTGATGCAGTTCTCCACGGTACCCTGTCCTATGCAAGCCTCTTCATCTGAAAATACGAACGACAACCTACATCCTTTTGAATCTGCTTACTCTATCGGTCCTCGGTCTCTCTCTACGATTTTTTACCCACTCATTTCCTTCTAATGCTAAGTTGATGATTGCTTGATGTCTCAGAATATGTCCCACCAACCTATCCCTTCTCTTAGTCAGGATATGTCAGAAACTCCTTTTCTCCCCAATTCTGTTGATCATCTCCTCATTAGTTACATGGTCTACCCGTCTAATCGTCATCATTCGTCTGTGGCACCACATTTCGATAGCTCCTATCAGCTTTTTGTCTGAGCTCCATATCGTCCACGTTTCATTTTCATTCGATACTACATTCCAGACAAATGCTTTCGGAAAGGACTTCCTAACATTTACACTAATATTGAATATCGACAAATTTCGTTTCTTCAGAAACGCATTTCTTCCCATAGTCATACTGCATTTTTCAGCCATCAAAAGTTAACTTGCTACCCAAATAACAAAATTCATCTAGTATTTTTTATCGTCTCATTACCTAATCTAATTCCTTCAGCATCGCCTGATTTTCTAAGACTACATTCTATTACCCTCATTTTACTCTTGTTAATGTTAATCTTATACCTTCCTTTCAAGACACTGTCCATTCAATTTAATTGCTCTTCCATGTCCTTTGCTATAGTATTACTGTGTCATCAGCAAACCATTTTAATTCCCTCTCCCTAGACTTTTTTTCCTTCTCGAAATTTATCCTTGCATTTCTTTACTGCTTCCTCATTGTGCAAATTGAACAATATTGGGGAAAGGTTACAACTCAGTCTTAATCCCTTCCCAACCACTGCGACCCTTTCATGCCCTTCGCCTCTAATAATTGTTGTCTGGTTTTTGTACATCGGTCCCTATATTCTACCCCTGATACCTTCGGAATTTGAAAGAGAGTATTCCAGTCAACACTGTCTAAAGTTTTCTCTAGATCTAGGGCTTAAAAAGAAATTAGTTTTCCCTTTCCTTGACCAATCTTCTAAGATAATTCATAATGTGAGTATTGCCTGGCGTGTTCCTACATACGGGCAGTTTTTCGGATACGAAGTGTCTTAAATTTGAGTTGTTGTTCTTACTGCAAGTATTCATAGAAAGTTATTGCACTTGCAGGGTAGAGCCACCACAGTGGCAGCAATACCGAGCGCCTCTAATACATGTACCGAGAGCACCCTCACATTAACGTGCGGAACAAAAACAGACGCGTAACTCTGCCAGCCTGAGAGAGCACTCGGGCTGTAATCGCTGCAGCAATCCTCTTGAATACAAAGTTGAGGAGGGGATGTGGCCCGGAGCCCTTCAGTTTGTGCTGCTAGACGAAAACATTGCCACCACAAACAGTAGTAATTGTACTGATCCCCTCCCCTTCGCCAACTCTTGGTTTTGCACCGCAGTTTGGCAAGGCTCTACAGAGCTTCGTTGTTAGCTACGAGGATAGTGCACAGTATTTTTTTTTCTCTGCTGAAAACTATGTTACGGATACGAAACATTACGATGAACAATTTGAACTTTTTTTGACTCCGCGTGTAAAATTTCTGGCTTTTCCGACAGAAAGTGTAGCATCGGGATCGTTTCAAAATGATGTATGTAAGTGATGCATGTTACAAGCAATGTGCCGAAACTGAATTTATGACAGGAGAGAACGAATAGTCACAAAAGTTTGTGCAGAGTCTATGGCGCACCTGCTGTCAATAAGAGTGGAATTAATCGCTGTGCAAAGAGGGTGCGGACATCAGACGACGCTTCGGCGCAGCTGTCACACCTGACATATTGGAGCGAACCTGGGATTACAGTTGTTTGGAGCACGAAAGGATGAGATTAACTGCAGCGAACCACTTGTTTGGGTCACGAAAGAATACCGTTCACCGAGAACATTTTGAGGACGACGAGCAGGCGATTCACACACTGAAGAAGTGGCTCTGTGGCAAGAAGGACTGCTACGAACAGGGCATACACGCCCTCGTTTCACGCTGGGGATAAGGCCTAAGCACTAGACGGAGAATACGTGTCAAAATAGGGTGTGTAGCTGAAACATCATTCTTTCCTGTGTGTAATTATCATCTATATTAATAAAAATGTATTGCCGCATGTATGAAAGGGCATCAGTTGAAAATGATTTCACCGATTTGGCTGATCTTTTCTTTGTTCCATTTGTAATCATCAAGACAACGTTTATATGAAAGCAAATTTTTGAAAAGTATACTGGATAACATCAGAATTTGAGAAAAACTGTAAGTTCGCTTGCAGCTCGGATCATTTTCTAGTCTCCAACAATCGCTTATTCATTCGCTACTCGCATAGCGACCATACGCCAAGCTGGGTAGAATAAAGGGAAGGGAGATGACGTTATCTATGCTAAGATCAGGCACTGCTAGAAGCTAGGGAGCAATTGGATAATCTACCGGAAAATATCAGAATTTGAGAAAAACTGAAGGTATATTTCCAGACGGGTGGAATCGCGTCATGAAATTGACCGTTCACTATTACAGCGCGAAATCCTTTCTAAAACAAGTGACAAGTCTATGCTCATAAGGTTACAGCAGGCAAACAGATTTAACATGAAACTTTGTTTCTTTAGAAGCGCCTCCGTATTATTCTTACCTCCATGGTGCTATCGATGATGATCATATCTTTGGAGCGTTGCAAACATAGAATTGATATCAGTACGTGGAATTTTTTAGTGTTGCAAACAAATTAGTACAGATCGTGGTTTATGTTTGTAATACCTCCATTGCGGCGTCGTAATATCGGTCGGCGTACGCGCAACGCATTCCTACTACGTGATCGTAGAGTCGATGAGACTGACGAAGATCGTACACCGCTTGGAGGTAAATCGATACAGAAATTATCAAGCGCGATTCTTGACTCTGGAACAATGGGCACAGTCGACTTCTACGTGCTCAGTTGCATTTTAGGCCCAAAATAACTGGGATCGCCGACAAAACACGACGGCCACGTCTGACGATTAGATCTGAACGTTTGGCGTTCAGATACGATCCAGCAGTCGGTAGCTTTTACCCTACTTTTAAGGTACATTCTTTTTCGAAGGGTTTAACCCAACTTTCTTCAACCATTCACAAAGCATTACCAGACTTATAAAGAAATAATTGTCTTCATTTTTGTAAGTTAAGTGACAAATCCATCATCGTGCAGGAGCATTTTTGCCGCCAGCGAATGATGATCACCAATTTCTTCAAATTTATTTCCTCAGTAATTATGATGATGAAATCAGTCAGCGTGGTTCCATTAATCGTGTGGTAAAGCGAGAGGTTGTTGCTCAACTACAACAACTCTTCCATGAACACAACCAGTTCGTCAAGTTGTTTAAGACTGCACTGAAGGAGGAAGGGAGAGACATAGGGAGAAGAAGAGAAGAGATAAGGGTATTTATCCCTTACACATTAGCTACTGCGAAGCGGTGCCGGATTTGCTAGTTACATATAAAAATGAATCTCTATATCTCTTGGTCACGTCATAACATGAGAACGGGTCCTGCGACTTGGCTGATCTTTCTTGGTTCTGTTCTTAATACTCAAGAGAAGGTTTTACGGAACTCGACCGTAAATTGGGAAATTTGAGAAAAAGTGAAAAATGGGTTTTTACAATGTCCCCGTGTGTTTCTATTGGACACAGATGAATAGTTTTGTCCCAGTCTTGATGAAATTTTGTACATTTGATACGGGCGCCGCTCACGTCACCGCGATACATCTGCCTGCACGCAGAACAGCCCAACAACGCTTGGATGTGAGATTTAATATGTGGACATCAAGTAAAGGTTTCGAACTTTCAATATTTGTCAGTCGGATTGCGACTGAAATTTATTTTGATAATCTTGAGAACAAGAACAAGGAACAATGCGAGACAGTAGTCACATAGATTAGAAATGGCTGACTATAAAAGGAGTTGTAGACATTTCAGCTAAGGAAAGACTAGGGATGGAGAGAACAATCAATAAGATACACTTGGTTTGATGAAGAGCGTAAGAGAGTGACTGAAGAATAGAACACTGCATATCATAAGACATTACAGGCGAACTGCACAAGAAGCTTGTTGGAGGATTATCGAGAGAAAAGGAGAATCGAAAAGATGACACATCGCCGAAAGAAAAGAGAATGGACCAAGGCTGAAATAGAATGTACGGAATTGTCCAAGAAGAATAATGAAACAAGGGACTTCTTTACAAAAGTAAACAATGCTAGAAGACAATTTGCTCCAATAACCAGTTAGATTAGAGAAGAAGAAGGAAACATAATAAGTGAGAATGAAACTTTCACTCTGAAGCGGAGTGTGCGCTGATATGAAACTTCCTGGCAGATTAAAATTGTGTGCTGGAACCTGGACTCGAACCTGGTACTTTTGCCTTTCGCGGGCAAGCGAGGTACTGGCGGAAGTAAAGTTGTGAGGCGGCATCGTGAGTCGTGTCGGGGTAGCTCATTCGGTAGAGCGCTTGCCCGCGAAAGGCAAAGGTCCCAGGTTCGAGTCCCGGTTCCGGCACACAATTTTAATCTGCCAGGAAGTTTCATATCAGCGCACACTCCGCTGCAGAGTGAAAGTTTCATTCTGGAAACATCCCTTAGGCTGTGGCTAAGCCATGTCTCCACCATATCCTTTCTTCCAGGAGTGCTAGTCTTGCGTGTTTGCAGGAGAGCTTCTGTGAAGTTTGGAAAGTAGGAGGCGAGGTACTGGCGGAAGTAAAGTTGTGAGGCGGCATCGTGAGTCGTGTCGGGCTAGCTCAGTCGGTAGAGCGCTTGCCCGCGAAAGGCAAAGGTCCCACGTTCGAGTCCCGGTTCCGGCACACAATTGTAGTCTGCCAGGAATTTTCATAAAAAGTGAGAGTACACAGAATCTGAAAAGATGGCGAAGATACTTTAATGACCTGATTAATCGAGAGATAGAGCAAGCAGAGGATATCTCTAATGATTCTGAGCAAGGATTGGATGATGATCAGCCACTGGATGGTCCAGGGTTAGACGACGTTAAAGAAAAGCTTTAAGGAAACTGAAGAATAACAATGCTTGCGGCACATAGCATTCCTGCAGAATTGCTAAAATGTGGAGGAGCAATATTAGAGTAGCCACTGTTTGAACTTATCACTCTCATATGGGATCAGGAAAGGATACCAAATGAATGGAATGAATGATTTTTATGTTCCATACATAAAAAAGGCGACCGAATGGAGTGTAGTTACCACCGTGGAATCACCCTCCTGAACATGGGCTACAAGGTGCTATTTATAGTTTTGATCGGCTACTCCCACAGGTGGCTTTCGACGAGGAAGGTCGACAACAGACCACTGCGTCTTTCACTGTGTTCGTGTGTTTTTATTACAGGCAGATCTGTAGTTTTGATGCGATCTTGTTAAAAGTTTGCACATTTGTTCTTCAAAACAACAGAAAGATCACTGTCTACATAAAATTTCTTTCGATGCAAGGCGGTGGTTACCCTATTTATGGATTTAGACAAAATCCATGGTTTTGCTTCGATCTTGACTGAATTTTATAAACTTGTCGTCAAAACATGAGGTTGCTCACCGTCTGCATAATATTTTGTATGGTACATAGCGGAGGGGACTTTACCTGCGAACTTTGACAAAATCCATACCGTTGCCCCGACCTTCATGATTTTTTTCACATTTTACCTTTAAACTAAAAGGAAGATCACTGTTTACATAAATTTTTTACGGTGTGTGGCAAAGGGTAAACTGCAAAAATCTATGACTCTTTTCAATGATCAAAAATGTTAAAATGTGTGTAACTCTATTGGACCAAACTGCGTGGTCATCAGTCTGTAGCTTACAAACTACTTAAACTACGGTAAACTAACCTAAGGACAACACACACACACACACACACACACACACACACACACACACACACACACACACACACACCATGCCCCAGGAGGACTCGAACCTCCGACGGCGAGCAACCGCGCGCTCCGCAGATAGACGCCTTAGACCGCTCGACTACTCCACCGCGGCATTTCAATGATCACCACGAACGTTGACAGGTATGAGTTTTCCTATAGGAAATGAACCAAGGAGGCGAGAGGGAGGAGGGGAAGAAATGGGCCTAGAGGGGGGGGAGGTGAAGATGAAAAAAGAGATGGAAGAGGAAGAGATGAATGGAGAGACAGCGGGGAAAATGGAGAGTAGAATAGATAAATATCCGGGTAACGTCTGGTTTTCAGCTAGTGTGCAATAAAAAGAAAAAAAAATGATGCATTACTTTCTGGGCAGCCCCGATATATAGACATCTACGTACATACTCCGCATTCCACCCAAAGGTGCGTGACGGAGGGTACTCAGTACCACTACTAGTTATTTGGTTTCCTGTTCCACTCCCATATAGAACGAGGGGAAAAACGAATGTTTGTATGCATCTCTACGCACCTTAATCTCTCTAATATTTCTGGTCTTTACGAAAAATTTAGGTTGATTGCAGTATAATCGTTCTGTAGTTCGTCTTAAATTCCGGTCCTATAAATTTCTTCAACAGTGCTTCTAGAAAAGAACGTTGCCTTTCCTCCAGCGACTCCCATTTTAGTTCCCGAAGCATCTCAGTAACACTCGCGCATTGATCGAATCTACCAGTCAGAAACCTAGCTGCCCGCCTATGAACTGCCTTTATGTCCTCCTTTAAACCGACCTGGTGAGGATCTCAAACACTTGAGCAATACTCAACACGGGTTCGTACAAGCGTTTTGTATGCGAATCACACTTTCCCAAAATTCTACCAATAAACCTAAGTCGACCATTCGCCTTCCCCACGACTGTCCTTATATGCTCGTTGCATTGCATATCGCGGTGCAGCATTTCGCATCTTTATTTAAATGACGTGACTCTGTCATGCAGCACACTACAAATACTGTATTCGAATATTACGGGGTTGTTTCGCCTACTGTATGCATCAACTTACATTTTTCTACATTTGGCTTTAATTGCCATTCCTCACACTACTTAGAAATTTGGTCCAAGTCATCCAGCATCCTACTATAATTTAATGACGATACCCTCTTGTACACCACAGCAAAAAGCCGCAGATTGCAACTCACTCACCCCTAACGATACCCTAGTCTCTGATGAACACTCAGCATCGATAACAATGTGCTGGGTTCTATTACTTAAGTAATCTTGGAGTCACGCGCATATTTAGGTACCTATTCCATACGCTCGTACCTTCGTTAGGAGGCTGTAGTGCGTTACCGTGTCAAACGCCTTCCGAAAATCGAGAAATATTCAGTCTGTCTGTTTCCCTTCATCCATAGCTCGCAAGATGTCATGATAGGAGATACGAGGGTTGGAACTTAAATAATGGTGAGAGATTCTCTCACCATCCGACCATTATAACAACACGTTACAACCTTTTGTATTCTGGTATGAATGGGGCAGTGCACAAATGATTTAAATCATACTTAACTGGAAGAGTACAGAAAGCTGAAATAAGCAGTTCACATGATATAGATGAAACAAGTAATTCCTCTAACGGGAGTTATCAAAAAAAGGGGTCCCAAAAGGTTCGATCTTGGGTTCTTTGCTTTTCTTAATATATATTAATGACTTTCCATTCTACATTCACGAAGATGATAGTACTTTTTGCTGATTATACAAGTATAGCTATCACACCTGACAAATAGGAATTAACTGATGAAATTGTAAATGATATCTTTCTAAAAAGTTATTAAGTGGTTCTCCACAAATGGACTCTCATTAAACTTTGATAAAACCCTGTATATACCGTTTCATACAGTAAATGGCATGACACCATTAATAAATTTAGACTTTCAACAGAAAGCTGTGGCTAATGCAGAATATTCAAAATTTTTAGGTGTTTGCATTGACGAGAAACTGAATTGGAAGAAACATATTGAAGATCTGAAACGTTTGAGTTCAGCTACTTACGCTATCAGGGACATTGCAAAATTTGGTGATATACATCTCAGTAAATTAGCTTACTACGCCTGTTTTCATTCATTTCTTTCATATGGGATCATATTCTGGGGCAATTCAACATTGAGTAAAAAAGTATTCATTGCATAAAAGCGTGTAATTAGAATAATTGCTGGAGCCCACCCAAGAGCATCCTGCAGACGTTTATTTAGGGGTCTAGGGATCTAGCTTTAGAATATATATATTCATTCATGAAATTTGTTATTAACAATCCGACCCAATTCAAAAGTAATAGCAGTGTGCATAGCTACAACACTAGGATAAAGGATGATATTCACTATTCAAGGTTAAATCTAACTTTGGCCCAGAAAGGGGTGAATTATGGTGCAACTAAAGTCTTTGGTCACTTACCAAGTAGCATCAAACGTCTGACAGATAGCCAACTAGTATTAAAAAAGAAATTAGAGGAATTTCTGAATAGCAACTCCTTCTACAATGTAGATGAATTTATAGATAAAACTTTAAAAAAATTAAATTAAATTAAAAAAAAAAACAACAAAGAAAAAATCCTTAAAATATTGATTGTCAAGTGTAGATAATATGTGCTAAACTGACACGTTCCACATAATTACGAAATGTCGTATCCATGATCTATGGAACAAGTGTTAATTTAATCTAATCTAATCTAAACCTACAATTGCCCTGTAATTAGTAGTTTTTATTTCATGTTGTGTGAAATATGGAAGGAAAAGCAACTCCGTGGCGTTCTAGGAAGGTAGGAGGTATCAGTTGGCGCAGAGCCATGCAAAATAAATCGGCAGGTACGGCTGGAACTATAGTCTGCGAGCGCTGGGATTAACGGGTGTGTAGCGGTGCGGCGAGCTTCCAGGAAGGGCAGTTCTGCGTACGGCGGTCACGCACGTGCAGACAGAGCTTGGTAATACGGGAACGGTAAATATCACAGGCGAGCCGCCTCTAAATTCTCCACGCAGCCCGCGATTTCACGAGTGCGTTTCTCCGAATGCCGGGGCCTCCGAGTTATTCCCTACAGAAAACTCGCACGATGGGTAGCGTGCTGCCCGCTGATATGATTAGTGACTCCTGCGCGCGGCAGAATGGGAGGCCCTGATAGGCATTTGTAAGTATACATGCGCGACTCTGTGTGGAGTGTGTCGCACTGCCTGGTAATTGGGACCCGCCAAAAGGAAAAGGCCAGTATTGGCGGAAAGCTATGTGGGCAGACCAGAAGGCATTGTATTCAGTGTGAACGTAAGTTTTAGAGTGTGGGAAAGAAGTTTTGGAGCATAAACTCTCGAAACGCGTCGTGGGAGTAATAAAATGTGTGGTTCGAGGGTTCGAATTATCTCTCGGGCATGGTTGTTTGTGCTGTGTATAGTATAAATTAATTGATGTAAGTTTACGGACTAATGATCAAAATGTTCAATGTTTGTTAAGCTTGTGGCACTTAACTGAGGGGTCATCAGTCCCTGAACTTACAAACTACTTATAAACTAACTTATACTAATGAAAGCACAAACATCCATGCCCGATTGAGAGTTCGAACCCCCGACGGGAAACGGCCTCGCGCATCGAAGCATAGCGCCTCAAAGCGCTCGGCCACTCCGCCGCGGCTTAGGGACTGAAGACCCCGCAGTTAAGTCCCATAAGCTCAACAAACAGTTTACACTCTCATTTTCAGGTGGAACAGTGGTTTTTGTTTACATTGATACTTTCAGCATCCAACTCGTTCTTTTTCGGGTTCCATTTTGCTGGAAAACGCACACACACTATTGTTAATGTATGTAGGTATAAAGATAATGAATTTAGGTATTGATTTGGATACTTACGATTTGTTCCAGTGTATATAACTCTGTAATCTTTCACAAAGTGACATTTCAGTAGAATTACGCACATGAGCAAAAACATAGACAAACCAAATATTACGACTCCACAGATATATTGCCTTGTCTCAAAGATGATATATAACTATCAAACACTGTGGGCTATGTGAATTTGTTTCAAACAGAATGTTATTAAAACTATGGATATCGCAAATCAATGGTTTGTATTCTTTGAATCTAGTTTGGAAGCTTCGTCCAGTCTGACCAATATGTAGTGGAGGACACTGCTTGTATTTGATTTTGAAACATCCCTGAATTGGGAAATTTGTTATTTTTTATGTTGTGATGTAGGTTGTTTCCTAATTTACTGTTGGCGGAGAAAAGAATTCTTATATTGTATGGCCTCTTAACATTGGCAATTTTTTGGGAAATGGTACAGTTTCTCTAACACTGTTGATTTGCAGTATCCATGTCTTAATATTATTCTATTTTAAACAAATTCACATAACCCACAGTGTTTAAAGCACACCAGATGTATTTCGCAGCATTGGCCGTTAATGTTTTATTTTAAAAAAAAAAATCACTGTTCGATTTCAATCACCTAGTGACCTACAATGTTACATTCAGAGCATTGATAATTAACGGCCAATGCTGCGAAATACATCTGGTGTGTTCATCATTGTGTGGTCGTTGAGCACCTCCAGGAAATGGAATCAAACCACAGTGTTTAGATAATTATATAATGACGCTTGAGACAAGGCAATATATCTGTGGAGTCGTATCTTTGGTTTGTTTATGTTTTGGCTCATGCCCAGTCTACCTAGTTCTACTGAAATGGTAGTTATATACAATGGAACAAATTGTAAGTAACCAAATCAATACTAAAATTTATTATCTTTGTACCTACCTACGTTAACAAGAGTGTGCGTTGCAGCAAAATTAAACCCGAAGTATGAACTAGCTGGATCCTGGAAGTATCAATGTAAACAAAAACCAATTGTTCCACCTGAAGATGAGAGTGTAAACTCTCGAAACGCGTAGTGAGAGTAATAAAAAGAGTGACTGGTGCAGATAATTGCTTTTATTTGAACTTTTATTACTTTTGCTGTACCAGAGAAGTAATTTCCGAGAAATGCATGGTACACTACCTGCTAAAAAAACAGGCGAAAGCTATTCGGGGAAAGAAGGAGTGTCGGTACGAGATGTGAAGCAGAGAAAAGAAATTATCTTTCAGTGGGAGAGGTCTCAGGTTAGGCGCGTGTGGATCCGTCTGGGCGGCGCGGCGCGAGCTGCGAGATTGGGAGCGGAGCCGTCTGCAGCGGCGGCGGCGGCAGCAGCGGCAGGTAGGGCTGGATATTGCCCGCCGCGCTGAGTCAACACCGGACCGACGCCCCGCGCTGCAGAGACGTCCGGCGCGTCGCCGTATGGAATTCCGAGCCGGAAATGGCGCAGAAGCGACGCCGGGGAAGCCGGACCGACGCCCTCCCCAAGAAAACTATTTGTACGCCGCGGGCCCTCTGAAAGGTCATCTCGGAGTTCGCCCGACATCTCTGTTGACGTACTGGCGGTGCATTTCAGCGAAAGTATACGATCCGTTTTTTATTATTATAAGTTTTCTTCTATAGCACACGGCATCTAATATATAAAGCAGAGTAAACTTGTATCCATTCTGGAAGTGTGGATCCTGCGACTGTGTTGATTAACCCTTAACCCGAAACGTCTCTGAAATGTGCGTAACTAGAAACATGCGGTCTCTCAGACCTCCTAATGTTATTATGAAACCGATCTCCACATTTGTTTCTACTACATCTACATCTACATGGGATACTCTGCAAATCACATTTAAGTGCCTGGCAGAGGGTTTATCGAACCACCATTATACTATTTATTTCCCATTCCATTCTCGAATAGCGCGCGGGAAGAAAGAACACCTAAATCACTCTGTTCGAGCTCTGATTTCTCGTATTTTATTCTGATGATCATTTCTACCTATGTAAGTGGGAGTCAACAATATATTTTCGCATTCGGAGGAGAATATTGGTGATTGGAGTTTCGCAAGTAGCCCACGCCGCAGCGATAAGCGCCGTTGTTGTAGTGATTCCCATCCCAGATCCTGTATCATTTCCGTAACGCTGTCTCCCCTATATCGTGACAATACGAAACGAGCTGCCCTTCTTTGGACTCTTTCGATGTCCTCCGTCAAACCCACCTGATAAGGATCCCACACTGGGCTGCAATACTCCAAAAATGGACGGACAAGCGCAGTGTATGCAGTTTCTTTAGTAGTTCTGTTGCATCTTTTAAGGGTTTTGCCAATAAAACGTAGTCTCTGGTTCGCCTTTCCCACGATATTATCTACGTGTTCTTTCCAGTTTAGGTCTGAAGTAATAGTAATTCCTAGGTATTTTGTGGAGTTTACGGCCTTCACGTTTGATTGATTTATGTTGTAAACAAAGTTTAACGGTTTTCTTTTCGTACTCATGTGGACGACTTCACACTTCTCATTATTTAGAGCCAATTGCCAATTTTTACACCATACTGATATCTTATTCAGATCGTTCTGCAATTGGTTTTGATCTTCAGATGATTTTACTAGACGGTAAATGACGGCGTCATCTGCAAACAACCTAAGAGAAATTAAGTCAAGAGTCAGTTAATTCATATTCTAACTAAATTTAATACTTTCTAGTCGATATTAACACTTTGTTGTTTACCTTATATAAAATAAACATGAAATATCACAAGTAAGTGCAGTCATTCAGTGTGAGATTTCAAATAATTTTCACCACTATTACACCAGACAATATATTCCTCAATATAAATGAAATATTGCAAAAAATGTAAACAAATAGAATAATAGACGATAGAAGGAAGTAACTGAAACATTACCGCTGACAACTGGTTTACATCTATAGAACGTGTTCGTGGGATACGAAAAAGGGGGCTAACATACGTAGGAACAGTCAGAAAGAACAAACGCGAAATTCCTCCAGAGGTTTTGGCTGATAAAAGTAGGCCAGTTGGATCAGCATTATATGGCTTCTCTGAGAATACAACACTGGTATCATTTGTTCCTAAGAGAAACAAGGCAGTGATTCTTGTGTCTTCAGTGCATCATTCCCACTTGGAATTATTTTTACCATAAAAGAACTGTGTTTCCTGTGAGGTATTATCTGTAGTACCGACCACTCCAGTCTCTTCTTTCAATAAAACATTTTCTTCACTAGTATCACTCTCTGTTTCATGGTGGCCATCGTCTATCACGAAATCTGTATCATCATCAGAATCATCAAATGTGTCATCATCGTTCACATTTACCTCTTCATCTAAATCCCGTAATTGCGCTTGCACCCAAGCTTCCAAATCTGGATTAGCTGCAGATATGTTACTCTTCTTAGAAAGTCAATCCATATTCTATCTGAAATATAACATATATTCACGCATAGAAGAAAATGCTACAAAATAACAAACCACTGAAATCAGACTATGTCATAATTAGAAACATGCGGTCTATTGGACCCACCAAATTCTTGTACGTAATACCGTAATACGAAACATGCGTTATCTCAGGCACACAACTTGGCGCACTCCTCTAAACAATGTATCTTTTCAGTGACGAAGCAAAACTGATTGTTGACTGTTGCTTTACACGCGGCAAGTATTGCGACGAAGGTACTGGGAAGGGGGAGCCGCGCTTTTTTGCAGTGCTGACACACTCGACCTTTAAAATAAGCGACGGATCTGACAGACCGATGTTTCGGGTTAAGGGTTAAAGAAATCAGAAAATAACAGCAACCAGTCACCTTTCGTATGTATTTATTACCACAACCGGTTTCGAACTGCCTGGCAGTTCATCATCAGGCGGTGTACATGCTTTAGATATTGCTTATAACATTGTGGAACACGTTTGGCTGTGGTGAGATAGAAAATTATTATGTGTGAGCTTTGTCATTGGCACTGAATTTCAATATTTGCAAGTTTAAATTGTATTCTAAACAGCTACTTACAGTTCGTTCACATTTCTGATTGATGGTATGTGATTTTTCAAGCATTTTAGTGCTCAATGGATGCACACATAACACAACACTCGCTTTCCACATGTTTTACAAACATAAACAATTCAGAGATATGTACAGATAATTGTCAAAGATCACAGTTGATGCATAGATATTATTTTAAACTAATTTACCAGTTACAGTTTCAATGGTTTAAGTGTTCATACATTTCTATTTACAATATTTTCTTACAGTGGTGTTCCACAATGTTATAAGCAATATCTAAAGCATATACACCGCCTGATGTTGAACTGCCAGGCAGTTCGAAACCGGTTGCGGTAATAAATACACACGAAAGGTGACTGGTTGCTGTTATTTTACGATTTCTATAAAGCAAAGTGTCCGTGTGTGTGTACGTGTTGCATACAAATCTGCAGTTTTGATCCAATCTTTCTTAAATTTTATACAAGTTATGAGAACGGTCGCCGTAAGTGTAAGAATCACGTACGATACATAGTTGACGAGATATGACGTCATAAACAATGAGATGCGCGAAAACCTGCTGCATTTTGCGACAATTCTGCTCATTTTACCCTAAACCACTGGACCGATTTCAACCAAATTTGGTACACACATTCCTTACCGTGAGATAATAATTGCTGCAAGGTTAAGAATCCCATACGGCACATGGTTCAAAAGATATTACGTCATAACCAATAGAAATCGCAAAAAATGTCATATAATACGGCGAGACTTTCGAAATACACTATAAGACAATGACAGTACTTAGGTACTGGCAACAAACTTTAAACATAATTTCAATCCTTTATTAAACTTTTTCTCGCTGGCAACCATAGTAAAATGTAAGGAAAAAAGTTTCTCGCTTACTACTTTTCCACTGTTTATGGAGTAAAACTACGGCTTTCGGTATGACGTTACAGTTTATAATTTGTACACTAGAAATAGTAGCCGCGGGAAACATTACAGACAATATACACACATAAAGTTGCATAAAGTTGAATGGACCTTACAAATTGTATCACAGTACGACACGTAGTTCATGAGATATGAGCACATAAACAGTGACATTCCGCTGTTCATGGACTAAAACTGCGGCTTTCGCTATGACGTTACAATTTATAATTTCCACACTACAAATTCTAGCAGCAGGAAATTTTACAAACAGGATACACATATATAGTTGAGTGCAAATTGTATCACAGTACGGCACGTTGTTCATGAGATATGAGCACATAAACAGTAACGTTCAAGGAAAACCATTACGCACCAAGTTATAATCTATTATTTCTTTACTCCTACTTGGATTCCCAAGATATTTTACAGACATACAGATCTTATAAAATGAATATATACCTGAAAAATGGTAGGAATAAATAAATAAATACCCTAGTTCAGCTAGTTACAAATATAATAAGGTTTAACACTGCAGGACGACTGGTTACTAACGTGGTGCAGCTGAGACCACGAGGAGAGCATGGATGAAATGGCAATACCAGAAAAATCAAGTAGACTGGTCGAATGTCAAGTTGTTCAGTATGTTCTCTATCAGCGACACGAAAAAATTACATCGAAACATCCTTCCCGTACTCAGATAAGCTTATCTATCGCTACTGGTAAAGTATAATAATAAACGCAGAAAAAACCAAGAGTATGGTCTTCAGTACAAGACACAGAGTGGCCAATATTAAAATAGGACAAACTACCATTAGACAAGTAACTGCATTTAAATATCTTAGTAAAACAATAACCGAAGACTTAAGATGCCACCAGGAGGTGAAAACTCGAATTGCCATAGCGAAGGAGGCTTTCAACAGAAAGAGGGGACTGTTATGTGGCAAATTAGATAAGGGTCTAAGGAAAAGGCTTGGCAAGCGTTTAGTCTGAAGTGTGGCAATATATGGGGCAGAAACATGGACGCTGAGACGGAGAGGAGGAGAATGGAGAGGATAAGCTGGACAGAAAGAGTAAGTAATGAAAGAGTGTTGGAAATGGTTGGGGAAAGATGTCTGCTGAAGATTATAAGAGAAAGGAAAAAGAACTGGTTGGGTCATTCGTTGAGAAGGGAGTGCATACTAACAGATGTTTTGGAAGGACTGGTTTGCGGGAAAAGACTGAGAGGTAGAAAGCGATACAAGATGACATAAAGGTAAGAGGAAAATATGCGGACGAAGAGGACAGCGTGGAGAACTACCAGGTGAAAACCTGCCTTTTGGCAGAACACTGAAGATGACTGATGTTATTCTAGTATGGATCGGGTTCTTCAACTCTTCTAGGTCCTTCGTACTCAATATTTAGACGTATAGAATCTGTAACCAGGAATTTTAAAAGGTACCTCAACTAATACACCATCCGAACGGTGGGACACCATATATTTTAACGGAACACCCAAGGATGCAACTACACCGTCTCGCTAGCTCTAGTGAGTGTTCCCATAATGAAGGAATTTTTATAGGTAATGTGAACACCAGAAAGTTTTTTGTGAAGCTCGTGTTCTAAAAAATAATTCTTTTCGAAGATGTATTTAAGCTGCGGATGGCATAATCGTAAAAGCGTATGTTCTAAGTTTTGTGGTAGTATTGGTGCATTTTCCTTAATGAAATTCCATGGAAAAGAGAGAAAGGGAATAAAAATGGACCGTAATGATCAACTGATAAATGTTAAATCACCGGCTGTTTGACTAATCCAGCTGATATTCACGTACTTGGCGCCTGCACTGAAGGGATGGCTTGTTGCAAACAACCAGTTTTGTAGCATAGCTGACTTTTATGTGTGTTTGTAGCACAGAAGTATGGGCCATAAATAGATGAGTGGGCCATTTGACAAAACACAGACTTGGAGCTAACGTACATACTTCTCAGCTGATCATTACGGTGCCGTTTTTCATTCCCTTTCCCTCTTTCATTAAGGAGAACGTTTATGCACCAAAAGTACCACAGAACTTAGAAGAACATTAAACAATTAGGGCATCCACTGCTTAAAATATTTTCGAATAAAATTAAAAATTATTTAAAATACGTTATAAAAAACTTTATGGTGTTCACATTAGCTATAAAAATTCCTTTATTATAGGAAAACTCACTAGCGATATCTAAACGGTGTACTTGCATCCTAGGGTGTTTTGTACGGAACTAATCTGACGTTTTCCGGTAAAATATACGGTGTCCCAACGTCCGTATGATGTGTTAGTTAAGACATCATTTAAAGCTTGTTACACGCTCTACGCATCCAAGAACCACATACATACCGCCATAACATCAGTGGCGATGGACAAGCTTACGTTAGTATGGGAAGGCTGTGAGTATCGATGTATTGTTTTTCGTGTTGCTGACGGAGAATATACTCAACAACTATAATTTGAATTTGACAGATTCGTAAAAATATTCCCCCAAGTGTTATAGTTTTAAGCCTTACACATAAATATATGCGCTTGAAAAACTTCTGATAAAGGACATGTATGTCGACAAAAATAGGATACTGTCTAGCAATGCGAATGAGGAAACGAAACCAAAAGCTTAATCTGGCATTAACTTGAAGAAAATGATAGAGTTTGGACGAGACTAAATCGCGCTGTCGGCTACACTGTTTGAACCGTTGCACCTTCTAATTCGCGCTGATTATTAGGGAAACAAATACAACACTATGGCACACATTTGTAATAATAAAAAACTGAATTACTTAGAATATCTAGGTAATAATTGGTGGTTGGAAATAACGTATAATAATAAACTGGCGAACTTACAGTTAAAATTGGTACATATAAGAACCCACTTCACCACATTTAAGAATTAGT
Organism: Locusta migratoria; assembly: GCA_026315105.1. Taxonomy (NCBI): domain Eukaryota; kingdom Metazoa; phylum Arthropoda; class Insecta; order Orthoptera; family Acrididae; genus Locusta; species Locusta migratoria. The sequence continues at coordinate 707,764,594 of CM048745.1, read as the reverse complement.
TTGGAATGTGCTTCAGACAGAAGTACGTAAGATTACCCGACAGTCGGGTTTGCAGGCGGTCTGATCGTTTTATAGTTTTCAAAATAAAAAGCCAAAAGCCAAAGTAATTTGTAAGCTGTCATATTTTTAACTGGTGTATTTTTATATAGTGACTAAGTGCAATGTCGCACTTGTTATTTTATACCCAATTTTTTTTTTAACAAGATGACCAGCTTATAACATATATGAGACCAGATGATGGTGACACAGTGCACCGAAACCGGTCGTCATTTAATAAATTATTAATGTGCGATCTTGGCTTTTTATTTTGAAAACTATAGAAGTGCGTAAAATATGCAAGCTGTGGATTTACATAGTGATTACCTATTGTAGACTCGTCAAATGTGGTACACAGGGGAACAGATTGCACGAAATTTAAGAATTAATTTGAATAGATCCTGAAACAAACGTGGGGAAAAAATGCATGCAGAAAATCGTGATTAATAAACGTTGAACTATGGAAAACAGAGGTACTAGATGATAGCTTTGAACTAACTTTATAACTAATATTGGTTTTATGTTTCCCTCTATTTTTAAACGTGTCTAAAAATCACAAAGGTCTTGTAGCATTGGAAATTAGCACTGCAAATTTGAACGGAAATTCAAATAAATTAATTTTGTATAAATAAAGGTAAAATGCGTGGGTACACTTCTTTCAGAGTTTATTCGTCGTCATATTCACAGAACGAACCCCGACGGGCATGTGGCGACCGCAGCGCTGCACAGCTGTGAGCTCTCGCTGATATAATAGCGCTGTCAAAACATTGATCACAGTAACCGAGTAAGAGTAATTATTGACTACTGAAAGAGCACACACAACAAAGCGGCTTCCGCTGACAATGTTTGTTACCCACACAGTAGCAATGTGCAGCAGCCAACGGGATTCAGCATCGACTGTGACCGCAGCTTCCTGTACACTCGAGAATTCGTCAAAAAACTTCTCTGCCAAATGTGTTGTGCAGATGCATTTACAGTTCGAAATTTATTGAGCATACAGAGGGTATATCCGGTCTTTGGGCTACCATATAAAATATTCTTCAGAACTCATTGTGTCTAGTTCTCAAGTGGTGTGAACATCGGAGGACGCCAGACGGCTATTGGCATTCTGCAAGCACCAAATTATAAAATTATTTTGATACCTAATACTCATTAGGTTTTATAATGACAACAGAACTGGTGCTGTGTGAACTTTTTGTTACAATTCCTAAGTATTTTCGGTTTAAAATTGAAGCATTGGGACCTCGAAAACACCAAAAATAAAACTAAACTCATAGACAAGAATATCAATTCACTACAATATAATAAAGATGTACAATACGTTATGGCCAAAGAAAATTATTTAGTATTTCATGTACAAAATAGCTGCAATACACGAACATTTCGATAAAAAGAACGGTTAAATGTTGTTGAAATGGTATGTCCAGCGTACAAATAAAACAGTATGAAAAATATTTGACACAATTAATTTTTGAAGATTATCTCTGACATCACTCAAATAATCACCAAATATTTCTACAATGTATTTTTTCTCACAGATTTTTTTTGTTTTTGTTTAAGGGTTTTTAGGCAACATGATGTCATGGACATATTATTTGCTTTCTTAGTGTCTTCTGTACTTAATATTTCCTTAATTTAGTACTAATTTTTATGTTCAATACGGCTAGGCCAGAAGAGATGAACTTCTTGAATATTTACATAACTAATAGCAACAAATCGCAAAAATTTCATTTGTACTTCAAATTAATTAACTTTCTTTTCATTACCCATATATATTTCAAGTAATTAAATATTTTGTTTGCAGAAACGAGAACTCACGTTGATCAAACTGAAACCCCATTTTCTCATTACCCATTCTTTGTTTTAGTACGAAAATTCAGACGAAAGTTTGACTTGCTTGTACAGTTAGGTTTACTACTTGCGGGGGCGAAGACTGAAGATGGAAGCCGGATCAAATGTTCAATCTATTGGACCAAACTGCTGTGCTCATCAGTCTCTAAAAACTACTTAACCTTACACTAAGAACAACACACACACCCATACTGCAGAGAGGACTCGAGCCTCCGACCGCGAGAAACCGCGCGCTCCGCAGCAAGGCGCCTTAGAGCGTTCGGCCTCTTCTCGCGGCCGAAGTCGGATCACTGACAGTATGTGGGGATCTCGGCCAAAATCTCTGAGAAGATGCATTTGCAAAATGTCTCACCTATACCGAAATAATATTAATCACAATGAAAACTTAAGGTGTAATCCTTAATAATTAATGTACAAATTTTAGCTGTCCACATCGGTAATTATCTATGTTGGTCAGCCCTATAGATAGCAGTGTGATGATGAATAGGACAAGAAACACAGGTACCAGTGTAACATAATGATTTTTATCATTATTTATGAACTTATTCATTTTAGATGTAACTACCAGTTATGAAACAAGTTTGAAGGTTCTTCATGACTGGCGGGCGTACAGTGTAGTTAATGTCGTTGCAGAACATTGTAATAAAAGGTCCTGAATCACTGCTTCAAGTTTATTATTATCGGTAGAGTTGTTTCAGCATTTTGGTATTTTTAAACGCGCCTACGCAGTTTTGACGTTCGTAATTAGGATAACATCTGGCGTTTCTGTTATAATAATTGATATACATTATTTACGTACTTTGCAGTTATTTGCTGCCACGTTTTCATCAGCTTGATCAGTTATGATGTTTAACTTTATAGAAACTTTTTTCTTTATTTTATATTTTGAGTAATTTCCAACAGATCCGCCAAAGATGTTTTATATACAGCTAAACACACACACACACACACACACACACACACACACACACACCACCTTTGCCAGATCCGTTGGAAATTACTCAAAATATAAAACGTTTCTATAAAGTTTAACATCATACCTGATCAAGCTGCAGAAAATCTGGCAGCAAAAAATGTATATAATTACAAAATAGGTAAATAATGTATAGAGATTATTATAACAGAAATTCCAGATGTTAGTCTAATTACGAATGTTAAAAAATCGTAGACGCGCTTGGCTATGCAAAGTGCTGAAACAACTGTAGGGATAATAATAAACTTTAAGTAGTGATTCTGGACTTTTTACTACATTGTTTGTGGATCCTCGTGTAGAAATCTGTTAAACACAAACTCAACCGACAATATTCGCGCTGAATATATGATGCAGTTGTTTGTTGAGAAACTTAAATCTTTCGTATCCCAAATAACACTGTCGGGAGCACCAAAAGCATCATATTCAAATGTAGTTTTCTTAGAGACTTGTTTCTTCATGTGGGTGCTCTAAATTGCTAATGGATGAGTGCATGAAAGTTGATGACAACGCCGCGAACGTGGAATTCAGTATCAACGTTGTCGAGTAAGACTCGATCAACTAACATTTACTCTGAATAACCGGACATCGCCCGTTGGGAATTTTTGTGATCTCTCCAAGGCTTTTGATTGTGTAAATCATGGAATTCTTCTAGATAAACCCAAGTCGTGTTGTATCGATGGGACAGTATACAAATGGTGTAAATGATTCCTAACAGGAAGAGTGCAGAAAGTAGAAATAATTATTTAACATAATATGTAAAAAAACAGCTGATTCCTCAAACTGGGGAACAATAAAAAATGGGGTGCCACAAGGTTCTGTCTTAGGCACTTTGCTGTTCTTAATATATATTAATGACTTGCCATTCTATATTCATGAAGATGCAGAGCTGGTTCTTTTTGCTGATGATACAAGTATAGTTATCACACCTGACAGACAAGAACTAACTGAAGAAATTGTAAACGACGTCTTTCAGAAAATCATTAAATGGTTCTCTGCAAATGGACTATCATTAAATTTTGATAAAACACAGTACATACAGTTCCATACAATTAATGGAATGACACCATTATTAAATACAGAATTTGATCAGAAATCTGTAGCAAAGGTAGAATATTCAAAATTTGTGATTGTATGTATTGATGAGGGGTTGAACTGGAAATAAAAAAAAAATAAAATAAAATACACATTGAGGATCTGCTGAAACGTTTGAGTACAGATTTTTGTGATATACATCTTAGTAAATTAGCTTAATATGCCTATTTTCATTCTCTGCTTTCGTATGGCATCATTTTCTGGGGTAATTCATCATTGAGTAAAAAAAGTATTCATTACACAAAAGTGTGTAACCAGAATAATTGCTGTAGCCCATCCAAGATCATCCTGAAGACTCTTTCTTGAAGAGCTAGAGATCTTCACGTATATATATTCACTTATGAAATTTGTTATTGGCAGTCCCACCGAATTCAAAAGCAATAGCACTGTACATAACTACAACACTAGGAGGAAGAATGATCTTCAACATCCAAGGTTAAATTTAGATTTGGCACAGAACGGTGTGAATTATGCTGCCATAAAAGTCTTTGGTCAGCTAGCAAACAGCATAAAAAGCCTGACAGATAGCCAACTTGCATTTAAAAATAAATTGAAAGAATTTCTGAATGTCAACTCCTTCTACACTATAGATGAATTTTTAGATATAAATTAGGGAATCTAAAGAAAATTGTGCCATGTATTATTTAGTACAAAGTAATACTTTGTAAAGACACATTTCATTAACCTGACACGAAGTCGTATTCATGATCTATGGAACAAGTAGTAATCTAATCTAATCTTTAGAGAATTGTATCTTCTGATGAAGAATTATATATCCAATGGCTGAATAAGGCATGTTGCTCCAGGTGCAACAGTTGTTACTTTTATGTTTTATCTGGAATTACGAACAGATACTGTCACTATAATACTCATACACAAATACAATAAATTCTGAAGATTGTTCTCTAGCACTACCAAGGCACTATGATTCCACGCTCACGGATTACCTGAAACTGTCGGACTGCGGGTCACCCTTCAGCGTTAGCAGCTAAAATGTGCATTATTGTCGTCTAGGAGATCGCTTATGCCTACGTACCAATAATTATTGAGTCAACGCTAGCGAGGCACCTTGTTAGAACGATGGCACATTCTTTATCAACAGTGCTGTCGAGCATGCGTGTCTTCGCAAACAAAGCCGACAAGGCGTTAAACGAATCATGTAGACTTTTATCGCAGTTTGAAACGTACACCACTTGCAAAACTCACAGACAAAGCTCCATTAGACGTTAGTCGTTAAAAGAGCTGCCAAGGCGGGCAGAATATGTCCGTAATCTCGGGAAAATCAGCATTATGTGATCACATTGCAGGTACCCGCAAATCACAGCTATAACAAGCCTCGACTTAAGGATAATTCTACCTCGCTACTCCCGTCCGAAAACCGTACCATCTGAACCTGAACAAAACAGAATCGTGCAGAAGTCACTCAGCCGTTTTCGTTCCGTTGGAAATGGCACTTCCCCATAGCAACCACCTGGTGAGAAAGGAAGCGGTGCAAAGGGAAGCTTAGAGTTACACGTGCCGTCTACAGTGTGGTCATTAGAGACGGAGCTCGCACTCGGAGTTTTGGGTAAGGATGGGGAAGGAAATAGGCCGTGTCCTTTCAAAGGAACCATCCCAGCATTTGCCTGTATTCATTTAGGGGAATCAAGGATAACCTACATCTGGATGGCAGGAGGTAGATTTGAACCACCGTCCTTCCGAATGCGAGTCCAGTGTGTTACTACTCCCCCACCTCGCTCGGTAAACTACTAACTGTAACTAGGGAGAAGACAGCAAAAACTCTTCTTTGTCTAATACCTACGCCCTGAATCTTGCACAAAAGAGAATCTACTGGCCGTGCCTCCTTGCAACAACTGATGTTCCAAATGTTTTGATAACAGTAGAGTACCTTAATAATTCATTCTCTTCTTTGGTTTTTAATGGTAGTTACCATGTACCGTGCTTGATTCTGCTTCGAAATAAAAGCATTTCCTCAGTTCACTAATATTTTTGATCCTCCTAATTACTTTCAAGCAAATAAATCCTTCTTTGCAAAATCATACACTGCTCACGTATATTTGATACAAAATTCGTCCATTTATCATTCTTTGGCTATGGAAAACGGAAAAATTCCTTTTTGTAATTCATATGGTTTCTGGGGGACCATGTTTCTATTCCGCTTAAATATTTAAGTGATAAATAATGTGAGGCATGTTTAGCACATTTTTGCGTATGGTAATACCTTGCAAATACATCAACTTAAAAAAAAATTAAATAAAGTTTTTAATATTTTATATTTTTCAGGTGAATTTAACACAAGAGTTTGTCTTAGCAGCAGTCGTGACTTTTCATAATGACTATTATCTATACACGGTGCAACTGAATATGTGAGGAAGCTCCGAGGATTCGACAGAGTACCAGTCAACAGCAAAACTTGTCCTGCACACACATGTATTATTTGTTTTCATGCCACACGGGATTACCCGAGCGGTCTGGAGCGCTACGTTGCGGATCGCGTGGCCTCCCGCGTTGGAGGTTCGAATCCTCCCTCGGGCGTTGATTTTTGTGTTGTCTTTAGTATAAGTTAGTTCATAAGTAGTTTGTAAGTTTAGCGACTGATGACCCCGCAGTTAACTCCCACAAGCTTTACAGATATTTGATTTTTGCTTTCATTACCTTGTTATAGACATTAGTTTTAGTGATTCCAATTCCAAAGAAAGCAAGTGCAACAAATGTGAAAATTACAGAACTAGCAGTTTAGTAAGTCTTGGTTGCAAAATACTAACACGAATTATATACAGACGAATGGAAAAACTGGTGGAATCTGATCTTGTGACGATCAGTTGGGATTTATGAGAACTATAGGAACACGCGAGGCAATAATCAAATTAGAACTTATCTTAGAAGAAAGGTTTAGGAAAGGGAAACTTATGTTATTAGCATTTGTAGATCTAGAGAAAGCTTTTGACAATGTTGACTCGACAATTCTGAAGGTAACATGGGTTAAATAAAGGAAGAAAAGAGTTATATTCAACTTGTACAGAAACCAAACAGCAATTATTAGAGTCGGCTTGAAAGGGTCGCAATGTTTGAGAAGGGATTAAGACAGGTTGTAGCCTGCGCCAATGTTGTTCAGTCAGTCCATTGAGCTAGCTGTGAAGGAATGCAAAGAGAATTTTGGATAGGGAATTAAAGTCCAGGGAGAGGGAATAAAAACCTTGCGGTTTGCTGATGGCATAATGATTCTGTCAGTGACAGCAAAGGAATTGGAAGAGAAATTAAATGGAAAGGACAGTATCTTGAAAGTAAAATAGGGTGATGAAATGTAGAGTCAGAAAAGCAGGCGATGCTGAAGGAATTGGATTAAGTAGTGAGACGATTAAAGTAGTATGCGAGTTTTGTTATTTGGGTATCAAAATAACTTCAGACGAAGTAAAGAAGTGAATAAGATATAAAATGCTAAATGGCTATTGGCTGAAGGATTGTTGACATCCAATATTAGTGTAAATGTTAAGAAGACTTTTCTGAAAGCATTTGTCGGGGGTGTGGCATTGTATGGGAGTGAAACGATAAGGAGTTCAGACAAAAAGCTGATAGAAGCTTTCGAAATGTGATTCCATAGACTAATGATGAAGATTAGATGGGTAGATCACGTAACGTAATGAAGAGGTGCTCAACAGAATCGGGGAGAAGAGAAGTTTCTGGCATATCGTGACTAAGAGACTGAATAGGTTGGTGGAACATATTCTGACACACCGAGGAATCGTCATCAGAAGAAGGTGTGTGGGGTAAAAATCCTAGCAGTAGGCCGAAGAACGAATACAGTAAGCAGATTCAAAACGATGTATGTTACACGTATACCTATGCCCGAGGAAGGACTAGAACCTTCGACGGCGAACAACCGCTCACACCGAAGCACGGCGCCTCAGTACACACTGCCATTCTGCCACGGCTTCACAATGCAGGCTGGTCATTTGTGTAGACCGCACAGGCCTCATGTTCGTTTCGTCCCAATTCACGTCTGTGTGTGTTTTTCTTTCAAGCCCACAATACGGCCGTGGGTAGAAAAGTAAACACGCCCACATAGGTCGTACGTTAGAATGGTTTGCGTCAGGTATGGAAACGGTTGCCTGCTCATTCTCCTGACGTTAGTGTATTATATATCTACTTATGGGGTAATTTGAAGGCTATTGTCTGCCATACCTTATCATAACGTGGAATCGCTACATCAGGGCATGGAACAAGAGTGTCAGCAGATACGGAAGTCGCCTGGAATATGCGGCATGTGAGGTAGTAATGAGGTGCTTAGACACCTGATTACAGCACGTGGTAGCCATTTTGAGCACCTTCTACAGATAACTGTATGTAGTAAATTACGCTATATCAACACAAATGACCAATCTGCATAGTGAAGAGGTCTCTGTTCAGTACACTACAACAAATGCTCGTAACACGGTAACGAAAGAAAATAAACTGTTCGTGTCCAAGACATGTTCTGCTTCTTGTTATTTCCTCTATCGAATGCTCGGAACTTTTGCACATACAGGGTGCCTCAAGCACCGAGAACAGTTACTATGTCGTGCTGGGAGGCAAACTGATCGGTTCTACATCTACATACATAATCCGCAATCCACTCAAACGTGCATGGAGTATGCTATTCATTACCACTGTTAGTTACTTGATTTCCTGTTCCACTCCAACCTAGAACGAGGGAGAATCGAATACTTGTATTCTTTATGCGAAATGTAGCTCGGCGGTAGTATGACCGTTCTGCAGTCGGCCTCAAATTCTTGCCCTTTAAATTCCTTCAACATTCTCAAAAAGAACGCCGCCTCCCCTCTAGCTACTCCCAGTTGAGTTCCGGAAGCATTTCGGTAACACTCGCGCATTGATCGAATCTTCCAGTTACAAACGTCGCCGCCCGCCTCTGAACTGCCGATCTGGTGGTGATCCCAAACACTTGAGCAATACTCAAAGCGAGGTCGCAGAGCGTTTTATACTCTGTATCCCGCACAGACGAATCACACTTTCCCAAAATTCTCCCAGTAAAGAGAAGTCGACTACGTGCTTTCCCCACGACTATCCTAAAATGCTCGTTCCATTTCATATCACTGTGCAGCGATACGCCTAGAGAAACTACCTACACTACACTTATTATCACGATATAGGGGGGAGAATGTCACGGAAATGATGCAAGCAATGGAATCGAAATCATTAAAAGAAAGGCGTTATTTGTTGCGGCGAGATCGATTTGAGTTATTTCTTTCACCAACTTTCTCTTCAGAATACGAACATATTGTTAGCACCAACCTACACAGGGCAAAGAGATAATCATAATAAAATAAGAGAAAACAGATCTAAAACAGAAAGATTTAGAGCTGTTAGAGAATGGAATCAGAGAAATATTATAAAAGTGGTTCGGTGAACCCTCTGCCATGCACTTCAAACGTGACTTGCAGAGTAGGCGACTTCGTCAAGCAACACTCTACTAATGCTGTATTCGAACATAATGTACGGCATTGGAGCCGGATAGAATTCAAGTCTGAGAACGAACTGTTACGATTCGATCGTTGGGGTGCCTGCATACTGAAGGTGTGCAACCCTTCAGACATCTATGCACTGAGGATGGAATTCCTGATCCTATTAACATTCCTGTACATGAAGTCTGAGATGGGTATGCGTTCCTCATAACGTCAATAAAACGAACTAGCTTTACGGGCTCAAGCAGTTGAGCTTCTGAATCCGATCAAACGAGAAATCATATGGGGAGTCTACATAGTTCTGTAGTGAAGAAACATGAATATTTGGGAGCAAGAAGTTTGTAGAAGCAGTTGCTATTGATTGTGCAGGAATGGGAAGCATTTGATGAAAGTTAAAATTTGGAAAAATAAGCAGTGAAATAGAGGGGATTAACCCCCGGTTAATGGGAAATAAATTGACGCAAAAATTAATGTGTTGGAGGTAGATTTGGAGGCGAGGATAGCTGCTGTGCGAATGGGATGTCACAACAGGTGAAAGGAGGCAGATCCGCATTGAAATCAATATTAAATGAGTAAAACAGTGCCAAACGGAGATAAAAGTGGAACTGGTCTCTTATGAAGTCAGAGACAAGTACTCCGTATTCGACTGTTGTTAAGGAGACAGAAGAGGAGAAAAGCAGATTGTGTCGGTTAAGGCGACGTTGATCAACATTATAAGAAATATGAGAGGGACAGTGGTTATTCACGTCTTTGGGAGCCCTTAATTCAGATACTGTAGTGGAGAAAGGAAGTAACACAAATATACTTTAGCATCGAGAAATTTTGGAAGGTACGTACGACACAGAAAAATTTAGATTTTTTTAAAAGGCAGGTCGATGGGAGGACACAGGAGTGAGGTACATCTACATCTACATTTACATATATACTCCGCAATTCACCGTAAGTTGCGTGGCGGAGGGTACACTGTACCACTACTAGGCATTTCCTTTCCTATTCCACTCCCAAATAGAACGAGGAAAAGAAAGAATGCCTATATACCTCTGTACGAGCCCTAATTTCTCTTATCTTATCATTGTGATCACCACGCGAAATGTAAGTAGGCAGCAGCAAGATCGTACTACACTCGGCTTCAAATTCCGGTCCTCTAAATATCCTCAACAGAAATTCACGAAAAGAACGTCGTCTTTCCTCCAGCGATTCCCAACCGATTCTAACCTACCAGCAACAAACCTAGCTGCTCGCCTCTGAACTGCCTCAATGTCTTCCTTTAAACTGACCTGCTGCGGGTCCCAAACACTTGAGAAATACGTGGTCGTACAAGCGTTTTATACGTGTTCTCCTTTACAGGTGAAGTACATCTTCCCAAAATTCTCCCAATAAACCAAATTCGGCTGTCCGCTTTACTCACAACTGTCCTTACATGTTCGTTCCATTTCATATCACTCTGCAATGTTAAGCCTAGATATTTGAACGACGCGACAGCACCAAGAAGCTCACTACTAATGCTGTGTTCGAACATTATGGGATTGTTTTTCCTACTCATGCGCATCACCTTACATTTTTCTACGTTGAGAGCTAGCTTCCATTACAGTCAGTTAAAGACGACACCCTCCCATACACCACAGCACCATCAGCTAACAGCCGCAAATTACAACTTACTCTGTCCATCAGGTCATTTATATAGATAGAAAATAATAGCGGTGCTATCACACTCCCCTGGGATACGCCTGACGATAAACTCCTCTCTGATGAACACTCGCCGTCGAGAACAATGTACTGCGTTCTATTACTTAGGAAGTCACAAATCTGTGAACCTATTCCATAAGTTCGTATCTTCGTTAGCAGTCTGCAGTGTAGCACCGCGTCGAACGCCTTTTTGAGGTAATAAAATTCAGCAATGTTCTGGAATTGCAACGGTTTGAGGCGCTCCTGCAGGAGCATTCAAAATGCAACAATGCTATATAATTGCACCGGATTTGAGGTAAATACTGCCAGGAATGCTCTTTTCAACGGACCTGTTACAACAATAATATGGGCAGTATGCGCAGTTTTTTCGGAACTGAACTGCAAGAGTTAATGCATGTAACTCTTACGGTCGTTTCAAATGTGAAAGGAACCAAACTACTTTTGTCATCGGTCCCTAGACTTAGAAACTACTCAAACCAACTTACGCTAAGGTCAACACACACCTAAACCCGAGGCAGGACTCGAACCTTCGACTCGAGCGGTCGAGCGATCCGTGAAGTAACGTCCCAGGTCGCACGGCCTTTCCCGCGCGGCTATCGTCGTTTCCTCTTGAACACTGCAAAGGTCGTGTTACTTGCAGCAACGTTTGTGGTCTTATTGTATCTGAGATACAGGGATCATATTGCACCGTTAGCTTTAATTAACCTTATAACATCCGATGTTGCAGTAAAAAAAGAGGGGAAACATGTAAGTATTACAATAGTAGCAATAGGATATTTATTTTATGAAAATTAGCAATAGAATGTATACGTTCGCTGACGCGCGGGTTGCGTATTCCACGGATATATGTTTGTGAAATTCAACTCGACCCTTGTAAGGTTAAACATATCTCTGCCTGTTTGCAGTAAGATTTGTTTCACAACTCCACTACTGACCGTTTTCTTGAACTTGTGGAGGGAATGGGCGATGGCGATGTGTTCCCCGGAAGAGGCGAATCTGTAATACACGAAAAATGGAAGAAAGGAAGAACGCATATCGGGAACGCTTTCAGCGAGACGTAAATGATATTAATCTGAATTTACATAACCGCAGAAATCAAGTGAAGAAAGGAAGGTCAGATAATAATAGGCTAAATGGAAGTGCAAAGCAAAATGAAAATCGGGAGAGGCAGTAGCCGGAAAAGTGGATTTTCTACCAACTGCGTTCTGCGAAGGCAGGACACGCTGTTATCTGATTAGGGTCGGAGAGACGGATTTATGAGATGGCATAATTATATTGCGGGTGCTGGATTATTCATCATGGATGCAGTTCTGGGGACCGAAGCGTTGTGGAAAGACTGGAGACAGCATGATAGTACAGTAGTCCGTTGCATGTACAAACAGAGATATATATTTTGGGGGTTTATTATTTATCTGCGTTTATTATTGGTATTCTATTTTGTAAGTGTTCCTGTAGGCACATTCTTGATGGGCAGAGATGATATTGGATTGGAGTTAGTAATTAATTTGCGTTGATATCAAGCTTTAATTAAGTTTGTCTTTGATGACTTTAGTTTGCAGTGGAAGGGGTTTGATTGATCAGATTCTGTTCTCGGATATGTGCAGTGTTTTAGTCAGTTTTCTTTCGTAGTGAAGACATATAGAGAACAGCACCAAGAGTAATAATAAATAAATAAAACGCATTTGTTCCCTGTTTCAATGATTTTGTTATCATCTAGGTTGGTTCTTTGCATTGCCCCACCTCTGGGAAAGATTAAAGAATGAGATGTGTCGTGGGTTGTGTTGTGCTATCTCAGATTGTGTCGGAGCAATATACCACCTCTGGCTGCTCTGAGTCTATTGATAGGGAAAAACGATATTCACGATCACGACAGCAATGTGGTTGGTCATACCAATTCTTCACGAGTAATAATTGTGATATTATGATAGTACTTTGAGTATGTTCGTTCGAAAACATATACCAGAACGGTGCAAAAGGCCACAACGGAATAACAGAGTAGGGGTTCGTAATGGTACAGAAATTGCCTTTGAAATAATTTTTATTGTTTAACTAGCTTAATTCCCGCTGCTTCGCACGCGTAGACTGGATGGTCTGCATTGGTTCTTTCTACTTCTAAATATAAATTTTCATAGATTTAGCTTTAAAATGCTTTCCCAAGCAAGTATTTTGATACAACTTTCCAGCCCCTATTGCACCATTGATAGCAGAATTAAAAATATTCCAAAACACATTTTTTTTAAATTCTAACCATGGTTCCAAATCAAAATTTTCGCATTTCTAGCATCAAAATAGTCTTAGTAGCACCCTTAAAAGATTTTCCCTTATTTCACCCGCTTAATGGTTGAATTTCCAAAAATATCGAAACACATGTTTTTAAAATTCAAATAAAAAATCTGATTCCGATGATTTGTATTTCTTGCTTCAACGTATTTGAATAGCAACGTATTTTCAAAAAACTGTTCATCCCCTATTTCACTCCCTTAGGGATGGGAATATCGAAAAATCACTGATGCCTACAGTGTAAGATAAACAACGTCTATAAATTTCGCGTTTCTGTCGTCTGTAGATTCAATTTTCAACGCCGTTTTCTGTGTTTTAGAAACGAATCAAGAACGCGAAATTTCTTTATTACGCTTTGGCATTTTTCTTGGTAGTTTTACTTTCCAAACTGCAATATGCACTTTTTTCTTTATTCGTGCGCTTGTTGCATGAGAAACAACTGACGAATGTGCATCACGTTTTACTGTATGTAACCTCTTGAGTCCTCTCTGGGGCATGTGTGTGTGTGTTGTTTCTAGCAAAAGTTAGTTTAAGTAGTTAGTACGTTTAGGGACTGATGACCACTGCAGCTAGGTCCGCTATCTGTACAAACAATTGAACATTTTTCTCGAACAACCTTGTCTCTCAAACTTGAGGTATGTTATTTTAGATTGGATGCTCCTGTGATCAAAATTAACGTTAAATCTTGAATGCGCTAGGAAGTCGTTGAAGAGGTAGGCGATCAGGATGAGATTAATTGGTTGTGCTGCCGATAAGCTGGCTATGTCGTAAAATTTTTTGTATTACATGACACACTTCAAGTACAGTATGACTTCAGTGACGCGTTTCGGACATGTCAATCATCAGATTAGTATCTATTTCGTAACATCCACAGTATAACGAAACAGAGATTTTGAAAAAGTTGTAATACACACGTATGCATGCTACCTGCACATGTGTGCATAACAAACAATTTTTTCAAAATCCATTTATCTGCATACGTTAGACTGTCGACACGAAACAGATGATGGACATATTCTAAACGCGTTATTGAAGTCATACTGTCTTGAAGTGCGATCTGTAATAATAATAATAATAATAATAATAATAATAATAATTGGTACCGACCCGGCTTATCGGCAACACTAACAGTTAATAACGTTAGATTGATTTTCTCATTAATACATCCGATACAAGTTTATTGATTTCATTTCATGTATGTAATCTACCAACAACTTTCGATGAATGTCTGTTGCTGATACGTCAGAAGAATAAATATTTGTAATAGGCTACTATGAGTACTACTTTAAGCACGAAGTAACACGATGATCGTAGATACTGCAGAAGATTTCTCCTATTTGTCATACCTTCCGTTTTGGAAGTTTTCAGCATGTGATATCATCAACACCATTGTCTATGGTTTTGTTGTTGACGATTTGCTGTAGCAGCTTATTGGACAATTTTGTATGCATAGTATGTCTGGCAGAGATTGGAAGTCGTTTCCATTTTTAGGGTATTTATTTGTAACTATTAATCTGTGTTGTAGAATTAGGAGTTATTTTTAATACTGTCATTATATTTTTTCCTTTCTTAATATATTATTTCAGCTTGTAAATCCAATATAGTAACGTGAAATATTCTTATGAAGAGTAGACAATTATTTTCTACGTAGCACAGTGCCAGGCTCTTTTGAAATATTACGAAACATCCGGGAGACTCATAGCAAGGACCAACAACAACACAGACAGCAATAACAATATTTTGCTAGAGATTAACCCGCGGTACGGATGCTGGTGTTTGTCTTGCATATTGACGTCACCGAAAGTGAGATATTGTTCCGCTCCGATAAACTTAGGGTAGTGACAAACAGTATTCTAGCCTCTAAAAATACCGCTACACGCAGTGCTGTACTGGCTGCTTTTATCGGCTGTGCTAGTAAATACAATACCGGGCTGTTCAAAAATAAAATGAACTCTGCTGTAAGAACAGGCAAATTCTTTTTAATGTTCCAAATTAGGCTGTCATCCAAGATACCGCAAGCGTTAACATTCAATTCAGTTCAAATTAATAATGACTTCTGTGACTCCCTTGACTGTAGCTCGTGTGACGCAGTCATTTATACTTCATGAGTCGTGCGGTTTAACAGATTGGCCGCCAGAACAACCATTCACTAAAGGTGTTCTAAGTATCATTCGTACCATATCAGATTTTAATTATATTTGATGAATCTGTTCTGAGATTAATTAAGGGCTGAAATCGTTAGGCTGTGGAAATTAAAAAAAATCATTTGATGAAAATGATTTCCTTTTGCGAAAATGAAATATGTATTCAGTATCATCGATAAATCATGCCGTGCGAGAGAGGCCGAGCGATCTGGAGCGCCACGTTGCGGATCGCACGCCCTCCTGCATCGGAGGTTCGAATCCTCCCTCGGACATTGATGTTTGTGTTGTCTTTAGTTTACGCTAGTCCATAAGTAGTTTGTAAGTTTAGGGACTGATGACCTCGCAGTTAAGCCCCATAAGCTTAACAAACATTTGATAAATCATGTTTGGTCATAAATTTGTTTATTTAGTGTGAATCCCATCTTGCTCATTCTCTTCAACCATGACCAGACATGCACAAATGACCTTTTTTTACTTGAAGGAGCCATATTCCAAAAGCAAATTGCACCTCACATGGGTATTCCAATCAGATTCCGTGGTTATGTAATATCGCACAGTTATTCGTGATTTCCTGTCAGAAAGGTCACAGTACGTTGTAATTGACGGGAAGTTATCGAGTAGAATAGAAGTGATATCTCGCGTTCCCCAGGGAAGCGTTACAGGGCTACTTATAAACGATTTAAGAGAGAATCTGAGTAGCTTTCTTACACGCATCGTGGATGATACTGTCATTTATCGGTTAGTAAAGCCACCAGAAGATCAAAAGCAGCCGGCCGCGGTAGCCGAGGAGACTGAGGCGCTTCAGTCACGGTCTGCACGGTCACTACGGTCCGTCTGCCACATCGGCTCCGGACAGTGTTTACAAGTGCTTCCTCGCTGCGGCCGGCGGCGTTTCTTCGCGTCCGCTGTTCTTCTATTTGCTGTATCTACGTACTTGTAAGTAATGGCTGATTGTGAAGATCGCGAAAATAATGTGCAATTTGAATTTGACAAGTCGGTTCCGCGGCCGTCAGGTTTCGAAATCCATGGTTGGTTGAAAAACGATCTGAAAATTAATGAAAGTGACGTTCTCGGTTTACAACTAGACGCTTTTCTGAACTCTCTCTTTGTCAAACTTAGTACTCCAGAATTGTGTGACACAATTGTAAATGTAGAAGGTGGTGTCCGGAAATTTAAACACTTTGATGGAACAGTGAGTAATGTGGCAGTGTCTAACGCCGGTTACGGACTTAGGACAGTTAGAGTGTTTAATTTACCGTTCGAAATGAAAGATAAGACAATTGAAAACTGTTTGTCACCGTATGGAACTGTGTTGTCTGTTACTAGGGAAAAATGGTCATCTGCATATATCTATCAAGTGGAAAACGGAATTCGTAGTGTTCGTATAATAGTACGAAAGCACATTCCGTCCTTCCTTTTAGTGAAAGGCCACAGGGCTTTTATTACATATAACGGACAACCGTCGACGTGTTCGCACTGTAATGCCACGGGACACTACAGACAGAACTGCCCACGCCGCAGGCGCCCCGCGCAACTACCGGCGGGGGAGGCGGCAGACGCCGTGACGTACGCCTCGGTCGCGTTAGGAGGGCCCACCTCACCGACGCGTCGCGCTGCCGCGGATGAAACTGTCATGCATGTAGACGCCGCGCTCGCAGCCCCTCAAAATGAAACGGTCAGTGACGTCACAGCCGACGCTCAGAATGTAGCCGACGGTTCCGTGGTAGTTGCGGAAAAGGTAGCAAATCAGATACCACCTGAAGACGCGACGGGATCAGAACCCACCCCAGCTGAAGTTCCACTGGCGGCAGGCGCGGCGACTATGTGGACATCCCAGGTGACAGACGCCCATCTCGAGGTCCATCCTGACGAGTCGGCGACTACTGTGACAGATTCCGCAACCGTTGAAGATGTGCGTCCTACTGACGTCTCCTCAAATGTAGTCCCGGAGAGTCAGACGACGGGACTCGAACCAGCGCAATATGTTAAGCCTGCCGTGTCGACTCCGGTAGATGTGACGTTGTCCACGTTGACAAGATCAGAAGCCGTGCAAGATAGCGTCCCCCCCGAAGTGTCAGCGGTTGGTGTTTCTGCCACCGCCGCTGCAGATCGTCCACGCGAACGGGCAGACAGCGCGGGTGGCCGCAAGTCACGTCGCGACAGGGCAGCAGAAAGGCTCGCGCGCAGAGAGAAGGGCCGCAGCACCAGCTCCTCGGGATACCCGGAGCGGCGGGACTCCAACCAGAGGGGGTGGAGTCGGTCCCCCGAATCTCGTCAGTATCAGCGCTCGGCGTCGAAGTCGCTGCAGAAATCTGCGTCACTGGCTTCGTCACGGTCGGATCTGGATTCTCGGCAGGAAGCACAAGCGGGTCGTGGTTATCAGCAGCCCATGACGAGTGGACAGGAATACAGGATGGAGGAGGTGGTCCGGCAGATAAAGGAAAAGCTCAGTGCACCCGACACCGACTATCATATGGCAATGGATTTGTCACGGGACTCGAACCCGGCGCAAGCCGCGGTCAAAAGAAAGGCCGAAGACGACCCGCAGCCGCGCACGCGCGTTTCTCTGCAGGGGGCCGCGGCAGGCCACGACACTGGACAGCAAGTGTCGAAGTCGTGGGCGGAGGAGATGGAAGAGGGCGAGACCTAGTCTCGCGCCGTCGTTGAATTCCCTGACTAAATGGTGGCACACCCACCATCACTTGTTGCCACTATTAACATCAATAGATTTGTGTCAATTGTAAAGTTTGAATGTTTATTACAATTTTTGAATTTTTTGAAGGCAGACGTTGTTTTTCTTCAGGAAGTGGTGACCGAACTTGTTCACAATATACCCGGTTACCAGGTGGTTTTAAATTTCGATCCGGAGAGTCACAGTGGAACTGCTATTTTGATACGTGATGGTCACGAATTCAGTGATGTTGCCACTATCCCAAATGGACACGGAGTAGCGTGTACCATAAATAACATTCGTTTTGTAAATGTTTATGCTCCCTCGGGATCTGACTGCAAACCGCAACGTCGAGTCTTTTACAGTTCGGACATTTGTCACCTTTTTAGAGGCCCATATTTGCCTGTCATAATGGGCGGTGATTTTAATTGTGTACTCGACGACCGCGACCAGGAACCGAACCCATACAAGTGCATAGAGTTAGCAACGCTCGTGACTGAAATGAATCTAATCGACACGTGGCGCCACTTACACCCCCACGATCCGGGGTTTACTTTTTACTACCCGACAGGTAGGAGTCGCCTCGATAGGATTTATATTTCTGGAGAAAAGAAAGACTGTGTACTAGAATCTGCGGTACACCCAGTGGTGTTTTCTGACCATGCCGCATATGTCTGCCGTTTTCATTCACTGCTGGCTCAGAAGCCACGTACGAAATGTAGGTGGAAGTTCAATGTACGTCACCTTACCAACACTGGTTTCGACGTGGTGATTAATAGGGCATGGAGTAGTATTTTAACTTATCGCCATTTCTACTCTTCTGCGTTATCGTGGTGGACAGAATATGCAAAACCAGCGCTACGAAAAAGTATGATTGAATTTAGTCAATCTGTTTGCTACTGGGAACGTACCACCTTGCAATTTTACGAGACATGTCTCAACGACGCAATCAATATGCAAACAGACAATCCGTCTTTTCGGATGGCGAACATCAGACAAATTAAAACCAGACTCTTGGCCTTGAAGAAGGCGTCGTTGCGTGGTAGCGTGGTGCGCAGCCAGGCGGCCGGTCAGCTGGCAGACGAGCAGGCCTCACTGTTCCACCTGCTGCGCGAGCGCCGCCGCGCGGCCAGGCGTGACGTCACAGAGCTGCAGGCGGCCGGCGGCGCGCGGCTCAGGGACAGGGCGAGCATTCTGGCAGAGGCGCGCAGGCACTTTGCGGACTTGTTTAGCGCAAAACCAACGGACAACGCCGCCGTTACAGATCTGTTGCGAGGTGTCCCGCACGTTTTAACAGTCACGGACCGCCGTCACCTCTTGGAACCGTTCACCGTAGAGGAAGTAAAACAGGTCTTACAACTATGTGCAAAAAACAAATCGCCCGGTGCTGACGGCCTCCCGCCAGAATTTTATCTCCACTTTTGGCACTTGTTCGGTTCAGTTTTAGTTGAATGTTTTAACGAACTTTTAAATGGAGTGGCAATACCGGCGAGTTTTCCGGAAGGAATAATCACCTTGGCTCCGAAAACCCGAGTGAACAATAGAATTGACAGTCTCCGCCCGATCACGCTTTTAAACGGTGATTATAAACTTTTTACAAAATGTGTTGCGTCCCGTTTAAAGCCTGTTATGTCTAAGATCCTCAGTGACTGTCAGTTTTGTGCAGTGCCGCAAAGGAATATCTACGACGCGGTCACTACATACCGTGACGTCATCGCATACACCACGATGCAGAAAATTCCCTTTGGAATACTTTCCGTCGACTTTGCCACGGCGTTTGATCGCGTTAGTCACCATTACCTAAGAAAAGTGCTTTCTAAACTTGGATTTGGGAATAAATTCACGGCCATGCTATTCAATATTTTTAACAGCTCGACATCGCGTGTGACGATCAATGGATTTTTGTCCGCACCTGTTGCCGTCGATTGCTCCGTCAAGCAGGGGTGTCCTCTCGCTATGGCCCTGTTTGCAATCTCACTGGACCCCTTGTTGCGACGCCTGCACAGTGCATGCGTCGGACTCAGTGTAGGAGGGAAGAAACAGGTTTGCCGCGCGTATGCGGATGACGTCGGCCTTCTTGTGTCTACGGAAGCTGACTTGGACACCATGCGCAAGGTCCTGACATTATATGAAAATGCATCGGGTGCATGTATCAACAATCGTAAAACTGTGTTTCTTCCTATTTATGGGGCAGCGAACAGATTCCGACGTCCCTGGTTTACCGTGAAACAAGTGCATAAGATCCTAGGTGTTCGTTTCTCGGCAAATCTTTTGAAGACAGCGGCACTCAACTGGCGCCTGACACTGCATGCAATACGCGCTATGGCGCACCTCACTGCCACCCGCACCCTGGCACTGACGCAGCGGGTTTCGATCGTCAACGTGTGTCTGCTCAGCAAAGCCTGGTTCCTCGCACAGGTCTTCCACGTGCCCAAAGAGCTAGGACGAGCCATCACACAAGCAGCCTATTGGTTTCTGTGGAGGGGTGAAATTTTCAAAGTAAGCCATGCTACCTGCACATTGCCCCGAGAGGAAGGAGGCCTCGGCCTGACGCACTTCGCTGTCAAAGCGGCGGCGCTACTGATCCACCGCACGTGTGCCGTTATAGAAAAGGACCCGCTCGGCCCCACGGCCGTTCTGTTCGATGTTCTCCGGCCCGCGTCTGAAATAGCACCGATCAACCCCACTGCCATTCCTTACCGGCTGCGACATGTGAGAGAGTACTTTGTTCAGAAAAGTTACCTGGACGACGAAGACCTCCACCCGAGGACGAGGACTGTAAAAATCGTCTACCACGGACTGCGAGGACAGCCAGCTGCCAATAAAATGGAGATGCGTTTCCCAGGGTCTAGGTGGAAGAATGTGTGGGCGAATGTCCACGCCCCCTTCCTTGCAGCGGACGTGGTTAGTTGTTGGTATAAAGTCGTGAATCGAGTCGTACCCACCAACGAAACACTGCACCGGATTTGCCTGCGCGCTTCCAGCCTTTGCGTAGACTGCTCACAGGAGGACACGTTGGAACACCGTTTCCTGTGCCCCACGCGTTCGCCCATCTGGAACGTTGCAACCGGGATGCTGGCGTTTATAAATCGCACCGCCGTGGACACCTTCTCGGTGGACGTAGCCCTCATCCCTGACTTCAAGCCATACCCTGCCACCAAGTGTGCCGCAACAACCTGGATCGTCGCGCATACTATCTACGCCGTTCTACAATTACAGTTGACACAGGTCTATCAGTTTATGATCTACCTTCAGGAGGAACATAACAACCTACGCCGTACAAAGGACTATTCTACTCTTTTTGCTCGGTTTTTGATCGTGGCAATTGAACATGCATACCATAATCTTTTGTGAGGGGAATTCAATGACAGCCCAAACCCTAATCGGACTACGACTTTTGGCTATGGACATGGTCTCTGGTTATGATGTAATCCGACGGAACACTATCGTGTGACTATTAAACGGAAAGAAACATGATGCAGTAAAATTATATGTTTGTGGCATGTCACACTTTATGTGCGTGTGCGTCTATGCAGAACTCAGCTTTGTTTTATCCTTACCATTCGGTTTTGTTGACACGGTTTAAGAGTGTATAGTGCTTCGCAGGTCTGCCCACCGACCTTCAGTGTTGAGGATGGTTTTTATTTTTTTTTATTTTTTTTTTTTTTTTTATTTCCAAGAAGTGAATTATCTCTTCTTCATGTCTATGATTCGATTCTCCTTTACCATTTGGACTTTTAGTTGAGACCTTTTACCATCGAACTTGAAGTGCATCACTGAAGAATACAAAGCACTGTACAGCGGAACTGTTTAATTTGCTTCTTACAACGGAGTGTTTTACGTTCACCTGCTATTACTATAGCTTGGAAGCTCGCCGACGAAGGCGAAAAATGGAGAGCGCAAGGACGGGGTGTAGGGGAGAAGGGAGGCCCGCTAAAAAAAAAAAAAAAAAAAAAAAAAAAAAAAAAAAAAAAAAAAAAAAAAAAAAAAAAAAAAAAGAGTTCGTAAGTAGTTCATAAGTAGTTTGTAAGTTTAGGGACTGATGACCCCGTAGTTAAGTCCCATAGACTATACACACATCTGAACATTTTGATTTGATCAAAAGCAACTGCAAAATGTTTTCTACATCTACATAGATACTCTGCAGATCACATTCATGTGCCTGGCAGAGGGTTCATTAAAAACTTTAGAAACTTTTCTCTACCGTTCCATTCTCTAATAACGCGCGGGAGGAAAGAACGCCTAAATCGTTCCGTTTTCGATCTTATTTCTCTTATTTTATTGGGATGCTCATGTCTCCCTAAGTAGGTGGGTGCTAGCAAAATATTTTCACATTCAGAACTAAAAGTCGGTGATTGAAACTTCGCCAACAGATCACACCGCAATGAATAACGTCTTTCTTTTAATGATTTCCACCCTAATTCGTGCAACATTTCCGTGACGCTTTCCCCTCCGTAACGTGATAGAACAAAACGAGCTGCCCTTCTCTGAACCTTCTCAATGTCTTCCGTCACTCCCACCTGGTGAGGGTCCCACAAGGGGCAACAGTACTCCAGGAGAGGACGCACAAGTGTGATGTAGCCAATCTCTTTGGTGGAGCTGGTGCATCTTCGAAGCGTTCTGCCGATGAAACGTAACCGTTGGTTCGCCTTCCCCACAATATTTTCTATGTGTTCTCTCCAGTCAAAGTTGTTCGTAGTTGTAACTCCTAGGTATTTGGTAGAATCTACGACCTTAAGGTTTGACTGATTTATCGCGTAATTGAAGTTCAGCGAATTTATTTTAGTGGTCATGTGTATTACTTCACACTTTTCTTTATTTAGAGTCAATTTCCAATTTTCGCACAATGAAGAAATTTTGTCTAAATCGCTTTGCAGTTGCTTTTGATCCTCTGTTGACTTCACTAGCTGATAAACGACAGCATCATCCGCGAACAATCTACGGGAGCTATTCAGATTGTCTCCTAAATCGTTTATAAACACGAGGAAGAATAGGGGACCTATAACGCTTCCCTTTTGAACGAAAATGTTCAAATGTTTGTTAAGCTTAAGGGACTTAACTACGGGGTCATCAGTCCCTAAACTTACAAACTACTTATGAACTACCTTCAACTAAGGACGGCACATTATCCATGCCCGAGGGGGGATTCGAACCCCCGACGGTAGTGGCCGTGCAGACCGTGATTGAAGCGCCTCAGTCCCCTCGGCCACCGCGGCCGGCCCTTTTGAATGCCAGATATCACTTCTGTTTTACTCGATGACTTACCGTCTATTACAACGAAATGTGTTCTTTCTGATAGGAAATCGTGAATCCAATCGTACAATTGGGGAGATATTCCATAAGCACGCAATTTCATAAGAAGCCGCTTGTGGGGTACAGTGACAAAAGCCTTCCTGAAATCCAGAAATATGGAATCGATTTTAGATCCCTTGTCGATGGGACTTAACACTTCATGTGAATAACGGGCAAGCTGTGTTTCGCAAGAGTGATACTTTCTGAATGAGATAGGCCTGTAATATTTTAGATAAAATATCAGCATGGTGCAAAAAATGGCAGTTGGCCTTTAATAGTGAGAAATGTGAAGTCATCATATGATTACTACAGACCGGAAAATTCAACTAAATACCTAGGAGTAAAGTTACGAATAGCTTAAACTGCAAAGAACTCATAGAATATATTGTAGAGAAAGCGAACCAAAGATTACGTTACGTTGGCAGAACACTTAGAAGATGCATCAGTTCTATTAAAGAAACTGGAGTACTTCTGCGCATTGTCGGATCCACACCAGGTGGGACTGACGGGCGATTCTGAGAACAGAGGAGGACAGCTCGTTTTGTATTATCGCAATATAGGGGAGAGAGTGTCACGCAAAAGATGCACGAGTGGGTGTGGAAATCATTAAACGAAAGGCGTTATTCGTTTCGACAAGATCTGTTTGTGAAATTTCTGTCATCAACTTTGTCTTACGAATTCGAACATATTTTGTTAGCACCCACCTACATATGGAGATATGATCTTCATAATAAAATAAGAGAAATCAGATCGAAAGCAGAAAGACTTAGATGTTCTTTTTCCCTCTAGCTATTAGAGAATGGAACTGTAGAGAAATAATATAAAAAAGGTTCGATGAACTCTCTGCCATTCACTGCAGTGTGACTTACAGAGTATTTATGTATATGCAGAGAGTAATTATATTATATACATTCTATTTTTATATTTATATTGATTATATTACTCGTAGAGTCGCAGACTGGCATGTATGAAAGACTATCACACTTACACATTTTCGGCCTCATCCTTCATCAGAAGTAGAGGGCACACAGATTCATATGATCATTAATCACAATGCATACATGATCGCCACCTCCGGCAAAGTTGGACGCGTGTGATTGTCTTTTCTGTGTGCCTGTCAGCTCCTCAGCAATAGTCCTTAGGGTGAGTTGCAACCTGTACTCATTAGGTTTATATCTGTATGAGTGGAAATGAGTTGCCACAGCCCAGAACTGCTCTATCGCTTTAACTTTTTTTTCGTGGGCCTAATTATCAGGAAAATATTTGTATGGAAGAAAAATTTGGAAAATTCGCTCGTAAAACTGGGAAAAACTGAAAATCTTTTTATAACATCTTTGTATTCTTTTCTACTTTGTTTTGTTCATCACGATTCTGGAAAAAATTCCAGAAAAAAATTAGAAGATCTACAAATGAAAGTCAAAGAATTCCGAAAAATGGCAAAAATCATATTTTGAACGCATTCTCGATCATAACTGATGAGAGGAGCAACTTATTTAACAGATCACCACTCGGCAATGTCTGTGGTTCATGGGGGTGGGATTATTAGCATAAACGCATTATTTCATGCTGGATGACAGAGGATACGTCACAGTAGAGTTCTATACTGTTTCACCACTCATCATGAAAGTGAGTAGTGCCCAAAAGGAATCCGAACGACCTGAATTGTTGTACACCTGAAGTGCATGCATCCGGAAAAACGTACCTGTCTTGCGTGTCTTCCAATCATATCATAGTACAGTCGTTAGACTATACAAAATGGATACCACGTTATACCATTAGAGAACAATGAACATTACGGCAATCATTCCAGATGTAAATTAACAGCACGATGTTGCAAACACAAAGGACCACGTTAATAAAGGTAACACAGCACTAAACGCTTATCAGCTAACATCATTACATTAAGTGACATTTGAAAAGCATTACCACACTTCTTACAGACTATCTACGATGGTCGTGCGCTCTAAGACGCCTTACGCGGTTTCTCCCTGTCGGAGGTTCGAGTCCCTTCTTCGTACAATGGTGTATATTTTATCCTTTATTAGTTGAGGACTGATAACCACAATAGTAAAATCTCACAGATTTAAAAACGTCTAAACAGCCGGAGACAAAAGACTTTGGAAAGTAAATAAGTCTGTAATTCTCACACAAAAGTAAATATTGATTTGAACAGAAGAGTTCATGACAATGAAAGTATGTTTGCTGCTGAATCTTCCGGTTTGTATGGTCGTGGTCGAAGAAAAATTTCTTCGACTTCGACCACACAACCCGGAAGATTCAAAAGAAACTATTTCAGCCGTTCGTTAAAGCCTTCACTGCATGAAAAGTATGTTTGCCAAAAATCAAATGTCCAAATGTTTGTAAATCTAAGGGGCTTAACCGTTGCGCCTATCAGTCGTCAGACTTACAAACTACTTTAACTTATGCTAAGGAAAACACACACATCCATGCCCGAG
This sequence comes from Locusta migratoria, assembly GCA_026315105.1. Classification (NCBI taxonomy): domain Eukaryota; kingdom Metazoa; phylum Arthropoda; class Insecta; order Orthoptera; family Acrididae; genus Locusta; species Locusta migratoria. Next base: position 707,738,654 of record CM048745.1, on the reverse strand, counting down.
GGAGCACTCGAACCTCTGACGGCGAGTACGTGCGCGGTCCGCAGCAAGGCGCCTTGGAACGCTCGGCCAATCCACCGAGGCATTATGTTTGCCCTCTGAATGTTTTTCTTGCAGCAGTGAAACGCCGTTCCTGTGCCATGGTATGTTGTCTAACCGGTTGTTGAACTAGCTAGTTAAAAATGAAGCGAATGGCAGCAAAAAACGATGGAAACATCAATATCAAGAGCGTATCTCCAGGCATTTCCCTATACTTTGAACGAAGATTTTCGCACGTGAATGATATGACAAATGCTATGACGAACGATTTTGTTCTGGAATCTAGTATCTACTGTCATTCCGAACTAAGTACAGCTTTCGTGCTCTATCTAGTCGCGATCACGACTATTATTGTTCCTGCTGACTAGATATAAAGAACACCATAATGCCCTCTTAACAGACGACAAGAAACGCTTCGATACACAAGTAGCAATGTGCTATGGCGTCAAGTTCTATAATGAAGAAACGAACCCAGTACCATGGACAACTGACGAAAGTCAGATGTGAGCGCTTGAATTTTTCACTACCTGCGAGATGTTTGATTTGAATCTATAATACGGATACAAATATTTTAACAGTCCGGGAATGGAACTCCTCACCTGCCAACGTTTCTATTTATTAATGAATACACGTTAAATGTAAGCACTTTAGGAAGAAGATGGATGCGTGTTTGGCTAAAGATAACGCCACTTATCGTTATTATTGATAATGCATAAAGAAATATTATAAATTAAAATAAATTTTCACTCGTAATTCGATTGTGGACTTCCTAGGGCTTCAAATAAAAGTATGAACCATTGTTTGCTGGGCCAGGATTCGAACCTACGTACGTGCCTTACGTGGAGACTTAAGCTACGTTCACACTGATAGATTTATCGCAGAGATTTGTGCCCGGCATATGTAGCTGATGAGGTGTGGAACAAGTTGCAAGTCCCGCGACATGTGCCTGCAACATCGACGATAGAAATTCGAGAAAAACTCTGTTCTGCCACATGTGCCTGTTTCCGTTTGCCGAGCGATAACACAGCACAAATCCCGAGTACATTTTTTACTGCGCATTCGCAAGAAGGCACGTGGTGTTACAGATCACGCACTTTTAAACGTGTCCTCTGAGCGGAAAAATGTTGGTAGCTGAAGCTTGCATTCAGCTCGTAGCGCATTGGCTGTTACAACAAGCCCCGCCTCTTTCTCCCAGTGCCGCCAGCTTACGGCGTATAGCTTACAGGTTTTAAAGAAAACAACATGTAAGGGGTTAAAGTGGCACAGATGGAACAGACATTAAGTATCACTTTAATGTTTGAGTAATAACTTGAATGTATATCTACGTAGCGGGCGTAGCAACGCTTTCTACCTCTGTTTATTGTCCTGACTAAATAACAATCGTAATTAACATTCTTCATACCACTTTCAAGAGCAGCCTTCCTTTCTCTAAAAGACGTCGTCGGAGTATTTGGACTTATTTGAACAAATAACAAACTGGAAAACAATAGTCAATACCAAGCACAAATCAACAATACATTGACGATGTCTACCGTGTTGTTACGATGTAAGGTTGGTAGATAGCGTAAACATCCCGTAGACACACGAACTGAGCCGACTTCCGCCGATAAGAGAGGAGCCACGAAAAAGTGCGTGACCTTGGGTACATTGAGTTAGTTTAAAACCGAAATTGTTTAGCGTTTCCTGAACATGGAGTGGACGAAGAACAATATGCTGAAACGATGAATTTCGTGAAAAACGCTCATGGTGGGATCAAACATCTCCAGAGAATAAAAACCGCATCGCGAAACTCGATGAAATCCACAAATTAGCGTTATTTTTAAAGAAAATTACAGCAAACTTCATAATCTGAGGTCACCATTCCTCAGAGAATTTAATAAATGTAATTCAAAGACATCAGGAACAGGAACAATTGCTGTTCTTTCATGTACCTTTGTCCAATCAGTAAATTAATTATCCTTATAAAGCGAACATGCGATAATTCAATGATGATATATTCAACACTAAGCAAACAAATACTGCCACTCCACTTGGCCTTCGGCAGTGACAAAATCTGCTGCAAAATGACTTCTCACTTGTTTAGCATCTTCAGTAACATTTCTATACCGATTCTTGATAGCGATGTCAGTGGCGGCTGGTCTCTCCATCTCCCACGTTTTACGGCTCTCGTTTCTCTGTTTTCAGAATCGAAAGTGTCTCGTTGTGAATAAATTAGTCCAGCTTCTTGATGTCTTCTTAGGAAGTTATCAAGATAAACGCAACAGTGTCCCAAATGTTGCTTTATGTGGATCAAGGTGAATAGGTTTTCGTAGAACACGAAAAAGAGACGATAAGATCCGAAACGCATTTTGGACAACTCTGTTGAGCCGGTAGTTAAATATTCTCTCATTGCTGCCTTCGTTATGGTTACCTGGGAAGGGTTTCATGATATTTTGTGTAGTGTAAAGGCGTCGTCAGTGACAATTACGTAGGGTCTGGGTACTGCTCTTACAGAAAGAGGTTCTAGTTCTGGTATGTTTCAGAGAGTCTCGAATTCTTGTCTAATTTTTTTCTTTGTGCTTCAGTATTCGATACATTAAAAAATTTCCAAAAATTCTGAAGAATTGTTTCCTTATTTTTTAGGATACATCGTAAGGCAATAATGCTACTGACAAATAGGCAAAACAATTTTTACTAAACTGATTGTCGACTTTTCAATACTTTTACCTAAAATGACACGAACCGCACGGTAGACTGTTTTTATGTTGACGAGAAGAGGGAAGGTGCTTACTGTAGGACATCACTATTAAGCCCGTTATCCACCACAAGGGAATAAAAAAACATCTCAAGTGGACCAAGGACTTTCATTCAGACAATTACAATTTTAACACCTAAAGTGTCTTAATTATGTATAGTTTAAGTAGTTTGTAAGCCTAGGTACTGATGACCATAATAGTTTCGCCACAAAGATTTACAAAATTTCAACATTTGAAGGAGGAGGTCGACATAGCTGGAAAAAGGAAATGGGCTGAGGGAGGGGTAGATTAGGAAATGAACAGAGAGGATTCAGGAGGAGATAGAAGGAAGGGAAAGACCAGACGATGGATAACTGGAGGAGGAGGAGGAGGATGTGGAAAATGTAGGGGAGGAGATGGGAAGAATGTAGAAAACGATTGCTTCTTTCATGAGCGATTATATGTCGCATAATCCAGAGTTGGTAACTCGTCTGATGAATATGTTTATGCAGGAAAGAAAAAAATGCATGCAATCTGCTGGATTTACAACAAAAAATGGTTTTCCATGAAAACATGTTTTTTTTTTTTCATTTTATTCCACATTGGGTAATGTGACGATACTGCTGGCCCTCTCATCTCAATGTTATCGTACGATACCGTCTGCGTCGGACCCGGAATCGTGTGGTTTAATAGTGATATACGTTGCGTGTGAAGTTAGTTACAAACGAAATAGCCAGCCAAGAATCAGTGTAGGACGGTGTCTCGGTGATACTGTGATTAGTTAACAAGCAATAGATTTCAATAATTAAGAGATTCGTATATTTTTTCCAGACAGTTCTACAAACAATAGTTTTATCATTGTACATTATTTCAAGAACTAGAGAGAAAAGACATGTAAAACAAAAAGTCATGAAAATAAATAGCATTGTATATAGGTTAGGCTCATAAACAAGTTGTATTGACCAGCTAATTACGTTAATTAATGTAATAGTCAAAATTTCTATATTGTAAGTCTTTGTATATATTGCCTGACGTGAGATTTTGAGTATTTTTTCAGAATTGCCAAGATATTTGGTAATTCAATATATTTTAGGAACATTTGTGATGTACTCATTAACAAATTAATTTACATTTAGCATTACTTTTTGTTGTGAAACAGAAAGATCGGACATTTAGACTTAAAAAGATAGGTACCATCTAAAATTATTGTATGTATAGTTTTCATTTTATATTGCGATTATTTTTGTATACATGAAATGTTTTACTATTGTGTTCGTTAATTGTAAATTAGTATATTCAATTGTTATGAACAATGCGTAATGTAATGTCATTATTGACGATGTTATATATTTGCCTCACCGCCATGCGTGGGGGAGTTCGAGTTTTAGCGTTTGTCATGTGCTCTGGAAGCTATGTCATTTTTTTTTAATGGAATTACTATCAGCTAAGTTCTGTTGCATTGTGTACGTTTTGAAGCTGTAATGTTTTAGTGGAATAACAAGCAGTTTCCAAAATGAAACTTTCACTCTGCAGCGGAGTGTGCGCAGATATGAAACTTCCTGGCAAATTAAAATTGTGTGCCGGAACCGGGACTCGAAACTGGGTCCCAGGTTCGAGTCCCGGTTCCGGCACTCAATTTTAATCTGCCAGGAAGTTTTTTAACAAGCAGTTTGATTGCAAATTAAAGAAGAAGTGAAAAATTGTACATAAGAGTATTTATTTGTACCTCGACGCCCCAGGTGAATAATTTTGCAGCGAGCAGAACCCCCATACATCGTAATATTGAAATTGGTCTGAACTGTAATTACTTAATAAACATAGTAAACGTTATAGTAATCATTTGTGTGTTTTCTCAACGAGTCTGCGCTCGCAACAATAATGAAGAACATTTATTTGCTTTTCCATTCATTTAATTTCAGTCGGGATATGGTTGCCTGATTTAGATAGTATATAAGAATAAATATTCAGCTGTATAATATAGTACGAAATAGTATAACAATATACCGGGTGTTTCACTAAGTGTATTTACCTCTGTAACTTATAAAATAATAGGAGACGGGAAATTTTAATGCAGTAGGTCAACACAAGAAATGTTACACTTTCTGCAGAGCTATGACCATAGTTTATTGTATCATTTTCCAAAGAGTTACAGCAGAAAGATATAATTTTTTAAATGGAACAATATTTTTTTTCTATCGTCTATTGGATTCGTTGAAACCAGCTGCGTCCAAATCAATTTAAACTACATTCCTATCACTGTTAGTTTGGGAGCTACAACGCTTCAAAGTTTAGGGGGCGGAGGCTACGATAGCGTATCTCACTGGCTGGTGGTCATGAGACAGTGGGCCGTGCCCCAGGGGATAGCCACTCGGCCAGTCAACTACGCTATCGCAGCCTGCGCCCCCTAAACTTTGAAGGGTTGTAGCTCCCAAACTAACAGTGATAGGATGTAGTTTAAATTGATTTGGACGCAGCTGGTTTCAACGAATCCAATGCACGATAGAAAAAACTATTGTTCCATTAAAAAAATTATATCTTTGTGCTGTAACTCTTTGGAAAATGATACAATAAACTATGTTCATAGCTCCGCAGAAAGTGTAACATTTCTTGTGTTGACCTACCGCATTAAAATTTCCCGTCGCCTATTATTTTATAAGTTACAGAGGCAAACACACTTAGTGAAACATCCTGTATATGCAACTGTGATGTTCACTAATTAGCAGGCAGGCAAATGATGTATTTTTCCAATGTCTTACTTGATACTGACGATTCTCCTTGAAACCTAGTGACACCTACTAACGTTCCTCTGTACACTTAGGGTGAACTCTGTTGCATTTGGAACAACGTCCAGCGTGGTACTTGCCACCTCAAAGGGTTTCGCTATAACGACGGCACTGCGCGAGAGGAGTGAAACAGGAAGCTGCGCCCGTGCTTCCAGCTCGTTCCGCGCCGGCGTCGACGTGTTCCATGATGCAGGGCACCCGGGCAGAACTTGGCGGCGCTACTTCGCCAACTTCTGCCGCGTTACACGTTGCCGCCGGGGGGAAGGGAAGGGAAGGTGGTGAGAGAATAATTGAGGCGCTATCGGAGGCGCGCTGAGCCCCCGTGAATCCCGGGGGCGAAACTCGCGGGTCATGCGACGCGGGCCCTCTACTGCTGCCACTGTGCTCATCACGCGATACAGCCGACGACAGCAGGCGGTTCATGTGAAAGGGGAGCCAGCGAGGAGCCCGCTATTGTTTCTCCCCTTTTCAACTAACTCAACGATACATCAGTTGCAGACAAAATAATACGAGTATAGATTTGGGCTGGGGGTCATACTATCGTAGTGTGCTGTAACTTCACAAATTCGGCAAACGAAAAGCATGTCTATTCTTACGTACACAGACACCACAGCGTTACACGAATAGCAGAAAATTTACAACCTGGAAATATTCAAATATCTCGTCTGTTATAGGGTACTGGAATAAATTCGATGGCGAAATTGAAAATTTGTGCTGGACCGGAATTTGAATCCATATTTCCCACTTCGTGACAGCAGCCGTCTTTTATTATTATTATAATTATAACTTATTATAATATCAAACAATACAACCCATTACCTAAGACTAAAATGGGCAATAGTATAATAAATAAATTTCTTACGGCTAAATGGTGACATTACATTTCATTACATTACATGTTTCTGCAGAAACCACTGGACATCTTGTTGGTTGTTGATTTTTATACTGTGTGATGTGTTTGATGTTGCGTCTTATACTACTGCTGTGGTGTTACATGCGTGCCAGCATTACAAACCTGCTTGTGGTGGCCAGCTCACCTAGCGAATCCCAGTGAGCATGCCCCTGGCACTGGGCGACCAATTTCTTTTGTCACCACAGCCCCCCCCCCCTCCCGCAAAAATTTTTCCGTCTTACCCAATTAGGTATGCCCTAAGTAACAATAACCATATCTATGAGTGTATGTATACCTCCGTTCAATTTATCAGCGACTGCATTTCCGCACATGCGCTGTAGACGTTGTGTATCAAGGAGAAGAACGTGCGCCCTTTGGAGATCGCTGTCAGTTACGTACGCTTTGTTGTGTTTGTTTGAAATGTCGGCGGTGATTGAAAATCCCGCCGCCTGTGAAATCAGGTCGGTGATTCGGATTATGAATGCGAGGAAAGTGTACCCAAGTGAAATTTATCGGCAAATTTGCGATGTTTACGGACCAGATGCGATGAGTGATTCGATGATGAGAAGATGGGTCCGACAGTTCAATGGCGGGAGTAGTGATGTGCACGATGAAGAACGAAGTGGGCGTCCCCCGTCGGTTACAGAAGAACTGGTTCACGCGATTGATGACAAGATCCAGGACATCCCAAGTCTTTCCTTGGCGGTCATCACTTCACCAATGACGACGAGCTGAAAGAAACTGTTTACAACTGGTTGAAGACACAGGCGGCAGATTTCTATGAAGATGGTATACAAAACCTGGTGCCACGCTATGATAAATGCCTGCAAAATTTCGGCAGTTATGTGGAAAAGTAGTTTAAGAGTTGTAGAATTTTGTGCAATAAAATTTTTTCTGTATCCGTGTACAATTGCATTTTATTACCAAACGGAACTTACTTTCTGGACGCCCGATCTCTTGCGGTAATATAGTCTCGGATGCGAGCAAGAGGATGTAAATGGGGTGGGGCCTATACTATCGTAGTGCGCTGTAAGTTGACAGTTTGGGCAGGACAGAAAGCTATCTGGATGGCATAACTTTTGAGCCGCCCTCCTTAATAGTAATAATAATAATAATGTTCTGAAGTTTGGATGCAATACGTGTATAACTAAGGGACACGTTTGTTTTTCTTTTTTGCGGTAGTAAAACAAATTCAGGAGTGTGTCGGTCTCTCCAAAATGGAGGCTAAAATGGAAAAAAACCTGCGATAACATAAAGATTAGTGAAGCTATTTTAATGATTTAAAAAAAAAAAAAAAAAAAAAAAAAAAAAAAAAAAAAAAGTATCTTAGGATAAGAAACGAAAATAGCCTAGGAATATTCGGGGACGGGGAAGGGGGGATGTGAAAATTAGGGGGCCAACCACCCCGAAAGAAACAAATTTTTTAATACAAAAATCACTTTTAATTTAATCCAAGTAGGATCTATTACAACTTCGAAATCAAGGCTGTAAAGAAAGAAGTACTTTATAAATATCGGGTACTTTCGACTCAATTGAAGTAAATCAGGCCGTGCGACATCCAAGCGCAAAACCAATAAACTTTTTTAACACGTTTTATTTACTTTTATTCGTTATTATTATTTCAATAGTACATTTAACAGTATTTTGAAAGTCGTATTTCGAGTTACTGTTTATTCCAACATTTTTTCGTTTTTGAGTCCGCTATGACTGATCGGCCGTGTTGAATTTTGAGAATCTGATTTCAGATTCGGATCCAACGAATTTAAATTCTGGTATATCAAAGAGATGAAACAGTTCAAAAATATAGATTCCCCAGGTGTTTCATGGGAGATATCAAAAAATGTTCAATTGTTTGTAAAGTCTATGGGACTTAACTACGGGGTCATCAGTCCCTAAACTTACAAACTACTTATGAACTACCTAAGACTAAGGACGGCACAAATATCCATGCCCGAGGGGGGGATTCGAACCCCCGACAATAGTGGCCGTGCAGACCGTGACTGGAGCGCCTCAGTCTCCTCGGCCACCGCGGCCGGCGGGAGATATCAACCGAGCGCGACAAACATTATATAAAAAAATGTACATGTTTCTTAATTTGCCTTCGTTTTGAAGTTTGATAGATTCTACTTCGCTCAAATGAAAACTAGTTTTTGTAGCAAAAAATTTGTCCCTTTGCTGGTAGTTGGCCCCCTAACGTTCACTTCCCCTCCAATATACTTACACCGACATACGCCTTTTTTGAAAAGATACTTTCATAACAAAAATCATTAAAATTGCTTTAGTAAGCTCTAATTTACTGAATTTTTTCTATTTTAGCCACAAATTTCGTAAGACCATTAAACCCTTTAAATATGATTTACTGCCGCCCCCAAAAAAGTGTCAGTTAATTTTTCACATTTATATTCACATTTCAGAAAATTCGGAGAGTGACACTTCCGTAGGTTTACTTTGTGAGCTAAGAACTCGCCGATTAATATCGAACAAACACGATCAAATGTACCCAAGGAATCAGTCTACAAATAAATAAATGAAAATAGATAAATAAAAGATAAAAATTGTGTAAAGTGGTAAATCCGTGTTCGAGCCCCGGCTTTTGCACATTGAATTTTTTTCCATGCGCTGTAACAATAGAGATGTTTGAATAGTTCGAACTCGACGACAACCTCTTTCCGTAAAACTTTACTATAAATGCCATTTAATGAAAATTTGGGATTATAATTCAGGTTTTTTTACTGCTCCGTAGGTTTGACAATTCTTCTGCAGTAAGAGGGTAATCTGAAGACAACATTTATACACTATCATTAACTAATATATGACAACTATTAAAGTCCATACAAGTCATTTTAACGGTCCGTTACTTAACTTACTCACGCAAATAAATCACAACAAATTAAAAACCATTTCGTTTTACATGACACAAATAGCTCGAGTTCATTTCCGGTCATTTCGAAGTTTATAGGTACAAGCAGATTCTGAATGTGAAACAGTGATAGGCAGTTGCATATGAGCTTTGATGTTTAGCAATAAAAATTAATATGTAAGTGGATTATTTGTAAAGACTTAGAGAGTGATCGGGTATAGCGCGCATTGATATCACAGTATAATCATACGATGCCTTCGGAACTGGCCTTGTACTGGTCTACAGGATACTGATGTTGATTACGTTGAAAGCTCGAAACGAAGTTGTTAGAACACAAATTATTAAAACAGACTTTTCATAAAAACGCGATTAAAAAAATGCTTTATACTGTTTGCTTATCATTTGAAAGGTGGGTCCAACTGATGAAAGAAAATGCATTGCGTTCTAGATGTTGACGTTGTCTTTAAATTATGGTGCTTTTAATTGAGGAACATATTTTTCTTCTAATAAGGCAATCTCTCTAGCAAACTGGATCTTATATATAAAAATGTTTGTCGTTTGTATGTTTGTTCGTATTTTATGCGCTGTCGTACCATTTATCCGATTGCTATGAACATTTGTCAACATATTGCTTGTACTTTTCGCAAAGGTTATAGGTACATCACTGTATGAAATAGAGATAATGAAGATTGAAATGCGTGAAAACCTGTCGCATACAGACTTCGTCGAAATATATAGCTTTATTCCGATCTTTATGAAACTTTGCACATTTGAGCTTCAAAACTAGAAGAAGGGAACTGTCTACATGAAACTTCGTACGGTGCATGGCGGAGGGTACTTTAGTTACGGTCTTCGACAAAATCTACACTTTTATTCCCATCTTGGATTTTTGCGAAATTCACCTTCAAAACAATAGGAGTATCACTATCTACATAATATTTCATACGGTGCATCTTTTCATAGACCACAATGTTCCATATACGGATGCAGGAGCCGATACATTGGTGTCCGAAGATAAGAGAGGGAGATAGAGAAGGAAATGGCTGCGACAGAGAGGGAAACAGACGAGAGAGAGAGAGAGAGAGAGAGAGAGAGAGAGAGAGAGAGAGAGAGAGAGAAAAGAGAAGAAGTAATAACTAAAGCCTGGAATAAATAAATACTCCGACAACGAGGGGTTTTCAGGAAGTTTTTATTAAAAAACGCGTTCCGCTTTTTTTTTTTTTTTTGGCGCATCCCCAGATTATCGAGAGCAAGTAATAAAATAAAATAAAATAAAGGTAAAAAATTAAAGTAGCAGCGGAAAACTGAACGTTGACTTTTAGCGTGAAAGGGCATAAATTCGTAACGCATATCTACATAACGAAAAATGTAGACTTACTTAAAAAAGGATATAGTGAACCTACTTCCGACAATGCTTCCACAAAAGAGCATTAATATGTAAAATTATTACGGAACCAAGTCGTCACGTCATTTAGCAAATAAGCGATCTAAAGTATGGGAACACACATATGTTGGTTCACCACATCACTTTTCGTATAACTCTAAATGTATTTTTAGTGTTGTATTCGGCTACAAGCACTGTAACTATGGAATATGTTACGTTCCTTGTACCCCATTTTTCACTTCCATTTTAAATAATTTTAATGTACATTTGCTTCACAATATTATATCTTACTTTTGGACATTTTGAGGATGCCCTTCGACGTCGAAATCCGTCATTTTTGGTATAAAAACAATTTGGAATCAAGAATGCCTTTTTTTTGAAAATAAATTTAAAACAGAATGCTGTAGTTATTGTCGAATACAAGATGGGACAAATTTTTTACGTATTTAGGTAGATCCAGTAACTAATGAGGAGGTACTGCATCGAATTGGGTTAAACAATTTATTGTAGAATTTGAAGCAATAGAAACTATTGTTTTGTTAAGGAGAGGAAAGAAGAATGATGAGGAAGGAAAGGAATGACTTTAGCTGGACGAGGGCACTGAAATTACTCAGTGACAAGTGAAAATCCCGTCCAGGGATTCGAAAGCCATATCCCGCGCTTCGGGTTAGCGGTCGCCTTAACCACTTGTCAGACACTACGGCTGTAGCGTCCCCGTCATATATGTTCTCTTATACTCGCCATTTCGGATTCCCGTACGAGGTTGAACGTATTACACCACAGCTACGATGAAGTAGATGAACCTTACGCCATGGGATGGGGGGGGGGGGTGTCCAGCCCACACCGTTGACGTGGCGTCTGTTTTTCCGGCCACCACACCATCTTTTACGTAAAAATTTATGTTTGTTTGTCTTTTTGTAAGTATTTTATGCAAGGCCATACCATACATCAGATTGCGATAAAACTTTGTCAACTGATTGCTTGCGAAGATAAGATTATAGGCTTACTAAAATTAACATTTTTTTTTTGCCTGGCGGAGGGTGCTTTGCAATTAGTTAATTCGTTTTTTACGTTTTCACGCTGAAATGGATGGACGGATATGAAAGAAATTTGGATCTGTGGTGGTTTATACTATGGTTAATACATAGGCTATCTTTGGTAAGCGACCGTATGATGCGTGGCGGAGGATCCTTACAGTGGATTAAAGCGTTTGTTACTCTTCACTGAAACAGCTTAACGGATTTTAATGAAATTTGGAATACGGGTAGCTTATACCTTGAAGTAACGTATGAGATACCTTTAGGAGGTCACCGTACGGTGCATGGCGAATTGTACCTTACAGTAGCTTCACACGTTTGTTATTCTTCACACTGAAACGGCTGGGCGGAATTGAATTAAATGTGGAATGAAGATAGCTTATAGCTCGAATTAATACATGGACTACATTTCGTAATCATCCTTAGGTGCATTGCAGTGGGTACGTTACAACAAACATCCGAAATGTTTGTCTGTTCACCATGAAAGTCAGCACTTAAATATATGTTTTCATGAAGAAAAATTTTATAAACTGCAAGCCAGTGAATTTGGCATGGTGGAGTGTACCTTGCGACTTTGACAGCGTTTGACCCGTCACCATGTAACTTGCCGAATATATGTATGTTCTCATATACGGGAGGGAGAAGAGTAGGTGGAGGAGCAGATGGGCGGAAAGGGGAGGCCGGAGACGGACAGAGAGAGAGAGAGAGAGAGAGAGAGAGAGAGAGAGAGAGAGAGAGAGAGAGAGAGAGAGAGAGAGAGGGGAGAGGAGGAGAATGAGAGAGGGGAGACGGTGACAGACACGTAAAAGGAAATGGTGAGGGGGAGCAGGAAATGTACAGAGAAATTTCAAACGTTATTTGTATAATTATCTCTTCTGCTGCTGCAACGCGCCGGGTACCAACTAGTCTATATACAAAAACTATTGTACCTCACATGTAAGATATTTTCACTGTATGGCATATATGTTTTCACTGCTACTATTCTTTCTGCACCTGTAGAATAGAATAGTACCATGTTGGTAAAAGCCTCGATCAGCGGCATGGCCTAATATGACGTGAAGCGGCAGTGTTGGCAACTTCGCTGTTTATGCTGGGATGAATGGCAGCACACATTGTTTACGAGATGTGAAAGTGAATGTGTTAACATCACGTTTGAATGATTTTATTTTCGAAATGAATCACAGCGTTCGAATGTAGAAGATCGCTAACAACTTTTCTCCACATGCACTGTCTTTCTGTTCAGCTGTAACTGTTATGTATACGTGTGTCTGTCTCTCAAATGATACGAATTACAACATTTTTTTGCATGTTCATAATTTGGTAAAACGCTTGCTACAATTTAATAACAATTTCATCTGTACTCTTCGGTTCCTTCCTAACCATATCCTTTAAAATCATGACAAATTCGTAAAAATCATAACATTCACTCACAACAATTGAAGCTGTACTCTTAAATTCCTGCTCAACTACATTACAGTTGTAATTTGCGGCTGTTTGCTGATGATGCTGTGGTATATGGGAGGGTGTCGTCTGTAACTAACTGTAATAGCGTACAGGATGACTTAGACAAAATTTCTAGTTGGTGCGAAGAATTGCAGCTAGCTCTCAATGCAGAAAAATGTAAGGTGATGCGCATGAGTGGAAAAAACAATCCTATAATGTTCGAATACAGCATTAGTAGTGAGCTTCTTGATGCTGTCGCGTCGTTCAAATATATAGGCGTAACATTGCAGAGCGATATGAAATGGAACGAACGTGTAAGGACAGTTGTGAGTAAGGCGGACAGCCGACTTTGGTTTATTGGGAGAATTTTGGGAATATGTACTTCATCTGTAAAGGAGACCGCGTATAAAGCGCTTGTACGACCACGTCTTGAGTATTGCTGAAGTGTTTGGGACCCACAGCAGATCAGTTTAAAGGAAGACATAGAGGCGGTTCAGAGGCGAGCTGCTCGATTTGTTACTGGTAGGTTCGACCAATGCGCGAGTGTCACGGAAATGCTCCGGAAACTCAATTGGGGATCGCTGGAAGAAAGACGACGTTCTTTTAGTGAATTTAGTAAATTTCGTAAATTTAGAGGGCCAGAATATGAAGCTGAGTGTAGTACGATCTTGCTGCCGCCTACTTACATTTCGCGTAAAGATCACAAAGACAAGACAAGAGAAATTAGGGCTCGTACGGAAGCATATAGGCATTCTTTTTTTCCTCGTTCCATTTGGGAGTGGAATAGGAAAGAAAATGCCTAGTAGTGGTACAGTGTACCCTCCGCCACGCACCTTACGGTGAATTGCGGAGTATGTGTGTAGGTGTAGATGTAGGTGTAGATCCTTTAATAATATATGACACATTCGTAGAGATTATAACATTCGCTCACAACAATTTAAGCTGTACTCTTAGGTTCCTGCCGAACCACAACCCTTAAAATCATGACATATTTGTAAAAATTAATAATCGTCGATATACCCTTGTACAGTCAGTACTGAATTATCGTACACGCCACTCGAAATGTACTACGTTGCCAACCTTAATACTGCTACAGACGCACCGCGACGCTACCCATGCCGCTGATCGAGACTTTAGCCTACCATGTTCTTGACAGACACTAAATGAAATCAAATGACTAGCAGGAGTGATCGAAGATGTTTTATGATGGCACAACGTTTCCATGTAACTACAGGAACAAGATATCTTGTTTTCGTGGTATCTGTGAAATTACGGGAGCGACTGATGTATTAAATCAGTCCAAAGATATGTTATAGTACAACGAAAAGTGGTCTCTGTTCTCAGAGCTCCGCACACAGACGCGAGTTACGAGGCAACAAAGAAAACAGCAGGTGGCGCCACTGGCGGAGGGAGCGGGCAGCAGCCGCCCTCGGGAATGTGAGAGAGCAAACATTTGCCGCTCGCTGAAGCAGCGGGGCCGCCCATTACGGGCGGCGTGCAGTCTCGGTTTCTCCTGGTGTTCGGTTCGCTGCGGAATTGCTCGCTGCAATATTTTTGTTGTCTCAGCCGTATCGCGGCTGCAGCGTTTGCCTTTGTCGGACCTCGCGGCGCTTCACAGGAAAGTTCTACGTTCTCAGTAGAGAGGTCAGATGTCACCGAAGGCAATATCAGCACATTGCTAAATTTCTGAAACAAAGCTGGGATATGAAATATTGCTAGGGCAATGTGAAATCTAATATTTTCGTTACAAAACTTTCTTTGAGTCCTTTGTGCGCGTTTCTTTCAGTAAAATGCCACATTAAGTAACTGAAAATTCACTATTGTGATGTAAATAAATGAAATTGTAGACGCGCCAGAGACACTGCAGAATAAATCCAAGACACAAACGATGGATGGCAAATGGCCGTGCGGCGTTAAACGCCATGTCAGGGACTGTGCGGTCGTCCCCGTAGGAGGTCCGAGTCGTCCTTTTGGCATGGGTGTATGTGTGTGGTGTCCTTAGCGTAAGTTAGTTTGAAGTAATTTGTAAGTCTAGAGACCTATGACCAAAGAACATTTGAAAATTTTGATGTAAAATGAGTGGTAATATTATGGTAAGTTAAAGCAAAGAAAAAGTGCAGGAGACGTACACAAAGTAGTAAATTTCGAAGAAAACTTTATTAAGAAAAATGAGGAATTATGGTCTGTTCGAAGAAGTTATATAAAATAATAACGTGAAATAACGATTAAACTGCCAAAACTTAGAAAACTATGACGACAGAAACAGAGGGAAATACTAATTCATTGAAAATTAATGATGAGTTAAGTTGGGAACTACACAAAGATTTATGAAATGCAGCGTACAGTGTTCGTGTTTAAGATTTAACCTACGCCATATCTTTCAGACAGCCTTGCACATCTACAGTAAAATTGGAGAATTTAAATTGTTAAACACGAGACCCTGCACAGTGTATTTCAAGCAAAAGCAAGGCCTACGACAGTAAATAAATGTCTCGATCTGTACTGATTGTCTACTGTTGCCTTAAAAGTAGACGATGTGTGACTTTCGGAAATTTGGGTCGATTCGGGGGCGTAATGGTTCTCGTCTTGATCAGCCACAGGGCTAGTCACCCTCTGTAATTAAAAAAAAAAAAAAAAAAAAAAAAAAAAAAAAAAAAAAAAAAAAAAAAAAACGAGGCAGGATTTCAGCGATAAACACTGAACAAATATGATCCTATGACTACTAGACAGCGATCTCATCGTTAAAAAGGTTACAGTGACTGCGACCGCGAAAATGAGGAAACCAGTATTAGAGCCCCACTCCAGGATAAATTTTTACGGTCACCTCTGAAGCTCGGTTGACAGCTTCGCTGACTACTACGCAGGGGACCCGTTTTAGATTCCCGGCAGGGAACTGGGTGTTGGGTGCTGTCCTCATCATCAATCAATGCCGAAACGATAGCTCAGCGCGTTTGCTAAGTGAGCTGGATGCTTATTCTAATGAAAAAACTAAATCAAGAAATCATAGATCACCCGGGAACAAGCACGGTACCAAGTCCGCAAGGGAGCTATCGAAGGAAAAAAAGTTCATAATCATATAGCTGAAAGGCGCCGGAATGGCGTCAACTCAAAAGATTTGCAAGAAGGCGGCCGAACCCCAGTCGTGGATTCCGCGATCATCATAAATATTCACGTGTCACCCAAGAAATTGTACAGTTGATTCTTGAAGTAAGCAAGCTTGTATTTCTGAAACTGTTAGGTTAACCGTGTCACGCCGCAGTGGAGTGGCCGAGCGTTCTAAGGTGTCTTGCTGCGGAGCGGACGATTGTTCGTCGTCGGACGTTCGAGTCCTCCCTGGCTCATTGGTGCGTCTGTTGTACTTAGGTTAATTGAAGTTAAATTAGTTCGTAAGTCTAGGGACTGATGACCAGTTTGGTTCAATAGGTTTACAAACATTTGAATATCGTTACATCTGAATGAGAAAACTTTAAATTTTAGTCACCAATTATACCTATTTATGAAACAATATCATTTTGAGGTACAGTAAAAGATTTACTGCTGATCGTATCTTAAAAACAATACAAAACATGACGGTATAGCATATTGATACTAAAACGTTGTTTTGTTTTGTTTATAGCTGTGAAGAAATGTTAATTCTGTTTCTGATTTGATTTTCCTCCTTCACAATTTCTGTACAAGAAAGTGATTTACACTATCATGGACTTACAGTATATAATTATTGGGTTGAATATATGTGAAATGCATAAATATGTTCAAATTATCCGAGAAAACCTATTCAACCTATTCAATTTCACAATGGATTTAAACAAACAAAAAACGCGTACCGGAAATATCATTATTATACGATTTTTGGGAGGTGAAGTACCCTTTATGTG
Organism: Locusta migratoria; assembly: GCA_026315105.1. Lineage (NCBI taxonomy): Eukaryota > Metazoa > Arthropoda > Insecta > Orthoptera > Acrididae > Locusta > Locusta migratoria. Next base: position 707,721,630 of record CM048745.1, on the reverse strand, counting down.
TTAGGATTTGTTGAAACGCTACACATGCAAAATTTCTTCAAAGCGTTTTCACTAAAACATCATATAAATCAAGACATTTAATCTGACGTTTTTAAAAACGTATAGTGATTTTCAGTTGTGCGATGTTTTCCCGTTGTAATAATTCAGCGTCGAGAAGTCTTATCATACTAAGAAATGAGAAAACGCGGCAAGGGATGTATATAGTTTGCTCGATAAACGTGAAGGGTGTGATGCAAAAGATCAACATGAATCAAGTCCGCGCATACAGAAAAATTGTCTACTGTGACACGTGGGAACAACTATATTGACATAAATAGTCTAAATGGAACAGAGATAATACGTCTAGCTGTTAAAATCAAACTGTTCTGCTTCACAAGAGAACCTTAATATCTATGGAAAAAGTATTGTGCTAAATTACTACAAACGTTTCAACATACTGATGAAAGGCACCTCAGGCCACGAATTTAATTATTTGTATATTCAGTTTTCTGAACTGACACGGCCACACTTCGTATTCAGTCGAAATAAATAATCGAAGCTTTATTAAAACATTATAAACTGCGGTAGAATCTTTTTCTAGCAAACACAAAAAAGTAAATTACTCTTGGTCCTTTCAAAAACTTCAGAAACCAATTAGAACACATACACAATAGCCATTCATTTAACAGGTAAAATTCGCTGCTTTTGAACCACACTTCAAATAAAATTAATTGATACAAGAAGAAAACATCGATGTTAATTATAGTATGTCAATAAAATTACAGAGGGTTGCAAAGTACGTGATAGATGTTGCATCCTTGAAACAGAAGGAGCAAGGAGCACTTGAAAAGGCGATGCGGACGATCCACGTTAAAAGGAAAAGGGATAAGATGAAATTCTGTCTCCGGACAGGAACTCACAAGCAAAACTTATTTCCTTACGTGAAGTGGGAATACCATTGAAATGTCGGATGACGTGCAAAATGTCAGAGGAAACTTTCTCTTTGCGACACCTTAAACACAAGATAAGGTTAACGGTAAACGCAGAGATATTACTCCGGTGGTTTGTTTATGAACGATTTCTGATATGGCTCGTTGAAAGTATTTATTAAATACCAATTATGTAATGACACATAATTCCAGCAGAAGCGGCAGATAAAGAATTCATCTTTTTCGGTATTTATGGGTGGCTGTTATAAAAAGTTAACGTCAGTGCCTTTGTATCTTAGACCTTCTGCATTGATACCGTTCAGGCTGCTTAGTAGTACTTGTTACTATCATCTTTTTGTCTGAACTCCTTATCGTCCACGTTTCAGTCCCATACAGTACTACACTCCAAACAAATGCTTTCAGAAAGGACTTCCTAACATTTAAATTAATATTGGATGTTAAAAAGTTTCGCTTCTTTAGAAACGCTTTTCTTCCCACAGACATTCTGCATTTTATATCTTCTTTACTTCGGCCATCAGAAGTTATCTTGCTACCCAAATAACAAAATTCATCTACTACTTTTATTGTCTCATTACCTAATATAATTCCTTCAGCGCCGCCTGATTTTATGACATTACATTCCATTACCCTCGTTTTACTCTTTTTAATGTTCATCTCATATCTTCCTTTAAAGATACTGTCCATTCCATTCAACTGCACTTCCAGATCTTTTGCAGTCTCTTACAAAATTACTACGTCATCGGCAAACCGCAAAGTTTTTATTTCTTCCGCCTACACTTTAATTCCCTCTCCAAATTTCTCCTTGCATTCCTTCATTGCTTGCTCAATGTACAGATTGAACAACATTGGGGAAAGGCTACACCCTTGCCTTACCCCCTTCCCAACCTCTGCGTCCCTTTCTTGTCCTTCGACTCTAATAACTGATGTCTTGTTTTCGTATAAGTTGTATATAACTCATTCAGAATTTGAAATAGTGTTTTCCAGTCGACATTGTCAAACACTTAGCCGCGGGGGAGCGGTCGAGCGCACTGAGGCGCTATGCTACGATGCGCGAGGTCGAATCCCGCCTAGGGCATGGATGTTTGTGCTGTCTTTACTATAAGTTAGTTTATAAGTAGTTTGTAAGTTTAGGGACTGATGTCCCCGCAGTTAAGTCCCATAAGCTTTAGAAACATTTGAACATTTAAGTCTACAAACGCTAAAAACGTAGGTTTGCCTCTCCTTAGCTTATTTTCTAAGATAAGTCGTAATTTGAGTATTGTCTCCCGTGTTCCTACATTTCTCCTAAATCAAAACTGATCTTCCCCGAGATCGGATTCCACAAGTTTCTCCATTCGTCTGCAAATAATTCGTGTTAGTATTTTGCGACCATGACTTATTAAACTGCAGATTCTATATTGACTCAAACTTCGGTACGTTTGGCAGACAAGGCAGTATAGTACACTGCGTTCTACCAACTAGAGTTCTGCATTTCGATAAAAACTTTTGTATCCCATCCTCGTCGGCACTTTTGTATCCCGCCCTCGTCGCCACTTTTGTATCCCATCCTCGTCGCCACTTTTGTGTCTCGTCAGCCGGTTGTCGTAGGTGTCGGTGGCCGAGTAGAAAGAGACCGACACAGGAATAAAGGATGCACGCTTGTGCAGGTACGGAGGTGACCAGCCAGTGGAACAGCAGAAACTAGAACACTAGGCTAAATTAGAACAAGATATATATTTCATGGAGTCTTGGTAATACTTAACTTTTACATGGTTCTTGACTGCAGAATGCTGATAGTTTTGATAGAGAGGACCGCCTACTGACGATTCCTAGTGCCTATCCGATAGCCAAGTGTTAACTGGTGCCTATCGGAATCCCAAGTGACGATGCAGTCCAGTGGTGGCCACGAGCGGAGTTGCAGCAGAGGGCGCTCGTGGCTGACGTCGTAAGAACGCCGCGCCGTGCGTGCATGGCGGCGCGCGGCGTAAGTACGTGTCGCGCGCTTTGGACTTGTGCGGCACAACAACCGCTCGAGCATTTCCCATTTCGTGCCGCTGCTAGACAGCTGGGAAAGGCGCACGCTGCGATACGGCTGTGGCCGTCTAATGCAGCATGTGGCCTGTCGTCCTCCACCTCTCTGTTATCGGCGAAGCTGTCGAGCACTGCCGGGCGCTCGAGCGTACTCATAATCTCGGCCGCTGACAATACCACCGCCGCGCGCTTAACAGTGCGAAAATGCATTAGAAACTGTTTCCAAACTCAAATGACGGATATAATTAGGAGCGGCTAGTTAGTCCTGAAGAAGAAAGACATGTCGGGAGAGGAGCCTAAAAGAGAAGTTTCGAAAACGTTTGCGCTTGTAGTGTATATTGTCACGCAGGCTTCTGCTGGTTTCGTGCAATGTACCATATGTGATACTATACTTTCGTACCAGTCAAGCACAACAGATATTATTCTACTCTTCAAAAGTAAATGCGGAGCAGAATGCCATCGACCACTTGCAGTACCAAGTATCATAAAGAAAGTCGTGGATAGATTGGTCGATATGAGTGGAAGAGATTTGCTACGGTTAAATACTCGTAGTAATTTAGAAAGGTGAACAGGTGGGGCATAACAGCTTTGACATAATTGCAGAACGACATATTGACCATAGCTGTTTATGTTTTCTCAATGCTACAGGTTTCGGTCAATTTACCATTATCAAGCGTTAGCCTGAAGTAGATGAACGTTACCAAATCATTAGTCAACCATATAGAACATTAATAAAATAGTACAGTAAGTTACATGTGAGATACTTACAGAGATTAGCTAATAGCTTAACATGTCGTAACACAAAAATTCAAAATTGTATCTTAAGTATTTGTGTCTTTGTTCTACTCATTGATATTACCACAGTGGCTGATTGCTACAAACTGGAGCTTACATTGATGAGTGTACAATACAATTATTTTAAAAACCAAAGATAACGAAAATGCATGCATTAGATCTCATTGCGCAAAGATTATAGGGCGTACAGTTATGCTATGTTATTGATGTAATGTATAGCTACAAATTGTAGAGTATATTAACATCACAGCTCCAAAGCATTGCATATGTACATATCATACTTCCACTTCAATATGTTGTATAGCACTTGTTGATTAACATAAGAATCTCATTATTTTCATCAATCATAGATCCTAATGAAGACCAGAGATGGTCGTGGACATAGCATAACTGTAAGCCCTATACTCTTTGCAAAATGAGATCTAATGTAAGCATGTTCGTTATCTTTGGTTTTTAAAATAATAGTATTGCACACTCATCAATGTAAGCTTCAGTTTTTAGCAGTCAGCTAGTGTGGTAATATCAATGACTGGAGCAATGACAACAAATACTTATTTTACAATTTTGAATTTTTGTGTTGCGACATGTTAAGCTATTAGCTAATATCTGTAAGTATCTCACATGTAACTTACTGTACTATTTTGTTAATGTTCTGTATGGATGACTAATGATTTGGTAACGTTCATCTACTTCAGGATAACGCTTGATAATGGTGAACTGAGCGAAACCGGTAGCATTGAGAAAAAATAAACAGCTATGGTCAATATGTCGTTTTGCAACTTGTAGTAATATTGGCTTCAATACTTATTCGCAAGAGCTCTACAATGTTGGCGCCACTTATGACAGTCAATATAGAAGATGTTCTTCCACACCCTACCACTGTATCGCGGCATACTAAAGGAAAGCCCGACAGAATACTGGTGACAATTGCCCAAGATAATATGTGCCTTAAAGAACGAAATGTGCTCTTTAGACGCTGATCTGTGGTCTGATAACTACAAGAAGGAAATTTTTTTGACTGCGACATCACATTATGTGAATGGAGAGTGGCAGCCAGAAACGCTTGTTTTGATAACAACCAGGTTTTCGGACGTACCTAAGACATGAGATAACATACGGCACGAAATCAAAGAGCGGATGCTTGAGTAAGAAATTAACAAGAATGATCTTACGAAATGCTGCTTTGTCTCTACGACCAAGGAGCTAATATAAAGAAGGCACTTGAATCTTACAACAGTTTACCTTGCTTTGGTCACTGCCTGATGACTGCGCTTCGTCACACATTTCAAGAGACATTTTAGAAGAAGAAGCCCCTGAATTCCTGTCGTGTCTACTATCAGCAAGAGCTATAGTAGGCTATTTGAAGAGACAGGGTCACTCGGGGCGTCTGCGGCACTCTGTGATGCAAGAACTGTAACTCGGTGGAACAGTGTACTGTTCAAGCCCAATTACGCCATAAATAAAATCGACGATAGTCGAGATATACTAGAATCAATAGACAGTGGCAGCAAGGTAAGAACACTTTATATACGTTACGATCTTTTATACAACTGTTGAATTATCAGAGTGCAATTATGTATATTGGGTATCCTTTTAGATCATGGGAAAAATAATAAGGAGAGCAGCATACTTCATCACAGAGAAGTGCAAAATCGAGGCTATCCATTACGTTGCCACGGTTCTATGGCCATCACGGCACCATTTGAAGAAACTCACAGCAGAAGAAAAACAAGCCACGTACAGTGAAGTTCTATGATTGTGTTCGGAACTACCTGTAAATGATAAGGTTGATTCACTAAAACCAATTAGTAGACGCCTTTCGATGGATGAAAAAAAAAGACCAATGTTTGTATAGCTTATGGGACTTAACTATGGGGTCATCAGTCCCTAAACTTACAAACTACTTACGAACTAGCTAATACTAAGGACGGTACAAATATCCATGCCCGAGGGGGATTCGAACCCCCGACCGTAGTGGTCATGCAGACCGTGACTGGTGCGCTTCAGTCTCCTCGACCACCGCGGCTGGCTCAGGGATCGAGACGTGGCTGCACGGTCCGTTACAGCCATGCGGATTAGATGGCTGTCATCTCAACTACCAGTGATACGAGGCCGTTGGGATCCAGCACGGCGTTCTGTATTGCCCTCCTGAACCCACCGATTCCATATTCTGCTAACAGTCACTGGATCGCGAGCAGCAGTGTCGCGATACGATAAACCGCAATCGCGATAGGCTACAATCCGACCTTTATCAAAGTCGGAAACGTGATGGTATGCATTTCTCTTCCTTACACGAGGCATCACAACTCCGTTTAACCGGGCAACCCCGGTTAACTGCTGTTTGTGTATGATAAACCGCTTGAAAACTTTCCTAATGTCAGTACGTTGTAGATGTCGCCACCGGCGCCAACCTTGGGTGAATGCTCTGAAAAGCTAATCGTTTGCATGTCATAGGATCTTTTTCCTGTCGGTTAAATTTCGCGTCTGTAGCAAGTCATCTTCGTGGTGTAGCAATTTTAATAGCCAGGAGTGTAATTCTTTTATAGATTTTAATTTACCTTGTAGCCATTCTTATTTAACCAATTTTCACTACTTGTGAACCTCTTCTACATACTATAAATAATTTGTTAGAAACAGTCGTGTTCGCGTAAAATTGATTTTATTTTTGAAGACGGTTTCGATCTCATAGGGATCATCTTCAGGTCTGTTACTTGATGATGGTCGAACCGGTGCTAGGCCCATCTATAGTCCGTGGAGAAACTCTTCTACTAGGTATGGCCTATATTTTCCCCAATCTTGCGCAACTGTACCGATGCACTGCCCCTTATGTCACTGATACGACACCAAGTGCGCATACCGAACTCTTAGTACAAAAGTAATTTTGAACATAATTTCGTATTCGATATTTTCATTACATACTAGTCGTAAGTGCCACTTTTATGTTTTTACTAGCTGATAACCCGGCGTTGCCCGGGTATTTATTTATTTATTTCTGCCATTTTTCAGGCATATATTCATTTGTATAAGGGCTGTATGTTTGTAAAATCTGTTGCGAATATGGTTAGTAGTAATGAAGTAATAGATTAAAACTTAATGCAGGAAGGGGCGGTTTTCCATGAACATTACTGTTTATGTGCTCATATCTCATAAACTAGGGGTCGTACTGTGAAACAATTTAGAAGGTACACTCAACTATGTATGTGTATTCTGCCTGTAAAATAACCTGCGGCTACAATTTGTAATGTACAAATTATAAATTTTAACGTCATACCGAGAGCCGTAGTTTTACTCCATAAACAGTGGAAAAGTAGTAAGCGAGAAACGTTTTTCCTTTCATCATTTTACTATGGATGCCAGGGAGAAAAAGTTTAGTAAAGGTTTGGAATTATGTTTAAAGTTTGTTGCAAGTCGCTAAGTGCTGTCATTCTCATACAGTGTATTTCGAAAGTCTCGCCGCATTATATGGAATTTTTTTGCGATTTCTATTGGTTATGACGTAATATCTTTTGAACCATGTGCCGTATGTGATTCTTACCCATGCAGCAATTGTTACCTCACGGTAAGGAATGTGTGTACCAAATTTGGTTGAGATCGGTCCAGTGGTTTAGGAGAAAACGAGCAGCATTGTCGCTAAATGCAGCAGTTCTCCGCGCATCTCATTGTTTATGACGTCATACCTCGTCAACTATGTATCGTACATGATTCTTACACTTACGGCGACCGTCCTCATGGACTAAAGCTTACGTGTACAAAATTTGAAAAAGATTGGATCAAAACTGTAGATTTACAATTGTACGTCCGTATGACGGAATGACTGAAACCGAACTTCCAGCTAAGGCGCTTTGTGTAATGCCTTCATCTCTTTAACTCGTGGGTGAGATGTTCGATTTACGTACGTGGAAGGAGGCTGTGGTAGGCGCCGCAGTCATGGGCTACGTTAAAACGCCTCAAAGCGCCGGAGACGTCAAGTTGACCGGAAGGGCCCCACCGCGCTGGCGGCGAGGGCGGCAGACCCTTGTGGCGCGCAGCTCGCTTTGGGGGAGTGTAGCAGCCGCGCCCTTTTGTGAACAGCGGAAGGCCGTCTTGTCGCCACGAACCCATTCTGCGGCCACCTGCTGGTGACGAGGCGGGCGACCGCCTCAGCGGTTCGCCGCAGCTCCTTCTCACATACTCGGCGAATGTAATCTACTGTGCAGCGCAAAGCGTGCGCAGCTAAAACGCGGTCGTCAGAACTGGGATTAAAGTACCCCTTAGAAAATTAGTTTCCACCACGTTATCGATCAATCACTGTAGGCGTGTGATGAATCGGTTCCTTTGAAACGCTCGCAGCTAATATCGTGTCTTCACTCCTGTCCAATTTGATGAAACTGGTATTGCCTGTGGTTGAAAGTCGACAAGTTGTGTTGACAAAATCATGAAAATTAAAAAAAAAAAAAAAAAGAAAAAAAAAAAAAAAAAAAAGAAATGTAATTGGAATGTATTGAGTGCAAAATTATAGGTTTTATGTGAATGCTATGAGAACAGGTCAAAGAAGGTCAAAGAAAAAACACGAGAGAATGAAAGACCCAAATGAGGGAATTAATTGTTTTATTTCACATTTTAGCATTACAAAACGTGTAAAACAACATTTATCGTAAAAATCCTTTCATCATTCGCTAAATATTATCTTTGTTCACAAATACAAAATTTCAAACCATCGAAGGATCGAACTCTACTTGCTGGAACATGTAGCTGACCATGTGTGAAAACTGACTTTCTTAATAGAATCCTAGCTTTATCTACATCTACATAGATACTCTGCAAATCACATTCAAGTGTCTGGCATTAACCACTTTCATAACTTTTCTCTACCGTTCCATCCTCTAATAGCGCGTGGGAAGAAAGAACACCTAAATCGTTCCGTTTTGGATCTGATTTCTCTTATTTTATTGGGATGGTCATGTCCCCCTAAGTAGGTGGGTGCTAGCAAAATATTTTCACATTCAGAAGTAAAAGTCGGTGATTGAAACTTCGCAAACAGATCACGCCGCAATGAATAACGTCTTTCTTTTAACGATTTCCACCTCAATTCGTGCAACATTTTCGTGACGCTTTCTCCCCCGTAACGTGATAGAACAAAACGAGCTGCCCTCCTCTGAACCTTCTCAATGTCTTCCGTCAGTCCCAACTGGTGAGGATCCCACAAGGGGTAACAGTACTCCAGCAGAGGACGCACGAGTGTGATGTAGGCAGTCTCTTTGGTGGAGCTGGTGCATCTTCGATGCGTTCTGCCAATGAAACGTAACCTTTGGATCGCCTTCCCAACAATGTTTTCTGTGTGTTCCCTCCAGTCAAAGTTGTTCATAATTGTGACTCCTAGGTATGTTCGTCCTTCAGACTTACTAAAATACTGCATTCATAAACTGAAGTGTTTAATTATATTTAAAACTGTATTTAAAAATTAGGAATTGAACATTACGAAAAATGAAAAACAATGAGGGCAGTGGGAATGGAACCCACGACCTTAAGGTTGGAACTCCAAGCCCTAACTGAGCTAATTTTACCTGTATCAATATGCCACCTACAATGGGTTGTAATATAGTGGCAAGATTTTGGAGTAGCATCCTAAAATTTCCATTAGCCTTCTTTGTATGATTACTATTACAATTCTGTGCCCTCAGTTTCGTGTTAGCGTATTTATATAATGATACTCCACCTCTAACGATCTCGCGGTGAACTCAGTGTTCATCCTTAATTTTCTTGTTTCCTATACCATCCCATGCGTTATTACTTCATCTGCTAATGTTTAAAGTTAGCCGTGTTTCCTTTATGTTCGGCATATAAACATCAGTTTTCACCACGCTTCTAGAACTTTGTCAGCTTTCAGCAGAAGGACTTCTTATATTGAAAACACGAAGTTCTTTCCCTCCACTGAAAAACCGAAAAGCGCTATCTCAGCTAAAGAGCACCTGTAGAAAGACCTTCTTCTAACGGGATTGGGTAGCGACACGCTCGCCTTACTAGGAAGTGACGTCGAAATCACACTCAGTCGTCCCTATGACAGACGCCATACAGATATGTTGTATTTAATATTTTTGCTATCATAGGTTGCAGTATTTCGTGTCAAGGTAAAGGTACGTCGAACACTTATCACAAAATCGTGACTCTCGTTTCTCTCTCTCTCTCATAATTAACAGTCAATAATGTTCAAATGTTTGTTAAGCTTATGGGACTTAACTGTGGGGTCATCAGTCCCTAAACTTACAAACTACTTATGAACTCTCTTATACTAAAGACAGCACAAACATCCATGAAAGAGGGAGGATTCGAACCCCCTTCGGGGAACGGCCCCGCGCATCGGAGCATAGCGCCTCAATGCTTTCGATCACTTCACCACGGCTGTCAATAATTACACACAGCTGAAACGGTCTTTAAGGAACGATCGTCATCAGTACTGAAAGCGCACCTTGTATCATTTTCCAGCACCTTGATGGTTAGAATTAGGATTATGCCAACTAAAAACATACTACGGTACTGGTTTTAACGAAATCCCGGATATTCTTATTTATTCAACAGAGGCATAGGCTATACTTTAATATTAGGAATAAGTAATACACATTTTGTGCGTCGGGCTGATTAGGAAACGACGAATGTAATTGCTGCAGATGAAACGACCGCATTTACATTTTGTTCATCGGAGTAGAATAATATCCAATTTCACTCACAAGTATTATATTCTCGAAGCTCCACTGCATCCATCACAGATAAAAACGAGAAACATTCTTCCGTGACTCTAATATCTTGTCGTTTGCCGGTTTTTCCAGAATACGTCACGATTTCCGAGGTAATGCTAATAGTTTTTGAAAATGTTTTGTGGTTTTTTGTTTCAGTGTTATGACTAACTTATTTCGTGCACCAACATCTCTCTTTCAGAGTAGCACTTGCATCTTAGTCCTCTGTCATATGCCGGGTGTATTTCAATCTTTGGATTCTACTGATGATTTTACCCTCTAACGCGTTCTCTATTAACATATGCCTCGTTCTTTGTCGCTTCTACATTGCCTACCTGAACAACGCCGCGGTGGAGTGGCGGAGTACTCTAAGACGCCTTCCTGCGGAGCGCGCGTTTGCTCGCTGTCGGAGGTTCGAGTCTTCCCTCGGGCACTGGTGTGTGTTTATTGTTCTTACGTTAGTCTAAATATAAGTAGTTTAGAAACCTAGGGACTAATAACCAAAGAAGTTAAGTCCCAAAGATTTACAAACATTTGAACGTGTTGATTCGTTACCTTATCAGTCCACCTGATTATCAATATTTTTGTGTATGCCCCACTTTTAAACGCTTATTGACTTCCGTACAAAGTTGTGGTCCTAACCGTATATATCAGAAATTTCTTCCTCACATATCGTGTAATGCTTCTTTACTTTTACCGATAATAGAAATGTTATCACAGAACCTTATCACTGATATTCTTTCACTTTGTATTTTTATCACATTTTTGAACCTTTCCTTCTTTTACGTACTTTATATATTGAATAGTAGTGGCCAAATAATGCATCCTTGTCTAACATCCTTTTTAATCTGAGCACTTCATTCTCTGATTTACATCTTACAATTCCCCCTTGCTTGTTGCGCATAATGTATTATATCGTAATTTGAAATTTTTCGGAGAAGCAGCGAAATAAATGTCTTTCAGTGACGTAATGCAAATATAACCAGGTTCGCTTTGATTAGCCGATTCGAAACAATATGACAACGAAAACCCGGCCGCAGTGGCCGAGCGGTCTGCGACACGCCAGTCACAGTCTGCACGGCCGCTACGGTTGGGGTTCGAATTCCCCCCTCGTGCATGGATGTTTGTGTCGTCTTTCGTATAAGGTAGTTCATAAGTAGTTTGTAAGTTTAGGGACTGATGAACCCGCAGTTAAGTCCCTTAAGCTTAACAAACATTTGAACATTTCGACAACGAAAACACAATTGTATAAACCAAAACTTCGAATTTAAGTAAACCGAAGTATCGGAGCGTAATGAGGTATAGACTGAGAAAATCTACGAAATGCAGTTAATTAGTAACATCTCTGTTAATTACAAAGAACACGTAAGATAGAGCAACAATAACCTGTCCATCTTTTTCCAACTCAGTAACGAGTAACAACACAACATACCTATTGAACCAAGCCGATGAAATTTTACACAATACACCAAAAGGAGCGGTAGTGAAGATTTTGGAAGAATCACAAGCAATTTTGAATACACAAAATCATTCGCAATTATTTTTGAGTGTACAAGTAGACCAAAAGCGCAAATAAAATACCGATGACATTTCTCGAGGTTCCAGTCGGATTATGAAGTCAACCTGTCAATATTTCAGCGAACTCGACGGAACTGTGAACCTCAACCTGTAGATGGTGGTCAGCTGTATCGCCGAAATGTTGTGTCAAGACTACTTGCCGATCGAGCTCTGTTGTCAAAATACGACTATTCAGCCGAAGGTAAAATTCAGCTAAATAATGAACACACCATGTTACATGTCTGTTCCAACAAGCCCTATAACATCGCTGATGACAGACAAGCTTTAACTATATAAAATCTATAATAATATCTCAGTAACTCTTATTTGAGGTTATATTTTCTTACACTCATAGAATTGTAGAAAGAACGATTTAATACAGTAATTACGACTCTAATAATCATCAAATTAAGTAAACAGCGAGAAGAAACGATATTGAATCGAATTCAACAGCCCAAAAACATGAGTGAAACTATGGGTTCGATACTTTTTAGTAGCTTACATGAAAAAAAGAATCTAAAAATAATTTATACGTTCAGTTACAGAAACTCGACGATGTTTGTGTAGCCGAAATGAATTCGAAGTCGAAAACAACAACATTGTAAGCAGGATTCTTCATTATAGTTGCGTTGCATCTTAATTTCTATTTCCACCTTGAAAGAAGCCCCTTACGCTTAAATTAAATGTGTATAGTGATATTCACTTGTTACTTTACAACCTGACGAAATACTCAAGAGCATCAAGGACGAGGAAAATAATTACAATTTGACAGGTTTAGCAGCTATGTGATGTTATTTCGCCGATTACCAAGAAAGATTAAAAGATGAATTATGAACCCTTGTTTCAGTTTCATTATGTCACCCACTCTGGCTTGTAACGTCCCATCTATAGCTTGGTGATTAGTAACGGTACTCGCGCTCAGAGTTTTGAGTAACGATGAGGAAGGAAGTTATGCTATTTCAGAGCAACCATCCCTGCATTTGACTGGAATATTTTAGGAAAATCACAGAAAAACTTAAATCTGGATGGCCGGGAGTGGATTTCAACCACTGTGCTCCTAAAGTCGAGTCCTAGTGTCCGTTAGCTTCTTCGGTTGGAAAGGTTCTAAAGAATAATTTGTTGTAATCTGTCCCTCAACTGAGGTTACTGTTCATCGATAACCTCGACACTGGACTGGGCGACTAAGGTCCTAATTCCTCTCGCACGTGTTCTATCGTCAACACATTTGAGAAGCTTATCAGTCGTGAGAATACCTCAATATACTGCAGGCAGCAGGCACTTCATAGTGGCTCGTGCCATTGGTGAGCGAGCATCGTCCTGATAACACATGAAGAAGCAGACTGTCTGTGACTTACCGTTGTGGCGGCACATTTGTCTCTATCACTGTCTGCCGTGACAGTCACTTTCCGATTTTATGATAAACATCATCCATATGATTCGAGAGGCAGTAGGAGTAGATTAATTATGAGAAGTACCGCACAGTCATCTAAAAAATTAGTGGAACCAAGTTACTGGCCCACGAACGCAGTCCTCTTTTATGTTTCCAGGATGCATGAGTCCAAGAAGTGTTGCCTCGCCACTGCTGTACACAGGGTAAGTGCACAATCTGTACAGGTAAACCTCTGCTGAGCTGTGCCCTGCGCTTCCAACAGCGTGCGTTTTCCTCCTGGCTTCACTGTGAAGAGGTCGCGTGGCCGTCTGTTTGTAATTCGAGTTGGGTCCTACCGTCAAATAGGTAACAACTGCCATGTCTTCCAATGAAGACTACGCAGATGTGACACTGGTTCTTGGCGAGACGCAGCGCATTGTAGCTGAGGCCCCAAAACTGAATTTACAACGCCTACCTTTTCAGCATATTTTTAAACGTACAGGGACATGCTTAAGAAGTGAGGCAACTTTCCAGGCACAACGCGAAGTGGAGTACCTGATGTCGCCCAGAAAGTTTTTGAGTATTTTGGACAACATACCGTGCACTACATGCTTAGGTTAAATAATAGTAATACGTACATACTATTTGGTAGAAACAAAACTGTTATTGTGCTTTTTAATTTAGATTGCTACGTTATTTATACCTATAATAATAATGATTATTATAATTATATGATTATTGTTTTAATATTACGTAGCTGATTAGATATAATCCAGTGATTTTATTTCCCATCCTAAGTAGCACAAAGAGGATATGCAGCAGAAATTGTGGTATCAACGACGGTACAAAGGTTTCTAGAGGAACAAATATGACATCCCTGTAAGCTGCATCTAAACCAACAACTCTATGGATACGATTCCCAAAATCGAGCGTTATTTTGTGTCTTTGAATAAGGTAGACTTAAATCTGAATTTCAGCAGGCACATTTTATGAGAGGAGAAATTCCATTTCGCCAACAACTGCACTGTCAATATTGATAATGAAATCCGCACTCTATCTTCGGTATCTCCTAGAAGACTTCCTACATCACACTTACCTATATGCCGCCGGTTTCAGCACGGTGGTCCATTACCGCAGAGGCGTTAGAGAATATCTCAACGTGTACCCCAAACGGTAGATGGGTCATGCTGCTTGCATTATATGACCAGCGAGATAGATGATTTGATGCCCTTGAATTTTTTTCTTATTGCGATGTATCAAAGTAAGAGTTTAGCAAATGTACCGAAAATCCAAATGTGTTAAAAAACAAATACATCGTAGTAACCAAATGGGTGTTTTGCAGAAATCAGGCGTTATTTGTAAGAAACTGCTTTATTTAGTAGATCTAGATTTTGGCAGGTGACATGCAATTTTTTTTTTGTTAGTATGTTATGTATGTGCATTGCATAGCCCTCCTAGATGGTATGTAATACATTTTTTTCAACGGTTAGATGCAGTACTATTTCCACCCACTTTACTGGCATCTAAGTGTTTAAAAAATGTATTACATACCATCTAAGAGGGTTATACAATATACATACATAACGTACTAATATAAAAAATGTATGCATTGATAATGGCAAGTCACTTACCGAAATATATATTTGCTAAATAAAGTAGTTTATTACAAATAACCAATGATTGCTGCAAAACACCCATTTGGTACACTCGTGCGCGCAAAAAAACCTTCTTTATGGAAGGCAGTCTGATGAAATACATCGTGGTTGCGCTTGAGTATCTACACAAATGTTAAGAGGTGTCCATGTTAATACCGACAGGAGCTTACGTTAGTACATCCAACATGACGGACATGCATTTGAGTATTTTTATTATGAATAATGCAATAATAAAAATATGTCAGTCCATAAAATGGATTTAAAGTAATGTCATTTATTTTATTCATTATTATTTATTACAATCAAACATATAATAGCATTTGTACAATACTCCTAATTCTGAAGTATGGACGGTTTTGTTATATGTTGTTTATAAATTAAATGCCATACGCTAATATGGCTTTCAACAGATTCATGCTTTAGTGCTTTGGACACTGAAAATCATTCTTCTGCACATAAAAATTTCTCAAGCCAAGGCGCGACCCCGCCTACAGCAAGCAAGCTTTCTAGCGACAGCTAAAGACCACGTGTAACTGTAAAAGTGTTTGTTTTCGCGGGCCGGTCTTACGTTTAGCAACGTAGTCTCTCCGTTGGTGTGTAGTCTCAGTTACTGTTAGGCAAATCTTTCGACATCGACGTACGTGGGCTACCTGGTACTGAAGAAAGGAAATGAAAACTGATTATTTGTTAATGACGATCAAATCAGCCTTAGGGAATATAAAAATGTCAGATAAGGAGTCTTCACATTGTGCTTGATCATATAAATAAGTCTGAAGAAACATAAATGGATTTGTCGTCCTACATCAAGCGTTTGTCAGTGTAAAAAGGTAAAAGGTGTTCGAAATCAAGACAAAAATAAGAGTAAGCTATAGGGATAAACGGGTATATACAGTATTTACAGGCTACTTAGAAACTCCGAGGACTTCTAAAAGATTGTCAGTACATAATTTTTTGACAAGGAAACGATGTTCGGAAATGTCATCCAGTGACTATGAGTACTTCTTTGACACTGAGAGACAAATGTATTCATCTGCAAGGTCTTTGGTTTTAATATTCTGGACGCGAATAAAGATACTGAAACCGGAAAAAGTTAATCGTCGACTCTGTAATGCAGACCTTCAGAGCCATGAGCAATTAACTAGTGGAAGTGTTCAGAATATCGAAGATTTGCTCATAGTTCCTAAGATCTGCATTTTAGAGGCCATCTTTACTAGACATTCCGTGGGTATTTTGGCCCATTATACCTCACTTCAAAACGTGGAAAGCAAAGGGCAATAGAAGAGATTTTAAGTATTAAAGTGCCAAGATCGCAATTAATTTATTTTTTGACAAGTGGTTACGGTGTACTTAGGATACCACCATCTGGTCACTTATGTCCTATGCTTTCTATTTAGTGACGGCACACGACATTAAAATGGGACGTCAATACGCAAATTTAAAAACAGTTAAAAATTTAAACATATTCTCCATTATGTGTCAAGTTGACTTTCAGAGCGCCTTCTTAAAAAAAAAAAAATAAATAAATAAAAAATTAAGAAGGCTTACTGACTGTCAACTTGACACATAATGGACAATGTGTTTAAATTTTTTAGCTGTTTTATGTTTGACGTATCTTTTGAAAATTTAAAAGTTTATGCTTGACGTACCATTTTAATGTCGTGCACCTTGACGAAATGGAAAGCATAGGACACAAGTGAGCAGATGATAATAGATTGCGTTATTGTTATTTTAATACTTCAAAGAAGATCACTGTCCTACCATGAACAATTAAAAGAAGTGATTTGTTTCACATTGTCAATGATAAGTCTCCATAGCGTCACTGGACGTTTCAAGACATGGGGTCTTTGACCAAATATTCCATACTTACTCCTCGAAATTCGTGACAGGAATTATCCTAACGTCCTGTAAATTTTACTTGGATGCTCTCGGAAATATGACGCAGCAACTCGTAAAATAACAGTACCTAGTGAGACGTGACTAAACTTTCTGAAACTTTCCAGTAACTGTGGTTTGCGTTTCCATTTTGTTAATGGAGGAAAAGGAGATCCGACAGCCATTAACAACGCCGGAGAAGTGGAGTGGAACAGCGAGCGAGTGCCCTTCAGGCTATTGCGCGGTGCCTCACAGTCGGCCCTCATTACGCTCCGATACTTCGGCCGGAATAAACAGGTGGCGGGCAGGCGGGATTGGCGTCGTTATTTAGCAGGCAGGCGGCGGGGCCGGAAGCACAGGTCGTGCGCTGGCCGCGGCGCCGGCTTTAGCTTCTCAGCTGCCGCCTACCCGCGGGCCGTGCCGCCCCTAACGAACGCCGTGCGCCGCTACCCGCTGCACAGTGCTCCACCCGGTTGCCTAGCAGGCAGGGGCCCTGTATTTCGTATTTCCCTGGATAATTGCTGCCGGAGCATTCGATGCCGTCCGCTGCGAAACAGCCCTAACGGCTCGAGCCCGCTTTATCCCTGCCTGAATCGATTGCGCAGTTACTGCTACATTTTACCTCTAATCGACCGAATGCTCCGCTCGTGTACAAATTAAACTGCTGCCGTCGCACGGGAGGCACTATACTAAGGCGGAGTGGAGGCCTCTTTTGCAGAATTCGTTTAATTAAGCCGTGGCAAAGTTTCCTTCGGCCATAAGTTACTCGCTCCGAGTTTAAGATACTTTTAGAAACTAACGACCTGTTTACAGTATTAAGAAATTTATTTCTAATCAGTTCCTAGAGTTTTCGTTTTCCTCTCTTTCATTCTTACTTATTCTTTTTACAGTATAGTCCAATAATACACGACCAAAGCCAAATAAAAACAACATAATTCCGCTCTTCAGCGAATTTAATTTGTGAAATTTTAGGGAAGAAGGATTTTAGCTAACATCTAAAATAGTGAAAATCTCAATTTTTATAAAATTAGTAATTTCAACTCCTTATTTTTAAGCCCTCTTTAGATGTAAAATAATATTGAAAAAGTTACACTTAAGAAGAGTATCCGCTACTCATGGACCGTTTCTGTATTATTTCAGATCTGAAGCTGGCTTAAAAATAAATACGAAACAAGTAATTATGTAAAATATTATTTGCGATGTTGACCATTTATAGCTTTATTTAATATCTTCCTTCTATAAAATTTCTAAAATTAAGTACCCTCAAGAGCACAAGTATTTTGTTTCGTCCATAGTGGTAAACTGAAATACCAATTAATAATAAAGGCGAGAAAAATCAAAGAGTCTACGAACTGTTAAGAAACTAATGTCGTGATCCTGTAAACTGATAGTTTGCAGAAATGTTTCAAGCCTCGGAGCGAGTAATTTATGATAGAAGGTAACTTCGCTATGGCTATTATGACTTCAGTTGCGCACGCATTCAGTTCAGCTACGAAGGAGTAGTAGAGTGTGCAGGACCGTGTCTGTGTGATGGCGCTTTACAGTAAAACGATGCCATTAGTGTCGGCCAAACGAGCTTTTCACAGAGTAAATAATCCCAGACACGTTCTATTTAGCCATAAAATGTGGCACTGGATTAGTAAATGGCTTCAGGGATGGGTCAGAACGTCTCCCGGTCGACACCGAAGTGTGAGGGAAAGGGAAAACTTCGACCGTGTACGGGCAGCATTTCAGACATGTCCTTAACGGTCGCTCGACCGCAGATGGCACACACTTAACGTGAGCTACGGCAGTGTACGGTCCATTTTACACCTGTATTTGCATGCCCGACAGATAAAGGTTGTGCAAAATACAAGGCTCCCAGACATGGTCAAACGTGCTCGGTTTTGCGAAGCATTTCTGGAAATGTGGGCGGCTAATTCAGGAACTGCAGACAGCTTGTTGTCACGACAGCTAACAAGATAAACCGCTGTTTTAGTGGCACAGAATTGACGAATAGGTGCTATACTGCCCCAAATTAACGCTGTGTGGAAAACAGAGCTGAAATTGTCAATCCATATTTCTGTCCGAACGACAATGGTGCAACATGTAGTACAAAGTCCGAAAGATATGAGTCTATAATTTAGAATTTTATTGTCCTGCGTTACTCTAACCGTATAATACCATGGTATGAAGAGCACGGTGCAACTGTACACTCCACCCATCTAGCAATTGCGCGAATGGGTTTCTCCCGCTTTGTCAAAGCGGCCAAACAACGTGTTTTTTCACGCAGATAACATGAGTATTTGTAGCGCAAAGACTGTGATACGAGGAACTCAATCGTAACCGGTTTGTTAATCATGTGTACAATAATGATCATTTGAGCCATAATGATTTCACTTGACCCTGAAGTGGTTTCTTTTTATTTAGTTTATTCTCGAAATCACACCACTTCCTTGGTTGAAGAAATCTACCGCGTTGTCAATCTTCCTGTCAATTTGTACCATAAATTCTTATAATTTGATATGAATTTTTAATAATAGGTCATTTTCTTCTGACAGTCGCTACTATGGTTTACTGAAAAGTCTAATAAGCTAGAAGTAAGCAACTTTCATTTGATGATACTTCCAGGCTCCGATGGTAAAGCTGTAAAACACATTCGAGCTCTTAAGAGGCAAGTATGACTCTACAGGACATAGGATTGTACAGATAACAGTCAGGTGTAATTTGTCAATGATTAACATCAGTCACTCACAGCGAACATATTATTTTTTATTGTAAGGTTACCAGCTTGGCTATTACGACCATTTTCATATGTTATTCACCATGATAGTCAGCGGCGGCGGAAAGGGTCTGACGAAGTTCGTAACAGATGGAAACACTTAACCTTATAATAAAAAATAAAATAATCGCTGTCAATGACTTTTTTATTCAAAGTATTAGTGAGACTGCTAAAATTCGTAATGGAGAAATGATCTTAAAAGTGCACCACGTTTGTCGGTTATCACTGTGCAACAACACAGCCTTACCAACACTCAAACGTTTCTATAACATTTTTTTCAATTCTCAGCTCTACTACTAATTCATAAGCAATATCTCTCGTAAATAAACTACATTTTGCAACATTTTTTAAGATTAAAATCAAGCTACGCTAATTAAACATACGTGATCGTTTTGGTTCAAATCCCACGAGTCAAGGAATCAATGGATTCAAAACATTTTCCCCATGAATGTGTCTTAGGAACTTCGAGGTAGTTTTTTATGTTTAATATGAATGATAGGTAATTTTATGGATGTTTTGCATACCCTCGTCTGTCAATTTTCCGGATGTTCCTGGTCAAGACGGTCAAGGCCATTTTGATATTCATAAATGAATTCTTACGAGGGGAACTTGCCAACACTAGCAATCCCCTTGGATGCTCCTGGATGCATCATGTATCCAGGTGTTTGTAGATCATAGGTGCCCTCTACTATCGGCCGTAGGCGTGTATTCGTATTTCTTTCTATTTCCCACAATTCTACATATTTTCGATTGTCAGTATTGTGTATTAATACAGAAACTTAGTAAAACACTGTTCTTTACTTTGATCTTACGGAATGTTACACTAGTTTTCACAGGATAACAGTCTTTCATACGTAGCCAAGTGAATGGGAAAAGATTGGGATAGCGAGTGAACTCTAGCTACGCATGTTTTTAATATATTTAATATCAAACTTCAACAGTCGTTAGGCCATACTATCTGGAGAAGGCCACTCTCTCATAAGCTGCTCATATACTCGTGGGAATATGATGCCTGGTCTCCCTTTCATCGACTTGGAAAATTTAATAGTGAATGGTAGAAATTTTCGCGTATCAATTATTGGACACTGCATCTCTATTCACTTGACAGTTATCGACGTATGTTAGACTTCTAAGCTTCAAAGTCGCACAAGTTACATCATTGGTCATTCCGAAAATGAATATATTCGTTCATTTCAAGCAATTATGAGTGATAAATAATGGACCAATTAAGTCTAGAGGAACCAACATAGAACATCGCACATCCATACCTCCGTTTTGTAAATACCACAACTTCCCAAAAATATACGTTGAGACAGTTTAAGGTTGCCTGCTGCTATGACTGCTTGGCTATAAACCGGAGACTACCATTTTTCTAACGTTCAGCATTTATGGGTCCAGCTTGTGGAGTTGACTGAGCCTCAGTGGCAGCAACGCCTGTTTTTTCCAACAGGCAACGCACCAGATGTTCATTTTATGTATTTATGTTTGCAGAGGACTTTATCAATTTCACCATTCTTATTGTGGAAAAAGATAAGTGAAGCATTTGGTCACTTGTGCCCCAAAGTGAAAATTACATTGCCTGTCACGACGCTATATATACCATATTTACGGTTTATTGCGTCAAAAATCTCCCTACAATATCTGATTGGTGATATTTGTCAGAGTAATCTGTATCTGCCTCTTTCGAGATGATCGCTTTCTACTGATAAATATTTTTGAGATATCTCACAGAAATTACATATTACGCCAACAAGTACCGTGACTTGTTCGCGTCTCTTCATTTTATGGGACTGTTACATTATTCATTAATTACGGAACACAAAAAATAGGGGCTACTTTTATCACTTGTCACCGGAATTTACATCAATTTAAATGTCTACATTTGTTTTACGTTTACTACTAGATAAAACTTCTTGGGAAACTAATTTTATGACTGCATGTCAGGCTACCTATATTTCTTAAAAAATTACAGTCTATTCCAGCAATTATCAATTTCTACAGGCACGAGAATCACCTAAACTGGTAAATAAACCAAAGGCAACCAGCGATTTAATTTCATATGAATATATTAAGACAGGGTTTGACGCCATAAAACGTATGACGTATCTGTACATCATCTCTCAACTTTTCAGTCTGCAGCTGCATGCAGATTACGTCGGCATAATGCTTCCTCTGTTGCAGTTTTGTATAAAACTATCGACAAAAGTAACCGATAAACAGAGGTGTTCGATGTCAATTACAAGATTGCAAGAGTGAAACTGACAATCTTCTGTTTATCTCTCTCTCTCGCCTCATGCCTTTATTTACAGCGAGAAGCTATAAAATTATTCTTTATATATTTCGCAATGCCAGTATCTTAATATGTTTTACAAATCTCCAATACAATCTTCTATTTTTCTCTCTCTCCTTATGCCTTTGTTTTACAGTGACGTAGCTATAAAATTATTTTATACTCCGCAATGCTAGTATCTTAAAGTGTTTAACGAACCTGCACGAATGGAAATTCTATTAGCTTCGTGATATTAAGAAAAATCTGCGAATACTGATTCAGTATTTTTTCTGTTTTGATTGAGTGAGATGGTGTTGTGGCATTCGGAAAAACCAACTTCAGTTCTCGGGTCAGCTATCCAGATGACGGTTTTCTACAATCAAACTCATCACTCTATACAAATGGTGGTATGGTCTGTTAAAAAACCCATGGTCGTTTTCTTCAGAAATAAGAAATCAAAATCCAGATGTAATAATATTGGCTGTGGGCTAGAAGTAAACCACTAATATTTCTCATTTCCTTCTTATAGTTCATTGATATTAAATGGAGCGATACCGCAGAGATGCTTTTGTAAATAACTTTGTTGGAGAGTGTACGAATCCGATGATCACATTTTGGCATGATACGTTGTTAGGCCTGAGCAGACTGAAGGTCTAGTGCACCCTTGTAACGAAGTCTGTAGGATCGTTGCTCAAGGCTACCAACAGGGTCGAAATTTATCGGGAAGATATGAATATATACTACCATTCCGTCTTAGCAGTATAATGTTGTATGAACCATTCCCTAGTGAGTGGTATAGGATATCTCAACACTTGTTTCATTCTGTGCTCGCTGACTCTGATTACTGACATGTGAAAACCTGAAAGTTACCATAATTATTGATTGTCTATGATTCTTGCCAAGAGTTCGCGGTCTGGTGCCTTGCTGTCCAAATGTTCAAATGTTTGTAGAACTTATGGGACTTAACTACGGGGTCATCAGTCCCTAAGCTTACCAACTACTCATGAACTAGCTAAGACTAAGGACGGCACAAATATCCATTCCCGAGGGGGGATTCGAACCCCCGACCGTAGTGGCCGTGCAGATCGTGACTGGAGCGCCTCAACCCCCTCGGCCACCGCGGCCGGGCTTTGCTGTCCGTAACCTACATACGGGCCGCGGCCAATGGACTGGGGATCGCTTACCTATACCGTACGTTTGCTATTGCAGAACGCTATACTGTGGTGTCTCATACGTACGTTTATTTGACTCGCACTTGCCGTTGAAAGCGCCTGTAAGAGCATGCGCTCTCCTCCCCCTTCCTTCCCACCCCAGCAAGGTAAAAAAGATGTCCAGGCGCCGCTCCGACGTATAAGACAAAATTCTATTGTTATAATGTTTGTAAACCTATGGGACCAAACTGCTCTCTAGATTTCTACATCTACATCTACATAGGTACTCTGCAAATCACATTCAAGTGCCTGGCAGAGGGTTCATTAACCACTTTCATAACTTTTCTCTACCGTTCCATTCTCTAATAGCGCGCGGGAAGAAAGAACACCTAAATCGTTCCGTTTTCGATCTGATTTCTCTTATTTTATTGGGATGGTCATGTCTCCCTAAGTAGGTGGGTGCTAGCAAAATATTTTCACATTCAGAACTAAAAGTCGGTGATTGAAACTTCGCAAACAGATCACGCCGCAATTAATAACGTCTTTCTTTTAATGATTTCCACCCCAATTCTTGCAACATTTCCGTGACGCTTCCCCCCCCCGTAACGTGATAAAACAAAACGAGCTGCCCTTCTCTGAACCTTCTCAATATCTTCCGTCAGTCCCACCTGGTGAGGGTCCCACAAGGGGCAACAGTACTCCAAGAGAGGACGCACAAGTGTGATGTAGGCAGTCTCTTTGGTAGAGCTGGTGCATCTTCTAAGCATTCTGCCAATGAAACGTAACCTTTGGTTCGCCTTCCCCACAATATTTTCTATGTGTTCTCTCCAGTCAAAGTTGTTCGTAATTGTAACTCCTAGGTATTTGGTAGAATTTACGACCTTAAGGTTTGACTAATTTATCGCGTAATTGAAGTTCAGCGGATTTCTTTTAGTGGTCATGTGTATTACTTCACACTTTTCTTTATTTAGTGTCAATTGCCAATTTCGCACCAAGTAGAAATTTTGTCTAAATCGCTTTGCAGTTGCTTTTGATCGTCTGTTGACTTCACTGACCGAAAAGCGACAGCATCATCCGCGAACAGTCTAAGGGAGCTATTCAGATTATCTCCTAAATCGTTTATAAACACGAGTAAGAGTAGGGGACCTATAACGCTTCCCTGTGTTACGCCAGATATCACTTCTGTTTTACTCGATGACTTACCGTCAATTACAACGAACTGTGTCCTTTCTGATAGGAAATCGTGAATCCAATCGCACAATTGGGGAGATATTCCATAAGCACGCAATTTCATTAGAAGCCGCTTGTGGGGTACAGTATCAAAAGCCTTCCGGAAATCCAGAAATATGGAATCGATTTGAGATCCCTTGTCGATGGCGCTTAACACTTCATGTGAATAAAGGGTGAGCTGTGTTTCGCAAGAGCGATACTTTCTGAATCCGTGCTGACTATTGGTTAATAGGTCGTTCTCTTCGAGGTAGTACATAATATTCGAACAAAGTATATGTTCCAAAATCCTACTGCAGATCGACGTCAATGAGATAGGCCTGTAATTTTGGGGATCACTCCTATTGCCTTTCTTGAATATTGGAGTAACTTGGGCAACTTTCCAGTCTTTGGGTACGGATCTTTCGCTGAGTGATCGGTTGTAAATTATAGCTAAGTATGGAGCTATTGCATCAGCGTACTCTGAGAGGAATCTTGTTGGTAAACAATCTGGCCCGGAAGATTTATTTTTGTTTAGTGTTTTACTACTCCAGGAACATCTACTTCTAAGTTTCACATGCTGGTAGCTGTTCTTGGATTGAATACTGGAGTGTTCACTTCGTCTTCTTTGGTGAAAGAATTTCGGAAAGCTGTGTTTAGTAATTCTGCCTTAGCAGTACTGTCGTCGATAGTATTACCATTGCTATCGCGTAGTGAAGGTATTGTTTGTGTTTTGCCGCTAGTGTACTTCACATATGACCAGAATTTCTTTGGATTTTCTGCAAGATTACGAGACAGGATTTCGTTGTGGAAACAACTATAAGATTCTCGCATTGAAGTCCGCGCTAGGTTGCAAGTTTCAGTAAAAGATTGCCAGTCTTGCGGATTCTGTGTCTTTTAAAATTTTGCATGCGTTTTTCTTTGTTTCTGCAACAGTGATCTGAACTGTTTTGTGTACCACGGGGGGTCAGCCCCCTCTTTTATTATTTTATTTGGTATAAATCTCTCGATTGCTTCTGATATTATGTCTTTGAAAGTAAGCCACAACTGATCTACACTCGCATTTTTAGTTTTGAAGGACTAGAGTATATCACTCAGGAAAGCGTGAAGCGAATTTTTATCTGCTTTATTGAATAGATATATTTTTCGTTTATTTTTGGTGCATTTGGGAATTTCGATATTCAGTCTCGCTACTACAACTCGATGTTCGCTTATCCCTGTATCTGTTTTGATGCTATTTACTATCTCGGGATTATTTGTTGCAAGGAGATCAAGAGTATTTTCGCAACCACGTACTATTCTAGTGGGTTCATGAACTAACTGTTCGAAGTAGTTTTCAGAAAAAGCATTCAGAACTAGTTCGGACGATGTTTTATATTTGCTCCCGGTTTTGAGTACGTAATTATGCCAACTTATCGAGGGTAAATTAAAGTCGCCACCGATTATAACAGTATTCTTCGGATACCTATTTGAAATATGATTTCTTTGAACATTTCTGCAACCGCATCGTCTGAGTCAGGGAGCCGATAAAAAGATCCAATTATTAATTTATTTCGGTGGTCAAGTATAATCTCTACCCAGACCAATTCACAGGAAGTATCTGCCTCAATTTCGCTGCAGGATAAACCGTTTGTAACAGCAATAAACACGCCACCCCCTGTTTTATTTATTCTATCCTTTCTGAAGACCATTTGGCCCTTTGAAAAAATTTCGGCCAAATTTATCTCAGGCGTCAGCCAGCTTTCAGAACCTATAACGATTTGTGCCTCAGTACTTTCTATCAGCGCTTGGAGCTCTGGAATTTTCCCAACACAGCTACGACAATTTACAACTGTTACACCAATGGTTTTTAGGTCTGCTTTCTTCCCGGGTTCTGACCTGCCCCCTTTGAGACTGAAACCCATTTTGTGTATTTATGAAGCACTTAAACCAACTTCGCTAAGTAGAACAGACATCCATGCGCCTAGGAGGACTGGAACCCACGACGGGAGCGGTCGCGCAATCCGTGGCATTGCGCCTTAAACCGCGCTTTCATTTCCATGTGGCACCTAACGAACAAACTTCCATCAAGACGGTCAATGATCACAGACATGAAGCGGTTTAATAGTAAAAAATACACGAATGACAACGGAAGTATTTCCACTAGAGTGTCTCTTAAGTAACTGTAACTACGAACTTTCCGCATGGGAGGGGTTGTGTGCACTAAGGTGCCTTGCTGCGGTTTTCAGGGCCGTTCCCCATCGGAGGTTCGAGTCTTTGCTCAGACATAAGTGTGTGTGTTGTTCTTGGTATTAGTTAGTTTCTAAGTCTAGGGACCGATGACAACTGCAATTTGGTCCCACAGCTTTATAGACATTTGAACATTTGAACAACATGAAGAAGCTGCGTTACAAAAGTATTCATGATGTATGATTTCGTCCGGAATTGAGTGAAGCGAATTTGATTCTCCGTGAGTCTACTTATGACTCCTTATCGAGACGCAATTACAACTTTCCTTTTCTTGGAAAGCTGGTAACTGGAGAAGTATACCTGTACAACTAGACGCGAAAGGGCAGCCACAAATATAGGTTCCTAAAACAGGCCTGCATGTGAGAAGGGACATGCTTCCGAAAAAGGCTATCGCTTCCGGAAAATGCTGTTCACAGCTGGATCGCCTCAAGTAGGCACTGATAAAAAATAACGGAATATTGGACACGATATCGCCTTCCACCGCATAACAATAGCTAGGTGAGCCGTCAAAAGTACACTCTTCTGAGTTAGTGTGTTAACTCGACCCCATAATTCCGAAATTAATGTACTGCTTTCCTTAAGGAATTTTCTGAATGGAAAGCACATCACCTCCTTGTAGTCCTGCGGAATGAAGAGTTTATCAACCTGAAAACCCCACACATTTTATAAGAACAGTATTTATAAGCTCCAGAGATATGGCAATATATTGTCGACAATAATGGTATTTATAGCGGTAAATATTGTGTACAAAGTGGTGCGCCTAATTTAGTTGTACTGTGCACAACGTAGTGTGTGAAATGTGTAGGCAGCAGGCCGGTAGCCACCCTGCTGTTTTTGGGGTTTCACAGTATAATGGACTATATTCTCTCGGTTTTGTTCTACAAACCGTGGTAACACATTTGTTAGTTCAACAGGGAAGATTTATTTACGCTATAATATGTTAAATGCATACTTTGTTAATGTGTTGAGTACTGAATATTTTATATTATTGTTTCACTAATTATTCATATTTAAAAGAGAGTTAAATGTATTATTTATCGTTAAAAGAGTAACATACTGTTATTGTAAATTCTAGAATTTTCTATGTTACAAAATAATACTTTAGCGACCTGTTGAAAACTTCTAACCACCAAAAGTCATAATTAATGTAACAACAAATTATATGAAAGCATTACGATTGGAACGAAAAAAAATTATACGAAAATAATGAATTAAGCACCGTATACAAACTTACTAGATATTCGTTTTCGGAGAACGAGCTATTATTAAGAATTTTTAAGACTTTAGAAAATAGCTTACTTCATTAGAAGTGTGTGGCATCACGAGGCTCTCACTTAGTAAAATGTTCAAATTAAGTTATCTCGTAAGTAATGTTGAGAAACCATATTAAAATATGGTGTAAATGTCAGTAGTTTGGATTATGTGTCAAATATGCTCATTTAATAACATTTAAAATGCTGACTGTAATACCAAATTTCCAAAGAGTTTAATGTTTGTCATTCAATATAAAACCACCCTGCGAGACTATTGCGTGCCAATGTGAGTTGAGTCAGGTACTTAGTCGATTTTTGTGTTATCCAGTTGCTGTGTGGAAGGTTTGTAAATGTTTAATTGAGTGCTTCGAACAATAAATATGGAAGAGATGTGAAAGGACGTATGTTGATTTACATCTACCAGCTACTTATTAAAAGAAGCGACGTCTGCTGAAACATGAAGACACGATTTATCCTGCTAATGGAAGTGCTAACAGCAACGACATTTAATGACAACAGATCTGTAAAATGATCAGTCATTGATATCTCTGATATTTTCGCAAAGTTTGAAGAAACTAGTGGTTGGATATTAGAACTGTACCTTACAGATAAGCCAATACTTTGCAAACTTCCTCTTGTATTGTTATCCAAATTGTGTAGTGGTACTTCATGTATAATATGATTGTCTGAAGATGATACTGTGCGTAGTAACCGGTAGTCAGTATGCTAAATAATGTCGTGAGAGTATGGACTAAAACATAGTAGTTTTCCTGGAATATTCTAGCGTTTATAATCTTCTGGGCCCGCTGCGTCATATATGTCATTTAGAGACATTGTATATTATTGATACCAAAGACGCTGCTTTTTATTAAATTGTCTAATACGACAGGCCTGTTTCGGCGTGAATGCCATCATCAGGTGTAATGTAAAAAAAAAGGTGGGTATACTATTTAATTTAAGAAGATAATTGTAATTTATACATACATTGGTAGCTCTTCTTACCCTTGTAAGATCGCTGCTTTTCTTATATGTATAGGTTCTTATTTACATATGTAAAAGAACTGTTGTTGTTATAGCTCTTACATAGCTGTATATATACTTTTTTTAAAATAATTCTTATGTTGTCGATGTTTGACAGCTATTTTGACAGACATGTCAGCGATATTACAAGTTTAAAATGCAATTGTTTCTTTGCTATTGTATAGAGTATATCTGGTCTTATCGGTATGTCAATAGGATGTTTCATTACTAGTATCTAAATGTTTAATCATACATTATTTTGAGGAATTGATCTTGGTGTAATTTTTGGGTTTTTATGGCTCATCATAATTATATGCTTTCCCGTGATTACTTTCAATTTCGTGACAGTAAAATTTCTGACGTATTTGTAAATTACGTCTATCTCTTTGGAAGAATGGTACTAATGAAATTATCCAAGTAACGCTTGTGCTTCATTTCGATTTGTTAAATTAAAATTTGTTCAGGATTAACTTGCATGTGTAAATAAATTTCAAGCTCTTCAAGAATGTTTATTATTGCTGCCTTTTGCGTGATATGTAAAATTTCCTTGGCCTGTTCTATATTATCTGCTATGTGTTGTTCTTGCTTCAAGTGATGGAAGAAAGTCGACTGGTTGCTCTCGCTATATCGAAGATGCTCTCGAAAACGAATTGTGAAGCTTCTTCCAGTCTGACCTATATAGAGATTTTACTGTCACGAAATTAAAAGTAATCACTGGAAAGCATATGATTATTATGATACATAAAAACCCAAAAATTACACCAAAATTAATTCCACAAAATAATATATGGTTAATCATTTACATACTAGTAATGAAACATCCTATTTAGATATCAATAAGACCAGATATGCTCTCTATAATAGCAAAGAGATAATTGCATTATAAACTTGTGATAAGTAAAGTAAAGCAGTCAACAATCCGACGATTGGATTGAACACCACAGTGCTGTACTAGGCATGGTCCTGTTTGGAGGTGGTATGCCGTTGCCTTCCTCCGACCTTCGAACTGACTTACCCAGCCAATTATAGGGGGACCTACAGTTTAACGTGGGTTCCGAACCACGGTGTTACTTGGTATTTTTCACATGAGCAATACTGCCAGAGGTGAAAGAAATGGAAAGTGACAGATAAAAATCCTAGGGCCTGACGGGAATCGAACCCGCGCCCTTTGGATTTCCAATCTGGAACTCTACCACTGTGCAACCGAGGCGCAACCGCTGACATAACTGTCAAAATAGCTGTCAAACATAGACAACATAATAATTATTTTAAAAAAGGTATATATACAACAATATAATCAATATACAATATACAACTATATAAGAGCTATAACAACAACAGTTCTTTTACATATGTAAATAAGAACCTACATAATGGAACTTTCACTCTGCAGCGGAGTGTGCGCTGATTCCTGGCAGATAATTGCATTGCGCACACTCCGCTGCAGAGTGAAAGTTTCATTCTGGAAACATCCCTTAGGCTGTGGCTAAGCCATTTCTCCACCATATCCTTTCTTCCAGGAGTGCTAGTCTTGCATGGTTCGCAGGAGAGCTTCTGTGAAGTTTGGAAAGTAGGAGGCGAGGTACTGGCGGAAGTAAAGTTGTGAGGCGGCATCGATGAGTCGTGTCGGGATAGCACAGTCGGTAGTGCGCTTGCCCGCGAGAGGCAAAGGTTCCAGGTTCGAGTCCCGGTTAATCTGCCAGGAAGTTTCAAGAACCTACATGTATAAGAGATTACAAGACCTACCAATGTATGTATAAATTGCAATTATCTTCTTAAATTAAATAGTATACCCACTTTTGTAGTTTACAGTGCGCCTGACGATGGCATTGACGCCGAAACTGGCTTGTCGTATTAAACAATTTAATGAAAAGGAGAGACTTTGGTATCAATAATTTACAATATTCTAGCGTTGTCAGGACGTTGCTTCTGCTTTGCTTTCGTCAGCATGCAGGTGTCTTGTACTCACGTGTAGGTGGGCAGTGGGAATCCCTGCGCGGCGCACGGCAGCTCGGCCGGCTGCCTGCGGCGAACCGCGACGTGGCTGCGGGAGTCCGTGATGCGGGGAGGCACCGAGCTCTGCGGCTCCGTCACCAGCAGTCTGCAACACACGCCGACACACAGACGCAGGTGAGCACAGTAGAAAACTGAACTATTGTCTGCATCAGCGTTTTTGTACGGTTTTACTTATACACTCTTTCAAATTCTGAAGTCAGCAGGGGTAAAATACAGGGAAAGGAGAGTTATTTACAACTTGTACAAAAGCCAGACTGCAGTTATTAGACTCGAAGGGCATGAAAGGGAAGTATCAGTTGGGAAGGGAGTAAGACAGGGTTGTAGACTATCTCTGATGTTATTCAATTTGTACATCGAACAGGCGGTGAAGGAAAGCAAGGAAAAATTTGGAATAGGGATTAAAATCCGGGGGGGGGGGGGGGGGGAGAAATAAAAATATTTTGTTTTGCTGATGACATTGTAATTCTGTCAGAGACAGCAAAGGATCTGGAAGAGCAGTCGAATGGAATGGACAGTGTGTTGAAGAGAGCGTATAAAATGAACATTAACAAGAGAAAAACAAAAATAATGGAATGCGGTCTTAGAAAATCAGGCGATGCTGAAGGAATCAGATTAGGTAACGAAACAATGAAGGTGGTAGATGAGATTTGTTACTTGGGTAGTAAAATAACATACGATGGTCGCAGTACAACGGATATAAAATGTAAAACGGCAATGGGAAGAAAAGCATTTTTGAAAAAGAGAAATTTGCTAACATCGAATATTAATTTAAGAGTAAAGAAGTCTTTTCTGAAGGCATTTGTGTGGAGTGTTGCCTTGTACGGGAGTGAAACATGGACGATAAGCAGTGCGGACAGGAAGAGACTAAGAGGCTTTTGAAATGTGGTGCTACAGAAGAATGCTGAAGATTAGGTGGGTAGATCGCATAACTAATGAAGAGGTACTGAACAAAATTGGTGAGAAAAGGAATTTTTGGCATACCCTGATTAAAAGAAGGGACCGCTTGGTAGGACACATTCTTAGACATCAGGGAATCGTAAATTTAGCATTGGAGGGAAGTGTGTGGGGTAAAAATCGCAGAGGGAGACCAAGAGACGCGTATAGTAAGCAGATTCAAGTGGATGTGGGTTGTCGTTCTTATGAGGAGATGAAACGCTTGCTCAGGATAGAGTATTGTCTAGAGCTGCATCAAACCAGTCTCCGGACTGAAGACAACAACAACAACAACTATTTTAGGAGCATTATATAAATATAGCTAATGATATTTTCATGTTATTACTTAGAATGTTTAGTGGATGCTGGTCAGCAATCAGCACCACATGTAGGCCGGCACCTACAAAAAATTGTAAGTATTAACAATAAAATATCATTCGCGATACTTATAGAACGCCGCAGAACTCAGAAACATAGATGCAGCTAAACTCGTGTTAAAATTCCGCTAAAATCCGCTGAATGCTTAAAATTGTTATTTACCATTCTAAAACTGAAATTTCAATGCACTGGTCACTTCTAAAGAAATCCTCTTCTTGGCCATTGTATTACTACTGCTACTATTTCTAAAGAGAAGTTAAGTAAGTTTTTATTCCACTCACCACATTAATGTAGTTCAAGCCACAATATTTCATTTTCCTGCTCCTCCTGCAGTATGGTGGCTTGTATGCCCCCTGCTGAAGATCCTGAAGTACTGGGGCCGGATGTAGAAATATCAGTGGTGTATTCTTTCATGGTGCCGATTTGTTGCAGAACAATCTCCGGCAGCTCGTAATCGTGACAGCATTTGCCAAAACGATTAAGGTCAGCTCTTATTGTAATACTGGCTTTGAAGAGAGTAATAGTTTGTTCCGGAAGGACGTTGTTAACAAATTTGGTTGGCTAAAGGCCCTTTCTCCCTCTCCATTGGACCATGGTAGAAACAAAATTATAACAACCAGATCTGAAAGTTCTTGGAAAGGATTTAAACCGTTGGCATCTCTGTATGACGCAGTTTCATTCCAGAAAGCCACAGTATTGTTAATTTCTTTCCATTGGAAAGTAGTGAACTTTGACCACTGAAAATTAATTTTGGTGACTGTACTGTCTGACAAGCCCATTTCCTTATCCAGGGATACTATTAGTTCTTTTAGCACTCGCAATCATTCTCTTGGAGCAATTAAAGATACGTCTTTCAGCGTTTTTACATTATAGGGCAAGCGGCGTTGCAGCTTAGAAGCAAGGGAAACTATAAAATGTTCACATCTTTTCCTTATGACATTCTCAACCTCAAATGAAATTCTGTTGGAAGTTTTCTTGTCTTGCAGTAAGACTTCGACTTTATGACCTACGTATACTCTCTGTTGTGTTTAGGCAGTGGAATCACTATATCGAAGTCGATTATTAAACTTCATGCTTATGCAATAAGTACATGAATGATAGGAAGTATAACAGAAACAATTAATGAAAAATATTGTTGCAGACAAAAATGCACAAATCCGTTAAAAAATCCCTTGATCGACAATTTTAACCCGCTGACTGTGTGTAAAATCCGTCAAATTTAGCGGAAATTCCGCTAATTTGGCAACCCAGGTCTGATTAAAATCACTCGCTAGTTGAGAGTTCACACGCTGGAGCTGAATTCCTCCAATCGCAGCGCTCCTCGTCACGCCCGAAGCCTTCGCAGTTGCCAGACTGCCACAGCAACGGATCAGTTCACTTCCATTTCCTTGTCAAACTCTGTTTCTTCGTTTACTTTCCTATTCATAGATCTGCCTTTTTTATTTCGCATTTCATAACTTAATGGTAACCTTAAAGAAATACGGACAACAGGGCCAACGAAATACGTACTCATTCACACCACTAAGCACACGGTGGTGAATCCTTTCGTACGAGCCTGATTTAACGTTTTAAGAGTGTAAAATTTCTAGAAAATCGGAGTAAAATAAGGGTTGGAGTCGCAATCTGTTGTAAAGAACACGTCACGCCCACCGATTTTCTCATGATTTGAAAATGAAGTGTGCAACATTTTACGAAGATCGGAATAGAACTGTAGATCTGTATGAATTAAAAATAAACGTTTTGTGTCAGCGTGTACTTTATCAGGAAACTAATATGAAGTCAAATCTCCCTAACTATGGTGGCGTACGTGGTTGTTCTCCCTACAGCAATTGTTAGCTCGTGGAAAGGAATATGTGCACTAAATTTGGTTGCAATCGGCCCAGTGCCTGAGAAGGAGATGTGCATCATCGTTGCTTGATGAAGCAGTTTCTCGCGCATTTCATTGTTTATGACGTCACCACCTGAGCTATATGTTCCACGTGACCTTTACACTCGTAGTGACCTTTGAATATCAAGTGTACAAAAGTTCAGCAAGATTGAAACAAAACTGTAGATTTTTGTACTATACAAACACACAAAGACACACACACTTTATGTATAAAGAAGATGATGTGTGTCCGTGTTGTTACAGAAATATACGCACATGAACGGAAAACATATGACCCCCTCGGTTGTGTGCTTACGAAACTGCCATGAACTGGGATCTAACTCTGTTCAGAATATTGCAAGGAAAGGTAATAAATTTGTGCTTACTTAGTGGGCAGTTACCTACATTGCGCTACTTTCGATATTTCTTTCTTTCACCAGTGGCAGTATGTTACAAAATTATATAGACAGTACCATCTTCAACTGCAGTGTATTTTTCTTAGCACAAGATTTAAAGGATGGAAATTATAAGACTAATAAAAACAGTAGAGTTAATTTTCCGTACTTCTACATTGGCACAAATCTCGATTCTTAATTTGTACCAGTGGCGCATAAATTGTGCTACCCTTATAAATTAAAACACGGCCATGCTTTGTATGACATGAAATGAATACGAAAGGAAATAAATCACTGAAAAATCAGTCAAATCAGTACCCTATCTGTCGTTCCTGTGACTATGTTGAATGAAAATGAAGGAAGAAAATGGGATCTCCACAGTAACTCATTGGTTATATAGTTAGTAGACGAGTTACTTTTTTGGATCAGCCTTTTTATGCATAAACATGGAGACCATTACCCATGAGAAATCAGAAAGCAGTCGATTTCTGCACGACGTCCAACTCATGTTCCCATCTCTGCCCCACTGTTTCTCCTCCTTTATTTACTTTCCGTACCTCCTCCTCCACTAAACTCTCATCTCATCTCTCCTACCTGTCTTCAGGTAATATGTGTATAAAGTTTGGTTACAATCGATCCGTGTATTTATCAGGAGATGTTGAACTTATTCGTTTGTCAGTATGTCTGGTTTTCTGCTGATTTACAACGTACGTCGTAACAGAATGAAAAATTTTTCAACGGTACTTAACAGAGTGGTTTGAAGGAGAATTTCGCTTTGCAGTTGCGGTTTCACGAAGCTCAATGTTTATTGATATAATGCGAAAGGTTAATCCAAAACGCTGTAATTAATTACTTATATATCACACAAGATATCTTTCGGAATTAAATGTCATCGTCAGGAATTGTGAATTTAGCATTAGAGGGAAGTGTGTGGGGTAAAAATCGCAGAGGAAGACCAAGAGATGGATACAGTAAGCAGATTCAGACAGATGTAGGTTATCGTTCTTATGTGGAGATGAAGAGGCTTGCTCAGGATAGGGTATTGTGGAGAGCTGCATCAAACCAGTCTCCGGACTGAAGACCACAACAACAACGTCAGGTGTTTGGTATTTTGAGGTTGAAAGTGCTTCAACTGACTATTTATTAGGTCATGTTTTACATTTGATTAACGAATTGTAGCCAGTTGCAATTCGTAAATCAAATGTAAAACATCAACTAATAAATAGTCAGTTGAATCACTTACAAACTCTAAATACCAGACACCTGACGATGGCATTTAATGCTGAAAGATATCTTGTGTGATATGCAAATAAAATAATTAATTACAGTTTTTGGACTAACCTTTCGCATTATGTCAATATACGATATTTCTAACACTGTGGGCCCGAGATATAACAAGTTATTGACATCAATGTTTATTTCTTGAAATATACCTTGTAAAGCGATATTGCAGTAACATTCAGTGATATGTGTATGCTGCCTGACAAATGTAAATAGAATTACGTATTAGTAAAGAAGTAATCAGTTGAACACTAATGCATGTTGTGGCGGTTTTCCACACATCACAGTTTTAATGACGACGTTCATCAGCAACGGTGTGTCGTAAATGATATAATTTTGAAGGTACATTCAATGGAGTATGCAGATAAACGCAGCAAAATGGGATGTTAATAGAATTGGTAGCAAAGAAGGAATAAACTGAAAGGTCACAACTATGTAGCTGTTTTTAACACGACACAGTGTTTATGTCGGCATATTTCCTAAACCGTGTTATCTAATATATAAACCAGAGTGTCCGTATGAAAGTGTTGCATACAAATCTACAGTTTAGATCCAATCTTTTTCAAATTTTGTACACGTAAGCTTCAGTCCATGGGGCCGGTCGCCGTAAGTTTAAGAATCACGTACGATACATAGTTCACGAGATATGACGTCATAAACAATGAGATGCGTGGAAACACTGCATTTAGCGACAGTGCTGCTCTTTTCTCCTAAACCACAGGACCGATTTCCTTACCGTGAGGCAACAATTGCTGAAGGGTTAAGAATCGCGACACATGGTTCAGAAGATATGACATAATAAACAATAAGAATCGCAAAAAAACTGCCTTATAATGCAGCGATACTTTATAAATACGCTATGTGAGAATGAGAGTACTTAGCGACTTGCAACAAACTTTAAACATAATTTCAAACCTTTATTAAACTTTTTCTCGCTGGCAACCATAGTAAAATGATGAAAGGAAAAAAGTTTCTCACTTACTACTTTTCCGCTGTTTATGCAGTAAAAGTACGGCATTCAGTATGACGTTAAAATTCATAATTCTTTCACTATAAATTGTAGCCGCAGGAAATTTTACAGACAGTATACACGCATATAGTTGAGTGTACTTTCCAAATTGTATCACAGTACGACATGTAGTTCTTGAGATATGAGCACATAAACAGTAACGTTCATGGAAAACCGCTACATGACGCACAAAGTTTTAATCTATTACTTCTTTACTACTAATTGTATTCCCAAGAGATTTTAGACATACATCCATTATACAAATGAATATAAGAGGCGCGTCCAGAAAGTAAGTTCTGTTTGGTTATATAAATCGAACGGGTACATATACAGAAAAAATACTGATTATACAAAAATCTACAATTGTTAAACTACTTTTCTACATAACTTCCGAAATTTTGTAGACAATTGTTATAGCATGGCACAAGGTTTTGTGTGCCTTTTCAAAGAATGTTGACGCCTGTGTATTCAACCATGTGGTAACATGATCTTTCAGCTCGTCATCATCGTTGAAGTGTTGTCCACCAATGACAGATTTTAGGTGTAAGAAGAGGATTACTGTCAAAAGATTTTTTTTTTCACGATAATGCCTGACCTCACACACTAAATGTGACCAAACAGTTCTTACGGAAATTTCAATGGGACCTGTTTGATCACCCTCCATACTGCTCGGACTTCTCTCCTAGCGACTTTCATCTTTTCTTACACCTAAAATCTGTCCTTGGTGGTCAGCACTTCAACGATGATAAAGAGCTGTTACCACATGGTTGAATACACAGGCGGCAACCTTCTGTGAAGGATGCATGCAAAAACTTGTGGCACGCTATGACAAGTGCCTACAAAATTTCGACAGTTATGTGGAAAAATAGTTTAAGAGTTGTAGAATTTTGTGCAATAAAAATTTCTTCTGCATCTGTATACAATTTCATTTTATTACCAAACGGAAGTTACTTTCTGGACGCGCCTCGTATACCCGAAAAATGGCAGGAAGAAAGAAATATATACCCGGGCAACGCCGGGCTTTCAGCTAGTTTAAAATATGTGGGAACTTGTCAAGATTTTTTGATTTAAATATTTTTCAAGCTGCCTCTTTTAAACTTTTTCAGTCTGGCTAGTACGTATTCGCGCTTTTATGTGATGTGTTAGGAGCAGTTTTCTCTCCGTGCAGAACGGCTCACGCTCTCAGCGTTTAATACGTGTCCGATAACCTGTGAGCGGAGCGGCATAAAACGGGAGAAAGACCATGTAATAGCGCAGTGGAGAAACGCCATAATCCGCAAGCCGGTATTGCGTCGATCGCTGACAGGACACGGTGGCGGGGCGTTTCCACAGCATACTAATACCTGGCGCGGTACCAGATGGGACGCTTGCGAATCTACAGCTACATCCATACTCCGCAAGCTACCTGACGGTTGTCAAAAGTTTTTGCTATTTCGGGCCTGCAGCATAATAAAGGACATATAATGACATTTTTACTAAAGGAAGTTCTAAATTTGCTGCTGAGTTTAGATTTTATATAGACTTCACATAGAAGAACGCGTCGATCGCATAATTTTGTTTAATACTTTATTACGTGATTAGTTTCATTAGTGTCTTTTTCAAACGTAAAATTATAAATCTGCATAAAAACTTTCGAAGGCACACAAAGTATGTTCAGTTGTAAAATGTAAACTTTCACGGTCGGAAATATCAATATTACTAAAATTTTCCGGGCTATTATGACGTGATATTGTGCTCTTGTGCATTTGTTATTAAAACCCAACATTTCGTCCCCATGTGCGGAGGACATTCTCACGGGGCATTGTTGCTCTTTTGTATTTCCGATACCCACCCTGGCTGTTGCCGACTGCAGCCAAATTCCGTTGGCGGCCGCGGTGGCCGAGGAGACTGAGGCGCGCCA
Source organism: Locusta migratoria (assembly GCA_026315105.1). Classification (NCBI taxonomy): domain Eukaryota; kingdom Metazoa; phylum Arthropoda; class Insecta; order Orthoptera; family Acrididae; genus Locusta; species Locusta migratoria. The sequence continues at coordinate 707,683,065 of CM048745.1, read as the reverse complement.
GTCACGGTCTGCACGGCCACTACGGTCGGGGGTTCGAATCCCCCCTCGGGCATGGATATTTGTGTCGTCCTTAGTGTTAACTAGTTAATAAGTAGTTTGTTAGTTTAGAGACTGATGACCCCATAGTTAAGTCCCATAAGCTATACAAACATTTGAAACAAATTCCGTTTATGAGTGCTTGCACACTGAGGTGTGACGTCAGTTGTTTTTGATAGGCGCGCGCAATTCACGGTTGCCGACTGCCGCTGTCCCATGGCGGAAGACTGTTACATTTCTTCTTCAACACCGGAATCCAGATTTCATTCAGTTTCACGCCTTCCGCTATCCTTTTGAAATTATTGGGGGTTTTACAATTTCTAGAGCCTCTCTGTACAGTTGTTCGTGATATCCGTTTGTGGCTGCCACAATCTGAGTCCTATCAAATTGAATATGGTGGTCTTCTGGTTGAAAATCATATTCAGCAACAGCTGATCTGTCATATCTCCCCCTTTACAGTTACCCTTGTGCTCTTCTACTCGTTTTTTACTGTTCTTTTTGTGGTATCCACGTATGTGTCTCGACAGCTACACGGAATCGTATAAATTCCTACTTTTTCCTCAGCTGTTTTGCAAGCATTCTTTGTCGATTTCACGTGGTGCTGTATATTACGATTAGGTTTATATATTACGGCGACATGTCCTCCGCAGATGGAGACGAAACGTTTGGGTTTTAATAACAAATCCACAAGACCACGGCATAACAGCGGGGAAAATTTTAACAATATGCACATTCCAGAATGAAACTTTCACTCTGCAGCGGAGTGTGCACTGATATGAAACTTTCTGCCAGATTAAAATTGTGTGCCGGAACCGGGACTCGAACCTGGGACCTTTGCCTCTTAATCTGCCAGGAAGTTTCATATCAGCGCACACTCCGCTACAGAGTGAAAGTTTCATTCTGGAAACATCCCCTAGGCTGTGGCTAAGCCATGTGTCCACGATATCCTTTCTTCCAGGAGTGCTAGTCTTGCAAGTTTCGCAGGAGAACTTCTGTGAAGTTTGGAAAGTAGGAGGCGAGGTACTGGCGGAAGTAAAATTGTGAGGCGGCATCGTGACTCGTGTCGGGATAGCACAGTAGGTAGTGCGCTTGTCCGCGAAATGCAAAGGTCCCAGGTTCGAGTCCCGGATCCGGTACACAATTTTAATCTGCCAGGAAGTTTCATATCAGCGCACACTCTGCTGCAGAGTGAAAGTTTCATTCTGGAAACATCCCTTAGGCTGTGGCTAAGCCATGTGTCCACCATATCCTTTCTTCCAGGAGTGCTAATCTTGCATGGTTCGCAGGAGAGCTTCTGTGAAGTTTGGAAAGTAAGAGGCGAGGTACTGGCGGAAGTAGAGTTGTGAGGCGGCATCGTGAGTCGTGTCGGGATAGCACAGTCGGTAGGCAAAGGTCCCAGGTTGGAGTCCCGATTCCGGCACACAATTTTAATCTGCCAGGAAGTTTCATATCAGGGCACACTCATTTTACAGTTAGTGTATCATTGGAACTTCTTCACTCTACTACAGTCGCGTATGATTCGAGAAGAACGGCCCACGCACTCAGCTTTTAATACGTGTCCGATAACGTGTGAGCGGAGCGACGTAAAACGGGAGAAAGGCCGTGTAATAGCGCAGAGCGGGAACGCCGTAATCCGCCAGCCGGTATTGCGTCGATCGCTGACAGGACAGGTTGGCGCGGCGTTTCCACAGCATACTAATACCTGGTGCGGTCATCGCAAACAGCGGGCAGCGTCGCTGGCAGGGTTAGCAGCAGCCAGTGTAGCTGGGACGTGCCGTGCGGATATCTGGCTGGCCGGCGAGAGCGGAGGCGCGTGGCCCGCATGCAGAGCGGCTGCGCCCGCGGCCGCTGACTCAGCCGCGCAGCGCTCGTTACATCACAGTCAGAAATCCCCCGCTTACAGTCCGCGCCGCTGCCCCACCGCTTCCCGACTCCTTCCGAGCTGTGCCGGACCGGAAAAATCCAGAAGGGCTGATCACTAACTGCTTCTCCTATCTACTCTTTTTTGTCTCTCTCTTTCTACGTTATCCTGCGAGCGAATGTAAGGTATCAGATGGGACACTTGCGATTCTACAGCTACATCCATACTCCACAAACTACATGACGGTTGTCAAAAGTTTTTGCTCTTTCGGGCCTGCAGAATAATAAAGGGCATATAATGACATTTTTATTAAAGAAAGTTCTAAACTTCCTGCTAAGTTTAGAGTTTATATAGACTTTACATAGTAGAACGCCTAGATAGCATATTTTGTTTAATACTTTCGGCTACTCCCCCACGGCGGGGGACATTGACCCGGATGTGGTTGGCGCCTTCAAAAATGTTCAAATGTTTGTAGAACTTATGGGACTTAAATACGGGGTCATCAGTCCCTAAGCTTACAAACTACTTATGAACTAGCTAAAACTAAAGACGGCACAAATATCCATGCCCGAGGGGGGATTCGAACCCCCGACCGTAGTGGCTGTGCAAACCGTGACTGGAGCGCCTCAGTCACCTTTTTTTTTTTTTTTTTTTTTTTTTTTTTTTTTTTTTTTTACCGTAGTGGCCATGCAGACCGCGACTGAAGCGCCTTAGTCCCCTTTTTTTATTTTTTATTTTTATTTTATTTTTTTTATTTTTTAGTCTTTTTTTATTTTTTTATTTATTTTTTTTTTTATTTTATTATTTTTTTTTAGAGCGCCTCAGTCACCTTTTTTTTATGTTATTTCTTTATTGAAAGCATCATTATTAACAACCTTTTATAGAATACTAGAAATTACAAATAAACAAAAGTGCATTTTTCGTTAAAATTATCATTAGGCATGAAAATTGTGTAAGTATTCAAACACAATGAAAAAAACAAGATAGAAAAAAAACCATTGCAGCAGGATTCGAACCCTCGACCCTATGATTGCGAAACCAGAACACTATCACCTTTTTTTTTTTTTTTTTTAATGTAATAGTAAATCTGTTCACCGTGCTCACAACCCTTACAGAAAGTTAACTGCCTTCTCGCATTTCATAAATAAACATATACGCAGCACGGTGTAGAGTGTTATTCCAATTCCATCGCCGCTCCAGCGCCCGGGTACGTCTTCTCGTACATTAGGATTAGTTGCCGTTTTCATATCTTCCGTTCATTCTTCGTCGATTTAATATTTTAACTTCTCCTACCCGGGACGTTCCAGCTGTGCGGCGGGTCCTGAAACGCATTCCATAAAAAAATAGAAAAATACTGTCTATACTTAGGATTATGTACAATCTTTCTATGTCGTTCTTCTAAGTAGATCCAAAAGTCTAATACATTCTTTGGGGTATCTCTGAATAAATAGAGCACCAGTTGTGCTCGAATCCATGTTACTGCATTCGTTTTAGTTCGTGGATAGTATGTCCTGTCAGGGAATAACACGGAACGTGGTCTGATGTCTTGTGGCCCCACTCGAAGAAAGAAAGCTATTATCTGTTGTCCTAAACGCCAGACTTCTGCTGCTGGGCCACATGTTAACCGGTGTTCGTCGTCGTCCAGGACTCGGCACTGGGGGCATAATGGTGAATCCATCAGATGTATAGAGTGGAGTCTAGATCGTGTTGCGTGTTTACCATTAACTGTCAGGTACCACATGGCACGTGTTTCCGTATCCAAGGAAACGTGGTGTATCGATCGCCATACCACCGGCCAGTCAACATTTGGATACTTCTTCTCAATAACATTGCCAGTTCTTGTGGCCGTTAAGATTCGATAGATGTCGCGAGCCGTCGCAGGTCTGCTTTCCGGCAGTGCCATCTGAACGTAACTGTATTCTATAAAAAAGGCACTGATGTGGTGGAGTGACTGTGAGATGTGCTGCACCGCCATCGGTGCTGTTTGTGACCTCGGTGCAAGTTCTTCTATTAAGATACCTGTCAGAGATGTCTGACGTCGTCTCCACAACTTCAACATGGTGTTGATGTATAGTGCCACTGCTCGATCATGAACATGTGCAAGACCTAAACCTCCTCTACCGGGAGGGAGGGTGAGGGTTTCATATGAAACTTTGAAGAGTAGTCCCGCACTGACGAAGCTACCGAACGCAGCCAATATACGCCGTGCTATCACCGTCGGCATCGGAAGGACTTGTGCAAGGTGAGGAATTCGTGACGCCATGTATGTGTTAACATAATTGACACGCTGGATAATGTCCAAAGACCGTATAGTATTCCCTCTAACTGCTGTCCGGATTGACTGTAGAAGTCTCTTGTAGTTGTAAGCTGCTGTGTGACGCACGTCGTTGGTAAAGACAACACCTAAGCATTTTAAGGTATCCTTGAGTTGTAAGGGCGCTACATGTCCTTCTGGTACCCCGTCACCGATACTCATGGCCATTGACTTGTCCACATTGATGCGGCTGCCTGTAGCCATTCCATATTTGTTGATCCAAGTTAAAGCCTCTTGCATGTCGTTGTCAGTCCGTACCATGAGGACCAGGTCGTCTGCGTACGCTTTACATTTGAATGTGTACCCTCTCATTGTCAACCCTGTCAATCGTTGACGTAGGCCACAGAGTAGTGGCTCAAGGGCTATGGCGTATAAAATTGTCGAAAGTGGACATCCTTGTCGAACCGATCTTGATATGGTGAGGGGTGCTGTCGTTCGTCCGTTGATGAGCACCTTGGAGGAGGCGTTATTTAATAGCCGCATCACAACACTGATAAAGGGCTGTGGAAATCGCATGTGCTTCATGACTGCTGCCAGATAGGTGTGGCTCACTCTGTCGAAGGCCCGATCAAAATCAATCGACGCAAGGGCTCCGCGAAGGCGGCAGGTCTTGGCCAGTGCGATTACATCGCGATATTCGCCGAGTGCTGTCTGAATGTTGGCATCTCCGCCAAGCGACGTTTGATCCAGCGATATCACTTGGCGCAATATACTTCGGAAGCGCGAAGCTAAGAGTCTGGTAAATATTTTAAAGTCACAATTCAGAAGCGTCAATGGTCGGTAGTCCCGTATCCTTGAGCGACCTGATGGCTTGTGTATCGGGATGATAAGTCCCTCCACGAAGGACGGTGGTAAGGGCACATCTGGAGACATCAATTCACGGCAAATACTAGTCCATATGGGTGTTATCATACTTCGGAATGCCCGATAAAATTCCAGTGGGAGTCCATCTGGTGCAGGCGATTAATTCACCGCTCCCTTACCAATAGCCTCCACTACTTCTTCTTCAGTTATATCCTCCGTCAGCTGTGCTGCTGCTGCCAGATCAGTGGTGCCAAGGATTGTCTGAGAAACTTCGTCAACTATCGCCATGTCAGTATCCACCGCTGTGTATAGTTGAGTGTAGTATGCGACAAAGGCAGTGCTTATTTCTTGTTGCGTAGTTAGATGTCTGCCATCTTCAGTGTCCAGTACGTGTATCAGGCCTCTTCTTCGACGCTTACGTTCGTTGATGATATGATACATGGATGGTTGTTCTCCCATGACTCGGTCGAGTGCCCTTGCCCTGACTGCTACTCCTTCGAGGTGGCTTCTCATGATGGTTATAATCTTGGCCTTGGCTTGTTGTACTGTCGTATGTCTCTCCGGAGAAGGTGCCTGGTTATTGCAGTCACGTAGAACGGTGAAGTAAAAGTTCATCGTTTGCCGTCGCCACGCTGCCTGTTCACGACCGTAGCGAATGAAGGTACGGCGTATCGCTGGTTTGGCACAATCCAGCCACCAACGTAGTGTTGTGGGATACGCCTGGAGACGTCTTAGGCAAAATTTCCATGTATCTTCGATGGCACTGCGACAGTCTGGGTTGTCAAGGTGGGCGACGTTCAGTTTCCAAGGACCGCGGCTCCGCCACACCTGTTGTCTCCTGAGAGAGATGGTACATATAAATGCCGTGTGGTCGGTGAAGGCTGCAGGCCACAGTTCTGCATCCACGATATCAGTTCTGAGAGTATTTGTTGCGTAAACTCGATCGAGGCGACTAGCGGAATGACTCGTCATATGGGTGAAGCCTTGACGTAGGCCATGCACATGCTCCCATGTGTCCACCAAATGCATATCACGCACTATCGTCCTTAGTTCCGGGCATGTTGTGTATCCAGGAATTTGATCTTTCGGGGCAAGTACACAATTAAAGTCACCGCCGAGGATGAAACAGTCGTGTCGTCCTTGAAAGAGCGGTGCAATTTCCTCGGAAAAGAAGCGGGAACGATCTCGTCTCTTGTCTGTTCCGGATGGTGCGTAAATGTTGATGAGTCTGACATCAAGCACCGTCATCGCTGATCCCCTTGCTGAAGGTAGGTGTAGAACATCCTCGGCTTCTATGCCTTCTCTAAGAAGTATTGCCATGCCGCTGCCTGTTTCGGAGGCATGTGAGATGTAGGTGTCGTACCCGTACATGATCGGAAAATCTTGAACGTACACCTCCTGAAGTAGGACTATATCGATGTCCGCCGCGTTCAGCATCTCCTTGAGTAAGGTCATTTTAATGCGCGACCTTATGGTGTTAATATTTATGGAGGCTAGTCGGTATGCTTGTCTTCGTTCCGCCATGTGTGTGTCGCCCATGGGAGCTTATGTCATCTGATGTTATACTGACACGTCGTGGGGCCTCGTCATATCCGCTGGCGTTAACTGCGTGTTTAACTTTGCAGGGGCGCCGTCGCTGCCCCGTCGCCTGTTGCGGCCGTCATCGGGTCATCTCCAGTGTCCTCTGACCAATCGCCTTGTGAACAGATCGTCGTCATCTTAGTCTTCTCCACCCCTTCCTGTTGTGTCGTCTTTTCCACTGTAGCAGACTGGTAGTGGGCTGCAGGCAGTTCTTCGTTGTCATACTTTGCAGGTCGCTCGTGGCTTTTCTTTTTATCGGGATGTTGACCTTCTTGATGAGAGATCACGGTAACCTCTGCGTGGTCACCGCCCCCCTCAACGTGTTCACTGTCTCCGGTCGTACGTTGTAAGCAGTCGTCTGACGGGGTGAGTCGCCGTTTCTTGTGTCGTTTTGGAGATCGTTGCTTACGGACATGGGCTTCCGTATCCGAATTTGGTTGTGCATCGCTGTCCTCTTTGCTGGCGGGGACGAAGGCGGCTGTTGGCACTACCCTACTGTCGACTTCCATGTTCTGTTCGAGTATCTCTGGTGGAGAGATCGTTCGCGGCATCTTTGTGGGGAGAGACGCTAACTCTTCCTTGAAGGTGTCTTCGTTTGCTGAACCTTCGGCAGAATGTTCTAGTTGTTGGGTCATGTCATTGTTTGAGTGAACGTTCTTCGTAAACACCTCTGCATATGTGAGAGGGAGGGTCGTGGCCGTAGATGTTTGTACAGGTTCTCCTGTTGGTACCTGAACAATTCTCCGTTGAAGACATTCTGAACGGACATGACCTTCCTTACCACAGCCTGAACATGTTTTTGGTTGGCCATCGTAGATTACTATTGCTCTGCAGCCTCCAATCGTGAGATAAGACGGCACGTGTTTTGTCAGTTCGATCCTTATTTGTCGTACGCCGTTAAGAACAGGGTACGTCGTAAAGGTTGTCCATTTTTCTGCTATGTGGCTTAGCACTCTACCATAGGGTTGCAGCGCTTTTGTCACCATGTCAGCCGGTACCTCGAAAGGTAGTTCAAAAACTCTGACGGTTCTTAGTCCCAGCCCTGCATGATCGATTGTCACTGCTCCGACATTTCCGTCAGAATGTTTGAATTTTAGTCCGTCTTTGTTCTCTCGCACAATCTTGTCACATACCATGTCGTTGATCAGTTTTACGTAGACCACACTACTTATAATGGAGAAGTGTATTCCAATCATCTCTCTTGGATCAATTTTAATCTCTTCATGGATGAATCTTTCCACTTCGAATGCTTTCGGTCGTGTAAATTCATTGTTAAAGCTGATCTTGATTGTAGACTGTCGGTACGAATGAGCCATTCTATGTCTATATGAAGTAACACTCGCGAAGACTGCGAGAAGTAAACAACCGCTCACGCGCGAGACACTGCGGCGGGACGTAAACAGTCCGTCCTCACCGCTGCGCTGTCGAAAGCAGACTGTCACCTCGGCCACCGCGACCGGCTTGTCGCCTTCTCAGACTTGAACGCAGCCAATTTATTACAAGCCCAACCGTATCTCACAGAGCACGGAAGGGATTAAAAGTCATTTTGTGTGGACGATTACAATTGTTTGTGTTACACATTGGCACATGGGTGATCGAGCTGTGTAGTTATAAACGATTATATGAACCATTGACATTTTTTCCCACGCTAGGTTACGGTAGTAACACTAAAAGTGGGCCTTTGCGATCGTCTTTTGACAGCTCGAAATTTAAAAGAAAATAACGGCTTAACAGCTCATCTGACAGGAATATCGAATAAGCTAATTTGTAGAGGAGAAAATTTTCTACAACTTTACTGCCTTATGTTTTTTTCATATCTCGTATCGTTTCAGTGATATTTGCAAAAATTTCGGCGATTCTGGGATGTCTGTCTGTCCGCGCTGTGCCGGATCGGAAAAATCCAGAAGGGATGATCACTAACTGCATCTCCTATCTACTCTTTTTTTTTCTTTCTACATTATCCTACGAGCGAATGGAAGGTACCAGATGGGACGATTTGTGTTTCTACAGCTACATCCATACTCCGCAAGCTACCTGACGGTTGTCAAACGTTTTCGCTGTTTCGGGCCTGCAACATAATAGAGAGCATATAATGACATTTTTACTAAAGAAAATTCCAAATTTGCTGCAAAGTTTAGATTTGTTTTCATTTCGTCACAACAGACTGTTTCGGCGCATTATTTCCATTTTCAAGATTCCTGCAGATATAGGCAACTAGCTGAAAACCCAGCATTGCCCTGGTATTTATTCCTGTCATTTTCCAGGTATATATTCATTTGTATAAGGGCTGTATGTATGTAAAATATCTTGGGAATACAATTAGTAGTAAAGAAGCAATAGATCAAAACTTCGTGTGTGATGGGGCAGTTTTCCGTAATCGTTACTGTTTATGTGCTTATATCTCATGAACTACGGTGTCGTACTGTGATGCAGTTTAGAAGGTACACTTAACTATATGTGTGTACACTGTCTGTAAAATTTCCTGCAGTTACAATTTGTAGTGTATAAATCATAAATGTTCAAATGTTTGTAGAACATATAGGAACCAACTACGTGGTCATCAGTCCATAAGCTTACAAACTACTTACGAACTAGCTAAGACTAAGGACGTCACAAATATCCATGCCCGAGGGGGGATTCGAACCCCCTACCGTACTGGCCGTGCAGACCGTGACTGGAGCGCCTCAGTCCCCTCGGCCACCGCGGCCGGCTGTATAAATTATAAATTGTAATGCCATACCGTATGCGTAGTTTTACTCAATAAACAGCGGAAAAGTAGTAAGCGAGAAACGTTTTCCCTTTCATCATTTTACTATGGCTGGAGAAAAAGTTTAATAAAGTTCTGAAATTATGTTTAAAGTTTGTCGCCAAGTACTGTCATTCTCATACAGTGTTTTTCGAAAGTCTCGCCGCATTATATGGCATTTCTTGCCATTTCTATTGGTTATGATGTAATATCGTTTGAACCATGTGCTGTATGTCATTCTTAACCATGCAGCAATTGTTACCTCACGGTAAGGAATGTGTGTGCCGAATTTGGTCGAAATAGATCCAATGGTTCAGGAGAAAATGAGCAGCATTGTCCCAAAATGCAGCAGTTTTTCGCGCATCTCATTGTTTATGACGTCATATCTCGTGAACTATATATCGTATGTGATTCTTACCCTTACGGCAACCCTCCTCATGAATTGAAGCTTGTGTATACAAAATTTCCTAAAGATTGGAACAAAACTGTAGATTTGTATGCTACATGTACAAACATACGGACACTCTGCTTTATATATTAGATAAGTTTTAGAAAGTATTTAGCATTTTTAATTATAAATCTTGTCCTGGAAGTATAAAAAAGATTTTTACTTACGTCTAGATGGAATGACCTGTATATATCATCGTATTGGACTGTTGATTGTTGTGAATTACCTTCTGTTATTATAAAAACGTTACTGAATTTTTTTGACAGTTCCGATGATATATGTTTACAGTTTATCGTTTGATGGCGACGAAGATGATGTTTATGTCGCTATCCGTTGTAGCTGCGAACTCTGGTTGTTGCATTACATTTAAGTGCATCGAGTTTGTAATTTATATTGCTGTTGTATAATTGGGAGTGTAATCTTGTACCTTAGTTCTACATTTTAGTGTTATATTCTCGTATTTTCGCTTTAGTACAAATATCATTATACTCTCTGACGGTGTGTAGCGGAGGATACGTAGTGTACCATTTCCATATTGTTAAAGTTTTCCAGGGTATTATGACGTGGTATTATGGATTTGTTATTAAAACCCATCGTTTTTAAAAGCAGAGTAGCTGGTAGTCGGCGCTTTGCTGCCGCAGAAGTAAGCTGAGTGACGAAGTTTAATCGCAATCAAACGAACGTTATGGCAGCATCAAAGCACAAAGATGCAGCCCTCGCTCGCAAAATTAAAATTACTTAACCAGGTTTCGGCAATAACTAGGATTGACTTCATCATAAATTAAAAAATTAAAAAAAGTCCTACAAAAATGTTACAACTCAGCTGTAAAGCTTACGCCACAACATCTAAAACACTTTTTTAAAGAGAACTAGCCACTATGGACCGCACGCCTGCACAGAGGCATCAGTCTGATGCCTCCGTGCAGCCCATATTGGCTAGCTCTTTCTATAAAATTGTTTTAAACTTTGTGACGTAAGCTTTACAGCTCAGTTGTAAGTCTTAGTATGTGATTTGTTTAATTTAGAATTTCTGATTAAGGCAAAACAATTTTAATTTTTCGAGCGAGGGTTGCATTCTTATCCTTTGACGTTGTGACGGTCGCTGTCAATAGCAGCTATGTTCAAAATGTTAAGTTACGGCAGCGCTTAAAATACTAACAAATACACATGAAGTATTTCTTCCATTAGCCCATCTCCTCCTTTTCCTTCTTTCTGTCTCGTGCTCCTTCCCCCGTCTCGTACGGTCCCTTTTCTGTCCATTAGCCCCTCACTCTCCCTCTTTTCATCTCCTTTTACCTGTCTGTCACCACTCCCCTCTCTTATTCTCCTCCTCTACCCACTGTCTCTCTCCGTCTCTTCCTCTACTCTCTCTCTGTCCGTCTCCTCCCTCCCTTTTCTGTTCATCTCCGCCTACTCCTCTTCCTCCTGTATATGAAAACATACATATATGAGCCAAGTTTCATGATAACTGGTCTAACGGTGTCAAATTTCCAAGGTACCCTGCGCCATGATAAATTCACTGCTTGCAGATTATAAAAATCCCCTTCATGGAAACGTACATTTATGTGTTGACTTTTGTGGTGACCAGCCAAATAATTTGGATGTTTGTTGTAACGTACCAAATTCAAATGTTCAAATGTTTGTAAATTTATCGGACCAAACTGCGTGGTCATCAGTCCGTAGCTTACAAACTACTTAAACTAAGGTAAACGAACCTAAGGAATAGACACACACCCATGCCCCAAGAAGGTCTCGAACCTCCGACGGCGAGCAACCGCATACTCCGCAGCGAGGCGCCTTAGCCCGCTCGGCTACTCCACCGCGGCTGTAACGTACCCTTCGCCATGCAGCTACGGAGACTTACGAAAGATAGCCCATGTATCAATTCGGGTATAAGCTATCTTCATTCCACATTTCATTCAGTTCCGTCTAGTCGTTTCAGCATGAAGAGTAACAAAAGTGTTAACTCACAGTAAAGTACCCTCGGCCATGTAGCGTACGTTGGCTTACGAAAGGTAGCCCATGTATTAATGCACGGTATAAGCTATCTCCATTCCAAATTTCATTCGTCAATATCAGCATAAAGGCGTAGAAAACATTAACGCGTTGTAAATCACCCTCCGCTATGCTCTATCCGGTGGCTTACGAAATGTAGCCCTTGTTTCAATCAGCGTATAAGCTACCTCTGTTCAAAATTTCATTCATATCCGTTCAGTCATTTCAGCGTGAAGGCGTAAGAAACATTATCTAATTTTAAAGCATTCTGCGCCATACAACATACGAAGTTAATTTTTGTATGCCTATGTTCGCGTTTTCAATGATTAAAAATTTAGGTTTTTCCAAGCAACAGAAACCTTTAGTTCACGGTTGTCTCTTTGTATTTGGTTAGCATTACCGCATAGTGCTCATCAACGATATAAAGTACTACAACACACTCCATACTACGTTCAGTTGTAAAATGTAAGTTTCACGGCCGGAAATATCAATATTACTAAAATTTTCCGGGCTATTATGACGTGATCTTGTGCATTTGTTATGTCCCCATCTGCGGAGGACATTCTCACGGGGCATCGTGGCTCTTTTGTACGTCCGATGCCCACCCTGGCTCGTTACCGACTGCAGCCAAATTTCATTTATGAGTGCTCGCACACTGACGTGTGATGTCAGTTGTTTTCTTATAGGCGCGCGCAATTCACGGTTGCCGACTGCCGCTGTCCCATGATGGAAGACTGTTACATTTCTTCTTCAACACCGGAATCCAGATTTCATTCAGTTTCACGCCTTCCGCTATTCTTTTGAAATTATTCGCGGATTTACAATTTCTGGAGCCTCTCTGTACAGTTTTTCCTTATATCCGTTTGTGGCTGCCAAACCCTGAGTCGTATCAAATTGAATAAAGTGGTCTTCTGGTTGAAAATCATATTCAGAAACAGCTGATCTGTCATATCTCCCTCTTATACAGTCATCCTTGTGCTCTTCTACTCCTTTTTTTACTGTTATTTTTGTGGTACCCACGTATGTGTCTCCACAGCTACACGGAATCCTGTAAATTCCTGCTTTTTTTCCCAGCTGTTTTGCAGGCATCCTCTGCCGATTTCACGTGGTCCTGTATATTCCGAGTAGATTTATATATTACGGCCACATGTCCTCCGCAGGAGACGAAACGTTGGGTTTTAATAACAAATCCACAAGACCACGGCATGACAGCGGTTAAAATTTTAACAATATGCACATTTACGGCGGTGAAAGTTTACATTTCACAGTTAGTGTACCATTGTCACTTCCTCACTCTATTACAGTCGCGTATGGTTCGAGGGAAAAACAATTTCCAATATGCCTCCGTGTGAGCTCTAATCGTATTTTATCCTTGGGGTCGTGAGATATACGTAGGAAGAAGCAATACAATACCGCTAATTAATTTCAATACACCGTGGTATTTCAGATTTACAAGACAAATAATACGTCATTTTTCTCAAATATATTTCTCACATATACAATACAATCACAAACATTATATTTTATTTTCATCAAAGTATCCGGCTTGGGTTCAATGACTACGTCACAAACTAGAGGTATCGTGAATCTATACGATTCCACACATCCTTAACAATGTTCCAGAGATGTTCCTTCCAAATATATTAACTTGCCTGATACGTCTGTTCACTTCATCCCAGAACATTTTAATGGTATTACAGCCGGCTTTGAGACGGCCATACCATATCTTCCAGAACTTTCTGTTTTTCCTTTGGCGCAATGTAGTTCGTACACTATGCCGACCGATGTTTTGGGTCATTATCGTATTGTATGGTGAATCCACTTGGTATTGCATTATACTGAAGTAAGCGGTCGTGATTTGACTCCAGAGTATCTTCACGAGGGTATTTAAGACGGCGGCAATTTCGGTTTTGAGGGAGTGTGTTCACGTCGTTCAGTGTGTGTGTGTGTGTGTGTGTGTGTGTGTGTGTCGAGCGACTTGGTGTCGCCTGATGCTTGGAGTTTTTCGGCGAAATTAATGAACTTGGAATGATTTTCGAAATTGCATTTGTGGAAGTTAAACTTTCTACACCAAGTGTGGAACTTTGAACTATTTCGTTTGTGGGACTTGTGATTTTCAGCTAATTTGCATATCCGGAATTAGAAAAGTTCGTGCTGTGGAACTCTATATTATTTCGCTCACGGGACTTGTAATTTTGCAGCTAAAGTGGCGTTGCTGGACTAAGAAACACTTGCGGTTATAAACTCTTTAACTTTGATCCATTAACTTGGATATACTCAGGAGTCGAGTGAAGGACTTAAACATTCGTGTTTATGAACAGTTGCCTGAATAAACGACATATAATAAAGAAAGAATAAAAAGTGGAATTTCAGCTTACTTTCAGAGAACATTCCTGTCTGCTAGCATTAATACTTCGTTACATATTTTGGGGACACTGAATGTTCAAATGTTTGCAAAGCTTGTGGGACTTAACTGCTGAGTCATCAGTCCCGAAACTGCTCATGAACTAACTTATACTAAAGACAACACAAACATTCATGCCCGAGGGAGGATTCGAACCTCCGACGCGGGAGGCCGCGCGATACGCAATGTGGCGCTCCAGATCGCTCGGCTACTCCCCCTCGGTGGGGGACATTGAGCCGGACGTGGTTTGCGCCCTCTCAGACTTGAACCTAGCCAATTTATTACTACCCCAAACATATATCACGTAGTCCCGAAGGGATTAAATGTCATTTTGTGTGGATGATTAATATTGTTTGTGTTGCAAATTGGCACATGGGTGATAGAGCTGTGTAATTATAAACGATTATATATTGACCTTTTGCTTATACTATCACGCAATGCAAAATTATCCGTGTATAAGAACGCAGAATCATCCAATGAAGTTTGAGCTGGCCTCAGGCAGAAACCATAGCGTTGTGAAGACAGTAGTACCTCGGTTCAACCTTCCCTGGATGGTGATCAGTTCGATGTGCAGTAGTTCCTGGACTCCATCTCTGGCTGTGCTGCTTTATCTGAGACATAATCTGAATACAATGATTAGATCATTTGGACAGATGACCACTCTATCCCAATGACCGAGTGCCCAAAACTTCCAAAATCGGGTGTATATATATATATACAGTAATTCGTCTGAGGGTATGACGTGAGGATCGGTTCGTAAGAACTTAATGTACCGCACTTGCTTGTGCACCGTTCACTCAGAACTTCCGTTCACGCTAACTTATCACATGGCAAATATATCTTGTGAAAGAGTTCGGTAAGGTTATAAAATGTTTATAAGCTAACGAAACTACCCTCTGACATCTCTTCTTTCGCAGTCAGGACTGTAGGCTTTCAACTCGACGACACAGCTACTGCTATCTTCTCGACAGTCAGTAGCATTTCATTAACGATACAACCGATGACCTGCTCCCGCCTAGCTTGGCTGTCGATTGCTTGCGCAATCTAAGATTTTAACAAGTTCGTGTATTACTATTTTGCGCTGTAACAACTCTTACAAAATCTCAGCCGACCGCGGTGGCCGAGGGGACTGAGCCGCTCCAGTCACGGTCTGCACGGCCACTACGGTCGGGGGTTCGAATCCCCCCTCGGGCATGGATATTTCTGTCGTCCTTAGTTGTAGCTAGTTCATAAGTAGTTTGTAAGTTTAGGGACTGATGATCCCGTAGTTAAGTCCCATAACCTCTACAAACATTTGAACATTTGAACAAAATCTCATAACTACTTCCGGCATCATCTACTCTCTCTATACACAGTGATAAACGTTATAAGTGCTGGATTAATACTATTTATAGTGACTCTTGCAAGTGGATTGAAAGTATTTACATGAAGGTATAATTTAAAATCAAATAATACTGTTTTTATTGCTTTTGGTAATCATCCATATAAATCAAAATCTATGGCTGGTAAATATCTGCGATATGTACAATACGGGCTAATTAGGCAGTTTATGATGGACGTAATTTATCGAAACTAGCATCATAAATATTCATCACGGGATTCTGAAGCCTCACACAACGCCCTAATATGAGATTCCAATATTTGATAACGAGGACGGAAAACCAATTTATTTCCAGATGTAAATCAGAACACATAAACGTCTATATTAACTGAAGTCTCGTGATGTATGTCAAGTGACATATTTATTCCACTTCAATAATTAATCAAAACTAATACTAATTGACAAGATGACGCACACAAGCCAGCATAACGTGCACATCTGAACGCTGTGTTGGTTTTCTACAGAGTCACATCAAACCGAATTATTAATGATCGTTTGCTGTACGCCCGTGCTTCGCGACGCAAGTTAAAGGAGATCTTCTCTACAGCAGTTTTTTTTGTGGATTCTCTACGTAAATCTGTAAAACTTACAAGATAACTTCTTGACCTTTTTTTTTTAAGCAAAATGTCAAATATCAAAAGAAATTAATTACATGACGTTCTTAATGCACAAAGCGACATTAGTAAATCGGACAGACCCGACAGTTTTTTCCTATTGTTAATTATTCCAAAGTCCGATTTCGATTGAATAACTCCTGCATGTTATACAAAGCTATACACTTGTAACTTGTGATAAACCCCATAAAATTCCTCCAGTACATTTAGAGATGAGCGTGTTCCACAGAAAAAAAGGGCAGACACGACAGTTATAGATAAAATTTTACATTAGCATATATTTTTACAGTTTTATTATTAGTTTAAGTGATGAAATAAGAAATAAAGATGCAACCACATGAAGAGTTCAACGGAAAGGCAAAGATTGCTACCATGCCAACAATAGTAACATTATACACTTATATGGACATCGTCTTAAAAATGTGTACCAGTACTCCAGTTTGAAGAACACGGGATTACGTTTCGTTCTGAAGACTTTGTTCTCACCTCACTACAATTTGTAATAAAGATGTTACGAGTGCGCCGAAAATCTGGTTGCGTCAAGAGGAAATATTGAAGACGTTATTGGAAAGGAAATTATTGCATTGCTTTTCTTGAGGATATTGATGAGAATTACAGCTGCCTATGTGATATTCCTGGCCTGTGGCCATTTCATATTTCTGGCCGCTGGCCGTTTCTTTGCTAACATCGTGTCTTAAACGCGGAAGAACGACAGCAGTGCAGCATATGTTGAAATGTGGGGTGGGGAGCAGTAGCATATGGCGCAGTAGGTGCTGGTACCCGTGGGAAAGCCCGCCTATGTTACTGGTGCTCTCCTCGCATTGGCTGCTGCATTTCACGTCACGTGATTTCTTTTGAAATTACTTTCGTTTATTATAAACTAAATATTAATTATTGAGAGCTGAGAATTTATTATAAATATCTCTCAAGGACAGGCTAGATTTGGACAGTTTAAAAATGTTAAGTTGCCTTCTCTTATTGTAACAAGAGAAGAGCGATTTTTCAGAAGGCGCGCGACGGCCCTGTTTTGGCGCGAAATAGAGCGTCAGGTGCCCTCTCGCAACGCGCCGCAGTTTCAGTCTCGAGCTGACCACCATACGCGCCGGACAGCGCCGGTCATGAGTAAAGATTTTTGAGTAAATGTGATATCAGTCGAGGTCTCAACATGAACTATGGGCAGCATAGGCCGTATCATATTAACAATAGTTGCTAATTTTTTTATTATTTATTTAATAAATGGCATCCCTGACAATTAAAAATCTCGCGAGTCGCTTATTATGCTTCCATCATAAAGAACTTTAGCCTCAGTTGTATGCTGTAGAAGAACCAACGACCTGTGTGCTGTCTTCTGCGCTGGGGACACAACTATAGAAGACAACAGGTTAGTCAGAACTCCATGCTGTCCATGAAGTCTTGGACAGCAACTACAGCACCTCGTGCGTACTGTAGGGCGGTACAAACGCACACTGCTACGCAACAGCATCCGCAAGGATGTGGAGGTTTTTGGGGACTTGTGGGAGGAAGCAGTATTAACTTCTCCGTCCGCAAATAAAACCCTAGGAAGCTTGTACCTACAGACTTACAGGAATTGCGAGATAACTAATCGGGACTGGCTACTATACAAATGTTGGGATATAGACGTATGTAGAACTAGGTACCGCCTATAGGAAAATTAGATGTTTGGATTAAGACAAGCACTGATATGAATATCAAGAGCTGGGAGTGGAATTCAGTTCGAAGCAAAGGTTGAAGATATATATGGAAGGTCCATGCGAAGGAAATGGAAGGGAAGGGCACGTATAAGAAGAACAGGAAGCAGATACTGCGAGAATAACAGATTAATTGAGAGACATTAGTCGAAACAAAGTCTTTAGAGAGCACAACATTGCTTCAGAGCTACAGATATCCTTTTGAGATCCTGCTGTAATGAAAAAAATCCAACTGATAATGAACAGAAATTTCAGAGAAAGGCAGCTCGCTTTATAATATCGTGATATAAGGGAGAGAGTGTCACAGAAATGATGCACAAGTTGGGTTGTAAATCATCAAAAGAAAGGCATTTGGGATATTCCTACCACTTTTCTAATGCAAACATATTTTGTTGGCATCCACCTGCACAGGGAGACATGAACATCTTAATAGTAAAATAGGAGAAATTAGATCGAAAACGGTGTTCCTTTTTCCCGCGCGCTATTGCAGAATGGAACGGTAGATAAATATCATAATAGTGGTTCGATTAACCCTCCGCAATGCACTTAAATATGGTTAGCTGAGTATTTATGTAGATCTGCAAGATGTGAGATGGGCTAATATCCAAATAATAATTCCAATTTTAAAGACAGAAGGAACTGAAAGGTTTGAATATTACCCATCAGTTTAATGTCATCAACACGAATTATGTATAGAATGATATGTAGAAGAATGGTTTCCCTAGAAATGTAGGAACTCATGAGGTAATAATGTCATTAGGAATTATCATAGAATATTCATTAAGGAAAGGAAAACGTACGTTTCTACATTTTTTAGACTTAGAGAAATCTTTTGGGCATTTCGACTTGAATATACGCCTTAAAATTTTGAAGGTAACAAAACTGAAACAAAGCAAGAGAAATACAATATAGGAATTGAAAAGTAATCAGACGGCATGTATGAGAGTCGAGGCGTATGATGGAGAAAAAGTGATACTGACCAAGTTAAACTTGCAGTAGGACTTAAAGTTCAGGGTGAAAAAATGAAAATTTTGGTAGTTTTCAAAGACGTAGTATTTTTTTTCAGAAACGGGGAAGGACTTGAAACAGTAATTGAACGGAACGAACAGTGTCTTGAAAGGTTATAAAATGAACATCAGCAGAATGAAAACGGACATAATTGAATGTCCAATTACAACACACGATGCTAAGTAACTAGAGTCAAAAACAGGATAAATGTAGATTCTTTTTTTTTTTTTAATTTGAGCTGAAAAATAGTTTACAAAGCCCGAAGTAGAAAGGATATAAAACTGAGACTATCTGTAGTAAGAAAATAATTTATGAGTGGAGAAATTTGTTGAAATCGAATGAGATGTAAGTGTTAGGAAGCCTTTTTTTTAGGTATTTGTCTGCAGTGTAACCTTTTATGGAAGTGAAACATGGACGATATATAGTTCAGACAAGAGGAGAATTGATGCCTTTCATATGAAAGTCGAAGGTTATAAGGGTGGATCATGTAAACGATGAAGGGAAGCCGAATAGAACTGGAGATTAAAGAAAATTGTGGCATCAATTGACGAAAGGAGGCAATCAAGGCACGTTCTAAGATGTCAAGGGATCACAAATATATTACCAGAGCTAATAGAAGAGATCTAACAATTTTTTTCAGCGTAAGGACTGATTTCCAGGACTTATCTTTTTTGTATATTCTACGTTTTAAAGAGATTGGGTTTTCATGGGAATACAAAAACTGTCATAATTCAATGTATTTATCGTAATGCTAACGTGTGAGTTGATGGATTGAGTTGTTCATTTCATATGTCTAAACATCTTTTGCTTCAGGTCTAAATATAGTTTTAATAATCTTTACTTTCAGCTAGTAATGCATCACATTTTACCACAAATGTTTTTTTTTAAAATTACGTTATTAAATTTTTTGTATAACAAAAATAGCCTAGACTGTAAAAACCATTTATTTTATTACTTATTTTAGAAGGTGGTCGATTTTGACCAGTCTCTGATCATCTTCTGATCAGTTACTCCATGACAACCACTGGAGAAAGTGGAACGTACCAGGAGCGTTACTACGAACTACGGTCTGGACCGTTCATTATATTAAAAAAATTATGGTGTATCGAGACTGGTGTTGTTTACAAGAATTATGCTTAAAAAAAGTTTAATTATCTGTTGGAACGAGATTTTAAAGCAATTTCAAACAGAGTCTGAATAAGGTGAGAGGCCACTGCGTCGAAGATTTAATCACATCTGGTAAGGATGGTTGATTCTGCTTCAGTGAACACAATTTTATTTATTCGCCCAAACATGTGTCGGAGAAATTTCTCCATCATCAATGGTATTTCGTTTTTTTATTGCATCTATTAATGACATATACAGTTTTATATCCGAAAGATATTGACGCTAAGCTACATATATTAACGATACATTTATAGAGATTATAGACGCTATAACACATATCTTAAACTACATTTTGCGTTTCTTGTGGCTGCTTAATATTTGTACATTAGTTTTAAATGTTATCCAGTATGTCATATGCAGTTAATAATGAATTTTCAAGGTTTTGACTGAAAGTTGACATCCAGTGGCTAACTCTGTCGAAAAAGTATAAGTTCATTGATGGAAAATGCCTAATTAAATGACTCCGAGCTAACGCTTTCACTTTTTAAGTAGTTGTAAATACTTTAACGTGATTGGACAGGGACTTAAAAATCACACTCACTTTCATAGTTCCATTCAGGACAGGAATGCCGTATGTGATCTAATTTTCGTGATCCTTTACTTATATAATGGAATTCTATATGTGGAGATTCACTGCATGGTTGAGAGGAGCCTTACAAAAAGACATTGAGTCACTAAATTAATCAGGTAAACAAAATGGAGATATAAGAATAAGCAGTGGCACAGGAAAATAACTTCAGAGGTGTCAAAGAATGAGACTTCTACAAGAAGTTCGCAGGAAGGATCAGTAGGTACATTCCATAAAACATGCACATCCGAAAACAAGATTGAGTGATTGCACTGACTAACCTAGAACACTGCTAAGAGCTACTTAGATGTCCAGTATCTCATGAAGAAAATCCTACGTACGCTTATCATAGATTTCAACCACCCTCCAAATATTAAATCCGCACATACGTTCTCATAATCTAATAACAGATTTGGAGAAGATGACATAATTGCGAAACTTTCGATGAACCTAGGCCCACTTGAGGATATCACAGAAAACTCCAGTTATGAGGCAAACGAAAGCCTGTAAACGGAATACCTGTCTCATGTTCAACTGCTGCGGTTATCAGTCCGTTGGGTTACAAACTACTTATAAACTTACTAATGCTAACGACGACACGCACACACACACACACACACACACACACACACACACACACATGCCCCAGGGAGGACTCGAACCTTCGACGGCGAGCAACCGCGCGCTCCGCAGCAAGGCACCTTAAAGTACTCGGCCCTCTTCAATGGCTTGAAGTATACACTCATTCACATAACACATACAAAGGTGACACAAAGATGACATGGTCGACGTTAATAACGTACAGTGGAATTTCCATAAGTTAGCTTATTTAAAAGACCTCAGCCTGTGTTCATCTGAGAACTGAAGGGCAGCTTGAACGCAAGATTGGATAATATCAAGCAGACTTCCGACCAGAGCGATGCCGAGAACGTCACATTTCTGATCTGAAAACAAATACACAAGGTAAATAGAAGCTAGCCACTCATTTGTTCGTTTGTTGACTTCAAAAAGGCGTATGACTCCATCAATAGACAGGCCCTCTTTAATTCCTAGAATATCATATATCTGCTATAAAACACTTATTCCCATTAAACAAACTCTTACTGATGAAATTTATTTGTGGTATTTCAAAGCTAAAGACCGGCGTGTCACAAAGTGACGGTTTGTCACCACTGCTCTTCAACTTTGATAAAGTCAATAGAGATTGGGAGAAACGACTTAAAAATCAGTACTATACCAACCCACTAAAATTTTACAAGTGAAAGAACCTTCAAGATCAGTAACCTGACCTTCTAAGACATTCTAGCGATGGAGAGCAGAATCAAAGGTATCAAACAAACAGGGTAATTCTCAAGGATTGCTCTCGAAACACTAAGCAACAAATTTCATTTGAGAGAAAAAAAATTATTTGCCCTGTATTAAAGATGTATGGCAGAAGGTTGGAAGACTAAAGCATCCCTGCCACCCCACTACTGGCACCAATTGTTTGTCTTTGGTAGTATACGGACTGAAATGCACTAAAATAACCAGAGAACAGCTCGACAAAGCAAACTCAGCACGTCACGTGACACAGCTGCTTTCCAGTCTGCATATCGTTTAATTAAGTCATATTTATAGAGTGTTATAAGAGTACTGTGTTTCATCATACCTTAATTTACCTTTCTGGCGGCCGCAGTGGCCGAGTGGTCTGCGGCGTGTCAGTCAGGGTCTGCACGGCCGCTGCGGTCGGGGATTCGAATCCCCCCCCCCCTAGGGCATGGATGTTTGTGGCGTCTTTAGTATAAGCTAGTTCATAAGTAGTTTGTAGTTTAGGGATGGATGACCCCGTAGTTAAGTCCCATAAGCTCTACAAAAATTTGAACATATTTTACCTTTGTCTATTTCATCTGATCTGAAAACGACGTCGGTTTCTTTGTTTTCAGTTGTTTTAACAAAGTTAAATTTCATTACAATATCCACAAATGTACTGTACAGGAAATGTATACCTGCACGCTAATACAAAGTAATATGCACCAGACGTATATGAAATACACTTAAATGGACCAATTTGCATCCCTTGTGTGTCCCTTCCCCCAGTCTCCACCCTTGCGGGCCTGACAATATATTTAGAAACTACCGCTAGTTCCGATCGTGCGCTGATGTGTGTTTATCTCTTTTCGTGTTAGTACATCTCCTTCTTTCCTCTCTATCGATTACCTTTAACCTCTCCATTTCAGTCTTGTTTCCATACATCTCAATTCTTATGACGTCATATATCCTGAGAAGTCATACAGTATTACTATTTTCGAGATTCGTAGAGTTGAATATGAGGAAACTGTCTGCGTACCGTGTTACGAGTGCACTTGGCAGTTAAGACCTAATAAATTACAAACTTTTGCGTTATGGTTCCAATTTTCATGAATGTTATTATTTTTGACGTTTTACCTCTTGAACTTTACGTCGTTCTATTACATAATTTGAAGGTACATCAGTAAAGTATGTCCATATTGTCTGCAAAATATGTCGCGACTTAATAAATCGAAACTTCATAGTTGGTGTGTTGGTTTCTCGTGAACGTAATTGTTCACGACCTCATATCTATGTTTTGTGCTAGTATAATTTCGAAGATGCAATCAGTAGTATGTGTGTATACTGACCGTAAAATCTATCTGGAATACAATTAGTAATGTAGAAATAATAAATTGCAACATCATGTCAGATGCTGTAGTTTTATTGCATGGACAGTGAAACAATAGTAAGCATATTTTCGCTGGGATGGTCAGTGGAGAAAAAGTTTCCTAAAATAGGCATCACTGCTACGTCACTGCTACCACCGCTTCTCATTCGCCAGTTTCAACCAATGGCAAACGTTAATGTAAACACCAATCCTGGACTTACACCAATTAAAGAGAGCTGAATCCACCAATAATAACTAGAAACATTTAATATTTAGGAGACCAGCTTTCCCTCATCCAGCAGTAAACGTAACACCTAGAAGAGGCCGCTTTCAATAGTGGTCGAAACGTCGGTGAAACATTTGATACATTGACCATGCGGTCCAATACCCAGAAGAGTTTTGCCAACTATGACAACGGCCGCGGAAGCCTTCGTTTACAGTTTCCTAAACGTTTGAAATTTTGTGTAAAGTTTGCTGCATGTTGTTAAGTGCTCTCATTCACAAATAATGAATGGATAGAGTTTCCTTATTGACGCGTCGCATGATGGGGCAGTGCCTTGTAAGTCTCTTTGTTTATATCGTTCTATCTCCTGACCTGTATTTTGTAGGTAGTTTTTACACGCAGCATTTGTATCCAATTTGCTTGAAATTAGTCCAGTAGTTTAGGAGGTGATATAGATCATAATATACGAATACATACATTTCTATTTATGATACGTAGACAGGTAATTTTGCAGGTTTGGAAACAACGTTAGTGCTATTTCAGAGGTAAACTTCACAAAAGAATTCGTGTACGTACTCGGAAATGCTGGTATGTTTTAACAACGAATAAAAGCTTCCTTAGCTGCTGGAGCGTGAAACAATTATTTTCACGGTCTCTGAACGATTTAATTGGCTCGCATAACGCTTCTCAGCGTATGACAAGTATTAGATGTTTGGACCAAGAAATCAAGCGGAAGTTTACAGACCAATACACTAGTATGGTACTCATTATTGTTAAGTAGCACGGAAAGGAAATAATTAGAGTTCGTCACTGACAAATTCAGTAACTCAGTTTCCTCATTCGTAAATGTTTTGCAGTCTATTCGG
Source organism: Locusta migratoria (assembly GCA_026315105.1). Taxonomy (NCBI): domain Eukaryota; kingdom Metazoa; phylum Arthropoda; class Insecta; order Orthoptera; family Acrididae; genus Locusta; species Locusta migratoria. The sequence continues at coordinate 707,658,684 of CM048745.1, read as the reverse complement.
AGAAATATTTTCCGTTATATGTGCTACATGATAATTTGTCGAGAAGTTAAAATTAATTTCTAGTTTCCCGAATTTTTCAGCACCATACATGAGATTTTATATTGCCTTAGTTTCATACAGCATGTAGGTGGAAAGTGGTAAGAAAGGGTACCATGTACGGAGAATGTAGGAAGAATGCAGTTCGTCCATGCGGAAACATATCCCAATATAGGCATCCATCTCAGCAGTTGTTTATCATATGTTCAAATGTTTGTGAACCTAACGGACCAAGCTCCTTGAATCAGTCAAATTTTTGTTAAACGCAAGTAACCGTATGGTGCATGGCAGAAGGGTTCCTTGCAAAACACTTTGAAGGTGTTGCACTGATCACCACGAAAGTTAAGACGTGAGTTTTCATAGGGGGAGGATAAGTGGAAATGAAGAGACTAAGTAAACAGAGGACGAGGTAATGAGGGCCACGCGGGAGTAGCCGAGCGGTCTGGAGGGCCACGTTACGGATCGTGCGGTCTCCCACGTCGGAGGTTCGAATCCTCCCTCGGGCATGGATTGTGTTGTCCGTAGGTTAGTGTAACTTAGTTCAAGTAATTTGTAAGACTAGGGACTGATGACCAACGTAGTTTGGTCCCATAGAATTACAAACATTTTACTTCATTTTCAGAAAATGGAGGGGTGGGGGGAAGAGATGGGCCGAGAGGGGAATACAAATGAAAAGGGTGTGGGCAGAGTGATGGCAGAAGAAGAGATTGATAGGAGTGGGGAGGGATTAGAGGGGAGATAGACTGCGAGAGTGTTGTTGTTATGGTCTTCAGTCCGGAGACTAGTTTGATGCAGCTCTCCACCCTACTCTATTCTGAGCAAGCCTTTTCATCTCCTCATAGGAACGGCAACCCACATCCACTTGAATCTGCTTACTATACGCGTCTCTTGGTCTCCCTCTGCGATTTTTACCCCACATACTTCCCTCCAATGCTAAATTTACGATTCCCCTATGTCTAAGAATGTGTGCTACCAAGCGGTCCCTTCTTTTAGTCAGGGTATGCCAAAAATTCTTCTCACCAATTCTGTTCAGTACCTCTTCATTAGTTATGCGTTCTACCCACCTAATCTTCAGCATTCTTCTGTAGCACCACATTTCAAAAGCCTCTATTCTCTTCCTGTCCGCACTGCTTATCGTCCATGTTTCACTCCCGTAGAAGGCAACACTCCACACAAATGCCTTCAGAAAAGACTTCCTTACCCTTAAATTAATATTCGATGTTAGCAAATTTCTCTTTTTCAAAAATGCCTTTCTTCCCATTGCCATTCTGCATTTTATATCCTCTGTACTGCGACCATCGCATGTTATTTTACTACCCAAGTAACAAAACTCATCTACCACCTTCATTGTTTCGTTACATAATCTAATTCCTTCGGCATCGCCTGATTTTCTAAGACTGCATTCCATTATTTTTGTTTTGCTCTTGTTAATGTTCATTAAATACGTTCTCTTCAACACGTTGTCCATTCCATTCAACTGCTCTTTCAGGTCCTTTCCTGTCTCTGACAGAATTACAATGTCATCAGCAAAACGCAATGTTTTTATTTCTTCCCCTTGAACTTTGATCCCTATTCCAAATTTTTCCTTGCTTTCCTTCACCGCCTGCTCTATGTACAAATTGAATAGCATCGGAGAAAGTCTACATCCCTGGCTTACTCCCTTCCCAACTGATGCTTCCCTTTCATGCCCTTCGAGTGTAATAACTGCGGTCTGGCTTTTGTACAAGTTGTAAATAACTCTCCTTTCCCTGTATTTTACCCCTGCCGACTTCAGAATTTGAAATAGTGTATTCCAGTCGACATTGTCAAACGCTTTCTCCAAATCTACAAAAGCTAAAAATGTAGGTTTGCCTTTCCTTGATCCATCTTCTAAGATAAGACGTAAAGTGAGTATCGCCTCTCGGGTTCCTACGTTCCTCCTGAACCCAAACTGATCTTCACCGAGGTCAGCTTCTACCAGCTTTTCCATTCTCCTACAGATAATACGTGTAAAAATTTTGCAACAATGACTTATCAAACTGATGGTTCTATAATTTTCACACCTGTCTGCGCCTGATTTCTTTGGAATGGGGATTATTACATTTTTCTTAAAGTCTGAGGGCATTTCGCCTGTCTCATACATCCTACTCACCAGTTCAAATAGTCTTGTCATGGCTGGCTCTCCCAGAGACTTTAGTAGCTCTGAGGGTATGTCATCTATTCCAGGGGCCTTGTTCCGACCTAGGTCTTTCAAGGCTCTGTCAAATTCATCTCTCAGTATAGTATCTCCTATTTCATCTTGATCTACTTCCTCTTCCCTTCCTACAACATCGTCTCTAAGTTCATTTCCTTTGTAGAGCTGCTCTATGTACTCTTTCCACCTTTCAGCTTTCCCTTCTTTGCTGAGAACTGGTTTCCCATCTGAGTTCTTGGTATTCATAGAGTTGCTTTTCTTGTCCCCAAATGTCTCTTTTATTTTCCTGTAGGCGGTATCTACTTTTCCCCTTGCTATACATTCTTCCACAGATTTGCATTTGGCTTCTAGCCACTCCTGCTTAGCCAATTTGCACTTCCTGTCAATCTCATTTTTTAGTCGTCTGTACTCCATTTTGCCTGTTTCATTTACTACATTTTTATATTTTCTCCTTTCATCAATTAACTGTAGTATTTCCTGTGATATCCATGGATTTTTTGTAGGTCTTGCCTTTCTACCTATTTTGTCCTCCGCTGCCTTCATTATTTCATCTCTCAATGCTACCCATTCCTCTTCTACTGTTTTATTTCCCCCTGTTTCTGTCAATTGTTGCCTAAATCTACCACTGAAATTCTCCAGAACTTCACTTTCCTTCAGTTTATCTAAGTCCCATCTCCTTAGTTTCCTACCTTTCTGCATTTTTTTTCAGCTTCAGCCTACAGTTCATGACTAACAAGTTATGGTCAGAGTCTATATCTGCTCCTAGGTATGTCTTGCAGTTTATAACCTGGTTCCGGTACCTATGTTTTACCATTATAAAATCTACCTGATACCTTCCGGTGTCTCCTGGTCTCTTCCACGTATACAACCTCCTTTAGTGATTCTTAAACCAAGTGTTGGTTACGATTAAATCATGTTCCGTGCAAAATTCTACCAGGCGACTTCCTCTTTCATTCCTCCTACCCAGTCCATATTCACCTATTATTTTTCCTTCTCTTCCTTTTCCTACTACCGAATTCCAGTCTCCCATCACTATTAAGTTTTCCTCTCCCTTAACTGTCTGAATAATTTCCTTTAGCTCCTCATATATTTCTTCGATCTCCTCATCATCGGCAGAGCTAGTTGGCATATAAACCTGTACTACTGTTGTCGGTGTTGGCTTCGTATCTATCTTGACAATGATAATGCGATCACTGTGCTGCTCATAGTAGTTTACCCGCATTCCTATTTTCTTATTCATTATCAGTCCTACTCCTGTGATACCCCCAACTGATTTTGTATTTATAATCCTGTACTCACCTGACCAGAAATCTTGTTCATCCTGCCACCGAACTTCACTAATCCCCACTATATCTAACTTCAACCTATCCATCTCCCGTTTTAAATTTTCTAATTTTCCTACCCGATTAAGGGATCTAACATTCCACGCTCCGATCCGTAGAATGCCAGTATTGTCTTTCCTGATGACAACATCCTCCTGAGTAGTCCCCGCCCGGAGATCCGAATGGGGGACTATTTTACCTCCGGAATATTTTACCCGAGAGGATGCCATCATCATATTTCCATACAGTAGAGCTGCATGTCCTCGGGAAAAGTAACGGCTGTAGTTTCCCCTTGCTTTCAGCCGTTCGCAGTAGCTGTGTGGTAAAGCCACATTAGCTGATGTTACAAGGCCAGCTCAGTCGATCATCTAGACTGTTGCCCCTGTAACTACTGAAAAGGCTGCTGCCCCTCTTCAGGAGCCACACGTTTGTCTGGCCTCTCCACAGGTACCCCTCCGCTGTGGTTGCACCTACGGTATGGCTATCTGCATCGTTGAGGCACGCAAGCCACCCCACCTCGGCAATGTCTGTGGTTCATGGGGGTGGAGAGTATGGAAGAAATAAATACCCAGGCAACGCCGGGTTTTTAGCTGGTAGAGAATAAGAGCGATCCTATCACTGTTCTTCGGGCACTCTGATGCTAACTTTGACGAACACTGTCCATCGAGGACAAAGTGTTGTCTTCAATTTCTTAAGACGTCACTCACATATCTGTGAACCTGTACTGTATGACCGAGCGGGGTGGCGCAGTGGTAACACACTGGACTCGCATTCGGTAGGACTGTGCTTCAAGTCTGCCTCTGGCCATTCAGATTTAGGTTTTCCGAGTTTTCTCTAAATCACTCCAGGCAAATGCCGGGATGGTCCCTTTCAAAGGGCATGGGCGATTTCCTGTAACATCCTTCCCGAAAACTGAGGGTTTAAGCCCCGTCTCTAATGACCACACTGTCTACGGGACTTTAAACCCTAAGCTTCTTTCCTTCTGTACTGTATGCTCATACCTTCCTTAACATTCTGCAGTGGAAGACTGTGTCAAAAGCTTTCCTTAAATCTAGGAGGATGGAGTTTTCTTGTTTCCCTAGATCCGTGGTTCGCAGGATATCATGTTGAGCAAATGAAATTTACTAGAATTTTGTGGATTAACTTTTCTTCCTCATATATGAATTCTAATAAGTGGTTTTGCATTAAGCAAACAAGTCTTGTCTTCAGTACCCATAAACGATTCGGAGAAATTCCTCCGTCTTTAGTGTTTTCTTTTTTAGCCTTTAAATAAGATGTAAAGAATTTAAGCATTATGGTGTATAACAGTTTTTGAGGGTATAGTTCTTTACATCATCAAACACATGTACAGATAAGTAACAGGAGGAAATAACCTTAATAATACGTGTTGTTTTTTATGCGGGTGTCTGACATTTGGGGTTCAAATACAAGTATAAAATAACATTAAAGCGGAACTGTTAAGTACGTCGCTTGTCTGTGTGATAGTCGCACGTTTTAAATGTATAATGTAAGTGAGTATCGTAATACAATTTCATATACAACTTGATCTTATGAGTTGTGTAATACACAATGTAACCACATAATTGTTTTTCTTATTAAGAAGATGACCGTAGTGGTGTCGAAACCTGGATGAAGGTTGATAATAAAGCACTTGTAGCTGATTGACTGTGTGCTTATTATTTTGAAACGTACGTCTTTCACTACCACTACTGCCATTTTAATGTAGAAGGAAATAAGTAACAAGATGTCAGTATCATAGGAGGGAAATTACACGAACTTTAAAGAAGTGATCGTATAATTACATTTACAATCAACGGTCGTCGAAAGTGTCAACTTGAAGTAATTATAATAGAGCAAAACACACCCGCGGGATTTAGATGAAGTGAGTGAAACAATGTGGAGTAGTACAATGTGAAGCCACGATTCTACAATAAAAATCAGTTCAGTTCGGTATTTAAACGTTCCAATATCGGATCCCACACTAAGTACTTTTTAAAATGATGATAAGGGCATGCCAATCTCGTAATCTTTCTGCAATAATACTGGAACATGTACTTTGGCGGAATATTGACTGTAAATCAATTGATGACGATCTACCGAACACGTATCTCTTCTACTGTGTTTCAACCATCTCATAGAAATTCTGTACGTATTCTTTGAGGGCTAATGTAAGCACTATCAGATGTATAGGATACGTGTGCTTTGACTTATTGTAATTACTTCAAGCCGAGAGTTTCTGGCACTTTTGATTTAAAATGTGACGATAGACTGACGTCACTGGATTATAGTACAGTCTCGCTTATCCGAAGCTAACGAGCCGCAGGCATGTCGGATTATCTGCAATATCAGTTGGCAGCGATAGAAGAAACAACACTATCGTAAATGATTACTGGTGTCTCGTTATTGATAAAGCTAATAAAGTAGTTACTATTGTAATACAATGTAATTAAAAATCACCATAAGATTTTGTTATATATTCAGTTGTATTTTAAAAATTTAGTATGTGTTTTTTGCCGCCATTTCACGCTTTATCCGCAGAAGTAACACATCAGTGCCAGAAGATTCTTCTTGTTGCCCCATATTTTTCGCTGTTGTTTCAAGGGCTCTGAATCCTTCATTGTGTGTTAGTTTGGTGTTACCTATATTTTCTTCCTCTTGTTCTTCTGTTTCCTTTTCATCGTTGTTAACAATGCTGACGATGTCTTCGTCGTGACTGTGCTAATTTCTTTATTGTCAGAATATCTCTCTGTCTCTTCATGTAACAGACTTTTTCGCGATTCCAACATTTTTCCAACTTCGTGCCAAATGTAAGCTACGTTTTTCAGATTTAATTGACGCAATTTCACAAACACTACTTCTCCTTGGTCAATAGTGTTACTCAAAGATGACAAAAGCTCGCTACGGTAATTTATTTTTAAAGCCTCCAACACACCATGCTACATCTGGTGACAAATACTGGTAACATTTGGCGGCAGTATCAATGATCTTATTTTTCCGTTACGCAGTTTAATTTCACTGGGGCGAGTGGAAGCATGATCTAATATTTTCGGGGCTATTGCTTTTCCTTTAAAAACTCTTCAACTTTTGGTACAAATTCGTAAAAAAAAATTCTGAGCTTATACAAGCACTTTTTTGATTATAATATTTGACTGGAAAGTAAGTTTTGCGACGTTTTTGAAAACCGCTGACTTCTTTGATTTCCCGCTCATAGCAAGCAAGAATTGTTATTCTTTTCTTAATGCGCTTGTACCCTTGGAGCTGCTGTTTCATTGTGAGCAGCGAGTGTTTTGTTTGACAGCATTTTATTATTTAGGCCGGTTTTGTCAGGTAGACAGCTGTTCTTCGGACACACTTTCACTATCAATTAAATCACGGAATGTTTCTCCAGAGATGTATACTATTCATTGTTAGCTGAGAGTTTTTCTCTGTAAATACTGAGTTGTCGAAATCCATACTTCTTCCAGCGGCCCATTCAACCAATGCTATCTGTAAAGTCAGGGTCACCTTCCTTAAACTAATTACGGAATTGCAGGGCTTTTTGATTCAATATAGCACCAGATATTGGCTGACGTTTATCCCTATTATGCGTTAACGAAAGATACAAAAACTCACATGCTCTCATTTTCCTTTTCTCTAAGGCTTCGGATGTCCCTCTGTCTGAACACAATTTTTCTATTTCGACTCTGTTTACCTCCCAGTCACCTACGTTACGCGTCCAAAATCACAATTATGGGTCACTTTTAACGCTGATTCACCTTTGCTGAGGCTCTTACTTACCGTCAGGGGAAACAATCACCACACAGATATGCACGGCGAGGCAAAAGGCATCTACCCGATGCCCGGGCGAAGCACATATATTGTATTCACAACACAAGGCTCATTGTTGTTTCATTGGATAGAGTACAGTCGGGTCTAAATATAAATTTTCTTGCGTGTCAGACAACGCCGAATGTCGGAGATGCGGCCAATAAAGCGAGACTCTTGTGTCGGTATTAATTCTGTCCTGTGTTATTAATATCTTGTAACTTTTTTATATTGAACTGTCTATTGTGCTAGACTGCAATTGTTTGTGTGGAAATGACAACGATCGCTGTTTCTCTTACTATAAAGTGTTGTTCTAATCATGGTTTCATGCGACGTCAAAGATGGCCCGTGTCAGTAGATACCTAGTTTACCTGTTATACAGAGACTAAACCACTATATGTACTACATAACATGCTGACTACTTTCATGCATGCGTGATGGGATGCACGAATTCACAATAATGTTGATATAGCTCATTACTATGACGTTGAATTCAGCTACTAACATATATCCGTTGGTAGTCCCGATGAATGTCCTTAACATTATAATTATGTTCTCACTGCCCTGATTTTGTTAGTCTACATGTACATACATACTCCGCAATTCACCGAAGGTGCGTGGCGGAGGGTACACTGTACCACTACTAGGCATTTCCCTTCCTATTCCACTCCCAAATTGAACGAGGAAAAAAAAGAATGCCTATATGCCTCCGTACGAGCCCTAATTTCTCTTATATTGTCTTTGTGATCTTTACGCTAAATGTAAGTAGGCGGCAGCAAAATCTTACTACACTCAGCTTCAAATTCCGGCCCTCTAAATTTACTTAACAGAAATTCACGAAAAGAACGTCGTCTTTCCTCCAGCGATCCCCAATTGAGTTGCAGGAGCATTTCCGTGATACTCGCACATTGATCGAACTTGCCGGTAACAAATCTAGCTGCTCGCCTCTGAACCGCCTCTATGTCTTCCTTTAAACTGATCTGCTGCGTGTCCCAAACACTTGAGCAATACTCAAGACGTGGTCGTACAAGCGTTTTATACGCGGTCTCCTTTACAGGTGAAGTACATCTTCCCAAAATTCTCGCAATAAACCGAAGTCGGCTGTCCGTCTCACTCACAACTATCCTTACATGCTCGTTCCATTTCATATCGCTCTGCAATATTACGCCTAGATATTTGAACGACGCGACAGCATCAAGAAGCTCACTACTAATGCCATATTCGAACATTATGGGATTGTTTTTTCTACTCATGCGCATCACCTTACATTTTTCTATATTGAGAGCAAGCTGCCATTCTTCGCACCAACTAGAAATTTTGTCTAAGTCATCCTGTATGCTATTACAGTCAGTTACAGACGACACCCTCCTATACACCACAGCATCATCAGCAAACAGCCGCAAATTACAACTTACTGTGTCCATCAGTTAATTTATATAGATAGAAAATAATAGCGGTCCTATCATTCAAAAAAAAAAAAAAAAAAAATGTTCTAATGCTTGCAGAACATATGGGACTTCTACGGGGTCATCAGTCCCTAACTACTTATGAACTAGCTAAGACTAAGGAAGGCACAAATATCCATGCTCGAGGGGGGATTCGAACCCCTGACCGTAGTAGCCGTGCAGACCGTGACTGGAGCGCCTTAGTACCCTCGGCCACCGCCGCCGGCCCAATCATTTTGTGACGGCGTAATGTTAAATTTGCAAAAAATAGTGCCTGGAAACCAAATTATGAGCGTATAGGAAATTAAATTTCAAACATGGTTTTTAATCACTGAAACTCAAGCTGAGTAGCGAAATAAGCCAAAATATTTTGCGAAGTTGGAAAAAGGGGTTTTTATTAACGAAATAAAAAAGATATCTCTCGACTGTTTTTTATATCAATTGCTTGTTATGTTTCGAGATATATCGAAAACAACATAACAATCTTTAAAAACTAGAGTCCTTCTAACATTTCAACATTCACGTTTACAAATATATTATTTGCCGTAAGTGTGGCACGAAGTAAGACAAAAAAGTAATTCATAGAAAAAAATTAAAAATATTCACTATTTTTAGAGGTATATCGATATTTTTTTTTTTAAAGGCGTTCTCGAAAATTGGCTACAGATGCTCAGGGGATCGACGTACAATATTGGTTTTCGGTTTGTTTTCTTCGTAAATAGCTGTAATTTCATGCTATTAAAAGTTTTTTCATTTTTAAAATTGTAAGTATCAAAGAATGAATTTGAAAAAAGAATTGCGCATTTTTGTGCCTGTTTTCTTCAACTGACTATTTCTATTTTTATGTTATGGAAATAAATTTTACTGTGATGTATTACACGGAGCTTAATTCTGTATATGCCGGCCGCGGTGGCCGAGGGGACTAAGGCGCTCCAGTCACGGCCTGCACGGCCACTACGGTCGGGGGTTCGAATCTCCCCTCGGGCATGGATATTTGTGCCGTCCTATTTCGTAAGTAGTTCATAAGTAGTTTGTAAGTTTAGGGACTGATGACCCCGTAGTTAAGTCCGTGACTGGAACGCCTCAGTGCCCTCGGCCACCGCGGCCGGCATACGTGTTCTAGTATTTTTTTAATTTATTATGTAAATATAACCGGATTCTTTGGTTTAAAAACAATTACTTTTGCCTTATTTGGAGAGACAGTTAGGCTTCAAAAGATTTGCTTGTAACTCAATGTATATATTGCTCTTTGTTAAAAGGTGTTTCCTGTATTACATTAGATTAGATCGATACTTTTCCATAGATAATGAATACCAAATTTCGTAATGATGTGGAAGGTGTCAGTATAGTAAAACATAATATTTCATTGCATACTTTGTTTTGGAAAATTACTGATTTCTATGTACAAAATTCTTCTACTGGGTAGAAAAAGCAGTCACTTTGTTTTTGAATGCTGGTTGACTCTGAGTCAGACATTTGTTTAGTAAGTGATCAGAGACATTGGTGGTATCATAATTAACCCACTTTTTGTGCCAAAGTCAGATTTAAATGTGAATATTCGCTTAACAGCATTTAAGCCGGGTGGTGCGATCTAACATCATGTAATGGAATCTGCATAATAAGAGCAGCTTAGACCGCTAGTTTCAAATTGCTTTATTTAGACTGTTTCGGCAATTCAAAGTTGCCATCTTCACGTTTCTTAACACTTAAATATTATATTGTAATATTTCATTACGAAATATGACGAAATATTAGCATACAACATGTAAATGTTAAGAGACTTGAAGATGGCAACTTTGAATTGCCGAAACCGCTCTAAATAAAGCAGTTTGAAACTATCGGCTGGGCTGCTCTGATTATGCAGATTCCATTATGACCTTGAATAGTGTAGTTCATCCTTTATCCTTTAGTCTGTATTAATACAGTTATTATCGTTAGGAACTTTCAGTTCTTTTAACCATTTTTCACGCGCTACCTAGTCACCAGTGACATTACCAATGTAATACAAATGTGTCAGACACACAAGGGAATTACCTTTGAACTGCAGCACTCACTTTATCACATGAACTTCTGACTTCATTGTGCAACAAAATTAAAGTTATACTTCTTGGGAGCCATGCGTCTTCCATTGTGACGAAGAACTTTGATATTTAGCTCCATAGTGTCTGAAAACTCGCTCAGTAACGACGGAAAAACTTGGCGCCCTGCTACATCACTCTTGTTCTGGGCGACAGCAAGTGTTGTCGCTCACGGAAAAAAAGGGGCCAGCGCTCTGAAGCTGTGACGAACTTGAAAGCGAGTGAGTATCGCGGAGCACCATTTGTGTTGTATCGATCACTCAAGCCGTTCCTCTCCACCCTTCATGGCTCCGGGATCATTCCACAGGAGGTCAAGAATTTAGAGGACTGAAAAAGTATAAACAATGTTTCCTGCTTCAGATCGCATTCATCATCCAATGGTCTTCAAAGGTCCTTAGTGTTTAGCGCTGTATACCAGAGCAAAATTTGCTTCCTTTCGTGGTATATCCCAGTGGAGTCGGATCACGTTCAAAGATTCACGACGTCCTTATATATGCTTACAAACAAACTCTCTGAGTAATGGGCTTGCAATGCGGGAGCAAAATATTTTACCACAGACACAAGAAATGTTTTATTTTCGACAGACTCTTATCCAAGAATGGAAAGTAAACATGACTAAATATTACCATTGGTATTTAAATATTAACAGACTTGAAAATGGCAACATACAAATGCAGAAAATGGTCTAAATAATGGAATTTGAAAAAAAAAAATAGCTTATAGGACTTAACTACGGGGTCATCAGTCCCTAAACTTACAAACTACTTATGAACTAGCTAACACTATGGACGGCACAAATATCCATACCGAGGGGGGATTCGAACCCCCGACCGTAGTGGCCGTGCAGACCGTGACTGACGCGCTTCAGTCCCCTCGGTCACCGCGGCCGGCAAAGGAATTTGAAACTAGCGATCTGGGCTCCTCTGCTTATGCAGATAACACTGTCTACGTAAAATTTCGTACGCTGCATGAAGGAGGTTATCTTACTCCACATTTTGACGCCGTTTGACCATCATTATGAATGTGGCAGGTACTGCAGTTGTTCATATGAAGAGGAGGGACGGAATGAACAGAAAGAGTGGACAAGGAGATTGCAAGAGAGAGAGAGAGAGAGAGAGAGAGAGAGAGAGAGAGAGAGAGAGAGAGAGAGGGGGGGGGGGGGACGGGGAGGTAATGACATAGGGGGATGCGTTGGTGAATAAAAGAGGAGGAAGAGGCAGAGATAGGTAGACAGAGACTCAGAGAGAGGGGATGAGGAGATGAACAGAGGAGGAAGGAGTGCATAGACTAAATGAATATTGGAACAATTATAAACCCGAGTAAAGCTTTTTTTTTAGGTAGGTAATACTGTGAGAAGACTAAAGCTACGTTTACACTGGGATATATGTAGCGCAACTTGGATGACCGATATGTCAATTTGACATGTCGCGATACATCACCTCACACAAAAGTTCACCAAATTTGTATGAGAACCTGTCCGTGAAAATATTTTGTATATCGCTTATTCGGCGTATTTGCGACATGTTCCAGAACTCGCACATGTGCGTTACTAGTCTTTCTCGTCCTCTGCCGCTTATTTTAACAAGCAGATGGAGTTGCGCATGCGCAGTACCAGCTTCTCCTGGCGTCTATTGTTTTGTTGATCAGGGTACTGTGTTGCCTTGTGAGAGCTGATTTTGTTGTTAATTAGAATCCATTCTACCTTCACTTATTGGGATAAACCTCCAACAACAATAATGCAAATTGAGATTTTTGAAACTCTACGCCAATAGCCGGCCGCGGTGGCCGAGGGGACTGAGGCGCTTCAGTCACGGTCTGCACGGCCACTACGGTCAGGGGTTCGAATCCCCCCTCGGGCATGGATATTTGTGCCGACCTAGTTCGTAAGTAGTTCATAAGTAGTTTGTAAGTTTAGGGACTGATGACCCCGTAGTTAAGTCCCATAAGCTGTACAAACATTTGAACATTTCTACGCCAATACATGAACAACAAAAGGAATTCCCGGTGGCCATATATCGGAGTTTAACTGCCAACTGATTCTGTGATGGAATTGTTTCCGGAAATTTTATGTTGGTTTTGGACACTAGAGTATGAAGGCAGCAAACTACAAAAATCTTTCATATTCACCCTAACATAATTTATGAAATACGAGCCGAATTCTAAATTCATGAACAAGCATCGAAAGGTCCGTGAGTAGCACTCTCGTTGCCGCCATCTACTCTTCCTCTGTCTTTCAAATCAAATCAAATGTTTGTTAAGCTTATGGGACTTAACTACGGGGTCATCAGTCCCTAAACCTACAAACTACTTATGAACTACTTACGAACTAGGACGGCACAAATATCCATGCCCGAGGGGGGATTCGAACCCCCGACCGTAGTGGCCGTGCTGACCGTGACTGGAGCGCCACAGTCAACTCGGCCACCGCGGCCGGCTCTCTGTCTTTCTTTCATCATCCAAAAGAGCAAGTATACCGATTCATAAAAATGTAAAATCTTCGGCATCATCGTGGAAAGCCATGGCGAACTGATAAAAATATACTGGTGTAAACGCTCAATTATACATGTATGAGGTCGCTACTTGTCAGCTCATACAAGTAGAGACACATTCCCGAAGTCGCATATACATGTCGTGCACACATGTGCCGATAAAAATCCCAGTGTAAACGTTTCCTAGGAGTAAGAAGAGGTAAAAAATTGGCATAGGTAAGGGGTAAATGATTCCAGAGAACTTCATGGAAAGGAATGTAGATGTATATTCAATTCCCATGCATATATAGTAATTGCGAAGCATTGTCGGGTTCGCTAGAGCAAAACAAAGAAAAGACGTTTCCTCCATGAAAACATGCTCGTCATATATTTATTAAGTATCGTTCTTTGGCAGAAGTCTGAATTGTTTCCTAGACGGTAAAACCAAGACCGGGTGTTTAAGCGAGCGAACAACTGTTGACAGTCATCGTGCTCGCTCTCAAAAAATGTTCAAATGTCTGTAAATCTATCTGACCAAACTGTGTGGTCATCGGTCCGTAGCTTACAAACTACTTAAACCTAGGTAAACTAACCTAAGGACAACACACACACCCATGCCCCAGGGAGGACTCGAACCTCGACGGCGAGCAACCGCGTGCCCCTCAGCGAGACGCTTTAGACCGCTCAGCTACTCTACCGCGGCGTGCTCGCTCTCGCCATCATGAATGTGATTACTTTTAGTTGTCGTGGTCACATGACTGATAGACTTGGAAGGTGCTGATTTATCTGGAATAGGCCGTGCAGAATGGTCGTGTGGTCTAAGGCTTCATCCTACGGACTGGGCGGTCGCTCCCACCGGAGGTTCGAGTCCTCTCTCGTGTGTGTGTGTGTGTGTGTGTGTGTGTGTGTGTGTGTGTGTGTGTTGACCTGAAATGTGAGAATTATTTTATATAGTTTGTCAGTCTAGGGAGATGTTGATCTTTATATCATAATCCTTGCACGTCTGACCGAGTTCTTAAATATTAGTTTGCAACCTTTCAATCGAATCGGCCATTACAACTGTCATCTGCATATGCGAACTGCTTATTTTGTTTTCACCTATTTTAATCCCGCCTTGGCAGTCTACTGTTTTCAACATATGATCCATGAATAGTATGAACAACAGTAGTGACAGGTTACAACCTTGTCTTACCCCTGAAACTACCCTGAACCATGAGCTTAATTTGCCATCTACTCTAACTGCTGCCTAACAGTCTACGTAAAGTCCGTTAATTGCCTGCAGAAGTTTGCCTCCTATACCATAATCTTGAAGAACTGACAGTATCTTCCTCCTAGGAACACGGTCATAAGCTTTTTCTAGATCTAAGAACATAGATACAATTCCAGAATGAAACTACACTCTGCAGCGGAGTGTGCGCTGATATGAAACTTCCTGGCAGATTAAAATTGTGTGCCGGAACCGGGACCCGAACCTGCCTGTTCCACACATAGCACTTTTCCATTACCTGCCGTAGGCTAAAGATCTGGTCCTGACAACCTCTAAGAGGCCTAAACCCACACTGATTTTCATCTAACTGGTCCTCAATTAATACTCGCACTCTCCTTTTAACAATACCTGAGAATATTTTGCTTACAACGCTAATTAAAGAGATAACTCGATAGTTATTGCAATATTTTATGTTTGCATGTTTGAAAATTGGCATGATTACTGCTTTCGTCCAGTCAGACGGAACCTGTCCCGATTCCCACGCCTTTTCAATTATCCTGTGTAACCATTTGAAACCTGATGTACAGTGCCTTGAATAAAATGTGTATCAAGAAATAGCGTATTCGACCACAGGATGTTACAAGCACTATGTATTTGAGCATCAATCTGCAACAATAACTTCTTTTGTAATGTTATATACAAATATTATAAAATATTTGATGAAAACTGTGTTTGAGCCTGAAAATTTCCTTGCACCTTGTAGACTAGTTACCTTAATATAAGTAACCCTATAGAACATATAAAATATTATGGTTTTAATTTAATTTAACTGTGTAATGTTATCATCCTGAAGTTCGTTGACAGTGAAAATATTTGTTTTGACTGAGACATCGTCCCTATAATTCTGTTTCGAAATAAATCTGAACTTTTTTTTAGAGCCATTGATGTATTCTTCCCAGCTACTGCCACCATGGTAGTCAAACAGTACTATGTGCAGTAGCCCTGTCGTAGCCATTGCTGGAGCACCAAACTTCTTGTTTTTGTGCGGAGTTTCGGCTAAATGCTGACGCAGGTCCTGTTCATTCACGACTGCTTCTCGGAAACGAATATAACTCTCGGTTATCGAGGCCAAATCCTCGGTTTTATCCACAAAGCACAGGTGTAGTGGTAGCACTGACCCACTCCTCTCTCCACACAGCGGTCTGCATTGTGGGGGATCTCCCTCGAGCAGTAGCCGTGACACGCTCTATTGGAAAAGTTTACATGGACCAAACTCGTTTCCATCAGACATGTTCCGAGAAACGTTTTCATACAGCCTCTGCGAATACCGCCTCTGAATATTTCGACACGCATTAACAAAGACAAGTTCACATAATGTGCAATCACAGCCTTTATGTACGGAGAAAGCGTGGCTGTGAATGGCTCAAATAATATTCACCCATACAGTGTAAACACATTACTTCCCGGTGAAAGGGTTATTCTCGAAACCTGTCTGCATTCGGCGTTTATTCTTGTTTTGTTTTGTTGGATACATTTTTTGTATGGCGGCCGGGCTGATTGTTATAGAGGGGCTTATTTTTGGCAAATGTAAATGAATAGACAACGTGTTGTTGCTTAAGTTGCTTAAAAATGATTTTCTACACGTCTGTATAATGATTATTGCTCTTCAAAGAATTTACTGTGTAAGACACCGTCACATAATTTATGCGTGGTTATTTAATACATGGCCTTCAAATTCCTAAGTGGGTATTTTCAGTTAAAGGTTTCAAGCAAACATGAAAACTTCCAAGGAACTACAGTGATAAATAGAGATCAAATTCGCATTGTTACAAATGTTCAAATGTTTGTAAATCTACCGGACTTAATTTCTAGGTTATCAGTCCGTAGCTTACAATCTACTTAAACTAAGGTAAACTAACCTAAGGACAACACAAACACCCATGCCGGAGGGGGACTCGAACCCCCGACGGCGAACTGTTGCGCGTACCGCAACACGGCGCTCCAGTACGCGCGGCTAATCCGCCGCGGCCGTATCGTTACCAAGAGTTTACAACTTCCACTTTTTGTAACTTACCATTTTAACTGTTGGTGTATTAGAGTGATTTATTCTACTTCTTCTTAAACTGAACAATTTCTGTTTATTACTATACTAGTTCTACGGAACTTCTGCATATGAACAGTTTTCTTCTTTAAATTGAAACGTGATTATACCTGAATGTTACATATTTATGGTATACCTAGTACTACCTGAAATGATTTTTGTAAAATTTCTATCAAGTTTTTACTTACAATGTACGTATTTTTATATGTTTATAGCTACACAACGCCGGCCGCGGTGGTCGAGGGGACTGAGGTGCTCCAGTCACGGTCTGCACGGCCACTACGGTCGGGGGTTCGAATCTCCCCTCGGGCATGGATATTTGTGCCGTCCTTAGTCTTAGTTAGTTCGTAAGTAGTTTGTAAGTTTAGGGACTGATGACCCCGTAGTTAAGTCCCATAAGCTGTACAAACATTTGAAAACATTTTGAAAGCTACACAACATTGTTGTAGAACATGATGACGGCGCAATTAAATACCGAAACCGGTTGATCTTGTAATAAAGTGAGAGAGAAAAAAATACTTATGCTAATTTTCAGGGCTTGATAAGAGCGCGAGGGCTCCAGATAGACAAGGCCTCTATTCTGATCAAAGTATCAGCTGATTGTCCATCCAGCAACAGATGGCGGCCCAGTGTTTGAACTCGGCCCCCCAGTATGTGCGATTTACTGCGATTACCCGGTGAATGAAAAGTTCTGCAGTCCATTTAATTATATAATATGCAGTTAGAATCCAATACAAAATTAAATCACCGTAAAGATGCATAATAAAAGGTAGAAGTCGTTGAACATAATAATAAGTTACATCTGTTTGTAAACTATCGGGTAGAACGCTTTACCAGAGTAAAAGCTGAATTACTTCAGATACATTTATGTCTTAAGGGACATATTCACACCACGCCCCTTCCTTTTTTGTTATTGTTGGGTGTTTTCATCGCTTATCCATTGTTGTCCATTGTTGTAGAGTGAAACTGTTGATTCGTCCGACAGTATTGTTTAAAGCATTGTAATGTACACTTTGTTTGCAGACCAGCTGTGTTATGTTGTTTATTGTAATCAGTTAGTTTATTACTCGTATTTGAATTTCATTTATGGTATTCTGGACTCTGAATCGTCTCGTGTGAGAAAATTTGTTAGTGGTGCCAGTAAAAGAAAGGCACAGAAAGAAGTAGCAGAATTTGTCAAGAAACTGCAAAAGTTACTTCGTACTTTACAAAGAAAGATGACTCTGTTGAGAGTGTTAGTGAAATTTGTAACGAATCAGACTCCACCACCCTAGTGTGTACTTCTTCGCGTGAATCCGAGGTTATTGTGAAACAGAATTGTGTAGCTGAGGCGACTTCGAATATTGGAGTTAAACTAGGCAATCATAACACTGAAACCGTTGGCAATACTGACAATGGAAGTGAATTAGTGAAGTCTCCAGTACTGGAGAAAGATCCAACAAATTGGAAAAAACATTGACAACTAATTCGTGCAACAGTGTTTAGCGAAAGATCTAGATTATTTTAGGAACACTGTAGATGACATAAGGAAATCGGAACATGTCTATATATCACGAGAAAGGTACACATCCAAAAATTGGTTATTCAGAAAACTGCAAAATCGAGAGAAAAAGGAAAGAAAATTGCTATTGTATTCTGAATCTACAGGGAATATAACTACCTGGCAGATTAAAATTGTGTGCCGGCACACATTCCTAAGCTGAGTGTCCACCATATCCTTTCTTCCAGGAGTGCTAGTCTTGCAAGGTTCGCAGGAGAACTTCTGTGAAATTCGCCGGCCAATCGGCTAGCGATCGCGCCGGCTCGGAACTATCTTGCTTACGTGGCATGATGTGTGCACTGAGGCCTGTCTTTCTTGGTGGCCACGCAGCAAGCCCGTATTACGTCACACCTATAGGCCACTGCCTCCTCACGCCATCCAGTGTGCTTGCAATGGCAGCCTATCGGTGTGGTGTAATTCGGGCTTGTTGTGAGGCCTCGTGTCTAGACGGTGTTGATCCGACTCGGCCAGCCGGACGCGCAGGTGCAGCACTCAAAGGGCTAGATTTCCTGATGGAACTGGCTGGCTGGATCAGAACTGGCTGGACGCGATAAATTTCGTGTATCATTATAGTCGTTGACGAACTACATGCAGAATTAAAAGAGCGACAAGAAAAGTACAGTAAAGTAGTCGATATTTTCCGACCGTTAACAAACAATATTGTGAAGCAACGAACTGAAGAGAAATATCGAGGTGATCTCGATGAAGACAGTTTTCTGAAATGCTTCATTTGAGTGAATATTTGAAATGTTCTCTGAAAGAAAAAGCTGTTGACACTTCACCTGCCGAATTATATGAATTTATGTATCAAAATGAGCTTCTCAAAGATAATGATTACTTATCGGAACTTCCTCCTAACACCAATTACTAATTGTGAATCTGAGAGAGGATTCTCCAAATTAGCTCTTATCAAAAAACAAGTTATGTTCTACAATGCAACAAGAACGCTTTTCTGCTCTTGCATTGGTGTCACTTGTACATGAGGTTACGAGCTCTCTTGACTTCAAGGATGTGATATAGAACTTCTCAAGGACGAAAGCCACGAAATAAAGTTTTTTAGGAAGGCCTAATCATTTTTAATTTATCACATTGACACATTGATATTTCTTTGTGTGATATGGGAACCTACATTCGGTACTATATGATGTAATTCATGAAATCGTTTTTGTCGAAGTATGAGTATTCTTTAACTTACCTGCAGTACTGTTTCAAAAATATACGAGCTCTCTTGACTTCAAGGATGTGATATAGAACTCCTCAAGGACGAAAGCCACGAAATAAAGTTTTTTAGGAAGGCCTAATCATTTTTAATTTATCACATTGACACATTGATATTTCTTTGTGTGATATGGGAACCTACATTCGGTACTATATGATGTAATTCATGAAATCGTTTTTGTCGAAGTATGAGTATTCTTTAACTTACCTGCAGTACTGTTTCAAAAATATATTAGGCCTAAATAACGTTAGCAGGGCCACATTTTTTGTCTTATTTTAGCTTGGGCCTCCACATGGATTAATCCGGACCTGCTGTTTTATATATTACCAGCTGAAAAATAATTCCAACGGAGCGCAAATAAGCAAAAATGAGTCTGTTCTATACACTCGGAGAGAAAAGTTGGTTGCGCGCAACCTGAATCCAAATTCCGTCTTTCTCACCAAAAATGTTGGCATGTTTAAATATTCCGCTCTTTCAACACAGAAAATGCTATATCCCTTTACCCAGTCCGTCCGCGTTATGAATTTTTCATACAGAATCTCTCTTTTCGTGACGTGTGGTCTCTCTCCCATTGTTTGTTTTTTCTCCCACCAGTACTTTCTCCTACCTGTCTCTCCAGCGTCACTGTATTTCTATTGTTCTTTCTGACCAGTACCGCCTTCTATAATGAACTGTCTCTCCGCTGTTGTGTTTCTCCCATTCCTAGTCTGTCACATTATCACCCTTTCTTTAGTTCAGCATTATCACCTGTGTACACACGACCTTGTGGTTGATTTATTCACATTTTAAACTCCTAACATTTCATCCTATTTTTTGTTTTTCTGTTCCAGAGTATCCGCATCCCCAACGCTCCACTCATTAGTCATTTTCATTACCACTGTTCCGCCCCCTTTTGCATTCACTGACGCTATCTCCGTCCACTTACTACTTTCATTGCCACTGCTCCTCTTCCACCATGACTCTCTGCAATCCAGCAAATGATTTGTCCATCCAAATCCTCCGACCTAAATCTAATCGAGTATTTAGGAAATATAATCACAGTTCATTTCTTACACATAACATTGCAATAGGAACACTTTCGCTATTATGGACGACTTGAAAGGCAGGATGACTCAATATTTATCAGCGGACTCCCAGTAACTTGCTGGGTCCATATCAAGATTCTGCATGATGGTGTGCAAGAAAAGGAAGTATTCAGTTACTTTTGTCATCTCACTGTATTTCTAACTTTTTGAGTACGCTTCATAAACTGTGTAACATTATACTGAATCGCCACTTGGAATTGCCGTGTGATCTAAGGCGTCATGCTACTGACTGGTCGCCCGTTCCCGCAGATGGTACGAGACCACTCTTGGGGATGGATGTATGTGTTGTCTTTAGTGTAAGTTAGTTTAAGCAGTTCGTAAGTCTTAGGACTGATGACCATAGGAATTTGGTCCAATAGCTTTACAATAATTTGAACTTTTTTTTTTTTAATTTTGAGAACGTTGGATACTTCTCTGCCCAAATACCTAAAGGACAGAGTGCATGGTGCCATTCATCCGTTTCCTGGATGAAAACACAAGTATAAGAGAGGCTTTGTGGTGGCTACATACAGTGTTATGTTAGAAGAGATTTTTTTAAACATGTAGTTCCATATTTATGTGGAGAGTAGGACAACGTCTGTTTGTAATTATGAACAAAGTATATTAGAATATACGCAAACCAACAACCATAACAATAATAAATATTCAGCAGTCAAAACTCTAAATTCCATTACACATTGTATCATAGAAAAAGTGAACAAGCTAAAACAAAAATAGACATACACGGCCCTGGAGTACTATAATGAATGGCATACCAAATACATGAATTTACTTAAATCGCATAGAGTTGAAATTACAGTAGGACATAACTTCTAGCAGGAATGGTGTTGACTGCCAAACATTTGTTTTTCATTTTACTTTTACTTTTAATAAATTAGTACAAAATAAGTAAGCAATCAAATAAAAACAGGAGCCTCTAGAAAAATGAAATGGTGAGGATAGGTACGGGACTGCTTTCCTCACTTGGAGTGAACAACAAAGAATTGTATGAGGACAATTTACCAAGCCTAAAAGAATCAATGTATCTAAAAATGTCAAACTGTGAGCAAACAGAATTAAAACTGGCTCTATGTACTCATACGAAGGCAATATATATCTTTATGATGTCATTAATGAAGTGCTGAATCTGGTTGCTAGATAATAAAATCATTATTGTTACGGCTGTAGGTTTATATATTTTGATCAAAGAGTTTATTTTAGTCTCAACATTACTCAGTTTGTCGGAGTAGGACCATTTGTTGCGAACTTTTTTATGCCAGTGTGATTGCTCTCACCTGCCTAGTAGCAGTTTGGTCCAAAATGTTTACAAACATTTGAACATCATTTTTTTATCCTGACTCACGTAAGGTACACTTCCGCCCAAATACGTAATGGGAAAAATGTTCAAATGTTTGTAAATCTAACGGACCAAACTGCGTTGTCATCAGTCAGTAGCTTACAAACTACTTAAACTAAGGTAAATTAACCTAAGGACAACACACACCCATGCCCCAGGGAGAACTCGAACCTCCGCAGCGAGGCGCCTTATACCGTGAAATGATACAACAAAAAAATTAACGACCTGAGATATATTTTAACCGAGGAGCGTTTTTCTCTCTCTGAACCTTAAGCTACCTTCCCTTGCTTCTGTCTGACGAGAGAAAGAATAACGTTCCGATTCATCTGTCTGTGTTCGGCCTCTGATTAGTACAGAGGTATCTATAGCAGCTCCTATTGTTTCATTTATCCAGCATGTAAGTAAAGTGCTTTTGTGAGTTAAATACATAATGAAATATTTAAAAATTTAATATGACTGGTTTTTATTTATCATTCCGGTAATGAATCTGGCCTAAATAATTTTTCCCCTTGAAGTTGTGTCGTGGGTTTGGACGCCATTACGGCAGACAAGATATCGTGCAATAATTTTTATAAGTTTTACCATTTTTCCATCCTTATGAGTCCCCATAATAATTAAACTGCTTTTTAGAACCTGCAATCGCGTTTCCTTCTCTCTCTCTCGTTTTTTTTTTTTTTTTTTTTTTTTTTTTTTTTTTTTTTTTTTTTTTTTTTTTTTTTTTTTTTAAATGTTAAATTTCGAGGTCCGATATTGTTCCGCGTAATATTTTCCCCTGTAACTCCGTATGGATAGTGAACTAAAAATTAACGCACGGTCCGCTGCACGAACAAATTACGTAACAACTCCAACCCCACGTCAGGACGGTGTCATACCTTTATGAATATGAAATGTTATATTGCAGCAAACCATGCCAAATGTTCCAGAAGGTAAGCCTCGTCTCTTTCTATAATGTAACTGCCGCCAACATCTACTCTTTAATCGTCAAAGATATTTAAAAATAAATTTAATTCCACTGTTTATTTATGAATCATAATCTCTGCAGTCAGTATTTAAGTAATTTTTGGCTAATTTAATCCAATTGATATCTTGCAAACTATTTACGAAATTGATTAAATACTGCCGGCCGCGGTGGCCGAGGGGACTGAGGCGCTCCGGTCACGGTCTGCACGGCCACTACGGTCGGGGGTTCGAATCCCCCCTCGGGCATGGATATTTGTGCCGTCCTTAGTGTCGGCTAGTTCATAAGTAGTTTGTAAGTTTAGGGACTGATGACCCCGTAATTGAGTCCCATAAGCTATACAAACAATTGAACAATGATTGGATTAAATACTAAAAGTTAAACTTGCCTCTACAACCTCAACCCACAAGGCAGTTAACATTATAACTGCTCGGCTACTCCACCACGGCTACGGAATGGACAGTCCATGGAGATGTTATTCGTCTCGTGGATGGCAAAGAGGCTTTGTAGTGGCTACGTGAACTGTTAGTTTAGAAGAGATGTTGTAGTCCAGCCGGCTGCGGTGGCCGAGGGGACTGAGGCGCTCCAGTCACGGTCTGCACGGCCAATACGGTCGGGGGTTCGAATCCCCCCTCGAGCATGGATATTTGTGCCGTCCTTAGTCTTAGCTAGTCCATAAGTAGTTTGTAAGCTTAGGGACTGATGACCCCGTAGTTAAGTCCCATCAGTCCTACAAACATTTGAACATTTTTGTTGTAGTCCAAACAATGTATTTGGAGTAGGATCCATTATAGCGAGCTTGCCTTTGCCCGAGTGATTCTGCACTCACTTGCGACAGAGCCTACTGGGAGGAGCGACAGAGCCCTCACCTGCCGTGGACGATCCCTAGCGTGGTCTACAAAAAAAAAAAAAAAAAAAAAAAAAAAAAAAAAAAAAAAAAAAAAAAAAAAAAAAAAAAAAAAGTACAAATGTTTGTAAACCTTATGGGACATAACTACGGGCTCATCAATCCCTAAACTTATAAACTAAATAATAGGAGGGCACAAATATCCATGCCCGAGGGGGGATTCGAACCCGCGACCGTAGTGGCCGTGCAGACCGTGACTGGAGCGCCTCAGTCCCCTCGGCCACCGCGGACGGCCGTGGTCTACCCAGTGACGTCGTGCCTGGCAGCAGTAGGCTTTGCTGAGAGAGCATCCACATGCGGGAGATGGTTCTGAGCCTGGTGTCCTTGGTGACAGGGTACCTCTCCTTGTAGTGGTAGTTGTTGCTGGGAGGGCACTCACCTGCCAGAGCTGTTCCTGAGGCAGTGCTTGACTCGCATGGTCGCCATTGATGGTAGGAGTGCAGTTAAGAGGTACTGACCTGCCGGAGACGGTGCTGAGCCTGGTCTCGCCGGTGAGGCGGTGCCTGGCCTCGCAGCGGTAGGCGAGCGCGCCGTCCGCGTGCGTCACGTGGCGGATGTGCAGCTCCCCAGACGCGAACACCGAGTACCGCCCGCCTGGAACACGCCGGAGACCAACCCGTACTGTCAGGCGGTCGGTTATTGGTGGGGGCCATTCGTGATACACATCACCTGTAGCAAGTGGCACGTATATCACTAATGGACCCAATCTCGTTGGGTGTGTAGAACAATGTAGTTAACAGCAACCAGGGCCGGATCTAGGACATTTGCCAAGGGGGGCAAGCTTAAATTTGCCGCCACTTCTTTCACCCCCTCCCTGTAAGAATCGACTTTTTGACGTTGATTGGGTTACATATTTCTAAATAAATGTCACAATCTCACAACATGAATTTATTTTATTGACTGAATTAAGATCAAAGGAAAACAGAACAATTTTAATACATACAAAAATATTACAAGATTACTCATCGTACAAAAATCAATTCAAAATTTCGCTATTCTTTTTTTGCTGCAAAACTGTTTTTGATATCATCAGAGTTTAGAGAAGCAGCTCGTTTATGCCCTATGGATATTATACTCAGATTTGTTAAGCAGTCATGCTCCTCAAGTGTATTTAATTAGTTTCAGCTTGCTGAAACTTCTTTCTCCAGACGAAACAGAAACTAGAATGGTAAGATATATTTTGTAACTGTAAAAAAGTCAGTAAAACTTTCCACAACCTCTGAGTCATTCGACTTGACATATCGAATTACTTGTGTCATCTTCGCATTGTGGCTGATATCTGGAGTGCAGTCAAACATTAGTGAAAAGTATTTAGCAGCTAAAATATCTTTAATTAAATCTTGTTTTATTTTGTCAGCAGTCAAGTCACGGAACTCATATTGTATATTATTTGTAAAAATAGTTAATCTGGCCTTTCTTGTGGCGTTCAATACGCAGACGAAGGAGGACACTATAGTATGATATGAGATCAATTGTATTTAGAAATTTTCCGCTATGTGGATCACTAAAATCACCATCTTCTTTTGTTCCTCTAAAAGAACTTCCTTGCTTAGCTAGAAAAAGGGCAGAATCAATAATACAGTGAGATTCCTCCTGTTTTATCTGGTCTTGCTGCCAAGTGTCGATACTTATCAGGTGGGTTTGTCGGAGGACATCGAAAGAGTCGAAAGAAGGACAGCTTGTTTTGTATTGTCGTGATACAGGGGAGACAGCGTCACGGAAATGATATAGATTCTGGGATGGGAATCATTAGAACAAAGTCGTTTATCGCTGCGACGTGGGCTACTTACGAAACTACAATCGTCAACATTCTCCTCAGAATGCAAAAATGTATTGTTGCCTCCCACTTACATAAGTAGAAAAGATCATCTGAATAAATACGTGGAATTCTCGAACAGGGATATTCAGATGTTCTTTCTTCCCGCGCGCTATTCGAGACTGGAATGGGAGATAAATAGTATAAAAGTGGTTCGATGAAGACTGTCAGGCAGTTAAATGTTATTTTCAGAGTATCCTGTGTAGATGTCTATCAATTACACCGCTACTGAGAGAGGACTCTAGATCCTTAATGCTTTTGACTTTCAATAAGAAGTGTGCGCACCTGAAATGCTTTTTATAAGGACTGGAACGTTATTCAAATTCACCTGTTCTACAAATTTTACCTTGATATGGAATATGAATATTCATTTATCTGAAAAAGGAAATCTATGCAAATTAATAAACATTGTGCATTTACTTATGCAATAACACAAACATCTCCCTCATTCTGGCTAATATCTAGTAGATTTTTAAAGATTGATTAGCTGAAATACCTGTGACAGGGCAAAACTGAAGTCAGCAACCAGGAAGTTTAGTTTTATTAAATGATTTCGGTATTTCTTGCAGTCATTTTATTTTAATAATTCTGTGTCAGTTAATTTTATTAGATTATACCAGATAGATACATTCTGTAAATAAATAATAAAAAAAGTAAAAAAGAGTCGGTCAAAATTTGCTGCCCTCTAAATTCTGCCGCCAGGGGCAACTGCCCCCTTTGCCCCTCCCTAGATCCGGCCCTGACAGCAACTGAGTATGATTAGAAGTAAACAGCATTCACGTTGTCCTCGTGTTTCCTCCTCTTGCTTCTGGAAAATTTTAGGGCAAGTAATGGTATTGAGTTTGAAACCGTTTATCTTGGTAAGAGATGCTGAATTAAAATTTGTATCGCGACCTGTATTCGAACCCTGGACCTCCTGCTAACTAGGCAAGTGCTAAAGCCACTAAGCCACCGTGACGTAATGGATAGGTGGATTGCACGGACTGTCTTACAGTACGTCTTCTTTCACAACACAAGACCTATATAAAGAAGTATCAATGTTGCGGAAGCTCTCTAATAGTGGAATAGCACCCCAGCAATGAATAATTGATACGAACCTGCCCTGTACCTTAGACACAATTGATATAAATATTAAATAATAAATCAATGTCCAGAAAAATACTTGCTTAATAAGTACGAAGTCCCGGGTTGAAATCCCAGCCGCGGGACAAATTTTAATTAAATGCCTTTCCTTCCATTCATTATGTTTCATATATATCGAGACAAAATATATGTCTGGACATTTGATTTTTATTAGTTGATAACTTTTGTTTGATGAGTAACAGAGCTGTTATATGAATGATATTTACCTTCAGTGAAACATAATAAAAATACCCACATACCTCCAGCTATCTACTCTCTCTCTCACACACACACACACACACATACACAGACACACACGCGCGCGCGCGCGCGCGCGCGCGCACACGCACACACACTTATATAAATTACGCCGCAGTTCTGACCTCGACAGGAGAGTCGTTAGAGGAAAGGGTGACATTTTGATTAATAGGGCGTTTGGCGACCTTCCTTTCGCATGACACGCCCATTATAGTTTTGCCGCAAATTGTGCTGAAATCTGGTGCCAATATATATTTAATCTTCTACCAGATTTGAAATTCTATGCTTGCGCTTTTTTTCCCTACAAGCTTCGGTGCCTTACTGTGTAGAGCGTCATTGAGTACACTGTCGACTTGGCAGGGATTAACGTATTTTTGCCATTAACTGAACGTTCTTGGCAAAATAATTTGGAACTTCTGCGCGGTAATGAGCGACAATTACAGGATTTCGAGATAATGACCCTTCCAATTTGTTGCACAGTGTACATTATCCGACCTACATCGTCATTTGTCATTACAAAATCATGCGAAATGCTAGAAAATTACAACGATAGGTACATCCTACAGGCTCTAAGTGTCTTTGAGACATTAGCTGTAAACAAGAATTTGAGTATTTTAATCATTCATTTTGTACTGGTAACTGTTGACCGCCGATCAATAGCTTTTAAGCATCGGAGTATCCTTGGTTTCACATTGTGCACTATTGGTTTGGCCAAAGTGGGTGGAAATATGAGGTTGTGGGGTGAGATGCAAATTATACCCTTTTCTACCATGTGTGTGTGCCATTTTAATTAATTATTTCTTTACTACTAACTGTATTTATGACACTTTTTTCTGAAACTCAATGTGCCTGCAAAATTTTATCATTTTATGGCACATAGATCAGGAAAGATAAGGTCATAAACTCTGAGATGCAAGAAAATGAAGCTACAGGGCGAAATTTACTAGTGATACGAATTAATATATGTAACAATACCGTGGACCGATTTAAAACGAACTTTATGTACATATTAGTTACTATTTATTTAGAAGTATTGTGCGGGTACAAAGCATTGACCTCGTATTGCGATAGGTATGATATAGTAAAATGTAGAGTGAAGGGAGGAGAGTAAGTGAATATACGGAGAGGGGGAAGAAGGAAAAATATAGGGGAGGGCAGAATGGGGAGAAAGAAAGAATGAAAGAGAGAGAGAGATGTAGAAATATAAAGAGAAAGGAAAGAGAAGGTCAGAGTGGGGAGGGAGGTATAAAGAGGAAAGGAAAATATTGATGGAGGAGTTGAGGAAATGACCTTAGTAGGAGATTATCGGAAATGGACAGGTGATAGACAAGGTAGGAGAAGAGTAAGTGTGTGTGTGGGTGTGTGGGTGTGTGTGTGTGTGTGTGAGAGAGAGAGGGGGGGGGTGGGAGAGAGGAGATGGTCAGAGACGTGACAGTAGATTGTCAGAGGGTGAATGAGAAGATTGACGAATGGATGACTGGAATGACTGACACGCCAGTCACCAAGTGTGGTAAACATTTAACATCTATGGTAATGACAGAAAAAGCAGCAAGATTTTATTTAAAAATAATCTACATTGATCGCAGAATATGCTTTTTATTATTATTATTGTATTTATTTTTCATTTTATGTATTTCTTATTATTATTATTTATTTTATTATTATTATTATTATTATTATTTTTTTTAGTGTGACCGATTTGGGTCTGCAGTATAGGTCATCTTCGAGATCTATGTCTGCAGCTCGTATGCCAGAGACGATGAGTGGAGTCTAGGTATAGGGTCTGAAGATGCTCTATACTACAGACCGAAAACGGCCACACCAAAAAATAAAGTAAGGAAATTGTGTAATCAAGACTGATCGTTTGTAAATAAATTTATCACAGATACATAATTTTGGAAACATTTTTGTTTCACTTTTGGCATAAACAGAGCTCTTATATTTAAATTTATATATAAAAAACAGCCTAGAGTGCAATGATTTTTATTTGTGCCAACTAGTTTCGGTTTCATTTTTGGACCATCTTCAGAATTGCAACTCCATTGATGTCGTGGAGCTGGGTAGGTGCTTGGGAGCCTTCCAGTGCGAGTGCGACACCTGCCCAGCTCCACATCAGTGGAGTTGCAATCCTGCTGAAGATCGTCCAAAAAAGGACCGAAAATAGTTGATGCAAATAAAAATCGATGCACTCTAGACTGTTTATATATATATATATATATATATATATATATATATATATATATATATATATATTGCTGTTCGTTAGTCTCGCTAAAACCTGAGAACGGCTGAACCGATTTGGCTAATTTTAGTCTTGAAATATTCGTGTAAGTCCAGGGAAGGTTTAAACAGTGATAAATTATGGAAAAGTTCTCCGGTAAAGAGGAAAATCGGGAAAAACTGAAACAGCATTTTCCAGCACGCTATCAATACCATTCGTCCAATTGCGATAAAATTTTGTACCTTTCAAGTTGAAAGCAAGAGGAAGGTTTGCATCAAATAAAATTTTCGAAAAGTCACCCGGAAAATAGGAAAAATGTAGGAAAAACCGAAAGCGATTTTTTTCTATGAATAAAGATCAATTCCCACATGGTTGTAAGAGCATCACTTGAGTACGGCTTGACAGGAAAAGGTTTATATGAAATAATTTTTTTGCTGAATCTACCGGAAATTTGGAAAATTTGAGAAAAACTGAAAGTGCGTTTTTCAATGTGTTTTTGATTGAATTCAGCTCTATAACTAACTATTCGGACGACGGAGAGTTGTAATTCTTTTTTTTTTTTTTTTTTTTTTTTTTTTTTTTTTTGGTTTGTTCATTATGGTCTTGGAAAAGTTTTCAGTAAAAAATAAAAATTGGGACAGGTAAAAAGGAATGTCGCAAAATTCGAACCAATTTTCTTCTTCATTGTGCTTCTAAATGTACTCAACACTATAAGTTGAGAACGGTTCATCCGATTGCGATAAAATTTTGATCATTTGACGTTCAACGAAAGATGAATGTTCTTATGAACTAAAAATTTGGGAAAGTTACCCGGAAAATATGAAAATTCGCGAGAAACTTAAAGAGCTATTTTCCAGGGATATCAACATCATTCGTGTGATTCCAATAAAATTTTACATATATGACGTTCAAAGCAAGAGTAACGTTCTTATGGAATAAAAATGCGGAAAAGCTTTCCGGAAAAATCACAAAAAATAGAAAGAGATTTTTCTATGAAATGTCAATACTATTCATCTGATTGCGATAAAATTTTGCACATTCGACGTTCAAACCGAGAGGAAGGTTTGAGTGAGGTAAAAGTTTGGAATAGTTGACCAGAAAATAGGAAAATTTGTGGAAAACTGAAAGAGCTATTTTCTTTGGGATGTCAATATTACTCGTACGATTGCGACAAAATTTCGCTCGTTTGACGTTCAAAGCAAGAGTACATACATATTAGCAGATGCAAAGCATTGCCAGGTCGACTAGATAACACAACAACTGAGTCTTTATTTTACATGGTTTAAATCTAACTTTTCCTCGCAATTTTTCCATATTTTATCACCGTTTAAACCTTGCCTGAACTTTCACGAATGTGACATGAACATTATCTTGGACATGTGTGCGTGGTATGTCCAGTCTTTCCGCCCACTATCGAGCCGATACTTAGACAAACTGATGATATCTTTATAAAGCTATTGGGTCTAAATACATAAGATTTAAATTAATATGGTTTATATTAAGAGGTGATACGAAGTTCATCGGGTCATTTGGTCTAATATATAAAGTAGACTGTCCATATGTTTGTACGTGTTGCATTCAAATCTACAGTTTTGTTCTAATCTTTATGAAATTTTCTACACGTAAGCTTCAATCCATGAGAACGGTCGCCGTAAGTGTAAGAATCACATTCGATATATAGATCACAAGATATGACGTCATAAACAATGAGATGCTCGAAAAACTGCTGCATTTTGCGACAATGCTGCTCATTTTCTCCGAAATCATTGGACCGATTTCAACCAAATTTGGTACTCACATTTCTTACCATGAGGTAACAATTGCTACATGGTTAAGAATCACTTACGGCACATGGTTCAAAAGATATTAAGTCATAACCAATAGAAATCGCAAAAAATGCCGTATAATGCGGCGAGACTTTCGAAATACACTGTTTATGGAGTAAAACTTCGGCTCTCTGTATGACGTTATAATTTATAATTTGAACACTACAAATTGTAGCGACAGGAAATTTTACAGACAGTATACACATATATAGTTGAATGTAGCTTCTAAACTGTATCAGATTCCACACGTAGTTCATGAGATATGAGAACGTAAACAGTAACGTTCATGAAAAATTGCTCCACCCGACTGGAAGCGAAAGCAGTTTACTTCCATAGAGCTACAAGGAAAGTAACAAAATGAAACAGAGTACACCCAACGAATACCCATTATATCCCACAAATCTACCTTCTACTGCAGTTTCCATTGGAACTTGCATTTTCTATTACGATTAATAAATTACAGGGCAATCTATTAAATACTTCTGAATGCTTATATACATAAATAGATGGGGCATAACAGCTTTCAGATAATTGCAGAACGACATGTTGACCATAGCTGTTTATTAATTCTCAATACTACCGGCTTCGGTTATTTACCACTGTCAAGCGTTAGCGTTAGCTTAACATGTCGGAATACAAAAATACAAAATTATAACACAAGTATTCGTTGTCATTGCTCAAGTTATTGTTGCAGTGGCTGACTGCTATAGTCTATAGCAGTCAGCCACTGTAACAATAACTTGAGCAATGACAACGAATACTTGTGTTATAATTTTGTATTTTTGTATTCCAACATGTTAAGTTATTAGCTAATCTCTGCTAACGCTTGACAATGGTAAATAACCGCAACCGGTAGCATTGAGAATTAATAAACAGCTATGGTCAACATATCGTTCTGCAAAACTTCGGAATGCATTTGGCATCTTCATGTCAGGGGCGTGCTCACCAAAAGATTTATTTAACCAAAATTATTTTTTGTAATCACGTTTTGAATTAAATGATTTATTAAGGTCACATGTCATTTGCATTTTGATGACTATTTGTTTGGATACTGCAATTATTGTTTTGTACATTCTGCAAGACAGCCTTATTTCCTGAATACTCTCCCGTAAATACGACATATTATTAGAAAAAGGATGTGGACAGGGAGAGAAGGGATATGAGAAGTACTAACTCAAAACTTGAATAAATAAATAAATACCCGGGCAACGCCAGGTTTTCAGCTAGTTTTATATATAATATTGTGACAGATAGTTGTATTTTGAAACATCATTATCTACTTTAAACTTGTTGTTGTTGTTGTGGTCTTCAGTCCGGAGACTGGTTTGATGCAGCTCTCCACAATACCCTATCCTGAGCAAGCCTCTTCATCTCTACATAGGAACGGCAACCTACAACTGTCTGAATCTGTTTACTGTATCCATCTCTTGGTCTGCCTCTGCGATTTTTACCCCACACACTTCCCTCCAACGCTAAATTCACAATTCCTTGATGTCTAAGAATGCGTCCTACCAAACCATCCCTTCTTTTAGTCAAGGTATGCCAGAAATTTCTTTTCTCCCTAATTCTGTTCAGTGTCTCATCATTAGTTACGCGATCCACCCACCTAATCTTCAGCATTCTTCTGTAGCACCACATTTCAAAAGCCTCAATCCTCTTCTTGTCCGCACTGTTTATCGTCCATGTCTCACTCCCATACAAGGCAATACTCCACACAAATGCCTTCAGAAAGGACTTCCTTAGGCTTAAATCAATATTCGATGTTAACAAATTTCTCTTTTTCAAGAACGCTTTTCGACCCATTGCCATTCTGAATTTTATGTCCTCTGTACTGCGACCATCATTTGTTATTTTACTGCCCAAGTAACAAAACTCGTCTACCTCCTTTATTGCTTCGTTTCCCAATCTAATTCCTTCAGCATCACCGGATTTTCTTAGACTGCACTCCATTACCCTAGTTTTGCTCCTGTTAATGTTCATCTTATATGCAACTTTCAGCACACTGTCCATTCCGTTCAATTGTTCTTCCAGGTCCTTTGCTGTATCTGACAGAATTACTACGTCGTCAGCAAAACGCAATGTCTTTAATTCTTCCCCCTGAACTTTAATTCCTTTACCAAATTTCTCCTTACTTTCCTTTATAGCTTGCTCAATGTACAAATTGAACAACATTGGAGAAAGGCTACAACCCTGTCTTGCTCCCTTCCCAACCACTGCATCCCTTTCATGCTCTTCAACTCTGACAACTGCTGTGTGGTTTTTGTACAAGTTGTAAATAAACTTACGCTCCATATATTTTACTCCTGCTTGCTTATGCAAGACAGCCTTATTTCCTGAATACTCTCCCGTAAAACAGAAGTGATATCTGGCGTTCCACAGGGAAGCGTTATAGGTCCCCTACTCTTCCTCGTGTTTATAAACGGTTTAGGAGACAATCTGAATAGCTCCCTTAGACTGTTCGCGGATGATGCTGTCGTTTATCGGTTAGTGAAGTCAACAGAGGATCAAAAGCAACAGCAAAGCGATTTAGACAAAATTTCTACTTGGTGCGAAAATTGGCAATTGACACTAAATAAAGAAAAGTGTGAAGTAATACACATGACCACTAAAATAAATCCACTGAACTTCAATTACGCGATAAGTCAGTCAAACATTAAGGTCGTAGATTCTACCAAATACCTAGGAGTTACAATTACGTACAACTTTGACTGGAGAGAACACATAGAAAATATTGTGGGGAAGGCGAATCAAAGGTTACGTTTCATTGGCAGAACGCTTCGAAGATGCACCAGCTCCACCAAAGAGACTGGCTACATCACACTTGTGCGTCCTCTCCTGAAGTACTGTTGCCCCTTGGGAGACCCTCACCAGGTGGGACTGACGGAAGATATTCAGAAGGTTCAGAGAAGGGCTGCTCGTTTTGTTTTATCACGTTACGGGGGAGAAAGCGTCACGGAAATGTTGCACGAATTGGGATGGAAATCATTAAAAGAAAGACGTTATTGATTGCGGCGTGATCTGTTTGCGAAGTTTCAATCACCGACTTTTACTTATGAATGTGAAAATATTTTCCTAGCACCCACCTACTTAGGGAGACATGACCATCCCAATAAAATAAGAGAAATCAGATCGAAAACCGAACGATTTAGGTGTTCTTTCTTCCCGCGCGCTATTAGAGAATGGAACGGTAGAGAAAAGTTATGAAAGTGGTTAATGAACCCTCTGCCAGGCACTTGAATGTGATTTGCAGAGTATCTATGTAGATGTAGATGTAGATGTAAATACGACACATTATTACAAAACGGAGGTGGACAGGGAGAGAAGGGATATGAGAAGTACTAACTCAAAACTTGAATAAATAAATAAATACCCGGGCAACGCCGGGTTTTCAGCTTGTTTTATATATAAAATTGTGACAGATAGATTTTGATAAATCATTACCTACTTTAAACTTATTATGTGGAATATAGAAACACAGGAGGTGGCGCCGCTTAGTTGCAGAGCTGTTGTGAGGCCGGTATTGCTGGTGTTGAGACTGAGCCGCGAGCAGCGCGCGCGAACGAGACGGTCTCCGCGCCGCCTTAACGACCTGGCGTCTGCCGCAGCCATAGCCGCAGCATCGGCCGTGGCCACCCAGCGCGCTTATCGCCCCTCGTCGACACCCCCGGCACCTTTCACGCGGCACGCCGTGTTTTGGAGGCGCTGATAACGACCACCCCCTTTCCCCTTTACACTTTTATTTTTAGTCGCGCGCGGTCTCGTATTTTCATCCGCTTATGCAAAGCGCCCCGAAATCCGCTTACGTCTTCATCAGGGGTGACGATTATCCCAGATTTGAGGTCTTCTTTGCGTTTTATCGCGCATCTCTCTTTCTCCCCGGTGTGTACACGCGCACATATGCGCTTTATATGTTTGCTTTGCTCTGCAGCTTTCGCCTGGAGCACACATTAAAACTTGCTTCCAGCAGCAAGAGTGTGACACTCCTCACACGTGCGGAGTCTTTGAAACTAAATCCGTTTACTTACCGCATTCAATTTCACAGTTTATACCTTAAAACTTTGCGGTCTACCACTTTCATTTAACCGCAGGGTCTTCCTTATGCACTGTTATAAGACGCTGAGCTACCGTTCTCTGTGATGTAAATACAAGTACCAAACTAGAGAGACATTCTACTTTTTAATTACTCCTCCTCAAAAAGTAAGGAATAGTAACGAGTAACGCTGTAACTTTGTGACGCATAAAAGAAACATAGCGAGACCGCAGTATCTGACGACACCAATCCTCAGACAAAGAGAGCTTTACTTTACTTCTGATCATACTTCACATTTGATCGTAGATTCTAATCTTATATATTAAAAGAATCTACGAAAAGTCAGTCGGCCAGATTTCCTTAATTTTTGTTTTAAGCGAAAGGTATTCATCCACAAAAGGAAGGAAGGAAGCTTAGGGTATAACGTCCCGTCGACAGCTTGGTCATTAGAGGCGGAGCTCGCGCTCGGAGTTTTGGGTGAGGATGGGGAAGGATATCGGCCGTGCCCTTTTGAAAGGAACCATCCCGGCATTTGCCTGGAGTGGTTTAGGGAAATTACGGAGAACCTAAATCTGGATGGCCGGAGGTGTATTTGAACGACCATCCTCCCGAATGCGAGTCCAGTGCGTTACCACTGCGTCACCTCGCTCAGTATTATTCATCCACAGATTTTTAATAAAATATCAGAATTTACATAACTCTGCCCTTTCCTTTTCTATACTCAAACGCGATTTACTTCTGTATATTTTTTATGGCGATGCCCTTGCTGTAAACTAAAGTTAGTCGATCAGGCCGTTCTGTCTGACCGATTTCTTTCATTTTCACTTTAAACGAAAAATATTCATTCGCAGATTTGTCATCAAGTATCAGAATTAAGTCTCTCCATCCTTTATTTTTACTCAAACGCGGTATCCTTCTGTTATTGCTTTGAATATTTTAATCGATTTGTTTTGCGATATATTCGGTTCTAATTAAGGTATGCAGTTCTTTTTGTCATAACACCACTCGACGGGTCAAGCTCTTTCATTTGCGTTTTTAAACACTTGCAATGTTTGATTTTGAAGAACGCTATGCTTGAAAATGCAACTTCCATTTTTCCCCAACTTTTTTGTCATTCTACTAACGGTGCGATGTATTCGCACGGGTCCTCTAGTTCCAAATTAAATTCCGAGCAAACTGATAACAAATCCAGACTCATCAATTAATTAATTCTACATCTACAGCTACATACCACAATCCACCCAAAGACGCATGGAAGAGGGTACACAGTACGACTAATTCTTACTTTCTTTCCTGCTCC
The DNA here is from genome assembly GCA_026315105.1 of Locusta migratoria. NCBI lineage: Eukaryota > Metazoa > Arthropoda > Insecta > Orthoptera > Acrididae > Locusta > Locusta migratoria. The sequence goes on along the minus strand of CM048745.1, from coordinate 707,622,432 downwards.
ATTTCCATGTAGAACGAGGGGAAAACGAGTGCCTGTATGGATTCTTACGACATCCTTACGACTCCTAATATTTATGTTCTTGCCTTTATGGACTTTACGCGAAATGTAGGATGGCGGCAGTAAAATCGTTCTGCACTCCGCCTCAAATTACGGCCCTCTAAATTTCTTCAACAGTTTTTCTGGAAAAGAACGTCGCCTTCCCTCCAACGATTCCCATTTGAGTTTCCGAAGCATATCAGTAACACTCGCGCATTCATCGAACCTACCAGTTACAAACCTAGCCGCCTGCCTCTGAACTGTCTAGATGTTCTCCTTTAAACCGATCTCGTTGGGATCCCAAACACTTGAGCAATATTCAAGACGGGGTCGTACAAGCGTTTTATATGCGGTCTCCTTTGCAGACGAATCACACCTTTCCAAAATTCTACAAGTAAACCAATCTCGATTATTCGCCTTCCCCACCACTCTCCTTGGATGCTCGTTCCATTTCATATCGCTGTGCAGCGTTATGCCTAGGTTTTTAAATGACGCGTCTCTGTCAAGCATCATATTGGACCGTATGAATAAAATTGACTATCTACTTTATACCCTGAATTTCAGAGAACATACTCATATTCGCATGTATAAAGGGAGTCGGAGAATAATCTTCAACCGAGTAAGTTTTCAGCGTGAGTAAAAAGTTGGGGGAAGTTGATCACAAAGAGCGCATTCTCCGATTTCTGAAGTGAGCTCTCTAGCATACTTCGTACTGTGTAATTTCTATTAAGGTTACGTTTTTCTGTGGTTTATAAGAAAATCGACAAAATTTGTATTACTAAGAAGGCAAAAACAAGTTCCTTTATATGTATCTTTAAGAAATTCGAGGGGATCTAAAAAGTTAATGGAAATAAAAACATTTTGTTGACGAGTACTTTCCTTCAGAAAAATCGTGAGTGTGACACTTCAAGCATTTTATTTAGAGACGAGAGTGATGTAAGAGGAATGTTTTGATTACCGAGATAGAAATGAAACACAAGTGGATTTAGCTGCGTGTTTTACCCACTTGTTTGGAGTGTATATTTACAATTGTAAACAGCTACATAGAAAAAAATATTTTGTTTTTAAATGGGGTCTATTAATAAGGCCTTAATTTCTTAGTTCTAAATAAAGTGCATCCCAGGACTTCACAGCTTCTATCACAAAATAAATATTGCTGCAATCCAGGTAGGCCTACTGAAGTACTGTTTCTATCCAAACCGGTTGGCCTATTTCAGATGCGTTTTCTGACTTCATAATCGTAACTTATGTTGGAAGTAAGTAGACACGGCAAGAATATTAATAAATGATTAATTACATACCGGTACCTCCCTAGCAGCCTGTTTCTTGTAACAAAATCACATGGCCTAACGCGTATGAGCAGACCATTGGGTGTCATATTTAACAACACGTATCTCATGTTAGATAGCTCATTGGGTGTCGCATTTAACAACAAGTATCTCATGTTAGAAAGCTCTGACAACATTACACATTGAAACAGATGAATATGTCATAAATTTTTAAAAAAAATCGTTCGCATATTGTGTTAACATACCTTCAATAACAAGAATATGCTCCTTCAAAACAAAGTAATATATAAATATAGTACACTTCTTCCTGAACACGTAGATGCCTGATCTATATTTGCCCACTTAATAATTTGCCTGATTGGGCTGCCTTAAAGAAATACACTATTGAACAACTGTTCTGTGCTGGATATGACACGCGGAGAACTTACTCAAGAAGGAGGGATGGTAGCGAGAATGAACATCCTGCTCAGAGCATATGCTTCGAAGTTTTTTTTCATGCGAAATTGAGGAACATACTCAGAGAACGTTCTTTTGCTCTGAGAATCATCTCTGGAGCATGTGCTCTTTTTAATTCATACGGACCGTTACTAATGCTGTATTCGGACATTATTGTATTGTTTGTCCTGCTCATCTGAATCAACGTACATTTTTCTACATTAATAATCCTTGAAACTTCATTGTGTCATCAACTCTATTAAATTAATTTTCCCAGGACTACAGACACTACAAATATATTTCCTACAAAGAGGAGCATCAGTTGGAGGGAGCTAGATAATTTCTGCTTTCCTCATTTAATCGATATAGAAAACGCCCAACATGGCGTAATCCAGTTATGGTGCCTGACCGTTATTTCAAACCGACGTTAGAAGCACGAGGTTGCGGAGGCAGACGAGTTTCCCGCGGCTTGGGAACTTGACGTCAGTAATGGCGATCCTGCCGATGATAGCGCTGCTAAAGCAGAGTTACTAAACATAGCTTTTGGAAACTCATTCACCAAAGAAGACGAAACCAATATTCCAGATTTCAAATTACAAACAGAGGCCAGAATGAGCAACGTTGAAGTAGATATCCTCGGTGCAGTGAGGCAACTTAAATAAATTAACAAGAACAAGTCTTCTAGTCCGGACTGTACACCTATTATATATCTGATTATACTGCAGCGATAGCTCCTTACTTAAATCCATATACAACCACTCTCTCATAGAAGGATATGTACCAAAGATTGGAAAGTTGCACAGGTCACACCTATATTTTAGAAAGGCAGTAGCAGTAACCCACTCAACTACAGGCCTATTTCATTGCGTTAGTTTGAAGCAGGGTTTTGGAACATATCATGTATTCAGATATTATGAATTATCTCGAACAGAATGATCTATTGACCAAGGGCAATACGGTTTTAGAAAATATCGTTCATGCGAATCACAACTAGCTCTTTACTCGCACGAAGTGATGCTATCGACAAGGGTTCTCAAATTGATTCCGTATTGACACCGTACCTCACCGTACAAAGGCTTTTAATCAAATTGCGTGGTTATGGTAAATCGCCCCAAATTTTCGACTGGATAGGGGATTTCCTGTCAGAGAGCGCACAGTTTGTAGTAATCGGTGGTAAGACATTGACTAAAACAGGTTATATCCGGCGTTTCACAAGGTAGTGTTATTGGTCCTCTGCTGTTCCTTATTTACATAAACGATTTGGGAGAAAATCTAAGCAGCTCTCTTAGGTTGTTTGCATATGAAACTGTCATTTATCGTCTAGTAAAATCATCTGAAGATCAAACCAACTTCATAACGAGCTAACTAAGATATCAGTATGGTGTAAAAATTGGCAATTGACTCTAAATAATGAGAAGTGTGAAGTCGTCCACATGAGTACGAAAAGAAATCCGTTAAATGTTGTTTACAAGTTCAATCAATCAAATGTGAAGGCCGTAAACTCCACAAAATACCTAGGAATTACTGTTACTTCAAACATAAACTGGAAAGAACACGTAGATAATGTCGTGGGCAAGGCGAACCAGGGACTGCGTTTTATTGGCAGAACCCTTAAATGCCGGCCGCGGTGGCCGAGGTGACTGAGGCGCTCCAGTCACGGTCAGCACGGCCACTACGGTCGGGGGTTCGAATCCCCCCTCGGGCATGGATATTTGTGCCGTCTTAGTTTGTAAGTAGTTCATAAGTAGTTTGTAAGTTTAGGGACTGATGACCCCGTAGTTAAGTCCCATAAGCTTAACAAACATTTGAACATTTGATTTGAACCCTTAAATGATGCAACAGAACTACTAAAGAGACTGCATACACTATGCTTGTCCGTCCTTTTTTGGAGTATTGCTGCCCAGTGTGGGATCCTCATCAGGTGGATTTGAAGGAGGACATCGAAAGAGTCCAAAGAAGAGCAGCTAGTTTTGTATTGTCACGATACAGGGTTGACAGCGTTATGGAAATGGTACAGGATCTGGGATGGGAATAATTACAACAACGGCGCTTATCGTTGCGGCGTGGGCTACTTACGAAACTCCAACCGCCAACATTCTCTTCCGAATGCGAAAATATATTGTTGACGACTACTTACATAGGTAGAAAATATCATTAGAATAAAATACGAGAAATCAGAGCTCTAACGGAGAGATTCAGGTGTTCTTTCTTCCCGTGTGCTATTCGAGAATGGAATGGGAGATATATAAAGGTGGTTCGATGAACCCTCTGCCAGGCACTTAATCTGATTTACAGAGTATCTCATGTAGATGTAGATTACCGACTTGTCCTGCAGCAAAGTGTATTTCTCGTCAAATGGCTGTATTCAGTAAGCAATTGTTCTGACAGTGCTACGTCTTTTGTGTCTTATTCAGAATACGTTTTTCAACGGACCCTCCCGACTTTCATTGTCTTTAGCTTCCCTTACTGTCCCATTCCTTAAATCAATCATTTACTACGCAACGACACACTAGTTGAACAAAGGAAGTCCAATCGCGTGGGACAAAAGATTTGCAGGTGAGTGGTCTGTTACTAAACAATGTTAGTCGGTGTTTCACGAAAGATAATATTTGTATCTTTTATTAATTCAGGCTCGTAAAACCGGAGACTTCAGATTCAGTTACATCCATCAACAACCCGAGGCTACAAACAGATCGTTTATTCTTACGATCACCGAAGTCAACAAGTAACTTGAAGGCGTACGTGAGAGATATTAACGACGACAAGTATTAAAACGGTTACAGCCAAAACAGAACCTTTAAAATAAATCTTACGAATCTGAACGTTCTAGACATTCAATGCACTGTCCAATAAATTAAAAAAAAATTTTTTTTTGAGTTAAACAGTTCCAATATACAAGTAGCGAAAGTATGAAACTCATAAATATGTGTTTTCAGACTTTTTTCAGTGTATAATGATTTTCTCTTGCACTGTGCTGATTTGGAAATTATTGGACAGACAGACTCACACGCACATAATTCATATTATTTAATCTCGTTTCTGCCTTCAGATGTAATCTGCATTTGTTCATTGCACCGACTATAGCACAGGTCTTATTTGCATGCCCGCTCTAGATGTATTTTCCTTTTCCGTTCAACTATGGTGACAACAACACAACAGGTTTATCTTTGACTGGTGCTATTGTGCCGCTGGAGGCAGGGAACGAGCAGTAATTAGTCGAGAGAGGACCTGGGACAGAGATGAGTAACGGTGCAGAGAAAAGAGAGAGAGACTTCCCGTTGGCAGCTTGGTCTTTAGACAGGAGCTAACGCTCGGAGTTTTGGGTAAGGAAATCGGCCGTGCCCTTTTGAAATGAACCCTCCTGGAATTTGCCTGGAGTGACTGAAGGAAAACCTAAATATGGATGGTCGGTGGTGGATTTGAACCGCCATAGTCCCGAATACGTGTCTATTGCGTTGCCACTGGGCCACCTCGCTCGGTGTGTGTGTGTGGGTGGGTATGTGCGTGTGCGCGCGCGCGCGCGCGCGCGTGTGTGTGTGTGTGTGTGTGTGTGTGAGAGAGAGAGAGAGAGAGAGAGAGAGAGAGAGAGAGAGAGAGAGAGAGAGAGAGAGAGAGAGAGAGAGAGAAATGAAAAATAATATCAGCGTTTGCACTAGGTTTGTTTATTGATTGATGGTTGCAAAATTTCAAAAGGTTTCTAGGTTTTAAACATACTGAATTTTTAGTCACGACTTGGAGTTTATATCAATGACTTTTCGCCAGGATTATTAAGAAGCCTTCATTTCATTCACTATTAGAATGTGACGTGGCATCCAAATACAGACCACGTTAAATCAAAATGATACAATGTGGTTATTCTGATTTTTAACCCAATATTAATTATGAATTCTTTCATTTGAATTAAAAAAATGATTGTCCGCGTTTCGTTATAATGAGTTTGATATTTTTAACACTTAAGATAGATTGAAAGTATTTTAAAAGAACAATTTTTCGGATTAGTATTTTAGTAGCACAGTATTGCACATCTGGGGACTGATGACCCAGTAGTAAAGTCCCATATGCTCTACAAACATTTGAACATTGATTGCACATCTCTACGCTTTCAACTTAATCTTTTCATATCACAGCATTGCACGTTGCTGGTGCCTTTATGATGATTTTGGGGGTGATTGCTTTTCGAAAACGGAGAGGACGTGCGCGTTACCAGCAGAGGAGATGCAAATGTGTTTGAAACTATTTTGTCGACTAGTGTTGCAACTCAGTGTTTGCCTATTTTCATACATTCATTATTTATGTTTCTTGGCGGTTCTGTGTTTTCCAGACGAACCGTGGATATCTGTATCTGCTCTCTTGCGCAAAACCGAACTTCAGAAACATTTCATACAAAGTAAGAAGGCAAGGATTTTACTGTGAATGCATGATTTTGACATTTTAATTACGTAACACATTTTGAAAATAACTCTTATACTCTTTGAATCAATATTCTTTTTCGGGAAGGTTTTACGTAAGCCCCTACTATTTACCGTAACAAATTGTCAGTCAGGCGCAATTGGAAACATTTGTCCGTTTACTGTCGAAGAAAGAAATGAGCTATATGCAGTTGGAAAATGATTTAAAGTCTGAATGTCACAATTAACTGCAGTAAAAGGTCACTCTCCAGACACATACACATTTCACGATTGATACTATCAGACGATTTAGTAACATATTTGGTATATATTACACACGATCTCAATTTAAATATTTATTGCTACTCATTTCAACGTTCATGGTTCAGATCCACTCGGAATGATAGTCAGCATAGGTTGCTGTGCGTGATTTAGAAAGAAAATTAGCAATAGACCTTTTGATACTAGTGTAACGAATCACTTGTGTGACAAGTCCAGCCTCGGGCATGGGTACGTGTGCGTGTGTGTTTTTTATCCCCAGTGTAATTAAAGTACTGATGACCATAGCCGTTTGGTCCAATAGATTTAAAAACATAACTTGCATACCTCATATATTAACAACTCATCAGAAAGCCCGCAATAGGCTAAAACAGTAGTTCCCAACCTTTTTTGCACCACGGCCCACGCATTGCATAAAAATATTTGAGAGACCCAGGAAGTAAATACAAAAGTAAAAACCAGCAACACTCAAAAATAGGCGTGCACACACACTAAGTGTGTTTGCCTCTGTAACTTATAAAATAAAAGGTGGCGGGAAATTTTAATGCGGTAGGTCAACACAAGAAATGTTACACTTTCTGCGGAGCTATGAACATAGTTTATTGTATCATTTTCCAAAGAGTTACAGCACAAAGATATAATTTTTTATATGGAACAATAGTTTTTCCTATCGTGCATTGGAATCGTTGAAACCAGCTGCGTCCAAATCAATTCAAACTACATTCCTATCACTGTTAGTTTGGGAGCTCCACCCCTTCAAAGTTTCAGGGGCAGATACCACACGGTGTACATAATACATGGCTGTGAGGTGGGTGATGGATGTTATGGCGGTGGGAAGTTGATTTACATGAGATGTTCAAATGTGTGTCCATGTTCCTCAATACATAATGCAATGCGCCGTCGGAAGGATCTGCGGACGAGATGTAACATCGCCGGTGTGACGGAGCGACATGCGTTCTCGATGCGCCGTTTTAGATCACCTGGGATGTGGGCTCAGTGACATAAAGACGATCCTTTAGATATCCCCACAAAAAGAAATCTACTGCTGTTAAATCGGGCGACCTTGCGGGCCATGAATGAGGACCGTGGCGCCCCAACCATCTTCCTGAAAACCTGTTGTTTAGTTCTTCCACAAAAGCACACGCAGAATGGGCTGGGTGACCATCGTGCTTCATCCACATATGGACTCTCCTGTGTAGACACACATGTTCAAGGAGACCACCAAAACTGTCGGCTATAAAAGCGCGATATAACTCACCTGTCAGTGTACCTGGGAAGTAGTGTGGACCGATGATTTCATCCTCAACGATTCCACAACACACGTTAATAAACCACCTACGTTGACGGTCGACAGGTCGTACTCACCGAGGATTGTCTGCGGCCCAGTAGTGGATGTTATGGCGATTCACTGCACCATTTATGAACTTGGACTCAATAGAGAACATAACACTTTATAAAGACACCAGCGTGAAATTACGCATGGCCTACTCACAGAATGTCACTCTTGCACGCAAATCGTTCCCATGCAGCTCCTGGGTCAGTGACAGGCGGTACGGGTGAAACCTGTGGCCATGGACTATACGCCACACGGATGTGAGACTGACACCAGCGACTGCAGCAACGGCTCGTAAGCTGACATGAGGATCGTGGTGTAGTGCAGCTAAAACAAACACCTACGTCTCCTCACTTCTTGCAGGTCTTCGTCTGTTACTGCGGCGCATTACCAAGCTGCCTGTTTCCCGAAGTCGTTGTTCGGCACGTAAGAATGTAATGGCTGCCGGGGCTCTTCGCCTAGGATATCTCACGGCAAACGCCGCAGGTGCTTCAGTGGCATCGTCTCGGCACTCGTCGAGCATCAGCAACATGTCAAAGTACTCGTTGTTCGTGTATGCCATCGTCATCCGATGTCAGTAACTGTGGTATATTGAGCCCCGGTTGTTTATGTGGCTCCAACTGTCGGATATACGGCCGTGTGCGGCGACAGTCGGCAGTCTAACAGCGCATCGAGGAAGCTTCTCGCTCCGTGACACCGGCGACGTTACAACTCGGCCGCACCTTTAGAAGGCGCATTGCATCATGCGCAGCGTTTGTGGTATCTGCCCATGAAACTTTGAAGGGTTGTGGCTCTCAAACTAATAGTGATAGGAATGAAGTTTAAATTGATTTCGACGTAGCTGGTTTCAACGAATCCAACGCACGATAGAAAACCGCTATTGTTCCATTTAAAAAATTATAACTTTGTGCTGTAACTCTTTGGAAAATGATACAATAAACTATGTTCATAGCTCCGCAGAAAGTGTAACATTTCTTGTGTTGACCTACCGCATTAAAATTTCCCGTCACCTATTATTTTATAAGTTACAGAGGTAAACACACTTAGTGAAACACCCTGTATATATACATAATCGTAGCTAACACATGTAAGCATCTTCACGGAAATATTGTGTGGCTTTGTTAATGTGCATTGCGTAGAATATTGTTCAATTTTTTGTGGTTGTGCTAAGGTCATCAAACACACCTATGCCCAGGAGAGGACTCAAGCGGGGAGCAGTCGCGCACTCCGCAGTAAGACGCCTTAGAGCGCACGGTCTTTCCCGTGCGGCACTCAGGCAGATGGCCTACGCATTCCCCATCTATATACACACACTAAAAAAACTTTTTCATCACCTTTGTATTTCATAAACACATTCCTCCTGAACATACGTTGCCATGTTTCGAGAAACTCTCATAAAATATAAACAAACTTGTCTATAGTTCCATTTATCGAAAGCATGCCCATTTCGTCTTATGGAGGCCAGCAGTAGCATTTGTACCTTATTGTATGAAGACTCCATAATAAGTTGTGTGCCCAAAAACGCCTCAATAACCTAATACTAATAGTAATTTCCGTTTGGTTGTTATGAAATATTTATTTAAACATAGTATAGCGATCACTTTCATCTTCTAGTTTAATTCACTCCATAGTAGATGGAATTGGTACGCAGCTGATTAGCTTATATAGATGGATGAAAATACCAGCAGCTGTGTGCAAATTCCTTATTAAATTTTGTGCGACCGGTTTCGGTGGTTGATTACACCATCTTCAGTTCCCCGTTGTGGAACTGTTATTGAAAGCACATTTAACTGGGTAGATATTAAAACCGGTAGCCACAAGTTTCTTGTTCTTTTCATGTGACACCATCAACGACGACATTGGATAGAACAATGACTTTGTTTCAGTAAAGAGTGTCTGTCAGCATAAAAAACTTTCTAAGTATATCACAATCTATTTATTAGATGACAATAGGAGCCTATGAGTACCAATACTTTCTGTAGAAACCGCACATCAAAATAAATAAATACATACATACATTAAAATCACGTTCTTCATAATTATTAAATTAATATCTGTTTATGACACCTTGCTATATTCATCTAGTTTATTGTAAACGCCTCGTGTCAGACGTGTGAATCATTGTACTGCTGCCAGCTCAACCTGCAGATGTAACAAGGAATAATACGTAAATAAAAAATATTTGTTCTCTTCTTACTAATTGAGGCACGGAACTTAAAAAAATAAATTTCGATATCTAAAGGGCCATCCAATGCGAAGTACGAGTGCATAGACAGAAATACGCGCAAGTTAATAATTCTGTATGTTTCTTTCTTGAAATCGCTACGTTTCCGGACTTGTCACTAAAATTTATGTAATCTAAGATAAACTTGAAGATTTCGAAACCTGTTGGGCGACATTTCTATTTCCCAAGAGATCTAATCTCTATCAGATAGACCAACAGGCGATGAAATAAGTTAGTTGAGAACGAGAAGATTGCAGTGAATCTTCTGTTGAACTAACCGCAGAAAAATCCAGCAACTAACCTCGCCTGCCTTTGGAACTAATTTTTAATATCGAAAGTTACGGCAAAAGAGGGGGAGAACTGATTCAATTCAACCACCTGGTCCTCCTTTTGTGGGACTGATTAGCTGAGTACGCATCCCTGTAATACGCGCTCCCTTTCATCTAGATTGCTCCGGCAATTGAAATTTCTTTGGCCTCCTTTTCAGCTCGCCGTCGTCGCTTAATCGAACAATGCGAACTTGACGCTCCGGGCATACCTGGAGTAATGAAGTCCGCGAACTCCTCGTTTGTCGCCACAGGAGGCCGGCTTCTGAGACGAGGTACTCACTTGATGCTATTTGTCGCGCAAAACAGTCATTTATAGAAACCAGAAATATCACAAGATGTTGTACAAAAGTCTTGTTAAATATGTGTACTTTTCATTGTGAAAGTTGTATTTCATTTTTGACAGTTTTAGTGAGGTATATATTACTGGAAGCTAAGTTAAATAATAAGCGTTCCAGTGAAATTATCAAATCGACGATAAATCATTCTACATTTTTATGAGTTATCCTTTTCGGCCAAGTACCTGCTATAGTAGAAATTTTCGCTTTAATGTGTTTATCTATATCTATAAATGTGAATGTCTGTTCGGTGTACGTTTATCACGTCTGAACCACAAGACAAAAGAGCTAAAAATTTATACAGTTACTAATGTCTACGGGGGGAAGGCTTTAGACACGGTTTTATGGCGATCGGATAGCTATTTATCTAAATATATTAATGTGAATGTCTGTTCGGTGTACGCTTATCACGTTCGAACGACAAGACGCAGAGACTTAAATATTTGTACAGTTGAGGAAGGTTTTAGGCACGGTTTTATAGCGATCTGATAGATATTTAGTAATATGAAGAATATAACGTGAAATGCGGAACAATGATTACTCTTTGAAAATTATATTTACTCTTTGAAAATGTTTTTATTGGTTGCATTGTTGCTTGAGGGTTGGTAATGATAAAAAGGTGGAGTATATTTGGATGTAAAGTTATCAGTGTATATAAAATTCTACGTGTGTCTGTGTATGTTAATATTTCGTTATTTAAACGAATGGTCTGTGTGTAATTGTTGTCCGAAGTCTCCCGTTGTACACCATAGCAGTTCCATGCTGATAGCTATAAGCGGGTGGAAGATATGGTGGTTGAAAGTCGTCAAATTATAAACAAATTCGGATTGAAGGCCAGCGATGACGTTTGCGACTCTATAGCAAGGATGTTACATACAGCGAAACGTGATGCCACGGACCATATCTTTTTTCTAGGGGTGCTACAATGTCTTCAGCTCTTTCTCTGTAAGGATAAGCATACGAATAAGGAAATATAAGTATATATAAATGAAACAGTAAAAAATATATTTCCTTTAATACATCTCTTTTTAAAAAATCGATTTGGCGTTTCGCGCATTACATCAAGTGATCGCTCTGTGATATTATTTGAATCATTATTGTTGAATTTCCTGATTGGATTCTTCGAAACTAGTGCATTTATACGTGTGATTTGATGTACACTACTCACTTTCCTGATAAACGGTAAGTACATAGACTTCTGCAATCTGATAGGAGAATTTTTCAGTTCCTTCAAAACCAGTTTCATAGCACACTACTGAAAGATAGCTTATCTACGTATCATAATCAACCAACACGCGAGCGGAGCCGCGGGTTTAAGCTAGTATATTATAAAACCTTTATTATATCCTTTAACAGGTGTTTGTGTTCACAAAACTATATAAACTGCCCATACTCACTGTTAAGCAGAGTTTGTGATCTAAATATTCAATTTATCTTCACAGTGTCATTAAATGCTTTGTAGACGTGTTCGAATGAACATAACTCCAATAATATAACTCAGTTTCGTCGCACAACTTTCCACGGTAAGGGATCTGTAAATTATGCAGATGTGGGTGAAAAGTTCTTACACTTACTTCATTTCATAAGATGTGTAAACCATTTTAAGAAATCTCTGAGATCGAACAAGTCAATATTTTTAACTACATATATGCGAGTATTTACAGTTTATTCATAATATTACAAACTCAAATCAAATATTTATTACTCTTCAGTGAGACAAACCCTTAAAATATACAAGTGAACACGAATATGAAGATCTTCCTACACGTATAAAGAATTTGTCAATTTTTCAGAAAGTATGTTGGCTCCAAATTTATTTATTTATATTGCTTAAAGTTTATGATATATCTTGGGATAAGGCACCAGTTTTGGAAACATTAATGTTTAAGCTCTACACTGTATATTTTACTGAAAATTTCCTATAATATCAAATCTAAATTAGGGAAAACACGTTAAACGCGCAAAGAATATAGGAAGTAGATGCATAATAAATATTACAGTTAAATGAACTTTAATCAGTGATGTACCAAACAAAATGTTCAGAAAAATAAATATATTTATATATAATAAAATAACTTAGGGGTAAAAATTTCTTATAAAGCAGAGTATGTAACACACAAACACAATAGAGGAAAAATTATGAAAACAAAGTGTGAAGAAATTAAAAGCCTTAATAAATTGAAATACCTTAGGGAGTAGACCTAAGCCAATGGACTAGGCAACACAATAAAAAAGGAAAGAGTAAAGAAATTAGAGTTTGCATATAAATTAATAAAAGACTACTATAATAAGAAATCAGTATCCATCCAAACAAAACTTAGACGTTATAATTCAGTTAGGTCGGAAGCGACATATGCATCAGTGAATAAGAAAGACGAACTAAGAGAACTAAAAAAGATAGCGGGAAATAGCAAGAAAAATTCTGGGTCCCGAAAAAAAAAAGCAATGAAAATATGTGGATTAAAAGGTGTGGTGTCGCACAAGTCCAAAGTGCGCGCCACCTACTTTCGCCGCGCGCCGCCATGCACGCACGGCGCGGCGTTCTTACGACGACAGCCACGAGCGCCCTCTGCTGCAGCTCCGCTCGTGGCCACCACTGAACGGCATCGTTCACTTGGGACTGAGATAGCAACCAGTTAGGACCTTAGTAATCAGATAGGCACCAGTGAAGACTTAGTTATCAGTTAGGCACTAGGCAGGCCTCTAGCTCAACTATGATGCTGCAGTAATGATCTCTGTAAAAGTTAAGTATTGTATAAATTCTGTGCAATATATATCTCGTTCTAATTTACTCTAGTGTTTCTAGTTTCTGGCTGCTCCTCTCCGTACCTGCACCAGCGTGCTATCTTTATTCCTGTGTCGGTCTCCTTCCACTCGGCCACCGACACCTACGACGGAAACGAGACACAAAAGCGGCGACGAGGCTGGGACACAAAAGTGGCGACGAGGATGGGATACAAAAAAAGGAGTCATGAAGATTTATATAAAAATACAGAAAAAATTACAGATACCATGAGGAATAACGGTTAAAATTTTATGGACATTTAAAAGGAAAGGAAGAAACATGGATTACAAAGAAGAACTTTATTACGTCAATAAACTGAAGAGAATTTAGTATGGATAGGAGGAGAAAACATGCAAACAACACAAGAGAGAATTCGCTTCAGGCTACTGATAGAAAACACAACCTGTTGTTGTTGTGTTCTTCAGTCCGGAGACTGATTTGATGCAGCTAATCATTTTACTCTATCCTGAGCAAGACTGTTCACGTCCTCATGAGAACGGCAACACAGATCTATTTGAATCTGCTTACTCCCTCTGCGATTTTTATTCCTGACGCTTCCCTCCGTTGACAACTGCACTATTGCTTGTTGTTTAAGAATGTGTTCTATAAGTCTATCCTTTCTTCTATGCCAAAAACACTTTTTCTCCTCAGTTATGTCCAGAATCTCCTCATTTGTTATGTGATCTATCCATCTAATTTTCAGCATCCTTCTGTAGCACCAAATTTCAAAACCTTCTATCCTCTTCCTGTCTGAACTGTTTGTCGTCCATGTTTCACTCCCGTACAAGGCAAAACTCGACACAAAAGCATTGGGGAAAGGACTTCCTTACACTTAAATAAATATTTTATGTTAAGAATTTTCCCTTTTTCAAAAAACGCTTTTATTCCCATTGCCATTCTTCATTTTATATACTGCGATCATCATATGTTATATTACAGCCCAAGTAACAAAACTCATCTGCCACCGTTATTGTTTTGTTACCCAGTCTAATGCTTCAGCATCACCTGAGTTTCTTAGACTGCATTCCACTATCCTTCTTTTGCTAATGTTAATATTCATCTTATACCCTCCTTTCAACACACTGTCCATTCCGTTCATTTGCTCTTCCAAGTTCTTTGTTGTCTCTGCCAGAATTACAATGTAATCAACAAATTGCAATGTTTTTACTTGTCAACCATCAGCTGTTTAGGACTTATCGGTTTCGGACATTATCCATCATCAGAAAAGTAAAATTAAACTGACTGATTACATTTGATATTTTCTGTCACCATATTAGTGTCAAACAGTAAAAGATACGTAAAGTGTCACTAAACATGAACAAGATTTTCTGTGATAGCCATAACTTTTCTGTAGGTCTTTCTACCTATTTATACCTCTGATGCCTTCGCTATTTCATCTCACAAAGCTATCCATTCATTTTCTACTGTTGTTTTATTTTACCCCATTTCTGTCAATTGTTGCCTAAAACTCCATCTGAAACTTTCAAGAACGTCAGGTTCCTTTATCCAGGACCGATCTCCATTTTTTCCTACCTTTCTGCAGTTTCTTCAGTTTAAGTTCACAGTCAGTTCCAGTCCCCCATCCCAATTAAGTTTTTCTTTCCCTTAACGGTATAAATAATTTCCTTTACCTACTCATACATTTCTTCGATCTCCTTGTGATATTCTACATCTACATCTACATAGATACTCTGCAAATCTCTGCCTGGCAGAGGGTTCATTAACCACTTTCATAACTTATCTCTACCGTTTCATTCTCTAATGGTGCGCGGAAAGAAAGAACACCTAAATCGTTCACTTTTCGATCTGATTTCTCTTATTTTATTGTGATGGTCATGTCTCCCTGAGTAGGTGGGTGCTAGCAAAATATTTTCACATTCAGAAGTTAAAGTCGGTAATTGAAACTTCGCAAACAGATCACGCCGCAATATTACAGATACAGGGGGAAGCTGTTTCCATGTGAAAGGCGGGTTTTGCCAGGGTGTTGGGTTCCCCAGCCGGCCGGCTACCAGTTTGTACCTAGTCAATTGGATACAGCAGGTAGTCAGGATTTTCCTAATGTGGTCGGAAACCGGAAACGCTTGGCTGAGCGAGGGCGGCTAGTCCACATTGCAACTGAAATAGCAATGTATATAGCCATACACATTATTCGAAAAACCCATATAAGATCAGGGAATGATCGTACGGCAAGTATAATTATATGAATGGATTCAGGAGACTTGAGAGAATCAAAAGCCATAATTACAATTTCAATATCAGTTAAAAAGCCGACAAATTTCAGTACTATAATAACAATATTGTAAGACTTATATTTACAATTATAGATATGTAGTGTTTCTCAGTAACAATTTAAAAGGCAAATGGACAGCATTACACCACACTACTTATCTAAAAAGACGTACCACGTTATTTCCGTATTCTTTCAGTAAACTTTATTTTACTCTCTTGTTCTGCTTTTGGATGAGGTAATAATATTCTTCTGTCAGAACATAGATTCCACCACAAAAACCCAAAACATGAACCCAGCAAAGCGCATTATATTTATATATGTATTTTATTATATTTAATGTTATTCTTAGTAAAGTTGGTTTTATTTTGTAAACTGCTACTTAAATATTTTATGGCAGACTAAAAATAGATATATAAACAATTACAAGTATTTGAGGACAAGAACTGAATATATTTGTATAAAAAGCGATGATAAATTAAATATTAATTGTGTGACTATATTTTGACGGCGGCAGTATATTTCAACAATTAGATGCCATTCTTAATGGCTATCTGAGCAAAGAGCTTCGGTCTCAACCGTTTTTCAGTATTGTTAAATATATATTTGTTTGTTAAATGTAAACAATATTTGTAGGGAGGTGGTGAAAGCTTTTAATTCTGTGATATTAAAATGTATAATATTTTGGAAGGGAAATAGTATTTTAAAGAAGAGGCGTCAGGATGCACGGAAGGATACAATTTTGGGAGCAGAGAGAGCACACTTTCGAACGCTTGGGAAGGGACTCGTAACTTGAACGTGGTGGTGAAAGGTTGTGACGCCGGGCGGTCTGAAGCCGCGTTACGAACTTGTTATTTGAAGAGATAGGCATGTGTGGACTTAGAAGATTTACGGGACTGTGACTGCAAAACTTAGTCTCTGGTTGCAAAGTGGTAAACTATTGACGTTAGTAGGTCTGTGGAACTGTTATAAATCAGCAATCGTGTACACGTGTGATGACAAGCTGTGTTTTATTTCAAATAATGTAAGCGCGTGTTAATTAGTAACTATAATGTTCGATGGACTTCACTAATTTACGAGTGATAATTTGAAACTTTTACTCTCGAGTACGGGTGATACTTATTGTGACTCTCATGAACAGTAGCAGGAGAAATATTCAGTTATTTACCGATGAATAAAGTAGGACCACCTCCGCGTTTCATGTCTAATAAGAATAATAAACTCCATTTATAAAGAATTACTTAGTGAGTGAATCACTTCATAGAATCCATTTTGTCGGTTGTTCAGAAGTTTAGTTTATGTTTGTTTAAATATATTTCAACGTCATCATATGCAGATTAATAGATTGGCTAAACTACAGATTAAGTATTGAGCTTGTTTAAACAGATTGGGTAGCTGTTTATGGCATAGAAGCTGCATACATTGCTCACCCCTATGTACAGAGCCATAAACTTTTACTACCCGAGTTATGTATTGCCCAAGTCTTATTGGTGAGAACCGATAGGAAGGTCGCATCATCATCTGCAGAGCTAGTTACATATAAACTTTAGCTACTGGTCGGTGTTGGCTTCGTATCTATCTTGACCACGATAATGCGATAACTGTACTGTTCATAGTAATTTACCCGAGTTCCTATTTTCTTATTATTTGACCTACTTCTGAAATATCCACAACTGATTTCGTATTTATACCATATACCACACCTGACCAGAAATCCTGTTCATCTTACCTCCGAACTTAACTAATACCCACTATATCTAACTTGAATCCATCCAGTTCCCTTTTTAAATTTTCTAAATTTCCTAGCAGATTAGTCGAGTTAACACTCCACACTCCGATCCGTAGAATGCTAGTGTTGTCTTTACTAATGACTACATCCTTCCGAGTAGTTCCCCACCAGAGATCAGATTGGGAACTATTTTATCTCCGGAATATTTTAGCCGAGAGGATGCCATCATTATATATTCATACAGTAGAGTTGCTTGTCCTCGGGAAAGGTAACGGCTGTAGTTTTCCTTGTTTTGAGCTGTTCGTAGTAACTGCATTGAAAATCCACATTAGCTGATGTTACAAGGCCAGCTCAGTCAATCATCCAGACAGTTGCCTCTATAACTGCTAAAAAGACTGCTGCCACTCTTCAGGAACCGCACGTTTATCTCGCCTCTCTACAGATATCCCTCCACTGTGACTGTACCTACGGTACGGATATCTGTATATTGAACAGTGAGGGCGAATTAGAACAAACCTGACTGACAGCCCATTTTAATCCATGTAATTAGTCATCTTGTGAATGTTGCTGCTATTCGTATTTCCGTTCTTGGTCAGTTGTGGTTCACTTATACATTCCATATGGGAAAGTCGTCATTCTTCTGGTGAAACCATTAACGCGCATCTATCGATGAAATTCTTATGATGAAGCCCTTGACGTCGCAAGTTCAGTCTCTAGTAAGAGTGACTCAAAAGTGTTAACAAATTATTATGATAGCAAAACTATGAAATTATTGTTCAATGGGATGCAAGTATTACACTTCACAAAATAAATGTCATTGAGATCCAACCTTTGTTGGATTTGAATGACCTCTATTTTGTGAAGTGTAATACATGCATCCCCCTGAACAACCTTTGAGTTGCATCACGAACATTAAATGATATATGACGCTCCACGGTGACAACTAAGGTTCGAACTATCAAGAACGAAGGCGAACTCTTGGGAATTACAAACAGTATAAGATATTCAGCTAGTATCTGCTATTAAGGAGTGCAAATTGGTAATAGGGTGATGAGATATGATGGAAAGTGATCATGCAGCCGCATGCGAAAGTGTGTCGTGGAATTTATCGGGGAACCGCCTATTCTTCAAGCCGTAACTACATGCTATCATAATGCATCAGCTCTCATCGTCCCGTTACACCAATATATTTTAATATGCATTCATTAAGAGTGAATTTCTATCAGAACGTCCTGAAAGATTTGCAGCTTTCCAGGAATTCATCTTCGATCTTGATCGTTATGAATTTCAGTCATCGTAGTGCGGCATTTTTATTCCCTGTTGTTTTGTAAGTTTCTTGGATGTCGGCAATGTCAGTTTTGCGAAAGGTAATAGATACTTATTATACAAGGGATTCCTTGTTAGAGTCAGATTTGCAATTGATTTTCAGACAATTTATATTTATTTTCTTCTACCAAATGCATCAGTCAACTACAAATGTCAAAGTTGTAATTAAGGGGTTTTTGCAGTAAATCAGCGATATACACTACGTTTTACACTGATTTCTATATTTGGTTTTAAATTGTTTCTTCCTGCTCTTACTCGATTAGAAAATACGGTACTAATAGCTAGCTATAATAAGATCTGAAGTTTTCGACGACTAGCTCAAAGGTTAAAGAACTGAAGTAGCAATGAGACTACAGAATATTGTCTTTCAAATGAGAGGTTTTAATCATGACTTGGGCGCTATCACTCCCAGTTGTAAGGTGATGCTCACCATTCTAAAACTTTTTTGGTCTCTATCTAAGACTTATCTTGGTCTTGCTTTTGACTGGCAGGTAAATTCCTTTAATGTACCGCGGACCTGTAGAAGTCTCTGAAATAGAAGTGGTTCATCACCCTTTCTCATCTTTTAGAAAAAAAATCCTGGAAAAGAATAAAATTTTTCTTGAAGAGAAAACAGCCGACTCTTTTACCATGAGCCTGCTTTTTGTCGCGGTTCGATTTTCATCATACCATTAAAACTCCGTGATGACGGCTGGCGAGAGGGAACACGGACAAATTGCTATGGAGTGATAATAAACATTACAGCCTACCTGTGATGGCTTCAGTGTTTATCGTAACTCCAATGTGATTCTTTCGTCGCCGCTCTCTTCAATGTGATAGTGGAATTTTAATGGTCTGATTATTTGATTTGATTTAATTTTCTAAGGGAAGCCAAAACAGTCTGGGTCCAACCCGCCACTGCCCGCACCGAAACTAAGTTTATTGTGCGGTATCGCTCCCTGTATATCTAGTAAAGCCAACCAATGCCCTTGAACAGTGCAAGGAGTCCCTTTACCAGTTCTTTATTAGACACAATTCCTTTGGGTCTGGTTGTCCCAAATGTTCGGCGCCTTTAACTCTCCAATGCAATGCATTCTAAGATTAGATATGATGCAGTTTCATCACCGTCATCACAGATCCTACATTTAGGGTCCTCTTCTGTTATTCCCATTGTATGTAGGTGTTTTTTGAAATTCCCATGGCCTTTCAGCAATCCAAGCACGAGTCTAATCTCTCTCCTGTTCAGGCCCAGAATTGCAGAGCTTCTTTTAAAACATGGCTTTAGCATCATTACCTTGCCATGTTTTTGTTGACAGACTTTTGTCCAATATTCTACGTGCTGTCTTCTGAGCCAGTTACGTAGCTCCAACTTGATAATTGCCTTGGTGATTGACAGGACAGGTTCCGGTCCAATAAATGGAGTCTCTGCCCCCATCCTGGCTAACCTGTCGGCATGTTCGTTGCCACTGATCCCCGAGTGGCCAGGGACCCACAATAGGTTTACTCTATTGCTTTCCCCTAGCTCCACCAGAACCCTGTGACATTCTGCAACAATTTTAGACCTTGTTGTAGGAGCTGCCAGTGATCTCAGGGCTGCCTGGCTGTCTGAATAGATATAGATGCTACGGTCTTTGTAGCACCTACGCAAATTCTCCTCCACACATGCCCTGATGGCAGTGATTTCGGCCTGGAATACTGAGGCCAGTGTCCCTAGAGAGATGACGCCCAACAGTCTTGGCTGCAACCCGTATACCCCGGCCCCAACGCCCTGGTCTGATTTTGACCGTCAATGAACCAGACAATATCCCCCGTACGGTGTCGAACTATTTTCTCCCCCTGCTCCCTACTTCCAATTGTATACTGAAAGGCTTGTTGAAGCAGTATGGGGTTATAATATAGTCGGCTGGCATTTCCCCAACATTTCCGATATTTATCTCACTCACTATTTTAGTGTGTGATTCTGGATATCTCAAAGAGTTCCAGTTTTGCCAGTTTTGAGTCTGTATGCTCCAGCCGCTGCCTCCATCTTGACCCAAAGGTGTAATGGGGGCATATCCAACATGGTTTCCATCCCAGCAGTTGGTGTAATTCTGTCTGTTATGGCTAAGCATGCTAATCTCTGCACCTTACCAAGCTCATTAGAAGCAACCTGCTGTTCTACTTTCTTCCACCACACGACCGCCCCATAGGTGATCCTGGGTCTAATCACCGTAGTGTATATTCAGTGCATACCCTTGGGGCTTAGGCCCCAATTTTGCCACAAGCTCTCCTGGTCTGATGATAATAGTACCTCGGTCTAAAGCGCTCACATACTTAATACATGTAAAATTTAAGAATTTACTAGCGATCCTAGAACTTCGTTTATGATATTTCAGGGTTTCGTGGCCATCATCTGCAGCACCGACAAATTCTCGTTACAGCAGTTCAGAACGAAGTAGAGTGCACTTGAGATACTGTAGTGTGAAGTGCCAATGACAGGTGGTTCAGTCGGTAACATTTCCGAGGGGAAGACCGGTCGAAATTTTAGATCTCTGCTTTCATTGGCCGGTGTGTTTGGTGTCTACACGCGATAACGCCGTTATTATATTGTTTAAATTACAAAAAATAGGAAAAAAACCTTTAATTAAATTTAAATTTCATAACAAAACACCTCTGTACAGAGACTTATAATTCTCTTATTTCAGATAATTTAAATTCACGAGAATTAATAAACAAAAGCTAAACAAAAAAGAGGACGAAGTGTTATTGCCATGCTTGGCGTTCAGTTAGTACGCCTGCCGACCGCAGTGGATCACACGTGATTCGGCAGTCATGATGGACAATTCTGATGTCCGGCGAGGTCCGTTATGTATAAACAGTAGCATTTGTAAAGTTTGTTTTAATGTTTCGAGATCGAGTTTGACAATCACGATGGGCTGATATGCTTCCTATTGCGGTCGGTGATGCACATTTAATTAGTTAAGGATAAGGACAACACATGACCATCATATCCGGTTAACAGCCCGTCTAGACAGGAGCCTGAATGCAACTCATCTACCATTCATCCTCCAGGCAGCAACAGGACGCGTAATATCAAACAGTCCGAATTGCCTTCAGGAATGCAGTATTTACGAACGGAGGTCTATGTGTGTGTTCCATTAAAATTACGACGCAGTTTAGCTCACAAAAACTGGTAGGAGGAATATCAGCATTGGAGTCGTAACGAATGGCACCAGGTTCTGTTCACAAAGATATTGTCTTCAGCCGGCAATCGTCGTTTCCTCATCTGGAGAGAACGTGCAACAATCATGCTTAAGCGCAGGAATCACCACATCAAGGAAGTGGACGAATGGTGTGGGCAGGAGTCAGTATTGGCGGACGTAGGGATCTCTATATCGTTCAGAATGGCGCTTGACTGTTCGGAGATATAGAGACGAGATGCTTGTGCCTTACGCTGATGCCATATGATGTGGGTTCTTTCAGGACGACGATAACGCTCGGCCCGACAAATCTGCATTGCTGAGGGAATTTAACGAATGGAGTGGCCAAATTTTTCACTGGACTTAATCCGCTTGAGCATGTTTGGAATGCACTTTGCAGACGCATTGCAGCCACACCAGCACTTTTCACAACGGTCGCAGAGCTGAATATTGCACTCATGGAAGAACGGCAAATATCCCTCAAGAGTTGATTGATAACTTCATACTCTGACACGCAGGTGTCCAACTGTACTGGCCGTCATATTAGAGGCAACGAGAATGGCTTTTTCACTGTTATTGTAGCCCCATGGTGCCTCGCTCTATTTAAACCTCAAATAGATACTTGAGACATAAAATTGTCGTACTTTATCAGACATAAATTTCAGTCGTAACCAATATCGAAGTAAAATACATTATCATATGTATATTGTGTATGGTATCTCACCTGATCGCCTAATTGTTCTGAGCAGTGTACATACTGGGTCATGAAAAACATTCCAGTAGGATTTTGGGTCCAATTACGAGAGCGATAAAATAATTGAATACCTGTGGACCTGGGGGGGGGGGGGGCGATGAATGTCACAGTCTAATAAAAACGAGTTATTTGAATTTTAAAGTTTGATACGCTTTATTACCTAGGAGTGACATAACAGGAAAACCATATTTGCTGTAAGTAAACCTCAGGGTCTTAACAATATAATGAATGAGTTTCAAGAATGTCTGACTCATAATAATGGAGAAAATACAAAAATGAGATCACAATGACAAAATAAAAGTTGGAAGAATTATGAAGGTATTCCACATTGTCCATACATAACTTTCATTTTACACCACTGAAATGATAAGTCTTTAAAACACAAGTATTGTAATTGAACACTGTTGCATAAAACCACAGTTTAAGTAGTGCATTCACACATGGTGCTGAATTTCCTTATAAAGTCATCTGTTGTTAGGAGTGAAGACAGTTCCTGAAAACCAATACCCAGAAAGTTAGTAGAATTTTTGTTGCATTGTTAGTATTGGTAGTACTAGTACTAATAATACTAGTTACTACTAAAATAAGCAGTTGAAATAGCTGAAAAGATTTACAGTTTAGGAGCAGAATGAGCAAGTTCGTCCAGTAGGGTGGATCCGGTAGAGAAAACTCTCGTTCTGGGAGACTTTAACTCTACCTTTGCACCTCTGTGATTACCACTGTATTCCACAAACTATCGTAGCTTCCAGGCTGATTATACTCTACTTTTACTTCCTTGAGCGGTCTGAAAGGTGAAGTGCCAGAATAGATTTATAACAAAGAGGAACTTCCCTCTTAGTATTACTATTCTCCACTCTTACTTTGTAAGTGCAAGTATGATCGTGAAGAAGAGCTTCACTATGACGTTTTCGAGGACGCCTTCTCTGTTCCAGTTTCACGTAATCAAACCATTTAAATATCAAACTACTTAAATACATACTCTGTGCATCACTATCAGGTGATGACAGAACAATTAGTATCATTCACACTTTCCAAACATTCTAATCTGGCACATGCACAGTCCTCAGCTGTTTTCTGCATTTGTACCATCATTATTTTCTTTACATCCGATAATCTATCTGGCTTTCGCTTCTTCTTTGCATTCTGCATTTGTTGTGGTCTTCTGTCTTCGTCCATTTTTACATCGGTCTTCAGACACGCAACAGTAACACAGCATCACTAACAATGATCAAATCAACAGAGCTTTCCTTGCATTCAATAATGAAACCAAGAAGGAACACCAGCCAGTCATACCAATCCGTTCGCAAAAATATTCTATTCTAGAGAAACAAAGCGGAATGGACCTTCATCATTTGTTCATCAAACCAATGGACTCTCACCGTTTTTCCGTACTTCCAGATATTTTTATTTGCGATTTATACAGGACCTATAGCATGTTTAGCGCCAATGAATACATCAACAGAAACTAGAGAGAGCTCTACAACATGGCACCATAATCCGAAAATCTCAACCTCCAGGTCTCCAATTGTGAACCACTAAAGTTTTGTGGCAGGGAGAGGGGAGAGGAGGCAGCGTGCGTCTCGCTAGCAGGCGGTGTCGGGCCGGCCTACCTGTGCTGACGTCAGCGGTGATGCGCTCGCGCGCGCCGCGCACCCACGACGTGACGGCCACGTAGTCGCGCACGAACGACGGCACGTGGCAGCGCAGAACCGCCGTGTTGCCCAGCACCACGAACTCGTCGTACACCTGCAGCTCGTAGAACTGCTTCACCACTGCCGGCACACGAACGACAGCGACCCACCGTCAAAAGCGGCCACTACTGTATGACATGCTCATACAGAACAGATAAGGCGAAAACATACTAGTAACAACAACAGACAAAATATGGGTGTGCCAGGACCTGTCTTCTTCATAAACGCAGTAAATTGGTGTTGTACTATGAGGTTTGACATGGTTATTTCTGTTTAAAACGTGGAATGCGGAATAGCTTTACTTGCTACACTCACATGTTTTAATAACTTTTTTGTTCCATACGTAATATACGTATTTTGCAATTTGAAAGTTCCAGATTATTATTATTATAAGCTCTATTTTTCAAAAGTTATTGTTAATTATTTAATGTACACCTGGTAATCGTAGCTCAATTTCGCAGGGAAATGTTCTGAATTTACGAATCATTCATTTATCTACATCTACATAGATTCTCTGCAAATCACATTCAAGTGCCTGACAGAGGGTTAATTGAACACTTTCATATCTTTTCTCTACCGTTCCATTCTCTAATAGCGCGCGGGAAGAAAGAACACTAAATCGTTCCGTTTTCGATCTGATTTCTCTTATTTTATTGGGATGGACATGTCTCCCTAAGCAGGTGGGTGCTAGGAAAATATTTTCACATTCAGAGGCAAAAGTCGGTGATTGAAACTTCGCAATGAGTATCGTTTTTCTGTTAATGATTTCCACTCCAATTCGTGCAACATTTCCGTGACGCTTCCCCCGCCCCCCACCCACGTGAAGTGATAGAACAAATCGAGCTGCCCTTCTCTGAACCTTCTCAATGTCTTCCGTCAGTCCCACCTGGTGAGGGTCCCACACTGGGCAACAGTACTCCACGAGAGGACGCACATCATGTAGGCAGTCTCTTTGGTGAAGCTGGTGCATCTTGGAAGCGTTCTGCCAATGAAACGTAATCTTTGGTTCGCCTTCCCCACAATATTTTCTGTGTGTTCTCTCCAGTCAAAATTGTTAGTAATTGTAGCACCTAGGTATTTGGTAGAATTCACGACCTTAAGGTTTGACTGACTTATCACGTAATTAAAGTTCAGCGGATTTCTTTTAGTGGTCATGTGTATTACTTCACACTTTTCTTTATTTAGTGTCAACTACCAATTTTCGCACCATGTAAAACATTTGTTTAAATCACTTTGCAGCTACTTTTGATCCTCTGTTGATTTCACTAACCGGTAAACGACAGCATCATCTGCGAACAGTCTAAGGAGCTATTCAGATTGTCTCCTAATTCGTTTATAAACACAAGGAAGAGTAGGGGACCTATAGCGCTCCCCTGTGGAACGCCAGATATCACTTCTGCTTTACTCGATGACTTACCGTCAATTACAACGAACTGTGTCCTCTGATAGGAAATTGTCAATCCAATTGCACAATTGGGGAGATATTCCATAAGCACGCAATTTCATTAGAAGCCGCTTGTGGGGTACACAGTCAAACGCCTTCCGGAAATCCATAAATATGGAATCGATTTGAGATCCCTTGTCGATGGCACTTATCACTTCATGTGAATAAATGACAAGCTGTGTTTCGCAAGAGCGATACTTTCTGAAACCGTGTTGACTATTGGTTAATACGTCGATCTCTTCGAGTTAGTTCACAATATTCGAACAAAGTATATGTTCCAAAATCCTACTGCAAATCGACGTCAATGAGATTGGCCTGTAATTTTGGGAATCACTTCTACTGCCTTTCTTGAATATTGGAGTAACTTGGGCAACTTTCCAGTCTTTGGGTACGGATCTTTCGCTGAGTGATCGGTTGTAAATTATAGCTAAGTACGGAGCTATTGCATCAGCATACTCTGAGAGGAATCTGGCCCGGAAGATTTGTTTTTGTTTAGTGACTTAAGTTGTTTTACTCTTCCAGGAATATCTACTTCGAAGTTTCGCATGCTGGCAGCTGTTTTTGGATTGAATACTGGAATGTTCACTCCGTCTTCTTTGGTGAACAATTTTCGGAAAGTCGTGTTTAGAAATTATGCCTTAGAAGTACTGTCATCGGTAGTATTACCATTGCTATCGCGTAGTGAAGGTATTGTTTGTGTTTTGCCGCTAGTGTACTTCACATATGACCAGAATTTCTTTGGATTTTCTGCAAGATTACGAGACAGGATTTCTTTATGGTAACTACTATAGGCTTCTCGCATTGAAGTCCGCGCTAGGTTGCAGTTTCAGTAAAGGATTGCCAGTCTTGTGGTTTATGTGTCTTTTTAAATTTTGCATGCGTTTTTCTTTGTTTCTGCAACAGTGATCTGACCCGTTTTGTGTACCACGGGGGTCAGCCCCATCTTTTATTAATTTATTTGCTATAAATCTCTCGATTTCTACTGATATTATGTCTTTGAAAGTAAGCCACAATTGATCTACACTCGCATTTTTAGTTTTGAAAGACTGGAGACTATCACTCAGGAAAGCGTGAAGCGAATTTTTATCAGCTTTATTGAAAAGATGTATTTTTCGTTTATTTTTGGTGCATTTGGGAATTTCGACATTTAGTCTCGCTACTACAACTCGATGTTCGCTAATCCCTGTATCTGTTTTGATGCTCTTTACTAGCTCAGGATTATTTGTTGCTAGGAGATCAAGGGTATTTTCTCAACCACTTACTACTCTAGTGGGTTCATGTTCTAACTGTTTGAAGTAGTTTTCAGAAAAGGCATTCAGAATTAGTTCGGACGATGTTTTATATTTGCCGACGGTTATGAATACGTAATTATGCCAACATATCGAGGGTAAATTAAAGGCGCCACCGATTATAACAGTATGCTTCGGATACATATTTGTAATGTGATTCAAGCTTTCTTTGAACATTTCGGCAACCGCATCGTCTGAGTCAGGGGCCCGATAAAAAGATCCAATTATTATTTATTATTTATACCCATACAAACTTACAGGAAGTATCTGCCTCAATTTCGCTGCATTCGTTTGTAACATCAATATACGCGCCCTATTCTTTCTGAAGACCATTTGGCCCTTTCAAAAAATTTCGGCCGAACTTATCTCAGGCGTCAGCCAGCTTTCAGAAACTATAATGATTTTTACCTCAGTACTTTCTATCAGCGCTTGCAGCTCTGGAACTTTCCCAATACAATTTACGACAATTTACAACTGTTACACGAATGGGTTCTAGATCTGCTTTCTTCCTGTGTCTGACCTGCCCCCTTTGAGACTGAAACCCATTTTGTGTATTCTCGAGGCCCTCTACCCTTAAAAAAAACCGCCCAGTCCACGCCACACAGTCCCCGCTACCCGTGTAGCCGCTTACTGAGTATATCTACATAAATACTCTGCAAGTCACATGAAGTGCATGGCAGAGGGTTCATGTAACTTCGTAGATCATATTTCTCTACTGTCACATTCTCTAATAGCTCGCTGTAAAATGGAACACCAAAATCTTTCTGTTTTCGATCTGACTTCTCTTATATTACTATGTTGATCATGTCATCCTATGTAGGTCGGTGCTAACAATATCTGTTCCCATTCGGAAGAGAAAGTTGGTGAAAGAAATTTCGCAAATAGATCTCTGCGCATGAGTAACGCCTTTTAATGATTTCCACCCTAACTCGTGCATCATTGCCGTGACATTCTCCTCCCTATGTCGCGATAATACAAAACGAGCTGACCCTCTCTGAAATTTCTCTAAATCGTCCGTCAGTCTCACCTGGTGTAGATCCCACAATGCGCAGCAATACTCCAAAAAGGGACGCACAAGTTTAGTGTTGGCAGTTCCTTTAGTAGACTGTTACATGTTTTAACTGTTCTGCCAATGAAACGTAGTCTTTGGTTCGCCTTCCCTAAAATATTTTCTATGTGTTCTTTCCAATTTAAGTTGTTCGTAATGATTACTCCTAGGTATTTATTTGAATTTACAGCTTCTAGGTTTGGCTAATTTATCGTGTAATTGAAGTTTAACGGATTTACTTTATTGGTCATATGGATGACCTCACACTTGCCGGTATTGAGGGCCAATTTTTTGCACCATGCAGCTATCTTATCTAAATCATTTTGCAGTTGCTTTTGATCTGCTGACTACTAACCGGTAAATGACAGCATCATCTTCGAACAGTCTAAGAGGTCTACTGAGATTGTGTCCTAAATCGTTTATAAAAATAAGGAACAGTAGGGATCCTATAAAACTTCCCTGGGGAACGCCAGATATCACTTCCGTCCTACTCGATGACTTTCCGCCAATTACAACGTACTGTGTCCTTTCTAACAGGATATCAGGAATCCAGTCGCACAACTGTGCTGAAATTCCGTAAGACGCTTGTGAGGTACAGTATCAAAAGCCTTTCGAAAATATAGAAAAAAGGAATAATATGTCATCCCTTGTCGATAGCATACATCATATTATGTGAGCAAAGAGCTAGCTGTGTTTCACGAGAACGAACCTTCTCAATCCGTGTTGATTAAGGGTTTACAGGTCGTTCGAGGTAGTTCAAAATATTTGAGGAAATCATACGTTCTAAGATCCTGCTGGAAACCGGCGTCAGAGGTACAGGCCGCTAATTATGCGGGTCACTCCTATTGCCTTGCTCGAATATTGGAGTGATTTGTGCAACTTTCCAGTCTTTGGTTATGGATCTTTCGCTGAGCGAGGGGTTGTATATGTACCTAGGTATGGGCCTATGTCATCAGCATACTCTGAAAGGAACGTAATTGGTATGCAATCGGGACCGGAAGACTTTTGTTAAGTGATTTAAGTTGCTTTAATAGTCCATGGGTATCTACGGGCAAATTACGCTTAGTGGCAGCTGTTCTTATTACGAATTCTTATTTGCTTCATCTTCTGTGGTGAAGGAATTTCGGAAAGCTGTGTTAAGTAATTGTGCTTTATCATAACTGTATCAGTAGCATCACCAATGGTATTGATTGTGTTTTGCCGTTAGCATACTTAGAAAATTCGCACCCCTTCCCGTACCCTAGCCAAATCTTTGTTTCAGGAGTGATATATCACATTTGAAAGCCCTTTTCCCCTCAATGCAAACAATATCTTGAGGTTTGTAATTAGTTAAATTCAAAACTTATTAATATTATAACTGCTGATTCGTAGAACGTAGCATTAGAATGAAATCTTGCACAAGTACAAAAGAATATTTTTAGCACTAAATAGTCTTATTTTAAAACTGTAATCTTTAACTTACATGGAACGTCATTTAGTGAAGTACTATAATTTGAAGTTTTAATTTTCCTAAAATTTCTTGGTGCCTTCCACAGGTATAAGTGCACTCCGACATTACCGCGACATAAACAGAACTATCACTATATAGCAATTTAACGAAAACCTTACAACAGTTAAACCGAGTATTGTCTTTGCCTAAGGTGTATGTAATGTTTATACAAATATGTAATTAACGCGTATTACACTATTTTGTAAAAGCCGTTTCATAGGCCTTGAAATAGGCGCCGCACGCACATCTCTGACAGTCGTCGCTCCTCATTCGGTACGCACTGTCACATGGCAGACAGCTCCAAAAGCGCTTTAGTTTCAGGATGCTCATAAGGTCAGCCCGCTAGCCAAAATTTTTAGTGAAAATTATTCCTTTGGATCATTAGACTTATGACGGGTTTGATGCGGCCCACCACGAATTCCCAGCTTCTCTTAACTTCTCAACGACGGACTTTGGTAGCAAGAATATCGTCCACGCCGCGGTGGACTAGCCGAGCGGTCTAAGGCGCCTTGATGCGGAGCGCGCGGTTGGTCGTCATCGGAGGTTCGAGTCCTCCCTGCGGCATGGGTGTGCGTGGTGTCCTTAGGTTAGTTTACCTTAGTTGAAGTAGTTTGTAAGCTACGGACTGATGACCACGCAGTTTGGTCCGATAGATTTACAAACATTTGAACATTTGATATCGTCTACCGTCCGGAACTGCCGTGCGCTGTTGTCAAGACAAACTGATGAATTGTTAGACCTATGACAAATAGCTGCTCTGGTGAGGAAATCTGGAAACACCTCGGAGAGCGGTATTCTGACACCAATTCGGGTTTGAGGGTGAGAAGGCTGCCGATCGGTACCAACTGCTACTTCAGAAGAAGCAATAGGTATTTCCGGTGTAGAGAAGCAGCTGAGAGAGCTAAATACGAAAAAGTCTGCTGGTCCGGATGGAATACCAGTTCGGTTATACAAAGACTATTCTGCGGCATTGGCCCCCTACTTAGCTTGCATCTATAGCGAATCTTTAATTCAGCGCAAAGTTACTAGTGATTGGGAAAAGGCGCAGGTGACTCCCGTGTAGAAGAAAGGAAAGAGAACTGACCCATACAATTACAGGCCAATATCGTTGACATCGGTTTCATGTAGAATTTTGGAGCATATTCTCAGTTCGAATATAGTAAATTTCCTTGAAACGGAAAAGCTTCTTTCCATGAATCAGCACGGGTTTAGGAAACATCGTTCATGTGAAACTCAGCTTGCCCTTTTCTCACATGACGTCTTGCGAGCCATGGACGAAGGGCAACAGGCGGATTGTGTTTTTCTCGACTTCAAAAAGGCGTTCGACGCGGTGCCACACCGCAGACTGCTAACGAAGATACGAGCATATGGAATAGGTTCACAGATTTGTGACTGGCTGGAAGACTTCCTAAGTAATAGAACGCAGTACGTTGTTCTCGACGGCGAGTGTTCATCGGAGACGAGTGTATCGTCAGGCGTGCCCCAGGGGAGTGTGATAGGACCGCTATTATTTTCTATGTATATAAATGATCTGATGGACAGAGTAAGTTGTAATTTTCGGCTGTTTGATAATGATGCTGTGGTGTACGGGAGGGTGTCGTTTGTAACTGACTGTAATAGCATACAGGTTGACTTACACAAAATTTCTAGTTGGTGCGAAGAATGGTAGCTAGCTCTCAACGTAGAAAAATGTAAGGTGATGCGCATGAGTAGAAAAAACAATCCTATAATGTTCGAATACAGCATTAGTAGTGAGCTTCTTGATGCTGTCGCGTCGTTCAAATATCTAGGCGTAACATTGCAGAGAGATATGAAATGGAACGAGCATGTAAGGACAGTTGTGAGTAAGGCAGACAGCCGACTTCAGTTTATTTGGAGAATTTTGGGAAGATGTACTTCACCTGTAAAGGAGACCGCGTATAAAACGCTTGTACGACGACGTCTTGAGTATTGCTCAAGTATTTGGGACCCGCAGCAGATCGGTTTGAAGGAAGACATAGAGGCGGTTCAGAGGCGAGCAGCTAGATTTGTTACCGGTAGGTTCGACCAATGCGCGAGTGTCACGGAAATGCTCCGGCAACTCAATTGGGGATTGCTGGAAGAAAGACGACGTTCTTTTCGTGAATTTCTGTTAAGTAAATTTAGAGGGCCGGAATTTGAAGCTGAGTGTAGTACGATCTTGCTGCCGCCTACCTACATTTCGCGTAAAGATCACAAAGACAAGATAAGAGGAATTAGGGCTCGTACGGAGGCATATAGGCATTCTTTTTTTCCTCGTTCAATTTGCGAGTGGAATAGGAAAGGAAATGCCTAGTAGTGGTACAGTGTACCCTCCGCCACGCACCTTACGGTGAATTGCGGAGTATGTATGTAGATGTAGAAGGGTTTGACGACGGAGTTTAGTTACTATTTTAACACTCTTCTGTTATCGAGTTGGGAAAATATCTATCCAGTTAGGAAAATAGCGAACTGGTATATGATTCAATATGAGAATATCTGTCAAGTTCGCAAAAGTTTTCAACACTTAATTTTATAGTAAAGTAACCGGTTTCGATCTATGATAAGATCATTCTCAGAGCGATTCGTCTGAACATTGATGCCGAGGCAATGAGTGTGAGGCGACTGCAGTCGCAGCGCAAACGTGAGTGATATTTTGATATTGAAACCTCTGTTTATTTTGAACGGCCCTTTGGTATCTTTGTCTTGGCTGCTTATGCCCTAAGTGAGCTGCGAACCAGTGTTGCTCTCTGCAACTGGATCACTGACGCTTAGGAACAATAATACTGAATTAAATAAATGGTAAATGTAGGCCAGTTTCTTTAATTCAGTAACTCTTTCAAGGATATAATAATTGTTGGGAGCATATAAACAGCAGAACGTCTATGATACCTCTGAGTTATAGAACAGATCTTGGCAACCTTACAGTATAAAATTATGTGTTGTGGCTGAATCGTTTTAGATAGCACACCTACAACTGTTTTTGAGTAATCATGTTGAATGATTTGTTTGGTTACTAACATGTTCTTAGGTAATACGTAAAGCTATCATAAATCAGAAGTTTGCTTAGAACAGTGATTTACTGGGCAACGGCACTTCCCATTACAGGTGACACACCTCGCCGAACCCTCTGAAGTGACAATTACAGGTAGACCTACAGTTTACTTAATTATAAATTGTATTTCAGTACCGAATTTTTAATATTAATAAAATAGTACAAAAGACAAAATAAGCGACAAGGGATAAAATATTTAAAGGTATGACCGGGAATGGAACATTTCTTTAGATCTGCTAACCAGCACTCATCATGTTTTTGTGCATCATTTAAGATTCTGAAACAGGCGCTCAGGGTTTGCAGAGAATACCCGAAAGGATTCGGGTTTAAAGTATGGTTGAAAACGTGTTAATCAGAAACACAGCACAAGCTTGAAGCTCGCATTGAATCTTTGTTAATGATGTGAAAGAAAATCGGCAGTGCCGTTTGAAGGGAATTATTCCGGGATGTGCCTGCAGCTCAGGCCTGGAATGATTCAAATAAATCACCGAAAATACTAGTGTAAATGGCCGGAGGCAGGTTTAGATCTTCGACCTCCTGAATACGACCCCGGGGGGTTTCGTCAGTAAAATGTAGTTACAAACCTGATTCTCGCTTAATCGCCACGATGGTCAGTTAAAACTGCACAACTGACGCCTTACGCATTATTATTTGAGGTGGAACTCGATTAAACTCCCGCATTCGTCCCTCCCCATCATAGTATACATTATTGGTTCACAAACCTGCCAGCGTTACATGAAGAAGATAGCCGTACCGCCGCCGCTACAATCGGACGTTAGTCCTCCATCAAGCATGTCTGTCTGTGTGTGTGTGTGTGTGTGTGTGTGTGTGTGTGTGTGTGTGTGTCTGAAGCGCCTCAATCCCGTCGGCCACCGCGGCCGGCCGTATAAGTCGTTTGTAACTCTAGGGATCGATGACCACATTAGTTTGTTCGCATCGGTTTACGTGCCTTTGAATCTTATGACTTTATGGAAGTAATGTCTGTAGAGTTGTGCAATTAGTATAAGTAATGATATTGTGTGGAAAGGTAATGGGTTGACGACCACGGCAAGAGGTCGAAGCAGCTACCAGACAAGCCAGTTATCGGCTTAAGCCGCGAAGCCATCGGTGGAGAGAGGGGGGGGGGGGGAGGGGGGTGTTGTCCAAATCGGTGGAATTTTGGGAAAGGCCCACACTTTGTACTCGAAACTAATAAGGGCTCTTAGCCGAGCGTTTCTTCATTGTCTGAAGGGCATCTGTGTGTTCCACACTCCAGTAATTCAGAATAAAATAAAATAATCCATAAAATAGTTTACCGTCAACATTTAAGACATCTAAATCTACACACACACATCATGACTCTATAAAAAAATTCAGTATATAAAAAAATTACAAATGTTTATGACTCCTATAACAAAATATAGAAAAATCAAGTTGAAAATAACCAACTTTTGAACGTGTTAAGCAGTAGCAACAAATTCTGGTTCAGGTGATAGCTTCTTTTCTCTAGCTACCATCTTGAAAGATTCAGACTTGTATATATCAATTACTGATTTCAATTGATATAAATTGATAATATATACAAATCATCATATTCTCCACAGTAACACTGTAAATCCAAGCATCACGATTTACCTCTCGTATTTAGTGTGTTGACTTATTGTACAAGTTGCCAGTAATTTACGTAAACATTGTTAGGCATGAGCGATTAAAGCTTTGTCTACTTATTTATTTAAGACTCTATGTAATACTAATTAACATCCCTTTTGTATTAAAATAATCTTATATTACAAAGGAAGTGGTTTCAGAAGGTCAGTTTTTACTTAAAGAAATATCTTGTGTTAGGATGTACACGATTTTTGAAGGGATGGCGTTCGGTCAATAAGGAAGCGGCCTAGGGACAGAAGACCCTCCTCAATGACAGGCGTGATTCGATCCAGCAGCGTTAAGA
The DNA here is from genome assembly GCA_026315105.1 of Locusta migratoria. Lineage (NCBI taxonomy): Eukaryota > Metazoa > Arthropoda > Insecta > Orthoptera > Acrididae > Locusta > Locusta migratoria. The sequence continues at coordinate 707,587,862 of CM048745.1, read as the reverse complement.
TTTGCGCAGCGGACGGTCGCTTCTCGGAACTCTAAATTGGGCGAGAACAAGAATATGTAATACAGTGAAGCTAATACATGTTTATGTTTTTACAGAAGAATTTACGAGTGTAGTTGTTCAGGAAATTTAAATTATTTTGAACTGTTGATAATTTCATGTTGAGTGCTCGCGAAATTTACACAATATCTGTTTTTGTTTAAGTTTTGAATCCTCCCTCGGGCATGGTTGTTCGCGTTGTCTTTAGTAAAAGTTAGTTCATAAATAGTCTGTAAGTTTACGGACTGATGACCCTGCAGTTAAGTCCCTTAAGCTTAACAAAAATTTTAACATTTCAACATAGAGTCAAACTTCTAAATCAGAACCGTACATAGCCCAGAACGCAGGTTCTTAAAAAGTGACACTTGTTTTAATTTAGCTGTGATAAATGCGGTGAAGGACAACCTTTGATGGCTACATTGCGACTGGACAATGCGCGACCAACCTTCGCACGAAAGACTCCTTCTTCGTCCTTCCTTCCTACCTTATCGTTGTTGCCTGTCAGAGACGTCTTGCCAATAATCGCGGAACGACTTGCCACGAATACATCTTCCACTTGTACACCAAATAAACTATGACAATGAGTGAAACCAGTAATTAAATTGTCAAAGGAGGAAACAGCGATCTTCTTTAAAGACATTTGTGTTGAAAAACAGTGTAGATCGTAGAAAGTTATTTTATTCAACAGGTTTCTACCTTATCTTAGGTCATCTTAAGAAATACATACATACAATCCATGTGGCTGAATTTTCCAGAGCTGCTATGTCTCTACACTGTGGCTGTACTGTGGTAACTGCTCTACTAATGTGCAGTCACGTGCAGCCACAGTGCAGCCATAGTATGCAGCCCTGTAGAAATCAGCACCAGCGGTATAGATGTTTCTGAAGATGACCAAAGATTTGGTCTAAACCTGTTGAATAAAATAATTTTCTGCTATCCAGACTGTTTTTCAACATGAATAAAGTGGATGCAGCATGGACTGCAATACCCCAACGACACGTCCACAGCCGAGCGGTTAAAAACAGTAACGGCGTCAAGACCCATTACTGATTTCATCATCTTCCTCATAAGGGGCTATAGTATAGTTACAATCGCGTGATCTTTGTATAATATATAATATCCCAAAAAAATTGGCTGTGATATCACCGTTCCTTCTTATTCTTGCATTTGCATGGCAAATAGCGTTAATTTTGCACTTGCAGTGCATTTAAGTACTTTGAGTTGAGATATTTAATGTCTAAGGAAATCAGAAAGTTTCATGAAATTGGAGGCTATTATACATCAATTGCATGATAGACTAAATTTATTTTAAAACCTAACAGTGTTGAAACCTCAGTTGCAAGGTGAAAAGTGTGTCTCATTTTGAAATAAAAAGCCTTTATAATAATTAAAAATGAGAAAGAAGTGAAAGAATATAAGTCGTGAAAAAAACCCTGAACAAGTTGTCGTGAAGTGTGCTTGAAAACGTTACCCCGCAAAAATGAACATTAATTACAAGACAATTTATAACTTCGGTTTTAAATGCGAGAATGATTGCAAACTATTAATAGGCACAGACAGGAAAAGATGTTAAGACACACCTTCCATGTTTTGTGGTTGCGTTGCATTTAACGTTAACTGTTATGTCATGAGAAATTTACCTGAAAAAGTTAAATAATGTGAAAGACAGAAGTCGTAAATGGCACTACTGAAAACAACAAGCAACGAACCACCAAATATATCTTTTGTAACTGTTTTATTTCTGATCCTTGGCTTCCGATCGACAACGTCATTGTTGGAGAGTCATTCATAAAGCATCCGCGGTTAGCTCAGAAGAAAGTACAATTGATTTTCTAAATAATACGGCAGCGATCTCTCGGACTTGATTAAAGAGTAAATTAACTTAATGAAATGAAATTGCGTTTGCATTTCGTGTCGAACAATTTCATTCCTAGCGTAAATGGTGAAATATCATCATCGGGAATTTCCGTGAAATAAAAAATCGTCACTCATTATTAAGGGACTTAGCAAAATGAAACTCATTTAGAATCAAGTTCGTATTTTAGCTGATAATTATTATTCACTAGATGCTTCAATTACATATAAAATCATGACTTACCTTAAAATAAAATAAAAATTAAAAAAAAAATAAACAAATGAATTCCTCCAAACAAATTAATGTAAAATCTGGTTCCACACAAAAACACGTCTGATCTCTATGAACGCTTAAACATCAGAGAGCGACCGTTCTAGTTCGTTACAGGCTCTGGCACAGAATAAATGAATGTTTCCTACCATTTTAATTACTTCGCATCTTTCATTTAAAATATCTTGTTTTAATAAAAAATTAATTTTCTTTCTTTTGTACACAAATTTGTCTTTAAATAATCGTGAGGTATCAGTATAAAGTGTAAACATTGAAGGTAACTCATGGTAAAGAAGGTGTGATATACGAACGTGGGGACATGATAGCCAAGTCATTGTAAGAGAGTGTTTCTGATAATAGGAATATCTGTGCTGTTTCGACATCAATACATCAGCTACGTAAAACAAATACCTATCATTTGAGAGGTAAGAATCTGTCGCTTTATAATTAAAGCCTACGTTTATTTTTGTTCTATGCATGCAAGTATGTGTGCTTCGGTATGCTGTCAACAACATCAGATGAAAAAAGTATTAAGAGTAATTAAATATTACATGGCATAGTTGAAGTTATGGACGTGCGGTGAAGGGGAGGAGAGACGGTAATATGTTTTTAATTACAGAGATTACTGCTGCAGTTAACACTCGATCGATGGACAGCCAAAAAACAAATTTGAAGTTCAGAGCAACACGAGCTGTGGCTGTTATTGGTATTTTTAGATGTTCCTCATGACCCGTACTGCTGCCAATGAAACATCTCTTCCTGGTGGTGCTGAAAGTGGAAAGAAAGCTGCTACATGCAACTTCTTCAGAGACATTTAGCGATATATGTCACGTGTAAATGTTCGATTCACAGATTATAAAAATAATTTTCATTTATGTCTGCATATTGAGGTTTTACAAGCGATTTCACTTAACAGAAGAAAGTATTTAGTTCAGTAACAGAAGTACGCGAGTGTTTCCAAATGCATTGGATCTGTTTATAAATAATGTGTAAGTCTTATATGGAATTGATGCAAGGACTCAGTAGGAAATTAGTTTGTGGACCTTCACATTACTATTTGCCTCATAGTTTATATTAAATAGTTGCGCACTCAAAGATTGTCATAGCACTGATATCGCTCACTTTTAGGCTAAAGAGTGGCACATCAGCTTCACAATAAGCATTACTGTGTGGAATATGAAAACTAGATTAAATGGTCTGCATTGGTTCTTTCTATTTCTATATATAAATTTTCATTGATTTAGCTTTAAAAATGCTTTCCTAATCAAGTATTTTGATACAATTTGCCACCCCATATTGCACTATTGAAGGCAGAATTCAGAGCATCACGTTCATTTCTTTTTTTCATTCTAACCATGGTCGCATTTCTATCATCAAAATAGACTTAGCGGCATCCTTAAAAGATTTTCCCTTACTTCACCCGCTTAATGGTTGAATTTCCAAAAATATCGAAATATCGTGTTTTTAAAATTCCAATCAAAAATCTGAATCCGAAATTTTGTATTTCTTGCTTAAAAATTGCTTGAATAGCGACGTATTTTCAAAAAACCGTCCATCCCCTATTTCACCCCCTTAAGGATGGGAGTATCGAAAAATCGCTGATTCCTACAGTGTATGCCGCGGTGGAGTAGCCGAGCGGTCTAAAGCGTCTCGCTGCGGAGCGCGCGGTTGCTCGCCGTGGAGGTTCGAATCCTCCCTGGGACATGGGCGTATGTTTGTTGTCCTTAGATTAGTTTACCTTAGTTTAAGTAGTTTGTAAGCTACGGACTGATGACCACGCAGTTTGGTCCGATAGATTTACAAACATTTGCCTACAGTGTAAGATAACCCACGTCTACAAATTTCAAGTCTCTATCGTCAGCAGATTCACATATCAGCGCCGTTTTATGTCTTTTACAAACGGATCGAGAACGCGAAATTTCTTTCTTACGTTTTGGCATCTTTCTTGGTAGTTTTACTTTTCAAACTGCAATATACACTTATGTTTCTTTATTCGTATGCATGTTGCAGAAAAACAGCTGAAGAATGTGCATCACGTTTCGCTGTATATAACATCTTTACTGGTATATTGTCAAAAGTCAACTCTGGACTTCGAATTTTATATAAGCTGACGACGTTCAACCTCTATATCTTGCACCGTCTTATAGCTATCGACACTGAACTGCTACGGTGTACAGCACAACACAGGAAGATCGTTCGTCTCCATAGTGTAGTTTTTGCTAAAAAGCAAAATATTGACACCGACACGTAGAATTTTCTATGTGTCGGTAACTTGAAAGACCCATATCGTCCACCCTCTTATCGTTATCAACCCTCTACCACCATAGTACACAATGGGAGACTGATAACTACTACTACACACAAACACTACTCGTTTGTGATGTGTAGTTTTGGCTGCAGAGTGAAATATAGGGACTTAACCAGGTTTCGGCAATAACTATGATTGCCTTCATCAGAAATATAAATTAAACAAGTCACATAATAAAAGTTACAAATCAGTCGTAAAGCGTACGTCACAAAATTTAAAAAAAAGTTTAAGAGGAGCTCTTCACTAGAGGCTGCATCATAGTCTGATGCCTCCGTGCTGGAGTTAAGATTTATGGCTGATTTGTAACTTTTATTATGTGACTTGTTTAATTTATATTTTATGATGACGGCACTCATAGTTATTGCCGAAACCTGGTTAAATTACTTTATCTTCGCGACAGAGGGCTGCACGTTTATTCTTTGATTAAAAAAGGAACTACGCTAACATTGTGACTTTACGGAAGTAAAGTCCGTATAGTCGCGCAATTAGTATAAGTAATGGTTTTGTGTGTAAAGCTATAGGGTCAGTTTCAGTCGTGCTTTATGCAGCATCAGAAAATTGTCAAAATTCTTCCCTGGCCACAAAATCCCCATGTCCCAACGTAATGAGGAGTTTGTGCCGAGAGTGAGGGCCAAATTTACAGCTCCGACATCGTTGTAATTGTCAGGTAGTTTACTAATAGAACGGATAACATTCAGTTGCAAGCATCTGATGCTTCCTGAGAATTTATGTTTGTAATGACTACTGTAAGATATCCGAAGCATCTAAATTGGTTAGCTCTGCCCTAGGTCAATGAAAACCTTCATGTCGCTAATAATTATTCTATATGCAGCGTTCATTAGTCCTTAACATTGTAATGTACAACACCCGTTTGGAGCGCAACGCGCGCTAGTTTGCCAGCGGAGAGCGTAGAAAGTTGCGACGACAGAACAAGCATCAGCCGCTGTGAGGAGGTAAGACGGCCATCTTCGCTTCTGGGTGCGGAGAGCACGCTGGCGGCCGTGACGTCATGTTCGACTGCCATTTTTTCCCGCTGAAAAACGGCATTGTCTTTATTTTTAGACACTACGTTGACAGTAATAGAGTTACAGAGTAGCACGGATAACCAAATGAAAGAGGAGAACAGCACAAGTCAGATGATGTATTGACATCATTTATATCAATTTCATATCAAAAAATATTCAGATAACTAATATTTATTCACTTGGAAAATTCCAGAGGCTAAACTAATTGAAGTACAATAACGAGCGAGGGCTTAAACGAAAGGTCTCATCGAGGCGCAAAGTTTGGTATAACCATATTATCTGTAACATTTATATTGCGCATAATAAAGCACTTTTAACATAAATCAATAATGATTTGTTAATAACAATTAATACAAGACAGATACACAAACAGCGAGGCAGTTATAAGTTGCAGGTGTCGTGACCACTCATTACGAGCTGTTTAGAATATATTAGTTTTGTTTATTTTAATATGTTGTCTTTGAGTAAACTAAATTGTGTATAGACTGTAAATTGTTTTAATTTTAATTCGGAGCAGTGCAATGCAAAGAGGACTGGAAAATATATTTGAAAAACACTTCACTTATATGATTGCTTAAATATTCACTGTTAGACGGCCGAAAGATTTATCGATCATACTGAAAATATTCATTTGTTTAAGATTTTTGGGGTATTATTAGTGAAATTACATTAGAATCTTAGCGCACATCTAACGATGCCGTCATATCAACATTTCAAACATTATTTAAAAACTTTTGTACACTAATGTGAGAATAACTAAAAGTTGTTAGATGACGTATTACCGGAATGACGTCACAGAGTGTATGTAATTGCGTGCTGGGAATGGCCGATGATCAGTGGACGGCAGTTGAATCTTTACGGTACACATGTGTGTGGGAATGCAGTGGAATCGAGTGAGACAATAGGTGTTCAACATATCCACAGAATCCGCCGCACTGGACTCTGAAATATTTTCGGACGTGTGTGGACTTTGATTTTGAACAGTAGTCGGAACTCAGAAATTATTCATCGCTTTCTGACTCGTTTTTTTCTGGTTAGAACAATGAACTTTAGTACCAACCATTTTAGGAACGTTATCCAAATGATTAAATATTCATACAGTTATTTTGTTATCAATATTAGGGACGAAGTCTAACGAATTTAATGGTAATCATGCAATGGGCAATAAACAATTTTAGTAGAAACGCAACCCTCATCTTGTAGTCAGTTATTTAGTAAATGCCGCCCTTGTTAAAAATTCCCTTGACTTTGGAAATTAAAGTTTAGCTTTTACAAATAAATGTATACGTCTGCAAACAGCAACGAGCCAAAAGGTAGCATGAATAAGGCATCCCCTAAGACAGAGCTAGTTGAATGAAGGGTCCGTACCGTTACAACATGCGAGACTATAGTCTGGAAGGAATGAAAACGTGATGTTGTGCTGTGTCAGCTTTCCTGAACTCGGACTGTTACTATACGTGACTGGAAACGGAGCATGCGGCTTTGAAGTTCACCTGGCACTCAGCTAAAAGCCTACGAAGGCTGATTCCTTGATGGAGGAGCGCCTCTCCGGGCTCTAGAAGTGAGTGAAGGATGTGCGCTGCAGTGACAGGTCACAGGTGGGAGTGACGATCTCTTACGACACCCCAGCTATCATTCTTCCAGCTCCCAAACAGATAACATTCGTTATTATTTTTTCATCTCCTGCATTCAGATGCAATGCAGCGATGTCACTTTCAACTGGAACCAGCAATCATTAATACAAAGCATTTCTTTTGGCCAGCCAGTCTGCTTAAGACAAAAAATAAGTAAATAAAAGTCAGAAGAAAAGTGGAAAGAGCCACGAATTTCGTAATGGATGAATGTAAACAAATAGGATCAATGCAGTTCTCATACATCATAACAATTAGTGCAACACGTCTTTCTGTGGTTTATGATGTGTAGTTTTACAGCCCTGAACAGACGGAACAAGTGTGAATTTTTAAAACTTCGGTAATTAAACATGAATTCATAACGAATCTTCTTTTCATTTAAGGAAATATAGTTTCATCTGTGTATTATATTAATGACATGACATTATCGATTTAAGTGGATTTATAGGGTAACGAACTAGTTTTGTAGCCGCAGAATGACGAAGTAAAAGATAAGTGTAGTAGAAGGAAAAGAATGTGGGGATGAGGAGCAGGAAGGGAGAAGAGAAATGAATAATGGGAAGACAGTCGACGTGGTATACGTTCTATTTTTGTCGTAGCTTAACCGAGTATTCTAACAGCAACTAATTATGAGCCATATCAGTAAATTAATTAAATGTTGGCAGTAAATTAATCTGTTTACCTTAAACTAATATAATGAATAAACATTATTTACTATCAGGATGAGGAAGATTTGATGAGCTTCATACTTGCATTACAATGCGATGAGGTGAAAACAGTAGGAATTGTAACTGTAATAATTAAGGAGCTAGAAGTCTTATTTGGCTTCGAAACAACTATCCTGTTCCGTAATAACAATAATACCATTTACAACATTTTATATTCCTTTTTCTTTGATCAAAACACCATTTCATGATTTAGTAAATATTCCAATATTATTGAATTACTCTGATATGTGTTAAATGAATCGAAAAGAATACAAATTTTCTCTCTGATCATGTAAAATGTTTCAAACATTTATCTAACCTTACATGCTGCAACGTGCTTCGTCTCTCGTAATTGTTTCATACCGTTTTTCTGCTATATTTATTGTTAATGAGGAGATATACACAGTCTTCATGAAATTTCGCTAAGAAAAACAACAGAACAAATAATTTGTTTCACCTACAATGAAAGTCTTATTCCTGAACAAAACAGGTAACTATGAAAGATGAGCGGCTAAGAAACTGTGACAACTTATTCACATTAAAATAAATTCCTTTTTTAATACTAACACAGTTTATTCAATGCAGATTATACTCGCTGATACTTCTTTTGAATTCAATCGCTAATTCACTTAATCCATATTTCTGTATTGTCGGTATAATTGCGTATCATGTGAGATGTGTACTGAAAGAATGTGGGATCTCCTTGTTAAGTAAAACGTTTCAGATAGTCTATGAATAGAGTTGATCAGATATTTCTAGCACACCCAACTTTTTAATTTTCTCTTTTCCTATACTTGGTTACGATATAATGAACAAAACTCTATAATAGTTAAATAATGATTTAGTTTACGAGAGTCTCATATATTAGTTACCACTTTCCTCGTTCTTCTCTCTGTATACTACGTATATTATATGCTGTCTGCCTTGCCAATGGTCAGTATTTATGGAATCACTCGACCTGAAATAGAAAATGTGAAACAGTCCTAGGTAATTGACGGTGGTGAATTTCAGTGATCGACAGGTAATGGTATTGTAAATAAATAAATAACTATCTAGCGTTTCTGTATTAACGCTCATTGCGTGATTTTTATCTGCGTGTCACTCTGCAAGCCAGTAACATTGAAAGTTTGCTTCTAATTAAAGGTTTTTAACGACGTTGCCTCTCTGTAAAGAAGAGCACCTATTGCAAACAATGAAACAGGATTAAAAACTTCAGAACGTACATCGTGAAAAGTAACATGTAATTTGTTAACAGAAAAACGGAATGTATTGTATGCCAAAGGCTACTAGTGAATATTTTGACAAAGTTTTCTGATACTGTTGTTATTGTCTTTGAGTCATTAGCTTTTGTCACGGGATACGTTGTCTCTCTAATAGGTTGGAAATATCTTTCTTTGTTTGCTTTTGGAGGCAGTCTCTAATGACCACGCTGTCGAAGTGACGTTAAACTCTAATCTTTATTTCTTTTCATTTGGAGGATAAAGGCTAGAGCTGCATCAGAAATAACATCTATACAAAAACCAATAAGGTAGCCACTGACTAAAGAAAACACAGCATCTAAATTAAAGACACTTAAAAATGTTTGTAAATCTTATGGTATTTAACTACGGGGTCGTCCCTAAACTTACAAACTACTTACAGATTAGGACGGCACAAATATCCATGCCCGAGGGGGGATTCGAACCCCCGACCGTAGTGGCCGTGCAGACCGTGACTGAAGCGCCTCAGTCCCCTCGGCCACCGCGGCCGGCTTAAAGACACTAACAAGAAGCAAAATACAATAGTTCTTTCTTATACTGTGAGTACTGAAATTAAAAATGCGAAAGAAATTCTGTGGAAAAGTATTTACTCCATGGGGTAAGCAGAATCAACAAAGTTCACTGCTGAATAACTGAGACTTTTGGATGCAGGTACTAACCTCTTGAATTATAAACCTGCAACCCCCCGCCCTCCAGCTTTAAAAATTGCATGTTTCGACTTGAAAACTTGCAGAATCACAACATTTGGCATAAAAATATGTTATTTCGTCTGTTCCCATAACATTAATAGTTGGACTGTGGCTTGTACGTTCAGAATTAAGTAAAGAATGACAACGGAGGTATTCTTGACAATATTGCGGATTCACGAACAGAAATAATAAAGTTAGATTGTTCACAATTTTTTATTAAAACCTGTGACTCCAGTTACAAACAGTGTCAATTATCGGACATGTTAAACGCCAACTCAGTACATTCTTGGGATTAACAGTGTACAGGATCCGTAAAATGCAGAGAAATAGCTTATATAATTCCGTGGATAGAGAGACAGTTTATTGGCCACCGTTATAGCACTGTAACTTCCTTTATTACAATGGGAATTACTTGTTTTTATATTACTGTGATTTGTTATCAAAGAATTGAGTAATGTTAGTTCATGAAACAATCTTGAAATTGCCGGGAACCAGTTTTGTTGCTGTAACACTGAATTAAGGCAGGCTTAAATCATAATTTTCTTGTGAGGCTGTTTATCACTAAGTCAAGTAGTTGTATTAAAGCTAAGGGACTGAAATAGTAGATTTGTTAATCTATCTAGAAGCTAAGTAGTTTTAAAGGAAATAACTTAATACTTATTATAAGTATTATTTTGTGTTTTTATTTTATGTGTGTGTGATTTCTACGTGTCTTTAGGAAATATACACGGTAGAAATGATGTAAGTTGGTCAAGTACGTTATTTTTATTTTTTGGAATGGTACAGACGAGACCACAATTTCCGATGTCTTTCTACGTATGTTAAGTACATGAACACGGTAGAAACGATGTAAGTGGGCCATGGTAAGGATTTCCATTTGTCTTCTGAGCAGCAGAGTAATATGCATTTGGGTTCTGAACATTATGTTCAGTAAACATGTGAGGCCATTGATATCACTTACAGTTCCGACCTACTTGAATAGTTTATTTATTAAAGTATACGATGCGACTTACGTATCACGCTGGTCACACGTTTGGCACTTTCACTTGCGCCATTAGAAATTATGATTGGTAGGGGGTGGGGGGGGAGGTTAGGAGACGTGGTAGACAGATTAAGTTTTGTACAGTCATTTCTAGGACGCCACTAGCGAAAATATATCAACTCATCTGAATATACATGCTGTCTTTTTCAGTTACGTAACATTATATTGATAATTAGCTGTACCAGGACACTCGTTGCTGTGGCTTGTTACAGATTAAAAGGAAAATAATCACACATTTCTATTACGTCTAATTTCACAATATTTTGTGGATGGGAACTGGAAATCCCTTTTTATTTTACCGAATATCTGACGATCATATCTCTTTATTTCTTTCTGAACCCATATTGTTTTGTCTCCCGGGCACTTTCTATTTATTTCAGCCGTAACTGTCGATGTTGCTCTGTTTCTTTCATTCCTGACTATTTACTTCCAGTTTTCGTCGATAATTTGAATTATTTCATCTGTTCGCGAAGGTTTCTTCACATATATGTTTCTTGTGCTTATGTATGTCCAGCGTATACAATTATCCTCTCCAGATATATGCAACGACCCTTATCCACAGACAGTGGGGGGGGGGGGGGGGGCAGGAAGAGGGGGGAAGCTGCCCCAGTCTAAGAGTTCAGGGAGGGTTCCAGGATGGGCAATATAACCTTAATAACTTTTATGATTCTTGAGGAGAAAAAGCGGAAGAAATAAGCGAACATTTGTGTAAGGTATAACATAAATTACGTGATAGTAGTAAAATTATTTGTGAATAATTGCCGCGGTGGAGTTGCCGAGAGCTCTAATGAACCTTGATGCGGAGCGAGCGGTTGCTCCTCGTCGCAGGTTCCAGTCGTTCCTCGGGCTGTTTGTAGTCCTTAGGTTACTTTAAGTTAGGTTAAGTAGCTTGTAAGCTTGGGAACTGATAACCACAATCGTTACAAACATATGAACATTTAACGAATATTTTTATGTGCATTCCTGCCTGTGTGAATAATGGCTACACCCTTGCTACTGACTGTTACTACTGCGCCATCTACGCTAAAGTGGAAGGAACGTGTACTATCGGTTATTGCATTCATAATCGGTTTTGGTTTTGCTCATTGTTTTGTTCAAATGTTTGTCAACCTATTGGACCAAACAGGTATGGTTTTCAGCCCTTAGACATACAAACTTAAACTAACTTACACTAGGGGCCACACACGCACGCGCACGCTTATGCGCACACACACACACACACACACACACGCACGCACGCACGCACGCAACTCCCTGTGCCAGAGGGACGAAATGAACCTCCGGCGTGACCGGCTGCCCAGTCCGTTGGATGACGCCTTAGACCACGCACACGTACGGCGCGGCTTTCCTTTTTTGAATCATCTGCGCAAAGGTAGGCACTGGTAGTTACCTAAGTCGTTAAGTTTTTGCTTCATTTAAGCATATTAATTGGCAGAAATGGTTAATATATTTTAGCAAAAATTTCATCGGTGTATTAATGTATGATTATGTTTGTAACCTATTTGTTACTAATAAGATATTCACAAGTTTTTTAGTTTATATTAAATCTCATACTTCGTCAATGTAGTGTGTGTGTGTGTGTGTGTGTGTGTGTGTGTGTATTTGCAGGGAGGGGGGTAACATTTTAAGCGAACTTCAAACATGTATCCTTTTCTTACACATTATTTAGTTGCACAGCAGGACAATTGATTTAGTCTTCAATCTACACTTCATCATTTATAAATAACTAATTTGTGATGTGTTTCAATCGTGATACTAATGCACATTGAAACTTCCTGGCAGACTAAAATTGTGTGCCTGAACTGAGACTCGAAGCTGGGACCTTTGCCTTTCGCGGGCTAGCGGGCTAGCGAAAGGCAAAGGTCCCGGGTTCGAGTCCCAGTTCCGACACAAACTTTTAATCTGCCAGGAAGTTATATATCAGCGCACACTCCGCTGCAGAGTGAAAGTTTCATTCTAATGTACATTGTTTACTGAGTCTGTACCTTCCTCAACGTACGCTTTATATTCTATATCTGTGTTAGTTAGTTTAGTACAGTGTGATAGTGCCAGTAATGTCGTATATGATTAAATTTAAAAAATCAAATTCAAATATTTTTTTAGCGATGGGACCAAATTGCAGTGGTCATCAGTCCGTATACTTACAAACTACTTAAACCAACTTAAGCTAAGAATAACAGGCACACACCCATGCCCAAGGGAAGACTCGTACCTCTGACAGGGATGAGTCGTGAACTCCGCGCCGGCCGCAGTGGCCGCGGGGACTGAGGCGCTTCAGTCACGGTCTGCACGGCCACTACGGTCGAGGGTTCGAATCCCCCCTCGGGCATGGATATTTGTGCCGTCCTTAGTCTTAGTTAGTTGATAAGTAGTTTGTAAGTTTAGGGACTGATGACCCCGCAGTTAAGTCCCATAGAAAAAAAACTCCGCTGCAAGGCGCCTTAGAGCGCACGGCCATTCCCGCATGGCTAATTAAAAAATAACTGGTGTTAAATAATTAACAAATTATCGTGGGTAGTCAAATTTGCTCCTTATATTTAAGCGTGTCATTCTTTAGTCCGTAAACATTTGATTTGCATTCATAGCTTATCTGAATAATGCGTTCGTGAGGCACCTGCCCGTCCAGTTTAGTAGTCTAATTGTGCCTGAGAATAGTGCCTACATGTACACCTGCGAATGAGTCCGAATTAAATTTAATCTTACCGCCTGCGTCATTACGGTGACTGTGTATGGGCAGCGGTAACATGTTCTTTCGTTGCCCACTGGCGCGGTGGAACCGGCGAATTTTAATTCAGGAAGTGGTGCTTTGCCTTACGCAGCTTTCTGATAGCACGGGATGAGGTAGAAGGGGGCGTTGGTGGAAAGGGGGGGGGGGGGTGTGGAGAAGCGAGAGAACTGTAAATTTGTGCTGCGCGGCAAGTGAGATTGCGAAACACAGCGATATCCGACACTTCGGCGACTCGCTCGCACCGGGCGAGAGTCGTAGAAAAGCGCGCAAGTTGTGGAACGCCATATTTAGAGTTCCCCGGAGGGGACGGCGCTATTTATATGCTAATGATTGCCGGGACGCGGAGTTGCGCCGCACGGGAGCCAACAAGTGGGAATATTCGGCCGGTAAGTCAGGCCGGGCCTCCTGGAAGGCAATTCGCGGCGAGATGAGCGCCCGCGCGCTCCAGGATGCGCGGCCGCCACCACTGGAGCCCCGTCCTCTACACGGGCTTTTTACTCGGTTACCTTACATTTCCGTGCTATACTTTTAACTTCCTCGTCTTGTTCCGCCTGATGATATCCATGTGGTTGGGCGTCTGGTGCGGTTGGGGGGGGGGATATTGAAATGTTTGTTAAGCTTATGGGACTTAACTATGGCCGCGGTGGAGGAGCCGAGTGATCTAAGGCGCCTCGCTGCGGTTGCTCGTCGTCGGAGGGTTCGAGTCCTCCCCGGGGCATGGGTGTGTGTGTTGTCCTTCGTTTAGTTTACCTAGGTTTTAGTAGTTTGTGAGCTACGGACTGATGACCACGCAGTTTGGTCCGATAGATTTACAAACATTTGAACATGAACTTAACTACGGGGTCATCAGTCCTTAAACCTACAAACTACTTATGGACCAGCTCTTACTAATGACAGCACAGAGATCCATGCCCGAGGGGGGGGAGTCGAACCCCCGACGGGAAACGACCTCGTGCATTGGAGCATAGCGCCTCAATGCGCTCGGCCATACGGTGGGAAGAAAATGTGCCGCGTGGTTGTGTTGTTTAGGTTTCACACAACGGTGAGCTGTCAACCACCTAATTAATTCGAGCATGTTCATCAAGTTTTATATGACTGCACACTATCTTAGGTTTAGGGCATCCATTTTAAAAGGAACACAACACACTTAAAACTATATAGTTGTTAAAATGTCATAAAACTGGTTCAGAGTCCGATATTCGGCTGTCGCTATTTATTTTCCTTAACCATGTGGTGCACGGCTGTTACTGCGAAAGATAATAATAATTTCCCTGTGGCTCATTGGCCTGGTGCAAGTCTTTCAATTGGACGCCAGTTCGTGGACTTGCGTATTTCTAGCCCACCCGTCATACAACCGGGGAAAGGGGACTTACAGCTTAACGTGGAATCCGAACCACGTGTCGTTTCTGGTGACTCCCAACATATATAATATACTAGCTGACAACCCAGCGTTGCCCGGGTATTTATTTATTCCTGCCATTTTTTTCAGTTATATATTTATTTGTATAAGGGCTGTATTTCTTTAAACTCTCTTAGGAATACAGTCAGTACTAAAAAAGTAATAAAACTTGGTGCGTGATGTGGCGGTTTGCCATGAACGTTTCTGTTTATGTGCTCATATTTCATGAACCACGTGTCACACTGTGACATAATTTAGAAGTTATTTTCAACTATATATGTGTGTAATGTCTGTAAAATTTCCTGTCGCTACAATTTGTAGTGTTCATATTATAAATTGTAACGTCATACCGAGAGCAGTAGTTTTACTTCATAAACAGCGGAAAAGTAGTAAGCGAGAAACTTTTTTCCTTTCATCATTTTGCAATGGTTGCCAGCGAGAAAAAGTTTAATAAGGGTTTGAAATGATGTTTAAAGTTTGTTGCAAGTTGCTAAGTACTGTCATTCTCATACAGTGTATTTCGAAAATCTCGCCGCATTATATGGAATTTTTTGCGATTTCTATTGGTTATGACGTAATATCTTTTGAACCATGTGCCGCATGTGTTTCTTAACCATGCAGCAATTGTTACCTCACGGTAAGGAATATGTGTACCAAATTTGGTTGAAATTGGTAGAGTGGTTTAGAAGAAAATGAGCAGCATTGTCGCAAAATGCAGCAGGTTTTATCGCGCATCTCATTGTTTATGACGTCATATCTCGTGAACTATATATCTTATATGATTCTTACTCTTATGGCGACCGTCCTCGTGGATTGAAGCTTACGTGTATACAATTCCATAAAGATTGGAACAAAGCTGTAAATTTGTACACGTACAAACATACGGACACTCTGCTTACATATTAGACTAGCTTAAAATCCGGCGTTGCCCGGGTATTTATTTATTTATAGCTGCCATTTTTCTCTAGGTATATATTCATTTGTATAAGGGCTGTATGTCTGTCAAACCTCTTGGGAATACAATTAGTAGTAAAGACATAATAGATTACAACTTGGTGCGTGATGGGGCGGATTTCCATGAACGTTACTGTTTATGTGGTCATATCTCATGAACTACGTGTCACACATACAATTTAGAAGGTACATTCAGTTATACCTTTGTATACTGTCTGTAAAATTTCCTGCAGCTATAATTAAAACTGTACAAATTACAAATTGTAACGTCATACCGAATGCCGCAGTTTTAGTCCATGAACAGCGGAGCGTTACTGTTTACGTGCTCATATCTCATGAACTATGTGTCGGAATGTGATACAACTTAGAAGCTAAATTCAACTATATATGAGTATACTGTCTCTAAAATTTCCTGTCGCTACAATTTTTAGTGTTCAAATTATAAATTGTAACGTCATACCGAGAGATATAGTTTTACTCCATAAACAGCGGAAAAGTAGTAAGCGAGAAACTTTGTTCCTTTCATCATTTTACTACGGATGCCAGCGAGAAAAAGTTTAATGAAGGTTTGAAATTATGTTTAAAGTTTGTTGGAAGTCGCTAAGTACTGTCATTCTCATACAGTGTATTTCGAGTCTCGCCGCATTATATGGCATTTTTTGCGATTTCTATTGGTTATGACGTAATATCTTTTGAACCATGTGCCGCATGTGTTTCTTAACCATGCAGCAATTGTTACCTCACGGTAAGGAATATGTGTACCAAATTTGGTCGAAATCGCTCCAATGGTTTAGGAGAAAATGAGCAGGATTGTCGCAAAATGCAGCAGTTTTTCACGCATCTCAGTGTTTATGACGTCATATCTCGTGAATTCCCGGACAACAAGAAAGACAGGCCTGAGCGCGCATGTCATGCACGTAAACAAGGTAGTTCCGAGCCGGCGCGATCGCTAGCTTAGTGGCTGCCCGCTATAATGCAATGGGGTGTGCCCCAGCGGCCGGCCGATCGGCTAGCGACCGCGCCGGCTCGGAACTACCTTGCTTACGTCGCATGATGGCCGCGCTCAGGCCTGTATTTTCCGTTGGCCGCGTCGTGAACTATATATCGCATGTGATTCTTTCCTCATAAATTAAAGCTTTCGTGTTCAAAATTTCATAAAGATTGGAGCAAAACTGTAGATTTGTATGCAACATGTACAAACATACGGGCACTCTGCTTTATATATTAGATGTTGTCCACATTACAAGCATTTAACATAACTTGCGTATTTTGTATTTGCTATGTTGCACGTTCTCTTTAACCTCCATTTTTTAAATATCATATCCACATTATACAATTTTATACGACCAGATGATGGTGGCCTCCATCCCGCGATGTCAGATAAATTCAAATGTTCAAATATTTGTATAGTCTATGGGACTTAACTACGGGGTCATCAGTCCCTAAACTTACAAACTACTTATGAGCTACTTACAAACTAGGACGGCACAAATATCCATGCCCGAGGGGGGATTCGAACCCCCGACCGTAGTGGGATGTCAGATAATATCAAATTGTAGGTTATTCGTTACGTAACTCAAAATTCTGTAGATATCGAAAAGACCTGAAAAATAGTATCTGTTCTGCCTTATTAACTAAGAACTGATGTACTGACTTCCTTATTTCTCTATGTACCTGATCGATACATTCGAGAAGGAAACATATACGTTATCCGTATTATCATGCCCACCCCTCAAGCAATGTGTATATACTGTTGGTCGTAAAATATATCTGGGTTGCTGCGTAAATAACTCTTCGGAAATCGCAGTATCTTCGTGGATACACATCAGGTATTTTTGGCAAGTGATGCATTATAAATAATAAATATGTGTTACTTAAGATGCACTCCTAGATAAATGTTAAACCACATCTTCGGATATCTCGACAATTTAAATAACAACATCAGATTAAATACAGGCACGTTCAGGGGGGACAGGCTCTGTTTTTCTCCGAGATCCTCCCACCTGGAACAGCCCGATAAAGAACTAAGTCATAGAATCTATAGTAATGATATATTCTCAGCCGACATTGTCGGTCAGGAGAGCGATCCTAAAATATTCTTTAACTGTGATGACTTCAATAAGAGGACGTAGTACATATCACCTATTGTTTGGTACACAATTTATATAATATCTTTGACATCTGATGCTTATACATATAATTTAGTATTGATATAGCACGGTACATATCACATGTACCATACAACATGTGATATGTACAGTGCTGTATCAGTTTTTAATTCATGTGTCTTGCATTTTATAATAAGTATTTTATTAGTTTGATGAAGTAACGATTGATCATTTCATAATGGCAACATAGCTTGCAGAAACTAGTAACGACATACAGTAAATGAGTAATTTATATATGCAATCTTGGCTTTGTCTTCTTATTTAAGTCATCACATTTTAAAATGTTATATTAATTAAATTATCTAAATATTTAAAATCATTATCATTTTTCTAATTGTTTTTTACATTTTTTATATTTAACATAATTCCTCGACAGAATATCTTAATAGTAATGTGAAACGACTGTGCTTTTTGTATGCTATAAGACGTACTTCCTCCTTTTAAATATTGGACACCAGGTCAAAAAATATGCAATAAATGAATAATATTGGAGAAAAACAGCCAAATACTCGTGACTAGTAACAATATGTCATTTCTGGTCCCGGAATCTGTTACACACGCGAAGATGAGAGAACACGCTAGCCTACAGCAGAGCACGATCCATCAATCACGTCCCCCTGCTCTACAACGTGATGCCTTTACCCACGATACACGACGCAATTGTCGACGTATTATCATACATGTTAGTGTCTCCTGACAGAGAATGGATTGATTGACGTTTAATTATAAGAAATATAATCAAGGGTGACGGGTTTTTAATAGATCCTCTGTGCATCGAAAACTACGGTTAGGTGTAGCCAGTTGAGGATGGGAGAACAGGCTTTGCACATGCGCATGGTGGGTGCCTTTCCTGGCTACACAGCCTCTTGCTATTGCTGTGGATGTAAACCTGTAGCACTTGCAGATGTGCACGGCCCTACCTATGCACTTTGGGTTCCAAATCCGTATGTTTTTTACCATAAGGCAATGTCGTCGTGCCAAGTGTACCGGCGCAAAATAAACGAAACACGAGCACAGCTGAGGACGTGCTCGCAACCTTGATGAGAAATTTTAAGGAGTCTAGGCGAGAATTAAAATGGCATTGAGCGGTAGATTTATGTATCGTATATTTAACGTTACCGCGCCGCATTCAAAGAAAAATAATCAACAAAACCGTAAGGTCTCGGATATTAGAGTAATAATATGCTTGCCGCGGCGGAGTGGCCGAGCGCATTGAGGCGCTATGCTCCGATGCGCGAGGCCGTTTCCGTCGGGTATCGAATTCCTCCCCCGTACTGCATTTGCCGGCGTATAAGACGCAATTTTTTTCCTACAAAAAATGGTTCAAAAGCGAATACGTCTTATACGCCAGTTCACGTACGTATATGCAAGTTAGATTTCTTTTAAGTTATCTCAAAAATTGTGTAAAATTTGCTTTAAGTTTCTATCTTACATTTTCGTAGTTTTTATTTGATATATCTACATAGTATGCACCAAAATACCCGTCAGGAGCTTTATTATGTAGTAAAGGTTTTCTGAATTTTGTACTGCATTTAATACCAAGAAACAGAAACTTTGGGCGTCATTCACCAGAATAGATTTTTTCGGCAATCCTGTAACGCTGTCATACATTATTTAAATAATGAAATGGTGCTCACGTATTTGTCCATCTATCGCCTGACAATATTTGAAAATTTACTCGTTTTCTCAAGTGCGAATATGTACACAAGTATTTTTTGTGATGTTTGCACAGCTTCTGCGCCTCACAGTAGTTGTATTTTTGAAGTTATAACATGCTTTGCCCCATACAGTACGCCAACCAATACCCAGAAGCAAACCATTCATCATTCTTACAGTTTATGGAACTTTACATAAATATTTGCGCATCACAATAAATTCTCAAAACGTGTCATTTTGAACATGAAAACCCCCATTCGTCGTCTGAAGTTCCCGAACTGATACTCGGCGCGATATCCAATTGGAGCAAAGCAGAGCCACCTAGTTGTCAATGTCGTAAGCCTTTACGACGCTCTCGTCAATCATGACGTCATAGTCGGCGTGCAGTATAAACAGCGAAAGGCGAAATATCCGTTTGAATAAGCGAAAACTGTCAAGAAACTGGACTGCGTATAGTTTATGGACACTACTTGAAGGCACTGCCATAGATATTTGATGTACACGAACAAATATATTATAATTATGTTACAATAGACGGATTAGGTGTGATTTATTGTTTTTCTAAAAAAGTGTCTTTAAAGTGGGGTGTGTCTTATATGCAGGTGTGTCTTATATGCCGGCAAATACGGTTGGTTGTAAGTTTAGGGACTAATGAACCCGCGGATAAGTCCCACAACCTTAACAAACATTAGATTTTTTTTTTTGTTATGAATTCGAGTTGCTACTCAGCAGTCGTCAACTATGTATAGCGTATTACATCATTACTAATTACTTCTTGATGAAGTTGCATCCAAAATTCCATCTCGAAGCACAATTAAGTTTTAAATTCGATTCCCGCGGGAAAATAGGAAACACAACGAGCCAATCAAAATGCGTACTTCGACGCTGCCGGTATTGCAAGACTCTTGCCATTGATCTTGCATTAGTTCCCTTCCCATGTGAGGCTTGATTGGGGAAAAGAAGATCAGATCGAACTCTGCAGCGTTCTTCACTGTGGAATTGAGATCGAGGAGCCAAATGGTGCTTCGTGAGATGGAACTATGAATTACTTACGATTCAATTGTTGTTTGTACCTGTTTGTAGCTCTCAAACACAAGGCGCCTTATAAACGAGGGGCAGTGGTAAACTGAATGAATATGACATACATTAACTTTCAGGATCTGTTCACAGTGGTCATGTAGGTGGTACCACATAATAATTCGAAAATCTGCAATGGACTGTTGCAATTTTTTGACATAGAAATATTTAACTTGTAATATTTCTTGATTTATAACGTGTTGAATGGATTACATTCTTTCAAATTCTGAAGTCAGCAGGGATAAAATATCGGGAGAGGAAGGTTATTTACAAATTGTATATTAACCAAACAGCTGTTGTTAGAGTTGAAGGGCATGAAAGGAACGCAGTGCTCGGGAAGGGACAGCGTTCTAGCCTTTATCCAATGTTATTCAATTTGTACACTGAGCAACTGTGAAGGAAAGCAAAGAGAAATTTGGAGACGGAATTAGAGTTCGGGCTGAAGGAACAAAAACACTGCGTTTTGCTAATGACGTTGTAAATGACCTGGAAGAGCAACTGAACTGAATGGACAGTGTGTTGAAAGGAGCGTATAAGATGGACATTAACAAGAGAAAAACAAAGGTGATGGAATGAAGTCAAAGAAAATCAGTATATGCTGAAGGAATTACAATTAGATAACGAAACAATATAGGTGGCAGATGAGTTTTGTTACTTGGGTAGTAAAATAACATATGACGGTTGCAGTACATAGGATATAAAATGTAGAATTGCATTGGGAAGAAAGCGTCTTTGAGAAAGAGAAATTTGCTGATACCGATTATTAGTTTAAGTGTAAGGAAATCCTTTCTGAAGACATTTGTGTTGAGTGTTGCCTTGTACAGGAGTGAAACTTGGACGATAAATAGTTTTGACAGCAAGAGAATAGAAGCTTTTGAAATGGGCTGCTACAGAAGAATGCTGCAGATTAGGTGGGTAGATCGCGTAACTAACGAAGAAGTCCTGAGTAGAATCGAGGAGAAAAGGAATTTTTGGTATACCTTGACTAAAAAACGGGATCGATTGGTAGGACACATTCTGAGATATGAAGGAATCGTAAATTTAACATTACAGGGACGTGTGTGGTGGAAAAATTGCAGAGGGAGACCAGGAGACCAGTATAGTAAGCAGATTCAGATGGCTGTGGGTTGTCGTTCTTATGAAGAAATAAAGAGGCTTGCTCAGGATAGAGTAGCGTGGGGAGTTGCATCAAATCGGTCTCCGGAGTGAAGACCACAACAAGAAACAACATAAAAAATTAAAATATATAAACATAAACCAATAATTATAAAGTTACGCCAATTTAATATATTGTGTACAGATATTGATAAAAAAAGTCATCATTACAAATAAGAACTATATACATTACACTAAAACTTCGGAAAGCTCCCATCCTTCTTTTCAAGTTGCGGTTCTTGCTGTACAGACGTCTTGTTTTTAAAGTGTGTTATATATGCCATGGTCATCTTAGAATATTTGAAAAGTGTAGCGTGCAATTTAAAGTGCAGCAAGCGTAGAACCAGCTATAATAATGGCTCTCACGTACTTAGATAGTTGAGGTTTCAGAGCCAAACCGAACGCTCATTGGCTGTCGAAAAATGCGTGACGTAGATGCGCAGACAAAGCTTCATTTCTACCGCCGTCGTTCCTGGTTCCAACTAAAACAACGCAGAGACCAACGTGCTCCTGAAAACGGTTTTTCCAGAGAGAGGCTTGTCCATTGGTTTGGTCGAAGGAAAGAAAGAAGGAAGGAAGCTAAGGTTTAACGACCCTTCGACAATGTGGTCATTGGAGATGGAGCTCACGCTTAAGGATGGGGAAGGAAATCGGCCTTTTGCTTTGAAAGCAGCCATCCCGGCATTTGCCTGGAGTAATTTAGGTAAATAAAGGAAAACTTAAATCTACACATATGGATGGCCGGAGGTGGATTTGAACCACTATAATTCCGAATTCGAATCTAGTTTAGTAGAGCTGATCTCAGCGAGTACTCGCAATGTGAGTAACCCAGTTTTTGATTGTTGCGACTGAAATCACGCTATCTTGGAAATTGGGACAACGTTTCCTATGATAACGTCCCATAAATTGCTGCAATCTCCGGATTTCGACCAGGTTTTTCCGGAGGTTTCCCTAGGTTGTAAGGCATAAGTTAGGACTTGTAGTCCCGATTTGGATCCGTATTTTCCCAGTATCAGCTTGTTTCATAACGACTCTTAATGGGCAAGATCTGAAACAGTTGGCTCTACTCCTTAGAATGAATAAAACAATGAATGTTTGTCTTTATGCCTCTATAAACTCGAAAACGGCTGGAGCGATTTTGGTGACATCATTATACAATATTCAGATAAGCCCAGAGTGTGTACCTGTGAAGTTTGGCAGCGATCGGATCAAGATTTTGATTGATTTGAAGCCGGCCGCGGTGACCGAGGAGACTAAGGCGCTCCAGTCACGGTCTGCACGGCCACTACGGTCGAGGGTTCGAATCCCCCCTCGGGCATGGATATTTGTGCCGTCCTTAGTATAAGGTAGTTGATAAGTAGTTTGTAAGTTTAGGGACTGATGACCCCTTAGTTAAATCCCATAAGCTTAACAAACGTTTGAAAAGGAATTTTTGGCTTACCCTGACAAAAAGAAGGGATCGCTTGGTAGGACACATTCTTAGACATCGGGGAATCGTAAATTTAGCATTGGAGGGAAGTGTGTAGGGTAAAAATCGTAGAGGGAGACCAAGAGACGCGTATAGTAAACAGATTCAAGTGGATGTGGGTTGCCGTTCTTATGAGGAGATGAAAAGGCTTGCTCAGGATAGAGTAGGGTGGAGAGCTGCATCAAACCAGTCTCCGGACTGAAGACCTTAACAACATCGTTAAGGTTTCCTGCATGGCATTAACCGAGGTTGCTCGGTATACCTAAAACGATGTTGTTGATCATTATTGGACGTTCATTCTCTTACATAGTTAAATCGTTTACTTGCAGTAGTTATTCTTTGGAAGACTTGATGAAGTATGGCTTTACACTTTTGGGCCATTCTGCTGAATGATGTATAATATATGATTCTACTACTCCATAGCACAGTGGTAGAGTGCCAGACTACAAATACAAAGGTCGCGCGTTCGATTCCCGCCATGTCTTAGGACTTTTATCTGTCACTTCCCACTTCTTTCATCTCTGGTAGTGTTGCTCATGTGAACAAAGCCGGCCGTGGTGGCCGAGGGGACTAAGGCGCTCCAGTCACGGTCTGCACGGCCACTACGGTCGGGGGTTCGAATCCCCCCTCGGGCATGGATATTTGTGCCGTCCTAATTCGTAAGTAGTTCATAAGTAGTTTGTAAGTTTAGGGACTGATGACCCCGCAGTTAAGTCCCATAGACTATACAAGCATTTGAACATTTTTGATTGATTTGAAGATATTTGCTGCCTTGAGGCATAATGCGACAGCGTGTGCAACATACTGTTAGTGCGGGTTGCGTATCCTCCAGGCGTCAAATTTCCGGCGGCATAATGTGCTGATGTTCATAACGAAATATTCGCTTTCCGGGAAAAGTTACTTTACTGATCGGACAGGGATACACGAAAGAACCTATCACCCAACCAAACACTTTTTTCTTTCCATGGCATTGTAAAGCATGTCAAACCAGAGTGTCCGTATGTATCTACATATTGCATACAAATCTACAGTTTTGTTCCAATCTTTATGAAATTTTGTACACGTAAGCTTCAATCCAAGAGGACGGTCACCGTAAGTGTAAGAATCACGTACAACAAAGAGTTCACAAGATATGACGTCATAAACAATGAGATGCGCAAAAAATTGCTGCATTTAGAGACAGTGCTGCTCATTTTCTCCTAAACCACTGCACCGATGTCAACCAAATTTGGTACATACATTCCTTACCGTGAGGTAACAATTGATAAAGGGATAAAAATGGCATACCACACATGGTTTAGAAGATATAACGTCATAAACAATATAGTTGCAAGAAACTGCCACATAATGCGGCGAGACTTTATAAATACACTATACATAGCGACTTGCAACAAACTTTAAACATAATTTCAAATCTTTAATAACGTTTTCTCCCTGACAACAACATCAAAATAAAGAAAGGAAAAAAAGTTTCTCGCTTACTACTTTTCCGCTGTTCATGGACCAAAACTACGGCATTCGGTATGACGTTACAATTTATAAATTCTACACTACAAATTGTAGCCGCAGGAAATTTTACAGACAGTATACACACATACAGCTGAATGTAACTGCACGACACGTGGTTCATGATATATGAGCACATAGACAGTAACGTTCATGGAAACCGCCCCATCACGCACCAAGTTTTAATCTATTTACTTCTTTACTAGTAATTGTATTCCCAAGAGATTTTGCAGACATACAGCACAAATGAATATATTATACAACTGTACAACATATCACTCACTAAATATGACATTGTACGAAGTTGATATGTAATTTGTATATTTCTTTGTTTGGATACTGCACTTACAATTTTGTACATTACGCAAAACAGCTTTATTTCTTAAAATATTCTCCCATGAATATAACAACCTTTTAGAGGAAAAAACAGATTGACAGAGAGAGACACAGAAGGGATAGGAGAAGTTCTTACTGAAGGTTGAAATATGGAAATAAATACCCGGGCAACGCCGAGTTTTCATGAATGTTTGTCTGTATATCTTCTATGTGTTGATAAACCATTCATTAGATTGCAATGATACTTTGGCAACGTACGCCCAAGAAGGTTTCTGACTCAAAAACAAAAGAGCACGATACGTAGCTCAGGAGATATGACGTCATAAGTAATGAGAGGCCGCCACATAAGAATACCCTGATTTATGCGTCAATTAGTGGAAAATGGGAGTAGTTAGGGACCTGCAACATAGTTCGTATGTTATTTTTGACGTTTATGAAGCGTTTTGTAACTGACTCCCTCCCCCACACCCCGACACAAAATGACGAAAAGAAGTCAATTGCTCACAATAGTTTCGCTGTAGACGCCGTAAAACTGTCGCATCAAGCATGACCTTGCGTCAGATAAGGTAGCATTACAGATTTGCATGCTACTATTTATTTTTGTCTGCAAGTCTCTTCCATCCAAAAGTAAGTAATCTATCTATATAAAAGCGAAAGGACACTCACTCATTCACTGACTAAACACGAAAATTACTTCACCTATGAAGCTGAAATTTGTCAGGAATGTAGTTTATAAGTAGAAAACGTCACCTAACAAAATATTTTGTGATAGGTGTATGGCGAGGCCTATTTCTGGTACAGACTCACTAAATCTACAGTTTCATTCCGCTCTAACGAAATTTCGCACGCTTGACCTTCAAAACGAGAGGAAGGTCACCGGAGGGGGGTTCTTTGGAACATGAAAATGGATCCCTAAATACCTTGGTCGCGCCATAACTTCAGAACGGCGCGACCGATTTTAGAGATCCTTTTTTTTTGTGTGTGTTTGTTGTTTTCGTTATTCACCGAAGAAGGATTGTATGAAATAAAACTGGAATATTTGAGAACAACAATGTGCGTTTTTCAATGTGACCCTCAGTTTCTGCTGCATAGAAATCTATTGGTTTGTTCCAACATTGATGAAAGTTTGCACACTCTACCTCAAAAACAAGAGGAATATCACTGTCTGCATAAAATTTCTTTCGGTCGGTGGTGGAGAGTGGTTAACTTACAGAATTCTACAAAATGCATAGTTTTGCGCCAATCTTTATGAATTTTTGCACACATGACCTTTAAACCAAGAGGAAGTTCACTGGGTACATAAATATTTGCATGGTGCATGACAGAGGGTACCTTGCAGAAAACTTTGCCAAGAGAGGGAAATGTTTAAAAGAACGGAGAGATGGGAAAGAGGTGGATGCAGACGAGTGAGGAAGGGGATGTGGACTACAAGAATGTAGGACAAATAATCATCACCAGGGCAACGCCGGGCTTACAGCTAGTAATATATAAATAATAGGATCAGCAGCAAGCACGTTTTTACAGAGATTTCGTGCTCCATTGTTACTGCAGTGACATAGAAAGTAGAAGGAAATCTTGTAGTCGAGCTGCTCTTAGTACTATCAAGTATAGAGCCAAATCACGCACCTGTTTTCACTTATATAAAGTGTTTATTCCGGTACGACATATTCCGGACGTTATTATTCCACTATTAAGTTCAAATGGTTGTAGAACTTATGGGACTTAACAACGGGGTTATCAGTCCCTAAGCTTACAAACTACTTACAAACTAGCTAACGCGACGGCACAAATATCCATGCCCGAGGGGGGATTCGAACCCCCGACCGTAGTGGCCGTGCAGACCGTGACTGGAGCGTCTCAGTCCCCTCGGCCACCGCGGCCGGCCACTATTAAGTACTCGAGCATGTCCCATATGTCCCCCTACTAGGACCACTGTACTCCATGGTTACAGCAGGCTCTGAATTCCTGCCAGCAGTCAGGTCTTCGTGTGCGTCCGAAAGAAGTTGTGAATGCTTGTACTGTGCGATGACAGAATGTCTAGATTAACATCAAATATTACGATATTAGAAAATCATCAATCTTTTTAATACATCCGTACAAAGTGTAGTAAATCAAACGTTTGAACTGTTCCTAAACGCTGTTAAACCGATGTTTTCTTTTTATTTTATTTATTAATTTTTTTATGCTGTAACAGTCACAATCGATGGGCTGCGACTTTCTAGGAATTTTCGATTCCTTTCCTTGCGAATTTTCTTCTAACTAGTGTTTAATACCATGCGTGTTTACGAGTTATATGAAATACTGTCTTGTAATTTTTTTTTCATTTAATACCAATCTTGACTTACATCCCGGTGAACATTTCTCTTCTTGTCTCACTTTGACTAGTAGCAGTGCTCCGCACGTTATTCACAATTGTTGCACCGGAATTAATATCCCAGCTAATGTGACAACACAAATTTATAACGTTAAAGGCTAATTCGTAAAAATTACGCGCGCTTTGATATAACACGCCAAACAAATAATGCGCGACAAACAGGTAAATACATGATATATCCGTTGCGGGCTTAAACACTGTTTACGCATTGTCTCGCAGTTATTACAGATTAAAATTTGACGCCATTCCATCACACAGAAATCTTTGCCTAACGACCGAATATTTGTTTTGACGTCGAAACGAATGGATATAAAAGGTATTCGTAGATTCTTCATACTGATGCGTACTCCAGATAGTTCGCTTAAGTTGAACGTAACCCGACATCTTTTAGTAGTATTTATTCTCAGGTACCATATTTTAAGACGGTTAAATGTTCAGTATTGATTAGATCCAGTATTTGTCTTCGTCTTTCGTTTATCATGTCACAAAAATGAAAAACTTTAGTAATTACTCTTAAATACTGATGAAATAGAATCAGTGAAATAATATGCTGTGATTTTATATTTGTACAGAGTAAGTTACTTGCTCTATGCTGGTTATTGTTACTTCTTTATGTGAGGTGTCAGGTCTGTTAGAGAAAAAAACGGTATTAGCTCAGATGAGTGATCTGGTGGAAAAATCGGGTAGTCGCAACTGAAACAGATAGCAGAGTGGACTTTTGAGTCTCAAGCGGAGTGTGTGCGATGTGAAACCTCAGATTAATACTGTGTGCATTTCGGGGTTCGAACCCAGGCTGTTCCTGTCTCGGGAAAACGCTTTAGAAAGTCAGCGTTCTCAATGCGTCCTCTCACAGTTCCTCCTGAGAACGTTGCAGTTACTAAAACAGTTATTTTTTTTTCTTTTTTTTAGAGACACTGTAATGGTTCCGTCACAAGAAGGAACATAGCTAATCGCCATGTATCTATGAGATACAGGGTCACTATTGCACCATTAGCCTCAGATGTTGAAGTGAATAAATAAACAAAATTAGGGAGAAAAAAAGTAGGTTTTACAATGGCAGCAAAGACACTTGAAAATGAACTATAGAATGTTTACGTTGCCTATTTCGAGAATATGATCTATCGGAAGCTACCATTTTAGTGTTACAAAGACGATGACACTACATCTCAACAAGCCGAGGTGGGCTTTCATGAGCCTGACGGGCAGACTAAAGACAATTTTACGAATTCGAAATATTTAAACATTTCGATCGCTTCAGGGCATTGAAATAAATCCATTGGCATAGATAAAAATTTGTGATGGACCGGGATTCGAAACCGGATTTCCCGCTCCGGATCGGCGGTCGCATTAAACAATTAGGCTACCCAGGCACGCTTTCCTTACAACCCAAATTCTCACCTCGTAGCACACTATGATTGTAGCGCGTACTGCCCATTTGATACCTCTTGCTCGCAGCCTATACTGGATTCCCGCAAGGGATCGAGTGTATTAATGCGCCCGCATTGAAATTGTCAATTGCCTGTTGAGGCAGATAAACAATTATTTATATGTCCGAAAGAACGAACACCATATAAATATTTGTATATCTGCCCCAACAGTCAATTGACAGTTTCAATGCGGACTCATTAATGCGCTAGATCCCTTGCGGGACTCCAGTATAGGCTGCGAGCAAGAGGAACCAAATGGGCAGGGGGCACTACCATCGTAGTGTACTACAAGGGGAGAATTTGGGTTGGAAGGGAAGCGTGCCTGGATAGCCTAACTGCTTAAGGCGACCGCTGGCCAGAATCAGGAAATCACGTCTTGTACAAATTTCCATCTTTGCTAATGGATTTATTTCAATGTCCTCAATCAGTCGAATTGATAAAATTGCGACCGTTAATGTCAACAAATGGTGTCTGATCTTCCAGACATGTCCGAAAACTAGACACCATATAAATAAAGACAATTTAGCTGGCATGTCGTGGTAGCTTTCTAACTGCGATTGACATCCCATTCACAAAATATGGTGTGACACTGATTCCAAAAGTCGTTAATTCCTGTCACTGGATTAAGCGCTAATAAGTTGTCTTGCGTTGACTTTCGTCTTTTTTTTAAGAATTTGTGCTTTCTCAGCAGTGTATCAGGGGTCAGCAAATAATGTTACATCTCGTTTGCTTATTAAAATGTGTCTCCAATTTAAAACTGCAATCACAAGAAAACGTCTGTACAGTGTTCTCTTCGAGTGACCCATTTCTGTGCTGCACATAGCGATATTTCTGTTGTTTATCCGGCCGTCTCAGCACCAGAAGACTGTACTGAAATCTGAGAGAAAGTGCTGATAATAGACAGTTAGGTGTTTTAACTGGCAATTGAATCTCAGAATACATAAACACAAATTTTCATATTTTAGTTTCTGGCTGAGTTTACAACTCAACTAACTAAAGATGACTGTGATGTAGGTGGTGCGAGAACACAAATGTGACAACTGGAAAACTTGCGCCGCACTGAGAGTCGGACCTTTTTCCCGTTTTACCAATGCAACCATTCCGACCCGAAATCCCATATGTCGCTTCCTACATGTCCATTACACTTTTCTCGTTTCATTTCAATAGATTCCAGCGAAGGATCTGAACTGTGGAATGCATTTGCACAAAAATACACTGCCTGTCTTTGCTGTACACAATATACACGAGGGCTGGAACTTAAATAGTGTCAACTATTTATTCACAACCGATACGAAAGCTTTAGTAGTAGTAGAAGTAGTCATCAGCCTTGTGTAGAACCTGTTGCGAGCGATGTGGAAGGCGTAGTATGCCGTTAGCGGTGCCTGCTCTGTTGATGGTGCGAATGGTGTGGTCTACTACCTGTTGAATCTCCGGAACAGTTCTGAAACGAATGTTATGAAGTGGTTCCTCCACATTTGGAATCAAATCAAAGTCACAAGGACTTAAGTCCGGGGTGTATTACATTACGCTTGTTCATCCTTTTTTGGAGTACTGCTGCCCAGTGTTGGGTCCTTATAAGGCGGGTTTGACGGAGGACATCGAAATAGTCCAGTGAAGGGCAGCTCGTTTCGTATTGTCACTATACAGGGGAGACAGCGTTACGGAAATGATACAGGATCTGGGATGGGAATCATTACAACAACGGCGGTTATCGCTGCGGCGTGGCCTACTTACGAAACTCCAGTCGCCAACATTCTCTTCCGAATGCGAAAATATATTATTGACCCCCCACTTACATAGACAGAAATGATCATCAGAATGAAATACGAGAAATCAGAGCTCGAACAGAGAGATTCAGGTGTTCTTTATTCGCGCGCGCTATTCGAGAATGGAATAGGAGATAAACAGTATAACGGTGATTCGATGACCCCTATGCTAGGCTTTGAATGTGATTTGCAGAGTATCCCATGTACCTGTAGATGTAGTATGGTGGATCTTACAGTACTTCCCAGTTCCATCGACCCAACAAAGCAGCTTGCGGTGTTTGCGCCCGCTCATTGTCGAGGGAAATGATTGCGCAGAAATGTTGCCTCGTCTTTCGCAAAACTGATCGCAGGTGCTGGTCTGAAAACGAACTCTAATACTGTGCATTGACGGTGCAGGAGCGTAATGTGTTAGGATAACAACACCATACTCACATACGAGAACCACCATAACTTTCACGATACTGGAGCTCTGACACACTTTTTACTTAGCTCGTCTCCAAAGAGCTGTACTTGTGAACGACTTGCTTGTAACTGGGGGAGCTGAACGAATGGAATGGCCAGGTTATTCACCGGACTTAAACACGATTGAGCATGTCTGGGATGTACTTGGCCGATGCATTCCAGCCAGACCAACACCTCCCACAACGGTTGCAGAGCTGGATATTGCATTCAAGGAAGAATTGCCAAATATCTCTGAATAGTTTATTTATAACCTCATACTATACATTTCACGCAGGTGTACAATTCTACTATCCTTCCGAGCTGATCACACAACATATTATATGGCAACGAGACTGACTTTTTCACTATTATGCTAGCACCACGGTGTCTCGCTCTAAGTAAACGTCATGTAAACTTCAAGTAAAAAGACAACAAAACATCCTAGTGTTATACACACAAATTACAAGTGTAACCAATATACGAATAGAATATACTATAGATGTATTATGTATGATATCTCTGAGATGTATGACATCTCTGATCTCCTGTTTTGAGCAGGGTTAATGACTTGGCAATTACACCATAATATAATGACATAAGAATAAATAGAAAGCTCTGGCGATTTGCATCTGAACATATCATAACAATAATTTATTTTCCATTACGCAATTAAACGTAATCGCATAAGAATGAAGCACACTCACGTAAATGCAACAAAGTATTTTAAACATTAGTACATGTTGCTTTGCTGTTGCGAAGTCATTATATTTATTACAGAAATAAAGATGTATAATATTAATCTAATAAATTTCGGGCGTGAGCCGTGCAAATTCCACGTCTTCCACTAATTTTCGGCCGCGTATCGTCCGGCCATCTTCAGAGTGAGTCCCACGACTGCCGACAAGTTGCCAGGCGCGGCCTTATATACACCATCGCGGCGGCACTGCACATGCGGGTCTCAGATGCTGGTCGGCGGCAAAGAGATACACTTAGTACGCGCGCCCTCCGTGGCGAAAGCAATCAGAAGTTCGATTCTGTTATCGATATATGTTCTGCGGTGGCAACACCTTTTACGGTGGAAGGAATTAGTTACGAGACTTTTTGTACATCTTATGTTTTTGATGGTATTTTATTTCTTTTTGCAGGTAGTGCTATTTTTTAAAACTTGGTCACATTTTTGGCACATCAGCCACGGATTGTCTTAAAACTCATTCCCTTTCTCTTTCGGTTTATTTCATAGGCTTTGAAGTAGGAAAATGTGGAAAGTCTGGGAATTAGATTGCATTGTTAATGTTCATTACTTTTATTGCGTACACGTACTTGAAGGAGGATCACTAAAAAAACATAAACAAAATAGTCGTGTATTTCGCATCAGTTTATCAGTTTGTGAACTTAAGAATACGCCGAAGTTGTGAACAAGGTATATTTTCCTGTATAACTGAATGTACAAGTTATTATTTTGCATGTTAATCTTTGAATCATCAGTTTATTTAATAAAAGAGTTAGTAATTGAAAATTAATTAAATTTTTCCATAAAAATAAGCCTTGTTTTTCAGTGTACACAATTGTATGGTTGATCTTAGAATTAGTACAACATAGGAGAATTAAAGCATGAAAATTATTTATTGAGAAAAAAACCAAGCCTGAGAACGTTAATGATAACTACATAAATGAAAAAGCAATTTCTATAATTCTCATCATCATGGGCTCCAGCTGGAAGTGTTTCCGGACAGCAAGCCCATTTTTGCATTCAATAGTGCATGCTACATTCATTTCGTACTATCGTACAAAGGTTTCGTTCACTTCATTTGTAACCTCACTGGCCCGATGAAGATAAGCTGCCCTCTAGCACTTGCTCATTTCACGCAGTGCCACTTACGTTTAATGTTCTTAATCACATTAATATCATTGTATAATTTTTTTTAAAGTCATTACGTCGTGTATCTGCCACTCTTTAAAATAATTTCTTTCATTTAAAAAAATACAATAAATGTATTTCATTTTACCTACTGACTTATACGTGTGTATATCTGTAGAGATGCTGCTCTCTAACGCACGGCGCCACCTCTCTGCTGGATCAGCAAATTTTTCATCAGTATTGTAACAGCACTCGACGTATAACAGCACTCTGATAAAACCGTACACTACTGTCACTAATGCATTACAATTGACCGTTAATAAATGGCTATTTCACATTTTCCAATTTTTTTTAAGCTTTTTACGCGGTATGTACGATTTTTGTAACTATGTCATATTTTTGTATTCATATTTTTGTTAAACAATCTGTACTGCAATTGGTGTTCAATATATTGTATCATTTTATATCAGGTGTTGAGATGGGCTTTGCCTGAAACGCGTCAGTAGCACAATAAAGAACCTATCACCATCAGGATGTTTTCCTTTCCAGCGGCCTACCAGCTATTTTAAATTCGTTCTAATTACATCGATATTGAATAATTCTTCCTGAAGCAGCATCCACAAAATACCCGCACTAAAAATCAATTCTTGTATGTCCACAGACATATGCTGCAAATTTCGCCTGTTTTGGATGCTTCCTCCCGGGTGTTGTATTTTGTGTTGCCAGCAGTGTATTTAAACGAAATAACTATGCATAATGATCAGAGAAAACATATATTACTGGACACGCAATTACTGTCTCTGTTTGAGCTCCATCGTAGAAAATAATGAATTAAAGTCCTGCGAAACGGCATTCACCCTTGTTGCAAAGTTGTTTACCAAATTTTAGAACACAAATACGGTTTTCTGATAACTTTCCCAGTCACAATCTTAAAAAAAAAAAAAAAAAAAAAAAAAAAAATATATATATATATATATATATATATATATATATATATATATATATATATATATATTTCAAACGTTTTTTAAGCTTATGGGATTTAACTAAGGGGTCATCAGTCCCTAAACTTACAAACTACTTATCAACAACCTTATACTAAGGACGGCACAAATATCCATGCCCGAGGGGTGATTTGAACCCCCGACCGTAGTGGCCGTGCACCGTGACTGGAGCGCCTCAGTCTCCTCGGCCACCGCGGTCGGCTCACAATCTTCCAGAAATGTTAGTTGAAATCACTACAATTAACTACTTGCTGCTCTTTGTAGCAGAGGAAGGAATACCAATTCCTCATTAACACTGAAAGTGTCCCACTTAAAATGAAGACGTAACTATTTTTCTGAGTTTATTGAAAAGCATGCAGTTCTATGTGGTGCTCACTACAGAACTGCAACAATGAAAGAAATTCCCTCTGAAGCTTAGTGTGGGCTCATAAGAAATTACTGGAAGATTAAAACTGTTTGCCAGATCGGGATTCCA
Organism: Locusta migratoria; assembly: GCA_026315105.1. Lineage (NCBI taxonomy): Eukaryota > Metazoa > Arthropoda > Insecta > Orthoptera > Acrididae > Locusta > Locusta migratoria. The sequence continues at coordinate 707,553,248 of CM048745.1, read as the reverse complement.
ATCCAAGAGCATTGCCTTTTCGCGGGCAAGCGCTCACCGACTGAGCTACCTGTGCACGCCTCACGGTCCGACCACACAGCTTTTAGTTCCGCCAGCACATCTCCTGTGAACTCTAAAATGTAGGAAACGACGTTCTGGCGGAACGGAAGCTGTGAGGACTGACGTGACTTACAGCACTGTCTGTAGAGCAGTTACCGCCGAAGGGTTCGAATTCAGTTATGTCGCACATTTTTCACTATAAAATTTACTTTGGTCGATGTTTCTGATGTTGTGATATGTGTCTAAACGTCCAACAACTCTTTTATTATGTTGTGAAAGGAGATAACTAAGAAGCTAGAACGTAATTTTTTAAAATTAAATTTCTCTAATCTTATGATTATGTGATTCTAAACTAGGCACTGGACTTTTCCAGATACCTCTAAATTTTCTGAACAGAGAAGCTCATCTATCTTATTATTGTAAACTGTAATAACTACTAAACCCCATGCTAATTAACTATCACGTTTGAGAAGACATCTGCCGCAAGTAACATGCATTGCCCTGCACAGACAATGAATCAGTAGTAAATTTAGTATGTTCAAATTAAATGTTCAAATGTTTGTAAGTCTATCGGACCAAACTGCGTGGTCATCAGTCCGTAGCTTACAAACTACTTAAACTAAGGTAAACTAACCTAAGGACAATACACACACACCCATTCTCCAGAGAGGACTCGAACCTCCGACGGCGAGCAACCACGCGCTCCGCAGCGAGGCGCCTTAGACAGCTCGGCTACTCCACCGCGGCTATGTTCAAATTAATATTATGCGAAATGCAGAATGACAAATGCAAAAATTGTATTTATCTGCTTTGACGAACTGTTTCGGCATGCTGAGATACCATCTTCTGGTCTATGGTAAAATGAAATAGAATGTATACAGATGCTTAAAATATAATATTGATAGTCACATTTCACACATCAATCACATACCTGTCATCCTACAGCATTTATGACTTTGTAGAAGTGCTCGACATTATTGTTGTTGTTAGTGCATATGGTGAGTCAAACATCAAATCAATAAGAGTATACAGAATAAAATACATCATATTGTTGTTGTTGTTGGTATGATGCAGCTGTCCACCATACTCGATCCTGAGAAAGCCTCTTCATCTCCTCATACGAACGGCAAGCCACATACATCTGAATCTGCTTTCTATATTCATTTGCCGGCCGCGGTGGCCGAGGGGACTAAGGCGCTCCAGTCACGGTCTGCACGGCCACTACGGTCGGGGGTTCGAATCCCCCCTCGGGCATGGATATTTGTGCCGTCCTAGTTCGTAAGTAGTTCATAAGTAGTTTGTAAGTTTAGGGACTGATGACCCCGTAGTTAAGTTCCATAGACTATACAGACATTTGAACATTTTTTGATTATATTCATTTCTTAGTCTCCCTCTACGATTTTCCTCCCAAAAACTTCCCTTCAATGCTAAATTTATGATTCGTTGGTGTCTAAGAATGGCCCTACCAATATTTAAATAAATTTAATCTTAATAACTTCAACACAGTACTCAGTAAAAAGTGACAAAAATTAATTGCATATGTTGTGAGTAAAATTGTGCCTCAACATCAGTGTTTACCTATGGTCTAAACATAACTATGTGTATACACTTAAGTAAAAGTATTGTTACCTATATGACATTGTCAAACAATACATGAGGGATGGAACATAGTATAGAACCATCTGAAACTACTAACATTTACTTGAATACTATAAATGATCGCCTATACCGAACATTAAATTCAGTATGTTTTCACTTCGTAGTTCAACTTTAACGCGAGTTATTTACAGAATGATTGAAAAGCTGGTAGAAGCTGACCTCTGAAAAGATGAGAATAAGGGATTCAGGAGAAATGTAGGAACACGTGAGGGAATACGACTTGTCTTAGAAGATAGATTAAGGAAAGCAAAACCTACATTTCTAGCCTCTGTAGATTTCGAGAAGGCTTTTGAAAATGTCGATTGGAATAAACTCTTTCATATTATGAAGCATGCAGGAGTAAAATATAGGGAACTGAAGGTTATTTACAACTTGTACAAAAACCAGACAGCAGTTGGCAGAGTCAGGGCATTAAAAGGGATGCAGTGGTTGGGAAGGGAGTAAGACAGGGTTGTAACCTTTCTCCAATATTATTCAATTTATACACTGAGCAAGCTATAAACTAAAACAAGGAGAATTTTAGAGAAGGAATTAAAGTTCAGGATGAAAACATTGTAATTCTGTTAGAGACAGCAAAGGAACTGGATAGCAACTGAACGGAATGAACAGTTTGTTGAAAGGAGGGTATAAGGTGAACAAACCCAGATGTTCCTGATTTCTTTTTCGGTTACTCCTGGTTTAAAGGATAGTTCATTACATCTGTAATAGATCGTTCAAATGTTGCAAAATTGATTTTACAAGAATTGCACTCTTAGTCTCGGCATAATAGGACGTCCTCATGGGAAAAAAGTAAAAATCAAAACACAAATATTATATGTTAGATATGACGTTTTAATTGTAAAGCCATCGATATGTTTCGGAATAATAAAAATAAAATTGAAGTTTAAGGACTTATACACCCAACAACGTGAGTTACATAATACGTTGCTTCTGAATCTCTGTCTTCAAGGGTGACTAATATAGAATAACGCGCTAAAACAATAATTGTTCGCATTTGTATGTCAATGATCGACATTCAAATAAAAGTTCTATATCGGAGAAGGTTTTCTATGACAAAAGGAAACAATTTACTTTAAGTGTTACAAAATCGAAACACCATCCTTCCGGAATGACGTCAAGATCGCTGCGGCGGAATAGCCGTGCGCACTGAGGCGCCGTGCTGTGGTGCACGCGGCCGTCGGGGATTCGAGTCCTCTCTCCGACATGGGTGTTTGTGTTGTCCTTAAGGTTTGTTTCTTTTATTTTCCTTTTTAACGTCAAGATCATCTGGTTTAACAAGGGCAAAACAAGGGTAATGGAGTGCAGTCTAAGTGTGCTGAAGGAATTAGATTAGGTAACGAAACAATAAAGGTAATAGGTGAGTTTTGTTACTTGGGCAGTAAAATAATACACGATGGTCGCAATAAAGAGGATACAAATGCAGAATGGCTATAGGAACGTAAGCGCTTTTGAAAAAGAGAAATTTGTTAACATCGACTATTAATTTAAGCATAAGAGAGTATTTTCTGAAGGCATTTGTGTGGAGTGTTGTCTTTTACGTTAGTGAAACATAGATGATAAATAGTTCAGACAAGAAGAGGATAGAGGCTTTGGAACGTGGTGCTACTGAAGAAAGCTAAAGATTAGTTGGGTGTCTCGCGTAACTAATGAAGAGGTACTAAACAGATTTGGGGAGAATTATTTAGCAGCTTATTTTCCCTTAATGTTTTCATGCATGAACCCAGGGTGTCAGCCGCCGTCGAAATCTCAATCCTGTGTCGGGCCAGAACCTACCCTTCTCCTCCCTCTCTAGCGCGAAAAAATGACGCCTAAACTTATATTAGGCAACAAAATATGCAACCAGTGATCACGAAAGGAGATAAAAGGGGACGATTATATGCCGGTCCTAAGAGATTCTTGAGAATTATCTAGACTCCTCACACAAGACGAAAGAGAGTGATTTCTCAGAGTTTCTGGTGGTACCAGTTTGTCCGGCGCCTTCCTTGTTTTTCAGGGAACTCCAAATGTTAACCGAGCGAGGTGGCGCAGTGGTTACACACTGGACTCGTATTCGGAAGCACGGTGGTTCAAATCCACCTCCGGCCATCCAGATTTAGGTTTTCCGTGATTTCCCTAAATCACTCCAGGCAAATGCCTGGATGGTACCTTTCAAAGGGCACGGCCGCTTTCCTATCCCCATCCTTTCCCAAACAACCTGAGCGTGAGCTCCACCTGTAATGACCACGCTGTAGACGGGTTGTTAAACTCCAATCTTCCTTCCTTCCTTCCTTCTTCCAAATGTTAGGAACGATGTCCCTCTTCAGCCAGGCGGTACGCTAGCCGGATCGACGCCATTCTGAGGAGAGCAGCGGCCGGCTTTTGAAGGGTCAGGTGCGTAACGAACGGCGCGCTTTTCACGTCAACGAAAGAGCCTCCCACTAACGCCGCTAAGCTGGGCCAAATACCCGGCCCCATCGAGGTCGAAGACGGCGACTTTGCAGGGGTAGCGTCACACCTGGTGTTAGCGAAGATCTAGGGTCGACTATTCTCGTGATTTTTCTCTCCTCACAAAACTTTAGCTACGAAGCGGAAACATACTGAATTTAAATAGCTCATGTTCTATACTATGTGTTATCCCTCTTATATTGATAACTTTTACGTAACAATGTTGTCGTTGTTGTTGTCTTCAGACAAGAGACTGGTTTGATGCAGCTCTCCACCCTACTGTATCCTGAGCATCTTGGTCTACTCATAAGAACGGCAACTTACGGTGATTTGAATCTGATTACTATATCCATCTCTTGGTCTTTCTCTGCGATTTGTTTCCCCACACACTTCCCTCGAACGCTAAAGTCACAATTTCTTGATGTCTAACTGTGTGTCCTACCAATCGATCCATTTTTTTTTTAGTCAAGGTGGTCGTGAAAAGCGCGCCGTTCGTTACGCAACTGACCCTTCAAAAGGCTCTTTTCAGAGTGGCGTCCATCCGGCCTGGCTGAACAACGAAATCGTTCCTAACATTTGGAGTTCCCTGAAATACAAGGGAGCCGCCGGACAAACTGGTACCACCAGAACCCCGTGAAAATCACTCTCTTTCGTCTTGCGTGGGCATATCTAGATAATTATTTGCCATAGACCACTTACAAAGGAGAAAATACAAAACGTAAGAGACAGCACATTTCTCCAAGTGTAAGGTTACGTATTTAGTACATACAAGCATAATTAAGAGGAATGTTGTACCATGATGAAAACGATTACAAATTTCTATTTCAAGCCAATGGTAGTCCATAAATCCCTCAGTTCAACTGTTTAAAATTTTGTAAATCTATTGGTCCAAACTGCCCTCTCCTCCTCTCAGGCGGATTCTAGGTTCTTTCATGAGTATGTGCAAGGCGAGCACGGGGCCCCAAGCTAGTGCAGTCTTTCTTCCCTGGACTGCATATCTTTTCCCTTCCCCTCCTTTCCTATCCTCACTCCTTCCCTTCCCAACCGGGGGAGTACAAGAAAAAATGTTCCAATATTTGTTAAGCTTAAGGGACTTAACTGTGGGATCATCAGTCCCTAAACTTACAAACTGCTTATGAACTAGCTTATACTAAAGTCAGCACAAACATCCATGAACGAGGGGGGATTCGATCCCCCGACCGTAGCAGACTGTGACTGGCGCGCCGCAGACCGCTCGGCCACTGCGGCCGTCGGAGTACGAGAATTGAGGGTATAATGACGTGGTGAGGGGTCAGGTGGGAGGGGGGGGCATAGAAAATGGAGAATTATCTTTCTGAAATTTATTAATGACTTATGTTTCTTTCGTATATTATTCTTCATTCTCAAAATAAAACTGTGATTTTTCTGTTCCTTAGTTACACCTAACCTGCCTCTGTAATTTAATGATTTGTATAATAATGGCACCCGTGGTTCTATTAAGAGTGTATTTTGATGATATCTGTTATACAACATTTCTGTATCTTAACGTGGTAGGAAATCCTAAGAAATTCTCATCATAAATAAATTATACAACCGGCAAAACCCAGTCCATTACATGAGTAATTAAATAATTCTCAGTCTCTGTTACAATATTTTTATTCTCCAATTACGCGTTTCGCGCTGTTAGCGCATCGTCAGCCTGGAAAAAGACAAATGTTTTGTTACAGTCCGTGTACCTGGCGGGTAGCGGATCTAATCTGGCTAAGGCGAGTAAATTTTTAAAAGTCAGACTTACGTGGCCGGAGATGGAGCCACAGAACTATCTATAGCGGTGGTGGAGGTAGCTTAACAATTTGTGTTGTCATTGGGCCCCTGCAAAGAGGTAAACATGCAGGGGCCCAATGACAACACAAATTGTTAAGCTACCTCCACCACAGCTTTAGATAGTTCTGTGGCTCCATCTCCGCCCAAGTAAGTCTGACTTTTCAAAATTTACTCACTTTAGCCACATTAGATTGCTGCCCGACAAGTACACGGATTGTAACAAAACATTAGTCTTTTTCCAGTCTAAGGATGCGCTAACAGCGCGAAACGCGTAATTGGAGAATAAAAATATTGCAACAGACACTGAGAATTATTTAATTAATCAACATCGTTGTTGCACCAGCCGCCACCACCACCATCATGGAATGGAATGAAATGCATTACATGAGTCATTATTAACAGCTTTTGAAATTCATATATAAAAGAACACGAACTCCGGAATTCTAAACAAAACAATGTGCCAGAATTTGTAATTTAGAAGCATAAAAGAACACGAACTCCGGAATTCGAAACAAAACAATGTGCCAGAATTTGTAATTTAGTAGCAGATATCCTAATAGTATGTAGTAGTATAGTAACTTGATTCTATTAAGAAAAGCAAATCTTTCAGTCCAGATTGTATACCAATTAGATTCTTTCAGAGTATGCTGATACAGTAGCTCCATATGTAACGACACCACTAGGTCAGCAATAGATTCATACCCAAAGAATGTAAAGTTCCACTGCTCGCTCCCATATTCAAGAAAGGCAATAGGAGTGATCCGCAAAACTATAGCCTCATCTCATTAACTTCGATTTGCAGCAGTATTTTGGAAAATATACTCTCTTCGAATAGTATGTACTATCTGGTAGTGGAAAACCTATTTGACTTATAGTGAACACGGATTCAGGAAGTATCATTCTCGTGAAAGACAGATAGCTTTTTATTAACATAAAGTGATGAGTAATATAGGTAGGGGACCTCGAATCGATTCCATATTTCTAGATTTCCGAAAGGCTTTTCATAACGTCATACTGAAAGCCGTAGTTTTAATCCATGAACAGCGGAAAAGTAGTAAGCGAGAAACTTTTCTCCTTTCAGTTTTTTGGTGTGGTTGTCAGGGAGAAAAATTTTAATAAATGTTTGAAATTCTGTATAAAGTTTGTTGCAAGTCGCTAACTACTGTCATTCTCATACAGTGTATTTCGAATGTCTCGCCGCATTATATGTCATTTTTGCAATTTCTATTGGTATGACGTAATGTCTTTTGAACCATGTGCCGTATGTGATTCTTATTCACGCATCAAGTTTTACCTTACGGTAAGGAATGTGTGTACCAAATTTGGTTGAAACCGGTCCAATGGTTTAGGAGAAAACGAGCAGAATTGTTGCAAAATGCAGCAGTTTTTTGCGCATCTCATTCTTTATGACGTCATATCTCGTGAACTATATATCGTATCTGATTCTTACACTTACGGCGACCGTCCTCGTGGATTAGATTAATGGCGCAATCTGAGAAGATCTCTAAGACTATTCGCGAAAGATACTGTCGTTTATCATTTAGTATAGTCACTAGAAAATCAAAAGCAACTGCAAAACGATTAATATGAAATAAGTGCTTTGTTGCGAAATTGACAGTTGACCCTGAATAATGACTAATGTGTCGTGTGGGGATGGCCGCGCGGATTGAGGCACCCAATGCCTCGCAATACGTGGGTGCTCCTACCGGAACATCAAGTCCTCCCTGAAGCATGGGTGTTTTTATTTTTTTAGTTTATGGGACTTAACTACGGGTTCATCAGTCCCTAAACTTACAAACTACTTATGAACTACTTACGAACTAGGACGGCACAAATATCCATGCCCGAGGGCGGATTCGAACCCCGACCGTAGTGGCCGTGCAGACCGTGACTGGAGCGCCTCAGTCCCCTCGGCCACCGCGGCCGGCAAGCATGGGTGTGATTGTTGTTCGTAGTATAAGTTAGTTTTCTCTGTAAACGAGATCAAATATCGATCTGAATAGTAATCGACGTGGCTCCTTAGATCAGAGACTTTATTGTATAGCAGTGCTCGCCTGTGGGAGAGCAGGCAAGCAGCAGTATCTGCCGCCTCGTGACGTAGATCAGACGTTCGTACGCGGTCCGCGGAGTGCTCAAACAATATAGGTAATAAAGTTAAAACAAAGTGAAAGTTCTAATTTGTTATAAGTGCAACAATATGAAAGTTTATGTGAAACCTATGAACATAAGTGAAATAAGAAGAAACATTTATTCGTTCGTTCTGTTGAGGCAGAAATTCGTTATGTGTTCGGTAACCGTCCCAGACGTCCGAAACGCGGTAGCGTCATCGCGGACGCTAACTTTCGTGATTGATTACGCGATTCGCGAAGCATCACGACGAACTGCTAGCAAGCTGCCAAAGGAGGAGCCACCATCAAAATGATTTCTGTATGAATTTATGTACCATTTATATGACTGCAGAGTACCACGTCGCTGGACTGATAAATAAGATAAGTTAAATGATATTGGTTATAATTCACTGTGAATGCATGTTTAAGTTTTGTTAAAATACAAGAACATTAGACAGTACTTTTGCTATCTTATTTGAACAACTAATGACAATCCTCAATAAAGCATGAATAATATTACTACACAATTTTACAATCAAGTGAGTGTCATTAATTATTAGAGACTGTGATAATAATAATTGAGACAATTTTGCTAAAATTGATGGTAGAAGATAATAGACAGTTGACTTAATGAATAACTTTTCTATTTCGCTTTGCACTGAGTTCAACAATAATAGCCACTGACACATCTATCCTATAATGAACCACACTCGTACTAATGTCGTATGCATAACATTAATTAAGACTGATTTACTTAAATTTCATATTTGCTTGAGTGAATTAATTTCATCAGATACTGAGTTTAGTGGTTGGACTGCACCCACTTGCCAATCACTTGATGTTAAAAATCCTACTATTTATAATTTTCTAAATTATCAGTACCATTAGCGTACTAATTTAGTCATACATATTGCACAGACGAGTAAGTTGATTTCTGCTATCTGTGTGTGCACAGTCTCTGTAGGAGATTTTGTAAGGAAAGGTAAGGTGAGTGATCTTTTGAAAAGTTTGTCAGATAAGGCCATAGTATTTGTTGATTACACTAATTGTCTTGCTAAATATTTTCAAAATTTAACTACACCACTTGCATTAATCACGAGTTTAACGCAACCAACCACGAAATTAAGGTCAGGTTTGTTATGTTGCTCAAACATCACAACAGCCACCACAGTTAATAACACGTAAAACAATTTTTTTTTACCTCCACTCATACTTTTCTTCAAGAAAATAAACACCTTTCACCCAATATAATCCACAACAAAATATTTTCTTTACATACAAAAAGTCTATAGATAACGGTAACTAGTTCCTTTCTTTTTCGCAAGTAGTGGATAAGCTTTATAATGAGGGCGGGACGGATAAACATACAGAAGCTTTTGACAATTGCTGTGGAGGTAAATCGGAAAAAAATGAAACCAAAATGCCCACAGAGTATCCCATAAAGTTTGTTAGAAAGAGGATCAGGAAGTATCATCGCTAATTAATGTCCCCGTTCTTTTCCCCTGAGCGCCATTTATATCACGCCAGTGCTTTGATTAATATGCAGAGTTTTGGACAGTTCAAACTTTTTTCGCTTTTGTGTAAGCTCCCGGACGCCGCTTCGGGCAACCGACTGATTTCTCTTTCATTACAGAATCATTCCAGTGGCGATACGCAATTACTTCAGTCTCATTCGTTAACTGTGCCATAAAATTTTACTTAAAATTCTGCATAATTACTCGCTAAAGTGTTCGCTGTAGAAACGCTACAGAGAGAGAGTGAGGGAGATCCTTGTGGCAGTAAAGCCCTTGAACCAGCATTTAATTTAAAAACATACACGCCGAGGCAGATTGCGGCACCCTATATACGATAGAGCTCTCTGGGCTTTGAGCGCGCTCGTGGTACACTCTTTTGGGAACTGCGTTACTAACATGCCTTTCTTGGATCAACAGAGTGCAATATTATTCATAATTATTTATTATGAGCTGAAAACCCGGCATTTGCCGGGTATTTTTTTTATTTATTATTTAACATGCTCCATTACATAGTAATATTACATGTTTGATGGTTAGATTCAGGCGGTTACATCAGATATTTTTGCAAATACAAGTACAGTACATAAGTTGATAGGATTTACAAAGGAACAAACAATTTTATACATCAGGAAATCTTATTGAATTACAAAAAATTGTAAAAGTCTGTAGTGAATTTATGTACTAAGTCATATTTAGTGACGGGCCATCCTCCTCCTTTGGCAGCTATTTTTTCCTGGGATGGTCCCTGTCTTTCAATAAATTGCAGCTGTCAAAAAGCACGTGGTCAATAGTTTGGACAGCACTGTTACATGTGCACGTTCCGTCTTCAATTATTTTGAACCGCTGATAGCAGGCTTTTAGTTTCCCATGGCCTGTTAACATAGCTGTAAAATTCGGAGATATTGGAAGTTTAATCATTAAACGTTGTCGGATCGTAGAAAAATACGGCTTAGTGCTTCCCCCGTTTTTTGTTCTGTGTCACTCAATGTCCCATTTGTTCCTAAGCTCTTCTCGAAGTTTCTTCTTTACGGTACTTGTAGGTATTTTGTTGTAGCGTATTGATTGTCGTGATCGAGCTGCTCTTTTAGCAAGGTTGTCAGCTAATTCATTTCCCCATATGCTTGATGTGCCTTAACCCATCCGAAATGCACCAGCCTGTTGTGTGTCTGCAACCTTCTGATTTTACATCTTATTTCTTCAATCAATGAGTTGTGGTTCTTCGGATTTCGCAAAGAGTACAAAGTAATCCTCCTGTCGGTGTGAATTACTGCAGTTATATCATATTCGAGAGATTATTTATGAATTCAAGAGCATTGAGGATGACAAATTGTTCCGCTTGATTCTTTGAGCATTCATTAGACAGCTTTAACCGTATCTGGTAGAAAAGCATCTTATTAACAAATATTGCTATCCCCGAACCCACTCCGTCGTCTGACGCTTCCATCTGTGTATACTTTTGTCTGTTTGGCATCTTTGATTTTGACCAGGTTATAATATTTGGCTACTTCCTGTATCTTAAGTGTTATGGGCCTGAGACCTGATAAAACACAAAGTGCTTCGCTGGATGTCGTTCTGTAAGCTTTGACCATTTTTAAATTGATTAACCGTTGGACTCTATTAATTTTGGTACGGTTGTATTGTCGCTCCAGTGCGTCTATCCACATCGGTGAGCCGTACGATAATATAGGCAGTATTACTCCTTTATAAACAGTTTGCAGGGCTGTAGCCCCCAGACCCCAGTTGAGTCCAGCTGATCTGGAAAGAGCGTTAATTAAGACCGGGCATTTATGTGTAATATGTTGAACGTGTTTGTTGAATGTAAACTTACCGTCGATTATAACGCCCAGGTATTTTAGATGGTCTATTTGTTGAAGCATTTTGTTATTAAGGTATATTGCGATTGTCGATGAGGCAAATTTCCTTTTCCTGGTGATAAGTATAGCTTTTGATTTCTGTTAGTTGAATTGGAGTTTATTATTACTGGCCCAAGTCGATATTAATTGCATGTCTGTGTTACAGATGTTCTGAGCGGCAAGAGGACTCTATCCTTTGGTTAGTACAATCAGATCGACGGCAAAGGCTATAACAAGAGAGTGTCCTGAGTGAGACAATTTAAGCAAGGAATCATGTAATCCAAAAACCTGGTCCGCAACAAGAACCTTGTGGGCATCCTTTGGTAGCAGATCTTTCTATGAGGTCGTTGACATTCAACGTTGCAGTTCTGTGACTGAAATAGCTACGTGTAAGGTTATACAGATTTGCAGGACAGTTAAACTCACGCAACGTTTTTAAAATACCAGGCTACCAAGCTGCATCAAAGGCGCCCTGTACATCCAGACTCACCATAATGACACACATTTTAGTTGTGAGACTACTCTCCACAAATTCTTTTACAGCCATTAGCGCGTCAGTCGTACCCGTTTGTGGGGTGAAACCGTACTGGTTCTTAAGCAGAAGATCTCTGGAGTAGACGAAATGCATTATTCGATTTATTAAAAGTTTTTCCAGTATCTTCGCTTCAGTGTATAAAAGACTTATTGGACGATATTTGTTGATTTCTGTGATCTGTTCCTTTCCAGGCTTAACTATCGGTATTATTTTAGCTCGCTTCCACAGCTTGGTGAAACATGCCATTTGAAGGCAAAGACTGTAGATCGTAGTAATAAATTGAGGAAACATATTAAACACTTTCAGTAGAACTGGACTATTGATGCCATTCTCTCCTGGAGACTTTTTAGGATTCAGCTGTTCCATTACATCCTTTGTGAAATCTTTATTCTTGTTTGTACTTACAATGGTTTCGGTAACGTACGTAACATCTTTATGGAATTCAGTATCTTCGTCCTCGTTATCCAGTGGAATGAAGTAATCCAGCATGGAGTTGAGTGTATCCTCTAGGTTTACTGTCATCGTGCCATTTTCTTTCTGTAGGGTTGTCATGAATGAAGTTATTCAAGCTTTGAGTTAGTACTTTTCATATCCCTTCTCTCTTTCTGTCCATCTTTGTATTTTTTTTCATAACATGTCATATTAAATGGGAGAGTATTCAAGAAATAAGACTGACCCGCTCGGTTAGCCGGTTTCCGAGATGGGGAGGCGTACCGGCCCCAGCTCGAATCCGCCCGAGGGATTAACGAAGGGGGTCGGAGTGCCGGCCAGTCTGGATGTGGTTTCTACACGGTTTTCCACATCCCCCTAGGTGAATACCGGGCTGGTTCCCAAGTTACACGATTCTCGAACATTTCTTAACACTTTCCAAACATATAACACTATACGCAGACATTTGAGATACACATTTCCTCCCTTGGGGTATGGGGTAGTGGCAGGAAGGGCATCCAGCCACCCTGTAAATATTAACACGCCAAATCCGAATTTACAAAGCCGATCTTGTATGTGCGAGAACACGGCCAAAGAAAAAGGAACATTCAAGAAATAAGGCTGTTTTGCATAATGTGCAAAATAATAACTGCAGTATCCAAAAAAAGAAAGGTAGTCATCAAGATGGAAATTATATGTAATCTGAATACGTTCATTTAATTCAAAACTTGATTATAAACGATATTTATGGTTACTTGTCAAAAATGTAATATGAATAAAGTGTATGGGGAGTCCACACCTGAGCAAACGACATGTAGTTGTCCGTGTGAGAAACATGGGGAGTCAAAACAACTCAGAAGTATTTAATAGGTTATCCTGTGATTTATTAATCGTAATAGAAATTGCAAGTATCACTGGAAACTACAGTCTCTTGAAGTTAAAAGGTAGATCTGCCGGAAATAATGGGTGTTCGTTGGATGTACACCGTTTCATTCTCTATCCCTTTAGCTCTTTAGAAGTCTCTTGCTTTCGCCTACAGCCGACTGCGCTTCACAGTTGGTTCACAGTTGTCAACAGCACTGTCAGCTTTCACGAATTTCTTTCAGCTGACTGGAATAGAGGAGTGTTTTAGGAGTAAATTCGTAAATGTATTAAAACGTGGTGCATGATGTGAAAGGTTTTTACCCATCGCAGTATACAGGATCCCATATTTATTGAATTATATGTTATGAAATTGTATAATTTTGTAGATATATATTCATTTGTATAAGTGCTACATGCCGCTGAAATCTGTTACAGTTAGTAGTAAAGAAGTAATAGATTAAAACCTGGTACGTGATGAGGCGGTTTTTCTTAAACGTTACCGTTTATGTCCTCTTATGAACAACGTATCGTGCTGTGATACAATTTCGAAGGCACATTTAGCTACATGTGTGCATACTATCTGTCAAATTTCCTGCGGCTACAATTTGTAGTGTAGAAATTGTAAAATGTAACGTCATACAGAATGCCGTAGTTTTGCTCCATGAACAGCGTAAAATTAATGAGCCAGAAACTTTTCTCCTTTTATCATTTTTCTGTGGTTGTCAGCAAGAAAAGTGTACTAAAGGTTCGAAATTATGTTTGGTGTGTGTTGTAATGTTCTGAGTACTCTAATTCTGATACAGCATATGAATAAAATCTTGATGTGGCAGATTTTTTTTCGATTCCTATTGTCTACGACATCTATGACCTCACGGTAAGGAATATCTGTACCAAATTTAGTTGAAAACGGTCCAGTGGTTCAGGAGAAAATGAGCAGCATTGTCGGTTTTTCGCGCATCTCATTATTTATGACTCCATATGTCGTGAACTGTGTTGTACGTGTTTCTTACACTCACGGCGACCGTCATTATGGATTGAAGCTCACGTGTACAAAACTGCATAAATATTGGAACAAAACTGTTGACGTGTATGCAATAGGTACACAAAAACGAACACACAAATACACGGACACACTGTTTTATATATAAAGACTAGCTGAAAACCCGGCTTTGCCCTGGTATTTACTTATTCATTCCTGCCTGCTGTTGGTATTTCTCCTATCCCTTCTCTCTCTGGCCATCTCCTTTTTCCTCATATAATTATCGGAGAATATATCAGAAATGACGCTTTATTGCTTAATGTACAAAATTGTAAGTGCAGTATCCAAACAAAGTAAGATAGTAGTCAAAATACAAATGACATAAAATGCATACAATCTCATCTCAGATATTAAAAGAATCTCGGAAACTAAAATCAGTCGGCCAGACCAAACTACCCGGACGATCTACATCATTTCTATTTCAGACGAAAGGAATCATCCACAGATTTGTCGCCAAGTATGAGAATTCACATAAATCTCGCATTTCTTTTTCTACACTTAAACGCGATTTCCTTCAGTGTATTACTTACTGGGATGTCCTTGCTGTAAACTAAAGTCAGTCGGTCAGGCCGTTCTATGCGATCGATTTATTTATGCTTTAAATGAAAGGTATTCATTCGCAGATTTATCATCAAGTATTAGAATTAAGTCATTCCATCATTTCCTTTTTGGAGACGCAGTATCCTTATCCTTCTGTCCTTTCATTGAATATTTTAATCGGTTTGTTTTACGATATCCTCGGTTCTAATTAAGATACGCTCAGCGGATCAAGCTCTTACATTTGCGCTTTTAAACACTTTCATTGATTGATTCTGAACTTCCATTATTTCCCAACGTTTTTATCATTCCACTAACGGTGCCAAGTATTCGCACGGGTCCTCTGGTATTTATTGAATTATATGTTGTACAATTGTATAATTTTTCAGGTATATATTTATTTGTGTAAGTGCTGTTTGTCTGTAAAATCTCTTGGGAATACAATTAGTAGTAAAGAACTAATAGATTAAAACTTGATGCGTGAAGGGGCGGTTTTCCATGAACGTTACTGTTTACGTTCTCATATCTCATTAACTACGTGTCGCACTGTGATACAGTTTAGAAGGTGCATTCAACTATATGTGTGTTTACTGTCTGTAAAATTTCCTGCGGCTACAATTTGTAGTGTAGAAATTATAAATTGTAACATCATACCGAATGCTGTAGTTTTAGTCCATAAACAGCGGAAAAGTTGTTGTTCTTTGTTGTCTTCACTCCGGAGACTGGTTTGATGCAGCTCTCCACAATACCCTATCCTGAGCAAGACTCTTCTACTCCCCATAGGATCGGCAACCAACATCTTTCTGAATCTGCTTACTGCATCCATCTCTTGGTCTTCCTCTGCGGTTTTTACCCCAAACACCTCCCTCCAATGCTAAATTCACGATTCTTTGATGTCTAAGAATGTGTCCACCAATCGAACCTTTTTTTAGTCAAGGTATGCCACAAATTCCTTTTCTCCCCAATTCTTTTCAGTAGCTCCTCATTAGTCACGTGATCCAACCACCAAATTTTCAGCATTCTTCTGTAGCACCACATTTCAAAAGCCACTATTGCCTTCCTGTCCGCAATGTTTATCGTCCATGTTTCACTTTCATACAAGGCAACACTCCACACAAATGCCTTCAGAAAGGATTTCTTTAGGCTTAAAACAATATTCGATGTTAACAAATTTCTCTTTTTCAAGAACGCTTTTCTCCCCATTGCCATTCTGCATTTTATATCATCTCTACTGCGACCATCGCATGTTATTTTACTGCCCATGTAACAAAACTTATATGTCTCCTTTATTGTACCGTTACCTAATATAATTCCTTCAGCATCACCTGATTTTCTTACACTACACTCCGTGACCCTAGTTTTGATCTTGTTAATGTTCATCTTATATGCACCTTTGAGCACACTGTCCATTCCGTTCAACTGCTCTTCCAGGTCTTTTGGTGTCTCTGACAGAATTACTATGTGGTAGGCAAAACGCAATGTTTTTAATTCTTCACCCCGAATTTTAATCCCTATTCCAAATTTTTCCTTGCTTTTCTTAGGCGCCTGCTCGATGTACAAATTGAATAACATTGGAGATGGGCTACAACCCTGTCTCACTCCCTTCCCAACCACTGCATCCCTTTCATGCCCTTCAACTCTGACAACCGCTGACTGGTTTTTGTACAAGTTGTAAATAACCTTACAATCCCTATGTTTTACTCCTGCTTGCTTCATAACTTTAAAGAGTTTATTCCAATCAACATTGTCAAAAGCCTTCTCCAAATCTACAAAAGCTAGAAATGTAGGTTTGCCTGTCTTCTAGGATAAGCCGTAAAGTGAGTATTGCCTCCCGTGCTCCTATATTTCTACTGAACCCAAACTGATCTTCCCCGAGGTGGCTTCTACCAGCTTTCCCACCATTCTGTAAATAATTCTGGTTTATATTTTACAATCATGACTTATTAAACTGATGGTTGTGTAGTTTTGACACCTGTCTGCGCCTGCTTTCTTTGGAATGGGGATTATTACATTACACGAAAAAGTATTAAGCGAGAAACTTTTTTCCTTTCATAATTTTGCTAATGTTGTCAGCGAGAAATATTTCAATAAAGGTTTGAAATTATGTTTAAAGTTTGTTGCAAGCCGCTAAGTAATCTTGTTCTAACATACTGCATTCAAAAATTCTCGTCGCATTATATGGCGGTTTCTTGAAACTCCTGTTGTTTAATGTCGTTATATCTCCTGAACCGCGTGGTTCGTACTATTACAGAATTGGTACTTCAGGATAAGGAAGATGTGTACCAAATTTGGTTGAAATTGGTACAGTGGTTTAGGAGGAAATGTGCAACACTGTCGCATAATGCAGCAGTTTATATCGCATCTCATTGTTAACGAAGTCATATCTCGTGAATTGTGTGTTGCACGTCATCCTTAAACTTACGGCGTTCGTCCTCATGGATTCAAGATTACAGGTGAAAAATTTGATAAAGATAGAACAAAACTGTAGATTTGTTTACAATATGTACACACAATCAAACAAACAAACATGCGGACACAACTTTATATGTCAAGACTGTTTCATAAGATGTTTATTTATTCAGTGCATAGACATTTGATTTATTACAGCCGATCATTATACATCCCGCCACAATATTTCTGTCTTTCGCAGGTTCTTAGATCTCCCAGTTATAATAGTGTTTTCTCCTTAGGATATAACACAAGCCATGTTTTTCCTTTCCCTTGTGTTCTCAATTGGTCATAAAACGTCTCTTGAATTTATTATTAATGGGTCTTTAAAAATAAAATTGTTTTGAGTAATTTTTTTTTTTGAGTGATTTTTGTTCGTTTTTAATTTTTTGCTAGAAAGTCTGCCACTACAGTCCCATGGTTTCCTGTATGTGATGGTAGGCATTGAAAAGCTAATTCAGTTTCATAATCGGCAACTGAGAAAATGGAGGATTTTATTTCATTTATGCAAGAGTTTAAAGGTGTTTGGAAGGATGCTATCTCCTATACTGCAGAAATTGAATCACCAGATATAACAAGTGCCTCCAACCCTCCATCACAATGAAAATGACACTATCCGACAGACTAGTAAAAACAAAAAACTTCACTATACGCTCCTGAACCAGTGACACCATCGAGCTCAGTCAAAGATCCATCTGTATATACATGTAGCCATTCTGTTTGTTTGTTCTTAAAAAAAAGTTCAAATGTTTGTAGAGGTTATGGAAGTAAATTGCGAGGTCACCAGTCCCTAAACTTACAAATTACTTATGAACTACCTTATACTAAAGACATCACAAACATCCATGCCCGATAGGGGATTCGAAACCCCGGCGGGAAACGGCCTTGCGCATCGGAACATAGCGCCTCAATGCGCTCGTCCGCTCCGCGGCGGCCGTTTGTACTTCGTATTTATCGTTTCTAAACCAATATTTTAAAGTATTTCTTTACTCTTTTCTGTTTTTAAAAACCTTTCGTTGAGTTAAGGTCAGAATTTAATTAATTTAAGAGGACAAATTGGTGGACAGTGGCCCCTTCCTAATACATCAATGCTTTGTTCCTTATGAAGAATAGCTGATTTTGATTGTTAATACCGTTTCGTACACTAATACTCATTCAAAAACTTTTGTGTAGTAGAATAGGACCAATGAGATTGAGAACATATAATTACGTTGCTTTGGCTACTGCTCCACACTTCCTATTTTCTCAACCAGGTAACCTCGACTGATACTTTCCTGCTCAACGTTGTGGAGTACATCCCACACTACATCTATCTACAACTGTTTCATCTCTCTACCTTCATCCTTTGTGTATTCTCCACCAACTCTTACATATTACCTGCTCCTGGTCGTCAAAAAAGAACCGATAACAGAATTATCTCCTTATCATCTCTGAGGGGTTCACCAATCAAAACCAGCTATAGTATTTTACTTTTATTCTCCAATGGTTTTCCTACCATTCCGGTATTGACAAACTATAGACAGAAGAAGGATTAAACCGCTTTTGCTAGCCTGGGCCCTCATGACTCAAAGGAGTGTCAGTACATAATAGTGATAATAATAATAATAATACGAAAAGGTGAAGTAGATAAACGAAGGCTGCAACGTATGTCGTTCTACTATCATTCGTCAATTGAATGAAACAGTAGTTAAGGAACTTTTCGAACGCTGTGAAATCGAATTTGCTAAGTCACTACAGATGACGTGTTAGAATGTACATGATAAAAAACTGTCGGAAAACAAGACTTCTCTCGGTTGTTTATTACAGAGACCGCTGTCGATCCCTACGTCGTAGGTTTACAAGCGTAATAAGCAGCAGTGAAAAGAGCATGTAATCCCTTCGTCTTATTATACGTCAAAAGTACGACCGCAGAAAATCTTTCTTTTGAAACGTTCTTTGTTCAAACGTATGACTTCAACGAAAAACTTCGTCCTGAAACAAAGAAGTTTAATTTGCTAAAGACAGTCGTCGGAGAAAATGTATTTGGACGAAATTCATTTGCATGTAAAACAATATACTAGCTCACAATTATATCTTACTTTGTACAGCATTCAGATTACAGACGGCCGGCAGTGCTTGGTCATTAAACCTGTTTTATTACACGTGAAATTTTTTTTGTTCCACCCTTTAAATTAAGAAATGTTTTCTCACTCGTTATAGCTGGTATTAAAAAGAGGAATTCTTCGTGTTCTTGTTCTTCGCTCTAGAAATAAAGTAACAGACGAATGACGAAGAACACGGAGAAGCTATTTTGACGAAGAAAGGACACTGCCAAAATAAAAATAAAATTATAAGATATATGGCTACTAAAGGAATGGAAGCTAACTAGTAATGAAAATGAAACATCGTTAGAGTTTGGTGCCAAGCTGAAATAATGATGGTGTAAGGGAATGAGATTAAAATTGCGCCACAGACGAAACCAATTATTAGCACATATTTAAACACGTATTTTATAACGTATACAGGTGGGGTCCATTCATAGTGATCGGGCAAAATTCCTCACGAAATAAGCATCAAAATGAAAAAACTACAAAGAACAAAACTTTTCTAGCTTGAAGGGGAAACCAGATGGCCGGCCGCGGTGGCCGAGGGGACTAAGGCGCTTCAGTCACGGTCTGCACGGCCACTACGGTCGGGGGTTCGAATCCCCCCTCGGGCATGGATATTTGTGGCGTCCTAGTTCGTAAGTAGTTCATAAGTAGTTTGTAAGTTTAGGGACTGATGACCCCGTAGTTAAGTCCCATAGACTATACAAACATTTGAACATTTGAAACCAGATGACGCCATGGTTGGCCCGCTAGATGGCGCTGCCATAGGTCAAATTGCATTTTTTAAACAGGTACCCCCATTTTTATTACATATTCGTCTAGTATGTAAATAAATGTGAATGTTTTATTTGGAACAATTTTGGCGTTTTGTGATAGATGGCTCTGTGATATTTACAAACATATTGCTCACAATTTTAGACGAATAATGGGTAAGAGGTAAGTTTTTAAAAATTAAAACACAGAAAGTTGGTACGTTTGAAATTTATTTCGGTTGTTCTAACGTGATACATGTACTTTTGTGAAATTATCATTCATTATGAGAACGCATGATGTTATTGCGTGATTTCCTGTAATTACCCCTTGACTTCAATAAATGCCTAAAATAATGTCCTTCAACTTCAGTGCCTTTTGCAAAACGCGTAACAAAATTCTCTCAACAGCGAGTAATTCGCTTTCAGTACTGTTCCTACATGCATTGACAATAAGCTGACGCATGTTTTCAGGCGTTGTCGATGAATCACGATAACAAATACCCTTCAATTTTCACCACAGAAAGAAATCCGGGGATGTAAGATCCAGTGAAGAGCGGGCCAATCCTTCTGTCATTTAATATTTTATTTAAGACGGCTTCAACTGCAAGCGAGTCATTTGCCAGACATCCATCACGTTGAAAGTACATCGCCATTCTGGCATGCAGTGAAACATCTTGTAGTAAAATTGGTAGATCATTACGTAAGAAATTAGCATACATTGCACCATTTGGATTGCTATCGATGATGTCTGTAAATCTATCGGACCAAACTGCGTGGTCATCAGTCCGTAGCTTACAAACTGCTTAAACCTAGGTAAACTAACCTAAGGACAAACACACACAATGATGCCCCAGGGAGGACTCGAACCTCCACGGCGAGCAACCGCGCACTCCGCAGCGAGACGCTTTAGACGACTCGGCTACTCCACCGCGGCGCCATCAATGAAATAGGGGCCAATTATCCTCCCTTACATAACGCCGCACCCTACATTAACCAGCCAAGGTTGCTGATGTTCCACTTGTCGCATCCATCGTGGATTTTCCGTTGCTCAATAGCGCATATTATGCCGGTTTATGTTACCTCTGTTTGTCAATGATGCTTCGTCAATAAACAGTATGCGTAAAAAAATCTGTTGTCGTCTCGTAATTTATTTTGTGCCCAGTGGCAAAACTGTACACGACGTTCAAAGTCTTCGCCATGCAAATCTCGGTGCACAGAAATTTGTTCAAGTGTTTCGGATCCTCTCCAGATCGGGTTAAAGGAGGACATAGATGTAATTCAGAGGAGGGCGGCTAGGTTAGTTACTGGTAGGATCAATCAATGCGCGAGTATAACCGAAATTCTTTGGGAACTAACTGGGAGTCGCTGGAGGAAAGTGAAGTTTCTTTCTAGCAACACGAAGAATTTGATACGTCAGGAATTTGAAGCTGACAGCAACTGCCACCAACATACATTTCGCGCAAAGAGCACAAAGATAGGACCAGAGAGATTAGGACTTGTACAGATGCATACAAGCATTCCTTCTTCCTTCGGAGTATATATGTAGATGTACAATATTCAGTTTTCCCTGTTCTCGTTCGATATTTTGCAAGCCAGGAATAAAGGTCAAGACTTTATAGTCCTTGATTTGCGAAAGGTGTTTGTTAGAGTGCTGGATTGCAGATTCCGAAGTAAAGAGCAAATGGAATAGAAGAACTCTTAGGACTCAGTCAGTACTTTGGCCTTTACGAAGAGTATTCATCAGGAATACTTCATGAAAGTGTGTCAGCGCATGCAAAGAAAGGGCCATCGTTCAGAATTTTCTGTATGGTGAGTTGATTATGACATATTGACACTATTTCACCACAATTTTTCATGACATAACTATGGACCAGTTACATGATGGAAATGTCGTTGCATCCCCTCAACCACGTCTCTCTGCTGGACGTAGCACTGATCGATTTTCTTATGGGTGACTGGTACTTCATGTAGCTCGTGGATGCAGTCTCATTGATCTCACAACTTTGGATGTAGCCCGACCACAATTTGTGTTCTTGTGCGTAGATGTTTGTAGAGCTTATTAGACTTAACTACAGGATCATCAGTCCCTCTGGTACGTTGAGTTGGACTAATAGCGTCCGTCCAAAACCATTCCACGAAATTTTAATGTGATCCAAAGCAGCATATCCCCGAACTGTGACGTTATCAAAAGGAGGAGTGATGTAGTCCACCTATACACTGCTCAAAAAATATACATACATATATACTTATACATACCTACATACAATATACAACGGTAATTTTTATTTTATTCAGATATTGGTTACAATTGAAATTCGTATGTGATATTATATTTTGCTGTCTGAACTTTTAAGATGGGGTTTACGTAGAGCGGGGGCACCATGCAGCTACCATAATAGTGAAAAAGTCATTTCTGTTGCCCTCTTATCTAGTAAGTGATCATCGTAGACGGCCAGTACAGTTGAGCATCTGCGTGGCATCGACAGTATGAGGTTATCAATCAGCTCTTGAGAGGTATTTGGCCATTCTTCCATTAGTGCAAAATCGAGCTCTGCAATCGCTGTGTGAGGTGATGGACTGAGAGCAATGCGTATTCCAACCAAGTGCATCACAGACATGTTTAGTAGGGTTCAAGACCGGTGAACACGCTGGCCATTCATTGACTTCCCTCAGGTTCAAGCATGTTGTCCACCACCGCAGCTCTGTGAGGACGACCTATCTCCTATGGCACCAGCGTAGGGCACAACAAAATGTCGAAGGATCTCGTCTCTGTTTCTCTTAACGACATAGCGGTCCTTACGTCCGCCAATACTGTCTTTTACCCATTCGTCCACCACTAATGATATGGTGATGTTTCCTGCACATAATCAGGATTGTTCTGAGTTTTACGTTCCCTCCAGACGATGGAACGACGATTGTCCGACTGGAACACAAAACCTAGACCGGAGGGTGCGTTGCAGGTGAGTTGCATTCAGCCTCCCGGGCTGTTAACCGGAGATAACGGTCACCTGGACGACGTTGCCCTCGTCTTATTTTAACGATTCCTGTTGTTTCAAATTGCGTCTAGCTCCAGAAAATTACACTGTCAACAGTACAAAAGCTGCAGCCACAGCCCTCTGTGTCTGACCAACTTCCAACCTTCCTATGTCTCCCATGTCATAGATTTGGGTACATCACGTTGTGGTTGCATTGAACTACCTGCTCAGTATACTATCTGAACCCCACTGATTGTGTGATTCGTTTGGTAGAGTAAACACAATTCAAAAACAGCCCCTCTGCAGCAACTTTCTCATATTTCCAATATCTCGGTTGCCAGACCATTTTAGTTCATGCTCCCAAAGACAATACATCATAACATAGTATCTCAACTAACGCCTAATTGTTTTGATCCGATAGTTCATCCACAGATCTTTGTTGAGCACTTTAAAAAATCGCACTGCCATGTTTTACGGTCCACTTTATGTTTGCCTGTAGTTTTATTATTTTTTGAAAACATTTTGGACAAAATAATAAAAATTGATGGACGATAAGATTGCGACCCCACTATTGTGGTAGTATCTATGCACCCAATATTCTCTCTGACCATATTTTAACAAACAGCAAAAATTATTTGATATTTAAGTTTAGCTTTGACTAACATGCTCCTTTTTTATTTTTTTTTAAGTTTTACCTTTTTAAGCTATTATTTTAATATCTTGTCCCACATTTTATTATCTTTTTCCGTTAAAATATTGTCTTGCCTTGGTAGTGGGTTCTTTTTTTTTTTTTTTTTTTTTTTTTTTCAAGTTTACTTTATTTATCTGTGCAGATTAAGAATGACTATAGCTGGAAGAAACGTAGCTTACATTTGGCGTTCGGACAAATGACTATAGCCTGGAAGGGACACAGCGTACATTTGGCGTTCAGAAATCAGTCACGTGACATCTCTCGCTGGAAACCTTTCCCGAAACTCCCTTTTGCATACTCCATCTTGCTTTCTGTATTTGATGATTTATTATAACTCAAGCGTTGTCATTTC
The DNA here is from genome assembly GCA_026315105.1 of Locusta migratoria. Lineage (NCBI taxonomy): Eukaryota > Metazoa > Arthropoda > Insecta > Orthoptera > Acrididae > Locusta > Locusta migratoria. The sequence continues at coordinate 707,529,139 of CM048745.1, read as the reverse complement.
AAAGCAACGGCGGACTGAATATTATCAAAAATACGTCGTTCTTAGTGCAATGAATTATAATCTAATGTCTAATAATATGATGTAGAAGTTAATATTTGCCATCAATGATACGAGAATTACGGATTACTCTCGCAGCTGCACGCCGTAGCGTAATGGGCGGCGCATTAGACTCTGATGTGCGAACGTGTTAGACGGTGTATAGAAACCCGCCACGGGCAATTGTTTTATTCATTTTTATTGCTACAAGCTTTTCGCACACTCTTGTTAATGAAACACAACTATGTTCTTCAATAATCCGAGTTGGTTAAAGGCAACAGTGCTTTCTCTGAAAAGTGCATTATTTCTGTTTTGTGAACGTGCAATGAAATACAAACTAACGAATTGCAGACATGGACTTCTTTATCACATGTACACAAAATGGGAAGATACTGTTCATAAATGAATTCTAAATTCAACACATTAATCTGCAAAAATAGTAAACAATTAATTTTAATCAATAAACAAAAAATATTTCTATTTTATGATCCTTTCTTACTAATATTAATTCTTAGGATAGAAATCTGGGACTGTTGTAAATGACGTAAGGATAGTATAATAGTAACTTGGTATGTAGATTAAGTACTAGAGTTCTGAGGAATTACGTATCATCAGAGTTATTCCGTCTGTTATTTCAGCTGTAAAAGAAAACGCAGAATATTTGCTCTTAATTTTAGCGCAGAACAAAGTAACGTGAACAGTCAAATCTGAACTAGTAAAAAAGTAACTGAATGTGCATCCATAGCAAGCATGTCAAAGACAAACATTTTAGTAGACGCATTGATTCCAATTAACGACTTTCTACTTATTCTACAAATAGTGAATAATTGCTTTAAAAAAAGAAACAAAATAATTTGTGGCAATGTACACATTTCCCTTCGATTTCATCAAGGAACGACAGTTGCCACAGAAATCTAGGACTTCATTTATATATGAAACTACTAATATCAGCAAGTTGTTTAGAATATTAATTATTACAGTCTCTCCCCAGTTTATGTGCATATGCTTCAGAAGACGGTGGTTCAGTTCGTTGGTACGTATTTGACAGCATGTTCACGAAAGAGAACAAACGCACATTTTAGAGGGAGCACTGTTACATATACACCACTGTAAATATTGCACAAATGTTCAAATGTTTGTGAATCTAACGGACCAAACTCCGTGGTCATCAGTCCGTAGCTTACAAACTACTTAAACCTAGGTAAACTAACCTAAGGTCAAACACACACACTCATGCCCCAGGGAGGACTCGAACCTCAACGGCGTGGAACCGCGCGCTCCGCAGCGAGACGCTTTAGACCGCTCGGCTACTCCACCGCAGCTAAATATTGCAGAAAATAGCTCTATTAATTAATGAGTGTACCTGAAACCATTTAGGAACAAAGGCCAAAGAAATTGTAATGTCGTGTTTCGAACTATGGACCATGTGCATCGCAACCCAATGCACTGCCCACTACTCTACGACGAACAGTTACGAAACTATTCCGTGATTCTCGTACTATTGATGGCAGGTGTTAACTGCTAATATGACATTTTTGATACTAGATTATATCGTATTAAAAATAACGTGTTTTTGTTAATTCTTTTGTGTGCCGTTGCTTTGAAATGACAACGCGTGATTTATAATAAGAAAATGATAAAATACAGAAAGTAAGCTGGCATATGCCATACAGAGTTTTGGGCGATAAATGTCACGTGACTCATTTCCCAACGCCTGGTTTACGTAAAATCAAGTGACGGTGTCAAATCGCCGTTACGTCTGCAAATAGCACTTGATGCGAGATATGAAAAAGAATGCTGCATGAACAATGTAAGGGGAGTCAAAGAAATGTCTGTTTCAGGTACTATTTAGCTGCTGTGGATATTACTGTATGTCTTAAAGTGGTCAATAAAGGTAAATGTTTCGCACTGTTATTTTTCTAACTGGGCCGATTTATACAGGGTCTGTACGTTTTATTCGAACGTGTGTCAATACTGCACCAGCTATCACACTCTTAGAAGTAATATACCCCGTATGAGTGGCCCAATAACGTCCCATTCTATACGACCTCATACCGTTGCCCCGCCTCCTACAGTTTCTTGAACACATCCGGTTCCTTTACATTACGCTCAAAATAGATTCTTGTAACCCCCTGGTCTATTCCATCCTTACTAATCCCGGGCATCTGCCATGCCTTTAGCCACAGAGTTACAAATACAATGAAGAAGCCCCCCCCCCCTTTAAACCCCCCATCCGTAAGATAACAGCAGATGTCAGACGGTTCCCTGGCTTAGTACCGGTAGACGACACTAGAGGCGCATCAGAGGGTAGCAAGGAGGGGAGGCTGAGGTGAGAGCTCGTGCCGCCTTCCACGAGGCCACGGCTGTGTCCAGCCGCTACCTGCCGCCTGCACTGTCCAGTTTTAAAGGGATGTTTCTGACCTCAGCGCCATCATAGGACATCTTACGGAACTGCTCTGGCCCTCCCTCCCCGCACCCCTAAGCGTGTGACCGGCCCCTTACGGAGGTTTTCCGTCTGTATATCTTTGTCTGTGCTTTAGCACTGCATCCCTTTCTCCCTTCACCCTCTCTACGTCCTCTCCAAGGTAACTTCCGCCACCCCTCCCTACCGGATGCTGCCCCCCGTCCTGAAACCTATCCCTCCTACCAACCCTCATCCTCTCCCTGTGAATACCTCCCCACTGTCGCCCATCCTTTTACCTCCTTGGCTCCCCCATCCCTCCCCTTTCCCCCCTTGGAGTCCCTACGCTCCTTCCCCACTCCACCCTTCACCATCCCTCCCCCCTCCTCCCGTGCTTACGCCGTCCCACCCTCCCCTCCCCTGCTGGTCCTCCGCAGAGCACCATTTTAATCAGTGCAGCCCAGTTTTTGTGTCAGTGCGTCGGTTATTGTGTTTTATAGTGCATCCAGCATACAAGAAAAAGAGTCGTATCCGTTGTTTTATTAATGTCTCCGTCAGTGTCTTCATGTCTGGACCTGTGTTCTTCAGTGTGCTTTTACCGCCACCGTGGAACAAGTTTTAAGTCTACAACTTGTTTTTATCATCTGTTTCATTTTGTATTCACCAAAACGTCTTCCTGTTCATATTTTTAAGTCGTCATATTTTTATCTGCAGTCAATAGTTTTTAAAACAAATTTCCTGCCCATGTTATTAAAACGCAAGGCTGAAGAGCATCGTAGGAGGCTGCCGCCAGCCTGCTATGTATTAGTTAGCTTGAAAATTCAATAAAGAAAAAAAAAATATTCTGATGTACAGGCATACGATTGACGTTTAAAGAAATGATTAGATTTACACTATCCTGTAATATACACCCCTCTATTAATGATTTCCACGCCGACTCATGCATCGTATCCATGATAACCTTTCCCCTATTTCGCGAAGATACAGAGTTCTCTGAACTTTTCGTATGTCCTCCGTTAGTCCCACATGGTGCGGATCCCACAGTTTCCAGCAATAGTCCAAAATTGGAAGCACAAGAGTAGTGTAGGCCGTTTCTTCAGTAGAACTGTTGCACCTTAAAGAGTTCTGCCTTCCCTTCAACATTTTCCATGCTTTCTTTCCAATTTAAATTGTTCGTAACTGTTTTAATAGGTATTTAATTAAATTTACGGTCTGTAAATTTGACTGATTTATCATGTGAATGAAGTTTATCGGATTTATTTTATTGCTCATATTGGTGCCCACACTTATTATTTAAGGTTAATTGCACACTTTTGCACCATCCAAATACCGTATCTAAATCATCTGTAGTTGCTTTTGCCTTCTAGTGACTTTACTAACCGATATATGATAGCAAGTTCCGCAAAATATCTAAAAGAGTTGATCACAATGTCTCCTAAATAGTTTATAAACATAAGAAACTATAGTGGTCCTATAGCATTTCCCTGGGGAACGTCAGATATCACTTCTGTTTCAATCGATGACTTTCCACCGTTTACAGCGTACTGTGTCCATTCTGACAGGAAACCACAAAACCAATCGCACAACGGTGGCGATATTCGGTAAGAACGCCATTTGATTAGAAGATGCTTGCGAGGTACAATGTGAAAAGGTTTCCGGAAATCTAGAAATAGTGAGTTGATTTGGGATCCCTTGTCGATAGCACTCGTAACTTCATGTAAGTGAAGAGCTAGCTGTGTTTTGTTAGAATCATACAACGTGAATTCGTGTAGACTTTGGATCAATAGGTCTTCGAGGTAGATATAATGTTTACCCAGAGTATGTACTAAAGTCCTTCTACAAACCGACGTCAATGAACTAGGCCTGCATTTTGCGGATCACTCCTATTGCCTTTCTTGAATGTTGGAGAGACCTGTGCAACTTTCCAGACTTTGGGTGCGAAATGTTGCTAAGCGAGAGTTTGTGTGTGCTATTGCATCAGCATACACTGAAAGGAACATAATCTACATACTATGGGGACTAGGACACTGACCTTCATTAAGTTATTTAGGTTGCTTTAATACTTGAAAGTTATTTATTTCTAAATTACGCATGCTGGAAGCGGTTCTTGATTCGAATTAGGGACTATTTGCTCCGTCTTCTTTGCTGACACAATTTGGGAAAGCTTTGTTTAGCAATTCTTTTTTAGCATAAATTTCATTGCTATCACTTAGTGAAGATATTGATCGTATTTTGTCACTACTATACTTTAAATACGAGCAGAATTTCTTAGGATCTTCTATAAAATTACGTAACAGGGATTCTTTGTGGAAACTATTGTAAGCTTCTTGTACTGAAGTTCGAGCTAAATTTTTAGATTCAGTGAAAGATTGTCAGTCATTCGTCCATTTAAATTTCGTTTACTTTTTTATCTCTGCTGTTGCAAGAGTGATCTCACCTGTTTTGTGTACCACGACGAGTCAAACCCCTCTTTTGTTAATTTGTTTGCTATAACTCTATCAAAATTATTTCTTTGAATGTAAGTTACATCTGATAGATACTACCATTGTTAGATGCGAAAGACTGAAGATTCTTACTTGGGAAAGCGTAATTTTTATCTAATTTCGTGAATAACTATATTTAATTTTTGGGTATTTGGGAAATCCGATATTCAGTCTCGCTACGAAAACTCCCCATTCACCAATCTCTGCTTGTTTTAATGCCCTTTATTAGCTTTCGCATTATTTGTTGCTAAGTGGTTCAGTACGTTTCCACAATCTATATTCTTCAAAATGAAATGCCAAGATCACAAATTGATAATTTTTTGAATGACGACTGGTTTCGGTGAACTGTGTCACCATCATCTGGTCATATATATTTTATAAACTGGTCATATTATTAAAAAAATAAAAAATAAAATAATAACTGCAACATAGCACTTAGTCACCATACAAAAATACACAAGTTAAAAAAATGACAGCTTATAAAATACTATTTTAGTTGGTTAATGAACTTATTGCCATAGATAATTTTTGGAGAATGCATTCAGTACAATTTCGGACGGTATTTTATGCCTGCCTCCGGTTTTGACACGTATTTTTGACAACACGTAGAGGGTATGTTAACATCGCTACCAATTAAAATTGTGTGCTTTGGGTACGTCTACTTCAATCTCATTTACAGTGTAAACCGCATTGGCAGCAATAAGTATGCCACCACCTATTTTATTCAATCTATCCTATCTGAACACCATTTGACCCTTTGTAGAAATTTCACCTGAACTTATCTGGCTTTCGCCAGCTTTCGCAACCTATAATTATTTGATCTACAGTACTATTAGTGCTTGTACCTGGGGTACTTTCCCCACATAGCCATGTTTATAACTATTAACTCAATGCTTTTTATTCAAATGTTCAAATGTTTGTATAGCTTATGGTACTTTACTGCGTGGTTATCAGTCCGCAAACTTACAAAGTACTTATGAACTACCTTATACTAACTACAGCACAAACATCCATGCGCGAGGGGGGATTCGAAACCCCGTCGGGGAACGATCTCGCTCATCGTAGCACAGCGCCTCAATGCGCTCGGCCGCTCTGCCGCGGTCAATGAGTTTTATATGTGTGTTCCTCCTATATGTGACCTGTACCGTTTGAGACAGAAACCCTTTTTGTGTGTTGCCTTGCCGAGGCCCTTTAATATAAAAAAACCGCCCAGTCCAACAGCCTGCGCTACCCGTGTATCAGCTTTCTGCTTGTAGTGAAAGTCTGCCGTATTAGAGGAACCCGAAGCCCTACCACTCGATAGCGGAAGATGAGCAACCTACAGCCTACACGGTCGCTTAACCGTCCGAGCTTCTGATTCAGACCCTCGGCTTTGTACCAGAGGTCTACAGTCAGTGATTCCATTATGGGGCCACCATGGCATCTGAATGGAACACGTGCATGGTCATTGCACGGTACGACCATACTGCTTCCCGCATTCCAACGTTGCGACTTCTGTCAAATGCCTTTAGTTGGTGGATAAGCCATCTGTCGCGTTTGTAAGGAATCGTGTGTGCTTTATTTTGCATGTAAATATGTCTTCCTTCACTCTCTGACTGGTACCAATGCGTAAAGCCGGCCGCGGTGGCCGAGGGGACTAAGGCGCTCCAGTCACGGTCTGCACGGCCACTACGGTCGGGGGTTCGAATCCCCCCTCGGGCATGGATATTTGTACCGTCCTAGTTCGTAAGTAGTTCATAAGTAGTTTGTAAGTTTAGGGACTGATGACCCCGTAGTTAAGTCCCATAGACTATACAAAAATTTGAACATTTTGAACATTAGAACAATTCGTAAAAACAGGGCGGTTACATGACGAGTGTATTCTGGTGGGCATTCTACATAATACAGAACAGTGTAAATCTAATCAGTGTAAATCTACATCTAAGAATGATGTCAGGTGTCCGACAGGGGAATGTCGTGTGACCGTTGCTATTCACAATATAAATAAATGACCTTTTGGATAACATCGGAAATTCACTGAACCTTTATGCGGAGGATGCTGTAGTATATAGAGAGGTTGTAATAATGGAAAGTCGTATTGAAATGCAGGAGAATAGAATTGAAGCATGCTGCAAGGAATGCAACTGAATCTCAATGTAGACACGTCTACAGCAATATCATGCTTGTACATCACAATGCGATGATATTGGGCCACTCAAACTGAGTATATTACTTTGTTTTGGCTGACAGTGTGATAGGTGGTGCAGTATCGACACACGCGAATAAAACACATTAACCCTCTTCACGGGGTGAGCTCTGCTTTAATCTTGCAAGCAACTGGTGTAATAAATCTTCAGGGCATGTTCTAAGAAACATGCTACTTAGAAATCACCAAGTTTCTTAGAACAAGGCCTTGCAAGCTAGGAAATTTATTAACAAAAGTGTCAACCGGTCGTGAAAGCCTTCACTCTAAGACTGGCAGAATTTAACACTTCAGTTAGCCACTGAGTATCATTAAATTTTAACCACATCTTCTGGTTGATAATTATTTTGTCACACATTGTATTTGATTTAAGGAATCCAAATGAATATCCAGTTCTAGTAGCCACTGTGTATTTGGAAAAGTTGTTACGGAACAAACGCTGTGATCAGTAATGTGTAGATGACCTGAGTAGCTTTCTTGTACCTTTGACAGTGAATAGATGATACAGTCCTCAGCAAATGATTATTCACTCTGAATACTCCCTAACATTTCCTATGAGATGAATGTTGGGTCATTAGCTAGCCATACAATTTACTCATTTTGCAAGATCTGTTTCTGCTTAATCTTGTCATCAGCTTGTGGGCTCTGTAGTGAGAGGAGGGGTACTGACGTAAATAACAGGACACATTACCAAGAATATATTCGTATGATATTTTAACTGGTAGTAACTTTGTTTCTTGAAATGTTAGATTGCACCACAATTAACACAAATCTAAAATACTCTCCAGTCCATTATGAGCCGGCTGGTTCAGCAACCAATAAAATGTGATATTTTATGTCTTTCTGAGGATGCCGCACAAGGGTGAAACGCGTAAAAAATAAATAAAAAAGTTGCAACCACGACTGTCTTTTACTGCTAAATTAACACAAATGTTCAAACATGCGCCAGAGACAAGTGTGATGCTGTGTCATGATGTGCGAAATGTCTTAGCTCATTTGTAACCCTGTACCTCGTATTTTGTAAACAAAGTTGTGTACCTAGCGTCCAATATCTTGACGCATCTTACCATACTTTGATTTACAACCATACGTATACATTAACTACAATATGAGCAGGATTAATATTAACTACATTTTTCCTCTAAGTATCACAGGGGACATTCATTTGACATCGATGTTTCAAACACCACTGCAAAGAAAATACGGTTTCATAATAATTACTGGTGTAAACGTACCATACTTTAGTCTACCAGGTGGTCGCTTAAAAGTGAATTCCCTCCCATCTGCTATGCAAAATGCTTCTATTACTGATGCATGATGGTGAGCAACCATAGCGAGCTTCTCAAATTCGTTAATGAATAATTAATAGCGTAGGGCTGTGATATATGCACTCTGCTAATAATTACCAATAAACACTTACAAAGAAAGGAAATTTACCCAATGCCCGAACATATACTGTATTTAATCATTTTCTCACTCATCGTGAATCTTTAATTGAGCGCAAAGTTCCTGTGACTGGAAAAAAGCGGAGGTGACAACGTTTATATAACCGCTTGTACGACCACGTCTTGAATAATGTTAAAGTGTTTCGGATCCGCACCAGATTGGTTTAAAAGAAGACACACACACACACACACACACACACACACACACACACACACAATTCAGAGGGGGGCGATTAGATTTGTTACTGGTAGATTCGATCAATGCGTGTTACTGAAATGCTTTGGGGACTCAAATGGGAGCCTCTGGAGGAAAGGCGACGTTCTTTTCGAGAAACACTGTTGAAGAAATTTTGATGCCCAGAATCTGAAGCGGATAGCCTCCAACGTACAAAAAAAAAAGTTCAAATGTTTGTAGAGCTTATGGGATCCAACTATGGGGTCATCAGTCCCTAAACTTACAAACTACTTATGAACTACTTACGAACTAGGACGGCACAAATATCCATGCCCGAGGGGGAATTCGAACCCCCGACCGTAGTGGCCGTGCAGACCGTGACTGGAGCGCCTCAGTCTCCTCGGCCACCGCAGCCGGCTCCAACGTACATTTCGCGTGAAGACCACAAGGACAATATAAGAGATATTAGGACTCGTACAGAGGCATATAGACATTCTTGTTTTCCTTTTGCTCGTTCTTTCAGAATAGACGCCACATGTATATATATAATATGCCAGTGGCAGGCAATGATCATTTCGTTAGTGGGGAGAGGTGGGTAAGTTTGGAGCCCTTACTCTTACGGGAATTAGTACACAGTGACTACGAGTTCGAGTACTGTGGGGCAGGGTAAAGCTGGAAATTTGTGTCTGACGGGAGGCGTGCTTAGGTAGTCTTTGCAGGTGCGGTGACCACTGTGTCCACAGTGGTGTAGGGGTCAGCGCAACTGCCTACAAAGCAGAAGACCCGGATTCGATTCGCGGTTGGGTACATATTTTCAGCTTTGCCCATTCGCAGTTGCAGTCATATGTTCTGTGAATATGATATATCCATGAGGCCTCCATGATCAGTACATGCAACAGGTTCCCGACCGGAAGGACTTTTTTTCTTATGTAGACTGATATGGAGTGTTGGTACGCACCTGCTCGGACCTGGACGCGCCGGCTGAGTATGGCGCCGAGGGAGCTGGCGGCGAGGCAGCGGTAGGCGGCGCCGTGCACGTCCGGCCGGTACTCCTCGGCGGCGAACGGCGGCAGCAGCAGCGTGCCGTTGGCCAGCGACCGCCGCAGGCCAGGCACGTCCCGAGCCACCTGGCCGTCCCCCACCAGCCACGAGATCGTCTGCAACAGCGGGCGAGCAGGTGGATCCTGTTTATAAGCAGCTGAGGCAATGGACTCATATAATTAAAGGACAATGTAACACCAATCCCTCAGAGCTACGGAGGTGGGAACTTGCCCTCCAACATATACTCTCCTCCCGCCACCCCCGTGGCCTAAATCTACGCTAATCCCTCCCCTTCATCCATCCTCAGATCACCTATTCATTATACCTTCCTTACCCCCCGTCTCTATCTCTCTCTCTCTCTCTTTCTCTCTTCTCTCTGTCTGTCTGTGTGTGTGTGTTTGTTTTTTTCCCTGTTAATCATAACATTTTAGACAACCGTCCAGCTCCTACACCCCTCAGCATCATCTCCTCTTCTCTTTACTGCTTGATCTTTCCTCTTTAGTTATATATACTCTCTGGCTTGGCTCAGTACTAATATGCAGTATCTCTGACTTCCACACTCCTCAAACACCACCCTCATGACCTAGGTCGTGAATTACCTTTCCCTTCTGTTCACATCCTTTTTTCTTCCCTTCTCTCCCACCTGAAGAAGGAACTGTGTTCGTCCCCTTTTTTTCTTTTTCTTAATTTGTGTCACTATCGGCGGTACAGCACAAAGGTAAGTAAAGGCCAGCCAATCTATCTCTTTTGATGAACAATTTAATTTGCATCACTGCAGAAACTCTTCAGTATAATCACGTGAGCCATGCCGCTTCGTATCAGGGAGCGCATTCCTATCGATCTCGTTTTGATTTCTCCCGTCGGTGGCGCGCCGGATTGCGCTTCGCGCTTGTCGACCCCGGGCTATCTTCGCTGACTGCAAGAGGGCCTAATCACCAAGACAGTGCGAGGAGGACGATAGATTCCCTTCAGCCGGCAAACGGTGTGTGTTCAGCGGTAGTACCAGAGTCTAACATACCACAAAACTCCCAGTGATTTTTTGCAACCTCGTAACTGCACCGCTGACAAGCGGCTGGGTCGTCAAAAAATGTTCAAATGTTTGTAGAGTCTATGGGACTTAACTACGGGGTCATCAGTCCCTAAACTTACAAACTATTTATGAACTACTTACAACTAAGGACGGCACAAATATCCATGCCCGAGGGGGGATTCGAACCCCCGACCGTAGTGGCTGGGTCGTCAAAACATACCGCGAAACGATTGAGTAATGAATGTGTATTTGGAGTAGTCTTGTGTAGTTCCTGAACGAACTAGTTCGGAAGAGTGCTCCCACAGGCGAACTACGCTAACTAGTTCGCAGTTCTTTTTCCGAAGACTGACGGCGAACAGCGAGAGGACGCGCGCAGAATCGCGTGATTCCATTCTGGCAGTTACGGTCATTTCGAGCTGAGATGCAGCTCAGCTGTAGTTTCATAGTTCATTGCCATAATTTTCTTTTCTGAGGTATACAGCAGTGTCTAAATATAACCCCCATTCCATAGAGTAAAATACTACGATCACTTTGTATGCAAAGTAGTTGAATACCATTGTATCACCCATTCGTGAAAGTAAGTAGTTTATTGGCTTAGTTATTTGATGTCTAATTGCACAAAAATACGGGTAATTGCACACGCTTGGGCAACACTGATCATTATATTAAAAATTTGTCATAAAGGAAAGAGCTCTTTTAGTAGCGGCAGCAAAAGCCAAAAAGAGCGGACGAACTAAAAAGAGCGAACTGAAAGGAGAGCTACCGGTCGCGAACTAAAATATGCGCGATCGGTCGCGAACTAAAATATGTGCAATCGGTCTAAAACATGCGAACTATTATGCCAAACGTATCTCGCTTCTTAGTTCGTTAGATTCTTTTCCGAAGACCGACGGGCAATAGCGAGAGGCCCCCAGCAGAATTAAAATCACGTGTTTGCCATCTGTTGATAAGAGCCATTTCGAGGTGAGCGTCTGCCTGCTAGATTACATAGTTCAGTGCTACAAAATTCTGTTTTGAAGTATTCTGCACTCTACAATATTCTATAATGACGAGATATAGAGATAACTCTAAACTTAAACGCCAGAAATTGTCCACAAATTGTTTCTTTTGGTTTGCGTGATATCGTTAGCGGTTCAAGCGGCAAGCGCATGAAGCAGCTAGGTGGGGGAACTTCTCCCTCCACCTGCATGCGAAGACCACGCCGCTCAGTCGTCACTGGGGGCGAACGAACTAGTTCGCGGCAGAGGCGCCAACTAAAGTGAGCGCTCCCGATCGCGAACTATTATGCGCAAGTCTAATTTGGAGTGAAGTAGCACAATAAAAATACTTGGTATTTAGGAGCTTTTGCGACGCTATAAATTGTGGCAACCATCAAAAATGTAATTCGGAAATCTCTCATTAGCAAAGCATGCTCAGAAGTAAGAGAACAAAATTACAAATAACAAGTGTCAATTTACGGTGGTTTGTTATACTTTTAGGCATAGAAGTAGATCTTCAAGAATTCACTCAAGTCCAGACATCTGCACTTAATCAGACTCTGAAATACTAGACTACCGTTTCATAATATTACTGCTGCATAAAAGTAATGTCTGAATGCTTCGAATAGCTGTTAATCGACTATTTCAGCAGAGCCTGCTTAGTTTCGTACTTCAGTTTCACAAAAATTACAGGCCTGTATACCAAAATGTTTCGGCAGTTGCCTACTAGTTTGATAAAGCGAATGTGTAGCTAAAATAAATAATATGTCCATGTATAAACTGTTAATATTAGCAAGTCACATTATTGAAGATATTCAGTTTGATACCTGCCAAGTACCTAAAAAAGTTATAATAGCTACATGAGAGGCAGAGAAGCAAGGACAACGTGAAAAGATGGTTTATACGACGATGTAGAATCTAGTCCTCTACAATGTAAAAAATCATGTGTACTTTTGAAAATATTACAATGTTCGAAAACCGCTAACTCAAAAATCTAGCAACATGTCAGTTCGTACCGAGAACGCGAACATAATCAGTTCCTTTTACACTTGAGCACATCAGGTTGCGGTTTATTTCTGCTTTCAGAAAGGTTTTGGACGATATGATTACGACTCATGTATTGCGAACTGAATTAATTGCACTACACTGACGATTCGTTATTATAGACTGTCATTAACAGAAGCAGTGATATTACTTTAATGATGTTTTCATTTTTGTATTAGAAAGTTCACAGCAACGTTCAGTGAAATATGAAAGCAACGGCATTAAAAAAGTAAAGATGTTTGCTTATAATCGCTTTTATACGTAATTAACGAAATACTTACTATAATTTTTGATTTACAAGCATTATTAAAATATCGAGAGACATACATAATACATAAATTAATATAAAAACAACCTAATTTAAAAGATTGAATGGTATAAAGAACAACTCTGTCTTGAACAAATACTTACGAATATGTGTATATTTGCAGCTTATTCGCTGAATGTAAGTTGCATATAAACATAATAGTATAATAAATTTCTATTATGGTCTGTTCTTACTATGCCAGCCAGTTTTTGATGTATATCAATTCGGTATGGAGTCTAATGATTCTCACATTTATACACGTCACTCGTCTTTCTTACACGTGCATACTCTTTTAAATGTAATTACTTTAGCTTAAAAAAACAATATTTTGATGATTTTTGCCGTTTCTGGTTCAGACGTAGCAACAATTGTGGAACTGGGTTCTTCTTTATTGTAAAACAGTTTGGTTGCTTGTATCGTTATATTGCCACGTCTGTGACGTTTTTCCTTCAGCTACAGCTGTGATGGTTGATTTGGTACATTAAATGCCGTATTTATTGCATTCTATGTACGTTTCCTATGTTCCACCCTCACCGATTTTACTGGAATTGTAATGAATATTTAACGTTCCTGCGTAGAAATTGATGTCTCTCTGCTAAAGGGCATGTCTCCTGGTGTTTCCTGGGAATTCTTATATTTAATAGAAAATGGAATTATTCATTTAAAGCCTGTATGTTTCAGGATAATTGTAAATGAACTGTCATGTAATCTACCGTTTCGTACCTTATCAGGGATCTTATGATACCTAAGAAAGACAAATGGGAGCTATTTTTAAATTATTACCTATTTATAAGGCACTACATACGTTCTCTAAAGTAAAAAGTATACTGAAGTCAATCTAAACGATACTATTCGCTCTCATCAACTATCGTATTCAGTAACGTAGCTTGCCGGCCGCTTGGAGTGTCGTGACTGTATATGTTAGACTGTGGCGGTACTGTGAGTGGGGATGGGCCGGGCGTGCTGACTGAATGTTTACTGAGATACGTCCCTCTTGCCGGGTGGTCTGTGTCGCCTAGTGTGTTCCATGCGACGACGGCGGCCTAATGTTCACTGGAGCCTCTCAGGATCTAGCTGCTTCTCTATAAACTTGGATTAAACTGACTCACTTCCATCTCCGAGTAATCTATCCAGGCGCCCTGGCATGTCGTGTACAACTGTTACTGGATTTTGGAGTTAAGTAGCTGCGCCGCTTGGCCATGTCTGAACTCTTTGCGTTAATTGCCGCCTTTGCCTCCTGGTTTGGCATGTACTTAACTGTTTGTGTCCACGTCTTAGTTTAGGGTGGTTAGTTGAGTCCCAGCGGTTTTCCGTGCTTAATGACCGATAGTGGTCGCCGTGCTTTGAAAGCAACTTGGTCTTCTATTATTTGAAGGGCTACTCGTCCGGGAAATTTGACCTTATATGGTTTCTTAACTGCTATTTTCTGATCTCAAAATAACTGTCTCTGGGCCTTTGAGACGTTGCGTGGCCTGTGTGAATGGGCCTTAGGTCGTCGCTAGAGTTGCTTCCTACTTAAGCAATACAAGCCACACAACGAATCAACTTCAAAAAAGAGAAGTTCTTGGTCAAGTTAATAGCGGCACATTCTCCAAGGTTCTTCTACCAAAATAAAATCCTTGTTAGATGAGAACGAATTTTTATTGACTTTTCCATCACACTACAGCACTGTATAAATGTGGTCTAAAGCTCCTGGCAACCGAACTTACAAAAACATACCACAGCTGTCTACAAGTTTCAGCAGCTTACAACTGCTTACATCTTACAACTGTCATAAATCGCCGCTTGCCGTCAGTGGCGGCATGTTTAAATACATAGATTTTGGCGCCCAAGTCGCGAATAGGTTACGTCATGTCATATGACGTTTACAAATTCTGTTTCAAATAAATTGACTACAAATTCTATCACGTTGAATTAATTCTGTGTTCATTTTGTTTCTGAATCTGTTAATGTATGCCCATCGGGCCAAGTTATGCTAAACTCTTTGTCTCCTCTTGTGAAGTTATTTTGATGTAAATTACGTGAAGCTTTTCTTAAATTTTAAATTGTACTTACTTTTCTCTTAATGGGATTAAAATTCATGCCTTTTGTTTATCTATCAGATATTTGCCATTTAAAAAAAAGTATTGTCATTGTGTATTTCCTATTAATATTTAATAAACATTGTATAACCAGACCTTCCAAATTTCGTAGTTGTCTATCCTTATGCATGTTCAGGTGATAATAATTCACTGAGGAAAATTATTTACCCTGCAATCACCTTTTCACTGGTGGCAGAGCGTGGTTGCGACTTTCCTGACCGGCCTCTGTACATTCATTATTCCTGATTTTAGAATTAGCTGTGTTAGTTAAGGTCGAGGTACTGTTGCAATTGTCTGTTTCAGGTAAATACTCGTTGCAGCAATGTCTGATCCTTATCCTGGTATTGATTATCTTCGTAAGGAGATGCTGTTGTACTAATACAATATTAAAGAAGAGCTCGGGGACAGTACTGTTGCTGAACTTTGAACCCGACTGTGTGAGGCCTTGCATAAACCAGTAAATGTCACTGAAGTTGTAGTAGGTGAGTTCGTCACTTTCCTAGCCTTCGTGTAGAGGAAGTTATCAACATACGTTCCAATCTTGAACAGCCTACCTGTAGGAAAATGGATAGAAATAGAGCCCATCTTTCACATTTGTTGAATCGGGTAGGGGACTAAAACGGTTTGTTGGTGGATGCTGACACTAAGGTAGCTGCAGATATTTTGATTAAGGCTGCTACTGACCTTTTTTTTTTAAACCTCGTCAAAAAAATTTAAGTGGTGGAGAGGACATGAGCATGCGAGAAGAAGGGTCAGATTTGTTGCAAGAAGACAATCTGGTTACCCTGCCATCTGAGGAAGCACCTTTTACGGTTAACCAAGTATGTGAACCTCCCCAATCCCATTTTTAGTTTATTGGGGGGCGTAGATCAACTTATTATTCTAAGAAAGGATAATGTAAAGAGCTTTTTATGGTTCTTAGTTGAGCTAGAACAACATCTTGACACATTTAATGTATCACAATCGGTCATGAGGGCCTTGTTGTACCCTCTAATGTAAGGTGATCTAAGATTAATGATTTCTCGAGCCTCTAAGGCTATCAGTCCTTTGAAAGTTTCCATGATAATTTAGTCAAGCGGCAGTTACCTCAACTGATAAGAGGATTGAAGGATGAATATCTTTGGCCTGTGTTAGGCTCGAAGCTAAAGACACAGAGATTACTTAAGAAAGTCCTGATTGCCTGACTGCACTTTATG
Organism: Locusta migratoria; assembly: GCA_026315105.1. Lineage (NCBI taxonomy): Eukaryota > Metazoa > Arthropoda > Insecta > Orthoptera > Acrididae > Locusta > Locusta migratoria. The sequence goes on along the minus strand of CM048745.1, from coordinate 707,512,741 downwards.
ATAATTTTACTTCTTCTCATCGTTATTGCGTAATTTGTGATCAATGAGAAAATGAAGATAAATATGCTGAAGCAATCTTTAAGCTTGACCTTTTTATGTCTGATAGCCTGTGAAATATATCAAATTGAGCCATTAAAAATTTTAGTACAGGCGTAAATGGCTGGTCTTCTGATTCCGAAATTTTTCTATTTTGCTGGTCGTCAAAGTGTTATGTTTTGAGTGAGAGTAAAGATTCATGATTTGAAAAATGCGTAGCACAGTCTCACTGTTGAGGTTATTATCTTGCGCAAAAGGACATTTACTGGGAAAGTAATGCTTGTCATATCACTGTTGACAGTTTTTCAAATGTTCGAATGTTTGTAAATCTGTGGGAATTTACTCTGATCATTAGTCCGTAGGCTTATAAACTACTTCAACCAACTTGTGCTACGGACAAGAAATACATCCATGCCTGAGGGAGGACTCGAACCTCCGACGGCGAGCAGCGGTGCGCTCCGCAGCTACACGCGTTGGAACGCTCGGCCACTCCACCGTAGCTCACAATTTTTCCTCCGCTAGTAAATGAAGTCCAAAAAACCGTCACCCTCCTTGAAATGCCGTTTTATGAGTCGGCGAAGACATTTACTTGCCGCTCATGTCATATAACAGTTTAGTCACCCACCGACATGCAACCTTCCGCTACCAAAAGCACCGCTGTCGTATGCTTTCCCTTACGGTATGCCAAGCTCCCGGAAAATGGACGTGGTGTGCGCGCGCCTATCTGCTTTCATCACTGCAAACGCGCATTGTCATCATCGACGTACGCGGTCTGCCAAACAGCTCATTGTCGTACCCAGTTGCACGGCCTGTTTCTAAACCCAACACTACCACTTCACACTTCTCAAAGCGAGACAGTTTTCCCATATATTTGATGATTTCTCTGCAGATGTCGATGGGTGTCCATTGAAACCGAGTAGTAGTTAGTTGGTCTAACTCCTGGATTGGGAAGCACAAGCCCCACCTTTATCAATTGACAGCAACGTCGTGCGGCGGAGCGATCGAAGAGATAGAGGTCCAACGCTGAGTTTGGATATATTGACTTCCCATTTATAGTCTTAAAAGACCTTTTGATTTACAATCGTACATACACAGAGAGGCTAATTTTGGACTGCTTAACTTTACAAACAGCTATTTATACTGTGTCGATACGGTGTCTTTTCTTTCGTTCACATTCAAACGCTCGATTCCGTGCGGGAATACAGTATAGCCTGAGACAAAGAGGAATGAATGGGCAGGACGCTAGACGTTGAGAATTTGGGTTGGAAGGGAAGCGTGCCTGTATAGCCTAATTGGTTAAAAGGATCAAGGATACAAACATTATTTAACTTCTGTAGTAATATACAAGATCACCAGTCAATTTTATTTTATAACAAATATCATGACCTTTCACCGAGATACAAGCACCCTCTTGCTCATTAATTTTTCGATGGTTCCTCGTCCTCAATGTAAAAGGCATGCTACCGGTGAAATAAGACTTCCCAACGTCACGGTTGTAGACTTCAGCAACTTGAAATGTACGAAAAGCAATCACATCTCTGTTATTAAAACTCTTCAATCCAGAAACTGCATTAACAGTACTACCATCGTACCGTACTATAGCAACAGTTATCCTCCATTGCCATGACTAGGTGAATCCTTCAGAGAAATTGTGAAGTTCAAAACACCTCCACAAAAAAAAAAAAAATGTCTATTCCCTTGAAGACAGTAAGGCGCGAACGTCTGAATCTCCTCCTATAACGGGGCATGCTCTCCTTTTCCTTATCCGACTGCTCGCTAAGATCGGAATAACGGGGTTCGAATCGCAGCAATCTTCAACTTCGCCGTTGAATTTATTCAAACGCTCCGAAACGGTCGAAATGTTTCAATATTTAGAATTCATATTTATAATGTATCTGAGGATAGGAACTAGTATTGTCTGAATGTTTTATTGTAATGGACACTATCGTTTCTTTAACGAGCTGATGGAGAACTACTACGTAATAAATGGCAAGCAAACTTTCCACTCTCACCAAAAGCGGTGGACGGGTGTTTTGAATTCAAATAACATATTACGAAGTTTCTTAACACCGCATTAACAGCTCTGTTAAATAGAAATGTTAACGTCTTTCTGTTTATTTATTTCTCATTTGGTCTTATATCACAGCGGATATCATTTTTATTTTATTTATTTTTTAAGTCTTAAACGTGTTTCACCCATGTTTGCTGCACAGTGTCTTTAGACATTGTTAGGGATAAACCTTCGAATGCGGACTTGTTGTATGAGCAGTTACTGTGAGTACGAACATGATTACATTCTTAATTTGGAGGAGATTATTTTCTTTTGCCTACTGCCCTCAGATTTTTTTTAAATATGAAACCATTGGCCCTGTAAAATGCCTTGGAGCGATGTATAAACTTTTAATGTGGTCGCAAACTTCTTTTTGAGCTCCACGGACGTCGACTGCAGCATCGCACCATTAAAACTTTGATCACTTCCTCCCCGCAGTGCCATTATGGAGCGCAGTGACCACGGTATCGGAATCTGTGCCGGCGCTTTTGAAATTCAGCCGCCTATTGCACGGAGATGGTAGGAAAAAAATTAACGAGAAAGAACAGTTATCGGAAGTTAATTTAGGAGTTAAGCGAAATTAACGTAAAATTTAATGAAAGAAAAGTGACGGGTATTTCCTATATACATGTTACCTCGGTTTAACATAAAAAATGAATCAAGATATCATATGTAGAAGAAGGAGATGGAGAACTAAAGCGTACTTCAACAGACAAACTTCATATCGCATTACTGTTTGAAAGGCAGTCGGCGTGTAATTAAGTTCAGTTATCTGACCGACTTCCATACTACATGCACACTCTGTTTGTAGTGTTCACCGAACTTCTGGAAGTGAGAGAATGCCTCGGCAAGAAGAAGGAACAGAAAATGTGTTCTGTGGCGGGCAGAAATTGAAGTGATTTGTCGCTTGCAAGCACACTGATCGTTGTCGTATTTTATTGTGTCTGAGATGAAATTTCTGTCTTCTGTGCTGTGTAAGGAGAGAAATCTAAGGCATCTCGGAGAGTATAAGTGTCGAAATGACACGATATTTCTGTGTCCAAACCTCCTTCAGAAAGTAGACCGATGTTGCAGTTGCCATGTTCGTTGCAAACCTACTTCCTCTCCTCATTCGTAGTTAGAACTACAGATACGGCATCTTCATGACACGATGCACTAAACACAGTCGCCTCTCACAGAAGACTGGAGATAAGCCATCCAAATATTTTTGTTTCTTTATTGTTATTTCATTCCCTCCCCCCCCCCCCCTTATATGGGCGTATGTAGACTTCTCAGCAGAGCGTAACAACACCACACACCCACCCACACACACACACACACACACACACACACACACACACACACACACACACATATATATATATATATATATATATATATATATATATATATATATATAAACGTTAGAAGTTTACGTGGTGATGAAAAAAAATACAACCAAGTGAAATGAACACATAAGCCTGACAGGTATTGACAGTCGTAACATATTAAAACGTTAGATGATGATGCACATTATAAAATATTATCAGTCACATACATTAAGACTAAAACTTAGATTAACACCGTCGTTAAAATTTTCACAGGTGAGAGTTTAGTTAAAAGGTAAAAGGTAAAGCAGTCAACAGTCCGAAGATTGGTTTGAACACCACAGTGCTTTACTAGGCATGGTCCTGTTTGGAGGTGGTATGCCGTTGCCTTCCTCCGACCTTCAAACTGACTTACCCAGCCAGTTATAGGGGGATCTACAGTTTAACGTGGGTTCCGAACCACGGTGTTACTCGGTATTTTCCACATTAGCAACGCTGCCAGAGGTGAAAGAAGTGGAAGTGACAGATAAAACTCCCAGGATCTGGCGGGGATCGAACCCCCGACCTTTGGATAGGTAGTTTGGCACTCTACCACTGTGCTACAGAGCCGTAGCTAAAAAATAAAATTCAGGTGAATGCAGGAATGAAATCTTAGTAGATTGCCAGGAGAGGAGGGGGGAGGGCGGCAGGAGTATGTTGGAGTGTGATTTTTGAGAGCTGGTGAAATGTGATGGGGGGGGGGGGGGAAGCTGAAGAGTGAGGGGGATTGTGGAAACGAACAAGCCATAGGATGTGCCTGTAGTGGATACGAAAAACTGAAAAGGAAAAAGGAACGTGACTAGGGAAGGAGGATTGGGACAGATCTGCTAAGTCGGGTAAATGTCGGGGCGGATGTCATTGTAGGATGACACATGCAACTGTTTTTTCTTTATTGGTTATGTCATTATTGGTTATTACTATGCGGGCTGGCAGTAGCTTACGTCCCGCTCCTTCAGACGATTGAACGTACAATATTGATATATAGAGGACAGTTCTTAAAACAGAACGTAAAAATCTAAATTTAAAGATAAAAGCAGGAGAATTACATGGTTGGCTTAAAACAGCGACAGCAGAATTTAAAACGACTTTTCGAAAACAGTACAGTAGTTGAAAAATACTTTAATCTGTATAAGAGACACACTGGAAAAAAGTGGTATGGGGTGTTGAGAGTAGAGGCGAGGGAGGAAGAGGGAGGGGGTGGACGAAACTGGTGAGGGGAAGGGGTTGGCGAGAGAGCCAGGGAAGTGCGGAAGGCAAGCAAGACGGAAGGGAGCCTATGGTTTACATCCCGTTGATAGCGTGGTCATTATAGACGGAGTTCGCGCTCTGAATGCTTTCGGTAAGGATGGAGAAGGAAATTAAAATGTTTCAAATGTTTGTAAGGGTTATGGGACTTAATTGCGGGATTATCAGTACATAAACGTACAAACTACTTATGAACTAGCTTATACTATAGACGGCATGTCCGAGGGGGGATTCGAAACCCCGACGGGGAACAGCCTCGCGCATTTCAGCATAACGGCTTAATGCTCCACCGCGGCGGAAGGAAATCTGCTGTGCCCTATGAAAGGAAATATTCCGAAATTTGCCTGGAGTAATTTAGCGAAATCACGGAAAACCTAACTCTACATGGTCGAATGCAGCACTGCGCCACCTCGCTCGATGGCAAGTGTGGGGAGTGGGAAGGGGAGCAGGGGATGACATTGCTGCGCCGTCGAACGGCCATTACTGGTGTCTTCTACCTTCTTTCTATTCTAAAAACCGCGGTGGAGTAGCCGAGCGGTCTAAGGCGCCTCACTGCGGAGCACGCGGTTGCTCGCCGTCGGGGGTTCGAGTCCTCCCTGGGGCATGGATGTGTGTGTGTCCTTGGGTTAGTTTACCTTAGTTTAAGTAGTTCGTAAGCTACGGACTGACGACCAGGCAGTTTGATCCGATAGATTTACAAACATTTGAACTATTCTGAAAACGGAAGAGGCTGTATATCTTCAGTTTTTTAAAGACTTGGATTCATAATCCTACGTCAAAATCGCAAAAAAGGTACGTGAAAACAGTCGGCATATGGTGCTATCAATCACATATTTGATTAAGTCTTAACCTCAAAATAAGACACACAAACTATTCTATGTACAGAACAATTGTGTATAAGAAGAATTTTAAGGATTTATACACTGGTCAATATGAGATAATACGTCTATGTATTTAGCATAAACAACAGTTTAATAATCTCCTTTATTGGGTTCTATAATCGCTTAGAATTTTTTTATTCCATTATTATTCTATGACCAGGATTTTAATAAACATAACAAAATTTTACTATTGCTCTCTACATGCACTTTTCCGCTGTTGCGTCATTGGCAAGTGATATCTCAAACTTTTTTTTTTCTTTCTTTTTTGCAGCAGCAGCTTTAATCCTCTGGCGCTCTGAAGCCAGAAATGATTAGTAGCAGTTCCGGAACAGAATTTGCACGTCTCATTTCATTTGTGCGTGGAGTGTAGTTCCCAGATAAAACTGCGTGCGTTACGTCATTGTACGTTGATGTCTTACATCACGCTCCTATTTTCGTATCAGTGTTTTCTGTATGTTTACATCTTCGACGATTTTGTGGAGAGATTTCTCAAGCGTGAGGTGTTAGGATATGACAGTGAACGGCTTCCAAACATAAATTGTCAGAAATATTTTGATCAAAGTGACGCATGTGCTTCATACTAATAGACTTTTAGTGAGAAACGTTTTGTCTGTTATGGTGTACTTTTTATATCCACCTTCCTTCGTTCATCACGTGAATTCCTTATCTCCATGTACTTCGTGGCTCTCAGGTTTGGTACTAGGTATATCACTGGTCTCACTGCTGCTACGTCTTACTACTTTCATCTTTCCGCTGTTTATTCTCTGTTCACACTCTATACTCATAACATTTTTCATCCCGTTCAACAGGTTCTATAATTTTCCGTTGCTCCCTCTAAGCACTGTCATCTCACCAGTGAATCTCTATTTCTTCACCTCCTAACACTTCCTTTTGTTTAAATATTTGCTTCTTCGATGCTTACAATGCCATCCACAAACCGTGATAGTGTTATTTCATCTCCCTAAACTTTAATTCTCTTTTCTATTCTTTCCTCGCTTTCATTTACAGATAGCTCAATATACAATATACACCTTCTAACTTTTCCCTTTGCATAGTTTAGCCCGCCTATCTTCAGAATTCCAACGAGTGTATTCCAGTCAACATATTAAAAAGCAATCTCCAAATCTATAAATGCCATTAATGTATGTTAGACTTTCTTGGACATATATTGCAAGTCGCAGAGTCAACATTGCTTCCAAATCGTAATGGATCTTCCCCGACGTCACCTTTTACAACGAATTTGTACAATATTGCGCGCAGGAGGATGAGCTTTATGACATAAAATGTTTGGATAAAATAACGGTCAAGACCGCAGAAAATGTTATTCGTTAGCCGGTTTCGACTTATCTAATAGTCATTCTCAGAATTCGTGGTCCGAATGGTTGCTGGTGGCGGATGATTGACTTCCCACGTGGTGGGGGCAACATTGAGCCGGTACAATAGGTCGTAACTGGTTAGCAAATCAAATATTGTGCCCTCTTGACTGTTATTTTATAAAAATACGGCTTCCACTTCTTTTTCTTTCCTTTCTGAGCAAAATATTTGTCAGTTTATGTTTTGACTTCATTCACTGTCATATCCTATCAGCTCACGTTTGAGAGATCTCTACACAAAATCGTCGAAAAGTAAACATACAGGAAACACTTAAACGAAAATGAGCGCGTGATGTAAGACATGCCTTAAGGATGTTTTTTAAGATAATTTTCAGCTGACAATGAAGTGGCGTACGCAATTTTATTTGGAAACTACTCTCCACACGCAAATGAAATTCAGATCCATACCTATCTGCACTAACTGTCGCAGCCGGCCGCGGTGGCCGAAGGGACAGCGGCGCGCCAGTCACGGTCTGCACGGCCACTACGATCGGGGGTTCGAATCCCCCTTCGGGCATGGATATTTGTGCCGTCCTTAGCCTTAGCTAGTTCATAAGTAGTTTGTAAGTTTAGGGACTGATGACCCCGTAGTTAAGTCCCATAAGCTTTACAAACATTTGAACATTTGACTGTCGCAGACTGTAAGTATCGTTCATATCTAGTATCAGAGCGCCAGAAGAAAAAAAATGGAAAATAAAATGTTTGAGAGATCACTTGCGAATGACGGAACAGCCGAAAAAAGCATGTAGAGAGCAACAGTAAAAATTTCAAATTTTTATGAAAATCCTAGTCATAGAATAATAATGGAAATCAATTCTTAGCGATTGTGGAACCCAAAAAAGGTCACTAAATTATTGTTTATGTATTCCTTAAAATTCTTCTTACTCACAACTGTTCTGTACAGAGAATAGTTTCTGTACTTATTTTGATGTTAAGAGTATATAAAATACTAGCTGAAAACCCGGCGTTGCCCGGGTATTTATTTATTCCTGCCATTTTTCAGATATATATTCATTTGTAGAAGAGCTGTGTGTCTGTAAAATCTCTTGGGAATACAATAAGTAGTAACGAAGTAATAGATTATAACTTGTTGCGTGATTAGGCGATTTCTCATGAACGTTACTGTTTATGCGCTCACATCTCATGAACTATGTATCGTACTGTGATACAATTTAGAAGGTACACTCAACTGTATGCTTGTATACTGTTTCGAAAACTTTCTGCGGCTACAATTGATAGTGTGCAAATTATACATTGTAACATCATACCGAATGCCGTAGTTATAGCCCATGGAAAGCAGAAAAGTAGTAAGCGAGAAACTTTTTTCCTTTCACCCTTTTGCTATGGTTGTCAGCGAGGAAAAGTTTAATAAAGGTTTGAAATTATGTTTAAAGTTTGTTGCAAGTCGCTAAGTACCCTTTCTCATATAGCGTATTTATAAAGTCACAACACAATATGTGACACTTTTTTGCGATTCCTACTGTTTATGACATCATATCTTCTGAAGCATGTGTTGTATGTGATTCTTAACCCGGTATCAATTGGTAACTCACGGTAAGAAATGTGTGTACCAAATTTGATTGAAATCGGTCTAATAGTTTAGGAGAAAATGAGCAGCATTGTCGCAAAATGCAGCAGTTTTTCGCGCATCTCATTGTTTAGGACGTTATATATCGTGAACTAAACATCGTATGTAATTCTTACACTTACGGCGACCGTCCTCATGGATTGAAGCTTACGTGTACATAATTTCACAAAGATTGGAACAAATCTGTAGATTTGTCTGTAAAATTTCCTGCTGCTACAATTTGTAGTGTACACATTATAAATTGTAACGTCGTACCGAATGCCGTAGTTTTACTCCATAAACAGCGGAAAAGTAGTAAGGGAGAAACGTTTTTCCTTTCATCATTTTACTATGGTTACCAGCGAGAAAAAGTTTAATAAAGGTTTGAAATTATGTTTAAAGTTTGTTGCAACTCGCTAAGTATTCTCATTCCCATATAGTGTATTTGTAAAGTCTCATCGCATTATGGCAGTTTGTTGCAAATCCTATCCTCTTGAACCATCCGTCGTATGTGGTTCGTACTCCTACATAAGACGTTATCTCACGTAAGGAATATGTGTACCGAATTTGAATGAAATCGGTCCAGTGGTTTAGGAGAAAATGAGCAGCATTGTCGCTTATGGCTGCAGTTTTCCGCGCATCTCATTGTTTAGGACGTCATAGGTCGTGAACTATATATCGCATGTGATTATTACACTTACGGCGACCGTCCTCATGGATTGAAACTTGCGTGTACAAAATTTCATAAAGATTGGAACAAAACTGTAGATTTGTATGCAACACGTACAAATATACAGACACTCTGCTTTATATATTAGAAGTCTATTGCTAGCACCATAGAGCGAGTGTAGGCATTTGTTAGTATTTTGCAACCTGTCAGCACATTCTTTCTTTGGAATCGGAATTACTGCATTTTTTATTCAAGTCTGAGGGTATTTCTCGTGACTCTTCTACTTTACACACCACGTGGCAAGTCTGGCATTGAATGGCATACCCAAGGTATCAGCATTTCATAGGGGATGTTGTGAATTCCATGGGCCTTATTTTGCCTTAGCTCTCTCACAGCTCTATCAAATTCCTTTCGCACTATTATATCTCACAACTCCTTTATTTTTTCTTCCTTCATTTATATTGTACAGCAGTGGCAGAATGGCTGTGCGTACTGGGGCGCCATGCCGCAGTGCGCACGGCCGTTCTCCGTCGGATGTTCGAGTGCCCCCTCGGGCATGAGTGTTTGAGTTGTCCTTAGGTTAGTTTAACTTAGTTTAAGTAGTTTGTAAGCTAGGGACGTATAACTAAGCAATTGAGTACCACAGATTTAAAAACATTTGAACTTTTGTTCAATTGTTCAAATGTTTGTATAGCTTATGGGACTTAACTACGGGGTCATCAGTCCCTAAACTTACAAATTACTTATGAACTAACTTATACTAAGGACGGCACAAATATCCATGCCCGAGGGGGGATTCGAACCCCCGACCGTAGTGGCCGTGCAGACCGTGACTGGCGCGCCGCAGTCCCCTCGGCCACCGCAGCCGGCGACATTTGTCTTGCACAGCCCTTGAGCTCTATCTTCTATGTTTAGTACTAGATTTTCATCTAAGCTATAGATATTCACACAGCTGCTTTTCTTCTCCCTAAGAGTCTCTTCATTTTTCCTGTAGGCGGTATCTATTTTTAACTGAATTATAGGAATATTTGCGTTCTAACCACTCCTCATTAACCATTTTACGCTTCGTACCAATCTCATTGTTAGATATCTGTATGCCATTCAGGTTTCTCACTTGTTGCGTTCCTATATTTTCAATTTGAATTAGTTAAATCAATATTACCTGTGATATAAAAGGATTCTAAAAGGCCTTATCATTCTACGTTTCTCCTCATATACTGATTTATCTATTTTATCTCTCAAGTTAACCCATATTTCTTCGAATTGATGCCTAATGCTCTCTTTGATAGTCTCTGCAACACAGTGGCGTTTACAACGGAGGGCAATGGGTCCCGCCCCCTTCCCCAAAATAATGAACATAAAGAACGAAAGTTGTGTGTATCCAATGAATATGTATACATATGAAGCTTCCTGGCAGATTAAACTTGTGTGCTGGAACTGGGACTCGAACCTACGATCTTTGCCTTTCGCGGGCAGCCCTTTACCGCCTTTTTACCCCCCTTCATCTGGTAGATCTATGGTTCGCGGTCATTCGTTCAGTTTGTTCGTGGTTGTTCGTTGAATGGTTCGCTCAGCTTTATTATTATTATTATTAGTGGGCGTTAAGCCCCCTGACCGGGCGCGCAGAGCCAAGGCGCCCGGCTGCCACTGAGCTATTCCGACACGATCCACGGTCACCCCTTAGAACTTATGCTAGTACCTCGCCTCCTACTTCCCAAACTTCACAGAAGTTCTCCTGCGAAACTTGCAAGAGTAGCACTCCTGGAAGGAAGGATATGGTGTATACATGCCGTAGCCACAGCCTAAGGGATGTTCCCAGAATGAAACTTCCACTCTGCAGCGGAGTGTGCGCTGATGGCTGTGGCTAAGCCATGTCTCCACCATATCCTTTCTTCCAGGAGTGCTAGTCTTGCAAGATTCGCAGGAGACCTGTGAAGTTTGGAAAGTAGTAGGCGAGGTACTGGCAGAAGTACAGTTGTGGGGCATGTCCGTGGGTCGTCTGGGATAACTCTGTGGTAGAGCGCTTGCCCGCGAAAGGTAGAAGGTCCCAGGTTCGAATCCCGGTTCCGGCACACAATTTTAATCTGGCAGGAAGTTTTATATCAGCGCGCAGTCCGCTGCAGAGTGAAAGTTTCATTCTGGCCAATATACAATCAGGTCAATGATTATACGCTCGTCGGAAAAGTAGAGACCGGAACGTTCATCAACTTTTTCTTGTTAAGCATGAGTTTGAGATTCGATGCCAAAACAGTTTTACATTTGTCTTCTGTAGCACCACATTTCAAGAGCTTCAATCATCTTCCTGTTTATAGTCCATGTTTCACTCCCATACAAGGCAACACTCCATACAAATGCCTTCAGAAAGGACTTCCTTAGGCTTAAACCAATATTCGATGTTAACAAATTTCTCTTTTTCAAGAACGCTTTTCTACCCATTGCCATTCTGCATTTTCTATCATCTGTACAGCGACCATAATTTGTTATTTTAGTGCCCAAGTAACAAAACTCATCTGCCTCCTTTATTGCTTCGTTACCTAATCTAATTCCCCCAGCATCACTTGATTTTCTTACTCTGCACTCCATTACCCTAGTTTTGCTCTTGTTAATGTTCATCTTATATGCACCTTTCAGCACACTGTCCATTCCGTTCAATTGCTCCTCCAGGTCCTTTGGTGTCTCTGACAGAATTACTATGTCGTCGGCAAAACGCAATGTTTTTAATTCTTCCCCCTGAACTTCAATTCCTTCACCAAATTTCTCCTTGCTTTCCTTTATAGCTTGCTCAATGTACAAATTGAATAACATTGGAGAAAGGCTACAACGTTGTCTTACTCCCTTTCCAACCACTGCATCCCTTTCATGCCCTTCAACTCTGACAACCGCTGTCTGGTTTTTGTACAAGTTGTAAATAACCTTACGCTCCCTATATTTTACTCCTGCTTGCTTCAGAACCTGAAAGAGTTTATTCCAATCAACATTGTCAAAAGCCTTCTCCAAATCTACAAAAGCTAAAAATGTAGGTTTGCCTTTTCTTGATCTATCTTCTAGGATAAGCCGTAAAGTGAGTATTGCTTCCAGAGTTCCAAACTAATCTTCCCCGAGGTCGGCTTCTACCAGCTTTTCCATCCTTCTGTAAATAATTCGTGTTAATATTTTGCAACTGTGACTTATTAAACTGATGGTTCTGTAGTTTTCACATCTGACTGCACTTCCTTTCTTTGGAATGGGGATTATAACATTTTTCTTAAAGTCTGAGGGTATTTCATCTGTCTCATACATCTTACACACCAGGTGAAACAATTTTGTCATGGTTGGTTCTCCCAGAGACTTCAGTAGCTCTGAGGGAATATCATCTAATCCAGGGGCCTTGTTTCGACTTAGTTCTTTCAGTGCTCTGTCAAATTCATCTCTCAGTATAGTATCTCCTATTTCATCCTCATATACTTCTTCACCCCTTTCTATAATATTGCCGCTAAGTTCATTTCCTTCATAGAGCCTCTCTATATACTCTTTCCACCTTTCAGCTTTCCCTTCTTTGCTGAGAACTGGTTTTCCATCAGAGTCCTTGATATTCATAGAGCTGCAATGAAGGCTTTCACGACCGGATGTAATAGTTGCTGGTAGAACTTCCGGGTTATAAGGCCGTGGTTCATAAAACTTACCAGTTTCACCTAACGTTTCGTCCAGACCTGCGCCGGACATCCTCAGAGGTCTTCTTACTTGCGTTAAGTCTTGCCGTTAGTCAGTGAAACTGGAAAGTTTTATGGACCACGGCCTTATAACACGGAAGTTCTACCAGCAACTATTCATAGAGCTGTTTTTCTTATCTCCAAATGTTTCTTTTATTTTCCTGTAGGCTGTATCTATTTTTCCCCTATTTATACATCTTCTACATCCTTGCATTTGCCTTCTAGCCACTCCTGCTTAGCCATTTTGCACTTCCTGTCAGTCTCATTTCTTAGTCGTCTGTATTCCATTTTGCCTGATTCATTTACTGCATTTCTATATTTTCTCCCTTCATCGATTACATTTAGTATCTCCTGTGATATCCAAGGATTTTTTGTAGGTCTTGCCTTCAAAATGTTCAAATGTTTGTATAGTCTATGGGACTTAACTACGGGGTCATCAGTCCCTAAACTTACTAACTACTTATGAACTACTTACGAACTAGGACGGCACAAATATCCATGCCCGAGGGGGGATTCGAACCCCCGACCGTAGTGGCCGTGCAGACCGTGACTGGAGCGCCTCAGTCTCCTCGGCCACCGCGGCCGGCGGGGTCTTGCCTTCCTACCTATTTTGTCCTCTGCTGCCTTCACTATTTCATCTCTCAATGCTACCCATTCTTCTTCTACTGTTTTATTTTCCCCCATTTCTGTCAATTGTTGCCTAAAGTTCCCTCTGAAATTCTTAAGAATTTCAGGTTCCTTCAATTTATCCAGGTCCCATCTCCTTATTTTCCTACCATTTTGTAGTTTCTGCAGTTTCAGCCTACAGTTCATAACCAACAAGTTATGGTCAGAGTCTATATCTGCCCCTGGGTATATTACACACTGTTATTCCCGCAAAAGTCGCACGTCTTGCTAATCGTATTTAAGCCAAAGCAAGGCATGCACCAGTTGTAATAAACGTGTTTCCCTTGCACATGTACATTTCACTTTTATGTGAGATTAAGACTTGCAACATTTCAGGTTGAAAACAAACAATCTGTTTTGTTCTACTAACTTTTGTATATTTACGAACTGGTTTTCGGATTATTAGGCCATCTCCAGGTAAACATTTCTAATAAACATCTTTTTTTTCCGCTGGTCGAGAATTACATAACATGGTGCACGGTAACTTATGAGTGTGCCGGCCGCGGTGGCCGAGGGGACTGACGCGCTCCAGTCACGCTCTGCACGGCCACTACGGTCGGGGGTTCGAATCCCCCCTCGGGCATGGATATTTGTGCCGTCCTTAGTGTTAGCTAGTACACAAGTAGTTTGTAAGTTTAGGAACTGATGACCCCGTAGTTAAGTCCCATAAGCTATACAAACATTTGAACATTTTGAATTTATGAATGACAGACAGTGTGCGGTACGTGAAAATACGGTTGGTCCGGGAAGCGTGTTCAGATATGGTAATGGTTAATGCAACCATGCGCATTGCGGTGCTATGCTCCCATGCGCGAGGTCGTTCCCCGTCGGCAATTCATAAGTAGTTAGTAAGTTTAGGGACTGATGACCCCGCAGTTAAGTCCCATAAGCTTAACAAACATTTGAACGTTTTTGAATGCAACCGTTCGCGGTGCTAAATTCGGGCTTGGGAATCCAGTCTCGGCCTGGCACAAATTTTCATGTCTCCAGTAAATTGTACAGTAGACGCTGATTCATATTAACATTTGTGAATGTATTTATTGTATTCCTGGAAGATGTATTCTCCGCAGTTTCCAGAAATAAGTACAGGTATGGGGGAGGATTGCATTGGGTACATCGTTAAACACTGCACATCGCACGTCGCCTTCCTGAACAGTCCCTTTGTGCTCACATCTCTGTGTGATGGATGACTGACCTTGACAGTTCATTAATAATTAATACAGCACCTTGAGCCGTCTGTTAAGTGACCAGGTTCAGTGATATAATTTCGCTGTCCTCGGGCCCCTGAGTAACCGCAAGTGGAAACTCATTTTATATCAAAACGGCGTAGCATTCAGTCACTGGCTCCTGTAAATCCCTACCTGGTGAACGACCCTCTCTTCCTCCAAGTAAGTGGATGTAACCTATGTTTCAGGTGCAGTGCGCTACCTCCATAACATCAATTGCCAATTCAGTTAGAGAAGCAGTAATAACTCATGGCCGTCAAGATTTCGTTTGAGAAAGTTGTGGCAGTTTGATACTTTCTCATTGGCCGCTTAACCCCTTCCTGCCCAAGCTATCAAATATAACTTTATATTTGGTTATTTTGCTACAAAAGTAAATAAAAGCACATTAATGAATTCACACATTCTTTTTTTCCTTATTTGACTCAAAAATTTTAAATAAAATTTTTTTTAAAATAGGACTTCAAAATGCAAGAGGATATAACGTAATTGCAAGACATTATGCAATGCTTATCTCTTAACAGAAGGATTTACCAGCAACAAATAGATTTTTTTTATATCGAAATGCCATTTTAGATATTGGTCTGAACGGAGGAACAAAAGCAAACTGTAGTTATCCCTGAACCGTAATCATATTTTGTAATTTGTAAACAAAAGAAAACAAAACCATAGCCATTTGTTACTAGCAGCATAGAGAAAAAACAATTACAAAAATAACATGCACACAAAATGCCTTTGACACACTGTCAGTACTAAAACTTCCACTCAGTCTTGAACGCTACATAAATAAAGAGAATTCTATTTCTTGAATAACATCAGTTTTCATTAGCTAAAACAATACAGAACCAAATTATCAACGTGAGCATACCCAACAGTGTCTTTTTGTGTCAGAAAAACTCGGCTGACGAAAACTTACACGCAGACATAAGACAATCCGTTGTTTAATGCTCTTTGTGAGCATATATATTGAGCAGTCTCGGCCAGCAAGTGTTCCATATGACACATCAGAGAACACTAACGTCCCGTAACGAACACAGGTGAGATATCTTTTCCACTTTGTTTTATGACGCTGAAAATGGGCCGGGACTTATAAGTCCCGCCGGACAGGAAAGTGTTAATTTGCTATTAGTATTGCGTACTTAATTTATCTCTCCTTCTTATCTTCTTCCTTGGGTCTTCAAGGATAACCGCCGCACTGACGATTCGTTGCTCACCTGCGGTGGCAGAGACATCTGCTACGATTTCTTGCTGCTGGACAGAAGCCTTTGTTGCTCTCTGTCATTATTTCAGGGAGAGGGGAGCATGTTCGTTCGTCTCTTTACGCCTTATCTTCCCTGCTTAAGTGTTATAATTTGTTGTGCCACCTTTTCTAAGTTCTTACCGATTATGTGGCTACATAATTACCGTTAGCTCTCCGTCCATATTTACCTTTCCTGATTTAACGCGGATTTCAGATGGTTGTGTACATAACCACGATAATGACACTAAGTTTAGTTCGCCAATCTGCTCGTTTACATGTTATCTTTAGAGTGTTTTCTTCGAGGAAAAAAAACCACTTTTTCTGTTGTAACTTTATAAATTGCAGTTGTGTGTGAATTCCACTTGAGCGTCGTTTGTAACACTTAATGTAGGTTGCCCTTCTGCAGAAACTGCTTCCAGACGGAATTACCTGCTACCTGTGTCCACGTGTTGTTTACCGTCTGTTATGCTTTTTGTTCTGCTTAACAGTCGGTGCCTAGGTTTTGCTGTACCTGCTCTAGACGTAATGCGACGTTCTGCTTCTGGGTATTTATCTTACAACATTGTCTATTCTTTTTAGTTTTCCTTTGTGGTGTTTTACTTTGATTTCCCACATTTTAGTTTCTCGTTTTCTTAATTTAATAGTTTCTTGTTCGTATTGTACTGATTTTATTTGTTCCTTTACTCCTATTTTCTACGTTTTCATTATTCCTTAAAACTCAACCTTATTTCCCTTACTTCCGATACTGATCAAACTACATATTTCATCTCCAGTATTCTCTCTCGTCATTCATTTAACGTATTTCTGTAATAAGTTCACCGACAAAAACGTATTCACTCCAGGAATAAGCTCAGCACTTTCTCCATGTGAGCGTTAAGGCAGTAGCATTGTAAGTTTCGAGCAAGCATTGCACGAAAACAAACGTAAATGCAAGAACGTATCAGAACGACATAAAAGGTTGCTGTAATTTCGAAGTGCTATATGGTGTGTGGAGTTACTGGTTTTGCTGCTGTTTCGTAGCTTGTCACATAAAAAGAAAAGAATTATAGGATCTACTGAGTGGAATGCCTAGTGTCCTAGGAATATGCACTGAAAAATCTCAAAAAGGCGAAACAAATAATATGGAGCAGAAATAAATGTAGCGAGAAACGTATCATCAAATTTGGTGAAGTTAAGGAATTCTGCTACCTGTGAAGTAAGATAACCCACGGTGGACTAATAAACGAGTACATGAAAACTTCCTGTAAGATAAAAGTGCCAGAGTGGGATTCTAAACCACATTTCACATTTCACGATTCCAATACTAATAATTCATACAGCTTTTATCCATATCAGCACACAATATTCACCGGTTTCAGGTATAGGCTCCACCCTTACCAACACAGAGGAAGTATCTACTTTAATTTCGCTACAGGATAAACCGCTTGTGACAGCAGTAAATGCTATACCACCTATTTTACTCACTCTACCCTTTCTGAACACTATTTGTACCTTGGCAAAAAATTCAGCTGATTTTTATCTCCAGCTGTAGCCAGCTTTCGCTACCTGTAATGGTTTTTGCTACAGTACTTTCTATAATCGCTAAGAACTCTGGTACTTTCCAGACACAGCTAGACCAATGGTGCTTAGACCTGTGTTCGTCCTGCGACTTGGACCCTTTGAAATTATTTTCGTGTGATCCCGAGGCCCTCTATCCTAAAAAACTGTCCAGTCCAACAAAAGCAGCCTTCGCTATCCGTGTAAACCACTTTCTGCGTGCAGTGGGTGCCTGACCTATTCATCAGAACCCGGAACCCCACCATCCTATGGTGCAACTCGAGGAATCTGTAGCCTAAAAGGTCGCCTCTGTACCAGAGATCCGCAGTCAATCCTGTCACGTACGCTGTAGATAGTGAGCTCTGCCTTTTTCTTGCAAGACTGTCATTACCACTTTGGTTAGCTGCTCAAAACGGGAAAGAATCTCTTCCAGTCCAAAGCGACGTAAATCGTTAAATGCCTCACTCCACACCTGCACTTGGCTGTACCCTGTTCTCTCCATGGCATCTGGAAGGATCTATTCCACATCTGGAATGTCTCCACGCGGTTTGCACAAGGAGTGCAGAAGGGGCTCCCAACGAGAAGTAAACCTACCCTATATGTTAACCCGGATCTTGCAGGCTGAGAGGCGACCTCTGGATAAGCGACACAATCTGGCTCAGGAACATTGTCTGGCACAGCTAGTGCCCCAAACCTCTTAGTAAGATGAATCGCGGAGGCCTTTCGATCAGCCCCCTGGAAAGTATTTTGCTTCATGCTACGCCCCGGGGTGACGTCGACACGACTACAGGTGGGTTGTCTGCCTCATCGCGAGTAAAAACAGGGCTGGGCGCAGCTGCCGGCCGATCGGTGGACACGCCGGACCACAAAAAAGGTGTCCTCTGCCGCAGCCTCCAGCTGTGTACTCGGGGTCAACACCGCCTGGCGCTGGGATCGAACTGTTACCAACTCGCATCCGCACAGTATCCATCACTAGAGTACCCAGAGAATAGGCTGTAAAGGCTCTACAGTAAGTATGGACAAACCGAGCGGTCTGGAGAGCCACGTTACGGATCGCGAAGCCTCCCGCAACGGAGGTTCGAATCCTCCCTCGGGCATGGATGTGTGTGTGTTGTCCTTAGGTTAGTTTAACTTAGTGTAAATAGTTTGTAAACTACTGACTACTAACCACGCAGGATCGCTACAATTTGTTGGTATCTAATGACTGGTTTCAGCAGAATTTTTCTTTTTGTTTCCGGGTCTAAAATACATAAATATTACATTAAAAAAAGAGAATGTTTCCAATACTATAACAAACCTTTAGATAATGCTCATTAATCAGTTTCAAAACTTCTCGATTATTACTTAGACGTATTTCTAAAATTTTGAGCACACTTCATTTATTACAGTAGCTTAATGCAATGAGTTGTCTAAACTGAGATATAATTTAATACATACATATCGGCTCATGTGTACACTCCAGAGAGGTGTGCTGAGCTGTTGCATAGGAGATATTATATGTCAGAGACAGCAAAGGACATAGAAGATAAATTGAACAGAATTGAGTCTTATAAAGGGGATAGAAGACGATCATTAACAAGAGTAAAACAAGGGTGATGGAATGTAGGATAAGAAAACTCAGGCAATGTTGGGGAAGTTCCATTAGGTAATTAGACAATAAAGGTGTTAGATAGTTACTTGGGCAGTAAAATAATTTACGATGTTCGCAGTACAAATGATATAAGAAGTAAAATGAAAATGGAAGAAAAGCGTTTCTATAAAAGAGAAATTTTGTTAACATCTAATGTTAATTTAACTGTTAGGAAGTTTTTTATGGAGGCATTTGTGTGAAGTTTTCGTATACGGCAGTGTAAAATGGACTATAAATAATTGTCTCAAGAGAATGGAAACTTTCGAAATGTGGTTCTACAGACGAATGCTGATGATTGGCTGGGTAGATCGCGTAACTAATAAGGAGGTACTCACCAAAATGGAAAAAAAATTCTGGTTTGTTGACTAAAAGAAGGGATCAGTTGGTAAGACACATTCTTAGACATCAAGGAATCGTCAATTTAGCTTGGAAAGAAATACGTTGGGTAAAAATCGTAGGAGACCAAGATTTAAATGGATGTGGGTTTCCGTTCTTATGAGGACATGAAGAGGCTTGCTCAAGATAGTGTAGAGTAGAAAGCGGCATGAAACAGGTCTTAGAACTGTAGACAACGCCAACATATTGGAATTGATTCTTTTTCTCCTTATTAATAACGACGTGATGAAATGCCAGAATGATGCTCCTGTACTTTATTCATGACCAACTTAAGCTATTAATATACGAGTAATACTTTTCAGCACTAGGAGTGGTTTGTAAGAATAGGGACTTATTACCAAAGTAGAACACTGAGATATAAGTTAAAATTTCTGACCTCTAAAAGATATTTTTCTTTTTTTTTTTTCAGAAGGCTTTGTACAAAGAAATGGAATACCTTCTTTTCGGCTTGCTTTCATTTTTCCTGACAAGTGATACTTTGCAACACGCCTGATTCCATTCGTCAACAATTGTTTTCAAATATAATTAAGAATATTCCGACATATAAGGAAACCGATTGCAATTTGTTTAACATCATAGCGCTGAGATTAAGGATTCGAGTGAAATTGTTTTGAAGTAATCTGGATTGTTATCGTTTTGTTTGGTTGAGACCATGGTGTCAATGACACAGGAACTTCTATTGGTGACTGAAGAGTTTTATTAAATTGTCGGTTTTTAAGTGGTTAAAGTTTGATATGACGCCACGTAAATAGCCCTTGCGTAGCGTAGAACAGCTACAGAGCTGTTTTGAGAGTGGCTGGCTAGCTGGCTAAAGGTTCTCACGCCGAAGAAGGCAAGATGAGGATCATATGGCGTCAGTGAGGCAGAAGGGTCAGAGTAGCTGCCGAGATGTGAGAAAAGCCCTTGCTGTCTCCAGGGCTGCAGACGGGAAGTGCTGTGTATATGACGCGAAGTGGGAAAATTTTATTCATTATCAGTTCCGATACAGACATTAGTAGAAGCCTATTGGTCATCAGCACTACACAACAACAAGTTTACTTCGCTTACTTCCAGTCAATTTAAAGAGATGGATAAGTGTGTCAACAGAGAGACACGTCATACTTTGGAGGATGCACGACGTATGTACGAGGTTTCGGTTGCGCGGCAATCCAGTCACCAAACGATAGGATCTAATGTGAGTGAGTCATGCAGTGACCATGTTATAAACATTTCTTTTAAATCTGAATGTTAGGGCAAAAGTCTCAGAAGGGCGAAGCAGTTTCGTAGTCTGCATAGCAGGTGGCAGTAACAATGCCTGAAGCACAAGGTTGTCAAGGGGAAGGGGAAAAAAGGAAGATTAGGGCATAACGTCCCGTCGATAGCGTTGTCAATGGAGCTGACGCTAGGATTTTCGGGTAAGTATGGGGAAGGTGCACATTCAAAGGAACCATCCCGGCATTTGCATGGGGTGATTTAGGAAAATAACTAAAACCTAAATCTAAATGGCCGCAGGTGGATTTGTACCTCCGTTGTCCTGAAAGCAAGGTCAGTGTATTACAACATCGATACCTCGCTTCGTGAAATAAGTGGAGAAATCAGTGTGGCACGTACGTACCCGTCAGGACAGCATAATGAAGTTTACATTAATTAACTATGCCACCAGACAACCGACTGGCTTTACTAATAGCACAACATCGCGTGCAATGTCTCTTGACTACACTGGCTGAATTCTGAACGACTGGAAAACCTGGACCCGTTGACTAGTCTTGATTTTAGTTTTTAAGCTTGAAATACGCCAAACACACTCGTGCCGTTTCCGTATTCATTTCATTTCATGGCAGGGCAGCTTCATGGAACGTTGGAGCTATGAATTAGGCATATTTGCAGTAATAATGGGAACAGCAAATCTTAAGTATTCATTAGTCACTCATTATTTCTTCAATTACTCTATTATATTTTTGTAGTAATAATCATTTAATTAAGCAGACATTAAGTTTTTCCTTTTCTATGGTGGGAATCTGCGCGCGTGATGTCCGTTACATCACAGTTTCTCACATCGGTTAGTTTTGAGTAAGTGTGGGGCACAGGAGAAATCTCTTCCCTGGCCCAGTTTAGAATTCAGCCCGAGAGAAAAGGATCTTCTACTTTCTTCACGAAGAATTTACAGCCGCCCGATAGACAGCGGCGACGTGGAGGCATCACGGTCGCTAGGACCCTGCTGTTAGCGGTGGACCAGTGGCACGTTTAGCTGCAAGCACCCCTCGCAGAACACTGTCACCATGTAAGCTTTGGCTGTGACACTACACAAGTTTTGCAACTGAAGATAACAGTTCGGCATGGTGGACCCAACTAATATGAAAAATCGCACTGGCGTGCTGTACGGCCCACTTCAGATTTGCCTATAGTTTTATGATTTGAAAACTTTTCGGACACAAATAATAAAGATATAAATAATAAAAAAATTTGGGCGATACGATTACTACTCTACTATAGTGATAATATCTGTAAAGTAATATTTAACAAACAGCTAAAATAATTTGATATTTGAACTTTTACCTCTTTAAACTATTAATATCTCTCCCACATTTACATTATCAATTAATTACCTCTTTAAACTATTAATATCTCTTCCACATTTAATTATAAGTTAATTAACTCATCTTAGGGAACGATCTTGTGTATAAATAGGATGGATGCCAAGATCGCAACTTTTATTTTATTTATTCAAGACAACCGGTTTCGACACTCATCATCTAGTCTCATTGACATTAACCTGCTGGTTATAGTGCTCCACAGAAAATCTAGTAGGTGTACTGGATGATGGTAATATAGAAAATCATATGCTGGTGAATAGTCAGAGATAAAATGGATGGCTGGTCAAAATTAAAACAGTAAAATATACATAAAATAATAACTCAATATTTGGCGTTCGGATATAAGTCACGTGACATCCCTCGCCCGAAACCTTGCCCGAATCTCTCTTTGGTATACGCCATCTTGCTTTCTGTATTTGACGATTTTCTTAAGCGTTGTCATTTCAAAGCAATGGCGCACTGAAAAGTATAAAAAAAACACCTCGTTGTTAGGACAATGAAGTACAATCCAACGTCTAAAAATACCATGTTAGCAGATAACACCTGCCGTCCATGGTACAAGAATTACGGATTACTATCGCAGCTGTTCAGTGTAGTGTAATGGGCGGCGAATTAGTTTGTGATGCACGAACATCTTAAGACGGTGGTTCGAAACTTGACGGGCGCAGTGGCTCAGAGCGCTCGATTAGAGGGTTGCTGGCGTGGTAGCTGCTTGCTCGATCAGAGTGATCGACGCCCTCTGTAACGAAAAACCTGAGTCAACGACGAAACCATCAAAATTAAACAAAATAAAGCAACGTCCACAAAAGGAACAATCAACTCGAAGAACCAATGAAAATAGAGAAAAAAAGAGGGATCAACGTCATGTGTAATGAAGGGGGGGGGGGGGGAGCAAAATTCTCACCTACCAACCCAGATGGAAGATGAACAAACGACCGAAAAGCATCGATATACCTGAAGATCAAAATAATATAATTAAATAAAAATATAAAAAAAATAAAAACCCAACACTGACATTTTTTCATGTTCTTTCATAAAACGTTTCCGCACACTCATGTTAACTGAGCTTTCTCTGAAAAGGTAACAGCGCTTTCTCTGAAGAAGTGCATTTGTTCTATTTTGTGAATATATCATGGAATACATACCACCGAATTGCAAACATCGACTTCTTTATAACAAGTACACAAACTTGGGAGATACTTTTACAATGACTTGTAAATGACGTAATGATAACAGTAACTTTGTATATGGATTAAGTACAAGAGCGTTGTGGAATTCGGTTTTACCACACTTATTCCGTTTGTTATTTTAGCTATAAAATAAAACGTAAACACAGTTTGATACAGAATACTTGCTCTTTATTTTAGCTCAGAAGAAAAGTAACAGGAACAAAGTCATATCTGAACTACGGAAAATATTATACAATCTTCATTAAAAACATTCATAACAACCATGCCAAACATTTTAGTAGACGCATTAATTCTAATTAATGATTCAACATATTACATTAATAGTGAATAATTGCTTAGAAGCAGAAAAAATTAAGGAACGACTGCTTCCACAGAAATACAGGACTCCATTTGTGTATGAAACTACCAGTTTCTGCACGTTGTTTAAAATATTCATTATTACATATCCTCACCGTTGTTGTGCAAATGCTTCAGAAGACCAGTGTTCGATTCGTTGTTACGTATTTCACGGCATGTTCACGAAACAGAACGCACATTTTAGAGTGAGAATTCTTACATCTGCACAACTTTAAACATTGCAGACGATAGCTACATTTAATTGATAAGAGTGCCTGATACCCTTTAGAGCCCAACGCGAAAAAAAACATGGTTTTGGCGGCTTTCGAACTACCGACCACACGCATAACAACGTAACGCACTACACCACAGCGAAAAACTCAGCACTTTTTCCTTAATTCTCGTACTATTGCTGGCAGTTGCTAAAAGCTAAAATGACATTTTAGAAACTAGATTGTAATTTATCGTACTATGAACGACGTGCTTTCGTTAAATCTTCAGAGCGCCGTTGCTTTGAAATGACGAAGCGTAAGTTATAATAAGAAAATCATAAAATACGAGAAGCAAAATGCCGTACGCCAGAGAGAGTTCTGGCCGAGGAATGTCACGTGACATTTCCTAAAACCTGGCTTACGTAAAATCAAGAAACGGTGTCAAATCGCCGTTATTTTTGCAAATATCTCTGTAACGGTGCGAGTTCGTAAAAACATAAGAGAGGAAAGTTGTAGAGAAGTTGCTCCTCTATAAATTTGTACGTTCAATTGTCGTGTCAGATGAACGGTTTTTATTTCAATTACAATTACATTACAAACGGCTCTTTTTAGTGTTATTAACGTAATTTTTGTCCGAAAAAATTGAAAAAGGGAGGTTCCGGTCTCTGGCGGCCAACTAGTATGTCTGTAAAATTTGGTGACGATCGGTTGAATGGTTCGACCTAAAAAGTGGGAAGACGTTACGGACAGACAGACATCGAAGAATCGCCGTTATTATTGCAAATATCTCTGAAAGAAGTAAATATATGAAAAAACATAAGAGGGCTAAGTTTTACAGACTTTTCTCCTCTACAAATTCGTCTATTCAATTTTCGTGTAAGATTTGCACTTAAGCCGTTTTTTTTTTTTTTTTTTTTTTTTTTTTTTTTTTTTTTTTTTTTCATTTAAATTTCGAGTTGTCAAAAGGCGATCGAAAAAGACCCACTTTTAGTATTACTACTGTAACCTAAAGTGGACCAAAGAACTGAGTCTCTAATAAGGTATGTTCGCTAAGTATCGTACCGATATTGAAATAATATTAGACGTGAACATAAGATGTAATCAACAATTAATATACAGATTTTAGCTGTGAATAGCCGTAATTGTACATGTTGTTCTGCCTTATAGATGGTGGTGTAATAACGAATAGGACAGGAAACATGGGTATCAGTATAACATAATGATTATTATTATTTATTTACTTATTTCATATAGCTGTATGTATCTATCATGAAGTTTGTGTCTTGGTAAAGAAATCTGTTAAACATGCTACATCACATTGTAAGTGTTGACAAAACTATTCTGTATTGGCCAATCACAAGTCACACGTACTGGAATATGTAGAGCTCTGTTCAATAAATAAGGCTCTATGTAGTCTCAGGGTCGAACCGAAAACGTCTGCGGTCATGTCCCAGCAATTATATTAGCTCCAAGCAGTACCTTGTACCAGTGATTCTATTTGGGAGACAGGTTGTATCACGTTACTATCTACAACCAAACCTTGTGAGCAGCTATTCGTTTTGCTTCATCAATCCCCACCGAGGTAAGGGCGGTACTAAGCACATTAGCCAGTTGTCGGAATAAACGAATAAAACATTGTTGTCTACTGTTATGCATGTTGCACTTGTTTCTATTCTTTGTTCTTTGCAATGTTTCTACTTCACTATCACGTTTATAATGTTGTGCGGCAAAATAAACACAACCTTCAAAATTTCCGTTTGTTCCTTTAATTTTGAATACCTTTGTCAATGACGTCGCATTAATCACTTGAAACTGTTAATAACCGTAATCACCAAAACGATTATATACGCTATCAATATTTTAATTAATTCAGTATTTAATTAATTCAGTATTTTAATTTTATTCATTTAGTAATTAAGCTGGCTATGTGTGTGTGAAAATTAACGTAATAAAATGTTTATTATCCCGATTTTTTTTCACAAATTGTATTTCTGAAATAAGTGAAACACATTTTATGATCTTACTTGGTGATCATTCAAAAATTTGACCAATGACATGTTACGTATGCTGATATTTTGAGATATATGAGATCAGGAAAAAATTATCTTGGAAAGTATTATTGACATAAATGCAGTGAATATATTGTTATGTAAAAAATCCGTATTTATTTTTCTTCAGAAAAGAAATTATAAAGAAATTGAAGCAGTGAATTAGGAAAAATATTGGGAAATTAATTGGTAACAGCACAACACTGTTTAACATGAAGCGTATAAATATGACGCTTTATATGGCAACGGTAACCAAAGAGTTTACTAAACTGTAAGCGTCTCTATACGTAAAACGGTGACCTGCCGACAGTAATTTATGTAAACAGGAGGGTTACTGGTGGTTAAATAGCCCCTGTTTCCAATGGACGCTGAAGGATCAAAGTTTCAAAAGAGAAAATTTAATGAGTTGCGATATGGACGATACGTCGAACACATAGTGATATTGCACTTCCAATTAACACATGTGGGCCACAAATGTCACTTTCCATTCGCTTGCGACGTATTGGAGGGCGGCAATTTTTCGCTGCACGAACGATGTGTAAAATTAAAAAAATTACACAGTAATATTGCTCCCTCTGTCACATGTATGTGAGAAATACAATGTGATGAAGAAAACGTCTATTTATCCACAACTGAAACTTTCCAACTTCGATGACGACTATAAATAAACCCAGAGAAAATGCTGGATGTCTACACCACGTTGTGAAAGAGAAGATATGCTGGCAAGCACATCTAAAAGTCCATGTGTCATTATTTCACATGAGTTTTATAAGTAGTTACGTTTCTAACCTACCCTATAATATCACTTTAGTCCCATTGCCAACCAAATTACATGTCAATTTAGGTTTTTTCTACGACAAGAAGAATTTGTACTGTCGTAGCTCCGATTGAAAATAAATCTTTTATATATAACCTTAATTTTGTTCGCCGTAATAAATAAATAAATTAGGTAGACCTTTCCTGCTAGCTAAAATATTAAAACATCAAAAATAAATGACATAGAAATAATGTTTAGAATTGAGAAATATTAACCTAGCGAAGAAGAACGTAGTTTTATCATTATAAACGAAACCTGATCTCGTATCTGCTGTTGCTCACTTAGTCGACGACCATAGGCGAAGGATTCAGTAGTAATGATGCAAGTGTGTGATACAAACTGTTTTAAGGTGAAACAATTTTATCAGAGATTTGGTAAGTGTAATGTTATTTGTTAGTTGTTTGTGATGTTTTAACAAAATGTGTGGTGGAATACTGATAGTGTGTCCTGTAGCCTACGAAAATCACGGAAATAGAAACACGTAGGCATTAATAAATTGCTAAATATGATACGGACATAAATATCAATGTAGACAGAAATTCACAAACCCTGAGACGGCTTTTCGTCTCGAACATGCCAAAGACATTAAAGAAAAAGGTGAAGCAATGTATTAAAATTTTTGATGCGGCCGGGAATCGAACCCAGACCTCTATGCTTACTATTCCGAGGCCCCCTAATTGCTAGTGGTGGGGTGGTGTAGTGACGCCAGGCCCCGTGGTTCAGCGCGCACTGTCACGGGGCCCAACGCCCTCTGTAATAAAAAAGCTGAGCCAAATGATAAAAGAACGACCAAGAACAAACTGAACCCACGACCGGAAAAGATAGATCTACCAGAAAAGAGAATAAATAAATAAATAACATGCCGTAAGATGTCTGCCTAATAAGATGGAGGTCCGGGTTCGATTCTCGCCGCATCGTAAATTTTAATTTATTGCTTCTCCTTTATCTTTATGATAAAGACGTTTCTATTATTTTCAAGCGCATCCAAATGGCCATTAATTCCTCCCCCCCCCCCCGCCCCATCCCCGAAGTGTAATGCAGACAGCAAGGAATTTTGGTAATGTTTGTTGTATAACATGGGGCTCTCTAGATAAAAGTTATTTGGAATGAATTAATGAGATTAATATATCGAACAATAAGCATTAGTGCCTTTTTCTATTATAGATGCACTTTATTACAATGTCTATTTGTTGAAAACCCCCACCGAAATCTAATCCTAGCTATGCCTACATCCAGAGCAGTGTGTTATTCAGAATGGTCGCACAGCTTATGTATGACTCCATGTCAGGTTTGGACTCGAGTAATAGTTGAGTAGGTTTTAACAAGTGCTGCATACGCTTTGCTGGACTTTTTTAATTACTTACATCCTCTGTAAAAAAGGAGTGACTAATTGTACTTACTGATGAAAAGAATGAGGCATGTTTAAGATAAAAAAAGAACAGAAGAGGGTCATCTACGAAATCAAGTGGTTATGTGACTACAATTTCGCACCATGCAAAAAAAACAACCTCCTAGTACTAAACCTATACTGGAGCTGTAGGCGTGCGGATTTACCGGCCCACACTTCCCATCCAGGATCTGCGAAATAAGCTGACTCACCTTCGAGTCAGACTTGTGAGCCGACGTGGAGGAGTTAAGGTTAGGTATTTCTTCTGAATAAAATCCGGGTTGCCAATTATGGGGCTTTATTGCTAGCCTCTCCATAATACAATGCTTCACAATTTTCATTTTACTGTGGATAGTGAGAGCATATTCCCACTTTTCCGGTATGGATTAGGTCCTAGCCTCGACTATTGAAGACCCCCTAGGGTACTACAACAGCCTGTATGCCACTAAACATTAAGTAATAAATAATGATATATTAAAAATGATAACTTCGCGCCATAGTTTTGGGACTTCCGCGGCTTATAGGCGCGGCGGCAGCAACGGAATATCTCACGGCAGCAGCGATCTGGAGCTTTCGATACCCCACCTTCGCGGCTGACGCCTTGAGAAAATTGGTGCAAAAATTAGTTTTCTGAGTGGTGTGCAAATTCGAGAAATGGAAGTGGAGGATTTGAAGGCCAAAGCAGCAGAACTGGCAGAAGATCTTAGCGAGGAAGAACTTGAAGTTGAAAGTTTCAGACAACATGTGCTGGCAGTACACAGAGCCTTGCAAGATTCCACTGCATCATCAACATTAAGTTTAATTTATAGAAATAAATTGGTACAGCAAGCTGGAACTAATTAAATACACTTGAAGAGCACGACTGCTTAACAAATCTGAGTATAATATCCATAGAGCACAAACGAGCTGCTTCTCTAAACTATGATGATATCGAAAACAGTTTTGCAGCAAAAAAAGATCGAAAAGCGAAATTTTGAATTGATTTTTGTACGATGAATAATGTTGTAATATTTTTGTATGTATTAAAATTTTTCTGTTTTCCTTTGATCTTAATTCAGTCAATAAAATAAGTTCATGTTGTGATATTGTGACGTTTATTTAGAAATATGTAACCCAATTAGCGTCAAAAAGACGATTCTTACACGGGGGGGGGTTGGAGGGTGGTGGTGAAAGAAGGGGTGGCAAATTTAAGCTTTCTCTCCCCCCCCCCTCCCCTTGGCAAATGTCCTAGATCCGGTTCTGCTTTCTGAGACAGAGTTCCGTATATATACCTGCTGAATACATATTGAACGCGAGCTCTGGTAAGCTTTGGTGCAGTATTGATGTGAAGGAGAAGGAGTAAGTTGAGGGGGAGGGTGCCAGAAGCTATCAGCAAAGTTGTGGAGGTTGGGGCGGTACTCACGGGCGGCGGGTCGCCGTGGGCGGAGCAGTGCAGCGCGACGCCCGTCGAGTTGCTGAAGTCCGCCCGCGGCGGCGGCTCCTGCAGGAACACCGGGCCCTGCAGCTCGTCGCCCCCTGGAACACACCGCGCAGCCTCAGGGACACTGCCAACACTTGCCGGCGAAGGGCACAAATTTCCTGGACGAGTCATCAATAAAAACTGCCGATATCACTAAAGGATTTCTTACCTCACAACGTTTTCACACCTGCCATCGAAAGATTACACTAGGGGGAGTTCGACTGGGGGCAGAGTTGTGCATGAAAAGAAAAAAATCGCACTGACGTGTTTTACGGCCCACTTTAGATTTGTAGTTTTATAATTTTAGCGAACATTTCGGACAAAAATAATAAAAAAAAATATAGTGATACGATTACGACTCTACTAATATGATGATACTAGTTGAAAATCCGGAGTTTCCTGAGTATTTATTTATTTATTTGTTCTTGCCTTGAGTTAGTACTTCTCCTATGCCTTCTCTCTGTCCATTCCCTTCTTTCTGAAAACATTATTGGAGAATATATAAGAAACGAAGTTTAAATAACAATTAAATTAATTTGTTCGTAGGTTTTCCCGGCGAATATGCTGAGTGAAGATCTCGCGGGCGTGCAGCATCCCGCTGTCCGCACTCGAGGTCAGTGGAGGGTGTTATATATATATATATATATATATATATATATATATATATATATATATATATATATATATATATATCACAGCCCCTGGTCCAGCGCCTCAGTCAGCGGGATTAACCTGATGATGATGGCACGGTCGAAAATTCGTTCCACAACGATCAATCCATCCGGCTGCACGCGCGAGAGATCTTCACTCAATTAAATTAATGTAATTAATTTCACTCATTTTTGAGAAATTGTCACTGATAAAGCGGAACTGAAAAATATGCCTATCAGATTGCAGAAGTCTGTGCACTTATCGTTCATCAGGAAAGTAAGTAGTGTAGATCAAATCACACGTAAAAATGCACTCGTTTCGAAGAATCCAATCACAAAATTCAAGAATAATAATTGTAATAATATCACAGATCGATCACTTGATACAATGCGCGAAACGTCAAATCGATTTTCTTAAGAGATGTATTAAAAAATTTCTTTTTTAGTGCTTAATTTATTTATTCTTATATTTCCTTATTCGTATGCTTATCCTTACAGAGAAAGAGCTGAAGACATTGTAGGACGCATAGACCAAAGATATGGTATGTGGCATCACGTTTCACTGTATGTAACCTCCTTGCTATAGAGTCGCAAACGTCAACGCAGGCCTTCAGTTCGAATTTTTTTATAATTTGACGACTTTCAACCACCATATCTTCCACCCCCTTATAGCTATCGGCATGGAACTGCTATGGTGTACAACGGGAGACTGCGGACAACAATTACCCACAGACCATTCGTTTGCGTTCTGTAGTTTTCGCTCCAGAGCGAAATATAAACACACACACACACACACACACACACACACGTAGAATTTTATATACCTCGATAACTTTCCATCCCAATATACTCCACCCTTTTATCATTATCAACGGTCAAGCAACAATGCAACCAATAAAATCATTTTCTAAGAGTAAATACAATTTGCAAAGAGTAATTATTGTTCCGCATTTCGCGTTATATTCTTCAAATTAATAAATATCTATCAGATCGCTATAAAACCGTGCCTAAGACCTTCCTCAGTTATAAATTAGTAAATTTAAAAATATTTAAGTCTCTGCATCTTGTCGTTCAGAAGTGATAAACGTACACCGAACAGACATGCACTAGATAAATAGCTATCCGATCGCCATAAAACCCTGTCTAAAGCCTTCCCCGGGTAGACATTAGTAACTGTACAAATTTGTAGCTCTTTGTCTTGTGGTTGAGACGTGATAAACGTACACAGAACACCCATTCACATTTATAGATTTAGATATATGCACCCAACATGTAATATTCTTTCTTTCCCTTCAGGGGAGAGGGCGGGCTGTTTGAGAGCTTAGATTGCTCTATTCAGGTGGAGGTTTATTATCTTTATTTTACATCACATGCTTGTTCTGGTATAATTACATTTTATATATTTTATTAATACAATAACATTTTAACTTATTTGATGTACATATACAGTTGACAGGTGTATAATTTTAGAATTTTTAAGACTATTGTGCAAATCCCATCGCTCTGTCCAGTGGCTGGTTGCTGCAATGTTATGTTGTTTTTAGGTTCTTCGTCTTCTTAAGGTCTCTCGTCGAGGTGTTCCGATGTGTCTTCATATTCAGTGAGTGGTTTCATTGTCAGGGCTATTTCCGGGTATAATCTGGAGGTGTTCTGTGCGACTGTCCTGTTTGGGTGGATTGTGTTTTGGAAGTCGTGTCTTCCGAATTCGAGTTGTTAACAGGTACTCCTTTTCTGGGCGCTTTTCTAGTAGTTGTTTGCCGTATCTGCCCCTTAGAGTTATCAGGCGGGTTTGTAGTGGTGTTACTCTGGCAGTGTGGTATGTGTAATCACTGGGTGTTGTGTACTCTGAGGAAGCTTCTTAACAAACTCCTTTCTGTTGACTACAATTTCTTGGCAACTGTTTCACACATACCTCCCAAGACAGGGGCACAATATTCTAGGATTGGCCCAATGAAAGTTTTGTAGGTGTGTTTTGCTGTCCGTATTTTAATAATGTTTGTAAATCTTATGGGACTTAACTACGGGGTCATCAGTCCCTAAACTTACAAACTACTTATGAACTACTTACGAACTAGGACGGCACAAATATCCATGCCCGAGGGGTGATTCGAACCCCCGACCATAGTGGCCGTGCAGACCGTGACTGAAGTGCCTCAGTCCCTTCGGCCACTGCGGCCGGCAGTCGTATTTTAACAAACAGCCAAATTTATATGATATTTGAGTTTAGATTTGACAAACATACTCTTTTTTGAACTTTTACCTCTTTAAACCATCATTTTAATATCTGTTCCACATTTTCATTAATTCTTTCCGTTAAAATATTATCACATATCTTGCCTTGATAATTTGTTCATAGTTTATTTTCTCTGCCTATACTGGTTACGAATGACTGTAGCCTGGAACGAACGTAACGTAAATTTGGCGTTCTGACGAGTGAATATAGCCTGGATGGAACACAGCGTACATTTGACGTTCGTAGATCAGTCACGTGACATCCCTCGCCCCAAAATCTCTTTTGCGTACGCCATCTTGCTTTCTCTACTTGATGATGTTCTTATTATAACTGAAGCGTTGTCGTTTCAAAGCAATGGCACGCTGAAAATTATCAAACACGTCGTTCTTAGGTCAAAGAACTATATTCTAGTTAACACCTGTCATCGATGGTACGAGAATTACGGATTACTCTCGCAGCTGTTCGCCATAGCGTAATGGGCGAGGGATTAGTTTGTGCTGTACGAATAAGTTAGACGGCGCTAGGGCGCGATGGCTCAGCGGTCTCGGTTAGAGGGTTGCTGGCATCGTAGTTCGACGCCCTTTGTAGCGAGGAAACTGTGTGATCGACTAAGTGATCGAAATAAAACAAAACAAACCAACGTCCACAAAGTACCGATCAAACCGAAGAACCAATGAAAAGAGAGAAAAAAAAGAGGGTTAAACTACACCGTCTGAAGAGAAGGCCTGTGCCACAGGCAAATATATACAGACGGAAAACTTCCGTAAGGGCCAGGTCCTACGCTCCGGGGTGCAGGGAGGGAGGGTTCCAGCAGTTCCGTAAGATGTCCCATGACGGCGCTGCTCTTTAAACTAGCCAGAGCAGGCGGCAGGTAGCGTCTGTCCCCACCACCACCTCCCCTCAAACGCCAGCAAGCTGGAAACAGCCGTGTTCTCGTGGCAGGCGGCACGAGCTCTCCCCTGAGCCTCCCCTCCACGCTACCCTCTGACGTGCGAGAGGCACCCTAAGCTAGCGACCCGCCTGACACCTGCTAGCATCTTACGGAACTACGAGGGGAGCGTAGGACAGTGGTTTAGGGGAGGCTTCTTCTCTGTATATGTTACTCTGTGCCTGTGCGCACCTGTGCCACGTCACGCAGAGTAGGTCGCGGTCGCGTATCTCACTGGCCGATGCGAGGCAGTGGACTGTGCCCCATCAGCCAGCCAGTGGGCTACGCGATCCCGATCTACTCTGCATGACGTGATGTGGCACGGCAGTGAACAGGCCTTCTCTTCAGACGGTGTTAATTCAATTTAGTTTAAAAAAAAAACTGAGTAAAATTCTCAATGAATAACCCAGAACGAACATGAAACAACATGAACAAACAACCGCAAAGCGTCGATCTCCCTGAAGAATATATACCTTGTCAAAGACAAATATTTTAGTAGATGCATTGATTCTAATTGATGACTTTCAATATATTCCAAAAATAGTTAATAATTGCTTAGAAAAAAAATTAATTTGTTGCAATCTATACACTTCCCTTCCGTTTCATTAAGGAACTACACTTGCCAGAGAAATCTAAGACTTCCTTTATATACGAAACTACCTGTATCAGCACGTTGTTCAGAATAATCATTATCACAGCATCAAATGTTTGCAAAGCTTATGGGACTTAACTACGGGGTCATCAGTCCCTAAACTTACAAACTACTTATGAACTACTTACGAACTAGGACGGCACAAATATCCATGCCCGAAGGGGGATTCGAACCCCCGACCGCAGTGGCCGTGCAGACCGTGACTGAAGCGCCTCAGCCCCCTCGGCCACCGCGGCCGGCTATCACAGAATCCTCCCGGTTTACATGCATATGCTTCAAAAGACCATTGTGCAGTTAGTAGTTACGTATTCAACAGCATTTTAACGAAATAAAACAAAGACGCATTTTATAGGGAGCATTATTCCATATGCACTACTATAAATATTAATTCATAAGAATGCCCGAAACCCTTTTAGGATAAAAGGAGTAAAAAAATGTTTGGTAGTGGCGGATTCCGGACCATTTTGTTTTCCTTTATTGTTATTTTAAAACCAACAATGTACAGTTGGCAAGCTGGCAGCAGCTGCGTTGGCTGCTCTTCAGCCCTGCGAAATACATGTTACGGCATATGGTGAAGGAACATAAAACAGATGAATAAAAAATTGTGGAATTAAATACAATAGACAGGCTGCGTTTTTGAAGGACTAAACGTAAATGAACAAAGAGACGAACATATATGGTAGAACGAAAACGAGAACAATCAAGCGGTAATAAAAGCACACATAGTCAGTAAAACCACAGTCTAACATATACAGTCACGACAGTCACTGCTGTAAAAGTTGTTACCAACTGACAGCTGCTGCGACACTAGCGCTCCTAGCGGTGGGCAAGCTGCCGAAGTAGTGAGTTTGTTTATAATCGCTTTTGTACCTAATTAACGAAATACTTACTATAATTTTTGCTTTACAAGCATTATTAAAATATCGAGAGACAAACATAATAAATTAATATAAAAACAGACTCATTAAAATGATTCAATGGTATAAAGAACAACTCTGTCATGAACAAATAGTTACGAATATGTGTATATTTGCAGCTTATTCCGCTGCAAATAATTTGCTTATAAACATAATGGTATAATAAATTTCTATTATGGTCTGTTCTTACTATGACAGCCAGTTTTTGACGTGTATCAATTCGGTACGGAGTCTACTGGTTCTCACATTTTTACACGTCACTCGTCTTTGTTATACGTGCATATTCTTTTAAGTGTAATAACTTTAGCTTTAAAAAACCAATGTTTTGATGATTCTTGCCGTTTGTGGTTCAGATGTAGGAACAATTGTGGAATTGGGTTCTTCTTTGTTGGAAAACAGTTTGGTTGCTTTTATCGTTATATTGACGTTTTTCCTTCAGCTACAGCTGTGATGGTTGATTTGGTACGTTAAATACCGTATTTATTGCATTCTATATACGTTTCCTATGTTCCACCCTCACCGATTTTATTGGAATTGTAATGAAGAATACTTAACGTTCCTGCGTAGAAATTGTTGTCTCTCTGCTAAAGGGCATGTCTCCTGGTGTTTCCTACGCATTTTTATTTTTAATGGAACATGAAATTACTCATTTAAAGCCTGTATCTTACAGGATGATTGTAAATTAACTATCCTGTAATGCACCGATTCGTACCTTATCAGGGATCTTATAAAACCTAAGACAAATGGCGAGATATTTTTAAATTATTACGTATTTATAAGGCACTACATACGTTCCCTAAAGTACAAAGTATACTGAAGTCAATCTAAACGATACTATTCGCTCTCATCAACTATCGCATACAGAAACGTAGCCTGCCAGCCGCTTGGAGCGCTGCTATCGCAACGAATACCAAAAATCTGTAGGAGTGCCGTGACTGTATATGTTAAACTGTGGTAAAACTGTTTAGGCCACGGCGGCGGTTTAAAAGTACATTGGAAGAAACACCAGGACAAACACGAAGACAGTTGACGGCGCACATGATAAAGCTTGTTGACGTTGATCGCGGAGGCACTGATTAAAAACCACACATGACAATGGACACACTGGCACTGTGCACGTTTAAAAGGTCGAGGCGCTCCGCGGGGGGGGGGGGGGGGGCGGTTGGAACAGGGATGGGGGAAGCGTGGGGAAGCTGTGGAGAGGAGAGGGGAGAGGGAGAAAGGAGGGGAAAGAAAGACTGACGAGACTCTGGGCATGGGCATTCCGGACCACTGCCCACATGCATTAAACCCAACGCCCTGCCCACTACACAACGGCGAACGATTGCAAAATTCGTCATTTGATCTAGTACTATTGATGGCTGTTGTTAACTGATGCTAATATGGCATTTTAGACACTAGATTATC
Organism: Locusta migratoria; assembly: GCA_026315105.1. NCBI lineage: Eukaryota > Metazoa > Arthropoda > Insecta > Orthoptera > Acrididae > Locusta > Locusta migratoria. The sequence goes on along the minus strand of CM048745.1, from coordinate 707,476,384 downwards.
ATTTATCGTACTAAGAACGACGTGTTTTTGTTAATTCTTCAGTGCGCCATTGCTTTGAAATGACAACGTTTAAGTTATAATAAGAAAATCATCAAATACGCAACGCAAGATGGCGTATGTCAGAGAGTTCTGGGCGTGGAGTGACACGTGACATCTCCGGACGGCTGGTTTTCGTAAACCCAATGGACGGTGTTAAATCGCCGCTATTTTTGCATATATATCTCAAACGTGTCAAATGAACGGTTAAACCGTTATTTTCATTTAAATTTCGAGCTGTCAAAAGGCGAACGCAAAGGCCTACTTTTAGTGTTACTACCGTAACCTAAAGTTGGCCAAAACATAAGAGAACCAAGCAGTAGAGAATATACTTCTCAACAAATTCCGTTATGCAATTATCGTGTTAGTTGTACGGTTTATTCGCAATTAAACTTCCATTGGAAACGGTTTATTTTTAATGATCAAAATATCCACGGGTGTACTGCCGGTCTATAGTGTCCAACGGGCACAATATTTCGGCGATCATACATGTCGCCATCATCAGGTGAACTGACGGACTGAGCTCCTGGAAACGCGCCGGCACGGAGGTCCGCACGCTACGGCTGCTCGAAGGGAACTGGGTTCTAGCCCGGTAGCGGGCCATTTAAATACCCGCGGCCCGCGGAGCGACCCCTCCGCGGTCCGCGCCCCGCGCCGCGGCCGCGCAGTGGAACCGATTGCGCCGGCGTCTGAGAAGACGTCGGTGTGAGGGCTCTGTCCGCCGTGGTCGTCACTTCGTTACGTTTGCTAGATTTACTCTTAATTAACCCAATCGCTGGTTCCCAAGCTTTGCTAAGATTATAGCCAGAGTCACGGTTTATGAGGTCGTCACTTGTGCGAATTTCAATGGCCTCTCTAACGACGCAGTCCCAGTATCTCGACGTCTGTACCAAAATCCTAGTGTGTTCATACTCCATGGCGTGATTCTCCGACAAACAATGTTCAGCGACCGCCGACTTGCTCGGATACATCAATCGTGTGTGCCTCTGGTGTTCAACGCATCGATCCTCGACGGTACGCATCGTCTGTCCAATATATGACTTTCCACACTGACACGGAATCTGGTACACGCCCGCCTTCCTCAAACCGAGATCATCTTTAGCGCTCCCCACCAGTGCACGAATTTTATTCGGCGGACAAAAAACAGTTCCAACCTGGTGTTTTCTCAAAATGCGGGCGATCTTCCCTGAGAGTGCGCCGGTATATGGAACGAACGCAGTGCCTACATCCTCCCTTGCGTTCTCATCCGTTTCCACAGGTTGTGTTGTAGTGGTTGGGCGGAGAGCCCGCTGAATCTGCCACTCTGAGTACCCATTTTTTCGAAATACAGTTCTCAGGTGTTCCAATTCCTGGGGTAGACTCTCTGTGTCGGAGATAGTGCGCGCCCTATGTACTAGAGTTTTAAGTACCCCATTCCTCTGTGAAGGGTGATGACAGCTGTCTGCGTGTAAATAGAGATCAGTGTGCGTTGTCTTCCGATATACACTATGACCCAGGGTGCCGTCAGCTCTTCTCTTGACCAAGATGTCAAGGAACGGCAATTTACCCTCCGTTTCAGTCTCCATAGTGAATTTGATGTTGGGGTGTATGGAGTTCAGATGTGTAAGGAAGTCAAGGAGTTTATCCATACCATGTGACCAGATGACGAAAGTGTCGTCCACATAACGGAAAAAGCAAGTAGGTTTCCAGAAAGATGATGCAAGGGCTTCCTCCTCGAAATTCTCCATGTATAAATTTGCGACCACAGGGGAGAGTGGGCTACCCATGGCGACTCCCTCCGTTTGTTCGTAGTATTCGCCATTGAAAAGAAAATGTGTGGAGGTCAAGACAAGCCTAAAAAGTTCGGTGGTCTTCTCGTCAAATTTCTGACCAATCAAATCTAGTGACTCTCGAAGGGGCACCCTCGTGAACAACGAAACGATGTCAAAACTTACCATGATATCCGACTCATCCAGCCTGAAGTTGTTAAGGCGTTTCACAAAATCCACGGAATTACGTATGTGATGAGGGCATTTACCCACATAAGGACTTAATATTCCCGTCAAGTATTTGGCCAACAAATATGTAGGTGCCCTGATGTTACTGACAATGGGACGTAACGGCACCCCATCTTTGTGGACCTTAGGGAGTCCATAAAGTCCATAAAGTCTTGAGAAAACACCAGGTTGGAACTGTTTTTTGTCCGCCGAATAAAATTCGTGCACTGGTGGGGAGCGCTAAAGATGATCTCGGTTTGAGGAAGGCGGGCGTGTACCAGATTCCGTGTCAGTGTGGAAAGTCATATATTGGACAGACGATGCGTACCGTCGAGGATCGATGCGTTGAACACCAGAGGCACACACGATTGATGTATCCGAGCAAGTCGGCGGTCGCTGAACATTGTTTGTCGGAGAATCACGCCATGGAGTATGAACACACTAGGATTTTGGTACAGACGTCGAGATACTGGGACTGCGTCGTTAGAGAGGCCATTGAAATTCGCACAAGTGACGACCTCATAAACCGTGACTCTGGCTATAATCTTAGCAAAGCTTGGGAACCAGCGATTGGGTTAATTAAGAGTAAATCTAGCAAACGTAACGAAGTGACGACCACGGCGGACAGAGCCCTCACACCGACGTCTTCTCAGACGCCGGCGCAATCGGTTCCACTGCGCGGCCGCGGCGCGGGGCGCGGACCGCGGAGGGGTCGCTCCGCGGGCCGCGGGTATTTAAATGGCCCGCTACCGGGCTAGAACCCAGTTCCCTTCGAGCAGCCGTAGCGTGCGGACCTCCGTGCCGGCGCGTTTCCAGGAGCTCAGTCCGTCAGTTCACCTGATGATGGCGACATGTATGATCGCCGAAATATTGTGCCCGTTGGACACTATAGACCGGCAGTACACCCGTGGATATTTTGATCATCAAATACGCCGGGAGAAACTTAAGAATCACGGTTTATTTTTAGTTTTACTAACGTATTTGTTGTCCGAAATATTTGAAAAGGGAGGTTCAGGTCTCTGGCGGCCAACTACTATCTGAGTAAAATTTGGTGCCGATCCGTTAACGGTTCGACCTAAAATGTGGGAACACGTTACAGACAGAGAGACAGACAGACAGACATCCCAAAATCTCCGTTATTTTTTGAAATATCTCTGAGACGATACGAGATATGAAAACAACATAAAAAAGGAAAGTTGTAGAGAAGTTTACAAATTAGGTTACTCAATTTTCTGTCAGATGATAGGTTAAGCCGTTATTTCCAGCTGTCGAATGACGCTCACAAAGGCCCAGTTTTAGTGTTACTGACTGATGACCCCGTAGTTAAGTCCCTTAAGCTGTACAAACATTTGAACATTTAGTGTTACTACCGTAACCTAAAGTGGGCCAAACTAGAGATATATCTTATCTTTATATTTTTTCCTTTCATACACAACTCTGACCACAGTCGACAGGGGAAGCACATTTTCCAACTCCCCCTCGCATATACCTTTTGTTGGGAGGAACCGAAACTTTATACAATAATGTTCAGAAAAAATAACCTTGTAAAACTACAGCTAGGAAGCTCATATTCACATCTTCATTAACAGCTTCCGAAGAAATGGTTAGCATGTCACCTGGGTTCATCGTGTGTTTTGTTCATATAATGAAGCTTTCACGACCGGATGTAATAATTGCTGTTGATTCTTTGGCCTTGTATGACCGTGGTCCATGAAACATATTTTTCTCCTAACGTTTCGTCGAGAGCTGTGCTGGCATAAGTACTGTCTAAAATGGGTGTTGTCCGTGTTTTCTTTCTTTATTTTTTTTTAACTTCATCAGCTAAGATAATCTTCGTCACAGTATAACATGTATATCGATTGTCAGTAGTCAAAGAAAAAAACACATCTACCTTTTCCGAAGAGCCAAGGTTCATTTATCACTAGATTAATATTTGTTCTATAGATCATCAAACAGCAAAGGACCTGGAAGAGCAGTTGAATGGAATGGACAGTGTGTCGAAGAGAGCGTATAAAATGAACATTAACAAGAGCAAAACAAAAATAATGGAATGTGGTCTTAGAAAATCAGGCGATGCTGAAGGAATTAGATTAGGTAACGAAAAAATGAAGGTGGTAGATGAGTTTTGTTACTTGGGTAGTAAAATTACATGCCATGGTCGCAGTTCAGAGGATATAAAATGCAGAATGGCAATGGGAAGAAAAGCATTTATGAAAAAGAGAAATTTGCTAACATCGAATATTAATTTAAGTGTAAGGAAGTATCTTCTGAAGGCATTTGTGTGGAGTGTGGACTTTTATGGGAGTGAAACATGGACGATAGGCTGTGCGGACAGAAAGAGAATAGAGGCTTTTGAAATGTGGTGCTACAGAAGAATGCTGAAGATTAGGTGGGTAGATCGCATAACTAATGAAGAGGTACTGAACAGAACTGGTGAGAAAAGGAATTTTTGGCATACCCTGACTAAAAGAAGGGATCGCTTGGTAGGACACATTCTTAGACATCGGGGAATCGTAAATTTAGCATTGGAGGGAAGTGTGAGGGGTAAAAATCGCAGAGGGAGGCCAAGAGACGCGTATAGTAAGCAGATTCAAGTGGATGTGGGTTGCCGTTCTTATTAGGAGACGAAAAGGCTTGCTCAGGATAAAGTTGGGTGGAGAGCTGCATCAAACCAGTCTCTGGACTGAAGACCATAACAACAGATCACAAATACGACATTTGGCATTGATGTGGAACGAGTCATTTTAATTAATGTTGTCTATATACGATTTTTTTAGTTTCCTTACCTATAATGTGCAGCTTGACGAAATTTCAAAAATGTCCAGCTCTAATTCATATCATCGTTGTGCATTTCTTGCCACAATATATGACCTCAGTTGATTAATAAGACAGACCATTAGTAATCGATCCAAAATACTTCTATAAAATTCTGTAAAACAGGAAAGTCTATTACTTCAGACTGAATATCAGTGAAATTCAGGCTTCAGAACACCAATATATTTCTCTTCCTTCCTGTAAAATTTGTCTTCACGCTTATAAATTTTAATTGTTTCTCTGTACATATGTGAATAATCGGTCGTCGTAGATAAAATAGTAGCTTCGAAAAACTTCACGATTTCCTTGCTGAACCGCGTAGTCAGCCACAGCTGAGTTCAGTTTTCCCTAGTCCGCAAAGACTTTCATCTTCCTTAGTCTTGTATTGATACTTCTATTATTTATGACTGAAAGTCTTGGTAGAGGTATGCAATCTCCGTGATAAAAGTTTTAAAATGATTCTAAAATTGCTTAGAGATTGCTTGAATTATCACTACGAGATGTCAAAACACGTCATTGGTGACCGCTTTGATGCCCGTAGATCTAATGAGTAGCTTTCCAGAGATACATGTACACCCCTCATGCTGACACAGGAGGGCATTTATCCTTTACGGACCGGAGTGCTTGACTTAACTTCTGATCTTGATCTTACTGATCAGAGGATATCAAACTGGTTCTTAGGCCAACTAAGAAGATAAATCTAGCATTCTGGACCGTGAAGGACAAGCAACCTCCCTTGTCTGTAGGGTGTATGAGATCCCGTGTAACTGTGGAAAAGTATACATCGGAACTATGAAGAGCAGCGACAACACAAGGCTGAAAGAACATAAAAGTATCTGTCGACTAGGAAAAAAAAAAAAATAAAAAAAAAAAAATAAAAAAAAATTCAGCTGTTTCTGAGCACGTACTTCAATTAGGAAATCATGAAGTTTTCTGAATTTACAGTTTTATCTACGACGACGACCTATTATCCAAGTATGTGTAGAGAAGCAATTGAAATATGTAAGCATCGCGACAATTTTTACAGAGAGGAAAAATGGTATATGAACTGTGGCTCTTCAGAATAGGTAGATTTTTATCTTTGACTTCTGGCAATCGGTAGTTAAGTTATATTTTTGATGAAGATTGTCTCTTCTGATAACGGCTATTGACCTCGGCTATTTTAGATAGTACTTACGACACTCTCCGAGCTCCGACTCGTCACTCGGTAAGACTCAGCATCACCAGGAGCACATCTGAGGATTTCCAGCGCAGTACTGGACCAAACTTTAGGTGCAGTAATATTTCATGGACCCCAGCCATAAAACCCGGAAGAATCATCAACAATTACGTGTCCTATTGCTAAGTAGTCACAGCGTCTCCAAGGCGCCGCGCAACTTGGTCCACGCCTGATGCCTCCGACACGTAGAAAGCGCGAATGGCGGACTGCCGTGTAGCCATTCATACCGCATTCACCTGGTTGCAATATTCATCTGTGATGATTGGCACTGGGTCACAGCGATGCACCCGTCGGTTCACCGTATCACAGAAGTTATCTCTTGGTGACGAAGTATGGTGATCTGAAGGGCCACGGAAAAAGGCTTGACAACCTGTAACACCAGTGAAGCAAATGTTCGCACAGGAACAGCAACACACGTTGTTTAAAAAAATGGCGTCTGGGGTATCGTGCAGGAACTGTAAGGAGTACGTGTCGCAGAATGTCATTCACATAGGTAAAACTGCTGTAGACACGCAAGAAGTATGATTTGTGGCTGTAACCAGGAAGGCCCTCAGTTGGCGCTCTATAACGTGCGAATACAGTCGCTGTAATAGAGCTCCCCCTGCGAACAAACCCGAATCCGGGGTCACGAGTCAAAAATTTGTATGCCACCAGCCGTAAGTATTTACTGAAATTTATTTTGCTACCGGTTCCGACACGCCTTATATAAATACAATTACAAATCAGTATTAATATAAATTACATCGTGTTCTACATTGTTATATATATATACTAGCTGAACCCCGCTGCTTCGCATGCGTAGGCTGGTTGGACTGCACCAGTTGTTTCTTTTTAATCCTGATGAAGAATCTATAACTTAAGTTTCGTAGTTATAGCTTGATGTTTAACAGCATCATATTTTTGAAAATCAATTTTTGCATTTCGTATTTCACCCCCTTATTGGTCGAATTTCCAAAAATAGCGAAACACGTATCTTTTAAATTCGAGCCCGGAATACAAATCCGAAATTTTGTAGCTCTAGTTTCAAAATTGCCTAAATAGCTAAGTATTTTCAAAAAAACAATTCATCCCCTAATACACCCCCTTATGGACGGAATATCGAAAAACAGCTTCTTAAATTACGCCTACAGAGTAAGATCAACACGCTCCACAAATTTCAAGTTTGTATCTTCAGTGACTGGCTGGGCGATGATGAGTCAGTCAGTCAGTCAATCAGTCAGTCAGTCAGTCAATCGGGACACTTCCATATATATATATATATATATATATATATATATATATATATACGTCGTTTTGTGTCTCAGTACTATCAGCGTTTAAAAAGTACACATAACGTTTTGTGCTTCAGTACAATCAGCGCTTGGAGCTTTGGAGCTTTCCCAACACAGCTACGACAATTTACAACTGTTACACCAATGGTTCCTAGATCTGCATTCCTCCTGTGTCTGACCTGCATCCTTTGAGTCTGAAACCTATTTTGTGTGTTCCTGAGGCCCTCTGGCCAATGAAAAACGCCCACTCCTCGCCACACAGCCCCCGCTAACCGTGTAGCCGCTTCCTGAGTGTAGTGCTGATCTATTTAGCGGAACCAGGAAGACCAACACCCTATGGCGCAAGTCGAAGAATCTGCAGCCTATACGGTCACAGAACCGTACGAGCGTCTGTTTCAGACCCTCTGCTCTGTACCAAAAGTCTGCAGTCATTCCTGTCGACTATGCTACCTTCATCTAGCAAGCAAGACTGGCAGTCTTTACCACCTCTGATAGCCGCTCAAAACCAGAAACAGAATCTCTTCTCATCCAAAGTAACACACATCGTTGGTCCTGACATGAGCTACCCTGTGCTGTTCATGGCATCCGGAAGGACCCGTTCCACATCTGGAATGACTCCTCCTGGTACGCACACGGAGAGAATATGGGAGTTTTCCCTAGCAGCCATATCCCTAAGGGACCCCATCACCCGCCTAACGTTGGAATTCCCAACTGCTAACAAACCCACCCTTTTTGAGTGCCTGGATCTTGCAGGCAGAGGGGTGACCACAGGACAAGCGACACCATCTGCTCCAGGAACATCCTCTGCCACAGACAGCGCCTCGAATCTGTTAGTAAGACTAACCAGGGAGGCCTCCACTTCGGTCCCCTGGGAAGTCTTACACCGCCAGATACGCGCTGAAAAGACCTTCCAATCTACCATGGATTGGGAGGCGACCCCCTCGCGGCAGTGAGCGGGCTGGCTACAGCCGCAGGCCGATAGGAGGGCACAACAGACTCACAGGGCGTCTGCTGCACCCCCGCGAGCGGCCCACAACAGCGGCGCCCACCCACCGCAGTCTCAAGCGTTGCCAGCGAAGCCATCGCTGCCTGAAGCTACGAGTGAAGAGTCACCAACTCTGCCTCCATCCGTACACAGTAGTCACAGACCCCAGCCATTCTAAAAACCTATGTATGTTTCAAATAATTATTACTGTTGTGATTTAAAATGTGGGAGAATACACTATAGTGTAACTTTTTCGCGAAGCTAAGTATACGCACGAGGACACTAAGCTGTTCCTTTGACGCGAAGCTGACTAAATATACGATCGAGGACAAAAAAATTTAATAAACAGTGAGTTTCGAAAAATATGTACGTAACACTAAACTGTTTATCAACGGCGAATCTGAAAAATATAGAGCCCTACGCGAGCTAATAAATCAAAATATCAACACTGATCTGTCAGTTAAGCGCGATTCAGAATAAATAAAAAGGCGAGCACACGGAAGTTTGATGAACTGTAAGAGAAAGCACGCACGAAATGAAGTAAGAAGCCGGTTATCTTACAGTGAAGAGTTACTGCTGGGCAACACGTGTGGACTCGCCAGCGGTCACTGAGATAAGTTCGGCCGATATTTTTACAAAGGGTCAAATGGTCTTCTGACAGATTAAATAAAAGGGGATGGCTTGTTTATTGCTGTTACAAACGGCTTATCCCGCAGTGAAATTGAGGCAGATATACCTGACAACCGGAATAAATTAATAATTGGATCTTTTTATCAGCCCCCTGAGTCAGACGATACAATTACCGAAATTTTCAAAGAAAGCTTGAAACACATTTCAAACAGGTACCCGAAGCATACTGTCATAATCGGTGGTGTATTTAATTTACCCTGGATACGTTGGCATAAATACGTATACAAAACCGAAGGCAAATGTAAAACATTTTCCGAAGTAGTTCTGAATGCTTTTTCTGAAAACTACTTCGAACTAGTTCATGAACCCACTAGAATAGTAAATGGTTGCGAAAATACCCTTGATCTCCTAGCAACAAATAATCCTGAGCTAGTAAACAGAATGAAAACAGATACAGGGATTAGCGAACATCGAGTTGTTGTAGCGAGGCTGAATATCGAAATTCCCAAATGCACCAAAAATAAACGAAATATATATATTTTCAAAAGAGCAGATAGAAATTTGCTTCGAGCTTTCCTGAGTGATAGTCTCCAATCTTTCAAAACTAAAAATGCGACTGTAGATCGGTTGTGCCTTACTTACAAACATATAATATCAGTAGCAATCGAGAGATTTATAGTAAATAAATTAATACAAGAGGGCGCTGACCCCCAGTGGTACACAAAACAGCTAAGATCACTATTGCAGAAGCAAAGAAAAACGCATGCAAAATTTAAAAAGACTCAAAATCCAAAAGACTGGCATTCTTCTACAGAAACTCACAATATAGCGCGGACTTCAATCCGAGAAGCCTATAGTAGTTTCCACAACGAAATCCTGTCGCGTAATCTGGCAGAAAATGCAAAAAAATTCTGGTCATATGTGAAGTACACTTTCGGCAAAATACAAACAATACCTTCACTACGCGATAGCAATGGTAATATACCGATGAAGGTACTGCTAAAGCACAATTGCTAGACACAGCTTACTGAAATTCTTTCACCAAAGAAGACGAAGTGAATGCTCCAGAATTTGAACGAAGAACAGCTGCCAACATGCGAAATTTAGATGTTTCTTGGAGTAGTAAGACAAGTTAAGTCACTAAATAAAAATCAATCTTCCGGACCACATTGTATATCCTCTCAGAGTATACTGATGCAATAGCTCCATACTTAGCTATCATATGCAACCGATCACTCAGCGAAATATCCGTACCCAAAGACTGTAAAGTTGCCCAGATCACCCCAATATTCAGGAAAGGCATTAGGAATGATCGCCCAAAATTACAGGCCCATCTCACTGACGTCGATTTGCAGCAGAATTTTGGAACGTATACTTTGTTCGGACATTTATGAACTACCTCGAAGAGAACGACCTATTAACCAACTTGCTGCTCCCCGCGGTGTTACCCGCGGTTCAATAGTCAGACATGAAAGTGCCAAGAAGGGGCATAAATAACTACATGACTGTTTGCGGCATTGTTAGCACGGAATATATAATTGTCTTGGAACTGATGGAGAGCCAAAAATCTATTGCAATTCGTGCCTGTAAACGACGTTTCGAGACTTCTAGTTCTCCGAGTATACGTAGAGATTTCTAGCTCTCGATACACGGGAGCAGCCTACTTAGAGCTGCCCGTGCGAGAAATATGGGGTGGCCAGATGAATACCTGTCACTTTTAATGTTTGTCCTTGACTCTTGTTTATAGTAATCGAGATGGCCACTTTCAACTGTAACCGTTTAAACTGGAATGGCAAGTTTGTTGGGATGATGGAATTCGTGGTATTAATACAGTCTCTCTCTTGGCTCCACCGGTGATGATGGTGGCCTGCACGATATGCCTTATCAGGTACGTGATGCGTAACCTGGTGCCATTGCATAATCGTGGTGCATCCAAGTTACGCATCAATAAAACAGGCACACCCACCTTCAGCTCCAACTTGTGGGATGGCACACCTGACAGTAAGTAACTATAACAATACAGTAATCGAAAACAAATGCCAAGTAAAGGAACAAAATAAACAGCAAACCAAACGGAGAAAAGTAACGAAGTAAACAACAAACCTAACGGAGAAAAGTAACGAGATAAAAAAGACATCTAATGGAGAAACGAACTGTTGAGATCCTACAAATGCAAAGCGAACCAACAAAAGAACTAAAAGCAAACGTTCGAATGCTATAAATAATCGAAAACACCAAATTAAGTCTTATTCATTGAAATCCAAAGAGAATACAATTTTAAAGAATTACGATAACATCACAATGTACGAACATCTATAGTTGAAGGTGACAGTCCAATACACGTCATCGAAAACCAAGGGCAAAACAATATTTAAGAACGTCGATAATATCACAACTGAATACACATTATATGTCCTGATAAATATTTTCTTGAGTGTTATATTGCCTGCCATCTGTTGAGTGCATTTTCTATTACTTTCCTTGCAGTTGGCCGGAACACGCGTTATCATATGTTAACTGCAGCGAACCGGCTGCCATCTGTTGAGTGCTTTTACTACTACTTTCGTTGCAGTTTACGTACGGTATTTATAGTATTTCTACGTGGCAGTTCGCGCTTTGTACACAAAATAGGGCTTGGTATCTAGATCCCATTCTACACAAAACGTCAATGTTTTTTCTTGCCATGGTACTTAGAGCATATTTTATTTAAAGTCTTCAATTTATATACATACTTCCTTCATTTGTTACAACAAATGAAAATGAATGCGGCATAAACGCCAACATTCAGATTTCTTGGGTATGTAATTATATATCAGTTAAGCCGTTTTGGCAGTATCCAAGAATCTTTTTGTATATTCGAAAGTAAAAAAAAAAAAAAAAAAAAAAAAAAAAAAAAAAAAAAAAAAAAAATATAAATAAAAAAAATACAAAAAAAAAAAAAATAGAATAACAAAGGAAAAAAATTCACTATAGCAGGACCCCGAACCATTGCCCAAAATAACGAAAGTCTATGACATGACTCGTTACCTCTCGCGGCTAAACATGAAATACCCTACAGTGTGTCTCTCCTGTTGTATTAGAAGCTTCATACAACCGTTACGTATTTCTATGGATATATTTCAAATAAATAACTTGTAATAAACAATTTGAAAAGTAGCCTATGTCCTAATCCAAGACATAAGAAATCTCTATATGAAATTTCATCTAAATCAGTGCTGTAGTTTTAGCGTGATGCGGTAACAAACATACATACTTTCGCATTTATGATATGTATAGGATAGTCAACACGGATTCCAAAAGTATCGCTCTTTCGAAACACAACTTGTCCTTCATTCACATGAAATGGTAAGTGCTATCGACAAAGGATCTCAAATCGATTCCATACTTCTAGATTACCGGAAGGCTTTTAACACTGTATCAAGCTGCTTCTAATGAAATTGCGTGCTTATGGAATATCGCCCCAATTATGCGATTGGATTCGCGATTTCCAATCAGAAAGGACACAGTTCGTAATAATTGACGGTAAGTCATCGAGTAAAACAGAAGTGATATCTGGCGTTCCCCAGGAAAGCGTTATTGGTCCCCTATTCTTCCTTGTATTTATAAACGATTTAGGGAAAAATCTGAATAGCTCTCTTAGACTGTTCGCGGATGATGCTGTCGTTTATCGGTTAATGAATTCAACAGAGGATCAAAATCAATTGCAAAGCGATTGAGACAAAATTTCTACATGGTGCGAAAATTGCAAATTAACACTAAATAATGAAAAGTGTGAAGTAATACACATGACTACTAAAAGAAATCCGCTGAACTTCAATTACACGATAAATCAAACATTAAGATCGTAAATTCTACCAAATACCTAGGAGTTACAATTACAAACAACTTAGACTAGAGAGAACACACAGAAAATATTGTGGGCAAGGCGATCCAAAGGTTACGTTTCATTGGCAGAACGCTTCGAGAATGCAACAGCTGCACCAAAGAGATTGCCTACATCACACTTAAGCGTCCTCTCCTGGAGTACTGTTGCCCAGTGTGGGACTGTCACCAGATGGGACTGACGGAATACATTGAGAAGCTTCAAACAAGGGCACCTCGTTTTGTTTTATCACGTTACAGGGGGGGAAAGCGTCACGAAAATGTTGCACGATTTGAGGTGGAAATCATTAAAAGAACGACGTTAATCGTTGCGGCTACATCTATTTGCGAAATTTCAATAACGGACTATTACTTCTGAATGAGAAAATATTTTGCTAGTACCTACCTACATAAGGAGACATGAGCATCCTAATAAAGGAATAAGATCGAAAACGGAACGATTTACGTGTTCTTTCTTCCCGCGCGTTATTATAAAATGGAACGGTAGAGAAAGGTTGTGAAAGTGGGTAATGAATCCTCTGCCAGACACTCTGTGTAGATGTACGTGCATGTAAGTAAAAAATAATTAGTACTGAAGTAATATGATATGGCCTAATGAGTGGTACATTATAAAGATATAAATGGATAAATGATATAGAAAATTTAAGCATGTGATTGATGCCACTTTTAAAAGCAGTGGTATTGATTGCCCTGCTGTCAGCAACACTTCATCGACTTGTAAACATACAATATATTAGTTAGTAGTATATAGGTGTCATAAAAGCGTAAAAGTGAAACAGACAGTTCATCATCATTTAATCATCATCACATTAGGCTAATAAATTGTTATTTCAGAAGAACTTATCAATTATACCTTTATTTGTTGGTTACGAGATATACGTTAGTAGATAACGAACTTCCAATAATAATTCAAAGTAACCAAACACCTAGGAAATTCTTTGGAGAACATGTAGTAAAGAAGGTAAGGTAAAGCAGTCAACAATCCAATGATTGGTTTGAACACCACAGTGCTTTACTTGGCAAGGTCCTCTTTGGAGGTGGTATGCCGTTGCCTTCCTCCGACCTTCGAACTGACTTACCCAGCCAGTTATAGGGGGACCTACAGTTTAACGGGGTTACAAACCATGCTGCTACTCGATATTTTTCACATCAAAGCCCCCACAATCCTGTAAGCGGCCGACTCCGAACAGCGGACAAATTGAAGAGCACCTCGGCGGCCATTGTGGTGGTAAACTTCTGCGCGAACTTTAAACGTGCATAAGACTCTTTTGATTAGAGAGAGTATTCATTTAAGTCGCTAAAACTATGTCTAATTGAAATATATAAGTACAAAACAGCGTCAGATCCCTTGAATATACAGCAACTATCGGTTGTGTGTAAATTTATTACACATATGGTGTAGATATTGGCCAACAGAGTTTCCTCTTCCTAACGAATCCGAATTATAACAGCTAGTTTTTTTAGCGTTCTAAGTGCAACATATGAACGGAATTTATTGTCAGACACGATTTTTTGGCACTTTCTCAGTATATTCTACGACTATCAAACTTTTGTACAAACATTAATTTCGGAAGAGTTTCACAATTTACGTCTTTGCTTTAGTGCTGTATTCTCTAATATTTAGATATTTCATAGCATCAAAAAATGAAACAGGGCTGCCTGAAACAGATTGTGAAAGTGAAATATGCCATCAGATACATAGGTGAAAAATAGCGACTTTACCTTGTGATTACAGCAACCAGCCACTACCAAATTCTTTTAAGAACACGAAGAATGCCATAAATTTTTCTTATATAATGCATCTAACATTAGGGTATCTAGCAAAAATATCTCCAGTTTAATGCTGTAAGCCAAATACTTTACAGTGGCGTGAACTGCTCAAAAGTCAACAACTATTGTTATAGGGTTCAACTTCACAAAGTGTATCCAGTGTGGCTGTGTGTCACTCGTATGTGGAACTATACACAGTTCTACAAACCCCTTTCAGTTGTTACACCTATATGTAAAACAGATTACCTTCAAATTCTGTGTTGCAAGTTGCTAATATTAATTTCATAACCAAAAATTTGACCTGCAGTGAGGCAACTAATATCGTGACCATAACAGTTATTTTAAACAATCGTAAAATGAAACTTTTAAAACTTCCTGTCCACCAGATCTGCCTAAAGTAGCTCCTTTTTAACAGTTGCCAGTATTGTAAAGGCCTCTTATTTGTTTCATTCAATCCTATATTGTCTTGAATAACAACTTGTTAAGCAAGAGTAACTATCTCTGAACACAAGTAGAAGGGCTACTTGTATTCCTGGGAAATATAAGTGGGAAGAAAATATTCGTTCTTTTTATTCCTTTCTTACATAAATTTAGGCACTTAAACGCTGAGCAGCTCTTCACTATCATGCTTCATGCACACTGTAATAGTCAAACGATACAGACGTATGAATTGTGTTCAAATGTTCAAATGTTTGTAAAGATTATGGGACTTAACTACGGGGTCATCAGTCCCTAAACTTACAAACTACTTATGAACTACTTACGAACTAGGACGGCACAAATATCCATGCCCGAGGGGGGATTCGAACCCCCGACCGTAGTGGCCGTGCGGACCGTGACTGAAGCGCCTCAGTCCCCTCGGCCACCGCGGCCGGCTATGAATTGTGTCTATAGACCGCAGTAGCTATTTAATACACGATTTAACTGCTAACAACACTCTTATTTATCTGACGCTTGCCACTACCATGGCGGCCGGCCGAAGATTCAAATAATCCCGCGACAGCAACGCCGTTAGGTAGTTTCGTTATTTGTACAAGGTCTTTGTTCACATCAGCAACACTACCAGAGATGAAAGAAGTGGGAAGTGACAGATAAAAGTTCTAAGACCTGGCGGGAATCGAACCCGCGACTTCCGCAACACTACCAGAGATGAAAGAAGTGGGAAGTGACAGATAAAAGTTCTAAGACCTGGCGGGAATCGAACCCGCGACCTTTGGATTTGTAGTCTGGCACTGTACCACTGTGCTACGGAGTAGTAGAATCATATATTATACATCATTCAGCAGAATGGCCCAAGAGTGTAAAGCCAGACTTCATCAAGTCTTCCAAAGAATAACTACAGCAAGTAAACGATTTAACTATGTAAGAGAATGAACGTCCAATAATGATCAACAACATCGTTGTAGGTATACCGAGCAACCTCAGTTAAGGCCATGCAGGAAACCTTAACGATAGTAACAAGTAATAACATGAGCGCATAAAATGTTACAGAGATGAACCAAAGTGTTAAAATGAGGAAAAATAAAATAAAAATGTGAAATACTAACATTTTGAAGAAAAGTATTGTGCGAACATATAAACGAATCTAGTGCAAACAGGTGATTATAGGTGATAGATAACCAAGGGGGAAAATTCTTAGGTCTGCCTAAAAAATTAATATTTAAACCAGACATAGGATCAAAAATCTTTAAGAAATCACCCCGTTTGGTAAAAGGTAAATATCAGAAGGAGTTACAGGTATATTCCGTCAAAACCTGGGAGAGAGGAGCCGCGCGACAGGATTATTCAACTTAATTTGCGAAATAAATGTAAATATTTTTTCTAAATATAGCATATTGCTCTTACTATAATCCACCTTGGATAATTATTATATATCAGCCCGATAGGGCTATACAGCTAGTCAATTCTGGATCACTTATTGCCAAGATATGGTAACCCTGTATCAGGGCATATTACCATAAGGTTAGTCGTCGTAATAATCCATATGATAGAACAATTTAGGAAACACGTATCGAGAAAAATGAGTCGACAATCACAAGAATCCAGAGGGCGCGTATATAGCCTGCGAAACTCCACGAGTCTTCAGATAACGGGGATATTTGTACTATTCATTACAATCATGTGTGGCTTAGTCCAAAAATTCCGTAAAACATCAATTTAGATTCTTTTGAAGCCACAGTCTGTCTTCATCCCTTTCTCTCGATATTCTTTTTTTTTGTCTTCCCTGCAACTTTTACCGTCTCTCTGTCATTGTCTACTCGTTCTTATTACATTGCTTCTATCTCTTTCTTTCCTGTAGGCTGCTGACTGTAACATCAGCCATCCTTGTCCCTGAAATGAAAAACTAACACCAGTCACAAAGGTAGGATAGAATGGTCCCGTTTATCCCTGTGGAAGAAGGTACTGATGTTGAGTTAGGAAGTCTTCATACAAAATATTTAATTGCGAAGATCGCCAGTAATTGATGAGGGACCAAGAGCTGCTGTCAGCGAAACCATCCACCTGGTTGTGCTTGTTCTACAGTCTCTGGGGGAATGGGAGGGAGGGAGGGAAGACAAGGGAGCGCAAACTCAGTGACTCCAAATTCTGAACACGTTTAAAAATTGACGAGGGCGTAGTGGAGAATTTTAGTTCGGATTTTTTGTTGTAGCAGACCATGCCGGTGGGGCTGGAGGGGGGGGAGGGGCTTTTAAGGTTTTTCTCTAAGGCTGGAGACCAGCATATGTTTTTATGTTAAAGGTTCTTTCAGTGTATTACATACCACGTATAGGGCAATTGTTACCATTTACAGTTAAGTCACAGTACCCATATGGAGGCCGAAGGCGAATGCACGCAGTGCGTCTTAGGTCGCATGTTCCGGTAGTCCAGATTGCTAATGGTGTTCCTCTGGTAGTGGAGTTGTGCGATTAAATGCCACGGACTGCGTCGCCAATCACCACGTGAAGGCTTCAGACCACGTATCTGATACACAGCCCGTCTACTGCTTGTGCTGCAGTTCTCTCTGTTTTGGTATTTTATTTATAGTGAAGTTGTACCTTTATGGTGTCGTTACAGGAAGTTATGCACGCATGTTTCCAGCGAGCTGCTGCTACTTAAACTTAGATGTTATCAAGCTTCGGAAGTGTCATTTGTTTCGCCGATCACAACATCACTGCGTACCATGTGATGCAAAAGTTCTATTAAAATGGAGGAAAAATGTTGTTGTGGTCTTCAGTTCTGTGGCTGTTGCGATGCAGTATCCTGTGCAAGCCTTTTATATCCTGCCGTGTACTGCACATGCCTAGGTCGGCAATACCGTATATCGTTACTCCTTGCCGTAAGTTGCGACCTTTATGGAGGAAGGGGCTTTTATCAGTAGCCTGTCGAGGCGCGAAATCACTCGGTGACGGGGCGAATTTGTCCAAACCTTGCCTTCTAGTAACAGCGAGTGCCCGACTTGTTGTTAAGTATACTGCACTAGCTGCCGAACGTCGTCAATGTGGGTGAGCTTGAAGAAGGAACGCTCTCTTATTTTGATGACTATAACGAGACAGCATTTGCTGGAGACGCGCCACACTGCTTTGCATGTGTGGAAAAAACATACATTGTGTGTTTCCAAGTACCATTAAATGGACCCTGTATGCATGTACACGTGCTCAATTTACGGTATATAATCGAGCACTTCATGCCTCCTGCATTATTACAAACCTGGAGGCTTAAAATGTTTCCCAAATCTCAGAGCTGACGTCACCGAGAAACAGACTAAAATTTAAAAGGGAAGTACACATATAGTATTTGCAAATTGTTCTCTATTATATTTGCAATCATGAATTCTTTTAATCGGTGATTTGATGTAATCGAAGTTGCGGGTAGAGCTGTAAATATTTTTGCTAGTTGAACTGATCTTAGTGAATATTGAAATGTTCAAATGTTTGTAAAGCTAAGGAACTTAAAAGGATTGGTTATCATCCCTAGGCCGACAGACTACTTGAACTAACTTAAAGCAACTCAAGCTAAGGACAACAAAAATACCCATGCCTGAGGAAGGACGCCAACCTCCGACGGCGAGGAACCGCACGCTCCGCAAAAAGGCGCCTTAGAACGCTCAGCTACTCCACCGCGGCGATCTTAGTGAATATTTTATTGTAATATTTTACAGTAATTTTGGGACTAAAAGGGTGTATAAGGTAAGAAAAATTGATTCAGTTTCAGGCTGAAGCACGTATTACAAATGCTGTTATATTTTGCTGTCAATAGTTATGTGTGTCAAGTTGACTGGTTAGTATTAATCATCAATTGTTTGAATCTTGTATAATCAAATGTTCAAATGTTTGTAGAGTTTATGGGACATAACTACAGGGTCATCAGTTCCTAAAATTACAAACTACTTACGAACTAGCTAATACTAAGGACGGCACAAATATATATGCCCGAGGGAGGATTCGAACCCCCGACCGTAGTGGCCGTGCAGAACGTGACTGGCGCGCCGCAGACAGCTCGGCCACTGCGGTCGGCTTTGAATAATCCATTTGTAAACTTCTTAACAAGATTATTAAGTGAGCAGTTGTTTTAACTTCGTTCTTCATAATTCTCCATAATTCTCCAACGATATCTAAGTGTACTGTTGTATGTATTTTATCAATAAATGGCATTGAATGTACGTAGCTATAATTCAGTCAGTCGCTCCCAACCTTTCTGTCTTTCGCCCAAACGTCCTTCCACCACAACGTAAAACCTTTTGAACCTGGTGCCTGTATTCGTCTCTCAGTCTCCCTCTAGATTTTTACCCCACTTTTTTCCGTCCAATGCTAAACTGACAATTGAAATCTCAGAATGTGTACCATCAGTCGATCCCTTCTTTTAGTCAAGATATGCCAGAAATGTCTTTTCTCCGCCATTTCTACCCACATAATCTTCAGCATTTGACTATAGCACTGCACTTCACATGCTTCTATCATCTTTCTGTGTGAACTCTTCCCTCCAATGCTCAACTGACAATTCCTTGAGGTCTCAGAATGTGTCCTACTAATCGATCCCTACTTTTAGTCAAGATATGCCAGAAATTTTTCTCCCCAATTTCTACCCACATAACCTTCAGCATTTGACTATAGCACTGCATTTCACATGCTTCTATCATCTTTCTGTCTGAACTCCTGATCGTCCACGTTTCACTCCCGTACAAGTCTATATTCCAGACACATGCTTTCAGAAAGGATTTCCTAACATTTCAATTAAAGTTGAATTCCAGCAAATTTCGCTTATTAAAATGTTTAAATGTTTGTAAATCTAAGAAACTTAACTACTTCGATTAACAGTCCCTAGACTTACACTCTACTGAAACTAAAAACGATAAACAGTGCGGACAGGAAGAGGATTGAGGCTTTTGAAATGTGGGGCTACAGAAGAATGCTGAAGATTAGGCGGATGGATCGCGTAACTAATGAGGAGGTACTGAACAGAATTGGGGAGAAAAGGAATGTGTGGCATACCTTGACTAAAAGAAGGGATAGATTGGTAGGGCACATTCTTAGACATCAAGGAATTGTGAATTTAGCGTTGTAGGGAAGTGTGTGAGGTAAAAACCGCAGAGGAAGACCGAGAGATGGATACAGTAAGCAGATTCAGAGAGATGTAGGTTGCCGTTCTTATGTGAAGAGGCTTGCTCAGGATAGGGTATTGTGGGGAGCTGCATCAAACCTGTCTTCGGACTAAAGACCACAACAACAACATGCTAAGGTCAACACACACACACACACACACACACCCATACCCGGTGGAGGACTCGAAACCTCTACTGCATGCAACAACGTGCTCTTCAGCAACGTGCCTTAGAGCGCTCGACAATTCCGCCATGGCTTCGCTTATTCAGAAATGCTTTTCTTCCCATAGCGTTTGGGTTCTTACAAAATGAGATGGTACAAAAACGAAGGAGCCGGCCAATAAACTTTAAAGTCGAACGCGGCACAATGCTCTGGGTCTGTTGTGGCCCGAATGACAGTCGCTGCCGCGCCAATCAGCGTTTTGACAGGAAGAAAAGGTTGAGGGGGGGGGGGAAGGGGGGGAGGAGGCGGAGCTGCCGTGGCGGCACCAGCCGTTAATTGCGACCGCCAGACGCCGGCGTTCTTTCAGCTCTGCTGCTGGATCTCCTGAGAGAATGAGACGACCTCTAACTAGCAGACGAGCAAGCTGCTCTGAATGCACGTGGTTTGAATTTAGCCTATCAGATGGCTGTTGGAGACACAGTATCTTGGATAAGGCTGCCATGATAGGCCAAAGGAACTAGACAGACTGCTAAAAGTAAAATATTACCAGTATAATATAACACTGGATATCGCGTACCACAGAGTGAAGGAGAAAAACATGACGCGCATTCGGTTATCCTAAGTTAAAACTTTTTGACAATATGAACCTTGGAAATTAATAACTTGGTGACACTTTCAGTGATTTCGATAAAGAAGGTATCTGCGAATAGGTTACTTAGATACATATCACACGACTACACTGAACGTTTGATAAACAAAACTATTTTTGAAATATAGTCCTTAAACATTATCCACGCAGCAAAATCAACAAATTTTAGCCATAAGATTAACTGATAACTTAAAAACAACGGGAGCATTGAAAGTTTTAAGATGGTTAGGGAAATAGGGGCACGTTTATGGTTAATGGTTTTCAACGGCAATACGACAAAACTAAACGGAAATTTGTGAAAGAACTAATCAATTTAGTGGAAAAATAAAAATGTTCAAATGTTTGTAATTCTATGGGACCAAACTACTTTGGTGGAAAGTCCCTGCACTTATAAACTACTTAAACGTATTGGTCAGTCAATTCGTACCGTTTCCGAACGCTGAACAGAACACCAGCGGCATATTAAAAACCGAGAACGGGGGAAATCAGCGGTCGCTGAGCACAGCCTCACGAACAAACATAAACTTTTGTTCGACGAAACAAAAATTTTGTCCCAGGCCTTCACATACTGGGACTCTGTAATCGAAGAGGCTGTAGAAATAATGATGTGTGAGAAACACTTCAACCGTGATAGCGGGTATAATCTTAGCGGTGCTGGGAAACGAGCGCTCGATACAGAAATGCAGCAGAGACATTTCGCGCGTCTTCGATATAACGGGAGGGGTGGCGCCACCAGCGCAGATATAGACTGCATCTGTGACAGCGTGACGTAGCGGCCGACCAATCATAAGCCGTCCATGGGCTGTTTAAGGCCACCACAGCACCAGCACTGTCAGTCAGCGGCTCCTGACGAAGAAGATGGAGGATATCTTCGAAAGCTTGAAATTATATCAAGAATTGACGCGGCAAGAAGTCAGAGAAAGTTTTATACAGAAGTGTCGCCGCGAAAGACTTCGTACTCATACTTAAACTAAGATAAACTAACCTAAGGACAACACACATATCCAAGCCCGAGGGAGGATTCGAAACTCCGACGCGGGAGGCCGCGCGATCCGAAACGTGACGCTCCAGACCGCTCGGCTACTCACGTGCGGCAGTGGAAAAATAAATGCAGCATTAAGAGGGCTGAGAATACAGTTAAATTCTTCCATAATGCACGTACAAAGCATTTTATTCTAGATAAGAGATGAAGATTGAAAAAACCTGTTTTGTCTCCTGGAACTATCGAAGGCCAATACCCGACATCCATGTTGTATCGCGCCTCTATCCAGCCACTCGTTGATCATTCTATGGTGGTGATAGAAAAAGTATTAAATTTAAGATATTCGCGCATGAGGAACATGTGAACGTACCTTCATTTGATGATCGCATAAACTTCCAATACAGGGCATAGTAATAGGCATTGCCGGCGTAAAGAAAAAGCTGAGAGAATTGAAAACAAACAAGTCGCCACGTCCATATGGGTTGCCTATTTGGTTTTACAAAGAGCACTCTACGACATGGGCTCCTTACTTTGGTTCCATTTATTGAGAATCTTTGATCCCAGTCAATGTTCCAAGCGACTGGGAAAAGACAGGGGATTCCTGTGTAAAGGCAAAGAAACGGCCCCACGTAATTACAGGCGAATATCATTAACATCAATTTGCTGTAGAACTCTTGAAAATATTCAATAAAGTTCCTTGAGACTAAAACCTTCTGCATCAGCACGACTTTAGGAAGCATCGATCGTCAGAAACTTAGCTTTCTCTATCCTCTCATGATGTTTTGCGAGCTGTGTATGAAGGAAACAGGCTGACTGCATATTTCTCGATTATTCAAAGGCGTTTGGATCTTCAGACTGACTGCTAAGGAAGGAACGGGCATATGGATTAGGTACCTGAATATGTGAGTGGCTCGAAGATTACTTCGGCAGTAGAACCCAGTACGTTGCCCTAGAAGGCCTGTGTTAATTAGAGACTAGAACATCGCAAGGAGATGTGAGAGGACCACTATTGTTTTATATCTATGTAAATCAACTGACGGAGAGAGTGAGTTGCAATCTGCGGCTATCTGCTGATGATGCTGTGGTTTACAGGAAGGTTGCTGATGCTGTGGTTTATAGGAAGGTGTCATTGAGTGTATTAGGATGCAGGACGACTGGGGCTAAATGGCTAGGTGGTGTGAGGAATTACAGTTAGCTGTAACGGTAGAAAAATGTAACGTGATGCAGATGAGTATGAGAAATGATCACGCAATGTTCGAATACATCATTAGTAGTGTGCTCGTTGACAGAGTCGCGTCAATTAAGTATGTAGGCATAAAACGTTAGAGGAGGGTCATCCAAAACTAAAACTGTTCATCTGTAATAAGAGGATCCGCTGCAGCTGTTCTTCACTTTCTTAAAATGTGAGCCGGCCGCCGTGGCCGAGGAGACTGAGGCGCTCAAGTCACGGTCTGCACGGCCACTGCGGTCGGGGGTTCGAATCCCCCCTCAGGCATAGATATTTGTGCCGTCCTAGTTCGTAAGTAGTTCATAAATAGTTTGTAAGTTTAGGGACTGATGACCCTGTAGTTAAGTCCCATAGACTATACAAACATTTGATCATTTTGAACTTAAAATGTGAACAACAACTCCATCGGACTCTTTTATTAAAGATGAAATATCTAGACGTAACGCTGGACAACGACATGAAATGGAACGGGCATATAAGGATAGTCGTGGTTAGACAAATGGTCGACTTCGGTTTATTGGGAGAATTTTGGGAAGATGTGATTCATCCGTAAAGGAGACCGCATATAAAACGCTTGTGCGACCTTGTCTTGAGTATTGCTCAAGTGTTGGGATCCCTTTCAGATCAGTTTAAAGGAAGACATAGGGGCAATCCGAAGGCGGACGGCTACGTTTGTTATTGGCAGGTTTGATCAACGCGTGTTACTGAGATTCACCGGGAACTTCGCTGGAGGGAAGGCGACTTTCTTTTTGAAAAACACTGTTGAAGAAATTTAGAGGACTGGAATTCGAAGTGGACTGCAGAATGATTCTACTGCTGCCAACTTATATTTCCATATGTACGGATACTAACGAGCATTCGTTTTTCCATCGTTCCATATGCGAGTGGCACAGGAACGCAAGTAACTAGTGGTGGTACTAGGTTCCCTCTAACAGGCACCCTGCCAGAATTCGGAGGTGGTCGCTGTGTGTATCGACGAGGCAGAAATTTAAGAAAAAAAATTTGCGAACTATAGACAACGTATTTTACTTCAGGGAGCAGATCCAAATTTTGAAATTTCACCTCCAATCTTAGTGTATGAATTCGCACCTATAATTTCTGCCAAATACCAACTGAAGGACGTTTACACGAGTCTCAAATTAGTATTTTACTGGATGTCGGTATGCGTGATACTTACTCGAATTGCTACTTGGGTTCATTAATGTTCTTGTATTAGATCAAGATCAAATATTGCGAGTCAAATCTATTCTATCAAAAACATAAAAAGCACAAAAATGAGAGTCTCGGGACGTATTACTTCCGCCATAAGAAGTCATGAGATCTCATGGAAAACCAAGTCGTTTGTTTTAGTTAGTGTTCATGGAACCACCTATTGGAAGGAAGGAAGCCTTAGGGTTTAAAGTTCCGTCTACAGCATGGTCGTTAGAGACGGAGCTTCCTCTCGGGTTTTCGGAGAAGGATAGAGGAAATCTGCCCTGCCTTTTGAAGGAACTATCCCGACATTTGCCTGGAGTGATTTAGGGAAATCATGGAAAACCTAAATCTGGATGATCGAAAGTGGAATTGACCACCATCCTCCCTAATGCGAATACATTATCTTACGGAACCACCTATTCTTTTAGATTTATCCACAACGGATACAGGCAGTTCGTAACGCCGTGAACTGCTTCGAGAAAAGGATGGTACGGCCCTGCCCCCAGATATTTGCTTGTGAAATAAAGCCAGGTGTTTCTCTTAAATTCAAACCATTTTGAGTGGAGAACATTATTAATGGAAAAGCATGCCTGCCAATTTTAACTAAGTGTTGAACTTTACTTTGGGTAAATTGGACAAATGTGACGATTGAGTTTTGGTGCTAAGATCCTGACGAAGACAAATTGCCGCGACGAAAAAGCAGTGCGCGCTAAGGCGTCGTGCTGCGGTTCATGCAACCGTTCGTCGTCGGAGGTTCGAATCCCCCCTCGGGCATGTATGGGTGTGTTCTATGTAGTCAATACGTTAGTTTAGTTTAAGTAGTTTGTAAGCCTAGGGAACGATAAACACAGTAGTTAAGTATCACAGATTTAAGAACGAAGCCTGATTACAGGGCAATTTAACCACTGACTGTGGTCCATAAGATTTTTATAGTCACTGGAACATTGATATAGTGATCAATTGCACAGTAGAGATCAGTGCTAGGGCTCCGACGTAATTGTTTATTGAACATTAACTTTCAGAAGAAAAATTTCAATTCGTTATTTATTTATACAGGTTTTACAAGTTTGTTAGCAGCACTAGTTATCAATCAGCAGGACTAAGTAACAAGATTCAAATCCATCTCCGGCCATCCAGATTTAGGTTTTCTGTGATTTGCCGAAATCACTCCTGGAAAATACTGGAATGGTTACGGGATGTTAAACCCTAATGTCCCTCTCTTAATTTTAACACCTATGTCAACACGAAAGTGATTTTAATGTTTCAATTATTACATGTGTTAAGGGACCTGTACATGAAAATGACTGAAAAAAAAATTGCCTCCATCTCATAGACAAATTTCTTCCGTTGCTAAAACTGTACGGTTCATTTACTTTTAAAAAGTTACTATAGGCTTAAACGTTTTTGAACAAATGTCTGGCCACGGTGACGTTTCAGGCAAGGAATATAACCATAAACATTCCATGCCTGCCACAGTCATGGAAACAATAAAAAAAATTACTTAGCAAATGTCTACATGGCCGTACAGAAAATCCTTATGAGAGTTTAAACAGCTGCGTTTGGCAACGAGTACCAAAAACAGTGTTTGTTGGATGGACAGTACTCAAAAGAGTTGTCATGGATGTTGTTATCTGTTTCAATGATGGTGTAATTAGCAGGGCAAGAGTAATGGACAAATTTGGCATCCAACCAGGAAATAATATGATACTGCTCTGACTCATATAGATCTTCAGTGGCTAGTTAAAGGTAAAAGGGCTACGGAAGCCACCACTAAAGATTCCAGAATAAGGAAATGACTCCGGAAACAGTCTGCAGAGGATAAATAAGCAGCAGGCCAGCAAGATTATGCCACTGCAGTACTCTGAAAGAGGCATAAGGTGAGGCCGAGGAGACTGAGGCGCTTCAGTCACGGTCTGCACGGCCACTAAGGTCGGAGGTTCGAATCCCACCTCGGGCATGGATATTTGTGCCGTCTTTAGTATAAGGTAGTTCATAAGTAGTTTGTAAGTTTAGGGACTGATGACCCCGTAGTTAAGTCACATAAGCTTAACAAACATTTGAACATTTGAACATTATTTTCTCATTTTTTTAAACTACTTTTTAATAACATTAGGTACGTATATTTTCATAATGGGTTTAGCTATGTTCACCAAATTTCTGCCAGTTGAAGAAAAGGACAATATGTTTGTATTATCCGTAATACAGTGCACAAATGATATACGTTTGTCATTCTGCATATAATGTTAGCGGTAATTTTTAGACGAAATAGTAATGAAGTGTAATAAGGATTTTTCTATTTTCTCATATGTACTCCAAACTAGAAAAGAAAAGGCGTAATGTGTTCCTACGAATGTAGACAATAGCATCACACAGTCTAAATGCTATTAGACTGAAGATGCACCAGAAAATATTTCCACAATGCGATCATGTATTATAAAAACATCTATAGGCAAAATATTGTAATTCTTGAACTATAACAGGTATTTCAATAAATTTCCTATTACAGCTTAATGTAACTCAGTGTTTGTAGAAAATCGTAACTTTATCCGCATTGTAGATCAGAAGAAATGTGCACCGAAAACAAGGTATGAAAAGCACCTTCTCACGTCCAGTTTCCCTTAAATATATGTGATGATACCATATGAACTGTAAAACATTCGGCTTTGTTTCCGGTATGGTTTGTTATGTTATACCATATAGACCCACACTTTCTCGACAACCTTATACTTTCCAATGAGCTCCAAAAATACTTCCCTGCCACCCCCATCGCCCAATCTCCTGTAAGAACTCTGTCCTTATGTCTCCCAACCCCTCATTCTACACTGACATCCTCTAGCATCTCCCCCATGTCCCTCTCGGGCCCTCAGGCTACCCTAGCTCCTTACTACACTACTTATTAGACCCCTTGCCTCCCATAACTCAGTCGTGATCACGGGGGAAGACGGGCCAGCTAAATTACCACGCCGACATCTCCATCCGGTCTGCCAAGCGGATCCACAAGTCCTCTGGCCCAACCTACCTGATGCGAAATTTTACGGTACCCACCTACTCCTAAAGGGGGAGCTGATCTATGACCACCTTTACAAGGTGGAACCATCCTGCTTCCTACGTCCTCTGGCCAGAGAGGCCGCGATGCGTTGAAGGTGCCACTCATGGAACAGAGCGAAAGAGAGGTCAATAGAAGATACGAAAAACAAGAAGGCGAGCCAGCACTACACAGATGCCACATACATTTAAATTATACACAATGTCAATTATGATAATTTCCTGAAGAACGGATCATTATCATAATTGACTTTGGCTGAAGCCGTGTGCCCCGGAGCAAGTGGATTGCAAGTTTAAGGTGAAAAGCCCTGGGGATGCCTGTCAACCCTGGGAAAGCACACACACAAGAGCAAGATAACACAACCACAGTAACTTGGTTTAAGTAGTTCGTAAGATCATCGCCATGGCTCACGAGCAGTTATTCTGGGAAAGTTGTCATTGATCTCCAATGTTCGAATGTTTGTTAAGCTTATGGGACTTAACTGCTGGTTCATAAGTTCCTAAACTTAAAAACTTCCACGAAGGGGCATAGCGCCTCAATGCGCTCGGCCATTCCGCCGCGGCCATCTGATCTCCCTGAACTTCAGGACACTTTCGACATTCAACTAGACCTTTCCAACTTAGTACAGTACATCTTCTTGTGGTGTGTCGGACAGATGGGAAGCCAGCATAATTACGAGTGGTTTTTGTTTGTTTGTAATTCGTATGAGAGCAAACGAGTTTGTTCTTCAGTCCCTAGACTTACAAACTACGTAAACCAAGTTAAACTAACCGAAGGAAAACACACAAACATCCATGCCCGAGGGAGGATTCGAATCTCCGACGCTGGACGCCGCACGATCCATAATGTGGCGCTCCAGACCGCTCGGCTACTTCCGCGCGGCTGACGGTTTTTCTTGGTGTTTGCTGTGGTTGTGTTATCTTGCCCTTGCATGTGTGCTTTCCCCAGGGTTGACTGACGTTCCCTGGGGTTGTCTTCTTCTATGCCTTGCATTTATGCCCTGGTTTTCTGTTTGTTGTTGTCGGCGGTTGCAACTATGCTTCCGTTCGTTCTCTTCATGTTGAAGAGATCGTTTGGCCCTTGCGTTGACCGGGGATGTTAACTATTCAAATTAAAAAAAATTACTAAGTGACACTGGGGAATCCTGGTTAGTGCTCTTCAGAGTTCTCGCCAACTGGCTGGTGAGCTGGTTGTATGACATTTGCCAGAATCCTTTCCTACTGTGGGGTGATCTGCCTACCCGTAGATGTAACTAAGAATTTTTTTTTCTCTATGCCTGAAGTTCCGTGTATTAGGACTGAAATTGCCTTCTTTGTGATGGTTGTCCTGTGTGCTTTTCCTTTCCGCCTCCTAAATTTCCTTATGGAGTCAGGGCCTTCCTCGCCATCGCGGTATGCTCGTGCAGGTTAATTACAAAATTTGATTTCGATACCTTCCACCTACATGATACGTAAGGAGATATGAAGCGAGACTGCTGCTTCATTTAGTGTAACTGACTTTTGACACTATATCTTCAAGGCACTTGTGATCTCAGTTGTTGTGTCTTAGAAAATTAGGCCAGCTTCCCTGGTGGCATCCTCTCCGGGGGACACCACCTTGACGAAGCACTGTCCGTGCGGGTGAAGAGGCTTGCGTATCCATGTGAAGCAGAGGGCTATACCGAAGGTAGAGAACCTACTGCCGGAAAGGCCTCAGCTGATGGATCAGACCAAGCATGTCCCACAACGTCCCGTCTTCCCTATCCTCTCCCAGTCCTTTCCCAATTCCTTTCCCAACCCAAGGTGTGATGCGATCCGTGCCGATGGGTGCGTGGCACATGGGTGGATGTGTCTCGAACGGAGCCTCAGGGATACCGGGCGACCTCCCTGAGTAGTCTTGCACCGCGCGGGGTTATCCTGGTGTGGACCATATAAATCCCCAAATCTCGTGGGACTAAGATGAACACAGAGAAAGAAACCATTTTAAAAGAATCTGAGGGGCAATCTGAGACCTCAGATACTCAGACATCGGGATCAGGACCGATGGAGTGCACTCTTACTCCTGAATCAGGGTCTAGACCTGAGCAAGAAGTGGGAACTGTAACAGAGGAGTTGGACCAGATTAGGATTAAGGCCTTGTCTGAGGGTCAGAGGAGGAAACTTCTCAAGGAACAGAAGCAAAAGGAAAGAAAAGAATGGCTTCCTAAACATAAGTGGAGGGAATCAAAAGGGCTTGAGCCCAAGACCCCCAGAAAGAAACTGCCTCAGGTCGAAGGGAATACACAGACCCCCTCGACGTCAAAGAGAGATGGAAAAGGGTTTAGGGAGGAATCTAAGACTCCCTCCTCTCTGGACAAGCGTGATCCTAAAAGGCTGAGGCAGGAAATAGGGAAACAGACCTATAGTATTGCAGTCTCGGCCTTTAGAGTGGCGGTTGTCCAAGAACGACACCCACTGGTGAGCATCACTTCACAGAAGGAGGATCTCATGCAGATGGCCCTATTTGAAGAGATTGGGGGGGACGCTAGTCCAGGACCCAAATTCAGGAGGGTCTATCTAGATCGCGGCGCCCTCATTTTTGTCTGTGAGGGGGAGCACATAGCAGAATGGCTTAAGGACAAGGTGCCCATGATATCCCTGTGGGAGGATGCGAAGCTGCTGGCCAAGACAGCAACCGAACTCCTGAAGACCGCAAAGGTATCAATATGGGTACCAAAGATCCTTAAGGATGTCCCTCCAAAGACTCTTTTCGAGAAAATAAGGGTCCAGAACCCAAAAGTCTCGACAGAGGATTGGAGGGTAATTAACCAAAAGGTCGTTCCGGAAGGACAAACCCTGGTGGTGGAGGTCGGAGAGAAGTCCCTGAAGGCAATGCGAGAGCAAGGCCTGAAACTGTTTTTTAGGGTTCTTGCAGGTCGCCGTCAGGGTAATCAAAGACCTTAAAGGCAATAATGGCAGCAAGATGGGGACTGGAAGTGCTGCAGATAAACCTGCAGCACAGTAAAGGGGCCACTGATGCCCTGAGCCGTCGCCTGGGGAGACAGGAGGTGGACGTGGCCCTGATACAAGAACCCTATTTATACAAAGGGGGTGTATCGGGCCTCGGTGTTACTGGAGGTAAGCTGATTTATGCCAGAAATCTAAAAAACTCCAGAACATGCATTTATGTTAGAAATGGAATACCTTTCATACCAATGATGGATTTTTGTTCCAGGGACCTGGTGACCATCAGGATGCAGCAATGTGAGGAAGGTATCAAGAGGGAAATTGTTTTGGCCTCAGCATACCTTCCTTACGAAGACAGGTCTCCTCCTCCTTTGGAATTGAGGAGACTGACGGAAGCCTGCCATCGGAAAGGTGACGAACTGTTGGTGGGATGTGATGCCGATGCCCACAATCTATCGTGGGGCAGCAAGAACACCAACAGTAGAGGTGAGCAACTTCTTGAATTTCTCCTATCTAACAACTTGGAGATCCTGAATAGGGGTGATGAACCTACATTCAGGAATAGTAGAAGGGAAGAAATAATTGACATAACTTTTGGTTCCATGATGATGGGAAGTTATGTCAAACAGTGGCATGTGGTCCTGGAGCCATCCTCCTCAGATCACATGTATATTAAATTCAAGGTTGAAATGGGAACCAGACAGACCATGACCTATAGGAATCCCAGGAAAACGGACTGTGAGACATATAGGAGAGACCTTGACTTCAGCCTATCGGAAATTAAAACTTCGATAAGGAATCCAGCAGAGTTTGAGGAAGTAGCAGAGGCCGTAACCTCTGCTATGGTGACCTCATACCAGGACAACTGCTCAGTTACCAAGAAGTGCACAAATAGGAGTGTGCCTTGGTGGAATAATAACCTGGAAATGCAAAGGAAACAGGTACGAAGACTGTTTAACCTTGCAAGGCGCAAAGGACAATGGGCAAAATATCGTGAGGCCCTTGTCACTTACAACAGACGGGCAAAGGAGGCATCCTGGAAGGTATTCTGTGAGGAAGTGGAGGGCACGGCTGCTCTAGCGAGACTTCATAAAATCCTCACTAGGGTACCAACAAATCCAGGAGGAACATTGAGGAAGGAGGATGGGGAGTATACAAAGACAGCACATGAAACACTGGAACTGCTCCTCAAGACTCACTTTCCTCAATATACTCTGGGGGATAACTCAGACCAGAATGTGATTCCTGAGAGACAACGGTTTTCAGGTATTCGCAAAGAGGACTGGGATCTGGCCAAGGAGTGTGTCGATTTCAGTAAGGTCCGATGGGCGGTGGGAACATTTCAACCGTTCAAGTCACCTGGCCCCAATGGAATCTATCCAGCTCCCCTGCAAAAAGCGGGAGAAAATCTTATTAGATTCCTATGCAGGTTATTCAGGGTTAGCCTAGCAGCAGGAATCATTCCCAATGCCTGGAGGGCAGTGAAGGTTGTCTTCATTCCAAAGCCAGGGAGAATTGATCATACCAGGGCCAAGGATATGAGACCAATCAGCCTGTCCTCCTTCATTCTTAAGACATTGGAAAAGCTGGTTAATGTGCATGTTGGAGAAAGGAGGTTAAGTAGGGCTCCTCTACATTCAAACCAACATGCATATCAACCACGTAAATCATGTGAGACAGCTCTCCACCAACTTGTTGGGAAGGTGGAGAAAGCACTACACTTTCAGGAGATAGCCCTCTGTATCTTCCTGGACATTGATGGGGCTTTTAGCAACACGACCTTCGATTCCATGGTTAGGGCAGCAGAGGTGCATGACCTAGGGACCACTATATGTAGGTGGACTAGGGCCATGCTTAGTGGAAGAAAGGTAGAGGCTACCATGATGAATGAAGAAATGTTAATCAACACCACTAGTGGTTCTTTCCCCTTTATTGTGGAATCTAGTGGTGAATGATCTCATTGGAGAATTAAACTCTAGGCAGTACTTTTGCCAAGGATACGCAGATGATCTTGTCATAGTAATTCTTGGCAAATTTGCTGACACAGTGAAGAATATGGCACAAGGTGCTTTGGACATTGTGCAAGACTGGTGCAGAAAACAGGATCTGGGGGTTAGTCCTAAGAAGACTGTTGTTGTACCATTCACAAGGAAACATATCCAACGCTCAAGTTGGAATTTAAAGCTTTTCAATGAAGCACTACCTGTGAAGGGGACAGTGAAATATCTAGGGGTTACCCTAGATGAGAAACTGACATGGACCCCTCACATTAGGAATATTTGCTCCAAGGCAAAAGGTACTTTAGTAAGTACCAGGAGAGCTTGTGGCAAAAATTGGGGCCTGAGCACCAAGGGTATGCACTTGATATACACCACAGTGGTGAGACCCAGGATCACCTATAAGGCGGTCGTGTGGTGGAAGAAGGTAGAATAGCAGGTTGCTGCTAAGGAGCTTGGTAAGGTGCAGAGACTAGCCTGCTTAGCCATAACAGCCTCCTTAGCCATAACAGGCGGATGGAAACCATGCTGGATATGCCCCCATTACACCTTTGGGTCAAGATGGAGGCAGCAGCCGGTGCATAAAGGCTCAAAACTGGTAACAACTGGAACTCTTTGGGATATCCAGAATCACATACTAAAATAGTGAGTGAGGTAAATGTAGGAAAGGTTGGGGAAATGCCAGCCGACTATATTATAACCCCATACTGCTCCAACAAGCCTTTCAGTATAACAATTGGAAGTAGGGAGCAGTGGGAGACAATAGTTCGACACCGTACGGGGGATATTGTGTGGTTCACTAACGGGTCGAAATCAGACCAAGGCGTTGGGGCCGGGGTATATGGGGTGCAGCCAAGACTGGAGGGCGTCATCTCTCTAGGGAAACTGGCCTCAGTATTCCAGGCCGAAATCACTGCCATCAGGGCATGTGTGGAGGAGAATCTGCGTTGGTGCTACAAAGATCGTAGCATCTACATCTATTCCGACAGCCAGGCAGCCCTGAGATCACTGGCAGCTCCGGCAACAAGGTCTAAAATTGTTGCAGAATGTCACAGGGTTCTGGTGGAGCTAGGGGAAAGCAATAGAGTAAACCTATTGTGGGCCCCTGGCCACTCGGGGATCAGTGGCAACGAACATGCCGACAGATTAGTCAGGATGGGGGCAGAGTCTCCATTTATTGGACCAGAACCTGTCCTGACAATCACCAAGGCAATGATCAAATTGGAGCTACGTAACTGGCTCAGAAGACAGCATGTAGAATATTGGACCAAAGTCTACCAACAAAAACATGGCAAGGTAAAGATGCCAAAGCCATGTTTTAAAAGAAGCTCTGCAATTCTGGGCCTGAACAGGAGAGAGATTAGACTCATGGTTAGATTGCTGACAGGCCATGGGAATTTCAAAAAACACCTACATACAATGGGAATAACAGAAGAGGACCCTAAATGTAGGATCTGTGATGACAGTGATGAAACTGCATCACACCTAATCTTCGAATGCATTGCATCGGAGAGTAAAAGACACAGAACTTTTAGGACAATCAGACCCGAAGAAACTGTGTCTAATAAAGAACTGGTAAAGGGACTCCTTGCACTGTTCAAGGGCAGTGGTTGGCTTTACTAGATGTACAGGGACCGATACCGCACAATAAACTTAATTTCGGGTTCGACCAAGACTGTTTTCGCTTCCCTGGAAATATCAAATCAAATCAATCCCTGGTGGCATGGTACATTGTAAAAAAAATTCTAAATTGAAAAAACACGTGTTGTAGTTTTCAAAAGCACAGTGGATTCTTGTTGATTAAATAGCCTTACCTGTATATGGTCTGATGTTAATGTACAGAGTTTTATAGAGGCATACTTATCCTGCTTTAAGTCTGTTTATTGTAATTTTGCAAATTTGTGGGCAGGTGACCTTGTGTATTTAATTAATGGTTATTGCGATTGTAGCTGTGATATAGTACCTGGTTGCCGCCCCTCATTGTGGGATGTTAGTTATGTGATTATCTGATATTTTCTTTTGCCTTCACAATTTGTGGGCTGTTCAACCTGTGTATTTTAATTGTTAAATTTGCAAACTCCACTTCTCCCCTCAAGGTGTTTATTTAGGGATTGTGCCCGTGTGTTTCTTAATCAATATTTAGATTTGGTAAATTTGTTTATCTTTTCAAATTGTTTATGTCAAGAGATTGATGAGTAAGCCGTTGTAGACTTTTAATTAATGGGCAGTTCTACTATGTTATTGAAACAATCGTATTACTGGATATTATTTTGGGCCTGTGCTCGTGTGTTTCTTAATCAGTATTTAGATTTGGTAGATTTGTTTATCTTTTCAATTTTTTATCTCAGATTTGTACTTTTAATTAGTGGGCAGTTTTACTAAGTCATTGAAAGAATCTTATTACTTAATCTATGACATTTCTTAAGATAAATAATTGTTATTGTTATTTGACATTTGAATTGAACGTTTTGGCCCAGTCTTTTCTTCCCTATCTGGTCAATGGCGGTTTCTACTCCATCGCCACACTCTGTGACCTATCACTGTTCTTTCGTACAAACCCGAGTTTTGTAAAAGTTTATGCTAAAGAGATTGTCTACACTACGCTTCAAGAATATAGCTATGCTTTATGGAGTGCTTAATATACAATACATAGAGAGTATCACGAAAATGATATGAGAGTATGGGTAATTAACCTCTAAAACGAGGACTATTCTCTATACTACGAGATATTTGCATATATTCCAATTTTTTTCGATAATAGAGGGATAGAGAGTGTCTGATAATGGTTCTTTTCCACGTAGTTAAGTGTTAATTGCAGATTAGACAGGTTGATACTTATATTAATGGTGTGGGTTTCGTTTATTCATGGCTATAGCTACTAATTATGCAACTATGTTGATTGCAAGTGAGTCCGTTAGTGTATCATGAACGCCTCACTATTAGAAGGTTTTAATAGGTTAGGTTAGTTATATTCTTCTGCATGTAAAATTATAGACATGTTGTAGTCACTTTCCTTGTGACTCTGAACATTTTAAGATACTATTCCATCCTATTGGTATGAAATTTAATTACAATAAATCTTTTGGGACTTACTGGCAACAGCAGCGAGAGCGACGAAGACGATAAACATCGCTTCTTGAAGGCGAATAGAGGACCCTGCAACAGAGGATACACTTTTATACACTAAAACAAAACATAACTACTTTACCACATTTAAGCTCTCTCTCTCTCTCTCTCTCTCTCTCTCTCACACACACACACACACACACACACACACACACACTGTTTTCTTAACTCTTGGCTTCTAGAAGTTTATTGAGACCAGTGGAAAGTACAATTAATACAGTAATTTTGAGTATAAGATGCTTATCTAATAATTAATATGAACTTCAGTAGCGTTTCACTTGCTGATTGTCGGAAACTTTTGGACTATTCTGAAAAGAGTGTGACATTCACTAAAAAAGTATAAGGCTCACGTGCTCTTAATGTATTCTTGTCTGGCTCCTCAACGTCGACGTACCTTGCATAACACAATAAATAACTTACGATAGTTATAATAGAATATTTTCACCAACCACATATTGCCACGGAGGTAGCGGCAGTATAACGTACACAAGGCTTAAAAGTTCGGTGCATTGATTTTGTTTTCCGGCGATTTATGCGAAAGCGACGCGATTTAGGCGAAGGACGGGAATTAACATTCTTTGAATACGGAATGTCAGGTGGAGCTAAATTCCAATACTTTGCCATCCAGAGTGTGAAGAGTGTACAAAGAATATTACACTTCAGGCATTATATTCACCACGGACAAAGCAGTAGCCCATGCGCCTTACTGGTCGATAGCAATGACGTTTGCGGCTGAAAGGCAAGACTGCGTGAAATATCCGCCGAAATCAATGCGGGACACACGACAAAAGTAGCCGTTAGGACAGCGTGACGCAAGCTGGGGCTAACGGGATATGGCAACATGCGAGGTTCTGGCTGGAAGATTGCCAGAACTGATATTCCTATCTCGATATTTACGTCGATATAGAAACACACCATCTGCGCCTTTCATGGAGGTAGAAGGAGGGTAGATGTCACTAGGGCATCTGTTGTACTGGTCTTTGAAGCCGGTCGGCAGCCATGTTTGTTTGATCAAAAGACTCACAGGCCCGAATGGAACCCTTCAACTTTATAGTGCTGGCGAAACGGTCAGGACAACCATAAACAAGGCACAGTGGCATTATCAGCTGCAAATCTTTGACAATTCTACACAACAGCTCAGCAGTTTTAAACAAACTGTAATGGCGGAGCTAGGTTCGGCGTCTAGCATGGTTTCCAGTTTGTGACGTCATGCTCTCTCCCCCTTTTCACCTCCATGGTGCCTTGGCAGATATGCGCAACAGATATTAAGGCGTCTAAACCTAACTAGAGGCGTGTGTCAGTGTCACAAAGACCTCGCCGATATGATGATTTCAAAATGATCTTTAATCAATCCACCAAAATGAGTAAACAAGCATAAATGAAAGAAATAGTCTAACCACTCAAGACAGTATAATCTATATTTATACAAATCTATCTAGGTATGTATCTGTTATCTCTGTACAAACTGGATGTATAACGCTGGTGTCTGAGCCTGTAACTGCAGCGGGCCTTCACATTCATATGTTTTCCACACATTTTCGTATTGTCCCCCATGTTTAAATTTGGCAAACGAATTTCCATCAGTTAATACGTAACAAGAAATGCTTGCTTACCTCTTGATGAAAAATTTATGTGAATACTCTATGTAATAGGCTAATATGGGAGTACAATCTAAACGTGTTTTCCTTTCATTTTCTTGTAATACATCATATCAGCCATATTGGAATTTGGCAAGAAAATAAATATGAACATCTATGGATGGCACGCTTTGACAGCATACGTTCAACATCAAGGTGGTATAGAGATCAACGGTATGTATGTACGAACGTTCCCTGTGGACTCCAAGAAGACTAAAGCAATTTTGATGAAACCTACAGAAAGTCCTAAGATTATCCCAACTGGTGATCCCGTCAAGTTTGGTAGCGATCGGGTCAAGATATTTATTGATATGAGGAATATAACGGGAAAAACGGAAGAATAATTACTCTTTGGAAAAGCTATTTACTTTTTGACTTTACAACTTTACCATGTTTCAGAAAATGCTTTTAATGGTTAAAATCTTTTGTTTAACACAATACCATGGTTACACAATCCTTAGCGTCTCTGATGGACACCCGCCGCCGAGAACAACGCACAGCCTTCTGTTACTTAGGAAGACTTCCGCGAAATCTGTGAACCCATTCCATATGCTCGTATCTTCTTTAGCAGTATGCACCGCGTCAAAAGCCTTTTTGAAATCGGAAAAAAACACGATATGCCTGTTGCCCTTCATACACGGCTCGCAAGACGTCATGCGAGAAAAGGGCAAGCTGAGTTTCACACGAACGATCTTTTCTAAAACACTTCATTCAGCAAAGATCGCAAAAAAATTATTTTCGTCCCTTAACCGGTTTCAGTGAGACCAGTCGTCATCTTCAGAAAGTCAATCACTTAGCGTCTTATGTAAAAATATAAATTTCTAACACACGTAAACATCTTGTTAAAGTTTTTCATCACAGGGTGGTTCGTCATAATAAATAAAATGTGGTCTTGGTCCAAGCAAATTGGAGACTGCTTGCTTGGGCCAAGACCACGTTTTATTTATTATGACGAACCACCCTGTGATGAAAAACTTTAACAAGATGTTTACGTGTGTTAGAAGTTTATGTTTATATTTTTACATATGACGCTAAGTGATTATACTGGACTTTCTGAAGATGGCGACTGAGCTCACTGAAACCGGTTAAGGGACGAAAATAAATTTTCAGCGATCTTGGCTGAATGAAGTGTTTTATATAAACTGTTGATCGCTCTCCTGTAGCGTAAAATGCCTGTTAACTATGATCTTTTCTAAACCAGTGCTGATTCACAGAAAGAAGTCCCACGATTTGACTAGAGACACAGCGAGTGACCATATGAGATGAATGAAGCTAACTTCCTAAAATATCACTACAGTTAGAAATAATTACATGCAATTAAGAAAATCAGTGTATGAAAGAGTACATGTGGATCATAGCACTGACTGAAAGGGTAATATATACTTACGACATCCTGACAGGAATGAAGGCGTGCTGAAGTAGAGAGAAAATGTGATATCAACTTGCCAAGAGGCGCTCTCGAAGCCTATGAGCGAAGATTAATTAAATTCTGCCTCCTACAGCATGCAAAGTAAGGGCCCCAACTTCCGATCCCTGATCATGACGTACAGATCTCTAGTGTAATAATTTCCAATAGTGTCAGATAATTTCCTTATTGATGGACCATTTACAGCAATCGTTTAAACTAGTATCCTTTACTGTCAATACAGCTGTGATATAGTCCTGCAAAGTTATGTCGTATGCTTTGTAACATTCCTTTGTCGTAAGAACAGATACGATTGATGCTATGAATTACAAATAAAACGAACCCGAAAAATACGAGGGTCATTCCAAAAGAAATGCACACTATTTTTTTAATCCAATTTTCATTCTATATGTTTGAAAGTTTGACAGTGCGTAGATACATGTTGTAGGAACAATATTTTCATTTCTCTACATAATCCCCGTCCCTCTGAACTGCCTTACGCCATCTTGGAACCAGTACGAGGCCTGCCGCTGCGAGGACAATCCTCAATATTGTCTTGCCCGCTTTCATCACCTAACCTACTTGCCCACCGACTAACTGTAATGCGATCGACAGCAGCATCTCCATACACCTTTTCCAACCTCTTTTGAATGTTTTTTCTACTGTTTCCTTTTCACACCACAGGAATTCAATGACAGCACGTTGCTTCTGACGAACGTCAAGTGTAGCAGCAATCTCGAAGACGTGCTGTGATGGCGCCACTCACGGAAACAGGTTGAACTAAGTTTGAAAACAAGAGGGAAGGATGTTTCTACACACTGTAAAACTTTCAAACATGCTGAATGAAAACTATACTGTTCATTTCTTTTGGAGTGAACCTCGTATAAAGAATCACCACGATCGTTTGAGACAAGTTACTTACACCTAAACAAGAAAAACATTGTACTCCACAGCATTGTGTTCGTGGATCTACAAACAGACAAAAAATATCTATGATTAGAAGAAAGAAGGGAGTGTAAGGTTTGACGTCCCGTCGACTTCGTGTAGAGAAATACTATATAATATAAGAAATTCCTCGACAAGGACTTTGGGAAGGAAGGAAGAACGATATGTGTACCATCCCAGAGATGAATTGTATAGTACAGGTTAGTATACTGAAATACGAGTATAATTGCCTTAAGTCATTAGTCTTTTGACGTTGCTCTCCACATTCTTACCTCTCCTAAAGCACACACACACACACACACACACACACACACACACACAATGTCCCACTTACAGTTTGCATCCAGATATCTGTGGAACAAGAATAGACATTGAAATACAGAATACAGGAGAGGAGGTCATTACTATGAGTCATTCTAAAATGTAAACAAACTTTATTTTCAACAAAACTTATATTAATATTACAAAACCAGCCCTGATTGCAAAAAATTGACAATTTTTATTGACCAGTTTCGACCTGATGTAGGTCATCTTCGGAACAAAATATAGCCTATGTGGCCAGTGCTGGACTCGGCTGGGCTGTTCTCCTGTTACAGTTATAGTTACAGTTACCAGCTGGCAGGAGAACAGCCACGACAGCCCCAGCCCAGCCGAGTCCAGCACTGGTCACATGGGCTATATTTTGTTCCGAAGATGACCTACATCAGGTCGAAACTGGTCAATAAAAACTGTCAATTTTTTGCAATCAAGACTGTTTTCGTAATATTAATTATTCTCCATGGAAAATGTTGTCTAAATTAATTAAAAGTTAAGTTAATTATTTTTTTAAAAGAATGTCCTGTGTTAACTCTTATGCGATCAATAGCATGAAAAATCGCAAAAAGAGTGGCGCAATATGTTGATTACATATTTAAGAATTTAGAAGCGACTTGGCGATTGAAATAAATGAAGCGCAAAGCAAGCTGCGCACCAAATTTGTTTCAAGCGTGAACTTCGGTTCTCAAGATCTCGCTATCTAATGGACGTATTGCAACGCATTGCGATTTTTCATGCTATTAACTGGATCAGAAATTATATGGGGCATCCTTTTGAAATATACGCAAAATAAATTTGTGTTAAAAATAATTTTTACATTTCAGAAACTCGTAGTAATTGCGTTAATAATGCCGTAATTTCAAGCCTGTGAAAGTCTTTTTCCGTTCTCCATTGGTGTCCCAGAGATATCTGTGTGGAGAAAAGTGGGACACCCCGTATCAGGGTGAAAAGTATTTAAACCGACAAACTCTGGGAGGTTGTACGGGACACCAAAACAAATGTTTTCCCTTAATGTCACTTTTTCCTATGGGGAGTACTTAAACCGGCGAAGGCCATATTAAATGGCAAGTACTATTACTATTGAGACTTGCTGGCAGATTAAAATTGTGTGCCGGAACAGGGACTCGAACCTGGGACCTTTGCCTTTCGCGGGCAAACGCACTACCGACTGTGCTATCCCGACACGACCCACGGTGCCGCCCCACAACTTCAATTCTGCCAGTACCTCGCCTCCTCCTTTCCAAACTTCACAGAAGTTCTGTGAAACTTGCAAGACTAGCACTCCTGGAAGAAGGGATATGGTGGAGACATGGCTTAGCCACAGCCTAAGGGATGTTTCCAGAACGAAACCTTCACTCTGCAGCGGAGTGTGCGCTGATATAAAAGTTCCTGGCAGATTAAAATTTTGTGCCGGAACTGGGACTCGAACCTGGGACCTTTGCCTTTCGCGGGCAAGCGCTCTACCACTGAACTATCCCGACACGACCCACGGTGCCGCCCCACAACTTCAATTCTGCCAGTACCTCGCCTCCAACTATTACTATTTTCTCGCCAGATCATTGCTAGAAATGCTGGAAGACGTCCCACTTCCTGCAAGACAACGCATGTGTTCCAATATGACGGAGCGACGGTTCGCAGAAACGTGGATTGGCAGAAGTGGTCCCGTACCATTGCCTGTTCAATCTTTAGATATGTCCCCTCTGCGCACTTTTTTGTGCAGGGATAGGCGCACAACCTTGTTTACCCAACTCCTATTGCATCAAGAGATCTGGTTGCCCGGATAGTAGCAGCAGCAGCAGGAACAATTCAGGATACTGCTT
This sequence comes from Locusta migratoria, assembly GCA_026315105.1. Classification (NCBI taxonomy): domain Eukaryota; kingdom Metazoa; phylum Arthropoda; class Insecta; order Orthoptera; family Acrididae; genus Locusta; species Locusta migratoria. Next base: position 707,434,792 of record CM048745.1, on the reverse strand, counting down.
GGGTTTTTGCCCGTGTCAGACAGTACATTATCCGACGGTGTAACCTTTGTTTACGTGTCAATGGAGGCATTTTTGGAAATCTACTGTAATTGAATTTCGGCTGTATTATTGTATTGTCTCCTGCTAATAAAAAAATGGAAAAGAGTTTGTTGGTTAATTAATTTTCCGCCAGAGAAATCTCCCTCTACCGGTTTAAATACTCCTAACAGGAAAAAATGACACGAGGGAAAAACAACATCCCAGAGTTTGTCGGTTCAAATACTTTTCACCCTGTATATGTCGAGGGCACCGTCAAAATATGACTCGAGGCAATTATGTTTTGTATCCTGATTATAATTTTTGAAGAAATGTTTCTGTTTGGATTAAATGTTGAATAAAATATTAAAATCATTTCGACAGCTTGAATTGCATCATACATCATTCATACAGTTAAAAAAAGAGCAATGTTTTATTAGAGTTTCGATGGAAAAATGTAACGAGTGAAGTGCATATATTTGTACGAGTACGTGCGCAGAGTTGGGGATCGCGATACGGGCTAGCCTCTGTGTGCCGAAGTCTAAGCTGGCGCGTAAAACATCGGCCGTGCGTTAAAACGAGCGCAGCGCCGCGGCGGCAGCCGGACGAAATAATTCCAGGAACGCGAGCGAGCGCACAGGAGAACGCCGCCCGGGGGCTCCGCAAACAACGCAGGAAAAACAACGCGCGCGCTCCGGGGGTCGCAAACAACGCAGCCAGACAGACAACGCAGCGCCGGTACACCGTGTTCATTACACGGACGCTTCCGGGATCGGCGGGCCCGCCGGTGACGTGTAAGCCGGCGGAATTCGCTCGTTCACAAGGCCGCTGCAACGGATCTCGATCCCGATACAAATCTCTCGTCACTGAAGTTGCCAGAGAACGAGCGTGGGTTTGTTGTGTACTGTTCGGAGTTGGAACCTGCTATTTCGATAATAAAACGAAACTAACAGCCTCATTGCTTTGCGCTGTTTTATATTTAACAGTCTACTCTCAAGATACCATCAAACTAAAGACCCATTTCACTTTTGCCAGAATTCTCAAAAAATCTATAAAAGGTAATGTACAAGCAGCTTCTCAACTACTTAACCTCAATTGGCATATTGTCTAGAACACAGTTTGGATTACTGAAAGGTTCCGATATCGAGAAGGCTACTTACACTCACAGTGAGAATGTACTTAATTCATTAGATAATAAATTGCAAGCAGCAGGTATTTTCTGTGATTTGTCAAAGACATTTGAGTGTGTGAACCATAACATCCTTGTAAGTAAATTAGAATTCTATGGGGTCACGGGAAATGCTGCAAAATGGTTCAAGTCGTACCTCACTAACAGGAGGATTGAGAAGAAATTGCATGTGATGTCCCACAAGGATCCATCTTAGGGCTATTGCTTTTTCTTGTGTACATTAATGACCTCTCATCAGTTACACTACCAGAAGCAGAGTTCGTTTTGTTCGCAGGTGATACAAGTGTTGCAATAAAAAGTACGGCAGGCATAGTTATAGAAAGGTCTGCTAATGATATTTTCATGAACATTAACAAAAGGTTTAAAGCCAACTCATTGTCATTAAACTTTGAAAAGACTCACTACATGCAGTTCAGAACATGTAAGAGATTTCCCACCAGCATATGCATTAAGTATGAAGAAGAGCAGATAGAAGATTTTGACAGTATTAAATTCCTGGGATTACAGCTTGATAATAAATTTAGTTTGGAGGAGCACACCACAGAACTGCAGAAACGACTCAACAAATCTGTATTTTCAATACGAGTGTTAACAGACATAGGAGACATAAAATTAACAAAGCTTGCATACTTCGCCTACTTTCATTCCATAATGTCATATGGTATAATATTTTGGGGTAACTCTTCAAGTCAGTCAAAAGTCTTCACAGTCCAAAATCGTGTAATACGTATTATTTGTGGAGTAAATTCACGGACGTCCTGTAGAAGCCTCTTCGAAGAACTGGGTATATTAACTACTGCCTCTCAGTATATTTATTCCTTAATGAAATTTTTCATAAATAATATGTCCCTTTTCTCAACAAACAGCTCAGTTCATACTTACAATACTAAGAATAAAAATGATCTACACAAGGAAATAAAAGAACTAACTATAGTTCAAAAATGGGTCCACTACTCAGGAACACACATTTTCAATAATTTACCATCAAGTATAAAAAATTTAGCTACAAATAAAGATCAGTTTAAGAGGAACCTAAAAGACTTTCTAGTGGCCAACTCCTTCTACTCCATTAGTGAATTTCTAAATTGTACGAAATGATGCATGTACTCGTACTACATTAGTATTATTATATTATCAGTAATAAGAAAAAAACTTAAAAATGTATATCTGTATTTATATTATTAGTATTATCAATTATTCAACTTGTAAATTTTGTTTCTTGACATGTGCCACATCCACGAGGATCTCCTCAACATGGATCTATGGAACGAAAAACTAATCTAATCTAATCTGATAAAGGCATTGCACTGCGGTGACAGAAGTCTTGGGTTGGCAATATGCAGAGATACAGATGGCATTAGGATTAGGTACCGGGTGATAAAAAAGTCAGTATAAATTTGAAAACTTAATAAATCACGGAATAATGTAGATAGAGAGGTAAATATTGACACACATGTTTGGAATGACATGGGGTTTTATTAGAACTCAAAAAAGTTCAAAAAACCTACGACAAAGGGCGCTTGATGTGATCAGAAAAGCAATAATTAGCGTAACAAATTAAGACAAAGCAGATGTTCTTTACAGGAAATGCTCAATATGTTCACCATCATTCCGCAACAATAGCTGTAGACTCGGAATAATGTTGTGAACAGCACTGTGAAGCACATCCGGAGTTATGGTGAGGCATTGGCGTTGGATGTTGTCTTTCAGCATCCCTAGAAATACACTTGCGACTTCAGGTAACCTCAAAACCAATAATCGCACGGACTGAGGTCTGGGGACCTGGGAGTCCAAGCATGACGAAAGTGGCGGCTGAGCACACGATCATCACCAAACGACGCGCGCAAGAGATCTTCCACGCGTCTAGCAATATGAGGTGGAGCGCCATCCTGCATAAAAATCGTACGTTCCAGCAGGCGTTTATCAGCCAGGCTGGGGATGATGCGATTCTGTAAGATATCGGCGTACCTCTCACCCGTCACGGTAACAGTTACAAAACAAGGATCACGCAGTTCCTCGAAAAGAAAAAAAGCCAAATAACGGTAGATGTGGTTCTAATAAAACCCCATGTCATTCCAAGCATGTATGTCAATTTTTACCTCTCTATCTACATTATTCCGTGATTTATTAAGTTTTAAAATTTATACTGACGTTTTATCGCCTGGTATATTAGAGGCTGATGACCAGAGTAGTTAATTCTCATAGATTTACAAACATTTAACATATTTTTGACCAGGGACACAAGATATGAAAAGGTGGTGCGCTGGCTCAGCTTGCATTGGTACTTTGGTGAATCGTGCGTGATTATCGCCACATGTCGGGAATTCAGAGTCTTTGAACGCCGAATGATAGAACTGGACGAATAAGACGTTCCATTTCTAATATCTCTTACGGCACTGCTTCGCTATTGTAGTGGGACCCAACATATTCCAGGTAAAATTTTCGTGACCCAGTAAATATAACTGTCTGCAGGGCGACTAATAGTAAACTGATAATTTACGTAATATGAAACTGAAATTATTATTATTATACAACAGAAATTTAACCACCCTAATGAACCACAAACATTACCAATGTGGCGTGGCTTGCTTGCCTCAACAATACACATACCCTACCGAAGGTGCAAAACACAACGGAGGGGTATCTGTGGAGAGGCCAGACAAACGTGTGGTTCCTGAAGAGGGGCAGCATTCTTTTCAATAGTTACACGGGCAACAGTCTGGATGATTGACTGAGCTGGCCTTGTAGCATCAGCTAACGTGGCTTTGAAATGCAGGTACTGCGAACGGCTGAAGCCAAGGGGAAACTACAGTCGTTAATTTCCCGAGGACATACATCTCTAATGCATGAATATTTATGATGATGACATCGTCTTGGGTAAAATATTCCGGAGGTTAACTAGTCCCCCATTCGAGCCTCCATGCGGGGACTGCTCTAGAGGAAGTTGTCATCAAGAAAAACAAATGTTTTATCCCTTAATCGAATAGGGAAATTACAAAATTTCAGAAAATAGATGGATAGGTTAAAGTTAGATATGGTGGGGATTAGCGACATTAGGTGGCAGGATGAACAGAATATTTGGTCAAGTGAGTGCTATTGCAAGAGTAAGTCTGATAATGAATAACAAAATAGCAAAGATAGACATAAAGCCAACACCGACCACAGTAGTTCAAGTGCATATGCCAACTAGTTCTGCCGATGATGAGAAATTTATGAGTAGATAAAAGAAATAATTCGGGCTGTTAAAGGAGAAAGAAACAGAATTGTGATGGGTAACAAACTCGGTAGTGGAAAAGGGAAGAGAAGAAAATGTAGTAGGTGAATATGAACTTGTAGGGTAGTCAATTATTTGTTCATTTATTTTCTCTGTTTCTGGTGCCTTTATGTGTGCTGTGACTAATGGAAATAATTTGCGAGTCCTTTCTTTTTAAATTTATTCTTGCATGTATTGTGTGCCTCAGAAAGTATTGTTTGGTGAATCTGCAGTATGTGTCTTGGATGACAATTTTCTCGTTGTTCTTATGAACTGTATTTGTTAGCTGTTAGGCGCTGTCCTTGCCTATCTGGAAAACATTCGAAAATGTAGCGGGCAGTGTGGACTGCATTCTGTGGGGTTCCTGTCATCATGGAGCCTCTTAGTGTACGCCTTTGGGGAGGTTATTTTCTAAGTATGCGTTAGCCTTCCTTGTCTGAAGAATTACAACCGGGGGCTGACTCGGGCCGCGTTTTTTCAGGGTGATATACTGCCTGGCTCCTGTGGAATTTCGGCGCGCAATGGAATCTTCTCTTGTCTGGTGTTTTGTGTCCCCTTTACACTTTGCTCTTTTATCTGTGGCTGTTTGGACTACAAGCTCGCTAGATAAGACTTTAAATTCCTTTTAGAACAAATGCTGATAAACGATGGACGCGAGGAATTTTCGGAAGGACGGTTGGATGGCGTCCATTGGAGGGGATCCGATTGGCTCCGTCTTTGTAGGCGACAGGTCTAGCTATCTGTCATAGCTGCCTGTCCATCTCATTGGCCGGGAGGTCAGAGCTCTCCAGTGATTGGTATATCGAGTTTTGGGGGGCGGTGAAGCCCAGTTTTTTGCGTGGGTGGACGAAGAGTATCAAGACACTTATAGACTCCGGCTAGTTCGGACTTCTTCTTTCAGATAGGACCTGAAGAGTTTATTCGCTCTTCTGGGCTGAGTCCTAAGCGTTTGTGGGACTTTAGTTTTCCGAGGTATCCACCTGCAGTGGACCGCAGGCGGTTACCTCACATTGGTGACTTTGAAAATTTCATGTGTCGACCTGGACAATAACTCAGTTGCAGTTGTTCGCTTTGCGAAACAGCTGTGTTTTATATTCTTGTTCGGTCGAGACTTGAGATTAGACAGCCACCGTCGTACTGGGCGTACCGACGTGTTAGTGGTTTATGCAATTCCATTCTGGGGACTCTTGTGCTCAATACTCGCGTTTTGAGTGTGTGTCATGGCAGACACTGGAAGCATTTACCTGACAACTGCTGTCTGCTATGATATTGGGGCTGTTATAGTTAAATGTCGATACTGCTTCACAGATCGTAGTGAGATTCCAGGGCAGAAGAATTTATTCTCTTTCGCTCCACTCCTTCAACATCGTCCAGTCGCCAGCGAGATCCAGCGTAGACAGATTAAGCCGACTCAAGGTTATTTTGTTGACTTCTCTTTCCTATAACTAATTTCATAGCGCCTCTGTACACCTTTCTATTTTTGCACGACAGAACAGCACCACATGATAGCCAGATATTTCACTGTGTAGATTAATTTAGTGCAAAAAACCTTACATGTAAAAGTTACGGCTCCATTTGTTTCATTCCAATAAGACTTTATATATTTATTTGTAAACTTATTTCTCAAAACTCAGATAATTTGCTGGTCACACACGTATTCCGCGGTGTTAACCGATTTTACTGCATTTCATGTCCTTTTTATAAATATTTCTTTTCACTTGTAACTCATTGCTTGACTATACTTTTAACTCTGATTTCATTCACAAAAGCCTTTACACTAATTATTAATTATCCCCGAATTTCTATGTGCTTTAATAATGTATTTGTTTAAGTCATAAAATTACTTTCCTTTACAAATTCCTAACTCACTATTTTGGAGTGGTAATTACATAGATACGTAGGGACTGCGTTTATTGTTTGGTGCACTCTGATCATTTATCTCACCACCGTGCTTGTAGATATAGGGTGTAGGTTATTTTTCCATGCTTTTAATAAAAAATATAGGGGCGACCCTTGATATTAACATTAATGAAGATTATATTTAAAATTAATTTGCATTTCTATGATTTTGCACATTTTCATACCAGTGGATCGTCTCTGACGTGTAAAAATTTATCCACTCGGTGGGGTTATCCCTCCCTTTTTGACGCGACGCCATGCAAACTGGAGAAAAGAAACGAGAAGAGCAGATCGCCTGATAGAATTATGTGCATAGCACAATTGAATCATCACAAACACTTGCTTTGATCATCATGAAAGAAGGTTATATACGTGGAAGAGACCAGGACGCACTGCGAGATACCAGTCTGACTTTACAATGGTATGGCTATAGATTGTAAATTAAAACTTAAAAGACTTCAAAAAATGTAGAAACTTATGGAAATGGAATGTGGAGTAATTAAAGAACCAGAGGTGGTGGAGAGTTTTGGAGGGAGCATTAGACAAGGATTGTCTGAATCGCAGGAAAGTAATAGAGTAGCTGAAGAATATGTAACTCTGAGACAGTAGTGAAGGTCGCAGAGGATCATATAGGCCGCAGAGGATCATATAGGCCGCAGAGGATCATATAGGTCTAATAGAAATCCTTGGATAACACAGGAGATACTGAACTTAACTGATGAAAGGAGAAACTATAAAAATGCATTAAGTGAAGCAGGCAAAAGGGAGTACAGACGTCTGAAAAATGAGGTTGACAGGAAGTGTTGACTGGCTAAGCAGGAGTGGCTTGATGAGAAATGCAAGACGGTTGAAGAACTTATGGGGAAGATAGGTACCACCTACAGGAAAATAAGAGACATTAGGAAACACGAAAAGTAACAGATGGAAAACTAGTAATAAAGAAAGAAGGTGAAACTGAAAGTTGAAAGGAATATACAGAAAGAAATAAACCTGAATGCAGTATTCTAGAAATGGAAGACCAAGTACAGGAAGATGAGATAGGAAATAATGATACTGCGAGAAGAATTTGACGTAGCACTAAAAGATTTGAGTAGAAACAAGGCCCCTGGAGAAGGTAATATTCTGTCTGAACTACTATTATCGTTAGGAGAGCCAGTCATGACGAAATTATTCTACCAGATATGCAAGATGTATGAGACAAAAGAAATACACTCATACTTCAAGACGAATATCGTGATTCCAATTCCGAAGAAAGCAAATGCAGAAAAATTACAGAACTATCAGTTTAACAAATCACGGTTGCAAAATGCTAACACGAATTATTTACAGACGAATGGAAAAACTGGGTGAATTTGACCTTGGAAAATATCAGTTTGGATTCAGGGGAAAAGTAGGAACACGCGAGGCAATATTCACATTAAGACTTATCTTAGAAGATAGGTTAAGGAAAGGGAAACCTAGGTTTCTAGCATTTGTAGATCTGTGGAAAGCTTTTGACAATGTTGTATGGAATACGCTCTTTCAAATTTTGAAGGTAGCACCGCTAAAATATAGGGAGCGAAGAGTTATATTCAACTTGTAAAAAAGCCAGGCAGTAATTATTAGAGTCGAAGGGCATGAAAAGGCCGCAGTGGCTGGGAAGGGAGTAAGTCAGGTTTGTAGTCTTACCCAATGTTGTTCAATCTGTACATTGAGCAAGCTATGAAGGAGTGCAAGGAGAAGTTTGGAGAGGGAATTAAACTCCTGGGAGAAGGAATAAAAACCTCGCGGTTTTGCTGACGACGTAGTAATTCTGTCAGAGACAGCAAGGATCTGGAAAAGCAATTAAATGGAATGGACAGTGTCTTGAAAGGAAGATATAAGACGAAAATTAACAAGAGTAAAACGAGGGTAATGGAATGTAATGTCATAAAATCAGGCGATGCTGAAGGAATTAGATTAGGTAATGAGACAATAAAAGTAGTAGATGATTTTTGTTTTTTGGGTATCAAGATAAATTCTGATGGCCGAAGTAAAGAAGAAATAAAATGCAGGATGGCTATGGGAAGAAAAGCATTTCTAAACAAGCGAAACTTGTCAACATCCAATATTAATGTTAGGAAGTCCTTTCTGAAAACATTTGTCTGGAATGTAGCATTGTATGGGAGTGAAACGTGGATGATAAGGAGTTCAGACTAAAAGATGATAGTAGCTTTCGAAATGTGGTGCCACAGACGAATGATGAAGATTAGTTGTGTTGACCACGTAACTAATGAGGAAGTACTCAACAAATTAGGGGAAAAAGGAATTTCTGGCGTATTCTGACTAAGAGAAGGGATAGGTTGGTGGGTCACTCCTGAGTCATCAAGGAATCGTCAACTTAGCATTAGAAGAAAGTGTGTGGGATGAAAATCGTAGAGGGTGACCGAGGGACGAATACAATGACTTAAAAGGATGTAGGTTGCCGTTCGTATTCGCAGATGAAGAGGCTTCCATAGGACAGGATAGCATGGAGAGCTGCATCAAACCAGTCTGCGGACAGAAGACCACAACAGATATTGAAAAACGACTTTCACGGTCAATATCGTATGGCAGAGACTTATGAAAGACAATTCTGTAATGCAGTGTAAAAAAAAATATATAAATAAAAACGGTGTTGGTTGCATCGCAATGCGTCAGTTAGATCCGGAGAATTTGCAAAGTGAAGTTGACATCTGAACTACATGGAGCGTGTTGCTAGCGCATGTCCTGAGACTAAACAGTGAGCCTCGCTCAAGTCTGGGGACGTGCTAGCTGCGCGCTTCATGTATTTCGCACATCTACTTCACTTCAGAAACACACCGGATCTAATTGACGCATTGCGAAGAACCCAACGCCATTCTTTTTTTTTTTTTTTTTTGGTCTCTTTCATAGTATTGATTGAATCAAAAATAATATGGGTCGATTTAAAAATCATAAGTTTTTGTTAAAATATTATTTGTTTACGTTTTACACTGTCATAAGTCTCTGCCATACGTTCTAGAGCATGAAAGTCGTTTTTCAATATCTACTGTAGTTCCACAGATATCTGATGTGAAAAAGTTAAATGGGATACCCTGTATGTAATTGTTTTAATGAGTATGACTTTTGAAACTGGTGAAGATAACATCTAAGTTTTATAGAATAAAGAAGGTAATGAACTTTGAGACTATATTGTAGGAAGGGGAGAGGAAGTAGATGAAGATGAAATACGGGATACTATACTGAGAGATGGATTTGACAGAGCACTGAAAGACCTAAGTCGAAGCAAGGCCCCTGGAGTAGATGACATTCCCTCAGACCTACTGAAGTCTCTGGGAGAGTTTCACCTGGTAAGATGAATGAGACAGGCGATATGCCCTCAGAATTTAAGAAAAGTGTAATAATTCCCATTCCAAAGAAAGCCGGAGCAGACAGGTGTGAAAATTACAGACCTATCGGTTAAATAAGTCATAGATGAAAATTTTTAAAAAGAATGGATGGAAAGGCTGGTAGGTGAAAATTACAGACCTATCGGTTAAATAAGTAATAGATGAAATTTTTTAAAAAGAATGAATTGAAAGGCTGGTAGATGTTGACCTAGGGGAAGATCAGTTCATATTCAAGATAAATGTAGGAATACGGAAGGAAATACTTTACGATTTTTCTTAGAAGAATGATAAAGGAAAGGCAAACCCACATTTCTAACTTTTGTAGATTTGGTGAAAGCTTTTTACAATGTTGATAGAAATACACTCTTTCACATTCTGAAATCAGACAAGACAGCTGCATTTGTCGAAATATGTTTGGGAAAAAAATACACATTTCGTATTACTATTAACATGTTGCTTACACGATTGAGTGATTACTACAGTTTGAATACTGTATCGTAAAAGGGTAATTTCTATTTCCCTTCGTCTAAAAAGCGCCATATAACTTTTGTCTTTTGTACGCCGAGGTTTCACAATGTCTTTTACAATAGGTCCGAATTTTTCTTGCTGCAGAGAAAAGAACGAGTATAACCACTTCCGGTGTTACTTGCCTCGCGTCTCACAACAATCTCTTCTGTAAATTTAGTTATTGATTATCTTCACATGTAGATTTCGTTCAGATCTTTTGTCTTTAACATTTTACTTATCAGCTGTCAGAACAAAGCAGTCTAAACGCATGTCTTTCTGTTTCGACCAATCATGTTCACCATGCAGTGTTACATTAAACTTTCGCTTGTTAACCGAGACTACACAGAAAACTATTTACTGAATTGGTTCTTAATTCTTATGAACGATCTAGTGATAGTGCACTGCAGGATGTGCGTTGTTATTAGTGGCGTAACGTGACTGAAAATAAAATGTGCAAAAAAATCAAATGTTCAAATGTTTGTAGAGTCTATGGGACTTAACTACGGGGTCATCAGTCCCTAAACATACAAACTACTTATGAACTACTTACAACTAAGGACGGCACAAATATCCATGTCCGAAGGGGGATTCGAACCCCCGACCGTAGTGGCCGTGCAGACCGTGACTGGAGCGCCTCAGTCCCCTCGGCCACCGCGGCCGGCTAAAAGTGCAGATCTTCAACCTCTCGGAGCCCGTTCTTGTTATTTTCTACTTCATACGCTCTCTGAGAATTACGAAGTTCCAGCACACGTAATTACTAGTAATATTGTGGTCACTCTTTCAAGTGCTGTAATCTCAAATAGTTCACTTATACTCTAAACTTCGACTGGAGCTGCAACTATACTCCGTTCACCGCAACGGGAGACGGACTGTAAACACAGCGAGGCGCTTGACCAGGGGTGGACAAAACGGGGGCGCTCGCTCAATGTCGCCGCATCCGTTTGAGGTGTAAAGCATTTGTGTGTGTCATAACGGGTAATGTAAGAGGCTGACTAGAAATTTCATCTTAAAGGACCAGTTGCTAAATAGCAGCATAAGTATTGAGCTTTCATATTCTCTCTCTCTCTCTTTCTAGTCATTTTCGCGCAGGTGTAAACTCATTCTCATTCTACATTTTGAAACCACATATAAAGCAATCAAAGGAGAAATCACTTCGTAGTTAATGTCCATAAAAAGAGGATGTTGTGTTCAGAACAAAATGACACATTGTTATGAAAGCAGCTGCATCTACGGGTGTTGGTCGGTCCTCATTTTATGATATGGTGATTGATTACAAGGCCACACACTCTTTTAAGTCTCAAAGAAAAAAAGAAAAAAAAAAAAAAAAAAAAAAAAAAAAAAAAAAAAAAAAACACGAAAGTACACGATTGGTTGTTTTGTTGACAAGGTTCGTACTGTCGTAAACGAAAATGCAGATTTGGGCAATTTTCAGAGATCCATGAATTGTTAATAGAAATAAATTTTGAATATCTGTGACGTCTAATATCACTGCTATATAACAAAACACACAACCGCTTTATACTTGATACAGAGGTTTTAATTCCAGATTAGTAACTTATTCACCAACAGCCGTAAAGTTTGTCCTTTTCACTCAACGACTGGTTTCGGTATCACATTAATAACATTTTGAGGCCCTATTTGAATTAAGTTGCAAATCATTGTTGAATCCATATTATGCTGTACGTATGTCATACAAAATATAAAGAAGAATTAAGTTAATACCGAAACCAGTCGTTAAATAAAACAAACTTTACGGCTATAGGTGGGTAATTTAATAATTTGGAATTAAAAGTCGACCAACAGTCCCAGTCCCTATTCCATTACAACATGGAACCACGTCGATTGATACGTAGGTAGCGACATTGAGCGAGCGCCCCGTTTTTGTCCACCCCTGGTCACACTTCCGGGTGTGTTTACAGTCTGTCTCTCGTTGCTGTGAACGGAGTCTAGTGTATAAATCATTAAGTACTAAGGCTACTCAGAAGCCAGTTGCCGTGTAGCTACACCTCTACAATGTAAGGGTGCCGTTCATAAGCTGATAAATGAGTGCTGCTACATGTGTTGGACCAGCATGGACACTAGTTAGTTAATTGTATTTAAATTCATTTTTTTTCTTTGGCGTCTCAATGAAGGGAATAAGAAAGGAAGATCATGGTTTAAAGTCGCATCAACTGTCCATTCACTGCTTAATATCTCACTGTCATCTTCCCCTACTCTTTAGAGCACTCTCTATCATCTCTAATCCGCTACATACAAGAAGGAGCATCACCAAAATCACAATTATTATTCAATTTTTGCTTTCAAATTCCTTTGAAAAGTTTATTATTTGAAATATTGCTCAAAAACATAGATGAGTGATTATCTATTCAGGAACAGGTATACTTATGTGCTCATATCCATTTAGTTAACAGGTACCACTTTCGCAGGCTGTTGATACCAACTCTTAGCCGTAGGCTTATTCTTCTTCTCTCTCTCTCTCTCTCTCTCTCTCTCTCTCTCTCTCTCTCTCTCTCCCTAACACAGACAAATACGCAATTGTTAAACCTCGGTGGAATGACCGCACGCTCTAAGGCGCCTTGCTGTGGAACATGCGATTGCTCACCGTCAAATGTTCCAGTTCTTTCTCGGGTATATGTGTTGTTAGGTTAGTTCAAGTAGTTTGTAAGCCTAGGGATTGCTAACGGCAGTACTTAAGACCCATAGGTTTCCAAACATTTTAACATTTGATTTGCAATTTTTAACCGCAACATCGCTCTCTAGCACGACCGATTCTAAGAAGCGAACATTCAGGTACTTCCGAGTGAGACCCGCGCATCAAATCTAGTATTTTATTGGCCTGTGCATAATATACGATACTCATGCATTCCATACTGTCATAAAAGAACAAATAAGTCATATAGCCATAATTAATGACACAAACAGTGAAAAACATGAAACTTCGTGGCAGATTAAAATTATGTGCCGGAACCGTGACTTGAAACTGGGACCTTTGCCTTTCGTGGGCAAGCGTTCTGCCACTGAACTATCCCGACACGACTCACGGTCGCCGGCCGCGGTGGCCGAGGGGACTGAAGCGCTCCAGTCACGGTCTGCACGGCCACTACGGTCGGGGGTTCGAATCCCCCCTCGGGCATGGATATTTGTGCCGTCCTAGTTCGTAAGTAGTTCATAAGTAGTTTGTAAGTTTAGGGACTGATGACCCTGTAGTTAAGTCCCATAAGCTATACAAACATTTGAACATTTTTGACTCACGGTCCGTCCCGACAACTTCAATTCTGCTAGTGCCTCTTCTCCTACTTACCTAACTTCACAGAAGTTCTCCTACAAACCTTGCAAGAATAGCACTCCTGGAAAAAAGGATATGGTGGAGACATGGATTAGCCACAGCCTAAGGTTTCAGAATGAAACTATCACTCTGCAACGGAGTGTTCACTGATGTGAAACTTCCCAGCGGATTAAAATTGTGTGCCGGAAATCGAGTCGCGGTTGTTGGACACAATTTTAATCTGCTGGGAACTTTCATATCAGCGCACACTCCGCTACAGAGTGATAGTTCCATTCTGGAATGAAAAACATGTAGATGATGAAAGTGATAATTACAACAAGGATGCAACACTCAGTCCGCGGCCGGCAGTTAAACCTAGGCCCTTTGCATGACGGCTATCGTAGCTGCCACTTTACTTTTATTTTCATTTTTATTTATTTATTAACAATTGTATTGACCAACTAGGATCACGTTAGCAGATTCAGTTCCTCTTCTTACTTTGTTGTCGTTTCCTGTTTTCTCCAGTATTCCTTCATTTTCTCCCCGTGAGCTCTCTTCCTTTCTTCTGTCCTTGTTGCTCCTGAATTTTTTTTATTTCTTCTGATTTGAAAGCCTTCCAAATTTAGTATTTTATTTTTAAATTATTTTTTGTTATATCTGATTCTTTGATGTTGTTTCTTTCTAGATCTTTCCTTACTTCTGTAATCCATGCTGTTGTCGATTACTTCTTCCAGATATTGTTAGTCTTATTTCATCTATTCGGTAGAGATGTCTGAAAAAGGTTAATCTTCGTTTGGCCATTACTCAGATTTTGCTCTATATTTTTGTAGATCTCTTCATTACTTCTTATTTTCCAACCATCTGCAGTTTTTATTGCACCCATTAGTTTTCTAATAATCCTTCTTTCCATTACCTCTAGTTTATCCATCTTGTAGTTCATCGTTAGGTATTAAGATCCATATAAACATTCTAAGCGTACCACTGTAGTGTAGTGTTTTAGTTTTGTTTTTCTAGATATAAATTTCTTGTTGTAAATATTTTTATTCAAACTAGATGCTCTTTCCATTTTGTTAATTCTTACATCTATTGCAGATTTTTCTAGTCCATTCTGTTGTTAGTTTCTTCCAGATATTTAAATTTATTTACTCGCTCTATTTTACCTGTTTGTGTTTCTATGAATTTTGGCGCATTTTTTTACATTTCTCATGACTTTTGTTTTTTCAGCTGAAATTTTGAGACCAGTCCGGATTGCTATTTTTTCCAGAAGGTTTATTTCAATAACTGCTTCTGTCAGGTTTTCTGAAAGTATTGCAAAATCATCCGCAAAAGCCAATCAGCGTACTTTAATTCCATTTGTTTTCCTTCCCAGAGATTTTGGTTCAATTTTATGATTTTTAGCTTCGAATTCCAGATACTTACAATTTTTTTCTAGAACGCAATTAAATTGTAAAGGTAATAAACCATCGCTTCTCTAACACCACTTTTTATTTCAAATGCCTGAGATACTTCGCCCATAAATTCGACTTTAGATATTGTACCTGTTAGTGTTTCACGAATTATATTCGCTAATTTTAACACCAAATTCTGTAATTACATAATATATTGTTACTCTGTCTATAAAATCAAATGATTTTTTTGAAATCAATAAATGACACTATTATTGGATTGCTGGTTAACATCCTATGCCGAATTATTGACTTCCCTTTCGAAAATCACCCTGATATTCTCCCAGCTGTTTGTCTAAAGTATCTACCACACTGTTCAGGAGAATTCTTGACAATAGTTTGTATGCTGCTGGCAGAAGTGACGCACCTCTGTAATTACTGACAATTTGTTTGTTTCCCTTTCTATTTTGGGGGTGTATTAATACTGTTTCTATTCAACTAGAATCTTTTCAGTTTTCCAAATGTTCTCAAAAAGCAACTGTAAATCCTTTATGATTTTTGGTTCTGACCACTTAAATAATTCTGCTGTAATCGAGCCTTCACCACTTGCTTTAATGTTTTTTAGTGTTTTGATGGCTTCATGAATTTCTCTTTTGGTGGGAAATCTGCCTGTAGATTTTGAGGTGTGACTGGAAATTTTAATTTATCTAATTGAACTGGACAGATTAAAAGCTTACAAAAAAAATCGCAATTTTCTTTATTCAATTCCTTTTTGCCATTTTCATCTTTGAAACAAATATTTGATGCCTGATAACCTTTAAGTATGTTTTAAAAGTTTGATAAAAATTTCTAGTATTATTTTTGAGGAAATTTTCTTCTGTTTCAATAAGCTGCGATTTTTAAATGTTTCTTCTGATTTTCCGGATTACTTTTTGATGTTCATTTTCTTGCTTGTCTAAATTGGTCAAGGAGTGGCTCTTTTTTCAAACATCTCCATTTACTTCACTTTTGAGGTCTTTGTATTAGTGCTTCTTCACACTCCTAATTCCACCATCTCTTCTTTTTATTCTTAGCTCATCCTAAAGTTTTATCTTCTGCTTGAGGTCATTGTAACTGGAGTTCACGACAATCAATTTCTTTACTTGTCTCGATTTCTTCTTTAATTTTTTTCTATATTTTCTTTTGTGATATTAGCTGTAGTGCTGTTGTACCTGATCACTTTCGTGGTCGCATTTTTTTTTTTTTTTTTTCAAATGGGAGAAATTTTGTTCTAAACTTCTACAGATAATAACATGAATTGAATTCCCCATTTCTGACTATTTTAATTTCCGTGATGTACCTCTTAGATATAGCTACGTGATACAGATGAAATTTTCCTAGGTTTGGATTTGGACGTCTCCAAGTTTTGACATTTCTTGAAAGTTTGCGGAAATGTGTGGACATCAATTTTATTTGGAACGTTTTACGCATATTGATAAATCTTTCACCATATCTGTTTCTTCTTGAGTGTACTGAATATTCACCTATAATAGCTATAAAATTCTTGTCCCTCCCAATTTACTCTTTGAAGTCACCAAGAAGATTTTTAAAAATATTTATTATTATTTTTTTCTTTGGCTAGACCCGTTTCTTCAAGACGTTCCTTCTTAATGTATAACATTTCACCTCAGTTTTGATACACTTTCTACGTTTACATCCATACTCTACAAACCGCCTCATTGTGTGTGGCGTAGGGTACATATCGTACCATTTTCGCTTCTCCTACTCCATCCTGTATGCATCCGTGTGGACCCTAATCTTTCTTATGTTATCCTTGTGGTCCCTTCTCCAGATACACTTTGGAGGAAGCAACACATTGGTTGACTCTTCATGAAGGATACTCTCTCGGAACGTCTCAACTCATGCCACGATACAGATTCTCTGTTACAGCGTCAGCCACTGGCATCTCCTAATGATCTCTGTCACGCTTACAAAATGCGTCCGTAACTGTGCTGCTCTCCGTTGGTTCCTCTCTATGTCCTCTATGGACCCCACCTGGTACGGATTTCATAACGATGAGCAATACTCAAGCGATAGCCGAACGAGGGTTAGCACTACCTGCTCACTACACTATCTGAAACCAAACGCTTGGGTTATGCCTTTGGAGAACACAAGTCAACACCAACCCCCTCTGCGCAAAACGATTATTATTACCACCATCTCGGTCGCCATAATGTTGTTGTCTGCACTCCGTAGAACCATCAGAATTACGTCGAACCATTTTAGTTCATTCTACCTATGACAATACTTCTGGACCTAGATATCCCAACTGACCCACTAATTGCTTTGATCACTGTAGATTCATCACGGCGTGATAGTAATATTCAGGCGACGCACTGACTGCACAACTCAGCTGCATTTGCTGTCTGCTACAGTCGACAATGCTCCTAGCGAAAGAGAGAAGTAGATAATGTCGTTGGAAAGGCGAATCAGAGATAGCGTTTTATTGGGAGAACCCCTTAAAGATGCACAGAACTACTAAAGAAACTGCATACACTATGTACGCTTGTCCGTCCTTTTTTGGAGTATTGCTACCCAGTGTGGGATTCTTATCAGGTGGGTTTGACGGAGGAAGAAGGGCAGCTCGTTTATATTGTCACGATACAGGGGAGACAGCGTTACGGAAATGATACAGGATCTTGGATGGAAATCATTACAACAAGGCGCTTGTCGGTGTGGAGTCGGCTACTTACGATACTCCAATCGCCAAAATTCTAGTCAGAATGAGAAAATATATTGTTAACTCATACTTAAATAGGTAGAAATGATCAGAATAAAATACAAGAAATGAGTGCTCGGACGGAGAGATTCAGGTGTTCTTTCTTCCCGCGCGCTATTCGAGAATGGAATGGGAGTTAAATAGTATAAAGGTGGTTCGATGAACCTTAAATGTGATTCGCAGAGTATCCCAAGTAGATATAGATGTAGAGACAGTGCTGTATTGCTACTGTGTGAAATTACAGTTCCATCAGGTTAATAATCGCCTACGGTTAAAGGCTGTTTCTACTGAACATTGTACAACGAGGAAGCAACTGCCTTACACAATTAAACTGAGAAGTCAGGTGTGGTTTTGACCACGATTTCTTGAGGTAAGCTAATGTTTCTTCCCTCTAAACTGAGCTTGGGCACCTAATTTCGTTTATTATTATTAATGTGCATTCCAGTATTCGTACGAGACAGCTCAAGGCTTAAAATGGTCTATTAAAAATGAAATTTATATCATAATTTAAAATACAGATAACCAAATTGTGAAATACTTGAGCCACATATTTATTTCTGCAATACTGAATATAAACGACTGAGAAAATAAGAAGCCATGCGTAAACGAGGATGCTCAGACTATGCCGTGAAAAAGACAGTTTATCTGTGGTTGCTGAGACAAAGATTTGACGGTGAATTTCGCAATCAGGCGCCGCTGCGGGCAACAACATTTAAGAGTCTGAATGTAATGTATCAATACAGTGAATTGCATCGCAGTAGTAAGAGGTAACTATGATATTCTGCAGGGGAGGTGGGTAACGTTAGTGGATGAACAACTACAAGGGTAGGTATACACGCGAGGATAGGAAACAGCGAGATTGTTTTTATTTGCTATCTTCTATTCATCATTTCTGTACAACGGCATGAGCTGTTGGTATATGAACGAAGATGTTCGTCTGTTCCTATTACATCATAAATGCGTCACGTTCGCTAAGTGGTGGTATACATAAACAGTCTTTGGGGTCGTGGACATCTATATAGTTTGCAGTTACTTTAAAAATTTACTATATTCTCTGTGACAATGAGTTTTACACGTGTATGGTGAAAAGCTGAAGCTTGGAGTAATAAATCGATTTGAACCGTATAATGAACTCTGGATAAAAGGTGTACCCTATTATTACATTTTTGTTGCCTCAGATGTGTATTATAAGATGCCAAGGTGCTTAGTACTAGGTTTTGCAGAACTGTTGCCTAGTCACACTATTTTTTTCCTCTTTTTCCCCACAGATTCGCTGTCATTTACGAAGTTGATGTCTAAAAAACGACTACACTAAGAACTCGAAATAGATGTTTCTCTAATAGTATGAGTTAATACGTTTAACGGGTGTGGTCCGTCTAAAATGATTAAGGACGTAAAGTGAGGTCCCTTTTTCGTAAATTAATTTTTTATACTTTATTCGGATATTTTCTACTTGATTTATTTCGTCCCTCATATATAATGTATGCACAAATTAAACTGGAACGGGAAATTTAATAACAGCATAAATAAGAGGGCAATTCGTTTACCACCCCTACGTATGCAAATTGCCTGCACTTCTTTTTTATCCATAATAAATAATTATTATTACTATCATCCCTGTTTTTCCTCGGTGTCTCTGGAATATTTAACGAAGCAAATTAAAAGAGACTCTCATCGTTAATTGCTTCATGCATAAATAGTTATCTTTACATACAATTTCATTATTAACACTCGATTCTAATACTTGTATAATTTAAATACACATTCGTTACCAATTAATGCTGGTTTAACAGGATAAGATAAACGAATGATGACGAGAGAGTTCGCGTAGTTGTCTAGTAGTACAGTCACTTCAGTTTGGTTTGTGAAGTTCCTTTAAGACTTCAGACGCATCTTGGCCTGATGTAGTCTACTATTAAACAGGCCACTTCTTTTATCCACGCAGAGCTGGGAAGCCTTTAATGATATTACTATAGATTGGAGGTGGCAGTTTTTTCTTAGCCCTTCTAGAGATAAGAGCAGTCTGAAGCAGACACAACAGTACAATAGGAATTTTTATTTTATTATTTGTTTCGTAACTGATATACAGTTAGTAATCTAAACGCAATACTTTTCCTCGCCTTTTGGTGTCACCAACGATTCTCCTGCTTTCCATGATGTGACCCTGTATCACTACCAAAATTTCGTTTAATATAATCAGCTGTCCCAAAACTAAAAATAAAACACAAGAGTAGGGTAAGGTGGTACAATTTCGATCATTTCGGACAAATGTTATTATAACTGGAAATAAATTGTCAAAAGGAATAATTTTAACTATGGCACTTCTTCTTGGATGTTTAAAAAAAATGTTTTTATAGTCTATGGGACTTAACTAAGGGGTCATCAGTCCCTAAACTTACAAACTACTTATGAACTACTTACAAACTAGGACGGCACAAATATCCATGCCCGAGGGGGGATTCGAACCCCCGACCGTAGTGGTCGTGAAGACCATGACTGGAGCGCCTTAGTCCCCTCGGCCACCGCGGCCGACCTCTTGGATGTTTAATGAATATGTAACACAAATATTATACAGTTACAAATGTTGGTAAAAACACTTAAAAAGGTTACGGAATTGAGAAACATCGATCGAAAATGTACCACACTAGGTACAATTATGATCACTTCCTCGTACAATTTTGATTACGGGCATCTTCCACATAAAAAGCACTTTGTCTGTCACACACCAACGCATACTTCTTTGTACCAAACATTGTATTTTCGGCAGCGAATCCAGTCACCCTTAACTAGATGATTTATAAGAGCGCGTTAGACTAAGTAGCTTCACTTACCTCTTTAAAGGGGAAAAAATTTATTTCTCCGTACCGCAAAGCGGTGTATTCTTGGAAAAGACAGGAGCAGCTGTAGAAACCTACTACTCTACAACACGACACTACGAGACACTACGAGACAGAAAAATGGTGCGAAAACTTATGTTGATCGAAATTGTACCTATATCGAATTTGTACCACCTTACCCTATGCAATTTGAGATAAAAATTGATGATCTTTATGAGGGAATTACACTTAAGTAAATTTTTGTGTAAAACGTTACACGTCAGGTATGAAAGGTAAGGAGGAAATTCCTGAATTTAGTATCTAAGACACACGGCTACTGATATTAAGGAGACGCAATAGCCAGTTTTCGTCTGATTTAGACTGAATAATTGGTCGGAAAATGTTGGCAGTCTCTCAAGTTTTCGAGTTTAAGGGTCTACATTACGAAGGGCTTCAACTATCACCCAGTCACTCATAGCTAGGACTACAAGAACTGGATTTACGGTATTTTACTTTCCGTAATTACTGATATAATTTATAAATAATTTTGCCATAATTTATATAAGATGATGTATGATCTTAAAATCATACAGTATTTGACAATGAGTGCATTTTACGAATTTCAACAAATCTTAACCATAATTTCAAAAAGTTTAGAAACAGATTCTGCCGACTCTCACAGCAATATTTATGTACATCAACACAGGAGTTGCGTATATCTGTAATTTTTCCCTATTATTGATCTCTAGAGAGGCGAAATATCGGTTCTAGGAATCGCAAGACTTTAGAGAATGGTTTAATCTTGAAGTTTGTGTAAATTTTCATTCGTTATTAATTCTGGATTTATAGTGAGTAGACTACACTTGTGCGTCCTATTTTGCAGTATTGTTGACGATTGTGGGATACCCACCAAGTGGGACTGACGAATGATAGGGCAGCCCGTTTTGTGTTATCGCGATAAAGGAGAGAGAGAGTGTCACAGAAATGATATACGAGTTGGGGTGTAAATCATCAAAAGAAATACGTTATTCCTTTGCGGTGATATTTATTTGCGAAATTTCTTTCACAAACTTCCTCTTTCGAATTCTAATGTATTTTGTTAGCACTCATCTACATAGGGAGACATTTTCATCATAATAAAATAAAACTTTGGAAGACGGACATCGACAGCAAAAACTGTACATGATGATTATAATGGTCCCTTGTAGTTTTATTAAAAAGTAAACGACCGGTTTCGTTATCTGTAGCTACATCATAACGTTTAAGACAATTAAAACATGTCCCGCGGCATCTAAAATTTAACCCGGTAAAAATATATATATATATTGGGACGTTGTGCAACGGGCATCCCAAGGACGTAGCTGGAGGCAAACTGCCTCCATTGCAATTTCAACAAACAT
The DNA here is from genome assembly GCA_026315105.1 of Locusta migratoria. Lineage (NCBI taxonomy): Eukaryota > Metazoa > Arthropoda > Insecta > Orthoptera > Acrididae > Locusta > Locusta migratoria. The sequence goes on along the minus strand of CM048745.1, from coordinate 707,412,937 downwards.
GATAGGTACTACGACGCCAGTCGTTTCTAGCTGCTTGATAACACGGTACTCTTAATAAAAAGGTGCGTGGTGCGTAACGATAACGGGAAACCAAGTTTTAAGAGCGATAAATACCACTTATGAACCATAGTGATGACATATTATCGACTGATAACCGGACCAAAACAATCACAGGAAACCATTTCCCTTATTTGTCGTACAGAAAAATAAAATGGCGATTATACATCCAATCAAATCAAATTTCCTCTTGCCACTTTTCACCGTCACCTCGTAAAGAAATGAAGTTACTTAATTAATTATACGTTTATGGGTACATAATATATTCGGTGTTATTATGCACTGATCTCTCCCCGCCGCACAATACTAGAGGGTCACAGAGAAGTCACGGCCCTTTAATAGAGTGGGACAATTAGGAAAACAACGTAGCATAAATCCACGGTAAATTGATGCAATTGAACAGCAACAATCCACCAACACACAAAATGCGCCAAAAACGGGACACAAACTTTCAACCGGCACAGAACATTTTTTCCCCAACATTACATTTCTGATAGAGAGTGGTATTAAGTTTCCTCTACCTGTGACAGCAGAGTCGTCTGTTCTACTGTGATACCCAAGTAGCGCCAACTGAGTGACATCAAGACGGTGGGCACACGACTGAGCGCTCAAGAGAAAGAGCTGTCAACGTATTTTTAATTGCCCTGTGACTCAAACAGCCTCGTCCGACTCCTTGAAGAAATACAGATAAAGCTACGAGCGAGAGTAATAATGGCCAGTGGACACTATATTCATAGTTTGGATTAAGTTGAGAATTTGTTCAAAATGTTCAAATGTTTGTAGAGTCTATGGGACTTAACTACGGGGTCATCGGTCCCTAAACTTACAAACTACTTATGACAACTAAGGACGGCACAAATATCCATGCCCGAGGGGGATTCGAACCCCCGACCGTAGTGGCCGTGCAGACCGTAACTGGAGCGCCTCACTCCCCTCGGCCACCCCGGCCGGCTGAGAATCTGTGCAGGAATCGTATCCTTTTATCCCTTAGACATGAAATCATAAAGGTAAAAAAAGGTAAAGCAGTCAACAATCCGAAGATTGGTTTGAACACCACAGTGCTTTACTAGGCATGGTCCTGTTTGGAGGTGGTATGCCGTTGACATCATCCGACCTTCGAACTGACTTACCCAGCCAGTTATAGGGGGACCTACAGTTTAACGTGGGTTCCGAACCACGGTGCTACCCGGTATTTTTCACATGAGCAATACTGCCAGAGGTGAAAGAAGTGGAAAGTGACAGATAAAAATCCTAGGACCTGGCGGGATGGAACCCGCGACCTTTGGATTTGTAGTCTGGCACTCTACCACTGTGCAATCGAGGCGCACAATGAAATCATATTCCTTGCAATTGTGTTATCCATTTTTTTCGTAACTTCAATGCTAGAAATTGCACCATCGCTGCAGTCTTTGGCGATCTCAGCTATCAAAAATATAGTTTTGCGTGTTCGCTCCCATAAGTAGAGTGTGAAGCTTTCATTTGATTTCTGAGAGATACTAGACACACATCTCAGTAGATTTAGTAGATTTCTATTAGCCAAATCCCTAATATAACTAAAGACGAGAAGCGGTAGAAACAAAAGAATAGGTCACCTATTCTGACGCACTTAAAAATGTCAGATGGACAAGGTATTTATACAACATTTCGTTCAAAGTTAATGAAATTTTGTAACTGCTCCTTTTTATAAAGCAAAACTTTTTGCATTATTTCAAGAGAGGTCCTCTTAAAATGATGCTTCTATTGTAAAAAAAACGTAGTATTCGCATCTTACTTGGCACATTTCGAAGGGACTGGTAGACTTCAAATGACACAGTTTCTTTTTACATTCTACGTTATACAGTCAATAAGGTCTGAGATAACGCCTTGGAGGTAGGCATCCTCACGACTCTGTATGTTGCACATGTTGCCTCATCACGCGGCGTACACCTACACAGACCCTCATGCACTCAAAGTAATCGCCATTGATAGTTATTAATGTTTGACAACGGTGGTATAGCTCAGCAGCAGCGCTGATAGCAGTTGGCATTAATGTCCCGTATGGCTTCTCTTGTGGCTGTAATGACCTATTGGCACCACTGAAATCTGCGTCCACGTAGGAGTGCTTTCACGCAAGGAAAAGGAAAAAAAAATCGCATGGTGAGAGATCCGCTGCTTACGGCGAATTTCATCGCGTAAACGACCAAGGATCACATTATAGCGTATTTTGTCTATCGTTTCACCGTTTGGAAAGAATTGCATGTGAATGACTCATGTTGAATAAAAAAAACAGTCCCAGCATCACCTTGTCTCTTTACCTGTCTTTAGGTTTTATTTATTTATTTATTTTTATTTTGTCGTGGTGATGGTGGCGTTTTCCAGGTGTATAATTGTCGTTTCAGTTACAGACCGGAAAGGAAAAACCATGTTATTATTCGCTTTAGAAACGTCGGATCACCGTCCGCACAGATTATGAGCTTACTAGAAATCGTCATACAATTATCTCTTGCAACAGGGTTCGTAGTACAGTGTGCTAGGTAACACATATTGAGGTAGTTTATCAGAATTTCATTGCACATACCATAGCTGACTTACAGTCAGACACTAAAGTCTACACGCAACCACATTTTGTAGCATAATGCGTACAGACTGGATGCTCACAGGTAGATGTGCAACTCTGTGCCTGCGTCCGGCTCCACAATAACATAAACCAGAGTCTTAAGATCGGTATCGTGCACTGCAAGCGTGATAGATGGAACAGTGATTGTTTACTGCAGTACATAAGTAACATACACATCGAGTCTGTGATTAGTTGCAAGAGAGACGTTGTAGTGAACACAGTGCAAGTGGTGTGGTTTGCTGACATAATAGACGGGTATTGCAATACATAATTCGGTCACGTTACGTGAATTCTGAAAGAACCGATATACCAACGTAGCCGAGGGAACATTATTGAGCTCAGTGAAAAAGGGCTTTTCACTGCGGAAATTTCGGAGCATTACTAGATGAGCCATGCAAGTGTGCAAACTGTAATTAGAAATTACAAGGAACGAGGAAGTGTAGGAAACAAATCTAGATGTGGTCGACCACCAAAATTATCTGACATCGGGAGCCAACAGACCATTAGAAAAGTGAATGCGGATTCCAGAATTACAGCTATGGAATTGGCAATGGATGTCGCAAATACTAGTGGAAATAATGTTCATCCATGGCAATAAATACTGGTACACAATAATAGGTTTGAAAATAAACAGCAAGGAAGAAACCGTTCATAAGAAGGGTGAATAAACAGAGGCGCCTAGAATTTGCAACTCTGCACCGAAATAAAGATTCAAAATTTTAGAATACAGTAATTTGCAAGGATGGGAGTAAGTTTAACATCTTCAAGTGTTAGGGGCAGAAAAAGGCGTGGCGAAAATTGAATGAAAGTTGTAAGAAGAGAAATCTTGTCCCATCAGTGAAGTATGGTCGTGGAAATATTCTTGTGTGGGGTTGCACGTCTGGAGCTAGAGTTGGAAATTTAGTATTTATTGAAGGTATTATGGATAAACTTAAGTATCTGAAGCAATCTGCGGAGAAACTGGGACTAGGAAACAGACTGGTTGTTTCACCAAGATAATGACCCCAAGCATCCGGCCATTGTCGTAAAAGAATGGCTACTTTAAAATGTACAAAACAGTTGCATTCGCCACACCCCCACCCTCCCCAGTCACCAGGCATTAAACCAATTGAAGATCTTTGGGGAGAAGGAAAGCATAAGATAAAATATACAATATCAAAAGCAAAGATGATTTAAAGCATCCTTAGTTAAAGTGCTGAATAACGTTACACCTGCGCTCACAAAGTAATTGATATAATATATGCTTCGACGTTTGGAAGCTGTGTTTGAAACAGAAGACGACAATACTAAATATTACATTGGTTATAAAAGTAAAGAACATCAAAGTGTATGTTTACTTTTTTACCTGACCACTGTTTCATTTGTATGCTAAAGATGTCAGTATATGTAATTATATTAATTATGCAGTTTATATGGTGTTTTTCAGTTCCTAACAAGTGTGTTTATGTCACAGAAAGTGAATTCTGAATATTTTCTTGATTGATTTTGACTTCAAGTGTCATTGTAAGGGTGTTTGTAGACTTTAGTGTCCGAAAGTATACTGCTTCTGCGAGATCGTCCACCGATTGAGAGCGGTCAGCACGCAGCAACGTTGCAACATCCTGGACCTTGTCTTCCGTTCCAACTGTTCGTGGCTGTCCAATATGCACATCGTCTTCCAAACTGCCCCGATCTTACACAAATCGTCGGTGCCTCCTAAATACAACACTGCGATTCAATGTGGCCTCAGCGTACACCAGCTGCATCTTTACAAATGTTCACCTAATTTCTAACAGAACGTGATGAATCCCCGTCGCTCAAACTGTGACGTGACAAGGTCGGACTGGCGCATTCAACTCACCGTCACAACAACGACCGCACGTCCGCTTCCAGTGCCTGCACTTAACTGTGACTGGCGCATTCAACTCACCGTCACAACAACGACCGCACGTCCGCTTCCAGTGCCTGCACTTAACTGACTTGCAGGGACGAGAGACTAACTGACATGGCACCATACCATGGCGCCACCATATATATATAACTGAAAATGTATGCTGGATACACAATTTCAGCTACGCCCATTCGCAGTTGATGTCATATATTCTGTGAATATGAAAGAATGATAACTGCAGGATCCGAAGTGACGGCTGTTCTTTCGAAACATATGTCACATGTATACACGGGTAGAGGTCTGCAAATCGCCGGTTTCGCTCGCTCGTACTCGGTCAAGTGCGCAACGCTCGGCGATGTCGCGCCGAGTGTGTAGGCTCGCAGCGAGCATGTTGACACTCGAACCAGGCTGCGTGGGGCGGAGCGGGCACAGGCCGCACAGCGTGGCGCTGCCGCTGTACTCACAAGGAAACCTACCCAAGTATCACTCTCCGACTTTTATGAAATTTGCATATGTTATAATACATGAGAAACTATGGGACACGTATTTTTTTTTAGCGGCTGAGAAACATATTTAAGGGGTGAAACGGTCCCTCCAAAATTGTTGCTAAAATAGAAACATGGCGATAACAGACTAGACTAGAGAAGCGATTTTAATGATGTTTGGTATGAAAGTATCTTTTGATAAAAGACAAATTCCATAGATTCAACTTCGATAAAATCAAAATAATTTTTTGAGCTGTCCCCCTAATTGTCACCCCTCCTGCAATGTACCTAGGCCGATCTCTTATTAAGACACGGAAGAAAGCGAGGATCCTATATATTGCACAAAAGCATGCATACTTTCTTTGTCATGTACATAAGAAAGACGACAGTGGCAGTGGGAGATATATGAATGTTGCAACGAAAAATTACCGTTAAGGACTCACTCGGAAAAGGTAGAGGCGCAGCAACCACGCACAGTGCCAAAATGCTACGGGAATATATATTAACGGGGCGCAACAGGGAGAGAGAGAGAGAGAGAGAGAGAGAGAGAGATGCACAAAAGTAACCTAAAGGGTGTACATCAATATCTTGTAATATCTTGTATTTAATATCAATGTAAGAGACGGGCAAAGTATTCCAGGACTTAAGAGTGGTAAGAGGAATGGATATAAAATACAATCACTCCATTGTTCAGACGGCAAGTAACACCTGCCACTAAACAGGCACTAACAGTCCACAAAATGGGAACAAGAAAGAAAGAAAGATCCTGGAAAACTCATTTAGTAAATGATCTTAGCACAGAAACTTTGCCGGCCGCGGTGGCCGAGGTGACTGAGGCGCTCCAGTCACGGTCAGCACGGCCACTACGGTCGGGGGTTCGAATCCGCCCTCGGGCATGGATATTTGTGCCGTCCTAGTTCGTAAGTAGTTCATAAGTAGTTTGTAAGTTTAGGGACTGATGACTCCGTAGTTAAGTCCCATAAGCTTAACAAACATTTGAACAGAAACTTTATGTTAATCACGTATAATAACCTGTATGGTAAAGTATAAAATGCGAAACTCAATGGCTAGTTGAACTGGATCGAGAGTACAGCTTTCGAAGCACCCGGGAAAGGAAACAATTCCAAATTTCGAGGTCAGGATGTATTCTCAAGCATCTAGTTTGCTCCCGACACTCGCCTTGGATTCGAGTGTCGCTGCGGTGGGCGACCGAGTGGCGAGCGGGCAGTGTGGACGGTCGGGCCAGTCGCGCGTGCGCCGCTCGAACGAGCGTGGAGGAAGTCGAGCGCAGCCACACGCCTTGCCACAAGCTGCAGTGCCGACACCTGCCGGACTGTCATAGAATGACATGTATTACGCGATTCGAGCGAGCAACCGAGCGAGGTGCAGACCTCTAATACACAGGGTGAATCGCCTAACACTTGCACCGCAAATATTGTGGAAACGGAAAGTGCGATTGATGTGCGTTTTTCACAGAATGGATTGGTAATCAGGGGCTCGTATTGTTAGCAAATAAATAGATTGTAAGAATACCTATAAAGTATATTTTTTATGCAAACATAACATATTTCAAATGTAAAAATGGTTTTTCTATCATGCAGTGGAATTTTTGACACCAGCTGAGTACAAAGAATTTTGAATGACATTTTTATCACGTTTCGTTTGGCTGCTACAACCATTCACAGTTTTGAGAGCGGAGGCTACGACAGCGTAGTTAACTGGCTGGTAGTCATGAGACAGTGGGCGGTGCCCCAGGGGCTAGGCACTCGTCCAGTCAGCTACGCTATCGCAGCCTCCATCCCCCAAAACTTTGAACGGTTGCAGCTGCCAAACTAAACGTGATAAAAATGTCATTAAAATTTTTTGTAGACAGTTGGTGTCAAAAATGCCAGTGCATGATAGAAACTACCATTGTTCCATTTAAAAAACTGTATGTTTGCTTGAAAAACACACTTTCTAAGTAATATTACAATCTCTTTGTTGGCTAAAAATACGAGCCCCAGACAACCAATCCATTGTGTCAAAACCGAACATCAATCCCGCTTTCCGTTTCCGCAATATTTTCGGTGCAAGTATTAGGCGATTCACCCTCTATATAATATGCCAGTGACGGGCAGTGGGGAGGGGTGGGCAAGTTCGTGGGCCTTACTCTTACGAGAATTAGTTTCATAACTACGAGTTTGAGTACTGTGGACAGGGTAAGACTGTGAGTTTGTGTCTGACGGGAGGCGTGCATGGGTAGTCCTTGCAGGTGCGCTGATCACTGTGTCCCCAGTGGTGTAGTGGTCATCGCAACTGCCTAGAAAGCAGGAGACCCGAGTTCGGATCTCGGCTGTGTACACATTTTGGTCTTTGTCCATTCGCAGTTGATGTCATATATTCTGTGAACGTGAAAAATAATATATTTTAATGTGCCATCAGTAATCGGCCGTTAGGATACTGAAAACCATTACCTATTGTGAATTTACAATTTAACGACCATCTAAATAAATTTGGAGCTCCTAATACTCGTCGTTTGTCTATATCTTCTACATCGTTAAACTATGTGGAACTCTTCAAAGTTGAATATAAATACCGGCACATTTTCATAGAAAAAGATTCACGATTATTGTAGAATTTGTTTAGTGGATATAAAACCTTAATATTTTACTGTGTGATGGAACAAGAAAGGTGTACAGAGCGCTGAGAGCTCGCGTCTTTTGGAAACACACTTCTTCTTCCAACCAACATTTTAAGTAATGGACACGCCGATAAAAGTAAGCCTCTTCACGACGATAACTAGGAGTTACCGTAGTCATATTTTCTCTGCACCATTCAGTAATTGTAATTTTAGAAATCATTGTAGTGGGAGTTCAGAAATCTGTTAAACAAGATGAGTTAATAAATCTGTCTAAGATCACAATATTTTATTTTACAAATAACCAGTTCCGACAAAAATCTTTTGCCATCTTCAGATACAATCACTGAAAAAATAATTATATACAGATGTCAGAATTAGTTATTACTGTTTGCAAATGAAGAATGAAAAGCCTATCATCACTCATTTGGCTGTTGCTGGTGGTACTGACCAGCACCGTTAAGTTACGGTCAATAAACTGCTGCTGATGGCTCAGATGCCATGGATAAAAATCGCGCTCACGTAGCTTCATGACGTCAGCACCAGCCAATGGGAAATGACAGTCATAAAAAGTCAAAATTAACGAATAAAATTAAAATAAATATGTATAATAATTGATACATTAGTAATGTACAAAGGAATGTTGTAAAATATTACAAACAGTGCTCAAAACAATTATAATCATTTAAAACAAGGGCCGATGTCTTCACCGTATGCTTGAAGACGTCAGGGACGCCGTTTCCCTGGTAACATGGCTACTTACAGTCAGTGATGTATTTAGGTAGACACACGATGCCATGTTGAATCCATTTGATTATTGATGTGCACGAGGAACACAGCAGGCAGTATTTGCGTCGTCACCTGTTGGCGTCGTTGGTATCGCATGGGATGTCGCCTCCATAAAGTCATTAGTGTATGATGGTAGCCATAGATATAAAAGTTTGCATATTTTATCATCCCATATTAATATAACGATACTATTTTTGACTCTGCAGATAATGATATCATAGTTACAGCAATATAGCCTGCTGTGCTGCTTCTACGATTTCTGTGAACATCTATAACTGAAAAGAATCGCCATAGCAGCCTGTGGCAACTATCACCAACGTCTCCATGGAAACGTCATCCCTGACGTCATCAACCAACAACAGCGGATGGTGATGACATCGGCCCTTATTTTGAACGATTTTAATTGTTTAGCACTGTTTGTAATATTTTACAACATTCCTTTTCTGCATTATTAATGTGAAAATTATTATACATATTTATTTTAATTTTATTCGTCAATTTTAACTTACTATGACTGTCATTTCCCATTGTCTGGCGCTGACGTCATGAAGCTACGTGAGAGCGATTTTTATCCGTGGCAGTTCAGATATCAGCAGCAGTTTATTGACTGTGACGGAACGTCGCTGCTCAGCGCCACTAGCAACAGCGAAATGTGTAATGATACGCTTTTCATTCATCATTTGTAAACAGTAATAAGTAATTCTGAGATCTGTAGGTAACTCTTTATCTTCTATATTTATTCACAGTTGTTTATATCGAAAGATGGCAAAAGATTTTGCCGAAACCGGTCATTTGAAAAATAAAATTTTGCGATCTTAGAATGTTTAATTAATTTATTCAATAATTGAGCAGAAAGAGAGAAACTTCCTGGCAGATTAAAATTATATGCCGGAACCGAGACTTGAACCAGACCTTTCGCGGGCAAACGCTCTACCACTGAGCTATCCGACCTAACAACTTCACTTGCACCAATACCTCGCCTCCTGCTAACCTAAAATTTTTACATTCCCCCACCCTGTCTAAGAGAAAGTGACCTTGCACAGAAATATTACGCTCTGGTTTTTATCGCGTGGTGTTAGAGGACAGAACGGCAGTCAATCTGTCCAACTGTAGTTCGATGGGCCCTCTTCCGATTAGTTAAATATAACTTGCAGTTTAGTGATTCGTTTACAGACTACTGTCTAGTGGCGTCGTTTTTTACAACTCCATAAACGTCACAAACTGCTGACTAAAGGAATGTGCAGCTGCATGCCAGTGGCACTCGTGTGAACACCGCAATCCGCCCGGAGCCGCAGTCGTGAGTGCTGGGCGTCAGTCGCGTCGCGCTGCGTGCTTTCACCTACCAGCCGGTGGAGCCAATCTGGGGCCCGCCCTTACCGGTGTAATGATGCTCTCTTTTGATTTAATGTTGTCGTAAGGACTCGGATTAAATACCGCTTATGAATTGACATGAATTTCGGAATAGCTGCAACGATTAAAAGAGGATAACTCAGAACAAGAGCATGAATAATAGCATCAAAAATTAGCGGTAGTCATTGTTAATGTAAGACAAAACCCGAAAGCACCACTACAAAAGAAAGCTGGCAAAAAGTTACCTTTACATTCCCGATAACGTCGTGGGAAAGGCGAACCAGAGACTGCGTTTTATTGGCAGAACCCTTAAAAGATGCGACAGAACTACAAAAGAAACTGCATACACTACTTTTGTCCGTCCTCATTTGGAGTATTGCTGCCCAGTGTGGAATCCTTATGAGGTGGGTTTGACGGAGGACATCGAAAGAGTCCAAAGAGGTGTTGCTCGCTTCGTATTGTCACGATGCAGGGGAGACAGCGTTACGGAAATGATTCACGATCTGGGATGGGAATCATTACAATAACGGCGCTTATCCATTCGCCAACATTCTCCTCCGAATGGGAAAATATATTGTTGACTCCCACTTACATAGATAGAAATGATCATGAGAACAAAATACGAGGAATCAGAGCTCGAACGGAGTGATTCAGGTGTTCTTTCTTCCCGCACACTGTTCGAGAATGGGAGATAAATAGTATAACGGTGGTTCGATGAACCCTCTGCCAGGCACTTAAATCTGATTTGCAGAGTATCCCTTGTAGATGTAGAAGTCTAGATGATTTGTACACCATTTCTTGCACTGAAACATTGATGAAAACTTTCCGACGTAAACTGAAGCTTCATTATTTCACACTTTGCGTAACAAACTTTCACGGACATGTTGAGTTATTGCCAAAATACGTGAATAAAATTACAGAATATTGGACTTCGTCGGATACAAATATTAATCACAGGTTCTAAAAATCAGATCGGTATAAATTGAATATAGGGAAAATTCGAGTTTGAACTTATCAATCACGAAGCAAACCGTAAATGACCAGGCTCCTTTTTACGACTGAACGGAGCTTGCTGAAAGCAATGAGTAAAAATTAGCAGGAATAGGCAGAAACATTTTGAATTAAAAAAAAATTTGAAACCAAACTCGGTGGTTTATTACAATAAAAAGTAAATGGAGCTCACATTTAAATGTCCCTTGCAGAGTGTAAGAAGGGGTGACGTCCGTTCAGTATCGCGGTTAAAACATAAAAGACGACGTACGCTTCCGTTCTCTCTCCAAGCCGGAGAAAAAAGTTGACTATCGGAAACAAAAGTAGTCAGAGGTATACAGGGTGAGACATAAACGAGTAAAAATATTTTGTGCAAATTGTCACACACTGAGCTACAAACATAAATTCGTTTTCCACATATTCCTATGTCAATAAATGACAATCCAATTGAATGTTAAAAAGTGGAAATATGTAGTGGACTTTTGGGTGATACAGTGCACCGACATTGGCCAAGGGGACAGATTGGCAACAGGGCACAACATGCGAGTGCTGTAGTTGGTCTATCCGTTCACTAGAAGCGATGGTCTGCGTGAAACTGCGAGCAATGACAGCGTTCACATCTATCTCGTACTGTTTTCGCTACCCTGTATTATGTATTTTGAGCGGCTAGACTACCTACAACACTCCCGTGTTGTTCCCTGTTGCCGATCTGTCCCCTTGGCCAATGTCGACACACAGTAACACCCAAAAACCAGTTCATATTTCCAGATTTTTACCTTTCAATGGCATTGACATAGGAACACGCGGTAACCGAATTTCTGTTTGTAGCTCAGTGTGTAACAATTTGCACAAAATATTTTTCCTCATTTATGACTCACCCTGTATACTGAAGTGAGAACGGATACGCATGCGACAAGTGCCGCAGATATAATTTTAGTAGAAATATTTAATGTATCGATACACCGGGCAGTCAGTGAGGCTGGGCTACTCGGCATTTGGCGCATCCGCCTCCCTCTGTACGGTTGTGGGCGCATTGGGAAATCTCTGTGGCGCGTTTGGAAGCACGGTTTCTTATTTCCCACAGTATTTAATGGTAGAGTGTTTGACCTTCGAACTTTTAACTAACTGTTGGCTGTAACACGAGGAGCGAGATGAATACTTAAATGTCATATGTTGTTTGCAATTGGTAAATAAGGTATTGTTACATGCTCGTAAAGAAAAAAACTATGTTCCTTACAATGGCGTGGAAAAGTTATTTTTATTGACGGCTAGTAATGATCCACTTTCGCAATACGGCATAAGGAAATGGAAAGTACAGCTTCTGACAATAAGGTTTGGTAAATGAAGTCAGATCGATCGGGCAACAGAGGCGAATAACAACGTTGCATCCGCGTAGCGGGGCAGGTTGTCAACAACCTGCCCCCAACGTAGTTCAGTTGAGCTTCGTGTGTGCTCCTTGTTAGACGTGTTCGACGAAGTGCTGGTTTAGTAAGTTGGTTCTTAACTGAGAACAGGACAATGAACGAGTACAGGCTCAATTTAAAGTTTTGTTTTAAGCTTCGCAAGACAGCTAAAGAAACACATGCGCTGCTTGTACGCGTCTATGAAGTTCAAGCACTGTCCAGGAAGTGTGTGTACGAGTGGTTCACCCGATTTCGAGGGGACCGGAAAGGTGTTTCTGACAATCCCCGTAAAGGACGACCGGTGACCGCCATCAGCGAAATTTTCAAATGTTTGTAAAGCTTACGGGTCTTAACTGCGGGGTCATCAGTCCCTAAACTTACAAACTACTTATGAACTGTTCAAAGAAGTTTCGGGCGTGCAGCCGCATAAAGTTTACTTCTTCTAATATTTCGGCTGAGAAACGTTCAGCCATCTTCAGAGACGAGTCGAAGACTGACGCTCCAGCACACGCTTCGCGCTTATAAACGCGCGGGCCGCGCTACTGCACATGCGGCCACAGATACAAGAAGGCGCCAAAGACGTTACTCGGCATCAAGGAAGTACACGTATGTGTAAATTATGTCTGTGGCTGCATGGTCGATTACTGCGGAGAAATCGATGTATTATGATCTGTGCTGTGGCGGCGTCTTTGTAAAGGAAAGATGCACGGAACTCCAGAGATATACCCGTCTTTTACAACCAAATAAATCGGCAGTGGCAGAGCACTGAATTGATACTGGACACTCCATGACGTACGAAAACGTCAAAATTTTAGCTCCCACTTCATCTTTCTGGGACTCAGTAGTGAAAGAAGCAATAGAAATTCACTTGGGGACGAATTTAATTAACAGAGACAGTGGCTTCAGGTTAGATAAATCTTGGAATCCGGCACTTTCTTTAATAAATTTACAAAGACGCCGCCACAGCACAGATCATAATACATCGATTTCTCCGCAGTAATCGACCATGCAGCCACAGACATAATTTACACATACCTGTAATTCCTTGCCACCGAGTAACGTCTTTGGCGCCCTGTTGTATCTGTGGCCGCATGCGCAGTAGCGCGGCCCGCGCGTTTATAAGCACGAAGCGTGTGCTGGAGCGTCAGTCTTCGGCTCGTCTCTGGAGATGGCTGAACGTTTCTCAGCCGAAATATTAGAAGAAGTAAACTTTATGCGGCTGCACGCCCGAAACTTCTTTGAACAGTCGTTGCGCCGCGAAAACATGAAGATACTTATGAACTAACTTATACTAAAGAGAGCACAAACATCCATGCACGAGGGAGCATTCGAACCTCCGACGCGGGAGGCCGCGTGATCCGCAACACTGAGAAAGTGAGGACGTTAATCGCGAACCATCGTCGATTAACTGTGCACATGACAGCGGATGGACTGCAGTTTAACCAGGAATCCGTGTGACAAATTCGTACAAGAAGTTAAACGTGTTGTTGTCTTGTACCACATCACTTGTCTGACGATCAGAAGGTGTCACTTTTAGAGGCTTCACAGTTTTTTTTTTTCGAAACGAAAGATTAGACACCCAATTCTTGAACCGTATTGTCACCGAAGATGAAACCTGATGTCTCCGGCACGACCCTGAAATAAAACGACAATGCATGAAATGGCGTTCTCCGACATCACCTCATCAAAAAAGGCCATAGCCAAAAAAAAAAAAAAAAAAAAAAAAAAAAAACACGCTCACCACCTATTCCAATGGACAAGGAATTGTCCACAAGGATTTATACCTGAGGGAACGACGTTGAACTATGGAAGGTTCATTGTGATTTTGACCCTTTCCATGCAACGACTATGCGGGATACTACCCCCACTGCGAAAACCTAAGTACCTGGTTTGCTGTTCATGACAACGGTCGCCCACAATCAAGCCAATATCATCAAACAGATCCTGGCAAAAAAGGGGGTGGTGGAACTCGAACATCTACCATACTCGCAGGATTTCAATCCTCCAGACTTCTTCCCATTTCATCGACGCAAAGTCGCTTTGAAGGGAAAGAGATTTGATGATATTCCTGACATCCAGAGAAACGTGACGAGACTTTTGAACATCATCCCAAAGGAAGACTTCCTCAAAATTTCCACGACATGTAACACACAGCTCAGCGGTCCATAGTTGTGGTAGGTATTTCTGGCGACAGTAAGGTAACTGTAATTCATATGTCATCTGTGTTAACCGAAATCTATGGTCAGAGTTGGTATTTAATGAGTTTTGTGGACAGAACTTAATGGACTCTGGTGGCGGACGCTAATCATATTTCATACTGCATGATGTTCACCTTTCTTCATCAACGATATGTTCCCAGGGCAAAGCCTGCCTTCATACTTTTGTCTAACTGGAACACATTTCTTTTCACATCGTTTAAATAGGCTACTTCAGGGATCAAATGCAAAGCTCTCTATTATGCAAGACAGTTTCGAATTGTTCTTTGAAAAGTTTACAATTTGAAAAATCTATTTAATTTCAAATCACATAGATGCTTCGATACCCTACACGTTTTACTAGTAGGCTCTACTGATGCATCTTTCTTCGGATGAAAATGTCTGGAGCACAGTTCAACAGATATTTTGAGGAAATACTGACGCTTTGAAAATGTCCCTGTTCTCTCTTGTAATCAATGTATTCACATTCTCTTTGGAAGACAAAAATACATCTTACTTAAAAGAACATCTTATTCAGGTTTTTTTAACAGGATGAGATCTTGAATGTAATGGTTATGAATCTCTCACGAGCTCTTTATTTGCCATAGATCGCTTATATACAAATATGTAAAATCACATATAGTTTAGGATTTTATTGTGACAAGTATATATGTTGCACATAATTGATGTAATACATATAGATTCATACCCCAATCCTGCTACCACCTGGTAGCAGATAGATCACTTATGTTTATGACACATGGCCTGGACATGTGGGACAGTATAGCACACGGTCTAAGGCATACTTGACTGGTGATGTGCATACCATTTATAACTTGCCACTATTAAATTTGCTCATCTGAAACATATGTCTTACCATGTCTGGATAATTAAGGTATGAACTTGACAAAACATTTTCTGTTTAAATAATCTATGTTTAACCTGTTTTCTGCAGACTGCGTAGCTGACATAGAGAATATTTAGATTAAATAATGTGTCACATTTAATATACACTTAGGCATACTGTATTCACTGTAGTTCTGTATTTTAATTGTTACAGATCTGATAAAGACTCTTTAAGACTCTTTAACCAATAGAACTATTCATCAATTTAAATCAATGTATATAATCGATCTATGGCAAATAAAGATCTCACAAGGGATTCATAACCGTTAATAAAACGGTAAAAGAAATTTCTGTTTTAGAATACGCAACAGTCCTTAAGCACACACATCCTCCAAATTCCCCAACAATGAGGGAGACACATGTTGTTGGTCTACTACTTCTTTCAATCTTGAAGAAAGTGTTGATGGACAAGGAAGCACTTCTCTTGTAGGGGAGACCGGAGCACGTTGGCCCTACAGCCAGAACATGTAGCCCTGCGACATCCACATATTTGGTGCGCTAAAAAGGGGAAAAAAAATCACAAAGGGAAGCGCCTCTACTCGTCCGATGAACTGAAGGACACAATAGCCAACTGGCTCTGGTCACAGCCACAGGAAGAGTGAATCCTTCGGCTCGTTAAACAAGCCTCTGTAGTTACGTAGGCTTCCGCGGCCAGACTCAGACGACATAAAGTTTTCTGGGTGTTGTACCGCGTCATGATGTAAGAAGGCCATTACTTAACCCTCGCACCGCACACTGGGGTCCTAGGGACCCCAGCGTAATTTGTGTTCTGTATTACAGAGAGTACGTTCTCTAAAAGTTTTTGAAACTTGGTGTATATTAGGTTGGTAACACTGCCTACACGTACGTGATGTTAACTCAAACATCCACATTGTTGTTGCATTACTGTCAAGCTGTAAAGATTGCCGAACGCCCGTCGGGTCTTGAATACCCCAGTGTGCATTCAGTGTAGCTCATTTATTGTTTACTATATTCGAGAAAAAGGGACACAAAAACCAAAATGTGTTGCCAGGATTGTAACAGGACGATCTGTGATGAACATAGAGCCATAATTTGTACCGAGTGTACTCACTGATAATGTAAGTAGTGACTGATATATTAGTTACAGTTTTTGACTTTATTCTAATATACATTATTTTCATCTTTCTTATATGATTTTGCACAAATATGCTTCAATAGTAATTTTGTAAACATTCTATGCCAAAATATACTGTAAATATCAAACAAGCCGTTATAATATATTACAATATATTACTTTGTACATTGAAGTTCAGACTCAGGTTGAATTTATACATTATGTTGAAGTGTAACATGTATCAAATTTGTAAATACCATATGTTACTCATTGTAATAACTAAATAAAGCCATTAAGATGTTCTGTTGCAGTATATACTTTCAAACATAAGAAGGCTAAACAAATAGAAATACAAAACATTTTTTTATTAATAATACTATGCACATTTTATAAATATCATTCGTGACTCATTGTTGCAATAATAAATAAAACACTACAGGTAACTAAATAGTTATTTACAATGTTCCAGATATATAAGACATTCCAATGTATATATTAATGAGCTTGGAACACTTGATATTTGATAAAATTTTTCTGGGGTCCAGTAGACCCCAGTGTGCAGTGGAAGGTAATTGAAAACAAGTGTGCGGTGCGAGGGTATAATAACCAACGTTTACAAAAAAAAAAAAAAAAAAAAAAAAAAAAAGGTTCAAATGTTTGTAAATCTATCGGACCAAACTGCGTGGTCATCAGTCCGTAGCTTACAAACTACTTACACCTAGGTAAACTAACCTAAGGACAACACACACACACACACACACACACACACACACCCATGCCCCAGGGAGGACTCGAACCTCCACGGCGAGCAACCGCTCGATCCGCAGCGATACGCTTTAGACCGCTCGGCTACTCCACCGCGGCCCGACGTTTCCGCCAACGTTACAGTGGCCTTCAACTGGGTTGGCCGAAACGTCGGTTATTAAAGTAATAGCCTTCTTACATCATGACGCGGTACAACACCCAGAAAACTTTTATGTCAACAGGCCTCTGTAGGTTACTTTTGAATAAAGAGTTCAGTTACATCCACAGTGTCATTTGGTACCACTGCATTTGGACATCGCTTGTAAGATTTTGCAGCTGGTGGATTTGGTAGGCGGATGGAATCCAGTGACTTGGCAACGTTCAAAGCCGCCAAATTCTCAACTAACCCACTCTATATTTACTGCTGACAACACCACACCAATACTTCCAGCGTCTGCTGTGACTGGCATGTGCTACATCCCGTTTTATGCCGTGTTGCATATTAGTGTCCGCGTACTTTTGAACCGGCGGTATGCATGTATGGTTCCTAACTACTATCTGTTAAGTAGACGGGCCTCGAAAGTTCGCAGATATTCTACACGTATCGCAACAATAATCGTGGCCTTCATAATCAGAATACAATTTAGCCGCGGTGGAGAGGCCGAGCGCTTCAAGGCGCCTTGCTGCGGAGAGCGTGGTTGTGCACCGTCGGAGGTGCGAGTCTTCCCTCAGGCATGGGTGTGAGTGTTTGTCCTTAGTTTGGTTAAGTTAGTTTAGGTAGTTCGTGAGCCTAGGTACTGGTAACCACATTAGTTAATTCCCATAGATTTGCAAACCTTTTTAATACAATTTTATTCAGGTACAGTAACAGTAGAAAAATGATTCGAATAGAAGCAGTCTCTGTTGCAAAACTGTACTTGTTACATTACAATAACGAGTTTTCCGCAGTAAGAACAACAACGAGACTATTGTACGTGAACATAGCCGCTTACGGTAAAGGTGGGTAAATTTGAAAATTTATACTTACTTGGTTTGCTGGTGATATAAATGTTATTGCCGTTAACACTGAACCAAATATGTTTTAACTTTTCATATTTACTCACCTTTAGCATTACTAGGTCTCTTGCCCGCTAGATTCACGCAATTGAGCTGTTATATTCTCATTATTGTTCAAGTGTGATGATGCGCTAACCGCCGGCCGCGGTGGCCGAGGGGACTGAGGCGCTTCAGTCACGGTCTGCACGGCCACCCGGTCGGGGGTTCGAATCCCCCCTCGGGCATGGATTTTTGTGCCGTCCTAGTTCGTAAGTAGTTCGTAAGTAGTTCATAAGTAGTTTGTAAGTTTAGGGACTGATGACCCCGTAGTTAAGTCCCATAGGATTTACAAACATTTTTTTTTTTTTTTTTTTTTTTTTTTTTGACGCATTAACCGAGAGAAACGAGTAATTGGTATAAAACAATTACAGTTTTGCATAAGAGACTGCTTTCTATTCGAATCATAAGAAGTTGTTAAATCAATACTTTCAATAGTATTTCTGAGCGCTACAATCAGTGAATTTTACATTTATAGAAATCAGTTTCATATTATAGTTTATGTTAAAGACAATAATGATAAATCTGAAGCACAGAATTAAAATTTGTGATGCGGCCGGGAATCTAACCCGGACCTCCATGCTTACTAGGCAGACGTCTTACCGTTAAACCACCACACCACAAACGATTAATGCACTTCGGAATAGTCTAAGTAAGATTTCCCTCCACGACACAAACTTTAATTCAGCTTCTTTGGAACACAGAAACAATGTTTATCCCATAGATGTTATAATTATTATTTGTCTTTAGTGTGTAATGTTGTACTGGTTTATGGAATACACGTTTTATGGACATAAAAAAAACCAACGGTAAGACGTCTGCCTAGTAAGCATGGAGGACCGGGTTTGATTCCCGGCTGCATCACAAATTTTAATTCTATGCTTCAGATTTATCATTATTGTCTTTGACATATTAGAGACGAAAATCCGTCTCATTGATTGTTTATTTGTATTAAATTGATAGTTTATGTTGTTTAATTCTGTCAGCTCTATCGTTACAGCCAATCGAGATTACCTACATTTAGTCAATATTTTTTCCTGATACCCGTATTGTGTCCGTAATGGTGCAGAGCTGTTTTCATGATATATACTGCTGAAGATTTTTCGTAACTGTCCTTTTGAAGCTTTTTAAACGGTGTAATGACGGAAGTCAAGTCTTCTATCATTAGACCCATTTTCATAATGTCTAAAACTGTTAGACTTTAGACTACATTGCCAATAAACGATCAGTGACAATTATGCAGTTAAGTACAGTTCTGTGACATATTTATAATTTATCAAATCCTTGATCATGTTGAATCAGTGGTACACGAACTGCAAAAGTTTAGAGACTTTTACATTTTGTGTTGACCGTCTGCTTTTGCAAATTTATTAGTCAGTTATTTGTAAGGAACAGTGAGTGACAAAGCCGTATGATACAGTTGTTTGCCAGAGCCTGAGAATCTGCAAAGTAATGGCTGAAGGTATGATCTAGTCTTCTCGCGGTATTAGGTGAGTTGGCGAGTTGTTTCGACAATTTCGCTACGCTTCATCCTCAGACGTGAAGAAACTTGTAAAAACGTTGCTGAAATAGGGCCGCGGCGGAGCGGCCGAGCGCATTGAGGCGCTGTGCTACGATGCACGAGGCCGTTCGCTGTCGGGGGTCCGAATCCCTCCACGAGCATGGATGCTTGTGCCGTCTTTAGTATAAGGTAGCACATAAGTAGTTTGTAAGTTTGGGGACTGATGACTCCGTAGTTAAGTGCCTTAAGATCTACAAACATTTGAACACTTCAGCTGAAAAAGGATTCCTTTAATCATTCGACAACCCAAGATGAAAAGCGCTGTTATATAAATCTTTTAGGTTTAACTGATGAGTAGCTCTGGGTTATCACAGCTCTTGCTTGAACTTAAGCGCACTGACACCAACGAGGTGTTTAGTACCGCGTTCAGGCATACAGGTTTTGGTTCTCCATGCCTTTCCGCGAGCGACGGTTCAAAATCAACAGCTTTATATTTCCCATTCGGAAGGACACTTTGGTGAGGTTATCAGCTTAACCCAAGGTCGTGGTGACTGCATATTGTATCCTGACCGACCAAAAGTCTCTTGTAAAGACATGTTTACCTGTATTTTCGTTTCTCTGTGAGGCACTTGATGGGTTAAATAAGAGGCTATGGACGTTAGGCGTCTTCTTTGATTTAACAAAAGCGTTATCGTGTTGATCACAAAATATTGTTGTAGATGTTGGAACATTATGGAATACGAGGAGTAGCTCACAACTGGCCCCCCTCTTACTTTAATAATAGACAACAGAAGGTAATTCTCCGCAGGCTATGGCTATGACGTACAATCGCAATGGGGCTCAATTAAGTTTGGGGTGCCCCAGGGTTCTGTTTTGGGACCGTTGCTGTTTCTTATTTATATAAATGACATGCCTTCGAGTATAATACGTGATTGTAAAATATTTTCGTTTTCTGATGATACCAGCTTGGTAGTAAAGAATGTTGCGCTTAATATTGATAGAGTATCAAATAATGCAGTTCAAGAGATAAGTTCATGGCTTGTAGAAAACAAGTTGATGTTAAATCACAGTAAAACTCAGTTTTTACTGTTTCTAACACATAAATTGAAGAAAGCTGACATTTTGATTACACATAATGGCCATATGATAAGTGAGACTGAACAGTTCAAATTTCTAGGTATTCAGATAGACAGTAAGCTGTCGTGGAAAGCCCATGTTCAGGAACTTGTTGCAAAACTAAATTCTGCTATATTTACTATTAGAAATATCTGAAATCTGGTGTTTATCTATTAATTCGTTTTAACCCAATATTAATAGTTTATGATTTTGGTTGATATATTCTTTTTATTGGTTGCTTAACTATATTTATATCTGGTCTTGGGGCTAATTTTGAATTTGATTTAAAGAAAATTATTCCTCTTTCTACTTTAAGTCAACTTGGTTTAATAATAAGAACACGAAAAGTAGACTATTACGCTTACTTTCAGTCACTTATTAGGTACGGCATTATTTTTAGGGGTAACTCGCCTGATGCAAAAAAGGATATTTCTGGCTCAAAAACGGGTGGTTCGAGCAATATCTGGTGTAAGTTCGCGAACATCATGTCGACCCCTTTTCAGTAGTCTGGGAATTTTGACTCTGGCGTCACAATACGTTTTTTTCTTTAATGTCTTTGTTGTTAATAATATTAGCTTATTCCCACGAGTTATTAGCTTTCACTCGGTGAATACTAGACAGAAGTCGAATCTACATTTGCATGACACCACCTTGACACTTGTGCAGAAAGGTTTACAGTATTCTGCAGCATCCATTTTCAATAAGCTGCCACAAGAACTAAAGAATCTTAGCACTAACCCACACGCTTTCAAATCTAAATTGAAGAGTTACCTCATGGCTCACTCCTTTTATTCTGTCGAGGAACTCCTAGAAAAGTTAAACAATTAAGCTAATTTATTTTTTCTTTATTGATTCTTTTCAATTTGTCATAAGATTGTCGTGTGCATAGGACTACTTAAAATTTTTCTATTACCATTCGTGTGTAAAAATTCATCTATTGACTTGTTCCATGACCATGGAAGCTTTTGTTGTGGACCGCTTCCACACCGAATCTGAAATCTTATACAAACAATTTGGTAATGTGAGGCAATGGCGTATCGGCTGAAACGAATCAATCTCCGAGATTAAAACCACGTGTCGAACCAGTATTGAAATCCCATCACAGCCTTTGGAGAGTTCCCGACTTTCAATTCGCTCGACTCCTACCTTCCGCCTGATTCACCTGCGTGGCGGCGCTGCCAAGTATGGAGAGTGGATGAGATGAGGTTCCGCCGAGCAGCTCTTCAAAGGTGCGCCACTGGGCCTTCTCACAGAACGCTGCTGCCAATACATGAATCTGACTTCCAGATCAGCACATAGGTTGTATTTTCATAAGGCCCTCTTTTATACTGATTTATGTGACGTCTGACATTCATTACAAAAGAAAATAACTTTACGTTGCTGATTGTGACGAAGTTTCAGAAGGAAGATAAACACACGCGTAGATCGCTACGACAACTGGGTCCTGAGACGTCACATGTTACCTTGCACGTCACCAAAACTATTACGATTGTTGGCTTACTTTAGGTTACGGTAGTAACACTAAAAGTGGGCCTTTGCGATCAACTTTTGACGGCTCGAAATTTAAATGAAAATAACGGCTTAACCATTCATCTGACACGCAAATGGAATAACGGAATTTATAGAGGAGAAAATTATCTACAACTTTGCTCTCTTATGTTTTTTCATATCTCGTATCGTTTCTGAGATATTTGCAAAAATAACAGCGATATTGGGGTGTCTGTCTGTCTGTCCGTCTGTGTGTCCGTAATGTGTTCCCTGTTTTTAAGACGAACCGTTCAACCGATCAGCACGAAATTTTACAGACATGATTGTAGGTCGCCAGAGACCAGAACCTCCCTTTTTCAAATTTTTCGGACGAAAAATTCGGTAGTAATACCAAAAGAGCCGTTTCGATTAGACGATGTCTGTCTGTCTGTAATATGTTCCCACTTTTTAAGTCGAACCGTTCAACCGATCGGCACCAAATTTTACAGACATAATAGTTGGCTACCGAGACCAGAACCTCGCTTTTTGAAATATTTCGGACAAAAAATACGTTAGTAACACCAAAAAAAGCCGTTTGTAATGTAATTTTAATTGCAAATAAACCGTTCATCTGACGCGAAGATTGAAGAAACAAATTTGTATAGGAGAAAATTTTCTACAAGAAAAAAAAAAAAATGTTTTAATTGTTTGTTAAGCTTATGGGACTTAACTACGGGGTCATCAGTCCCTAAACTTACAAACTACTTATCAACTACCTTATACTAAGGACGGCACAATTATCCATGCCCGAAGGGGGATTCGAACCTCCGACCGTAGTTGCCGTGCAGACCGTGACTGGAGCGTCGTAGTCTCCTCGGCCACCGTGGCAGGCCGTTTTCTACACCTTTGTTCCCTTAGGTTTTTTTCATACCTCGTATCGTTTGAGAGATATTTGCAAAAATAACGGAGTTTTGGCACCCTCCATTAAATTAACGAAAAACAGCCGTTCGCAGACGTCACGTGACATTCCTCGCCCAGAACTATCTCTGGCATACGACATCTTACGTTGCGTATTTGATGATTTTCTTATTGTAACTTACACGTTGTCATTTCAAAGCAATGGCGCACTGAAGAATTCACAAAAACACGTTCTTTGTACGATAAATGATAATCTAATGTCTAAAAATTCATATTAGCATTAGTTAACAACAGCCATCAATAGTATGAGATTAAAGAACGTAACTTATAGTTGTTAGCTGTAGCGTAGTGGGCAATGCGTTGGACTGTGACGCTGAAGGTTACTCTTATTAATTGATTTTTTTATTATAAATTAATAAAATTCAGTAACCAGTTGCTTGCGATTATTTATTTTAGACGCGGTCGTCTAAAATAAATAATCGCAAGCAACTGGTTAGCTGAATTTTATTAATTTATAACTGAAAGTGATGAAATGGTCAATTAATAAGATTATACCTTCTAGCTTATTCTCTAGTCCAACTGCTTTGCCCAAAACTCTACAACTATCAACTATAAGTGGGTAACGTTCTTGAATCTCATTCTATTTATGCTGTTGTTAACTAATTCTATTATTATTTTAGACAGAACAGCGATTTTCTACAAGTAATTAGTTATTTCAGATAATCTCAGGCTGCTCATTTCTTTGGAAATACAACGGTGTAAGGTTACATGACGAAAATCATCAGACCACGACTGTAATGATACATAAATATTATTGGAGGGATAAATTATTTCTAAATTGAGTATTTAAAGTGTTGACCACCGATTGATTTCAGCTGGAGCTGTCTAAAGGTTTAATGTTTACTGCTGTAGAAGTAGGTGCAGTCATCCTTTAAATACTGTAAGCTCCACCCTCTAATTTAAATGTTGGCTAGTCGGTATCAGCTCTAACGGAAGTTATACAACAATGGATTTCAATATGCAACAAACCAAATCATTATGTAGAATGGTTAATCAAGTTGAAAGATATAAAAGGATTTCAAAGTACATCATATATTGTCATATAAAAGACATGTGTAGCATATAGAATCATAGAAGACCATGTAATGGTTTTGTTATGATTTGAAAAACAGAAATCGGAGGTAGGTACTGTTTTAACATTGTCAGATTATAAATGAAAATATTGTTGTCATTCTGTCGGAACTAAAATAAAGTACTTTTAAATCCTTTTACGTTTTTAGACCTGAATAACCACTCTATATAACGATTTGGTTTGTTGCACATTGAAATACTTTGTTGTATAACTTCCGTTAGAACTTATAACCGATTGGACAACATTTAAATTAGAGGGTTGATAGTACAGTATTTAAAGGATGACTGCATCTACTTCTACAGCAGTCAACATTAAGCCTTTAGGCAGCTGCAGCTGAAAACAACCGTTTGTCAACATTATTGTATATTCCATTCTTATCCCTCTAATAATATATTATGTATCATTGCAGATGTGGTCTGATGATGATCAAGTAAGTGACTGAAACCGGAAATGAAGAAAACGAAAGAAATAGTGATCTACAATGCTTTGTTACTTGAATTAGGAAACTAGTATGGTAATACAATAAATTTCACACGACACAGTTTAAAACAAATCTGTGAAATAGATTCCGCCCTTTAAGAATATACAACTTTCATTTTCCAGTGAGATTAGTGGAAGGTTATTGAAGTAAAAATATATCTTGTTCAATGCTATTATGAATTGAATACATGCCTATTTTAACCTTTTGTCATCTTCACCGTACTGTTAACTTTATTTGACCTCGTTAATTAGTTCCTATGTCTTTGTAAATGACGGGATACTGATGTGCTGTGGAATTAAAAGTTAGTCTTCTAATCTTGACCTGGTTATTCCAACAACGAATATTGTATGACAGCAAATGATTGGCTGAGCATAGATAAAACATGCTCGAACAATTACGAGATTCGGTGAAATGTCGCGAGTAATGTGTGTGGGGCCGCGGTAGAATGGCCAACCGGTGAAAAGCGCCTTCCAAATCTACATCTACATCCATACCTCGCAAGCCACCCGACGGTGTGCGGCGGAGGTGGTACCTTGAGTACCACTATCGGTTCCCCCTCCTATTCCAGTCACGTATTGTTCGCGGAAAGAAAGATTGTCGGTATGCCTCTATGTGGACTCTGATTTTATCTTCAAGATCTCTTCGCGAGATATACATAGGAGCAAGTAATATACTGCTAGACTCCTCGGTAAATGTATGTTCTCAAAACTTCGACAAAAGCCCGTACCGAGCGACAGAGCGTCTCTCCTGTATTCTACTGGAGTTTACCGATCATCTCCGTAACGCTTTCTCGAATACCAAATGATCCTGTAACAAAGCGCGCTTCTCTCCGTTGGATCTTTTCTACTTCCTCTATCAACCCCACCTGGTACGGATCCCACACCGGTGAGCAGTATTCAAGCTGTGGGCGAACAAGTGTACTGTAACCTACTTCCTTTGTTTTCGGACTACATTTCCTTAGGAATCTTCCAATGAATCTAAGTCTGGCATCTGCTTTACCGACGATTGACTTTATATGGACCTAATGCCTACTCCAGATAATTTATGGAATTAACTGCTTCCAGTGGCTGACCTGCTATAGTGTAACTAAATGATACAGGATCTTTCCTTCTATGTATTCGCAGCACATTACACTTGTCTACATTGAGCTTTAATTGCCATTCCCTTCAATACAATTTTCCATTGTTACAATCTCTCTATATACTACAGCATCATCCGCAAAGAGCCTTAAAGACTTCTGATGTTATCCGCGAAGGTCATTTATATATATCGTGAACACCAACGGACCCACGACACTCGCCTGTGGCACCCCTGACATCACTCTTACTTCGGAAGACTTCTTCCATTAAGAATGACATGCTGCGGAGCGTGCGTTTGCTCGCCATCGGAGGTTCGAGTCCTCCCTTTGGCACTTGTGTGTTTGTGTGTGTGTGTGTGTGTGTGTGTGTGTGTGTGTGTGTGTGTGTGTGTGTGCCCTTAGGTTAGTTTAACTTAGTTTAATTAGTTTCTAAGCTTAGGGAATAATAACCAAACACTTGTGGGATCCATCATTACTGGTAGAACCGGGACTGCGGCTGGTAAAAAGTATGAAGGAAGTAGGATACCAACAGCCGTATGTTTAATAGAAACATTTATTCCTTAACTACCAGTTTCGGCATTCCATTATGCCATCTTGAGGTTCTTATATCTCAGTAGAAGAAATTGTTCCTACCGAGAGCTAGAAATCCACGCAACCAGTTTCGATCCCTACTTAATGGAATAATACTCCGATGTAGGGACCTGAAGATGGCATAATGGAATGCTGAAACTGGTATTGAAAGAATAAATGTTTCTGTTAAACATACAGCTGGTGGTATCCTACTTCCTACATAAAAACCAAAGACGTAAAGTCCCAATTTTTTGAATGTGTGTGGGTAAGTCGAAAATTTTTACCCGACGCAACACTGCTTGGGTACTCCGCTCATTTATTGTGAACACTGTGTCCGGATGGTTTAATGCAAAGCTGGGGACCAGCATTCGAATCCCGGTACAGTACAGTTTTCAACTTTCCAAATTAATTCAATGCCTATTGTCAGATAATGTGTGTAATTGCTTTCCATCTTACTATAGTTGGCGTCACGTCCGAAGGCGGCTCAGTTTTCAACGGTTCTGCATATCACTCTCTCTTACCGCTCTGGCACTAGTAATATTCATTGTCTAGACGTGTGGCTGACCGCAAGTTAGGCAATGCTTCTCCTGCAGGCTCAACTGTGGCGCTCAGCCTTAGCTCCGTACCTTCATGCTTCCCCGATCCTCCGCCTCTATGAGCGAAAGCGCCTTCCGACATGACGCCGACTATAGTGGTGAAAACCCTCCCGAAGAAAACACTCTTGTTATCTTGTCGTTGAAACAGTAGGAGATATAAAAAATATGTTCCCTGTAAATAATACTGCTCAACACCCATTACCTGTTAAAAAACCATCTTTGGCACAAAGACGAGTTTTTCAAAATAATTTCCATGGTTGCTACTGTACTTTACGACTGTGCACTCACATCTTTAAATTTTTTGATAAATTTCGAAATCTTCCACTCACTCGCAATTTTTGAAACGGTAAAAGTTCTTTGTGGTACCTTTACAACCACTTTAACTAATGCTTTGAAGATTTGATACGATGTAATGCGGAATTTAAGACACAGAGCTGAGAGACGCGTTCGGGTTGAGCAGGTGTTGCTGAAAGCCGACGGAGCGACAGAAGCGAGCAGTCATTCTGAAATTTCAATCTCTCCAATAAGCAGATACTGCGTTCCAGAACACTGTCCACTGAAGAAAAAGGTGAAAAATCGAACACAATGGTGAAGTACTGTTCTCGGAATTACAACTTTTTAAACATAAATCTTTATTTGTGGATAGTGATTGGGGAGAAGGGGGAGGGGGGAAGAGAAAAAGCTTTATTTTTAATTATTTTTGTAGCATATTCTAATAAATTTGACGATGTTAACTACATGCTATGTTAGTGTTTTTGTGAAATATCTATTAAATTAGCCGTTCTTACTTTTATGGTGTATATAAAGGTGGGTCGACAGGTATGTTAAAAGACTGCAAAATATCAGAATAAAAAAGAAAGAGATAAGTTTTATGATTACTGTTTTCAAGCCCAGTTATATTTATTGTTGTAAGCCCAAATGAGGACCAACCGTTCAACTACGTATGTAATTTTGTTCTCATTAGCAAGTGATAAACCCAGTGATCAAAGTTATTGTGTTTCGCCAGTGCTACATGTTAGACCTAAGCGGCTAAATATAACACGTAAATATAACTCATCTAGATATCTGCTGATAAAATCTTCCGTTTAATCCCTTGATGGAAAATTATTTTACGAATTGATGTTCCAAACAAATCATGGTGGTAATTCCACTTTGTACGCAACGACTGCGTAAACGACTCGGTAAATGTAATTTTCTGTGGAATTTATTGCTGTTAAGTTCACATTACCATTATAACACTGTTGTCTAAATTACGGCATTGTTACTTACCATTGTGGTATAAAACGGAACCAATATTCAGCTGTTGCAATCTTGTTGGTAGTTCTGCTATTGAAGACATTCGAAACTATTATGGTACATCATATTTAATATGAAGGAATGATTTAATTTTTTTAAATAGTGTATAGAACAACTATGTGAATTTTATCTTTGCGATCAAAAAGTTAGGTTGTGCTGAACCTTGTTACTTGGTCCATGTATGACTTAGGAAGAAGATGATTATTGTGGCTCCACTACAGACAACTACAGTTTTTAGCATTTTCACGGAAAGTATAACAAATAGCATTATAATTAATGGAGCATTTGTTGCTCGCTATTAAAACATGACAAATGTCATCATGACAACAAGAAGCATTCTCTTGATATCGTGAATAACTTCACTAAGAATCGGACTGGAATTGTGTATCCATTTTCTGGAAAGTTTCAGAAATGTTTGGTAGTATGAAAATAGCATACGTTTGGCTTTACACAATGAAATTATCAACAACAATTATTTGCCGTCTAATGTGCCTTCAATATGTTTCCTGTAAAGAGAGGCGCTTGTATCAAGCATGAATGTCAAAGTATTAACAAGGACATCGATCACCTTCGTATATCTTTTATTAGTAAGGAAGTTTCTATATTTTGCGAAAAGCGCAGACTATGAAAATTTGAACCAATTTAGAGTAGACATAAACTGCGTGTACATAAATCTCACCTTTGAAAGATACACAGAAAAAAAGTAATTTGTTAGTGCTGAGACATAGGTACTAAATGAATTTGTACAGTGAACTGAAGGTCAGTCAAAATTACGTTCCTTTACAACGGCTCAGAAGTGAATATCAGAAGAAAGTTATAAATGTATTCAATATCCAGTAATGTGTTTAAACGAAAAAAATAAATAAATAAATAAAAATAGAAAAGATAACTGCGTTTTCTTTTATCAGTGTGGATAACGCACTGAACAAATGGACATTCATGTTTGATAAATAAATAGTGAAACAGTGATTTAATACTTACACCTAGTTGTTCTCAGTTTTTTACTATAATAATTTTGTGCAGCTTTTAAAATAATAAGATTAACAAGTTTTATCATATTTCCACCAGAATGGACGGATTTATCAAAAGAATTACCTTCTTCAGTTTCGTCATGTATTAAACTGTTACTTGGTAAAATTTCTTAGTTTCGTCGTAACACAAAAATTCCACTATCTACATTCTTTTGTTTTACTGTAGTAGTAGTTGCGCATAAGACTTCCACGTGTGACTGTTGTGGCTAGTTTTCCTAATTAAAAATAGAGCTTTTATAGTTTATATAAAGAATTAGTCTATGACCATTCGTGTAAGAAAGATAACAACCCGCCAAACTATGCTGCCACATGTTGTGAAACGGAATTTCAATTTGTTTTCATCTTTGTTATTGTGTTCGAATACAATTTTTTATCGTACCATTAAAATTACTTAGGTAATTTACTACTCGTTGTGTAACGTAAATCATAGCCATCATTCTGTGTTAAAGAATAATTTAATTAGTGATTGAAATTCGCCTATTGCTATTATATATTATTGCGTGATGTGACAGCAGTTACATGTGTGCATTTTAAGATATAAAATTCAGTATACTTTATGGATAACTACAACATAAAAATTCATGTCTTATGTGTGATTATTGAGAAGAAATAAGTAACAATTAAGTACTTAAGTCTTTTTTCTATTGGTCTGGGTAATTTTTTGGTTTGAAAAATTATTAACTCGCTTTCTGCATACATAATGAATGTTACAATTTTTGTTTGTTTCTGTATTCGAATACAATTTTTATCATACCGTTAAAAATTACTTTTTGTAACGTGAATCACAGCCATCATTCGGTGTTAAACAATCAATTAATGAGTGAAATTCCTCTTTAGCTTTTATGTTTTATTGCATGACGTGACAGCAGTGCCATTGAGATATTTCAATACGAAATCCAGTATGACAAATGGATAAATAGAACATAAAAATCACAGTGTTGTATGTATCATTAATGTGAAGAAAGAAATAATAATTAAGTTCTAATACCTTATGTCCATTGGTCTGAATAATTCATTGGTATGGAAAAATGATTAACTCGCTTCTTCCATGCACAACTTACATAAAATTATAATAATAAAAACTGAAATGGCTAACTACCAAACATGTATCTACATAAAGAGACAACAATGGTTGTACTTGTAGGAGAGTTTATTAGTCATATTCAATTTGCTTGCTGTCTACAGGGGCTAGTGGGACACGGGTATGGGGTGTGCATGCTGGAAATTGTGGTGCGTCACCTGTCAGACGCGGCGCGGCGACTCGGCGCTGAAGCCTCGAGAGCTCGCGTCGTCGGCAGCGGCAGCGGTCGCAGGCGCAGGCGCAGACTGGAGGCAGACGGAGGCGTCGGGACGCTGGGCGCCGACTGTGGCTGGGTGGCGGGCGCGCGCGGACGCCTACCCTCGGCGGCAGCACTGCGCATGCGCGCCGCTGCGTCGCCAGCGCTCCTAGCGGCCGCCTTTGACAACCACGAGTCAGCGGCGGACTGCATAGCAGGTGGCATCCGTATCGTTTCCGAAACACATGCAGGCCACTCTCACTGTGCTTCAGCAATAATTCCAACTAATTCAATTACTTATGATATTATATTTTTTAAAATCGCAGACTCGATCGCAAGAGAATTTTTATTGTTTTCAGGCAAACGGTTACAGCCTTCAGGCCGACTACAATACAGTAATGTTACAAATATTAAGAAGGATGTACAGAATACCATATTATGGCAATAAACAGTAAAATAATAACGATGTGAAAAGTTATACCCATGGCAGCCGATTGTGGGCGGGTCGGGAACCGTTGGCTGTGAAAATCATCTGCGGAATACAGCAGTAACGGTCGAGTTTATATATATGGCCAGCTCAGCCCCCCCTCCAGATGCGGCATTACATTATTGAGAGACAATCATGTTGTTGTGGTCTTCAGTCCGCAGACTGGTTTCATGCAGCTCTCCCCGTTACCATGTCCTGTGCAAGCCTCCTCATCTGAGAATACGTTCGGCAACCTACATCATTTTGAATCTGCTTACTATATTCGTCCCTCGGTCTCCCTCTACGCGTTTTACACCACACACTTCCTTTTAATGCTAAGTTGACAATTCCTTGTGCCAGAAACTCCTTTTCTCCCCGATTCGGTTAAGCACCTCCTCATTAGTTACATGATCTACCCATCTAATTTTCATCATTCGTCTGTAGCACCACATTTCAAAGGCTTCTATCATATTTTTATCTGAACTCCTAATCGTCCACGTTTCACTCCCATACAATGCTACACTCCAGACAAATGCTTTCATAAAGGACTTTCTAACATTTAAATTAATATTGCATGTTAACAAGTTTCGCTTCTTTAGAAACGCTTTTCTTCCCATATCCATTCTGCATTCTATATCTTCTTTACTTCGGCCATCAAAAGTTA
Source organism: Locusta migratoria (assembly GCA_026315105.1). NCBI lineage: Eukaryota > Metazoa > Arthropoda > Insecta > Orthoptera > Acrididae > Locusta > Locusta migratoria. The sequence goes on along the minus strand of CM048745.1, from coordinate 707,381,175 downwards.
TCTTGCTACCCAAATAACAAAATTCATCCACTACTTTTATTGTCTCATTACCTAATCTAATTTCTTCAGCATCGCCTGATTTTCTGACTTTGCATTCCATTACCTTAGTTTTACTCTTGTTAATGTTCATCTTATATCTTCCTTTCAAGACACTGTCCATCCCATTCAATTGCTCTTCCAGATCTTTTGCGGTCTCTGACAGAATTACTGTAATATCATCAGAAAACCGCAATGTTTTTATTTCTTCTCCCTGCACTTTAATGCCTCTCCAAATTTCTCCTTCCATTCCTTCTGTGCTTGCTCAATGTACAGATTGAACAACATTGGGGGAAGGCTACAACCCTGTCTTACTGCCTTCCCAGCCTCTGCGTCCCTTTCTTGCCCTTCGACTCTCATAACCGCTGTCTGGTTTTTGTATGGATTGAATATAACCCTTCGCTCCCTGTATTTTACCCCTGATACCTTCAGAATTTGGAAGAGTGTATTCCAGTCGAGATTGTAAAAAGTTTTCTCCAAATCGACAAACGCTAAAAACGTAGGTTTCGTGTTAGTATTTTGCACCCATGACTTATTAAACTGATAGTTCTGTCATCTTTTTTTTTTTTTAAATTGTAAATTGGAATTACGATATTCTTCTTGAAGTCGGGGGCTATTTCCCCTGTCTCATACATCTTGAATACCAGGTGATACAATTTTTTATGACATTACATTTTTTAAAGACAGTCTCGATCGCAAGAGAATTTTTATTGTTGTTAGGCTACCGCTTTCAGTCTGCTTGTGAGACAATCTTCACGCCGACTACAATACAGTAATGTTACAGATATTACGAATGATATACAGAATATGATATTATGACAATAAACAGTAAAATAACAACAATGTGAAAAATTATTCCCATGGCAGCCGATTGTGGGCGGGTCAGGAACCGTTGGCTGTGGAAATCAACTCCGAAATACTGCAGTAACGGTCGAGTTTATATATGACCAGCTCAGCTCCTCCCTCCGCCCCCACCCCACATGCGGCATTACGTTATTGAGAGTCAATCATGTAGTTATTAATAATTTTGTTGTTGTTGTTGTTGTTGTTGTTGTTGTCTTAGAGGCTAGAGTTATGATAGTAAAACGGTGGATAAATATACAAGAACATACCGATTATTACACTCGTTGTGACTGGTAACAATTTAGAGAAAATCGTTTTGAATAAAGATTAAAAACATTTGGTTTTATCAATTTTGTTAGCTAGCTGTCCTCTATGGGCATTTGAAGATTCTCGCTGGGCATATTGGTGCCAGAGACAGTAATACTTCAATGCTACTGCAATGACTTGCACGTATTGAAGGTTGCACGCCAGCAATGCTCGTCGCAGCATTCGTAGCAACGGACGATGCGTTAATGCTCTGCAGAGGATCGGCAAATTCTAGCTGTGATTCATAATTATGTTCATTAACTGCCACAGTTTTGTTCTCGAATCTAGACATTGGCACCGTCACTCGTAACAACTGTGACAGTCATTGAATAGTTATGAAATGAAGTTGCCTGCCTACTTCACAGGCGACATGAATCGGTCTCAAAGGAATACATTTGTATCAATATAATATGAGTTAGATTATTTGATACAACAAAATAGATAACTATTGTTGAGAATAGCTTGTCAAAATGATAAATCATACTTAAACGTAAAAATTGATGATTAAAACAAAGTTAAAACACAATAAAAAATGTTCATTATGCCGAGTCATGGGTATAACTTTGTCACAGAAGTGTGTATAGGAATTTTATTCTTTACATGTATTTCTTGGGATCATTAGAAGATGTAGGAGGCATTCAAGGAACAGTCACAAGAGTTCGTCAAAAGTTCGAAAAAGTATGTTTCTCTAAAATCGAGTTGTTCATTAAGCTGTTGTCAATGGAGCCTTCTGCGTGGTTATTATATATCAAATGTTGACTAAACAGAGATTTGTTGCGTGAAGTGCCAGTTGTATGTTCCTTCAATCTCACAGGAAAATTTCTTCCTCTCTGTCGAATGTACTGTTTATCACAGTCTTGACATTCTTGACAGTCTTGAGATTCTATACACCCCCGAATTTAAAAATCTAATACTACATGTGCCAATTGTGTGCCTCACTTAAGTTTGCAACAGATTGTTAGTAGTGAACGAAATAGTTACGTCAGTAGTTTAATTAACTTATTTATTCTGTCAATCTTACATAAGATCCATGTGGATATCAGTTGTGCGTTTTTGTTTGTAGGACTTATTGGTTGACTTAAAAATTGACAAAAATGTGTACGAAACCAGTCCTCAGTAATAAATCAGCCTTATTTAAAGAATTGGATAGGTGATTCCATCCAGCATGCTGAAAATAAATAAACGTAAAGAAGCAATAAATGTTAACGTCACGCCCGTTTTTGAAGATTTACTGTACGGGAGTGTAAGCAGGGGTTCGATTTTGAGATGACTGTCCTTACCTACAGGGGTGGAAAAACCTAAATAGGGACCATTTTTTCTGGTTAAAACAATTAAACTGTTTTTGTTTTACTAATTTTCTATTCGCCTCAAATTAGCTTTTGGTATATTAGGCCATCATAAGAAAACATCTGACTATCTACATCTACATAGATACTCTGTAAATCACATTAAAGTGCGTGGCAGAGGGTTCATTAACCACTTTCATAACTTTTCTCTACCGTTCCATTCTCTAATAGCGCGCGGGAAGAAAGAACACCTAAATCGTTCCGTTTTCGATCTGATTTCTCTTATAGGGATGGTCATGTCTCCCTAAGTAGGTGGGTGCTAGCAAAATATTTTCACATTCAGAAGTCGGTGATTGAAACTTCGCAAACAGATCACGCAGCAATGAATAACGTTTTCTATTAATGATTTCCACCCAAATTCGTGCAACATTTCCGTGACGATTTCCCCCCTGTCACGTGATAAAACAAAACGAGCTGCCCTTCTCTGAACCTTCTCAATGTCTTCCGTCAGTCCCACCTGGTGAGGGTCCCACAAAGGGCAACAGTACTCCAGGAGGGGACGCACAAGTGTGATGTAGGCAGTCTCTTTGGTGGAGCTGGTGCATCTTCGAAGCGTTCTGCCAATGAAATGTAACCTTTGTTCGCCTTCCCCAGAATATTTTCTATGTGTTCTCTCCAGTCTACGTTGTTCGTAATTGTAACTCCTAGGTATTTAGTAGAATTTACGACCTTAAGGTTTCACTGATTTATCGCGGAATTGAAGTTCAGTGGAGTTCTTTTATCGTCGACAAGAAACGCCAGTTATCAAACATTTTACTCAAAGATATACACAAAAATAAGGTCTTAGGATACGACATTCGTTCAGAAGTTTTGACTGTCTTCTCAGGTTACATGCGGAATTCAGTAAACTTGCTTATTGTCAATCGTTGTCATTTGAAACTCTTCTGTTGGTTTACGTGACAAATGTGGGTTTGTGGATCCGCCTTAATGCAAAACATTGTTATTTTCATACCCAAACTACAATATGCTTTACAGGTTTGTAAATATGCCCTTTTGCATTCATTTAGATTAAATATATAAACCCACTGGCCGGCCGCGGTGGCCGAGGTGGCTGAGGCGCTTCAGTCACGGTCAGCACGGCCACTACCGTTGGGGGTTCGAATCCCCCCTCGGGCATGGGTATTTGTGCCGTCCTAGTTCGTTAGTAGTTCATAAGTAGTTTGTAAGTTTAGGGACTGATGACCCCGTAGTTAAGTCCATAAGCTTTACAAACATTTGAACATTTTTATAAACCCACTGAGGATGGCGGGTTCTCCGCCGAAACTAGTTAGGGTATAAAAATAACATGTCTTTTGCATTAAAGCGGATCCACAAACCCATATTTGCTTATTGTCATCTATTAAACCAAAGTGATGAGTTGCTTTCGCTTTTTACTTCAGTTGAGAAAACAATTTTGAAGGGAATAAAAAATTACTAGAAAAACTGTTTATTTATTTTAACCCGAAATTTGGAATTGTTTTACCAAGATGTGAAGGAAAAGTCGATAAAAAGAGATTAATTTTAAACCGAAATATGGAATTGTTTTACCAAGAAGTGACGGAAGAAGATACAGTATAGTCTCATTAGCGCGAACTCGCATCTGACGAACTAGCGGTTAACGTGAAAAGAATATTGTCGTCGCCAGAAAAACATTAGTTATTATGGTATGTTTTATCGGTTAACACGAATTTCGGTTAATGCGAATTACGAAGTCTGTTTCAGTTCCTAGCGTAATTAAATTTCACTGTAACACAAACTTCCGACTTTAGAGTATTCTAAAGCGTATTTTTCTCCGGAAATAAATTTAGGAAATGTAGCTACATAGCTATTTATGCTGGTTGTTGACTTGTTTTTAACGTATTGTAGGTCAGTTGCCATGATTATCACCTCAACAATCAGCGTGTGCTGTACAATGTAAGACTTCAAAAAAAAAAAAAAAATTCAACATTCATAGAATATATGACATCAACTGCGATTTTTTTTTAACCTTTTTTTTTTTTTTTTTTTTTTTTTTTAACTCCACCCCTTCAGCCCGGCCTTGCGCTCACCAGTGTTCGCCTTCTTCGGCGTCGGCTTCAAATGCCATAAAACAAAACATTCCTCTGCTGTAGGTACCAGTGTTATATTGCAGAACAAATCAATTGCGTCTTCCCTTCAAATCATAATACGAAACTAAAATGATGCTCTATGGAATGAGTAAGAACTGCCCACTCTTCGTGTAGCAAGAAGAAAGAAAATAAGCTTGTAATTCAAACAAATGAAATGATATTCAGTACGTAAGTGAAACCTTTAAAAAGTTTTGGAACAAAGTCCTGTATTTGGAACGCTTTTGTAGAACGTAATGCTGGTCGTAAACATAGAGTATGAAATCTTGTAAGGCAGGAGCTTTCCGATTAATCGCATAGTAAATAAACTGTCCAAGAAGCCATGTGTAACTATTATGTTTGGCGTCAGGGTAATATTTCCAATCAGGGCGCAGTATGTCATGTACAGTAATGTTCAGTGCGGTAGTGCGGGTCATAAGAGCTAGTCTTCTTCTAGTCCACGTCCAGATTTCAGTCTGATCTCGACAGACAAATGCGTGCGCTAACGTGTCCAGCAGCTGGCACCGAGTGCAGTACGGCGTGGCTTTTAATTTGATATTGTACATATTTTCGCCAGTAGGGATGACATCATTTACAACGTCATACCAGGTGGATCTAACTTTCGTACTAAGTACTGAATTATGTATGTTTTTCCATATAGCAGTCCAGTTATAAAGTGGATATTTCAGCTCGATTGTATTCTGTGGCACTATGTCAGTGAATGTGCGATAGAGTGATGCAGTATCGTAAGTCCGTTGAGTTGCCCGTATATAGCCTACTTCGAGGTAAAATTTTCTGACGTGGTCCAGTTCCGGGTTGATACGGGCGAGGTTTACTGGCACAGCATTGTCCGCAGGTTCTAAGCGGACAAACAAATTTTTGGTTATCGAATTGTAATCGGCCTGCAAAATTTTGATGGTTCTGCTAACAAATAGTGCCGTACACTGCGCTTCCAAATTTTTGAGCCCGAGGCCTCCCTTACTGTAGCTAAGTGACCCTGTACGAAAAGCAACTTTAAAGATGTTGCGTCTCCACAAGTACCAACTTGCACTGGCTGTCATTTTCTGAGCTGTAGTGTTGGGGATAGGTAAAGTTGCAGCTACGTGGTAAATTTTACTGTAGACGTAGCCATTGATGAATAAGGCTTTTTGAATGCGGTCTAAGCTTCTTGTAGAATTATCCCGTAGAGTCGCACGTATGATGTTAAGTTTTTCTTGCCAGTTGAGCTGTACCATGATACGGGGATTAGCCGTGAGAATCAGTCCCAACTGTTTCCTGGTCTCGGTTATAGGGAGGCGATTGGGCAAAGCTGAAAATGTGTACCCAGCCGGGATTCGAACCCGGGTCTCCTGCTTTCTAGGCAGTTGCTCTGACCCCTACACCACTGGGGACACAGTGATCACCGCACCTGCAAGGAATACCTAAGCACGCCTCCCGTCAGATACAAATTCCCAGCTTCGCCCTGCCCACAGTACTCAAACTCGTAGCTATGAACTAATTCCCGTATGAGTAAGGGCTTCAAACTTTGCCCACCCCTCCCCACTAACGATAGGATCATTGCCCGTCACCGGCATACTACTAGCACCACCAAGCGGCCCCTTCACAAGAATGGCTTCAGTGTCACTCTGAAGTTAGTTATGCATAACATGTCAAGAGTGAAGCAATGTATTGTGTGATGTCTGCATGTCTGTTCTGCTGCCATTATACGAGTTTTATATGAAGTATGGGTTATTTCAACATAGAAAACACAGAATTTTAATATAAATTTGTAGTCATGATGTACTTCCAACTATTTGTTATGATTCAAGCATTGTCTAAATCATATTTTACAGCTAGTGATATTATTACTTTTACATCAGAACGCAACTACACACGACAGAATTGTTTGTGAAATCACTAAAGTAGAGTCAAGAAATTTTTTGTGTCAGCCTGTGGGTACAATACTAAACATTACTATTTTAATTACAATACCAATCACTATAGATTTATTTTGATCAATAACAATCATAACAATATTTATATTATTAACAACTCTCAAGATATCACGTCATAACAAATTATATGGTTGGAAACCTGTGGAATCAGGACACTTTATTCAACCTAAAATCTTCATGGCGTTTTAGACACTTGACCTTCAAAACAAGAGATCACTGTCACATAAAATGTTGGATGGTGCATGACAGAGGGTACTTTACATAAGGACTTCCTCAGATTCTACAGTTGTATTCCGATCCTAATGAAATATTTCAAACGTTCGTCACCTAGAGATCTACCAGCGCTGCACGTAGAAATAAAAGAATTCAAGCTTCTCCGCCAAATGAGGAACGAGAGGCAAGCAATGAAGCCGATGGTTTACCAATTAGAAATTCAAGTGCATCAGAATCTTAAGATAAACATAAGGCAAGAAACGGAAGAAAATGTTCATGTGCTGCTCGATAACGTGCATCTGAATCAGAAGACCAACATGCTGCAAGAATTGAAGGGCAACGCTTACGAGCTGTTCGATGTTGACGAACTGTATATGTTGATCTGAATCTTGCTGCACTTCAATTGATGTGAACTACGATTGAAGTTTGCATCTCAGTGTAAATATCGGCAAAATGGATAAGGCATGCGGATACTGCAGTACACTGAAGTTCAAGAATGAAACACCAGGAATGTGCTGCGAAAATGGCCAAGTTTGGAGAGTAACGTGCAGTGAACTTAGACATCACTTCACTGATAACCATTAAAATTAACAGATTCTTTTTAATTTTTCACGATAAATGGAGGAGAAAATGGACTGAGGAGGTGGAGAAGGAGCTAGAGAGATGAGGCCATTTCCGGCAGATAAAGGGAGGGCAGAGTTAGGTATTCAGAGGAGGAGGAGGAGGAAAGGAACAGAGAGAGGGGAGAGGAGGAGATGGACAAAGAGAGCGGAGAGGAGGATATGGACAAAGGAAAGAGGAGGTGGAGAGAGAGAAAGGGTTGAGGATGTGAACATTGGAATAAATAAGTCCCGAGCAATGCCGGGTTTTCAGCTAGTATTTCGTAAGTAATACCTCCTCCTTACGTTGGTTCCGTGAAACAGACATTTAAAAGTGGAAAATAACGCTACAATAAGTACGGTTCATTAACTTTCAGTCATGAAATAAAATCACTTTACACTAATCAAAATAACGAAAAAATATTATCCACGAGGATTGGCCTGTTGTCACGTGTCGTGCAATTTCACAGAGCAAAACAGCAACGTCAGTTAAAGCTATTTCTGAAACAATTGTGCTTTTGATGGAAAGTGGCCGCGGTGGAGTAGCCGAGCGTTCTAAAGCGTCTTGCTGCGGAGCGCGCGGTTGCTCGCCGTGGAGGTTCGAGCCCTCCTTGGGGCATGGGTATGTGTGTTTGTCCTTAGGTTAGTTTACCTAGGTTTAACTAGTTTGTAAGCTACGGACTGATGACCACGCAATTTTGTCCGGTAGATTTACAAACATTTGCACATTTGATGGGAAGTGGTGACGTCACAGCCATCCTGCTGCTTCACTTGCACATACGCTCGCCGCACCCGACGACAGCTCACGGCCGAGAAGCGGTGCCCCGCGAGCATGAGAGCAAGCGAGCTGGAAAGCCCTGTATTACTACGTATGCACCATGGATAAACCTGCCACGGTCCACGTGTCGTGGTGGCGAACCACGGTGGCGTTACCGCTAAGTCGCCATATGAGTTGCAGCATGGATGGCACCGTGACAGGTGCCGGATGGCGTGCCTGTCGCCGCGGGGCAGTGGTCGGTGACGCTCGCTCACGTCACGGTAGTTGGGCGGCGCTCCTTCCGCCTGGCGTAACGGCCGGGCGCTCCCGCGGGGCCGCGCTGCGCCACGTCACGTCGCCTCGCCTCGCCTCTCCGCCTCCCTGAGGGTCTTCCTCCCCCTCCCCCACCCCTCCCGCGCTACGTGATCGGCGTGTGGCGCTGCCGCCGCCGCCGCCCCCCCCCCCCCCCCCCCATTGCCGGTGATCGTCAGGGCGGCCCTTCGCTACCCTCCAGGGAGGGCGATCTCTGTCACGCGGCCACTCGTCCCTTTCAGCACGCTGTTTGCGCTTCACACTGTCGCGTCGGAAAGTCGTTCCGTGCACTGAGTCGTAACACGTCCTCCTTCGAGACCGTGCAAACCCTACTCGTTCGCAGACACACAAGGGTATATTAAACTGACGGAAATAAGGAGTGTCGTGAAAAATGTTATATCATGAACTCCGTGAAAACCAAACTGACAGTTTATTAGTTGCTGGTAGAACTTACGGGTTATAAGACCGTGGTCCATGAAAGTTTTCAGTTTGTCCTAACGTTTCGTCCAGAGCTGCGCCGGACATCTTCAGAGGTCTTCTTACTTGCGTTCATTCTTGCCGACTGATGACTCGGGTGTCTGAGAGCGCCATATACAGGGTGTTTCACTAAGTGTGTTTGCCTCTGTAACTTATAAAATAACAGGTGACGGGAAATTTTTATGCGGTATATATACATGTGGCGTCTGTTCCGAAAGAACAGACGTCACTTCTGATCCTGCAGTTGTTATTATTTAATATTCACAGAATATATGACATCAACTGCGATTGGGCAAAGCTGAAAATGTGTACCTAGCCGGGATTCGAACCCGGGTCTCCTGCTTTCTAGGCAGTTACGCTGACCTCAACACCACACACTTACACACACACACACACATATATAATATGCCGGTGACGGGCAATGATCCTGTCGTTAGTGGGGAGGGGTGGGCAAGTTTGAAGCCCTTACTCTTACGGGAATTAGTTTCACTGTGTCCCCAGTGGTGTAGGGGTTAGCGCAACTGCCTAGAAAGCAGGAGACCCGTGTTCCAATCCCGGCTGGGTACACATTTTCAGCTTTGCTCAATCGCAGTTGATGTCATATATTCTCTGAATATTAAATAATAACAACTGTGTCCCCAGTGGTGTAGGGATTAGCGCAACTGCCTAGAAAGCAGGAGACCCGTGTTCCAATCCCGGCTGGGTACACATTTTCAGCTTTGCTCAATCGCAGTTGATGTCATATATTCTCTGAATATTAAATAATAACAACTGGAGGATCAGAAGTGACGTCTGTTCTTTCGGAACAGACACCACATGTATATGTATATAATATGCCGGTGACGGGCAATGATCCTATCGTTTGTGGGGAGGGGTGGGCAAGTTTGAAGCCCTTACTCTTACGGGAATTAGTTTCATAACTACGAGTTTGAGTACTGTGGGCAGGGCGAAGCTGGGAATTTGTATCTGACGGGAGGCGTGCTTAAGTAGTCCTTGCAGGTGCAGTGATCACTGTCTCCCCAGTTGTGTAGGGGTCAGCGCAACTGCCTAGAAAGCAGGAGACCCGGGTTCGAATCCCGGCTGGGTACACATTTTCAGCTTTGCGCAATCGCAGTTGACGTCATATATTCTGTGAATATTATAGTTTATTGTATAATTTTCCAAAGAGTTACAGCACAAAGATATACCTTTTTTTTAAATGGAACAATAGTTTTTTTTCTATCGTGCATTGGATTCGTTGAAACCAGCTGCAATTAAATCAATTTAAACTACATTCCTATCACTGTTAGTTTGGGAGCTACAACCCTTCAAATTTTAGGGGACGGACGCTACGACAGCGTAGTTGACTGGCTGGTGGTCATGAGACAGTGGGCCGTGCCAGGGGATAGCCACTCGACCAGTCAGCTACGCTATCGCAGCCTCCGCCCCCGGAACTTTGAAGGGCTGTAGCTCCCAAACTAACAGTGATAGGAATGTCGTTTAAATTGATTTGGACGCAGCTGGTTTAAAAATGTTGAAATTTTTGTAAAGTCTGTGGGACTTAACTACGGGGTCATCAATCCCTAAACTTACAAACTACTTATGAACTACTTACGAACTAGGACGGCACAAATATCCATGCCCGAGGGGGGATTCGAACCCCCGACCGTAGTGGCCGTGCTGACAGTGACTGGAGCGCCTTAGTGCCCTTGGCCACCGCGGCCGGCGCAGCTGGTTTAAACGAATCCAATACACAATAGAAAAAACTATTGTTCCATTTAAAAAATATATATATTTTTGTGGTGTAACTCTTTGGAAAAGACACAATAAACTATGCTCATTGCTCCGCAGAAAGTGTAACATTTCTTGTGTTGACGAACCGCATTACAATTTCCCGTCACCTATTATTTTATAAGTTACAGAGGCAAGCACACTTAGTGAAATACCCTGTATACTGTGAAAACTGGGCGTGGCCAATCTGTCACGTAACCAGCAGAGATAGTCCTTGTCAGAGACAAAACATCACTATCGCTTGCAATCGGTCAGAGATAAAACCTGTCGATGTTTCAAAGCTACTGTACATATGCCACTAAGTTTCATAGCTTCTTCTTTCCTGTTAAATTTTTTATATATTTCAATAGCTTCCCTGCATTGACGTGGATAATAATTCGTCATTGTAGATAAAACTGATGTTTCGGAAAACCTCACTATATGACTTCCAGATTGAAGAGCATGTTCTGCCACAGCCGATCTCTCTGTTTTTCCTAGTCGGCAAAGACTTTTGTGTTCCTTCAGCCTAGTGTCTATACTTATTTTTGTGGTTGCAATATAAACTTTATCGCATGTACACGGAATTTTATAAAAGCCACAAGCAGAAAGAGTAGGTCGTTTATCCTTCACAGAACGGAGTACCTGACATATTTTCTTAGTTGGTCTGAAAACCAGTTTGATGTTGTGTTTGCGTAATATTTTTTCCTATTTGATCAGTTACGTTTCCAATAAATGGCAGGGAAACTGTGTTCTTCCATAGCTTTGTTTAATCACGTTTTCTTAGACTATTGTTATTTGGTCGCAGAACCCTGTTTATTTCTTTATCTGCATAGCCATTTTTCTTGAAAGCTTGCTTCTGGTGTTTTAATTCAGCATCCAGGTGTTCCGGAGTGCAAATTTTCTTGGCTCTGTCAACGAGACTTTTGGTGACACCTCTCTTCTGCCGTGTGTGATGATTAGAGTTCTTATGTAAATATCTGTCTGTGTGTGTAGCTTTTCGAAAAACTTTGTTTCAGTTTTCCATCTACCTCTCTCATAACTAAAACATCCAAGAAGGATGTTGCGCAGTCTTTTCCATTTCCATCGTAAACTGGATTTTTTGATTTGTTATTCAGATGAGAAAAGAATTCATCCAATATTTATTTACCGTGAAGCCATACAACGAATGTATCGTCTACATACCGATACCATAGAACTGGTTTCTTTTTTGCTATTTCTAAAGCTGATTGTTCGAACTTTTCCATATAAAAATTACGACCGCAGGACCCAATAGGTTACCCATGGCAACACCACCAACTTGTTCATAAAAATCACCGCCCACTGGAACTGACTAGAAGTCAAGCAAAAGAATAGTTAGATCTTCTGGGAAAATATTCGTTATAAAAGTCATTACTTCATTCATTGGTATCATGGTGAATAATGACACCACGTCAAAATTTACAAGCATATCTTCAGGACGTAAAGTTAGTCCTTCAAGTTTTCCGATAAAATGACTTTAATCTTTTATATAAGAGTCAGTTTCACAAAAGTATGGCTATAGACAAGTTGCCAGGTATATTGCTATTTCATACATCGGGGAGTTGCTGGCACTAACGATCGGTCTAAGAGGAATATTAATTTTATGAACCTTGGGTAGGCCATAAAGTCTTGGACACATGGCTTCACTCTTCAACAAGGCTTTCTTATCTTGTTTTGGATTGAGGTAGATGACTTTATCAGAGTATTTGTCTTTTTCAAAACGCTGGCTGTAGGGTTCTTCTTAAGCTTTCTCTACTGCCCTGACGTTAAAAGGTCCAAAATTATAATAATAAGGAAAATTTTAACAGGAAAGAAGAAGCTATGAAACTTAGCGAAATATGGATAGTAGCTTTGAAAGATCGACAGGCTTTATCTCTGACCGATTGCAATCGATAGTGATGTTTTATCTCTGACAAGGACTATCTCTGCTGATTACGTGACAGCTTGGCCACGCCCACTTTCCACAGTATATATATGACGCTCTCAGACACCCGACTCATCAGTCGGCTAGACTCAACGCAAGTAAGAAGACCTCTGAAGATGTCCGGCGCAGCTCTGGACGAAACGTTAGGAGAAACTGAAAACTTTTATGGTCCACGGCCTCATAACCCGGACGTTCTACCAGCAACTATGACATCCGGTCGTGAAAGCCTTCATTGCATGATAGTTTACTATTTCAAATTATATCGTTTTTAATTCATTTTCTCATCTGTTTCAGTAACCTGTTTTGAATATTTCTACAACAAATTTCTCCACGACTTCAGACATTTTATTTTTAATAATGCGTTTAATTCTTATGGAATATCAGAGTACGTGAAATAGGGAAGGGCCGATCTTATTCCTTTATCAGCAGCAAAACAGCACTCAAATCAACTCTTAATATATACATCTCATATTTGACGAATGAGTGTTATGTATCACAAAATCACTCTAATGCTCCCTCGAGGCTCATGACGGAGGAACCTCGGCCATCACATCCTTCATGTAATCTCATGGAAACCATAAGTGTTAAACGCCTTATGTAATGCATGATATTGAGTGTATGTTAGTTCGTATTTGCACACTTGATCAACAAAACAGGAGGAAATTCACTATGTTTGATTTCGTATGGGGAAAGGTAGAGGGTACGAACTCTGACTAAATATACGATTTTATTCCGATGCTGGTAATTTTTGCACATTTAACTTACAAACAAGACTACCTATTATTTCACATACCGAGTGAGGTGGCGCAGTGGTAACACACTGGACTCGCATTCGGAAGGATGGTGGTTCAAATCCCCCTCCGACCATCCCGATTTAGGTTTTCTGTGATTTCCCTAAATCACTCCAGGCAAATGCCGGGGTGGTTCCTTTGAAAGAGCTCGGCCGATTTCCTTCCACATCCTTACCTAAACACTCCGAGCGCAAGCTCCGTCTCTAATGACCACGCTGTCGACGGGACGTTAAACACCGAGGGCTTCCTTCCTTTATATTATTTCAAACGTGCGAGGCAGAGGGTCCGTTGTAATAAACTTAGACACCATTTTACTGATCACCGTGGTTAACTTGGTTATACAATTTCACATTGAGTGGCAATAGACTGAGGTGGAGGAGAAGTTCGACAGAGGACGTGATAGCGAGACACAGGGGAAGATCAGAGAGAGGGGAGATGAACAAAGATAGAGGGAGGGAGAGAGAAAGAACGAGGTAGAAGGACGAACTGGACAGACAGGGGAGAGGAGGAAATGGCCAGAAAGAGAAGAGAAAGTGTACAGAGAAATAAAAAGGAATAAGACGTGGACTCACTTAAGTCTGAAATTAATAATCCCTGGTTTTCAACTAGGTATAAATAAAAATATTAACCCATTTGCATACAATTTTATTAGCTTTTTCGAACTGCCGTACACTTTTGACAACGTTTGATGGTTGTTGTAGCAACATACTAAACTAAACTTTACAGTGATTATTTTATTATATTTTTACATTACGCTAATACATTCAGTGATAGTTTAACTGGGTATGATAAAAAAATTTGTCCACATGGAGACAAGCTTCGCATTTGTTACACTGGAAGTACGATTCTCCGCGCTGTACTCTGTCGTAACACACATTGCATCTTTTGGTAGGGGTTGCTTTTTTTCTGTTTGGGAATTTTTGTAGGGATATGGCCCCAAATTCTTCCTTGGAGTCGTAGGATCAGCGATTATGCACACTACTGACGAGATGGAAAGAAACCCAACTTTACATTGTAATAAATGCCCACTCTCGAGAATCAATGGCCTGTTTCAACAAATACAGCTTTTGCCATCTATTGACAATGAGTGCAAACTAAAATCGGAGCGACCGGTATGGCAGAGTCCTGGTGAACTGCAAAGTTACGAGTCGCCTGCACGCTGACGGAAATATCTGTCAAAGTACACCAATGGGTTAAATAGGGTATTTCACTGATTTCTATAAATCTTTTGACATAGTCAATAATGTTATCTTGTGCTCATAACAGGCTTCTTTTCCTTTTGAATTGATTTTGTACAAAAAAGACAAATGAAACGTTTCATTTGAGTCATGTGATGCCTGTGGCGTCACCTGATATGATGCTGAGCCCTCAGCGCTAAAATTCACCAACAGTGATATATTGTTTTTGTTTGGATAGTTACATTTCTGTAAATGACCTGCAAATGTTTCGTAGTATGAAACTGTACGAATACGTCTATAAACATTACAGAAAAATTTTTTCTTGCATGTTTCAATCTTCTAGAGCGCCAAATAAGATAGCTTTCACTTTGTTTGTTTTAATGAGGACAATTCTGATGTAAGTAAACATTCCGTACGATAAGATATGGCACATCAACGATTTGAATTTAACGCCTTTTCAATTGTTGTTTGTGAACATACAAATTTCATATATTTCAGTTTCATTATTTATAACAATGACGAAGTATTTCAATATATAATCGATAAATCAACAACGTTTGCTGTATGTACACACTTTGATCGTATCTGGTGACTACGCTAGTTGCAATAAATTTTGAAATGATTACTAATTTCATGAATAATTCGATTCTGTTTCTACCTCGTCAACATAAAGAGAGAAAAAAAAACATGGAAAAATGTTGGATTTGAACAGGGAACGAAAATCGTGAAATCCAGGACGCTAAACATTACGTTATCAGACAACTGCGCTACGTACTGATCATGCAAATACGTTCACAGATATAGATAATCCAAAACTTCGAAACATGTGTTATCACCAACGCCTAAATATTTGACTTCTTATCGTCGGCCTTCTTTAGCATCACAAGTTTCGATTTAAGCAAAATTTTACTTGACAAGTTTCTTTGTAACTAATCGGCACGAGAAAAATGGATACTGGTTTGTGGAAAATGGACAGTGCGCAAAATTTAATCTGAACCACAACTGTAAGTACAAAGTTGTGCACTTCCACTTTTACTATGGCCACTATTAATTTAAAAGTATTTAGTACAAAAACGAAGACTGTATCTAAGGTGCAATGCTTATTTACATAAGCATGTGGTGTATAACTGTTAGTCTCTTTAGATTGGAGTCATTCTGTTGATACAATTAAGGAATAGTTTGGTTTAAATGAAGGAATATTTTACTTTAAAAGCAGTATTCAACTTTCTCAATTCCGGCACGTGAAAAATCTGGGCTGTTTTCCAAAAATTAAGACACCATAAATACATCAACTTCTAGAATATTCCCACTGTCAGACTTCATAAAAATCTCTTGCGTTCTTACAAAAAAGTGTAATTGTGTTTCCTACCACGAAGAATTATATGCATAAGATGTACAGAAAATTCTAGTAACTTTCGTTAACACTGCTGTAACATGCATATAGTTTTGTCTTCTTTGTGTCATATAATGTCACCAGAGGTCCAACCAATGACGGAGGGTTTTCTTCACGTAACCTAGTCTTAAAAGTTAATTAATTTTAAGTTTTAATTTCGATGAGTTAAGAGATGTTTTGCAAGAATAACGACTGAACGTGCTATTCGAACAGTTTAATCGTTCAGATGAACAACAACTCGAACCATATTTTTAAAACAGGAAAAGAGTCTATTTATACAGCAGTGGACTACTTTCTTCTAAATTGGTACAGCTTTCATCGACAGCTCAATACTACCCGCCGACCCAAAAAAAGTAACACTTAAAAAAGAAATGGACGGATACCTTAGTACACGTTCCATGACCGCACCAAATTACTATTGCAATTATCTGCGACATGTGGAAGAAGCATGAAAAGCGTCAGATGTTTTCAGGAATTTCACACGACTACTAAGGTGAAATGGTGTTCCCGAGAAGTCGTGTGTGAAGTCTTGTTACGAACGCGACAGTATCTTTGCAGAACACTATTGAGAAAATTTTGAGATTGGATGCTGACTATCGGACATCACATTGCCACTTACGCACATTTGGTACAAGGCCAACGTTGTTATCATCGTCACATCGTCACTCACAACATTTGTCTGTTGTAGCTCTCCAGACTACCCTGTCCTGTGCTACCCTCTTAATCTATGAATAAGAACGGCAACCCACACCCTCAGCGATTTCTACCCCTTGACGTCTCAGAAGATGTTGCATCTACTTAGACTTTCTTTTGGTCAAGATAGGTCAAAAAATTTCTCTTTTCTCCACATCATTTCCTTCTTGTTACACGATTTAACCATCTAGTCTTCAGTATTGGTCTGTAGCGTCCATCATTTTTTGTATTAACATCTTATGCACCCTGTTTCACTTCTCTACAACACTACACCCCAAACAAATTCCTTCATTAAAAACCTCCAAACATGCAAGGTTAATCTCCAGAGATTCAAGCGCCACCGCTAGTCGGCCTGCCTTGAGACAAAGCCTCAGAGGATACGTTAGAATATTTGGTCAAGAATCATTCATGATTGTACATAGAGTCCGTAGGAGGCCGGTATTGCGTCATAAGGAATCAGTGCCGTAGTAAGTAGCATCTGTCAGACATACTTGCTGATGCTTGCTGATTCAGTGCATACGTCTTACAAGCAGAACGAGGGAAAAAGAACGCCTGTATACATCTGTATCCTCTTATCTTTGTGGTCTATACACGAATTCTGATGGCAGTAGAATCACTCTGTGGTGAGCTTAAAAGTTCGGTCATCTAAATTTCCTAAACAGATTTTCTCGAAAAGAAATTCGCGTTAACCTTTAGCGATTACCATTTTAGTTCTCAAGCTTCTCTGTAATGCTCTTGCAGTAACTGAACTTACCAGTAACAAATATCTTGAGTCTTTCTATAACCCAATCAGTTACGAATCTCAAACACTTGATCGATACTCAAGACGGGGTCGCCCGCGTGTTTTCTATGCGGTATCCTTTATCATTTACAGATCACCTAAATTAAATAATAATAATTATTATAATAATTTATAAACCGAAGGTGATCATCAGACTTTCCACAACTGTCCTTAAATGCTTATTCTATTCAGTATCTCCCTGCGAAGCTAGGTCTACATATCTAACCCAGACGACTGTCTCAAGACGCAATATTCAAAAGTTATGAGATTGTTTTTGGATTTATGTGAATTAACTTTTCTATATTTGGAGATATCTGTCATTCCTCGCACCAACTGGGAACATTTTATAAAGCACTAGCCAAAAACCCGGCGTCGCCAGGGTACAAATTTATTCCAGTCTTAATTTAGTCCATCTCTCCTACCATTTTCTCTCTCTGTCCATCTTCATTTCCTTCTCTCTCTTTCCATCTCCTCGCCATTTCTCACTCTCTCTCTCCTTCTCCCTTTTTCTTCATCTGATCCTCCTCTCTCTTCCTCTCTCTTTCTCTTCACCTGATCCTCCTCTCTCTTCCTCTCTCTTTCTCTTCACCTGATCCTCCTCTCTCTCTCTCTCTCTCTATCTCTCTCAGTCTCTATCTCTTTCTCTTCACCTTCTCCTCCTCCTCTCTCTCTCTCTCTCTCTCTTTCTCCCTCCCTCTTTCTCTTCACCTGATCCTCCTCTCTCTCTCTCTATCTCTGTCTCTATCTCTTTCTCTTCACCTCCTCTCTCTCTCTCTCTCTCTCTCTCTTTCTCCCTCCCTCTCTCTCTTCACCTCCTCTCTCTCTCTCTCTCCCTCTCTCTTTCTCTTAACCTCCTCTCTCTCTTCATCTCTCTCTCTCTCCTTGTCTCTTTCTCTTCACCTCCTCTCTCTCTCTTTCTCTTCATCTCCTTTCACCTGTATCTCACCATCTCCTTCTCTCCCCTCCCTCTGACCGTCTCCTCCATCTCCTTTCTGTTGGTCTTCATCTCCTCCTCCTACGCCTGTCCCTCCTATATATGAAAACATTCAGAAATGCTACAAGTTTCATGGTGACTGGGCAAACGGTGTCGAATTCGGAAGGTGTCTTTACCCATTCTAAATTCACTGAGTTGCAAATTATTAAAATCTCCTCCATGAAAACAAAGATTTAAGTGACCAATTTCATGGTGACCAATCAAACAATTTGGATGTTTGTTGTAACATATCGCCCACCACGCACGTACGGAAGCTTCCTAAAGGTAGTTCATGCGTTATTTCAGGATATATCTACATTCCAAATTTCAATCAAATACGCCTACCTGTTTCAGCGTGAAGAGAAACAAACGTATTGACCAACTGTAGGTACCCTCCGCCACGCATCGTACGGTGGCTTACGAAAGGTAGCCCATGTATTAGTCACGGTACAAGCTACCTGTGATGCAAATTTGATTCATATGCTTCCAGATATTTCAGAGTGAAGGCGAATTTACTAATTGTGAAGCACCCTCCACCATGCACCATACGAAGTTAATTTTAGTATGCGTATAACGTTCACGCGAGTGCTAGCAATGAGTTGACAAAGTTTTATCGCATTCACATCTTCCGTATGACCGTGTATAAAATACGAAAAAAAAGACAAGCAAACAAATATTATTTTTTATGTATTAGATTTATTTTCAAATTCGCATTAAAACCACCAATGATTCGGAACGCTTGGTGTGCAGCAAATCTGACAGCCAAAACACCGTCATTTAAAAATCTGAATGAAGTATGAAGCATATTTTTTTTTAAAATTTCTTACTTTTGATCGCTTACATAAAATTTACATGTTGTAAACAATATTTATGTTTTAAATGTTTCTTTGAGTCACACTTAAAAATTTCATCAGGATCGGAATACAACTGTAGAATCTGCCATTAAGATTTTAGGATGGATAAAGTGACCTTATTCGCATGTCGTATGATGCCACAGGCCGGCCGCGGTGGCCGAGGGGACTGAGGCGCTATGGTGGACGGCCACTACGGTCGGGGGCTCGATCCCCCCTCGGGCATGGATATTTGTGCCGTCCTAGCTAGTTCATAAGTAGCTTGTAAGCTTAGGGACTGGTGACCCCGTAGTTAAGTCCCATAAAGTGTACAAACATTTGAACATTTTGATGCCACAGGTTTTTCAACCACATAATTGTTTATGACGTCATATCTCCTGAACTATGTGTCGTAAGCAGTTTGTACCCCTACGTCAATTGTTACCTCATGGAAGGAATACGTGTACCAAATTTGGTTGTAATCAGTACAGTAGTTTAGCAGCAGACGTCGCATGATGCAGCAATTTTCCGCGCATTTCATTGTTTGTCTTATATCCTGTACTATTTGTCTTGCAGTCATTTAATGGACCCAATGACCATCGCAAAAGCGCAAGCAATATGTTGACAAAGTTTCTTCACAATCGATTAAACTGTACGGCCGCCCATAAAATACGAACACACAAACATTCATTTTTAAGTATTAGTTATTGTATCCTGCAATTGTCAGTCAATGCTGACACCTTTCTGTCCACTTCTGCATCATTAGCAAACAGCCGCAGATAGCTACAGCTCTCGGATCATTTATGTAGACAGAAAATAATAACGGGCCTATCACTGGAGTTCTTCTAACGATACCCGTGACTCGCTGTCGAGGACACCTTCTATAACCTCGGACGTGCTTAAAAGTTCGTTCGAGACCGACATCTACAAATGTGCATTCATTTTATCATTATTCATGGGGCGTACTTTACACCTGTGCAAGAATTATAACATTAAAAGCTTGTTAAGAGGTGATTATAATCGTTATCGTGTTGTACACGAACAGATACGCTAGATGCTTCATGGAGTTGTCACAGTTGGAAACATTTGTGTAATCACTAAAAGCCATGAGCTGCAGCTAATTTAAATGCTGTAACTTGTTTGCAGCCATTAACGCTTCCATCTAGTTTAGTCCCTCGTTACAACGTGCTTTGACGCTGTTGACACGTGTCACTCGCCGATCGGAACTGCAATTGGCTCGTCAGTGTTCCCCAGTGTAGGTAACAAGCATTCATTATGGCTCTCTTCCAGATTGACTGAAACAGTTACTCACTGTGCGATTATTCTGTACGTTAAAAGTGTATATTACTGATTAGTTCCGTCTTTTACGACATTTTACTATTTTCCTAATCGTTTCCTCTCTTTGTGTTACTATAATGACATTATTAGATTTTATTGTTATCGTTCTCATAATACATGATTGAAATCAAAGCGCTTTGTTTTTACTCCTCATATCTGCTACAGCTAATTAACACAGCCAGGTACTCTATAAGTTCATTGCCAGTAAGGAGACTTTTCCTCCCGTCCACTATGTCAAGGAACACACAAACATTTTGTCTACGAACTTAGTTTTACAGCGTTTCCTTACTCGTGAAAATCTTAAATGCTCGTCTTTTACTTAGAATTGAGTGTATCTCAAACGGCACTACACAATAATTATAATATTTATAAATACGGGGTATTTTGTTAAGAAAGTACGAAATTAATGGCAAATTTCAATGTAGTATTAATTGTAAGAAAAAAAAAAAACTAGGGAGGGAAATTTCGCTCACTCGAGAATAGTGAAATCCCGAGAAAATTGTAAAGGTAAAGGACCACGAAATGCTCCACGTTTTCTTCACGGAGTAGGTAAATGGGTGTTGATGGTGTAGGATTACTATCTAGCAGTTGTGCCTAATGTTTTCTAGAAGATGGGACTGTTATTGTGTTAGAATAATTTCGTGTGCCTCAGTGGCCTGGTGCAAGTCTTTCAATTGGACGCCATTTGCGTGTCCCTAGCCTAGCACAGGTTACCAGCCGGATAAGGGACCCTACTACAGCTTACCGTGTAATACGAATCAGGTGTCATTTCTGGCGGCTCCTCACATCATTGAGAGGTGAAGGATGGCTTAAAACGCAGACTGAAAAAATCCGAGATCCGACCGGGTTTCCAGTCGAGCGCTTTACCCGAAGTCCACGGCTCGACTCTTATTGTGGTAAAACGATTTTGTTAAAAAATGTTCAAATATTTGTAATCCTATGGGACCAAACTATGTTGGTCATCAGTCTCTAGTCTTACAAACTAGTTAAACCAGCTTAAACTAACCTAAGGACAACATATACATGCAGGCCCGAGGGAGGATTCGAACCTCCGACGCGGGAGGTCGCGCAATCCGTAACGTGGCGCTCCAGACCGCTCGGCTACTCTCGCGCGGCACGATTATGTTACAAGGATATCGCAATCACTCATGGCAGTTCCACGTATCGATGTGTCAAACGGACAATAAGTTTGTTTCATCTGCCGAAATATCTGTTGTACGTTTTTATGGAAATAGTAACTGAGAACATAAAACTTATTTCCGATTATATTCAGAAAGAGAAGCATTTTATAGTTTTCAATAAATTCAGTTGTTTGTGTGCAGTGACAACTACGAAATGAAGTCGAATGTTTGTAAGTATAAGAGACCAAACTGCTACACTTACCAACTAGTTAAACTAACATAGTCTGAGGACTAAACACGCGCATTTCCGAGTAAGGACTCGAACCGACGTGAGCGTCCGCGCAACCTATAACTTGAAGCCCGAGACCGCCTGGTCAGATATTTCTTTCCTTGTTGGACCAGGTAGTTTCGATGGGTTGGTGAGAGCTGCCTGAGTTCGTAGCATGTGATAGCAGCTGCACAAAGAAGACGGCGGTGGGGTTAGACGTTGATCTCGTGTTCCAGGGAGAATCGGTGTTTCGCTGCGGGACATTGTCTGGGCGTCAACCCGATGGCTTGGCGCTGATGAGGCATTATGCCATGGTTACCGCTCTCCAAAGTTGTAATCAAGAATTAGAATTAGAAATAAAACTTATCCTCCCCCCCCCCCCGGCCCACGAGTGCCCCTCTTCTACACCCACCGTCTTCAGCATTAGTTTGTGATTAGAAAGTAGTTTTTTTTTAAACACTTTAATATTTTAAATGAAGAAAGGTTACAAGTATTTATCTTTCGTCACTGTTCTAATGAATCGCAATGTCATTAATCGTGAATGCATTAGATATTAGCTAGAGCACAATCCTTTCCCGACCCCTCCCCCTCTCTTTCACCCACTATCTTCAGCGTAAGTGTGTGACGAAAAACAGTTTTTGTAACGCTTTTCTACTTTAAATGAAGAAAGGTTAAAAGTATTTCGTTTTCGAAGCTGTTTTATTAATATCTAAGGAGTCAATGAGTCAGTTGGCACATCAGTTTGGTAACAACCTTTATTTTAATGAATGACAAATTATTTCAGTCCATCAAAAGCACTGCATACTCCTGAGAAACGAAAGCTGTCCATTCACGCTAGAATAAACACTTGTTACCAAACTTACCTCCTCTGTTCAACTCTACAGCGTAAAGACAGTTACTTCACAAGCACTCACACACACACACACACACACACACACACACACACACACACACACATGGAGGGACGGACGGACGGGGGACTGGGAAATGAGAGCGAAAGAGAGGTTCAAATATAAATTATTTACTTATCTACACAAAAGCTATAAATCTATGTTGCTTTATTTCCGCAACCGGCTTCGGTATTACATTAATACCACATTCAGACCACGTCATAGTTTCATGACTAATGCGTGGTTCTTCATCACAAATTCATATAACTTTTCAACTGATACAGCAACCTTGCTACATGAAGGTGGTTCTCAATTCTTCTGACAACGGATGCTTCTTCTTCGTTGTTACAACTAAACTAACTCCCAAAAATGTTCAAATGTTTGTATAGCTTATGGGACTTAACTACGGGGTCATCAGTCCCTAAACTTACAAACTACTTACGAACTAGCTAACACTAAGGACGGTACAAATATCCATGCCCGAAGGGGGATTCGAATCCCCGACCGTAGTGGCCGTGCAAACCGTGACTGGCGCGCCTCAGTCCCCTAGGCCACCGCGGCAGGCTCTAACTTCTAACTGCTAGCTTTGTAGCGGAGAAAAATGAAATGCTTGTAAATCTATCGGACCAAACTGCGTGGTCATCAGTCCGTAGCTTACAAACTACTTAAACTAATGTAAACTAATCTACGGACAAACACATACACCAAACCCCAGGGAGGAGTCGAATCTCCGACGGCGAGCAACCGGGCGCTCCGCAGAGAGGGGCCTTAGACCGCTCGGCTACTCCACCGTGGCTTTGTAGGGGAGAGAGAACTGCCAAGGTTGCCATGTGGCCGCGCATATATAGTAGTCGTAATCTTAGGAAGCCGGAAGGCTCTGTGGCTGGTATGATTGGCACAGCGAACTCTGATAGAAACGGTGGCTTTTAAGATTGGGAATCTTTTATTTATTTACCTTGTTCGTGTTTTGTGGACGTTGTATACCTGCTGGGGAGAGAGTATGTCGTCCCATCGAGCATCGTGTTTCGCGGTGTTGCCTTCATGTCAGGGGCTACCCATGGCTAGCAGCACAGGCGGGCAAAGCATTGTTGCCAGCTTCAACCAACAATTACATTACACGTACAAATGGGTTTTGAAAGAAAACTTATATCGGTTGCATTTCCCATACCAGCATCATCAATGATAACTCGCAACAAATACAATGAAATGCACTAGTTAACTCGCTTCAATCACGTTATACGCTGACAGTGATTACAGAGTCCACGGCAAGGCACTTAGAATCTGAGCAATTCTCTTAGAATGTTCGCGGATGAAGCTGTCGTTTATTGGGTACTAACGTCACCCGAAGATCAAAGGCAGCAGCAAAATGATTTAGATATCTGGATGGTGCGAAAATTGGCAGTTGTCTGTTAATAGTGAAAAGTGTAAAGTCATCCGTATGAGCTCTAATGGAAATCACACTTCATTTGCATAGTAAATCAGTGAAATATAAATGCCGTAAATTCAACTAAATACCTAGGAATTACTACTACAAAAACTTTAATTGAAGAGGACACATAGAAATTTCGATGCGAGGGGGAACCAAAATCTACGTTTTATTGGATGAACACTTGGAAGATGCCACAGTTCTACTGAAAAAAAAAAATACACTTGTCCGTCCTATTTTAGAGTATTGCTGCTCATTGTGGGATCCCCAGCAAGAGAGATATAAAGGAAGTTAAAGGCAGCTCGTTTTGTATTATTGCGAAACTCGGGAGAGAGTGTCAGGAAAGAATGAACGAGTTGGTGTGGAAGACGTTAAAAGAGAGGCATTATTAGTTCCGGCGATATCTTTTTGGTAAATATCTCCCACCAGCTTTCTATTACGAACATAAAAATTTATGTTTCCACCCACCTACGTTATGATCATAATAATGAACTAAGGTAAACCAGACCTCAACGGAAAGAGGTTCCCCTTTCCTTCGCGCTGTTAGAGAATGGAACAGTACTGAAATATTATGAACGTTTCGATAAACACTTTACGAGGTACTTAAATGTGATTTCAGAGTTCATGTGATCGGTTATTTCAGAAGTCACACATGTAAGTTTGATGCGGATTCGTAGAGAGCACACCAAGATACATCGTTTAGCAGAGAAATCATTTATGTGCTTCAGATGTAAACCCTTGAAGAAGAGCTAAGAAATATCTGTGTAATGCAGAAACACCGTATGTGAGACACCTGTGCCAGTGTTACAGGTAGAGTCACCATTCAGGAGAAAGTCACTGGTGATATTCTTTCATTAAGAGATTGGTGGCAACCAGTCTACAAGAACTTTCTGGTCGAGGAATCCCTAAGACATAGAAACTTTCAAGACATCAACACACGTGGAGTTGCGTTACAGCAATGAGTTGAAGAGTCTAGCAGCATCCAGTTTATACATCTAAGGATTATATACCAAAACATTCAGTTATTCAAAAACGCCCAAAGCCCCTTTTATTCCTAAAAAGAAAGCTTATCAAGGAAGAGGCCCCATTAAAAAGAAGAAGGTAGAGAACTTGAAAAAACTAGAAGAGTACACTCAAGGCTATTGGTCCTTCTATAAGCAACTTTACGATTGGCCAACCGGCAATCACCAACATAGTGATTGATATTCTTACTTTAGGTGTAGAATATGACGACTGGATTAGTTGTATCTACATCCATAGTCCGCAAGCCACCTACTAGAATGTGGCAGAGAGTACCTTAAGTAAGTATCACTATCGGTTCACCCTCCCAAAATGTTCAAATGTTTGTTAAGCTTATAGGACCTAACTGCAGGCTCATCAGTCCCTAAACTTACAAACTATTTATGAACTAACTTATACTGAAGAAAACACAAACATCCATTTCCGAAGGAGGATTCGAACCCCCGACGGGAAACGGCCACGCTCATCGGAGCATAGTGCCTAAATGAGCTCCCCCTCCTGTTCCATTCCCGTATTGTTCGCGGAAAGAAAGATTGTCGGTATGCCTCTGTGTGGAATATAATCTCTCTGATCTTATCCTCATGATCTCCTCGCGAGAGGAGGGAGCAATATACTGCTCTGCTTGACTCCTGGACTGGACTGGAGTTGATCGATCATCTCCATAACGCTTTCACGATTTCTAAATGATCCTGTTTCAGATTAGATTATATTAGATTAATACTTGTTCCATAGATCATATATACGACATTTCCTAATGATGTGGAACGTGTCAGTTTAGTAAATTTTGTCTATACTTGACAATCAATATTTTAAGGATTTTTTTTATTTTTTTATTTTTTTTAAAGTTTTATCTAAAAATTCATCTACATTGTAGAAGGAGTTGCCATTCAGAAATTCCTTTAATTTCTCTTTAAATACTAGTTGGCTATCTGTTAGACTTTTGATGCTACTTGGTATGTGACCAAAGATTTTGTGGCAGCATAATTCAACCCTTTTTGAGCCAAAGTTAGATTTAACCTTGAAGAGTGAATATCATCTTTTCTCCTAGTGTTGTAGCTATGCACACTGCTATTACGTTTGAATTGTGTCGGATTGTTAATAACAAACTTCATGAGTGAATATATATATTGTGAAGCTACAGTGAGTATCCCTAGATCCCTAAATAAATGTCTGCAGCAATTATTCTGATTACACGCTTTTGTGCAATGAATATTTTTTACTAAATGTTGAATTGCCCCAGAATATGATCCCATATGAAAGCAGTGAATGAAAATAGGCGTAGTAAGCTAATTTACTGAGATTTATATCACCAAATTTTGCAATGACTCTGATAGCATAAGTAACTGAACTCAGACGTTTCAGGAGATCTTCAATATGTTTCTTCCAATTCAGTCCCTCGTCAATGCAAACACCTAAAAATTTTGAATATTCTACCTTAGCTACAGATTTATGTTCAAAGTCTAAATTTATTAATGGTGTCATGCCATTTACTGTATGAAACTGTATATACTGGGTTTTATCAAAGATTAATGAGAGTCCGTTTGTAGAGAACCACTTAATGACTTTCTGGAAGATATCATTTACAATTTCATCAGTAAACGAAACACGCTGCTCTCCCTTGGATCTCCTCTACTTCGAATATCATCCCCACCTGGTACTGATTCCACACCGGTGATCAGTATTCAAGCAGTGGGCGAACAAGTGTACTGTAACCTCTTCCTTTGTTTTCGGACTGTATTTCTTTAGGATTCTTCCAATCAATCTCAGTCTGTATCTGCTATACCGAGGCTTAATTTGATATGGTGACTCAATTTAAATCACTCCTAAAGCTTGCTCCCAGGTAATTAATGGGATTAACTGGTTCCAGGTAGCTGACCTGCTATAATGCAGCTGAATGATAAAGGATCTTTCTTTCTTTGTATTCGTAGCACATTACATTTGTCTACATTGAGATTCAATTGCTATTCCCTTTACCATGCGTCAATTCATTTCAGATCCTTCTGATTCCAATATAATTTTCCATTGTATAATGACACGTTTTCCTTTCCCCGATATTATCAGAGAAAGTTTTGTATTTTTATATTATTTCGGCATGTTAAAATAGTTATCTTTGAAAGTCAGAGAAAAAAAATTTAGGAACAATACTTTCAATTTTTTTGTAAGAATGAAGACACTCTTGCTTTGTACTTCGTAGCGATAGCATCTTGCAGACTGGAGCTGTACTTTATTATTTTTTATGTGGCCGCTATTATGTACATTCAGGTAAATATATGTGATGTGCGCGTATCTTAAATTTATAAATAAACCCCCACTTCTCACTTAAATTCGCACTTATGAATTTTTATTAATAATTTTGCCCTATCCTCCCTCCGCCCATAATGTCTTTTTCAGCCTTGTTGAATCCCCGCAACAATGGATGGCATAGTTTTTAGTTAATATTGAATGATGATATTTCGTGTAGCCTGCCAGCCTTGTTTCAAAATTTATTCCATAATATTATCATTTACTGGCAATAGAACCTGCAGTCGATTTTCTTGCAAATTTTTAGAAGTCCGATGTGTTTGACTTACGTAATATTCCTATCCGATTTATATCATGTCACTTATCTTACTTTACTGTTTGCTACACGAGTCGTAGTTTAATATTGACGACCTGCCATCCACTGTTCGGCGAGTGGTTATCATATTATTAAAATTTCATTTACAGCCAAATTTCAACCACCGATGGATCTATTGTTAAAGGTAACTGCTCGTCGATTCTTTTTGTAATGTTCTGCCTGCACAACACTCCACCGTTAATTAGCTTACCATTTCATTTAAATGCATGTAATAATTTTCCCCGTAATTTACTGATTGGGATCTTTCATAGCTTCTAACTTCAAACCACTTCCTTCTGTAAATTTGTTAATCTCAAAAATTAATAGCCAGGCTGGAACATTATAAAAGATTTGGCGACCGTTCACATGACTTTCATTGTGTTACAATACCATAAGATTCTGAATTTGCTCTTAGGTTATTAAAAAAATATCTTAGTACTATATCATTGTGTTACTCCATTGTCAACATATTAATAGTTGTCTTTCTGATTTCATGCATCTACATCCACGAAAGTGAGACTGATCATTTTGGAAATAATTGTTGGAGAAAAAGTGACTACTCATGTGGAGAGATATTTTAATGGAAATAATCAAAAGCACTGACGGACCACAGCATCCGGACGAAAGACAAGGTAAGACCAGGCCTGCACCGTTTCTGTGGACGCTTTTGACCTTCTTTTACTATTATTTGCTTGCAGAATATTAATTTCAGCTTTTCCGTATTTTGCAAATTTTTCCTAAGTTTTTCATTATTAGTTACCGCGTCAACAAATGAGCTTTCTAGAATTACACAAGATGGCTGCCGAACCCATCTTGTAGCCGCGATCCTCATCTTTTTCGCCTTGTCTGTGTTTTGCGAGCTGCAGTGCCGTGTTACTAGTATCTTTGGCTATATGTAAACAAACAGTGTTAGCTCACGACATCCGTATTTACATTCACTGTACGCATGTTTTGACATGGTTAGGACGCGAAGACAAACTACCGATATGGATAGTATGCAACCGAGTAACATTGTAGGACAATCTGAGCAGGAATTAGAAAACGTTATGGAAGACAGGCGGATAGAAAATATTTCGCCTGCTACGGACGTAAGTGACACGTCCGTAGCAGACGGAGGTACGTCTACTGTAGCTGTGCACTCAGATAGCGATCTACCTACCTCATGGTTTTCAAAATTCGAGTCAATATTTCATAATTTAACGCAGCAAGTCTCCATGATTAGCCAACAAATGACGACAAAGCAGGAACTTAACGACAAGCTTGATAAACATTACCAATGCACAAAACAAGAGTTAGTAAATCTCCAATTGACACAAAAGCAGGAACTATTGACACAAAAGCAGGAACTTAACGACAAGCTTGATAAACATTACCAATGCATAAAACAACAGGTAGCAGATGTAGAAGGCAAAGTTAACAGTAATATTTTGAACATAGTTGATGAAAAGGTCTTCAACATTGCTTCACAGCTTGATAACGTTTCGCAAGCAACCAAAGCCCTTCCGACAGCCATTGAAGATATTACACAGGACTTGTCAGCACTCAGAATTGAACATGAAAATTTAAAAACAACCGTAACGCACATAACGTCTCAGGCAGATGCCATAGTCAGTGAGAATCAGGCAAGAGTTCAAACCTTTCTGGAGCAGACCGAGGTACAAATTAATAATAAACTAGTACGTGATTTAAACTCTGTCATTCAAAACGTTGCTGCAAAAGTATATGAGGAGCACAGCACCGCTGTAAAGTCATTGCAGGAGGAATTGTCAAATGTAAAGGCTAGTGTACGAAGGGAATCCCGGACACAGAATGCAACTTCTGACACACGTAGGAGACACGCATCACCGGTGACGTCATCTCCAGAGAGGTACCATAACCAAGACCGTGACGCAAAACAGACTGACGTAGACGACGAGTGGTTTGACAGTGACAGACGCACAGTTATGCAACGCTCACAATCTCCCCGTCCTAGTGTTACCTCAATCCTGTTGGAAGAAAGTCTCCTCAAACACCACCAGTTTCCCACTTTTATACCAGAAAATAAATCCGTGCATCCTGTCATTTTTATACAATCCTTTCGAGAATTGCTTCCTGACACCTGGAGTGAGCGTAGAAAGATAAGGTTTGTAATGGGATATATTCAAGGTGAAGGGAATATCTGGGCTTCAGGCGTATACCGCTACTGTGCCACTCTCCAAGAGTTCGAAAATGCATTTCTTAGCAAGTACTGGTCGGTGGGAATTCAGGAGCGTGTGAAAAATGAAATATACAACCCTCCACCCTTTAATGAGCGGAATGGCAGTTTAAGAAAATACTTTGAAAAATATCTAAACAAAGCACGCTTCTTCGACGAACCAATGTCGCATCGAGAAGTACTTAGAGTACTGATAGGACGACTGCCGACATACCTCAGATTGCAACTGGTACATATTCCTATATATAATCTGGAAGACTTCTTGTCGACAGTCGATTCGATTGACTTAATTTACGAAGATGACCGAGCTAGGAACGGACGTGGTAACCACAACAATACTTATGGCAACGCCAGTCGGTACGCCAACAGTAATGGAATAAGTCAGCTGATGCCGCCACCGCCGACGCAGGCCGGCCAACAGTCGCGTACAAATACTCTGGCACCACACGTTAACTGCTATGACACAAACTCACAGGCTCAAAGACAAACATACAAAAGGGGCGGTAGAAATTCTAACAGACAAACATACAGCGGGGGCAATGTAACAAGGCAAAGAACAGACAATAGGTACCATCCAGGGTATAGTAATAGAGGCAACACCTGGAACGATAATCGAAACGGGGGCAGGAATTTTAACATGGGGAATACACAACAAAACACGTACACAGGTAGACAATATCCGAACCATCCCCCAGCCAGTGATAATCGACAGACAGACTACGTGCCGGTGGCACGGATAACGACTGACTGCGGACAACAAACGACTTGTGCACCACCACAATCTACCGTGACAATAACTGAAGTTACGGAACCTGCCCAAACCGCATCAGGTACCCAAACAAACTGAAATCGCTCTTCTCACGCCCCCCGAGTTTGAGCGGTGAATCCAGTGGGGGCACACGATACTCGAGAGTTCAAATGCTGAGGTTTAATGATAGTGTAGACATTAAAGATGAATTGATGCAAGAACACACAACTTGTAGAAGGAATCTATCTGAAGTCTTACAAGCAAACGTTGTCATTGTGGTTGGTGGTATTTGTACCAATGTATTACTTGATACCGGAGCAGCAGTTAACGTTCGATCACAGACATTATTTCACAGAATATGTCAACAACAAAAGCTTCCGACCTTTCCTGTTCAAAATTGCAAGATCATAGGAGCAACAGGTGTCAGATCTAAACAAGTGAAAATCCAGACTCAAGATCCACTTACTTTTGATTCAATCACAGATTTCTGCACATTTAATGTCGTTGACTCCTTAATAGAGGATTGCATTGTGGGATTAGACTATCTTAGAGATAGAGAGGCTATAATTGATCTAAGACAGGGAAAGTGTCATTTGACAATAGGTAACAGTATCTGTACATTGAACTTAGTGAAAAGGAGAGCTTCACATGGCAAATTTTGTGGTTCAGTAAAAATTGAGATTGCACCCATCAATCAGGCATACTTAGAAACAGAAACACCGATTGTAAACACAGAAAGTGAGACTTACGAATCAATTGTTAAAAAAATTTCAGAGTCTTCTAATGCATCACAAACACAAAAGCAACAACTGATTGAACTTCTTTACAAATATCTTCATGTTTTTGGCAAAAGACCCGGTCTCATCAAAACCTATGAATATCATATGCAAGTTAAACCACATGAAACCTTTTGCAAGCAATCTTACGCCATACCATGGGCCAAACGTGATGCTGTTAAAGCAGAAATCAACCGAATGCTCAAATGGGGCATAATTGAAACTTCCTTGTCACCTTACGCCAGTCCTCTGTTGGCCGTGTCCAAATCTGATAATTGTGTGCGTCTAGTGCTAGACGCACGAGAAATAAATAAGATTATCATTCCAGTCAGGACGCGCCCAGAAAGTCTTGAAGAACATCTTCAGAAATTTTTCGGAGTGCAGTATCTATCCAGTTCAGATCTTAGATCATCATATTGGCAAGTCCCCATTTCGAAAGACTCGCTTAAGTATACTGCCTTCATTTTTGCAGGGAGATCTTATCAATTCAAAGTTTTGCCGTTTGGATTGAATGTCAGCTCTGGAGTTTTTATTACTGCACTAGACACAGTGCTCGGACCGGAATTAATAGATCAGCTCACCGTTTATGTTGATGATTTGTTAATAGCCACTGCAACGTGGGATGAACATCTCGTTTTGCTGGAAGAGGTGTTGAAAAAGTTTTCGTCATCAGGTGTGACAGCAAACCTTCAGAAATCAAAATTTGTTAAAACAGAGATCAAATTTCTCGGACACATTATCTCGTCCGTAGGCATCACACCCGATCCTGACAAATCAAGGCCATAAAATATTTCCCTGAACCATGTAACAAGCGGCAATTAAAAGCCTTCGTCGGGCTATGTTCCTTTTTTCGAAAATTTCTACCTAATCAATTGTTAAATAGTCCCTCTTTGCTATCACTGCTACAAAAAATGTTGCGTGGTACTGGTCCGATGCTTGTCGCAATGATTTTGCACGAATTAAAGAAGCCATGGTAAATTCTGAAATTCTCAGTCAACCAGATATGACAAAGGATTTCTGTATATCCACAGATTCGTCGAGCTATGGAGCCGGAGCTTGTTTGTTTCAGATATCTAACGATTTTGACCCACAATCAATCAAAATTATCAGTTTTGCTAGCCGTACACTCACCGAGTGCGAAAGGCGATACACTACTACCGAGCTTGAATTACTTGCCATCCTCTGGAGTTTCAAAAAATTTCATCTGTATATCTTTGGTAAACATACCAAGGTATTTTTCGATCATCAAGCCTAAAGTTTCCTCATGTCATGCAGACTTTTACAGAATAGACTGGCACGCTGGGCAATGATTCTTCAAGAATATGACTTTGAAATAATACACATTAAAGGCTCAGATAACATAATTGCCGATACGCTTTCTCGTCTTCCGCAAGGCTTATCTAATTCTGATGATTACACAGAGGCCGACACCGAATTTCGAATCATGTTGATGAAAGACGCAGAATACCGCCCGTACTACCTTGAATTGTTTCGCAACATCCGCGATCTTCAGTACACCGATGACCGGTGGAAGAAAGTAATCACTAAATTATCAACAAACCCCGCCTCTGTTCTGAAAGAGCACTATCGAAAACACCAAGGTGTATTGTTTTTCCGTCGCCACGCACAATCAAACTTGTGGTGCGTTTGCATACCGTCATCTCATGAAAAGGCTCTAATCTGGCATACCCACAGATTATGGGGACATTTCGGCCCATTGAAATGTCTCCGTAAGTTGAAACTGTATTGTTTCTTTCCTAACATGGCACGAAAAACTCATCATACTCTAAAATCTTGTTTAATTTGTCAAAAATGTAAACCCAACAATGTATCCAGCAAAATGGAACTGCAATCCATTCTACCTGTCAAACCCCTACATCTCGCTGCGATCGACCTCGCCGGTTCCCATCCGATAGGTCGTGGAGGTGTTCGTTATATTCTTGGCCTGTATGACGTATTTTCAAAGTTCGTTAAATTTTATGCACTAAAAACCGCCACTGCGAAAGCAGTAATTCGTCGCATAACACAGGACTACATTCCCTTTGTCGGCAAGCCGACAAATATTCTTTCCGACAATGCTACCACCTTCACGTGTCGTGCGTGGAAAAATTTCATCCACGAGCACAACATTCGGCACATTCTGATCTCCAAATTTCACCCTTCTGCTAACCCTATGGAACGCATGTTCCGTGAACTTAACAGATTTATCAGAACCTACGTCGCAAATAGACAAACTCAGTGGATAAACTATCTAGATTCTTTTGAACAGGTTGTGAACAATCTTCCGCTCTATTCTACACCGTATACCCCATCTGATCTGGTTCTGGCAACCAAGGAATCAAATGAATGGCTGAATCCCATACCGCAGATACCTAAAAACAATACTACACTGGAGGAGAAAGTACGTGATGTTTTGATTGATCTTACAGATGCGGCTTTTAAAAGGAAAACATACTATGATAAACAACTCAAACGTATACAAAGATTCCAGGTAAACGACCTTGTTTTAATTCGCACACATCCTAAAGCATCAGTTATACATAAGCAGAATAAGAAGTGGCAGCATATGTATAGCGGACCGTACAGAATTGTACAGATTCCACACCGAGGCAGTTATCTTTTAGCACACATAAACACTGGAAAGATTAAAGGTCTGTACCCATACAAAGATTTAAAAAGATTTCACGCTTAATATGAACGTCTGTGTGCATTAAGTGGCATTATTTATATTTATTTGTGTAAGCATCAAGTATGTCATGCGTCAGAACTTCTCCGAGCGACGAGCAAAATCGCAGGTAAGTGCCTAATATTTATTGTCAGCTGGCACAATCATTCAATGGATAATAAGTAAACAGATGTAAGTTACCACACTTACACAGTTATGGGCAGTTAAAGACTTAATAGCCATATATTTTGACGTGGGTAATATTTTGTGTAGGAGTAATATTCTATATTTGCGTGTATATTTATACATGTGTTGCTTGGAAGAAGTAGGTGATTTATTCTGGTTTGTGATCGGGAATCTTTATTTATTCATTGGACGTGGAGTGTACAAGCACACGTACCACTTATATGCATTATTGCCCGACCAAATTTTGGATAGTCACTTACGGGGACAAGTATTGTAGTTTGTTGTGATAGGAGAGAGGAGAATATGAAATCTCGTTTGCCCACTAAAAATAATTTTTGCTATAACTATTTATGCTACCAGGGAAGGATACACCAAGCTATAGAGATTTTGCTAACTTTTATGCGAATGATCAGCTGACAAACAAAACACGTAGAATCATGTTGTATGACAATACAAGCTTGCACGCATACCATCTGCATAAGTAAGAACGAACTTAAATTTTCTCCGCTTAATCGATGCCGTAAGCAACAACTGCAGACTATGCAAAGAATTTAAGATGCAGGGTACACACTATTTAATTGCTATATAAAGCGCTGTTTGACACTTAACAGAGATAATTCTTTATCACATCACTTAAAGATATTTTCTTTCCTTTATCACACTTCATTGATGTAAAATTTTTAAGATTTACTTGAGTAATGCAGCTGGTAGAAAAACTTATCATTTGCTTAGGTTATGCAATTGTTTTGTTTGACAAACCACACATTGTGAGAAACACATGAAATTTCACAACATAGCATGGTATGGAATATTTACTACTCAAACACCGTAGACTTAAGCCTAGATATAAGAACTTTTATTTCAGCAAGAAGAAACGACGAGTATGTGTGGCAGCCACCGCTGGAATTATTTACTTTAACAACTAACTCAGGAGGTGCATTTTAAATGAAAGATTTACTAACTTTTGACTTGAACACAGAACGACGCAGAGACACACATACAAGAATACACACGCTTATCTGAGTGCCATAATTTTATTTATAATTACCTATCTTTGCACAGATTTAAATTATGCATATAAGGGCAGGATTAGGCATGGTCGCGAATGTTCGAAGAATACGGATGGTGTGACAAGATGAGGACTTTACGATGCTAGGATCGATGATTTATGCTTTATGTTGTTTGGTCGCGAATTGACGTTAGGAGTGATCTTTGCTGTAACGATTGTAGACTGGTAAAATTGATATTCTGCAAGTAGAATTAGCGAGATTCCTCTAACTACTCTGTCGTCAGTCTTCTTTTTTAACTGTACTTCTGTCGCACAAATGGTGCGAAATCTACCTTGTGTCAAACACGACGGCCGGGCCTGATCTTGTCTTGCCTTGACTTGTATATATTTTTTGTGTGTATGAATATTTATTGCCAATATTTTATGTGTGTCTGGATTACTTATATTGATGAACCCCAGGGTAACACAACACGGATTACGGACTTTAAAACGTTACGATAGGTGACACTTTAAAAAAGAAATCAAAACCAGTATTGCATAGCGACAATTAAGTCTGAAATGAAACACATTTAGACATGTAATACTGCATAGAAGCGACGTGCAGAGTGCATCGGATAAACAAGGCTGAAAACAGCATTATCACAAAACAAACTGACATGAGCATAGGCAAACCACATATGGTCAATGTTATGCTCAATATCAAAGCATGCTTATGTATTTCGTAAATTGTAAAGATTTTTATATCTGTTAAATAGCTAATGAAATGAATTTTGTAAGAGAGATATGATTTTATGTGATTTGTATGTTAATGAGAGACTGTCCTTTAGTCAATGTCTTATTAAATCGAAACTATTTGGGAGAGAACAGTGAAGCTAGTTATTTGAATAGGACATGTGGATTAGGAGGCCGTGTGAAACAGCAATAAGCACAGATGTGTTAAGTGCATTGAAAGACGCCAACAAGTGCTTTCATTATTCTTAAGAGTCGTTCAACGACCTTTGCGCTACAGAAAGTGCAAATTTCAAACGTTATCACCCCGCGAAAAGACGCTGTCCAGTGAATTAACAGTGTTTAGAACAATTAAAAAAAACAACTAAATGACCGGCCTACGAGGACCGATAAACAAATTAAAGTGATAAATTAGTTTGAACAGTGCGTGATGGTGAATAAAGATGCATTCTAACGCCACCATAAACGCTCACGAGAATCAAAAATAAAAAAATAAAAGATGACGTATAATGCGCACGCAGGACGTTTAATTGACATGCCTACATACTGTGAATCAATTAATAAACGTACGCATATGAACAAGAGAACAGTGCCGTGTGATAATTCAGAGACACTGCTAGGTGATGTGAATTCCACGACACGTACGAACCTCGCCTGCTGCAGACAAATAGACAAATAAATGTAATGTGGTACTCACCCACCGGTGTGAAGTGTGGATCCTCGACGAGTGCAAACTGGACACTCCTTCCTTAAAACACACCACACTGTAATCCCAAATGTGTTGCAGTTTGAAACAGTACGATTAAAATTACGGAAGTCATACCGCGCGATCCTGCCACGATGCAACTTAGGCACAGACTGAAGCTGAACCAGTGGCGCGACGTGACGTCATTACTGATTGTTGACAGCGCTATGCAAACAAAGCTCTTACAACACCGTCTAACGGACAATATAAATCAAATAAAAAATATGAAAAAAAATGTATGGACTCGCAGCAAGCTGCGTTAGCATTAATAGAGACTGAATCTATTCAGCGATAACAAAAATATTAATATAGAATCAAATCAGATACTTTAAAATGTTAGCATAAATTTAAATCAGATGCCATACTTTGTAAGATATTCCAGATAATTTCTCCATTTCTTGTGACCCCATGTATTTATATGTATGATAGATAGTAAATTATGAAACATCTAACATTTTTGCCTTGAAAGATCGCATGTACGATCAACATAAATAATGATTCTGACCAATGACTAGTATTCATGATAGGCATTCTGTAAATAGTCATGTATATAGCACCAAAATGTATATGTAGATAGGAAAGTAAGATAAATATTAGGCAAATAACCTGCTAGTATCAGAGTCATGGACATACGTCATTTGTATTGGATGCTGAAAAAAAAAAAGAAAAAAAAATTATTGTATAATATCTGGCGTATGTTCATGTCAGTTTGTTCATTTTATCCTTTACCCACAAGAGCGCACACACACATATATATGCCTAGATATCTTCTTCAATAATCACAATTCAATCACGTACTAGCTTTTGCGAATGCACACACAAAAAAAAAAAAAAAAAAAAAAAAAAAACTCATGCACCAGACAACGTGTGAATGAAGGAAACTAATCAAGTGTGCATTCTTTGCAGGGAAAAATTAATAGTTATCCTAGTGCAGTAGACATTGCTAACTCCAATCTTTTTGTTCTTTTCATGAAAAAAAAAATTGTAATGAGACGGTGCGAGCGAGGGGCGCTGAACTGATGATTCATCACGGACCGCTGTTGCCCACGCGCACACTCCGTGCGCAATAATGGAAGCCGCTCGCTGCCGCCGCTCCCGCCTCCAGTACCAACGCAACAACCTCGAGCCGTCGCCGCCGTTACTGAAATTCAACCCACAGACAGTACTAAAAAATCAACTTCATAATCAATAAAATGAAATTTGATGCAACTTTCTGTACTATAGACATCCATCGAAGTGAATAGACTGTAATACGACGAAACATGATATGTTATTGAGGAAACAATTCTGAAAACCGAATATTCCAAAAGACTGACCCATGTTGTACTTATGTTATGTGGATTATGTGTAATTTACATTATTATCTTATGTAATATTCGATGTATTTGTGTTCTATGAAACTAGCCTTGACACAATGTTTGTTTGTCACGGCTATCGGATTCTGTATCATACCTCAGCCGTGCCAAAGGGGGCTGTATAATGACACGTTTTCCTTTCCCCGATATTATCAGAGAAAGTTTTGTATTTTTATATTATTTCGGCATGTTAAAATAGTTATCTATGAAAGTCAGAGAAAGAAAATTTAGGAACAACACTTTCAATTTTTTTGTAAGAAAGAAGACACTCTTGCTTTGTACTTCGTAGCGATAGCATCTTGCAGACTGGAGCTGTACTTTATTATTTTTTTATGTGGCCGCTATTATGTACATTCAGGTAAATATTTGTGATGTGCGCGTATCTTAAATTTATAAATAAACCCCCACTTCTCACTTAAATTCGCACTTATGAATTTTTATTAATAATTTTGCCCTATCCTCCCTCCGCCCATAATGTCTTTTTCAGCCTTGTTGAATCCCCGAAACAATGGATGGCATAGTTTTTAGTTAATATTGAATGATGATATTTCGTGTAGCCTGCCAGCCTTGTTTCAAAATTTATTCCATAATATTATCATTTACTGGCAATAGAACCTGCAGTCGATTTTCTTGTAAATTTTTAGAAGTCCGATGTGTTTGACTTACGTAATATTCCCATCCGATTTATATCATGTCACTTATCTTACTTTACTGTTTGCTACACGAGTCGTAGTTTAATATTGACGAACTGCCATCCACTGTTCGGCGAGTGGTTATCATATTATTAAAATTTCATTTACAGCCAAATTTCAACCACCGATGGATCTATTGTTAAAGGTAACTGCTTGTCGATTCTTTTTGTAATGTTCTGCCTGCACAAAACTCCACCGTTAATTTGCTTACCATTTCATTTAAATGCATGTAATAATTTTCCCCGTAATTTACTGATTGGGATCTTTCATAGCTTCTAACTTCAAACCACTTCCTTCTGTAAATTTGTTAATCTCAAAAATTAATAGCCAGGCTGGAACATTATAATTGTTACAACCTCTCTATATACTACAGCATCATCCGGAAGAAACCCCAGTGAACTTCCGATGTTATCCACAAAGTCATTTATATATACCGTGAATAGCAAGGGACCCAAAACACTCCCCTGTGGCACACCTGACACGAATCTTACTTTGGAAGACTTCTCTCCATTGTGAATGACATGCTGCGTTCTGTTATCTAGGAAAAATTCCGTCCAATCACAAAATTGGTCCGACAGACCATCATGTTCTTACTTTGTTCATTAAGCGACTGTGCAGAACTGTGTCAAACGCTTTGCGGAAGTCAAGAGACACGGCATCTACGTGGAACCCGTGTCTATGGTCTTCTGAGTCTCGTGGGCAGGTACCGGGAGCTGGGTTTCACACGATCACCTTTTCGAAACCCACGCTGATTTCTGCAGAGTAGATTTCCAGTCTCCAGAAAAGTCATTATACTCGAGCACAATACGTGTTCCAAAATTCTACAACTTACCGACGTTAGAGATATAGGCCTATATCTTTTGGTCGTCCCTTGTTGATAACGTGGATGACCTGCGCTTTTTCCAATCGTTTGGAAGGCTACGCTCTTCTACAGACCTACGGTTCACCGCTGCAGGAAGGGGGGCAAGTTCCTTTGCCTTTCCTCTTTGAGCGATTTTAATTGTTTCTCTATCCCTGTCATTTATTTCGATATCTGCTATTTTGTCATCTGTGCGACAATCCAGAGAAGGAACTACAGTTCAGTCATCTTCTGTGAAATAGCTTTGGAAAACGACATTTCGTATTTCAGTCTTTAGTGTGTCATCCCCTGTTTCAGTACCATTTTCGTAAAAGAGTGTCTGTTCACGGAACACTGCGATGTCACGAAATCTGTTGTATCTGCTTTCCGAACTACTTTTAATGTATTACATGGAATATGGGTTAAAGGGTGTGAGTTTTTTTTTTTTTTTTTTTTTTTTTTTACAATTATGCATGTTCTTCATTGAAAACTCCATGTAAATAAATTTAAATATTATTTGCGTTGGTAAATACCATTTCTTGCATAAGAAACATATGTGAATAAAAAAATCAACAATTATTTTAAATGTGTTTATTACCGTCAACAGTTGCAATTAATTGTTTAATTACATGTTTCGATCACTTGGATCATCTTCAGATCTAAAAAACAAAAGTAAAATAGAAATGTACTATTTGATAAACTTACTATGGGTTAATTCAACAATAGTTAATTTATACATAAATGGATAGATTTTTCTTTACCTTATAGTTGCGTCCTCGACTCGTTTGGCTGAGTACTAATTAGTACTGAGTTTTACAGTTACCTGCAACCAAATTATAAGTGCCTGCATCAAACTGTAAAACTCAGTACCAATTAGTACTCAGCCAGACGAGTCGTGGACGCAACTATAAGGTAAAGAAAAATTTATCCATTTGTGTATAAATTAACTATTGTTGAATTAACCCTTAGTAAGTTTATCAAATTGCACATTTCTATTTTACTTTTTTTTTTTTTTAGATCTGAAGATGACCCAAGTGATCGAAACATGTAATTAAACAATTATATTACCACTGTTGACGGAAATAAACACAATTAAAATAACACAGTGCAGTTGTGGACACTCTCCAGTCGATCACGTCGACTATAATAAAAATCAACAATGAATCTATGGTTAAACTAGCATGTCAGTGCAATGGCTAAATATGTCGTTTAACACATGTATCAGTTACACTTCTGTTAAAAGGAACGTCAAGCATTCAGTTTATCTTAGTTTTCTTAGTATTCATATATATACGTCAAGTTTCAAAACACTTAATTTTGGTAAGCAGTGGTCATCGCGAGTTTGATTACGACGGGACTGCCGTGTCCAGCTGGTGCGGTGTCCTCAGCCGCCCAGCGCGGGTGACGCGAGGCTCCGTGACGGACGTGGCGGCGCCGCCGTCGCTGCATGACCGCGGCCGGAATGCAATTCCCTCGGCCTGGCGCTCTGCGTGCCGGCGGCTGGCGCCAGTGGCGGCCGCGGTGGCGCCGCAGTGGCACCGGTGGCGCGCAAAGTTAGTGGCGCCAAGCTCACCATAATCAGCGCCAGCGGTGAGCCGCACACTGCACGCGAGCAAACTGTAGAGGCTACCGAAAATCTAGATATTACACGGTACACGATAGCTGTGCCGATTTTGCGACGTCCAATTAATAATTTTCTCAGTCTTTCACCTTCTTAAAATTTTCTTTTGGCGTATTAAAAATATTCAAACATCTTACAGGGCATCTTACAGGGCATTCAAACAATTTGAAAATTTGTGGTGAACCGGAATTCGAACACAACTCGAATTTCCCCTAATCGGACCAGCGATAACATCAAAAGATTCTTCCCCTTTAATAATGGGATTTGCAACAGTTGTTAATTTAAACTTTATTTTATAAGAGATTTGCAGCCAAACTCTCTTCGTTTAATTACGTAACCGGTTTCGGCGTGCTAGGCGCCATCATCAGACCTGTAGTAATTTTTTACACGAATTCACTGCTATTACAACAATTTTTTACATTCACATTGATGTGTCATCAAAATAAAATTTACACGTCAATAATAAAACGTCTGAACCCATCTTTCTTAAGGTCTAAACAAGAGGCATTTCAGAATCTACGTTCAATACTGACTGAAGACAAGTACAAGTATTTGTCTTCAGTCAGTATTGAAATTAGATTCTGAAGTGCCTCTGGTTTAGACATTAAGAAAGTTATTGTCTTCTGTCAGTATTGAAATTAGATTCTGAAGTGCCTCTGGTTTAGACCTTACGAAATATGGATTCAGACGTTTTATTATTGACGTGTAAATTTTATTTTGATGATACATCAATGTGGATGTACACCGTTTTGCTATGTAAAAAATTGTTGTAATAGCATAAATTCGTGTAAAAAATTACTACAGGTCTGAAGACGGCGCCTAACACGCGGAAACCGGTTATGTAATTAAACGAAGAAAGCGATCTTGGCTGCAAACCTCTTATTAAACAATTCTAAATCGCCCCAACAATGAGTTCCTTATATGAACTTTATTTGCATACACTACCAGAGTTTCGAGACCTATATCTCATCATCAGGTACGTCTGCAAATTAAAATAAAATAATGACGTTTGTCATGTAATAAAATGCCTACCCTACATCTCTACTAAAATTATTGGGTACAATGGGAGTATACGTAAGTAGTAAATCTTGAGATATAGGTCTCGAAACTGGAGTTGTGCATGCAAATACAAAAGGTTTAAAATTAAAAATTACTAACGCGGTTTCTCTTTTCTCCGCGACTAAATCGGTTGTTGGCATACTTGGTTTCGTGTTTCTTCTAGGTCGATCATTGAGTTCTTGGCTTGAGAGAACATCCAACCCTTTTAGCAAACGTGCCAAGTCAACGCGCAGGACCAAATGGGCTATCCAGACAAGGTGCCTGTCCTCCAAAATTGCTTTTCTACTCAATAGTTTGTAATTCTAAGGGATCAGACTATTCTTGACGTCAGTCACTAGTCTTTCAAACTTAAAGTAACTTAAACCAACTTATACTAAGGAATTCCCCCCCCCCCCCTCCCAACACATACACACACTCCGACGCGAGGGATTTTCTTAACCTTTTCACTGTTTAAGCACTATGCATTTTGGAACAGTTGTCTATTTGAAATACAGCGACAAGTATATCTAATTTTTGTACAGCTGCTCCA
This sequence comes from Locusta migratoria, assembly GCA_026315105.1. Classification (NCBI taxonomy): domain Eukaryota; kingdom Metazoa; phylum Arthropoda; class Insecta; order Orthoptera; family Acrididae; genus Locusta; species Locusta migratoria. The sequence continues at coordinate 707,338,154 of CM048745.1, read as the reverse complement.
TATTTAGAACGGGTACATTAATCTGAAAACGGTTTGTACCTTCGAAGAAATTTACGCTATTTTGGTATTATCTCAGACATGTACTGGGTGTTTCAGGAGAATTAGTAAATAATTTATCGTGTGTTAGCGTACACTAATTGCAATAAAAATACCATGTAATATGCGTCCAATTTACCTTCAGTACAGAGATACAGTTGTTAGTACGTTACAGAAAGAAAGTAAAAACATAAGCAAATGAGGACATTTTCTGTTGGTTCTGTCCAGAAAATCACCACAATAAATTAAAGGCTCAATTGTGTGTGTGTTCTACAATTTTATTCGTATTTAGCTCATTGGTTATCGATTTCCTAGGCCATCTTCAGACGTTGAAGAAGTTAGCCTACATTCTGACAGCTTTATCTCTGTGCTCAATAAAAATATGACACTTGCTGTATGCCATTTTATTCAAATAATTCGTCTATATTACCGCCTCATAAAGTATTTACTCTTCCTCCTGAAACACCCTATATTTCATTGGAGATTTATTATCTTTGATGGATGTTCATGAACGTTCTGACATGTACTAATCTCCGAGAGAGAAAAGTTATGGCTTAAATATAAAATACTTTTTAAACACTTTTTATACGTTTTTTTATTATTTATTTGACATGCACTATTACATAGTAATGCTGCATGTTTCATGGTTAAATTGAGGCGGTTACATCAGGTACTTTAGCTAACACAAATGCAGTACATAAGATGAAAGGATTTAGAAAAGAAAACAGTTTTGCTACACCTTATTTATAGCTTTACATAAAGAAACCAAATGGTTCTTACACATCAGGAAATCTTATTGAATTACAGAAGTTGTAAAAGTCTGCAGTGAATTTATGTACCCAATCAGATTTACTGACGGGCCATCCTCCTCCTTTGTCAGCTATTTTTTTTTTCCTGAGATGGTCCCTGTCTTTCAGTAAGTGGCAGCAGTCGAAAAGCAGGTGGTCAATAGTTTGGACATCCCTGTTACATCTGCACGTACCGTCTTCAATTATTCTGAACCGGTGATAATAGGCTTTTAGTTTTCCATGATCCGTTGTCATTGCTGTAAAATTCGGAGATATTGATCATTAAACGTTGTCGTATCGTAGGAAAACACGGTTTAGTGCTTTCTCAGTTTTGTGTTCTTGATGTACGAAGTCAAAATATTTTCGTACAGTAGCTTATTATCTGCCACCTCATAACTAACTTTCCATTAGTGTGAGACAATACTTTAACGAATCTTTTCAGTTTCACACTCGCAGTATAAACACGAAACTAACAGAAGAAAAAACGACACAAAGGTCTTTGATTGTCGTGAGTGCATTCGTGTTCTCTCGATAATCCATTTTTGACCGGGGCAAGTCCCGGAGCTAAATTAAATTGGTCCCAATCCCCCGGCTCCGACCAAGGTTTTCGGGAGGTTTTCCTTGGTTGTAAGGCGTATGCCGGAGCTGGTAAGCCCCTCCCACTTATTCCCAATTGGGATCCCCCTTTGCCCCACTATCAGCTTGTCTGATATTGGCTGAATAGAACCGCGACTCTATATGGGCCGGATCTCAAACAGCCCGCTCCACTCCTCGGAGTGGAGAATGAAAAGAGATAAGTTTTTTCTTTCGAGACTATTCTGATCTGTTGTTTAATCTAGTTGTAGTTAGTTTCACCCTACCAAAGAGAAGGGTTTTTCTAAATTCTTCTATAGCATTTAAGAGAGTACGTTTCGAAATTCATTAGTAAAGAAAGCGAACTTCGTTCAGTGTAAACATGAATGAATGTCTGTTTCTCTGCTCTTTACCTTCGCTAACATTGCAGAAGCTCGGTAAATCAGACGTACGATATCGATGTTCTGCAACCGCGATTGGTCAGTGAACCTCGTCAACCGACCATTCTTTCCAAGTGTTACCAGCTTATTTCAGCACTGATAATAGCAAACCAAGGGCAATAACTTCGGCCGGTGCACGACGCAGTCTCCACATGACAGGCTGTCTGTTACAGAGTCTGGATGTTGATATTAAAAGACAGCACTTGCAACATTTTTATGTCATGAAGGATCTCTTGGTTCACGCAACACTGACAATCAGGTTACATATTTAATTGGATTAAACAATAATAACGATGATGCACTCTAGTTGCCCTTCACATCTAGAGATTTCAACTCAATGGTGGTTGTTCTTAAGAGACTGTGCACCGTCCTAAACAAATCATCTGGTCACTCAAGTTTTAACGGTTACATCTAGCCGCGGCTGAGTGGTCGAGCGCATTGAGGCGCTATTCTCCGATGCCCGAGGCTGTTCTCCTTTGGAAGTTCGAATCCTCTTTCAGGCATGGGCGATTGTGCTGTCTTTAGTATAAGTTAGTTTATAAGTAGTTTGTAAGTTTAGGGAGTGATGACCAGCAGTCAAGAAAATAGGAATGCGAGTGAGCTACTACGAACAACATAATGATCGCATTAATGTAGCAGAGGTAGACACGAAGTCAACACCGACCACAGTTGTACACGTTTATAGGCCAATTACCTCTGCCGATCATTAGAAGATCAAAGAAATGTATGATGAGATTGATGAGATAAAGGAAATTATTCAGACAGTTAAGGGAGACGAAAACTTGATTGTGATGGGGGACTGGAACTCGATCGTAGGGAAAGGAAAAGAAGGAAATGTAGTAGGTAAAAATGGACTGGGCGAAAGAAATGAAAGAGGAAATCGTCTCGTAGAATTTTGTGCAGATGTAATGACCACCAACACTTGGTTTAATCATCATGAAAGAAGGCTGTATACGTTGAAGATATCAGGAAACACTAGATGGTACCAGATTGATTTTGTAATGGTAAGGCATAGGTTTAGAATCCAGGTTTTAATCTGTAAGACATATTCAGGGGCAGATATAGACTCTGATCATAACTTATTGGTTGTGAACTCTAGATTAAAACTTCAGAGACTACAAAAAGGTAGAAAACTAAGGAGAAGGAACCTGGACAAATTGAAGGAACCAGAGGTGGTTGAGAGTTTCAGAGTGAGCATTAGGCAAGTATTGTCTGAAACGGGGGAATGTAATACAGTAAAAGAAGAATGGGTAGCTCTAAGAGATAGGGTAGTGAAGGCCGCAGAGGATCATACAGGCATAAGGACAAATATAATAAAAATCCCTGGATAACACAGGATATACTGAACTTAATTGATGACAGGAAAAATATAAAAATGCAGCAAGTGAACCAGGCAAAAGGGAGCACAAACGTCTGAAAAATGAGATTCACAGGAAGTGCAGACTAACTACGCAGGAGTGGCTGGAGGACAAATGCAGAACAGTAAAAGAACGTATAACTAGGCGAAAGGTAAATACCGCCAACAGGAAAATGAAAGAAATATTTGAAGAAAAACAGTTATATAAATATGAAGAATTCAGATGGAAAACCAGTATTAAGCACAGAGGGGAAAGCGGAAATGTGGAAGGAATATATAGAGAGCCTATACAACGGAAATAAACTTGAAGGCAGTATTCTAGAAATGGAAGACGAAGTACAGGAAGATGAGATGGGAGATATGATATTGCGAGCCCTGAAAGATTTGAGTCGAGATAAGGCCCCTGGAGTGGATAATATTCCGTCTGAAATGCTGATGTCGTTAGGAGAGCCAGTCATGAAGAAATTGTTCCACCTGGTATGCAAGACGTATGAGACAGGGGAAATACCGTCTGACTTCAAGAAGAATATTGTAATTCCAATTCCAAATAAAACAAGTGCTGACAAATGTGACAATTACAGAATTATCAGTTTAATAAGTTATGGTTGCAAAATACTAACAGGAATTATTTACAGATGAATGGAAAAACTTGTGGAATCCGACAGCGGGGAAGATCAGTTTGGATTTAAGAGAAATGTAGGAATACGGGAGGCAATACTCACGTTACGACTTATCTTAGAAGAGAAATTAAGGAAAGGGGAACCTAAGTTTTTAGCATTTGTAGATCTGGAGAAAGCTTTTGACAATGTCCACTGGAACGCACTCTTTTAAATTATGAAGGTAACAGGGGTAAAATATAGGGAGAGAAGAGTTATATTCAATTTGTACAAAAACCAGACAGCATTTATTAGAGTCGAAGGGCATGAAAAGGGCGCAGAGTTTGGGAAGGGAGTAAGACACGGTTGTAGCCTTTCCCCAATGTTGTTCAATCTGTACGTTGAGCAAGCAGTGAAGGAATGCAAGGTGGAATTCATCTACATCTACATGTACATAGATACTCTGCAAATCACATTTAAGTGCCTGGAAGAGGCTTCATTAACCACTTTCATAACTTTCCTCTACCGTTCCATTCTGTAATAGCGCGCGGAAAGAAAGAACACCTAATTCTTTCCGTTTTCGATCTGATTTCTCTTATTTTATTGGGATGCTCATGTCTCCCTATGTAGGTGGGTGCTAGCAAAATATTTTTACATTCAGAAGTAAAAGTCGGTGATTGAAACTTCGCAAACAGATCACGCCGCAATGAATAACGTCTTTCTTTTAATGCTTTCCACCCCCATTCGTGCAACTTTTCCGTGACGCTTTCCCCCTCGTAACGTGATAAAACAAAACGAGCTGCCCTTCTCTGAACCTTTTCAATGTCTTCCATCAGTCCCACCTGGTGAGAGTCCCACAAGGGGCAACAGTACTCCAGGAGAGGACGCATAAGTGTGATGTAGGCAGTCTCTTTGGTGGAGCTGGTGCATCTTCGAAGCGTTCTGCCAATGAAACGTAACCTTGAGTTCGTCTTCCCCACAATATTTTCTATTTGTTCTCTCCAGTCTAAGTTGTTCGTAATTGTAACTCGTAGGTATTTGGTAGAATTTATGACCTTAAGGTTTGACTGATTTATCGCGTAATTGAAGTTCAGCGGATTTCTTTTACTGGTTAAGTGTATTACTTCACACTTTTCTTATTTAGTGTCAATTTCCAATTTTCGCACCATGTAGAAATTTTGTCTAAATCGCTTTGCAGTTGCTTTTGATCCTCCGTTGACTTCACTAACCGATAAACGACAGAATCATCCGCGAACAGTCTAAGGGGGCTATTCAGATTGTCTCCTAAGTCATTTATAAACACAAGGAAGAGTAGGGGACCTATAACGCTTCCCTGTGGAACGCCAGATATCACTTCTGTTTTACTCGATGACTTACTGTCAATTACAACGAACTGTGTCCTTTCTGATAGGAAATCGTTAATCCAATCGCACAATTGGAGAGAGGGAGAAGAAATAAAAACTTTGCGGATTGATGATGACATAGTAATTCTGTCGGAGACCGCAGGGGATCTGGAATAGCAATTCAATGGAATGGACAGTGTCCTGAAAAGAAAAGATGAACATTAACAAGATATAAACGAGGGTAATGTGAAAGAAATTAGATGAGGTAATGAGACAATAAAAGGAGTAGATGAGTTTTGTTATTTGTGTAGCAAGATAACTTCTGATGGCCGAAGTAAAGAAGATATAAAATGCAGAATGGGTATGGGATGAAAGGTGTTTCTGAAGAAGCGAAGCTTGTTAATATCCAATATTAATTTAAATGTTAGGAAGTCCTTTCTGAAAGCATTGTAGGGGAGTGAAACGTGGACGATAAGAAGTTCAGAAGAAAAATGATAGAAGCTTTTGAAATGTGGTGTTACAGACGAATGATGAAAATTAGATGGACAGATCACGTAACTAAAGAAGAGGAGCGTAACGGAATTGGGGAGAAATGGAGTTTCTGATATATCCTGACTAAGAGAAGTGATAGATTAGTAGGACACTTTCTGAGACATCAAGGAATCGTCAACTTAGCATTAGAAGGAAGTGTGTGGGGTAAAAATTGTAGAGGGAGACGGAGGAACGAATACAGTAAACAGATTCAAAAGGCTGTAGGTTGTCAAACGTATTCTGAGATGAAGAGACTTGTACAGTACAGGGTAGCGTGGAGAGCTGCATAAAACGAGTCTGAGGCGTGAAGGCCACGCAACACAACAACTAGCTTAACAAACTTTTATTTTCTTTTGTCTCATCTGTTGGCTGTAATGCGGCGAACCGCACTGCACTACGTTAATCGTAAACTACCCTAACCTTATCTGATAGCAATATAAAGAAGCAACCATAATTGTGCTTTATTGAATGCTGCTGCAGTGGATTAACGTTCTTCCATTCAGTCACACGTCCATACGTTATCTCTTATTTCCATTTATGTGAATGTTACAAAAACTATGTAGAGCTATTGATATTTTTCTTGTCAGAGACATTGGAATGGTTTGCATTTCGAGAGGCATTAGACAGCGAAAATGCCGCTTTATAGAAGGAGATTTAGGCGATCACGTCCTCCTGTGTGCAAGGTAGTGGATACGTTGGATGTTACACAAGGTGTATAAGGTGTTAGTACTACTGCACAGCAGGAAGTTCTGCATGAACCAATTACTTTTTTAGCGGTTTTTATTTCAGTAGTAAAACTACTGAGATATTTGGTGCTTCGGATTGGTTAAGCGTTGCTATTGTTAGGCATAGTAATTCTAAATTCGGTGGACTTGAATAATTTTCTGAGAGGGATATACACAAACATTTGGAAACCAGTTCATTTACAAATATACATATCAAATATGTTTTAAGTGTCCAGAAACGTAACATTAACCAGGATAGTTGAGGGCACATCAGTTCTTTGAAAGAGTGCCGTCGTCGCGGCGGAGCGGCCAAGCGCATTGGGGCGCTATGCTACGATGCGCGGGGTCGTTCCCCGTCGGGGATTCGAATCCCCTGAAACGTGTCCATAAAAAATTATTTTGTAAGAAAATGTCCAATATTGTGCCTCCTGTTTTGTATCGAGTAACTTGCTTGCAAGAAAATGTATAATATCGCTTCTACTGTATGTATCGATATGTGTCCTTTATGAAGTTTCATCTTTGGCAAAGATCATGTATTGCATAGCATTGTAGCTCGCACTGAGAGAGAGTAGCACTAGTGGTTCAGCTCGCTTAGAGAGCGGTTGGGTTGTGTGTATGGCTCCGATGTAGAGCAGAGGCTGCTTTGCCAGCAAGTCAGAAGTTGTATTATGTAAGTAATGTAATGCTGATTATTAATAATAAGTAGCTTAAACTTTCTTTCATGTTTCATTTACGTAGTTAGAAAATTAACCTACTTCCTTCATTTGATAATTAATTATTAGTGGATTTAAAGTGCAGTATTGATGTGAATAATATTGTTGAACGGATTTCATTATTGGTGCCATAGTAAATGATAGTTAATTGACTATGATACTAAATTGATACTAAATTTCAATAATTAGAAACTGATCTGCATAAAATTCTCACAGCCAAGCATCAAGAAAGTGATTTGTGGGTTTTTGTTTTAATATCTTTCTCGCAGTCAAAATTTTTTAGTATAGTCAGTGTCTGTTTCAAAAGGCTACATGTCACAGTTGTCTTTTTAAAAATATCCGTTGCGCACATAATCAGTTTCATGCACTGTTTCTCACTTAATAGCATATACATCAGTATCAGGGCCATAATTAAACCAAATTGCTGTGTCAAGGAACAATTTGTTGTCTGATCTAACGATAGGTTCAACACACACAACACACGTACAGCTTTTATCTGGCGCCCTTTCTGCCAGGATAGTTCACAAACAGGATCGTGACGTAGTTAGATACGTAGCCTTATTTAAGTTAGTTTGTCTTTTCCACTAAACAACTTATCTTTTGGCTCTTAATTTAATTTTTGTAGCACCATCCTTTGTTATAGCAACAGTAGCATAGTAATTGTTTCTGTAGTTTGTTACTTACCATTCTTGATAGTGTGTAGCATTGTTTATAGTAGATTAATTGAATATACAAATAATTGCATTACTACTGAACAAGTCTCTCTTTTATATTGCCTGATGTTTGTTGTGATGAAAGTTCTAGTATCGCGGAACTCGTGTGATAATTAACGGTTCGCGTAATCTCGATTGTGATTGTATGTTGCACTAGCCCGATTCAGCCTATTGTTCTCTCATAATTACTGTGTGTGATTTTCAAAAAATATGCAGTAGGTGAAAATAAATATTATTAGTCACTTTACTGCAAAATTCTGTTAACAATGTCGAAGAATAGGAGAGTCCGCGCTGATGCTAAATCTGCTTCCGAAAATGAGACCTCGAATGATGCAAGGAGAGAAGCTGAATTTTTACAAGAGTCTTCTCACTGCACTGATACAAATACGACAGTAAATACCGTGTCCGAAAATGCGGAACAGATTAGTTCAGGAATAGACAATATGGATAATGATACAATACAGAATTCCAATTCTTGTAACGTGGTTGCGGAAAATAATGCATCGGTTCCGCCTAGCTCTGCTACAAAAAATACTTGTGCGACGGCTATGGAAAACGTATTACCAAATGATTTCATGCAAATTTTATTGTCATAGCTCTCTAAATTAAATGAGAATAGTCAATTACAATCTCAGGAATCTCAGAAATTAAATGAAAAACTGGAGGAACAATCTCAGAAATTAAATGAAAAACTTGAGAAACAAGGTAAAAAACTTGAGAAAATAGAACAGACGTGCGATTCGAGGTTTGTGAGTATTCAAAGTAGTTTTAATAATATAAATGAGGACAACAATCGGTTCAGGGAACAACTGCTCAATACTTTCAAACGTGAATCTCAGCAAATAAGACAAGATATTCACGACGAGATTAACCCGGTAGTGGAAAGCCTTGCGTCACGAGTGGAAAATATGGAAAGCCTAGCGTCACGAGTGGAAAATATGGAAAGCTTTGCGTCACGAGTCGAAAATATGGAAACTACTGAACTCGCTCAATTGAAGCAACAGAGTAATCTATTTGATGAAAAGTTGCAGAACTTCCAGTCAGTTACGACGGAACAGATCAATAAAATTAATAAACAGTTTGAGGATATTACTGTTAAAATTACCCAAATCAGTGATAACAGTGACAAAAGTTCTGATGTAACGCATCCTACCCCCTTTAATGGAACTAATGAATATCTCGCCCTTGACCGTTTCAAACAAGGTCAAATGACCATTAATCAGCAATACAGGGCTGAGGTCAGAAAATTAGATGATCGCGTGGCGCGAATAGAGAGGAAATTTGACCATACTTGTGGAAATGCATACGAAGACGTAGAAGAAAATTTGAACGAAAATGACAATGATGATTCGACTCAAGTAGGTCGCTTGGTACGTGAACGAAGTGTACCTCATAGCAACAACAATGAAGACGCGGTGCGTAGTTTACGCTCACTTACACCGCACAGGCGAAGGGAAGCGTTTGACTACAAGCATTTCCTGACTGTACGTAAATTCAAGACATTCAAAAACTCTCCGAATGACTTGCACCCTAAAGAGTGGTTGCAGCAATTCGATTATTGTCTTCCCCCGAATTGGCCACTTGAGCACAGATTAGAATTTATATGTGGTTATCTGGAAGGCGAGCCAGCCACCAGAATGAGAGCTATTGCACAAGAGTGCTATAGCGAGAATCACTTCCGACGCTCATTTCTATCCGCATACTGGTCGGAAGCGGCACAAGACCGCGTTGAAAACAGTATTGCGACGTTCAAAACTTTTGAGCGATCAAATTTCTCGAGCCCGGTGGAATATTTCCAACATTTGGTATACAAAAATCAATTTTTATCGGCACCTTACTGCCCTGCGGAATTAATTAGAATTTGTTTGAACAAATTGCCTCTACACTTGCGTCAAATTGCCATTGCGGCACGATGCAAGAATGATATTGAAGCCTTTAGAAACCTCTTACAAGACTTAGAGGAAGAAGTCGAGGAAAATTCCTCGCGCAGTCGATATTTTGATAGAAACAGATATGATCGCCGGTCGCAACAAAGCCCGCCGCATACTAAACGTTATTCAGAGCACGACGATAAACCAAAAAATAACTCTTTCACTAATGAATCTTACAAACGAAGTCGCGACAATGAGAACAGTGATTTTGAAGATCGTGAAAATAACCGTGTAAGTTTTCGTGGCCGTTACCGAGGTGGTGGCTTTGGTCGCGGAGGACGCCACAATAATTACTATCATAACAGCAATACCTCAAATGATACTAATTGGCGTGAAAGACGCAATACTGATAGTGATCGCGAGACTGAAAATAACAACAATAACACTGAGAAGCGTAGTCGGGAGCGCACACGCGATAATTCTCGTGATCGCCTTCCACGATACGAAAACACAAATCAGGGCCAAAGCAGATCGCGTACCCCAGAAAGACAAGAGCAAAACATTGAAATCAGATCTGCCAATCCACGCTATAATTCGTCAAAAAAGGGGCCGCGTCAGGTATGACTAGCGGACTCGACGGCAAATAATTCGGCCGTACAGGATTTGTGTGATCCTAACTATACGCTGAAACTTGTTCATTGTGAACGTCCTCACAGAGAGGTAGGTTACGATGAACAACCTCCCGAACAAAACAGAATAGTAGTTTGTGCGGAAGTGCACAATACTGATGCTGGTAGCACCTCAGTAGGTGATAAGGCAAAACCGACACAACTTGTGTCAAAACCTAAAGCCGTTACTCCTGAAAGCAATGACAATAATAAAAATTGTACTATCAGATTTAAAGAAACAAATAAAGAAGCATCGAACAAACATTATACTGCCCAACGGTTAAACGAGATAATTGTCGATCAGCAATATGACGACAATTCAGAGTGGGAGACAGAAGCTTCGTCTTCAGGCTCTGAGGAAGACACTATATACGAAATAAAATTCTTACAGTATCAACCAACAATTGCATATGACAGACCGGTCATGTACTTTGAAATGCAGGATACGGTACTGCCACACAATAATGCAATTAACAGTAACCTTGGAACAGCAAAAAATGATTTCGAACAATTAGATTTGCAGCACACCTCTGTCGCTGACTGGATAGATAATTACATGTCTTCTAATGACGACGATAGTGAATGTGAAGTTGATGAACAATCAGGATTTGAAAAGCATTTATCTTGTGAAAGCCTCATTAATCTTGGTAACACTTGTCTCAACAAAGAAATTTCTTATGAACCTTCCACCGAACAAGACGTAAAATTTGTACAGTTAGATGACATAAAAAAGGCACTATTAGAAGAGAAGGTAGAATGTCTCGATATTCCAATTCACCCAATTGTATCTGTCAAAATTGGCAAAATCAATCTTTCTGCTGTCTTAGATTCTGGTAGCCCTGTGTCAGTAATTAGTGAAGTGACTTTCAAGAAATATCAGAACTTGCTTAATGGTCCCACTCTGCCTTTGCATTGTACTAAAATTCGTGGCGTCATTTCTAGCAAACCTGTCGAAATTCGACAGCAAACATACGTAGAATTTTTTATGTCAAGGTCATATCTTTTCTGCCAACCTATTGATTGTCCCCCGTTTAACTACACAGATAATATTAGGTGTGGACTTCCTATCCAAGTACAAGGTTATTTTAGATTTCAATACGGCTTGTGCCACTGCTTTTGTTCAGGAAAATGCCATTCAAATTAAATTCGAAGACTGGATTACCAGATATGAAGAAGGTGCCAGTTGTTTAAAATTTTTATCTACTTCTAATGTGACGCAGGATGTCAAACCTGATGATGATATAACAGATAAACATTTCGAGACTGAACAAATTGACTTGATTTCTGATATCATTAAGAACAAATTAGTAGAAGTTGAAGATGCCTCAGAACGGGATAAGGAAGAATTGTTCCTTATCTTGCGGCGTTATTCCCGTGTATTCGCGAACAGTCCTGGTACCATAAAAAATTTCCTCTATGAATTTAAGATCAAAGAACATAATAAATTTTTTGTACCTCCATATCCCATTCCCATAGTATACAGGGAAAGAGTTAAGGCTGAAATTCAGTCCATGCTCAATCAAGGTGTAATTGAACCTGCAGTTAGCTCATATAACAGTCCCCTACATATTGTTGAAAAAAGAGATAAGTCAATTCGATTAGTGCTTGATTCCAGACAAATTAACACTATCATTTTACCTGAAACCGACCGACCACAAACCCTGGAAGAATTGTTACAAAAATTCTATGGTGTCAAAGTTTTATCCTCATTAGATCTTAGGTCTAGTTTTTGGCAAGTGAAACTGCACCCCAACTGTAGGAAGTACACCGCGTTTCTCTGCTTCGGAAACTGTTATCAGTTCCGTAAATTGCCTTTCGGACTGAACATCTCCTCATCTGCTTTCATCCGTGCGATGAATACCACACTTCCTGAGCACTTAAAACAACAAATCACAATTTACGTTGATGATATTTTAATTGCAGAATCTTCCTGGGAAAAACATAACAGTACGTTGGAATCTTTACTTGAAGTGTTTGCTCAATCCGGGATTACTGTCAACTTAGAGAAGTCACAGTTTGGTCGTTCTCAGATTAAATTTTTAGGGCACATTATTTCTAAAGATGGGATCCAGCCCGACCCCGAAAAGTTAGAGGCGATAATGAAAATGCCTGTTCCCACCACTAAACGCCAATTAAGAGCTTTCTTGGGTTTAATTAATTTCTATCGGCGTTTTATAAATTTGAAAGACCTAACTACTCCCAGATTATATGAATTAACTGGAAAGAATACTGTTTGGTTCTGGGATGAAGCTGCCCAAAGAGAATTTCTTTGCTTAAAAGATGCACTCCTTCACGCACCTATTCTGCACCACCCAGATTTATCTAAGAACTTTTGCATTTCTACCGATAGTTCAAAATTCGGACTTGGCGTTCACGTGTTTCAAGAGGATGAGGAAAATGGCATTGCCACCCAGAGAACCATTGCGTTTGCTAGTCGCATACTCTCCAAGTCAGAGCGGAACTATTCCGTCACTGAGCTTGAAGCTTTGGCAGTAGTTTGGGCATTCGAAAAATTCCGTTATTTCTTGTTTGGCAGACACACTAAAGTTTACACGGATCACCGTGCACTTCAATTCCTCATGTCGGCAAAACTTAACCATGATAGACTTAGACGATGGGCTTTGTTCCTTCAAGAATTCGATTTCTCTGTAATTTACATTCCTGGTAAACAAAACGTCGTTGCAGACTCGCTATCTCGTTCGCCTGTTGGGCTCATCAAGGCGACGGAAGAGGCATACTTAGAAAATAACTTTACTATCCTCTATATGCAGCAAATTGCTTTCGAAAATTACATATCTGCCACATTTTCTGACATTGCTAAAGAACAAGATAAAGATCCAATCTGGCGAGATATTAAAATAAAATGGCACGATAAATATAATGTTTCCATCAGACAATTTTACATCATCCATAATAACATTCTCTTCAAACGTAAAGCCCCTGACAGTCAATTTTGGTTAGTGTGTGTTCCGGAGGAATCCGTGAACAAATTGATTTGGTATATTCATCTCAGTTACGGACACTATGGTGCCAAGAAGTGCTTCGCGAAATTACGCGACTCTTGTTACTTCATCAACATGGAGCAACGTATATGCAATGTGTTATCTCGATGCAAATTGTGTCAGAAAGCAAAGCCGCCGACCATATCGCATTCTGCTCCACTTTTTCCGATTATACCTTCAAAATTAAAGCAGTTAGCAGCCATTGATCTGTTTGGACCTCTTCCGAGAACCAACAATGGTTTCTCCTTTGTTTTAGTTGCTATTGAGCTCACATCAAAATTTGTATCTTTTACTCCGCTCCGCCGTGCCACGGCGAAGACAGTAACTAACGCCTTTGTCAAAAACTTCCTAAAAGATGTTGGCCATATAGATAAAGTCATCTCCGATAACGGACCTCAATTCCGTTCTCATGATTGGGCACGGATGTTGCGGCGCAGAAACATCAAACCTGTGTTCATATCACTTTATCATGCTGCCTCTAACCCTTGTGAACGAGTGATGAAAGAGCTTGGAAAACTTTGTAGGCTGTATTGCTACCGACGACATAACACATGGGATAGATATCTTCTGTCATTTCAAAATATTATCAATGAACTTCCTAATGATTCTACAGGTCTTTCACCAATTCTGGTTCTGAAAAACAAGCAACCTCCCGACCGTATCAAGGAATTGATACCTTTTCCTAAACACAGAAGACTACGTCATCATGAGATCATTGAATTGGCGCTTAAAAACATTAAGAAAGCAGCTGAAAAAAGGAAACGCTCTCAACGTAATTGTTATGCTAAGCAACTCTATGTAGGACAAAAGGTATTAATTAGATCCCACCACTTATTCCACAAGGAAAGATCTATGATTCACAAATTCTTCTTACTGTACAATGGTCCGTATCGAATCAAACGTATCATCCACGACAACGTCGTTGAGGTAGAAACTTTAAAGACGCACAAGTCGAAAGGCATACTCCACATTTCCAATATTAAAATTTTCAAGGCATAAAATTGGGGTAGAGAGTCCATTGATCTGTTTTGGACACACCAAGTGGCGATTGGTGCCCCGTTCTCGAGCTGAGTGTCACTATTCTTCCGCTTTTCCTTAGTGCGCTCTATCTACATCTTTTTCTCACTGTTACTTTTCTCTAACTATGAATACTTATGCTCTGTGCTACGACAGGATACCGTGCCCACGGGTGCGGTTCCTGTAGGAAGATGCTTGTCCACTATTGGTCGAGCTGATCTCTACGAGATTACGAGAGTAACTCGTGCGTCCGATCCTTGATTGTCGTGAGTGCATTCGTGTTCTCTCGATAATCCATTTTTGTCCGGGGCAAGTCCCAGAGATAATTTAAATTGGTCCCAATCCCCCGGCTCCGACCAAGGTTTTCGGGAGGTATTCCTTGGTTGTAAGGCGTATGCCGGAGCTGGTAAGCCCCTCCTACTTATTCCCAATTGGGATCCCCCTTTGCCTCACTATCAGCTTGTCTGATATTGGCTGAATAGAACCGCGACTCTTTATGGGCCGGATCTCAAACAGCCCGCTCCACTCCTCGGATTGGAGAATGAAAAGAGATAATTTTTTTTTTTTTTTTTTTTTCTGGGATATTGTCATACGAAACTATGATTATCTTGTAATTTGCATATAACAAACTCTGTGGCTGTGCAAGACAAATAAAATTAATGGAAATTTTTGATTGAGTAATCTAATTAAGTTATTATGTTTCAGAAAATATCAGATTTCTCTTCTGTATTACTAATTGCATAACTTACGAACTTCGGAGCGAGTGAAGAAGATTTTGAGTTGACATAAGCATTTTGTAAGCCAATTAAGCAGTAAAAAAGAAAAAGGACATTCTGGAGGATGATGAGTAAGGCAATACACAATATGTCATGGTGGTCTTTAAAATGCACTATTGTTTATGGATAAATGATGGTAAGGAAGGTATTGGTAACAGTCAAAGATGTTTGATAAATGTAATTATGTGGACGAGAGTATACAATGATTATGAAGCAATTATGAGGAGAATCGCTCTGTTGCTAATGATGCTATGCTCTGTTCTTTTCTTATGTGCCTACTCGCACTGCGCTTTTGTGTTTTCTCTTTGTGCTTATGTGCACCATTTTGTATGTTGATGCATTGTGCCTTCAATGGCATGTGTGATTGGTGAGAATCATATCCTTCTGATGCTCTGTAATTATTTGTAATTATGTGTAATGAATATCTCTAATTATGCTTGCAGCTATGCTTATTGCTCTTGTAATCAAAGCTTACCGCTATGCTCACTAATTATATACCTAAGCCCTACCACTATGCTAATTAATTTTATAATGAAGCTCATGAAAATGTATGGTTATGCTTATACGTTGCACACAGCCATCTCTCTTGCGAACTTGCAGTTTTGCCATAAACTACGCCTAGTTAAGTCTAGTTAATGCACAGAGATACTTTGCTTTTGCTTACTGCTATCTTCAAAATTTTATTGATGATCTTATTGATGAAAATCTGCAGCTATGCCTAACAAGTAGTGTACGTTATCGGATGATTTACTGTGATGTACATCTATTACTGTGCCAAAATTTGCCTTAATTGTTTTGTCTGACCCTACTGCTGACTCAGACAGACACAGACATGACCTGATGACTTGAACCTCTTTTGATATTCTCACGAAACTACCCTGATGTGTTATACCTCAAGGCAATGAAATATGTAACTCAGTTCAGACAAAAGCCTGGCCATGGCAACATATGTAATTTAATTGTTATAATTTGGTGGTAATGCAATCCCCACCATAGTGATGTATGTCAATTTAATTGACTAGTGGTAATTGGAATGTCAAGTTATTTGAAGTGGCTTCACGTTAATTGCTCTAATTATGACAACAAATTTACTTTACATGACCTAATGCCAAATTGTTGACAAGCACCCTGAATGTATTTCATACGATTATGTGTTTGTAAAGTAATATGTACATAGTATGTAAAGCCTTATGCCTATATGAAATGACACTAATTTTGTAGATACTCTAGTATAAGAATTAAGTTACTCATTACTATTCAAATGTATCCGTCTTCAAGACACTACTTGTAATGTAAAAATATGGTTTAATAATCAACGACTTTTCTTTCAGTGTAAACTGAAATATCATGACTATGTTACTAATTTGTGTGTAAAATGCTTTATTTCATGTACTTTGGACACGCATGGGAACTGGCGATTTCGCACACGAGATGCCATAATGCACACAGAACAATGGACGTGTTATTATACACCACTGATTTTGGGCCTTTTAATGAAGATGTTTTTTTTTATGATGTTTGGCCACATAGTACTGTCCATTGCAGCCTTGGCCAACCACCATAATTTTGCTCTAATTTTGGCTATGCTGATGCAGTCTGCTAGTAGCCCCGTTGGTTGGAGCACACTTGGTTGTCGAATTGCATGGAGGAATACATCAGAACCTTTTCCCCATGACTTCAACTTCAATGCAACCAGCCAGCTCGCCTACAGTGTGGTGTAATCTTACAGTGTTTTGTGTTCGTGTGCAGACCTAAGATGAATGTTAGGGGATAATTGGCTAATCGTGTGCAGACCTAAAATGAATGTTAGGGAATAATTGGCTATTCGTGTGAAGACCTAAAATGAATGTTAGGAGCTAATGTGCTATTCGTGTGCTTATACTATTCAGTGCCTCCCATTGCAAACGTTGTCCACAGGTTCATTACAAGTGTTTAGGTATATTTCATGGTTCTTTTACATTGAGTGACCAAAATAAAATTGTGCTCTTGATAGATAAATATGCTTTCAGAACTATAATGAGTCAATACACTTTAGTCTCAACTGTCATTGTAACTATTCGATTGACAAAAGTAATATTGAAATCCTATTGTGCCGAAGGAGTGACATTATTTTGTACATGATCAGAAACCTATGTAGTCAAAAATTTTACATGTATGTTGTAGCATCCGTGAAAGTATGGCATCTTAAATGCATCACAGAATACAAAATTGACACTTTATCTTATACTAAGTGCACTAAAAATTTACATAGACTACATTGTGCACAAGATACAAATGTTCATTTTATGTTCCCAAAAAATACTAATCCCTTGTACAAAATTTAGACGCATGGAACTTACACTACTGTGTGTATTACTTGTAATTACCTCATTTTCTTTAAAGAATGATGACATTAGTTAAACTACCTTTTGTAAAACTTTGTATATGTTCATGTTTATTATTGTATTTTTTTTTCACTTGTCTATTACTTCTAGCTATCTCATTTCTCCACTATATCATTTGTCAAACTATGTTCTCTGAAATTCTATATATACTTATGTTTATCATTATGTATATTTGTCATGTATTCCATTTATTGCTGATGTGCTGTACATTTTGACATTTGCTTATGCCTGTCACATCCTGTACCACTCCAAGCATTACTCTTGTTGGTACTCGTCTGTAAAATGGCATGTATTTATGACTGTAACATTTTTTTAAATTTTCTATGAACTCCATCTGTTGTTTTGATCTTGAATATCTTGTATAAAATGTTTATCAGGTTTTCATATTTTTCATGTTATATTTTGGATGTCATTAATGGATTTTTGGACTTGAAATTCAGTAATTTTACTGGCTAGGCAATGCCATTGGCATCACCCACCGTACAAAATTTTAATAGGTAGGAGGGGGGTGATGAAACGTGTCCATAAAAAATTATTTTGTAAGAAAATGTCCAATATTGTGCCTCCTGTTTTGTATCGAGTAACTTGCTTGCAAGAAAATGTATAATATCGCTTCTACTGTATGTATCGATATGTGTCCTTTATGAAGTTTCATCTTTGGCAAAGATCATGTATTGCATAGCATTGTAGCTCGCACTGAGAGAGAGTAGCACTAGTGGTTCAGCTCGCTTAGAGAGCGGTTGGGTTGTGTGTATGGCTCCGATGTAGAGCAGAGGCTGCTTTGCCAGCAAGTCAGAAGTTGTATTATGTAAGTAATGTAATGCTGATTATTAATAATAACTTTCTTTCATGTTTCATTTACGTAGTTAGAAAATTAACCTACTTCCTTCATTTGATAATTAATTATTAGTGGATTTAAAGTGCAGTATTGATGTGAATAATATTGTTGAACGGATTTCATTATTGGTGCCATAGTAAATGATAGTTAATTGACTATGATACTAAATTGATACTAAATTTCAATAATTAGAAACTGATCTGCATAAAATTCTCACAGCCAAGCATCAAGAAAGTGATTTGTGGGTTTTTGTTTTAATATCTTTCTCGCAGTCAAAATTTTTTAGTATAGTCAGTGTCTGTTTCAAAAGGCTACATGTCACAGTTGTCTTTTTAAAAATATCCGTTGCGCACATAATCAGTTTCATGCACTGTTTCTCACTTAATAGCATATACATCAGTATCAGGGCCATAATTAAACCAAATTGCTGTGTCAAGGAACAATTTGTTGTCTGATCTAACGATAGGTTCAACACACACAACACACGTACAGCTTTTACCCCACTCGGGCATGTATATTAGTGTTGTCTTTTAGTATAAGCAAGTTCATAAGTAGTTTGTAAGTTTAGGGACTGATGATCCCGTAGTTAAGTCCCTTAACTCCACAAACATTTATTTAATAGTGTGCCGTCAACCTGGTAACTGAGAGAAGAAATATGGCCAAAGATTGCAGCTGGTAATGGGAGTTACTTTGCACTGATTAAAGTAATTAAAGGAAAATGTATATTACTGTCAAGATCGCGTATTCAGACATTAACTTCGATTTACCGGTTTCGGCGGATCTTGTCGCCATCATCAGAACTGTCGAAAAGTGATTGCCAAACAATTCTGCAAACTTCTGACTGAAGTTTCTATTGCGGGTTTGTCGCAACACGAACTACCGACAGAAGTATGCAGAATAGTTTGTCAATCACTTTTCGACAGTTCTGAAGATGGCGACAAGCTCCGCCGAAACCGGTAAATCCAAGTAAAGGTCTGAATACGCGATCTTGGCAGTAATATAAATTTAACATACAGACCGATCGCACCAATCAATATGTGTAAATTATTAATTAATTAAAGGAAGAAGCCTTTGTAGGAATCTGAAGCTGACTGTATACCGTACAGTAGTGAGGCCTTTGGTGATGTGCAGCCCGTTATTTGGCTAATCAGAGTTGTATAACAAACCAGGTAGAGTAATAGACATGAAGAGTAATAGACTACGTTGGTTGGTACATGTAGAAAGAATGGCAGAGGATACCACAGTCAAGAATGGCTTCAAAGGAAAATCAGATGGATATGGAAGAGGATTTGAGAAGGATGGGACTTAAAAGATACAAGGCAGTCAACAGACGAAGGTAGTTTGAATGTATTGCTTCGCTCCAGATACACAAGCAATACACTAGTGTTTTTTAAGCTTTTCGAATTTGCGACCCTCTTTCAAGTTATAAAATTCTGGCGATTTCCCTCCAAATGAAAATATTCTGGCGACATCCTCCCTCCCCCCGCCGACCTCCTCACGAACCGTTACAAAACAGTTATCTCAAAGGAAACAATTTTAATCTTCTTTATTTTGTTCCAGCTATCTTTTAAATTGTTGGACGAAGGTTTTTATGTATTTTTCGGAATGATTTCGGACAAAAAATATATATTTTAGCGACTATTTCGCATTTCAGGCAAGACTCAGAAGCGTATTATGCTCATCAAGAAAGGTTACACTGTATAGACTATTTCTAAATAAATAGATATTTTTTCGACTTTTTTCAAAATTACTTGTTGTTGTTGTTGTTGTATTTGTCCGGAGACGGGTTTGATGCAGCTCTCCACAATACCCTATCCTCAGCAGAGCCCTTTCAACTCCGTATAAGAACGGCAACCTACATCTGTCTGAATCTGATTACTGTATCCATCTCTTGGTCTTCCTCTGTTGTTTTTCCCCCACACACTTCCCTCCAACGCTAAATTCACAATTACTTGATGTCTAAGAATGTGTCATACCAATCGATCCCTTCCTTTAATAAAGGTATGTCAGATATTCCTTTTGTCCCCAATTCTGTTCAGTACCTCCTCATTAGTTACGCGAACCACCCACCTAATCTTCAGCATTTTTCTGTAGCACCACATTTCAAAAGCCTCTATCCTCTTCCTGCCCGCACTGTTTATCGTCAATGTTTCACTCCCATACAAGACAACACACCACACAAATGCCTTCAGAAAGGACTTCCTTAGGCTTACATCAATATTCGATGATAACAAATTTCTCTTATTGAAGAATGCTTTTCTACCCAGTGCCATTCTGCATTTTATATCCTCTGTACTGCGACCATCATTTGTTATTTTACTGCCCAAGTAACAAAACTCATCTCTCTCCTTTATTTTTCCGTTACCTAATCTAATTCCTTCGGCATCATCTGATTTTCTTAGACTGCACACCATTACCCTAGTTATGCTCTTTTTAACGTTCATCTTATATGCACCTTTCAGCACACTATCCATTCCATTCAACTGCACTTCCAGATCCTTCGCTGTCTCTGACAGAATTACTATGTCGTCGGAAAAACACAAGGTTTTAAATTCTTCACCTTGAACTTTAATTCCTTCTCCAAATTTCTCCTTGCTTTCCTTTATAGCTTGCTCAATGTACAAATTGAATAACATTGGAGAAAGGCTACAACCCTGTCTTATTCCCTTCCCAACCACTGCATCCCTTTCATGCCCTTCAACTCTGACAACTGCAGTCTGGTTTTTGTACAAGTTGTAAATAACCTTAAGCTCCCTATACTCCTGCTTGCTTCAGAACTTGAAAGAGTTTATTCCAATCAACATTGTCGAAAGCCTTCTCCAAATGTACAAAAGCTAGACACGTAGGTTTGCCTTTTCTTAATCTATCTTCTAGGATAAGCTGTAAAGTGAGTATTGCCTTCCGTGTTCCTACATTTCTCCTGAACCCAAACTGATCTTCCATGAGGTCAGCTTCTACCCAGCTCTTCCATTCTTCTGTAAATAATTCGTGTTAATATTTTGCAACCTTGACTTATTAAACTGATGGTTCTGTAGTTTTCACACCTGTCTGCGCCTGCTTTCTTTGGAATGGGGATTATAACATTTTTTTTAGTCTGAGGGTACTTCGCCTGTCTCATGCATCTTACACATCAGGTAAAACAGTTTTGTCATGGCTGGTACTCTCAGAGACTTCAGTAGCTCTGAGGAAATATCATCTACTCCATGGAACTTGTTTCGACTTAGGTCTTTCAGTATTCTGTCAAAATCGTCTCTCAGTATAGTATCTCATCTTTCATCCTCATCTACTTCTTCTCCTCTTCCTACAATATTGTCTCTAAGTTCATTTCCTTCGTAGAGCCTCTCTAAATACTCTTTCCACCTTTCAGCTTTCCCTTCATTGCTGAGAATTGGTTTTCCATCTGTGTCCTTGATATTCATAGAGCCGTTTTTCTTATTTCCAAATACCTCTTTTATTTTCCTGTAGGCTGTATCTATTTTCCCCTATTTACACATTCTTATACATCCTTGCATTTGCCTTCTAACGACTGCTTAGCCATTTTGCACTTCCTGTCAATTTCATTGTTAAGTAGTCTGTACTCCATTTCGCCTGTTTCATGTACTGCATTTTTATATTTTCTCCTTTCATCGATTAAATTGAGTATGTCCTGTGATATCCAAGGATTTTTTGAAGGTCTCGCCTTCCAACTGATTTTGTATTTATAATCCTGTACTCACATGGCCAGAAATCCTGCTCCTCTTTCCACCGGACTTCACTAATCACCACTATATCTAACATGAACCTATACATTTCTCTTTTTACATTTTGTAAGTTGCCTACCCGATTAAGGGATCTAACATTCCACGCTCCGTTTAGTAGAATGCTAGTGTTGTCTTTCCTGATGATCACATCACTCACATTACCGGGGTGGGGTTGCTTGCGTGCCTCAACGATACAGATAGCCGTACCGTAGGTGCAACCACAGCGGAGGGGTATCTGTGGAGAGGCCAGACAAACGTGTGGTTCCTGAAGAGGGGCAGCAGCCTTTTCAATAGTTACAGGGGCAACAGTCTGGATGATTGACTGAGCTGGGCTTGTAACATCAGCTAATGTGGCTTTGCCACACAGTTACTTGCGAACGGCTGAAAGCAAGGGGAAACTACAACCGTTACTTTTCCCGAGGACGTGCAGCTCTACTGTATGAAAATATGATGATGACATCCTCTCAGGTAAAATAATCCGGAGATAAAATAGTCCCCCACTCGGATCTCCGGTCGGGGACCGCTCAGGAGGATGTCATCATCAGGAAAAATCATCAGGGAAATACAAAATTACTTACTGTATCTAATTATTTTACCTCTCGACTGATTCCTGAAAACAGTTTTCAGACTTTGTGTTTAGTCATCATTAAGACACTCTTTTATAAAACATTCTGCGATCTATTCAATGAACTCCTAAATTTTAACATTAATATATTTGAGTTAGGCATAAGTTTTTGTGTTACTGAACCCCTAGTCATTTTACGATGCGAGTACTCTCCCCTGTGGCGGCGAGCCTCCGAGCAAGAATTTGCGGCCTCCTTAGGGGTCGCGACTGACATGTTGAAAAACCACTGGTGGACACAACTGAAGCGCGATACGTTTATTCAACCCAGCCGCTTGGCAGCGCTGTAGTTTCAGGGATTACCTGCGTGTTTCGCAACTGCGGTACAACGCGCACCAATCTGCTGTCTCTCCCTTGCTCGTGACTTCGCCACGGTCTGCCGATCTCCTTGCGGCTCCCCTTTTAAATGCGATTCTCCCCTAGGTGGTTACGCCAGCGGTCACCTGGGCCACGGCATCTGTCGTTCCGCGGCATCTGAAATGACAGTGCGGCTCAAAAACGTTTTTTCCCTCTGTGACTACCTGTTCATTTCAGAATATACCAAAAAGAGGTCCGTCTTTGTGTCCCGCTGAGAAACATCATCCTTGCACTTACATGTGTGTAATTACACGTTGACAAAAAGTCTTGTGCTCGCTATAAGGCGAATGTATTGCTCTTATAATTATATTAATACGTAAACACGAAAATTGAAACACATCAAGTACATAAGCAGGCCAATGATGCACGTATAATTCGAAAAATACTTTCATATAGATGTGCCAAAAACCAGATGTTTTCATATTTATAGCTCAGTTGGTACCTTGTCTGCCTCGCATTAAAATCTTTAACTGACACAACAAGTGTACATGGTCAATTGTAGACGCGGTGGCGTAGTCTAATGACGCCTCGCTGCGGAGGTTCGAGTTCTCCCTGGGGCATGGGTGTGTGTGTTGTCCTTAGGTTAGTTTAACTTAGTTTATGTAATTTGTAAGTCCAGAGACAAACAGCCGAAGCAGTTAAATCCTATAGATTTACAAACATTTTAATTTGAACATTTTGTAAATTATAGTCCTGCAAATTTCCGTGATAAGACATCGTATTCGACAAACGTTCATTTCAAATAGCCCATTTTCAGCAACTCACACATAGCGGGAAGTTACAATGTCACATCTACTAGATCGATGGAGTTATCAGCAGTGGAAATTTGTTTATTGGTGTAGTCGTTTCGTCTACTCACCTATAAGTGTAGCTTTGTCGTCATCTACATCTGCATCCATACTCCGCAAGCCACCCGATGGTGTGTGGCGGAGGGCACCTTGAGTTCCAGTATCGGTTTTCTCTCCTATTCCAGTCGCGTATTGTTCGCGGAAAGGAAGATTGCCGGTATGCCTCTGTGTGGACTCTAATCTCTCTGATTTTAACTTCATCATCTCTTCGCGAGATATACGTAGGAGGGAGCAATATACTGCTACACTCCTCGATAAGGTATGTTCTCGAAACTTCGACAAAAGCCCGAACCGAGAGACAGAGCATCTCTCCTGCAGAGTCTTCCACTGGAGTTTATCGATCATCTCCGTAACGCTTTCACGATTACTAAATGATCCTGTAACGAAGCGCGCTGCTCTCCGTTGGATCTTTTCTACTGCCTCTATCAACCCCACCTGGTACGGATCCCACACCGGTGAGCAGTATTCGAGCTGTGGGCGAACAAGTGTACTGTAACCTACTTCCTTTGTTTAATAACGATTTTGCAGCCAAGATCGCATTTTTCGTTTATTATGTTACCGGTTTCGGCGTGTTCGACGCCATCTTTAGACCTGTTGTATTTTACATAACTTCACAATATTTTTTACATCCTTTAGTATGTAAAAGATATTGTGAAGTTATGTAAAATAAGACAGGTCTGAAGATGGCCTCGAGCACGCCGAAACCGATAACGTAATAAATGAAAAATGCGATCTTGGCTGCAAAATTATTATTAAACAATTATAGATCGCCCCATTGAACAATGAGTTCCTTATATATACTTCCTTTGTTTTTGGACTGCATTTTCTTTGGATTCTTCCAATGAATCTAAGTTTGGCATATGTTTTACCGACGATTGATTTTATATGGTCGTTCCATTTTAAATCACTCCTAATGCCTACTCCCATATAATTTATGGAATTAACTGCTTCCAGTTGCTGACCTGCAATAGAGTAGCTAAATGATACAGGATCATTCTTTCTATGTATTCGCAGCACATTGCACTTGTTTACATTGAAATTCAATTGCCATTCCCTGCACCATGCATCAATTCGATGCAGATCCTCCTGCATACAATTTTTCATTGTTACGACGTGTCTATATACTACAGTGTCATATGCAAAAAGCCTCAATGAGCTACCGATGTTATCCGCAAGGTCATTTATATATATCGTGAACTGAAACGGACCCACGACACTCCTCCGTGGCACACCTGAACTCACTCTTACTAAGGAATACTTCTCTCCATTTTGAATGACATGCTGCGATCTGTTATCTAGGAACTCCTCAAGCCAATCACACAATTGGCCTGATAGACCAGGTGCTCTTCCTTTGTGAGGAACAGTATGTAACGCCTTGCGGAAGTCAAGAAACAAAGCATCTACCTGACAATCCGTGTCTATGGCCCTCTGAGTCTCATGGACGAATAGCGCGAGCTGGGTTTCACACGAAACCCATGCTGATTCTCCAGAAATGTCATTATACTCTAACATAATACATGTTCCAAAATTCTACATCTGACCGACGTTAGAGATCTAGGCCTATAGTTTTGCACATCTGTTCGACGTCCGTTCTTAAAAACGGGGATGACCTGCGCCATTTTCCAATCTTTCGGAACGCTATGCTCTTCTAGAGACCTATGGTACAGCACTGCAAGAAGGAGGGCAAGTTCCTTCGCGTACTCTGAGTAAAAACGAACTGTTATCCCTTCTAGTCCTGCGGCCTTTTCTCTTTTCAGCGATTTTAATTGTTTTTCGATCCCTCTGTCATTTATTTCGATATCTGGCATTTTGTAATCTGTGCGGCGATCTAGAGAAGGAACTACAATGCATTTCCCAGCGTTGCCACAAACGTTGAATTACGCACATAAAAAGTGTTTCTGTACGGCTATACGTTAAGGAGAATATATCCTTCGACGTACGGCGCAACCATAATGGTATTTCGGCCAGGAATTCGTGTTAGTGGTCGAAAATTCTCACGTCATCGTGCAAATTTTGTAAATGCGTTCCTTAACGACATGGGAATATTGTAATGGCAAGTATCTTCTCCAGACATGAACACTATCGAACTTGCCTGGGATACATTGAACAGGGCTATTTTGGGTCGAGACTACCCACAAACTAATCTGAGAATCCTATACCGAATCCCCTATGGGGAGTGAGAAAATCTGGACTTGTTGTACCTTCATCTGGTACTGTTGTACCTTCATCATCGAGTGGGCAGTATGCCACGACGAATACAGGCATGATCAGTACAAGCGGACGTGTTACCGGGTAGGAGGGGTACTGGTGCACGCTGCAGTCCTAAACACCAATCTAAAAGTCTAGGTAACTGTCGTATAATTTGCCAATTTCTGTTTTCATGAGCAATGACTAGAACTGAAAGGTTGCCTTTGAATACCTCCATTCCATTTTTATTTAAAGATCATGAACCTGAATAATCGGGGTTATTCACCACTTTCTTTTACGTGTGTACGTTCCTAAGATTTAATGTATTAGTTGAAGTAATTGCCTTGATGGAAAGCAAATATTGACAGAAATCTCGAGGAGGATGATATGGACGGAGAGTGCAGCGAGGTGGAGAGCATAAGGAAGGGAGATGGACACAAACGGACGAGGAGGAGGAGGCGGAAGTTGAGAGGCAAGAGGTAAAGGAGAAAGAGGAGCAGATCGATGATGAACGGGGGTCGGGGGTAGATGTCGAAAACTATTACAAATCACGTTGCACAGCCGGTAAACTGTTTCGTCTGCATGGACAAACAAATGAATTTAGTCCATCCACAAGTTTGTACAATAAATAATTATTATCTCAGAAATGTTAATTTTTCCCCCATAAATTTCCTTTCATTCCACGTAGTCACCGTAATTCAGTTATTTACTCTCCCGTTGGTATCATACAGAGCCACAGCGATGGGTGGCCGGATTTAGCTGGTAAAGGGATAAAAGAGCGATTCGTTGGCCGAGCCGTCTTTTGTACTCCAGTCATTCACGTGAAAAGGTTTGTGAAGTGATAGTGGTCGCACGACTGGAATAAAGAGGCTTTGATGGCATTAGGAGCTAAAAGCGTGGGACTGCATTTCGAAAATCGTTGCGTAATTCAGTATTTGACAGCCACAGTGATAAGAGTGTGCCGAAGCTAGCATATTTCAGGCAGTCAGCTACGTTAACACAGAAGGGGATGGCTTGCATTTAATGACAGCGCGGCGACTTTTGCATAAGTGGTAACACGCAAGCAACACGGCGAGAACTGAACGGAGAAATGAATGTGCGACGTACGATTAAGCTATCTCTTAGGACAGTGCGATGGAATTTCGCGCTATTGGGCTAGGACAACAGAAGAACGACGCGGATTGCTTTGCTAACAGCACGGCATGGACTACAGCGCCTCTCACGTGCTCATGACCATATTGGTTGAACCCTAGACTACTGGAAAAGCTTGGCTTGGTCATGTCAGTTGCGAGTTCAAGTT
Source organism: Locusta migratoria (assembly GCA_026315105.1). Classification (NCBI taxonomy): domain Eukaryota; kingdom Metazoa; phylum Arthropoda; class Insecta; order Orthoptera; family Acrididae; genus Locusta; species Locusta migratoria. The sequence goes on along the minus strand of CM048745.1, from coordinate 707,310,729 downwards.
GTAAGAACTGATGGAAGGATGTGAATGTAGTGCAGATCCCCCACGAAGTGATGGGCCCAAATTGTCAACAACGCATTGTGCAAACTGGTGGTTTTCCATAAAGGTGTAGGATGGTTTTACATGGAATGGGCTGTTCTTATAGTCCAACTGAACCTATTATTAACATGAAATATGTTCGACTACCTGGAGACAAAGATTCTCATTGAACGATGGAATTTTTATGGATAAAAACGAGCCTTATGAGCAAGTTAACTTATTCGTGTTTGTATTGAAGATCATAGTGAGCAATTGCGTAGAATGACGTCAGAGCCATCGAAAACTCATAAACTCAAGAGTCGCGCGGGAGTGACCGAACGCTCCAAGGCATAGGCAGCTCCCCGACAGAGGTTCAGGTCCTCCATCGGCCATGGGTGTATGTTACCCTTAGCATTAGATGAAGTAGTTTGTAAGTGTAGGGGCTGATGACTACTGCAGTTTGGCCCCATAGCTTTACAAACATTTGAAAATTTGAAAATCAAGAGATCAGTTCGTGAGCAAAATACTGTGACGCAGTACCTTCGTTTTTATGGAGGGCTATAGAGGTAACATGGCACTGTATTCTGGAAGGACTTGCTTACGCAGCGCATTGAGGCACTATGCTCCGATGCGCGAGGCCATTCCCCGTCGGGAGTTCGAATTCCCCCTAGAGCATGGATGTTTGTGTCGTCTTTAGTGTAAGGTAGTTAATAAATAGTTTGTAAGTTTAGGGATTGATGACCCCGAAGTTAAGTGCCTTAAGCCTAACAAACAAAACTTACTAAACGAAACTTCCTGGCAGATTAAAATTGTGTGCCGGAACCGGGAATCGAACCTGGGACCTTTGCCTTTCGCGGGCAAGCACACTACCGACTGTGCTATCTCGACACGACTCACGATGCCGCCTCACAACTTTACTTCCGCAAGTACCTCGCCTCCTCTGAAAACTTACTTTATGCTGCACTTCCTCGATCGAAAGGAGGTAGGGCACCTATTCTGAGGTATCCCATCAGTTTTGTCCTATGGTTTTATATATATATATATATATATATATATATATATATATATATATATATATATATAAAACAATTTTAAACTAATTTTCATTTTTTCTCTTGCGACTTTACGCTATATCCTTTCGACGAAATTTATCACAGCTAAAATTATTGCAAGTGTGACTATCAGCTGTAAGAACCTGCGTATTGTCCTCTGTAAAATTCTGATTTTGAAGTCTGGCTCGATGTTATCTTAGGGTCGAACCGTACATGTCTGCTTTCATGTCTGCCATGCATAGGCTCTAGTTTTAGAATCAAATAAGAGTTATTACATAATATAACTGGTTCATTAATAAAAAGTTTTTATACTAACATTTGCAAGTGAAGTACGCAAAGTGAGAGATTCAGTGGAATAAGGTTTATTCAGTCAAATAGGTTACTTATGGAAGTAGTCCGATGAATTATTAATCTTAAATATAATAAAATTCTCTGCGTTGAGAAATTTGTAGCACGTTCCCGCAACTAAGTAATCATAACTTTGAGAAACATAAAAACTCTGTACGTTTCGCAAACACTCAACATGAAATCGTCAACTGTTCTAAATAGTTTAAGTTTCCCGAACAGCATTTCTACACTCGTAAGTTTTGTGTAAAAACATTAACAAATATGAGCTGCTCTGCTGTTCACTTGTTTTCGACAAATTTATAGTCTCGAGAAGCGACCGATCGCTGCGCAAATCTTAACACTCTACCTGATCGAATCACTCCTATTATCCAGCTGGGTCCTTCTTCTGCCAAGACTAGACATGGAGTCCTTTCTCCGCACAACTTTCGCTCATCTCCCTCTGTCAAACACGCTCTCCCCACCAGTTCAGTACCTTCGTTTCCTTGTTGACCGATCGCCATCGCCATCCCCCTTCAAAATCCTATACATCTTAACACGAGATATTTAAGTAATACTGACCATCTGAAACCACTTCCTTTCTAATATAACACTATTTAAACACAAAAAGGACTCTTAATTGATATTACATAAAGTCTGAAATCAATAAGTAGATAAGTCAGTTTTCATTAACTTGACCGCTCATGCCACACATAAATTAGTGGCAAATTGTAAAATAAATTGACACGTTGTTGTGGTCTTTAGTCCGCAGACTGGTTTGATGGAGCTCTCTTCATCTCAGAATACGTTCGGTGACCTACATCCTTTTGTATCTGCTTTATATATTCGTCCCTCGGTCTCCCTCTACGATTTTTACCCCACACGCTACCTTCTAATGCTAAGTTGACAATTTCGTGATGTCTCAGAGTGTCTCCCACCAATCTATCCCTTCTCACACTAAGGATACGCCAGAAACTCCTTTTCGCCACGATTCGGTTAAGCACCTCCTCATTAGTTACGTGATCTACCCATCTAATTTTCATCATTCGTCTGTAGCACCACATTTCAAAAGCTTCTATCATCTTTTTGTCTGAACTCCTTATCGTCCACGTTTGACTGCCATACATTGCAACAATCCAGACAAATGCTTTCAGAAAAGACTTCTTAACATTTAAATTAATATAGGATGTTAACAAGTTTCGCTTCGCTAGAAACGTTTTCCTTTTCATAGCCATTCTGCATGTTATATCTTCTTTACTTCGAACATCAGATCTTGCTACCCAAATTACAAAATTCAACTACTACTTTTATTGTCTCATTACCTAATCTAATTCCTTCAGAATCGCCTGATTTTCTGACATTGCATTCCATTAACTTCGTTTTCTCTTGTTAACGTTCATTTTATATCTTCCTTTCAAGACACTGTCCATCCCATTCAATTGCTCTTCCAGATCGTTGACACACTGAATTAAATGTGCGAGAGGGAAATCATGCTGCTTGGATTTCGAGTGTTACAGTGGAGAAAATGATGATCTGTATATGTATATCTGTATATAGACAATACGCTATGATCTAAACCAGAATTCGTTGAAATTTTGTCGGTTATTTTCAGCTTGATTTTTACATATTTTGATACAGTAGTCAGAAACATTTGTAATATTTGTGACATTGAAATTACTTTTAGAACCATGAGATATGTGTAATTACTCAGACATCGTAGTTGTCTTAAATGTAGATGGTAAACAGTTTTGTAGATTATTTTATTTTATTCTCAATTACTGTAGTGTGAAGCTCATAGATGTCCTCCCTTGCATCCCTCATGAAACGCTCAGTTATCAGCTCTCATTACTTTTGAGGACAAAGCATGGACCATTTCCAAATTTCCGCTGATTTGGACTAACCCATGGCCTGATGCTTGATTGAACCCGATACCTGGACAGTCTGGGAGCTACCCTTTATCTTTCCAAACAATACCGTTACTTATACTAATTGCGCGACTCTTCGGACATTAATATGCTGGACAAGAAACTACAGTCGTTTTGAAATTTTAATTTTATGTATTAAAGCGAGTAATGCTTAGAATTTTGTTACTCATTAGCATGTACTTTAGAACATTCTACATCTTTTTTACTATAGTCGACATAATGAACTGGAGAGTGTCCACAACTGCACTGTGTTATATCAAATGTGCTTATATCCACCAACAGTTGCAATATATTTGTTAAATTAGATGTTTCGATAATTTGGATCATCTGCAGATCTAAAAAACGAAAGTAAAATAAAAAATTATAATTTGATGAACTTACTAAAGGACTAGCTTATTATGGCTCAAGCCATCCCCTCCAATTCCCCCCCCCTCCAACCTGCTCTTTTCCTCACCACCACCACTCGGAACAAAATTTTAAATTCTTACATCAAATTGTAAAACTCAGTACCAATTGGTACTCAGCCAGACGAGTTTTGGACGCAACTATAAGGTAAAAAAAGTCTATCCATTTATGTATAATTTAACTATAGTTCAATTAAACATTAGTAAGTTTATCATATTGTACATTTTTATTTTCCTTTGTTTTCCGATCTGAAGATGATCCAAGTGATCAAAACATGTAATTAAACAAATATATTGCAACTGTTGACGGAAATACATTTGAAATTCTACATCTGCGTCTACATACGCACTCCGCAATCCAACCAAAGGTGTATGACTGAGGGAAGCTAGTACTACTACTAGTTATTTGCTTTCCTGTTCCATTTCCATTTAGAACGAGAGAAAATCAATTGCTTGTATGCATCTATACGAGTCCCAATCTCTCTGATCTTATCTTTGTGGTCCTTACGAGAAATGTAAGTTGGTGGCAGTAGAACTGCAGTCCGCTTCAAACTCCGGCTTTTTAAATTTTTCAACGCTGTATCTCGAAACGAACGTCGCCTTCCCTCCGGCGACTACCATTTGCATCAGTAACGCACATTGATCGAACCTACCAGTGACAAACATAGCCGCCCACCTGCGAATTTCTTATTTGTCTTCCCTTAAACCGATCTGGTGAGTATCCGAAAGACTTGAGGAATACTCAAGACTGGGTGACAGAAGCGTCCTATATGCGGTTTCCTTTACGGGCGAATCGCGTCTTCTGCAAATTTTCCAAATAAACCAAAGTCTACCACCTGCCTTCCCCATGACTGTCTTTATATGCTCGTTCCATTTCATATCGCTGTGCAACATTCTGCCTAGATATAATGAATAATGCGTCTGTCAAGCAGCACACTACTATTGCTGCATTCCCATCTAGAAATTTGGTCCAAGTCATCCAACATCCTACCACAATCATTCATTGAGAACACCATCCTGTAGTCCACGGCATCATCAGCAAACAGCCGCAGATTGCAACTTTCTTTGTCCGTCAGTTCATTGATATAAATAGACTATAATATTGGTCCCATGACACTCAGTGGAGCACCCCTGACGATATCCCAGTCTGTGATGAACAACCGCTATCGAGGACAGCGTACTGGGTTATATTACTTAAGCCAATCACATATTTGGATACCTTATCCATATGCTCGTAGCTTCGTCAGCCGTCTGTAGTGTAGCACCATCTCAAACGCCTTTCGGAATAGTTATATTGAGTACCCTCCGCCATGCACCTTTGGGAGTATTTCGGAGTTTGTAGGTAGATGTGCGTGCCTGTTGCCCTTCATCCATATTTTGCCAGATGTTACGACAGAAAAGTGCAAGCTGTTTCGCACGATCGATGGTTCCAAACCCGTGCTGATGCGTCAACAGAAGCTTTACCGTCTCAATGAAATTTATTAGTTTAGAAAATCTACTGATGTTAATGATACTGGTTTGTAATAGCATAGGTTCATTCTTTTGTGTTTCTTACACATGGGAGTTAGTCGCCCTTTGTTTCTAGTTGCTTGGTACTTTGCGCTGGGTCGAAGATTGCAAGTTAAGTACAGGGATACTCTCTCTGGACATGGCTACTTGTTACCAACTCAGCTGTTTCTCTACACCATTTGCGAGTTGGTTAAATACAGAATTGGTAGGGATCGCGCGATATTAAATAAATAAACTTTGTACTCAGCTACTTATAATGTATTTGGGAAATAACATTAACTACTTTAAATTCAACAGGATCTTAATTGCTTGCACCTCAGTTGCATTAGTTATTTATCACTTCACGTTACAAAATAACGTATAAATACAGTGAAACTAAATACGTGTAATAACAATTTTTCCCTCACTGTGGCTTGAGTGGGATATGGGATTAAACATTTTCCTTAATCGGGGACGCAGGAGAAAATGGTCGTGATTACATAATCTAACACAGTTTGGGGTGTTAGAAAGATAATAGAACAAAATTTTTCACTTGAGTTAATTATGTTATGAGTTGCATTCTGGAATTTTTTCATTTTTTTCTCAAGGTTTTAGATCACGGCATTCTTGGAAATTTACGTTTTGCGTTCCACATTTCTCTAACAAATGTGGATGAGCTAGAAACTGGAATGTTGGGTTGATGGCAAAGATAACACTACATAAACGGATCCACAGCTTTCTATTCTCTTCCGATGATTTTATGACAGCAGCAAGTATAAAACATCGCAACAAGTAATAAAACATTGGAAACATGATAACGTATTGTCTATAGCTATCATCTTGATAGCGTCACACTTGTATGTTGTTGTTGTGGTCTTCAGTCCTGAGACTGGTTTGATGCAGCTCTCCATCCTACTCTGAGCAACCCTCTTCATATCCTCATACGAAAGACAACCCATATCCATCTGAATCTGCTTTCTATATTCGTCCCACTTGTATATACGTATTTAATGACATTTCAAGTGGTATAAATGTATAAAGGAAATATAAAAAGATTCACAATGTAACACTCGAAATGCAAGCAGCTTGATTTTCCTCTCGTATATTTAATTCAGTGTGTCAATTTATTGTACAATTTTCCAGTAATTTACGGAAATATTGTGTCGCATGAGCGGTCAAGCTAATGAAAATTGGTTTGGCTATTTATTTATTTCAGACTGTATGTAATACTACATCAAAGTCATTTTTGTGTTTAAATAATGTCGTATTAGTAAGGAAGTGGTTTCAGATGGTTAGTTTTTACTAAAAAAAAATCTCATATTAAGGAGTATACGATTTTGAAACGAGCGGCGATCGGCCAGTAAGGAAGCGGTTAAGGTACAAAACTGATGAAGAGAGTGTGTTTGAGAGGGGGGAATGAGCGAAGGGTATGCGGAGATAGGACTCCATTGCCAGTTGTGAGATTACCGCCCAATAGAAATACTGGTAATTAATAGCATTTGATAATTAAACAGTATGAAGTTCACTGCAAACATTGACCATGCCAATGCATTAAATGTTACACAATTTTAATCTTATTAATTATGCTACACAAGTAACTGCCATAAACCAGTGTAAATCATGAAGTATGAGTTTCAATGCATTGTAGATAGTAGATTAAGAATTTGTGTATATTTATTCTTTGGTCTGTGTTAGTATCTACTTGTGTATTTAGATTTAAGCATTGGGGTCAAGTTTACAAGAGTTCTTTGTAAATGTTTCTCTTTTGTTGCTTATGTATATGTGTTGGTGAAAGGTGTAATTGTTGCCAGGACTCATTCCTGAAACAGCACCTGAGAGGGATAGTGTGTTTATTGTGTCATCATAATTTACGTATGAGTAGTGAAACTATTTAGTTAGGTAATTCTATGAATGATAATTAAATTGTTTTTATTTTTGTATACTAATCTGGAATCAGGACTAGAGGACGTATATATATTGTTTTCAATTGATGGTCACAGGCTGCGGGAGTTGTAGTTTCTGTGAAGTATAGACGTGCTGGGATTAACTTAGGATAGTATGGGCCAATTAAATCTCACACAAGCAAACATAATTTTTTTTTTTTTTTTTTTGGTGCGAGGGGGTAGGATTTGTATTTATGTTTGTAGGTATCATTTTGATAGAAGAGAAAATTCTCTATGATAACATTCGTTTGGTAGTATTATTTGAGCTTTAAGATATATTTTTGACACAGGCAGGTTTGATGGAGTAATACTCCAAGTAGGCAACATATTCTCTTGTCTGTTTCATCTGAAGTTACGGCATCGTGGTTTGGGTTGATCTGATAATGACTAAAGCAAGCCACTTTGAGTTCTTAATTCTGTTGATTTGCATGTTACTGTACATGTCTCAATGCTTAGTTTCAATTGCACCAAGTCTGGATGCCAGAGGGGTGGGATACACATCCAACCGAATCCTCGTTCCAGACAAACTTTTGTCTATGTTGACTCATGAGTGCCTTCTGCTCTTCCTGTTCCATGTAGGGTGCAAATGACGTGTGTGAACAAGAACGCTTGATCCAGTGCCATGAATCTAAGCTGCAACAGCATGTTGGTTGAAATGACGGAGACATAGGACCATACACCATGGACCAGAGTTCCTGCAACGATGACTCTGGGGTTCTCAGTGTCAAAGTGGTGAGAGATTTCCTTTAAACAAGTGTAGTGCACAGTGATAATTCTAGTTTTTCCATGTAGGACAAGGTTCTCTAAAGACTAAAATTTAATACTATTATAAGTTTGGTGCCAATTCTGTATATAAACAACAGACACACTTAAATTTCATGGATGTAATTAGTTATAAGGATTCTTTTCTTAAAAATATGCAGACACTATAAGTGATCTTAATGGTACAAATATTGGGAAATTTTCTCACTGCCCTGTTTATTTTTCTTTATTTATTTTTGCATTAGTTGAGGTCCTCATTGGTATAGTGTTTGAGTCAATCCGATTCAATAATATTGTAATTTTAAATTTTGCTCATTTGAATGTATTAATTTTGGTGCTACTTGCGCCATCCTGCACATGGTTTTGATGCCGCAAGTGGGGGTATTGTGAGATTACCGCCCAATAGAAATACTGGTAATTAATAGCATTTGATAATTAAACAGTATTAAGTTCACTGCAAACATTGACCATGCCAGTGCACTAAATGTTACACAATTTTAATCTTATTGATTATGGTAGCGATGTATGTACGCAGTTGGGTGACAACATTTATAGTTAGGCCAAAGGTAGAAATTCTCCACGTTGAGATTTGCTGTGTGCTTGTAGCTGACGGGAGGCCAGCGAGCAGGCCGACGTTGGTGGCTTGTTCCAGCTTAGGACTTTCCAGGCTTCGTTTCCGGTGAGGGGAGAGAGGGAAAATGGCGAGTGCCAGGTGCAGTTCAGTGCACAGCGTGAAATAAAATATTCTAATACTACTTGCATTTGAAGTAATACGATGCAGTTAGGAACCTTTAAGGCCCTCATTACAAAATAGCCTGTTGACAAATAAACAATACATTAGCTGTTATAGTCACATCTGACGTAATATGTTTAATTGACAATGAAAAGTAATAAATTACCAATGAATACAAGACAGTTACACAACTAGCATGGCAATGTTTGTTTATAAAAATAATACATTAACTATTTATCATTTTATTTTCAATTAATCTTGTGTATTTTATCTTGAAATATTCAGTTAAATCACTTATCTGTGATATAAGAAATTGCACGATTGTGATAAATAGTACAAAGGATGTTTATACCAATATAAGCACCTAAGAAGACATTTATTTAATGTGTAGTGTAATTATTTTGATTTTAAGTAGTTTTAGAAATGTATTTGCTGAGCGCTGTACGTTGTAAGTTGGTTAGAACAGCTCACATGGGGAAGTTGATGACGTAGGGGGAAAAACCCGGCGGATGAGCTTTTGACGCGCGCGCGCGCGCGCGTCGGCAAGAAGTGACGAGTCGGGAGCGAGTGGGGTAGCTGGCCGGGCGGCGTCGCTCTGCACAGTCTGCATGTGGATCTCCAGGTGGAGACTATAGATTTTTGTGTGGCTATTGCCATGTGTGGTTGCTCGTCGTAGACTGCACCAAGTTGAATCGAGTGCTACTATGTGTTGTGAATATTTAGCTGGTGGAACAAGGTGTGCATCGCATTGAATTAAAGTGACTGTGATTTGTTAATGTAACACGTGTCGTCGCATAGGCATGAACATAAACGGTGTTTGAGACAGCCACAATTTGCGACAAATATTCATTTTGTCTGGGGGCTCAAGAGCTATAACTTTATTTGATAAATGTGTCGACGTACAGACGTATCAGCCACAGGGTTCTAATATTGTAAAATAAATAACATAAAGTGAACTTTCAAGTGTTTTCAAAAATAGTAGTTAGTACACCCTTTTCTCACATGAACTTGCTTTATTATGATTTTTTTTTGTTAATCATATGCAGGGAAGGAAAGCTGTGAACGTGTGATATCATCCCCTAGAAAACGAGTCAAACAGTAGCTATCACAGTTCCAGTGTTTTTGCATGTTTAGGAATTTGGTTCCCAGTTGGTGGTTGTGAGTTTTAAAAATTAAACTTTCCCTATTTTAAACTCTCACCCCGACCTTCACCCTCGCACAGTCTTGGCAGAAGAAGGACCCTCCTTGACTTGTGCAGTGAACAGTCGCTTCTCGCGACTCTAAATTCGGCGAGAACAAGTGCACGCCAGTGCAGCTAATATGTGTTTATGGTTTTACACAAGAACTTACAAGTGTAGAAATGCTATTCGGTAAACTTAAACTATTTAGAACAGTTGACCATTTCATGTTGAGTGCTTCCGAAACATACAGAGTATCTATGTTAATTACAGTTATGTATACTTGTTGGGGAAAGTGCTACCAATTTCTTATCGCAGTCGATACAAATGTATAAACATTTTATTCATGATTAATAATTCATCTGACCACTTCCAATAAGCAACCTATTTGACCGAATAATCCTTATTCAACTAAATCTCTGACATTGCGTACATCATTTACAAACGCTAGAAAAACCTTTTTATTAATGAAAAAATTATTTTATGTAATAATTATTATTTGTTTCGAAAACTACAGCCTCTGTACAGCAGACATGAAAGTAGATATGTACGCTCTAGAAAAGAGGGCGTGGCACTGCGCAGTGATTGAAAGAAGATAGCTTTTTTGGTCATTTGTTGTTCAAATTAATTTGTGAAAATTGGAGACTAACATGCTACAGAATTATATGAGGCAAAAATTTAATTTACCATTGTTTACAAATTTTCCCTACGAAAAATGAGTTTTGTATTGATATAAACATATAGGAGGCGCGTCCAGAAAGTAAGTTCCGTTTGGTTATATAAAACGGACGGGTTCAGATACAGAAAAAACTGTTGATTGTACAAAAATCTACAACTGTTAAACTACTTTTCTACATAGCTTGCGAAATTTTGTACGCAATTGTCATAGTATGGCACAAGGTTTTGTGTGCCTTTTTCATAGAATGTTGGCGCCTGTGTATTCAACCATGTGCTAACATGTTCTTTCAGCTCGTCATCATCGTTGAAGTGTTGTCTACCAAGGACAGATTTTAGGTGTAAGAAGTGGATTACTGTCAAAAGAATATATTTTTTTTCACGATAATGCCTGACCTCACACCAAACAACTCTTACGGAAATTTCAATGGGACCTGTTTGATCATCCTCCATACAGCTCGGATCTCTCTCCTAGCGACTTTCATCTCTTCTTACACCTAAAATCTGTCCTTGGTGGTCAACACTTCAACGATGATAAAGAGCTGTTAGCACATGGTTGAATACACAGGCGTCAACCTTCTGTGAAGGATGCATGCAAAAACTTGTGGCACGCTATGACAAGTGCCTACAAAATTTCGGCTGTTATGTGGAAAAGTAGTTTGAGTTGTAGAATTTTGTGCAATAAAAATTTCTTCTGTATCTGTGTACAATTTGATTTTATTACGAAACGGAATTTACTTTCTGGATGCGCCTCGTATTAGGACGAAAGTAACGCCACAAGAAACAAAGGTCATAAGGGCGAGGAATGTGCCACTGCGTGCCTGGGAGGAGAGCCAGAGGGACTGATGGAGTTTATTCACAGCACGCGCGGAATAATAACACAGCACAGACACTCGTGCACGAAGAGACACATATTTGCTTTCAACGTTTTCGCGAAAAACATTTTTAGAACAACGCTATGTCACGACACTGAAGAAGTTTTTCCTGTGAAGACGTGTTTGCATTCGAGGAGCCAGGAAAAAGCACTGGCTAACGAGGTCGCCGCATCCGGACACGTGCGGACAGCGCCGGCACGTGCGGCGGGTTGCGGAGCCGCAGGGGCGCCGCCCACAGGGTTCCCCCTCCTGCGCTGCCGCATGTTTCCGTCAACAGCTACCAGCTACCTAGCTGCCGATGTTTCCCTGACGCTATGGCACCAATGCCGTCCTCTCACTGGACGTCGAAACGCACGTGGAGGAGGAAGTGGTGACGTCACAGAGTGGAATCCCACTACCCTGCAAAGCGTGGAATGAGGAGCTGGCATGTTAGATTTTTGCTTCGTGGAGTTGAACATGGCCAATGAGAAGCGACTTGATTTTCACGTGACAAGCTGAACTTTTGAGCCATCATATTGCAAACAGAACTCCTTATTTCGTGCCTTCTTTCGTTGTAGCGTAAGATGTGTAAATATAATCTTTTTTAAAGCGTCGGAAAATTGAGGAACTCTCGAAAACGCGCCATTTTAGACACGATTTATTACAATAAATTAGTGTACTTGGTGGCGTCGCAAGCTACAGTGCAGTGAAAACAAACGGTCCAGGTTCGCGTCGGCATATTTCCGAAACAAAAAGTATTTTTCCCTTTTTTATTTCCTTAACATTTCACTTTTTTTCTTGTCGATTTAACATGCGATATTCGTTATTGTCTCACTAAGACGACGGATTAACATGGTGTTTAGCGTCACAAGATGTGGAAGAAAAGAAACATAAACAGCAGGTTCGCGTCTACAATGCCCCATATATTTTTGACAATCTGTTTGAGTTTTAGTGCTAGAGCAAAAGAACTTCAAGAGAATATTCTACATCACTCGTTTTTCCATACGGAGTTTGAATTATGATGCAATTCAGGAGAGTGTCGGAATAGTTCTGTTTTACAGTGCAAAGAGAACATGGCTACTTTTGATCACAAAAGCAGGTGCAGTAAAGGAGGAACTGTGTTTACGTAGGATACTAAAAACAAAAATTATCACAACGAACAATGTCGAGCTGAGGCATTGCTCTACAGGTATGAACAGGTAGAAAGTATCGGGCAGAACCAATTATCTCAGAAGGAATGCCAAAGAAAACATTTGAATATTCAGAATAATTATGCACAACGTGGAAAATAGGAATGTAAGTTGGCCGTACATTTCGTTATCATTATCGACTGCTTTCAGGTAAATGTAAATCTTTGTCTTTTTCTAAAAATAAAAAATAAAAACAATATCAGAAAGAGCATTTTTTTTCGATAATCGCTAACATAGATACTGTGTATTTTTGTGCACAGCAATCTACATCTGATAGTCTGAAAATCACATTTACGTGCCTGGCAGAGGGTTCATCGAACCACCTTTATACTATTTATGTTTATAATAAAAAGAATTTGGTTCAAAATAGGTTTTTAATTCAATATTTTATAATATAAAATATTACATATATATTATACATAAGTCACTTGCAGTTGGTAATCCTGAAAGCCCTGAGGTACGCAGAATCCTACGTTGCAGTCTTTGCACCACCATCTGCTTTCCCTTCTTACGCGTTTGCCAGTCTATTTCTTCCCGTTGTCGAAGCAAACTTTGCAATACCGTGTAGTATTTATTTTGTTGGCAGTGTGAGGTACTTTTTCTGGAAAGTTGCGACCAAAATTTCTGTCCAGGCTAGTGCTTTGTGTTGGCTCTACAGATCTAAAGCCTCCGCTTTTTTCAACCAACGTTAAGCTAAAGTTTCTCATGAAGTCCATAAGAGAGATTTGCTGTTTACTGACGTCTTTGTACAAAATAAAACTGCTCACGACAGACATTAGGAAAAGATGAAAGAAGAGTTTCTTCCACCACTTCATTGTTTTTCGTGATAATGGGTAGTAACTGTACAGATGATCCACACGATCTACACCAATCTTGTTCTTATTGTAGTCAATTACAATGTCTGGTTTCATTACTGTTGTAATCCCATCTTTTGAACGTACTGGGACGTGTTTTGTGGTAGCCTGATGTTTTGTAGAGAGGCAGTATACATCACGCTTATTTTTCCAGTTAAGCGCTAGAATGGACCCATTCTTCAAAAATATCATTTCATTTTGCTTCAGTTTCTTTGTCTTGAAGCTTGTTGGTAAGCCTTTTCTGTTTTGCACAACAGTGCCGACGGCTAATATAACTGATAGACAGAACACATCGACTGCTGCTTCATCTAGTGAACAAAATATGAACTACAGCAGTTATCTTACAGCTGCCAGCCATGTGGTGCGGTGAAAAACACCTTCCAGTGAACGTAAAAGCGGCGCCCGTCCACACGGCCGAAACTTGCGCGCCCTTATGGCGTACGGGCATAATGTTGAATGTTGTCACAGCACAGATAAAAGGGCATGCGAGTCGAAATGCTTCAACACGAATTGTTGCTAACCGGTTACTAGCAATGACACTATGGTCACGCACACCTCTAGCACGTCTTCCAAAGACCTACACCGTCGACATACATAGCTGGTTTAGAGCCGTCAGAGAATCACTTCCAAGATGGCGGGCCGTGGTCTTCAGCGATGAAAGATTCTGCCGTTATTTACACTAGGATTCGAACTACCACCTACAAAAAAAAAAGGCAAGATAAAATCTTTGGCGGATAGAGCAAACAACACTTTGCAAACCCACCCGGAAGATACGGAATCATCTGAAATTCGCTAACAATGTTCGGAAAAAATTTTCAATCTAATGCAGGTCATGTTCAGAAGTAATAAATATACATCCTGCAAGAATAGATGCAACTAAATTATAAAAATGTCTACGAATTTTTGAGATAAGAAATGCTGCACCTGTTGGACTGTCGTGGCTGTTTTCTGGCCGTAAGTTGGTAACTGCTGATTAGTGGTCGTAGAGCCGCTAGTTAAATAGTGAGTGAATTTCGCGCCATGTCAGTGGTTGTTTCTGACCTTTAGATTAGGTTTAGCATGCATCATTTTAACAAACAGCAATCTTTTATATCATATTTCTATTTATATGTCTTTATTGTTAGGCTAATATACTTGCTTACTTAGAGGAGACCGGGCACGTTGTCCATAGGGGCAGGATGGCCCAGTCGAATTAGTTCATACAGTAGACGCCAGATCGTCTTAGGAATCAATCAGGAAGTAGGAAGCACTGTCCCTCTCCTTATACAGGGCCAATATCGCAGGCGGCGAAGTTTTGGACAAGCTGTAGTTTTTAATTGTTTTTGTGCGTGTTCCAGTAAAATTCTACGCGTCGGTTAATGTGTGTTATTTAACTTTTACCTGCTTTAGACTCAATAGGGTGAGTGTATAATATAAGGTGGTGTTTTGAGGATTATTTCTATATGACATACTGATGTAATAGCTTCAGTGAGTTTTCTATAGAACAGAATTTATTGTAAAGATGGCGATGGAGCAGGTTGGCCCAGAGAGGACGGGGCACGATGGCCAGCCGAGACATAAACTGTCCTGTTGTCATAGTTCTCAATGTTAAGCATTTAACTCAACATTAAACTTGATATTATGTACATTAAAGATTATTTCTTGATAACTGTTAGTTTTATTCTGATTTCCTAGTTATACTTACCAAAAGACTACATGGGTCAACGTGACCCAACCTCTGGGCCAACTTACCCCGAGCTAGGGGCAGATTGGCTCAGTTGACATACGTCCAGTAATTATTTTTTTCTAATACTTTAACTGATATTTTCTAGTTTTAACTGCCATCCAGATTCAGTAAAGACCTGTCTAATATTTAACAATAATTTCAGACATTTAAATATCTAAAATAAATTAATATCAACAAAATTGAAAAAAAAAAATGGCCAACGTTCCCCGGTCGCCACTACATAGTAATTTATAAGCCACTGAGACCTCACTGTTTCTAAAGCGTTTTGCCACTGGCTGCTGCTGACACGGCGCGAAACTCATACGCTGTTTAACTAGTGGCTATATGGCCAATAGCGGTCACGAACTTACGCCCAGAAAATAGCCATGACAATTCTACAAGGTCCAGCACTGGCCACATGGGTAAACGCTACATCATTATTCTTTGCATTTCTTGTATCAAAATTGTGTAGACATATTTGTATTTAGTTACATCTATCCTTGCATAGTGTATATTTATTATTTCTGAAGATGACGTATATTAGGTTGAAACCGGTAAAAAAATACCTCTGCGATCAAGACTATCACCACCATACAAAGTAATTTCCAAGATTCGGGGTACCGCAAGTACTGAAATCCATAAGCGTGTACTATGAAAGGCTGCGTCAATGGGAAGTAGGAAGGTGTGAAACTGAAAGGCGCTTGGATTGTGTTAGAGAAGATGTTTAGCTGTCTTCCACCATGGGACGATAGCAAAAATAGACAAAAGTAGCCGACAGCGGTTAACGGCCCTAGCATTTTCAAAACGTCTGACTTCGTGTTTCTGCGCAAAAGCACGCGGAAACTGAATTCGGCTTCATTTAGTATTGAAGCCGCGTGGGATCCGGACATTCAAAGAATCAGCAACACCCTAGAAAATGTCTTATTCAGTCGGGGATGAAACATCAGGTTTCCATAAAAAAAAATCATCTGACCACGGCAAAATAGCCCGTAATATTTTAGTCATTGTTAAGGAGAACCATTTGCCGCACTGTGGTTTCACGTTAATTAAAATTTTAATTGCGGTAGCCTCCATCTGGTCAATGCTGATTCAAATTTATTTAATCACGAGGTTTCTGACTAACAAGCGCGCTATTACGTCATCGCCAACTCTAGTGATTACTGCCGCACCTGTCGGCGAATAATGTCGATTCTCGCACAGTTTTGTCCTACGACGTGACATTAGCGTCATTGACTACCAATTACACACTTTACAAATAATTTCGTAATATTTCACCGTGACATGATTTCGCGCTAACGATCCTGATCAATTTCCTCCGCACACTAACGTGTTAGTGGTAGCGCCGAGAAATGTTGATCTTACGCAGTTAGACATTGCATCCTCAAAACAGAAGTGTGCTCAGTTCCAAAATTCACCGACATGTCCAGAGTGCGGTCTCGCTACATTCTACACCAAATTTAGTAATTGTCCTTACAAGATTAAAAAAATCGAATTCCCTTAATAGCATTTCACTCTCTCTACATGGGATACTCTCCAAATCACATTTAAGTGCCTAGCCGAGGGTTCATAGAACCACCTTATGCTATTTATTTCCATTCCATTTTCGAATAGCGCGCGGGAAGAAAGAACACCTGAATCTCTCCGTTCGAGCCTTGATTTCTCCTATTTTATTCTGTTGATCTTTTCTACCTATGTAGGTGGAAGTCAATATATTTTCGCATGCGGAGGAGCATGTTAGCGATTGGAGTTCCGTAAGCAGACCAAGCCACAGCGATAATCGCCGTTGCTGTAATGATTCTCATCCCAGATCCTGTATCATTTCCGAGATGCTGTTTCTCCTGTATCGTGACAATGCAAAACGAGCTGCCCTTCTTTGGACTCTTTCGATGTTCCCCGTCAAACCCACCTGATAACGATCCCACCCTGGGCAGCAATACTCCAAATGAGTACGGACAAGCGTAGTTTATGCAGTCTCTTTAGTTGTTCTGATGCATCTTTTAAGCGTTCGCCTTTCCTACGACATTATCTACGTGTTCTTTCTAGTTTAAGTCGGATGTAATAGTAATTCCTAGGTATTTAGTAGAGTTTACGGCCTTCACTTCTCATTATTTAGAGTCAATTGCCAATTTTTACACAATATTGATATCTTATTTAGATCCTTCTGTAGTTGGTTTTGATCTTCAGATGACTTTACTAAACGATAAATGACGGCGTCATCTGAAAACAACTTAAGAGAGCTGCTTAGATTTTCTCACGATTCGTTTATGTAAATAAGGAGCAGCAGGGGACCAATAACACTACCCTGTGGAACGTTCGATATCACTTCTGTTTTAGTCGATGCCTTACCATCGATTACTACAAACTGTGTCACCTCTGACCGGAAATCCCCTATCCAGTCACAAATCTGGTGCGATATTCCATAACCACGCAATTTGATTAAAAGCAGTTAGTGGGGTACGGTCTGAAAAGCCTTCTGGAAATCAAGAAATACGGAATCAATTTGAGAACCCTTGTCGATAGCACTCATCACTTCGAGTGAGTAAAGAGCTAATTGTGTTTCGCAGGAACGATATTTTCTAAATCCGTGTTGACCTTGGGTCATTAGATTAGTCTGTTCGAGATAATCCATAATATTTGAATACAGGATATGTTACAAAACCCTGCTGCAAATTGACATGAATGAAATAGGCCTAGTGCCTTTCTTGAATACTGAAGTGCCCTTTGCAACTTTCCAGACTTTTGGTACTGATCATTCTCTGAGCGAGCAGTTGTATATGGCTGTTATGTAAGGATCTATCGCATCAGCACACATAGAAATCTAGTGGGTATACAGTCCGGACCAGAAAACTTGTTCTTGTTCAGTAATTTCAGTAGCTTCACTATTCCGATGCTATCCACTTCAACGTTACTCGTTCTGACCTCTGTTCGTAATTCGAAATCTGGTATCCCTATACTTCTAATGTACGATAGGCCATGAAATATTAACATCCTACTTAATCGATAGCGAAAGAATGTTGTGAAGGTTGTAATGGGAAAACTGGACAAGATTATTTATATGACTTCCACACAACAACAAACTATCGCATCACCTGCACTGACATAGAATGCATAGTATTTAATTAACAAAACAGTTTCTTAGATTTTACGTAGATTTCTCTCAGCCTGCACAGTGATTTAAAAAACCAAAAATATGCACTGTCAGTACGACGGAGTTGACAAGTCGGCCAACCAGTTCCAGTCAGAAGAAGTAAGTACACCGCTTGTGCTGTCTGTATTTCTGCCTTGCGTAGGTCAGCTGCAAAGTTTGGATGCATGCGAATTGTTATTTTGTGTCAGGAAGGATTCTGATTAAGGGACGTCTCTGTGTGAACCAAAGAGATCGGTGAGTAGCCTCTCTCTCTGGCCACCCAAAGGCTATCTATCACAGCGGCTTACGGTTTGAAGTTCGGAAGTACCCTGAGCGGGACGACACGATGTTGAATAATGGGTTTTGTAAAACCACAGTACGTCGCGTTTCGACTCAAAACTGTACGTACCAGGTTGCGTGGTACGTAGCTTCACTCCAGACGTCCATGGTGAGGTCCGTCTTTGACACCTGGATGCCATTCAGTGCGGTACAGATGAGCCCAACAGCATGCTGAATGGACTTAGGAATTGGCATCGAATTCAATTCACTGATGACATTCACAGCTGTTTTTAACCTGAAAATCGTCTGAGACGTTTTCTGAGGCAGTCTGCCCAGGATAAACTCTTGTAGCCAGACGATTTTGTGTAGGGTTAGTGCTAACAGCCATCATGTATTTATGAAATGCATCTTTAACCATCAGCAGTTTTATCACACTCCTAGCCATTAAAATTGCTACACCAAAAAGATGACGTGTCACAGGCGCGAAATATAACCGACAGGAAGAAGATGGAAGCGTGTATTCGTCATCGCCATACTGGCCTATCAACCGTCGTGATGGTATGCGGTGCCATTGATAACACATCTCGGTTACCTCTTGTTCGTATCGTCGGCACTTTGAACAGTGGCCGTTACATTTCAGATGTGTTACCACCAGTGGCTCTACCCTTGCGAAGCCCTACATTTCAGCAGGATAATGCACGACCGCATGCCACTACGTTCGGGGGTTCGAATCCCCCCTCGTGCACAGATATTTGTGCCGTCCTTAGTCTTAGCTAGTTCATAAGTAGTTTGTAAGCTTAGGGACTGATGACCCCGTAGTTAAGTCCAATAAGTTCTACAAACATTTGAACACGGCCGCATGTTGCAGGTACTGTACGGGTCTTTCTGCTGCCCTGGCGAGCACATTCTCCAGATCTCTCACCAACTGAAAACATCTGGTGAATGGTGGCTGAACAACTGGTTCGTCACAAAACGTCAGTTACTACTCTTGATCAACTGTGCTATCATGTTGAAGCTGCATGGGCATCTGTACCTGTACACGCCATCCAAGCTCTATTTGACTCAATGCCCGGGCGTATCAGGCCGTTATTACGGCCAGAGGTGGTTGTTCTGGGTACTGATTTCTCAGGATTCAAGCACACAAATTGCGTTAGAATGTAATCACATATCAGTTCTACTATAATATATTTGTGCAATTAATACCCGTTTATCATCTGCATTCTTTCTTGGTGTAGCAGTTTTAATGGCCAGTAGTGAATATATATTTCAGTCTGGTATATATTTGTGTAGTATGACGTTTTAACAATTTGTGCTTATTTTCAGAATGAAATGCCTAAAATTGTGTACAACATCGAGTTGGTCGTTAATTCACCATTCAGGTACTGTACAATGCGGGTGTAACTCACCTCCCTATCTTGAAAGCTAACGCGCTGCAAATTACGCTAGACAAACGTACAATAAAACGTTAATTAATACACGAATTGCCACTCCTTTTGTCAGGTGAGGATGTCAGTATGAGTTGTGTAATGCTTTTAAGACTACATAACTCCTCTGGTTTCCAAACTGTTCGTACTTTCAAAACGTGAATGAAGAAACACAAATATGGTACATAACATTAAGTGGCCTTTGCTTTTGGATTAGAGTCTGCCTTGAGCAAAATACTTTAACTATGTTTTCATATGCCTATGCATGTTTCACTACAGATGTAGAATCTTTAGTGGGTTCTTTTTATTGCATTAAATTGAACATATTTCATTAGCAAACAATAAACACACACACACACACACACACAGAGAGAGAGAGAGAGAGAGAGAGAGAGAGAGAGAGAGAGAGAGAGAGAGATGCCATTCACACAAAATTAAGTAGTAAACCTAACCTTAAAACAACACAACAAAGGAGATCAAAAATTTCAACAACAGTTTTGTATATAAGTGCCATATGATTGCAGATGACAAACTGTAAACAAGGACCCACAGGGATTATGTAAGGAAACCAACAAAGCCAACATGTAAAGCAAGGTATATATGCATATATGAAATTCTTGTACATATTTATAATTAAGAGGATGATCTTATAATAACTGTAAAAACTTAAAATATTTTCTGTTGTTCGCTTTAAAACTATAAAAGAAGTACCCGCCGTAGGTGCTACAACTGTTGTGAAACATGTATGGTCATAAAAAATACTGTTTTGCTCAAAATAGACCCTAGTTCAAAAGCAACTAACTTAAATATTTATAAACATACACGGACCAAAAAATATTCAAC
The DNA here is from genome assembly GCA_026315105.1 of Locusta migratoria. Lineage (NCBI taxonomy): Eukaryota > Metazoa > Arthropoda > Insecta > Orthoptera > Acrididae > Locusta > Locusta migratoria. The sequence goes on along the minus strand of CM048745.1, from coordinate 707,289,954 downwards.
ATAAAGATGATTATTAAGTAGCCTGTTTGAATTTTGCACTATAGGAAAGAAACTGCAATTTGTAAACTCTCCCGGATTCCATAGAATCATTTCATTAAAATATTTATAGATCCTACGACGAACAAAAAGTCAATTCAGTCTAGATACACAATAACGAATCATTTTTATTGTTTGTCTTGCCCATATCTTTTGTTCTGATGCTACCATAAGTCACACACGTCTACAGAAATATTTAATGCAACCAGCAAATAAATTTCCCCATAGTTTTGTAGTGGACATTCTGTTCGCACTGGAAAGCAAAGTAAAAACCGTGCAAATCATTATTCCAATTGTTTTAGGTAACAGGCTCAGAGACGAACTCGTATCTAAAATAACTGATCGTAGCAGAGTTCAATAATTCCCCAGGAACTCCGTTCTGTATAGCAATATGTTGATAAAAATTCAGCTTATATTCATCGAATATCACCGTGCCGTTAGAAAAGCCCAACCGACCCCATACCGCGCTACGCTCCTGCCGCCACGGGCTCCTTCAGAAACCAGCGTGGAATCTCATTCCCGTGGGATTTATGGGAGGCAAGAAGCGCAGTTTCATAGCTCTAACAAAAGACATCTGCATCTGCCTCCTCGTCGTTCTTCTTTTTTCTCTCCCTCGGTCTACGTCCTCCCTGCCCCCTCCGCCTACTTCCCTTTGCATCTCTCTCGGCTATCTCTGATACTCCACTCTCTCTCAAATACGAGTATAAAGAATGCGCGCGCATCGCTTACTCACACATTTATGCGTTTCTCTCTCTCTTTCTCTCTATCTATCTCTCTATCGCTCTCTCTCTATCTCTCTGTCTCTCTCTCTCTCTTATCTCTTCTCTCTCTCTCTCTCTCTCTCTCTCTCTCACACACACACACACACACACACACACACACACACACACACACACACGCACATACACACACTCTCACGCTCGTGGGACGGAACGATACATTCCAGCGACAAACTGTGATCTAAATTTTTTATACGCATCCAGAAAGAACCTCGAAAATTTAACGCAGATGGACATGAAATACGACGTGAAACGCAGCGGAACATGGTCCTGGTTCGTCTCTATTGATTTATACACGGCATGGAAATTAAAATCTGTCATACCATCTTATTGCTTCGAACGGTGTTAATCAAGAGGCAGCACACTTGGTATTCGCGAGTTCTGTAATTAGCTGCGAGTCTTTTGAGTGACTGCATTGGGAATGCTGTGGTTTCTCACTAAAAGGGTGAATCTGAGGGGGGGGGGGAGGAGGCGCGTTGTGTTTTAATTGAAATTCCACGACTGCTATGAGCAGACTTGTGTAGTCACATCCTTTAGGGGTCGCAGACTACTGTTCTAGCTGCGATATATTAAGCTAGCTTTGTTGTTACTATAACAATTAATTTTCAATGAAACTTAATATCTAATTTTATAGTAAATAATGCTGCTGCTGTATAGTAGCGTTGTCCATATTCTTTCCAGTTCGTAATGGAAAAATAATCCATTAGACAATAATTTTCGTCAAAATGGCGTTTCCCCTTGTGCTACATTTGGACTGACCGCAGTTGTTTATACCAGAGAACCATTAATAAACATACAGTGTCTGTTACCTCACCTAAACGTAACAAAATTGTGCAGATGAGCTCACTTAGGTCGACTATGTGTTGCCTTTGCATAGTCAGTCTGTAACCCCAGCCGTCAACATTAGCCCTCAGTATAGATAAACAAATTACCTCTCCAACTCGGTATCGACTGCTAATAAGTAAACAAAAATTATCCACATTTTTGTTCCTTGCACTCCACTATATATTTACATACGTTTTCATTTAATTAATTCGGGATGTAACAAGAAATCAGCCACAATTACTTCCTAATAATTGCAAAAATAAGTCGTGGGATTTCCACCCATGATGGGATTTGTCTAAGGAAAAGACACCTTTCCTTACAGTAGCAATACAAGATAATAACTCTAAATTTAGTGCAATTAGTGCAGATGTAATTGTCAGATAATAATAATTAAGATCTTATCTATATCGAAAAGACAGATTGAACACAAGTGGAGGGGGAGTGGTCATCGTTGTGGACAAAGTTTTGTTTCTACTGAGGTCGAGGTTGAGAGTAACCGTGAAATTACCTAGGCACGTATAACAGGTCTAAGAGAAGTAAGTTAATATTTGGGTGCTTTTACCGGCTCCCCAGTTCTGCTGTAGCAGTTTTAGAGACATTCAAAGGAAGTCTACGCCAGGTAGTGCCTAGGTATCCGGGCCATCTAATATTAGTCGGGGGAGATTTCAACCTTAAGAGTATAGATTGGAACCTCTCCATTTTTATTTCAGGCGGTACAGAAAAGTTGTCTTGCGAGCTACTTTTGGACACATTGTCCGAAAACTGTCGTGAGTAGTTAAACCGACAACCCACACGCAATAGAAATAGTTTAGACCTTATAGCTACGAAAAGGCCTTAACTTATTGTTGTCGTTGTTTATAGGGGACCAAACTACTTACCTTATTAACGATATCAGTGTAGAGATATGAGTGCTCATGATATCGTCATAGCGTTAATGGTGACCAAAGTTTACAAACTAATCAAGAAGGCCAGGAACGTGTTTTTGTTAGAAAGAGCCGATAAGCAATTGTTAGGATCGCACTCAGAAAATGAAAGGACATCGTTTAGTTCCACTACAATGGATGTAGAGTAATTGTGGGCTAAATGTAGATGCATTGTGAAAGCAGCCTGTTACGTTATTTAAGCAAGACCTCGGGCAGTTGAGACCGGCAAATGCTAGTTAAAACTCTCACTGCTGCTCTAAATTGCCTTGCGAGTGGCCACAGTATTTACGCAACGGAAATTTATCTAACTGCTTACTCCTTAAGGGAGCAGCCAACGTTTAAACATACACAAAATTAATGTTAAAAATAAATGAATAGATAATTAAACATGGGACAGGGAGCATGAAATTATAAGTCCAGGTTTGATACTTTAAAGCATCATATTTTCAAAGAAATAACAAGAAAATAAATGTGGGAACACCAAATTAAGCACACACCTTGTACAAAACTGAATTAAATCATAAAGTTACTGCCTGTAGTAAAATTGTTTCTGCCCTTTACGAATATGGAGGTAATGTGGGAGGAAATTTCCAAATACACAATGGGAAGAGGAAAGCACACCATTCACAGACATGTGCATAATGGTTGAGACACTTTACCCATGCAGGATCACTTGACAGCAGCGACAAACAAAGCGTCGGCGGCATTTTGACGAGATCGCGGGTTACTTGAAGCACAAATTTAAAAATCACTATGCACTAAACCAGCTCATGTTCGGGGAGTCAGCGGCATACTATTGTTAAGTACCAAGTGGTGGGTGACCACAGCGAATAGAATTTACAAAAAGAAATTAATTTAGAATAAGCAAGTAAAGGACACTCGAGAATTCGTATAGAAGAAAGCTAGTATTAATAAAAGCATGGCTGAAGGCCGAAGTAATGACTGTTACAAAAGCACTTGGTGCAATCGGTCATACAAGACAGGAAAGTTAAAAAACAGCAAGAATATTTAAACATACTAAGTTTACACAAAGGCTGAAAGTCACAAACGTGTATTCTATCTTGAGAAAAACCGGACACGAAAACATCACAGGAATGAAAAATGCAAATACTAAATTTACACCGAATTATTCGAGTTCTTTAAATTAAGAAACACTTCGCCTCGCATAGGGAAAGAATTACTCAAGAAAACTGCCTGATCACAACGAACGTGAAGTTCTAACAGCATGCCTTTCCCGCAGCATGAGTCGACAAAGTGAAGTTCTAAGCCCACGCCAAAACCTTCCCCACCACACAACGGATGTGTGAACGCGATACAGAGCGCGTTCAGAGCATAGTGTCTACCAACCCTCTATACTTGAGGAAGATAATACCCTCTTCAACGGCTCGCAGAGAGGTCTCTTGTCGCCTCTTTCTTCCAAGATTACGTTGGCATCACACTAAGAACACGGCTACCTCGCCATCTTGCCAAGTAAGCTTGTCTCTGGCCACTCAGCAGACGCCAGCGCAGACGACAAAGTAGGCCATGCGTTCTTAATTAAAGCAAAAGAGGCCCTAAAGCGCGAAGTGGCGACTGTAAGCCATTGCGCGGCAGTCAGTCAATATTAAAAGCAACCTCCCACATTCACATGAACACACAAGTTTAATAACACGGGTGGAAAAGTATATATAAACATGGGGAATTGATCATTAATAAACAGAATAAAAATAATTAACCTACTAATAGACAATATAATCGTGCAGAAACAATTTAGGTTAATGAATAACTCAAACTTGGAACACGACCACAAAGTCAGTGGACGTGTGCCTATAAAGTCGAATAAGGATGGAAAAGCTCCACTGTGATACAATAATAATTTTAGAAAGCTTATGGGAAATCAAAGGCTGTTGCACTCTCAGTTAAAAAAAGAACACACAAATGATGAAAGGTGAAGTTAGTAGAGAGTCGTGCATCTATAAAAAGATCGATGCGTGAAGCGTACAATAATTATCGTAGTCATATCTTAGCAAAAGATCTTTCCGAGAACCCGAAAAAATTCTGGTCCTATGTAAAATCGATAAGCGGGTCAAAGCCCACTGTCCAGTCACTCGTTGATCATACCGGGGCAGTAATAGAAGAAAGCAAACGGAAAGCTGAAGATCTAAACTTAACCTTTAAGAAATCTTTCACGCAGAAGGACCGCATAAATGTACCATAATTTGATGAATGCACCAACGTTGAAATGGAGGACATAGTAATAGGTATTTCAGGTGTAGAGAAGTAGCTGAGAGCGAGCCATGAATGAAGGGCAACAGGCAGATTGTGTTTTTCTCGATTTCAAACAGGCGTTTGACGCGGAGCGACATAGCAGACTGCTAACGATGATACGAGCATATGGAATAGGTTCACATACTTCTGACTGGCTGGAAGACTTCCTAAGTAATAGAACGCAGTACGTTGTTCTCGAGGGCAAGACTTCATCCAAGGGATGTGCGATAGAACCGCTATTATTTTCTATCTATATAAATGATTTGATGGACAGAGTAACTTGTAATTTGCGGCTGTTTCCTGATGATGATGTGGTTTATTGGAGAGAGTCGTCTTTAATTGACTGTAATAGCAAACAGGATGACAGACAAAATTTCTTGTTGGTGCGAAGAATGGCAGCTAGCTCGCAATCTAGAAAAAATGGAAGGTGATGCGCATGAGTAGAAGAAACAATCCCATAATGTTCGAATACAGCATTAGTATTGAACTTTTTGATTCAGTCACGTCGTGCAAATATCTAGGCGCAACATTGAAAACGCTATGAAATTGAACGAACATTTAAGGACAATTGTGAGTAAGGCGGACAGCCGACTTCGGTTTATTGGGAGAATTTTGGGTACTTCATCTGTACGACCAAGTCTTCAGTATTGGTCAAGTGTTCGGTTCGGGATCCGCAGCAGATCAGATCAAGGAAGACTTAGAAGCAGTTCAGAGGCGAGCAGTTAGATTCTTTATTGGTAGATTTTACCAATGTGCGAGTGTCACGGAAATGCTCCGGCAACTCAGTTGGGGATCGCTGGAGGAAAGATGACATTTTTTTCGAGAAATTCTCTTGAGGAAATTTAGAGGGCCGAAATTTGAAGCTGAGAGTAAAACGATCTTCTTGCCGCCTACTTACACATCGCCTAATGATCACAAAGACAAGCTGACAGAAATTATGGCTCGTACGGAAGCATACAAACATTCTTTTTTTTCCTCGTTCTATTTGGGAGTAGAGTAGGAAAGGAAATGCCTAGTAGTGGTTATAATGTTCAAATGTTTGTAAATCTTATGGGACTTAACTACGGGGTCATCAGTCCCTAAACTTACAAACTACTTATGAACTACTTACGAACTAGGACGGCACAAATATCCATGCCCTAGGGGGGGATTCGAACCCCCGACCGTAGTGGCCGTGCAGACCGTGACTGAAGCGCCTCAGTGCCCTCGGCCACTGCGGCCGGCCCTAGTAGTGGTACATTGTACTCTCTGCCACGCATCTTACGGTGGATTGAGGAGTATATATGTAGATGTTTTTCATATAACATTACGGTCGTCAGCAGAAGTAATCAATAAATGAATTTACAATACACCCTGTTTCTCATATCTCAAGAATAGCACTACCTTTTCCGTACACAGATACAGTCAAACAGAAAATAGCATTTTCTGTGTGGCAAAATTCTGTTAAACACAGCAGTACACGACAACCAAAGCGTTATAGCCTCTGATAAATAATATTGTCTACATTGAGGAAGATTTTTTAAACAGCCATAATCAAGAAAATGTTTCACGTGGTTTTCTTTACAAAAGTCACTTTTTTTAAGATAAATACTTTCATTAAATTACTGTAACTGACTTACTTTTACCGTCTACACATTAATACCGTTTACTGACTTTAGCTACAGTTACGTCTTTGAAAGAATATGGGCCTGGAAACTGTTGTACTTTATATAGCAATCGTCTCCAAATAACTCACTTCCAAATATTATATATTCCTACTTTTACTCTAGTTTTTAGTAACTGTCTGCTAACAGATTAAACAGTATTATATATATTATGAGCAAGATCATTTACATAAGTTTTTTAACTTTCTTCACTAATATACCAATTAGTAACCTACTGCTACTTCAAGAAAGAAAAATTATTACTTCATAATATTTAGAATATTAGTAATTGCAAGTTATGGTAGAACATTAATATGTAACTGAAAGTAATAACGTGGAATAATGAAGTGAACTGGAGCAAAACACGGAAAACAAAATTCTTTCCTATTAATTTACCGCTCTTCCAATAAATTCACCGCAATGAAATATTTCTTTTCTTTCACGCCAAAGTTAAGTCCTCTGAGATTGCATAAAATCTGAAATTCGTATACTCAGAACTTTACACAAATGAGTTGAAGAAAATATTCACGTTTGTGATAGATATTGATACAAAATACGTAATTGTTCAGTCATGAAACACAAAACATTCCGGTCCGTAAGCTTTTACAGAAGTGAAAGCATAACCTGATTTCGCTATCGTTGCACAGATCGAGCTGTGCCACAGTAATAGGAACACGTGAGCCCAATTTTGGCTCTTGATGTAATGCATGACTAAATCTTCACAACCATTTGTCTTGGTGTAGTGTTATTGCATTATTGGGAGCCTTAATGAAAATTCCACGCTGGATACAATGCATATCATCGTGTCTGAGAATTAATAAAAATTTCTTGAAGATCAAAACAGCCTCCACACTGCGTGGGATGTTGTCAGTGACAGAACTGTACTCAGCATCATACATTGCATCATACATTGCAGAAGCAGCAGAGGGCAGAGAGTGTAGAGGAAGACGGAGATCGGAATACATCTTGAAAACAACTGACAGAGATTGCAAATCAATGCACCATTACGGTGGCAAGTCCTGTACGTAACTATATAACACCGAGCGAGGTGGCGCAGTGTTAACACAATGGACTCGCATTGGGAAGGATGGAATCCACCTCCGGCCAGCCAGATTTAGGTTTTCCGTGATTTTCTCAAATCACTCCAGGCAGATGCCGGGATGGTTCCTTTCAAAGGGCACGGCCAATTTCCTTCCACATCCTTACCCAAACAGTCCGAGCGTAAGCTCCGTCTCTAATGACCACGCAGTCGTCGGGACGTTAAACTTCACGCTTCCTTTCTTCCTTCCTAACTATATAACTGTTTTCCAAATATATTTCTTAATATCCTTACGTGTTCTTGTTCGTTTGCATAGTATCAGTCTTAGAATACTTGCCTTTTTCTTTTCTTTTTTTTTGGGGGGGGGGGAGAGGGGGTAATGTTAACGCTTTTTAGTATTAACTGATATTTCGTGTAGAATAGTGTAAACCTAGTAATAGTAACTGGTCGTTGAATCCGCACACTCACTTCTTGGCTTAATGTACTTCAATTGTGATTCAGAGGAAGAATATCCGGTTAGGGATCGGTGCAGTCTGAGGATATTGTGTACGGATGCAGGGAGAATTTAATGCCGTCCGTAAACGGAAGCAATGCTGGTCGACAGGCTTCAGGCTGGTGCTGTGAGCAGGGATGGTGAATGCTTTGGCCTCCCATTTTCCACGTCAGACACCTGGTGGTTGGCGGAAAGTGGCGAGCGACGGGAAACTCTGGGTGCAAGACGAAAGTGAGTACCGGCTACCAGCTGACCCCAATGTCTTGGTGACAGATTCGAAGTATCTCCCACTGCTTGTGGTATCTCTGAGGCAGCACCGGCTGCCAAATCTGCTGGGACGGTCGCTCCAGCATGTGATACAGTCCGACACGTCGAGTTCATTCGAACAAAATCTCCAAGGGACGTCATTTTAAGAATTTGTTGAATTACGTAGGGAGTTTCTGTTCCTTAATGGCACAATATTATGAAGATACCCCCCTCAAACCCACTCAACCATACACGATCCGATAAAAGCGTTTGATAGATTGCTCTTACAAATGAAATCTGCTTTAATAACTGGTTTTCGTAGATATTTTCGGCACACGTGAACCTTTCACTTGTCAACTATTCTAAGTTTCCTGAATCTATTTTTGTGTTCATGATTACGTCTCACCTTATGAAGCAGCTAATCTACTGTGTTCTTAGGTCATAAAAAAGGTGCGAGCTATATCAGAGTCGTAATATTGTTTCGTGGTTTTTGAGGACGTTCCACAGACAGGACTAAAGCATGGGTCTAATGCAGTCAAAGAGAGTGATGTACTGAAGCAGAAGCTCTACAGGAAGGACCAAAAATATCTAAGACGAAGCTGTTTATGTAGTTTTACATGTAGTTTTATGGTACACATGATCGGTACCCGACGCCACCACCAAGCAACCTCTGTTAACTCCAGGCACCGTCAAACACACCAGTAGTCGTCACTTAGACGGCGCTCGTTAATAGGGCCCATGCGTACGTCCTCCATGAGACGTTACGTCATTCCAGTGTTTATCAATATCAGGATCGTGACCACCGGGGGTCGCAAAGTCATACGGAGGAGATCACGAACGAGGCAGGAAGCAGTTGCATCATTGCCGATAACGTATGTTTCGTGACGATCATCTGCTAAGGTTGAATGTAACATGAGAGTGAAAAGGTTTCTTTAACTCATACTGTAAAGTCATTTATGTTCAGAAGTGGTACTTATTTGTCGTAATGAATATGAATTTAACCTATGGAATACTTAAAATTAGCTAACGAGACACGACCTTTTTTTTAAACGCGGCTTCTTTCTTTTTTTCTTTTATCTTTTTTATAGTTTTTTAAGGATTTAGAAGGCAATACTCGCGCAGCATCAGTACTGGCCACCCCGGCGCCTCTCTCACATGATGCTGCATGTATAGAAGCCCACGCCAGTTCGCTCGGCTATGGTCATACTAGGGTACATTTCCTCTCTCTTATATGTCCTTTATTGTAGCACCACTTCAAAGAAAGACTCTTGCTTATGAAAGAGATATGGTCTCCTGAACGACGCACAATCACTACTCCTTCCTTAGTTTTCAACATATTTCAAATAGATATTTCATACTCCTCCATATATTGTGTACTTTTATCCTTAAAAGATCATGACTAAACGTATTACAGGCATTCTACTTAAAATGATACAATTCTACAAGTTTACTAGTCTAAAATAAATTAGCAAATTGTGTACTTTAAAAATAATGAATGCAACGTAATCAAGCACAGATTAATGTATTTACACTAAAATACGCATTTTGAAGACTCTCGCGTGAAATCAGATGGGGATCGAGCCAAGTCTAATGATATCTCACCAGGAGGGAGGGGGTGGGGGCAGGAGGTTCGAAAAACATGGGCGCTACGTAAAGTTTGCAGTGGGAAGATGTGACATGAGGTGCCGGCCGCGGTGGCCAAGGGGACTGAGGAGCTCCTGCACGGCCACTACGGTCGGGGGTTCGAATCCCCCCTCGTGCATGGATATTTGTGCCGTCCTTAGTATAAGTTAGTTCATAAGTAGTTTGTAAGTATAGGGACTGATGACCCCATAGTTAAGTCCCACAAGCTATACAAACATTTGACCCGCACAGGTCGAGGACCACATTAACTTCTGGGAGGAAACGAAGGTGCGGTGAGTATTTCTTGTGCAGTATTGACAACTTACGTATCGGTGGGAATCTAACAATTATTTCTTTTTGACACTGTGTGTCTACAAATCGCATAACGAAATTGTCAAAGCTGAATAACATGTTAATAATCACGAATATAATGTTATTTTAATTAGTATTTTGCACACTGTTGTTATTTAAATCAACAAATAAAAACACTATTCTGCTCACTGAGTCATTGTGTTTGCTGCTGGTTAAGAATTTTCAGTTTGCTTTGGAAGAAAGGTGACGGTTTATTAGCTTCTTTGGAACATTTAGGGGTAATGCATATGTTTTGATGGCGTCGCATTCTCACGTGACTGTATTTCGCTGTAAATTACACATTGTGATGTATTATTAGTCACAGTAAAACCAACTTCACATAACAGAGTGTGTATATTTTTTCTATATATATATATACTGCTCCTTTACTAGACATGAAGGACTGTACAGGCTTCTAGAGACGCTTCTGCACTTTGCGAAGTGCAATAACGCAGTAATCACGTCTTTACTTGCTGGCGTACTGAGACACCTCATGGAAGCAAACAAAAACAGGCGTCCACGCAGACACTCACCCTACTCCGAGCTTCGACTATCTAGCACAGTGCACTTGACTTCTTGATCAGTATAATATTAACAGAAAAAAATTCATTGTTTTAAGGTTCTTGGGAGTCGCCATAATTATTTGTAATTTGAAAGTGGGTCGCGTATTCAAAAATGTTGAAAATCCCTGCATTAGTCCGTTCATACAGTCTACAGTAACATCGGACAATCGGCCAGTCAGTCAGTTTACCTCAACTACAGTTCAACACAGTAGTCTTCCAGTATACATTTCCAGACTGATATGCATGTAATTTATCGCCATTAGAGCCAGTTATTGATATTCAGAACTGGACCATACCTATAAATCGTTATACACATCAGTCTAGGCTGAAAGTGATTAAAATAATTGTGTTTAAATGCGTTTCTTTACACAAACGTGTAGCAGTTGTGCTACTGAAGAACGCTTCATTACAAGCTGAGAATGCGGTATAAATTCTTTTAGTAATGTTTAATACTTGTTTCTATTTGTATTTCCATATTACTTGTCGTACACAAAGCAGTGGGTGTTCGGATCGTGCTTGATAAGGCCGCAATATTTGATTTGGTATAATGCTTCAAATGTCTAACACCAGCCTTGACATGGTAGCAGGTAAACGAACAAAACAAGACACAAGACGTTCTATCATGTATACCAAAGCAGATATTACTGCTACAAGGCACTCAAAAAGCGTCAATGTGGTTGCAGCGCCATGATATCGTAAGAGTAGGATTGTTTCGTCTAGAACATGTCTGCAGTGTCGAAAATTGTCGGAAACCTCGTCCTGTACCTCACTGCATTATGAACTGTCACTTTCGACGAAGATATATGTTAGGGGATATATGTCGGATTCAACGGTTGGTTCCATTGTACAGCTGAGTGTCGCGGTTATTACGTCTACCTCAGAGGAGTCAGAAGAAGTTGTTGAATGTAGATAAGAAGGCCTTCGACGACCGACCTACACGTTGACGGGGAATAGAGCAAAATTATGGTGAAATTTGGAGCCATTGTGACACTATTAACCCATTCCAAATAACACATGAAGTTCAGAGCTCTAGTGTTTCTTTCCTGCAGTATTATGGGGCGCCAGAGAGGACATCGCTTTTCAAGCGTTGGATAATAAGAGAGGCGGCACCTTGTAGAAAACTAGCAACTTAGCGTCACCATAAGACATGATAAAGGGTTTTGAAAAACTGATCCATTAATTTTATTGCGCACTGTATACTTCCATTCCATCGCCTTTATCATCATCCTGACCAACATATAAAAGCTGTTTGGTAGAAGGCGCTGGTTAAAATGCAAACCTCAATTTTTATCCCAAAACGTATTTTTCCTTTTTGTTTCGCTTCACATCCAGCTTATGCCATAATTGAATTCAGAACTGACAGTTGCATTACTTCGCAGTTATTGATTTAAGCCCATGGAGTGGGCCTGCAAGCGACGTGTTTCAAGTGAAATATTCTCGAAACTTTCCGGACGTGGTTTTTCACTGAAACATCCACGATGTTGTTTCAGTTCGAGGCACCGTAACCATAATTTATTGGACTAATTTGAACCTATAACGTATTCTGCAAATTGTTGAGTCTAACAGAGTAATTAAAGTTTTCGTACTTCCTGTGGTGTTCAAAAGATGATAAAGTTCCAGAAGTAAAAGGTTCCTATCATGAAAAATTTATGTCGAGTGCTTAGGCTAATGAGTACTATCGCATCATTCTCTTGATTCTTAGCTATCGATATTAGTACACGAAAACAGTCTACCCTGAAGCAATGCAGATGTGTTTATATTGTGTTTTTGAAATATATAACAATTTTAATGTTCTCATCTAATTAGTAGCCTCCATGCGTGCGACGAACAACACTTTTATTAATAAACGATACGACAATTATGAATATCAGTGGTTACAGAAAGACATTGCTACCGAATCTTTAGTACGCGACGCAAAAAAATTAAAGGGTGACTTTCGCATAAAGACGAAAGTGTCTCCAACTGCGAACATGAAGTTAAAAATTTGGCTCACGGTGGTTACATTAACTGGACAAGACGAAAATAGTTATTTTTCAAGAATTAAGATAAAGAAAACTATCCACCGTTTAACCTAAAGCACGAAAAGGATCAAAATGACATTTATAACATATTAAATAATAACACATTTTTATTTTTAGTTCGTTTTTAAGTGTGCAGCCTGTAGTTTATTCTTAAGCAGCGTTTATTCTTTGGACTTGTTCAGATTTAGTGGAACATTAAGATATATAAAAGCTCTGAACTAATTAATTGTATTTTCACAGTGCTGCCAATGAGTATGTTAGATTAGATTAGATTAGTTGTTCGTTCCATAGATCCGTGTTGAGAGTTGGTATGAACTTCGCTTTTTTTTTTTTTTTTTTTTTTTATTTGGGAAAAGGAATATATAACTTATGACAAATTTCATTAAGGAATAAATATTCTGAGAGGCAGTAGTTAATATAGCCAGCTCGTTAAAGTTGTATGTATGAAAAAAAGATAATATTAATTTCTTTAGAAAGTACTGTAAACTGGAAATAGAAATTTTGTTATTACTATAGTTCCCATTATTAGATTTTGTAAATCCTCTCATTCATCACTGTTATCATTATCGACTTGCGACTCAAGAATGTTCAAATGTTTGTAGAGCATATTGGACTTAACTACGGGGTCATCAGTCCCTCAACTTACAAACTACTTATAAACTAGCTGCCCGATGGGGCATTCGAACCCCCGACCGTAGTGGCGTGCAGACTATGCCTGGCGCGCCGCAGAGCGCTCAGCCACCGCGGCCGGCGACTTGCAACTCCACTGCAAATTTCGTATGAGGTAGCAGAAAAGATGCCTTTGTAGAAGTCTTTCTTTTATACTTCTACATCATAATACAAAGATGTCTTGCTTTAGTTGGCTGAATAGTTGGGTTCTTCTCGTACAGCTGCAGTAGATCAAAAGTAGTACACACTTATTAGGACTTCTCTTGGCGATGATATGCCTAATCTGTGCAGCAAAGTATGAGTTCCCCAATGGTACGCAAAACCTGTTCACTAATGGGATCAACAAGATATATGTGCTCTTCTCCTTTAACTTTTTTACATTTTATCGCGTAATCATTTCTTTCCGCTCTATTTCTTCATTTTTGCCACCATTCACCCATTTCGAACGCAAAAAGCTGTTTCTATAATATTGCCTAAAACACTCAACACAGACTAAAACCTATAAAAATTCGTAACAATTAGCATACGACTCTATCAGTATTGTATCTACCAATTGCTTACTTTCCGATTTTTGTTGGAACGACAAGGGACTAGTCTGCTTTTTCGAGAAAAGTAATGTTTCTTCGGATCTGTATAGCTTTTGCTGTAACATATCCCATCAATTAATTGTTGTCGTTACAGAAGAACAAGATAGCGTAATCATAATTTCATAATGTGTTTTGTATTAGTGTAGAAAGAGATAAGAAACTGTGAAAGAGGATTTCAAGAGTAAAACGTACGAACTAGATCGACAAAGCAGACCTGTTTCATGCCTGGGAATGATATGGGATTACAACGTCAGGAAACTCTGCAAACATGTGAGCTGAAATGATGACTCAGAAGCTGCTTCATATTTCTCTACTGAAAGGATATTTTTGTGATCCTATGACTATTTGGTTGACGGTATGATAAATGCAAGACTTACTATGTGGGAAGGTCAGATAAGCGTTAGGACTACCAAAAAATCAGCATCTCCCGATTATTTACTTGGTCTGAACTTCTGTTATTCTACCTCCTCTGATTCTCCCGCCATGTCTATATCTATCTCCTTTTCCTCCTCCTCCCCGCTGTATCCATTTCCTCCTGCTCTCAATTCTAATGTAAAAATTCGTCACCACCTCGTCATTCATAACATCTCTATTAATTTCCTACTCCCTCTCTTCATCTTCTCATCACACCTCTCTATTATATTCCTGCTCCTCTCTTTCTGTTAACATCATTTTCCCTGAATGAAACTTTTCACTCTGCAGCGGAGTGTGCACTGATATGAAACTTCCTGGAAGATTAAAATTGTGTGTCGGAACCGGGACTCGAACCTGGGACCTTTTCCAATCGCGGGCAAGTGCTCTACCGACTGAGCTATCCCGACACGACTCACGATGCCGCCCCACAACTCTACTTCTGCCAGTACCTCGCCTCCTACTTTCCAAACTTCACAGAAGCTCTCCTGCGAAACCTGCAAGACTAGCACTCCTGGAAGAAAGGATATGGTAGAGACATGTGGGGCGGCATCGTGAGTCGTGTCGGGATAGCTCAGTCGGTAGAGCGCTTTCCCGCGAAAGGCAAAGGTCCCAGGTTCGAGTCCCGGTTCCGACACACAATTTTAATCTGCCAGGAAATTTCATATCAGCGCACACTCCGTTGCAGAGTGAAAAGTTTCATTCTGGAAACATCCCTTAGGCTGTGGCTAAGCCATGTCACTACCATATCCTTTCTTCCAGGAGTGCTAGTCTTGTATGTTTCGCAGGAGAGCTTCTGTGAAGTTTGGAAAGTAGGAGGTGAGGTACTGGCGGAAGTAGAGTTGTGGGGCGGCATCGTGAATCGTGTCGGGATAGCTCAGTCAGTAGAGCGCTTGCCTGCGAAAGGCAAAGGTCCAAGTTTCGAGTTTCGGTTCCGACACACAATTTTAATCTGACAGGAAGTTTCATCCTTTTCCCTTGTCTTTTAATCTCCTCCTCTTCCCATCTTTCTTTGGCTCGTGTCGTCCAGTCCCTTCTCTGTCGCCCCTCTCCTCTGTCCACCTTTTACTCCGTCTGTCTCCTCTTCTCTCCACGAAACATTTCATATACGTGAAAAGGCAACTGAGTAGAATTCTGATGGATGGTAACTGTTCGCCATGCTCTATACAGTGGGTTCTACCGTATAAAAACATTCTTCATGAAAACATACCTGCATGTCCCATCTTCATGCTGATGGGTCAAACGGTGTCGGAGTTTATACTGAAGCACCCTCCACCATGCACCATTTCGCTTACGAACGGTATCTCATGTAGTTCACGGTATAAGCTATGTCCATTCTAAATTGCATCCAACTCCGTCCATCCCTTTCAGCATTCTTAAGTACTACATCCATACGCGATGAGGCAAAATCGAGTGTAAGCATTAGTTATTGAGCAGTATTTGCACCACGAGTTGCCTCGCGGCAGTTCATCAGATAATTATCTCAAAATTACATTCTGACATGATCTGACCTTCTGTAAGAACATGATATTTTATGTGAATGTTTAATAATTGCGTTATATTACATTTACTAGCTAATTATGTCACAACTGTGCGTTGAGCATGCAATTTGTGGCAACTGTTCAATTTTAGTGACCGAGAAAGTGTAATAATTTAATCAGCGTGTATCCATCTCAAGATCTGTCAATCAATATGTTGTAATAACTCAAACAATATCTACAAATAATGACAGTCTGATGTGAATAGTTACATCTTATGATTCATACATTACACCATTGCTTACATCAGGTTCAGGATTTCTGTTCTCATGGCGCACAGGATTCAGCAGCAACGTGGACAAAGAATTTCCATTTCGTTACAGCGAAAATGAAATATGATAAAATTATATGTAAATCTTGCGTAACTACAAAAGGAACAACTGTTTTACATCAGGGAAAGACCGTAACAAGCAATAACAATACGCTGAGATTGCGCACGCTGTTGGATTTAGGCAGCCAATCGACACAGCCAATAACGCGCATCGTATCTTCAATGACGATTTGAACTTATTTACAATAGTCGCTGGAGATTGGGTGCTGTTATATATTTTATGTTTTGTTATAGACCATTTCTCAATTTCTCCACAGAGGACGGGCAGCGAGGGCAGAAAAATGGCAAAGAGCAGTATCACAACTGTGTGCTGTTGCAATATTGCGACAATCCAGAGGACCACTTGGCTGAAGGAACACCAGGAGCCTGTATTATGGTAAACAAACAACTTTTATAACGGGAAGACGCAGCAGAGGAATCTCTGAGAAAGCTTGTATCCAATTACAAAATATCAGACACTAAGATAATTGGAAATTAAAATGCACAAATTAATACGTGGTATATTCGTAAATAATGGCAGTGAGACAAAGCGTAGAATTCGATGGCTGTACTGTAGTGTACTGTACTGTATCCAGAATGTGATGACTTATTACAACTTGTTCATTACCACGTCATTCCATAATCAAATGCTTGGAAACCTTATGTGTTATTAGGTAAGGTTTTAAAGCTCTGGATAAAGGGATAACGTAGTCCCAAACATGTTGTGATACATCATCCCATGTTGTACAACATGACCGCAACAGTCACAGTAGTGATTCAAGTGACAGTTGTAAGACGGCGGGCACACCTGGTAAGTGGCTTTTCGGAGTTGAGTGGGTGATCTTCTGGTTCTTTTAATGAGGGTCACCACGTGTTCCTCTTTTTCGTCAATCTCTTCATTCCAGAGTATAACATACATCCAGTTTATCAATTATTAGTTGTCACTCTTCGGCCGAGTTTCTATCAAAAATTCAAATGTTTGTAAATCTGCCGGACTCAACTGCTTGGTTATTATTCCGTAACTTACAAACTACTTAAACTAAGTAAACTAACCTAACGACAACACAAACACCCATACCCCAGAAGGGACTCGACCCCCCGAAGGCGAACCGCCGCGCGCACCGCAGCACGACGCCCCAGTACGCACGGCTAATTCGCCGTGGCGGGTTTCTATCCACTTCGCATGCGCCTGGGCACACTTCTGTACATATGGTAATCACTCGACCTAATTTTCCACATCCGTGTGTAACACAAGATCACTCATCGTTATTTTCTAAACCATAAGATAATCATTTCCATACAATTCGTTCTATCAAAAAGTACATCCTCAGAAATTTACTACTCAAATTAAGCATTTTTATAGTACTAATGGACTACTTTCGACTAGTAAAGTACTTGTCGATTTTAAAGCTATCACGGAAGGCTTTTGATACTGTACCCCACAAGCGACTTCTAATGAAATTGCGTGCTTATGGAATATCTTCCTAATTGTGCGATTGGATTCACGATTTCCTATCAGAAAGGACACAGTTCGTTGTAATTGACGGTAAGTCATCGAGTAAAACAGAAGTGATATCTGGCGTTCCACAGGGAAGCGTTATAGGTCCCCTACTCTTCCTCGTATTTATAAACGATTTAGGAGACAATCTGAATAGCCCCCTTAGACTGTTCGCGGATGATGCTGTCGTTTATCGGTTAGTGAAGTCAACTGAGGATCAAAAGCAACTGCAAAGCGATTTAGACAAAATTTCTACTTGGTGCGAATATTGGCAATTGACACTAAATAAAGAAAAGTGTCAAGTAATACACAGGACCACTAAAACAAATCCACTGAACTTCAATTACGCGATAAATCAGTCAAACCTTAAGGTCGTAAATTCTACCAAATACCTAGGAGTTACAATTACGAACAACTTTGACTGGGGAGAACACACAGATAATATTGTGGGAAGGCGAATCAAAGGTTACGTTTCATTGGCAGAACGCTTCGAAGATGCACCAGCTCCACCAAAGAGACTGCCTACATCACTCTCCTTGAGTACTGTTGCCCCTTGTGGGACCCTCACCAGGTGGGACTGACGGAAGATATTGAGAAGGTACAGAGAAGAGCAGCTCGTTTTGTTTTATCACATTACGTGGGGGGGGGGGAGCGTCACGGAAATGTTGCACTAATTGGGGTGGAAATCATTAAAAGAAAGACGTCATTCATTGCGGCGTGATCTGTTTGCGAAGTTTCTATCACCGACTTCTACTTCTGAATGTGAAAATATTTTGCTAGCACCCACCTACTTAGTGAGACATGACCATCCCAATAAAATAAGAGAAATCAGATCGAAAACGGAACCATTTAGGTGGTCTTTCTTCCCGCGCTCTAGAGAATGGAACAGTAGAGAAAAGTTATGAAAGTGGTTAATGAACCCTCTGCCAGGCACTTAAATGTGATTTGCAGAGTATCTATGTAGATGTAGATGTGGTTTGTTCTTTTGCTTCTAAGGAGAAACCAAGCTTCTTACTAACCCTATGTTTGGTATTCCTCATTACTTTCGGCAATCCTTGCTTTACTTTCGGTTCACAAAGAATGTAAACTAACGGTTTATTCCATTCGATAGCACCTGTAGCTCATATTTTCACAAAGGATAGCAAGAAGTCTGTCCCCACAATCCTCTTAGTTAGCAAGCAAAATAATAGTACAAATTTACGATATAACTGTTTAACAGTCGTAAGATCCACGAAGAAATTATGATATTACATTACCGCAGTCTATTTGTATTGACCTCTCCGTGATTATAGAAATTACGAAGAAATTTCATCTACATCTTCAGCCTTATTTGATGATAAGACCATCAAACTCCGTTAAAATATGGCAATAACACTAGATCATCTGTGTGATTTACACAGATCCAATGTATTTTATATGAAGTAATCCGATATTTCTTTCCCCTCTTACGTGTACTAATTTTTCTCTCGAGCAGATAGCAGCAGAAATCTACTTGCACCCTTTATGTTAACACATCTGTTTCTAATTTCAGGACTGGTGTTTTTAGTCATTCTGACATTTCGAAATTTCTTTGCTGCACTTTCGGCTACTTGGACTTACTATTTATTTTATTGAGAAGTGACGTACAGTCATATATTCCTACGTTCACCTGAAACTTTTTAAACTTTCCTCGATTAACTATGATGTGAATTCTTCGACCACTGTTTTGTACCTGTTTCCGCGTGCATTCTGCTTCATATGAACTCCGTATAACTATTTACAGTATTTACAGCCGTAGATCACACACATTATTCTTCGGTACCTCATATCACAATTTATTCCACATTGATGCTTCTTCATTAGCCTTCGCTACATCATTACATTACTACAGTATGATCGGAATCTATATCTGTTAGTTGGTGTGCCTTATAGTTAAGTATCTGAATCGTTATCTATGTCCGTCCGTGATGTAAACCAGATGGAATCTTCTTAAGTCTCTATTCTTATTTTAATAATTAGTTAGTTACATGTCCTGTATAGTACGAATTAGTACTCAGCCAACGACTTGCGGACGCAACTATAAGATCTGAAGATGGTCCAAGTGATCTAAACATGTAATTAACCAAATATATGTGCAACTGTTGACGGAAATAAACACATTTGAAATTCTATATATGTCATACGAGTTATGCTTTTATCTAAATGATTTGAAACGTGCCAATTTTCTGGATTTTACACAAGATTAGTGTTCGCTGTAATGAAGACAATATTTTTAGTCGTACTCTCGTAACTACAATTTTAAGCCAAGTTCTTAAGGCTACAAAGTTTAACTCTTGTAACTTTAGAACACTGTCTTTCCAGAACTCAGTTAATGTGTCTCCTCTTCATTAATGATCATTAAATTTCTAGCCCCGTTTACATATTCAATTGCAAATTCTCAAATACTTTCAGTGTCTCTACATCTTCTGCTTGATGCTTTGGCGCTAAAATGAACTACTTCCTTTCGACTCTGATGAGAAATATTACTCTGTAACTGTAAAAAAAAAAAAAAAAAAATAAATTTGAAGTTAGGCAGCTGGCTCGAAACTGGTCATTTAAAAATATAAGCCATCTAAAGATTGATACTGAAGTATATAACTGTGCATTTGCTAACAGACTTCAGGGTTACGAGAATTTATGACTCTTCTGTCAGTGACATACGGTACTAAAGCAATTCTGGACATAAGCTCCGTAACTTTCTTTTCAGAAAGGCTTTTCTTTGGCGACTTTTATTGCATACCAGTGACTTATAACATAATTCCCAAACACATTCGAACATTTGTTTCCATGAGCGGATCTTCCGTTCGAAATTGCTGCGATCCAAGCCATTTATTCAAATTTACGATACATTTGATGTCGCCAATTCAGGACTATTCGGTATATAGTGAAACATGTCTCACATACATTACGTAATAAGCGGTCGAGCATTGTTCTGGATCAAAACAGTACAGGTACTCAGCGTGCCGTGTCGTTCAGAATTGCTCTACACGGTTTGGTTAGTGTGTCATTCTACGCATTTGTTTATTGTTGCTCGCCTCGTGAAATCCACAAACAAATGAGTTTGGTACAAACAGACAGATTCCATGATATTTAACTTTGATCATGTTAGGAGTTATTTTTGTGGTTACGAAGCATCGCTTGATGTTGTGGTCTTCAGTTCGGAGATTAGTTTGATGCCTCACTCCACCATAGTCTATTCTGAGCAAGCCTCTTCATCTCCCCATAAGAACGTCAACCCACATTTATTTGAAAATGGTTACTTGATTCGTCTCTAGGTATCGCACGGCAATTTTTACTCCATACACTTCTCTCCAATCCGAAATTTACGATTCTTTGATGTCTGAGAATGTGTCCTACCAATCGATCCCTTCTATTAGTCAATGTATGCCAGAAATTTCTTTTCTCCCCAATTCTGTTCAGTACCTCCTCATTAATTACACGATCAACCCAACTAATCTTAAGCATTCTTCTGTATCACCATATTTCAGAAGCCCCTGTCTTCTTCTTATATGAACCGTTTATCGTCCATGTTTCACTACCGTACAAAGCAACACCCCATCCAAATGCCTTCAGAAAAAGAGTTCCTAACAGTTAAATTAATATTTGATGTTAAATTTCCCTTTTTCAGAAACGCTTATTTTCGCATTACCATTCTGCATTTTATATCCTCTGTACTATACCATCGTATGGTATTTTACTGCCCCATTAAGAAAACTTTCTACCACCTAATTGTTTCGTTACCTAATCGAAATCCTTCACCATCGCCTGATTTTCTCAGACTACATTCCATTACACTTGTTTTACTCTTGTTATCATTTATCTTATAACCAACATTCAAGACTGTCCATTCTGTTGAACTGCTCTTCTAGGTCCTTTGCTGTCTCTGAGAAAATTACAATGTCATCACCAAAACAAAACGTTTTAATTGCTTTACTCTAAGCTTTAAGCCGTTCTCCAAATTTCTCCTTAATTTTTTTCATATCCTGCTCAATCTACAAATCGGATAACGATGAGGAAAGGTTGCAACCTTGTCTTACTTTCTTCACAACCAATGCTTCCCATTCATGCCATTCGACTCATTTAACTGCTATCTGGTTTTTGTACAAGTTGTATGTAATCTTCCGTTCCCTATATGTCTCACCTGCTGACTTCAGAATTCTACAGAATCCAATAAACTCAGCATTTGCAAAACATTTCTCCAAATGTTGATTTTCCTTTCCTTAATTTAAGTCGTAGTGTGAGAATTGCCTCCCGTGTTCGTATATTGATTCTGAATCCGAACTGATCTTCCCCAAGGTAAGCTTTCACCAGATTTTCCATACCTCTGTAAATAATTTCTGTTAGAATTTTGCAACAATGACTTATTTAATTTATGGTTCTATAATTCTTACACATGTCTGCATTTGTCTTCTTGGAATTAGATGTATTAATTTATCTTGGAGTTTCTACCAGAGACTTCAATAGCTCTGGGGGAACTTATCAAGTGAAGGGCTTTGTTTCGACTTAGGTCTTCTGCCACTTGAGATACACCGACAAACGCTGCAGCTGTTTTCATTATTGGTAATTGTAAAACATCAAAGTCGATTTTCTCGAGAATTTATGCGAGTTGCGTCGAATGGCTTTGGCTGATTGTTATTTAAGTTCTGAACTTCACGTAACATAAATGTAAAGAAATTCTAAAATCCGTTTTTCCTTGTAAGTGCTCAATGTGACCTTGTCACACGGTACACGCCGAGTCAATAACCGAATTCGTTCTACACCTTTCTTTGTGTGTTCTGAGTAATAGATGTAAAATCAGCTTGTCCTTTGTGGTAGGTCGCATAAATAAGATGGTATCGGATTCAGTTACACCAGATCCTTTACAGACCCCAAAAGGTAAAAATAAGGCATCAAGATTAGAAACACCAATTGCAGTTGCTTCAGTGTAAAATAAACGCTCATTCTCTTTTCGACGGTATATGGCACAAAAAGATTGAATTTTAGGAATTCTCGTTGGAACTGTACCACTTCGTGGACTTTACTGACCCACAGATACGTACATAATGATTGTTCACAAGTCCACTTAGTCTTTGCAAACTGTAAAATACTAAAATGGTTTCTGCTCCCCAGTTGCCATCTTGGCAACAAGAGCTCCTAACAGTAGACGGAGGAACTTGGACTAGTTCATTTAATGTATAACTTGCAATATACGAGGCGCGACAAGAAAGTAAGTTCCGTTTGGAAATAAAATGAAATTGTACACAGATACAGAAGAAATTATTATTGCACAAAATTCTACAACTCTTAAACTATTTTTCCACATAACTGCCGAAATTTTGTAGGCACTTGTCATAGCGTGTCACAAGTTTTTGCATGCATCCTTCACAGAAGGTTCTACTATGTGGTAACAGCTGTTTATCATCTTTGATGTGTTGACCACCAAGGACAGATTTTAGGAGTAAGAAGAGATGAAAGTCGCTAGGAGAGAGGTCCGAGGATGATCAAACAGCTCCCATTGATAAGAATTGTTTGATCACATTCGGTGTGTGAGGTCAGGCACTATAGTGAAAAAGTCTTTTGACAGTAATGCCCACAAAATTTCGGAAGCTATGTAGAAAAGTAGTTTAACAGTTGTAGATTTTTGTACAATCAATATTTTTTCTGTATCTTAACCCGTTCGTTTCATATAACCAAACGGAGCTTACTTTCTGAACGCGCCTCGTATTACAATCACCGCAATAAAATCTGTATAGCTTTTAAATCTTGATATTCATTCCGGTACACCCGGTATTTACAGAAAGTCTCTGGCTGGACAAGAGAAAGGGAAATTAAGCCTCTGAGCACAGTGTTTGAGCCACAGCGTTAACGCACCCACTGAATACCATGGAGGGTAGCGAAGTAAACACAGGAAACGTTCGCAAAAATGAACCCAAGGTAAGCTTTTTCGCAACCAGAAATACGAAACAACCGCCCTGAACTCCTCGCCGAGTACAGGTGTCTCTGACACTGCTCAGCTCGGCTTTTCTCCAGGGCGCAGCTCCTCATTTCATTCAGAAACTCTAACTGCTCTCCTACAACTCAAATCAAATTGCACGCACAAATGGAGAAGAATTAAACTTCTCGGAAGATTAAGCTGCACGGCCACGCAAGACTCAGGCGTTGCTTGGCTTCCCCGCACCCTCCCTCTTCCTACAACGCATGTTCCAGTGGGAGAGCGGTGCAGCTGATTGAATTAACTCTGTCCTTGTGATTTATTTCCACGCACCAATATGAAAGAACCGGGAGTAATTTACGACTTCCGCGATGCATAAATCACAGTTGTTGGCGTAATGAGAATTGTGTATCAGAGCTTCACCAAATGTCATTAATTACGTGGCTTTGTTATACCTTTTTCTGTATTTGATTTTCAAATTGAGAGATTGATTTGGACACAGAAGACTGCATCTACTCTACGGACGCATGAACTATGAACTTCCGCCGTACAATGAAACAGATTGTGAAATACCACAAAACGATATCAACTTGAAACAAAACATAAAATAGAATTTTACTACAAGGTCTAAATATTGGGGATATTTACAATCAAAGCAAGGTAATGTAAATCGTGGAGACTAACATAAAGTTTTATTCTATGTTAGTCGGGGGTTCGAATTCACCCTCGGGCATGGATATTTGTGCCGTCCTTAGTTGTAGGTAGTTCATAAGCAGTTTGTACGTTTAGGGACTGATGGCCACGTAGTTAAGCCCCTTAAGCTTAACAAACATTTGAACTTTATTCTATGTTATTTCGTTAAGATAGGTAGTATATATGGAAGTCAGAATTAATTGTAGTTTTCGTAACTCATCTTTCACTGGGCATCCAATGGCGATCACAATGTGAAGCGACAGGGTATATAAGTAGTAATAACTGATTTTCATTTCATACACACAGAATATATGGCATTAACTGCGAATGGGCAAAGCTGAAAATGTGGACCCAGCCGGGATTCAAACCCGGGACTCCTGCTTTGTAGGATGGGTACATATTTTCAGCTTTGCCCATTCGCAGTTGATGTCATATATTCTGTGAATGTGAAAGAATAACAACTCCAGGATCAGAAGTGAGGTCGGTTCTGTCGGAACACACGCCACTTGTATACAAATGATTATCATTTCGATAATATAGGAGAGCATGCGCTCTCTTCATAATCAAAGGCAGTAATACGTAATGGAGCAAAAATAGCAGGAGAACAATTAGGAATAACACGCAGTATAAATACAAGGCATTATATATATATATATATATATATATATATATATATATATATGTGTGTGTGTGTGTGTGTGTGTGTGTGTGTGTGTGTGTGTGTGTGGATTTCAGAAATCCGTATGAGGCTTTTGATAATGTATCTCATAATAAACTGGATAAGACTTGGTCGCGCGGGAGTATCCGGGCGGTCTGGAGCGCCACGTTACGGATCGCGCAGCCCCCCGCGTCGGAGGTTCGAATCCTCCCTCGGCCATGGATGTGTGTGTTGTCCTTAGGCTAGTTTAACTTGGTTTAAGTAGTTTATAAGACTAGGGACTGATGACCAACGTAGTTTGTTCCCATAAGCCTACAAACATTTAAACATTTGATAATACGTGTACAATGAAAGAAAAGAGAGCGAACTAAAAGTCCAGACGACTCATGAAGTTATATTTAAATAGTAAAGCGACAGTGAGAGGTCGATAAAAAATCGAAGGTTGAATAATATAGTTCTGAGATTTGAAGACCACTTAGTCTTTTTACCAATTAATGAAATACTTGATATTGTAGGATACCACAGACGCATTAGGAAAAGTTAATGGGGCAAAAACCAATACACAGAAAAGGAAAATAATACACCTAACGGTAGAGATAATGGTGACTGAAGACGTATTAGAAAGTGTGTTAAGTTTTAAACACCTCGGAAGTAGGATAGATAGGAACATCAGCACAGAAATCAATACCAAAGTACGAAAGTAGCTTTTTATAACAAAAGAAGAATTTTCTGTAGCAAGGCACAAAAAGATGAAAGAAATACTCAAATACAGCGCTGTGTAGAACCCGCTGCCAGCGATGTGAAAGGCATAGTACACCGTCAGCAGAGCCTGTTCTGTTAATGGTGCGAATGGAGCGGTCTGCTGCCTGTCGAATCTGTGGAACAGTTCTGAAGGAAATGCTACGAAGTGGATCCTTCATCTTCGGAATCAAAGTCACAAGGAAGTAAGTCCGGGGAGTATGGTGGATCGTATAATACTACCAGTCCAGTCGACTGAACAGAGCAGCCACAGATTGCGCTGTCTGCGCCCACGCAAATGATGGGTGGGTTGTGCAGAAAGTGTTGCCGCTTCTTTCGCAAAGCTGGTCGCACGTGATACTCCAAAAACGAACAGTTATACTGTGCATTGACGGTCTGCTGTGGTGGATCGTAATGTGGTAGTATAACACCATCACAGTCGTACTCGAAAGTCACCATAATTTTCACCATACTGGGGCACTGACATACTTTCGACTTTCGCGGCGACCCGTTATGACACCATTCGTTGCATTGGCGTTTCAGTGTTGGCTCGTAAGATGTGGTCCATGTGTCATCCAGTGACACCATTACGTTAGACCGTTCGCTCATAAGTGGCGAGGGACGGCGGAGTCCATTTGACAGTGTTGCCACTATTTCGGTTCCAAGTGTGTTTATGTGTGCGTATCTCTGTGTGTGTGTGTGTGTGTGTGTGTGTTTGTGTGCGTGTCTGCGTTTGTTTGGGGTGTCCTGTAACTGACGAAGTATGGCGAAGACCAAGGGAAGGCATTTGAGATGTAGATATGGCGGACATTGGAAAATATAACTGCTAAGAAGAGTGGGACAGTAAAGAAAATCACAGAATGCAATAAAATAAAATAACAAATCAAACTGGATCACACAGATAATAAGGGAGAGCACATGAGGTCTTATAAGTATGTACGGAAGAGAAGGTGAGTAACAAAGAAATTTCAGAAACTGGCCGACAGCAGTATGTACAGGAAAATTAAGAGTGAATGGTAAGCTGAAAGTTGAGACGATAGAACCTCATATTATAGGAGGACAATGATAATGATGTCAATTATTCTTGTCTACATTACGTGAAGTGAACCATTTGATATTTCTGAACATAAAAATCTAGTATTCAACCTTATGAAATACAATAAAGTTCGAGTATTTGTTCAGTTTTTTTCGAATACTATTTCAGCATCACCAAGAATCCGAAGTGTTAACATTTTATAACGGCAACAGTCTCAACACACTTCCCAGGGAGACCCTTCAAGTTACTTCACTAATCAATGGAGTTTTCTGCGTAGTCTCCATCAAAAAACCCTCTGTACACTGACAAGATTCATCATATTATACTACTTTCATTAACAGCCATTGGTGTGTGATACTGATCAAAATCCTTTGCGGAGTTTGCAAGAATCCCCTCCTAGTGCCTGAACATATCTTGAAAGTTTAGGCGTAGGTATGAGTCCTTAGAAGATGGTATAGGGGGCGTGTGGATTTACTGACCAACACCGAGGTGGCGCAGCGGTAACACACTGCAGTCGCATTCGGGAGCTCATTCAGATTTAGGTTTCCTGTGATTTCCCTAAATCACAGTAGGTAAATGCCGGGATGGTTCCTTTTAAAGGACACGGCCGATTCCTTGCCCATCCTTACCTAAACAATCCGAACGTAAGCTCCGCCTCTGCCGGCCGCGGTGGCCGCAGGGACTGAGGCGCTCCAGTCACGGTCTGCACGGCCACTACTGTCGGGGGTTCGAATCCCCCCTCGGGCATGGATATTTGTGCCGTTCTTAGGATTAGCTAGTTCATAAGTAGTTTGTAAGATTAGGGACTTCTGACCCCGTAGTTAAGTCCCATAGACTCTACAAACATTTGAACATTTTTGCTCCGCCCCTAATGACCACGCAGTCGACGGGGGCATTAAACCCTAATCTTCCTTCCTTCACACTGTTCATCCGAGATCTGCAAATTAATCTGACCCATCTTCGAGTCAGACTTGTGAGTCGACGTGTAGGCGTTCCTCCCACCTGTTTTATAGGAAGTGCTGTCGACGATGAAGCCACTTTGGAGCTAGACAGCACACTGGAGTATTTCTGGAAGTGCTATTAGAAGATCTGAAGTATTAACTTGTTACGGGTAGGTGTTTCATCTGAATAAAATCCTGAATGCCAAGTATGGAGCTTTATTACTAGCCACACCATAATACAAGACTGATTATTGACTGCCGCGATGCAGTGGCCGAGCGGTCTAAAGCGTCATATTGCGGAGCGCGCGGTTGCTCGCCGTCGGGGGTTCGAGTCCTGCCTCGGGCATGGATGTCTGTGTTGTCTTTAGGTTTAAGTTTAAGCAGTTTGTAAGCTTATGGACTGATGACCATAGACGTCAAGTCCCATAAGATTTACAAACAGTTGAACATTTTTTGATTATTGACTTAGAAATTAACAATTATAGCTTTAAGCTGATACTGAGAGCATGGTTCCTACGAGACCGGTTCGGATTAGCTCGTAACGCCGACAGTGGCGTGCAGCCGAGACCTCCTATAAACTTCCTTCATCTTCGTACGTGTTCGGAAATGTTCATTAAAGGCGTTGTAATTCATTTATTTATTTATTCGAACACTACTAAGGATCATGAAATTGTCAGCATCTACTTCTATTGACCCTTAGTCTGTTACTAAGGTCTGTATTATTGTACACTTTAAATCGAACTTTGAAACTTCTTCCCGTATGCCCTACTCAACTCACAGATTTCGTAATCTCCGATTTCCCCATCCAGTTCTCCCTTGCTTCGATCTTTTCTCTTAGCCTCTGCTCTTGTTCGTTGTTGGTCTAAAACGCAATTTTTACACTTTTCTTCTTAAATAATATTGCCAATTTGTGCGAGGTGATTACCCGGAATGGCGTAACTCTATCCTAGTGCAAGTTTTTCTCAGTTGCTTACTGCATCCTATCGCCTTATGCAACATAACTACTAAACCAGCGTCACAACCGTTTCCTGTTGCTGCATGCCTAAAGTTTTTCATTTACATTTTCTTTTTTTATGGGCTTAGTTGATTAGAATTACTTTGTACAAAAAATTAAATTAATTAATAAACCACAAAAAGGCCGAATTTCCTTTAATGACAATGTCAGGTTTAACATTGATCCCTTTGATTACTGCAGCCGTGGCGGAATGGCCGAGCGCTCTAAGGCGCCTTGCTGCGGAGAGCGCGTTTGCTCTGGGAACTGATAACCTACACGTACATATTAGCAGTATACACTTTTAATTTAGTGCGGCTCCGTAGCACAGTGGTGAAGTGGCAGACTACAAATCCACAGGTCGTGGGTTTAATCCCCGACTGGATTTCTTTCGGGTATCTTTCACCTCTGGCAGTGTTGCTGACGTGAAAAATACCGAGTAGCACCGTGGTTCGGAACCCACGTTAAACTGTAGGTCCTCCTGTAACTGGCTGGGTAAGTCAGTTCGAAGGTCGGCAACGGCATACCACCTCCAAATAGGACCATGCCTAGTAAAGCACTGTGGTGTTCAAACCAATGTTCGGATTATTGACTACTTTACCCTTTACACTTTTAATTATGTATTTCTACCAATATTTGTTTTATATCCAATTATTTTCAAAAATTGTCATGTGTTTGCTTTCTTTGTATTTTGATAGCAATTCTTATACATCCGAAATATAATGTAATTTCTTTTAAAATTTGCCACGGATTTGACGATGATGATTCGAAACGTGTAATGATGAA
Organism: Locusta migratoria; assembly: GCA_026315105.1. Lineage (NCBI taxonomy): Eukaryota > Metazoa > Arthropoda > Insecta > Orthoptera > Acrididae > Locusta > Locusta migratoria. The sequence goes on along the minus strand of CM048745.1, from coordinate 707,260,380 downwards.
AATAAAATATATGCGACCAAGACATTCTAATAAATGTCCAAAACATGCAGGATTTAATCACCCAAGTGGAAAATTGATAACCACATTAGCTCCATAGATCTACAAACATTTAATTTGATTTGATCTGATTACTACGTTATCGGCTAATCTAATTTTTGTGGTTACGTTCGATATAGAATCAAACTGTTCATCGAACGACACGTATCTATATGATTTTGCGTTCGTAGCTCAGTGAACAGCAGGGGCCCGGGTTCTATTCCCGCCTGGAGACTGGGTGTTGTGCGTTTTCCTCATAATCGAGACGCACTTCGTCCACGTGACGTCAAGTACGAAGACTTGCAACAAGGCGGCCGAACTACCCCAACGGGTTCTCACAAAAAACCCGTAGAATCATTTCATTTCATATGTAGCGTTCCCTGACAATTGTTAAGTTTAGGCGAGACCGGGGCACGTGGCCATATTTTTTTTAAAATTTTGTTAATATTAGTTTATTTGACATATGTAAATTTATGAAATTATTATTAAATATTATATCTTTGGTGAATCTGGATGGCTGTTATTAAGCTTGAAAATATCAGTTGAAGTATTAGAAAAAAATTAATTACGGGACGTATGTCAAGTGGGCCAATCTGCCCCTATCTCGGAGTAAGTTGGCTCAGAGGCCGAGGCACGTTGACCCATTTAGCCTTTTGGTAAGCTTAACTAGCAACTCAGAATAAAACTAACAGTTATCTATAAATATACGCAAATGTATATAATATCAAGTTGAATATTGAGTTAAATACTTTATACTGAAGAGTATGACAATAGGACAGGTTAAACTTAGTACGGTTTATAGTGTCTTAATACAAACCAGTCAACTTTAATCAATGTCCAGCTCCACTGGATCAGCACATTTTAACACTTATGAAATAGTCCACGGATTTCATTTTTCACGCATCTCTAATGTGCTCAAAGCTTACAGTTCGTGAAGTGAATTCTTTGTTCTCCAGTTGACTGTTTTAAGAAGGCACTGTGGCTCTTCTTCTTAGTCATCATTATCGCCATCTTTTGCAGCCTGTCATCTAATTTATTTCCAATGCTTTGATGCAATAGGAAGGGTTGAAATTCAGTTTCTGTTTCCTGAGGTTCAATTACCTGTGCAAACCGACATGAGGGAAATCATTCCCCTTTCATTATTTTATAATTTCTGATCATTTTTTGAGACTACGAACGATGGATAAATTATTGTTAGGAGTTGCTACGATGAATAAATTTAGGAACAAATCTATGATAAAATTCATTACTGGAATACGCAATATTGACGAATGAAAATGAATCAGAGATTGATAGGTCATGTAGATAAAGGACTAGAACAAACTGAACCAATTAAGTGGTGAATGTTATCAACAGTAGTGCGCATAAGAGAGTGTTTCTGCCTACGCTGGGGTAGTTCAAGCCATATTTGGAACATGTGTGTCCAAGTTTAGGACTTTTATTAGTCATGGATTAGAGTAACGCTTTTACATATCAAATTTCAGAGTTACACGATGAACACGGTCCACTAGTTAAAATTGGTTTGTCCTTTTTTAGTCCAGTTAGAGAACATGGTTTCCAACCAGAGTCAGACAGTCATTCATTCCCACAGGCAGCCAGAAGGACCTACAACAGCGCCATCCCGCTATTCAGAGGCTACGAATCACTGACTGACAGTCTCTGGCCATAAATAATGCAAGAAATGCGTGGTTATCACTGAGCGTATTTCGTGATCGTACAACGAAATTTTGTGATTATATCGGTAAGGGCATTGCGGAAGAGAACTAACGAAGATACCATTAAAGGAAACACATAAAAATATCCACAAAGGTCAACATTTACTGTGAGTTGGTTAAGATCCAGATTACAAAACTGTACAATCCGATGCCCATCTGTATCCACAAAGTTTCTACACTACTTGAAGAGCACACGTTCCGTTCAGAACTCTAGTCCGTGGTAACACTAATTCCTCCCCTCCCATAAGCTATTCCCATCAGATTCATTGCTTTTTACTTCTCCCACCACTTTTCTTCGTCCATTGATGACTGCACACTCCATTTAAATCTACCTAATCTCCTGCGATAGCTAATACTTAATTCAACCATTTCTATATAATCCGCCCCAGTGTTGAATACCATATGTAAATCTTCTCAACATCTACGCACATAACGTAAAATGGGAAGACTACCTGGTTCGACGTCGTAGAAGGCCTTAGAGTTTTAATCTTTGTGGGTAGTCAAATTGATGAATGAAATAAAACAAAGTAAGTATTTAATACGGTATCTGCTCTTTTAATAGGGAGGGAGTTTGTATTTAGCTTTCGTAGATGTTTATCTGGTAGCTAAACTGATGGATACTTTGTGTCTCGATTCAAGATAATTTCTCAATATTATATAAACGTTCATATCAGCAGAATAACAAGTAATTCATTTCGAGAGTTACACTTTAGTGTAGCAAGTAAGTGCGAATAAAGGATTAAATACACTGAAAAGACAGTGCTGTGACGTGCAGATAGTTCCTGAAGCAAATGTGAACACAAATAATGCAGTGATATCACTGCCAATTTAGAGGTTGATACAAATATAATATCTTAAAATAATGGTAAATTATAATGTTTGCTCTTTCGGCAAAAAATACAGATTCGGGATGGAGTCCTCAACTAATGTATCATGTATTCCTTCAATCCTGTTTGTCAGTATTCCTACCTCTTTTTAATTTAGTTCTTTAAAGAAAAATGAAGTATTGATCTTCGCGAGAGGTTTGCTTTATGAGGACACGTTGTTCGCAATTCTTTATTTTTCCTTCACACGTGGTATTGTAAAATTGTACGTATTCCTGTATGTCTAGGGACTTGAGTGTTCCCTCTTTGAAATGTAAATCACTCCCTTTTGGGTAAATGCTAAAAATTCAGACTCTTCTAAAATAACATCAGCGCAATTTGCATACACGAGTTCATTATGCCGACTGGCCCCAGTTCCGCTTGCTGAGCTCTTATATTTCTGACGCACATTCATCGCGAAAATCCAGCGACTTTTGTAATAAATTCATGTTTCTGTTCAGAAAGATATGCCGAAATAGATGGAACGTGGAAAAAATTCTCAGTTTCTTGATTTCACATGGCAGCGAGTACTCTCTTACACTGCCCGTAGCAATCCACAATCCAGGAAATTATAGTGAAGGTTATCAAACCAAATAAATCAATGTCTTTGGTATAAATTGATTAACATCTTAAATGGGTAACTAGTATTGCGAACAGTAACATAACTTTATACAGGGTGATTTTTTCACTTTATCCAAGCTGTAGGAACTGGCACAGGAAGAATCAAAACAGGTCTAATGAACTTCGGAAAAGCTTGATTTCAATTCTAGAGTCTGTTTATTAATTCATACATTGTGACAGAGACTGTGAAGGATTGATATTAGTATGTCTGGACTATTTGTACTATTCATTGTTATTATATCTTTGTACTAAGCTAATTAATCTCTGTCTGTGTGATAAATAAACAGTGTGTTATAAGGCATTAAATATTCTCGTATGTTGCGACTTTCCCGTAAAACGTACATCGCTGTGAAAGTACTCGAGCAGTACATCTAGAACTATGTTCTGACATGACAACTATTGGCATTTGAACGCTTCAAACGAAGGCGAGGTGTGCCACATACCACATATACAATGCACCCACCTTCTGTGCTGCCAACAAACATTTGACGGCGCTTTGGAAGTCGCTCACAGCCCAAGGGATGTGTCAATTTCTTGCTCACCACAACGCCACGTGGAGATTCATCGCTCCTAGGGCAGCATGGTGTGGATGATGGTGGGAGAAAATGATAGGTACTGTGAACTGCTGCCTACGGAAAATTCTAGGGCGGTATCAGATCAAAGGGGAGTGCCTCATCACCATATTGGTTGGTATAGAAACTGTGGTGAACTCTCGACCTCTTATACAGGGGGGACGACCATTTCGCCACATTAACACCACCGGATTTCCTGACTGGAGAAAGGTTGACCACTTTCCCCATCGGACAGAAACCCAACACCACAAACAACTTGCAAGAGGACTATCAAAAAATGTTTGTGTAGCTTATGGGACTTAACTGCGGGGTCATCAGTCTCTAAACTTACAAACTACTTATGAACTAGCTACAACTAAGGACGGCACAAATATCCATGCCCGAGGGGGAATTCGAAACCCCGACCGTAGTGGCCATGCAGACCGTGACTGACGCGCCTCAGTCCTCTCAGCCACCGCGGCCGGCAAGAGGACTATGGCTACGGTTAGAAAGTGATAGACGTTCTCTAAACTTTGGGAGTCTGACTACCTGATGACACTTCGGAGCTTTCATGAAGTGCGACAGAAGAAGATTTCTATCACACCAAGAGTTGTGCGGACTGAAAGGACGAGATGGAAGAGTCCGGGCTGCAGTTCGACACACCCCAGATGGCAGCCGCCTTACTCGTCCCATTCGACTGATCATCCCCCTTGAGGATGATCAGAGGGGGGGGGAGGATGTAAAGGACTGATATTATAGTCTAAGAACATTGAGATATCTTTTTACTGTTCCTTGTTATTATATCTTTGTACTAAGCTAATTAATCTGTGTCTGTGTGATAAATAAACCATGTGTTAAAAGGCATTATAGGCTCTCTCTGTCGTATGTTGCCACATTCCCGCGACAAATTCACGACAGAGACTGGGGTCTAATAAGCTCGCTACCATTCACCCTCAGACGCAGCATGTGTCAAATTTGTTTCAAATATTCAAATGTTTGTATAGTCTATGGGACTTAACTACGGGGTCATGTACCTAAACTTACAAACTACGTATCAACTAGCTTATCCTAATGACGGCACAAATATCCATGCCCGAGGGGGGATTCGAACCCCCGACCGTAGTGGTCGTGCAGACCGTGACTGGAGCGCCTCAGTCTCCTCGGCCACCGCGACCGGCCAAAATGGTTTCCATGTGCATCAGCACATTCATGTTCATCGTGCCTTTGATACAAGAATGCCAACATCGCAGTGATGACAACCCTACCTGAATGCTCTGCTTCATTGTCTTCACATTTCGAATGGGCTCTGCCTGCATGACACTTTAGAGATCACGTCAATGAGCAGGCCATGCAGCCGGACCTCTTCTTCTGATTCATCATCCAGGAAAGACACGATTTTGACGCATAAGGACCTAAACGACGGATTGGGCTGGAGCACCATCATGTAACTCCATTATCAATGTTTAGGAGGAAACGGAGCACACTGTAACTGGCTGCCTGGTACAGCTCGTATGAGACCGCACTCTCTGTAACAAATTGAATACAGGTCTGTGGCATGGGAAACATGCAGTACTGGAGACACGTCCATTAGGTTCACGGTGTGGGTCCTAGTTCATGAACCACGGGCAACGTATGAGTGCCCAAGTAAGTGGTCCTGACAGTTGAGATACCAGTTGCTTTGGAATAAGTTTGGGCATCTCAGACGTATTCTGAGTCGTGGCAACCTTTGTGCTCAGATGGATAAGACTTACATCGGTTAGTCAACCGTTAAGGGTAAAGCTCAGTGGGTCCCTGGGTAAGTAAGGCTAGGAACCTGCTTCCCAGGTACTTCGATATGTTGATAGCAATAATCAGAAGAAAATACCTCGGACCTTTTGAGTCCCACCTCTAATGACAGAGCAGGGACTCCTCAGGTACGACTTGACGAACGATCTGGAACGAGATGGGAGCTATTACTATCAATGAGGATTATTCTGGGAGGAATGCAGAGCTGGCAGAGGCTACAATAAGATGGCGTTACATGTTTTAGCTGTTAGTGATGTTAGGGTAAGGGGAGAGAATGAGGACGAAACAGGAGAATACGAGGTCTACCTCTCAGGAGTCAAAGCAGGAAGAGCACAGTGTGGTGTAGGACTTTACATTAGAAAAGCAATCGAACCCAGCAAAACTGCAATTACGAACGTAAATGAACGACTGATCGGGATATATTTGACCGTCTCATGGAAAAAAAATTAGGATTGTTTCAGTGTATTCGCCCTGTGGAGGGAATGATAAGGATGAGATTGACAGATTCCACAACGAACTCAATGATGTAGTTGTTAAACGACAAGGACAGTGTTTTGCTCTTGGGTGATTTCAATGCCAGGATAGGAAATCGGACTGACAGGTATGAAAACGTTATGGATAAGTTTGCAGAAGATATACAGACCAACAGAAATGGAAAACGGCTGTTAGTAATCACCTTGGATTTACAAACATTTGTGATTTTATGATAACATTTCAAATCATTCCTGCTCCATAATCTTGTTGATTCTGAGTATCCTTTTCATCATCTTTATTTTTCTCTATATTCTTTTCTATTCTGACCTCCTTTGTCTTGATTTCAGCTTTTTCAGCTTCAGCGACAAGTTGCCTGACCAGGTTACAGACCATGTTTCATGTTGTTCCCAGTTTCTATGACTGGTCTTCTGTTGGTTTTTTATCTGCCTATTACACAGTCACACCAATCTGAAGAGTTGTCATAACAAAAACACATTTTGCAAGCGTTCTTAAATGCAACTCTGACACCTATAGTTCGTATTGTGTGTTTTGTTATGCAAATATCGTTCCAGGAAGTTAGGCTCTGAACGATCTCTATATATTGGCTTTAGTTGTACCATAACCGTTTCTGGCAGTGGGTGTGCATGTGATTGTTGAGTGCAGCTATACTTTTACAAACCCACTTGCTCTAGAAAGAGATTTAACCACGTTAATGATGAGCTACTATACATAACGTATATATTTTTAGAGTCAGGAATAATTATAGAATTTAAAAGGCAAAAAAAAAAAATATTCAGAAGTAATTGTTTACTCACACACAAATTGCGAAACTCCAGAGGAAAAAAATGTTCAAATGTTTGTTAAGCTTATGGGACTTAACTACGGGGTCATCAGTCCCTTAACTTACAAACTACTTATGAACTACTTACGAACTAGGACGGCACAAATATCCATGCCCGAGGGGGGGATTCAAACCCCCGATAGTAGTGGCCGTGCAGACCGTGACTGGAGCGCCTCAATCTCCTCGGCCACCGCGGCCGGCCAACTACCTTATACTAAGGACGGCACAAATATCCATGCCCGAGGGGGGATTCGAACCCCCGACCGAAGTGGCCGTGCAGACCGTGACTGGAGCCCTTCAGTCCCCTCGGCCACCGAGGCCAGCACTCCAGAGGAAGTTAGCTGAACATTTACTTAAAAACAACTTAAGACAAAAAATTCTATTGTCTGAAATGCAGTTGAACACTCCAATATTCCCCTGTGCATTCATTAGTACTGCACGTATATTTAGACACTGTATCTGTGCAGGTGATCAGCGAACAAATCGTAAATCAACTTGACAGTGAAGGGTGATGGTGAACGACTGCGGCTTATACCGTCACCTTCCAAAGTAACTGTTTTTAATAACTCTCCGAAGCACGTTTCGTGTACACTGAAAAATTATCGTAAATCGGAGTTTGCCACGTGGTCGCATGTGAGTGCATAATCATGAGAAGCGCGGCCGGTGCGGCGACGGGGGTAGTCGGCGTGCGCGGGCATGCCTGTGTCGGCTCAGGCGCGGCGCGTGGCGTAGCGTGATGTGTAGCGCTGTGCGGCACACGTCACCGGCTATCGCGATGCCGTCACCGCCAGCGCTGGCTCAGCGCCCAAACCGCACCGTCAGCAGTCACGTGCCCGGCCCCTGTTAACTAGGCTGCCGTGTCGCGCACACACCTGCTGTGTACCTGCTAGCGGCAGAGGGCCGCGGTCCACGCCGTGTTGGAAGCAAGGTCGTCGTTAGGAATAAAAAAAAAAAAAAAAAAAAAAAAAAAATGTTTGAAATCTATCGGACCAAACTGCGTGGTCATCAGTCCGTAGCTTACAAACTACTTAAACTAAGGTGAACTAACCTAAGGACAAACACACACATACATACATGCCCCAGGGAGGACTCGAACCTCCACGGCGAGCAACCGCGCGCTCCGTAGCCAGACGCTTTAGACCGCTTTTTTTTTTTTTTTTTTTTTTTTTTTTTTTTTTTTTTTTTTTTTTTTTTTTTCGTGTGGTAGATCTATGGTTCGCAGCCGTTCAGTTTGTTCGTGGTTGTTCGTTGCAGGTTGCAGGGTTGGCTCAGCTTTTTTATTACAGATGGCGTTTAGCCCCCTGACCGGGCGTGCTGAGCCACGGCGCCCGGCAGACCGCTCGGCTACTCCACCGCGGCTCGTTAGGAATACTTCCTAGGCTGTGTTCACAGTGGCACCGAAAGACCGTCGTCAGACTCCGTCGACCAAGTTCGACTGAAAATATCGACCGACGGTGTGGTCACGCAGCATCCGATACAGTTTGTCACTTGGTCGAGTTAAAGGAGAAAGGTTAGATTTGAATGTATTCTTTGTCTGAAGTATATTAGATTTCAATTTCCTGGGATGCAATGGATTCCACCGACATTTCTATCCTTCGAAATTAGTGCTAAAATGCGGCTTTTGTTATTAATAAAGACTTCGAATGTATACGAATGAGCTGCACCTGTCTGCAAAGAAGAAAGTGGCGAGGAATGTGTACTTCCTCAGTTATTGCCCAGACAATCTTTACAAATATGTGAGGTACCGGTAAAAGGAGAAATTTCTGTTACATATCGATATTTCGTGGTGTCATTGATAAGCAATATTACTGTTTTGCTGAATTTATTTGAAGTTGTGCAAATATACATCAGTTACATTTTTAGTTCCTTTTGTCCTGTTTTTCTCACAGTTGCTATATTATAATATTATAGTGTAGGTATTTCATTTATCTATATATGCAACTGATTTAATAAAATATTTTATTGCCATATGCATTTCGCCTTTATTTGGAAGGCATCATCAGTGGCAATATTTCATGGATATAGCTTTACATCTGGTGCTCATTGGTTGCTTCCAGCTATTCTGCTTCAATTCTGTGCATTTTGCTGTGTTTGTTGTTCCAGCACTTCACAGCACCACTAGGCACTATTATACACCAGTTAATCACCATGCTTTAAATAATGAAAAACTACACCAATTACGGAAGTGAATTGCTTACCACAACGAATTTCGAGGATTTATTCGCATCTTCTAGTACATTTGTTTGCAGAAGAACGGTACTTTTTCGACGTTTCAATGTGTGCTTTGCTGACACACTTGCGCAGCAGCTGTCTCTTTAGGTTAGCTACTGAAGTTCGGAAAATCGGACAGAATATATATTGAGGTGTGCGTTGTAGTCTAATGTTAGAAACCATCACTTGTTTGTGTCTGCTTAAAGCTATTGTGCCTCCTCCAGTACTCAGAATATGCAACATAATAATCGTGACTTAGGGCTACCTGTGTACAAAAACCAGTGTAATTGACGATTTTTGTGTTGTGATATCCAGTTTGATGGAGCTGACAATCCCTGCAAGTATAGACAGACGTACTATTTAGTATGTAAAAAAGTTGCCAAGATTTTATTATGTATGCTATGATTTTCCTCATTACAGTAACCTCAAAAAACTACATCTGTGAAAGACCTGCATAAAATCACACATGGAAACGTCACGATGTATTTATGTCACAAACGCACCAAAAGAGAGAAAAATTCTCAAAATGCGTTATGATAAGCGTAAAAATACATAATGGATGCAGTTTTCAGTATTTAAATCCATGAAGAACAATCATAAGCCACCCAGAAATATCCGATTATGATTAACGAAATAAAGTTACGGTACATTGATCTTCAATGATTGTTATTCAATATACATGTGAAAGACAAGTGTGAAATTACGAATAATTTAGAACACAAAACCACTGAAAAGTGGAAGCATACGTAGGCCTGGACCACATTTGCAGGTCACTTCACAGAACAGACTCATCACCTTTTTAAAGATGACCAGAACCAGTAAGAGTTTGTGGACAGCTAATACCTGCTAATATCTGCAGAACAACGTAAGAGAGCCACTACAATTACATTAAGATACGCCACAATTCCAGATTGAACACATTTCTTGAGATTATAATTTACGCCTAAGATTTTGGATAAAGGATTTAACTAACTTGGGATTTACAATAAACTGTAATATCAGACCATAGATTACGAATTATATCCCGATTGGCCGCGGTGGAGTAGCCGAGCGGTCAAAAGCGCCTCGCTGCGGAGGGCGCGGTTGCTCGCCGTGGAGGTTCGAGTCCTCCCTATGTCATAGGTGTGTGTGTGTATTGTCCTTAGTTTAGTTTACCTTAATTTAAGTAATTTGTAAGCTACGGACTGATGACCATGCAGTTTGGTCCGATAGATTTACAAACATTTGAACATATCCCGATTGTGGTATTTGTCGTCTTCTGGGCGCCACAAACTCTTTCTTTCTTTCACAGAGCATATCAGTTTCTTACTGTCCATATCTAGCATGTGAGAACGTCGGTCGATTTGACCGAAGAAAACAAACTGATTTGAATTTCATCGACTGTCGTCCGAAGTCTCTACGTTCGGGCGATGAGATCGGCTACACTGTGACCGTGCCCATAGTGGAGCACTGATTTGAAACAATCGGCCGTTTTCCGCCGATGTCTGTCGTCGGTAAACCCCACCGATATCGCAGCCACTGTGACCACAGCCCTAGAGTGCGTCCTTTAACGAGACGTCAACGCGCATGTGGAGGAACTGGTGACGAGACAGCGTTCAACTCTGCGCTGCAGTACCTCCTCCGCATATTGGGATATTAAAATTGTGCCTCGTGGAGTGATACGTGGCCATGGTTCTAACAAGGGTGAGATTGGGTGGACTCCTGGGTCCCGGACCCGAATCTAAAGAGTGTAAATTAATAAATGAATAAATAAATAAATTCGAGTCAAATATAGTCTCCGATACTGCTTTGACCAATGACCTCACGTTTTACGTCATTCTGTTCCGCGCTTGGTTTGAATACTCACTGTTTACGTGTCTCTGATGTTTTTGACGCCACATAGGTGACGTTGTATTATTCTGTTGGTGGTGTTTTTGCAAGGTTTAGGGCTTCCTGGTGGCAACTACAGATGTACTGAACGTGGCGTAGAAATGAAGTTGGTGAAAGCGTCGCCAAAGCGGACATCAGATTGTCATATGTAGCGTTAAAGGAAGGACGTTATTGTCGAGGTTGGTAGCGGGAATTCAAATGAATATACAGGTAAATTGTGAAGTGGTATCATTAATTAGATTTGAGCTATTTAGGTGACATCTATTTGACGCCACCAGGTTGTCGTTTCGTTTTTGTGTTGAATTATAGCTCCTGATGTTGTCTACGTAATTATTGGCAATTTTAAAGAAACTTTACACTTGTTGTTGTACGTCCTGAAATGATATATATCGAACGTACAACCGTAAATCGATGAGTGTCCCAAAGAACAGACACCACACACACACACACACACACACACACATATATATATATATATATATATATATATATATATATATATATAAAACTAATGAAAATGATATTTGCTTCAGTGCGGAGGCACTACTAGGCCCTTACTCTTGCGGAAATTAGTACAAAGTGACTACGAGTTTGAGTTCTTGTGGGCAGGGTAGAGGTGCCAATTCGTATCTCATGGGAGGCGTGCTTGAGTAATTCCGTGCAGTGGTGTAGGGGTCAGGGCAACTGCCTAGAAAGCAGGAGATTCGGGTTCGCGGATGCCGGATGAATACAGGTTTGGGACCAGGAAAAGCAGGCTTTCTAACATTTGGGGAGGGACTCGTAACTTGGTGGTGAAAGGTTGTGATGCTGGGCAATCTGAAACCGCGTTACGATCTTGTGATTTGAAGAGATAGGCATGTGTGGACTTAGAACATTTGCGAGACTGTGACTGCAGAACTTAGTCCTTGGTTATGAGTGGTAAACTATGCACTGTAATAGGGCTGTGCAACTGTGATAATTCACCAATCGTGTACTCGTGTGTTTGCAAACTGTGTTTTATAACAAGTACTGTAATTAATCGCGGATTAATGTGGAACTGCAATGTTCGATGGACTTCACTAATTTACGAGTAATACTTTGGAACCTTTACTCTCGAGTGCGTGTGATACTTATTGTGCCCCTCATGAATAATAGTTGGAGAAATATTCAGTTATTTGCCGATGTATAAAGTAGGACCACCTCCGCATTCCATGTCTAAAAAGAGTAATAAACTCTATTTCTAAAGCATTACTTCGTGAGTGAATCACTTCCTTCTCTTAGAATCCATTGTGTTGGTTATTCAGAGGTTTAATTTAAATATATTTTCACGTTATCATATGCAGATTGATAGACTGGCTAAACTACAGATTAATTATTGATCTTGTTTAAACAGATTGGGTAGATGTTTCGGGCATAGAAGCTGACATATATATCTCACCCCTATGAACAGAGACAACGAGCCATAAACCTTTTACTACCTGAGTCATGTATTGCTCAATTATTATTGGTGAGTACCAATAGTAAGGTCGCAATGTTTGTGAATGTCCATAAGTTTTACGTAAAGTACTTGTAATACTATTCTTGTCGGTATTCCAAATTTATTTGAGGAGACTTTGTGTGTTTATCTATATGGTTTCATACGCTGTTAATGATTCGGTAACAGAGCCTTCAGTTCTCTAATTTCCATTCAAAATATTCAAGTCTCTCGAACATTTCCTTTCAAAAAGGTTTGTTGAGAACGTTCAGTTGTGAAGTTTACAGTAATTTAAAGTCTGGGTCTGTTCGTGTGGATATGATTTTACTTCACATGTGACTCTTAGATGATCGAAATTACACTTCTCTTTCTATGCACGTGTTAAGTTTATTGTTGCGACTAATCAGTCGTTAGAGTTTTGTTTATCTGACATATATGTCGTTGGGTGTCGGGTTTTATTCCTTCCGTACTCCAGTTTGTTTGAGTGAATCTGCTTGCGAGTATGTGTGTAATCCAATTTTTCCTTCAATATGTTATTCACGTTTGTTTAAGAGGCGTAAGACCCAAGCGCCAGCAATCTCTTGATTGATATTTATTTATGTGTATTTTCCGACAGTAAATATGGTGCTACCGGTATCCCTCACAACTGATGTCTTATTTCATTAAGAAGCAACGTAAGTGTACCGAAGCTTTGTTTTTCTTTCTTTTGTGAGGCGAAGCTATTGATTCACGGCGTTGTTGAACTGTGATGTGTTGTTTTCGTGTTTTACTTTACGTGAATTTGCCACGCGGGAGTAGCCGAGCGGTCTGGATCGCCACGTTGCGGATCGTGTGGCGTCCCGCGTCGGAGGTTCGAATCTTAACTCGGGCATGGGTGTTTGTGTTGTCTCTAGTATTAGGTAGCTCATAAGTAGTTTGTAAGTTTAGGGACTGATGACCCCACAGTTAAGTCCCATAAGCTTAACAAACATTTGAACATTTTTTACATGTATTATTCAATTTTTTTTTTTTTTTTTTTTTTTTTTTTTTTCGGTAAAGAGTATATTTTGCGTTTACTTAATTTAAGCCTAAGTTGCGTGTGACTTGCTGGGGAAATTTATTTTGTAATTTTGGAGGTACATAACTTGTGTACAGGGATTTTTCTTAATATAATTTTATATTGCGCAGTAACATACATCCGTATAATCACAGTACTCGGGCAAATCAAGAAGAAAATAACATAAAAATGTTACAGCTTTGCTAATGATATAGGCCCTACGGCCCGGAAATCTTCTGGTGTTACTCAAAATGAGCGTTCTGCAAAACTGTGTATTTATACACCTGCGTCCATGCTGACTAGAAAGTTCGCTACATAATCAACAGGCCTTGCCTGTAGAGTAATACATGTCTGTAACAGAGCATGAACAGGGCAGGAACGAAGTCAGAGCGGAACCTGCGATAAACTCTCATTCCTTTTATTCGGTTCATTGTGGAGGGTTTGGTGAAAGCCCTATCACAAATATCAGAAATGTCACAAAATTATCCACAAATGACGAGAATGGTAGAGAAGAAGTATTCGCAGATAATGCATCTGTTAATCAAAATTTGGACTGAAACCTCACGTCTTGGAAACTTATCATGCATAAACTACTCTAAATTGTAGGTTTCCTGTTGTGAAAGACAAGAAAACTGTTGTCAGAAAAATCACACACAACTCGCTCAGAGACACCGGTGGTACCAGTAATAAAAATAGTATGTGCAGAATTTTTAGCATTTTTAGTAACTTGCTTGACTGATTTCTTCTAACATCTTATCTATTTTTGCAGGGTTAAATCAGAGGCCCGATTCTCCTACATGTGAAAATTATAATTACTCGGTAACAAAACATTGCTATCATTAGTTTATATCAATTGGACCGAAGGAAGTGAAAAGCAGTAAATTTTTAACAGCACGTGAAAAATGCGCGCGATTGTTTAGTTACAGCATAAGGTTCATTAGGCAATCATTGTTGTGCAAGTAATTTGTAGTGTCTTGAAGCGAAGCGGAACTATTGTAATTCCAAGTCTGGGGAGTAACGCTTTACTTGTAACGCCGGTATTAGGGACAGTTACTTTGCAAAGGTAAAGGACCGAACGAGTTATTATTTGCATAAAGTAACTTTAATTGTAACTGATTCACTTTTATCGACTAACGATGTAATGAAAGTTTTTATTTAAGTGAAGATAAATGAGAAGCAAATTCTTTGTCTTTAAACTAAATAGTTTCAACGACATACGTTGGCAATGTATAAATTATAATACATTATAGTATCGTTATAACATTTAATAGTGCCTGCTCATTCACATAATTTTTATTTCAAAATTAATGTTCGCAACAGTTACTATATAACAATCACCTGGCGATTATTTTGTTCACTCGACATGGAGGAGGAAGAAGATACACGCATACTTTGGCTAGATTACGCTGAAGTGTTCGAAATTTTGTCGTCGGGTGGAAAAAATGATTCCTTTCTTTGCGCATTGTATCTCGGTGGAAATATAATTCAAAGCATTCGATGCTCAACAGCGAACTTTAAAAACATGCGCAGTATAGTGTTTTTGCTTGCTGTTGGTGTTAAGGTACGTTTACAATGAATTTAAAACATGTTCTCCATCGTTGTTCGCTTCTAGTTCTAGACTACGGTAACGATGCTCAGAACAAGCTAGCAACAAGGAAGCTGCGTTCCGTGGCTGTGGCTGTGTGAAAACAATGTCCGTAGCTTGCTAGCACTAAATGCTCCTTTGCAACTGTTTGCTCGGTGTATCTACGGAGTTACACGTTTCTTTTCGTGTGTTCCTTTACTAAATCAACTGGACAGGGTGGAGTGGCTGTGGAGTGTTGGACGTCATAAAAATATTAAACAGAAGCAAGACTCCCTACAGAAAATCGCTACACCACTTGGCACCAACAATAGTAAATCAGAAAAAAACAATCAAGTCTCTCATTTCTCAAAACAGCAGTAACAAGAGGATTCGTAATCTTATTTTGAAAAATGAGTTGTCATCAAGTTAAGTTTGTCGCCGACCTATTAAAGAGCTACAACAATTTTGTCCAGTGCGTTTTATGAAGCAGAAATGAATGTATGTAGGACGCAGCAGTGTGTACTAAACGTGGATGTGAAAAAGGTATCGTCAGCAGTATATCCCTGGTCATAGTCATTTGTAGTGTGAGTGACTTTAAAGATGTTTCCTTTATTTAAAAGACGAGCTGAATGAATATAAAAATATAAATAAACGTATGATCAAGTAAATATATATTTCAGTGCTATTAATATAACTGAATTTACATAAGCCTTCACCCAAAGCTTCACAAACTGCGGGGCAGTAATGACATACGCCTGGCTTTGAAATGTGGAATAAATATGCAAAGCTATCAAAAGAAATTTCAGCATCCGTCGTAAATTAAGATTTATTTGTTATTGCAAATCGATTTCGACTATGGAATAGTCATATTCAGTGCAACATGCAGAAATGAATTGAAACATTTTGTAACGAAGTCCATTGTTCTATGGCTGGAGTTGTCAGGTGTGAACTATGTCCTTGGTTAGGACAGCAATTAATTATCTTGCGTCGCCACCATATTTATCCAAAATATGGAAAATTAAAATGTTACTGATCAGTTATGATGTGATCATAGATTCAAACATATAATAAATATTCCTACTCTATTGCAGTGTATTAGTTGTACCAAACAAAACAAAATGTACTTGAAAAATTATTGGTAAACTGTGGAATTTAACTATTCTGTTTCCCCTCCAAAATAGTGACAAAGGAACTTTCTTAAATGAAAGACGATCTGCTCAAAATCAATTTATGATAATTAAACATTCAGATGACATTTCCTATCATGTAAAGAAAAAGATAATGGTATTCACACAATCTTTTACAAATCTTAATACATTGAGACACAAAAAATGACTGGCTGAGTCAAAGGTCGAAGGTTTTGCAAAACAGAATGCTATTAGATTCGTTACACAGGGGCTTGAAATTATCGTTAACCCTAAGCTCACCAGAGTAAATAGGCAGATTTCAAAAGAATAAAATAAGGGACAGAATCTAACAAGTCTGATTCATATAACCTTCCAGCAAGTGCGTCACCTTACCCACAAAGATGATCATTGACGGCAGCGTCTCAGGCTCGCAGGCAGCAGGCGGTGGGAGCGGATGAGCTGAAATTTTTATCCGACCGTAATTGCTGCGACCTGTTAAGCAGGGTCGACATGTAACCTAACACAGCGTCACTGGCGTCGGCGTCGCTAGGCAGTTGCTGTGCGATTCTATCACGCTAGTAGACTAATCAATATTTTGCATAGGTGACACAAAGGCCACTTGGCACAAATCGATCAGTCACTTGCGTAATAAGACCTGTAAAAACAATGCCCGATTCGCAAACGCGCGAATGCTCAAATAGAGACTTCTAGCAAAACGAAAACTAAACTGTGGCCGCTCGCAGCGTAACCACAGGACAATGTAACGTCCGTGAAGTAAACACAAGTTCTACAAGGTCCGAATCTTCGGAATCACACACAAGTATAATCAGGACCGTTTAAGACGATGTCCTCCCCGCGAATCTAAACGGAGTATTCCGTGTCTCCCGAGGTCCGAACACTTCGGACGCTCAAATAGGAGACTAGCGAAGTCCGTACACTTCGGACGCTCAGACAGGAGAGATTTCCGAGGTCTTTACTCCTCGGACGCACAAACAGGAGTCCTCGTACGTCCTCGCGCTCTGCCGCAGCTCACGGCAAGTGCCGGGTGGCCACACCCACGCGCGAAAAGACGCACCAATATCTGCTAACGGCTAATAGTCAAACCAATCGGATGGCGTAGCGCCGTTGACAAATTGTTTAGCTGTCATACTATAATACTCTACCGAATCAGGACGCGTTCTCAGCAGCTGCCAAGAGGCTCCGCCCACGCCACCAACGCTTCCCGCGGATTTCACCGTTCCCAGGGTGAATGCTCTGCAAGGAATTTCAGCTTGCTCCTAGCTACGGTCACACAATCTAAAAATGTTAACGTTGTGCTATATATACAGCCGCTGGAGCCAAACCTCTGGGGCGCCAGACGGTTAGAAAGCTTTCCTCTCGACCTAACCAATTGTCACACTACCTGTGTTCAAACTCTGCTGCTTTCTAGGAAGTTTTTTTAGATAACGCCTAAGGGCAATACGTCTCCATAAATAGCCCGGGACCCAGAGCACTCTCCTATTGTTTGTATCCGGCAAATTCCTCTCTTGCGGAACGCCCGAATGACTAAAAAGGCAGTCCCCGCTATCGCCCACCGTAAACCGCGGGCCAGCATGCCAGCATTGTAAAGCATTCCACATACTCCGCCACCTGTAGCGTCGGCGCCAAACAGGTCAAGCCAGCCCCTCTCGTCCTTCCCCGAAGGCGAGCGAAAGTTGGTGGGAGGGGGAGACCCCCGAAGAGTGTCTCTCTCTGCGCAGCCTGGACGTGCCCAACACGTAAAACCAATTTTTTTAGCAGCCAAGATGCGCCAATAAACATTAAAATCCCGAAATTTTCATATAAACATAGAATGTACTACAATCCTAGGAGCCCATCACCCCTGATGTGTCCCCAAAGGCACAGAAATCAAAATAAATAAAGATCTACAAAGAAAAATGTTAATTATTTCAATAATTAGCGTAAAGAGAAAGGTTCAGTAACACAAGGTTAGTGTGAAAAATATACTAATTACAGCCCCGTCTCACAATTTCGTGTTTTACATACAAAGCCACAAGGTATTGCTACAAGATTTTTTACAAAGGTGTTTTCCAATATGAAAAATTTGTAGCTATGCCTTGCGGTTGAATATGTAAAACGTGAAATGTTTCATTTCGATTGTGCATGTTGCACTGAGGATGACTATTCCATCAAAATCGATTTGCAATAAGAAATAAATGTTAATTTACGACCTGTGCTGAAATTCCTTTTGATAGTTATTCTGTGGCCGTGGTGCACACCGGTCCTAATGGAGTCTTCATTTCATGAAATATGTAAGGGTTTCAGAAGAATTTCCTCTTGCCAAAAAAAGAGGAATAACTGCAAGTCTTCTCTTCACAGTTGTTTTTCTGAAATATGTCTCTTTCTTTCAAGCAAAATCAAATGTTTGTATAGCTTATGGGACTTAAATATGGGGTCATCAGTCCCTAAACTTACAAATTATTCATAAACTAGCTAAGACTAAGGATGGCACAAATATCCATGCCCGAGGGAGGATTCGAACCCCCGACAGTAGTGGCCGCGCAGACCGTGACTGAAGCGCCTCAGTCCCCTCGGCCACCGCGGCCGGCTTTCTTTGAAACAACTGGACCTGTAGTATTCATTGTTGTTGTTGTTGTTATGGTCTTCAGTCCGGAGACTGGTTTGATGCAGCTCTCCACCCTACTCTATCCTGAGCAAGCCTTTTCATCTGCTCATAAGAACGGCAACCCACATCCATTTGAATCTGCTTACTATACGCGTCTCTTGGTCTCCCTCTGCGATTTTTACCCCACACACTTCCCTCTAATGCTAAATTTACGATTCCCCGATGTCTAAGAATGTGTCCTACCAAGCGATCCCTTCTTTTAGTCAGGGTATGCCAAAAATTCCTTTTCTCACCAATTCTGTTCAGTACCTCTTCATTAGTTATGCGATCTACCCACCTACTCTTCAGCATTCTTCTGTAGCACCACATTTCAAAAGCCTCTATTCTCTTCCTGTCCGCACTGCTTATCGTCCATGATTCACTCCCGTACAAGACAACACTCCACACAAATGCCTTCAGAAAAGACTTCCTTACACTTAGATTAATATTCGATGTTAGCAAATTTCTCTTTTTCAAATATGCTTTTCTTCCCATTGCCATTCTGCATTTTATATCCTCTGTACTGCGACCATCGCATGTTATTTTACTACCCAAGTAACAAAACTCATCTACCACCTTCAGTGTTTCGTTACCTAATCTAATTCCTTCAGCATCGCCTGGTTTTATAAGACCGCATTCCATTATTTTTGTTTTGCTCTTGTTAATGTTCATTTTATACGCTCACTTCAACACAGTGTCCATTCCATTCAACTGCTCTTCCAGGTCCTTTGCTGTCTCTGACAGAATTACAATGTCATCAGCAAAACGCAATGTTTTTCTTTCTTCCCCCTGAACTTTAATCCCTATTCCAAATTTTTCCTTGCTTTCCTTCACCGTCTGCTCGATGTACAAATTGAATAACCTCGGAGAAAGGATACATCCCTGTCTTACTCTCTTCCCAACTGATGCTTCCCTTTCATGCCCTTCGAGTCTAATAACTGCGGTCTGGCTTTTGTACAAGTTGTGAATAGCTCTCCTTTCCCTATATTTTACCCCTGCTGACTTCAGAATTTGAAAGAGTGTATTCCAGTCAACATTGTCAAATGCTTTCTCCAAATCTACAAAAGCTAAAAATGTAGGTTTGCCTTTCCTTAATCTATCTTCTAAGATAAGACGTAAAGTAAGTATTGCCTCCCGGGTTCCTATGTTCCTCCTGAATCCAAACCGCACAGCGTCTCATTCCAGGCACATCTTCTACAGTATGTGTTTTGTCCTCCTCGACAACTAGGTCTTTTTGGTCTGCTTATTTCTTCGAGAAACCTACTATTAATGAACCGCCTCGTATCAGTAATTCTTCTTCTACACCTTTCATATCGTACCTCTCGATGGAAATACACAGTTTGAAATTTTTGCACATTGCTGCCGTTTTAGCATAACAGACGATGTGAATAATATAGTAGAAAATAATGTCGACAGTTTTCACGGTGCAGCGAACAACGAACAGTGTTGCCAGCATGAAACGGAACAAGTTGCAAACAATGTTGCGGACAGAAACATATCTTAAACTCTGTAGGCTCGTTTGAGCAGTTGCCAGACAGCGCCAGCAAACAGGCGTTACTATGCATGCGCAGTTACGCTGACGTATGAAAACTGTGTTAGATGTTTGCATTGCTCATACTCTTTTCGGCGCATTTCCGTCTGGAATTTCGTGCATGCTGGGCATCACGTACCCATGTAGAGCTTGGTGGAATTTGTTCATACGAGTACAAATAATTATTGCAGTTAGGACAATTGTTTTATTATAACCTATCAAGGTAATGAGTACAAAATAATGAAGCAATTCTTTGCACAATAGTCTGGTTTCTAGCCAGCTTTCATTTGACTAAACGAAGAGAACAGCACAATGACGAAACGTAAACAAGGGCCAAGTGGAGACTAACCTCCACTAAAACTCAGACTGTTCTATGCAAGCGCTAATCTAGCTTCTATCAAATTTATGTGGGTAGCATCTGGAAACTATATGCTACTACTCATACAGCCAACTGCCGTACTTGTATTAAAAGAAGTGGAGAAAGGAGCTCTTCAAACGTGACATCAGCCCTGGGCAAGAGTATGTAAAGAAAATTGTGGTTGATACGAATTTTTTATTTACATCTTAAATGCTGTCAACATTTGTACATAGAAACATGATTAATTTAATATATTCGATTATAACTTTTGTTTAAAGCAAACACGAAAAAAAAAAAAAAAAAAAAAAAAAAAGTGCAACGCAGAAAAAGGAAACTGCAGCAGTAGCATTACGGGATCAACCACCAAAGACACAACACTTAACTCTTGGGGCAACCCTTCAACTTCACTGAATGTGACTCCGAATATGGTTGACAAAACAGTAATGGACTATGTCGTAGCCGCAGCGGAGTGGCCGAGCGCATTGAGGCGCTATGCTGCGATGCGCGAGACCGTTCCCCGCCGGGGGTTCGAATCCCCCCTCGGGCATGGATGTTTGTTCCGTCTTTAGTATAAGCTAGTTCATAAGTAGTTTGTAAGTTTAGGGACTGATGACCCCACAGTTAACTTCCATAAGCTTTTCAAACATTTGAACATTTTTAAATTATATCGTAGCTACAGCTCAGCCGTTCCGCATAGTAGAGCAACAGTCATTAAAAGATCTTGCATTTTTGTGCCTGCCAAAGTCACTGTCACTTGTCTCAAGAAAAACTGTAACCGAAAGCTTGAATACGGAATTTGTGGGAATGAAACGTCAAATACATGGTGAACTTGAAAAGGCTGATGTGGTACCTACTACCACTGGATGAAAGGCCAAAGGTATTCCATAAATCTCTCATATTTTATATTACATTATTTATTTACTTTGCCTGTTTTCTAATATAATGTGGAAATCAACACAGTTCTCAGTAGTTGTATTTAAGGTATATTCATAGATTTTAGGAGCTTAATTGGAACAACTGATCACTGGCTTGATACACTCCCATTAGAAAGAAAATTGACGGTGTTGGCCCTAAGACGTATGAAAGGAAGCCACACCCATGACACTCTGGCCGAAGAAATAAGTACAGGTAACACGTTGTTAGAATATCAGATACAAAATGTTGAACCAAAACAGACAATAGCACAAACTTTTGCAGGGCTTTTATATTAATTCAGAGGGAAAATATTGCTGATCAACAAGAAGAAAATTATGAAATTGATGATGAATGTGATGATTTAGAATATACATACCTGGAAAATTAAAAAAAGAACACCATGGTTTCGTCAACCAAGCAGAACGAAATTGACACATTCTTGAGGATGTATACGACACGATCACGCAGTCAGAAAAATACACACGTCAGTATAGTCACCAGAGCGTTCACAATGTCGACGCTACTTTTGTAGCAATACAGGTTGCAACTTTGTCATGAAGATCATCGTAGAGGTACTTACGATATGGCTTGCCATGCAATTTCCACCTGATGCTTCAGCTGGAACAGATCTCGTGCCGGTCGTGTAGCCCGCGCCAAAATGACGTCTCATCTGCCCCCAGCCCGATCTGGGGATAATGATGGGCAGGGTAGTTGACGTACACCTTGAAGAGCGCGGTGGGTGGTACGGGATACATATGGACGTGCTGTGTCATGTTGGAAAAGCACATCGAGGTGTTGGTCCATGAACGGTGGCAAAACGGGTTGAATGATGGTTCCAGTGTACAGTGTACTTTTCAATTTTCCCCACACCATGATGCCAGGTGTAGACCTCGTTTGCCTTTGTCGCGTACACTCCAGATTTTCTCCCTCCCCCGCACGACGCCACACATGCGTACGACCATCATTGGCACCGAGGCAGCGACGACTTTCATCACTGAAGATGACACGTCTCCCATTCGGCCTTTCATAAGCGCTTTCCACTACAGCATTGGAGGTGGGTTGAACGTGTTGGGGCGTGAGCGGAGGACACTAACGGCACACAGGATGGTGCATCATTGTGAGGGGAGCGATATTCTACACTCGCCATTCTCCTCTAGTGATTGTCTAGAGAACATTGAACAGTGCACAGTAAACTGAAACCACCATTTAACCCGTCTTCTACCACTGATGCACCAACAGGATAATGCAGTTCTATAGGTATCCTGTACCACCTGACGTGCTCTTTAAGGTGTACGTAAACTAAACTGGTCAGCGCGATTCCCAGATCTCTCCCCCATTGAACATGTTTGGGACCGTATGAAGCGACATGTCAGGTGGTCTGCATGATCGACGCGAAATCTGGCCCATTTGAGGCACCAGGTGTAAATTGCATGGCAGGCCATTCCACATAACCACATTCAGAACCTCTACGATCGTTTGCATGAAAGAATTACAGCTGCCTGTAATCATGTGTTTTATACAACCTCAACAATGAGTCAATAATATTTCCCTCTGACGGTTTGACAATTTTTTTCTTTTTTTATAGGAGTGTATAAAAGCCTTCAATATATTAGAATGAGTAAGTGCAAGTAAAAGCGCCGAAGAAGAAGTACTGTCGCCTCCTCACCACCGTTGTGCAAGTCATACGTTAAATTTGATTGCTGTGAAATATTCTGAACATGCACATGAAAATATAAGATTCATAATAGTTTCAAGGAGTTCCATGGCAAAGTGCTCCTAGCTTTGGAGCAAACAGAATCAATCAACACAAGTTGCATACCACGTCAAAGATACGTGTTATAATAAGATGGAAGTCAATGTACGAGTCTGTGCAACAGATCTGTAAACTAATGAATACTGGAAGTTGCATGTGTTTTTGTTAATTGCCAAGACTAACACCTGAAAAGCTTACTTTCTCAGAGATTACTGTGAATTGATGGATCCACAGGCTCTGAACTTGCTACAAGGTGGGATTCGTACTCCCAACATTGACAGCGTTGCTGAAAGAGTTATCCAGTCAGCTGATCCTGTGCAGACCTCTCCTAGATGAAGTTCTCCTGAGATTGCAGAAGATGTTGGAAAATGCATTTGGAAATAAATGTCTAATTCTGTCTGCATGCTTCCACCCAAAATAAAAAAAACAATTGGATACATCAACCACGTGCCTGTGTAGCGAAGTGTTGTATGCTGGAAGCCATGCTGCAAACCATGACTATAAAATGACAGTGTGAGGGAAGCAGCAGAAGTACTTGAGGACGTGCAGGAAGACTTTGTTCTGAGAGATAAAATACAATTACCTCAAGTGCTCAACAGGATCTAGAAATTTTCACTAAATTCTTCTGCAGATATAGAAATCCTCAATGTGTTTACCACGATCAAGACTCCCTTTGTTAATCATAATTATGGCATACCAATCAGTGCATCGCAGAGAGATTTTGCAGTACAGGGGTATTATGCTGAATGAATGGGGGGGGGGGGGGGAATTAGGCGATAGAACGTTACGACAGGAAAACGACTACAGAGGGTTGAGCTAAACCATTCAGTATCACTTTCTTTTCTCCTCCATGTTGCCATGGATGACATAAAACAGTTTGCGTTTGCACCACAATGACAGTGTACGCGATGGTTGTAGTAACTCCCCACTGCACAGTGTGAAGAGTAGAAACTCTAAAAGTTCACCTACCTGACGTCTTCTATAGATGTCCCCACGCAGATGATAGCACGCAGGTCAGAGTTCTTGAATGAGGCTGACATTGCTAAACTGTTGGCAGGAACTGATCTAATTACTGAATAAATCTTAAGTCCTCGGGAATCGGGATGTCTTCTGATTTATTTAAAGATTGCATAAAACCAGCAAACTGCATATTAACATCCACTTGACACACAATGTCTTAACTGAAAGTAAATATCAAGTTATTTCACTTGATCTAAGATGATTAAACAATGTCTTATGACCGCCTACGTATGCATGTTACTCCTCCAAGTGCATGTTCTCAACTCACATGCGTGTACTGAGCTGAACTGTGGCGACTCGATGCAAGGCTGCCTTCGTTCCGCGATTTGGCACGCAATCATGGCAGCCGTGCATCGTCCGTCTTAAATTAATTATTTTCTTTATTAATTAGCAATTGCTAACATGTTTTACTTACTCAGAGCATATCTTAGCTTTGAGGGGTTTTCTGAATTGAGTTTGAGATTGAATATATTATTAGTTTATTAAATATTAATACAAAATATTAATGCGTTTTGGCTCGTGACCGCCAGTGCTACAGCCATTTGGCGTCCAGTGCCTGCCGCTCGGGGACTTCCCTAGAATTCGGGGAGATTTGCCAGTGCTCTTTCCCATGAGAACCAGACCTATAGTACCACCTGTCGTGGTTCTCACCAGCTTTCACCATATGTCGCCTACTGGTCCTAACCGGCTGCACTGAAGCAATACTTCGATCTTATTATGATGGCTTTAAACCAGAAATATTACAACGTTTAGAAAACAACTTTTGTCTAAAATGAACAAACACTGCAACTGAGATAGAAGATGCATTGGACAATTTATTTAAAAATTGATTAATTATGTATTATTATTAATTATGTATTATTATTAATTATATATGTATTAATGTATTTAATTATCGATTGACATTAAAGCTTGTTTCATTTTTATATGTGTAAGGTTCATTAGGGACTTACAAATGAGTTACAATTATAATTTTTAAAATTGACTTCAAGGATACCTGTAGCTGATACAGTTACTTTCGATACATAGTAACTATAACTGTGCCTAATTTACCTTTCAGAAAACTACCTGTAACTTAGTTGCTTCATAAATGTAACTTTCTCAATCCTTTGTAACTCGTAAAATATTTTATCGACATAAAAAACGCTTCATGATTTGCTCATCACATCTATATTACTTCTCTCATCACGGAACTTTCCTCTGCAGTGTAGTAGAGACCCAAAAAGATTGATCGTTTCGAGGAATAGAAGAATAATAAATAATTCTCCACAGAAGATGAATTACATCTATATAAATGCACCTCCGAGATGATGATATCTTGCAGCGGTGGGGCAGATACGAGAACGATCTTTCAGGACTGGCTTCAGTTGTATTAAATGTATCCTGGCAACAAGCGCGCCTAGAGAAGAGTGTTTCAGTAGAGCAGGAGTACCATTAACAAACTGCTGAACAATTTGCTATTCGCCAGCGGTCTATACAACTTCAAGAAGGGGCAACAAGTCGTTCCACAGTCCTTCGGCCGTCGGTGGCGCCCTCAGTCTCTTTACCTCTTTGCCTGCTTCGATCGCCGGCCAATAGGAAGAAGAGGGCTCGCCTAGATATGCCGGCGCACCACAGCCACGACAGTCAATACAGGAGAGTACGAGACAGTACGAGGCAGCCCCAGGAATGCCACAGTTGCAGAGGTTCACCGTAGAACAGCCTTCAGTCTATGCACAAGCCGGAACAGTTTTCTCTTGCTTAGCAGAGCTGTGTAATAGTAAAAGAAGTTTGTTCAACACAACCACATCAAAGTTCAGTATTGATTTCTTCTGTCAATAAATCCTTTGAGGACTTATCTCTTCTTTTAGTTTCAGACCTTGTCCACATCCTTGCTAGCCGTGGCCCACCTCCTTCTACTACAGCAATCAGGAAGACGCTACAAAGCACATGTGAGCTCCTGCTAGATCGTAATATCATGTTGCAAACCAGTGAAACGTTTTCAGAACTATGACCATAAAAATATTTTTTCCTTATAAGTATTATTTTTCTAAGTTACAGAAGTAGTACTAATTACATGTGTGCGTCATGGCATAATAAATATTCTGTTTTGAAATGAGTCTTATTTTGTTTCTGTTAACCCTGTCTCTATAGTTTTGTTCCGATATTGATGAAATTTTGCACACTTGACTTTAAAAACAAGAGAAATGTCTCTGTCTGTATAAAACTTCGTTCGGTGACGGTGGAGGGTATTTAACATACGGACTTTGACTAATTGAATAGTTTTGCTCCGATCTTGATAAAATTTTCACACATGATGTTTAAACCAAGAAGGTGCCTTGCAAAAAGCTTTGCCAAGAGAGGGAAAGGTGGAAACGAAGGGAGAGATGGGAGAGAGAGAGATGGATGCAGAGAGAGGAGGAAAGGGGAGGTGGACGACGAGAGTGTATAATAAATAAATACCCGGCCAACGCCGGGTTTACAGCTAGTAATGCGTAAATATATTTTTGCGCGTTCTACATGACGCTAATTGTGTCACTTCAGTGTGTCAGTAACATTACTTTTCTGTTATAAGAAGGCAAGAATAGGAGTGACAGGAAAAATGGCTGTGCCGCGGTGGAGCACTAAGGCGTCTTGCTGCAGAGCGTGCGGTTGCGAGCCGTCGGAGGTTCCGAGTCCTCCCTCGGATATGTGTCCATAGTGTAAGTTATACAGTTTGTAAGCCTAGGGACTAATGGCCCCAGAAGTTAAGTCTCTTAGAATTTTGAAAGACGAGAGAGAGAGAGAGAGAGAGAATGATGGGCGGCTCCGTTCCCCCTACAACGAGCGAGCCGTAACCAGTCAAACATAGCATCCTGCGTCAGTCAAAAAAATGTTCAAATGTTTGTAGAGCTTAAGGGATTTAACTATGGGGTCATCAGTCCCTAAACGTACAAACTACTTATGAACTAGCTTACACTAAGGACAGCACAAATATCGAGGGGGGATTCGAACCCCCGATCGTAGCTGCAACAGTCTATCCTGGCAATTTGCAAATATGGAATAACTTTGAGATCCACTGTCGATATCACTCATCACATTGTGTGTGTGTGTGTGTGTAAAGACCTAACTCTGTTAACAAGAAAGATATTTTAAAGCTGTATTCTGTATGGCTTAATAGAGCGTCCTGCTAGGGATACTACATATAGTGAGAATTCTGCATATGTTTCACAACCAAGTTGCAAAAGTATGTCAATGACGTAAGTCTGTATAACAATGGATTTCCTATTCCTGGTCTTGAATATCAGTGTGACCTTTGCTACTTTCCAGTCTTTGGTATATCGTTAAACAAGCTGTTGTATCTGACTGTTAAGAATGCATCTACCACATCTGCGTACTCTGATGGTAACGTAGTCGGTATACAATCTGTATTAGAATACTTCCCATGTTGGAAGCCATTCTTAAGCGTTTTTATTACTTGGACATTATATTGTTGATAGTTAGCATTGCCAGATCAATAATGCTAGCACAATCTTCACTACAACACTAAAGACAAGTCAATTCACTGTTGAAATAAAATAAAAGGAACCACACTCGCGCTCATACTCTCAGCCACGTGCAGACGGAAACGCAATAGAACATTCAAGACGGACAGATTAATGCCTCAAAAGTGGCTACACGCCGTATCAAGCGGCAAAATGTCGTACTAGAAGCATGTTGTTCATCAACAAAAATGCGACTTTAAGGACTCACGCACAAAATACGCTATAAATTAACTTTAATACGTTGCTGTCCAGGAACAACAATGGGAACGAAAGGGTTAATTCGATATTTGGAATATTGATTTCTTCTTCTTTGGTGAAAGAATTACGGAAAGCTGAGTTTAGTAACACTGCTTAACCGGTCATCGGTAGCATCACTATTATTATAGCGTAGTAAAGGTATTGTTTGAGCCTTGCCTCTGATACATATAAGCAGAATCTCGTTTGGTTCACTGTAAAGTGCGAAGACACAGTTTCGTTGTGGAACCTATTGAAAGCGTCTGGCATTCGAGTCTTCACCAAATTTCGAGATTCTATAATAACACTGTGACAGCAGAAAGTGATGGATTTTTCCCACAGGGCCATTCGAGGCACTCGGCTTTTGACGTGCTGCTCCGCTGTGGCTGCTTCCGGCCACAGGCGGTAAACGTGGCGAATTTCCTGAAAGTGCTTCAGTCAGCGGGTGGTACGCCCTGGGAGCTTATAAACTGCTGAACTGGGGAAATTCGCACTTGCACACGCCTGCGGAAATTTTAACTGGAATATACAACAAACATTTCAACCACAGTCTACCACAATACATACAGGCCGCGACGGAGCGGCCGAGAGCATCGACTCGCTGAGCTACGATGCGCGAGGCCGTTCCCGGTCTGGGGTTCAGATCTCCCATCGGGCATGGATATTTGTGCCGTCTTTAGTATAAGGAACCTCTTAATACAGTTGTATTTTTGACAACTATTTCAATTCTCTGTTTTTGCAATGACACAGATAAACATTGAGGAAAATTATCGCTGATCCAATGTGATCCAATTTGTTTTTATTTTGCCAACACCATTAACGACTTCAAAAATGTCAAATGTTTGTAATTCTATTGGACCAAACTACTTTGGTCAGAAGTCCCTAGTCTTACAAACAACTTAAACTAAGTTAAGCTAACCTGACAACAACACACACATCCATGCCCGAGGGAGGATTTGAACCCCGAAGCGGGAGGCTGTACAAACCATAACGTGGCGCTCCAGACCACTCGGGTACTCCCCCGCGGCATTAACGACTTATTTGTGTATTTGAAAAGTAGTAATGTATCAGTTTTTATTAATAAAATTAGATTCAACATTTTTGGTATGTAAAATGATATTCCTCTATTTAATTGTAAATGTTAATGCCCAACATATGTTTTATCATATGTGAAATAAAAAAAAAATGTAAAACCTAAAAGTTATTTACTCATTGATCCATGCTACTACACTTAAAAGATCTACACTGACTTAATTTCATAAAAATCGAAACCAAAAAAAGTTTTTGACATTCATGGGTTAGGCTTAATCGGAAAAATTAAGTTTAAGGAAGGAGGTCATGAAGTATCCTCCCCCCTCCCTTTGGTAGTAGATGCGACTTCCCAAAACGTTCGCCTTACTAGACAGATGACAGCATTACGTGACCTTAGAACGCACGGTAATTACATTCCTCTGGGTTGACACCAAGAATGGTCTCGATAATGATTCATTTTCCTTTGGTTCTTTATCGTTTTCTGTTCAGTGGCAATTAGTCCAGTGTTAGATACAACTGTGATTGAAAGTGTATCAACTTACTAACAGGGAAATATCACAGATTTTGGAACAAACTACAGATTCTGAAATAGAATTTGATGAAACAGACAATGGAGTGAGTGAACCTGAAGAGGAATCTGTTGTGCCTCAGAATGTGGACAGTGATATAGTATCTACAGAACGAATTAGGTGATACATATGCAACATTTACATGAAATACTCCGATTCTAGATCCTGATTATGATTTAATAGATCTTTCAAAAGTGTGCTATTAATGTAATTCAAGAACAATTAATGAATATTATTAATTCTTTAAATTTTTTATGGTGGGCACAAAGTACCCCTCTCCCCTTGGTAATACACGTTAATGAAAATGGCTTGGTATTGCGAAGCCCAACCTTGCCAGACGTGCCCCAGTTTCTGGTACATGTGGCAAATGTACACTTGAGGCTGTATATGGAGAAGTGCAAATCCGTCACATGTGGTAATGGTTCCTGAAAGTCAATAATATTACGTCTTCAGAAGTGTGTTACAATCGCTCCAAAGGATGCATTTTACGCTGATTAATCGGAATCTGTGTATGAGGGTGTAATTGTGCTGTCTGCTTACCTTCTGGTAAATTTTATTGTACTCTTACAATATTACACAGTTCCTCAACACGACACAGTAACACTGAACAACTATGCATTGCTTTACCTACTTCTTGCTTTCTCTAACATCTTAAGAGTCAATTACTTAATATGACCACTTCCGATCGCTTCCGACACCTCAACTTCTTAATTGTGTTACTTTGTGTACCTAAGTTTTGAACCCTTTGTTTAACCAGAAGGCTGTTTCCTTCTCATGCTCTTATTTCGTTGTCCTGCCAGAAGGCTGATGTCAAACCCTGTCGGTTAATCCTTCATAGCCTTACATGCAAACTGCCAGCCGGCTTCCAAGTTATGACTCTTGTGCCCCATTATTGCACCACCTACATAACTTAATTATACCGTCTTATACATTAAAATATTACAACTGCTTTTCAACAGATACAAGGCATGTTCAGTCTGCGTATTTCAAAGAATCTGGAAACAAACTGTCCAAGAAACAATCATGTGGAGACTAGAAAAAGTGTAAAAATGACTAAATATAACATGAAATGGTTTCTAAATTCAGTCCTTGGGGGACATCTAAAAAGTGAAATTTGTGTTTCCTGATTAGGTCAAGTTTTCCAAACAAAGGTGTTACTTTGAAGACATTGCCAACGAAACAACACAAAATTACCAATCCGTGGATGTTTATTTCTATAGGCAACATATGCTCCATCACAAGGATTGCTGAGTTTGTAACTCAGATGTGCCAAAGTCAAGTGAAGATACATGATCGTTATTTGATCGACAATCGTTTCTCTGATTTACAACCAATTTTAGGCACCATAGTACAGTACCATGCTACAATAAGCTTGGTTAAAACGGATTATAACATTGACATAAGTATATGATGACCTGGAAATTTAATTAGTATTGCTTTTGATACACGACTGCTTGATTGCGAAAGTGGTTTTGAAGGTACAAGTGGTGCGACAGAGAGGTAAGCACAGTATTCTTTTCTACTTTGTTTAAGCCACTTTATACAAATCCTGCAACTGGCAACTGTACTTTCTGAAACAATATAAGCATTCTCATGCCTACATCTGTTTTCCGTGCTACAATGCCTATAAGCAAAGTGTTCATTGCAACTGTTGCTTGAAAGTGTAATGACCCACTGACATAAGTGTTTTACGTATAATTTGCGTCCTGTGGTACTGACACCTTGTTAATTTCTTTCGCCACATTAAAATGTCACTTGTGACACAATTAAATGTTTTCACATGGATATTACATAGGTCACCGTTTTCTTATGATCGAGTGATATTCTATGGACGGTTTAGTGCTGTTCCGAGCATTTGAGATCACAAGTAAATCTTCTGAGATTCAAAGTTGTTGTTGTCGTCTTCAGTAGGATGATTGTCTTGATTCAGCTCTCAGTTCTACTCTATCCTGTGAAACCTCTTCATATCACAAACAACAACGGCAAATCACATCCATTTGAACCTCCTTATGCTCGAATATTACAATGACGATTCCTTGATGTCTCATAATGTGTCCTACCATTTCAGTCGCTTGTTTTAACCAAGATATGCTAGAAATTTCTATTTTCCCGCAATTTTCTTCCGTACGCGATCGAGCCAGCTTATCTTCAGCATTGTTCTATTGCACCAAATTTCAAAAGCTTACATACTCTTCCTGTCTGTACTGTTTATCGTCCACGATTCACTCCTGTACAGCGCCATACTCCAGGCAAAGGACCTACCGTACGGCTATCTGTATCGACGAGGTACGCAAGCCACCCCGTCTCGGCAATGTTAATGGATCATCGGTTAGCTGTTCAAATTAAACTCCCTTAACTGATCACAGAAAAGGGAGTACACTGCGATAAATACCATACTGCAAATAAATGTAATACATTTACAAAGGGCTGGATAAAAATAACTGGAACTCCTATTTTTCACTGGACTGACAGATGCACTTATAGTTACACTTCTTCAGTATGATGACACATGTAACGTATGATCTTTTTCGGATGTCTGGAAGGCGTTGTTTTACCTTGTCTCTCTTTCTATTCATGTCTCTTACTGATCACCCTTTGGTTTAGTACTGGATCCTTCACGGGAACTAATGAATAAAAAGTTCTCGGTTTTCCGTTTACCGTCTAGTAAAATCATCTGAAGATCAAAACCAACCGCAGAACGATCTAAATAAGATATCACTGTGGAGTAAAATTTGCCAATTGACTCTAAATAATGCGAAATTTGAAGTCGTCTACATGACCACGAAAACAAATCCGTTAACCTTTGTTTACAATATAAATCAATCAAAAGCGAAGGCAGTTAACTCCTCAAAATACCTAGGAATTATTACTACTTCAGACTTTGGAATGAACTCATAGAGAGGCCAAAACGGGACATCGAAAGAAATAGTCGTGAAGACTTTTTTACGACGCTTGCCTGACATTTGGAAAAGGTCATAAATAACTCGGACCGTTATGTTGACGCTGTATATACCTCTGTCAATAAAGTCGTTTCAGAAAAAATATTGTTCAGTTTACTTTCTAGCCAGCCCTGGATCTTCCACGAATTCGTTTTATAGGCTGAAATTCTTCCAAACAGTCACTGAACCCCGTTTTTGTCTGATAGCATTTTGCTGCATTCACATTTTTAATTCCGCAAGATCAATTAGCGTTCCTCGCATATAATCTACCCGCCACCTTTTAAATATCTATCAAATGAATATTCGCCGCATGAGAAGTATCGCACTACAGCACATTTTGACATGTCTAACAGTATACTGAAACCACGGACTGAAGGCTGCCCGATATTTTCAGTATTGTTCTTGTCTCTGACAGGGTGTAAACACAGACTAACATACAATGTCGTGACATTCACTACTGTAAAAGGTATTACCAACTAACAGCTGCAACGACACTAGCGCTCCTAGTGGTCAGTAGGACGCCGTAAGAGTAATGTTTGTTTATAATAATTTTCCATGTAATTAATCGAATAGTTACTGCAACTTTTGCATTTCAAGCAATATTAAATTATCATGAGAAATAAATAATCGTCAAATAAAAGTAAAAACAACCAAAAACAACTTATTCATAAGGAAGTACTAAAGAATATGTGTATATGTGCAGTTTACAGCACAAGACATTATAGATACACTTCGCACAAAACGCTACGCAGCTCTCAGTCACGACCGACTCATCTCCGGGCCTGTCCACTATCCTTCCCCACTACTCTCTCTACTATTCTCGCCCGAGGAACATCTTCCGCATTCTCATGTTTCCCAAACCCAACAAACCCCCATCCCAAACCTCTTCCTGCCGTGTTCAGCAAGGTACTGGAAACCATCCTCTTCCTCCGTATCCGTCAACACCTCCGTCAACACCAACTCTTTCCTTTATCCCAATGTGGCTTCCGAACATCCTTCTCTGCCGACGACCAACTCCTTCGCCTCATCTATCTCCTATCCGTACAGCTAAATTCCCATAGCTCCGCCATTTTTGTATCCCTAGACACTGAAAAAGCCTACAACCGTGTCTGACATTTCAGTCTCCTTTTCAAGCTACAACTCTACGCCCTTCCTATTAACTATGTCCACCTCATTGTATCCTTTGTCACCCACCGCCCATCCTACGTCACTGTCTGCAATTCCAACTCCCGCTTGTTTTACCCCTCCGCCGGATTGCCCCAAGGATCCGTCCTCCTCTCTCTCCTGTACCTTATATACTCTGCCGAAATGCCCCAAACTCAGCCTCCCGTCCATCTCCTCCAGTATGTTGACGACACAACCTTCCTACCCCTCGCCCCGTCTCCTGACCGATCCCAAATTTTGCTCCAATCTCACCTCTCAGAGTTCGCAGCCTGGTGCAACTAGTATCTCCTTTCCGTCAATCCTGACAAATCCCAGGCAATCATTACATGTCCTACCACCCCCTCCTTTCGCCTCCCAGATTTCTACCTCACCCTCCACGGCCACCCTATCCGTCACACCACCACCCTAAAATACGTCAGCATCACCCTTCATCGCAATCTCTACTCGAACCCTCCCCCCAACTGAAAACCGTATGCGTAACTCATCCTGCCACCCAACAACACACAAACATGCTGCATATAGAGCATTTGTTAACAGAGCCAACAACACACCAATGGAGAACAATACAAAACTTGAAGAATTGAACATCATCAAACAAATAGCCACAGCAAATGGTTATGACGACACACTGGTTGACAACCTTACACAAAAAAGCAAAACCAAAAAGAAACCAATCCCCACACAGAAATAAAAAATAAAGCAACAGCATGTATCCCTTTCATTGGCAAACTATCCTACAAAATAGCAAACATTTTCAGCCACACAACATCAACATAGCCTTTAAAACCAACAATAAATTACAACACTCACTTAGACACAATGTAAACATACTAACAGATAAACAGACACACTCAGGCATCTACAAAATAGTATGCAACACCTGTAATGCCCTGTATGTAGGCCAAACAGGAAGAGAATGCAAAACAAGATACAATGAACACATAAATGCCTACCACACCAATAACTTTAATAAATCAGCAGTAGCTACCCATATAAAGAACACAGGACATCCATTCCAGAATATCAAGAATGATCTTCATATACTGCATAAAATGGACAAGGGACACATAATGGACCTCTATGAAGAACTAGAAATCTTCATCCATGAGAAAATACATGGTGAACTTCTACTTAATGATAAACTGGAAATCAACAATACTAATTTCTTCAAAATTTTCTCCAGTATTGAATGCATTTTTCATTAAAATATAAAATTAATAAAATTAAAATATAAAATTAATAATGTAACACTGATTGATCAATTCTTCAAAATGTAGCAACTTCTGTTTAAACTCATGCATATTCACTATATTCACTGATGTAAGTAGTTTATCTTAGCTTTTAAGGATCTTTGTACAGTAACCTACAAATACAAAATGTCCGCATGTGTTGTAAGTGTGTATGTAACTATGTGCCAGACAACAAGTTTATCAAGATTAGCAAAACTGTGAGTAAACACAACACTATAATAATACAAAACTATAATGATAAACATAATTGTAAAAATAGCTATATCTTCCTAACAGGTTAAAACTGTACAAACATAACCTCACTGGCATCCACAACACAAAACACAATACATCAAGAATGTAACCAGTAACTGTAAATATGCACCCGATGATGGCAGCATGCTGCCGAAACGCGTCGTGCCAATAAAAATATTTATAAACAGTTACTGCTGCAGCATTAATCATTCCAAAAAACATCATTTAGTGTATTTTGCAACAGTGATTTCGTATTTTTAATCAGTGCATCACCCAACACCAATGCTACAAGAAGAATTTTAATCAGTGTCTTAGTCTGGTGTTCTTTGCCTTCCAATGTGCGTACTGAATGTGATTTTAAACCGCCGCCATGGCACAGACTATTTTTAACTGATTCGTGTTTCTTTATCGCCTTGTTTATGTCTATGATATTCGCAGTATGTACACCAATGTTATTTTTTATAGCCACCTATCTCTTCTTCTGGTAGTGTTTCTAAATGTTTTTAACTTCATATCATAACGTCTTGTCATATTCATGTATTCTAATGGCCGAAGAGCAGCCTGCCGACTCTCTCGGAGAATTAACAATACAGGGAAAAAAGAGTGCAATTTACTTTGCTGAAAGTAATAGAATATAAATATATACGATAAACATAAAATTCTGTCACGGTCCACTTTTATATGACAGGCACTGACGTGTAACAATTTGGTATGAAGTCTTAATGATTCGAACATTTTTACACTTCACTCGTCTTTTTTATAAACGCATATACGTTTTAGTGTAATTACTTTTGCTTGTAAGACGAATGTGTTACATTATTGCCGTTTGTGGTTCAGATGTAGCAAAAATTATGGAATTGATCTCTGCTTTGTTGGTTTTGATGTTTTATTGCTACGTCTGTGAAATATTTTCCTTCCGCTGCAGCTGTGGCGACTGATTTTATACATCATTTAATGTAGCTGTTGCATTCAGTACATGTCTCTTATCATCCACACTCACTGATTTGATTGGATTTGTAGTGAAGAAGACTTAACCTATCTGAGTGGAAAAGCGACATGTTTCTGCGAAAAGTCAGGCTTTCTTTAGTTCATTAGCCATTTTTTTGCTCTTAATATAAAATAAAATTCTTCAGCAAAACCTGTAAATCACGAGAGGATCTTAAATAAACTGTCCTGCAAAGTACCGTTTATAATTTCTTTGGGGTATACGAAAACGTAATAAATACAAATGTGGAAGTATTTTGTAGTTATTACCGACTATTGCGGCACTACATACGTTCCCTATTGTAAAAAGTATGTTAAAATTAATAT
Source organism: Locusta migratoria (assembly GCA_026315105.1). Lineage (NCBI taxonomy): Eukaryota > Metazoa > Arthropoda > Insecta > Orthoptera > Acrididae > Locusta > Locusta migratoria. The sequence continues at coordinate 707,223,777 of CM048745.1, read as the reverse complement.
TAATGAAAATATTCACTCTCATCCGAGATCGTATTCAGAAATGGGAATGCTCCTGTCGAAGTGTACGACAAATATCAGTGAGAGTGTTGTGATTGTATATTATGTTACACTGTAGTACATGACGCAACATAGCGTCGTAGAGTGCAGATCCTTCGGTAGCGCATGACTATGGAAAAAAGTTTCGTTATATCAGGAAGACAGAGCTGAAGTAAATCCAAAAGAGATAATTGATATTAACATGTTTGTCTTATATCTGGCGAGCCGAACAACGTTATTCCTCAGCGTCCAACATTTACCATCTACCTCTTGTGCTCATTCTCCTGTCAGAGAAATTTAAACGTCCCTTCGCTAGTGATTAATGAAAGTAATTAACAAGGGGAGAGGTGTTATAGGAGTATTAAGGTGATAATTACTGACTTTTAAGACAATGAGGTGTTATGCTTCTCAGAGGTCATTGAATCAATTTTCCTGGAATTAATTTCATGGAAACGGGCCGCTTGAGGCATGACATAAATGCTAAGCTGAGAACAAGTTTCCTAACAAGCGAAGACCCCATAGTTAGGGAAGTTGTGGCAAGCCGCTGAGAGTTTCCGTGGGATACGGAATTAGGCCCGTCGGAGGAGGTAGCAGCGGCAGGACGGATACGAAAGCTCTAAGCACTATGCAGCGTCGATAACGAGAGCTAGGCTCAAATTGGCTTTTCACTCAATTCTCCTGACAGCCCGTCATACAGCCAGACGGAGCTCAGGGCTTAGTGCGGGAGATTCTGCTCGTCCCACCGCTAGCTTACGAAACGCAGTAATTTGCAGCATTTTAGAGTTGTTTCAGTGCGACATTTACCTAATATCTCCTGTCTAAAGCTTTGACACACGTCATCCACAACGTATCATAATGGCAGCTATTAGAGCGATGCAGCTTTTATAGCAGACAGCTTCAAAATTTCAGCCCGTAAAAATACATATTGATAGGTCCGTTATCTTTGAGTCCCAAATGGTAAACGTATTTCCTTTCAATGCATATTTTAAGAGCCATTTTACATATTCAAAAAGCTTTTGAATTACACTTATGGTTTTAATTACCTAGTATATTTTGCTTGCTGGATATCGATCTTATAGTATTTTATTGGATACACCTTGTTTTCAAGTTACTTTAGCCAAGAGTGCAATATACTATTAAAATTACGTTTCAATGTCATAAATCGTCATCTTTGGATTTCACTGTTTTCCTGCCTGTTTTCACTCGCTGATATAGCCGATAATGAGGACAGAGACAAGGGATCAGCACTGACCATTTTTCCCCTCTTGCTTCCTTTAAGGTTTTCGCACACTCTTGTTAGCTGAACGCAACTGTATTCTGCAAGATTCCGAGTTGTTCATAGGTAACAGCGCTTTCTCTGAAAAGTTCATTTGTTCTGTTTCGAGAACATGCCATGAAATACATACCAACGTATTGTAATCATATACTTCTTTACCACATATACATAAACTGGAGAGATACTGTTACAATGACTGTTGTAAATGACGTAATTTAGTAGTAACTTCGTATATAGATTAAGTACTAGATTTATGAGGAATCCAGTATTACCACACTTATTACGTTCGTTAATCTAGCTGCAAAAGAAAACGTAATAACTGTTTGAAACAGAATATTTGCTCTTTATTTTAGGGCAGAACAAAGTAACATAAACGAAGTCATATCTGAATTACAGAAAAGGTAATACAATCTACATTAAAGGCGTCCATAGCAATCATGACAAAGACAAACCTTTTAGTACATGCATTGATTCTAATTAATAACTTTCAATATATCCCATAAATAGTTAATAACTGCTTAGAAAAAAAGGCAATTTGTTGCAATATATAAACTTCCCTACCGATTCGTTAAGGAACAAAAGTTGCCAAAGATATCTAAGACTTTCTTTATATATGAAAGTATCAGTATCATCACGTTATTCAGAATATTCGTTATTACAGTATCCTTCCAGTTTACGTGCATACGCTTCAGAAGACCAATGTTCAATTCGTTGTTACGTATTTCACGGTATGTTCACGAAATAGAACAAACGAGCATTTTAGAGGGAGCATTCTTACACATGCACAACTCCGAATATTGCAGAACATAGCTCTTATAATTAATAAGAGTGCTCGAAACCCTTTCAGAAATTGTTTTGTAGTGGTGGGTTTCGAACCACCGAACACGCGCATCGCAGTTACAGTAACTTGCTGCACACTACACTACGACGAACAATCAAGAAGTAGTTCCTTATTTCTCTTACTATTGATGACAGTTGGTTACTGATGCTAATATGGCATTTTTAGATACTAATTTATCGTACGAAGAACGAGGTGTTTTTGTTTATTCTTCAGTGCGCCATTGCTTTGAAATGATATCGCGTAACTTATAATAAGAAAATCATGAAATAAAGGAAGCAAGATGGAGTATGACAGAGAGAGTTGTGGGCGAGGAATGTCACGTGTCAGTTCCTAACGCCTGGCTGACGTAAAATCAAGAGGCGGGATCAAATCGCCGCTATTTTTCGAATATCTCTGTAACGACGAGAGTTACGAAAAAACATAAGCAGAGGAAAGTTGTAGAGAATTTTCTCCTCTACAAGTTCGGTTATTCAGTGTTCGTGTCAGATGAACGGTTTGTTTGCATTTACAATTACATGACAAACGGCTTTTTTTCAGTGTTACTAACGTGTTTTTCGTCCGAAATATTTGAAAATGGGAGGTTCTGGTCTATGGTGGCGAAAAATTACGTCTGTAAAATTTGGCGCTGATCGGTTGAACGGTTCGGCTTAAAAGTGGGAACATGTTACGGACAGACAGACAGAAAGAAATCGTAAAATCGTCGTTATTTTTGCAAATATCTCTGAAACCAAGCGAAAATAGGAAAAAACATAACGGAGCAAAGTTGTAGTGAATTGTCCCCTCTACAAATTCATGCATTCAATTTCCGTGTCAGGTGAATGGTTAACGTGTATTTTCATTCAAATTTTTAGCTGTGAAAAGGTGAACGCCCTCTTTTAGTGTTACTACCATAAACTAAAGTGGACCAAAACTGAACGTACCGACAAACAGATACATGTAAAGTTTTGAATAATAATTTAAATTTGGCACATTCTTTCAGGCATTTGATTGTCGAACTGAACAAGCCTTCTACACAATACTAGAACGAACACAAATTTAAAAAGAAATTACATCACTTGTATTGTCAGCTCTACAAGGGACTCTCACGCTGATTTCTTGGATGTGAAGTGCATTTAATTTAGGCCGACTTAATAATTAGACTGGACATTCATGCAAATTTTTGAGTTTTAGATCATTTCTGAATAGTGCCCAAACTGGTGGTCTCTCTGAAATGCAATTCCAAATTCGAGTGAGGACGTATTAAGTGTAAATTATCTGCCAATAGTGTTAAGTTTTATTTTAGACAGTTACTTAAAAATTATTGGTAAGTATTATATTTATAACACATTTCCCCCAACAAATTTTCGACATTTTCAAATCTTTTACAGAAATTTTTCTCTTGCAGTCAAGTCTGATATGAAATCAATGTGGAAGTAAATAATATAATTTTTCGAACATAGACTCACTGATAAATCACTCAAGTAGAGAAAAAAATTTGTTGCATCATCACGATTCCAGAGGTTCATGAACCCCTACATGAATGTTAATTAGACAGATGCAAAACCAACGTTTCACTTCTCTTTATTGCTCATGAGAACAAAAACTACCAAGCCGTACGATAATAACCTAGACATACGGAGCTTTTGTTCATCAGCTTACACCAGCACACTAATATTCGGTAACATCTCCTCTTAACTTGACGCATGCTTGTATTCCTCGTGGCATAGTGACCACGTAATCTAAGTGTTGGTGCAGATTGTCTTTCTCCTCAACGGCGATTTCGCGCTCAGGGTAGCTGCCGGGACGTCGTTTTCATGAAGGGACACATTCACAAGGTATGAAAGATGATCGCGAGAATTGTCGTCCACCGCTGGAGAACAGCCGTGCGAACTAAGGCATCTTGCTGCGGTGCGCTCGGCTGTTCGCCGTCAGGGGTGCGAGTGCACCCTTGTGCATGGTTGGTTGTGTTGTCCTTAGCATAAGTTACTTAAAGTTTGTTTCAGTAATTTGTAAACCTAGGGACTAATGACCAATGTAGTTAAGCTCCTTAATTAGGGCTAGTAGAGAGGCATATAGACATTCTTTTTTCCTTCGTTCTATTTGAGAGTGGAATAGGAAAGGAAATGCCTAGTAGTTGCGAGGGTGAAGATCGGGGTGAGAGTTTAATTTTGGGAAAGTTTAATTTTTAAAACTCACAACCTCCAACTGCGAACCAAATTCATAAACATGCAAAAACACTGGAACTGTGATTGCTACTGTTTGACTCGTTTTCTAGGGGATGATATCACAAGTTCGCAGCTTTCCTTCCCTGAATATGATTAACAAAAAAAATTCCCAATAAAGTAAGTTTATGTGAGAAAAAGGGTGTACTAACTACTATCTTTGAAAACACGTGGAAGTTCACTTTATGTTGTTTATTACACCATATTAAAACCCTGTGGCTGATACGTCGACACATTTATAAAATAAAGTTATAGCTCGTGAGCCCCCAGACAAAATGAATATTTGTCGCAAATAGTTTTCACACCATGTGCCTGTCTCAAACACCGATTATGTTCATGCCTATGCGACGACACATGTTACATTAACAAAACACGTTCACTTTTAGTGCGATGCACACCTTGTTCCACCGGCTAAATATTCACAACACACAGTAGCACTCGATAAAACTTGGTGCAGTCTTACGACGAGCAACCACACTTGGCAATTGCCACACCAAAAATCTAAAGTCTCCACCTGGAGATACACATGCCGACTGATGCAGAGCGACGCCGCCCGGCCAGCTACCCCCTTGCTCCCGCCTCATCACTTCCTGCCCACGCGCGCGCGCGCCAAAAGCTCAACTGCCGGTTTTTTTCCCTACGTCATCAACTTCCCCATGTGAGCTGTTCTAACCGATTTGCCAACGTACTGCGCTCAGACAATACATTTCTAAAACTTTACTTAAAATCAAAATAATTACACTACACATTAAACAAATTTCTGCACTGCACCTGGCACTCGCCATTGTCCCTCTCTCCCCTCACCGGAAACGAACCTGGAAAATCCTAAGCTGGAACAAGCCACCAACGTCGGCCTGCTCGCTGGCCTCCCGTCAGCTACAAGCACACAGCAAATCTCAAAGTGGAGAATTTCTACCTATGGCCTAACTATAAATGTTGTCACCCAACTGCGTACATACATTGCTACCATAATTATTAAGATTAAAATTGTGAAACATTTAGTGCATTGGCATGGTCAATGTTTGCAGTGAACTTCATACTGTTTAATTATCAAATGCTATTAATTACCAATATTTCTATTGGGCGGTAATCTCACATAGTGGTACGGTCGATTGCGGATTATATATGTAGATGTACCCTTTTGTTAAAACCTCAGCACCCCAAGACCCTACTAAACAGTGAAAAATCCACTATACACGAAAAGTATCTCTGAATGTGCCTAGAAAACTTTAGCCAGAAATTTCAGAACATCCTTTTATGTACACAATACTATGGGTCACTTTCTTCCCAATGGTAAAAGATAACATTCCAGTCTCGGCATAGAGTGGAATATACAAAATTACTTGCAACTATGTCAAATTTTATACTGCTCAGTCCTGCAGGGCAGTATGTACTAGATTGAAAGAACACCACAGAAGTTGGAAACTTAGGAAAGAAAACTCAACATTAGCAAACCACTTGCTAAAAGAAGACCAAAGGTCCATGGTAACATACGAAGTCCTACACCATATAAAGGAAAGAAAATGAACTGCTTTGAGACATTGGAAATTAATAAACATATGTCAAGTTCCCAGACGTATTAAATGACCAAACACAGTTTCCATTCTCGCCACTTCTCTCTGCAGAATCTAATCAGGCCACGTAAGTTACTCAATCCTATTCAGCTAAATTAAGATCCATAGCCTCATTACTTTCTGTGATCACATAAGTTTATATACTTACCAGATACGAATAGTAATTTATTATTTTGTTAATAATGTTAGACATTTAAGCCAGTAGCTATAATTTAACCATTACAAATGTTTACCTATATATTTACAGATGTTTCATTAGTCTTTTCTCACCCTTCCATGTGCCAAATGTTTAACACATCAAACTTAAAATCATTTCTTCAGCCAGTTTCTAATGTTCAGTTTATTTTCTCAGACATATGTTGTACTTTTTATCTTGTCATATTTTGTCAGTATTAATCTCGTCATATTTTACCAATGTTTATTGTCATGCTACTCTTCTTTGAAAATTTACATGTAATATCTCAACAGCAACTTAAGATCTTTGAATGTAAACTCCCAGCTGCATCGCTATATCTCTGTATTGTTTACCTGGTGGCGTAACAGCTGAAAACAGGTTACTGAAAAAAATAAATTTGCAGAATATACCGTTACCTCGTGTGTTTCATTCAAAAGGAATAAAATATTTTGTCAATAACCGACGGAACAGTCAGGAAATTCAATTTTTCTAATAGTAGATGTTTGTAATATTCTGCTATCTGTGTGGCATATAAATATTCCAGTGCAGTTGGGGCTTTGAGTATTTTGGGGTAATGTTGATTTTAGTCTCTGGCATCATTTGTTTACTTCTGTAATTGTTAGCAGTGAACACAGTGAGGTGTTATCCAACTAGTGGATTGCGTTCACTATGCCGAAGGTTCGAGTATTTATTTGTATATCACTAGTCTTCTTATTACTATCAAAAGCAATTAATAAACTGTTGTTTCTGAAACATGAATAAATTATAGATGAGTACATTCAACTGATAAATCATTACAGAGTTGACAAATCATTCATCTTCATTTATGTATTGTGTAATTGTATTTTAATGCAGCGCCACCTCAAAGAGCATTTTCAGCACATGTTAATCATCAATACTAACCATTCATTACTAACCCCTTGAGAAGTCGTAAATTATAACACACTGCTATGAAACTGGTGTTATCTCAACAGTCCCAGTACTACGTAAATACAGACACGTCCCACAGATAGGAGACTGCAGCCACAGACAGAAGTGGCGCTTTGGTAACACACTAGACTCGCATTCAGAAGGACGCTGAACCAATTCCAGCTCTGGCCATCCAGATTTAGGTTTTCCATGAATCCCTAAGTCACTCCAGGCAAATGACGGTATGGTTCCTTGGGGTGGGCAAGCAAGCCCTATGTCCTTCATCGTTATCGAAACAAACCAGGCTGTCGAAGGGAAGTTAAACCCAAAGCTTCCTTCCTTGACTCTGCAGCTGTTATAAATCAAGACAGAAAGTAATTTCTCGGGAGTAACTAATATTGAGTTTTAATTGAAACGAATGTTGTTGTTGTGGTCTTCAGTCCGCAGACTGGTTTGATGCAGCTCTCCACGCCACCCTGTCCTGTGCAAGTCTCTTCATCTGAGAATACGTTCGGCAACCTACATCCTTTTGAATGTGCTTACTACATTCGTCCCTCAGTCTCCCTCTACGATTTTTACCCCACACGCTTCCTTCTAATGCTAAGTTGACAATTCCTTGATGTCTCAGAATTTGTCCAACCAACATATCCCTTCTCTTAGTCAGGATATGCCAGAAACTCCTTTTCTCCCCGATTCGGTTAAGCACCTCCTCATTAGTTACGTGATCTACCCATCTAATTTTCATCATTCGTCTGGAGCACCTCATTTCAAAAGCTTCTATCATCTTTTTATCTGAACTCCTTATCGTCCACGTTTCACTCCCGTACAATGCTACACTCCAGACAAATGCATTCAGAAAGTACTTCCTAACATTTAAATTAATATTGGATGTTAACAAGTTTCGCGTCTTTAGAAACGCTTTTCTTCCCATAGCCATTCTGCATTTTATATCTTCTTTACTTCGGCCATCAGAAGTTTTCTTGCTACCCAAATAACAAAATTCATCTATTACTTCGCTCTCTATATTTTACCCCAGATACCTTCAGAATTTGGAAGAGTGTATTCCAGTTGACATTGTCAAAAGCTTTCTCCAAATCGACAAACGCTAAAAACGTAAATTTCCCTTTCCTTACCCTATCTTCTAAGATAAGTCGTAATGTGAGTATTGCCTCTTGTGTTTCTACATTTCTCCTAAATCCAAACTGGTCTTCCCTGAGGTCAGATTCCACAAGTTTTTCCATTCGTCTGTAAATAATTCGTGTTAGTATTTTGCACCCATGACTTATTTAACTGATAGTTCTCTAATTTTCACACTTGTCTGCACTTGCTTTCTTTGGAGTTGGAATTACAATATTCTTCTTGAAGTCGGAGGGTATTTCCCCTGTCTCATACATCTTGCATACCAGGTGATAAATTTTTTTCACAAATGGCTCTCCTAACGACATCAGCAGTTCAGACGGAATATCAACTACTCCAGGGCCCTTGTTTCGACTCAAGTTCTTCAGCGCTCTGTCAAATTCTTTTCGCAGTATCATGTCTCCTCTCATCTTCCTCGACTTCGCTTCCATCTCTAGAATACTGCCTTCAAGGATACCTCCTTCGTATAGGCCCTCTATATATTCCTTCCACAGTTCAGCTTTCCCCTCTTTGCTTAGTACTGGTTTTCCGTCTGAGTTCTTCATATTCATACAGCTGTTTTCCCTGTCTCCAAATATATCTTTTATTTTCCTGTAGGCGGTATCTATCTTTCTCCTAGTTATGCATTCTTCTACGGTTCTGCGTTTGTCCTCTAGCCACTCCTGCTTAGCCAATCTGTACTTCCTGTCAATCTCTTTTTTAGACGTTTGTACTCCCTCTTTCCTGCTTCATTTGCTGAATTTTTATATTTTCTCCTTTCATCAATTAAGTTCAGATGAAACGAATGAGAAAAGTTAAATATTTATGTGAATCCCGGCTGGTCACACATTTCCACATTGATTTAATTCACTGTCCATTGGTAGCTACTGTCGTAAATTGCTTTGTGTCTTGAAATATTCTGTATATCCGCCTAAGATGAAACCTTTCCGTACACAGCATCATCAACAAACAGCCGTAGACTAATACTCGTCCTCTCACGTCATTTATGTCGATAGCAAGTTGTCGAACTACTGCTCACACTTCCCTCGAGTATTTCTGGCGATATCTTTGTATTATAATATAGTATAATATTATATGGCTTTATGGTCAGGTAATTTTGCAGATGACGTGGTGATTGTGGAGGAGAGCAAAGAGAAGGTAGAAACAACATTGGAGAGACGGAGGGAGGAAATGAAAAACTGAGGACTCAGCAGGAAAAGGAACGACTATCTATGGATATGGAAGGGATGGAAAAATTATGTTTTCAAACGATCAGTTGGAGAAGTACCTGATTCCTATGTAACCAGTAAAGAAGATTTAGACAAGGAGGTAAGCCATAGGATCCAGGATGGATGGAAGAAATGGAAAAGGGTGTCAGGTGTGTTCTCCGACAAAAGAATAAAACCAAAAACAATAGGATTTTTTTTTAATCGGTGATGAGACCAGCTATGTCTGGCCGTTAAAGAAAGTGCATGAGAAGAAATTAAACGTGGCTGAGATGCGTATGCTGAGGTGGATGATAAGGAAAACGAGGAAGGACAAAATAAGAAATGATCTTATTCGAGAGCAGACTAGTTGAGGCATCGAAGAAAGCCCAGGAACGAAGACTGCAATAGTACGCGCACGTGATGAGAAGGAATACGGGACACCTGTTGCAGAAAACAAGTCGAGGTTACGAGAAGAAGAGGCAGACTAAAGAGAAGATGAATGGACTGAATCACTGAAAACCTGAGAGAGCAGGGACTGAGCCGGGAGGACACATGGGATCCACAGAAATGGAAGACAAAAATCAGGAGCGGCGACCCATGAACTGGCACAAGCTGAAGAAGATTACATATACAGGAGGTCCAGAAAAGGCTTCCTGAATTCAAAATTAAATATCTCGAAAACAAAGATCGATAGAGGAATGCAGTAAACGGTATGTTTATTGTGAAAGCTGTAAGAAGTTTATATAGCAGTTTGAAATAATAGTCACAAAAGCTGCTAACAGATGGCTCTGTACGCTGTATAGCTCATATCAGCATACATAAGTGAAATAATCCTATGAAAACACTCTTTGCAACAATCACATCACAATGTTTTCAAAATGCTCACCATTGGCACTACAGAGGTGGCGGAAACAAAGAATGAAATTCGCCTTCACATTTCGTAGTGTCTCAACCGAAATGGATTCACATGCCACAGAGATCGCCGATTCAAGCTTGTCCAGAGTGGCGGGATGCTTTGGGTAGACCATGTCTTTCACTGTGCCCCACAAAAAAAAGTCACAGGGAGTCAAATCCGGCGAATATGCAGGCCAATCCATGCCTGCACCAGTAAATTTGGGATATTCCAAAGCAATGACTCGATTCCCGAAGTATTCCTCAAGGAAGCGAAACACTTGTTCGGTCCGATGTGGTCGGGCTCCATCTTGTATAAACCATTCAGCACCTGGTCGATCCTTTAACGCTTGCTGTGTGGCGACAAATTGTTCCAAAATTGCAATGTAACGAGCACCAGTGTCCGTTTCTCGATGCAAAAAGGGCCAGTAATGCCTCTGCTGCATACTGTAACGCCGGCCGCGGTGGCCGAGGGGACTGAGGCGCTCCAGTCACGGTCTGCACGGCCACTACGGTCGGGGGTTCGAATCCCCCCTCGGGCATGAATATTTGTGCCGTCCTTAGTATAAGGTAGTTGATAAGTAGTTTGTAAGTTTAGGGACTGATGACCCCGTAGTTAAGTCCCACAAGCTTAACAAACATTTGAACACACTGTCACTTTAGGAGAATACAGGGGTTTCGCTTCACAACAATATGGCTTCTCGGAACCCCAAAATCACCAGTTTTGCTTATTCACGTATCCATTCAGGTGGAAGTGTGCTTCATCTGTAAACCAGATGCAGCCAACATCAAATCCTTCGCTATCAATCATTGTGAGCATCTGATTAGCAAAGGCAACCCTTTGTTACACAGCTCGTATTGGTATGGCCTGGTGCGTTTGAATTTTGAATGTAAACATGTGTAGGCTCTTTCTCAGTATTTTCTGCGTGCTGGAACGTTTCAAACCAGTCTCAGATGCAATTCTACGGACGAATGACATTGGATTTCGCTGAATAATTCCAGAAACTGTGGTGATATTTTCAGGCGTAACTGCGGTTTGCTTGCGGCCAACATGCCCCACTAGATCATCAGTTACGCTGCTTTGTTCGTTGAAATTTTGCGAAGAGCGTACGACTGGTTTTCGCATCGGGTCCTTTTGGAACATTAAATCGTGCTTGAAAACTTCGCCTTGTTGCCGTCGGGCTCTCTTGTAACCTGTGGTACTCTGGCATCAGAAAAGCGCGTTGTTCAATGGAGTACATGGATTTAATCTCTTCCTTCGGTACGCTAACCTCCTTTCACGTTTCATTAGTGAAACTAATCGCTCTGGGCTTCGGATCACTATTTATAATAGCATTACGTATGAAAATTACAGCGCCATCTTTTAGCAGCTTTTGTAACTATTATTTCAAACTGCTGTATAAACTTCTTACAGCTTTCACAATAAAGATACCGTTTACTGCATTCCTCTATTGATCTTTGTTTTCGAGATATTTAATTTTGAAATCAGGGAGCCCTTTTCTAGACTCCCTGTACGTTATATTATAACGTCATCGAGTCCCGCATATACATATCCCGGAACCAATCCCGTACGTAGTAGTTTGACATTCTGACGTTCACGACGAGACAGTAAAAGCATATAGCTCTGTGGTGAAAGCCCTACGGTCGTACTACACATCGTGGAGCGCTGCAAACGGAGAGTGGTACCGGCAATGCACTTTGTGTTCGGTGCAGCTAAAAGCAGTGGTCAAACAGCTCAGCCCGCGAATGTGCCGCAGTGTTTGCCTGCATTATCGCATATATACTGCAAACCGTCATCGACTGGCGCTTTGATGGTACACGAGCCGAATCCAGCAGACCGGGAGGATACACGCGACTATCTTTTTAGGTAGTCGGACTGTTCCAATTTGTGCAAGACTATGACTGCGTGCATTATGCACCTTAGTTTTGGATGCACTGTCTCCTCGCTTTAAGAGAACTTTCCCGGCCTACCAGGTTACAGGTCCTGAAGGAGCATGACTATTCTCCTCGACTTATGTGTGCATTATATGTACAATCTGCACAAGTCGCCCTCGATATGAAGGGCTGCATGTAGTTCCAGGATGGTATGGCGCTTTGCAGAACCAGTATCTGCATCATAAACAGGTACCTTCTGCAGGCGCTGCAGCTACAAATATTGTTTCAATAGTCGCGTACTTGCAGATGCACAGGACGCCGTGCTATGTCGAAATCGCTTCATTTTCACAAAGTTGTAAAACTGTTCAGAATAATAAATTCAACAATACGATGTGCAGTGTACTTTTTTTATAGACGGATACAATGCAAATGCATGCATGTATATTTGAAGGAACGGAGAAAGCGGAGGTTTGAGATCGATCCGTCACAAATTTTCCTGTCACCATTACATTTTACGGCGGAAGAAAGTACCAGGTGCTGTATAAATATTGTTTATTCAATTATACGACCGGTTTCGCTATTACAATCACACCATCTTCAGGCCTCCGTCGTGCAACTGTCAGTACTAGCACATTTGAGAAGGGCAGCCGTTAACACCGGTAGCCGGAAATTCCGTAGTCCATTCATGTTAAAACGGGCGCATGAAGATGGTCTGATTGTAACAACAAAACCGGTCGCGTAATTGAATAAACAATATTTATACAGCTGCTGGTACTTCAAATTTATCAGCTGTTGTCTCAAGCAATTGATTAAGGAGAGAATTAAAATTAAATTTTACAGCTGATGCTGACTGATATTCAGGATTAAGAGTACATCTAGCCCAATTCATCTGAGACCTGATGTGGTCGTGGTGTCCGTGCCTTCAGATGTACAGGTGTACCTGAAGAACATTGGAATTGGGTCCATTAATAAACACTGACACTGCACATCGTAATTGAGATTGACCACAGCTGAGCTTACGAAAATTGTAGTAAACGTCTCTCCCTGTAGGGTAAACCGTGTCAGTTTCGTGAGGATTTCAGTATTAAGTTAATTTGAAGTACATAAAAATATTATGAACGCCTGCTAAATTACATGTGTTAGACTGTGCTTAAATGCTTTACTCAATATGCACAATGTTATGATTTGTTGATTCTACATTCTCTGCATTATGATTTCATCAAGTAAGAATTTTGTAGATTATTTGGAGATACCCTTGATAAGTTCTTGACATTGCTTGGGTAATTTCGTGATAATGCATTAATTAAGTAATGAAAGCATTGTATTTCTATAAAAGATTTTATTTGGACATTTCTGACATCGAGACTTATTTATGCTAATAATTATAAAGTACTGACGAAGCAATGAGTGCGCGTGGAGTAGCCGAGCAGTCTAAGGCGCCTCGCTGCAGAGCGCGCGGTTGCACACCGTCGGAGGTTAGAGTCCTCCCTGGGGCATGGGTGTGTGTGTTATCCTTAGGTTAGTTTACTTTAGTTTAAGTAGTTTGTAAGCTACGGACTAATGACCACGCAGTTTGGTCCGATAGAGTTTGCAAACATTTGAACATTTGATTTGAAGCAATGAGCAAAAACACCGAACTGAATTTACTGATTTAATGAAAGCCTCAGTTTAGTCTTCATCAGAAAGATTTTTACACTTGTTACACATAAAAACGTCCTCACTATGTTCAAAAGTAGGTTGACACTTCGAATGGTACCACGTTAAACAAGAACTACACTATTACGTCTAATGTAACGAACGCAAAAACACAAACCTTAATCAGAAAAATTTATTTATATCACATAAATAACTGCGCAGAATAAAAAAGTGTTACTTTGTTAATATGAGGAGTAATCAGCACTTTGAAAACACGTGGGATTCTGCAGCGCGAAATCGAAAGACAACTAACTCCAGCCGGGCGCGGTGGCCGAGGGGACTAAGGCTCTCCAGTCACGGTCTGCACGGCCACTACGGTCGGGGGTTCGAATCCCCCCTCGGGCATGGATATTTGTGCCGTCCTAGTTCGTAAGTAGTTCATAACTAGTTTGTAAGTTTAGGGACTGATGACTCCGTAGTTAAGTCCCATAGACTATACAAACATTTGATTTGAACAACTGTGCTTCTAAGGCCGCGTATACAGCGGCGTGAAATGCCGCTGCAGGTGGGGGGGGGGATGCTTCTCTCATTGCGTCAGCGACTGCACTTCTAGCTTGGTTGGTAAATCCGTGAGGAGGAATCCGTAAAGTACCACGAAATATGCAATGCCACGAACTTACCAAGGGATACCCCACATAGTGAAATGTACAAGCAGTAAAGGATGTGTGGTAATTTGTGGCATATGGGAGTTTTGGTCTGTCTGAGAGGAGTGCATTGATAGCGTAAAGGTAACGCGATAGCTGGGGGAAAAGCGGGAAATCCAGGTTCGAGTTTCGGACCGACGCTAATCTTCATATGTCACCATTAAATCATACAATCGATGCTGATTCATGTTTGCAATTGCTAATACTCTTATATTATAAAATATATTTTATCGTCAATCACGCCTAATATTATTCTAGATTATACTCCCTAAATGTACATCTCCAGAAACTACATGTGGAATACCAATATAGGAAACTGTGGCTTAAGGAATCGAATTGATTCACTTTTAATTTGCAAGATGACTTTCAGTAAAGAATGGGGAAAATTTATAAGTCATGGCACTTTCTGGGACACAGCTCCTAACAGCTGGAAGAAATCACAGTGGATCAACGGCTTAAAGCCGGTGGTCGCCATTACCATCCATGATATTTCAACTGAACACCTGCCAGTCTTCTTGAGATAAGTCATCATGACTGACGATTACGTACGTCGTTCCGCCATGTAAAGGGATTAATTTATTTCTAAGAATCCTTTCTTTTAGTGAAGATATGCTACAAGTTTCTTTTCTTCCCACTTCTAATCAGTACCTCCATGTTAGTTACATTATCTACACATTTAATCTTCGTCATTCGCCTGTAGCACCACCTTCAGTCCTGTTGTTTGTACCGTTTATCGTCCACGTTTTACTCCCGTAGAACGCTACAACCTAAACAGAAATCAATATTAGATCTTATCTAATTTATCTTTTAAGAAAGCTGTTCTTTTTATTGTAATTTTTATTTTCTTGTCATCTAATTTACTGCCTACGCAAGAAATCCATCTACCATCTTCATTTCCTCAGCAAGGCTTGAATTAATTCATCTACATTCCATTATTGTTGTTTTGCTGCTGTTATTGTTTATCTTACACCGTCTTTTCATGTCCATTCAGTCAAACTGCTCTTCCAGGTCCATGCAGAATTTGAGAGAATAACAATGTCATTGTAAAATCGATAATATTTTATTTCATCTGTTTAAGGTTTAATTCCGATCCCAAGTTTCTTCTTGCTTTTCTTCATAGCTTGTTCAATGTACAGTTTGAATATCACCTTTGGAAAGGCTACAGCCCTGTATTAATCCGTTCCTAAACAGTTCTTGCATTTTATACTCTTTCGACCCTTATAACTGCTGTCTGGATTCTATACAAGTCGAGTGTAACTTTTCATTCTTTATATTTTTACCCCTGCTGACTAAAGAATCATTCCAGTTAACATCTTCAAAAGCTCCCTCCTAGTCTACAAAATATATAAATGTACGTTTCCCTTTCCTTGACGTAACTTCTAAGTTGTAGGCGTCAGTACTATCTCGCTCGTTCCTACATTTCTCTTAAATCCAAACTGATCTTCCCCAATGTTTCCATCGTCGTTCCTATCCCATTCTACCTGAAATTCCTCTATCAGTATAGTGTCTCTTATCTCATCTTCAACTAAATAATCTTCCCTTTCTGAAGTACTTCCTTAAAGCTCCTTTCCACCGCAGAGATTTTCTATGTATTCTCTCCACCCTTCAGCTTTCCTTTCTTTCTCTAGTACGGGTTTTCTGTCTAAGGTATTGATATTATTAATGTTGCTTTACTTGAAACGTCTCTAATTTTCCTGTTGGTGGTACCTATCTTTCTCCTAATTACATATTTTCCTGAAGTTTTGCGTTGGGCCTGATTATTCCGAAATCTATGTCTTAATATTACAAAATCCCCCACCCCCGCTGTATCCTGGCCTCTTTCACGGTAACAACCATCTTTCACAATTCGTAAACCAAAAGTTAAATTATGCTCTGTGCAATATTCTAACATGCAGCTACTTCCCACAATCCTTTATCTGAGCCCACAATCACCTACTATTTTTGTTCTTTCTTTACCTACGGCTAAATTCCATTCCACAATTACAATTAAGATTTCCTCCACATTATCTGTCTGAATTTTTTATTATTATTATTTTAACCCATACATTTTGCTTAATCTCCTCACCGTCCACGCATATCGTGCGAAGAGCCCGAATTATTGTATTGCCAATTCCTCTGGCGTCTTCAAAATTATAGAAGTAGCTAGTCGTTCACTTTGCAAAACTTTTTTTTTTTTTTTTTTTTTTTTTTTTTTTTTTTTTTTTTTTTTTTTTTGTACGTGTTTATGTTGTGTCTATTACTCTGGACATGTCCGGAAGGACAAACATCGTGATCGGATATGTGCGAAAGAACAGACACCATAATCCAGCTTTATTTTGGTTGCAGCTTTATTTTGTGGGAGTTGGGTTACCTTCAGTGTGGTGGTTGAAAATTTGTGGCCGATTCCCGTAAGGTGCATCTCGAATCTTTCCGCTCGTCGTTGCATTAATTATACATACATGTAGCCACCTGTCCATTTGGTCATTCCTTCGAAAGGAAAGACACCACATACGCATACTGATGCCACGACCGTGTCAGATCCCTACACTGTAGTGCGATGGCACGCAGTGTGCCATAAAATTATTGGAATTGTCAAGAGTAAAACAGACTAATGAGCAAGGTACCCTACGGTAGTACTTTAGGGTATAGGTTGAAACCGTGTGGCTGCCTCGTAGTGTCGCAGCCTAACGACCATACAGATGCAATGTCCACCGTTCCCATGCGGCTTACTGTATAGAACAACTGCCTACAATGCCGAAGACCCGGGTTAAATTCACGGCCTAGGCACAAATTTTCAACCACCTCATTGAATTTAATCAATAGCCTTGATTGTACTTTTTGTGTTAATGTGAAGACTTCGACTGCAATGAATTTTTACCAGAGCCCTAATCGAGTTTATAAGTAAACGCCGATTGTAGGGGGCCTTCTATGCATATTTGTCAGAAAGAGACCTTAGGTTTTGTGGTCATCTGTGAGGACCGTACGATCTTGCGCTGGTTGGGATTATACCCTGATGCTTTGCTACTAACAACTAAACAAACAAAGGTCATCTGCGCGCGCAAGACACACGACCCGTGCGATGCCAACTGTTTCGCTGTTCTTTCCTCCTTATCACACGGTTATGCCCTGGCACATGGGACACATATTACGTGGCAGCGACTCTAGTGAACAAGTGGATAGCTCCTTACACATGGCTGCAGTTCAGAAACTGTAGAGTAGTATCAGTTTGTAGAGCCGACCGCGTTGGCCGAGGGGACTGTGTCACGGTCTACACGGCCCCTACGGTCGGGGGTTCGAATCCCCCCTGGGGCATGGATATTTATGCCGTCCTTAGTATTAGTTAGTTCATAAGTAGTTTGTAGGTTTAGGGACTGATGAACCCGTAGTTAAGTCCCATAAGCTCTACAAACATTTGAGCATTTTTCAGTTTTTAGACACATAACAGGCAACGAGTAGCGCTAAAATGATTTTCATTAAAACCTTCACCAGGTTTCGGCAAAATTAATTTTGCCTATTTTAGAAGTCGTACGATATCGGCCGAAAGTGAACCACTGATTTTTCGACATTTTAGTATCCTATCGCAACGGTTTTATCTGCTAATCGCGAGTTCACCAACATTTCGTCTAGCAATAACAACACATGCGATCACCCCTTAGATGAATGCAAGTTGTGCTTTTTTTCTGTGTTTACTTGCTCAGATGTCAGCTCTCCTTGTGAGATTGTAATAGCTATATCCCTTAGCTGTGCTAATCTTCCAACACACAGAACTGTACGTAAAACATTACGTATAGAGTAAACTGCCTTCATTTACCATGTTGAAATATTAGTAGATGCTACGAGATAGCCGGCCGCGGTGGCCGAGGGGACTGAGGCGCTCCAGTCACGGTCTGCACGGCCACTACGGTCGGGGGTTCGAATCCCCCCTCGGGCATGGATATTTGTGCCGTCCTTAGTATAAGGTAGTTGATAAGTAGTTTGTAAGTTTAGGGACTGATGACCCCGTAGTTAAGTCCCATAAGCTTAACAAAAATTTGAACATTTTGCTAAGAGATATAACTGTTATTCACGTATTGATGAGCGTCTAATCAACTGGCAACGCCCATTGAGCAGAGCGCTAGGGCTTTATAGTACCAGTATATTGCCGGTGGCATCTGAATACGTAAGCAGGGAATGGAAGATAGTACTTGCTACCAAGGATCATACAATGCTAATTCCAGGTGATTATATTTTTCCTTACATTATTTATTTATTTTAATTTTCTTTAAATTTTTTTTAATTCTTATATTTTATTTTATGTTCTTTTTTTCAGCTAGCATAGCAGTGGGAAAACATCTTGTAATTCGCATTCAGTAACGTCACTGGCCGTAGATTTTCTTTTTTGTCGTTTTCGTGTACCTTTTGTTAGCGGATCTATGATAAGTGGAAATTGGAATATTAACGACTTCATTGACTACCCACGTAACTCGCAGCGCCAAGAATGACCCAGAAACGGAGCATTATTTAGATGCTAGACCGTCGGCGCCACGCGTCGTTTCTGTGGCGCTGTTTTTCAGAGCGTCGCAAACTTCATAAACTCCATTTTCCGTGAAGCGTTCGTAAAGACGGGCTCTATCCGTTCTGGTAAGGATGTGAGGTACCCCGGGCGCAAAGCTTATCTCGGCTGCATCATCCAATTCCTTTTCCTTAAAGAGTTTATGGAACATCATTGCGCCTTCGATAACATCGTTTCGTGAGTGGTGAGAAGTTCACCATTTACCCCTTTTAGTTCGTTCTCTTTACGTCGACGGAGGGGTATGTGTTCCCGCATTATATGACAAACGGATAGTTCTTGCGCGTAGATATTTTCAACTGGCTGACTTCGGACTGCCAAGTGCCTGAGTTATTTGTAACGTAATAAGTTCCACCTCGATAAGTTTTGAACGTGACACGAACTCTCTTGAATTGCTGATTTCGACTCGGACTGCGTCCTTTAGCCAATGGAGGTAACATTCTCCTGTGGACAAACGCCAAAACTCGTTCTCAGCACTACACGTTTTTCAAAGAGCCAATTTCTTCGAATTGTTATATCAAACTTGGACGTCCCTGATGTTAATGCGTTTATCTTAATACTGTTTTCATGTTTGTTGAATCTGGAATGAGAGTGTGCCATCCTGCAATTTTGTGTATCGTATTTATTAGCCAAATTTCTTGTAATCCCTGTTTCACAATAGTCGGAACAGTTAGTCAGCAGATATATGTACTGTGATTTGTTCATGCTTGAGGTCATGCCTCAGTCCTCACAGTATCATTTGCGCAATTTCGTGTCACATAAATACAGTCAATTTTCTCAGTGGTATAGTAGTGAAACAATTCCTAGTATGAAACAATAATTGAGTTGCCAGAATGAAACCGGAGTGTCCGCTCATATGAAACTTCCTGGCAGATTAAAAACTGTATGCCGGAACCGGGAATCGAACCTGGGACCTTTGCCTTTCGCGGGTAAGCGTTTTACCACTGAGCTATCCTGACACGACTCGCGGTCCTAGTCTTGTAAGGTAAGCAGGAGAACTTCGGTGAAGTTTGGAAAGTAGGAGGTGACGTACTGGCAGAATTGAAGTTTTGAGGACGGACGGTGAGTCATGTCGTGACACCTCAGTGGTAGAGTACTTGCCCGAGAAAGGCAAAAGCCCCAGGTTCGAGTCCCGGTTCCGGCACACGATTTTAATCTCTCAGGAAGTTTCAATAATTAAGTTTCCTGAGACATGTATTGCCTCATAAAATTCACTATTTTCGTTTTTGACTAGTTGGGTAAGGTTATTGGTGTCTAAAAATAGAGATCATCAATTGGCGACTCCAATTCTTGAGACTTGTTCGGCCTCGGCTGTTCGTTCATATTCACTATTACACAATTACGAGTATCAGTTTTGTGAAGTTACCGCGGATTAGTGGTGGGGGGTTATTGCGTTATTGTTTTCGGTAATGTTTATTGTGAAAGCTGTAAGAAGTTTATACAGCAGTTTGAAATAATAGTTACAAAAGCTGCTAACAGATGGCGCTGTAATCGTCATAAGTAATGCCTAGTATAAATAGTGATCCGAAGCCCAGAGCGTTTAGTTCCACTACTGAAACTTGAAAGGAGGTTAGCGTACCGAAGGAAGAGATTAAAACCATGAATTCCATTGAACAACGCGTTTTTCTGGTGCTAGAGTACCACAGGTTAGAAGAGAGTCCTACAGCAACAAGGCGAAGTTTTCAAACACGATTTAATGTTCCAAAAGGACCCGATGCGAAAACCATTCGTACGCTCTTCGCAAAATTTCAACGAACAGACAGCGTAACTGATGATCTAGTAGGGCATGTTGGCCGCAAGCAAACCGCAGTTACGCCTGAAAATATCACCACAGTTTCTGGTATTATTCAGCGAAATCCAATGTCATCCGTCCGTAGAATTGCATCTGAGACTCGCTTGAAGCGTTCAAGCACGCAGAAAATACTGAGAAAGACCCTACACATGTTTTCATTCAAAATTTAAAGGCACCAGGCCATACCCGTACGAGCTGTGCAACAAACGGTTGCCTTTGATAATCAGATGCTCACAATGATTGATAGTGAAGGATTTGATGTTGACTGCACTGATTTACAGATGAAGCACACTTCCACCTACATGGATACATGAATAAGTGGAACTGGCGATTTTGGTGTTCCGAAAAGCCATATTGGTGTGAAGCGAAAGACCTGTATTCTCCTAAAGTTACCGTGTGGACTGCAGTATGCAGCAGAGGCATTACTGGACCTTTTTGCATTCGAGAAATGGTCACTGGTGCACGTTACGTTGCAATTTTGGAATATTTTGTTGCCACACAACAAGCGTTAGATCGACCAGGTACTGCATGGCTTATGCAAGACGGAAGTGTTCCGCTTTGTTGAGGAATACTTCGGGAATCGACTCATTGCTTTGGAATATCCCAAATTTACTGGTGCAATTATGGATTGGCCTCCATATTCGTCGAATTTGACTCGCTGTGACTTTTTTGTGGGGCACAGTGAAAGACATGGTCTACCCCATGCATCCCGACACGCTGGTCGAGCTTAAATCGGCGATCTCTGTAACATGTGAATCCACTTCGGTTGAGACACTACGAAATGTGATGGCGAATTTCATTCTTCGTTTGCGCCACCTCTGTAGTGCCAATAGTGAACATTTTGAGCCGGCCGCGGTGGTCGCGGGGGCTGAGGCGCTTCAGTCACGGTCTGCATGGCCACTACGGTCCGGGGTTCGAATCCCCCCCCTGGCATGGATATTTGTGCCGTTCTAGTTCGTAAGTAGTTCATAAGTAGTTTGTAAGTTTAGGGACTGGTGACCCCGTAGTTAAGTTCCATAAGCTATACAAACATTTGACATTTTGAACATTTTGAAAACATTGTGATGTGATTGTTTGCAAAGAGTGTTTTCATACGATTATTTCACTTATGTATGCTGATATGAGCTGTACAGCGTACAGCGCCATCTGTTAGCAGTTTTGGAACTATTATTTCAAACTGCTGTATGAACTTCTTACAGCTTTCACAATAAACATAAGGTTTACTGCATTCCTATATCGATCTTTGTTTTCGAGATATTTAATTTTGAAATCAGGGAGCCATTTTCTGGGCACCCTGTAGCTCTTTACTCACATGAAGTGATATCTATAAATATATTCCGTATTTCTAGATTTGCGGAAGGATTTTGACACTGATTCTTATAAGCCTCTTCTAATCAAATTGCATACATATGAAATATCGTCACAGTTGTGCAATTGGGCTCGACGTGTCAGAAAGAAAGCAGTATGTTTAAAATGACGGAACGTCATCGAATAGAACAGAAATGATATCCGGCGTTCCCGAGGGAAGTGTTATAGGGCCTCTAAACGATTTAGGGGACAATCTGAGTAGCTCTATTAGACTGTTCGCGGATGATGCTGTCATTTATCAGTTAGTAAACTCACCAGAAGATCAAAAGCCACTGGAAAATGATTTAGATATCTAAATGAGGCAAAATTGGCAAATGATTATAAATAATAAAAAGTGTGAATTAATTTTCATGAGGACTAAAACAGATGCGTTAAACCTCACTTACACGATAAATCAATAAAATCTACAGGCCGTCAGTTCAACTAAATAACTAGAAATAATTATTACGAACAACTTGAATTGGAAAGAACAGAAAATTTGTAGAGAAGCCGAACCAATAGCTACGTTCCATTGGCAGAACACTTAGAAGATGCAGTAGTTCTACTAAAGAAATTGCTTACACCACACTTGGCCGTCCTATTTTGGCGTTTTGTTACACATTGTGGGATCCACACCCGGTGGGACCGGCTGTCGATTTAGAGAAACGTCAGAAAAGTGCAGTTCATTTTATATTATCGTGATATACGGAAGAGAAAGTCGTGCATCATGCACGAGTTGGGGTGAAAATCATTACATGAAAGGCGTTATTCGTTGCACGAGATCTATTTGTGAAATTTCTTTCTCCAAATGCGAACATATTTTGTCAGCACCCACCTACATAGGGAGACATGATTAGTGTAATAAAATAAGAGGAATTAGAAAATGAAAAGATTTAGGTGCTTCTTTTTCCCGCGCGCCATTAGAGAATGGAACGGTAGAGAAATATAAAAGCAGTTGGAAGAACCTTCTGCCATGCACTTCAGTGTACATGTAAAGTATCTAATTAGATGTAGATGTATATTACGATGTCGTTAGTGATTAATGTGGATCATGATGCATTATTTTAACCTTTGCTCGAAAGATTCAAATGTTCAAATGTTTGTAGAGCTTATGGGACTTAACTACGGGGTCATCAGGCCCTAAACTTACAAACTACTTACGAACTAGGACGGCACAAATATCCATACCCGAGGGGGGATTAGAACCCCCGACCGTAGCGGCCGGCCTCGAAAGATTAACCCAGTCCAAATAAAGTATTTTTATTCTGCTCTAAAATGTTCTTTTAACAAGTAATGCTGTTTAAATGAATTATTTCACGTTCTCTTATAAAACGTTCTCTGAATAATTTATGGAATTTGAATCAATTATTCGTCCGTTTATTCTATAGGTTCCTTTCAGCAGATAATGCTATACACGAGGAAAGTTTTAAAAGTTCTATAAATCGCCACGAGAGGGCAGCGCTAGAGTAATGAATTGTTCAAGTGATATCCATTGGACTGTTGGCTGTAATCACGAGCCACGTCAGTGCTCTTGGATGAGACCTGTGGCGGTTCGTGGCTTTGTTGTTCCCGCATAGTATTTTCGAAAATGGAAAAATCTATATTCGAACAATGATTAAGTACTTCGTAAAGAAAAGTAGGAAAGCAAATGACACACACATGCCAATTTCCAGAATACACAGGGGACTCTGCTCCTTCATATTCAACTGTTGCTAGATGGATAAATGATGATTCGCGCAGTAGTCGGCCAACATGTCAGTACTCCAGAAATCATTGCAAAAATGCATATGTCTCTAATTGC
Organism: Locusta migratoria; assembly: GCA_026315105.1. NCBI lineage: Eukaryota > Metazoa > Arthropoda > Insecta > Orthoptera > Acrididae > Locusta > Locusta migratoria. The sequence goes on along the minus strand of CM048745.1, from coordinate 707,199,868 downwards.
GTTTAGAGTAGCTATTCAGAGTTTCATCTGAAATCAAAAAGGTTTTGGGTTTACATGAAAAACGTACTTTCCTTAGAAAGTATGGATCGCAATTCAGGTGACAATAATGAGAAATAAGATGTTACAGGCGCTGTAACAATATACTTATATTCACGAATGTTTGTTTCTAATTATGCAACGAACAAGACCATTAAAATCACGATATCATTTCACAAGTTGATTCATATAATTCGTACTTGTTTAAAGAATCATACTGTCTATTGTCACAATGATCGGTTCTATACTTTTCGAGTTAGACTGCACGCAAATGTGTGCGGTTCATTCTCCATTCCAAGGGTCAATACACACTAGCTCGTATATCTAAACGGATGCGAATTTCGCTTTGAAACTGACAGCGTATTCTTGGATAGTTAAACTACCGACCTGTGCGATAAAAATCAGATTTTTTAAAATCTTGAAACGTGATTTTCCACCATAAATGTTATATCACATTTCAAATGATGAGTTATAAATGAAAAAAAAATTGCAACATGGATTCCGCGATTCTTGACGATGGTTCAAAATCGCATGAAAATGGACACATCGGAACAATGTTGGCCCGTTTTAGGAGAAACGAATATGATTATTTGCATCGGTTTGTGACCACAGATTAAACTTGGGTACAGTACTATACCCCAGAGGCAAAACAACAGTCATAGCAGAGGAATAATGCTGATTCTTCGCCACTAAAAGAAGGCAAAAACAATTCGGTCGGTCGGAAATCTCATGGCATCAATGATCTGGAATGTGAAAGGGCATTCTGTTTGTAGATTATCTCCTCACTGGGCAAACAATTACTGGAGAAAACTGTGATAACCTTCTGCACAAATAGCAATGAAATATACGTGAAAAAGGCCAATTTTAGCAAGGAATAAAGTCATTGTCGCGGTGGAGTAGCCGAGCGGTCTAAGGCGCCTCGCTGCGTAGCGCGCGGTTGCTCACCGTCGGAAGTTCGAGTCTTCCTTGGGCCATAGGTTAGTTTACCTAGGTTTAAGTAGTTTGTAAGCTACGGACTTATGACCACGCAGTTTGGTCCGATAGATTTACAGACATTTGAATATTTGAATAAAGTCGTCTTCCGTCAAGCCAATGCGCGCCCGCATACATGTGCCGTCGCCAATGGAGAATTACACGAACTGAGGTATGAATATTGTTGGCACACCCGCCTTATTAATATGATATGGCTCTGTCCGTAGTATTGGGACAGAAAGTAAATGAAACTAAGTTAATCGCATCGGCGCACAGAGACAATAAAATTAACTGAGAAAAAGACAGTGCTAAGTTCAAATGTTTGTAATCCTCTGGGACCAAACTACGTTGGTCATCAGTCCATAGTCTTACAAACTACTTAAACTAAGTTAAACTAACCTAAGGACAACACACACACATCCATTCACGATGTAGGATACTAACCTCCGACGCGGGAGACCGCGCGATCCGTAATGTGGCGCTCCAGACCGCTCGGCTACTCTTGCGCGGCGACAGTGCTAAGGAATAGCGATAGGAAGAGTTTAAGACAGTGACAGGGAGAGAGACAAATTGGAGTAAATACCAGTGGGAGAAGAGACATTATGAACGTGAGGTTTTATGCTGAGTATGAATGCTTATCCACAAAGCGACACTGACTGAGAGAATTTAGAATTTTAAGATTGAAAAGAGTACGAATATCATAGCACGCAAAAAAGTTGGTGGAACTAGAGGAATGAGGACTGAGATAGCTGGTCAACACTTTCTTGTCAAACTATTTTACACTTTCGCCCTTTTCGTGTTACTACAGGAACATTATCCTGTTGGTCGATTTGATCATTACTTGCTGATGTGGCTCATTATACACCTAGGTATTCCAAATTCGTAAGAATTCACTTACTTCCAAAGTTCCGTTAGCTGATAAAAGTCATGTGATACCTCCCAATATCGTGTTTGACTCCTTTATCCCGTGACGTGCTGCAACTCGTCGTGTCATGGACTCAACAAGTCGTTCAAAATTCTTTGAAACATAATGAACCAAGCTACCTGTAAATAATCTATCGTGAAAGTGTTTTCAGAGCAGGATTTTGTTCACTAAGTGACCTCTCAAATATGTCGCATAAATGTTTTAGTCGGATTCATGTAGGGCTGTTGGGTGGCAAAAGAATTCGCTGATACTATCCATATCGCCAAGAATTCATGCACCAGGCACAAACCTGTGCCTTATAGAACAAAGAAGCATCTCTGTCAGTGATCCTACCCGATGTAGCAAAGAATAGTAAGGGGAGATTCGATCTCTATCTGTAAGGTTAGGTTTCCTAGGTAACTTAACGTTCTCCAAACTGTCCATACATTGTCCACTATTGCCAGATTCACATGAGACTTCATTTCTGGCAGCTTGCCATGTTGTCAAATAAGTTTAATTCAGAATTGCGTGTCTTGTTTATCAAATCAAGTTTCAGATAATATTAATTTTAAAAAAATACTCAGTTACGTAGTCAAATCTGTGTATATAAATGCCATTCGGAGTCTTTCGTCATGTTTCCAGTAGTTTTATCATGCAAGATAGATTTAAATACATTCCTTGAGGCCGCGGTGGAGTAGCCGAGCGGTCTAAAGCGTCTCGCTGCGGAGCGCGCGGTTGCTCGCCATGGAGGTTCGAGTCCTTCCTGGGGCTTGGGTGTGTGTGTTGCCCTTAGGTTAGTTTACCTAGGTTTAAGTAATTTGTAAGGTGCGGACTGATGACCACGCAGTTTGGTCCGATAGATTTACGGACATTTGAACATCCCTTGATCCGGGTTAAAAAGTGGTAAAAATAGCTCTAAACAAACGAAATTTTATGCGACAAATACAAATAGAATTATATTTTGCAATATTGTAATATGTATCAAACGACAGTCAGGTAAGAAGCTGAATTTTATTTTTACTGGAGAAAGACCGAAATAAAGATATATTGTTGTTGTCATGATTCTTAACCGTCTGTAATGTGAAAACAGTATTTTTACTACACTGGTTATAGTGTACATATTAAACTCGTGCTGTAATTGGATTAAGCTACATCAATTGTTTGATAAAACTTTTCTACAAAACGAGAAGGTAGTACACTATTTTCTAAAACAGACGTCAAATATAATATCAGAATGGCCCTTATATCAAGGTACGCAGAAATTTCTCACGGAATCTGTCACCCACCCAACATGTAACGTCATTCAGAATAAGATTGGTGTCGCTTTCCAAGTCATGTTAGTAAAGCTCTTATGAATACAGTTAGTAGATATCAATTAAGAAATTAAACTTCGTGAGAAGTGCTGATGTTTGACCGTAAAAATGTGGTAAGTGATAAACAGTTTTTCTTTCATCATTGTGTGTATTGTGTATGTCATGGGGGGGGGGTGGCATTTCGTAAGGATATGAAATTACATTTTTGTGGAAGTCGCTAAGTAGTGTCACCATTTTAGTCATTTTCGCGCTTCAAGAGGAAAACAAGGTTTCTAATACTTTCATATCGTGTTACGCTTACGATTTACGTGAAGGCATTTGAAAATATTGCACCATCATTAAATAATTTATTTACGTGAAATATTGAAAATTAAAATTTTTTTGCCCCTGTCAGCCCTTATAGGCCTATATGCAGCAAAATGTCCTGGACACCGATTACCTGATTTTATATTGTCGGAGAAAATTCATTCCATTCCGATGATTTCTCAGCTTCTTGTGTCGCCTTTGATATTAAAACGTGAGTCCATTTGTGGAAATTTCTTTTCTACACCCTGTATTTTAAATCGTTCCGTTTTCTGTGCACAGACGTGGAAGTGAGGCTACTATCTTGTGTCTCTTCCTTTTGCCTCCGTTTGATTTTCCTAGACTATTATTACCTTGTTGTTATTGTTATTGTGGCGATCTTCAATCTGAAAATTCATTTGATTCTGCATTCCATGCTAGTCTAATCAGTGTAAGCCATTTCTTTTTTACCTAACTACTGCAGCCTAAATGTTTACTGTTGTATAACTAACTCGCTATCTGTAGTTTTTACCTCTGAGAAATCCACAGATTATAAAACTTTCCTCCATGCCTCAAAATGCTACAATCATTAAAACTTGTAATCGAGTTATGGAATAAATGAGATTACTGTTTTTTTTTTTCCTCCTTTTTTTCCCTCAATTTCGTTCAGTCCTTTCTCTTACATATTTCATCCACCGATCTTAGGTACAGCATTCTCCTGTGGATACTACGTTATCGAAACTTATAAGCTCTTAAGGTCTTAATTGACGTCTATGTTCCACTTGCGTACAAGGCTTCAGTCTACACACAAGTCAGTACAGTGTACTATTCTTAACTTTTTTTTTTTAATTTTTAGGAAAGCGTTTGTTGTACTGTATGCATCATTTATCCTCTCCAATTTGTACATCAACAGTTATTTACAGTTGATGATTTCATTTCAGAGTGCCATTTTCTAATCAGATATCCTCAAAATGTTTGTAAATCCAGGTTGATCATCACGCCCTAGGCTTACAAACTACTTAAAGTAACTTAAAGTAACTCATGGTAAGGACAACACACACACACAGATCATTGCCCGAGGGAGGACTCGAACATTCGACGGCGAACAACTGCTCGCTCCGCAGTAAGACGCCTTAGAACGCTCGATCACTCCATCGCGGCTCAGATACCCTGACTCAATTTGACTATATTTCACTTTATGTCATGGGCTATTCATTAAGTTGCTTTTACACTAATTTGCATTACTTGATATTCAAACTGCTTGTGACAACCAAGCCGACCGCGGTGGCCGAGGGGACTGAGGCGCTCCAGTCACGGTCTGCACGGCCACTACGGTCGGGGGTTCGAATGCCCCCTCGGGCATGGATATTTGGGCCGTCCTTAGTATTAGCTAGATCATAAGTAGTTTGTAAGTTTAGGGACTGATGACCCCGTAATTAAGTCCCATAAGCTATACAAACAATAGAACTTTTTTTTTTTTTTGTGACAACCATCTGAAATGATGGCATGGTCTTCTCTCTCTTTATTATGTCTATCATGTCACTAAGCCTCTGTGTATGTGTGTTTTGTGTGTGTGTGTGTTATGATTTTAGCTCTTAAATGCTGCTAAATTCTTTTCAGTTCCGTACCAGATGGCATGTGCTGGTAAGCCGCTTCAGCTACATTTCCTCGGGTATGCTCCAGAAACGATGGAGTCCACATCCAGAGCTTATCACCAGATGGGAAAGTTTCTCTAGAACCCAGAAAAGTTTTTACGATCGCGGCAGTCCCAGCTCGGCAATAAAATACTCCGCGCCCAGGGAATAAGACTTTCACAAGTACCGAGAAATTGATGATAAAGTCAGGCTAAGGGGATCAAAGAGCAATAGCCGAAAGATGTTTTTAAAGAGATTAGAGTAGCAGCGTGTGACTACTCAGTAATACAGTTTCCTGTCTGTCTGAAGTCATTGCACTAGCTGAGGAATCGCCGTATTGTAGTTGCAACGTACAACACTGCTGTGATTTTTTATCGTTAATTCGTTACTTTCTAATTCCTGATGGTATAGACATGTACACATGCCGTTAAAAGGGTTCTGAATCGATAGATGAATTTCCAAAGACCGCAAAGAGCTCGTTCGAAGGCAGAGCAGAGTCTAGAATTCATTCTGTAACTAATTCGGAAGTGTAGGAGAGAGGCCACTGCACGAGACGATAGTGGATTGCACTTTCTTGTATTTAGTACCTCCTCTAAGAGCCATTTTCAAACTGTTTTGGATACACAGTTGCCTTGCTCTGAACAAAAAGTTTCGTTGCTCGCATTGCATATTACGGAATGCGACATGAGGAGAAAAGAAACTGAACTCTAAAAATAAAATGAATAAAGTAGTTCTATATCCACATACGAATAAACTTTTAATATTGTTGCATATTATTCGTACTACGAAAAAAGTGAGAAGTGTGAGCCTGATTGTTTACCATCAGTTCCATAACTCTAGGCATAAGACTGGAATTTACGACTACCACACACTTCTTCAAATTGATTTTCTATCGGCATTTGGTGTTGATATTTGACAACGCTGAAGAATCTACTACACTCTGATAGTAAGTTACGGAAGGTACAAAAACTTTCCGACAGTCTTGTTGCACGAATCCCAAAACTATAGCAGTGTATGAGAAATAAACTTTGATTTCTACGTCGGGTTTGAAAAAATATCAATAAATGACGTTTAATCTGCAGTGCGAAATAGCGTTTCGTATTGAAACGAACTTTGATTTAATTGTGTTGGCCGTCGTCTGCTGGAAAGTAATGAAGAAATTAATTTCTGGGTTAATTTAAACGATTCACAAATAACAATTCAATTCTTCACTTAACTTGAGGACATTGTCATATGAAACATCATAAAGAACACAACAAATCTTTCGTATACCTTTATGATGTAAATATTTGTTCCACAATACTAGACTGCCAATGCAGAACCTTATTCTAGCTCCTTGAACAAAGTAATTATGATTTGACAGCAAACGCACCTTTATTTGTGAAACGGAAAGTGGAAAGCTATGGATCACAAAAAAATCACTAAACGTGTGTAAGTCCTGACGTCGTTAAAGTAATCTCTGTAATAATGAAATTCCTTTCGATTAATTTAGATGCTATCTAATTAATCTAGCGGATAGTCGTTCTCTTTCAATTATCTCGACTGTTAGAACTGGAAAGTTATTTTTTTCTTGTTTCCTCTATTCGATTATGAAATAATAAAGACGTTGAACTATTTTGTCTATTTTACAGTTTCTACTGCGCTCTCTTTTTATCCTTCACTAGTCAAACATGCTTGTACACATTTTAACCAATAAATTACGTTTCAAGATAGTTTTGAACAAGTTAGGACGCCATAAGCGTCGTATATTTATTGTGCTATGTAGATTCGACTAAATCCTGCAATGCTCTTCAACACGAAATTCCAGAGTCAAAATTGAAACGAATTAAGAGATCAGTACATCACGATCTTTCGTCACCAGGTTGTGTTCAACATTGACTCGTGGCCTGCAACGAATGACTTGATGCAATACGCAGTAAACCTGCATGGGCATAGACAGGTTGTACGTTTCCTTAGCCATCGGTCTCATGTCTGGTTCCGTGCCGCCCGCCACGAATTCATTCCCCGCGCCACCCAGTCAATACTTGCTTATTTAACTCTCATTCTCACCTATTATTCTGTTACACCATTTTAAACTCTCCAAACCACTGATAAAACATTGCCTAATCTTTACAATACTACCCCCACTGGGGAGAGATGGGTCGTTTAACACAATCTAGAATGCTGCCACAGCAAGAAAAATTATTTGTCGACTCATTGGCTATCACAAATAATGTAGTCAAAAATTGTTTTTTGTGAAACCACAGCAGTTACTCTACTATTAGGCTGCGACGCCACTACGAGTCGCGACATGCAGTTTGAAACTCTCTCTCCTATTAGGTATATGGCCTTAGGCCGTCAATCGATGTCTCTCACGCATAGGTTTTCTGCCTCCCTCTTTTTTGTAAATTCAGTCTGCCTATGAGTATATTACTTAGTATTCACTCTGAATAAATTTAAATGGCCTTTAAACGACGGCGACCAAACCCTGCCGCCACTAATAATGGTGCAATATAACTGCGTTCTTTCTGAAGGACCACATTTTACACCTTTATCATTGCAAAAAAAAAAAAAAAAAAAAAAAAAAAAAAAAAAAAAAAAAAAAAAAAAAAAAAAAAAAAAAAATTAATAAATTAAAAAAAAATATAAATAAATAAATAATATTTTCATAGCATTTAGGACTGTCAGTCCCCATGTGGTTACAAAGGCTGCAGGGGTAGTCATGGCAAAAAGAGTGGCGATGAAGAAGAAATGGTTGAATGGCGTCTGAGAAGAGGCGGTCAACTGGAGAAGCCCGTGACAAGTGGTAACAGTCAGCAACTGATCAGAGCAGTAAGGCAGAATCTGACAGAGTACGGACAGAAACGCAAGAGGTATTGCGGAGAGAGACAGGAAGTTCGTGACTGGGATTAATACAGATGTGGAAGACTTCCAGGAAAGGAGGATGAAGAAACCGTACACAAATGTCAATTCTCTGGGGAAAGCCTATAGACACATTGAGAAATTCATTAAAAATGCCAAAGGAGAGATGCTGACAAAATGAATATCCAATTGCAAAGAGATGGGGAGAATAATTCAGTGACTTGTTAAATTGTGAAGACCCAACGACACTCTAACTTCTCCCTACCACAGATAGTAAACCCTGAATATCTACCGGCAAACGTAGAAGAGATCAGGAAAAACATAAACGGCTTAAAAAGGGCAGAACCCTAGAAGAAGATTGTATCTAGGTTGAAATAATGTAGGAAGGGGCAAGAATTCACAAATTAATAGAGACCATTTGGAACACTGAAAACATTCCAAGAGACTGGGGGAATGCACTAATCTGCCCCATGCGCAATTGCACGTGAAAACTACCGTGGTATCGTTCTTCTCAATATTCGTTATAAGATCGTCTCAAACTATCTTCGAATCCAGATGTTGGCAGAGACCATCATTGGAGAAGATAAAGGAGGATTTCGTCACGGGAGATCTACGATCAAATCTTTGTCCTACGCCACATCGTAGAAAAAAGATCGGAATTTGTTCAACAACTACACATGCTGTTTGTCGACATGATTGCATTCATCGGGAAAGTATGCTGAGTTGTCTGGAAAAATCTGTTTTGCTAACAGATTAGTACGTCTCACGAAGGCCTGCTTGACGGATACTACAGCAAAGGTAAAAATTGGAAATAAGTTGACTGAAGCATTCAAAATAAAAACTGTGCTATGGCAGGGAGATGGACTATTGCCTGTTCTTATCAATCTCGCATTAAAGAAGGTAATGCGAGAGATGTCATCTAATGAAATGAGAGTAGTACCTTTGACATGTTGATGATATATTGCTACTATCTGGGGCACTAGAAGAATTAGGAGAAATGGCGGACATTCTTGTAAAAACAGCGAGGAAAATTGGACTTCAATCGTGACAAGACGGAATACATGGTTCTACAACAAAGACAACGAAACTCAAGAACCGCTTCCAGCCTTAAAGACAACTGAAGGTTCTTATGGTCAAATAATGGATTTCAAAAATGTAGGCACAATATTCAGAGTTGAACTCATCAGTAAAATGAAAATACAGGCAAGACTTCAGGCCTCAAAACCAGAAGTTGGTCAAAACATTTTAAAAGATAATTTTTGGACCATTGTATGATAATGAGAGTGAAAATGGAGGACCTGCCACATTAAAGAGTTGTGTGATATTTACAAAGAGGTGATCATCGTGGCTGTATTTAAACGAAGGCTTCCGCGGCCGTTGTTATTGTTGATAAAACTCTTCTGGGTATGGGACCGCATCGTCAATATATCAAATATTTCACCGACGTTTCGGCCACTACTGCAAGAGGTCATCTTCTGGGTGTTACGTTTGCTGCTGGTGTCTTAAATAAGACACCAGCTTTCCCACACATAAACGTTACATCCAGAAGATGGCCGCTTGCGATAGTGACCGAAACGTCGGTGAAATATTTGATATATTGACGATGCGGTCCAATACCCTGAAGAGTTTTCTCAACAATCGTGGCTGTAATGTAGACACGACCAGTGGGCAGGGCATGTTGCTCGAATGCGGGACAACCGGTGGCCCAAAACAGTATACAACACCACGCCTGCGGGGAAGACATAGAATTCGATGGAGTGACTGCGTATCCAAGGGTTTACAGAGAGCGAGAGTGTTGGAAGATGGCAGAAAAGAGCTGAAGACAGGCTGAAGTGGGGGCCACCTCTCAAAGCAGCGCGCGGTCCTTTAGGCCTGATCACGTGAAGTAAAGTAAGTAATAGTCGCTCCTGACAGAGCCGAATGTATTTTGTTTCGAACAGATACAGAGCTGTTTGTCGAAATAACAGCGGCTGGTGATACTATTACGACACATAAAAATTTTAATGTAGAGTAGAATTTTATATTATATATATATATATATATATATATACATATATATATATATATATTACTTTATTTTATTTTCTCCCCTCACCCGCCTCCCCACGCCATTCCTAAGCTGCATCTCGTTATTCCCATCTAACCCATCCCCACCACCGTGACGTAACCTTTCTATCCCCTCCCCCTCCCCTCCCCACCCCTCCCGTCCCCGATTCGCTGCAGAGCGTGATTCGAAGTGTGGCAGTCGGAGGTGATGGTTGTATGACTGTGTTGTGTGCCTGTGTGATTGCGTGAGTGCTCTATTGCTGAAGAAGGCCAAGGCCGATAGCTGAATGTGTTGTATGTGTGTGTCTTCTGTATGTGCCTGTCGCAGCTCGTCGCCACGTCTTTGCGGTGAGTTGTAAACTGTCCTCACTATATTATTAATTCCAACCTGGACTTTCCATTATTATATATATATATATATAACGTATAACAGGTAAGATCGCAAATCATCTTTATTAAGATTACTGGTTTCGGCAGATTAAACTGCCATAATTGGATCTTTTGTTTCATGCATACTTAATTACTTACATCATAAATAATAAACAGCATATATATTCTATAATCGATCAAAGACATTTGACTGTGTGAACAACAACATCTTTTTAAGTCAATACGAATTTTATGTTGTTACGATCAATGCTGCAAAATGGTTCGTCGTACATTGCTAATCACCTGTTACACCTAGTTGAATAAAATAAAATTGTTGTACTCTAGACTGTTATTTATATATAAATTTAAATAAGAGTGCTGTTACCAAAAAAGGTGAAACAAAAATATTTCCAAAAGTAAGATAGTTTTGTTTGCAGATCGCCATTCTTTAACAATTGTATTAGAATGTCTTCAATGTGCTAAGATGAACAATAAGGAGCAAAAGTGAAGTGAACTTAGACGGTATTCCACATTGTGTCTTTTGTCTTCTTCCTGTCTTCGTCATCCCATAATGTAAAATTGTTCCATACACCAAATTAGAAGTAAGGCGTCTTCCACATCGGGTCAAAGATGGTCGTATTGGCTCTCACTGCTCTTAAATGTAGTTGTTTATTCTTGTTTGGGCTGAGCTGTCCGTAACGACAGGCTTCTGAAGATAGCTGACGGTAGCGAAATGCAACTTCAACTATTCTAGAAATGCTATGAACTTGTTCCGCCTCCGCATACAGGGCGGACACAAATCATTTTACCCACCAATACTAACTAAACTGAAGTAAAGAAGGAAAACTTTTTAAGATAATGAACTGACTGGCGTTTCATGAATATTTAGAGGGCAAATGAACAAATAAATGGCGTGTGTTGACCGTAGGTAGTAGATGTTTTCCATTTTCACGGAAACAATGCGATATGTCTTATCATAAATGTTCTCGCCCACGTGAAACATACCCACTTTTGATACTGATCGTTTTCTTGCTGCATTTAATCCCCGGTTGTTTACAGGTTATAAGAAACATCAGTTTGTCAACATCATATTAGTGCCTTTGATGAAATGTAACTCCGAATACGGACGTTTTATACTTTTTTGCACTGCGCTCTCTCGTTGAATATGTGTAGTTATCGAAATACCTGGGATTTTCCAAGATGCCGTAGGTAATTTATATGATAATTTTCTACAACTGGAGTGGCTGAAGATTCAGTAATGGAGCAAAATCAAATGTTCAAATGTTTGTTAAGCTTATGGGACTTAACTACGGGGTCATCAGTCCCTAAACTTACAAACTACTTATGAACTACTTACGAACTAGGACGGCACAAATATCCATGCCCGAGGGGGGATTCGAAACCCCGACCGTAGTGGCCGTGCAGACCGTGACTGGAGCGCCTCAGTCCCCTCGACCACCGCGGCCGGAGGTAATGGAGCCATATTTCGTATACTGTGTGTGAATACACCAGCATTATCATAATGTTACATTGTGGACTGGCTGACTTGCTAGCAGCGAATAATGGAAATGGAATCTTAGAAAGGAAGTACATGCACATATTCACATAAATGGACGGAAATGGGATGCAAAAAAAAAAAAAAAAGCAGGGTAAAGTCATTATTGGAAAGTAGCAAAGTATATTTATTAACATACAATTTAATACAATAAGCAATTGTTACTTTTAACCTACTCGCGTTATTCTCTTTGTTATCTGAGGTAATAAGACTGTGCATTGGCACAGTGTTGATGAAGTAATCACATTGGCTGGAGGCGATGTCGCATTATTCTGCCACCAGCACAATGTTTGCCAGTGCACGTGTCCAACAGAGCAGAACAGTAATGCAGTCCATCAGCGCGAATTGTGTGCCTATTGATTTACGCCAATGCGTGCACAGGGCCATCCATGATGCATACTAAGATGAACAACAGCGAACGAGCTGTGAAATTAGACATATTCTGGCCGAGAGCAACTGTTTCCCTAATGTAACAGTACGAACATTTGGTGTGCATGAGCATATTTTAATAATAGTAAATTTACTGAAGTAAAAACATCAATACAATGGATGAAAGATTGCCGTTAAATTTGTACTAGGCGACAACTCTCCAGTATTATACGCGTTCTTCCGTATTTTAGCATTATTTTTTTATATTCTCCCATATGCCTTATTGTATTTCTATTTTTCCCATATATTTCATCAGTGATTGCTGTTATAACACGGAATCCCTGAGGTATAATCCCTGAGGTATAATCCACAGTATTTGTCTGTGTCGGAAATGTTTGTTTGCTTTTCGATCAAAAATGTCAACTAACGGACGCGCTGGTGTCATACCGATTAACAGTTAATGTTTTTATAGCATAACACAAGGAAGTAATGAGTTGGGAAACCAGATTATAGAGACATTGATGTTTAAACAGAAGCGTTTCATTAGTAATTTCTCAATTGACACACACGACACAACATTTAGTAACGCTGCGAAAGAGCCAGTACTGAGAGATCGCTTGCCTGCGATCTAGAACTAAGGGAAGGTAGCGCCAAATATTTAGATCTTTGCTATGTTCTTAGTTTTGTCGTAATATCTGTCGTGAAATGTTCCGGTGTATTTTCATTCCGTTTTAAAAAGAAGATTAAAGACGATTTATTTATACTGCCATTGAAAAGTTATTGAACAATTTCAGTTTGTCCGTGGAAAAATGTGTCAGAGTTAGTTTTATTAACTTCTATCACAAATATATTTAAAAAATATTGATATATCAAATGCAAGTCCAATACGTTTTGGCATATTCTTCTCGAATTTACTTCACAGATGAATCTTATTAATGACATTGCACTGTTTATAACTTTCTATCAGCTTGTAGAGCTACCAAAATAACATGAAATATCAGTAAATGTAAGCAAAGTATGTCTGATTTCCTATGTTTCCATTCCCATTGTCGTACATTCCACCGTTATACGTATAGTAGTGCAGCTGAAATTTATTGTTACATAATCTGCCTTATTATCCCTTAAATTCGTGGCCAGATTTTGGTCATCTCCCTTAAACCCGTGATGAAAGGTTGGTCGCCCTAAATTGTACTAAGTTGTGAAACGTTAATTGAGAAGTCCTGTTGAAAACTATTTGTTTCTAACCGACAAAGTAACGCTGAATAGCAGATCAATATTCAGAAAAAAAAGTTTAGAATTTACAGCAATGAGAAACATTCATTGTAGAAAGAAAGCGAAAGACGTGTGGAAGGCTAAGGGCCATTTGAGCTAGAATAAAAGATTGAGCAGTACTGTTCCAATAGCATGCAAGATTCACTACCAAACATACTAAACGAGTTCTTTAATACAGTATTTTAGTACCTAAGCCTGCGCGATTGGTGACCTTACTAATGAAATGAGGAAGACATTGAAACTACACGTCAGACACACACTAATGTCTTCATTATCTGCCGTGGTGGAGTAGCCAAGTGGTCTAAAGCGTCTCGCTGCGGAGCGCGCGGTTGCTCGCCGTGGACGTTCGAGTCCTTTCTGGGGCATGGGTGTGTCTGTTGTCCTTAGGTTAGTTTACCTAGGTTTAAGTAGTTTGTAAGCTACGGACTGATGACCACGCAGTTTGGTCCAATTGGTCCAATAGATTTACAAACATTTGAACATTTGAACTTCATTATCAAAATAATCTACGAATATGATGAATTAGGAAGTACTGAAATTCGCGAGTCAATATTGTAACGGAAATTTGGCTTTCAAAGTCAGCGAACTACAATATCGACCATTGCAGAGTTCACAAAATTGTTACTCGAACCTCTTGATATTCTTGTGTTCCAGGATTTTTACTAGGCTTGTCCAAGGCTTTTTGCACTGTTTTCCATCAATTCTTTAAGCGCTAGGTACGAAAGAACACTGAATGAATGTTGCCATTATTACTCGAAAACCAGGGTGAAAAAGTCGACCAAGTTCACAGTCTGCTATTGATAAATATTTGGCAAGAAAATTGATAGGTAAGACCTATAAAACATAGATGGTTCTCATGGTAGTAATTTGGTTCTAATTCTCTTGTTAATATATGTCAACTTTATACATAGAATATGACATGGAAAAACAGTTTTCCTTGCCGATGACAGAGACTGCATCGTCTCTGATACAACACCAGAACGCTATTAGATACAGCATATGTAACCAGCAAGAAATTTTGCAGTTGGCTAGAATGTAATAAATTAACGTTGAACATAATAAAAAAATCAGTTTCGGCATAAAGAAGTAAAACAGCTGTGTTACTGTTCATATATAATTATGACAAATCAACGGTTTGTGTGAAACAAACGCGAAATTATTCTCTTATGCTATTAATGTAAGTATTTAAATGTGTTCTCTGGTTAGATACTATGCCCATACACAAGCACGTCAAAGCTATGGGATTCACTTCTAAGAATAAAACGCTCAGAATATGTGGGCGGGTTCTAAATTGCCGGGAAGGGCCAAAACAGTAATAACTGGATGTGATAATAGAGCTCATTTAAATATTAGGTACCTACAGTACACCGAATAAATCTGTACTCTATGCTGGAGATCGTGTGAATATTGCCAAATACTCCACTAAGAATTCTATAAATAATTCTTTAATAACAGGAAATATTGTGATACATTTATGAATTGGTGTTTAGGTGTGTTTGTGTGTGTGTGTGTGTGTGTGTGTGTGTAAAATGGATGTGTATTTGTAGAGCGCGTCCTGGGCATCCGATTGTCTATAGACGAACACTGCACATATGCTTGAGACCCGAGTTCGAGTCCCTGTCCAGCACAGATTCTTGTGTGTTATAAAATGAAAGACCAACTGAAGAAGAGCAGTTAAAAGTCAAATTCTCACATATTGCGAATTAATATCTCTATAATTAACATTTAAAGCTGCGGACCATCAGCAACCTCTGTACTTTAAGAACAGACGTACCATGGTAAATATCTGGAGTAAGTTAAATTCACCATCAATTAAAATCGTATTCTCTAGGTACGTTTTCGAAATTCGATCCAAGGTTTCACTGCACATTTCTGTAATCGAACCATTTAATATATCTCTGGCTCATTTAAGAGCAATATCAACAAATTATTCTTCACATCTCTGGTACAAAAAAATAATACATCGTTTTCCTTCTTCATTTCGAACACACCTGTTGCGAAGACATTATTTACTTGACCGCCACGGAAAGCTGAGCCACGCTAGCGATGCTCGACAAAACCTAAAAATCCCTCAGACAAACATTTCATTGCTGTCCTAACCCGAATTTTTATATTATTTTAATATTATTTATATAATTTTATATTATTATTATATATAAGGTAATACTATTATATTATCATGCGTAGAAACTGACATCTTAAAAACATGTTGCTTATGTATCAGCAACAAAAAATCAGTATACACCGAGTACGATACTGACGAATGGTACCATTACACACTAATGTGAACCTGTTTTGTAATAAAACTCCCTCCCACATTATCCAACTGTACCAAAGGATTAATTCTCAAACACAAAAATGAACTTAGGCTCCTAGAGGTCTGTGTACACTTAATTATGTGTAAATTCATCACTCACAAGAATCAGTAACCTCAATTTATGCCTCTTATCAACACTAGCAAGTTAATGGTCTGGGAATTCCAAGATTTTTGACCATTATGTAGTTCTAATTCTTGTGTTAATTTTCATTCACTAATGCATGTTTTCATTTCTTTTGTTACTTTTGAAATTCCATTAAAATTCTCTGCTATATGTAAGTTTCAAGTCCATTGACGTCGCGTACTGCCGACCGTGTCATATATTGTGTCGCTTTTGGAATAAATCCCAGCGCCTGTACGTCAAATTTTTCCTTCTGGCATGGTGTTGTAATTACATCAAAAGACACAGGCTGCAAAGGGCTGCAGCACCATAAACAAGTGAGGCGCGGGGAACAGGAAATGTTGAAGGAACTAGTTTGTGGTGAAGTGTTATATTTTGGAGCGCTGGCTGCTACAGAAAGTCTCATGTTACAATTTTAACCGCAACTAGTATCACGTCTTCAAATAAGAGCCGGGATGGACGGAAACAATTGATGGGTAAATAACATTGAGAATTATTCCTTCGCCCCTCCAGCTGACTACGCCAGAAGCGAAGCCATAAGCATATAAATATAAGCGAGCTTGTTAGTTGCAGGCATTCAGTCGTGTTACTGTTTTGTGCGTGAATGTACCGAAACGAGGGGAATGACGAAGGTCCAGAGGCTGTGATAGTAGGCTGGAAGGATTCTTGCCTGCTGACATAACGTGTTGAGCTCCAGGCCGTGGCATGTCGAATCTGTGGCGCTGCGGCAGCAAGACACCAATACATGACGCCGGAACGGGTAGGGCCAGCTTCAGCCCTCTGAATGACTGCAGTTTCAAGTGGACCAGCTGCCACGACCGGCTAGGGCGGACAACTCTGCAGATTCGTTGGTGCCTAGACCACAACACCCCAATTCTTGTAATGCATACATTTCCATGGAAAACATTTCACTGATGATGTTCAAAGGGAAAACACCAATAGCCTTAATTATTGATCTACGACCGGATAAATGGGCTATGCCATCATTATCTGGTCGTATAAATCCTACACGGTGGTCATGTTGTTTAAATAGGGGGTCAAACAGAAAGCGCAACATTGCACTTAGTCAAAATATACAATACACAAGATATATTACCACCGGCTTTTAAGAAAGCAGTCTGGATTGAGGAGAAATGAACACGCGAAGTTAGGTTCAGGAAAGGCAAACCTACGTTTTTAGCATTTGTAGATCTGGAGAAAGCTTTTCACAATGTTGCTGGAATATACCCTTACAAATTATGAAGGTAGTAGGGGCAACTTGTGCAGAAACAGGACGGCAGTTGTAAGAGTCGAAGGCCATGAAAGGGGCGCAGTGGTTTGAAAGGGAGTGAGAAAGGGTTGTAGTCTTTCCTCAATGTTGTTCAGTCTGTACATTGAGCAAGCTGTGAAGAAGTGCATGGAGAAATTTGGAGAAGGTGTTAAAGTTCAGGGAGAAGGAATAAAACTTTGTGGTTTGCTGATGACATGGTAATTCGGACAGAGACAGCAAAGGACCTAAAAGAGCTTTTAAAAGTAATGAACACTACCTTGAAAAGAAGGTATAACATGAACATTAACAAGAGTGAAACGAGGGTAATGGAATGTACTGACAGAAAATCAGGCGCTGCTAAAGGAATTATGTTATGTAAGGAAGCAATGAAATTAGTAGACGAGTTTTGTTATTTGGCTAGCAGAACTACTTTTCAAGACCGAAGTAAAGAAAATGTAAAATTCAGAATGGCTATGGAAATAGAGGCGTTTCGGATGAAGCGAAATTTCTTCACATCCAGTATTAGTTTCTGAAATAGTTACCTGGAGTGTACCATTGTATGGGAGTGAAACGTGGGCGATAAGGATTTCAGACAAAAAAATGATAGAAGATTTTGAAATGTGATGTTACAGACGAATATTGATGATTACATGGGTAGATCATGTAACTAATGAAGGAGGTGCTCAACAGAATTGCGAAGTAACGGAGTTTCTGGCATATCCTAAGAGAAGGCACAGATTGGTAGGACACATTCTGAGACATCAAGGAATTGCCAACTTAGCATTAGAAGGGAGTACATGGCGTAAAAATCGTAGAGGGAGACCGAGGGACGAATACAGTATGTAGATTCAAAAGGATGTAGGTTGCCGTTAGTATTCTCAGATGAAGAGACTTGCACAGGACAGTGTAAAGAGTTGTATTAAACCAGTCTGCGGACTGAAGACCACAACAACAATCATTAAACCGCAGGAAGTTTGTAATAAATATCTCTGAAGAGGCCAAGGGTTCAGAGTCGCGATATCAGAAGCACTGATTGCTGTGTTGCTATTTGAGCTAAGATTTTTGGGTGAAATTTCTTCAGTTTAGCTGCGACAACCACTTTTTTAATCATTAGAACACCTGTCTTACTATATCTATTATGGAGGACGTACTTGAGCTGGCAAACCATGTAGATTATGTGAATCGATTAATTCTTTATGCTAAATATTTGAATTGGGCGAAATTAGTCCTCACTTGTTGGCACTATTTTTGGGTTTATGGTTTAGATTTTCTTTGGACATTGCTTGCAGAGAACTTTTTTCCTTGAAGGCTGTTGAATTGCGTCATTTCTACATCTTAAAGGTACACGAATGGGTACAATGGCAGATAAATGGATAAAGAAAACAATATTTTTATCCTTTTTATTGAATAATTATTGTCTCTTGTAGAGCTGTCATAGTTTGGAGTGAAGCGAAATTTAGCAGAGATTACATTCGTTATATATACAGACAACGGTGCACTTAAAAGTTATTAAATTTTGTCGTATAGTTACAGTTTAGTTGTTTATATGTTGATTTCAGTTATCATGTAAATAATAACAGTAAAATAATCGTAAAGACGGCGTTTCTTTAACTTTTCGAGAAGAAATTTTGAAGACCTAACTGACAACCTTTTTCTACTATGACAACTAATCAACTATGGTTGAATAAAACTTGGGAACCAGAAGGAAAAACGTTCCTGTAGCAGTACAATAAAAGAAGATACGTCCTGTACACAGTGAAGTTTGTAAAAGGGATGAACTACCTAAACGACTTACCTATCACCTTCAAAACAATTTTAAGTAAGGAAATCTTCCCCAGCCAAGTGATCCATGCAGGAAGTTGCATCGGTAATATCAAGTATTCCTCAGTGAGGCTGCATTAGGCATCCTAAGCGTCAATGGAAAGTAGTGCCATATTGCACGAAATTCGAAACATCAATTTTTCATGTTATGTGACATTATGAATCAAGTTTCTTTATATGTGAGTGAATATGTCTAGATAATTTGATTTAAATATTTTGTAAGCTGCCAGATTACTAATGAAGCTAGTTCAACGACTCTGATCAGGATATATTCGCATTTTGTTTTGGTATGACAGGAGTATTTTTCTTTGTGATATTATTTTAGGAAAATACAAAAGACATTTGTAGGAAACAAAACAAGCTGTATGAATATGAAGAACTCAGACGGAAAAAAGGGAAAGCTGATAGGTGAAAAGTACCCGGGCTGGAATTTAAATAGTAACAACACTGCTGTGGAGACACTATGCAATGAAATCCACTATTGTCGCTGATAGCATACGTTCTTGACATACCTGCTTTACCTCCGAGCAAATGGACTCGCCTGTTCCACGTCACTGACGTAGGCGCAATCGAGTCAAACACAGAAACTTGTCAGCCACCGGTCTAACGTAACGGAGTCATTGTTTTCGAAACAGGAACAACGGAGCTGGATGTAGATTGAATGTCCTAGAGTTCGTACAGCATGACAGTGTCATCAAGGTCTTCAAGAGGCATACAGAACAGTGGCGCGTTCGGTGAAAGCGTACAACTGTGATGGTGTTATCCTAACGCATTACGTTCCTCCATGGCAGACCGTCAATGCACAGTATTCTGCGACCAGCTTTGCTAAAGAAGAGGCAATAATTTCTGACCAACCCACCTATCATTTTGCACGACAATGCATGGAGGCATACAGCGCATTCTGTGGCTGTTCTGTCGAGTCGATGAGACTGGGAATTACTGTACCATCCACAATACTTCCCGAACTTAAGTCCTCGTGACTTTGATTTGATTCCGAAGATGAAGGAAACACTTCGTTGAATTCGCTTCAGGACTGTTCCAGAGATTCGACAAGCAGTACACCGATCCATTCGCACCATCAACAGAACAGGCTCTGCTAACGGTATACTACGCCTTCCAATAACTAGCAACGGATTTTACTCAACGCTCGTGACTACTTTGAAGGACAGTAACAGGTGCAAATATTTTCGGTTGTGAATAAATAGTAGTCACTATTTAAGATCCAACCCTCGTGAATATATTATTATTATTTTCGATTATTCCCTTTAAAGAGAGCGATTGAACTTGAGTAATTATGACTTCTTCTTCTTTCTTCGTTCTTCCCAAATTCTCTTCATGCGTTCACTGTGTTCTTTCTTGCTTTCTTCTGACCAGTTTTTCCTGCGCTGTTCTCCGTGAGTTCTTGTTTATGTTTCTTTATAATGTTCCTGAACTGTTCTCTATTGTTTATGTTGTCTTGTGTGATTCCTAGTCCTTTAATATCCTCTTCTGTTTCAGTGACCCACTTCGTCTTGTTTTCGCTCCTGTTTGCTATCTCAAATATTTTTCTTGTGAGCCTGGTTTCATTCATCCTGCTGATATGTCCAGAAAATTTCATCCTTCTCTTTCGGATGGTGTCCGTTATTGTTTCCATGTGTTTGTAAATCTCTCTAGTTGGCCGGTTTATCCAAATTTCTTCCCTAAATACTGAACCATATATTTTCCTTAAAAATTTTCTTTCCTGTTTTCAGGTCTCTCTGATCTTCGTATGACCATGAATCACTGTAGTTTCTGCAGCATAGAGTGCCTCTGGTAGGACTACTGTGTTGTCATGCCTTAGTTGTGCATTGACAGAAATAGATTTCTTATTGTAATGGTTCCAAGTTAGCTTATATGCTCTTTGTAATCTTGAGACCCTTTCTTGATTGGCTATTGAGTTCAGTCCTGATGGTAGGATCATCTCTCCTAGATATCTGAAGTGAGAAACTTGTGCCACTTTTCCATACTGAGTTGTGATGGGGAGACTATCTGCAGGCTTGTTTTCCACGCATTGAGTCTTTTCATAAGAGATTTGTAGCCCACTTTTCTGTGAGATTTCATGAAGCTTCTCCAGTGCGAGTCTCGCTTCTACTCTGTTGTTTGTTAGAATAGCAAGATCGTCCGCGAAAGCTCGTCACTTCACCCTGATTCTCTGCTCCTTTTTAATTCCAAGTTGAATTCCCTTAATTTCTGTTTCCCATGTCCTTACAATTTTCTCCAATACCAAGTTAAACAAAATGGGGGAGAGTCCATCTCCTTGGGGGACACCAGTAAGGATGTGAAATGCTTCTGATGTTTCTCCCATGAATTTTACTTTAGAGGTTGTTCCTGTTAATGCTTGTTGGATAATTGATATTGTTTTCCTATCAATCCTAAATTTCTCTAATGTGTGGAATAATGTTTGCCTGTCTATTGAATCATAAGCCTTTTTAAAATCTACGAAAGTCACTACAGTGTTTCGGTATCTTCTCATTTGTAAAATAGTCTTTAGGTTCCATATATGTTCGACGCAAGATCAACCTTTACGAAACCCTGCTTGATACTCTCCTATTAACTGGTCCGCATGTTCTTCTAGTCTGCTTAACAGGGCCTTTGAAAAAATTTTGTATATTACTGGGAGCAGTGAAATTCCCCTGTAGGTATTTGGATCAGTTTTTGTACCTTTTTTTGTGGAGAGGATGGATTAGTGCACATTTTCACTCTGCAGGAAGTTGTTCAGTTTCCCAAACCTTCGACATAATTCTGTGAGTTGCTTGTGTATGAGTACTGTCACTTAATTTCTACATTTCTCCTATGATTTCATTGATTCCATCTTCACCTGGAGACTTATTCTTCAGAGAATTGATTATTTCCTTTACTTGGTGGTTTTGAATCGGGATTTGATGGGGGTTTTTCGAAATCTAGTTGCTCTGTCGGCGCCTCGCAGTTGAGTGTTTGAAAATATTTAGCTAAAATCTGACAGTTGATATATAGCGAGAGAGATAGATAGATAGAGAGAGAGAGAGAGAGAGAGAGAGAGAGAGAGAGAGAGAGAGAGAGAGAGAGAGAAAATAAACCTAGACATTGTACGAAATGAAAGTAGATAAAAATTAGATAATGCTATACCCAAAGAAGAATTTGACAGAGGACTGAAAGACCCAAGTCATAAAAAGGCCCCTGGAGTGGAAGACATTCTCTATGAAGTACTTAAGTCTCTGAGAGAATCATCAATGAAAAAACTCTTTCATCGTGTGTCCAAAATTTATGAGGCAGGCGGAATACCGCCGGCCGCGGTGGCCGAGGGGACTGAGGCGCTCCAGTCACGGTCTGCACGGCCACTGCGGTCGGGGGTTCGAATCCCCCCTCAGGCATGGATATTTGTGCTGTCCTTAGTCTTAGCTAGTTCATAAGTAGTTTGTAAGCTTAGGGACTGATGACCCCGTAGTTAAGTCCCATAAGTTCTACAAACATTTGAACATTTGAATTTGCGGAATACCATTAGATTTCAAGAAAAATGTAATAATCCTTATTCTAAAGAAAGCAGGTTCAGACAAATGTCAAAATTACAGAACCATCAGTTAGGGAAGTCAAGATTGCAAAATTCTAACACGAATTTTTCAGAGAAGAACGGAAGCATGGTAGAAGCCGACCTCCAGGATTTAGGAGAAATGTAGGAAAAATTATCTTAGATTGAGGTAATGCAAATTTACGATACTAGCTTTTGTAGATACGCAGAAAGCTTTCTACAACTTTGGCTGGAAGACACTCTTTCAAATTCTGAAGTCAGCGAGGGCAAAATATATGTAACAGAAGGTTTTTTATCACTTGGTTCATAAAACCTTTCATTTTTGTGGACAGCGACCATACGTTGGCATGCATTAAATCTTTTTGAAATGTCTTGGTCGCACTGTTTTCATTTTATCTTTTCGCGTTTCGATACATCACAATCAGATCTGTGGCAAAAAATAAATTACATTTCTGATGTTTAAAGTTCTTAATCATAAAATTCATATGGAGCACAAACAGATTATATGAAAATATACTTACTAACTAAAATATAAACCAACATCGTGGATGTCTAGTCAAGGTGTGTCGACTAGAATCATCCACATTCCTGAACCAGTACCCAATGTTACACATCAGTGGTTCCTTCTGTAAGAAAATCTGCTCAAAATGATTCATAAAGATCTCAGATAGAATGGATCTAAGTGGAGAACCCATAGCTAAGCCACCAGACTGACTGTAGTACTTATTTTAAAACTGGAAGTAAGTTTGCTTTACACATGTTTCAGTAGCAGTGATTGTGTCATTTGATTCAACAGGGTTTACTTTATATTTATACAAAAGATCAGTAAGGATGCCTATACTTTCATCAGTGGAAATATTTGTAAACAAACTGGTGCATCAAATGATACTAGTTTAGAGTAAAATGGGATTTGTATGTCTTTAATTTTGTCAACAAGAGCTATGGAATTAGTGATTCCAAATTTAGGCTTAAAACTGATTTTCTTTTTTATTATATATTCTAGCTCTCTTGTTAGAAAGTCACAAGGAGCAGAAAATGATGACTCTACTGGCCTTACAGGAATCAGATCTTTATGTAACTTAGGTAAACCATATAATCTAGGAGCCAAGGGATTCATATTCACTAGCACTCGGCTGTTGTTTTCAGATATAATGTTGTTACTTGATTTTATAGTGGCTTTAACTTGAAACTAGCAGTAGGATCATGAGGTAGTTGCTTAAAATCTGGATCATTAAGGAACTGATTCACTCAGTTGATGAGATCCAGTTCCCTTTCACACCTCTACTAAAATAAGTTTTACTTTCTAACTTTCCTTTTAAACAAAAATAATCATGTCAGTTTTTATCCTTTACATATACATATTTTATATAAATATTCATAACTCTCGTATATATGTACTTGTAATGTACTTTCCTGTGAACTACTCGATTGTCTATGATAACATTTTTGTAAATCGTAACATGTTCGTAAGATCTTTGAAAACATGTATACTACAGTCAGTTGTCACCTGATGGCCTGAGAAGCCGAAAGCCGGTTTGTGACGAATAAATAAGTTTTTCTGAACATCACGAAGCTGTTTTTTGATATTAAATGAACTTAATTTTTGGGTGGTATTTTACGTTTAGTCAAGCTGCTCGCCCCTATAAATGAGTTTATAGAAAGACAGGAAATGATGGCAGTATTAACTCCAATGAAGCAACTAAAAGGAAAATGGGAAAGAGACATAGTATGCAACATAAATGTACCGTATAAATAGTACGAAGCAAAAAGATACTTTATTATATGACCTACACGACTACAGGTTACTTACTTAATACAAGCAGTCTTCTGACAGATGTCAATGAAATTTTCTCAATAATTCGTTTCTCTTCTGGTTTACAGAAAATGTACTGTGGTGACTTACAATAGTTCAAAGAAGTAATTAACTGAACAGTCACAAAAGCGTGATTGTTCAACATAGTCGCTTTAACCGCTAAATTCATAGGCCAATTAGCACAAAGGACCCGAAGTCATGTTCCTACTAATCAATGCATTCGATGTGGATTATGCAAATTGGTCATTCGACTCTGTGATCAATACGTTTTGTAACACATTCACGTCCACGTATTCAAGAGTTTCCGTATCCTTCCCGGTAATTGGACGCAACGTAACCGGCCGTAAAGACCAAACGAACGATGCAAACAAAACAGATCCCATTTGTGCCCATGTTTAGAACATTATGCAGGTGTACCTAATTTTCGCTGGATGATGTCTTTCAGTACAGGAAAGTATTTCGCTAGATATGGACGTGAATGAAAGCTCTATACTGCTGACGCTTGCTATAGAGTTAAAGACATTGGAGAGAAAATGTGAGGAACCAGGGACAAAACATTCAACAGCGATCTTCTTAATTTCCTTTATGAATATGAAACCCATCTCATCGTCTTGATATAATTCAAATAATGGATCAACAATAACGCCTGAAATACGTTTCTATATCGCATATTAATGCCCAAGAAGAGTACAGTATGTTGCGTTAAATACCAAGCACATGATGTAGCTGTTTGTCAATCACTAGAACAAGCATTCTTTGTGAAGATGAATTGCTACGTTACTACTGTCATACTACTGAGAAACCGCTTGGTGGCAATACATTTTTGTGTAAACCACGTAGAATACTTAATTAATAAACGAGGAAATTTTGCACCACGTGACGTACATAACTATAAAGTACTTTTTACTGAGTTTCTGCACATGTGGCATACGCATGTGACCAATACATAAAGACAAGTTATTTAACTTTGCTACCTAAAACTCCGAAAATTCCACAAAAATTCCATGTATAAAAAGGAAATATTGTTAGTAAATATCGAATCGTAGTAATGTTCTTCGCCCATTTACTTCAAATGTTCCACGAAACGTTCTGGATGATGCTTCTCCGTATATCAGTATTAGACTTTGGAACAAAAGCAGACAATCAAAGTTCAATTAAGTCGTATGATTATGACTGACTACCTGATAAAATTTTGGCACCACAATAACACACGTTTCGGTGTGACAGAGATTGAACAGTATTCTGATTTACGGCTCATGTTAGAATAAATTAGAAGAAACAAGTATCTTTCTTTTCTGCTCGTTAGAAACTGGAATTTGTATGGGCTGTGGTTTGCGTTTCTTACGGTCTATATTGAAAGAAAATGGGAGAAAATATTTCATAAACATAGTCCTAAAGTTCTTGTGGTAGGTACAAGGCCAAGCTTTCAGTAAGAAACGTGTCCTTTAAGAGAAAACTGTTGCAACTCGAGAGGAGAATGGATGGTAGTAATGTTAATACTGTTCACAATAGTGGAATTCTGCGTAACCAGACGAATCAGGAACGCTTTACAAAAAGTTTATAAAACTTTTTTATTCAACGTTACTCAAACCCGTTTGAATGAAGTTCATTCAAGTTCAGAACTTGTCTCGTTTACTTATGCAGATTTTCTTCATTACATACGATTAAACCGTTGTTTTGGCTTGTGTGATGTAAAGGGGGTACAAATTGTTTCCCGTCTACATCGCACCACTCCACGGTATCTAGACGAATTACAGCAGTCCCTACACAGAGAATCGATGGATTGTTATTTTCGATTGCTCATTTTTCATAAGGAACCTGGACTTTTCCAAGTGATTCAGTTGTCCTACATCCCGAATTAAAGGTTGCTCAAAGAGATCTGGATCTACGTTATTTTCTGTAGATCATAGAATCAAAGAAGTCATTCGAACATAGCTTCTTGTTCCGAACCTGGGTTTTCAGCTGGTGCCTGTCTTGAAATTT
This sequence comes from Locusta migratoria, assembly GCA_026315105.1. Classification (NCBI taxonomy): domain Eukaryota; kingdom Metazoa; phylum Arthropoda; class Insecta; order Orthoptera; family Acrididae; genus Locusta; species Locusta migratoria. Next base: position 707,173,448 of record CM048745.1, on the reverse strand, counting down.
TCTCTATAAAAACCACAAATTTCAATGAATTATTGTATGCCTTAGATATGCTGTTCGCCCCTAGGTCTTGCGACTTTAGTAACCTCTATGTGTAGACAAATTACGATTTTGTGGAGGTGTATTTTCGTTTATTGAAACTAAATAAAAGGTGTTTTTGTGCCATACACGTTTCGTTTATTTGTGAAACATCGTAAGTGGAGGTTTTGTGGTGTTACTTCATATGTGCTTTCATGGAGCTGTGTTTACATACTCCAGATGGACGGATTTTTTCCCTTGATTAACACATTAATTTTGCCACTTCACTGAAATGTACTGGATTTGTGACGCTTTATTGGCGAAACACAGCTTAAACACATTGGGCTACGGACGGATCTCTACAAAAATATTGGTCGATGTTGTCTCAAGGTCAAACAGTACGCGTCTACGTTGATGCCCAACTACTACAGTACCTGCAAATAGTACCTTGTAGACCTACTAGAAATTCTACAGTAAACGATGCATCGTATTCGAAACAATAATGGAAGATGGAATTTAGAGATGCTTGAGGAAAATATTTGGACCACTTAAAGACAGCATAACAGGAGAATGGAGGAGAAGGCACAATACAGAATTAGAACAATCTGTAGTGAACCGAACATTGTGAGCTTTATAAGTAGAAGATAGAATGGGCAGAGCATGTGGTATGTATGAGTGAGGAGCGATGGCTTAGGGTTGCCATGGAGATGCTACCAACAGGCAAAAGACCACTGGGACGACCAAGAAAGAGATGGATGTACGGGATAAGAGAAGACCAACAAAAACGTGAGTCCTGGAAAAACTGGGAACAGACAGCGAATACTCGCAATGAATGAAGAGGCTTCACTATATCATCGTCCGGTACACTGGGTCTGATCGCGTAAAGTAGTAAGGAATGTAGATAAACAACTTATTAATAAAAGCGGTTTTATTAAAACTTTTGCAAATAATATAGGCAACCCCAGATAACTCATTTGATGGTGTTTATTCGTACGCATGTTTTGATCAATAGGAACAGTTAATACACAAACAAAAATAATAAATAGAAGTAAAGCTTATAAAATTAGCAGAACAAGTGCTTTAACTGCATTATGAGAATGGTAGCATATTCCCCAAGTAAGTAATCGTTGACAATGCTCTGACACTCATTTCGTAATTACACAACACGAAGTTATCTTAACTCAAAAACGTTCTTTTCTTATTCCGACGAATAACACATCAACACTATTGAAATCTCGTGTAGATTCAGATACACTATTCAGTTACAACTCCGTAATGGAATTATGGAATTGGAAAATATTCAAGTCCTGAAACGGCACTCATTGGTCCTTGCCAAAGTCCAGACAAAGCTGTCATTTGCTGCTCAGATAGAAAAGTCGTTTTCTTATAGCCCCGAGGGTCTCTCTTCGGTAACTGTCCAACTATTTTACTTGACCTCAGTACATTTTTGCGGCAGGCACTCTCTCATTGACATCCTCTCCGAAGTAGCAGAGTTTTTAACACTAAAGATTTGTTTTGACCTAATTTTAACTACTTCCACACTAACTTAACAAGTAGGCAATATTAAGTACAAACGTTTTAAACATTCAGTCTCAGAAGTACAAATAAAATCTGAAGTAAATACGTAAACAAGCTAGCTTCCATGATCCTGACCGGTCATAGTACACAATATTTACCTAAAGTTACTGGCAAAATAGACAAAGAGTCATTAAAATGTAAATATGAACCTGAGGGCAAGAGCTGCATATTATGATACTTGCAATTGCTGAGATACTCCAAAGGATTCGATGGTTTGACTATATTTCCATAATAAATTGATATAACAAGTGTAATAATTCCTTAAACAAGTAGATAACTGGAGTTAATAAGCCATCACTTAGGTTTTGTCTGCTGAAAATGCATGACACCCTCAAAAATTGGTAGCTGAAAGTTTATTTTTGCTATCTGCAGGTATTATGAAAGTTAACTTTTGTATTTTTTGAAGATATTAATATTGTCGGTTCATCATGTGTGCTAAAGTTTTCTGACATAGTAAATGCATTGAAAATTTATGAGAGTAGTTGTAATGTGATTGATTTTTTACTAGAAACAAAAGTACATTTTTATTCCAGTCTTAAATTAGTTCATTCGTCCTTCCCTTTTCCCTCTCTGTCCACCATCTCATTCCCTTTCTCTCTGTCCATTTCCTATCCCTTCTTCCTCTCTCTCTTTTCATCTTATCAACTCCCTTCTGCTTTTCCATCTTCCCCTCACCTTCTCGTCTCGTTATCGAACTCCTCTGTCCATTGCCTCCTCCTCCATCTGTGAAAAACTGTATGCTATTGTTGTTGTGGTCTTCTATCCTGAGAAGCCTCTTCAACTACACATAAGCTCGGCAACCTACATCTTTCTGAATCTGCTTATTGTCTCCATCTCTTGGTCTTCCTCTGCGATTTTAACCCCACACACTTCCCTCCAACGCTAAATTCACAATTCCTTGATGTTAAGAATGTGTCCTACCAATCGATCCCTTCTTTTAGCAAAGGTATGCCAGAAATTTCTTTTCTCCTCAATTCTGTTCAGCACCTCCTCATTAGTTACGCGATCCACCCACCTAATCTTCAGCATTCACCACATTTCAAAAACCTTTATCCTCTTCCTGTCCACACTGTTTATCTTCCATGTTTCACTCCCATACAAGGCAACACTCCACACAAATGCCTTCAGAAAAGACTCCTTAGGCTTAAATCAATATTCGATGTTAACAATTTTCTCTTTTTCAAGAACGCTTTTCTACCCATTTCCATTCTGCATTTTATATCCTCTGTACTACGACCATTATTTGTTATTTTACTGCCCAAGTTACAAAATCCATCTACCTCATGTATTGTTTCGATACTTCATTTAATTCCTTCAGCATCATCTGATTTTTTTAGACTGCACTCCATTACCCTAGTTTTGTTCTTATTAATATTCATCTTATATGCACCTTTCAGCACACTGTCCATTCCGTTTAACTGCTCTTCCAGGTCCTTTCCTGTCTCTGACAGAATTACTGTCATCAGCAAAATGCAATGTTTTTAATTCTTCACCTTGAACTTTAATTCCTTCTCCAAATTTCTCCTTGCTTTCCTTTATGACTTGCTCAATGTACAAATTGAATAACTTTGGGGAAAGGCTACAGCCCTGTCTTACTCCCTTCCCAACCATTGTATCCCTTTCATGCCCTTCAACTCTGACAACCGCTATCTGGTTTTGTACAAGTTGTAAATAACCTTACGCTCCCTATATTTTATTTCTGCTTGCTCCAGAACTGGGAAGAGTTTATTCCAATCAACATTGTCAAAAGCCTTCTCCAAATTTACAAAAGCTAGATATGTAGGTTTGCCTTTCCTTAATCTGTCTTCTAGAATATGCCGTAAAGTGAATATTGCCTCCCGTGTTCATACATTTCCCCTGAACCCAAACTGATCTCAAATAAGGTCGGCTTCTACCAGCTTTTCCATCCTTCTGTAAATAATATCTGTTAATATTTTGCAACCATGACTTATTGAACTGATGGTTCTGTAGTTTTCACACCTTTCTGTCCCTGCTTTCTTTGGTATGGGGATTATAACGTTTTTCTTAAAGTCTGAGGGTACTTCGCCTGTCTCATACATCTTACAGATCAGGTTTTGTCATGGCTGGTTCTCCCAGAGACTTCAGTAGCTCTGAGGGTATGCCATCTACTCCAGGGGCCTTGTTTCGACGTAGGTCTTTCAGTGCTCTCTCCTATTTCATCCTCATCTCTTTCTTCTCCCCTTCCTACAATATTGCCTCTCAGTTCATTTCCTTCGTAGAGCCTCTCTATATAGTCTTTCCATCTTTCAGCTTTCCCTTCTTTGCTGCGCACTGGTTTTCCATCTGTGTCCTTGATATTCATAGAGCTGTTTTTCATAGCTCCAAATATCTCCAAGTATCTATTTTCCCCTATTCTCTTCTACATCCTTGCGCATGCCTTCTAGCCACTCCTACTTAGCCATTTTGCACTTCCTGTCAATCTAATTTCTTAGTCGTCTGTACTCAGTTTTGCCTGTTTCATTGACTGCATTTTTATATTTTCTCCTTTTATCGATTAAATTTAGTATCTCCTGTGATCCAAGGATTTTTTATAGGACTTGCTTTCCTACCTACTTCGTCCTCTGCTGCCTTCACTATTTCATCTCTCAATGCTACCCATTCCTCCTCTACTGTTTTACTTTCCCCCGTTTCTGTCAATTGTTGCCTAAAGTTCACTCTGAAACTCTCAAGAACTTCAGGTTCCTTCAGTTTATCCAGGTCCAATCTTCTCAATTTCCTAACTTTCTGCAGATTTTTCAGATTCAGCCAACAATTCATGACCAATAAGTTATGGTCAGTCTATATCTGCCCTTGGGTATGTCTTACAGTTTAAAACCTGGTTCTGGAATCTATGTTTCACCATTTAAAATCTATCTGATACCTTCCGGTATACCGCCCGGAGATCCGAGTGGGGGACTATCTTACCTCCGGAATATTTTACCGGAGAGGATGCCATCATCATATGTTCATAGAGTAGAGCTGCATGTCCTCGGGAAAAGTAACGGCTGTAGTTTCCCATTGCTTTCATCCGTTCGCAATAACTGTGTGGCAAAGCCACATTAGCTGATGTTACAAGGCCAGCTCAGTAAATCGTCCAGACTGTTGTTCCTCTAACTACTGAAAAGGCTGCTGCCCCTCTTCAGAAACCACACGTTTGTCTGGCCTCTCCACGGTTACCCCTCCGTTGAGGCACGCAATGTCTGCAATGTTTGTGGTTCATGGGAATGGGAAGAACTGTATAACGCTCTTAATTTTGATAGTGATCAGTACAGTGGTGTCTACGTTTACTGCGAGGTATCCTCCACTATACATCGTATGAAATCTCAGGTAGAAGTTGAGGTACTTCTTGATTCCAGGATTAAGCATGCAAAATATCATCAAAATCGCAATAAAACTGTGAACTTTGTCGTTTTATGTCTGATACCCTTTGCCACACACCGCAAAAGCCGATCCCAGGCCCGGTTGCGAATGGAGGAGGGGGAGGAATAACACCTCGTAAATAATCCGTGGTCCTGCTGGCCCGGCTGGTAATACCTTGTAGGGGCCTCTTGCCAGGGTACGGGTGTCGAGGATCATTGGCTTTGATGGCGAATGGAGATGAAGGTCTCACCGGCGAAGAATGTGGGAGATTTATTTTCTTGAAACCCAAGTCGCGTCTGTTGTGGAAACCACTGGCAACTTGGTCAGTGACTGTTCATCCAAAGGGTGCGGCTGTGGCAACTGCTCCAGGAACTACCAATCTCTGGTTCTACACAACCAGCCTATCTGGATAAAATTTAATTACAAGTACTACGATTGTTGAGAGCAACAACAACATTACCCCAGGTGCTAACCAATCCACCCGTCGGCAGACGGCAACAGGCCATTCGGCTTCTGGAGGTCCCGGGCAAGCACAAATTCAGAGAAAGTCGGAGCTCTGGCAAACTACCCACTAGAACACCAACATTCATTGGCACACTAAATATCAATACACTGATACAACCTGGAAAGCTACTCAGTTTTACTACAGAACTCGACAGACAAAAAAATCCTATTACTAGCACTTCAGGATATACGATATACTGACGATGATACAACAGATTATGGTAATTACCGTTTATTGAAGAGTAAAACTGATAGATGAATTGCCAAAGGTGCAACGAGAAGTCCAGCCAGAGACTCTGACCGTGGTTGGCAGAGCTTGACCAGCACCACAGGCAGCTGCTGCCATGCTGTTTGAACCAGCAGACGGCAAGAGCAACGAGGCGCGGCTAACGCTTGTTTAAACTGTTTTGTACACAAGTCCCATTCATTCTGCGCAAGCGGGGTCACTGCGAAGATATCAAACCATACGCCATTACATATGAAGCGTCATGCAAAAAAAAAAAAAAAAAAAAAAAAAAAAAAAAAAAAAAAGGGGGGGGGGGGGGTTGAGAGAGAGATAGAGAGAGAAACATTTAAAATTATGAAACACAGCAAAATTATTCCATTTTTTGGACAAAAATTATCTTCTACACCTGGTATCTCGCGTTGTGCGAATGGAGCGTCTTGCTACACTCAGAAAAATGTCTGAAGCCCATCGACATCTATTTACTAGGATAAGATAAATGAATCACGCTATTACGCTATGTGGATATGTTTCAAGCAGTCGTAAGTGTTAAGAGCCGGAGAATACGGCGACTAATCGAGGCCCAAGGAAGCGTAGTCTGGCTACCCCAGAGCTAGAATTTGGTCGCAAAGTACTCCTCCGAGACATCATTCCTCTGCTTCCTGCATAACTCCAGCATGCAAAATCAAGGTCACTTTTTATATTGGTGATGAGATCATCTTCCAACACCTTCACCTAACATCGTGACTTCAATAAATATCCATCAAGGAATATCGTACCGATTATTCCGTGACTGGATATTGCACACCACATGGTCTCGCGCCCGGGACGAAGATACTTTCAGATCGAGAAATGTTGATTCTCCGCACCATAAATGCACCAATTTTTCATACTGATAAACCCATCGAATTAAAAGAGGGCTTCATAGCTAAACCATGCGCATGCGCATACAAATTCCCACCATGCCCCGCAGCCAACCATATAGTTAGAACGTCCTAACGCAAAAATTTTCTCCCCCCAGGGGACTCACGGTTCTTTCGTGAATACGTGCGTGGCGAGCACGGGGCCCCGAGCTAGTGTAGTCTTCCTTCCTTCTTTACTTCCCGGACTGCATTTCCTTTCTCCCTCCCCTCCTTGCCTATCCTCACTCCTTCCCCTTTCCCACCGGGGGACTGATAACCTCAGTAGTTTAGTCCCCCTATCCCCAACGAAACAACCCAACCCAACCCAAAATTATCGGACGATATGTCACTTTTAATTCATATAGTTCAATAATTAACAAGCTCTAATACTTATCTTTTCGGGACTGATGACCTTGTAGATTGGTTCCCTATAAACAACAACAACACCAACTCAACTTTTCCATATTTGACTCTTCCCAGGACGAATTCGCCATTTTTTCTGCTATGATAGTGATCTTCTTCATCGCTGTTTCCAATGTCCATTATATCATTAACTGTTGCAGTCTATAGAGGTTGTGAATTACAAAATTATAAAAGTTTCTTCTGGAAAAGTAAATAACCATTCATTTTGTGATATTTTTCATGCTTACTTAAAAGCTTATAAACATCGAAAAGGAAATTTCCTGACGAAACTATTATCAATTTATGTCCACATAATCTCAGCACGTGCTAAATTTAACTGGCTTTTAAACCACGAGAGTGGGCGAGCTAGTGTACTTTATTCATCTTTTGTCCTCTACCGCAATAATGCCATGCCTCTGCTTGTAGAATCCATTACAGCATCGCCAAGCTAAAACCAAAGGTAAATAATTCCTAGAGCTACAGTAGTGGTGTCCTGTTAATACCACGCGCCTGATCATGTAAGTACTACGGAATTTTAAACGGCTTGTAGGATCTCTTCTAAGATTAAACAAAGCGGGTCACTAAAAAGTGATATATTTTATGATTACCTGCAATTATTCTTCATTAGCCGCTAACAGAATTTCGTAATACTAATTTTTGGGGGAAGAAATACTTTACATAAGAAAAATTGCAGCGCTCTCTTTCACAGTTGTTTTCAGAAGACGACTTTGTAGCCTGTGATGATTTATTCCTTAATAGAAAGGATGAAGCAGTGCTCATGATAGTGACACGGAAATTGAGTGTGAAGAAACATTACCTTCCTTTGATACTAAAATGATATTTACTCACACACAAAAAGAAACAAATAACAAATTATTGTATAGTTAGGGATACTAAGTTGACAGACTTGATAGTTTTGTAGTATTAGGCGTTCTTTCTTCACTTCGTTTCGCCTCATAGGAGGAAATTACACAAATGTCTTGGATCTTGGGTCAAATGTGAAAAAGGTAGATGGGGAATTTGTGAAACGGCAAAGAATAAATTCACAACAATAAGATATAACTGTCGTAATGATTTTGTTTGTAAAAATTTCTGAAACAACAAATCCCTGTGAAAAGCCAGAAAACTAAGACTATGAGTTTGAAAATAAATTATTCCAATAATAATTTAGCATTTACAGTATCTATGAAATTATTGGTAAGCATAATCGAAAATGTTATTTGTAAATACTGAACGATCTAATATAAATAACTGCAATAAATGATAAAGCATTAGCAATAAATAATAATATAAGTGTGTACCTAATAGTCCAGCAATATTACAGAGAATGCCCGCACTATGGTAAAACCTCCTACAAAATCAGTTTTTTGTTCGTAAATGAAATACGAACCATGCACATAAGAACTGTACCATTTGCTGAGTATTAATTTTGTCCAATAGTCATTTTTTAAATAAATTGATCGATTCGCATAATTTGTCTGGGAGCAAGCCCCAGTTCATCGTTCAAGAACGAAGTGCTAAATTTAGCTTTTCTTAAACAAATCATACATTGAAAATTGATAATAATTATCAGATCAAAGAATTTAGGTTTTAGTTTTTCAATTCATCTACCTTCGTGCAAATTTGGAAGGATCGGAAGTCGTTCAAAGTGTAGAAGTGAAGCGCATCAGAAACTTCCCACAGAAACAGGTTTTTTCATAGACCAAAAAAGATAATCCCGACGGAAAGCATAGTAATGGTGCGATAAGCTGAGCATTAATTTCAGCTCAACTGAAATCTTTTGTAATTAATAGCTTCGCATAATTTACCTAGATTCCAGCACCAGTTCTTCCTTGAAACTTTGCCTACACACTGTAACAATACCTATGGTAAAACAGATGTTCTAATCGATAAAAAAATGAATTCTGTTCCGTAATAAACGACATTTCACCCCAGAATCCTACCTTAAATAAGACCCGAATTACGAGGCCGTAATGAATAGCCGCCAACCACCAATTTCCCTTCAGTTATTGATAAAGGTCTTTCACAGCTATTGTAATGTTTCAGCTCGTTACTGTAGCTTTACGGTTAAGTGGAATGCAAACAGCGTTTTTTTTCTACAGGTAGTGGACGCGCGCGTCTTCGTTTAATATTGTTAGAATTTTAGGTCGTTTGTGGAAAAACATGATGTAATTGATTACTGTGAGAAACAGCGTTGCTGTGAACACATACGCATACCAAGGATATGCTTCCTAAAAACGCGGGTCTCATTCCGTCATGGAAAGATTGCAACCGAAAGGCGTATCCGAAGCCACCAGCACTGTTCGCGCTGTCGTGATCATAATTCACGGCATGCATAATACCCTCGAAATTGGGTCAGGGAATCTATATCAATTACGCGTAAAAATAGCCGCTTTCGATCCGACAGCCAGATAACATCAGTAAATGACCGGTTTCTGTTAAATGGGTTGGTGCCTACGGCAGTTCAAAACAGTTGGTAAGGCGATGGGTGCTAGTCGTTACTTTAAACGAGGCAAAAAATAACTCTCGCAATATTAGCAGTTAACTGATGATTTAAAGTACATAGTCCGAATAACATTTAACTACGGACATGAAGCGTGGGCGCTCGAATTTGATAGGTGCATTATAGGGACACACACCTTTCATACTGAGTATCTCAATGGACCATTGAGACGCTTTGTAATGTGACGTATTGATATCGATAGAGTTTAATGTTGGAAACTGTGATAGACCTTTTTTATTTTAATTTTACCACATTTCAAAGGTTGTTGTAAACGTTTTATCTTCATCTACATCTACATGGGATACTCTGCAAATCACAGGATTCATCGAACCACCTTTATACTATCCATCTCCCATTCCATTCTCGAATAGCGCACGGGAAGAAAGAACATTTGAATCTCTCCGTTCTAGCTCTGATTTCTCGTATTTCATTCTCATGACAATATATTTTCGCATTCGCAGGAGAATGTTGGTGATTGGAGTTTCGTAAGTAGCCCACGCCACAGCGATAAGCGCCGTTGTTGTAATAATTCCCATCTCAGGTCCTTTATCATGTTCGTGACGCTGTCTCCTCTGTATCGCGGCAATACAAAACGAGTTGCCCTTCTTTGAACTCTTTCGATGTCCTCCGTCAAACCCACCTGATAAGGATCCCACAATGGTCAGCAATACTCCAAAACAGGACGGACAAGCGTAGTGTATGCAGTCTCTTTCTACATCTACATCTACAACCATACTATGCAAGCCACCCGACGGTGTGTGGCGGAGGGTACCTTGAGTACCACTATCGATTTTCCGTCCTATTCCAATCACGTATTGTTGGCGGAAGATTGTCGGTATGCCTCTGTGTGGTCTCTAATCTCTCTGATTTTATCCTCACGATCTCTTCGCGAGATATACGTAGGAGGGAGCAATATACTGCTAGACTCCTCAGTAAAAGTAGGTTCTCGTAACTTCGACAAAAGCCCATACCGAGCGACAGAGCGTCTCTCCTGCAGAGTCCTCCACTGGAGTTTAGCGATCATCTCCGTAACGCTTTCACGATTACGAAATGATCATGTAACGAAGCGCGCTGCTCTCCGTTTGATCTTCTCCACTTCCTCTATCAATCCCACCTGGTACGGATCCCACACCGGTGAGCAATATTCAAGCTGTGGGCGAACAAGTGTACTGTAAATCCTTTGTTTTCGGACTGCATTTCCTTAGAATTCTCCCAATTAATCTAAGTCTGGCATCTGCTTTACCGACGATTGATTTTATGTGTTCATTCTATTTTAAATCCCTCCGAATAATCCAGATAATTTATGGAATTAACTCTTTAGTAGTTCTGTTGCACCTTTTAAGGATTCTACCAATAAAACGCAGTCTCTGGTTCGCCTTTCCCAGCAATTGATTGGAAACGTGTTGATGACATCACTTCGTAACTTTTTTTTTTTTTTTTTTTTTTTTTTTTTTTGCTGTAGGCAAAGATGTTTATTCAAAGATACTGTACGCTGATGAAGAATACCATCTAATATGTACTTACAAATTTCGAGAGCATGTGTTCCAATAGTCTTTGATACCTTCTATTAACAGAGTGCTCTCGTTGTCATGCACATTTCATTCTCCTCTGTTGTGTGTGTTTGATTGATGGGATAGTTAAATATGAGAGTTCTAGTTTATAAATCTCTTCTGGGTGTTGGACCGCATCGGCAATGTATCAAATACTTCACCGACAATTGCAAGCGGCCATCTTCTGGGTGTTAACGTGAGTATACGTAACACCCAGAAGATGGCTGCTCGCAATAGTGGCCGAAACTTCGGTGAAGTATTTGATATATTGACGATGCGGTCCAATACCCAGAAGAGTTTTACAAACAATGACAGCGGCCGCGGAAGCCTTCGTTTACATGAAAGTTCTATTTAGTTAAATCGACTTCTGCCATTATCAATCAGATCTATTTTATTGAATGCATTTTACTAATCTGTTTTAATATCTTATAATTATTCATAACACTATTTAAGTAGTCGTGAAATTTCCCTTTTATTATGTTCATGTTTTCGTTCGTCATGTGTAATTTTGTTTTATTGTGTAGTTTATGTACGATGATAGTCTACTACCGAATAGAGTCGACTTTTAAGGAATTAATAAGCAGCTGCTAGTTTGAAGATGTATTTTTTTAAGTAGGTGACTGATGTTGACCCTCACCTAGCATAAACATTGATAATGTAAAGCAGAATATTCAGCACGCGGGGTACTGGTAACTGTATTCGCAGGCAGGCAGAGCGGCTACGCCAGCCAGGCTCGGCAGCGCGCACAGCATCCGCCGTCCGTTTGTTCCAGAGTATCTGTCTGACTGGACGTCGCTCCAGCACTCTATCGACCAGGCGGGTGTTCTATCTTTAAACGGGGCACGTAACTAGGCTGGGCTATAAAACAGCGGCCCCCAGCTGCACGGTTCTTAAATTTACGTTTAAATTCCCCGAGCGTGTGCCAACTTGAAACGTCGAAGAAATATCACCTGTACACACTGTGAGCTTTACGGTACGTGCAGATACGTTTTATACGGTGGGACTGCTCGTTTAACCGTCTCTGAAGCCAGAGTAACTGTTCGTGGAAGTGTTGTCTGGTAACATCGGAAAAAAATTAACAGGAAAATGTATTTTGTTAAACTTTTGCCCGAATATATATGTGATGCGATCCTCTGGAATGCGCCGTTCTTAACATTTAAAGATTACTTTAAAAATGCATATAGTCAACCATCAGCTTTTTATTGTATTTCGAACTTGGCCGCTTTCGGCTATTATCCATCATCCGAAGAGTCTGTTAAACAATTACGATTATGAATTACACACAAGTTATAATGAAATATGACATAACCCATTAGTTTCATGCAGACGATACTTACAAAATTAAACAGAGTGATTACATTGGTGCTATTTCTGTCACCATATCTATGTCAAACAATAAAAGGTACGTAAATTCTCACTGGACATTAGGTCTTGATGATAAATAAAACAATACCAGGCTGCATTATACTGAACCAGGGTTTAAGAATTAAAAAAGGAACAAACATATTGAGAACTACGTAGCTGATCTGATAAAGTTAGCACAGATCGAAATATTCATGGTGTGAAAATAATATATCATTAACCGCCATCATAGGATATATCTTTTGTGAGGAGTCATGGTGATCGATACAGGGAGTGTTATGTAAACATTACGTAAAATGATAGTTTCATAACAATCATTGTTTGTCAAAGTATAAAGTAAGGTAAAAGAAATATGCATAAAACGTAATTTTAGGGAATAGAGCAGAATGTTATCCTGTGACAGAAGAGCACAATTATAATGAACATATGCAGAGGTGGACTAAGGGATGGTATTGAGCATAGTATTATAACATGCATAATAATACATATCTATACCTTTGTAAATGGCCTAAAATTAACATATTCAAGTCTCAAACAGCAGTGCATAAAGGTATATGTTGGTCCATGTAACACAAGCTGTAAGGCATAAGGATGACAGACTGTGCACAGTTATGTAGTACATAACATGTATTTTTTAAAGTATATTACGGAAGTTAACACACATATCAGGAAAAATTTGATTTAGAGATGAGTAGCTAGTAATCGAAAGACGTATTTTCTATAGCATCTGACCGAACATTTTCGTATGCTAAATCATATGGGTAGTTCAAATTATACATGTATAGTCATAGTATGTATGTAAAAAATAAATAAATGAGTCAGTTACTATCATTGAAGCTTTCATCATTGGCTTCCGTTTTGGAAATTATGCATAAGCCTGTAGAAAGTTGTTGAATCAAATGTATTACATGTATTGATTTTTGTATCTTGGCTTTCTGCCTACTTGATTTGTATATCTTTGCAGAAATACACTTCAACAGCTGGTTCTTCACTTTTTTGTTGTTTTATAAACCAGATTCGACAAACAATATCATTTCTAGGTCCATACATAATTACAGCAACAACAAAATTTAACAGGCAAAGAGAAATAGGACAACGTTTCAATAGGTTTAGCACAATGCCTTTGTACGTGAGTAAAGCAACATCCGTAACACGTAAACATATCACAACTGCGATGCACATTGTAACAGGTTGTGCCTAACCGAGCGCAAATAAAAATCGTATATTCATTGTCACAGTGGAATGGCAGACGATCTAAGACATCTTTCTGCGGCGCGCGCGGTTGTTAACCGTCAGAGGTTCGAGTCCTCCCTCGGGCATGGGAATGTATGTTATCCTTAACTTAGTTTAAATAGTGTGTAAGCCTAGGGACTGTTAATCAGAGTAATTAAGTCCCGTAGATTTAGAAACATTTGAACATTTGAATCTTCATTAATATCATTCCTAGGCCACTACAAAACTATCGTATAAAAGGTATTTTGTGACTAGTTCTGAAGAGAGGAAGAAGAGACAGATGATCCCTAATAGTCAGTCGAAACGTCATACCGGAATAGTATGGGTAACCTTATATCGCCCAAATTATGTTAGGACAAGAAACAAGAAGAAAAATTCATGACTGTAGGATCTTGGAAAACTAATTATCGATTATTCTGTAGTATACAGGTATTGAATAATATACATGGAGAAGGGAGCCAAGGGAGTTAACGAATGTGATGGTGTGTTGGAAATATAAAGAATTCACTCATCTTAAAATCGTCTACATTTATACGTCACACAGTGAAATTCATGGCATCGTTCTCCTTCAAAATTGTCAACGACCGTTCTGCAGTGAATACAGCGATTCTCGCTAGATCACCAAAAGTGAACACGATTTGGCTTGGCTAGGACTTGGATGGATCACCTTCCGCCGGCCGCGGTGGCCGAGGGGACTGAGGCGCTCCAGTCACGGTCTGCACGGCCACTACGGTCGGAGGTTCGAATCCACCCTCGGGCATGGATATTTGTGCCGTCCTAGTTCGTAAGTAGTTCGTAAGTAGTTCATAAGTAGTTTGTAAGTTCAGGGACTGATGACCCCGTAGTTAAGTCCCATAGTCTATACAAACATTTGAAACATTTGATCACCTTCCGGGTACGGCGAGAGCTGTTGGCAAGCGGGGTGCAGTCAGCGCTTGTGAGGCCAAATAGTGAGTTACTTGATTGACGTATAGTGGCTGGGCTACGAAAACTGACGCAAAGGTCGGGAGTGCGGGACGCTGACCACATTCCACTGCATACCGCATCCATTGACTGAGTGGAGGATGACACGGTGGGCGGTCGGTACACTGTGGGACTCTCGAGGCCTGTAGGTCGGAGCTTATTTGTTTATTTGTTCTCCTACAGGGACACGAAATACATGAAGTCTCACACAAAACACCTCAAGTATCACAATTTAGACTAGAAAACTAAACAACGTGTGGAAATGTACGCAGGATGCCGAAGGGCTATATGGGGAGGAGGGAGGCAGTTAGAGTGTGTTTTTCATTGATTCGACCAGCCCCTGCTCCACAATCCATACATATAGTATGGATACACTAGTAGTAGGATTTCCTCGAAAGAGTGCTCGTTAAAACTTAATTTAATACAGAATTCGTTTAAAAACATTATATTACAAAATTGTAAGACGTCACGGTAGTTTGTATTTTACGAAGGTTATCTAAAGATAGGTCGGGCCCGAAACGAAATTTATCCTGAAACATCCTGTCAGTACTAATTAGGAACTTTTCATCTATTTTAAAGTCACTTTACTAATTATAAGAAGTGTTCCACTATACTGACTGCCATAAGATATTAGTAGTTGCCTAGGACGATTTTGGTGATTATTACATGTTCGTTGATGGAAGAGTATTTCACGAAGTAACTTATCGAAAACATTGTATGTAAACGTAGGCTTCCGCGACCGTTGTCACAATTAATATAATTGTTCTGGCTGTGAGACCGCACCGTCAATATTAAAGAAGCTGACCAACTGAAAGTCGCCTAATTCTAGGTATTTGTCTAAATACCCAGAGCAAGGCCACTTGCAACAGTAGCCAAAACGTTGGGCACATTCTTAAAGATTGTCAAAGCAGTCTTACAGCCAGAAGAATTATATTGATTATCATCATCAAGTTGTTTGAAACTTAGAAAATAGATGACTCGTTTTAAATATTTATAAGTTGATGGAAAAAGTCTTTACATGTTAATAACAGGTTGTGACAATTCTTGGTATCTATATCTAAATATCTTATAAAATAGGCTGTATGTGGGTAAGTGGTTATGTTCCACATCTGCTTCTTAACTACAGGACCGATTTCAACCAAACTTGGTACACGTGTTCCTTACTATCAGGCAACAATCGCTGTCGCCGTACGAACAACCTACAACACGTACGTAAGAAAACATGACCCCATAAACAATGACAGTCGCGAAAAATGGCCGCAACATGGCTGCTGCTAAACTAATGGGCCGATTTCAACCACATTTGGTACAAATATTCTTTGAGGCCAGAAATCATTTTCTATGGTTGCAAAAACCATCTACGATACATAGTTCACACGATATCACGATAGCGTGATTTTATTCGTCAACTATTTGACGATGAGAGGCACTTAGTGACTTGCAATAAACTTTAAACATAATATCAAATCTTTACGAAACTTTTTCTCCCTTACAACCTAGCAAAATGATGAAAGGGAAAATCGCTTATTACTTTCCCGATGTTCAAGATGTATATCTGCGACATTTTTCATGACGTTACAAATTATTACTTCTACACTGTAAATTGTATTCGCAACCGCGGCGGATTAGCCGCGCGTGTTGGAGCGCCGTGTTGCGGTGCGCGCGGCAGTTCGCCGTCGGGGGTCCGAATCCTCCCTCGGGCATGGATGCTTGTGTCGTCTTTACTATAAGGTAGTCCATAAGTAGTTTGTAAGTTTAGGGACTGATAACACCACAGTTAAGTCCCTTAACCCTTACAAACATTTGAATATTTTTTTGGTAGTCGCATGACATTTGACAGACAGTACACATACATAGCACTGAATGTTCCTTTCATATTATATTACAGTTTGACATACAGTTCCTGAGATATGAACGAATGAACAATTTGGTTCATGAAAAACCGCACATCACTGCTAACGCCATTCATGACATTTTTTTGCAGACATTAGGCACATATACTACTGAACGTACCTTCGAATTTAAATCATAGTACGACACATATTTCAGGAGATATGACGTCATAAAGAACGAAATTTCTTAAAACTGCCACATCATCCGCTATTTTCCCACATCTGCTCCTAAAATAATGGACTTATTTCAACTAAACTTGGTACACATATTGCTTACTATCAGGCAACAATCGCTGTGGGGTTAAAACTACCTACCTCAGGAGATATGCCGTCATAAACAATGAGTCACAAAAACTTTCTCATCACCCGACGCGTGATTTATAAGACTCACGTAGAAATGGGGTGGGGAAGAATAGAGGAGGAAGGATTATGTTCGACAAAGTGGCAGAAGGTGATGGAAATAGATGAAGATGGAATCTTTCCTGAATCTTTATTTTCATTTCTAACAGAAGTATAAAATAATTTGGCTACAGAGGTACAATCATGGAGAAATCCTATGACGGATATTTGGAACACTGATACTGGCATACTGTAATCGGCGTCCAAAGAACATTGATAGAAAAACTTGTGTGCAAATCTTTGGAATCTGTAGTAAACAGGGCTAATAAGGATGCTAGACTTTTTGAAATAGTGGAAGAAGGGTTACATGGTCAAATGTCTAAGACGAGAAACTGCGCTTAAATTGCTGCCAAAACTTAACCAACAGACGCTTGATGATAGACGTCAATAATACCGCGAAATCTTTCAAATGTACACTGAGATGACAAAAGTCACGTAATAACAATATAGGAAGGTGCAGATGGCGGTGTATCGCGTATTTAAGGTATAAAAAGGAACCGTGCATCGGCGGTGCAGTCATTTGTATTCAGGTGAACCACGTGAAAAGGTTAACGACGTGATTACGACCGCACGACGACAGTTAACAAGATTTGAATGCGGGATGGCGGTTGGAGCTAGCCGCAAGGGACATTAAATTTCGGAATTCAATATTCCGAAATCCACAGTGTCAAGTGTGTACGGAGAATAGCAAATTTCAGGCTTGACCTCTGACCACGGAACACATAGTGGTCGACGGCCTACATTTAATGACCAACATTATGCTAACAGACAGCCAACAATGCGTGAAAGAACCACACAAATGAAATCGGCGTCCTAACGATGAACGATCAGTTAAGACAATGCGGAGAGCTCCAGACACTTTGATAACAACATGAACGCCTGAAACTTCTCTTGGCTCTTTATCATTTTGGTTGGACTCGAGACCACTTTAAAACTGGGTCCCAGTAAGAGACGATGGTTGGGTTCGGATGTGGCGCATATCCCATGAAACGAGAAACTCAAGGTACTGTGCAGGCAGATGGCGGATCCATAATTGCGTAGTATGCTTTTTCATGGAATGTACTGGGCCCTCGTGTCCAATGAAATCGGAGTAGAACGTAGTCTAAGAAAATCATTTGAAGGAATTAGATTAGGTAACGGAACAATAAAGGTGGTAGATGAGATTTGTTACTTGAGCAGGAAAATAACTCACGGTGGTCGCATTACAGATGATATAATATGCAGAATGGCAATGGGAAGAAAAGCGTTTCTGAAGTCGAGAAATTTGTTAAAGCCTTAGGAAATTCTTTCTTAACGCCTTGTATGGCAATGAAACATGGACGACAAATAGACGGGAAGAAGATAGAAGCATTTGAAATGTGGTGCTACTGACTAATATTGTAGGTGGTTGTATTACGTAACTAATGAGGAGGTACTGAAGAGAATTTGGAAAGAGAAGGAATTTCTGGCATAGCTTGGCGAAAAGAAGGAATAGATTGGCAGGAGACATCCTTAAACATGAAATAATCGTCAAATAAGTATTCGAGGGAAATGTGAAGGGTAAAAATCTCAGAGGGAGGCCAAGAGACGAATGCAGTAAGCAGTTTCAAACAAATGTGTGTTTCCGTTCTTATGAGATGAACAGGCTTGCTCAGGAAAGAGTGGGGTGGAAAGCTGCATCAAACGAGTCCCCGGACTGAAGAGAAAAACAAGAACAACGGAAATTACATCCACTCAACCCAATGTGCACACATATGTAAAAGTAAAACACCAATGAAGAAAAGTGTCTTTTGTCCTAAGCCAGTTGGCCGCGTCGTCTGAGTCGACTTGCAACGGATTGTGCCGTCGCTTGCCGGCGGAGGTTCTAGTCCTCCATCGGAAATGGGTTTGTGTGTTGTTCTTAGCACAAGCTAGTTTAAATAGTTTTCAAATCTAGGGACGGATAACCTCAGCAGTTTGGTCCTTAGCTCTCCATACAATAGAATCCATTCTTTAATTTTCATCGTCATTAACAAAGAAAGTCACGACCAGTTTCCAGAGAGCGTACTTTCTACAATTATTTTAAATAATTTACGAGCCGCGCGGGAGTAGCCGAGCGGTCTGGGGCGCTATGTTCCGAATCGCGCGGCCTCCCGCGTCGGAGGTTTGAATCCTCCCTCGGGCATGGAGGTTTGAGTCGTCTTTAATTTAAGTTGGTTCATAAGTCATTTGTAACTTCAGGGACTGATGACCCCGCAGTTAAGTCCCATAAGATTTACAAACATTTGAACATTTTTGAATAATTTACGAAGCAGCCAATAAAACACGTGAAATGTGTAATTTAGAATTATGATCATATATCATTTCTATATTATTATTTCTATATTTTCATTTGACGTTATGTATTATTATTAGTTCTTACCCCAAAAAATATGACATAAAATTTGTCTCAAAAAATGATCAAATGTTTTTTGAAGCTTATGGGACTTAACTGCGCAGTCATCTGTCCCTAAACTTACAAACTATTTATGAACTTCCTTATAATAATGACGGCTCAAACATCCATGCCTGAGGGCGGGGATTCAAACCTCCGACGGTGAACGGCCTCGGAGCATAGCGTCTCAAAGCGCTTGGCCACTCCGCCGCGGCGTAAAATTTGCCTCAAACATGGACGACGTACAGCCATTCTATGAGATTTAAACTCTTTCGTTTTGTCAGAAATAGGTCAGCGCTAGATAATCTGGTTTCTGACTAGACGGTCAAGAGGAAGCTAAAAATAGCATGGGTATTTGTGTTGTCCTTAGGTTAGTTTAACTTCGTTTAAGTAGTTTGTAAGCTAGGGACTAATAACCAAGCAGTTAAGTCCCATACAGTTACAAACATTTGAGCCATTTTTTGAAGCTAAGAAATAAAAGATGACATTAAAAGTTTTGCTACGATGAGTGTTGTAGTGAGCCTGTTCCCTTATTAAAAGACACCAGAACTATGTTTTTCCACCAAGTAAATCGACGTGACACGCAGCAACACCACCTATCCGCCAACTGCCTCGAGCACCTGCACCAAACTTACAGGCAAAATTATTACTACGTAAGTGAAATAGGTGCGCCTCGGTTGCACAGTGGTAGAGTGCCAGACTACAAATCCAAAGGACCCGGGTTCGATCCCCGCCAGGTCCTAGGATTTTTATCTGTCACTTTCCACTTCTTTCACCTGTGGCAGTATTGCTCATGTGAAAAATACCGAGTAGCACCGTGGTTCGGAACCCACGTTAAACTGTAGGTCCCCCTATAACTGGCTGGGTAAGTCAGTTCGAAGGTCGGAGGAAGGCAACGGCATACCACCTCCAAACAGGACCATGCCTAGTAAAGCACTGTGGTGTTCAAACCAATCTTCGGATTGTTGACTGCTTTACCTTTTTAAGTGAAATAGACCCTGAAATTTCACTGCACTTTTAAGGACATCATTAATGTGCAGTTAGTAAAATACCCTTCTCCAGTATTTGGCCTAATGAATTACTAGTCGGCTGACCTTCGTTACAAAATAAGCATATCAGACACATAGGTCGATGAAGAACGCTATTGTGAAGAATTCTTCGGTTTTTATTAATTTAAGCGTTTCTTATATGGCATTCTCAAGGAAACCATTAAATTTCGTAGTTGTTTCAGTCTGTTGAAACTTAGACTTACCAGAGCACTATTATCTTGGAGAATGTTACTCGACTAAATGTGAACTTTATTCAGTGCACTACGTACTGTGTAAACAGGAAAAGCTTGGTTCCGAATTACCTAAGAATGTAAAAATCATAATTTCCACTACATTGAAGAACTCTTAAAATTAAATCGTTGAGCACTGTGACGATACTGCCGGCCCTCTCATCTCAATGTTATCGTACGATACCGTCTGCCTGGTCGTCTTATCTCAATGTCATCCTACGATACCGTCTAAGCCGGATCCGGAATCGTGTGGTTCAATAGTGATATATTTTGCGTGTGAAGCTACAAACGAAACAGCCAGCCTAGGAATCAGTGTAGGACAGTGTCTCGGTGATACTGTGATTAAAACAAGTGATAGATTTCTTTAATTAAGAGATTCGTTTAGATGCTTTCCAGACAGTTCTATAAACAATAGTTTCGTCATTGTATGTTATTTAAAGACTTAAACAGATGAATTGTAAAAACTGTTGTGAAAAACAAAAAGAAATGAATATAAATAGCATTGTATATATGTCAGGCTCATAAACAAGTTGTGTAGACCAGCTGATTGTATTAATTTAATAGTCGAGATTTGAATATTATAATTCTCTGTATATATTGACTGACGTGAAATTTTGAACTTATTTTGAGAATTGCCAAGATAATTGATAGTTCAATATATGTTAGGAACATGTATGATGTACCCGGTAACTAATTAATTGACATTTAACATTTTGGTTTGTTGTCAAACAAAAAGTAGCGTGATTAAAACTTAAAAAGATAGGTGCGATCTAAAATTATTGTATGAATAGTTTTCATTTTATATTGCGATTATTTTTGTGTACATGAAATGTTTTCTTTGTGTGTTTGTTAATTGTAGATTGGTATATTCTATTGTTATGAACAATGCTTAATGTAAGATCATTATTGCCGATGTTATATATTTGCCTCGCCGCCTTGCGTGGGGGAATTCGAGTTTTGTCTTTTGTCGAGTACGTTGGAATCTATGTCAGTCTGTGTTGTTGTGGTAATTTGTTGTAATGTTTTGGTGGAGAAGAAGTTTGATTTAAATTAAAGAACAAGTGAAAAAATGTACATATAGAGTAATTATTTCTACCACGACGCCCCAGACGCCTAGATATTTGAACGACGCGACCGCATCAAGAAGCTCACTACTGATGCTGTATTCGAACATTATAGGATTGTTTTTTCTACTCATGCGCATCACCTTACATTTTTCTACATTGAGAGCTAGCTGCCATTCTTCGCACCAACTAGAAATTTTGTCTAAGTCAACCTGTATGCTATTACAGTCAGTTATAGACGACACCCTCCCATACACCACAGCATCATCAGCAAACAGCCGCAAATTACAACTTACTCTGTCCATCAGATCATTTATATAGATAGAAAATAATAGCGGTCCTATCACACTCCCCTGGGGCACGCCTGACGATACACTCATCAGAGACGAGATGTATGTAGATGTAGATGTTGCAGCGAGCAGAACCCCCATACACCTCAATGTTGAAAAGATGAGTATTACTTTGGAAAGTGGTAGAATAAACTGTAATTACTTAAAAATCTATTACAATGTTACAGTACTGAAACAGTAATATATCTGAACTGAAGTGATCCAAAGTTAGAATAGAAAGCGCACGTAGTGTTTGATTTAT
The DNA here is from genome assembly GCA_026315105.1 of Locusta migratoria. Lineage (NCBI taxonomy): Eukaryota > Metazoa > Arthropoda > Insecta > Orthoptera > Acrididae > Locusta > Locusta migratoria. The sequence continues at coordinate 707,151,236 of CM048745.1, read as the reverse complement.
CATCTAGAGTAGCACTTCGGCTACCATGTGTTAGACAGATTACTCAGGGGGGCCACAAGTAATCAGCGCTGTCCATCCATCACCGCCTCCATTCCGCGGCTGGATGCGCGTCCCTGCGCTCTGCGTGTCTACCATTAGCCTGATGACTGGCCGCGCACAGACACGTACAAACACACTATTAATGGTCCCAAATAACACGCTCGCAGTGTTGTAGTAAGAACTATGGTGTTAACTAGTCTGTCACGCGGCCACGAAAGTAATTGAAAAGTGATGAGGCTCTCGTGACACTTGTTGAGTGTTGCTTTCGTGTTGGTATCTTCGGCCGTCGTTTGTTCTATGATGTTTCTGACGGTTCACTAGCAAGAGTGGATGAAATTCTCAAACTGACATTCCTAGACCAACGAGCATCCTGCCAGCAGCAATGCAACAAACTAAAATGAAGTCTATCCCAGAGGAATGTAGTACTTCATATAAATCGGCAACAGAAGCGCTTTACTCGCACAGCAAAGATAATCGAAAGTGTGCTAACTATGTGAATCTTCGTAAACGTTTGCATGATATCGCTGTCGGACCATCGCACTTCAAACAGATGGGTCCAGTAAATTTTAGTAACTATAGAATTCACTTTGAAGCTCGTGAGCGGCAGTGGAATGGCAAACCGCTCTAAGGCGTCTTGCTGCGGAGCGCGCGGTTGCTCGCCGTCGGAACTTCAAGTCGTCCCTTGGGCATATCTGTGTGTGTATGTGTGTGTGTTATCCCTAAAGTGGCATATCCAAATTTAAGCCGGTTTGGCTATTAAGACGTTTCGTACCTTTTCATTTCAACATCCTTCGTATTTTGTTAGCAATCACGTACGTGGGAGACTTGAAGATCACAATAAAATAAGAGAAAAAGGATCTAAAACGAGGTGTTTCTTTCTCCGGCACGGTATTAAGGAAGGGAAAGGTGAGGGAATATCATGTAAGTGGTTAGATGAAACCTATGTGAGATGCTAAATGCGATTTATGAAATGATTTATGAAAATTAAAAAAAAATTCACAATTTTGTGCTTCTTCTACAGGTTTGTTTATTTTCTGAATAGATTTTCGGCTTCTTACGCCATCATTAGACATCAACTGAAATTTAGTCAAACACCTTGCGTTCTCAACAAACCAGAACAGATATTATATGAAGAAAAATAAATTATTTTATTTGCTAAATCAGTTACACTGTAAATAAATATTAAATTGAAATTTGTAAATTAATAGTGCTGGAAAAAGGAAACATTGCTACTGTACATCGCAAACATAACAATTTCTTGATTACATTGATTCTCGATGTATAATATCAATGTTTCCTTTCTTCAGTACTATTAATTTACATTTTTTTTAAAATACAGCTCCATAATTTCTCTCTACATGTAATACCTCTTCTGGTTTGTTGAAAACGCAATTTCTTTGACTAAACTTCAGTAAATATCTGATGATGGCCTAAGAAAGCGATAATCGATTCACAAAATAAACAAACCTGTAGAACAAACACAAAATTGTGTATTTCAGTTTTCATAATGAATTTCTTCTACCAAGAAACAACGGAAGAATCAGTTAACACGATATGTCGATTTAGATGCAGATATGGAGTCGATTTCATAGAGAATCATTAATATTTGATTGCCACGACGTTACTTGTAAAGGTCCAGTTGAGATTGTCTGCAAGAGTAGTGTAATGTGTATGTAACAGTTTGGCGGTGAATAGTGTTGCGTGGCCACATCGACCCTAAGGGTGCGTTTATGCTGCCACCTCGCAGTTCGCAGCTGGCAGCTGGCTTCTCGCTGCTGGCACCTTACAGCTCGCTGCTCGCCGGCAGCCTTGCGTTCACGCTGCAGGCACCTCGCTGCTCGCCTGGTATATTCTCCTGCAGCTGTTACATTACAGCCGAGTGCACAACTGCAGTGGCTGAAGTGTGAAACATGTTCTCCACATCGTCTGGCGACAGTGACAGTGATTTTTTTCGCTCCAAAAATGTAATTGTAAAGGAGGAGGATGAGGAAGTATGGAGTGCATCCTTTTAATGCTGAATATCGTCACTACGCATACATTTACAAGTATTACCAACAGCTAAAAAACTAGCCAGATCGCTTTTAAAGACATAATAATCATCTGCTTCAGATCTTCACTCATTGTTGCCTGTACTCAGTGGTGGCTGGTGATAATGTGTTAATGTGCTGCAGCACACTGCAAATATATCGCTAAAATTATGCGATTTCTCTTCGAAAGCAAGCGAGAAATCGCTGTAAATTTACATCCTTTCTCTTGGAATGCGAACCATATATCAAAATAAAATTACGCCAATTCACTTCCAATACGTATTACAATGCTAGTAATAAGGATGAAAACGCATTTTCCAACGCTCTCGCCGCGATAGCTGGAAACAAGCTCCGTGTGCTGAAGAGGGATTCAGCCGCGCTGGTACGTGCGCAGAGAGGCGGCGCAGTCGTCTGTTCGCTAGTGCGCATGCGCAGATGTGACGTCAGGCCTGACGACTCATGTGTGCTGAGACAGACTACAGCACCAGATCAATATTTCTCTTCGCACTGCGTGTAAAGGTTGCGGAAGAATAGTATATGACGAATATTGTGGCATACAGAGTCAAATAGCGCGCTGGCTCAGGCGTCTTGCGCTTTGTCTCTCAAACCTACTTGTGTGAGGCTCGTATTCAAATACCTCTGAGTCCAAATTTGTAATTTCTGTAAATAAAGCTTCAATCACAAACAACATTAGTAATGTATAGCCAACATGCGAGTGAAACTGCGATTTTCAGCCAAGCAGTTTCATTGGTCACTTGTGTAGAACGCAGATGAGGTGGTGGGAATATTGCTAAGCTCCGTTATTTCCATTGGCAGTCACGCTTTTTATTTTAGTTTATTTTGTTTCGCCGGCCGCGGTGGCCGAGGGGACTGAGGCGCTTCAGTCACAGTCTGCACGGACACTAAGGTCAGGGGTTCGAATCTCCTCTCGGGCATGGATATTTGTGCCGTCCTTAGGATAAGCTAGTTGATAAGTAGTTTGTAAGTTTAGGGACTGATAACCCTGTAGTTAAGTCCCATAAGCTTAACAAACATTTGAACATTTTATTTTGTTTCCTGTTTAATTTTTTAATATTATAACACACTGGTCAAATTTTGTACGCGCCGCCACTGCCTGTACTGAAACTACCTCTAACAAACAACATTGTGCGCGAAGCTCACGAGAGTTCCACGCGCGCAACAGTCAAACGCCGCTTAGAGTGACCTTGAAGCAGCCAATCACAGCGCAAGTTTCGGGCCGGGTAGCGATGGTCGTAGCGCGAAACACAAACCTGTTTATCATCGCCTGGCGAGAATCGTAGCGAGCAGCGAGCTGGCCAAGCAGCGATGGTGTACACGCTAAATGGGCCGGTAAGACTCTGTGGGCCGGCCGCGGTGGCCGAGGGGACTGAGGCGCTCCAATGACGGTCTGCACGGCCACTACGGTCGGGGTTCGAATCCCCCCTCGGGCATGGATATTTGAGCTGTCCTTAGTATTAGCTAATTCATAAGTAGTTTGTAAGTTTAGGGACTGATGGCCCTGTAGTTATGTCCCATAAGCTCTACAAACATTTGAACATTTGAAGACTCTTTGGGTTTGATGTATCATCGCCGTTTCATGTCGGCGAGCAGCGAGCAGCGAGGTGGCAGCATAAACGCACCCTTAAGAAAGGATTCCAGGGACTGTTTACAGGTTTGACAAGGTAGCGGAAGAGTCGCAGGTAATGCGCGGCCCAGCCTGTGACGCTGGAACGCAAGATGTGTGAGGCAAGGTGCCGCTGATCCTCAGCACAGGACACTGCGAGAGGAGCCTTTTGTGCAGAAATGGAGGGAGTCGGATGTGTCCTTTTGCGTTAGCGTGTGGGTGCACACAGTAGTGATGGCGAGGCATAAGTTTCGTACTTGTTTCGGAGACTGCCGAAGGCACCAAAGCGAAGACATAACGTGTCATGGTTTTAGTGATAAATCGTAAGATACTGGGGGTGGACTGGTATCGCCATCCCAGCGCCAGGTCACGCCACAGAAAGAGGGTACCGGAACAAATATGAGAAAGACATTCGCCCATTGGCCAGTGATGTGTGGCGTTAGAATACTTTCATTTGGTGTGTAAGTGACCACAATTATTAACGTGGTTGGCAATTTACAACAACGCACTTACTGGATGATGGTACTTCTATGGTGCGTGTTGATGTGGGGTTACCACAAGTGGTAGGACTGTGCGTCTAGGATCTGGTGTGAGCAAATCTCGGCATCTCGCTCTGTGGAGAGCAGGCGGACGAAACATTTAGGAGGACCTATTGGATGTTGCACTAGAGTGGCACTTTCCCACACCCATCATTGTCCTTGACGTTAGTAGTCAATTTCATAGGTGAAGTAAACACTGCATTGCACTTTTAAATTTAGTTCGGTTAAGAGTTGAGCATTTATAAAGTCAATTAAGTATCAAAACCATTTCTCTGTCAAGTTATAGCATCTGAATGTGTATACATGGAGTATTTAAATGTTTGTAAATCTATCGGACCAAACTGCGTGGTCATCAGTCCGTAGCTTACAAACTAATTAAACCTAGCTAATCTAACCTAAAGACAACACACACACCCATGCCCCAGGGAGGACTTGAACCTTCACGGCGAGCAACCGTGCGCTCCGCAGCGAGACGCTTTAGACCGCTCGGCTACTCCACCGCGGATATGGTCAATTGAGGATTAGTTTTACTGAGGGGAAGATCGCGATATTCATATTTCCACATCTTTGCTAATCTTTCACTGCCGCTTAGAGGTTAAGTCCATACGACACGTTGTTGCGCATGAGCATAGTATATCACGAGATCCTCAGAGGTCCCTCACACAAAGGGCATCCAAGGTGCCCAGACAGCTACAACACCGACAGTCACTTGTCTCTTGGATAGATCAGTGTGTAGTTTCTTTTTCATGTCACACTTTATTTATGATAATACTGAATAGAATTTGTCAATCAGACAAATAACCAACAGGAGGCCACTTCGTAGAGTGACCGAAACGTCGGCCAGTTTCTTAAAGATTGACAATGCGGTCTCACAACCAGAAAAATTGTACTGATTGTACAATGTCCATTAAACGTAATACTTTCACAAACACCTAATCCTTTCATCCATACGCACACATACAATATATCTGTATATATATCATCCTCATGGACCTTACGTCTGCTATGAGGCCTTAAAATAGAAAGCATGTAACATTAATAATAAGACATTCACAATATCTTTAGTATGAACTTCACAAGTATTAAGATATACCGTTAAGTAGGCTGAATCTGTTATGTTCATATTTTCAAAAAAATGTTCAAATGTTTGTATAGCTTATGGGACTTAACTACAGGGTCATCAGTCCCTAAACTTACAAACTACTTATGAACTAGCTAAGACTAAGGACGGCAAAAATATCAATGCGCGAGGGGGGATTCGAACCCCCGACCGTAGTGGCCGTGCAGCAGAGGCGTGCAACGAGCCTGCGCTGCTCGCCCGCGCCCGTAGCCGCGCCTCCCGGGCGGGCCTGTCCACGCGCTGCCCGGTCTGCCGGCTCGAGCCCCACCGGACGGCGGCGGGCAGCGCGGGTACCCGGACTACCCGCGCGAGCCCTGGTCCGCCCGGCCGCCCGTGGCGCTCTGCTGCTAGCCGGGGCACGCGCCCGCCAGCCGCTTCTCTCTTAGCGGGAAATACACTGTGCCGATTTTCACACTCTAAAAACTGTTCACGTTACAAACGACCATCCCACATCAGTTTATTAACTTAGTTTTTCCTTACACGCTTTACTTTCTTGTGGAAAAAAAAAAAAAAAAAAAAAAAAAAAAAAAAAAAAAAAAAAAACATGTCTCTTCTTCATTACGCGTGAGTTTTTAGTTTCATAATGCTTTCCACTTGATTCTGAGGAAACTATGGGGTTAAAAAAATCTGATATTTGGACATCTGATAGTACAGCAACTTAGCTTTCTAACAAAGCATTCAACTTTTCATTTACAAATCATGTATTGAAAAAGTTAGATAGCGGGCAGCTTAATGACCGATGCATTTTAGAACACATATTAACGCGAGTGTAATAGAGCTGTCTCAAATCATAAGTAATTGCGAGTTAATGAGCAGCATCGGTGCTGCGATAGCAAATATGTGTATTCAGCGCGTGTTCGAACAGCGTTTCTGTGGACATTTCGCTAAATTGCTTGGTGTTTCCTTGCTGCTAAGAAAAAATAAGTAAATAAATAAAAATAAAAATAAACGTTCAGTTGCAATCGGGGTCATTAGAAACGATTAATCGGTAGAATGTTGGAAGGTACAGCTTACACTTAACCACTCCAAGGGAAGTAAACTAATTACTGTTCATTGATATAGGCGTGTGGACCATTGTTGTTGTTTTATTCCCCCCCCCCCCCTTTTCCCTTTGGCTGGGGGTAGCTGAAACCCCGAGGGTGTCACCACTATTCGAGAGGTGACATTCAAGGTCGCAGTTATCAGATTTGTATCGCTGGACAGTCTTTCATGTATCTTGGAAACACTTGGGATTTTTTTCTCAGTGACTGAATTGTCAGTGTACTATCAGTTGCGAAGAAAAAAAATAGACGTGCGCAGTAATGCATCTGGTAAAAGCAGAACGTCCAATTTTGTGGTGCAGAAGCAAAACGGTAGCCGAATCGCTTCGCGCCGGAAATATAAAACATGTTGAAAGTTGTTGGCTTCGCGTTAGCCACCTCCAGCAAATTTGTAGTTAGTTGTATACTTTGCTCAGTATTTACTTACACAATGTTTCACTTTCACTTCATATTAAACTAAGTGATGGCTCTAACATAAAGAAAAAGATTATTCCTTAAATCTCTTCAGTTCCTTGTTGCTAGTAAATCTACGTATTTCACGTATGTGACAAAATTTATATGCCCTACGATGATGTGATATTTAATTTTGTTCAAGGTTGTCCAACTAATTATCAAGCTAAAATTCTGCCAAGGTAAACAGGAAATCTTTAAAAAGCCACTAGTTTGCGAAATGAGTTACAATTTCAGTCAAAATAACTGCTTCAATAACCTTGACGACTTGCTGGTGCAAATAATCTTTCATTAGAAGAAAATGTCAAGAACATAATTGAAGAACATTTGGAGGGACTTGGAAAAACTTTCAAAGATTATTTCCCTTCCATGTCTAGCAATAGCAATGGGAATGGCAAAGTCTTGCAAGGAGCAATAATTGTAGAATCCACATAACTGGAAATTAATACCAGTAGCTTCTGGAAACGTCCAGTAACTTTAAGTGACATACATCTTTGGCATTGTAAGAGGTAACACATTTATTACAGGTCTCGTTCACATATTTGTGCGAAAATACGTTCACTTCTAGTTCTTAGATACAATATAAATACAGAAACACACTTCTCCTTGAAACTAACCTGAGACTTGCTTCAACGTCTGTGGATCCAGACTTAAAATTTATGAGCGAAGCAAATCAAAAAATCAAATGTTTGTTAAGCTTAAGGGACTTAACTACGGGGTCATCAGTCCCTAAACTTACAAACTACTTATGAACTACCTACAACTAAGGACGGCACAAATATCCATGCCCGAGGGGGGATTCGAACCCCCCACCGTAGTGGCCGTGCAGACCGTGACTGAAGCGCCTCAGTCCCCTCGGCCACCGCGGCCGGCAAAGCAAATCAGGAGGAACCTTCTCACTGAATTCCAGGAAAGGGACTAGCCGATTAATTCCATAACAAAAAATTTTAGGTTAACAGACAAGTGTAAAATACTTTAATATTGTATAATGCACCTCTCCTTTATGCAAAAGCCTGCATCTGCCCTTTTGATATGAAACGATTGAAGAAAACTTACAAACCATAGACAATTTTAAACCCTATGTGTGGAATTCAGTTACTTGTATGTACCAGTAAAAACCTTTTCCGTCTATAATTTTTGTATTTAACTTTATTTCATTTTAATATCTGTGATATGGTAACAGCGCATAAAGGTTAAGAACCACTGTGCATACGAATCTAACACCAAGAAGAATCGCTTCTCGGCTTTTGGCAAGATCAATTTGTTTCTTTTTATATATATCTATATGTAAATAAGGAAAGAATGTAACGACACATACTTTATTTAACTTTTATAATAATATACTACATCACCAACAACTTTTATTGGAAACTTTCTTGTTTTAGGTAAAGAACTGAACATTCATCTTCTCATATTGCTATGATGACATTTTGGACCAATTTATTCCTAAAACAAACAAACAAACAAAATTAGCTATTAGAGATTTATGATAACAAATACAGGAGGTAATGGAAATGTATCTGAAACTTACAATAGTATTGCAGTGCACTATAAGCAGATCTTCCACATTTTCCGTCGATATTCCATTACGTTTATCGGTAATGACAAGCCCAGCTCTACTAAATACCCTCTCGCTAGCGGCACTAGAGGCAGGCATGCAGAGGACTTCTCGTGCCACTTGCGACAGTCTGGGATAAGTTGTCGCTCTGGATTTCCACCACTCCAGAAGCGACTGTCCATCATCTGGTTTACCCATCAACAAATACATGGATACTTCATCGACAGTTTCCTCTTCCTCCGCCCAAGATGCAAAGACAGTATTTGCACGTTTTGAAGGTGTCGAAGCTGCGGCTTCGTACTCTGTATGACTTTCTGTAAGTAATACAACATGCCGTCATGAAGTTAGATGTTAAGAAACCTTTCAGGATGTCAGCACTGAATAAATATATGCTTAACATGCACAAAATTTACCTTGACATGCAGCACATCTGGAACGTGCTGAGGCATAAACTTGCTCTCTCTCAGTTTCCGAAAGTTGCTTCAGATGACGTGCCTGTGGTACCAGAAATAATGCAAGCAAATGTACTGGCTTTGTTTCGACTTTTTCGCTCACGAGATTCCGAGCGCGTGCTTTCAGCAGTGATATTTCCTGCAAATAATCAACATTGAGGCACATCGTATTTTTATAGATGTTTAACACATATAACAAAACATTTAATCTATAAATGAATCGATTGAGTATTGGTTCGCTTACCTCACTGTCTGCTGTGTTCTCAGTACAGTGTTTGCGTAGCTGGTACACCCATGGTACAACCAGTTGCAACGTCGGACCACTGTCAGCTTCCATTGCTTTGGCGGCCTCTTGAAAAACTTCGAGAAACTGTATTAATTTGTCGACTGCTTCGTAATTCCAGTTCTCAAGCAAGTATATTTTACCAAATTCACGTAAAACCTCAGCAATTTGTTCATGCTGTATAAATGCGGATTTTAGCATGACATTTACAGTATTCCAGCGAGTATCTACTTGCTGCTTTACAGTAAACTGCAATCGCGAGTCTTTGATGTGGCCACTCCTTTTCAAATAAGTTACTACTTGTTTCGTTGCTTCTAGTGAGTCATAAACAGTAGGACAATATTCCTGCAACCAGTTATCCTCAAGGGTGTGGCGCAGAACAGTGTTAAGAGAGTGGATATTGCACGGAAGGCGACGATAACTTTCAAGTGCCTTTTTCATATTTGCCCCCTGATCAGTAACGAACGTAATCTTCGTCAAATGGTTCGTAAATATCCCTAACTTGCTCATATTAGTTTCAATTTCCTCCCGTATATTTGCAGCAGTTTTCTCCACATTAGACGGGAACTCTGCAAGGAATAGCACCCTACTTTTCCACTGAAAATTTCGGGAGATTGAATGCGTCGTAACAGTCAAATAATGTGTTTTAGTGTACGCATCCGTCCACATATCAGTAGTACATGCACACGCCCCATCCTCTATATCCTGCAATACTGGAGGTACCATAGCCGCACGGTATTCATCTGCTATTCTTTTTATGTTCCTAGATACTGTTGAAGGATGAGGAAGAACGTCTTTCACACTTGCAGTGGGGTACTGTGCTCCTACCTCCATCAGAGTCTGTGCGAGGTCTCGAAATCCTTCTCCCGCAACTGTGCTGAAGGGCCGCAAATCTACTGCACACATTCTTACACATTTCTCCAGCACAAAAGATTTTGCTGACCCTGGAATATTGCTACAACCGTGCAAATCAGTATTCTGATAAGCTTTGCAGCTATTCAGATGCCGTAACAGCGTAGAGGTACTGCCATCACGGAACGATAATAATTTACGGCAGCCATTACACTCTGCATATCCCACAGGTTTATTATCATTACCTACAATCATCATAAAACGCTCCCATACAATGCTGTCTCCCGATCTCTGTAAACGCTTGTAGATTCTCTCCGCCAGTTTCCTGGAAACGTCGTTTTTTTCTTCCTCGGATCGTCTACTCCTACGTTGGTACGATCTGTCCTGTTCACTATTTACTTCAGACATAACGATCGATAACTTGTAAATTGCTATGTAGGTAACACAAAAGGTGCGTGAAGCCTAGCTGTGAGTATTACAACGCCTTGCTCAGAACTGTCTGCATTCCCCCGCTCGCAGCGCCTTGTGTAGCGCTGTTGCACGGGCCCGGCGGGTACCCGCTCGCCCGGCGTGTGTCGGGACTCGACGGCGCACCGCAGCTCGCTCTGTACTACAGGCGGTGCAGTGGGGTTCGACTACCCTTGGTGCGGGCAGCAGAGCGCAGCGGCCGGACGCAGGCGAGCTCGGGCGGGTAAATGTGGCGCGCTGCACGGCTCTGCCGTGCAGACCGTGACTGGAGCGCCTCAGTCCCCTCGGCCACCGCGACCGACCATATTTTCCATATCCATGGTGTTGAACAGTAACCTCGTATGTAAAAAAAAATCAGTTTTACAGGAGAGTGAAATAAGCATTAATAGTTTACAGTTCCACCCCCGTGAACCACAGACATTGCCGAGGTGGGGTGGCTTGCGTGCCTCAACGATGCAGATAGCCGTACCGTAGGTGCAACCACAGCGGAGGGGTATCTGTGGAGAGGCCAGACAAACGTGTGGTTCCTGAAGAGGGACAGCAGCCTTTTCAGTAGTTACAGGGGCAACAGTCTGGATGATTGACTGAACTGGCCTTGTAACATCAGCTAACGCGGCTTTGCCACACAGCTACTGCGAACGGCTGAAAGCAAGGGGAAACTACAGCCGTTACTTTTCCCGAGGACATGCAGCTCTACTGTATGAACATATGATGATGGCATCCTCTCGGGTAAAATATTCCGGAGGTAAAATAGTCTCCCATTCGGATCTCCGGGCGGGGACTACTCAGGAGGATGTTGTCATCAGGAAAGACAATACTGGCATTCTACGGATCGGAGCGTGGAATGTTAGATCCCTTAATCGGGTAGGAAAATTAGAAATTTTAAAAAGGGAAATGGATAGGTTGAAGTTAGATATGGTGGGGATTAGTGAAGTTCGGTGGCAGGATGAACAGGATTTCTGGTCAAGTGAGTACAGGATTATAAGTACAAAATCAGTTGGGGGTATCCCAGGAGTAGGACTGATAATGAATAAGAAAATAGGAATGCGGGTAAACTACTATGAGCAGCACAGTGATCGCATTATCATTGTCAAGATAGATACGAAGCTAACACCAACAACAGTAGTACAGGTTTATATGCCAACTAGCACTGCCGATGATGAGGATATAGAAGAAATATATGAGGAGCTAAAGGAAATTATTCAGACAGTTAAGGGAGAGGAAAACTTAATTGTGATGGGAGACTGGTATTCGGTAGTAGGAAAAGGAAGAGAAGGAAAAATAGTAGGTGAATATGGACTGGGCAAAAGGAATGAAAGAGGAAGTCGTCTGGTAGAATTTTGCACGGAACACGATTTAATCGTAACAAACACGTGGTTTAAGAATCACAAAAGAAGGTTGTATACTTGGAAGAGACGAGGAGACACTGGAAGGTATCAGATAGATTTTATAATGGTAAAACATAGATTCCGGAATCAAGTTATAAACTGCAAGACATACCCAGGGGTAGACATAGACTCTGACCATAACTTGTTGGTTATGAACTGTAGGCTGAAACTGAAAAAACTGCAGAAAGGTAGGAAAATAAGGAGATGGGACCTAGATAAATTGAAGGAACGTGAAGTTCTGGAGAATTTCAGAGGGATATTTAGGCAAGAACTGATAGAAACAGGGGGAAATAAAACAGTAGAAGAGGAATGTGTAGCATTGAGAGATGAAATATTGAAGGCAGCAGAGGACAAAATAGGTAGAAACGCAAGACCTACAAAAAATCCTTGGATATCACAGGAGATACTAAATTTAATCGATGAAAGGAGAAAATATAAAAATGCAGTAAATGAAACAGGCAAAATGGAGTACAGACGACTAAGAAATGAGATTGACAGGAAGCACAAAATGGCTAAGCAGGAGTGGCTAGACGCCAAATGCAAATCTGTAGAAGAATGTATAAGAAGGGGAAAAGTAGATACAGCCTACATGAAAATATAAGAGACATTTGGGGACAAGAAAAACAGCTCTATGAATATCAAGGACACTGATGGAAAACAAGTTCTCAGCAAAGAAAGGAAAGCTGAAAGGTGGATAGAGTACATAGAGCAGCTCTACAAAGGAAACGAACTTAGAGACGATGTTGTAGGAAGGGAAGAGGAGGTAGATCAAGATGAAATGGGAGATACTATACTGAGAGATGAATGTGACAGAGCCTTGAAAGACCTAGGTCGGAACAAGGCCCCAGGAGTAGATGATATACCCTCAGAGCTACTAAACTCTCTGGGAGAGCCAGCCATGACAAAACTATTTGAAGTGGTGTGTAGGATGTATGAGACAGGCGAAATACCCTCAGACTTTAAGAAAAATGTAATAATCCCCATTCCAAAGAAATCAGGTGCAGACAGGTGTGAAAATTACAGAACCATCAGTTTGATAAGTCATGGTTGCAAAATTTTAACACGAATTATCTACAGGAGAATGGAAAAGCTGGTAGAAGCTGACCTCGGGGAATATCAGTTTGGGTTCAGGAGGAACGTAGGAACCCGGGAGGCAATACTCACTTTACGTCTTATCTTAGAAGATAGATTAAGGAAAGGCAAACCTACATTTTTAGCGTTTGTAGATTTGGAGAAAGCATTTGACAATGTTGACTGGAATACACTCTTTCAAATTCTGATGTCAGCAGCGGTAAAATACAGGGAAAGGAGAGTTATTTACAACTTGTGCAAAAGCCAGACCGCAGTTATTAGACTCGAAGGGCATGAAAGGGAAGCATCAGTTGGGATGGGAGTAAGATAGGGTTGTAGCCTCTCTCCGATGCTATTCAATTTGTACATCGAGCAGGCGGTGAAGGAAAGCAAGGAAAAATTTGGAACAGGGATTAAAGTTCAGGGGGAAGAAATACAAACATTGCGTTTTGCTGATGACATTGTAATTCTGTCAGAGACAGCAAATGATCTGGAAGAGCAGTTGAATGGAGTGGACAGAGTGTTGAAGAGAACGTATAAAATGAACATTAACAAGAGCAAAACAAAAATAATGGAATGCGGTCTTAGAAAATCAGGTGATGCTGAAGGAATTAGATTAGGTAACGAAACAATGAAGGTGGTAGATGAGTTTTGTTACTTGGGTAGTAAAATAACATTCGATGGTCGCAGTACAGAGGATATAAAATGCAGATTGGCAATGGGAAAGAAAAGCATTTTTGAAAAAGAGAAATTTGCTAACATCTAATATCAATTTAAGTATAAGGAAGTCTTTTCTGAAGACATTTGTGTGGAGTGTTGCCTTGTACGGGAGTGAAACGTGGACGATAGGCAGTGCGGACAGGAAGAGAATAGAGGCTTTTGAAATGTGGTGCTACAGAAGAATGCTGAAGATTAGGTGAGTAGATCGCATAACTAATGAAGAGGTACTGAACAGAATTGGTGAGAAAAGGAATTTTTGGCATACCCTGACCAAAAGAAGAGATCGCTGGGTAGGACACATTCTTAGACATCGAGGAATCGTAAATTTAGCATTGGAGGGAAGTGTGTGAGGTAAAAATCGCAGAGGGAGACCAAGAGACGCGTATAGTAAGCAGATTCAAGTGGATGTGGGTTGCCGTTCTTATGAGGAGATGAAAAGGCTTGCTCAGGATAGAGTAGGGTGGAGAGCTGCATCAAAACAGTCTCCGGACTGAAGACCATAACAACAACAACAACAGTTTACAGTTATCTCGATAAATAAATAAATAATAAAAACAATTGTTATCAATATAAATTATTTAATTAATGAAATATTCCACTGATAGAAACACACTGGAAATTAATTTTCAAGCCATAAATTAAATAAAAATTGTCAATGATGTTCCTTCATGAACAAATTGACATACGAGGTTGCAGTTCAACACCATCGATATGCTTAAAGTGTAATAAACTGATTCATGTTCGGTGTGTTAAATTTAAAATTGCGTAGTTAGATCCTATTCACGATTATACTTTTAACTTCAATTATGGGATTATATGAATTAATTATATGTAATTTTGGTAATGTTTGAATTGAAATATAACTGTTCCAGGTTTATATTTAGTAAAGTAATCATTTAAATCTGTTGCCCAGGGAACAGTGTCAGACCATAGAGAGAGAGAATTTTTTGATTAGGTACATACGCAGCCAGAACTTTACACATTTCCTAAAGAATCATTATAAAACACAGCATCTGTAAAATAAGATCTGTTATCCGTATATCATTCACAAACGTTTCCCATTTTTGTTATCAAATTCTCGTGTTCCATCTCATTCTGTATCACAGGAAGTTCATTTTTGTGGCGTGCATTCTGCTCACGTTCTCTCATCTCGGCAGCCACAATATGCAAAAGCTGCCGCAGGAACCTTAAGAAAATTAATCTGCTATTCTTGCCTCACAATTCCTCGTGAAGTAACCCTTAATGGACCATTGATTCCGCTACTTTCTTAATTTTGTTGTAGTAACAAAGACTTCGTGACATACCGTACCTCCCTTACTTGCTAGACACAGCTGGAAATTGATCTGTATAGATCAGCACTCTTCGAAATATTGCATACGAAATTATTTTTGGCCGATTGCCTGTGATTTACACCGACAGAGCCGTTTTTCTTGTTTTGAAGGGTGAAAATTATTTATCAATGTCAGATCAACGGCATGGTGGCGCTTAAAATGTGAATCTAATCCGAAGTTACCAAATCTTACCAGTTTCAATTATTCAGTTTGTTCTGCGCCAGCAACCAGATACAATTTTGAATCTAAACATCCCGGGACCAAATCAATAGAACACAAAGTTTCATCAGAATCGATACTGCGGTTTAGGGGTAGTGCAGTGACCTTTTTATTCCCATTCCCCGGGTGGGGCGCTCTTCAGCCTACAGAATTTATACATTTAACAGAGAAAACCTAAATTAACAAAGAAGGGCTAAAGGGAGACAAGAAACATAACATGGCGAAAATATTGAAGACGTGCATTATGTAAATGGAGTGGCAGATGTAAAGTATTATATAAAAACACAAGGCGACGGAAACGGAGAAACACTACACTGAAGCACTGATTCACACAGACAGTTAAAAGACACAGGCATTGGCTGTGGGGATGGCAATTCGCAGTCTCGGTAAAAGCACTAATGTGTTACACTCCGACGGAGACACAGAGGATTCACACAGAGATGACAATGAACATGACATGTGTCGATGTGGACGGAGCACGGCGAGGAGAAGAAGAGAAAGGGGGGGGGGGGCGGCGATGGAGCCGGGGAGGGGCGATGGTTGCGGACGACGAGAGAGGAGGAACCACAGGGCCGTGAGGGAAAGGAGGAGGGTGCGATGTCCCAGGGAGCTTAGGAGGTGTTAGGAGGGATACGGGAGAGACCGGTAAGAGTAGGAAGGGAAGGGTGGGAGGAGGAGGGTACCGGAACCCTCAAGGGGATATCAGGATGACTGAGGAGGGAGGAGAAGGAGAGGATCAGATCTAGTATGATGGGTAAATGTCTGGGCAGAGGACATTACCAGGCATGGTGCGGAAATTGCTACAGGAAAAATGAACATGTACAGGTGGTGAGTGGGGGATACAGTGGTAATAGCGCGGCAGCGGACCGGGGTTGGTGAGGAGACGATGGACAGTAGGGTGAGAGGGATCCAGTTTACGGTAAAGCAAACGGATGCGGAGGTGTTCAATGAAGCGGAAAAGGTAAGGGATGAGGTCAAGAGGAATGGCGTGAAGGGATTCAGAGGGCGAGATAGAGGGCGTGGCGTTCCAGAATCTCTTGGGACTTGTAGAAGCATGGGGACGGGGGAGGGGGGCGAGCAGAGATCCAGACAGGATGGTAGATGCAGAGGATGGGATGGATGAGGGATTTGTAGGTGTAGAGGACAGTAGAAGAGTTTAGGCTCGAGGTACGGGCAACAAGGAGTTCGAGGAGGCATAGGTGGGAGCGGGCGTTTTCTTAGATGATGCAGAGGTGGAGCGTCAAGGATGTGATCAACACTGAGACCCAGGTACTTTAGGGTAGGGATGAGTTGGATGGGACAGAGATGGAAGGTAAGATAGAAATCATGGGTACAGATGGAGGGAGTGGTAGGGCCTATGATTATAGGCTGGGTTTGGGCACTATTTATAGATAGGAGCCACTGGTTTCACCAAGTTGTGAAAAGGTCAAGGGGTTATTGGAGAAGATAATTGGAAGAGATGTATTGGGGGCAGGGGAGGGACAGACTTTGGAAGGTCAAGGTGTTATTGGAGAAGATATTTGGAAGAGATGTATTGGGGGCAGGGGAGGGACAGGCTTTGGAGTATCTGATGTATACAAGAGATACCGGAGTTAAGATAGTACATGACTTTCAGGGCACGCCAGCAGAGGCAGAGAAAAATGGGAGTCGGTGTTATGGTTGCTAACATAGCTGGGACATTTGAAAAGTATACAGCACAATAATAATAAAAATTACAAAATGCTAGTTATGTACGGTTATCTTGTATGTAAAATTGAAAAATAAGTGTAACGTAAAATAATTTGTAGCATTAAGGGAACATTTGAAGCAGTTACATGGTGCTATCGAATGCTTGCCCTAGGTAGATACATAGAGTCTATGCTCCGCATTATGGCCATACATGGATCAAATGCACCAGACATAGTATTTATTTTAAAAGAAAAAAGTACTGAGATCATTAGTAGAAATAAGAATTATCCTAACTTTCAAGTAGAACTAAATCACACAGAGTGTGAGGAAGCGTTATAGGTCCCCTACTCTTCCTCGTGTTTATAAACGATTTAGAAGACAATCTGAATTGCTCCCTTAGACCTTTCGCGGATGATGCTGTCGTTTATCGGTTAATGAAGTCAACAGAGGACCAAAAGCAACTGCAAAGCGATTTAGACAAAATTTATACATGGTGCGAAAATTGGCAATTGACACTAAATAAAGAAATGCGTGAAGTAATACACATGACCACTAAAAGAAATCCGCTGAACTTCAATTACGCGATAAATCAGTCAAACCTTAAGGTCGTAAATTCTACCAATTACGTAGGAGTTACAATTACGAACAACTTTGACCGGAGAGAACAGACAGAAAATATTGTGGAGAAGGCGAACCAAAGGTTACGTTTCATTGGCAGAACGCGTCGAAGATGCACCAGCTCCACCAAAGAGACTGCCTACTTCACACTTGTGCGTCCTCTCCTGGAGTACTGTGGCCCCTTGTGGACTGAAGGAAGGCATTGAGGTTCACAGAAGGGCAGCTCGTTTTGTCTTATCACGTTACGTGGGGGAAAGCGTGACGGATATGTTGCACGAACTGGGGTGGAAATCATTAAAAGAAAGACGTTATTCATTGCGGCGTGATCTGTTTGCGAAGTTTCAGTCACCGACTTTTACTTCTGAATGTGAAAATATTTTGCTAGCACCCACCTACTTAGGGAGACATGGCCATCCCAATAAAATAAGAGAAATCAGATCGAAAACGGAACGATTTAGCTGTTCTTTCTTTCGGCGCGCTATTAGAGAATGGAACGGTAGAAAAAAGTTATGAAAGTAGTTAATGAACCCTCTGCCAGGCACTTGAATGTGATTTTCAGAGTATCTATGTAGATGTAGATTAAGATCACTTGAGTAGTTCCTCACTGAAAATAACCACTGTCGGTATTGTCTACAACAGGGCCGTCCAGAAATCCTGTACACATACGCTGCTGGTGCAGAAGGGCAACCTCCGGATCACAGCGAGCACTGCTCAGCCGTCTCCGTTCATGTGGTGTTTGATTGCACCCACAGAGGTCGCCAGGGGTATACGAGACTGGCTGTGTTCGCTCTTGGAGTCGTCAGTGTCCGTTACGTACTCGTGTCTGATAACAGATGTGGTTGTTCCTCGCTGCCTCACATGTGACCACTTGTGCAGCACTTCCGCATCTCTGCACAGTGTGCAGCATTGGCTGGTCCAGATCTAGCACCTGGATGGGTCTCCTGGCCAAATGTCAAAGTAAGGTACCGTCGCAAAGCACCATGCGAAATATTAAACTGATTGTGCCTTTCCTCAAGGTTAAGTGTGGAAAATTTTATCGCTGTCAGATGAACTGAATGTCAATGCATAGCATACTAAGCTAATATGAAGTGACAATGTCCACTTTTTAAAATTAATGACTTAGAGTTTTCTCTGTCATTAGCTGTTTCTATGGGTTTCCTACATTTTCTTTCTTCAGGCACCCCTGCTTTAATGCGATCAAAACAAAACATTTTTCAAATAGGTGAAGCTACTTCTGAGATTTTGCGAGATTTTCGCCCAGCAATATATATATATATATATATATATATATATATATATATATATATATGAACTCGGTCCGACAGACTTGAGGGGGTCCACTGGGGGTACTGACCGGCCGCCGTGTCATCCTCTGCCCGAATGCGTCAACGGATGCGGTATGTAGGGGGGCGTGGTCAGTACCTCGCACTCCCGGTCGTTATGTCAGTCTTCGTGGCCGGAGGCGCAACTTCTCCATCAAGTAGCTCCTCAGTTGGCCTCACAAGGGCTGAGTGCACCCCACTTGCCATCACCTCTCGGCAAACCTGGGCGGTATCCCATCCAAATGCTAGCCAAGAAAGAGAAAGAGAGAGAGATACAGAGAGAAATCATTAAAACGAGTGCACAAATAAATTGTAGCATCAAGGAAACATCTTGAATTGAATACAATAATAATTTCGCGTGGCTCACTGACCTGATGTAACACTTTTAATTCGACGCCACTGTTGTCCCTAACATACACCAGTTATCCAAGCGGGAAAACGAGGCACAGATTTTAGCGTGGAGTCCGTAACACCTGTTTTTTCTGGCGACTCCTCAAATCGTTTGGAGTTACAAATTCTCGTTATCACTGAGTTTCGAACTCGTGACCTATCATTTTCCGATCGAGCATTCTGCGGCTAGCCGAGATTGAACGTCGAAGTACAGTGGTAGTTAATCGATACTTACCCAATATAAAGTCAATTAACTTGCCATAAAGATAATATTGTGGTAATTAATAGAGGTAAAAACCATCCTATCATTTATACTGGACCAATGCACTCTGCTAAATATCTTTAACATCAGATGAGTAGATTCGTAGTTCATCCCGATGAGAAAGCGAACAGGGCAGTGCTTTGCATCTACTAAATTTGTATGCTATATGGATATCCGTCATATCAGAGATATTGTCGAGGTGTGGTGGCTTGCATACCTCAACAGTACAGATTACCACAATGTAGGTGGAACCACAGTGAAAGGGTGTCTTTGGAGACACCAGACAAACGTGTGGTTCCTGAAGAGGGGGAGCACCCTTTTCAATAGTTGCAGGCGGCATCAGTCGGGATGATTGACTGAGCTGGTCATGTAACATCAGCTAATGTGGCTTTGCCACACAGTTACTGCGAACGGCTGAAAGCTAGAGGACACTACAATCGTTACATTCACCAAGGACATACAGCTTTATAGTATGAATATGAGGATGATACCATCCTCTCGGGTAAAATATTTTGGAGGTACGATAGTCCTCCATTTGGATCTCTAGGCAAGGTCTATGAGGAGGATACCGTCATCAAGAAAGAAAACTTTCGCATTCTATGGATCGGAGCGTGGATAGGTTGAAGTTAGAAATAATGGGGATTAATGGAATTAGGTGCAAATATAAACAGGATTTTTGGTCAGTTAGGTACAGGGTTATAAGTACAAAATCAAGTTGGATGTATTACAGGAGTCGTTCTAATAGTGAATGAGAAGACATGAATGCAGATAAACTTCCATGGGAAGGAAAGTGATCGCATTATGGTAGTCAAGATATATACGAAGCCAACACCTACCACAGTAGTACAAGTTCATATGCCAACTAGCCGTGCCGATGTGTGTCGATCGAAGAAATATATGATGAGGTATAGGAAATTATTACCACAGTTACGGCAGATGAACACTTAATTGTGATGAGGGACTGGAATTTAGTTATAGGAAAAAGAAGGGAAGGAAAATTAGTAAGTGGATATGGACTGAGGAAAAGGAAGCCGGCCGAAACAATTTTGCATGGAACACAATATAATCGTAACAGTCACTGGGCTTCAGAATCATGAATGATGGTTGAATACAAGGAAGAGATCAGGAGGCACAGGAAGGAACCAGATAGATTTAATAATTGTAAAAAGTAGATTTCGAAACCAGGTTTTAAACTGCAAGTCATATACTGGGACAGATAGTGCCAGTTGCGATATCTTATTGGTTATGAACTGTAGACAGAAACTGCAGAAAGGTTCGAAAATAAGGGTTTAGTGCCTCGATAAATTGAAGGAATCTGAGGTCCTGGAGATTTTCAGAGGGAGGCAACAATTGATAGAAAAATGGAAAAATAACACAATAGAAGGTGAATGGGTAGCTTTGAGAGAGGAGATAGTGAACACACAGGAAGACGAAATAGGCGGAATGACAAGACCTACAATAAATCCATGGATATCATTATGCCGCGCGGGACTAGCCGAGCGGTCTGGAACACCACGTTGCAGATCGCGCTGCCTCCCACGCCTACCCTCGGGCATGGATGTTTGTGCTGTCTTTAATATAAGCTAGTTATAAGTAGTTTGAAAGTTTATGGACTAATGACCCCGCAGGTAAGTCCCATAAGCTTAACAAACATTTGAACATTTGGATATCATTGGAAATACTGAATTTAATTGATGAAACGAAAAAAATATATATATAAGTAAAGAATCAGGTAAAATGGAATACAGACGACTAAAACGTGAGACTGGAAAGAGGTGCAGACTGGCTTAGCAGGAATGGCTAGAGGTCAGATGCAAGTTGGGTTGGGTTAGGTTGTTTGGTTGGGATAGGGGACTAAACTACTGAGGTTATCAGTCCCCAGGTGGTGAGGGGAAGGACTGAGGATAGGAAAGGAAGGGAGGGGGAACGAAAATGCAGTCCGGGAAGTAAATAAGGAACGAAGACTGCATTAGCTCGGGGCCCCGTGTTCCCCACTCACGTATTCACGAAAGAACCGTGAACCCTCCTGGGGTAGGGGCAGATGCAAGTCTGTTGAAAATGTATAACTACGGTAAAAATAGATAATGCCTACAGGAAAATAAAAGAGACATTGGAGAAAAGGAATGCAGCTTTATGAATATTAAGAACTCAGATGAAAAACCAGTTGTCGGCAAAGAAGGGAAATCTGAAAGTTGAGAAGAATATATAAAGGGGCTATACAGAGGAAAGAACTTCGAGACAATGTTGTAGGAAGAGAAGAGGAAGTAGATGAAACTGGGGACTACACTAATAGGACAATTTAACAGAGCACTGCAAGGCGTAAGTCGATAAAAGGCCCCTGAAGTAGATGACATTCCCTCAGAAACAATGAAGCCCCAGAGAGAGAGTCAGCCACAACAAAACTATTTCAGATGATGTGCAAGATGTATGAGACTCTCGAAAAACCCGCAGGCTCCAAGAAAATTGTAATAACCCCAATGGGAAAGAGGAGAGGTGCAGACAGGTGTGAAAATTATAGAACCACCAGTTTAGATAGTCATGGCCGCAATATTTTAACACGAATTTTTTACCGAAGAATGGAAAATCTGGTAGACACAGACCTTTCGGAAGATCAGTATACTTGTAGGAGAAATAAGGAAACATGTGCGGCATTACTCACGACATAACTCAGGAGACAGTTTAAGGAAAGTCAAACCTAAATTTCTTGCTTTTGTAGATTTGGACAAATCTTTCGAAACTGCTGATTGTAACACACACTTTTAAATTCTGAAGGTTGCAGGCGTAAAATTAAGGGAACGAAAAATTATATGCAACTTGTTCAGGAAGAAGAAATAATTCAGGGAGAAGAAATAAAACTTTTTCGTTTTGCCAATGTCATTAATACTTCTGTCAGAGACAGCAAAGGACCTAGAAAAGCAGTTTAACGAAATGGACAGTGTCTTGAAAGGAGTGCCTAAGGTGGACATTAAAAATAGAGCAAAACAAGGGTGGTGGTATGTAATGTAAGAAAATCAGGCGATGCTGAAGGAATTAGATGACGAAACGAAACAATACTGTTAGCAGATGAATTTTTTTACCTTAATAACTTACTACTGTCGCAGTACAGATTGCCAATGGGAAGACAAGGCTTTCTGAAAAAGCGAAATTTGCTAACTTCTAATATTAAGTGCAAGGAAGTTTTTTCTGTGGGCATTTGGATAGAACATTGCTTTATAGGGTAGCGAAACTTCGACGATAAGTAGTTCAGACAGGAGGAGAGAAATGCTCAAAATGTGGTGGGGAGATCGCATAACTAATGAGGAGGTACTGAACTGAATTGGGGAGAAAAGAAACTTCTGGCGTACCTTGACTAAAATAAGGAATCTATTGGTAAGACATTCTTGGACATCAACAGATCTTGAATTTAACATTGAAGGAAACAGTGTCAGATAAATTCGCACATGGAGACCAAGTGTGGAATACAGTAAGCAGGCTGAAATAGACGTGGATTGTGAGGAGATGAAAACGCTTACTCAGGAAAGTGTAGGGTGGAGAGCTGCATAAAACTATTTTCCGGACTGCAGACCAGAATAACACAACAGCATCTGGATGTAGGTCCTTCATCCTACACTCGCTCCCCTAATCTCTCAATCCTGCCCATCATTTACCCCTACCTCTAGGTCTACTTTTATTACTTTTCTCTTTGTCTTCTTAGGCCTCACTCTGCAAGAGGTAGTTGGAAACACGGCGTATGGAGAACGTTTTGTGAAAAGTGACGTTCCTTTTGGTTTTAAGAACAGGTATGCAAAATTTCATCGAGATTGAAGTAAAGCTGTAGATTGGTGTCGGAGTCTTTTGTAGCGTAGGCCTACCGTCCCCCGTACACCGTACAAATTATTACGTGGAAAATGCCATTTCTTTTGTTTTTGAGATATATAGTAAAAATTTTTAATGCAACCGGATTAACAGTAAGCAGCGCATAAAATATGATCTAATCCAAAGTGGCGATGCTTATACAAAATAACAAATTTCGATTTTCTTCCAATTTCCGGATACAACAGTCAGTCTCAAACATTCGCGGGCCAAGTCAGGCACACAAAAAATTTCCTCACAATCGCGCAAGAAGATTAAAAGGAATTACGACACACAGAGGAATTTGAAAGGTGAAAAAGGTCAATAGCTTTGTATTTTTAGGGGAAATTGTTTCAGTTTTTATGTACTTAAAAATCCATCTTCGGACAGCAAGAAATATTGTTGTAAATGTTTGCCGTATTGATGTAACCGCACTCGCGTTTTGCGTTGAACAACACATGCAATCATTCGTTGATAAATGAAAATTTGAAATAGACATCGCGTGACGATTTTTATAGTTTACAATCGTTAAATACAGTCTCTCATTGTTCCCTAATATTTATACTCTTCTGGTATTACTTTATAGCAGGTTTTATTACCATTTAGAACAGTGTTATCGGTGCTCAGCTATGGTAACCTTTTTTTATTGTCAAACAAATGTAACGAGAAGTGATTAGAGAACTGGAAAGACAGTTATGTAATGTGGGCTGCTTGCGACTCAGGCTGAACGTAGTTAAGATCTTTCGTTTGTCTTTTACTCTAATAATGCTTTGATATAATTAGCGGCTTGTAATAATGCAAAAAAACATGCTCAATGTTGCGTGTTTCGATTCTACCGCAGATGTGGTGCATATTTTAGAGACATCTGCGTAATAATATCTGCCCAATCAAAAAATTTTGTAACATAGAAGTTCCGCAATTTACATCCTTTATTTAACTCTTCACGCGTCAGATCGTAATTTCTGCCCAAGTATCTCCTTCCGATGAACATCTTCATTTCAATGAGTTTGGAAAACATTGTTTCCTTTTGGAAGGCAGCGAACTGGTATAATGATGTAACATTAAAATATCAGTTTGGTTCGCAAAAACAGTTTATTTTGTAAAAAGTGAGCCAGGTGCTCGAATCGCCGCGCCACTTTTCCCTTGTTGGTTCCTTCTGCCCTGTGGTGGAGCTAGTTCACGTCTGGTTTTCCGCCTTCCCGTGAGTGGTCTGCGGCAGCTGACGGTGAGGCTTGGGCCGCAGCTCAGAGCACGCTGTCGGCTGGGGCGTCGAGGCCGGTCCCTTCTGTTAAGGGGGTGTCGGCTGCTTCCTGCATGTAGAAGTTCTCTTGGTTATCACCATTACCTTTGACTCTTGAAATACCTCGTCTGTGACGTGAGCGTCTTTCTTAATCCCTTCACTATCAAGTACAACGAGCGGAATTTACATGGCGTTTTGCTCTTCTACGACCTGGTTGCCTCCCCAATGAGAGGAGTTTAATCTTAAGCCATTTGCTTTTCGCTCCTTCAAGCTGTCAGCCGTGGCGATGCCCGCCCCCCTCCCCCCCACCACACAATGTAATTACTGTGTTGTGAAGGACATGAAAGTGCACTAAATGTTCAAATGCTTCTCAAGCTAAATGGACTTAACTGCGAGGTCATCCGTCTCTAAACGTACAAAGTACTTATGAACTACCTTATACTAAAGACGACACAAACAGCCATGCCCGAGGGGGAATTCGAACCCCTGACTGGGAACAGACTCGTGCATCGTAGCAAAGCGCCTCAATACGCTCGACCGCTCTGCCACGGCAGTATACTCAGTGCGGACAGCAAGTCCTTGCTATGTGTGGACTGTATTAGGTACTAAGGCCTTTGCTTTTAATTAATGCTTTACCTTGTAATTCTGCCTTGTCAGTGTGATTTCCCTCGGACCCTGTTATCTTGCTTGTACCTGCTGATGTGGGTTGTGTGTTCGCGCGGGACTGACTTTGAATAAATGTATTAAATGCTGAGTGTCGGACTCAGTTCTTTTAAAAGACCTATGGTCAACGATTGGGGAATTTTGAGACATTTTTATATAACTGTTGTTCTTTTATATCTGTTGTAAAATTTGCCTACCTTTATTAAAAGGTTGGTTACTGTCTACCGTTATTGTAGAATTTTATTATATTGTTTAAATTGCTAACTTTGTTGAAATCCTTCTTAAAATTGTGAAAATGGCAAACCTATTCCAAACAAGCAAAATGTTAAGAATCTGCAGCAGTTGTGTTAAAAAAGTTTCGAAAATCTGAAAATTTGCGTGAAATTTGTAAATAACTGTTGTTCCTTTTATAACTATTGGTACATTTGCCTATTGTTGCTCGATTATGACCAGTCTTTTTATTGTCTTATTTTATTGCATCAATAAAATACATTATATTGTACCTTACTAGTGAAAACATCTATCAGTATCACCCTTCTATTGTCCGAGATCCTTATTGAATGTAATTGGTTGTGAAATTTTTGTTTATCAAAAGATCAACCTCAGACCGGTTTATCTGGAAAATAGAAGAAAATATGTTATGGAGGGAAACAGGTACTGCAAATATAATATTTTACATAATTGAGTAAGAAGATTAGATAAGACAGTATACCTTAAGATGGCGCTGAGACGATGAGCGTGTGGCTACTGCTAAACAGCGAGAGAACGCTGCGATTTACAAAGGTTAAACCCCGCCCATCGCGTACAGCATGAGCACATCGAGAACCAATGAGACATGTCATACAGTAGTTAATTACCTAAAAGATTAGGTAACAATACAAATAACCCATTATGGACATGAAAAGCATTTTGTTAACTATAAAACTTAGTTATCATGTCATTAGTAAAGATAAATCACAAGATGTATTTTGTAAAAATAGCTGCCATTTTCAGCGACCGTTTTCAAATTGAATGTATACTGACACAACCATCGGTCGTGGAGATAAATTTAATGTTTTACCTGCTTCCCGTAATTTCTAGGACTGCCTACATCAGAAGAGACGCAGTTTTTTCAGAATAAAAAGCAAGGACTAGTTTGACGTATACCATGAAGGCGGCATTTACAAGTCAGATAATAAAATTATAAACAACCGACGCAGCTTAATTTACAGTATAATAAATATAAATTTGAAAGCCTAGCCGCAATGGGGTTCTCGCTAGTGCGAAGCAGGCATCAGACTGGCTTGTTCGCGGTTGGGACAAGTGAATGTTACGTCAGAGGAGCCATGTAGTAGCCGCAATTACAAACAGGCTACAGTACAGATTGAAATTTTTAGAAATGTTATAAAGACCTATATTTAACATAAGTAAACAAGATGGCTGAAGAGTCACATTAGAAATACAAAAATAGTTGAATGGAATGATTTTGCGACCTTCTTATCGGTACTCACCAATAAGAATTGAGCAATACATAACTCAGGGTAGTAAAAGGTTTATCGCTCGTTGTCTCTTTTCTCAGGGGTGAGTTATGTATGTCAGCTTCTATGCCTTAGACAGCTAGCCAATCTGTTTAAAAAAAGATCAATAATTAATCTGTAGTTTAGCCAGTCTATCAATCTGCGTGTGATGACGTGAAAATATATTTTAACAAACATAAATTTAACCTTTGAATAACCAACAATTCGAAGATAAAGAAGTAATTCACTCACGACGTAATTCTTTATAAACGAAGTTTATTACTCTCTTTGGTCATGAAAATGCGGAGGTGGTCCTACTTTATACATCGCTAAATAACTGAATATTTCCCCCATCTATTGTTCACGGGAGGCACATAAGTATCACACGTACTCGAGAATAAAAGTTCCTAATTATCACTCGTAAATTAATGAATCCATCGAACATTGCAGTTCCAAATTAATCCACGATTACAGTATTTGTTATAAAACACAGTCTTTCATCACACGAGTACGCTATTGCTGATTTATCACAGTTACACAGCCCTACTAACGTCCATAGTTTACCATTTTTCAGAGTTCAGCAGTCACAGTCCAGTAAATTTTCTAAGTCCACGCATGCCTATTCTTCAAATCACAAGTTCGTAACCTGCCTTCAGACCGCCCAGCGTCACCACCGCGTCCAAGTTACGACTCCCTACCCAATACCGTATCCTTCCGCGCATCCTAACGCCTCATCTTTAAAATATAATTTCCCTTCCAAAATATTATACATTTGAATATCACAGAATTAAATTCGTTGACCACCTCACTACAAATATTTTTTACATTTAACAAACAAATGTATATCTAACAATACTAAAAAACGGTTGAGACTGAAACTCTTTGCTCAGATAGCCATTAAGCGTGGCGTCTCACTGTTTAAATATACTGACGCCGTCGAAATGTAGTTACACAATTAATATGTAATTTATCATGGCTTTTTATACAAATATATTCAGTTCTTGTCCACAAATAATTATAATTGTTTCTATAGAAATAATCTGCTGCATATCTACTATTTTAGTCGGCCATAAAATATTTAAGTGGCAGTCTACAACATAAAATTAACGTTACTAAGAATAATATGAAATATAATAAAATACATATATAAATGTAATGCGCTTTGCTGGGTTTATCTTTTGTGTTTCTGTGGTGGAATCTATGTTCTGACACAAGAATATTACTACATCAACGAAAAGCAGAACAAGAGTAAAATAAAGTTTATTGAAAGAATACGGAAATAAGATGATACGTCTTTTTAGATAGGTAGCGTATTGCAATGCTGCCCATCTGCTTCTTAAACTGTTACTGATAAACACTACGTATCAATAGTTGTAAATATACGTCATATAATATTATTATTATAGTACTGAAATTTGTCGGCTTTTTATCTGTAAGGGATATTGAAATTGTAGGTACGTCGTTTGATTCTCCCATGTCTCCTGAATCCAATCATATAATTATATTTGCCGTATATCATCCCCTGATTTTATATAGATTTTTAGAATGATGTGTGTGGCTATATTGTATTTCAGTTGCAATCTGGGAGAGCCGCCCTCGCTTAGCCAAGAGCGTCGTTTCCGGCTCCGAGCAGATTAAGAAAATCCTAACTACCCGTATTCCATTCACTAGGTCCAAACTGTTAGCCGTCGGCTGGGGAATCCAACGTTCGGGCAAAACCCGCCTTTCACGTGGAAACAATTAGCTTCCTCCTGCATCTGCAAATTAACGCAGAGATAAATGTTATAGATATGAATTATGGTTAACATGTCCTCTTGAGAAACAATTATTTGGATCAAATCGGAAGAAATATTTCGGACATTTCACGAAGTAAGCAAAATCAAAAGCAGAGCAAAGGCTTAATACCGGTGAAAAAGCTTCTATTACGGAGTTGCAACTGCTCGTTCAGAATAAGCCCGGAATTACGAGAAAGATGTTTAAATATTTGCAATTCTTCGAGCACCTGTAATCTGGGGTCTTTCTTTACAGTGTACAAAATATTAAGATCATGGAAGTCTTTGGGCGCGAGACATGCAATTACAATGTGGTCAGCAAAGTATGAAATCTGAGTTTTAGTGCCTTTTTTCTCAAAAGATGTTCCTTCAATCAGACCTTAAATGCACGTCTCGTTCGCCCTATTTTGTAACAATAGGAAGAATCGCAAATAACCATAGAAATGAGAGAATTATTCAATGGAAAACAGGTTGATTTTATATTGTGAATGAAATTTTTTTCAAACTGTTATTGGTGTAAAAGACAAAGTTGCAGTTGTATTTGTGACGAAGAATCCGTTGAATCTGATAGGAGATGGGGCCCAGAAAATGAACGGCGAAAAAATTTCTTTTGAGCTGAATTGCCATCTATTGTTACTCTTTTAACAGTTTTCCTTATAAGGACTTCGACAACTATGACAGGGTCGTATTCGTTATTAACTGCTATGGGTTTGATCAAATTTATTTCTTCCTTGAATTTTTCTTTCGAGAGTGGAATAGAAATAGCTCTCTGGAAAGCTGAGTGAAAGAAAACGTTTTCGCCGCGGTGGAGTGGCCGAGCCCATTGGGGCGCAATGCTCCGATGCACGATGCCGCTCCCCGTCGGGGATCGAATCCCCCCTCGGGCATGGAGGTTTGTGCTGTCTTTAGTATAAGTTAATTTATATTTTGTAAGTTTAGGGACTGATGACCCCGCAGTTAAATCCCTTAAACATTTGAATATTCGAAAGCCTTTTCATAACATTGAGGTAGCATAGGAGAAGCAGGAACAATTTGATCATTATACGTGTTTTTACGATAGATGTTAAAAGAGATTTTATTTTCTTCTACAGTGAAAGTCAAGTCAAGAAAGTGCAGTACACGAACCTCATTCTCAAGTTCACAGGTGAAAGTTATATTGTCGTGAAGCCCTTGTTGGGTATATAGAAATAACTAAAATATCATCGACGTATCTGAAATAGGGAACAACGCCTAGAGTTTTAGATGAGAATTTGTGAAAGAATTTTTCTTCCAAAGAGTTAATGAAAATTACAGCAACGATACCAGCTATTGGATATGCCTTAGGAAGACCATCGCCCTGCTGGCACAATTTTCCGTTAAATTCAAACTAGTTATAGTTGAAGATTACATTAATTATGTTAATAAAGTCAGTGATTTTTTAAATTGCAAGTTTTTATCTATAATTTGCAGCGTCTCATGTATGGGAACGTTGGTGTGAAGATTATTGGTATCTACTGAAAAGCGCTTGGTATATGGGCTGCATGTAAAACTATAATTTTCTAATGCGTGACAGTTGGGTACTGAATAATTATTCTGAAAGACGAAAGTTTCTGTCAGGTTTCGTGCAGATATGTGGCTAAATCGTGGTAACCACTATTTACATTGCTCGAAATCGGCCGGATCTGAAGATTAGGCTTCTGCATCTTGAACTGTGAACGAAGTTTAGGGGTTGAGGGTTCGTGTCAACGAAAGTTTTTTATTAATTAATTAATTAATTAATTTTTAATTTATCGAAATGTTTGAGTAAATAATTTGTGTTACTGACGACAGACCTGATTTCTTTTGCAATTCTGCATCTGCAAACTCGTGCAGTTCCGAAATATTGTTTCCATTAAAACATTGTAAGCTTTCAGAGACATATTCGGAATTGCTAACAATAAGCAAAGAACAACCTTTGTCAGACTTAGTTATTAATGCATCAGCTTCTTTAATCGGATTATTTATACAACTAAACAATTTCAAATAGTTGTGCACAACAGTTTTAAAATGAACTGTATTTTTATTAACGATGTTAGCTGCGTCATGGGCCAATACTGGTCTGACTTGTACTTTCTATTTTCACACATTCAAGGCTAGTTTTTGGATCTACGAGCATATTTTATATTACAGAGGTTGTGACAGACGGGGCATGACATTATACTTTATGCCTTTTTCAACTAAGGCAGTTCCATTTTGCATAAAGGTGATGTTAGTCTTATTTAAAATTCTTTTATAAAAGACAAGACTGCTTTTCATACAAGATTCAGAGAAGACTTTTATGCGGGAAGCAGACAGAGAGGTTTACAAAGCTTCTTCTCGTGTCTACACATTATAGGTTGTTTGCAAATTTGTTAATTCTCGTTAATCTGTAGCCAAAGGTCGTCAACATTAAACTAATTTAATACTGAAAGGTCGCTTACCTCAACATGGACATTTTGTATCAGTCATTAAACTAATAGTTGATATGATACGTTTTTGTGAGTTCTAAATAATATTCTTCTTCACTGAGAGCATGTTTTTAGCATACAGCTTTTTAACCTGATTAGAAATAAAATTGTTAACTACAGGTCTGAAGAACTTGGGATTTTTCTAAAAATTTGTGAAGTTAATGCAGGCCGTCACATAATTAGAAACAAGGCTTCTTTCCTCGCACAACTTATTAAATTGAATGGCCATGACAGTATTTAGTAATTTTTTCTTCAGGTATTTATATTTAGAAGACATAACCTTCGGCAGAAAGACGTCACGCTTCTACTCAGGAACTACAATTCCAGTAAAATCGGCATGGGCGAAACGTAGGAAATATATATAGAATGCAATAACTACAGTATTTGACGTACGAAATCAGCCACCACAGCTGTAGCTGAAAGAAAAAGTCATAGAAAACGACATTTAAAACTACAAACGCAATCAAACTGTTACTGAACAAAGTAGAAACCAATTTCAAACGTCAAGAATCCTCAAACATTGGCTTTTCAAGTTAAAGTAAATACACTCAAAAGAATATGCACGTATAAGAAAGACGGTTGAAGTGTCAAAACGTGCGAATCATTAAAGTCCATATCGAATTGATAAGCGTAAGAAAATTGCGTGTCGTAGTAAGAACAGACCATAATAGAAACTTATATTTCTCGTTTAAGTTTAAACTGTACTGTTACTTTCAGCGGAATAAAATGTTCAAATGTTCGTTAAGCTCATGGGACTTAACTACGGGGTCATCAGTCCCTAAACTTACAAACTACTTATAAACTACCTTATACTAAAAGACAACAGAAACATACATGCCCGAGGGAGGATTCTAACCCCCGACGGGGAACGTCCTCGTACATAGAAACATAGAGCCTCAATGCGTTCAGCGGAATAAGCAGCAAATAAACATATATTTGTAAGCATTTGTTAACGACCATGTTGTTCTTAATACTACTGAATCAGTGAAATTCGGTTCTTTCTATATTAATTTCCCGGTTATGTATTTCTCTTGACATTTTACTAATGTTTGTAACTCAAAAAAATATACTAATTATTTCGTCGTAAGCAAACATTACTCCTTCGGCGGCTTGACCACCGCTAGGAGCGCTTATGTCGTTAGAACTGTCAGTTGGCAACATCTTTCACAGCAGTGTCGCGACTGTAATTGTTAGACTGTGCAACTGGTTTCACTTGACTTCAACAGTAGCAGAAAATAAAATCTCTTTTAACATCTACCTCAAACAAAAGTATAATAATCAAACTGCACCTGCTTCTTCCTTGCACCCTCAATGTCATGAAAACGCCTTTTTTTTTTTTTTTTTTTTTTTTTTTTTTTTTTTTTTTTTTTTTTTTTTTTTTTTTTTTTTTTTTTACTCAGCTATTTGCAGAGTTATATCTATTCCGCTCTCGGTAGAAAAATTCGAGGAAGAAATAAATTTGATCAAAGCCATGGCAGTTAATAACGAATACGATTCTGCCATAGTTGACAATGTCTTTAAAAAAAAACGCGCCCCTTTTCTGGGGCGCAACTCCTATCAGAATCGACGGCTTCTTCGTAACAAATACAACTGCAACAATGGCATATCTACTAATAATAGTTTGAACAAAAAGTTTCATTCACAATTTACAATCAAGCTGTTATTCTTTGAACAAATCTCTCGTTTATACATTTGCGATACTTGAATTCTTACTACTTAGGAAAAAAGAGACGTGCATTTAAAGTAAGATTGAAGGAACATCTTTAAAAGGAAAAATGCTACTAACAACCAGAATTCATACTTTGCTGACCATCTTCTAATCATAGGTTTTGCACCCAAAGCCATTCATTATCTTAATATTCTGCACACAGACAAGAGAGGCCGCAGATTAGACGTGTCTAAGAATTGCAAATATTCCAATATCTTTCTCGTAATGACGGTCTTATTGCGAACTAGCAGTTAAAACTCCGTAAAAGAAGTTTCTTCAACGGTACTAAGGCTTTACTAGGCTTTTGATTTTGTTTAATTAGTGCAGTGTCCGAAATATTTCATCCGATTCGATCAAAACATATATTTTTTTATTGTCAAAAGGCCATTTTTAATATCATACTAGCTGTAAACCCAGCGTAGCCCGGACGTTTATTTATCCTACACTCTAGTCCACACCCCCTTCCCTCCCTCTCTGTACGTCCACCTTTTTCTCTCCCATCTCTCTGTTCCTTTCCACCTTTCTCTTTCTCTCAGCAAAGATTTGTGCAAGGTACTCGCTGTCATGTACCATACAAACATTTATGTACCCAGTGATCCACGCATTTTGTATAGTAAGTTAAGAACCCTCCACCATCCGTCGAACGAAATTTTATACAGACAGTGACAGTCGTCTTGCTTTTAAGATAGTGTGTAAAATTTCATCAATATGGAACAAAACTATAGATTTATATGCAATAGAAACGCATGGTCACAATGAAAAACGCACTTTGTTGTTCTCAAGACCGAGGTATTTCGGGATATATTTTTATGTTGCAAAGTACCCTCCCCCATGCATCGTATGAAACTGTAGGTAGACGGGGACCTTCCTCTTGTTTTGAAGGTCAAGCGTGCTAAATTTTGTGAAGATCTGAATGAAACTCTAGATTTCGTGAGTCTGTAGGAAAAGTATGCTCCGCCATCCACGTATCACAAAATACTTTCTTAGTTGATTGTTCTACCTATAAACTACATTCCTGCCAAATTTCAGCTTCATAGATGTAGTTTTTCGGGATTTCGTGTTTAGCCAGTGAGCGAGTGAGTGTCCTTTAGCTTATATATATTTAGAGATTAAGAAAACAGTTTTCTTAATTTTGGTGCACGAGAATGAATGGAGACTTGCAGACAAAAATAAATAGCAACATGCAAATCTGTAATGCTAAGTTTATTTGATACAAGATTATGCCTGATACGACAGTTTTACGGCATCAACAGCGAAACTGTTGTGAGTGATAGACTACTTTTCGTTTTATCATTCTATGTGTATGTGTGTGTGTGTGTGTGTGTGTGTGTGTGTGTGTGTGTGTGTGTGTGTGTAGGGTGGAGGGGGGGGGGAAGGTTGGGTCAGTTACAAAGCGCTCCCTAAACGGCCTAAATTACGTGCAAATAAATCTGGGTATTCTCACGAGGTGGTCTCTCATTATTTATGACGCTATATCTCCTGAGCTATGTGACGTGCTTTTTTGTTTTTGGGTCAGGAAGCATCGAATGAATGGTTTATGAACACGTAGAGGACATAGAAATATTCATTTATATATAACATTTATTTGCTCGTTACTGCACCCTTAACTATTTTTGTACTACTAAAATGATGCCTCAGCCATGTTATTAATCAATGTTAAATATTGTTATTAGTAACATTTCTCTCTAAAAACTCCTATTTGTAGTCGGCCGCGGTGGCCGAGCGTTCTGCGGCGCGCCAGTCACGGTCTGCACGGCAACTATGGACGGGCATGGATATTTGTGCCGTCCTTAGTATTAGCTAGTTCGTAAGTAGTTTGTAGGTTTAGGACTGATGACCCCGTAGTCAAGTCCCATAAGCTCTACAAACATTTTTTCGTATTTGTACAGAAGCATATTTATAATTCCGGCTGACTCATGGCTCCTGTGATGTAACTTTCACACCTGTCTGCAATTCTACCGCGGACAAGACAATCTGATGCTTGCTTCGCACTAGCGAGTAGCTCCTAGTTACTAGCGTTTTATTATTATTTTTATTACATTGTCAGTTAAACTTTATCCATTGTTTATAATTTTATTATGTGACTCGTAAGTACTGCCACCATGATATACATCAAACTAGTACTTACAGTTTATTCCTAAAGAACTATCGCGTTTGGAAAATTTTTGTTATATATGTCATAGCCATTAAAAAAAATCCGATGGAGGGAATCCTAGAAATTGCTGAAACCGGGTAAAATATAAATTTATTCTCCGCGACTGAGCGCTGTATCACCATCCATTAAATAACAAGTATTTAATAGTAAAAAGAAAATCACTGTCGAAGAAGTACCTGCCATCTATTGGCAGTTGAAACGATAAAATTTAAATCGAAGACTAAGTCTGAATGAAATATTAAAATGTAGCGATGCCAATGGTTGACGTGGATACGGCGGCGTGGAGATAGTCGATACGTTACGCCAGTGGCGAAGCAGACGATGCGCCAGAGACGTAATGGCGAGGGAACGTCGTCGGTCACCATGGAGACAGGAAACGATTGCAACGATGACTTCTGATTGCTCGTACAAGGGTAAGATGCCGATACTGTATGTAGCGGGTAAGAATAATATATAAAATACCTTATTGGTTATAAATAAAAACAATAAATTTTGTCAAGGTGTTAAAATGAATGTACTGTCTAACATTCCTCATATTTTAAGTTGTCAAAATCAACGAGTCCTCATTTGCTTCAAAAAACATACAATTGGTGTTTCAGCTAGTAAATCTATGATTTGCAAACATCTACTACAAAATAAAAACGATGAAGAATCCATAAAAAAGAGAAAAACCATAAAAGTCTTACACAGTGCACCTAAGGGGCCCTTATTAAATGCCCCTGAAGAAGTTGAAATATTTTCTCATAAAAAAAGCTACCATTGACACTATGAAATAAGCAATCGGACCTTAGGGAGAAATATTTTAAGATCTTTCTGACGACTTCGTATGGTGGATATCCGCTATTTTGCTACCTTTTCCTTTACTCTTTGTTATTTAATGACTGACTTGTTGAGTTTGACAACTTAAAATATCAGGAAATGTTACAGTACATTCATTTTAACACCTTGACAAATTTAGTGTTTGTTGTTAACCAATAAGGTATTTTCAATACTATTCTTATGCACTACATACGGCATCGGAGAGTTTTAGGCGTCTTACCAGTGTACGTGCAAGTACCAGTTACAACGTTTCCCGCCTGATCGATGTCTAGAAAAAAATTTAATGAAAGATAAATATTGAGAAAAATCTAACTGAAATGATTATTCAACCTCTGCTTTTAACTGAAATATTTAATTATTCGTGTTTAGTTGAGGCGGCAGGAAGCGTAATAATACGGAATCTTCGCATTACATCAATGTTCGTAATTCAAAGCCCAATTTGCAATTGTTGCATTAATATACATGAAAATGCCATAAAGATTTTGAAAAGAAAAGTTAACTGCAGGTTCGTTTGCAACAAAAGAATAAATCGACTAATATTGATGCATTTATTAATAAAGTTTAAGCACATTTATGACTGATCAATAATGGCATCGTACTGCAAGCCATAGAACCTACTAGAAAAAACTACGTAGGGTTAGATAATGAAATAAGTTAAATTATGGTTAAAGAATGAATTGTCTATTTATTATGCATTAAGTAATTAAAAAATAATATTCACAGTCACATTACATGAAGAGTAGCCGAAAAGGAGAGCCTAATTGTCCGAAAGAACAATATCAATCGTAAGACAATCACAGACAGAGACAAAGCAATTCCTTCTTCTTCCTTTTTACAACTGAAAAATATGACAATCAATCAATGATATGGAAAGGAGAAGGCCGCCAAGCTAATTATCAATGGGATAGGACCAGAGACCGCTTGTAATGCTTCACAGTCATTACTGCATTCGTTACCTGTTTCCATGATGACCGACGGCGTTCTCTTGACATTACATATCTGGTGCATCGTCTCTCTTGCCTCTGACGGAACGTAACGACTGTCTCCGCGCTACCGTATCCTCGGCAACCATCGCCGTCGCTAGATTTTTTTTTTTTTTTTTTTTTTTATTCATACTCGGTCTTAGATTTAAATTTTATCATTATTAGGGCCAATAGATGACAGATAATTCTTAGACAGCCAATATCTTTGTACTGTTAAATATCAGTAATTTATCTTTATTAATAACATGCCAAGTCAGTTTTGTAGTTAATACAATGATTTTTATATCCATAATAGGTTATTTATATTTTTACCTTATCTTATACGTACGTAGCTATTGTATGACATGCCTCATTGGTTCCTGATGTGCTGATGATTCAGGCGATGGGCGGGGATTTTCATTCATAATTCGCAGCATTTTCTTGCTGTTTAGCAGTCGTGACACGCTCATCGTCTCGGCACCATCTTAATATATATCGTTTTATTTTATCTTGTTGTTTATTTATGTAAAAATGTAGCTAGTATTTACTGAACCTCTTCCACACATTTGCATATTATCTTTTATTTTCCAGACAAATGGATCCGAAGATTGCACTTATTTTGCTTTGTTTCTCATGTTTTGTGACAAATTTGGAAGGATTTTCTTCGCCGTTGCCAAACAAAATCCTATCAAATTCTTGATAGGGCGAAAGGGGATGATGTAAGATACCTGCTATAGGAAGGTATACATTTCATATTCATACGTACCGCG
The DNA here is from genome assembly GCA_026315105.1 of Locusta migratoria. Classification (NCBI taxonomy): domain Eukaryota; kingdom Metazoa; phylum Arthropoda; class Insecta; order Orthoptera; family Acrididae; genus Locusta; species Locusta migratoria. The sequence continues at coordinate 707,113,914 of CM048745.1, read as the reverse complement.
AATTTGAGACCAGTGTCAAGCTAGTCAGGCATGGGTCATTTATCTTTGGTTGCAGGCTTATTTTTCGATGGCAGTACTATCGATACTGGAGACGGTGATAGTATTGTTGCCGGGAAGTAGGGTTGTGATTATTGAGAGTGCAGACTAGAGATGGGAAAACTGAAACATCTGACGGTTTCGAAATGAATGAAACCGTACCATCTGTGGTTTCGAAACACTGTTTCGAAACCATGAAACCGTGAGGCAATGTATGTTTTGTCATGAAATCTTCGTTATAGGAGGGCAATATTTTTCACTATGTGGACGAGGGTACATACAACCATAGAGTATATATTTACTTCTTGGTCTGTACGGAACATGTTGACAAAGATTTTCTCCCGTGTTGTTGATGTTGCCAACATAGTTACACGCGGCCGCCGGTATGGTAGGTAAAAGTTTACCCCCTTAGGAACTCACAAACTGCAATACGGTACGCATATTACAGTGATGGATCATAAATTCTATTTTCTATACATACTAAATAAATTATAGGCAATAAAGGGCACAGTAAATAATCACAAGTAATGCTATGGAATTACAAAAATAATAAAGTAAGAGGCAAGTTTACCACTTGTACGTCTTGACCGTTCCACCACCGCCGCAATTCTTTTAACATGAGTATCGAAAAATTATAACGACAGTTAACTTCGTTTTCGCTCATAAGAAACCAACTTAACATGAGATTAAATATGCGATATACCCTTGTTAGTATAAAATGTCATTTCAGGCTTCATGTCGTATCTTATTTTAAAGACTGTAGTTTCACTCGTGTGTCTTTAATATGGTAGATAAACCTAGAATAAACTGGTTTTTCAATGAAAATAGTGAATTTTGTTTTATTGTTCTTTTACATTTATAAAGCAGACATTGTCATTTCCGAATACAGCAGTCTCTTGCAAACGAATCTTGATATCAGTAATCATAAGCTGCAGACTCAAGAGTTTTAACTACTATTTGACACTCTCTAAGTGAAATAAAATTCTTGAATATCCGTCTCCAAATCGCTTATATTTTCTAAAAAATTACCGGTTTCGGGACAGCTGCCCATCTTCAGATCTGTTAAATAAATGTTATAACTGAATATAAGCTACTATTTATAAAGTATGATATCAAAAAAATTTAAAGGCAAAACATTAAAAAAACATACCAAAATTTAGAAGTTACAGAGTAACCTGTCCTGTAATGAACGAATGTTCACAGTCGTTACTAAAACATAGTAGTTGCCTGAGGCTTTATATAAAGTACTTGAAATCATCTGATTGGTTGGGATCCTTTTGTTAAAGTTATTGTCAATAAGTAATTATTGACTTACATATAAAAGCAATTCTGAGGTCAAGGTATAAGAAATAGTCAAGGTATAAAAAACAGTTACAAATGAGATACATAGCTGTCAAACTATAAAAGGACGTAGAAATAAGATAAAATTGGGTTCTGGATAAATATAATAACATTTTAAGTGAAACTGTTATCGAGTTACGGAATTGGAGCGGAATGGGGCAATCAATTTTCTTGACTTGACTATAAGAAATGACGGAGGTAGGCACGCATTCAGCGTGTACAGGAAAGAGACATGCTCTGATAGCATTATAGGAGCGACATCACGACACGCAGCACAGCACAAAAGAGCATACTTCTACTCAATGTGCAACAGAGCTCTCAGACTACCACTTGCCGAGGAAGAATTAGAGAAAGAACTAGACATTATCAAACAGGTAGCCGCTGCCAATGGGTACAAGACGCAAGATGTCACGCGGATGTTCAATAAAATTAAAAACAAATCCACTGGCATTAACATATTTAAAGATAAAATGAAGTTTGTCATTTTAACATACAGAGGACGTGTGTCGGAGAGAATTGCGAAATACTTTCCGAGAAACATAGGGGTGGCGTTCAAAAATGATGGGCAAATGGCACAAAGATTAAGGCATAAACCTACCACGAAAAAACGCACGAAATATAGCAACTCCGGAGTATACAAGATTAAATGCGCCAGCTGCGATAAATATTACATAGGGCAAACTGGACGCAACTTTGAAGTCCGATACAAAGAGCATTGCAATAACAGCAATCGCACAGCATTTGGAGCGCATGCTAAAGACAATAAACACCAAGTCAGCACTATAAGCGAACAAATGGAAGTGTTGCACAGGGCACCGAAAAGCTTTCATTTAAACGTACTTGAAGAACTTGAAGTATATGCGCACAAGGAGAAAGACCCGGACAAACTTCTAAATGAGCAAACAGACTTCATGCATAAAAACTTTTTTGAAATATTTAAAGACATTTTGTAGCCTTGCCTGGAATGGAACGCGCTGCCAAACACCAGCTACGGCGGCCCTCAGCACACTGGCGGCGGTGAATGGGACACGGCGGAGGAAACCTCGGCGACGCTACTGCTACCTGACACACGGAAGCCTCATCCGCAGACGGGAAAGAAGAATTGTCCACAATATTTCTTTTTAATCCTTTTTAAGAGATTTTAATATTTAACAATATTTTTATTTTTATACTTTTATATACACACATATATATATATATATATATATATATATATATATATATATATTTTATTTTTTAACTCGATAACAGTTTCACTTAAAATGTTATTATATTTATCCAGAACCCAATTTTATCTTATTTCTACGTCCTTTTATAGTTTGACAGCTATGTATCTCATTTGTAACTGTTTTTTATACCTTGACTATTATCTTATACCTTGACCTCAGAATTGCTTTTATATGTAAGTCAATAATTACTTATTGACAATAACTTTAACAAAAGGATCCCAACCAATCAGATGATTTCAAGTACTTTATATAAAGCCTCAGGCAACTACTATGTTTTAGTAACGACTGTGAACATTCGTTCATTACAGGACAGGTTACTCTGTAACTTCTAAATTTTGGTATGTTTTTAATGTTTTGCCTTTAAATTTTTTTGATATCATACTTTATAAATAGTAGCTTATATTCAGTTATAACATTTATTTAACAGATCTGAAGATGGGCAGCTGTCCCGAAACCGGTAATGTTTTAGAAAATATAAGCGATTTGGAGACGGATATTCAAGAATTTTATTCATATAACGATCGCAATCACTCCCTGAAGACCAATAAGTCTTGCTTTGATATACTCTCTAAGTGGTTTATATACTAGTAAGTTATATGTGTATTTGTGTGGAGCTTCAGTAAAATGAAACACCACATTTCGATACTATTAGTCTGTTCCGCGTTTCTGCATTAGTGGTTTGAAACACCGGTGTAGTGAAACCGACATGAAATCGTGAAACCGACACGAAACCGTGAAACTGACACGATACCTTGAAACCGACAGGTTTCAGTGTATCGACAATCGACCGCGAACGTGATCCGAAACAGAACGGAATGAAACCGCATGGTTTCGAAACCGTGAAAGGTGCCGGTTTTGAAACACTGAAGCTGTTGTGTGTATCGAAACCTGGTTTCGAAACCACTGGAAATAATTTTATGTGTATTTTATAACTTGTGTATTTGTTTTTCAGGAAATTTTGAATGTGTATTATGTGTGATTTTTTTATTATTATTTTCAAACATTGTGTCTTGGTTACGGTGTTGTTCATTGTTGATCTTGCAACAGCGTTTGAAATTGTATTGTAAGTGTTTTGTACTGAAAGTGACAACGTTTTTCGCGCGAGATTTTCGTTTGTAGAAAAGCAATTTTGTGTTACGTCAGTTTTATAGTATTTGATTGGATTTTTGCACTATGTCTGTTAACACTTGGCAGTCTCGTAAGAAACAACAGGGGAGAGGTGAACAGATAGAGAATGGACTTGTTCTAGAATACAGTACTGATCAGGTGTCTAGTCTAAATAATCTTGCAATGCAGTTATCGAATTAAAAGAAAGTGGCAAAATGTCACAGACGCGCGACCACAGAGTGAATCGGCATCTGTAGACAACAATTTGCAGATACAAGATGAAAAAGAGTTAGGCTCAGTGACACAAAACAGTGATACATTACACATGGGTCAGAATGATGGAAATTCACCAACAGGGGTCACAGACACTAATTTTGTGGTAAATAATGTGATGCACACAGCGCCTGTTACACTGTGTGCAGACGGTCCCACAAGCGCCGGCAGTGGGGATTTTCACACATTCTTTGCAGTTATTAAACAAATGAACCAGAACATGAATCAGTATATGCAGGTACTTAAACAAGGCCAGGGATCTATGAACCAGAAAATGGACGAGTTTCTGATGAGATTATAAACAATGTTCTTCCGAGAATTCATGGCGTGGAAAATAAATTAGAATCGTTAGAACATAACAGACGCGTTGAAGAAAGGCGACAGGACAAAGAGGAAATAATGGCGAAAATAAATAGTACTGTTCCGCGTGCGATTGTGTCACAGCTCACCATGCAGAATGCGATGCTAGGCGAAGCCACTCTAGACCTTAATGGCCAAGTGGCCGCTATGTCTTTAAAAACGGTACAGCATGACGAGAACATAAAGACTCTCGCGGAAAGAATGGACGAGGTAACAAATAGGGTTGCCAGATCTCCGGGCGCCGCCCGGGTTTGGAATGAATATTCTCCGGGTCTACGGGCCCATGATCTCATCTCCGGGCTTGAATGTAACATTTTTTTTTTTTAGTACTATGCTCATGTAGTGACGATATACACCGAACTTAACGTAACTTAAACTGAGGACGAACAGAACATCCATGCCCCACGGGGGGATTCGAACCTCTGGCGGGATCAGCCTCGCGCACCGTGGCAAGACGCCTCAGTGCGCTCGGCCATTCCCGGCCGGCTCCTCTCTAGTACTTATGAATAACTTTATATAAATGTCAATTTCTTATTGCAACAAAACGCTACTTTTCTATTCTTCCTCTGAAAACTTTTCATTGTTGCGTCGGTAGTAATCGGCTAGCGCATTATTAAGCAAACACTGTTGCGGCAACGTGTCAACTGGCGACGTAACAGGGTTGCCAGGTGTGGCGATTTTTCGCATTCTTGGCTATATTTTTCTTATAATAGTAGCCATTCTAGCAGTCTGGCGACTGGCGTTTAAATTTGGCTATTAAAGGAATTGGTTGGCGACGTAATGTCTATTTTATTTTACTTCAAATTCAACGAATGTAAAGCAATTACTTTTGAGACATTGCGTGAATGATACCGTCTAAACTTCGGTAGGATGCTGGGGAAATGTAATCAACCTACACAAGTTAGCACAAATGTTTTCAAGTATCATGGATGTGTGGGAGAGTGTCACAGAGATGTAAACAAAATCAACTCTTGAAAATAGACGTAAACTACCTTATATACCCTACTTAGAACAGGCTTTAAATGATACCTCGAAGTATACTACAACACCGTATGTATGGCTTCCGCTGAGAATATGAGGATAAGATTATATAAATTCAGCATGCAAGGAGGCATTTAAACAGTATTTTATTTTGCGTTCAATACGACAACACAACAGAAATTCGTAACAACTGCTACTATGAAGCGAGCCCTTTGCTAAGCGCTTCACAGCGGTTAACGATGGTTTACAGAGTGTAAATGTCGATGGAAAACACACGGTAATTTCCCAGTCGTTCTCATGGCTGATTTTTCAGTGTGTCATGACGCATTATTACGAATTCAAGTCCATCTCACCTCAAAGTATGAAATGCTTACTGCATTATTATAAATTACCTCACCTCGAAATGTTCTAAAGATTTTGTGTGTATTAAATAAATGTTTGAAAGATCCAATAACTCTATTTAACATCTCTAAATATTTGTTTTTAAGAAGATGAAAGTGATTGGTACTTAAACAAGGTATGCATGAGAACATCCCTTGTTTAAGTTTGATAGAATAATTCTTGAACAATTTTGTTTGTAATTTTTATAAGTTATGAAATTAATAAATGTGATAGTTAAATGTAACTGAATTTCCGGAGTCTCTCTATTATATTTACAATGTGACAATATTTTAACTGGCCTCATTGTCAGTTGGTGGTGTGTCTGGGTTCAGTTCTTGGATAGACTCAGATAAATGTTTCTGTGAAGTATGAGTTTCCTTGGAAAGTTCAGTCTGACGTCTGTGAATGTGAGAGTGCCACAGTTTGTGTTACTTTTTACTCAGTAACCAGCTTACTCCCTGATTATTGTCGAGTAACATGCCATAATTACCATAGCATAATAATGTTGACAGATTAAAGGTTGCGATATTTGGCTATTTTTACTGATGAGAAGGTGGTTATATTTTGGCATTTTATTGATGAAAATATGGCGATATTTTGGCTACTTTTTGTTTAAAATTTGGCGACAGAGCAATAGAAAAACCTGGCAAGTCTGGCGACGTCAATTATTTGTGTTCGTTCGTTCATTGTTTGTTATCAGTTTACCGGCAATTTTTGGAAGACTCGGATCGTGTGTGAACAGACAAGCTTACAATAACTCAGATTAGTGAGTAATAACATTGAAATGAAGAGACGATATCTACGTTCGTTCCGTGAAGAATGGTTGCAGGAAGAAAATTATAAAGAGTGGCAACAAAAAGTCGGTACTGATGAGTGTATGTGTAAGTGTAGAATATGCAATATCTTATTTACTGTTAAGTATGACGGAGTGAAAGATGTGAATAAACATTTACAATCAGAAAGACACAGAGCGAATATTACCATACAAAAGAAGAATCGGTCGCTTCTTAAATTCTTGCCGAAACAATTTTCTGTAGAAGACGACGAAGTCACTGCAACGGAATTAACTTTGACTTACCATGGTGTGAAACGCCACCATTCTTACATTTCTCAAGATTCTGGTAATAAGCTATATCCTTATGTTTTTAGAGATTCCTCACGAAAGTAAGATGCGGCCGAACAAAAAGCGAGGCTTTAGTAAAAAAATGTGCTTCTGCCTTATGCTAAAGAGAAGCTACTAAGCGAATTAAAGCAAAATGTTCCGTTTTCATTAGGTTCAGACGCTTCAAACAAGGGCAATAAAAACATTATCCGATAGTTGTAACATACTTCTCCAAAGATAAGGGAAAATGTAATGAAGTTCTTGATTTCTACGAAGATGTTAACGAATCTGCAGAAGCCATCTCAAACAAACTAAAATCCATTTTATTGGAAAATGGTTTGACAATAAATAATGTAGTTTCGTATTCAGCTGACAATGCATCAGTTAATTTCGGGAAACACAATTCTGTCTTCACTAAATTGAAAGAAGAAAATAAAAACTTAATCAAAGCCAATTGTTGTTGTCATATTTTACATAACTGTGCTAACTGTGGATTCAAGCTTCTAAAATATGATTCAGGAACTTTAGTTCTTAAAATATATTCAGACTTTTCTTCATCAACAAAAAATTCGGAGGAACTAGGCCTAAAAACATTTTGCGAGTTTGCGCAACATGATTACAGCGAAATACTGCAACACACTGTGGTGCGGTGGTTGTCTTTGGAGTCGGCTGTGGACCGTCTTGTTAAGATGTGGCGAGTTTTAAAGATGTATTATGTATCACGGGCGAGGAAAAAACACATCCCATAATTTGGAAGTTTATTAGTTAACAACAAGACGAAATAAATGAGTATTCGCGAACACTACCCGAGTGCTTCCTGTATTTTTTAAAAGCAACTTTGCCTGTTTTGTGTAAAGCAATCAGACTTTTAGAAAAAGAGGACACATTTTCCACAGATGTTCACGAGATTATGGTGGAAGTGTAAAAACAAATAGAGGGTCGCAAGGAGGATACGTTTTATGGATTTGAAGTTAATATGTCTTCAGAAAACCTTACAGAAGAAGAAAAGAATATTGTAGTAAAAGAGTGCACACTTGCTTACAACAGGTTATTAAACTATCTTGGTAAATGGTGCAGCTTTAGTGGGAATGACAATGTGTATGAAATTGTATCAGTGCTAGACTTATGTTAACCAAAACTATTTTCATTTAAAGACTTGGCCAAAGTGGGAAAGAAATTGAAAATTAGTTTTGATGGAAACGAACTGTATCAGGAGTTTTCTGTTTTGAAGTCTTTAGTATCAAATCTTGATAGGAAGGAAACTAATTGTTTTAAAGTGTGGAGCGAGTTTTTTGAAAAAGCAGATGCACCAAACTTGTATAATATAATGCAGCACGTCCTCGCAATTCCTGTAAGTGACGCGCACGTTGAACGAGTGTTTAGTGTAATGAGTGCATTATGGTCGGATGCTAGAAACAGAATGTCCGTTGAACTTGTGAAAGCCGAGATATGTGTTTAGATGAATTTGAAAATGAGATGTGAAGATTTCTACAACGTGGCTCTTAAAAACAAGACTCTTCTGAATGCAGTGAGATCATCAACAAAATATGAATAATAAGGTAAATGCCTATAACTGTAATATTTTACCACTGTTATTTCTATTTGCTTCGGTGTAGGTTCGATTAGTGGTAAACTAGTAATGGCGGCATTAGTAAGCGATTGGTGATCATATATAGTAGTTGTTGTTGTGGTCTTCAGTCCGGCGACTGGTTTGATGCAGCTCTCCACAATACCCTATCCTGAGCAAGCCTCTTCATCTCCACATAAGAACGGCAACCTACATCTGTCTGAATCTGCTTACTGTATCCATATATAGTAATATATATAGTAATAGTATAGTAATAGAAGTTAATTTTGTTATGTTTGTAAAACTTGTGACCGTAATGATACACAAAGATCTGTTTGACGAAGTCTGCCCCAATTTCTCAAATGTACAATCAGAAAAAAAATCAACTGTTTGAGTGTCTTATGGATGGCTATACTGCACGCGGTGAACGAAGGCGGCCGAGTTCAGGCACGTCTTTGCTGACCAAATTTGTTTCGCTAACTAGTTTCGGTGATTACACTATTTTCAAAGCATAAAATATGGGGCAAGTTACATTATATACATTTTGGTAACTCAAGCTGTAAAAAACATCTAATCTTATCCAATTGACTCAAATACCTAATAAAAATTAAGAAACCGTTAAAACACACTGCACTGCACTACGCTAGAAATTAGATGTTTTGTGCAGCTGGAGCTACGAAAATGTATATAATGTAACTTGCCCCATATTTTACGCTTTGAAAATGGTGTAATCACCGAAACTAGTTAGCGGAACAAATTTGGTCAGCAAAGTGTACAAATATGCATTTTTCAAAACTTATTGCTGCCGAGGATCGCCTGACCAAAATGTATGAAGTATTTTTTAATTACACATTGGGCACGGTAGGTGGATGTGTGAACGTAAATGGCTCAATTTGTATTGTAGTAAGTAATGACAGGTTCTTAAGATATCATGTCATTGTCCAAATCTCCCACAGTGCACTGTTATTTACTTATGTCACGACATTGAAGTAATTTTCGCATAAGTACAACATAATGGAGAACGAAGCACCAGTCACTGGCCACTGCACTTCCCAGTCGAACCTGGCAACTGCGCTGCTAGCTGTCAGAGCTCAACTCTCGCCGTACATAGTATAGCACTATACAATTCGCGATCGTTGTTGATATCCTGTACTTCGGTGTATAATGTTTAATTGATATTACATTAGAACGTCGATTATCCGAACTAATTGGGGAACGTGGGTGTTCGGAAAACTGGTTTATTCGAATAATCGAACTGTACAGTTTCATTTACCAATAAGTACTTTACAGTAAATGTATTTATAACAACAGGCATCTCTTTTAGTACAGTAATAATCTCGAATTTATCTCTCATAGAAAGGACAGCACTATTACGTTTAATCATTTTATGCCCTCAAGTTTACTTCTTAACGCGGCAGCAAGTGGTCGTAACAGGGAGCAGACGGTAACTGTGCCCCTTCACATGGAGCCAGTGAGAAGCTCTTCTTGGTGGCGCGCGATCCTTCACGGTGCGCGGAGCCGCAAGCGGCAACTCTTCGAAGGCTGTTGATGTTAGCAGCTTTGATACTGCCGCCACTTCTGCTGCCACGCCGACTGAAGTGTGCCGATTGTTGATCCACAGCAACTGGCGGCCTGGCAGGTCAGCTGAGGCATGTGAAGGCCACCCCTAGCAATGTTCCACCGGGGGGATACTTGCTGGGAGGAAGGAGATGATTGGTTTTTTTTTTTTTTTTTTTTTTTTTTTTTTTTTTTTTTTTTTTTTTTTTTAATTCACGTGTAATCCTGGTTGGGGGAGGGGAGTTGGTCGCAGTTGGGAGGGGGGGGGGGGTGAGTCATTGGCCAAGGGGGAGGGGGGCACGTTTGGTCTCCGGGCCTGCCTCGAGTTCAATCTGGCAACCCTAGTAACAAATCAAGTTTCAGAAAAACGTTAAGAGCAGGTCAGAGGTCAGAGGATACTGTGCAAATACCGTTTACTGAAACGCAAGAATTCCATAATTTGGAGAAATTCAGAGAAGAGCAAATGCATGTTAATCGGCGGAATCGACAGCAAGTCAATGATATGGAAAACACGTTGTGGCGTCTGGAGGGTATGACGCATGCCACTAATGTTACTCAAAATAAATTCCGAGTGAACACGCAGGTGGACAGAACTGAGGCCCCATTATAACAGCGGGCGAATTATTTTTCCGGCGTGTCTCTGAGGTGGGCAGCGTGGCACCAAATCCGCCTCTCGGAAATGTAGTAGTGCCCAGTAAAGGAAACTTTGACTACAAATACTTCCTCAAAGTGAAAAGGTGCAAAGTGTTCCGCAATATTTATACGGAAATCCACCCGCTCTCTTGGCTGACGCAATTTGAACCTGTTTTGTTCCTTGATTGGTCCAATCAACATAAGATTCAATTTGTTTGCAGTTATCTTGAGCTAGAGCCAGTAACGAGAATGCGATCGATTGCCATTAAATTGTTCGACTTACGCAGAATTCCGTAATGCGTTTCTGAATGCCTATTGGGCGGACAGTATTCAAAATAGGGTAAACACAGTATCATTACGTTGCAAAGTTATGAACAATCCTAATTCTCGAGTGTAGGCAGTATACTGCATTTTTAGCTTTTGGAGTCTGTTACCAATTCAAAAAACTTCCCTTTGTTCTTAATATATCATCTGCAGCTTTCATTCGTGGTTTGAACAACCTTATACCTGAGCATTTAAGGAGTCACATCATCTCCTATCTAGATGACATACTAATCGCAGAAGAAACTTGCTCACAACATAACCAGATATTAAATTAGTTACTACCGGTCTTTGATGAAGTAGGGATAACAGTCAATTTAGAGAAGTCCGAGTTTGGAAAGACAAAAGTACAATTTTTGGGACATATAATTTTATCAGAAGGGATTGCACCAGATCCAAAGAAACTTGACGTAATTAAAGCCATCCCAACCGCTACGACAAAGAAACAAGTTTGTAGCTATTTAGGCTTGATAAATTTTTACCATTGGTTTTTGAAATTAGACACACTTTTAACATCCAGGTTATGTGCCTTGACAGGTAAGAATACTGGGATGAACAGGCTCAAATGGAATTTGATAGTCTGAAGAAGGCGTTTATCAATGCTCCTATATTGCCACACCCTGACTTAACACGTGGTTTTTATCTGTCAACTGATTCTTCAAAGGTTGGCTTGGGTGCACATTAGTTCCAGGAATTTGAAGAAGATGGAGTAGTAGTACAAAGGAGTATTGCTTTTTCAAGTCGTGTTCTCACAATATCTGAGAAGAACTACTCTATTACAGAGTTAGAGGCCCTAGCAATCGTATGGGCATTCCAAAAATTTAGGTTTTTCCTCTATGGCAAACATACAAAGGTGATTACAGACCACAGAAAGCCAGCAAGACAAGAGTAAGGATACAAATTTCAGCTTACTAAATAATCAAAAAGTAGCCTTCGAAAATTTTGTGACAGCTTCACTTAAAGATATTGCAGCAGAACAGGACAGGGATCCAACTTGGAAGGATATTTAAAGAGAAATGGAAGGAACAAAACAACACAGCCATCAGACATTTCTATTTGGTCAGGAGAAAGATACAGTTAAAAGTCACCTATTATTTCAATAACATGCATAAGAGAATTCGTACTGTACTTACCAAATGTAAACTCTGTCAGATGGCGAAACCACCCACAATTACACACAAGGCACCACTGTTTCCAATTATTCCAGTTAAATTAAAACAGCTAGCGGCAGTAGAATTACTGGGTCCACTTGTTCGATCCAAAGCAGGATATGCATATGTATTTGTATCAGTGGAGCTTACCTCCAAATTTGTACCATTGACACCAGTAAGTAAGGCTACATCAAAGACAGTTTCAGATGCATTTGTAAAACACTTTCTGAGGGATGTGGGTCATATTGACAAAGTAATTTCAGATAATGGACCACAATTCCGTTCAAAAGTGTTGCTAAGAACACTGCAGATTCACAAGATTAAACCAGTTTTTATAAATCTCTGTATTCTCCATGGTGTAATCCTTCTGAGAGACCGATGAAAAAGATCAATAAGCTATGTAGATTATATTGCCATGCTAAACATCAGACATGGGATCAATACATTAGAATTTTTCAAAACCTGTTAAATGAGTTACCACACGATTCTACATCGTTGGCACCTGTTTTAGTTCTGAAGAACCAAAATCCCCCTAATTTGATTAAGGATTGTGTTCCCATTCCCACAGTTCGTAGATTAAGACGTGCAGATATAGTGAATATGGCATTAAAGAATATTCAGCTTGCAGCAGAGAAAAGGAAGAAGGCACAACGTGCTAATGTCAATCTTAATAAACTATACGTTAACCAAAAGGTCTTAATTCGATCTTATATACTATCAAGGAAAGGTAAGAATTTGAGTCATAAGTTTTTTCTGTTATATAAAGGAACTTTTCGAGTTCGCAAAGTAGTTCATGGTAACTCAGTGAAGGTTGAAACACTACGCACACGTAAAAGAAAAGGTCTCCATCATATATCTCATGTTAAACCGTTTATTGGATAAAGAGATAAGGTCACGACATGAGAGACAATAGTGCGTTTTATCTGATGCAACAAGTATGTCCATGCATTCCTCTCGTACATGATCTAAAACAATAGTTTAATTTTAGAAATAAATACATAGAGTAATTCAGATGTAAAGGAGACATTGTCTGCTGTATAATCAAGTGTTGTAGTAAGTAACAATAGTGAATCTTATGTGGCGCTGCCATGTGTGCAGTTTGATTCTGAAACACCGTACAGTAGCGACGAAGGCAATTTTTTCCCCTAGTTAGACAGCCGCAGGTCGGGTAGAAGCTTAACACATTTATGGCCCTGCGCGGTCCTGCCGGGAGCCTAAAGGAATCTCATTAGCGGACAACAAGAAGCATGTCCCGTCGTAAAAGACACCTGCCGATGAGTCAACTCAGCACCGAAAGTTTTCTAGCAAGTAATAAAATATCTGCTGCTTGTCACCTAGAATTATTAAATAATGAATCTCACACTGACACGATTTTATACTTTAATGAGTTATGAATTGAATAATGTATCCTACTGTGTTACATAATCTGATTCGTCATACACATATGAATAAAGGTTTATGGACAGATAAGTTTGTAGCAACGAAGTTACTAGCCTTCGAAAACATACGTATTTCGGTGCTAATGATACGTCATTATCAACAGTTCCGATGGAGTGAGAAGCGAGAACTGGGGCAGGCGGCCACCGGCACATCATTAGCGTCGGGAATCTAATTATTTATCCATTAGTGTACCGAGGGATCCTCTAACAGAAATTCGAATGTCTTGAATAAAACGAAATCTAGAACTGTCATATTTTCTTACTGTAAAAAGAATGTAGTCTCTAATTATACTAGTCATGTTATATCCATTTCAGATTTATTTAGTTTTAGTACAGTTTTGTAATAGGTAATTTTATGATTAACATTTTAGAAAAATGTAGGTGCTGTGCCAAGGTGCAGAAGAATATATGAGTATTATGATTTAGGATTTAATGAACATTTTTGTGCTCGTATATTAATCTTGATTTTTATTTTTTAAACAGAATAAGAAACAAAAGTGATGTGTCTTTTATAGCCAATTTTGTCAGAACAGAATGGACCAAACAGCAAGGAAGATCAAAAATGTAAGAGAGACCGAATTTAGATCAAAGGAAATGAGGTTGATGCCTCCAGTTTAAATTAGACACAATGATTGTCAGGACGAAAAACATAGCTACATGACGCAAGATCATATTTTTTTTTCCTTATATATGCGAATAGAGAAGGTACGTATCAGATTTCAGTATGATTTTTATGTGGTTTATGGGAAATATAAAGATAATAATATTGATATTTTGAGGTGAAGATGTTTTTCAGGTTTTGTATAAATTTCAGGTACTTGCATGTACAAGGAAGAAAAATTAAGATGAGGTAATACATAAGAAAAGGAAGATAATGCAAGAGGCTTAAACAAGAATAAGAGGCGGTGATATGAGTTAGCCATGGAAAAAAATTGTTGAAGAACAAAGGAAGATAAAATAATGGACATGCATGATATGAAGACAGTAAATACAGGAGAAGGAAGGGGAACGGATGACCTTGTGCGCAGATCCCTATTTTCCTCGTGCATCCTATTGTGTAATACAGATCCCTTGCATGTATATGTGTGCTGTAGTTAGTTACTTACGTATTGAGGTATCTTCCATGAAGGGTAGTCTTTAAGAATATGGGGCCCCACAATAGAGATAAGTCCCCCACAATAGAGATAAGTTCCATACACTACAAATAAGCCCCCTACACTAGACATAAGTCTCCCATAGTAGAGATAAGTTCCCACACTATAGTATAAGTTCCCCAAACTGCAATTATTTTATGTAAAAGTAAACACAAATATTTCTCTTTGTACCATGTTGTAGCATTTGTACGTTATTTTGATTGTTTTAACGATTCTTAAGTTTTGTATAATTACTACTACATCTTTATGGAACATTTTTCATTGGTGCATTGTCGCACACCATACTATTTGTAACTTATTGTACCATCGATATCTGTATAATATTTTCCATTGCAAATTTCTGGATGGATATTTTGTAAATTTATGACTAGTATGCCAATTTCTCTGTTTTATACAGGATGTCCCAGCTATCTTGTCCACCCAAAATATCTCTGGAACAATAACTGCTGTTAGAAAACGACTTTAACCGGTATCAATGTACGGCTGGGGCCCATGAATGTACATATTTGAAAACATTCTAAAACGAAAGCAAATGTGTTTTTTAACACAAACTTACGTTTTTTTTAATGGACACCCTATATTTTTTCTTCAGCAATCCATAGCATGACAAATCATATAAACAATGGCGTTGATTGCATCGCAATATTCCAATTACATCCCGAGATATTGCGACGAGAAGTTGACGCTTGAAAAACCCGAAATGCGCTGCTAGCGCACGTCCTAAGGCTCAGGCGTGAACCCCATGCTGCCCGTAATCGCGATGTGATTGACATGCGTAATCGCACTTTCATACTTATCAAGAAGTCCGAAAAAAATAATACGGTCTGCTGCCATCAACTCTCATAAACACATAATGGTTTACCTCTTGCACGTTTTATGTGCCTACATACACAATATGAACCAGTACCGATCAGTATACGTCGTCAGGTTGTCTTATTTATCCTGCACACCCAAAATAAGGTTTATCGAATGCGTTAAATGACCCATTGTGCCTTTCATTCATCCAGGGCCTAGCTCTACCTAGACAAGTGTCCAACGTAGTTCGCCGGCCGCGGTGGCCGAGGGGACTGAGGCGCTTCAGTCACGGTCTGCACGGCCACTACGGTCGGGGGTTCGAATCCCCCCTCGAGCATGGATATTTGTGCCGTCCTAGTTCGTAAGTAGTTCATAAGTAGTTTGTAAGTTTAGGGACTGATGACCCCGTAGTTAAGTCCCATAAGCTTTACAAACATTTGATCCAACGTAGTTCCCACTACAGCCACAGTTACCACTTTGCCTTGTTTGTGATTTGCGACCCATGCAAACTCCTGTACTCCACCACCCTCCGAGCATCCCATTTGTTATTGCTTTGGCGTGCAGTACACCGCTTGCCAGTGTAGTCGTGCACCAGAGTAATCTAGTGACGGCACAGAGGTAGTACACACTGTGAATAAACGTTGTGTTGTGGAACTTATTCTGTATTATGTACACACATGAAGATATGGTAGAAATGACATAAGTAGAATGTACGTTGACGGGAAATACGTTATTAGATTGCTTGTTTGTTTATAGTACTGTTAGAGAACATTAGATTATTACGTTAATATGTCTGTTTTCTACCATGCTCTACATACCTGTACTGTACCCTGTTGTAGACGGGCGAAATTCTGTTCAGGCAGAACGATTGTACAGAAGACGATTACCTGACAAGCCATCGCCTTCGCGCCGGATGTTTGGTTGTCTCATATCTCGTCTATGCGAAACGGGAAGATTAAATCCAAGACCTAGACATCGTCCTAGAAAACGCACAGATGAACATGCTGAAGTTGCTGTGCTCTCTACTGTAGCTGTGAATCCTCACATCAGCACACGTCAAATTGAACGTGAAGTTGGTGTGTCGAAATCAAGTGCACAGCGTATTCTTCAACGTCATAAATTTCATCCTTACCATATTCATTTACACCAGGATCTTCATGGAAATGACTTCAGCAACAGGGTAACATTTTGTCGACGGGCTCAGCAAAAACTTCTGACTAATCCAAATTTTTTCGCAGATGTTCTCTTTACCGACGAGGTATCATTGTCCAACAAAGGAATTGTCAATATGAGGAATATGCATTATTGGTCCGCAGACAATCCAAAATAGCTCCGTCAGGTAGAGCATCAACGTCCGTGGAAAGTGAATGTTTGGTGAGGGATTATTGGAGATACCATTGTCGGACCTTTCTTTGTAAATGGCGTCCAAAATGGCAGACAGTACTCCAGATTTATACGACACAATCTTCCTGTTTTCTTGGACACCGTGCCTCTGAACAGTAGAATGGTCATGTGGTATCAGCATGACGGATGCCCTGCACATAACGACTTAAGAGCACGACGACTTCTGAACCGTAAGTTCAGCTCAGTTAAGTGGCCTGCCCGATCTCCGAACCTTACACCGCTGGATTTTCTTCATTGGGAAGCAGTGAAGGATGCTGTTTACAAACATGAACCAACAACACCAGAGGACATAAAGCAATGCATTATTGATGCTTGTACAGCCATCAAAGAGGAAACAGAAGCACGAAGTAGGGCATCCTTCATCCGCAGAGTGACCCTACGTATGCAAACCAATGGTTATCACTTTGAGCATGATATGTGAACGCTAGCTTTAGTATGTAGCGCTGGTATCACAGTGAAAGTTTCTACAAGGGGCCATTTTACCCAGTGATGTTCAGAAACATTTGTTTGAAACAATTTGTCATGTAACGCATTAGATAAACATAACATTGATAATTGTGTGATAATAAAACTAATTGGTTAAATATGTTTACATTCATCTTCTATGTCTTACCTGAACTTCCCAAATCAAAACATTTTTACCTAAACAACGGCAAAACCTTTAGTCCACTTGCTCGTTTCACTAAAACCATCAGCTTGAATTTTACTATTATGAGTGAATGATTCACTGTCACTTGCGCTAGATCTAAAGTAAAGTTACGGATTAACGATAAGGGAAGTTAACTTTGTGACTAACGTTGCGTTACACTGATATGTTACAGAACCGCATCACCCCTAGCCTATGGGATAAATACCTGCTGGAATGTACGGCTTTAATGCAGGATGGCAGCAGACCGTATTATTCGTTTCGGACCTCTCGGTAAGTATGGAAGTGCGATTATGCAAGTCAATCCCATCGCGATTACGGGCAGCATGCGGTTCACGCCTGAGCCTCAGGACGTGCGTTAGCAGCGCATTTCGGTTTTTTCAAGCGTCACCTTCGCGTCGCAATATCTCTGGATGTAATTGGAATATTGCGATGCAATCAACGCCATTGTTTATGTGATTTGTCATGATATGGATTGTGAAAGTCGTTTTCCAATAGCTGTTATTGTTCCAGAGATATTTTGGGTGGACAAGATAGCTGGGACACCCTGTATATACTTCATGTACTCCGGGAGAAAGCCAGGGAGTAAAGCACCAAGAGGACCACAAAAAAAAAAAGTTCAAATGTTTATTAAGCGAGGGGTAGGAAGGTTGTGTCGTCAACATACTGGAGGAGATGGACGGGAGGCTGAGTTTGGGGCATTTCGGCAGAGTATATAAGGTACAGGAGAGAGAGGAGGACGTATCCTTGGGGCAATCCGCCGGAAGGGTAAAACAAGCGAGTGTTGGAATTGCAGACAGTGACGTAGGTGTGCGGTGGCTGACGAAGGATACAATGAGGTGGACATAGTTAAAAAAATGTTCAAATGTTTGTATAGTTATGTGACTTAACTACGGGGTCATCAGTCCCTAAACTTACAAACTACTTATGAACTACATACGAACTAGGACGGCACAAATATCCATGCCCGAGGGGGGATTCAAACCCCCGACCGTAGTGGCCGTGCAGACCGTGACTGGAGCGCCTCAGTCCCCTCGGCCACCGCGGCCGGCAGAGGATCACACCTGAGAAACCATACCACAACATGAAGATGACTTGAAGGATGACCTACGTCTAGCTATTACCAGATCAAGTCCCTTTGGTGCTGGTTTTGCTGCTAGATTCAAGGAGTATCTATTACCCTGGAGCAGTCCCACACTCTTGGGCAAACTTATGGAAACTCCGCCTATACCAGATGTCAAATGGTACTCAGCTGACACTGGCTGACTGTATCATCATTATCACCACTTATCTACAAACGACATGGTACTCAGCACAGTCCACTAGCTGAGAGTACCAACCATTTTTCTACAAGAGTATCAACGTATCGATGGAGGAGTGGTCAGCAAAGAACTTTCCATGCTACATTTGATGACTATAATCAACACTGAGTCGTATCATGAAATAAGGTCTTCAAATGAATGACATTTCACGTATTAGCCATGGGCTGTCAGCGCTGAACATTCACCATTGGCTTCGTTGCCCATTCACATAACTACTAAATACATTATTACACTCAACAGAAACGTGTGAATTGGGATTAGATATCGTACATCGGTGCTATCAAAAGAAAAAAAAATGCAGTGGTTTCTCTGAACAGTAGTGTGTGTAGCCCAGTGACAAACTAAAACCTCCCTGTGAAACCTATATGTTCTCCCACTTTTCAGAAAATTAGTAATAATTCAAAGAAGAAGACATTTACAAAAATGTAACGTCTGTAAATTCATATATTTTTTTCTTTTTATGAAATAGATGTAATATTAGGGCTGATTTTGTTAAAATGTTTCTTATTATTCAAACTTTTTACTATTTTGCAAAACATTGGTTCACATCTAGCTACACAAAGTTTATTTATGATCATTTTTTACATATGATAATTTTTTGAATGTAGTTCTTCATTATGTCTATGTTGTCAGTAGGACATTTGCTATTGCACTTATTTTGCTTTGTTTCTCATGTTTTGTGACGAATTTGGAAGGATTTTCTTTGCCATTGCCAAACAAAATCCTATCAAATTCTTGACAGGGAGAAAGGGGATGATGTAAGATACCTGCTATAGGAAGGTATACGTTTCATATTCAAATGTACCGGGAATTTGAGACCAGTGTCAAGCTAGTCGGCCATGGGTCATTTATCTTTGGTTGCAGGCTTATTTTTCGATGGCAGTACTATCGCTATTGGAGACGGTGATGGTATTGTTGTCGGGAAGTAGGGTTGTGATTATTGGGAGTGCAGACTTTGCTAGGCGCGCGGATGAGATTGCAGAAGCGATGTTTATATTTGTTAAGAATAATTTTATAGGCAGATTAAATATCTGAGTTATATTTTTCTCTGAAAGATTTTAAAATTGTTAGTAATTTTCATGAAGTTACATCAGTTAGAAATAAATCACATATTTCATTTTAATAATTAGTTCCAGTTTCTTAAACAGATTACCCTTTTATCCCTCCTCACATTTTTCTAAAAGTGCGAAAGAAGTTTTCTGTAGTTAGTTTTCCAGTAGTTAGTACAGCAGGAAGCAGTTTGGTGTTGCGCAGATTTATGCAGTACGTGAAGGTGAGAAAGAATCAGGTTTTGTCAAGCTTACAGTTCAGTGTGATTTACAAATTTCAGGGTAGGACAATTCATACAGTATTCAGGTTAACAAGTGTTTGCACTGAGTCAGATTGCATTGATAAATATTGTGTTCGTTGCATACCGTTAAAGATTGTTAGTTCAGCAAAGAAACAAGTTTGTAGGGCCAGAATTATTAACACAGTGATTTTTATTATCAGTAATTTTCAGACATTTAAATTTGTTACAACATTTTCATACAGAAAGAAATAGCAGTTTGTGACATCATTATAATAAATTACGCAGTCAGATAGGTTTTGCAATAGCTTTACATTCACGTAGAATACTGTTAAAAATACGCAGTCAGATTAACATAACATTGTACAAAGGCATTCAGCTGGAACAAGGTCAAACACACAGCAGACGGAAATTTTGTAAGAGATAAGGAGAAGCGAGAAACTTTCAAAATGTAATTTAATACATCGTTGTATGTGGTTTTGTAATTAACACCAACAGAAATTTGAACATTTTACGCAACACATCGTGAACAGTGCGTGAAACTTCCCGATATGTCACTCTGCAGGAATGTGAATGTTGTAATCGGACCCTCTCTTACACTAAAACCATGTTGAGCTGTTCTTGTCTCCTCGCTGGAATTAAGATTTGAGTTACACATTACCTCGCTTCTAAAATTCTCACTTCTGTGCTACTTATCGAGATGAAAAATATTTACTTTTGATCTAAAAGGTAAACGTTAACGCTAGAATAAGGCATACACAGTTCTAAGATGCCTTTCAGTTTGTAGCCGTCCGTTAGTCTACTGAGTGCGCGAATGTTTACTTGCGCTGAATTCATTTCTGTAACATCGCGTTGCTGGAAATACTACCAGCTTTTTCCCTGTTGACTATTTCTTCGTGACAGGGTCTGCCATTTTCGCAATTACCTCACCGAAGTAGAGAGGTTTACTTTATGTGGAAGTGGACGTCACCTCTCCTTCTAATGCCGTGCTACATAGTGCCGTGTATACTGTGGTACAGTTGACGAAATGAGTGTAAGGCATCGCTCTTTCACACGTTTATCAGACTGGGAACACTTTTTTCCATTCCAGACACTTCTGTTTACTTTTGTGAGAATTGGAGTAGAATTATTACTATGTTTTCTGACTTTCTCTTATCTAGTTTATCTTTTCTCGATTGTGCTTCACTTTCAGGCATAGAGAGGCAGTCAGAAAGATGGCAGTTCAGTAACAGCGGAACGTCTAAAAAATACAACAATAGTGATAAGAAAATGCAATACGCCGACGGAAGAATGTTTCAGTGCAGGGAGAAGAGGAAGTAATCATTCGGACCTTAATAGATCAGGGAACCTATACAGAATCAGAAATAACAGGGAAATCCAGCGTAGAAGATAAACAAAGACCGCTATTGCAGAGATGGGAAACTAATAAATTTCCGCTGATATACTCGCTTCCCAGAAGCGACATAAAACGAGCCACAGGAATGCACTCGAAGTTTTCTCCAGGTACGGGTTTGAGTAAATTTCCGCGAGTCCTGGAAACCTCACCGTTGATGCTGCTTGATAGACTCTTGAAAGTTTCAACGGGTTAATCACGTTCCTTAACTCTTCGAAGTTTCAACGTGTTAATCACGTTACTTAACGGGAGTCACGAAGAAGAGACTCATTTATTAATGTTGCACTTCCAGGAATTTCATCCGAGTTCCTTCTGAACATGAATAAATTCCTGACTTAGAATTAAAGTGTCTGGTTTTAAGATAGAGCACATCACCCATGCCTTTTTGAAATAAAAGGGTGTTCTTCGACTTTTGCTTCACACCGTAATTATGTTGTGCTTTTTCTTTTCTGTGTATTTGGTAGCAGAGTTGACCGCGTATTTAGTTAACATTTTGTATTGGTTTAATTCTCGTAAAGATAGATGACTAGTTTCTCAGAGCATTACACTTCTCTGGAGAACCATTAATGTTTAGTAGATACTATATGTTTCATCAGATATATATAGCGTATTTTAGCACCAATATTTTCCCTTTATTAAATTTGTGATTCCTTTGTAAGTCAAACAACGACTGCTTAATAACAGTTCTCGGTATCCTTTCCGCCACGGAATAGTTTTATTAGTACAATTCATCTCGATAATGCTGCATTTGAATACACGATTGTTGGTGCCTCCGAGGTAGGTGATGTTTAATTAAAAGACGTTTTGAAAATGTATGGTCAGAATAAAAGCATTCACCGTGAACGACAGTCTCCTGCCCAACCACCATCATCACAGCCCCAACCCCTCGCCCAGTACAGTATTCAGTTTTAAGGCCACTACACACGTTCCGATTTGTCGGGACTAATTTATCGGCGGTCAGATAAATTGGACGTGTGGAGGTGGTTCCCGACCAACTTTGCTCGTCGGATTGTTGGATGGGACTGCCCGTGAGACATCCTCCGACCCTCCCCCCCCCCCCCTCCCACCGTCCCACCACTCCACCCAACAAATTGTGCGTGTGTAGACCAACTTCTTGCCTGCGATATTCTGCTGTCTGCACAGCGAACACGCGAAAACAAAAACAGTTCGACAAGAAAACACCAGAATACGGAGGCGCTGCTTGCAATTGGTCGGAACATCTGTAGGCTGCTACGAATTTGGTTAGTTCGTTGGTCAATTGGTGGGTTGGAGAGCCTTTACAGAACGATAATTATCATTATAAGGTTATAACCTTCCTTATAATCGAAGGTAAACACAATATTAAATCTTATTTACAATTGTATTACGTAAGTTAGGCGTTAACGTGCGTTTTGTGTAAAGAGAGTGATTATTTTCGTACCAACAGACTGCGACGATTTATTTATAATCACCCATTGAACATAGACGTCAATTTCCAACAACACTGTTAATTACTATAATGGGCAGCCTTCTGCTAGTATTAACCACCGAAAGGATTTGAATTGCAGCGCGAGTGATTTTCCGCTATTACGATTGAAGGTTAGTTCTGATGTGTCTCCCCTATCACGAATATTCATGTGATTCAAACCAAGGGGTGCCGTACACAAGTTCAGTAAAATGCCGATGTTTCTCCCCGTCCCACCACCGCCAACCACCTCCTCCAACTCTTGATCGTGTGTTCTCTTGAGTTCCGTGGGTGTTTACCTCAATGGTCCTCTGTTGCTTTTGAACCATTAGTAGAGGTGCTGTAACAACTGTTCTCTTGTTCCGTTATCCCGGTGGCAGCTATACTTCTTTTTGTATAGAGAAGCTTGTCTCATGTTCATCTAATCTGGTTCCCGTGATGCTCGTACTAATTGTATCATTGACAGAAATCTTTTTCGCAAAGGGGTCTGCTGACAGACGCAGATTCCGGTACAGGGCTGGTAATGCTGTACTCCGATTAAATGCACGACCAATCCGTCTTACCAGCAGTACAGACCTTATTGCTCCATTGAAACGCTTTATTCCCTTATGTATAAAGGATGGCATTTGTCTGACGTTATGGTTTCAGTTTCTGCAGCCACTTCCGTTAAATTTCCCTTTATTTTTCTGAATTTCAGCAAATATTTTAACTGCATTTGTCATAGTTATTTTGCGCTTATGTTGGAGATAATCGGTTTAGTCCCTGAGGTTCGTGTAGTTACCAGGAATGACGTGTAGATATTTGAAAGCGGTGAACTGGTATCGATAATCGTGATTTGTATGGGTATACCCGAGTGCAGCTAGGTGTTTCTTCGATCCCGCTTTTGAACCACTACTTCGACTATCAACTCAGTTACGAAGAATGACACTTTCTGTTACGATCATCATAAAATGGCGTGGGCAGCCGATGTGCTGGTTCTCCTTTAGTGACGAACTACCTTTGCTAACAAGCGGTGTTATATACTGAAGAGCCAAAGAAACTGGTACATATGCCCAACATAGTGTGGGACCTCCGCGAACGAACTGACGAACGTCAACATCGCGTGGCATGGACTCGACTAATGTCTGAAGCCGCGGTGGAGTAGCTGAGCGGTATAAAGCGTCTCGCTGCGGAGCGCGCGGTTGCTCGCCGTGGAGGTTAGAGTCCTAACTGGGGAATGGGTGTGTGTGTTGTTCTTAGGTTAGTTTACCTAGGTTTCAGTAGTTTGTAAGCTACGGACAGATGACAACGCAGATTGGTCCGATAGATTTACAAACATTTGAACATTTTTTATGTCTGAAGTAGTGTTGTAGGGAAATGACACCATCCTGCAGGGCTTTCCACAAATCCGTAAGAGTACGAGGTGGTGCAGATCTCTTAGGAAAATCCTGTTGCAAGGCATCCCAGATATGGTCAACGGCTGGCAGCAGTGGCCGAGTGGTCTGCGGCGCACCAGTCACAGTCTGCACGGCCGCTACGGTCGGGGTTTCGGATCCTCCCCTCGGGCATGGATGTTTGTGTCGTCTTTAGAATAAGGTATTTCATAAGTACTTTGTAAGTTTAGGGACTGATGACCACCCAGTTGAGTCCAAAATGTTCAAATGTTTGTAAAGTCTATGGGACTTAACTACAGGGTCATCAGTCCCTAAACTTACAAACTAGCTAATATTAACGGCTGCACAAATATCCATGCCCGAGGGGGGATTCGAGCCCCCGACCGTAGTGGCCGTGCAGACCGTGACTGGAGCGCCTCAGCAGTTGAGTCCCTTAAGCTTAACAAACATTTGAACATTTTTTATGGTCAACGATGTTCATGGCTGGTGCGGTTGGTAGCCAACGGAGGTGTTTGAACTCGTGGGAGTTTTTCTGGAGCAAGTCGGTATTTCTGGACTTGTGGGTATCGTTTTCTCCTGTTGGTATTGCGCAAGTCCCTCTAAATGCGCAATGTACATGAATGGGTGAAAGTGATCGACCAGGATGCTGACAAGAAGGGTCCATGGTTTTATGAGGCTATCGCCTTACCCGTACATGTCCATCCGCTCAATACAATAGCGTATGTTTAGTGCAGGACATGGTTACGCACTTCGTTAGCACCGTAGTCCGTGTCCTTAATTTTTTTTTCTTTTTGTCATAAAATGATGACTTCAGCGAAAAGTTCCTAGTGATTAGAAAAAGTGCAGGAGACTCCCATTTATAAGAAAGGTAAAAGAACTGACCAACATAAGTACAGGCCAATACCGTTGACATCAGTTTCCTGTAAAATTTTGGAGCATATTCTCAGTTCATGTATAGTAAAATTCCTTGAGATCGAAAAGCTGCTTTCTATGAATCAGTGCGGATTTAGGAAAAGCATTTATGTGAGAATTGCCCTTTTCTGACATGACATCTTGCGAGCCCTGCATGAAGGGCAACAGGCAGATTGTGCATTTGACACGCTGCTACATTGCAGACTGATATGGATTAGGTTCACAGATTTGTGACTGGCTGCAAGACTTCGTAAGTTATAGAACGCAGCACGTTGTTCTCGACGGCGAGTGTTCATCAGAGCCGAGTATATCATCAGGCATGCCCCAGGGGAATGTGAGAGGACCGCTATTATTTTCTATCTATATAAATCATCTGATGGACACAATAAATTGTTATTTACAGCTCTCTGCTGAAGATGCTGTAATGCATTGGAGAGTGTCGTATTTGATTGACTGTACTGGCACACAGGACGTTCAAATGTTTGTGAATCTATCGGACTCAGCTGCTGAATTATCTAACTTAAGGACAACACAAACACCCATGTCCGGGGCGGGAAGGGGAGGTGAGGGGACTTGAACCCCCGACGGCGAACAGGGGCGCGCACCGCAGCATGGCGTTCCAGTGTGCACGGCTAATCCGCCGCGGCCATACAAGAAAACTTAAAGAAAATTTCTAGGTGTTGCGAAGAATATCAGCTAAATGTAAAAAAAATTAAGGTGTTGCGCATGACTAGAAAAACAATCCCTTAATGTTCGAATACAGCATTAGTAGTGAGCTTCTTGATGCAGTCGCGTCGTTCAAATATCTAGGCGCAACATTGCAGAGCGATATGAAATGGAATGAACATGTAAGGACAGTTGTAAGGCGGACAGCCGACTTCGGTTTATTGGGATAATTTTGTGAAGATGAACTTCATCTGTAAAGGAGACCGCGTATATACCGCTTGTACGACCACGTCTTGAGTATTGCTCAAGTGTCTGGGAACCGCAGCAGATCAGTTTAAAGGAAGACATGGAACTAGTTCAGAGGCGAGCAGTTAGGTTCGTTACTGGCAGGTTCGATCAATGCGCGAGTGTCACGGAAATGCTCCGGCAACTCGAATGGAGATCGCTGGAGGAAACACGACGTTCTTTTCGAGAAATTCTCTTAAAATTTATAGGGCCGAAATTTGGAGCTGAGTATAGTACGATCTTCCTGTCACCAACTAACATTTCGCGTAATAATCACAAAGACAAGATAAGAGAAATTAGGGCTCGTACGGACGCATATGGGCATTCCTTTTTCTCTCGTTCTGTTTGGGGCTGGACCAGGAACGGAAATGCCCAGTAGTGGTACAGGGCATCCTCCGCCACGCACTTTACGGTGGATTCGGAGTATATGTGTAGATGTAGATGTAGAAATGTGAAACAAAATCGGCACAACTGAATCGGAAACAAAAGAAAGCAAGAAAGAGACCCAGATAAGGAAGTGGAATTGGATTGACTAGTTGTTGTGGCAGTTTGGGAATGGTGAATGGTTCTTGTGTGACGTTGAGCGCTCTGATCGGAGGAAAGCAGCTCCATCACGTGAACTGTCAACTAGTGAGTAATTTTAATCGTACTTTAGGTCCCAAAACGTACGGAAATAAGCTGAATGGCACGAGCAATGAGTGATATCGGCTAGGGGCACTACGTTTGTAAAGTGTGTGTAATTTGATAATTAGCTTCTGATAGGATGCGTTCAAGAGGATGATCACTGTGTCTGAAATGGCATAATGGTCTGCGCGACTCGTTAGTAAGCATGAACAGTCGCGTTCGAATCACCGTTGGTCACAGATTTTCAACTTTTCTCATTCTTTAATTCCAGTGCCCACTGTCACCGAACATCGTTAACTCATTTGCGTGTTGATAGTTCATGCTGATAGATCATAAATTGCCTACTTTTACAACAGAGAATGTTGCGATTGTACCTATTAGACTCTCCTTGTGCGGAATAACGTACTCGTATCTGATTCATCAAAGTTCAGCTTGTCTCAATGCACATTATGTCTGAAGACATCGTTGCCGCCAAAGGTTGAAAGGAGTACGTAATATAATTTTCACTTAATTGTACCTGTCATTCAGCCTTGTGCATATTTTGTTGTAGAAACTTAAGCTGTAGTTCTGTAGAAATCAACTTTATGTATCGTCTTGCATTGCCATCAGGGCGTGTGTGGAGGAGAATTTGCGTAGGTGCTACAAAGATCGTAGCATCTATATCTATTCAGACAGCCAGGCAGTCCTGAGATCACTGGCAGCTCCATCAACAAGATCTAAAATTGTTGCAGAATGTCACAGGGTTCTGGTGGAGCTAGGGGAAAGCAATAGAGTAAACCTATTGTGGGTCCCTGGCCACTCGGGGATCAGTTTGCAACGAACATGCCGACAGATTAGCCAGGATGGGAGCAGAGACTCCATTTATTGGACCGGAACCTGTCCTGACAATCACCAAGGCAAGGATCAAATTGGAGCTATGTAACTGGCCCAGAAGACAGCACATAGAATATTGGACCAAAGTCCATCAACAAAAACATGGCAAGGTAATGATGCCAAAGCCATGTTTTAAAAGAAGCTCTGCAATCCTGGGTCTGAACAGGAGAGAGATTAGACTCATGGTTGGATTGCTGACAGGCCATGGGAATTTCAAAAAACACCTACGTACAATGGGAATAACAGAAGAGGACCCTCAATGTAGGATCTGTGATGACGGTGATGAAACTGCATCACATCTAATCTTCGAATGCATTTCATTGGATAATAAAAGGCACAGAATATTTGGGACAACCAGACCCGAAGAAACTGTGTCTAATAAAGAACTGGTAAAAGGACTCCTTGCACTGTTCAAGGGCATTGGTTGGCTTTACTAGGTATACAGGGAGCGATACCGCACAATAAACTTAGTTTCAGTGCGGGCAGCGGCGGGTTGGACCAAGACTGTTTTGGCTTCCCTGGAAAAATCAATCAATGAATCGTCTTGCATCATTTTATTAATCGATATAACATGCTGAAGTTATTTGCCCATCTCTGCTGTAAGCCAGAGCCTGTATGTTTTATCTTTGGAATGTGTCTTGCTCTCGCAGTTGTTGCGTTAATAGAGTCGTTGTGTGACTGTCGTAGAGCACAGTCGATGAGTAGGAGTCGTTGTGGAAGTGCCGAGTCAGACAGTCGGTGTGTAAGACTCGAAGAGTAAAACCGGAAAGTTTAAGGCTTTAGCCGTTTTGGAGAGTAGGAGCCAAGGCTGTAGATTGTAATTTTTGTAAGGCAGCTGATTTTAATTAACACTATCACAAATAAGGTAAAACTTGTACATTTCTATTGTTACGAATGGTAGCTTGTAATTGAAGTATTGTAGCTGGTATTTATGTTTTGCTAATAGATACAGTTGAATATAGCTTGCGTTTATCATTTAATCCAGAGTCATTTTAACAGTTCCCCTTTCTGTTCGCCGATTTGAAAGTTAATTTGCAGTCAGATCTGCTCATTGAGATCATTGTTTCTTGTGATAGTGTTGCAGAAGAATAGTGTTATAAAATTTACAAGTGTTAATTAGATGAGTTGAGTGAGGCATTTTTGACATGATCAATTTGTCTATCAATGCAGGGCCGGTGCAAATCAAGTGCGAAACGTGTGGCCGCACGAGGCGGCACTTTCCGAGGGGCGGCAAATCTGCCACTTTTTTTGTGCGAATTCAACATTAATGACGAAGAGGGGATTCGAAACCAAATTTCGGAGGGAGCGGCTTCGAGAACTGTGGCATGGCGCCTATACTACATGCCGGCCGCCCCTGTTGAACAGAGGGTGGGAGGGGAGGGAGGAGGACTAATTTCTTCCTCGTCACTGTGGCAGCACGGTGATGTTTTCGCCCGAGGAAGAGAGAGGAGGAAAGGAGGAAGAGAGAGGGGGAAATCAGTCTCGCTTACACCGCTGACGGAAGTATTCTTAGGTTCGTTCCAGCAGTTTCCAGAAGGCTACTTTCAAACGCTAAGAAACAGGTGTTACTGCGCATGCGCAGCTACTATGACGTAACACCCCGTGTTTGAAACATGCACTGCTGGAACACTTTTTGCACTCTGTCTGGCTGGTTTCCCAAGAAAAGTGGTAGATGAACAGCTGATCTGTGTACAGTAATAATTTCGTGCAGTTTGTGGAAGAGATGAGGGAAAAAATAATTCTTGTTTTTTCTTAATATTTTTTATGGTAGAAAATATGAAAATTATAAAGGTTTCCTGTTTTCACACTTCAAAGAGATAGAAGAGTTCTTAATTTTTCACCCTCTTACTGCACGACAACAAACTGTAGTTGAACCCTGCTGGGACCAACGAATAAATCACTAATCCGTCGGTTGTCAACACACATTATTAGTTCAAATGTTCAAATGTTTGTAGAGCTTAGGGGCCTTAACTACGGGGTCATCAGTTCCTAAAATTACAAACTACTTATGAACTAGCTAACATTAAGGACGGCACAAATATCCATGCCCGAGGGGGGATTCGATCCCCCGACCGTAGTGGCCGTGCAGACCATGACTGGCGCGCCGCAGTCCCCTCGGCCACCGCGGCTGGCACACTATTAGTAACTGCAAAGAAAAATAGTTTGTTTTCTGCCCTGGGCATCCTCTATAGATCTGTCTATTCTGACGTGAGTCCCATCAGTTGCCCCAATCGTACCTGGAATATTATTTCTCCTAAAATTGGCATCGATTTGTGCCCTTTCATTGTCCCTAAATTGCTGACAAAGTAGGCCACTTTATGACACTGATATTGAACCTGTCTGCCACGTCCCTAAAATTCGCCGTTTCATGGCAGGCAATCAACAAAAATATCAAATTTTGCTACAGTGGAAGCAATTTCTCATTTACTCCTGCCTGATAACTGTAATAGAATTCCTTAATTTCCCTAATTTTTCCTCTGCACATGACGCCATACACGAAAATGTTTCAGAAATGACGTGTCGTTATACTACGGCACAACATGCTTGAAATTCTATTTTGTCTTTTAGCACGATGTTTCACTTCACTTGCTGCAACCACAGTCTAACACATACAGTCGCGATACTCACTGCTGTGAAAATTGTCACCAACTGACAGTTGGACCGACACTAGCGCTCCTAGCGGTGGGCAAGCCGCCGTAGGAGTGACGTTTGTTTATAATCATTTGTGTGCGTAATTAACGAAATAGTTGGTAGAGTTTTTGCATTACAAGCATTAGTAAAATATCAGGAGACGTAAATAACACGGACTTAAATGTA
Organism: Locusta migratoria; assembly: GCA_026315105.1. Classification (NCBI taxonomy): domain Eukaryota; kingdom Metazoa; phylum Arthropoda; class Insecta; order Orthoptera; family Acrididae; genus Locusta; species Locusta migratoria. The sequence goes on along the minus strand of CM048745.1, from coordinate 707,083,440 downwards.
AAACAGTCGAATTTAACTGATTCGGAGGTGTAATGAACAACTTCGTCATGAACAAATACTTACGAATATGTGTTGCAGCTTATTCCGCGGAAAGTAAGTAGAATATAGACATAAGAGAAACATATATTTCTATTATGATGTGTTCTTACTATGACAAGAGTTTTTTAACGCGTATCAATTAGGTGTGTGGTCTAATGATTCGAACATTTTTAGGCTTCCTGCTCCCTGTTTATCTAGTAAAGCCAACCAATGCCCTTCAGTAGATCAAGGAGTCCCTTTACCAGTTCTATATTAGACACAATTTCTTCGGGTCTGGTTGTCCAAAATGTTCTGTGCCGTTTACTCTCCAATGCAATGCATTCGAAGATTAGATGTGATGCAGTTTCATCACCGTCATCACAGATCCTACATTTAGGGTCCTCTTCTGTTATTCCCATTGTATGTAGGTGTTTTTTGAAATTCCCATGGCCTGTCAGCAATCCAACCATGAGTCCGATACGCGGATATTCGCTTGAGTGTCATTACTTTAGCTTAAGAACACCATGTCTGGAAGATTCGTGTCGTTTGTGGTTCAGTTATAGCAACAAATTTGGAATTGTGTTCTTCTTTGTTGAAAACAGTTTGATTGCTTTTTTCCGTTTTCTTGACAGGTCTGTGACGTTTTTCCTTCAGCTACAGCTGTGGTGGCTTCTTTGGTATGTTAAATACTATTAGGGTTGCCAGATTGAACTCGAGGCAGGCCCGGAGACCAGACGTGCGCCCCTCCCCCTTGGCCAATGACTCACCCCCCCCCCCCCCCCAACCAGGATTACACGTGAATTCTAAAAGGAAAAAAAAATGCCTAATGAAAACGGCACATTTTGCTTTAATTCGCCTAGTAGCTTCTCTTTAGCATAAGGCAGAAGCACATTTTTTACTAATGCCTCGCTCTTTGTTCGGCCGCATCATACTTTCGTTGCTACTGAGGAATCTCTAAAAACATAAGGATATAGCTTATTACCACAATATTGAGAATTGTAAGAATGGTGGTGTTTGACATCATGGTAAGTCAAAGTTAATTCCGTTGCAGTGACTTTGTCGTCTTCTGCAGAAAATTGTTTCAGCAAGAATTTAAGAAGCGACTGATTCTTCTTTTGTGTGGTAATATTCGCTTTGTGTCTTTCTGATTGTAAATGTTTATTCACAGCTTTCACTCCGTCGTACCTAACAGTAAATAAGATATTGCATATTCTGCACTTACACATACACTCATCAGTATCGACTTTTTGTAGCCACTCTTTATAATTTTCTTCCTGCAACCATTCTTCACGGGACGAACTTAGATATCGTCTCTTCATTTCACTGTTATTGCTCACTAATCTGAGTTAATGTAAGCTTGTCCGTTCACACACGATCCGATTATTCCAAAAATTGTCGGTAAACTGATAACAGCCGCAGTGGAGTAGCCGAGTGGTCTAAAGCGCCTCGCTGCGGAGCGCGCGGTTGCTCGCCGTGGAGGTTCGAGTCCTTCCTGGGGCAGGGGTGTGTATGTTGTCCTTAGGTTAGTTACCTAGGTTTAAGTAGTTTGTAAGCTACGGACTGATACTACGCAGTTTGGTCCGATAGAATTACAAACATTTGAACATTTTTGAAACTGATAACAAACAATGAACGAACGAACACAAATAATAGACGTCGCCAGTTGACACGTTGCCGCAACAGTATTTGCTTAGTAATGCGCTAGCCGATTACTACCGACGCAACAATGAAAAGTTTTCAGAGGAAGAATAGAAAAGTAGCGTTTTGTTGCAATAAGAAATTGACATTTACATAAAGTTACTCATAATTACCAGAGAGGAGCCGGTCGGGAATGGCCGAGCGCACTGAGGCGTCTTGCCAGGGTGCGCGAAGCTGCTCCTGCCAGAGGTTCGAATCCCCCCCCCAGGGCATGGATGTTGCGTTCGTCCTTAGTTTAAGTTACGTTAAGTTCGATGTAGATCGTCGCTACATGAGCATAGTACTTAAAAAGCGCCGTAAAAAATAAATAAATAAAAAGTCAAGATGAAGGTTACATTCAAGCCCGGTGATGAGAGTCATTGGCCCGTAGACCCAGATAATTCATTCCAAACCCCGGGCACTCCGGGCGGCGCCCGGATATCTGGCAACCCTAAATACTATAGTTATTGCATTTTATATGCGTTTCCTACGTTCCACTATCATAGATTTTACTGGAATTGTAGTGAAGAAACCATAACGTTCCTGAGTAGAAAAGCGACGACTTTTTGCCAAAGGCAGGTCTTCCGGTGTTTCTTAGCCATTTCTTATTTTAATAGAAAATGATATTATTCAGCAAAATCCTGTAGATTACAAGACAATTGTAAATAAACTGTCCTACAATGTACCGTTTCGTACCTCATCATGGATCTCAGTAAACCTGATAAAGACAAAGCTGGAGCTAATTTTAACCCTTAACTACTATCTTTGGTCTCTCAGACCGCTACGACTTTTTTGAGACGAGTTATTTCACACACCCCTGTCAAGCTAAAAGAACTCTTCCGTGTACCTTCCTGGTGCCAGCATTCTTGCAGTGTTGCTGCTCTTTGTTCCGTATTTATGAGCCTTGCGCGGCCTCGCTTCTGCCTCGAAGCGCCTGGCCAGTCGGCTTCGTGAGCGCGGCCTGGTAAGCGACAGCGCTGTGGCTGTGGCCTTTCTCACTGTTGTTGTTCCGTGTCGTGTTTCTCCATGGCTGGAAAATCTGAACGTTCTGTGCAACGCATTTTACGTAAAGCAGATGTGGATGATCAAGAACGTTTCGGTGAATCCTCCGATGATTTTGACGACAGCGAGGTATTTAGTGAACATGACACTAATTTAGAGCAAGAACCTGAAAGTGATACTTCATGAGCCTCATACACCAAAACAGTTTGAAAACCTAAGAACGTGTGTCTTTTGTCCTCCTCATCTGAAGAGGAAAACAAGATATCCGTGTCAACAGCGTGGTGTTCCAATTTGTTTGCGGTGTTCTAAAAACGTCTGCGTGATGTGTATTCGGGGTCAAAGCGACTAAAAGAGTATTCAGAGGCACACAGAAGGATATCTTTAGTTTGTACTTTTTGTTTTATAAGGAAAATGTGGCAACCTTTCTGAGAGAATCGTAAATGGAAAGGTTTCGCATACAGTTTACTATCATTCAAATGGGTTTTTTGTATTTAATCACTGTGTGAATTTGTAATATAATCTCTATAATGATAATCTGTGGGTGTGTAGAGAAATAATTAATTGCTGTTCTTCAGTAGCACAAAAAATGTACTGCAGATTGCGCAGTGTTTTACTTGTCGTCATGTAACTCATACTACATTGTAAAAAAAAGTCAAATCTCTACTAAAGCCACCTCTAAGAAGTGTAATGAACGACAGGAAGTCATGAAAATATATATATTTAGCAAAACACTAGTTTAATATATCGAAAATAAGAGAGCGATCTGAGAGACCCCTCCATAGTAGTTGCGTTCCTGTCAATGTCTATAGTAGTTAAGGGTTAAATTACTAGCTATTTTTATGACACTACATACGTTCTCTAGAGCGAAAAGTCTGTAAAAGTCAATATAAGCGATACTATTCGCACTCATCCTATACCGTATTCAGAAACGTGGCTCGCCGGCCGCTTGGAGCGCTGCAGTCGTAGTGTATAACAAAAATCTGCGGGAGTGTCGTGACTGTATACGTTAGACTGTGCTGCAACTGCTGGAACACCAAACAGCCGCACTACAAGTAGCCAGAAGCGGGAGAAGGCGCTGCTGGAACACAATTTCAGCGTTGCGTTTGTGCGTCAAGCAATCTGGTAACTGCTGGAAGGAACGTCTTTTGAGTGGAGCGCTGCCAGCCTGTTACTTGGAGGCAACTGTTCGCAACTATTACGCGCATACACGGAGTGAAATTGCCGTTCACAATTTCGCACTTCGCATGGGTCTGACAGTTGCAAACGATTCGGAACTTCTCTGCGAAGGAATCCGGTTGTCTCTCCTGTATTCAACCAGTGCATTCTGTCTTCTGCATTACGTTGTATGGCGTTGCTTTTGATATACTTCGTGGTTTAGGTTAAAGCTGTATTGTGTATTCGAGATCGTAGGTAGCCTTTTGCTTGAGAATAAATTACGAACTTAAATATAACATAATGCCGAGGAGAAAGTGTTAAATATGTGCTCCTGGAGATATACAAATCAGTCAAGAGAATGATCAACGGATGTAAGAATTAATGATACATTGTGCTCCGATCAGCTTGGTAATTTTATAAAATTTTTGAAAGATTATCAAAGGAAACAGAACATACCAGCAGCTGAAGTGTGGTGTGCATATTTAAATCAGTCATATAGTGTTGTTAGTTATTCTGAACTGCTGAAAATTGTAACTTTTTTTCTATAACTAGTCATAATACCGACACAGAACGTGTGTTTTCTCTTGTGAACACACAGTGGACAAAAGACAGGAATAAATTTAAAATATACTGTATGTGTACAGTATAATTTCAAACATTACAATCACCTGAGACAGTAATAAATAAAAACAAAAAGGTCTTGAGAGAGATTTCGTCGTCCACCAAATATATTTGGTTCAAAAGTGAATAAGACAAGGAGACAATTGAGAGTAGTGATGAGGAATCTGTCAAGGTTCATAATGTTTCCTTTTCCAACAACCACACACGTTTACTCTTTTAGTTTGTCGTAGTTTTACGTGATTCGTTAATAAAGTTGTAAATTACATTAAGTTAAAGGTAAAGTGTCATCCCATGAACCACAGACATTGCCGAGGTGGGGTGGCTTGCGTGCCTCAACGATGCAGATAGCCGTACCGTAGGTGCAATCACAGCGGAGGGGTATCTGTGGAGAGGGCAGACAAACGTGTGGTTCCTGAAGAGGGGCAGCAGCCTTTTCAGTAGTTACAGGGGCAACAGTCTGGATGATTGACTGAGCTAGTCTTGTAACATCAGCTAATGTGGCTTTGCCACACAGTTACTGCAAACGGCTGAAAGCAAGGGGAAACTACAGCCGTTACTTTTCCCGAGGACATGCAGCTCTACTGTATGAAAATATGATGATGTCATCCTCCCTGGTAAAACATGCCGGAGGTAAAATAGTCCCCCATTCGGATCTCCAGCGGGGACTACTCGAGAGGATGTGATCATCAGGAAAGACAATACTGGCATTCTGCGGATCGGAGCGTGGAATGTTAGATCCCTTAATCGGGTAAGAAAATTAGAAAAATTTAAAAAGGGAAATGGATAGGTTGAGGTTAGGTATACTTGGGATTAGTGAAGTTCGGTGGCAGGATGAACAGGATTTCTGGTCAGGTGAGTACAGGATTGTAAGTACAAAATAATGAATAAGAAAATAGGAATGCGGGTAAACTACTATGAGCAGCACAGTGATCGCATTATCATTGTCAAGATAGATACGAAGCCAACACCGACAACAGTAGTACAGGTTTGTATGCCAACTAGCTCTGCCGATGATGAGGAGATACAAGAAATATATGAGGAGCTAAAGGAAATTATTCAGACAGTTAAGGGAGAGGAAAACTTAATTGTGATGAGAGACTGGTATTCGGTAGTAGGAAAAGGAAGAGAAGGAAAAATAGTAGGTGAATATGGACTGGGCGAAAGGAATGAAAGAGGAAGCCGCCTGGTAGAATTTTGCACGGAACATGATTTAATCGTAACAAACACGTGGTTTAAGAATCACAAAAGAAGGTTGTATACTTGGAAGAGACGAGGAGACACTGGAAGGTATCAGATAGATTTTATAATGGTAAAACATAGATTCCGGAACCAAATTATAAACTGTAAGACATACCCAGGGGCAGATATAGACTCTGGCCATAACTTGTTAGTCATGAACTGTAGGCTCAAACTGAAAAAACTGCAAAAAAGGTAGGAAAGTAAGCAGATGGGACCTAGATAAATTGAAGGAACGTGAAGTTCTGGAGAATTTCAGAGGGAGATTTAGGCAACAATTGACAAAAATAAAACAGTAGGGGGAAATAAAACAGTAGAAGAGGAATGGGTAGCATTGGGAAATGAAATAGTGAAGGCAGCAGAGGACAAAATAGGTAGAATGGCAAGACCTACAAAAAATCCTTGGATATCACAGGAAATACTAAATTTAATTGATTAAAGGTGAAAATATAAAAATGCAGTAAATGAAAGAGGCAAAATGGAGTACAGACGACTAAGAAATGAGATTGACAGGAAGTGCAAAATGGCTAAGCAGGAGTGGCTAGAAGCCAAATGCAAATCTGTAGAAGAATGTATAAGAAGGGGAAAATTAGATAACGCCTACAGACATTTGGGGACAAGAAAAGCAACTCTACGAATATCAAGAACTCAGATGGGAAACCAGTTCTCAGCAAAGAAGGGAAAGCTGGAAGGTGGAAAGAGTACATAAAGCAGCTCTACAAAGGAAATGCTGTAGGAAGGGAAGTAGATCAAGATGAAATAGGAGATACTATACTGAGAGATGAATTTGACAGAGCCCTGAAAGACCTAGGTCAGAACAAGGCTCCAGGAGTAGATGACATACCCTAAGAGCTATTAAAGTCTCTGGGAGAGCCAGCCATGACAAAACTATTTGAACTGGTGTGTAGGATGTATGAGACAGGCGAAATACCCTCAGACTTTAAGAAAAATGTAATAATCCCCATTCCAAAGAAATCAGGTGCAGACAAGTGTGAAAATTACAGAACCATCAGTTTGATAAGTCATGGTTGCAAAATTTTAACACGAATTATCTACAGGAGAATGGAGAAGCTGGTAGAAGCTGACGTCGGGGAAGATCAGTTTGGGTTCAGGAGGAACGTAGGAACCCGGGAGGCAATACTCACTTTACGTCTTATCTTAGAAGATAGATTAAGGAAAGGCAAACCTACGTTTTTAGGTTTTGTAGATTTGGAGCAAGCGTTTGACAATGTTGACTGGAATACACTCTTTCAAATTCTGTAGGCAGCAGGGGTAAAATACAGGGAAAGGAGAGTTATTTACAACTTGTACAAAAGCCAGACCGCAGTTATTAGACTCGAAGGACATGAAAGGGAAGCATCAGTTGGGAAGGGAGTAAGACAGGGTTGTAGCCTTTCTCCGATGTTATTCAAGCAGGCAGTGAAGGAAAGCAAGGAAAAATTTGGAATAGGGATTAAAGTTCAAGGGGAAGAAATAAAAACATTGCGTTTTGCTGATGACATTGTAATTCTGTCAGAGACAGCAAAGGACCTGGAAGAGCAGTTGAATGGAATGGACAGTGTGTTGAAGAGGGCGTATAAAATGAACATTAACAAGAGGAAAGCAAAAATAATGGAATGCGGTCTTAGAAAGTCAGCCAATGCTGAAGGAATTAGATTAGGTAACGAAACAATGAAGGTGGTAGATGAGTTTTGTTACTTGGGTAGTAAAATAACATGCGATGGTCTCAGTACAGAGGATATAAAATGCAGAATGGCATTGGGAAGAAAAGCATTTTTGAAAAAGAGAAATTTGCTAACATCAAATATTAATTTAAGTGTATGGAAGTCTTTTCTGAAGGCATTTGTGTGGAGTGTTGCCTTGTACGATAAGTAGTGCGGACAGGAAGAGAATAGAGGCTTTTGAAATGTGGTGCTACAGAAAAATGCTGAAGATTAGGTGGGTAGATCGCATACCTATTGAAGAGGTACTGAACAGAATTGGTGAGAAAAGGAATTTTTGGCATACCCTAACCAAAAGAAGGGATCGCTTGGTAGGACACATTCTTAGACATCGAGGAATCGTAAATTTAGCTTTGGAAGGTAGTGTGTGGGGTAAAATTCGCAGAGGGAGACCAAGAGACCGTATAGTAAACAGATTCAAGTGGATGTGGGTTGCCGTTCTTATGAGGCTTGCTCAGGATAGAGTAGGGTGGAGAGCTGCATCAAACCAGTCTCCGGACTGAAGACCGTAACAACAACAAAGTGTCATGTTTTTTATATGAACTGTCCTCTTTTTTGGTGATGAACATATGGTAACCATAAATTTGTTAAGCCCTTTAGTCTAAGTATCCGACGGTTTTATTTTTCCCGCATTAAAGAAAAAAATGGTTGAACAATACTACAGTCAAACATGTACAACACCTACAATAACTAGATGTATTCCGATTTCCGAATGGGTAAATACACTGCCACTAATTACAACGGATAAAGACATTGGTAGTAAGCCTGGCATAAGTTGGGTTTCGACGTATTTTTGAAAATTTTTGCTATCCGTTTCTGTGTGATAGTCGGACGTTTTGGGTTTTGAGCCATGAAACACCTGTTTCCTTAAGCATGAACAACAATTTCACTCTGACCGGCACTTTTGTTTGACAATACTACTCGCACACTATGCCAACATTTATTTACTGTATAATGCGTGTGAATCCATGTTTCATCTAAGTAAACTACTGGTCGCTTTGATTCTGATGAAAACCTGAGAAAGTATGTTCTTTTACGAAAATGCCCTCTCGTCCGCATAAAACAAAACGTTAATTTTGTCACCTTCAAAACGAAAACAGTAGACAGAACATTTCTTCTAAGGGTTTTCTTGCTAGCTTTGAAGCTCATTTCTGTTTGACAAAAGTTGTGCAGTTTTCACAAAGTTCGTATTTCTTTCTATTGTTCGAAATGCGATAGAAATTGTTGCCTGATAATACACTTATCCGTATAATCGGTCACATACTTATTGTGAGCTTTTTTCTTCTTCTTGGGTGCTTGTTTAACTGTAGCCTCGCTGTACCTCGTTACGTGACCTAGTTTCTGGCACTACCACGTCACCACTTCGCCTTTCCAGGCAATAGGTATTGTTCGTTCTCTACAACGAAAACTGCAGATTCGTTTCGGTAGCTGGCCGACGGAGTTGTTGTTCGTTAAGCTTATGGTACTACGGGGTCATCAGTCCCTAAACTTACAAACTACTTATCAACTACCTTATACTAAGGACGGCACAAATATCCATGCCCGAGGGGGGATTCGAGCCCCCGACCGTAGTGGCCGTGCCGACCGTGACTGGAGCTCCTCAGTCTCCTCGGCCACCGCGGCCGGCGCCGACGGGGTCAAGATTGGTCAGAAGCAGTTTCATTGCGTTTCGTAAGGACAGAAGAATTGGTGCGTCCGAATTTCTTGCAACTTGGAATGTAATAGGTAAGTGCTTTTCGTGTAACGTACGAGTACAATTAGTATTACGCATGCACGTTACTCATAAATTAGAATTTATCTCGTGTAAGATTGCTGAATAGGAAAATTTATTTTTCTTATCATCTGTTACTTCAAAAACAAAAATTGCGATTGAATGCCAACATTTCTTACAGTTTTGTCTAAATAAAATCCCACAAAAGTTTTGTAAAAAAATATACTGGGGGGGGGGGGGCGGCAATTTAGCAGCTCGCACCGGGCGGCACTTGGGCTTGCGCCGGCCCTGTATCAATGAAGTTAGGAAGTATTTTGTTCGTAAGTTCAGTGAAGTTCATAGTTTTCTCAGTGTTAATTAAAGTTCACATTATTAGGTCACTTAATGTTAGTAACAGTCAACGTGATTTGTCTGATAAGAAGAGAAATAGTTAGATCACGTATTGAGAAAATAAATATTTGCAGTGTGTAATATTTTGAAAACATTACCAGATTTGAAGAATATTTTTATACCATTGAACCAGTATGGTAATTGTTTTACAGATATGCACATTATCCAGCGCAGTGACTTTGATATACCATAAATCGTAGATGTCTTTCTTTGACATCATATTTATTAAAGTGACAAGAGTATTACAGTAGTAGCACGGTGATTCGTTGGCTCTCGCAGTGAATTGTGTACGTGCAGTTTGGCCATTAGTATAAACGGTGCACGCTAGCAAAACTGAACATTTCATTTGCTCACATTTTTCTCACGCACGAGATTGAAGTGTAGACAAATTAGGAGTTTAGTTACAGTTGATTCATTGAGTACTGTACGATTTAAAGTGTTATCCGCTGCGCATAAAACAAAACCACATCCACATAAGATCACTGCATTCCATGTCAGTTGTAATTTATTCTAACAGGGCAGAGGGAGGTACTAAGTCTCATTGCTTAGTCAAGTTATTTTGTAGCCAAAGCAACAACAGAAAATTTATTTGTGAATTTTATCGGGCACTGCTAATTAACACAAACACTGACACGATATTTTTACGAAACACACACACACATTATTTTGCAATAACCATCCAAACACATACAACATTTCAGGTGGCCAGTCGCTTCCAACTATCACAACCTGTATATTCCAAAGTCACTTACAAATGTAACTACATATTCTTTCACATTGTAAACATTACGTTTTGTACTGTTCTTCCTAGATGCACAATTTCCTTGCTGCCAGTGTATATACTGGTGGGAAATGAGCCAACTTGACATAGCAACGCATCTTGACATTGCGGCCCATACGTCGAGAGTCGGTTGTCTTCTGCCGCCTCCGTACTGGGCATACCTGGCTGACCCACGGGCATATCCTTGGCCGTGAGGCCCCGCCTGTGTGTCGGTGTGGAGCAGCGCTGACAGTCGTCCATCTTCTGATGGACTGCCCAGTTTTAGCCACCTTGCGGCAGTATTTTAACCGACCAGATGCGCTACCCTTAGTTTTGGGCGACGATACCTCCACGGTTAATTCAGGTTTAAGTTTTATTCGAGCAGCTGGATTTTACAACTCAATCTAGTGTTGGGTGCTATAGCCTGATACTTCAGGTCCCCACCTATCCAGTGCTTTTACAGACCTTTTAAGACCCTTCTGTAAATTACCTAGGGGTTATTAGTGTGTGCAGTATGGCTGTCTCATCCTGATTTTTCTCTGTGATCAGCTAGCCGTGGTCTTCTGCTGTCCAGTTTTAGTTGAGATCCTGACTTTGTTTAACTATTGTGTGTCTTAGTTTTGTGTTGTGAGTGACTTGTCCATTGTCAGCTTGTCCCATTTGTGAGTTGTCATCTTCGGAGCTTTGTTTTATTTTTTACGCTCTTGACAGTGGACTCTTAGCTAGGAACAGGGGACTGATGACCTAGCTGTTTAGTCCCCTCAAAACTAACAACAACAACAAGTATTCGGCGCTAGTCTTCACTTAAAAGCGTCGCACGTCACATCCGTTATTTTCGTCCGGTCGACACCAGAAATCCGTTATCTACGAAACACGGGTCGAGAGGGATGAACGAGCATAGAATCAATTACAGCAGCAGCCTCTGATGCAATCCCCTTTCTCAGAGGAGTAGTTGGAAGTTGGTGGCAATCTCTAAACCGTCTCTAATGACCACGCTGTCGACGGGACGTAAAACCCTAAGAGTCCTTCCTTCCAATCTCTCAAGTGTCATTACACGGCCCGTTTTGAAGTGTAAGGACGCAATTTCGGCAATTTCTATAGCTGTTCGTTAATAAAGTTCGCTGAAAGTCAAGCCCACCTCTCCTGTAGCTTGATGCCGCACAGGAACTGATACGGTTGCACTGGAGATAATTCACCGTGTCCACTAGGGCCGGCCGCGGTGGCCGAGGGGACTGAGGCGCTCCAGTCACGGTCTGCACGGCCACTACGGTCGGGGGTTCGAATCCCCCCTCGGGCATGGATATTTGTGCCGTCCTTAGTGTAAGCTAGTACGTAAGTAGTTTGTAAGCTTAGGGATTGATCACCCCGTAGTTAAGTCCCATAAGTTCTACAAATATTTGAATTTGATTTTGTCCAGTAGGACAGGGGCGAGCGACTCTTTTCAACTACTACAGCCGTACTCTAAGCGACGCGGACATGGATTGCTGTGTGAAATTTGCTTCTTTTGACCCACTCCACCGTCCCTTTCATTTTCTGCAGTCATTTTAGATACACCCTGTATTCACTATGTATACAAAAAGAGATTTTTGTTATGTTATTAAAACGAAAACGGAAGGAAACTGTTGTGGAGTGCGAGAAACTAGAATATTAAATTTTTGGAGTGGCTGCGGCGCGCCGCGACTGGCGTAATTACGGGAGTTTTCAGAAGGTGCGACGCGTAAGTTCCGAGGTCATTACCGCACGGCGGCGCGGCGCCATAAATTGTGCTCTGTTAGCGTAACTGCTGCGCACCTGCGGGCGTCACTGCTTTATGGCGGAGCCATTAAATTTGTTTTAGTGCTGCGATGACGAATGGCGGCGCACCTCGCGGCTATTAAGCTACACATCTGGCGAACCCGGCTATTCCTCTTGTTGCGTTACGTCTCTGTTGGTGAGTAGAGCCACTTCTGACCCGCAGTTGGGTAGGCCATCATTGGAACGAATCTTAATGAGATGCACAGAAGCGTTTGATGGTTCGGGCCGAAGCTGAGTACCGACTACTATTGAGTGTGTAACAGGTTGTATGGAGGGGCGGCACTTGTGACATCAATAGAGGCATTCTTTTGTCAAATGGAGAGGGGTTTTGTCATTTAATAAAGTAAAAAAGGTAAAGCAGTCAACAATCCGAAGATTGGTTTGAACACCACAGTGCTTTACTAGGCATGGTCCTGTTTGGAGGTGGTATGCCGTTGCCTTCCTCAGACCTTCGGAACTGACTTACCCAGCCAGTTATAGGGGGACCTACAGTTTAAAGTGGGTTCCGAACCACGTAACCTTACCATTTTGCTAAATATTGAACTCTTAAAAACAACCGTCATTGCATTCCCATATTTTCAGCATATACCTTCAAACCGTCTTGATTGCAAATTTTTTATTAGTTAATGACACGGTATGCCCTTTATCAGGGCATCTTCAGATTATCTGCCTGACAGAATTTACACAAAATTACAAGGCGGAATTACAAACGGTTATAATGGTACATGGGCTTATTTTGTGTTAAGAAGACAGTTTAAATGGTAAACAAAGCTTACAATGCGCTCTCCGTGGTATGACACCGTAAGTTGTTATTGCGGTGTTTCTATTTTCTTGGAATGTTTTTTGGTTTTCCTTGTCTTAAAAATCGGTTTTATGTTTCTCACATCCTTACCGAGTATGTTCCATTTGTAATTCGTTGTTACCCGAACATTTGTAGGGACACAAGGAAAAACAAAAAACATTCCAAGAAAATAGAAACACCGCAATAACAACTTACGGTGTCACACCACGGAGAGCGCATTGTAAGCCTTGGTTACCATTTAAACTGTCTTCTTAACACAAAATAAGCCCATGTACCATTATAACCGTTTGTAATTCCGCCTTGTAATTTTGTGTACATTCTGTCACGCAGATAATCTGAAGATGCCCTGCTAAAGGGCAAAACGCGTCATTAACTAATAAAAAATTTGCAATCTAGACGGTTTGAAGGAATATTTATTCTAACTGATTGCTGTTGTACACCATGGATTGGAAATCATTTTTTTTTTCAGGATGGCAAGTTTTAACCACAAATTAACATTTTATTGTCAGGATAGCATTTACAAGGAATCTTCAATCATGTAGGATCTAGGATCTTTTCCTTGGATCTGGTATGAGGCGTAAATGAAACAGAATTTAGGCAAAGTACATTTATTAAACAGTTAAACCATACATTATTCTTACTGTGTACTAGTTTTGCTCGGCGAACGTCGCTGGCTTGAGGCGTGCGCCAACGAAGATGCGTTTCTCAGTCATGCCGATGGCTGATCATGACTAAACTCCAGTTGCTGCTGCTGCTATTAACGCCGCTACGGCCAATCTGACGATACTACTTCATCTGCCTCAAACTGTCCCCCGTCGTCATCTTCGCTGTGGTATTTATTTGATAGACCTGGCTGGAGGAGAACGATCTTCGAGGTCGTAGTTCTGCTGTCACGTTGTACAGTTTCTAGAAAGGTCGAATGTCAGTTTGCTCCGGAGGTCAATACACCAGTCAGTGGCGTAACTAGGACTTGGCTTTGGGGGGGGGGGATATATCTGCGTGGCGAGCAAAATTTCAGTCAGTTTCCAGACTACCATCTACCACTCCCGTTGAAGAAACTAATTCACTCCCTTCCAATGACAGCTTATGGTAAAACACCCCAAGTTTCCTATCTGTACCTTTACCAGACTGCTGTTATACGATCCCCCCCCCCCTCTCTCTCCTTTTTTTATTATTATTTTTTTTAATTTTTTTTTTGTTCTGGCGGGGGTTTCTATCCACCTCATCCCCCCATAGTTACGCCACTGACACCAGGTCATTGGCTTCTGATCACATTTCTTCTAGAAGTTCGCGACACTCACATTTTGCAGTCCGTGCTTTCACAATATTTCGTCAGTCGATGGCCTGATCGCTAATCAACAGCTTCCGCTCGTGGAGAGAACGGACTCCTTGCCACACGTGAATACTTGGCGGGACAATGTCGTGCTGAATCTGCAGCGTTAGCTGGTCGCTGGACTTTCGGAATGCAGCACAAGCCTGCTGCTTTACTCGGCCGTGCCTGACTGAACTGAACTACGTTCTCACTTTTACTTCCCGTATTATTCACTTTCATTTATTTTAGAGTTTTATTTCACTAATTTATTTATACACTTTACTGCACTCAACAAGTGATAGTTAATTCAGTAGAGTGACGGCTGGCGTGTAAAGTGACTGGAAGTTCACTGCATGGTGCAATTTACCTTTCCGAATAAATGACCTCGAAACCATCGCGTCTTCACTTTCTTAGGTTGGCCAGACATCCGGATTAATCCGGACATTTCCTCTTTTTTTAGCTCTTTGTCCGGGGTCCGGGCAGATTTTTACATTCTCCTTCTTTTTAGCAATGTTGAGGGTTGTTGTTGTGGTCTTCAGTCTGCAGACTGGTTTGATGCTACTCTCCACGGTACCCTGTCCTGTGCACGTCTATTCATCTGAGAATACGTTCGACAGCCTACATCCTTTTGAATCTGCTTATTATATTCTTCCCTCGGTCTCCCTCTACGATTGCTAAGTTGACGATTGCTTAATGTCTCAGAATATGATCCACCAACCTAGCCCTTCTCTTAATCAGGATATGCCAGAAACTCCTTTGCTCCGCAATTCGATTAAGCACCTCATTAGTTACGTGATCTACCCATCTAATTTTCATCATTCTTCTATAGCACCACATTTCAAAAGCTTCTATCATCTTTTTTTTCTGAACTCCTTATCGTCCACGTTTCACTCCCATGCAATGCTACACTCCAGACAAATGCTTTTAGAAAGGACTTCTTAACATTTAAATTAATATTGGATGGTAGCAAGTTTCGCTTCTTTAGAAATGCTTTTCTTCCCATAGCTATTCTGCATTTTATATCTTCTCTACTTCGGCCATCAGAAGTTATTTTGCTACCCAAATAACAAAACTTATCTACTACTTTTATTTTTTTCATTACCTAATCTAATTCCTTCAGCATCACCTAACTATTACTGTTGTTGATGTTCATCTTATATCTTCCTTTCAAGGCAATGATCATTCCATTCAATTGCTCTTCCAGATCCTTTGCGGTCTCTGATAGAATTACTATGTCATCGGCAAACCTCATAGCTTTTATTTATTCACTCTGTACTTTAATTCCCTCTCCAAATTTCTCCTTATATTCCTTCACTGCTTGCTCAATGTACAGATTGAACAACATTGGGGAAAGGCTACAACCTTGTCTTACTCCATTCCCAACCTCTGTTTTCCTTTCTTGCCCTTCGACTCTAATAGCTGCTGTCTCGTTGTTTTATAGCTTGAATATAACTTTTCGCTCCTTATATTTTACCGCTGCTACATACAGAATTTGAAATTGTGTATTCTAGTCGACATTGTCGAAAGCTTTCTCCAAATCTACAAATGCTAAAATGTAGGTTTGCCTTATCTTCTAAGATAAGTCGTAATGTGAGTATTGCCTCCCGTGTTCCTGCATTTCTCCTAAATCCAAACTGATCTTCCCTGAGGTCGGATTCCAGAAGTTTTTTTCATTCGTCTGTAAATAATATTCGTGTTAGTATTTTGCAACCATGACTTATTACAGTGATTGTTATGTAATTTTCACATTTGTCTGCTCTTGGTTTCTTAGGAATTTGAATCACTATATTCTTCTTGAAGTCTGAAGGTATTTCTCCTGTCTCATACATTTTGCATACCAGGTGGAACAATTTCTTCATAACTGGCTCTCCTAACGATATATAATCTACTTCAGGGGCCCTGCTTCGACTCAAATCTTTCAGCGCTCTGTCAAATTCTTCTCGCAGTACCAAAAATTATATATATATTATTACTCCAGTTCTATTGCTCTTTTCTTAAATATTGGTAATTTATGTGCATGCACTGCGTACGTCATACACAAGCAGTAAGGCTGTGGTACAGGTGTCAGCAGGATCGTCAATTTTATCACGGATGAGTGCAAACATCGAGTCTTAAAACTGCAGTTCCGTATTTCAGTCATGGATTTAAAGTATCGTGACGTGGCAATTGGCATTATAGGTTTCATGTCGTGCACGTGTGACTTGTGATTGGAATTTGCTGTTCATTATAACGGAATGAGTTTCATAAGATATCTGGCAGTGCCTAAATGAAAGTGTACATTCTCAAGGTTCTTTACTGCAAAAAGCAGAAACTTCGTAGTAGAATATTAAATAAGTGGAGCTGGCACTTATGTCTCAGTGGCCAATAAAGGTAAGAAATACCTTGACAGATTGTTTTACTGCCGTAGTTTTAAAAAATGTTCAAATGTCTGTTAACCTATGGGAGCAAACTGCTATGGTTATGTCCCTAGACTTTCGAACTACTTAAACTAACTGAAACTGAGGCCAACACACATACCCATGCCCGAGGGGTGACTCAAATCGCAATGGTTTTATTTCATGCTTTCTTAGTTAATCAATTTATATTTATTCGGAAGGCTCAAGTGCGGTTTCCAAGTCGTCAGCTGCTGTTTCACTTGTTAGTAGCGGCGAGATAAAAGACGGGAGGTGCATGATACGTTCTTTGCTTTGGAAACAGTTTATATTGTGACATGATTATTCGTTACGAGTAACATTGGAAAATTGCTAATATATCGTGAATTGATAAAGTACATCGACAATTAGTCACAGTGAAACAGATTTGTTTGATATACAAATCCATCGTTAAGAAGTCGTGTCTTCGATACGTTTCATTGCAAACATTACAACACGAATCCGCCGCCGTAAGTAAAATTAAATCCCCGAATTGTTTACAAAGCGAAAAAACGAAAGTTATATTCATATTGGCTCACCGCGCCGCTTTGTTTGTTTTGTGTATTAATAATAAACCTGTTTATTAAATTTGATCGTATTTTTTGTGCGTCCTCTTTTTTCTAACTTTGTCCTCCTCTTTGAAGCTGTTTGTCCTCTTTTTCGCACAATTGCTTCTGGTCGCTCTATTTATTACCAAATTGAAATTCTTCCACTTTCTAACTCTACTGATGTTGACACGTCATTTATGTGGGAAACAAGTAATCTTCTTTTTCTAATTACACAATATATTTAGCACTGAAATCTCTGTGAAGTTTGAATATATCCCACATCTTGCAAAATGTCCTGCTTTCACCTTTCTCCTCAACAGACAGCAAAAACATGTTTAAATGTTTGTAAAGCTTATGGAACATAACTACGGGGTCATCAGTCCCTAAAATTACAAACTACATATGAACTAGCTTACACTAAAGAGGGTACAAACATCCATGTCCGAGGAGGAATTTGATCCCACGATGAGGAACGGCCTCGCGCATCGTAGCATGGCGCCTCAAAGAGCTCGGCTGCTCCACTGCGGCCAACAAACAAACAAAAATGTTCAAATGTTTGTTAAGCTTATGGGACTTAACTACGGGATCATCAGTCCCTAAACTTACAAACTACTTATGAACTACTTACGAACTAGGACGGCACAAATACCCATTCTGGTAGAACCAGAAAGGAACAAGAGCAGGTACGATTAAGAGTAGCTGAGACATTAGTAACTGATGGGCATAGTGTGGCAAATCTATTTAACAAGTACTTTATATCCGTTACTGATAGTATGGGATTGTCTGGGTCAGTAAATAATGCGCTTGAATATTTGAAACTAGCATTTACAAATGACTTCACACACATGAATATGTCAGTCACTTCACCACAAGAAATATCTTCCATAATAAAATCTTTAAAAACAAAGAATTCCAGTGGATACGATGAAATATCAACAAAGTTAATTAAAGCGTGTTCTTGTGAACTTAGCACAATCTTAAGTTATTTGTGTAACCAGTCTGTTATAACGGGAACATTTCCTGATTGGCTAAAATATGCAGATATTAAACCTCTCTTCAAGAAGGGCGATAAAGAGATACCATCAAACTACAGACCCATTTCACTTTTGCCAGCATTCTCAAAAATTATAGAAAAGGTAATGTACAAGCAGCTTCTCAACCACTTAACCGCAAATGGCATATTGTCTAGAACACAGTTTGGATTTCTGAAAGGTTCCGATATTGAGAAGGCTATTTACACTTACAGTGAGAATGTACTTAATTCATTAGATAATAAATTGCAAGCAGCAGGTATTTTCTGTGATTTGTCAAAGGCATTTGATTGTGTGAACCATAACATCCTTTTAAGTAAATTAGAATTCTATGGGGTCACGGGAAATGCTGCAAAATGGTTCAAGTCGTACCTCACTAACAGGAAACAAAGGGTGTCAGTGCAAGTGACTAGTGAATTAGGCCAACAGTCATCATCGGGTTGGGAAGAAATTACATGTGGTGTCCCACAAGGATCCATCTTAGGACCATTGCTTTTTCTTGTGTACATTAATGATCTCTCATCAGTTACACTACCAGAAGCAGAGTTCGTTTTGTTTGCAGATGATACAAGTATTGCAATAAAGAGTACGTCAAGTATATTGATAGAAAAGTCTGCTAATGATATTTTCATGGACATTAATAAATGGTTTAAAGCCAACTCATTGTCATTAAACTTTGAAAAGACGCACTACATGCAGTTCAGAACATGTAAGAGATTTCCTGACAGCATATGCATTAAATATGAAGAAGAGCAGATAGAAGAGGTTGACAGAATTAAATTCCTGGGATTACAGCTTGATAATAAATTTAGTTGGGAGGAGCACACCACAGAACTGCAGAAACGACTCAACAAATCTGTATTTTCAATACGAGTGTTATCAGACATAGGAGACATAAAAATAACAAAGCTTGCATACTTTGCTTACTTTCATTCCTTAATGTCATATGGTATAATATTTTGGGGTAACTCTTCAAGTCAGTCAAAAGTCTTCAGAGTCCAAAAACGTGTAATACGTATTATTTGTGGAGTAAATTCACGGACGTCTTGTAGAAGCCTCTTCAAAGAACTGGGTATATTAACTACTGCCTCTCAGTATATTTATTCCTTAATGAAATTTGTCATAAATAATATATCACTTTTCCCAACAAACAGCTCAGTTCATACATACAATACGAGAAATAAAAATGATCTACACAAGGATTTAAAAGCACTTACATTAGTTCAAAAAGGGGTCCACTACTCAGGAACACACATTTTCAATAATTTACCATCAAGTATAAAAAATTTAGCTACAAATAAAGATCAGTTTAAGAGGAACCTAAAAGACTTTCTAGTGGCCAACTCCTTCTACTCCATTAGTGAATTTCTAAATTGTACCAAATGATGCATGCACTCATACTATATTAGTATTATTATATTATCAGCCAAAAAAAACCCTTAAAATTATGTATCTGTATTTATATTATAAGTGTATGTATTTGTATTTATATTATTAGTATTATTTGTTATTCAACTTGTAAATTTTGTTTCTTGACATGTTCCACATCCACGAGGATCCCCTCAATATGGATCTACGGAACAAATAAATAATCTAATCTAATCTAATCTAATCCCATGCCCAAGGGGGGGATTCGAACCCCCGACGCCGGCCGCGGTGGCCGAGGTGACTGAGGCGCTCCAGTCACGGTCAGCACGGCCACTACGGTCGGGGGTTCGAATCCCCCCTCGGGCATGGATATTTGTGCCGTCCTAGTTCGTAAGTAGTTCATAAGTAGTTTGTAAGTTTAGGGACTGATGACCCCGTAGTTAAGTCCCATAAGCTTCACAAACATTTGAACATTTTTTTGAACCCCCGACCGTAGTGACAGTGCAGACCGTGACTGGAGCGCCTCAGTCCCCTCGGCCACCGCGGCCGGCGCCAACAAACAGAAAACACAGATAACAAAGTAGTTATTTGTAGAAGTGCAGACGTAAATCCAACTGTTTCTTTCAAATGTATTTTCATTAAAAGATGTGCAGAATATCTTATCTCGGATTGTTTCCGTATCCTTCAATTCCAGGTTGTGATGTCTCTGGTGCAATTAACGAGCAACGCATTTGTATTGCTGATCACAGAATACTCCCGTGAGCAATCTCAGTCGTCACTTTACCTTAAAATGCAGTTTCTTCTTACAGTACCGTCCTAAGTCTTTACTTAAAGAACGCAGACCCCGTTAATAGGTCTCCTCAAAAGTAACTAGGTGTAAGCTCCCTCTCCTGCTTAGCAGGGAAAGTATTTTGGATATCAGAAAATTCCTAGTTAACTCAAATGGATAACGCCAAACACTCGATTACACATACACTACAAACTCTTCCAACTGTGTCATGTAATTAATCTTTTACACTCAATAAAAATATAATGTGAACTTCTTTAGATAGGATAGTGTCAGTTTTTCTCAAGTGTTCTTAGTATACTGCTGGCCATTAAAATTTCTACACCAAGACGATGACGTGCTACAGACGCGAAATTTAAGTGACAGGATGAAGATGCTGTGATATGCAAATGATTAGCTTTTCAGAGCATTCACACAAGGTTGGCGCCGGTGGAGACACCTACAACGTGCTGGTACGAGGAAAGTTTCGAACCGATTTCTCATACACAAATATTAGTTCACTGGCTTTGTCTGGTAAAAAGTTGTTGTGATGCCTAGTGTAAGGAGGAGAAATGCGTACCATCACGTTTCCGACTTTGATAAAGGTCGGACTGTAACCTATCGCGATTGCGGTTATCGTATCGCGACATTGCTGCTCGTGTTGGTCGCGAGCCAGTGACTGTTGCAGATATGCAATCGGTGGGTTCAGGAGGGTAATACGGAACGCCGTGCTGGATCACAACGGCCTCGTATCACCAGCAGTCGAGATGATAAGCATCTTATTCGCAAGGCTATAACGGATCGTGCAGCCACGTCTCGATCCCTGAGTCAACAAATGGTGAAGTTTGCAAGACAACAACCATCTGTACGCACAAACAGTTCGACGACGTTTGTAGCAGCATGGACTATTAGCTCGGAGACCATGGCTGCGGTTACCCTTGACGCTGCATAACAGACAGGACCGCCTGCGATGGTGTACGCGACGACGAACCTGGGTGCACGAATGGCAAAACGTTATTTTTGGGATGAATCCAGGTTCTGTTGACATCATCCTGGTGGCCGCATCCGTGTTTGGCGACATCGTGGTGAACGCACGTTGGAAGCATGTATTCGTCATCGCCATATTGGCGTATCACCCGGCGTGATGGTAAGAGGTGTCATTCGTTACACGTCTCGGTCACTTCTTGAGCGCGTCGATGGCACTTTGAACAGTGGCCGTTACATTTCAGATGTGTTACGACCCCTGGCTCTACCCTTCATTCGATCCCTGCGAAACCCTACATTTCAGCAGTATAATGCACGACCTCATGTTGCAGATCCTGTACGGGACTGCTGCCCTGGACAGCACGTTTTCCAAATCTCTCACCAATTGAAAACGTCTGGTCAATGGTGGCGGAGCAACTGGCTCGTCACAGTACGCCAGTCACTACGCTTGATGAACTGTGGTATCGTGCTGAAGCTGCATGGGCACCTGTACCTGTACATGCCATCCAAGCTCTCTGTTTGACTCAAAGCCCAGGCGTATCAAGGCCGTTATTACGGCCAAGAGTGGTTATTCTGGGTAGTGATTTCTCGGGATCTATGCACCAAATTGCGTGAAAATGTAATCACATATCAGTTCTACTATAATATATTTGTGCAATGAATACCCGTTTATCATCCTTATTTCGCCTCGGTGTAGCAATTTTAATGGTCAGTAGTGTATAAATCAGAATTTAGTATCGGAGTTCTGCTTATATTTGTTATTCTACGTGCATTAGCCGCCAGATATATAACATTCGAATCAATAATCATGAGATAACAAAGGCATCATAACCAAATATGCCCCCCCCCCCCACTGCTCCAACTCAGGTCAGTCCTCTGCCTCTTCCACTTCCTCAATCCTCAGCTCTGATCCTTCCTTCTAAAACGGTTCAACATCTTTTTGTCCGTTCTGCGGAATGAAGACAATAACATTATGGCTATCGAGATAGTGGTAATAACAGAAAGTTGCTGTAGAGGGGTTGGTGTTGACTTGTATTTACTCTACAACTGATAATGTAATGAGCGGCTACGTGACTTACCAGCAGCTATAGCATGCAGATCCATGGGAGGGTTGGAAGCGGGATAAATACAGAGTGAGGTGTCTGCAGATATTAAAGTGCATTTTATAGGACCTGGGGACGATTTCAGACAACAGGAACCGCTAAAAGAACGCAAGGTCGTATACAAGAAACATCAGTAAGAGATGGCCGTCATCTCTGGTTAACAGCCCTTCGATACAGGAGGCTCAATGCAACATGGCTGCAACGCACCCTCCAGACAGCAACAGCCTAAAATTGTCTGCGGGAATGTGACTTCTACGCATGGAGGTCTATGATATGTTCCATTAAAACCATAACATCGTTTAGCAAGAAGAAACTGGGCGGAGGAACATCAGGTTTGGAGTTGTAGCGAATGGCACTGACTTCTGTTCACAGGTGAGTCACGATTTTGTGTTCAATTGGTCAATCGTCGTTCCGTCACGAGGAGCTATAGGAGATGGATTCATTTTGGTGAACTGTAATACTCGTCCCCACAGTGCTGCACTGGTGGACAACATGCTTGAAGTTGAGGGCACTGAGCGATTGGACTGGCGAGCTGGTTCACTGAACTTAAACCCAACTGAGCATAGCATATGTCGGAAGCACTTTGCAGACGCAAGGCAGCCAGACCAGCACCTCCAACAACGGTTGCAGAGATGGATATGTCACTCATGGAAGAATGGCTGATTGATAACGTCGTACTGTCCATGACATACAGGTGTACAATTGTAGTGGCCGTCCGAGCTGATCAAAACCACATGAAAGTGCAACGAGAATTACTTTCTCACTACTATTTTAGCCCCATGGTGCCTCCCTCTAAGTAAATGCAATGTCAACGTGAAGTAAATAGTTGAAAGAGGAAAATATCGTACATAATTTACAAGTATAACCAATATCTAAATAAAATACGTTGTCTGAAATCGCATTCAGGTCCTGTAAATTACATTTTGCGACACTCCAACAATTTCTGCAACCACTTCCCTTCTGTGTTTCACCCGCTTCCAACTCTTCTATGGGTCACCATTCCATAGCTTCTCGTAAGTTACGTTGCTGCTCATTACACTATTTGAACAGATCTTCTCGTGTAACTCGTTTGATAAACACAGGGCAACACCAACCCACTCTGCAGAAACTTCATGTTATTGCCACTATCTCGGTTACTGTAATGTTGTTGTTTTCATTCAGTGGAAAACAGGTTCAGAGCTGAGGATGGAGAGAAGTGCCACCAGCTGGTATTGGGGCAGTAGGGGTGGTGGGATAATGAGTGCATAGTTCTACATCTACATCTACATGGGATAATCTGCAAATCACAGTTAAGTGCCTGACAGAGGGTTCATCGAACCACCTTTATACTATTTATCTCCCATTCCATTTCCGAATAGCGCGCGGGAAGAAAGAACAATACAAAACAAGCTGCCCATCTTTGGGTTCTTTCGATGTTCTCCGTCAAACCCACCTGATAAGGATCCATCACTGGACAGCAATACTCCAAAAAGGAACGGACAAGCGTAGTGTATGCGGTTTCTTTAGTAGTTCTGTTGTATCTTTTAAGGGTTCTGCCAATAAAAGGCAGACTGGTTACCCCTTTACAACGACATTAACTACGTGTTCTTTCCAGTTTAAGTCTGAAGTAATAGTAATCCTAGGTACTTTGTGAAGTTTACGGCCTTCACTTTTGATTGATTTATCTTGTAAACAAAGTTTAACGGATTTCTTTTCGTGCCTTACCATCGATTACTACAAACTGTGTCCTCTCTGATAGAAAATACCCTATCCAGTCGCAAATTTGGAGCGATATACCATAACCACGCAATTTGATTAAAAGCCGTTTGTGAGGTACGGTATCAAAAACCTTCTGTAAATCAAGACATATGGATTCGATTTGCGAACCCTTCTCAGTAGCACATATCACTTAGTGTGAGTAAAGAGCTAGTTGTGTTTCAAATGAACGATATTTTCTAAATCCGTGTTGACTTTGGTTCAATAGATCATTCTGTTCGAGATAATTCATAATATTTGAATACACGATATGTTCCAAAACCCGGCTGCAAATTGACGTCAATGAAATAGGCCTGTAGTTTGTTATGATGCCTATGTATCACATGATCATTGATTCAAATGTCACGGAGCTGGCGGCCATGGGACGATTTAACCAACCCTGGAGGTCCATGTGAGTTGGGGGCAAGACCCTGGGCCCTGACCAGGGATTCAGGCATGTTAACGTGTGTTGGTGGTGGTGGTGGTGGCTACCCAGACTTTGGGTACTAGCTGAATTAGGTACAGTACTGTGCGGGACTGTCAGCTGTAAAAACTGTATAATTTGTAAGATTTGTCACGTTTTCTCCTAATTGTTTTGAGCAGTGTGTTTCTCCTGAAGCATCCTATATACTAAAGATCTTACTGAGAGGGCGAAAAGAATCTCATCTTTATAATGTTCCAGCCTGGCTATTAATTTTTTAGATTAACAAATTTACAGAAGGAAGAGGTTTGAAGTTAGAAGCTATGAAAGATCCCAATCAGAAAATTAAGGATAAAAATTTGGAAAAATTATTACAAGCATTTAAATGAAATGGCAAGCTAATTAACGGTGGAGTGTTGTACAGGCAGGACATTACAAAAACAATCGACGAGCGGTTTACTGTTAACAAGAGATCCATCGGTGGTTGAAATTTTACTGTAAATGAAATTTGATAATATGATAACCACTCGCTGAACAGTGGATGGCAGTTCGTCAATATCAAACTACGACTCGTGTGGCAAACCGTAAAGTAAGATAAGTGACATGAGAAAAATCGGATAGGAATATTAGGTAAGTCAAACACATCGGACTTATAAAAATTTACAAATCGACTGCAGATTCTATTGCCGGTAAATGATAATATTATGTAATAAATTTTGAAACAAGAGTGGCAGGCTACACGAAATATCACCGTTCAGTATTGTTGCGGTGATTCAACAAGGCTGAAAAAGACATTATGGGCGGAGGGAGGATAAGGCAAAATTATTAATAAGAATTCATAAGTGCGAATTTAACTGAGAGGTGGGGTTTATTAATAAAAGTAAGATTCGCGCACAACACATGAATTTACCTGAATGTAAAAATATCCATGTAACAGGGGCCACATAAAATGATAAAGTAAAGCTCTCGTCCACAAGATGCTATCACTACGAAGTACAACGCAAGAGTGTCTTCTTTCTTTTTAAAAAAAAAAATAAATAAATAAATAAAAAAAAAAAAAAAAATAAATAAATAAAAAAAAAAAACTGAAAGTGTTGTTCTTAAATTCTTTCTCTGGCATTCATATATAATTATTTTTACATGCCGAAATAATATAAATATATAAAATTTTCTTTGATAATATCGGGGAAAGGAAACCGTGTCACTATATCTTCAAAAAATCAAATGTTTACATAGCTTATGGGACTTAACTACGGGATCATCAGTCCCTAAACTTACAAACTACTTATGAACTAGCTAATCCTAAGGACAGAACAAATATCCATGCTCGAGGGGGGGATTCGAACCCCCCACCGTAGTGGCCGTGCAGACCGTGACTGGAGCGCCGGCCATTATATCTTCTTGATGTAGTTGTAGAATGAGAAAACTGTATGCGAATACACAGAAAGAAAGATCCTTTATTATTTAGCTACACTATAGTAGGGCAGCAACTGGAAGTAGTTAATTCCATAAAGTATCTGGGAGTAGTCATTGGGAGAGATTTAAAATGGAACGACCATATAAAATCAATCGTCGGTAAAGCAGATGCCAGACTTAGATTCAGTGGAAGAATACTAAGGAAATGGAGTCCGAAAACAAAGGAAATAGGTTACAGTACACTTGTTCGCCCACAGCTTGAATACTGCTCACCGGTGTGGGATCCGTACCAGGTGAGATTGATAGAGGAGGTAGAGAAGATCCAACGGAGAGCAGCGCGCTTCGTTACAGGATCATTTGGTAATCGTGAAAGCGTTACGGAGATGATCGATAAACTCAAATGGAAGACTGCAGGAGAGACGCTCTGTCGCTCGGTACGGGCTTTTGTCGAAGTTTCGTGAACATACCTTTACCGAGGAGTCTAGCAGTATATTGCTCCCTCCTACGTATATCTCGCGAAGAGATCGTGATGATAAAAAATGTTCAAATGTTTGTAGAGTCTATGGGACTTAACTACGGGGTCATCAGTCCCTAAACTTTACTTATGAACTAACTAAGACTAAAGAGGGCACAAATATCCATGCCCGAGGGGGGATTCGAACCCCCGACCGTAGTGGCCGTGCAGACCGTGACTGGAGCGCCTCAATCCCCTCGGCCACCGCGGCCGGCTGATGATAAAATAAGAGAGATTATAGCCCACACAGAGGCATACCGACAATCCTTCTTTCCGCAAACAATACGTGACTGGAATAGGAGGGGAAATCGATAGTGGTACTCAAGGTACCCTCCACCACACACCGTCAGGTGGCTTGCGGAGTATGGTTGTAGATGTAGATATAGGAAGTTCTCTTTTGCAATAAAATGATTGAGATGAGGTATTTGCTTTAATACACAGTGCTCAAAGATCAGGTAAAGATAACTTTTATTAGGCTGCATAGGGACATAGAATGGAAATGAAATGATTTTGGTTTGTGGCATGCAAGAGAAAAGGCAACACGGTATTACCCCACGAAGTCCAGCGATATTAATTTTTAGGCAACCCCAAGAGACCGGTCTGTATAATACGGCAGGCCAAGATAACCGGAGAATGTCATCCATTGCGGAAAATTTTTATCCGGCGTCCGTTTGGCGGTATCCGGGGGTCGTTCACAATGCACGATGCCGGCCACGTGGTGGCGGGAAATTGGGTCGCGCGCAGCACTCCACGGCGTCCGCTGTTTCCATTATAGGCAGCCGGCAGCGGGCAACGACAGCCGCTGACCGCCACACTGTGAGGGGAGGGGGTGGGGTGGGCTTCGTCGATGGCGGGCGGCTGATCGGCGTGTCTCATTTCCTGCGGCGCGCGGATTACGGGGCTGCCAATTAACTTGGCAGTGGCGGACAGCTCTGCCGCGCCGCTGCACCGACGCCCGCCCGGCTCGGAATTGAAACGCAGGAAACATAAGTGGCTCTCCGCTCCGGTGGCGGCCGAGCGCGCCGCGCGACGGCAGGTGGACCGGGCCGCCGCGTTTCCACTGGCCGGCGGCTGCGAGGTTTTTAATTATATTCGACAAAATACTGCAGGCGCATTCCAAATATCTCTTTTTACTGTTGCAGGTGAAGTTAATCTGTTCGGAGAGGACTTCCGCGAAACAGAAATTTTTGAATTTTTTTTCGCGTGTAACATAAATGCATCTTCGTAGTTAGAATGATACGCAGAACTGTTTATATTTACCGTTGTTTGTTATCCGTGGCCTCATTACAAATGTTGTCAGTCAATGATCAAACAGTATTGTTTACTAAATGTCATTATTTACGTCAGTGACCACAACTTTATTCGTTAAGACAACCGGTTTCTGTCAGTGATGAGCATCTGCAGAAAATTAAACAAATTAAAAAACAGACAAACTTTGATAAGTATACATCTTAAAAGTGCGCCTCGGTTGCACAGTGGTAGAATGGTAGACTATCCAGCCTAAGGTCGCCGGTTCGATCCCCGCCAGGTCCTGGGATTTTTATCTGTCACTTTCCACTTCTTTCCCCTCTGGCATTATAGCTCATGTGAAAAATACCAAGTAGCACGGTGGTTAGGAAACCACGTTAAACTGAGGTCCCCCTATA
Source organism: Locusta migratoria (assembly GCA_026315105.1). Lineage (NCBI taxonomy): Eukaryota > Metazoa > Arthropoda > Insecta > Orthoptera > Acrididae > Locusta > Locusta migratoria. The sequence continues at coordinate 707,055,299 of CM048745.1, read as the reverse complement.
AATGGCTGGGTAATTCCGTTCGAAAGGTCGGAGGAAGGCAACGGCATACTACCTCCAAACAGGACCATGCCTACTAAAGCACTGTGGTGTTCAAACAAATCTTCGGAGTGTTGACTGCTTGACCTTTTTTTTTTTTTTTTTTTTTTTTTTTTTTTTTTTTTTTTTTTTTTTTTTTTACATCTTGAAACAGTCAAAGGTGTTGATATACACACTAAATGCGTCTCAAAATTGAGAGGATACCTTTTTATTTTCAGATGTCCTAATTTAATGGAGCCATAACAGGATCGTTACAAAAGTTACAAAATAAGCGTAATATATCGGTACTATTTCTTTATAAATTTTTCTAAAACAACGTAAACAAGGCCACAATGCTCGCAAGACTTCCTTTCGTTTGCGTCATTGTTTACAACGATCCGTCGTTAACGCGGGAGAACTCGCCTTTAAAAGTTAGGCGATACATCGCGTATATAGCAGTTCTCTGACAGTGATAGGACTTTTGTAATGTGCTTAATATGTGTAAATAACTATTTCTATTTGCGTTTATAAGAAAACACAAATATTTGAATATTTAAAATTGGTAAAATGTCGGGTTAACTGGCAATTGTCGGGATAGATGTGGACCTATTGTCGACCCGAAATACAATGATCCCTGCTGCATGCTCTAATCAGCTCTGAGCGCCAGCTGCGGCAGCAGACCATTGAAGTAAGTCAAAGGCGAACGTTGCTCTGCGCATGCGCACGTTCGGCTGCGCTATGCACTTTTGCCAGTTCTGTCAGACAAGTAGACAACAGCGACCGTTAGCTGTACCGTCCGGCAGCGAACTATTTGGCAACGTGGTTGCATTCCGTTTCTGTGCGAAAGGGGCAGTCTACCAGCCCAGTAGGCGGAGCCATGCATCATCGTGTTTCGGCCCGATTAGAAACTTATTTATCACGCGTGTAATTATTGAAATAGATACGGAGAATGTACTAAACCATCAGTTGAAGCTATTTTTCTTTTGAATTGCGTAAGTTAAAAATGTAATGAATTACAAAACGTTGAAGATGTGAAGAAAATTAATATTTAAAATGATGAAAAGTAAATTCTTTAAGTGACAATATGTGACTCATGTAGTGTTATTGCTTGCCTGACTATTTTGGGTGAAAAAATAGGCCGCACTAAAGTAATTGAAAGATTTTTCAAAAGAAGTAGTAATGAAAAATACCGTTTATATGAACCAGTAATTTAAAAAATAATGAACAGTATTGCAATGGGCAAACATTTAAAAGATTAAAGTATTTTGCAGAACAAGCAATGTACAGAATTCGACGAATAGTTACCTTTCACCGGGTGTAGAAAATCTCGTTGGTGAGCCGTAATAAAAATTATTTGTAAACCGCGTAACTATTCGCAGACATTGGACGGAGGTTCGGAATATTTAGATTCGATCCCCGTGTAGCATAACTATAATGAAAGTGATTTAATGAATGAAAGAATAGTAATAAATGATACTTACCATCGATTGATCAGACTTCGGACCGTTCTTTACGTATAAGTGATCGCAGGTTCTATGCCAATAAACATTTAAAAAAAAATTGAATAAATTCAAAGCTGCACTGCCAAGCTACACGAGATGCATAATTTTAGTATATCTAACACCCGAACCATCCAAAGTGGTAATAGTTCGCTTTAACTGAAAACAGCATGATCATTGGGGGAAGGAACTGGTAAAATAATTAAATGAAAAAAAGAATTACTGTAATTATTTTCACTGATAGGATTTATTAATAAGAACAGAAAGCAGATAATGTGTACCTGAGTTTCCATTTTATAAGTAGATTTTGTACAATTAATATAACAATAGTTAATGATGCTCAATAGTAATAATTCCGATCAGAACAAAGCCAGACGAGAGAGAGCGAAAACACAGATATAATTCTTTATATACTATTATCACTCCAAGGACAAATGAATATTAAAATAGTATCATTCTTTGAGCTTTCTAAGTATATCTGTTACGTAGCCTATAGATTCCAACGAACGTTAGCAAAAAACTGAAGTAGCTATATTACATATTATTTGATTAAATTATTAATTTTATTAAAAATATTTATGGGGGGTTTTGCTATATGGTAATGTTAAAGTCAGAAGTTCTTTAGGTAGTATTAGATAAAAATATACAATGATAAACTGAAAAGGCACATAAAATATTGGCAATGGTAAAATAACAGCTTAGGAAGGAAAACGGCATAGAACAGAAGAGAGATATATTAACAAGTGTCATGTGTTTGCATGGCTGCCAGTCTGCGGCTCTACGTTAAACCCCACATATCAGACGATCCTGTTGTGTCCCCTGTCTTTTCTTATCCCAGCTGGCTGCCTCGTCTACCTGCACATACCACATCCGCTCCTATCGCTCACCCCTACATTCTTCATCAAAGATATTTCAACCGTCTCCCTATATCTGACCGTACACTACGGCCTGACGTGTACCTACCCTACCAACTCTAAATCCTGTCCCACCCCATCCATCCGCATTCCCCATAATCTCCTCTTATCACACCTCCTCCTGCCCCGTCTCACTCCCTACCCCTTTCTGAACTATTTATAGATCACAATATCATCTGTTCCTTCTTCCTCGTCGGTCATAGCTACTCCTATCACGTCACAGCTTGTACTAGTCCCTCATTCTCTTCATCGCATCTTCCCATGTCTCTCCATACGCACTTTCCATTCCAGAAACCATTCCAGGGCACTACATAAAGTCAAACTTTATGACAGTGGAAGTCCTCCGTGCTACGTCTAGTGTGTCGTTTATCATGCTCCAATTCTAGTACAATTCTTATACCTTATAAATCTTTTAACTGTGACGTCTGTTTTCCACGTGTCATTATTAACACACTTTTATTCATTTTTTATTTCTTCATATATTTTTTTTATATTCAAAAACGGAAAAGTCTGATTACTTTGGTCCTCCCACTTTGTCACCTTTCAAATACTCTTTTATCCGAAAATTTGCCACCCGTTTCTATGTACGTATCTTCTTTCTGTTAGTTAAATGCCTATTGGCAGAAGAATGGTTTGATTATCCCGCTACCAGCCGCCTTCCTGTCAATATACGATGAAAAGGGATGAAATAACAGTAGGGGGAAGAAAACAGTGACTAAATCTCACACCCAAGTTGTAAAAATCCCTACACATACTCTAACACAAAGTATAGCCCGATCGTTCTATGACGGGATAATGTTAAATTTGCAAAAATTATTACCTATAAACTAAAACTATGAGCATATGGGAAATAAAATTTCAAACAGGGTTTCTATTTATTGAAAATCGAGACGAGATTGCGAAATTTTCCCCAAAAACTCGCTGAGTTGCAAAAAACTCTTTTTCTCAAATAAATAAAATAAAAACATAACTCCGATAAGAGAATGTTAAATTCGAAATTCATAGCCGTTAAGATTATCTAACAGTTGCCTTTTTTCTACTTATCGATTGCTTTTAAACGTTCCGATATGTATCGAGAACACACTTAAAAATCTTTAAAAATTTGATTCCTTATTACTCGTCAACATTCACGTTTCAAAAACGTATTATTTACCGTAAGTGTGACTCGAAATAAGTAAATAATAATAATAATAATAATCAGTATATTTCGAGATATTTCGACATTTTAGAAAAAAAAGGCCGCCTTCAAAATTAGCTAAAGTTGGTCAGGGGACAGTTCCAGAGTAAAATCTGTATTCTTCGTGAAGAGTCGTAATATCGTGCTATTAAATAACTTTTTAGATTTTTTTGATTGTAAGTATCAAAGAGTGACTTTGAAAACTTGCACTTTTGTGCCTCTTTCTTCAACTAAATATTTTCATTTTTTTGTTATGAAAGGAACTATTAAAGCAATATGTAGCTGCCATTTTCACCTATTGCCCGGAAACTGTGCATCTTATGGAAGATTTTATCCGTATCAAAATAAAAGAGAAATTTCACGTCGAATGAGCTTTTCAAATGCCAAAATCGGTACACCGTTCGGCCGCAGTTAGTTTTCAAAGTTAAGCCATTTTTACCAACCTGGCAAAAATGTCGGCTCCAACTCATAAACGGCTACTCCAAGTGAAAAATGTCAAGTTATGGAAACTGTAAGGCATTAAATTTCATGGCAGAAAAGATTTAGGCAATGTTAAACATTCATAGGCTTGAAAACCGAAGTAATTCCATTCCGTTGTTGTTGTTATTTTTACTTTTTTCATATTCATTTTAATGAAATTTCTTGTGGGAAGACGGCACTCTAATGATGAAATATGTTATTTTTTATGTATAATCTTTTTCCTCGCATTTATTTTTATCTATGCCTTAAGTGATACGATTAGAGTTTTGAAAGGAAAGCCCAACATATAGTAATGGCCAATATGTATTTACATTTGAGTGATGTAAAAATTTGTTAAAACGAAGAGAATTACTTTGGTTTTAAAGTGTATGACCGTTAAATATTTGACCGTTTTCATCTGGAGTAGACGTTTTTGAGTTACAAACGTTGGAGCGGACATTTCCGCTAAGTTGGTGAAAATGACTGAACTTTGAATGCTGAATGGAGACAAATGACTGTACCTGTTTTGACTTTTGAATAGGGTCATTCGCCTCAGAATTAATGTTCCTTTATTTTCGTAAGGATAACATCTTCAGTGGGATTAATAGTTTTGGAGTAATAGGCAAAAATCTGTAGAAAGTGGCAAAATTTCGCTGCTTTTTGGCCATAAAAATTTGTCCCAAGGGTTCTGAAGGACGAAAACATGTTTTCTACACACTCTCAGTCATGTACACAAGATAAAAAAAATGTTCTACCTCATTTATGCAAGCAAAAGGCCTTTCTTGTGACACCGTTACTGGACTATCCATCAGCTCTAGACTGTTTTTATATTTTAAAAAATGACTTTTAAAAAACTGAACGGCAAATTTTCCGAAAACGAAAGAACATTTCCAAAATTGTATCAAAGATTTTGCAAGTGCGCCAGTCTCCCCCTCCCCCACCCCCCGCTCTCATTTCCCAGTTCCCTTTTCCCAAGAGCCGCTCTCCCGCTCTTGCTCAAGGCTCAACGCGCTTGGACGCTTCATTTTGCCAATCGGTTAGTAACGCTAGAAAACAATGCAACATATCCCAGTACTTTTTCTTATTAATATTCAATATTAAGCCCCATAAAGCACATCGCTGTAAAAGGTTAATTACGTCCACAATATATACACACACACACATATATATATATATATATATATATATATATATATATATATATATATATATATATATATATTAGTTTTATGTCTGGTACAGAAGGTTTTCACAACATAAAAATAGAAATTGTTGGTTGTTGGTTGAAGATAGAACGACCAAAAAGCGGAAGTTCTGGAAAGTAATTCTTTAATACATAAAAAAAACCTAAAAAAATATTTGATAGCTCTCTTCACTACAGACGAAAAACCGTTTATCTAGGTTGAGTCGCTGACCAACTTTAGCCAATTTTCGAAGAGGCCTTGGGATCTTTGGCGTGACGTCACGAGTGCTGGACTGCTGTGCACATCGCTCTCGATTTTTTATATAATTTTAGGATTAATATAATTATTTTAATTGTTATTTCGTGACAATATTCAATCTAGAGGTGTTCTAGTAAAGGTTCGTCAGTTATTTTAGCGTTTGTTGTGCCGTAATTGTTTTAAGTGGTGTTATTTGTGTTCGCGTGTGCGCCGGCATCGACGTCTTACTGCTTTGTTTACATCTGGTGGCGAGTGGTTCCAGCCGTAGCGGTCTCCGAAAGCTAAGTTCTAATAAGTGTTTGTGTATTGTAGTTAAATTATTAAAGTTTTAGATTTCAGGAGGTGTTATCTCGCTAGTTGTTTATTAACTTTAGTACTTTTCAACAGGTGACTGCTGTTTTTAACGTAGTTGAGGTTGGGAAACTTTAAGTTACGGTATTTGATAACTCTTGTACTCTCACAGTGTTTAGTTTGTTTTATTAGTGACGCTTGAATTTGAACTTGTTTATACAAGCAACATTGTAAAGTTTCTGTGGTAGTGTTATTTGCTCTTTTCTGATACTATTAGTTGTTGTTACTTGATTTGTAGAGACTGAGGTTTGTTGATTGCTGTAGTTAAGAGGTACTTCCTACTTATTTTGTAGAAACTTATCTTCATAACGTAGACGTCTAGTTTTTTATAACAAATTATTGTAAAATTTTACCATGAGTGAAAAGTGTGGGCTCTGTCGTAGGGTCGTGCGTAGTGGGCTGCAGTGTGGGATTTGTAGTAAGTATTTTCATGGGGGGGAGTGCAGTGGGGAAGACAGTGGGCATTGTGGTGAGGTTCTCTCCTGGAACTGTAGGATTTGCAGCAGGAATAAGTTGATAGAGGAGCAGGAGCGTTTGATCTGCGCCCTTCAGGTGCAGTTGAAAAACGCTGAAGAGGAACTAGGTAGGTTGAGGAGGGGAAGGGGGGCTGGAGAATGGGAACTGGCAGTTGGCAAGAAGGTAGCTAGGAGAAGGTATTCAGATAGCTTTACATTGCAAGTTGCAAATAGGTTTGACCAACTGTCAGAGTTGAGTGGAGATGAACCTCCTGTAGCTGTAGGTGTAGGAAGTACGCAGCAGACCTCAGCTTTTGGTAAGCCGAAATCTGTAGAGAGGTCTCTTAGGAAGAAGAAGGTTCTGCTGCTAGGTAGTTCTCATGGCAGAGGTGTTGGCCAACAGTTGCAGGAAGTACTTGGGAGTGAGTACCAGGTCACCAGCATAGTGAAGCCTAGTGCAGGGTTAGATCAGGTCACTTGTAACATAGGGGACTTATGTAGGAATTTTTCAAAAGAGGATCAGGTAGTTATAGTGGGTGGGGCCGGGAACAGTCTTGATAGGGACGGGGAATATGATATAGGTGGTGATCTGGAAAGGATAGCAACTGAAACTGGTGGCACGAATGTGCATTTCGTGCAGCTGTTTCAGCGTCATGATAGGCCTTGTCTTAATACGGCTGTCAGCCGTGTTAACATGGGGCTTGAGAAGGCGCTGATGACGGAGGGCATGGATCACATTGCAGTGGTGCCAGTTGAAACTATCCAAAGGTCGGATTTTACTAGGCACGGTCTGCACCTCAATAGGTATGGGAAGGGGAGGTTGGCAAAGCTCATAGGTGACAGTGTAGTAGGGGGTGGGGGTTTCACTCATGGAAAAATTCCTGTAGTAGTTGGTGTTAGGGCTGCACCTTTTTTAGACTGAAGACAGCTGATAGATATTCCTGCTTAAAGGAAGTCCCTCTAAGAAATGAACCACCTTTGACAAAGTCTAAGAATATAAGTAATAAGGGAATTACTGTTTTTCATCAAAATATACAGGGTATCAGAGATAAAGTTAATGAAATGCTTATTGATACTGATTCTGACATTATTGGAATTTCAGAGCACTTTTTAAGTGGTGTGACAATTAAGAGACTTCCTTTGCCAGGATACAGGTTAGCTGCCTTCTACTCTAGGAGTTCTTTGCAGTGTGGGGGAGTGGCCATGTATGTAAAAAACGATTTTTCATCGGAGTCAATCGATTTTTCTAAACACTGCACAGAACAGATATTTGAATGTTGTGCAGGAGTTGTTAATGTTAATGGAACTAAACTAGTAATAGTTGTTATTTATAGATCCCCTGACTCAGATTTTAAAATGTTTCTGCCCAAGCTGGAATTGGTTCTGGGTTCACTGTATAGGAAATATAAAAATTTAATTGTGTGTGGAGATTTCAACATTAATTGTGTAGGTGATAGCTCAAGGAAAAGTCAGCTGTTAGATCTATTTAATTCCTATAACATGATGCAAACAGTATTTTTTCCAACGAGAGTGCAAGGAAATAGCAGTTCTACCATTGATAATATTTTTGTTCATTCTTCATTATTAGAGGGGCACTCTGTCAGCAGAATAGTAAATGGCCTATCAGACCACGATGCCCAACTTTTAATTCTAAAAAGCATTTGTTCTCAAACAAATGTTAAACATAAATATCAACTACTCAGAAAAGTTAATCCAGTTGCAATTGAGACCTTTTTAAGCCTAATTAAGGAACAAGAATGGCAGGATGTTTATAGTGCTGATAATGCAGATGATAAATATAATGCTTTTCTGAACACATTTATTATGCTGTTTGAAAGTTGCTTTCCGCTAGAACGCTCAAAACAGGGTACTTTCAGTAACAGACAGCCAGGGTGGATGACAAAGGGGATAAGAGTATCATGTAGAACTAAGCGGGAGTTGTATCAAAATGTTAGAAGCAGTCAGAATGAAGATGCAGTAGCTCATTACAAACAGTACTGTAAGGTTCTGAAAAATGTCATTAAGAATGCAAAAAGTATGTGGTACGCAAAAAGAATAGCAAACTCTCGGGATAAAATTAAAACTATCTGGTCAGTCGTGAAGGAAGTGTCTGGTCAGGAGCAGCAGGTAGAAGATATAACGTCAGTGCGTAGTAGGAATGTTTCTGTTACTGACAAGTTAGATATATGTGCAATATTCAATAATCACTTTCTGAATATAGTAGAGGAACTAAACAAAACTCTAGTTTCTACAGGTAATCATATAACGTTTTTAGAAAATGCGTTTCCGAGGCTGTTGCCTGAAATGATCCTTCATGATACTTCCATAGGTGAGATTGAGTCAATAATTAAATCACTAAAGACTAAGGACTCTTGTGGATATGGTGGGGTATCTAGCAGAATTCTAAAGTACTGTTCTCCATATGTTAGCCCAGTACTAAGCCATATTTGTAATTTTTCCTTTCAGAATGGTCAGTTTCCTAACAGATTAAAGTACTCAGTAGTGAAACCGCTTTATAAAAAAGGAGAAAGGGATAATGTAGACAACTATAGACCTATTTCTATGCCATCGGTTTTTTCCAAAGTTATTGAAAAGGCTGTATATTCAAGATTAATTGATCATTTCAGTTCACATAATTTCCTGTCAAACGTACAGTTTGGTTTTAGAAGTGGTTTAACGACCGAAAACGCTATATTTTCGTTTCTCTGTGAGGCATTTGATGGGTTAAATAAGAGGCTACGGACATTAGGCGTCTTCTTTGATTTAACAAAAGCGTTTGATTGTGTTGATCACAAAATATTGTTGCAGAAGTTGGAACATTATGGAATACGGGGAGTAGCCCACAACTGGTTCACCTCTTACTTTAATAATAGACAACAGAAGGTAATTCTCCGCAATGTAGAAAATGGCTATGACGTGCAATCCCGATGGGGCACAATTAAGTGTGGGGTGCCCCAGGGGTCTGTTTTGGGACCATTGCTGTTTCTTATTTATATAAATGATATGCCTTCGAGTATAACAGGTGATTGTAAAATATTTTTGTTTGCTGATGATACCAGCTTGGTAGTGAAGGATGTTGCTCGTAATATTGACACAGTTTCAAATAATGCAGTTCAAGAGATAAGTTCATGGCTAATAGAAAACAAGTTGATGTTAAATCACAGTAAAACTCAGTTTTTACAATTTCTAACACATAATTTGACGAAATCTGACATTATGATTACACATAATGGGCATGTGATAAGTGAGACTGAACAGTTCAAATTTCTAGGTGTTCATATAGACAGTAAGCTGTCATGGAAAGCCCATGTTCAGGATCTTGTTCCAAAACTAAATTCTGCTATATTTACCATTAGAACAATATCTGAGATAAGTGATTTTTCAACACGAAAAGTAGTCTATTTCGCTTACTTTCACTCACTTATGACGTACGGCATTGTTTTTTGGGGTAACTCGCCTGATGCAAAAAGGATATTTCTGGCTCAAAAACGGGCGGTTCGAGCAATATCTGGTGTAAGTTCGCGAACGTCATGTCGACCCCTTTTCAGTAGTCTGGGAATTTTGACTCTGGCGTCACAATACGTTTTTTCTTTAATGTCGTTTGTTGTTAATAATATCAGCTTATTCCCACGAGTTAGTAGCTTTCACTCGGTGAATACTAGACAGATGTTTAATCTACATTTGCACCACACCACCTTAACACTTGTGCAGAAAGGGGTGCAGTATTCTGCGGCATCCATTTTCAATAAGCTGCCACAAGAACTTAAGAATCTTAGCACTAATCCACATGCTTTCAAATCTAAATTGAAGAGTTACCTCGTGGCTCACTCCTTTTATTCTGTCGAGGAACTCCTAGAAAAGTTAAACAATTAAGCTAATTTATTTTTTCTTTATTGATTCTTTTCACTTTGTCTTAAGATTGTCGTGTGCAAAGGACTACTTAAAATTTTTCTATTACCATTATTGTGTAACAATTAATGTATTGACTTGTTCCATGACCATGGAGTCTTACTCCTGAAGTGGGTCCTATGGAACAGAAAAAACAAATAAATAAATAAATAAAAAAGAACTGTATATCTCGGAAATATACTGAATATTTTTAATCTTTTCGAAGAAGTACCTTTTTCACTTATTTCGTGCCATATGTATGGCTAATAATACGTTTGGAAACGTGAATGTAGACAAGTTATAAGGAATTTAGTTTTTACAGGGTTTTTTTTCGAAATAACACGAAACGTAACCATTTTATCGCTAAGTATAAAAGAACAGTAAATAAATAATCTTAAGGCCTATAATTTTCTAATTTAACATTTTCCTATCTGAGTTATCGGTTTTTATTTTATTTTATTTTTTTAAGAAAAACGGTTTTGCAACTTTGCGTTTTTTTTTTTTGTTTTTTTTTTGTAAAATTACATCTCTGAACGAGTTTCATTAAATGGAAGCTATTTGAAATTTTATTTCCTTTACGCTCATACTTTTTGTTTTCAGTTAGTAATTTTTGCACCCACTTCTCGCTTATGCTTGGACTAGTACTCCTCCTCCCCTTCCAAATCCGATTAACCTTCACATCCAGGCTCATCTCATAAAACTTCCACCTCTCCTCAAAAATTTTGGATGCGTGTTGCCTAATTTCATAGTTAGACTATCAGTTTCTTCGTTTGAACATCTGTAAATCAATAGAGTGTCATACACATAACTCTTGTAATAGACAGTTTTGTTAACGATTTCAGAATTTTAAGGATATTGCTTTACGGAGATTTAAAAGTAGAAATTGTTACTCTAGCTACGACATTAGACAACATGCATCCAAAATTATCGTTCACTGTAGAGCATGAAACTGAAAAAAAGAATCAATTTCCTTGACCTCGTAATATGAAATAAAAACTTTAATCAGTACTTCGCTATACATTGGAAACCATCTGCGACAGATATCAATGCCACTTTTTGTCACCCATGGAAATATAAAAAAAAGCATTCTTTTGTCCTATGATTAATGAATTATTAAAATTACCTTTAGCTGATAGGGAAATTCTAAGGGAATCTGGTTTATTGAAACAAATAGCTAAATCTAACGATTAACATCCAAGGGACAGCGACTTTTTATTTAATAAACTAAAACAGAAGTCTTCACAACCTTCAATTGGAGCTGATACGAAATTTATCAAAATTACTTATTTGGGTAACTTATTTGATAAAATTAACAGAGTATGGAAAAATACCGGTGTATTTTTGGCAATCACTTAATATATAATTTCCTTCAAAATAAACTTAAACATGCTGTTGGTCATAATGAAGTTAAATTTCTTAACTCTGGTGTCTTATAAGCCTCAATGCAATGATTGTTATAAACAATACATCGACCAAACAGGTCGCGATTTCCTCATTCGATTTGAAGAGCACACAACGTGTGTATTAGCTAGTAAATCTGTGTTTGACCAACACCCACTACAGATCAAACATTCTGAAGGTCCCATTCAAACGAATATTAAAATCTTACACAATGCACCCAAAGGACCCTTATTAAATGCCCTTGGAAAAGTCGAAATATTATCATAAAAAACACCCACACTATTAAATCAGCAATTGGACTTTAGGGAGAAACTTTTTTACGATCTTTTTGACGACTTTCTGTAGTGCATATCTGCTCTTTTGCTACCTTTCCTTTACATTTTTGTTATTTTATGATTGACTTGTCGTACGGGATAATTTAAATTACCAGAGTATGTGACGCAGCACGTAGTTTAACTCTTTGACAAATTTAATGTTTGGTTCAGCAACCGAAAAGGAATTTTAAATATTATTTTCCCCACTACATACGGCATTGGCGAGCTTTAGGCATTTTTCTTACCCTTGTACGAGCAATCAGCAGTCATCGTTGCAATCTATTCCTGACTCCATGATGACCGACGGCGTCCCCCGTTACGGCCTTCACGTTTGATTGTTTTGTCTTGTATACAAAGTTTATCGGATTTCCTTTCGTACTCATGTGGACGACTTCACACGTCTCATTATTTAGAGTCAGTTGCCAATTTTTACACCATACTGATATCTTATTCAGATCGTTCTGCAGTTGGTTTTGAAACAGCAGAGGACCAATAACAATACCCTGTGGAACGTCGGATATCATCTCCGTTTTAGACGATGGTTTACCATTGATTACTACAAACTGTGTCCTCTCTGACAGAAAATGCACTATCCAGTCACAAATTTTGGCGATATACCATAAGCACGCAATTTATGACGTACGGTGTCAGAAGCCTTCTGGAAATCAAGAAATACGGAATCAACTAGAGAACCATTGTCGATAGCACTCTGCACTTCGTGTGAGTAAAGAGCTTGTTGTGTTTCGCATGAATGATATTTTCTAAATCCGTGTTGACCTGTTGGTGATAATTCATAATACTTGAATACAGGATACGTTACAAATCCCTGCTGCAAATTGACCTCAAGGAAATAGGCCTCCAATTTAATGGGTTACAAATGAATATAGATGTGACCTGTGCAACCTTCCAGTCTTTTGGGATAGATATTACTTTTGAGAGAGCGGTTGTATATGGCTGTTAAATACGAAGCTATCGCTCCAGGATAATTAGATAGAAATCTAATGGCTATACAGTCCGTACAAGAAGACTTGTTCTTGATAAGTGTTTTCAGTTGCTTCACTACACACCGAAGATATCTATTTCAACATTACTAAATGAGATGTTCAAATGTTTGTTGATCTTATGGGACTTAACTACGGGGTCATCAGTCTCTAAACTTATAAACTACTTATGAACTAACTTATATAAAGACGACACAAACATCCATGCCCGAGGGGGGATTCGAACCCCCGGCCGTGCAGACCGTGACTGGCGCGCCGGAGACTTCTCGGACACCGCGGCGGCTCAACGTTACTCATTCTGGCCTCTGTTCGTAATTCGAAATCTGTAAATTGGTTTCGTCTTCTTTGATGTATGAGTTTCTGAAAGATATGTTTAGTAACTCTGTTTTAGTAGCGCTATCATCGGCAGGATTGCCATTACTATCACGTAGTGATGATATTTTGTTTTTGTTTTTTGCCCCTAGTATATTTAACATATGACCAAGTTTTATAGTAAACAAAATGCTATTTTATCTCTATAATAGGTTATTTATATTTTTACCTTACCTTTTAGTGTATGACGCACCTGAATGGTTCCAGATGTGCTGATGTTGCAGGCGATGGGCGGAATTTATCCTCTATAGCTCGCAGCGATCTCTCGCTGTTTAGCAGTTGCTACACGCTCATCGACTCGGCACCAACGTTGGGGTATACCGTTTAATTTAATAATGCTGTTCATTCATGCAGAATTTTGTAGCTATTATTTGTTGTACCTGTTTCCCTCTACAGCATATTGCCTCTTCTTTTAGAGACGAATTTAGTCTGATGATGATCTGTGTGTTGATCGGAAACGGTCACCTTATTATAAATAAATTATAAATATTTTTTCGAACTTGACTGAAGTTTTCATTTAGAATAATGTACCAGTTCGCTGCTTTCTTGATAGGAAAGAATGGTTTCCTAACTCATTATTTTAAAATTATATTTACATCATCATAATAATAAAATCACCACCACTACAAACTCCTGAATTTGCTTGCGTCTTATCTGCAAATGTTCAAACCGTTGTAAACCTAAGAAACCAAGCTACTGAGGTTATCGGTCCCTAGACCTACAAACTACTTAAACTTCTGCTAAGAACAAGAAGGACACCTATGCCCATGGGAGAACTCTTCGCGGCCATGGTGGCCGAGGAGACTGAGGTGCTCCAGTCACGGTCTACACGGCCACTACGGTTGGGGGTTCGAATCCCCCCTCGGGCATGGATATTTGTGCCGTCTTTAGTATAAGGTAGTTGATAAGTAGTTTGTAAGTTTAGGGACTGATGACCCCGTAGTTAAGTCCCATAAGCTTAACAAACATTTGAACATTTTTTTGAGAACTCTTCCTGCAGGAGTTTATCAGCAAATGATGAGCTGGCAGTCTTCAGCCAGTTCCCTAATGTGAGGCCCTCGGCTATGACTTGTGAACGTCCCTGCCAGCAGATCAAATGCTGCCACCACACCTTCCCTTACACCCTGCTCCTTGCTGCTGGATTTGGTCTGCCCCGGGAGTTCAGTATGCACGGACCCGCCATGATATCTGGCGGGTTTTCCCCTATCCGCCACCTGTGGTCACCACCATGGGAGACTAGCGCACTCCACCTGGGAAACTTTTTCAGTTCAACAGACATCAGATACAAAACGGAAATACATATCGAATACTGAAATGAACTGAGTCTTGAGGATGAAGTTTGGTCAGTACGACACAGACATTTTAACGATTTTAGAACAGGAAAAAGGCTCTCTAGTCATTTTTCTGACTGACTTGATGTGAGATTATGAGAAAGTTTTCCTTCGTATAGTTGAAAGATCCAGACTTGTTCTATTTACAGACGGAGTTTCGTTGTTTTCTTATTAGTCGTTTCAAACTACAATACAAAACGCAAGAAGCTGCGATGAAGCTTACCGTTGTAGCTATTGAGACGGAGATGGCATTGCTGTTACGGTTGTGGAGCGTAGTTGTCACACCAGCGCGCCGCCACTGTTGCAATGCGCCAGAAGCGCCTATTCAACTGTGAAAAACGGCAACACAGCACACGCGACCACGTAGCGCATAGCAACGGAAACGCAAATAAATTAATTATGTGATATTAGCGCTTGATGTAGATTTATGAGCATAAAAATACAACAGCTGTGAAAGGCAAGGACAGAGCTTGCATTTACACTTTTCTTCTTGTTAATACGTATCATCATTAGGCGAACTGCAGCATTCTACGCCTATCATTATTAGGACAAAACGACTAATCCGACTGTTAATAGAACAAGGCTGGATCTTTAAACTGTGCAAAAGAAAACTTTATCCTAATTACGGTCTGATTTCTGTGCATCCTTAAAAATGACATTCGCCGAAAAAAGCCAGAAAAATCACGCTTTCTCTCAAATATTGCCGCGTATGTCGTCCCCTTTTAAAATAAAATATAATACACATACACCAAATAAAAGTAGACATTTCATCGATTACGGCAAGGTATAAAACATAGATCTCGTCATACAATGTGACCATAAAATGAGTTCAAAGTCAGGGGTCAATCATTAAGAAATGGACAGTAGTTATCTGAAACACAAGCCTGCAATAAGGCCATGGGGGTCAATCTTATCTGTTACATTGTGTGAGGTAGTATGGATTTTGCCCAATGCTTTGATAATGAGTAACTAACGATCAATCGCAGGTCGATATGCTTTAGAATTCCAGCTAACTATACTAGAAAAAAAATTTCAACGGTTCGCATTAATTGTAATAATTATTCTGTATGGATTTTGTACGGTGACACTGTTCGTCTCTTCGGTAAAGTACGGCTGCAAAATATTGAATGCGCTGGTTTACCAAACTGATTTCCTCATTGACAACACACAGAGTGAAAATTTTATATCAGTGGCTGCCTGGGAGTAGAAGTCTGCCCATGAGCTTATTCATAAAACAAATAAATGACGAACTTTCAGTTTTTATGTGGTTGGTGGTGCTTACCTTTCATATGCTTGAACAGATGCTTGGAGAACACTCTCGCATTGTTATCCCACTCATCGTACATCTTTCTGCTAAAATAATGCGCTAAGCGTGCGTTTATTTTGTTCTATTCCGAATTAGCACAGTTGCAGCTATGTTACACCTACAGTTTTCCTTGTATGACTGTCTATGATACTGAGACAGAAAAAAAGAAGTTAATTGGTTCAGCTCGATCTTTCTGGGATCTACTTTCTACTACCAACATGGTTTTGCAAATATCTATTTGTTAATTTAATGAAACTGTTTTCTATCTACTCTGCTTTACAGAGGTGAAGCATGATATAGTATCGTGAAGCTACCTTTGCTCTTTTTCATCAAAATTCTTTAAACGTGAACTCCTTTTCCTTGTCTTTCAGCTATGCTAAGAAAGAATTTTGATGTTAGAAACTTTCACATTGTGTCTAGAAAAGCCAAAATTATTCGGACATTGGGAAGAGGGTGGTGAGACACCTAAGACTACCCCCTTCCCCGCATATGGGCAGACCTTCTACAAAGATAGTTGCTTAGAGAACACTCGTTCGATGCTTACATGAAAGTGGCGTCAATGTGGGATCCCTACCAAGCTGCATAAACAGAGACGGATCCAAAGACGTGGAGCATGTTTCGTCACAGGATCACTTTGAAAAGGAGAAAGCGTATAGGGGGTAGGCAAACACCGCTGTCAGGCGCTGCTAGAGGGATGTTCTGCATCACCTACTAGTCACTGTCAAAGATCCGAGAACGTAATTTCTGGAAGAGCCAGTCTTCTCTCTGCTTTCTGAAAATATCGTGAAGATGAAATCAGAGCCATTGGAGCCCTTTTGTAAGTTTACCAGCAATTGTTCATCCCGGGAAACACACACTGCTGGAACTGCATTTCAACTGCTTCTTCTGTGGATTCTACTGCTTCATGCAGATGCTTCATGCAGAGTCTCAGAATTTCCATAAGAAATCTACGTTATTCATTCTGGAAACATACCTTCGGCTGTGACTAAGCCAAGTCTCCACCATATCCTTTTTTCCATGAGTGCTAGTCTTGCATGGTTCCCAGGAAAGCTTCTGTGAAGTTTGGAAAGTAGGAGGCGAGGTACTGGCGGCAGTAAAGTTGTGAGGCGGCATCGTGAGTCGTGTCGGGATAGCACAGTCGGTAGTGCGCTTACCCGCGAAAGGCAAAGGTCCAAGGTTCGAGTCCCGGTTCCGGCACGCAATTTTAATCTACCAGGAAGTTTCCATTTATGTTATATAAACACCGTAAAAACGCCTCAAATTCTCTCTCCTCCTTGTCGCTGCGGATTACCGTGCACACTGGCGCGCCGTGCTGCTGTACGCGCGGCCGTTCGCCATCAAGGGTTCGAGTCCCCCCTCGGGCATGGGTGGTTGTGTTGTCCTTACGTTAGCTTACCTTAGATTAAGTAGTTTGTAAGCTACGGACTAATGACAAAGCGGTTGAGTCCGACTTATTTACAAACATTTCAATTATTTTCTGTCTCCTCCGCCTCCCGTAATATGGCCATTATGATCATTCCTGTGTACAAATCAGTAGGCCACGGAGGGAGGCGGGAGGGGGGGTCCTAATGCGGCTGAAGCCCCCCCCCTCTTCCCCAAGCACCCCCAAAGATTAAAAAATAATGTTATTATTTATTCTTTTCATTTTATATTTAAACAGTTCGGCACCAGAAATTTGAAATAGTACACATGTAATAAATTACAGCGCAACTGTAATTTGCCAAGCACAAGTGAAAGTGGAAATGGTCGTCGACGTGATGCCACCACTGAGAACGTGTGCTGCTGTTACTGTGAGCGGTTTTAATGCCGCCACGAACAGTTTTGATGATGCCGTTATTGTTACTGCTATGCTGAAGTTACGAGCCGATTGCTTATATCCGCCGACCCGCTGCTTAGCAGGTCAGCGGCGCCACCGAGTCGAATCTTATGAACAACAATAGTGTTATTTTAGTTCAATTTTTACACATTAGCGTCTCAAGTTAATTGACCTTTCTCTTTGGCTAGTAGTAACGTAGAAGCTGCTTAATTATTTTACGAGCTGATTGTGTACACTCCACTTCACCACGTTGCTCCTCTTCCAGTTTCAAATTATTGCGAGCCTACGCATTTCATTTCTTGTGCAATTCTTTTCGTAGTATAATTGGGCCGGCCGCGGTGGCCGAGCGGATTGCGGCGCGCCAGTCACGGTCTGCACGGTCACTACGGTCGAGGGTTCGAATCCTACCTCGGGCATGGGTATTTGTGCCGTCGTTAGTATTACTTGGTTCGTAAGTAGTTTGTAAGTTTAGGGACTGGTGACCCCGTATTTAAGTCCCATAAGCACTACAAACATTTGAACATTTTGAAGTACAATGGGTTTAATTATAAAAAGTGTAAAAATAAGTCAGGGATTAATAAATTCAGTGGGCTTTATTTAGAAGAAATGATTTTCCCCCCCCCACCCCCCGGAACCAAATACTGGCAGCGCAAAAAAAAAAAAAAAAAAAAAAAAAAAAAAAGTAAATAAATAAATAAAAAATTCTCCAGTGATTTCCGTAACTCCTGGAATATCTTGATAAGTTATTAACCAAAAATATCCTGTACCCGGGAAATGGGATGTCCTTAACCGTATGGGCCCGTAGGTTGTTTTCAAACATTTTAACTATACAGTGATACACAGTTGCCAGAATAGTGTCACTGCATGGTATGCGACAGTAATCGGAGATATTCCACGGTACCAGTCGAAA
This sequence comes from Locusta migratoria, assembly GCA_026315105.1. Lineage (NCBI taxonomy): Eukaryota > Metazoa > Arthropoda > Insecta > Orthoptera > Acrididae > Locusta > Locusta migratoria. The sequence continues at coordinate 707,036,648 of CM048745.1, read as the reverse complement.
TAATTCAGGTAAGGTTCCAGCTAGGTCGCAATACACCAGCCTCCGATGTTGCAGTGGCATGTCTGTAGGCAAACGTCCGGACTAAGTACTAGAGTATCGGTCGGCGGGAAGAGCATCGACGTGTGGACGACGAACTCACTCAGGAGGCAGTGGGGCCTTCTTATACGAGGACCTGAAGGAAAGAAAGGGGCAGCGGCGGTGCCTGTGACGTTGAATAATAAACCCGCCTTAAAGTGGCGAAGGCAGAGCTCCCTCCACTCGCTACCGCCCTTCGCTATTCGATAACTGCCATAACATACCGCTGAGTTTCCCTGAAAATATCTAGCCCGTTTCTTTGGGTATCGAGGGCCGCTTGTATCGGTAGAGAAGGATCCGTCGAGGCGGATCTACGTCGACGTGGTTTGCTGTGCGAGCTGGAAGGATTTCCAGACGAACGGCTTGATTCAGGTTTGTTAACCCATAAGCGACACCCGAAAACTGAAAAGTAATCATTGGGGCTCGTTTGATTATCTAAAGCAGATGAACAATCCACTACTGCCTTGCTAGGCCTAATGCAGCTACACCAGAGCTCCGTTGGCCGATACTCCGTGAAGACGTCCGTCTCCCTCGATTTAAGTGGTGTGGCCACATTAAGAGAACGGCAACTGAAAGACTTCCAAGAATAGCCCTAGATTGGACGGAATCCGGACGAAAACCAGTTGGAAGACCGCGAACAAGGTGGAGAGACCAAGTGAAAGATTATGTGAACCGAAGAGGATTGCAATGGGAGCAGGTGTTACATTGTGGGAGAACAGAGAAGCGTGGATGAGGCTCTGCCAACGACCTGCATAAAAGCGGAAACGTTGCCGGAAGAAGACGAAAAATCATGGGGGATTGGGAAAATATCGTACAGGGCCTAGAAAGTTTAAATTTGGCACATACTCATATTGCTGTGTTCAACGTTCACGCTGGAGAACCATGGAATTGGCTGTTGTGTTTTGCATTTTGCTTGTCGTCCATGTTTTTTTTATTATTATTACTATTTTTTCTTTTTTGTGTGTGTGACGTAAGCTGTGACGGGTGTAAGACGATGGCAATGTTGCGGGTGTAAATTCTTTACCAGGACGGGTGCAGCTACAGTAGGACGCAGCAGTTCGTTTAGAATCACTGGACTCCGATACTGCTAGCGTTATTTAAACACCCACTGCGTGCACACCACCATTGTCAATAATATGACAGTACTGAACGTTCATCTGTGCTGTGGTTCCTACGTAAATTAAATAATTTTCCAGTCTGCTGCCCCGATGTAGCTGCTCTGCAACGAATACGACGTGCTACGCCACTCGTCTCGGCGGAAGTTCTCTAATATTGCTGAGCCGTGGGGTCGACTGGCTTCGAGAGATGAACGTAATCTTCAACTTAAAGACTGAGATTTTTTAAATGATTTAACCGCTTTTAGTGGTATTGAGTCGTGCTGGCTCTGTGGTGTCCTTCCTTGTTAGTAATTTATTTGGTACCCAGACATTGTCTTACATTTTAGATACTTAGTACCCGCCGGCGCAATCGGTGGCACTGCCCTGTATCGCTAGTCAGCGTGCCGTAATACTCGACGGAGCGTGGTATGCGAGAGTCGTGCTGTGTCGTGCTGGAGCTCGGAAGGAGGTGCGCTCGATTATAACCTGTGGCCGTTGGCGGGCGTTAACCTCGAAGGGGTTATTTCGCTGGCTTTTGAACTTGTGGAGGCTTATGTGAGTTGCATGCTGTGAAAGTTCTTAAAGGACAACACGTGGTGTTGACTGGGATGCTGGATCGGGAGCCGGATCGCTGGGTTGACGGTACCAGCATGTTCTGGATCAATGGCTGTTAGCGGTGCGAGCGAGTCATTGCCTTCGACTGGAGGTACACTTCTGGCCATTAAAATTGCTAGACCAAGAAGAAATGCAGATGATAAACGGGTATTTATTGGACAAATATACTAAAACTGACATGTGATTACATTTCACGCAATTTGGGTGCATAGATCCTGAACAATCAGTACCCAGAACAGCAGCCTCTGGTGGTAATGACGGCCTTGATACGCCTGGGCATTGAGTCAAACAGAGCTTGGATGGCGTGTACAGGTACAGATGCCCATGCAACTTCAACACGATACCACAGTTTGTAAAGAGTAGTGACTGGCGTATTGTGACGCACCAGTTGCTCGGCCACCATTGACCAGGTGTTTTCAATAGGTGAGAGATGGAGAATGTGCTGTCCAGGGCAGAAATCGAACATTTTCCGTATCCGGGAAGGCACGTACAGGACCTGCAACATGCGGTCGCGTATTATCGTGCTGAAATGTAGGGTTTCGCAGGTATCGAATGAAGGGTAGAGCCACGGGTCGTAACACATCTGCAATGTAACAGCCACTGTTCAAAGTGCGTCGATGTGAACAAGAGGTGACCGAGACGTGTAGCCAATGGCACCCCATACCATCACACCAGGTGATACGCCAGTATGACGATGACGAATACACGTTTCCAATGTGCGTTCACCGCGATGTTGCCAAACACGGATGCGACCATCATGATGCTGTAAACAGAATCTGGATTTATGCGAAAAAATTACGGTTTGCCATTCGTGCACCTAGGTTCGTCGTTGCGTGCACCATTGCAGGTGCTCCTGTCTGTGATGCAGCGTCAAAGGTAACCGCAGTCATGGTCTCCAAGCTGATAGTCCATGCTGCTGTAAACGTCGTCGAATTGTCAAATGGAATTGCGTGCGCAACGCTTCTCTGGTCGCTCTCAGTGCTGCCTAGGAAGGTGAACATATTCAATCTAGGCAACCGCGAAATCTACAAAGTTTCTGAGGTGGCAACCTAATACAGTTGGATTGGGAATGAGATAATCTTTCAGTTGATATGTACTTCAATTAAATAACTTATAAGGGTGTACTAATAAGACATACTTATCTATTTATACTTGGCAAATTCACAATTGTTCATAGGGGGGAAAGAAGGCCTTTTTTCAATTCCTTGGGGTAACAGGATTCTCAGCTGATACCTGGGTTTCATAAATAACTGATTGGGGAAAATGATCAAAAAATTTAATTTTACATTTTCATTGTTTAATATCACCGTCAAGTGATCCAACTAGGCCACTTACTTGCGATGTATCAATGTATCCATTATCTAGCATACCTTCTTTATTATCATGGGCACGACAGAGGAATTGTGGTCTCCTGAATCATAGCCCGAGCAAGCGATTGAGTGCCCAAGCAGTTAGAGGCTGAGGAAGAGAGCGCAGCTTCAGATCCCGATTACGGAAGAAAGGCCGTGTCATCGGCATGACTTTTGCCAGCACAGAATTCATCAGTGTTTTGACCCTGTTGACTGATCTGAAATTGATATAAGCCTAACCGCTGAGTTGACTGAAGGTCGACGTTTATGTTTCACCGAGGAACTGTTCTGGGTCAGAGGCAACTTCTGACGTCGAGCCCGAGGGGCTTCTCTACGATTGCACCAAGGCCAGTGCCACACGGAAAAGTGTCATACAAACATATGCCAGTGGTCGACGTCCGGTTGCTGCCATTTCCAGGTAACTTGGAACTTAGTTTCTACTCCAAGTTCTGTTAGAGGTTAGGTAGGTTAACAAGGGCCACTCGGTTGATTTGCTAGCTACTACCACTGGTGAAAACATTTGAAATCAACTTGCAAGCACGCCACACACACACACACACAAATGGTTAGTTATTCGTTGTCCTTTTCAGAAAGGATGCATAGTGGAATGGCACGTGAACAAATCGCCTCATGACTCCTCCATAAACTGGCTGTAAACTCGAGAGAATAACGTTTAACATAAAACCGGCACTACGAAGGAAATCGATGCCTCATAAATACGATGTCCATGAAACAACGTTGGCCCATAGCTGTTACAGCCCGTGTTCTATGATGGCTGTGTGTGAGTGGCTCCACCTGGTGTGAATAACTGTATCTGCAATCTATACTGCTGTTGTAAAGATAGGGGCGTGCGTAATTTATTGATTTTGAGGGGGCAGTGGGATTAATTTGTCTAGCGGGTGTGGGGTTCTTCTGTTTTCAAGAAAATCGTGCAGATCATTCTCCAAAATACCTGAAACTCAATTGTTAATCGTTTCAACGTTTAAAATTGGAACACAGGCTACACAGTAAGAGACTTTTAAAAAAGGTCTTCATGGATAAGGCTCCAGGAAGGAGGGGGCGGGGTGTTTCATGCTATGTCCTCTTCCCCTGACTGATTGTCTTCCCCTGTGTAAAATAATAATAATAATAATAGAGCAAATGAGGTATTCTTTATAAATTGCGCCAATCATACAAAAAAATACGAAAAATACATTTCTCAGTAAGAAAGACTAGTACAATTCACATGAAAGGAACATGAACAGTGAGTGATGTGAAATAAATCGAAATTAGAGAATTATGTGGCAGAACTGTAACATTTCATCTAGTATAAAGCAAGATTTTAGTTGCTGTGCATGTGCGTTTTAATGTAGCGCTATGTTTTGGAATTCTTATAGTCTTCAAATGACACAGGAAATTATCTGACTTATAATACCCGAATATCTACATCTACATATATACTCCGCAGTCCATCGTAAGGTGTGTGGCGGAGGGTACACTGTATTACGACTAGGCATTTCCTTTCCTATTCCACTCCTAAATAGAGCGAGGGAAAAAAGAATGTTTTTATGCTTCCGTACGAGCCCTAATTTCTCTTGTCTTGTCTTTGTGATCATTACGCGAAATGTAGTGGGCGGCAGGAAGGTCGTACTACACTCAGCTTCAAATTTCGGCTCTCTAAATTTCCTCAACAGAATTTCTCAAAAAGAAAGTCGTCTTTCCTCCAGCGATCCCAATTTTAGTTCCCAGAGCGTTTCCATGACACTCGCGCATTCGTCGAACCTACCAGCCTCTGAACTGAATCTATGTCTTCCTTTAAACTGATCTGCTGCGGGTCCCAAACACTTGAGTAATACTCAAGACGTGGTCGTACAAGCGTTTTATACGCGGTCTCCTTTACAGGTGAAGTACACCTTCCCAAAATTTTCCCAATAAACCGAAGTCGGCTGTCCGCCTTACTCACAACTGTCCTTACATGTTCACTTCATTTCATATCGCCCTGCAATATTACACCTAGATATTTGAACGACGCGACTGCATCATGAGGCTCACTACTAATGCTGTATTCGAACATTAAGCGATTGTTTTTCCTACTCATGCGCATCACCTTACATTTTTCTACACTGACAGCTAGCTGCCATTCTTCGCGCCAATTAGAAATTTTGTCTAAGTCATCTTGTATGCTTTTACAGTCAGTTAAAGACAACACCTTGCCATACACCACAGCATCATCAGCAAACACCCGTAAATTACAAGTTAGTATGTCCATCAGATCATTTATATAGATAGAAAATAATAGCGGTCCTATCACACTCCCATGGTTCACGCCTGACGATACACTCGTCTCTGACGAACACTCGCCGGAGAGAACAACGTACTGCATTGTATTAACTTAGCAAGTCTTCCAGCCAGTCAAAAATCTGTGAATCTATTCCATATGCTTGTATCTCCGTTGGCATTCCGCAAAATACTCTTTGTAAAACCGAACTGGTATTCCATTCAGACCACGAGACTTTTTTGTATTTAGCTCTCTCAGCTGATTCTGTGCTCGGGAAATACCTACTACTATTTCCTCTATTTGGGAGTTAGTGTGTTGCTCAAATGATGGTATATTTGTGCGGTCCTCCTACGTGTAAGATTTCTTAAAGGTTACATTTAGAACTTCAGCTTTTCGTTTTTTTTTTTTTTTTTTTTTTTCTATTAGTGCCCCGGAAAGATCGAGTGGCTGAATTGTTACGGATTAATAAGGTCTTCGTTTTTAATCTCTGTATATGTATATCTTTGACTAACGTAAATAAAGTTGTAAAAAGTACACACCGCCGCGGTGGAGTAGCCGAGCGGTCTAAAGAACCTCGCTGCGGAGCGCGCGGTTGCTCGCCGTGGAGGTTCTAGTCCTCCCTGGGGCATGGGTGTGTGTGTTTGTCCGTAAGTTAGTTTACCGAACTGTAAGTAGTTTGTAAGCTACGGACAGATGACCACGCAGTTTGGTCCGATAGATTTACAGACATTTGAACATTTTATTTTATTTTATTTTATTTTTTGAAAGTACATACACATGTAGCCTGTCTACTGAGTGTGTAAAATGCAAAATGGTGCCGTAACCGAGGACTCTGTGAAGCTGTGGAAGCCGTGATAAAGTGAAAAGAAGCCAGCTGCAACAGGAAATACGAGGTCCGCTTGTTACACGCCCTTGAATGGAGGTAAGAGCGAAGACAGCTTACGGCATTGCAGCGTGCAGTCACATAGCCTATCCCCAGCAGCTTTGGTAGCAATATCTCTCAGGCACGCAGAAAATATTTTTTGCTGATATTTTACCTTTCACACACGCAAGTATAATAGACAGCTTTAATCTCAATTAGTGTGAATACTGAGACGCACACTGCACCTTCTATTGTTATCGTTGGTCGCTGTCAGCATATCGCTTATCTTTGACTTATCGTGATACCATGCTTGAACGCACTTCGAAGTACACCGTCAGAAACAGATATATAAGTTTGCGTAATTTCAAAAGGAAACCAACGATAGTTAGTAATAGAGCTGGGCAAAACAGTTATTCTCCAATATTAGCTATAACGGTATTCGTTATTTTTTTCTATCAGTTAATTTTAATGGTTATTAATAACTGCCCGTTATTTCTCCAACTCACTTCCAGATGGCGTTGCTCCAACATACTGATGCTAGGTAGCAGTTGTCGTTATTTCTACTAGGTAGCTACATGTGCAGTTATCGGACAGTTATCATTATTAGTACTCCGTTATTTCTGCTAGGTAGCAACACTGTGCTGTGTATCGTTATTAGTATTCAGTACTAACAACACAGTCTAACATATACAGTCACGACACTTCCACTACCTTTTTCTACACGCCATGACAGCAGTGTTTCAAGCGTCTGGCGAGGTTTTTTTCTGAATACTATACCGGATAAGTATAAATAATATCGTTTGAATTAATTTTAACATACTTTTTACAATGGGGAAGGTGTGTAGCGCAATAAAAATAGGCAATTACCTGAAAATAACTCCACATTCGTCTTTATGGGGTTTCCTAAGAACCATTGGAGGTTATGAAACGGTACTTTTCAGGACAGTTTATTTAAGATTATATTGAAATCTACGACTTTTTAATCAAGTATTTCATTTCCTATTAAGAGCAAAAATTGCTAATAAGCAACAGAAGACCAAACCATCTATAGAAAGACTTCGATTTTCTACAGAGAAACGTCAGTATTTCTTCACTACAATTTCAGCCAAATCAGTAAGTGTTGAACATAAGAACATTAAGAACACAAGAACATTATATGGAATTTTTTGTATCCTATCCTCGTCGCCACTTTTGTGTCCCAACTTCGACGTCGCTTTTGTGTCCCAGCCTCGTCGTAGGTGTCGGTGGCCGAGTGGAACGAGACCGACACAGGAACAAAGACAGCACGCTGGTGCCGGTACGGAGGGGAGCAGCCAGAAACTATAAACACTCGAGTAAATTAGAAAGAGATATATATTGCACAGAATGTAACAATACTTAACTTTTACATAGTACTGCAGAATGTTGATACATAGTTGTTAGAGGCCTGCCTAGTGCCTGTACGATAGCAAAGTCTTCACTGGTGCCTATCTGATTACGAAGGTCCTAACTCGTTGCTATCTCAGTCCGAAGTGCGAAGAGAACGATGTCCTCCAGTGGTGGCCACGAGCGGAGTTGTCGCAGAGGGCGCTCGTGGCTGTCGTCGTGAGAACGCCGCGCCGTGCGTGCCTGGCGGCGCGCGGCGAAAGTAAGTGGCGCGCACTTTGTACTTGTGCGACACCACAGAATTCATTACCTACACTATTAAATGTACCACATCAGCCACTACAGCTGTAGCTGAAGGGATATCCTCACAAACGTGACAATAAAACATCGAAAGCAAAAACAGTTTCCCAACAAGGTAGAAACCAATTCCACAATTGTTACTCCATCTGAACCACAATCGACAAGAATCACCAAGATATTTGTTTTAGAATAAAAAGCAATTGTACTCAAAAGTATATGGATTTGTATAAAGACGAGTGAAGTGTAAAAATGTTCGAATCATTAGGTTCATTTCAAAGAAAGTTCCTGTTTTATAGGAACAGACCACAACAGGAATTAATGTTTCTAGTTTGTTCATATTCTCTCACTTTCAGCGGAGTAGGCTACAAAATATATGCATATTCGTAAGTATTTCCTAGTGAACAAGTTCTTTTTTATATCACTGAATCAGGGAAATTCGGCTGTTTTTACTTTTATTGCCGGCCGCGGTGGCCGAGGAGACAAAGGCGCTCCAGTCAGGGTCTGCACGGCCACTACGGTTGGGGGTTCGAATCCCCCCTCCGGCATGGATGTTTGTGCCGTCCTAGTTCGTAAGTAGTTCATAAGTAGTTTGTAAGTTTAGGGACTGATGATACCGTAGTTAAGCCCCATAGACTATACAAACATTTGAACATTTTTTACTTTTATTTCACGATTTTTTATGTCTCTCGATATTTTACCAATGTTTGGTACGCAAAAATTACAGATACAATTTGTTTAATTACGTAGAAAAGAAAATACAAACAAACATTTCTCTTACGGCACCCTGCCCACCTCCAGGTGCACTAGCGATTTTTCAACTGTCAGTTGGTAACAACTTTCACAGCAGTGAGTGTCGCGACTGTTTATGTTAGACTGTGACTAGCAACGACAGTTATTGTTTAATGGTACTCAGTACCAATAACTACGTAGAAGTACTGTGTAGTACAACTAATGGGCAGTTATCGTTCTTTATACTCAGTACTAATAAGGATGTTAGTGAAATTTATCAGTAGGCCTATAGTATATATGGACAATGTGTACTGGTAAGAATATCGTCTAAATCGTGTCATAAGCGTAGAAAATTAATTATCAAGTATATTGCAGCTGATATCCGAAGGGTTACTGGTATCTAATAAAATATAGCGTGTACTGTGTACAGGTTATCTGTTACTACCGCAAATTTTGGCATAATTCTCGAAGCTCCAATAAAAAGTGTATGTAGATAAATGTGGGTTATTAAAGACGTGCTTAAATAACGTATAGCATCAATATTCTGGTTAAAATTGTTAACGGTGCTTTGAGGCCTAGGATCTTGATATTCGACATAAAAGTAGACGGATAGTTTCGTTTATTCCCCTGCAAGATATTCTGTTTAAGGAAACTGAAAGTTCCTTTCGAAAAACGGCTTGATTTCTACTAAATTAACGACAGCATCATTTTTGAGTGTGAGAGTCCCCAGTGTTTTTACGTCCAGCAATTCGCCATGCAGAACGCTAGTGAATGAATAGTTGATGTGTACGCTTTCCATGACTGGAAGTTTTAAATGTATCAGATGTAACTACATTTTTAGAGTCAACTGAACCACGGGATATCTCCTGTCGGCCTCGATCTCTGACGTCAGTGTGTAGTTATTTGACTTGAAACTTCGATCATTTTGTTTGTTGCGAATGTTACATTATTTTTTACATTAAAAACTGATCAATTTACGTTTAACCATCCTCCTACCCGAACCCCACGTTTTAATAATAAAAGACACAAGTTATCTTTCGTAATTGTAAATGCTTGTCAGAGGAAAGGAAAGTTTTTATGCGTATTATAAAGTTTTATTTTATGAGTATTGTTTTGTGTTTCGGAATGTTGCTTCCCGCGTCATAGGTCAAAGCATGCAGATGGTATCGGGTCCTTCAGTATTGCCCATTTTATGCTAAATTCTAGAGTGGATCGCACTGATCTTTTGGGGACTGATGACCCAGTAGTTTGGTCCCCTTTAAATAACAACAACAACAACTGATCTTTTTCATAGTGCAAATAAATGTTGGTGGCGCATCTATTAGTATGGCAGTCAAATGGTACCAGAAAATACGAAATTTTAAAAACTTGATTGTGTTAATAGGCTGATCTGGAGCGAAGCACACGATAAGCGCTATGTTTGGAGGCAACAGTTTGCTTATGAGAGTATGAAGCCAAGTAATGAAAGTCCATAGAACTTAGTTGTGCTTAACCACATTATGTCAAAGTCCTGTGCTTTAAAACGAGGTTTTAGCATCACAAATCAGCTGTCCCACGTTACATTTACATCACTACTCTTTCACTCCATTCATACTCTCTGGAAGCTCAATTTGTGAGATTCTCAACATACAATTATAACTCATACAGGGAACACGAATTCCGTAGTTAGTTTTTTATCCGATAAATTTCTGAAGACTAACAACAATAAAATTCTGTCATGAGATATTCACCTAACCTACTTTCACCTCTTGAATTGCAGAATCATGACTTAACTATCTTTAAATACGTAAAGGCCTAAACCTCAACCTGGTAATTGTGCACATGGCAGAAAGTGACTTCTTTAAAAAGAATAAGGTATAAAAACATGCCTTGTATGTACGTGTTCTACCTACAATGGAAACTCTGTCAAGCTAGTAATTAAAGTATGTGACTTAATTGTTGTGAACATACAATTTGTCATGTAAACTATGCCTCCATGACATGCTAAATTTTCCATACACAGCCTATGTCCTAAGTGTGAATATATTAATGTACAGATTTTGTGTGTAATAGTTATGTGCTCAATATAATATAAAACGTCATGTCTATGATCGGAAAGTAATTAAACGTGTAATCCATGTATACAATATGAAAAGGCACTGTAACTTTTTTTTTCTCTCACAGTAATCTCACTGAACAAAGAATCACTTATCAGTCACATTAGTGTGTTGTACTCTGAAGTTAAGAATAAGATTTACCGGTATTTTTATATGATTAGTTTAATACGTGCGCCTCGGTTGCAGAGTGGTAGAGTGCCAGACTACAAATCCAAATGTCGCGGGTTCGATCCCCGCCAGGTCCTAGGATTTTTATCTGTCACTTTCCACTTCTTTCACCTCTGGCATTGTTTTTGTTGATGTGAAAAAATACAGAGTAGCACCGTGGTTCGGAATCCACGTTAAACTGTAGGTCCCCCTATAACTGGCTGGGTAAGTCAGTTCGAAGGTCGGAGGAAGGCAACGGCATACCACCTCCAAACAGGACCATGCCTAGTAAAGCACTGTGGTGTTCAAACCAATCCTCGGATTGTTGACTGCTTTACCTTTTTTCCCTTAGTTTGATACCACAATGGCATTTTTCCTCATAATGATCCCATTAAACACCAGACTACGGTGTGCTTTGAGATTTTTGAGGACTGCTTACAATTTTAGATCACCTTCACATACACTTTGGTACGTATTAACTTCCTAAAATAAATTTAATACAAAACAGAATTATTTACACTACCTCATAGATATGTACGCCTACTACATTGGAGATAATACACTTTATGATATTCTGCAGAGTTATATCAACATGTCAAGCACATTAAAAGAAAAAAAACTGAGATGTATTATGTAGCCTCTTTTCCCTACCATACCAAATTGATTAACATCTTATATTCTGACAAAATATTGCAGAGCTGTACAATATTTCTTTGCTTAATGTAAGAAAAATTGTCATTCTTCGTCCTACGTTAATGAGAGCAGTTAATAAAAACCATTCAGAATATATATATAATTTGGTTTTGAAGCTTGACTGTACTACACAGTAATACTGAGAATTTCTTAACACATCACGTTATTTGTTGTTGTGAATTTGAAGGGACTAAACATCTAACTCATCAGACCCATCACAGTGTTATATACGGAAAGAAAAAGTGGGATAACATGTCAATACAGCCTGAACACAAACTCTTATCGGGCAAGAATGGTGAAACGGGTATCTATTAAAGGGGTTTGGGTACCATAAAATAATAATAAAAGCAGCAGAAGGTATCTGCTTCAATGCTCACTAATACAATCATAACCATGACATCTATCGCATTGCATATTACCGAAACTGTTTTGAAAACGGATTGTGTAATGCTAACATTCGCCACACACTGTTATGACACTTCATTGGTAAGATTTGTAAACCACACTGAAACTGAAGCATTGACAGTCTAATATAACATAAATTCTATTCTGCATTGATATTATTTTCCCTTTTTAATGGTAAAATTTTATTTATGGCAGCAGGAGCAGTGTATTGTGCTGATGTTGGCAACGACCTTTGAAAGCTCATACACAAAAAATGTGGGTGAATAATTTTTAGTGCTGTACCTGCTTCATCAATAATGACAGGTTCTTGCATGTACTCTTGTCCGGTCACTAAACCAATTATCCTCCTACAACGATCACTTCGTTGTCAACATTATCACACTATCCCCCAGATGACGCAAGTACATTTTAGCCCTTCAGATAAGATTTTTCTCGTTGTTGACCTCTACAGTACACGCGAAACGTCAGCATGTCCGGTTTCTTTCCTCATGACACACATTTATGGGTTAACAAACAGAAGGTAGGTATTTATTTATGTAGGTTCGTGAACATTAAACAAGTTGAGAAAATCAGATGAAAATGTGCGAATTTAGATTCAGAAACAACCTCTACCATTATTTACTGTCAACACAAATCTTGTACAAGAGGATTTAAATTTCTTTCGAAAGCATATTTCTCACGTCATGCAGGCTACTCGTTTTGTGGAGTATTGCACTTATATATTCAAAACCAAATTCTTTAGCTAAGACAAATGTGACATATTACTGGATGAAACATGCATTCCAGGCTAGACAACCATATTTAAAACTAGCTGTAGCACCAACACGAAAAATTAAGAACAAGAATCGCGAGTAAACGGCAGTCTATTAAACGTTTCGGCGTTTTACTGCAGTAGGCTATAATCGTCTGTTTGATCAAATCTCGAACTCTAATGATAGCATAAATTAACTGCAACGGTTAATTCTCTTCAATACTCAGTACTGAGTTAAGAGTATGTCGGTTATCGTTATACTCGTATCCCGATAACTGACAATGATATTTCTAGTACTGGATTCCAATACTCCTTACAGCGTCTACAGTTATCATAGTATCACGAATTCCGATTGGTCACTCTATGTAGTTAGATACGTTTTCCACGAGTACGTAGTGCACACTTTCACCAACAGATGGATACTCGTTTAAACAGTTATTACCCATGATATTTATGCGGTTAATTCCACGGAATGGAGAACTGCCAAGAATTTGGGCAGAACCTCTGGTCGATACTATAGTCGAATTTCTGAGTGAACAGATGGCGCTAGGCACAATTATTTCGACAGTTGCCAGTATTTCATGATAGGTTATTACAATAACGGCTCCTTAAGAATTACCGATTACTTTATCAATTATCGTTATTTCTGCCCAACTCTAGTTAGTAACACGATTCAGGTAGAGCAATAGATGAATAAGATACAGGCAAAGATTCCGATTATGAGTACTTTGGGACACGACTGCAAGCAACATTAGATAGTTTACGAGTGCGAGATGACGCAATTCAAGATTTACTTTCAGACACAGACTATGATGCTGATGCCAGTAAATGCGAAGATTATGTCGACACCGCTAGGAAAGCTATTTTGAAGGCAACAAGGAAGGGGAAAGATAGTTTTACCTCAGTTGATTCAAACTCGACACCTACGACATCGTCAGCCGCTATAGCAGCTCCTGTACCTATGACACATACTGTCAAACTTCCCTCAATCAGATTACAATCATTTTCAGAAGAAGTAGAAAAGTGGTCTCGATTTTGGGAGCAGTTTCAATCGTCTGCAGATAGTAATCCTTCAATTTCTAGAACAGACAGCATGTCTTCCTCCGAGGATACTTGGAAGATAAACAGAGGAATTTGGTGGAAGCCATTACAATTACTGCAATTTTTTATGAAAAATCGAAACGAATTTTGGTTTCTCGTTATGGAGACAAAAACCGTATTATACAGGCTCATCTCGACTACCTTCAAACTATAAAACCGGTATAACAGTCGTCTACAGAGATTGTGAACGCTATGTATATTGAATGTAACAAACGCTTACAAGCCTTACGAGCATTAGGGGAAAATGATGACCACTACGGGTGCATGTCGGCACCTAAAATATTGCGTGCGTTTCCAGAAGACATAGTTCGACGCTGGATTATTTACGCTTGAAGGGAAAATATAGTGAATGTCACATTACGAGGTTAATGGGGTTTTTGAACGAGGAAGAGGTACAAATGAACACTAAGGGGCAGAAACCAGGTTGAAAGACGAAAAGGGAACAACCGAAACATTGCTTATTAGGTGACGCACGTTGTCATTGGGCACAAGATTGTAGAAAGATATCGAACATCAAGGGTAGGATCGACAAGCTGAAAGTCAGTCGTCGATGTTTTTTGTGTTTAAAAAAGGGGCACAACATCAAAGAATGCAACAATAAAAATAAAGTAGCTTGTTCTAAATGTAAGGAATCGCGTCACGTAGCTATCTGCAATGATGGACAGAGCGTTTCCGTGGGGAAGACTGATATTCAGTCTCCTCTCTCCACTTATCTTCAGACTACGACTGCTGGACCACAGATCCGACAGGGGTGAAGAAGCGTAGCGTTGTTTACTCGACGCCGGAAGCCAATGTAGTTCCATTAGCACGGTATTCGTGAACAGTTTGCAGTTACGAGTCATCAGCCATCAACCATTAGATGTTAACAGGATTCGAGTTATCAAAATATGTTCAAATGTTTGTAGAACTTATGGGACTTAACTACGGAGTCATCAGTCCCTAAGCTTACAAACTACTTATGAACTAGCTAAGACAATGGACGGCACAAATATCCATGCTCGAGGCGGGATTAGAACCCCCGACCGTAGTGGCCGTGCAGACCGTGACTGGAGCGCCTCAGTCTCCTCGGCCATCGCGGCCGGCTCGAGTTACCACATTTTACAACAAATCGCAGATTCGTTTACTTTAAATTAAAAGGAGGTTGTACAAATGATACTATGACTTGTTGTTGTTGGGGTTTGGAAGGGACTAAACAGCGACGGTTATCAGTCCCGATACAATGACTATGACTCTCTCAGAGCCGGCCGCGGTGGTCGAGGAGACTGAGGCGCTCCAGTCACGGTCTGCACGGCCACTACGGTCGGGGGTTCGAATCCCCCCTCGGGCATGGATATTTGTGCCGTCCTAGTTCGTGAGTAGTTCATAAGTAGTTTGTAAGTTTAGGGACTGGTGACCCCGTAGTTAAGTCCCATAGACTATACAAACATTTGAACATTTGACTCTCTCAGCACGTACTCATCAACGGTTCCACAAGTTATTACCATCCAGCAGCTGCAACTTGCTGATCCAAAAGACGACGAACAACAGTATCGTATTGAAATTATGATAGGTGTAGATCAATACTGGAAAATAGTGTAGAATGACACACCGTTACGTCTTGGTGATTCTACAGTACTTCTTCCTTCGAGATTTGGATGTATTTTGTTTGGTCGTAGGCCTGGTATTATTGTCAGGCATGCCATTGTTAGTCACGTGTACCTCAACGAAGAGTTTGCGTCATTAGACAACGACCTGCGTCGTGTTTGGGACTTGGAATTGATCGGAATAAAAGATCAACAAGAACGATCGCTCTCACCGAAATATACTGCAGTTTTGCAAGAATTCAAATAGAAAATGGACCAAGGGTAGTTTTATTACTGAGGAAAAAGGATATGATACTTTTTCGAATCGTTGTAACGCAGAAAAACGTTTCATGTCGTTACAAAAAAGATTTTTGAACAACGCTCAATTTCGTGATATGTATCAAGCGCAAATGTTGCTTTACATTCGGAATGAGCAAGTCGAACATCCTAGTACGCAGACCGCGTCAAATGATGTATTCTACCTACCTCAACACACAGTGAAGAAAGAACGACTAGCAATTAAAAAATAGAGAATTGTCTTTGATGTTTCATCACCTGAAATAGACTCACCGTCACTTAATAGTATTTTGGATTCAGGATCTAATTTGTTACCTGAAATACTGTCAACCAGTGGCGTAACTAAGGGGGGAGGATGAGAGGGATAGAACCCCCCCCCCAGAACCCGAAAAAAAAGGGAGAGAGAAAGAAGAAAAGAAAAAAAGAAAGGAAAAAAAGAAGAAAGAAATCTTATAACAGCAATATGGTAAAGGTAAAGATTGGAAACTTGGGATGTTTTACAAGCTTTCATTGGATGGGAGTCAATTAGTTTCTTCAACGGGAGTGGTAGATGGTAGACTGTCTGGAAACTGACTAAAATTTTGCTCGTCAATCAGATCTATTCCCCCCCCCCCCCCCCCCCAAAGCCAAGTCCTAGTTACGCCACTGCTGTCAACCTTAATTCGGTTCAGAATTTACCAAAGGGCAATTATTGCAAATGGCACTCAAGCGTTTTTACAACTATCGTCGAACGAGGACAGATATTTAACAGGATTCTTTTAGTTTCGAGTTGAAAAGAAAGAAAATGAAATTTGGAAGACTACGAATGATGTCATCACTTATAGCTTTAAACGTTAAGAATATGGTCTAACATGCAGCCCATTTTTTCTTTCTGCAACATTGAGCGAATTGGCTATCAGGTTCAAATACACATATCCTATTTCAGCAGAACTTCTGAATAAAAGTACTTTCATGGACGATTTTCTACATACTATCAGCTGACAGATCTGCAACAAATAAAACTTCCTATGGGGAAATGGGCTCCGAATTCTGATGTTCTAAAACGCATATGGAAAACAGAGAACGGTCAGTTAAAGAATATACCACAGTTTTAGGCACTGACTGGGACACAGAATCAGATTCAATCTTATTTGATCATCGTCCCATTACAAATAAACTACAAGATGATCCTGCGACAAAACGGCAGTTACTGCATACTACTGCGAAATTTGACGATCCTTTTGGAATCTTTGCCCCGATATCCTTAACAGGAAAGATTCTTCTTCAGGATACATGGTCTAGAGGCATACAGTGGGATGAAATTTTGCATCCAGACCTGGCTTTCAGACGGTAAACCTGGACTTCAAATATCACTCAGCGGCAGTTGTTTAAGGTAGCACGATGGACAGGACTTCACAGTCAAACGCCAACAGCTTCACAAGTTATGTATTTTGTGATGCCTCACATAGAGCATATGGAGCAGCCCTGTGCGTTAGAACTGCTGAAAGTAAAAATACGTCTGTTCGTTTGGATGTTATTAAGAACAGAATCTCTCCTATGAAAAGGGTAACACTTCAACGGCTTGAGTTATTAGCTGCCTTACTTTGTCCGCGACTTATAAGGTATTTCTGCCAGTCTTCAGGATTTGACATCGCTAACGAAATAATATGGAGCCATTCCATATTATTGAGGCTGGATAAAGGGTAATCCAAATCGCTGCAATGCGTTTGTTTGTAACAGAGTAATGTGAATCCATGAGACTTTCACTCCGTCGCAGTGGCGACACTGTCCCACCACAGCTAATCCAGCAGATTCGTTATCACGCGGAACCTCAGTAGAAAAATTAGTCTTCCACGCTACTGTGGAAGGGGCCTTAATGGTTAACTCAGCCACCTCATACTTGGCATCAATAAGAAACACGTTGCAGTTCTCTTCCAGAAACACGACGGGTATACAAGCAACATATGATTATCAGTATCCGATTGATGCATTAAAATAGTTCTTACTGGAAACTACTGCACATAATGGCATTAATTCTACGTTTCATGCGCAATATTAAACATTTTGAGAAGGTTAAAGGTCCACTGACTGCCCATGAACTAGACTCTACTAAACGCACTTGGATATGGATGGCTCAGCAGAAAGCTTTCCAGCAGAATACCACTCGCTTATAAACAAGACTGATTTTCCAACTAAATCTACAATTCATCGTTACAACCCGTTCCGTCAAGATAGACTGATACAACTTGGAGGACGACTTCCCTTTGCGGACTTGAATGTGCAAGAGAAGCATCCGCTTATCTTAGAAGGTTCCCATCAATTAACAAGGTCGCTCATTCGATGGACGCACATACATTTACACCACTTAGAAACTGCCGTAGTACTAGCTGAATTATGAAGTGAATTTTGGATTTTGAAGGGAAGACAAGCAGTAAAAAAGGTGATACATACGTGTCTCCCTTGCAAAATATCTAGAAGTGTTTGTAGAGCACAGATAAATTTTTATATAAGGAACTCATTATTCGTTGGGGCGATCTGGAATTGTTTATTAACAGGTTTGCAGCCAAGATCGATTTCTTTATTTATTTAGATCTTGGCTGCAAACCTGTTATTAAACAATTCAGAGAATCACACAGGCACACTTGTCACTCAACCGTCGTGTGGGTGAGAAGACGGTGGTGTGGCTGTAAAATGTGCCAGTGTAATTGTGTAAATGCTCTCTTCTCTGAAGAAGGCTATTGGCCGATAGGGCAAGTGTTACTTTTTTAATGTGCCTGGCGGAGCTAGTCGTGAATGGTAAACTGTTCTTATTATGTTGAATCCGCACCTGGAGATTCCATTATACGAAGTTGTCTGAGCACTACTTTTCCATATTTATAACAGCGAACTGTGTTCACGGCAGAAAGTGCCACTTGCAACTGCCGTGCGCCTTTCTGCTTGAATTGTTGTCCGCCGGCGCTGGAGAGCAGGTGGTAGCAGGTGTCTCCCAGAGGGCGGCGCCCCCAGAGCTCGTTGCTCACCCTTAATCTCTCCTGCTGCCGGGGGGCGCGCTTCTCATTCCAGAGAATAAGGCCGCTCCATTAGAGAATCACACGGCTGCACCAGCACTGCCTCTTGGATGCTACATGTACCCTGCCGGCCTCCCAGAATGCAAAACCGTGAACGAAATATCCATATTAGGTGAACATATGCAGCATTTAAATTAATAAAAGAGGGGGCTGTCCCCCCGTGGTACACAAAACAGTCAGATCATTGTTTCAAAAAAAAAATAAGAAAAAAAAACCTTAAAAAGACACAGAATCCACAAGACTGGCAATCTTTTATTGAAACTCGCAACCTAGCGCGGACTTCAATGCAAGAAGCCTATAATAGTTACCACAATGAAATCCTGTCCAGTAATCTCGCAGAAAATCCACAGAAATTCTGGTCATATGTGAAGTACACTAACGGCAAAACACAAACAATACCTTCACCACGCGATAGCAATGGTAATACTATCGATGACAGTACTGTTAAGGCAGAATTACTAAACACAGCTTTCCGAAATTTGTTCACCAAAGAAGACGAAGTTAACACTACAGTATTCAGTCCATGCTGCCAGCATGGAAAACTTAGAAGTAGATGTTCCTGGAGTAGTAAATCGACTTAAGTCACTAAACAAAAACAAATCTTCCGGGCCAGATTGTATACCAACTAGATTCCTCTCAGAGTATGCGGATGCAATAGCTCCGTACTTAACTATAATTTACAACCGATCACTCAGCGAAAGATCCGTACCCAAAGACTGGAAAGTTGCCCAAGTTACTCCAATATTCAAGAAAGACAATAGGAGTGATCCCCAAAATTACAGACCAATCTCATTGACGTCGATTTGCAGTAGGATTTTGGAACATATACTTTGTTCGAACATTATGAACTACCTCGAAGAGAACGACCTATTAACCAATAGCAACACGGATTCAGAAAGTATCGCTCTTGCGAAACACAGCTTGCCCTTTATTCACATGAAGTGATAACTGCCATCGACAAGGGATCTCAAATAGATTCTATATTTCTGGATTTGGAAGGCTTTTGACATGTTCCCCACAAGCGGCTTCTAATTAAATTACGTGCTTATGGAATATCTCCCCAATTGTGTGATTGGATTCACTGTTTCCTATCAGAAAGGACACAGTTCGTTGTAATTGACGGTAAGCCATCGAGTAAAACAGAAGTGATATCTGGCGTTCCTCAGGGAAGCGTTATAGGTCCCCTACTCTTCCTTGTGTTTACAAGCGATTTAGGAGACAATCTAAATAGTTCGCTTAGACTGTTTGCGGATGATGCAGTCGTTTATCGGTTAGTGAAATCAACAGAGGATCAAAATCAACTGGAAAGCAATTTAGATAAAATTTTCACATTGTGCGAAAATTGGCAATTAACACTAAATAAAGAAAAGTGTGAAGTAATACACATGACCACTAAAAGAAATCCGCTGAACTTCAATTACGCGATAAATCAGTCAAACCTTAAGGTCGTAAATTCTACCAGATACCTAGGAGTTACAATTACGAACAACTTAGACGGGAGAGAACACATTGAAAATATTGTGGAGAAGGCGAACCAAAGGTTACGTTTCATTGGCAGAACGCTTCGAAGATGCACCAGCTCCAACAAAGAGACTGCCTACATCACACTTGTGCGTCCTCTCCTGGAGTACTGTTGCCCAGTTTGGGACCCTCACCACGTGGGACTGACGGAAGATATTGAGAAGGTTCAGAGAAGGGCAGCTTGTTTTCTTTTATCATGTTACGGGGGGGGGGGGGGGAGTCACGGAAATGTTACACGAATTGGGGTGGCAATCATTAAAAGAAAGACGTCATTCACTGCAGCGTGATCTATTTGCGAAGTTTCAATCACCGACTTTTACTTCTGTATGTGAAAATATTTTGCTACCACCCACCTACTTAGGGAGACATGACCATCCCAATAAACTAAGAGAAATCAGATCGGAAACGGAACGATTTAGGTGTTCTTTCTTCCCGCGCGCTATTAGAGAATGGAACGGTAGAGAAAAGTTATGAAAGTGGTTTATGAACCGTCTGCCAGGCACTTCAATGTGATTTGCAGAGTATATATGTAGATGTGTTTGCGGCGACTACACATGCCCGTGATTAGCATTTAAGCGCTGACGCATATCACGGACGCTTGTACAGCCATCTGAAAGTGCTGTATAAAACGGAACAGAAGGCCGCACGGACGTCCTGGAATTGTTTCTTAGTTATGAAACTTCCTGGCAGATTTAAAATTGTGTGCCGAAACCGGGACTCGAACCTGGGACCTACGGACTATCGACTGTGCTATCCCCACACGACTCACGATGCCGCCTCACAACTTTGCTTCCGCCAGTACCTCGCCTCCTACTTTCCAAACTTCACAGAAGCTCTCCTGCGAACCATGCAAGACTAGCACTCCTGGAAGAAAGGATATGGTGGTGACATGGCTTAGCCACAGCCTAAGGAATGTTTCCAGAATGAATCTTTCATTCTGCAGCGGAGTGTGCGCTGATATAAAACTTCCTGGCAGATTAAAATTGTGTACCGCAACCGGCACTCGAACCTGGGACCTTTGCCTTTCGCGGGCAAGCGCACTACCGACTGTTCTATACCGACATATCTCACCATGCCGCCTCACAACTTTACTTCCGCCAGTACCTCCCCTCCTACTTTCCTAACTTCAAAGAAGTTCTCCTGCGAACCATGAAAGACTAGCACTCCGCTGCATTGTGAAAGATTCATTCTGGAAACATCCCTTAGGCTGTGGCTAAGCCATGTCTCCACCATATCCTTTCTTCAAGGAGTGCTAGTCTTGCATGGTTCGCAGGAAAGCTTCTGTGAAGTTTGGAAAGTAGGAGGCGAGGTACTGGCGGAAGTAAAGTTGTGAGGCGGCATCGTGAGTCGTGTCGGGATAGCACAGTCGGTAGTGCGCTTTACCGCGAAAGGCAAAGGTCCCAGGTTCGAGTCCCGGTTCCGGCACACAATTTTAATCTGCCAGGAAGTTTCATATGAGCGCACACTCCGTTGCAGAGTGAAAGATTCATTCTGGTTCCTTAGTTATGTTTTGAGAGCGAGCGAGCGTCTTTCAAGAACATTTAGGAATTCGACTGAGGAAGAATGGATGTCTATTGGGATTGAGATTATTCTGGAGACAAATTAGTGATCCAATATAACCAAGGAACTGAGTTACCGATCTAAAATCGCTGTATACACGAGGGAACGATGTGCGGCGCGCCATTGCGCCTAACCAGTTTTTTATATGTGTCGCCGCTACTTGCTAACAAGAAATCTGAGATAATTATGTAATAAAGATTTAGCTGAAGAGTTAGTATATGTTTTGCTTTGGTTCCAATCCTGCCGTCAAGCTGTCCACAAGAAGACAAAGACGGAAAGCAATCCAAAGAATCGATGTATAGTCGAACTGAAGGCGAAGCTGCGCATTTGTTCTAAGAATAGTTCTATCTAGGACGTAGAGCGAGAAGCGTCGCGAAAGTTCGAGCCTAGATTGCGCTGAAGAATTTGATTAATTCATAAGTATATAGGTCTATATCGTTCTTTTCATCGTTTTATTCTCTAAGAAGCAGAGACTACCCATGCGGAAGCACAACCAGTAGAATAACTGTGAGTAATATTCATTTTTCGTGCCAGTTGACTTATGAAGTTGCGATGAAGTCTATTTTACTAAGATTTGGAATTAGAGATCCCTTATTTAATGATAAATAGTCCCGCGAATTTATAGGTTATGAGTCGGTAGCAATTACGACATATTTGACTCCAGGATAGGAATTATGAAGCCAGTAGTAAGGTATCGGTAATATTTGACGAATAAACCAGAGAAAGGAACTACGTGTGGTTTGCGTTTATTTTATGTGTAGTTATTCGGACTGCGGTCGCTAGTATATCGGAATTTCAGGACCAGAGTGTAATGAAAGGAGTCACTTAGAAATTACGGAAATATCAATCAATGGCTGTCTGTGGAAAAAGTCCAGTAAGAACAAAACAGTTATGGAAAACACGATTACAGGGCAAGCAGATAGATTCAAATTTCTATGAACCATGTTATCGTACCGGGGACATCTAGATCAAAAAGAAAAAAAAAAAATAAAGAAGAGAAATTTAACTACATGAATGGCACTATCAGAAGAAACCTCCAACGTAAAGTATCAACAGTCACATATCTGAAAATTTATAAAGTTATGTCAGTACCAACATTACTATATGGAAGTGAAACTTGTGTAATGAAAATGAAAGATAAAACAAAATTACCAGCCAATGAAATGAAATTCCTCAGGTTCAACCAAGCTAGACTACAAAAGAAATACGAGTATCAGAAAGGAAGTAAATATTTTCGATATAAATAGTAAGGTTGATGAATACCGACAAAAATGGATGGACGAATCAAGATTAGCACTACATTTTTCGCGATATACTCCGGGAGGAAAAAGGTCCGTTGGAAGACCTGCAAAACGGTGGAAGGACCATATCTAGCTGCAACTGGCTGAGGTAAAGTCTAGTGCATGACCGAAGAAGAATAATTGGAAACATAACTGAAATGTTCACAAATTTCTTCAACAGTAACGCGCCGATTGTTCTTAACGAAATCGTAAACCGAACCACTGAGTTCGTCAGTAATCACAGTTGGCGCGCGGTTGCTCACCGTTGGAGATTCGAGTCCTCCCAGGCGCATGGGTGTGTGTGTTCTCATTAGGTTTGCTTATCTTAGTTTAAGTAGTTTGTAAGCCTAGGAACCAATAACCAAAGAAGTTAAGTCCCATAAATCTACAAACATTTCATCATTTGATTTGAAATTCGAGTCCCGCATACGTATGCAAAACAAATGTCTGTTGGCGTATCTAAGAGAGTACCTTGGTATTTGTCAAAATGGATACAAAATAAATTTATTTTTATTTTGAGTGAACGTGTTAAAATTACTGCAGATATAAAGAAAGCTAAATATTCACGAATAATTTTTGACAGCACTATCCGATGAAAACAAAGCTGACAGAATTAGTAAGGTAATTAGATACCTCCATCTACATCTACATACAACTCTACAACTCTGCAAATAACATTTCAATGCCTGGCAGAGGGTTAATTATCCACTTTCATAACCTTTCCCTACCGTTCCATTCTCTAATAGCACGCGGCGAATAAAGAACAACTAAATCGTTACGTTTTCGATTTGATTTCTCTTATTTTACCATTTTAGAATACATTTCTGGAGAAAAATATAATTGCTCTTATTTTATTGGGATTGTCATGTCGCACTATGTGCTAACAAAATATTTTCACATTCATGAGCAAATGTCGGTGATTGAAATTCCGCAAATAGATCTCACCGCAACGAATAATGTCGTCCTTTTAATGATTTCCACCTCAAATCGTGCAACATTTCCGTGACGCGTTCCCCGCTGTAAGATGATCAAACAAAGCGAGCTGCCCTTCTCCGAACCTTCTCAATGTCTTCCGTCAGTCCCACCTGGTGAGGGTCCAAAACTGAGCAACATTACTCTAGGAGAGGACGCACAAGTCTGATGTAGGCAGTCTCTTTCGTGGAGCTGTTGCATCTTCGAAGCGTTCTGCCAATGAAACGTAACCTTTGGTTCGCCTTCTCCATAATATTTTCTTTGTGTTGTCTACAGTGTAAGTCGTTCGTAATTGTAACTCCTAAGTATTCGGTTTGACTGATTTATCGTGTAATTGAAGTTCAGCGGATTTTTTAGCGGTCATGTGTGTTACTTTATACTTTTCATTATTTAGTGTTAATTGCCAATTTTCGCACTGTGTAGAAATTCTGTCTAAATCGCTTTGCAGTTGCTTTTGATCCTCTGTTGACTTCACTAACCCATAATCAACAGCATCATCCGCGAACAGTCTGAGAGAGCTGTTCAAATCGTCTCCTAAATCGTTTATGAACACTAGGAAGAGTAGAGGACCTACAACGCTTCCCTGGAGAACGTCATATATCACTTCTGCTTTACTCGATGACTTACCGTCAATCAATACGAACTGTGTCCTTTCTGATAGGAAATCTAAATCCAGTCACACAATTGGGGCGATATTGCTTAAGCACGCATATAAAAGACGACATCGTGGAAGTTCTAGAAGCCTTCTAAGCCTTTTTTGTATGTCAGAAAAGACCGTAGAGTCTATGACAAAAGATATGCAACAGCAGCTGGAAGAATGTGAACTCAAAATGTTCAAATGTTTGTATAGTCTATGGGACTTAACTACAGGGTCATCAGTCCCTAAACTTACAAAGTGCTTATGAACTACTTACGAACTATGACGGCACGAATATCCATGCCCGAGGGGGAATTCGAACCCCCGACCGTAGTGGCCGTGCAGACCGTGACTGGAGCGCCTCAGTCTCCTCGGCCACTGCGGCCGGCGAATGTGGACTATATATTTCGTGGTACAGAGCTCAATGTTATGACATTGCTGCGCCAATGTCTGGTGTACTAGAGGAGTACAACGGAATATTTGCGATCTCAATCCAGAAGGTTTTTTCAATTCCTGTGCTAATCATACCTTAAATTGTTGTAAAGTTCATGCGCTCTCCTTTCTTCACACTAGCGTCTTTAGTTTTGGGACTGTATTAGGCTATATCCATTTTCTCGTCTTTTACTTTCGAATGTAAGTTACTTGCAAAACAAAATACAAAGAACTTATAAACGATTGTCGAATACTCACGGTAGTCATAAAAGAAATCATGGGAACAACTGTTAACACTTTGGTATATATCTGTCTAAATTATGTTATTAATACGTTATTATTCATTTATCCATTAAAATCATCCTTATTTTACAGGAAATATGTGTAAAATCATTGTCCGATGTAAGAGTGGGCCTGATGGCCCTAATATCATCAGGCTAAATAAACAAATAAATAAATAAATAAAGTTGAAAAACAACACGAAAGAGCAAAGTCGTACAAAATTTTCTCATTTCCATATCATTTATTCAATATTCGCCTCAGATCGACGATTGATGGGTTATTTGAAATTAAATTTCGAAGGCCAACGTAAATGGTACACATGAATTGTTACTAACCCACAGTGGGCCAATATGTAGGTTACTTCGGTTTTTCGTTCGTTATTATTACTAATGCAGCTACTGAGTTGTTCCCGTCCGTCATGAGATGCCACACACACACACACACACACAAACACACACACACGCGCGCACGCACGCATACGCGTACACATACACATACATACACCAGTCACCGCTGAAGTTACACTCAACAGAGCTCTCGTATGCTGTACATCACCGGGTACACAAAGGGAGAAGACCTTAACGTTATTGTGTGGCTCAGATTCATGGACATACTGTTATTCTGTTCTGCGAATAAGTAATTACTAACTGCGGCCGTCGGTGATTTTCTGTTCGTCACAGAGACGACAAAGGGACTGCAATTAGAAACGTATTTGTTATCTACAGACATATTCCAGAATCCTCATTAGTTTCAAACAACAGCATACAGTTTGTAATAATTCATTTTCATAGTAACGTGACCGTTAGGTTCTTTTGTATGAAGGAGAATTTCTCGAGTGCCGCACAACTATTGATGTTACCTACTAGCGATGTCAAAAGAATTCTGGTAAAAACAATGTAACAGGCTTGTTTCTTATGGTGTACAAAGAAAATATCTTCAACCACGACTCAGTCATGTATTTTGCTAAGTGTCTAAGTAGTACATAGCACAAACATTCAGATTAACTTTGATCATTTTTTCTGAAGTATCTAAATGTAAGATATGAGATGAATATTCAGTGTCTACCAAAACGTAGACTGTATTGTGTAAAGCATAGATTTCAGCTCATCACATAGAGTTTCACTGAGCCACAGACAGGCACGAAGAAAACCGACCACAAACACACGACGCTTTGGGCCAAAGCCTTCATCACAAAAAGAGACATGCGTATACATGCCATTCATTATATGGTCACCAGTCACGCACAGATGACCGTCATCGTCATCCGCTACACTGGACGTCTGGTGGCCGCAGACAGCGACTGTTTGTGTGAGAGAACTGTGCCTGTATAAAAAATGGCACGAATGCGTGTCTATTCTTTCCCTGACGAAGACTTTGGGGCAAAGCTTCACTTGTGTGATTTTGAATTCCCTTTTCTTCCTGCCTTTCCTACATGTTTAGCTATCGTCTTCGTTGTTAGTTACAATCTATCGTTTTCATTGTGCACAGTATTAATATGCTGGAAAATGCCACTTCTGAAATTGTGATTATTCAAAGACCGATATTTCGGGTTCTATTGATCACAACTGTTCTGGCTACTTCTCTGCGTAGTGATCATTCGTAAACAAATCGGAAGTATTAGCTCAATGTAGTCATCCAGCAGTATCGTGTCGAAGTATAAATATTATACACTATCTGTAGCTCGGCCAAATGGAGCAATCGCCTGATTTTTGTTTTCATATGGCTTATACAGCACCATTAGTTCATTGGTTGCTCTTGAGAAAAACCAAGAAAAACATGATTTTTGGGTACAAAATTTACAAATTGTTGGGATGGCTACTCTTTTCCTTTTTATTCCTTTTTCCGTTTTATTCATGCATACCTTCCAAATTTTTAGCATTTGTTGTTACTTCTTTCCATTTTATTCATGCAAATCCTCGAAATTTCTATCATCTGTTGTTAATATTATATTCTCGAACAACCCTTTTAAATGTTTATCCGTTATTTAAAACCAAAGATTGATGTTACGAAAATCGATCTTACACAACTTGCATCGTGGAACGCAAATATCTAAACAACTAACCATAGGAAATGGCTCGAATTTTGACAATGTATTCTGTATACATTTGTCTATAATCAGAATTATCCCTTTTTCAGAAATCTCTACCCGTTTTAAAGATACAACCAAATAAGTTAAACGTTTGGATACTAAAAGTACCAACTACCCTAACAGACAGAGTTCGGCCTTCCACAAAACCAAACGTTGAAATATTTGTAAACCTAATGGACCAAACCGCTACGGTCACCAGTCCCTAGACTTACCAACTACACAAACTGACTTAAACTAATGATGACAGTTTCTCCCCCCCCCCCTCTCTCTCTATCACATACACACACACACACACACACACACACACACGCACGCACGCACGCACGCGCCTGAGGGAGGACTCGAACCTCCGGCGGGAGCGGCCGCCCATTCCGTAGCATGATACCTTAGACCATGCGGCTGCTCCCAACGTGGTGCTACGAGACGTACCCTCCGATTTCAAGAAATCTAACTGGTGAAAAACTTTGTGTTTTGCATATTTTACAGTTCGGTATCGTCGCCCGACAGAGAGTTGACTTTAATGTTTCGCTACAGTTACCATGTAGCATCAAATTACTTAAACCATTGAGACATGCTTCAAAAGTTTGCAGAGGTAGAAACACATTGTGTAAAATTTGCCGATGGTTGATTTTAGATCATATATAGTAGCGTCTGAAATCCGGAGGAGGTACTGAAATTCTATTTAAAATTGACAGAACAGCAATAGATCATCCCATTCTCGAGATTTTAGTTTCACATCCGGCGGGCGAACCCTCGTGGTTTTATTCGCTCCCGTTAGGAATTACTCATCACTCTATTTTCAAAAAACTATTCTGTGAGGATATTTCATTTTACACATTATACAGCCCATATTATCTGAATTAATGAACAACATTTTTTTTATTTATTTTGTTTTACTGCTATTCGACATATGCTGTATATAAATGTGTCGACTCGTAGAAATATGCAGTCAGATAGTTACTGATCTACTAAATTGCTCTTATGTGAGCAGAATTATATACTGCCACAAGAAAAAATCGGGATCTAGCTGAAAACTATACCTATCTGAGCATAGAAAAAGCTTATATGTTTCTGGTTAAGAGACGAAAGAATAGTGTGAACCAGCTGCCTCACCCTTAATTACACCATACTCACCAAAGGTTTGTTGTTGTTGTTGTTGTGGTCTTCAGTCCGGAGACTGGTTTAATGCAGCTCTCCACAATACCCTATCCTGAGCAAGCCACTTCACATAAGAACGGCAACCTGCATCTGTCTGAATCTGCTTACTGTATCCATCTCTTGGTCTTCCTCTGCGGTTTTTACCCCACACATTTCCCTCCAACGGTAAATTCACAATTCCTTGATGTCTAAGAATGTGTCCTACCAATCTATCCCTTTTTTTAGTCGAGGGATGCCCCAATTATGTTCAGTACCTCCTCATTAGTTACGCGATCCACCCATCTAATCTTCAGCATTCTTCTGTAGCACCAGATTTCAAAAGCCTCTATCCTCCTTCTGTCCGCACTGTTTATCGTCCATGTCTCACTCCAATACAAGGCAACACTCCATACAATTGCCTTCAGAAAGGACTTACTTAGGCTTAAATCAATATTCGATGTTAACAAATTTCTCTTTTTCAAGAACGCTTTTCTACCCATTACCATTCTGCATTTTATATCCTCTGTACTGCGACCATCATTTGTTATTTTACTAATCAAAATATCCACGGGTGTACTGCCGGTCTATAGTGTCCAACGGGCACAATATTTCGGCGATCATACATGTCGTCATCATCAGGTGAACTGACGGACTGGGCTCCTGGAAACGCGCCGGCTCAGAGATCCGCACGCTACGGCTGCTCGCAGGGAACTGGGTTCTAGCCCGGTAGCGGGCCATTTAAATACCCTCGGCCCGCGGAGCGACCCCTCCGCGGTCCGCACCCCGCGCCGCGGCCGCGGCCGCGCAGTGGAACCGAATGCTACGGCGTCTGAGATGACGTCGGTGTGAGGGCTCTGTCCGCCGTGGTCGTCACTTCGTTGCGTTTGCTAGATTTACTCTTAATTAACCCAATCGCTGGTTCCCAAGCTTTGCTAAGATTATAGCCACAGTCACGGTTTATGAGGTCGTCACTTGTGCGAATTTCAATGGCCTCTCTAACGACGCAGTCCCAGTATCTCGACGTCTGTAAAATGTTCAAATGTTTGTATAGTCTATGGGACTTAACTACGGGGTCATCAGTCCCTAAACTTACAAACTACTTATGAACTACTTACGAACTAGGACGGCACAAATATCCATGCCCGCGGGGGGATTCGAACCCCCGACCGTAGTGGCCGTGGAGACCGTGACTGGAGCGCCTCAGTCTCCTCGGCCACCGCGGCCGGCTCGACGTCTGTACCAGAATACTAGTGCCTTCATAGTCCATCGCATGATTCTCCGACAAACAATGTTCAGCGACAGCCGACTTGCTCGGATACATCAATCGTGTGTGTCTCTGGTGTTCAACGCAACGATCCTCGACGGTACACATCGTCTGTCCAATATATGACTATCCACACTGACACGGAATCTGGTACACGCCGGCCTTCCTCAAACCGAGATCATCTTTGGCGCTCCCCACCAGTGCACGAATTTTATTCGGCGGGCAAAAAACAGTTCCAACCTGGTGTTTTTTCAAAATGCGGGGGATCTTCCCCGAGAGTGCGCCGGTATATGGAACGCAGTGCCTACATCCTCCCTCGTGTTTTCCTCCGTTTCCACAGGTTGTGAAGTAGTGGTTGGGCGGAGAGCCCGCTGAATCTGCCACTCTGAGTACCCATTTTTTCGAAATACAGTTCTCAAGTGTTCCAATTCCTGGGGTAGACTCTCTGCGTCGGAGATAGTGCGCGCCCTATGTACTAGAGTTTTAAGTACCCCATTCCTCTGTGAAGGATTATTTTACTGCCCAAGTAATAAAACTCATCTACCTCCTTTATTGTTTCGTTTCCCAATCTAATTCCTTCAGTATCACCTGATTTTCTTAGACTGCACTCCATTACCCTAGTTTTGCTCTTGTTAATGTTCATCTTATATGCACCTTTCACCACACTGTCCATTCCGTTCAATTGCTCTTCCAGGTCCTTTGCTGTATCTGACAGAATTATATGTCGTCGGCAAAACGCAATGTTTTAATTCTTCACCCTAAACTTTAATTCCTTCTCCAAATTTCTCCTTGTTTCCCTTTATAGCTTGCTCAATGTACAAATTGAATAACATTGGAGAAAGGCTACAACCCTGTCTTACTCCCTTCCCAACCACTGCATCCCTTTCATGCCCTTCAACTCTGACAACCGCTGTCTGGTTTTTGTACAAGTTATAAATAACCTTACGCGCCCTATATTTTACTCCTGCTTGCTTCAGAACTTGAAAGAGTTAGGTTTAAGCAAATATATTCGTCCTTTTTTCTGCTGAAAGAAACTGCAGGAAGCGACGTGCATGCGTCTAGGGTTACTCCCAACAAGAGGCGCGGCGCCGGCGTGCGATAGGCTGTCGGACGTCATCCGCTGCCTTCTCCACGATCGTTCTCTTGCATCTGGTTTGTGGGGCTGATTTCACGCCACAACATTTACATTTGCCACAGAGAGGCTTGTGACAGTTATAGTAAACATCTCTCCTTGCTCTGGACAGTATGAACTGTACGACCTGTAATACTGCATTTTCTTTCTTCCGATCAGGTGTTGGAGTAGTAGTTACTGTTCGTAGCCGCTATTAAAGTTCACTAACGGTACAAATAGCCAGGATGGAGGCAGAGACTCCATTTATTGGACCGGAACCTATCCTGACAATCACCAAGGCAATGATCAAATTAGAGCTACGTAACTGGCTCAGAAGACACTACGTAGAATATTGGGTCAAAGTCCATCAAGGTAATGATGCCGAAGCCATGTTTTAAAAGAAGCTCTGCAATCCTGGGTCTGAACAGGAGAGAGATTAGACTCACGGTGGGATTGCTGACAGGTCATGGGAATTACAAAAAACACCTACATACAATGGGAATAACAGAAGAGGGCCCTAAAGGTAGGATCTGTGATGACGGTGATGAAACTGCATCACATCTAATCTTCGAATGCATTGCATTGGAGAATAAAAGGCACAGAATATTTGGGACAACCAGACCCGAAGAAATTGTGTCTAATAAAGAACTGGTAAAGGGACTCCTTGCACTGTTCAAGGGCATTGGTTGGCTTTACTAGATATACAGGGAGCGATACCGCACAATAAACTTAGTTTTGGTGCGGGCAGTGGCGGGTTGGACCAAGACTGTTTTGGCTTCCCTGGAAAAAAATCAAATCAACGGTACAATAATACAAGAAAATAATTTGGTGGATATGACAGATTTAGGTAACTTTATAATTACAAGAATCAAAAAAGGAAGCGGAACCTGACTTTAAAGTTTAGCGGCAGTAGTAATTTCGAATGAAAGCAACACCTGAGCACAATATAACACAAAGAAACTAGCAGATTCCGCGATGGCCTTTCTTACCATGATGATTACGTTGACTGGATGTAGTAGATGAAGCTGTAAAAACTTTTGCTACATTGTGTAAAATAATGCTTGGTTGGCTTGGGGCAGATTGTACTAACTGAATGACCGTTTAAAAAAAGTGTTAAGTTAACTTTCGTGACAAAACGCTCTTTAAATCGATCGGATTTCGTTTAATTCCGAAGATTTCTTTGCAGACATTACTAGAAAGTCACATTGATGAAAATTACAAATAATGAGATCTCGAAGTAAATCTAGTAAATTATAAATACAAGACCAACAATGGGTCCAAGCATCGTGTTACAAAATCAAGATTACTGCTGGAAAAATAGAAACACTTCATGAATCATTAAAAGGTGGGTCATTTTAAATAAGTAAAAGCTTTTAATTGTACCAACTATATTTTGATATTTATAGAGGAAAACGAACTCACACACTTACGTTTGGTAGTAAGGAAGTCCCTGGCGTACGTCTAATCTTAGCGAAGGGTAAAACATGAAAGGCGAAGTGCACAAATGTGGTCTGGGCAGCTCGTAAAAGACAGATGAAAAACATAAATACATGAATAACGTAATTAGCTGCCAGAGAGAGCCGTGGTCAGCGATAAGCATCGTAAAAAAATTATTTATCGAATAAAAATTTTTAATGTAATACTACAGACCACTCAAGGGCAGTAGGCAGTGTGTGGTATTTGGAAGTTTGGGTCGGCCATGGTTAGCGCAATGCTAACGCGACCATTCGTGAAATGGGGGAAATCCGGTTTATAGTGCCGGTGTGGCAAAAATTTTCACCCGTCCCCTTTAAATAATATAGCTGATGCTGATTCATATTTCCTTTCTCGTCTTTAATATGTCAGCTGTAGTCGCCCTTCCTTAAGACATACACCCATGTCTGAAGGACATTTGCTTAGTTCTATCGATAAACGCGGACACTGCACAACATATCTAATGGCCTGAATTAAAATCACAACTTTGGGTACATTCCACAAGTGTGAACATTGCTTTGTAAGCCGAAAACCGGTTAAGAAAATAAAAGAAAACTTATATAACATACACAAAAAATAGTTGTTTTAATTCAGTAAATCTTATTTATTAAAAGACTCTACGAAAACTAAAGTCAGTCAGCCAGACCAAACTAACCGGCCGTTTCCTTCATTTTTGTTTTAAACAAAAGGTATTCATCCACAGATTTGTTATCAAGTATCAGAATTTACGTAACTCTAGCCTTCCTTTTTCTATACTCAAAACCGATTTACTTCTGTATATGCCTTACGGGGATGTCCTTGTTGTAAACTAAAGTCAGTCAGTCAGACAGTTCTATCCGACCGATTCCCTTCATTTTCGCTTTAAACGGAAGGTATTCATTCACAGACTTGTATCAGAGTTAACTTAAGTCTCTCCATCCTTCATTTGTATTCAAACGCGGTATCCTTCTGTCCTTGCATTGACTATTTTAATCGGTTTGTTTTACGTTATCTTCGGTTATAATTAAGGTACACAGTTCTTTTTGGCCTAACAACACTCAGCGAATCAAGCTTTTCATTTGTGCTTCTAAACACTTCCATTGATTGAACTTGAGGAAGCTATGCTGATCATTCAACTACCATTTTTTCTCCAACTTTTTTGTCAATCCACTAACGGTGCGTAGTATTCGCATGGGGCCTCTAGTTCAGTAATATGATGTTCCACCAAAAGAGGATGGAAGAAAATTAAGAATAGACAGAGAGCTGTGTAATAACACGTGTAAGCTATAATGAGGAGAAGATGATGCAGTTTTGTGGACACATGTATCGAATGTGCAATAACAGTCTAACCCTAAAGTTTGTCAAATTAGTAAACAGCTTAATTTGCAAATACACATCGTAACTGCAGTTTACAGAGAAATGAAAAACACTGAACAAAAATATCAGAACACCTTTTACAAAAGCAGGACATAGACAGTACTTCAAACAAGAAAGAGGTCTGTAAAAGAAAAAGTATCCAGGAGGAAAAACGACAGGGTCACTAGAAGAAATATACGTGGAAGCAAACAACAGTGCACGAAAAAGAGGCAAATTAGTAGTTGGTTGATCCTAAACTCCAAATGAGTTACTAGAATCAATGTGATACGAAATTGAGCTCAGATGGCACATGTTACCGATTGTTGTTATATGTGTAACGATTTAAAGTTGTAACTGCAACCATGTCTTGCAAAAACAGAAATGTGCTGTATCTCAGTAAAATAAGTTCTTGGTGTATTCACCTCTTGAACAGCAGTAAGTGTCTTTTCAGTACTTATTCTTTTTCTTAAAGTTATCTCGGTGCAAAATGGCACCTGCGACAGGTTCAAATTGTTCACCTGGTTGTGAGATTACCGCCTAATAGAAATACCGGTAATCAATAGCATTTGATAATTAAACAGTATGAAGTTCACTGCAAACATTGACCATGCCAATGCACTAAATGTTACACAATTTTAATCTTATCAATTATGGTAGCAATGTATGTACACAGTTGGGTGACAACATTTATAGTTAGGCCATAGGTAGAAATTCTCCACGCTGAGATTTGCTGTGTGCTTGTAGCTGACGGGAGGCCAGCGAGCAGGCCGACGTTGGTGGCTTGTTCCAGCTTAGGATTTTCCAGTTCTTTTCCGATGAGGGGAGAGAGGGACAATGGCGAGTGCCAGGCACAGTGCAATGCACAAATATTGTAATACTACTGGCATTTGAAGTAATACGATGCAGTTAGGAACCTTTAAGGCCCTCATTACAAAATAGCCTGTTGATAAATAGACAATACATTAGCTGATATAGTCACATCTAACGTAATATGTTTAATTGACAATGAAAAGTAATAAATTACCAACGAAGACAAGACAGTTACACAACTAGCATGGCAATGTTTGTTTATAAAAATAATATATTAACTATTTCTCATTTATTTTCAATTAATCTTGTGTATTTTACCTTGAAATATTCAGTTAAATCACTTATCTGTGATATAAGAAATTGCACGATTATAATAAATAGTACAAAGGATGTTTATACTAATATAAAAACGTAAGAAAATATTTGTTAATGTGTAGTGTAATTATTTTGATTTTAAGTAAAGTTTTAGAAATGTATTGGCTGAGCGCTGTACGTTGGCAAATCGGTTACAACAGCTCACATGAGGAAGTTGATGACGTAGGGGAAAAAAACACTGGCAGTTGAGTTTTGGCGTGCGCGCGCGAGGGCAGGAAGTGACGAGACGCGAGAACGTTGTGTAGCTGGCCGGGCGGCGTCGCTCTGCATCAGTCGGCATGTGGATCTCGAGGTGGTGACTTTAGATTTGTCTGTGGCAATCGCTACGTGTGGTTGCTCGTCGTAGACTGCACCAAGTTAAATCGAGTGCTACTGTGTGTTTGTGAATATTTAGCCGGTGGAACAAGGTGTGCATCCCATTGAATTAAAGTGACTGTGATTTATTAATGTAACACGTGTCGTCGCATAGGCATGAACATAAACGGTGTTTGAGACAGCCACGTGGTGTGAAAACAATTCGCGACAAATATTCATTTTGTCTGGGGGCTCACGAGCTATAAGTGTATTTGGTAAATGTGTCGACGTACAGACGTATCAGCCATAGGGTTCAAATATTGTGAAATAAACAACATAAAGTGAACTTTCACGGGTTTTTCAAAAATAGTAGTTAGTACACCCTTTTCTCTCATGAACTTGATTTTATTATGAATTTGTTTTGTTAATAATATGGAGGGAAGGAAAGCTGCGAACGTGTGATATGATCCCCTAGAAAACGAGTCAAACAGTCGCAATCACAGTTCCAGTGTTTTTGCATGTTTAGGAATTTGGTTCGCAGCTGGTGGTTGTGAGTTTTAAAACTTAATCTTTCCCTATTTTAAACTCTCACCCCGACCTACTGAAGCTTGAATCTTTTCCTTCAAAAGACGATTTCATACCAAATCGCGCGTTTCTCTTGTCCCTACTTGAATTTGTTATGATTTTTTTCCCGAGATACATTCCCCGTTCCACTCAGCGTAATATAGGAAAATAGATAAATATGGAAAAAGTGTGCAGTTGTCAATTTTCATTCACAATAAATTTTTATTTAGCAGACGAGTAGAGGAGTTGAGACATTTTTTAACAAATTTTCCCATGTGAAAGTCAATCTGTTGAATATGTGAATAATTTTTGAACACTCCACATAGCATGCGTTCAAGGTCAGAAACCTCAATTATTTTCCATACTGTTAATGTTCCTAATTCCTTCACATATTTTTAATCCTTTCCGGCATGTTTGAATCGACATTGCGTATGACACAGATGACATGCGTATGGGTTTCACGAAAATCTTAGCATCGAACACAAAATATGTATCATTCTCTCAAACAGGAACATAAGAAGCAGAATATTTATTTCAATGGAGCAACTAGCATGCTTTCAGACTGTGATGAATTGTAGTATTTTTGTTTAAAGTGTATATCATTAACACACTTGACGAATTATTATCGGCTATGCCGCTTTTTGCCAATAATGTTGTTGGTTGAGAAATAATACCTGTTAATGAAAACTGTTCAGTATCGTCTCCACGTGCCGAAGTATTATTTTAGTCGAGAAATATACGTAGTGCAAGTTTCTAAACATAATGCATATCAAACAGTTCAGGTCTTACGCTGTGTATCCTGCTTGGTATTCTATGCATTTTTCATAACATCATAACATGCATGAATAATGGAGGTTCTTCTAATAATTTTTCTTAGTCTACTGCCTGTAGGATCGTCATATTCTTGCTAGATTAATTTTTGTCTCATTTCGGCATTCCAGAAGTTCCGGAAAGTTATAATCTAATAAGTCTGAGAGTGGATCATCATAAAGAAATTTCGCATTTCATGGAGCAGAGGTAAATTGTTTCTGTAATGAAAAACTGCAGCAGTGTTGCTACAAGACTACTACCTACCGCCGCGCGGGAGTAGCCGAGCGGTCTGGAGCGCCACGTTACGGTTCGCGCGGGTTCCCGCGTCGGAGGTTCGAATTCTTCCTCGGACATGGATGTGTCTATTGTCCTTAGGTTAGTTTAACTTAGTTTAAGTAGTTTGTAAGATTAGGGACTGATTACTAACGTTGACTGCTCCCATAGGATTACAAACATTTGAACATTTTTGAACTACATACCACTCATAACTCCATTTACACCGTGAACGAAGTGTTTTTCGGCTGGTATGTTGCTACACAGTTAAAGGAAGTACGCACTATGTCCGAAACTAGTCGTTTGATATGTAAAGAGCTGAAAAGTGAATTACTTATTCTGCGATATGGGTAAATAAATTTTTATGGAACTGGGACAGAAATACAGGATCCTTTCAGTGAAAAAAATGGTCTAACCAATATTGAATTAAGAGTAAACCAAAGAAACATTAAGGAGAATAATATATGCGTACAGTGACGAATACAGCATCTGAAATGTTCAAATATTTGTAATTATACTCTGGCCATCGCTCCCGGGACTTACAAACTACTTTAACTTATGATGAAGACAAAATACACGCCTTGCCCGAGGGAGAACTCTAACCTCTGATGGGAGCGGCCGCGCGATCCATAACGTGTCGCTCCAGAAAACACAGCCATTCCCGCGAGGCGTACATAACTTCTAATTTGGCAACCACGAAGCTGGCGAAGCGAAGGTATTCTGGCGGCGGTACAATGCCTGAAGGACACAAGAGACTGCCTAACACACCAAAAACGTGAAAGGAGAACATTAGGTACTTTCTTCGAAAAGCAGCAGCTCCTTCACGTTTACCTCTTCGTAAGCTTATATCGTCCATATTGGACTGTGGTAAAGAACTGCGACTGTTAATGAAAATAAAAGTTCTGGTAAATGCAATTATCTGCATCAGTCACTGTTTTTATTACTCTCCCGACGCGTTTCAAGGTTTTACGCTCTCATTTTCAGGTGGAACAATGGTTTTTGTTTACATTAACTTTCAGAATCCAGTTAGTTCTTATTTCGGGTTTCATTTTGCTACAAAACACATACAAATTTCTGTTAACCCAGATAGAGCGGAATTATTTTTTGGTTTAAATTTTTTTCATTGCCTATTAATTACCTTCATATGACTGCACAATATCGTTATAAGGGTTTATAATCACACCATTAGTTTTGCGACACTGCCCTTCATCCTAGTAGGACGTCAAAATGAATGTTTTAGAATTTTAATCCTTTATAATGAAGTATATACTTATAAATGTCGCAAAAATTAAAGAATGTTCAAAAAATACAAACCCAAATAAGAGGTTGTCTTCAACATCTTCTGTACGAACCTCAAGTTAGTAGCCGTATCTAACCACGTTGTAATCAACAATACAAGGTAAAATTATCTTTAATGGGAGCAGGCTACTCAAAGAAATAAAGTACGAAACTGTGCACGAATTCTTAAATACAAAAAAGGATCCATCTACTTCTTTTTTCCGGTTTCATTTTGCTACAAACCGCATACAAATTCTTGTTAAGGTAGTTAAGTACAAAGATTGTAAATCTAAGTACTGATTTGGTTACTTACAGTTTGTTTCAGTGTATACAACCCTTTTAAAAAATCAGTACTTACATTTATAATCTTGATACCTACCTACATTAACAAGAATTTGTATGCGTTTAGTAGCAAAATAAAACCCGAAATAAGAACTAGATGGATCCTGGAAGTATCAATCAAAACAAAAGCCATTGTTCCAGCTCAAGATGAGAGTTTAAACTGTCGAAACGCGTCGTGGGAGTAATAAAAAGAGTGACTGATTCAGATAACTGTTTTTATTTGAACTTTTATTACCTCTGCGTCCCAATTAACTCACTTGGGAAACGAATAGGCCAAATAAAAATTTCAAATTTAAGATACAGCCTTGATGAGATGTATGAACAGCTCATTTTCGGGTGGTACATATAATTATTTAGTTGCATAAATACAATAATATCTTATAAGTGCAACAAAATATTGTCAGCAAGTCGAACTATGATTCCCAATCAAACAATTTCTGCGCAAAAGATTTTTCTCCGTAGAAATTCACTCATTTCCAGAAAAAAAATAAAAGAAAGAAAAACATGAACTCTTTGGAAGAGATAGAAAATGTAGATACTAATTTTAATAAATTTATTTATTTATTTATTTATTTTTTTTTTTTTTTTGTGTAGCTTATGGGACTTAACAACGGAGTCATCAATCCCTAAACTTACAAACTACTTATGAACTGCAAACGTAGGCTTCCGCGGTTGTTGTCACTATCAATAAAATTCTTCTGGGTATGAAACCGCGTCGTCATTTTATAAATTCCACCGACGTTTCGGCCGCTGTTGCAGGCGGCCTTCATCAGGGTCTGTGTCTGACTCAACACAGACACAGACCCTGATGAAGGCCGCCTGCAACAGCGGCCGAAACGTCGGTGGAATTTATAAAATGACGACGCGGTTTCATACCCAGAAGAATTTTATTGATACTTATGAACTAACTAATACTAAGGACGGCACAAACATCCATGCCCGAGGGGGGTTCCGAACCCCCGACCGTAATGGCCGTGCAGACCGTGACTGGAGCGCCTCAGTCCCCTCGGCCACCGTGGCCGGCTACTACATTTTATTTATTAGTATGTGCTGAAGAAACAATTAGATTTTCGGTGAAGTAGATTTAGTATGTGTCTGTTGCCTAGAAAGCAAAAGGTCTGCCATAGGCCCTTATAACTTGTTACATGTATGATGGCAGCGACCCGTGTAAGGCACGAAATTTATAATTCCCCCACCAAATTCAATGTGCTTTCCAATTCTTTTGAAAATGCCACGTGAAGATCTTCTGAGGTCGTCTTTGCCTTATTTTAAGAGGAAGACTAAATCGGCTCTTTTTTTTTAGTCTTCCTTTGTAAAAATCGGCTTTTAACCGCCTCCAAATTTCAAAATGTCAAGTTCCGGGGTCCTTGCTGACCAAGAAACGTGCCCATACCTACCGATCCAACTTCCGGAAAATTATAGTTTTAAATGATGTGTCACCCGACGACTCGAATTTACAGGAACTCCATTATGCAGGAAGAACATACACATTCTTGTAGACAAAGGAACTTTTATTCTCAGTAATGCTGGATCTCATTTCGAAGAAGGTGTAAATACCTGGGTCCGGTAAGACGATGAGGTCCAGCCAACAGAATGTCTACTCAGACCACACTTTTACAGAGAAGCCTTCTTGAAAATGTGGGTTTTCTTCGGTCTACTGGTGGGAATCACGAGTTCCATTGATGCCGTCACAAGTGAAAGTAGCTTCATCTGAGAAGCGTAAGAATGAGATTACTTCTCGATTTTCGAGTGTCCGTCGACCTACTTTACTTTTATGTGTCCGCATCAGATATTGTAGCTTTTCAGCCTAGAAACGGGCTACGTTGAAGTCTTCATTGTTAGCGAACCATAAATCATTGAGAGGGCATGATGAGGGGCAAAGCTCGCATATAGTCAAATTTGTCACATTCTGACATTATGTACTTCCTCACAGTTGTAAAGAACGTCGTCATTTACTATTGTACCCCACTTCACCATGTCTGGCTTGACAGAGGCAACGTCGGTACGCATACGGTTAAGCATGAGCCATATTTTCCATTCTAGTTCCATTCCCTGCGAGAGCTCCTGGTGGAGAGGTTTGATTTCTGGGGGTTCAATGTTGACAGATCTCAGGAAGCGTCTCCTGGACTTGATCCGGCTGGATCCATGCGGTTCCTCGATCTGGTGTAAGGGGTGTCTGTCATCAAACTTTTGTTTGAATCTTTCCAGATATTGAGCACTATCTTTTCGATCTTCCAGAGATGTAACGCCCGCTGCTTTGTAAAGTAATGGTAATGGAGCAGCCTTCATGCAACCGGTAATTATTCGGCAGGTATCATTTAGTGCCGTGGTGACTGTTTTGCATGCCTGGATCTACCCCACACTGGACAGGCATATTCTGTAGCTGAGAAATACAAGGCCTCACCCGTTGTCCTTAGGACTTTTGGGTCTGCTCCCCACTTGCTCCCTGATAGTTGTTAAGGTGGTTGTAAGGGAGTGGGTAGCGATCAATGGTAACTCCCAGGTACTTCGTTTTTTTTTTTTTTTTTTTTTTTTTTTTTTTGCCAAACAGGTGTTAGACGGTAGGCAGTTACCTAGGTTTTATTAGGGTTTGGTTTAAGTGAGTTCTGCTTGTGGTAGTTGACATCATTTTCAGGGCTTTATCTCGTTTAATTTCAAGCCATTAATTTGTTTTGCCTTGTACGGCGATGCCAAGATCATCAGCATATATAAAATGTTCTGCTTGTGGGTTATTGGTTGATCGTTGGTGTAGATGTTAAAGAGGGAATGAACTAGTACCCTTCCCTGTGGTACACTATATTTCTGAACTCTCCTCCTACTTTTTTCACATTATTACAACGTAGTAGCGCCTGTTAGATAGCAGTGATTCGATTATATTGGTAAGTTTGTAATCCATGAGTGTGTTGTTTATTTTAGTCAGGAGAGTCTAATCGTATGCAGCAGTGAGGTCGATCAGGGTCATCCGTCATTCCTCTCCGCACAAATCCGTCCTCTATAAATTCAGTGAAGTTCATTATCTGGCCTGTGAAAGCCTACATGCTATAAGCCTACATGCTATGATTGACTTGTACAAGATTTTCATGGCCTGAAGCTCGCTTGTTGGGGGATATGTTTCGACAAAATCGTCCATCTCCTCCTGTTGAGTGAGCTGTAAATGATAAGGATGGAACAAAGTCATACGTAATGTCTGCGATGCTGTTGTGTATGAAACACTCAGACACTCAGAAATTTTGTGAGTGCTTGTTGAAGGACTACGTTCTACCGACTGAATAATATGCTCTGCTTCATGTACAGCCTGTTCATTAACGCTATTATACGCCATATGATTGCTTGGCACACTACCAGTGTCACGAAATGTATTGAACACAGGCTTGAATCTGACACTCTGCGGTTGGTAAATAGTATGCACCAGCAGCATTTCCAGTACAAAACCCATACAGAAATATCTTATCAGAATACTGAGCATGTGTAAATGTGCGGCATTTTCATATGATACAGTGCAGTACACTTGTCTATCAAATAATATTGTAAAATTCTGTGGAAACTAAAGCACGTCTTCATATCTTGAACATCAACATTCTGCTGTTAACAAACGATAAATACACCCATAGCAACTGGTGTACCAACTGACGAAACGAACATGCACACTATACTCATGTGGTGGTAGGATGGCAGGACACGTGGGCCAAGATTAGCGAGGTTTGGAGCAACTGACGGAGATAATGCTACGCACATTTAATGTTGTTGTTGTTTTTATTTTTATTTTTTTTAAATACGTATAACAAATTACCTAGAGGTAGTTCAACAACTAATATCTTAATAAGAATAATAACCACACTAGACAACAGATCACCTAACAATCTTGTTGACAGACTTACTGATAGACTATGAAAAGATTTGAAAAATCGATTAATACTAATCAATCAACTTTACATACATAATACTGACAGCAACACACAACATATATTTAAATACTTGCTTCATTAAAAGTGAATGAATTTTACTGAACTCAAACGACGTTGAGTTTCAAAATTATTGTAGATTATTAAAACAAAATCTTCAGTAATATCATTAAAACTGGGAAACTAACCTATATATCCTCACAGAATTTCAATTACATCAATGTACCGATTAAAAGAATTCATTATTACAAATATAATGTAGAACAGGATCCATATACGAAACACGTGATTCCCTTTAAAATTTTACCACCGTCCTCGCTGACGTCCTCTCTTAGTTTCAGTAAACACATTGAGTTTGCAGGTTTTGTGGTAGTAACACAGTAGTCACGAAGAACCTGAAACAGACTGATGTCAGAAATGTTTATAACAGCGTAGCCATCCCAATACCTCGCGAAATGTCTCTTAAGTTACAGGGACATCCATTTGTTACAGTTATTAAGTGCACCAAAGGCCAGTGAAACAGCACTAGGGATAAAGAAAAAGATCTAAATTGCAAATAACTGTTCGTAACACAAGCTAGTGGGACTTACGTTACGCAATGGCAAAGAGGCTCAATAGACAGAAGTATCACGTAGCACAGCCAAATAAAAAATTGTCACTCCCGGCTACGGTATACAACAGAAATACGCCTGCTCATTTCAGAACATGTACAAGAACGGATTAGAGACTAGATGGGACATATAGAGTACGTGCCTGTACAAGCATACGTGCTTCATTAAAGGTTCTCGATAACTTCCACATTAGTCGAGAACGCACACACTGTACGTCTTGGCCACGCTTGCACAACACCTTACTTCGTCTCCAGCAAAGGCAAACACTGTACAGTAATCCAAACAAGCGAGAATTACTTATTCTCTCTCGTGCGTACTCCTCACGGTCGGCAGCTAGTGCAGTAGACATAACAACAACCCGGGCACACGCTGTGACTGCAAGTCAAGGTTTATACAAGGTCACCCCGGCGTCAACCGATTTCTCGTCTCCACCAATCAGAGATACAAGCCCATTCCTCCGTAGGGGCAACGCCACCTAGAAACAGGGCACGCCTCAGGCGGCTATGACGTCACCCTCAGGGGCCAAAACAAACCTAGCTCTTTGAGTCTTTCGCTAGTACCACATGTTGTTTTGTTCGAATATAGTCACCGTTTATGTGTTGGAATGCCAAACAGATTAAAGCGCTGATCAGAATGCCGCGAAGGCGTTGTATGCCCAATTACAGAGGCAATTATGTCAATAGTCCTAAATTTTCTGTGTTTAATTTTCCGTCCGATGAATCTCTAAGACGGAAACGGATCTCGGCTGTTCAGAAAAGATTGGGTGCCTAGTAAACATTCAGTTTTAATATTCACAGGATATATGACATCAACAGTGAATGGGGAAAGCTGAAAATGTGTACCGAGCCGGGATTCGGACCCGAGTCTCCTGCTTTATAGGCAGTTGTGCTGACCACTACACCACTGGGGACAGAGTGATCACCGCACCTGCAAGGACTACCTAAGCACGCCTCCCGTCCCCCAGTTTCAACCTGCCCACATTACTCAAACTCGTAGTTATGAAACTAATTCCCATAATAGTAAGGGACACAAACAGCAGGAGACTAGGATTCGAATCCCGGCTGGGTACGGATTTTCAGCTTTGCCCATTCGCAGATGATGTCATATTTTATGTGAATATGAAAGAATAGCAACTGCAGGATCAGAAGTGACATCCGTTCTTGCGGATCAGAGACCACACACACACACACACACACACACACACACACACACACACACACACACTCACACAGTGACGGGCAATGATCCTTTCGTTAGTGGGGCGGGGTGGGCTAGTTTGTGGCCCTTACTCTTACGGAAATTAGTTTCATAATTACAACTTTGAGTACTTTGGGGAGGGTGAAGCTGGGAATGTGTATCTGACGGGAGGCGTACTTAGATAGTCCTTGCCGGTGCGGTGATCACTGTGTCCCCAGTGGTGTAGTGATCAGCGCAACTGCCTAGAAGGGTGGAGACCCAGGTTCGAATCCCGACTGGGTACACATTTTCAGCTTTGCCCATTCGCAGTTGATGTCATATATTCTGCAAATATGAATGAATAACAACTGCAGGTTCAGAAGTGACATATGTTGTTTCGGAACAGACAATTCAAAAATTCAAAGTTCAAATGTCTGTAAATCTATCGGACCAAACTGCGTGGTCCTCAGTCCGTTGCTTACAAACTACTTAAACCTAGGTAAGCTAACCTACGGACAAACACACACACCCATGTCCCAGGGTGAACTCGAACCTCCACGGCGAGCAACCGCACGCTCCGCAGCGAGGTGCTTGAGGCCGCTCGGCTACTCCACCGCGGCGGGAACAGACACCACATGAATATATTCAGTAGTAAGTATCGTTCAGTATCTCCCCCTCGTGTGTGTGTTTGTGTGTGTATGTGTGTGTGTAACAGAATTT
Organism: Locusta migratoria; assembly: GCA_026315105.1. Taxonomy (NCBI): domain Eukaryota; kingdom Metazoa; phylum Arthropoda; class Insecta; order Orthoptera; family Acrididae; genus Locusta; species Locusta migratoria. The sequence continues at coordinate 706,991,652 of CM048745.1, read as the reverse complement.
CACAATTAAAGAATCATGACGTTACATGAATGAGTAGATTCAGTAATTTTGGTGACTAGATTTCAGCTAATTCGGTAATGTTAACAGAAAACATGTTATGTATTTGCTGTATTTTGCAATTAGTGTTAAACGTTTGCGCTTGTTTCCATCTAAAATGTGTTAATGTTTATTTTGGTCAAACTTAAGTATAAATAAAATGAAAACATGTTTCAAATGTTAGTTAAGCTTATGGGACTTAAATACCGGGTCATCAGTCCCTAAACTTACAAACTACTTATTTACTACCTTATACTAAGGACGGCACAAATATCCATGCTCGAGGGGGGATTCGAACCCCCGACCGTAGTGGCCGTGCAGACCGTGACCGGAGCGCCTCAGTCTCCTCGGCCACCGCGGCCGGCAGACTTGGATCGCTAATTGTAATATAAGAAAGGCGCAAATTACGATTACGTAGTGTCATTCTATGAGCCTATGTTAAAATTACAAAGGAGCGCCTCAACAAAGTGGAAATATTGCGAATATAAGATTCGCAGTTATAATAGCCAGTCATCAGTGAAGGAATTTATGACAATATTTATGTTACATTATTTGAGATGACTAGGGTCTTTACATTTATTCCAAAAGACGCAGTTAGTGAACAGTCCGCGAGACAGGGTCTGCCAAAGTGTTGCTAGACCCCTGGCGTGATGACACGACGCAAGCTGTGAGGCTTTGTTTCCAGGTGGCGTTGACAGAGGTCGTACTCTGCGGCAAGGAGTGTGCACCGATGACGATATAGGATATTGCCAACATAGACATGTGCACCTCATGGCACTCAATAAAAGTTGGACACATGTAATGTGGCAGTTTTTTTTTTCAATTTGTATACACTACCAACTTCTATACTACCACCTCCTAAAATATATATTATTCCTCTGACAAACCCTCTAAGTGATAATTCATAAATTGCAGGATGAATGAAACTTTCACTCTGCAGCAGAGTGAAAGTTTCATGCTGGAAACATCCATTAGGCTGTGGCTAAGGCATGCCTCCACCATATCCTTTATTCCAGGGGTGCTAGTATTGAAAGGTTCGCAAGAGAACTTCAGTGAAATTTAGAAAGTAGGAGTCGAGGTACTGGCAGAATTAAAGTTGTGAGGACGGAACGTGAGGCGTGACGGGATACCTCAGTGGCAGTCCGCTTGCGGCAGGCGAGCTGTGTGGAAGTGTTGTTTACATCCTCGCTGCGGCCGGTCGCGCGCTATTCGTGTGTGGTGAGTTGGACGCCCTTGCGGAGTAGTAATATGTTTGTTTGTATAGTCTATGGGACTTAACTACGGGGCAACAGTCCCTAAACTTACAAACTACTTATGAACTACTTACGAACTAGGACGGCACAAATATCCATGCCCCAGGGGGGATTCGAACCCTCGACCGTAATGGCCGTGCAGACCGTGACTGGAGCGCCTCAGTCTCCTCGGCCACCGCGGCCGGCGCGTAGTAGTAATAGCTGTAGGTAGAAATGAATAGAACATAAAATGACGGAACCCCTTAGACGGGATACTTTGAAGTTCACATTCGATGAACGCTTTGCGAGACCTAAAGCCTTTGAAATAGAATCCTTTCTAAGCGACGTTGTGAAGCTGAGCTTTAACGAAATAATAGGAATACATCTGTCGATCGTCAGTAGTACAGTTTATGTTAAAATGATTGGTTCTGCATGCTGTGCTAAAGTAATTGAACAATGTGGAGGAACTCTAAAATTTAACCATAGTGACGGGAATGACGGTGCAGTGAGAGTCGATCATGCAGGATTCGCCACTAAAACAATTCGAATCTTTGAACTTCCCTTCGAAATTACCGCGGAAGAGATAAATTCAGTCCTTAGACCTTACGGACGAATTATCAGTAATGTTGCAGAAAAATGGACGACATTTCAAACTTTCCCCGTCCTCAATGGCGTAAGACAAGTAAAGATAGAACTTCGAAAGCACATCCCCTCGTATATCTATGTATGCGGGTATAGAGCGATCGTGATATACGACGGTCAGCCACGTACATGCTCAGGCTGTGGACAGACTGGACATGTACGAACCGAATATATACAACGGAGGGTGACGCAGCTGCTGGCGAGTGAGCCGGGCGCCCCTATGACAATGACGTCACTGCCAGTGACGTACTCCTCAGCCGTCCGCGCCACCACAACCCAGGCATTGAGCGACGCAACGAACAACCCCGATGAGACAAACGATGACAACCAATGCCTGCCAATGGAGGTCAGGAATACTGAAGAAATGTCTGTTCCTTCTTCTAACAGAACGGGAACAGTCATTGACGAAGAACTTGACAAACAGCCTGAAGGGGACACAGAACAAAATGTGCGGAGAGAAGAGGAGGGCAGTGCCACTCAAGATCCGAGTACCAATTCTGAAGATGAAGAGCGTCCGAAATCTGGATCCAAATGTTCAAATGTTTGTAGAGTCTATGGGACTTAACTACGGGGTCATCAGTCCCTAAACTTACAAACTACTTATGAACTGATCATACAATGCAAACTTTCTCGGCCGGCGTCAACTTCATTTAAAACTTCCGAGCTGATAAGCCGTGGTCGATTTATAAAACTTTCCCCTAACGTTTCATCTTCGGCTGCGGAAGACATCTTCAGAGGTAGAGTGGCGAACTGCGATGAGAACTTGAGGGAGCGCCGTATATATAGGCAATGTAGAGGGCAGCACAAGACATCACGTGATGTCGGCTACGACACTATCTCTGGTATTGCCAACATTCTTGGCAGAGAAGAATCGATTGTCATTCCGCTGGTGTAAAGCAGTAGTCCAAATTCTGTCTAATTTAACAGCTTCCTCTTTCCTGTTAAAATTATTGCGATGTTTATACATCTCGATTGCTTCTCTATACGTGCGTGATAGTGTGAAGTTTTTGAGATGACACTAGTCTCATTAAATTTAATTTCATGGTTGCCTTCTTGGTATACATGTTCCGCTACGGCCGATTTCTCTGTGTGCCCAAGGCGGCAATTCCTTTTATGTTCGACCAGACGAGTATTGACGCTTCTTTTAGTAGTTCCAATGTAGACTGAACCACAGCTGCAGGGAATTTTATATACACCTGGTATAATCAGCGGATGTCGTGCATCTTTAGCAGATCTTAAATATTCTTTTATCTTCCTTGTAGGTCTGAAAATGAACTACTTACGAACTAGGACGGCACAAATATCCATGCCCGAGGGGGGATTCGAACCCCCGACCGTAGTGGCCATGCAGACAGTGACTGAAGCGCCTCAGTCCCCTCGGTCACCGCGGCTGGCAAATCTGGATCCTCCCCTAAAAAAAAAAAAAAAAAAAAAAAAAAACAACCACACAAGAAACGGCGGTTAGCACCTTCTGACGCAGAACACAAAGCACAGTCGCTACGCCAGAAAGCGCAGGAAATTGGTAAATTAAGCGGCAAAAAATCAGTAACATCTCAACGGAACCAGGCAATGAAAAACAAAGAAGACTCACGTGATATCGAAATTCATCATCTACAGGGCGATGAAATAGACAATAGCACACGGAAAGTGTTCCAAAACAAAACTCCGACTCAGCAATGTCCTGAGAACAAGTCGCCCCGCCAAACTGATGGATGTACCAGGGCGGATGAAATTTTAGAATTTCCTCAAGACGAGGAAATGAAAGAAGTTACAAATATAATAACCGCCTCGTCTTCCGGACGGAGAGACGACAAACCAAAAGAAAAGTCAACGTCGCGTTCGATGCAATAAGAGCAGGAGGTATCGACTAATATGAGCGGCAAAATTCAGCACATATAGGAAGTCAATATTGCTGTGCAAGCCCACAGGGTCGGGACGATAAATATAAACAAAATCCGCAGCCATCTCAAACTTCAGGCCCTGCAAGACATGCTGTACGCCGCCGATCTCGACATCGCCTTGCTGCAAGAGGTGACAGACGTTAATTTAGACCTCATATCAGGTTCTAACATAATTATGAATCCAGGGAACGACCAAGAACTTGGAACACACGAAAGAAGGCACAATCGTGAAAGACCTTGAAAAAATACCAACCGCCAGAGGTATCGCAGCTACCATCCATAACACGAGACTGATCAATGTGTATGCACCATCTGGCAACAGCAACAGAAGAAAACGCGCAGAATTCTTCAAAGATGACATAGTGTCTCCCTTCCGGGGCAGATATGAATACACAATTTTAGGAGGTGACTATAATTGTGTCTTATCTGCTAAAGATCAGATACCAAATTTTAAATACTCAACGCTATAGTCAATGACTTCAAGCTGATCGACACCTGGGAGCTCAAGAACGGAGAACGGTCTGGCTTCAGGCACTTCACCAGCCACTCAGCAAGCCGCATTGACAGGATCTACGTGTCCGAGAACCTGAAGACGCGTATTCTGCAAACCGAATAATGGCCCACAATCTTTTCGGACCACATAGCTTACATCTGTACCATAAATTTACAAAAGCAAGAAACCTACAGGGGACGTGGTCTGTGGAAACTGAATGCAACCAATCTAAAAGATCCAGCATGTCATGAGGCATTTAATGAAGTATGGACAGATAGCGAGAAAAGATTCCCTTCATACCCCTCGGCACTCACATGGTGGATGAAATGCGCGAAACCCATGATCAAAAGAGCGATGATAAAGTACTCTCGTGAGAAAACAGTCTGGCACAAACAGACAAATTTAGAAACACAAGAGAAAAACAAATATAACGGTCAACTATGGAACGATTATTACCGAACAGAATCTTTTTTTTTTTTTAAGACAAAGATTTCATCTCATCACGTTTTGGCTCTAGAAGAGAGACATTTTAGTTTTACCTTATTTTTGTTTACTCCTCATATTATACACAAATATCATTCCTTACGCATAAACCGTTACATCACCAAGAATTTATTTTCAGTTGTATCACTAAAGAAAGCGGTGTTCTATCCCGCTGACGCATTTTGGAGTTATGGAAGATAAACGAAATGAGAAAATAAAGAAGAACCTGATAAAGGACACGGAAACGTGTGGAAACTAAATCGTTTAACCTCGCGAAGGCGAACTTTGAAAGAAGGAGAAAGAAACCGAAAAAAGTACTTTATTCTGCATTTTAGAAGTTGTCAGTAGTTATGTTTCAGATCGCAGAAGGAAATAATACCTTAGAGGAGAAATATTAAAAATCGTTATTATTTCCTTTCTTGTCCAGTGGCATTCTTAAATTATAAAACGCTTAAAGGACTGTTTTGTCTTCGCCTTTAATGAAACGAAGGAGGAAATTTTAGTTCATTCAACAAATGAAGACAAGAATTTAATTTACGAAGGAAGAACAGAGAATCAATAAATATGTATAAAAATGCGCCGACGAAGGCGACAATTGGAGAGCGAAAGGAGGGGCTGTGAGGGGAGGTAGGAGGCCGTAAAAAAAAAAAGATAGTAGAGAGCTTGCCCGCGAAAGGCAAAAGTCCCAGTTTCGAGTCCCGTTTCAGGCACACAATTTAATTTGCCAGGAAGTTTCAATTCATAACTTGTTATACTGCTTTTGAAAGAGATTGTTGTTGGCATATGTTGTACAGACAGTGAAAAAGGTCCATTTATGACCCGTGATTGTACCTTTGAGGCAAAAGTAAACGTATATATATATTAATCGTCAAATCATTACATATTTGTTGAGTACTTGTGTGCTTGGGTGTTCCTGTTGTTGTTGTGCTCTTCAGTCCGGAGACTGGTTTGATGCAGCTCTCCACAATACCCTATCCTGAGCAAGCCTCTTCAATTACACATAAGAACGGCAACCTACTTCTGTCTGAATCTCTTTACTGTATCCATCTCCTGGTCTCCGACTGCAGATTTTACCCCAAACACTTCCCTCCAACGCTAAATTCACAATTCCTTGATGTCTTAGAATGTGACCTACTAATTGATCCATCCTTTTCGTAAAGGTATACCAGAAATTCCTTTTCTCCCCAATCCTGTTCAGTACCTGTTCATTAGTTACGCTATCCACCCAGCCAATCTTCAGCATTCTTTTGTAGCACCACATTTCAAAAGCCTCTATCGTCTTCCTGTCCGCACTGTTTATCGTCCATGTTTCAGTCCCATACAAGGCAACACTTCAAACAAATAGCTTACTTAGGCTTAAATCAATATTCGATGTTAACTAATTTCTCTTTTTCAAGAACGCTTTTCCAGCCATTACCATTCTGCATTTTATATCCTCTGTACTGCGACCATCGTATGTTATTTTACTGCACAAGTAGCAAAATCCATCTACCACCTATATTGTTTCGTTACCTAATGTAATTCGTTCAGCATCCCCTGATTTTCTTAGACTGCACTCAAAATGTTTGTATAGCTTATGGGACTTAACTACGGTGTCATCAGTCCCTAAACTTACAAACTACTTATGAACTAGCTAATCCGAAGGACGGCATAAATATCCATGCCCGAGGGGGAATTCGAACCCCAGACCGTAGTGCCCGTGCAGACCGTTGACTGGAGCGCCTCAGTCCCCTCGGCCACTGCGGACGCCTAGACTGCACTCCATTACTCTAGTTTTGCTTTTGTTAATGTTCATTTTATACGCATCTTGGAATACACTGTCCATTTCGTTTAACTCCTCTTCCAGGGCTTTTGATGTCTCTAACAGAATTACGATGTCATTGGCAAAACGCAATGTTTTTAATTCTTCACCCTGAACTTTAATTCCTTCTCCAAATTTCTCCTTGCTTTCCTTTAAAGCTAGCTCAATGTACGAATTGAATAACATTGGAGAAAGGCTAAAACCCTGTCTTACTCCCTTCCCAACCACTGCATCCCTTTCATGCCCTTCAATTCGGACAACCGCTGTCTGGGTTTTGTATAAGTTCTTTGTGTTCCTATATACAGTAAAGATTACTTTGATGAGAAATTAACCACGGCGTACGGTACTATGATAAAGAAGGAGACGGGGCCATTTCTCGCCCTGTAAACAAGGGAAAAGAGCGACAACTTCAGTTGTTTGGCGCGAAAAACAGTCGTCGTGTTTACAAAGAATTTCCTATTGTTAGATGGCGAGGCTAGTACCATCAGCTAAATCCAATTTCGGCGCGCCGCCGGCCGCCGCCGCTGGACATGGCGGAGAGGGTGGGCGGACTTTTGCCGGCCTGTCGCTGCCGCGCCGGCGACACAGAAAGAAGCGGCGGCGCCCATTGTGGTGGCCAGGCAGACAGCAAGGCGAGGCGCGGCGAGGCGCGGCTGTGTCTGGCGCCACTTCTTTGTTATCTGCGCCGCACAGTTGACTGGCAGCGCCGCCCACGCCGCCCACGCCGGCCGCCCAGCCACGCCTCCAATATCGGATCTCAGTCCGCCGCAGCAAAGGAGCCCGCGGTCTCTCCACAGCCGCCTAGTAGCAGTGGGCGGCGAAACGAAAATGCAGTGAACAACAGAGCTGGTGTCAAAACGGTTATTCTCCGATATCAGGTGTGACGGTTATCGTTAGTTTTTCTTATCAGTTAATTTTAACGGTTATAAATAACAGGCCGTTACTTCTCCAACTAACTCAAATTCAAATGTTTGTAGAGTTTATGGGACTTAATACGGGGTCATCAGTCCCTAAACTTACAAACTACTTATGAATTAGCTTATCCTAAGGACGGCACAAATATCCATGCCCGAGGGGGGATTCGAACCCCCGACCATAGTGGCCGTGCAGACCGTGACTGGAGCGCCTCAGTCCCCTCGGCCTACGCGGCCGGCTCCAACTAACTCCCAGATGGCGTTGCTACAACATATTGATACTACAGGACTCCCTGATTTCAAAATTAAATATCTCGAAAACAAAGATCGATAGAGGAATGCAGTAAACGGTATGCTTACAGTGAAAGCTGTAAGACGTTTATGCAGCAGTTGAAATAATAGTTACAAAAGCTGCTAACAGATGACGCTCTAATCGCCATACGTAATGCCTAGTATAAATAGTGATCCGAAGCCCAGAGCGATAAGTTCCACTATTGAAACGTGAAAGGAGGTTAGCGTAGGAAGAGATTAAAACCATGTACTCCATTCAACAACGCGTTTTTCTGGTGCTAGAGTACCATAGGTTAGAAGAGAGTCCTACGGCAACAAGGCGAAGTTTTCAAGCACGATTTAATGTTCCTGAAGGACATACCCAGAGGCAGATATAGACTCTGACCATAACTTGTTGGTTATGAACTGCAGGCTGAAACTGAAGAAACTACAAAAAGGTAAGAAAATAACGAGATGGGACCTGGATAAATTGAAGGAACCTGAAGTTCTTAAGAAATGCACAGGGAGCTTTAGGCAACAATTGACAGAAACGGGAGAAAATAAAACAGTAGACGAGGAATGGGTAGCATTGCGAGATGAAATAGTGAAGGCATCAGAGGACAAAATAGTTAGGAAGGCAAGACCTACAAAAAATCCTTGGATATCACAGGAGATACTGAATTTAATCGATGAAAGGAGAAAATAGAGAAATGAAACAGGCAAAATGGAGTACAGACAAGTAAGAAATGAGGTTGACAGGAAGTGCAAAGTGGCTAAGCAGGAGTGGCTAGAAGGCAAATTGAAGGATGTAGGAGAATGTATAAATAGGGGAAAAATCGATACAGCCTACAGGAAAATAAAAGAAACATTTGGAGATAAGAAAAACAGCTCTATGAATATCAAGGACAGTGGTGGAAAACCAGTTCTCAACAAATAATGGAAAGCTGAAAGGTGGAAAGGGTATCTAGAGAGGCACTATGAAGGAAATGAACTTAGCGGCAATATTGTAGAAAGGGGAGAAGAAGTAGATGAGGATGAAATAGGAGATACTATACTCAGACATGAACCTGACAGAGCACTGAAATACCTAAGTCGAAACAAGGCCCTTGGAGTACATGATATTCCCTCAGAGCTACTGAAGTCTCTGGGAGAACCAGCCATGACAAAATTGTTTCACCTGGTGTGTAAGATGTGAAGTACCCTCATACTTTAAGAAAAATGTAATAATCCCCATTCCAAAGAAAGCAGGCGTAGAAAGGTGTGAATACTACAGAACCATCAGTTTAATAAGCCATGGTTGCAAAATAATAACACGAATTATTTACAGATGGATGGAAAGACTGGTAGATGCCGACCTTGCGAAAGATAACTTTGGGTTCAGGCAATATCACTTTACAGCTTGTCCTAGAAGATAGATTAAGAAAAGGCAAACCTACATTTCTAGCCTTTGTAGATTTGGAGAAGGCTTTTGACAATGTTGATTGGAATAAACTCTTTCAAGTTCTGAAGCAAGCAGGAGTAAAATATAGGGAGCGTAAGGTTAATTACAACTTGTACAAAAACCAGACCGCGGTTGTCAGAGTTGAGGGGCATGAAAGGGATGCAGAGGTTGGAAAGGGTTGTAGCCTTTCTCCAGTGTTATTCAATTTGTACATTGAGCAAGGTATAAAGGAAAGCAAGACGAAATTTGGAGAAGGTATTAAAGTTCAGGGTGAAGAATTAAAAACATTGTGATTTGCCCATGACATAGTAATTCTGTCAGATACAGCAAAGGACCTGGAAGAGCAATTGAACGGAATGGACAGTGTGCTGAAAGGTGCATATAAGATGAGCATTAACAAGAGCAAAACTATGGTAATGGAGTGTAGTCTAAGAAAATCAGGTGATACTGAAGGAATTAGATTAGGTAACGAAACAATAAATGAGATGTGATTCTTCAGTTTCTCCCGGCGTATTTGATAATCAAAATATCCACGGGTGTACTGCCGGTCTATAGTGTCCAACGGGCACAATATTTCGGTGATCATACATGTCGCCATCATCAGGTGAACTGACGGACTAGCCGCCCGCGGTGGCCGAGGAGACTGAGGCGCTGCAGTCACGGTCTGCACGGCCACTACGGTCGGGGGTTCGAATCCCCCCTCGGGCATGGATATTTGTGCCGTCTTTAGTATAAGGTAGTTGATAAGTAGTTTGTAAGTTTAGGGACTGATGACTCCGTAGTTAAGTCCCATAAGCTTAACAAACATTTGAACATTTGATTTGAACTGACGGACTGAGCTCCTGGATACGATCCGGCACGGAGATCCGCACGCTACGGCTGCTCGAAGGGAACTGGGTTCTAGCCCGGTAGCGGGCGATTTAAATACCCTCGGCCCGCGGACCGACCCCTCCGCGGTCCGCGCCCCGCGCCGCGGCCGTGCAGTGGAACCGAATGCTGCGGCATCTGACATGACGTCGGTGTGAGGGCTTTTGAATAAAGGAGGTAGTTGAGTTTTGTTACTTGGGCAGTAAAATAATAAATTATGGTTGCAGTACAGAGATTCTCGAAAAAGAAAATTTTTACATCGGATATTGATTTAAGCCCAAGGAAGTCCTTTCTGAAGGCATTTGTGTGGTGTGTTGCCTTGTATAGGAGTGAAACATGGACGATAAACAGTGCGGACAGGAAGAGGATTGATGCTTTTGAAATGTGGTGCTACAGAAGAATGCTGAAGTTTCGGTGGGATCGCGTAGCTAATGAAGAGGTACTGAACAGGATTGGGGAGAAAAGTAATTTCTGGCATACCTTGACTAAAAGAAGGGATCGATTGGTAGGACACATTCTTAGACATCAAGGAATGGTGAATTTAGCGTTGGAGGGAAGTGTGTGTGGTAAAAACCGCAGAGGGAGACCAAGAGATGGATACAGTATTCAGACAGATGAAGGTTGCCGTTCTTATGTGAAATTGAAGAGGCTTGCTCAGGATAGGGTATTGTGGAGAGCTGCTTGAAACCAGTCTCCGGACTAAAGACAACGACAACAACAACTAATAACTGGCCGTTACTTCTCCAACTAACTCCCAGATGGCGTTCCTACAACATACTGATACTAGGTAGCAATAACTGGCATTTAATCGCTATTTCTTCTAGGTAGAGATTAGGAATCGACTAAACTGTGGGTTTCCTATAACAGTGATTGCTCATTTTCGGTATCTGAGATCGATAGTTGCGATTTATCACTGTTTACAATAGCAATTTAATAATGCTCAACATGCTTTTTCAAAGACAGCTTTCAGTCGTTTCGAACACTAAACGTAGGTGAAGACCAGATATGCCTCAAATTCAAAAAAGTGGTATCGACAGAAATTGACACTTTTATACCAAATAAATTAATAAAAGAAAGAGGCTTTCCCCCTTGGTACGCAAAACAGGTCAGGACACTGATGTAAAAGCAAAGGAAAAAGGCATGCTAAATTTAAACGAACACTAAATTCAAAGGATTGGTGATCCTACACAGAAACTCGAAATTTAGCGAGGATTTCAATGCGAGATGCTTACAATACTTATCACAACGAAACACTTTCTCGAAATTTGACAGAAAACCCAAAGAGTCTTTGGTCATATGTTAAATATACTAGAGGTAAAACACAAACAATACCCTCACAACGAGATAGTGATGGCAATCTTGCCGATCACAGCGCTACTTAAGCAGAGATACTAAACATAGCTTTAAGAAACTCATTCACAAAAGAAGGTGAAACCAATATTTCAGATTTCGAATTACGAACAGAGGCCGTAATGAGTAACGTAGAAGTAGATATCATCGGAGTAGTGCAGCAACTAAAATCACTTAACAAGAACAAGTCTTCTGGTCCGGACTGTATACCGATTATATTTCTATCTGATTATGCTGAAGCGAAGCTCCTTACTTAACAACCATATACAACCGCTCTCCCAAAGAATGATCTGTACCAAAACATTGGAAAGTTGCACAGGTCACACCTATATTCAAGAAAGGCAGTAGGAGTAACCCATTAAGCTACAGGCTTATTTCATTGACGTCAATTTGCAGCAGGGCTTTGGAACATATCCTGTATTCAAATATAATGCATTATCTCGAACAGAATGATCTATCGGCCGAAGGTCAACACGGATTTACAAAATATCGTTCATGCGAAACACAACTAGTTCTTTATTCACACGAAGTGATGGGTGCTATCGACAAGGGTTCGCAAATTGATTCCGTATTTCTTGATTGCCAGGACGCTTTTGACACCGTGCCTCACAAACGACTTTTAATCAAATTGCGCGGTTATGGTATATCGCCCCAAATTGGGGACTGGATAGGGGATTTCCTGTCAGAGAGGACACAGTTCGTAGTAATCGATGGTAAGGCATCGGCTAAAACAGAGGTGATATCGGGCGTTCCACGAGGTGGTGTTATCGGTCCTCTGCTGTTCCTTATTTACATAAACGATTTAGGGGAAAATGTAAGTAGCTCTCTTAGGTTGTTTGCAGATGACGCCGTCATTTACCGTCTAGTAAAATTATCTGAAAATCAAAACGAATTGCAGAACGATCTGAATAAGATATCACTATGGTGTAAAAACTTCCAATTGACTCTAAATAATGAGAAGTGTGTAAGTTGCCCAGATAAGTACGAAAAGAAATCCGTTAAACTTTGTTAGCAAGATAAATCAATCAAAATTGAAGGCTGTAAACTCCACAAAATACCTAGTAATACTATTACTTCCAACCTAAATTGGAAAGAACACGTATATAATGTCGTGGGAAAGGCGTACCAGAGACTGCGTTTTATTGGCGGAACCCTTAAAAGATGCAACACAATTACTAAAGAACTGCGTACACTACGCTTGTCCGTCCTTTTTCGGGGTATTGCTTCCCAGTGTTGGATCCTTATCAGGTGGATTTGACGGAGGACATCGAAATAGTCCAAAGAAAGGCAGCTCGTTTCGTATTGTCACGATACAGATTTGACGGAGGACATCGAAACAGTCGAAAGAAGGGCAGCTCGTTTCGTATTGTCACGATACAGGGCAGAAAGCGTTACGGAAATTATACAGGATCTTAGATGGGAATCATTACAAGAACGGCGCTTATCGTTGCGGCGTGGGCTACTTACGAAACTTCAATCGCCAAGATTCTCCTCCGAATGCGAATATATATTGTTGACTCCCACTTACATAGGTAGAAATGATCATCAGAATGCCGGCCGCGGTGGCCGAGGAGACTGAGGCGCTTCAGTCACGGTCTGCACGGCCACTACGGTCGGGGGTTCGAATCCCCCCTCGGGCATGGATATTTGTACCGTCCTAGTTCGTAAGTAGTTCATAAGTAGTTTGTAAGTTTAGGGACTGATGACCCTGTAGTTCAGCCCCATAAGCTTTACAAACATTTGAACATTTGATCATCAGAATAAAATACGGGAAATCTGAGCTCGAACTGAGTGATTGAGGTGTTCCTGCATCCTGCGCGCTATTGGAGAATGGAATGGGAGATAAATAGTACATAGGTGGTTTGATGAACCCTCTGCCAGACACTTAAATGTGATTTGCAAAGTATCCCATGTAGACGGCGTTGCTACAACATACTGACACTAGATAGCAGTTACTAGCATTACTCTACTAGGTAGAGATTAGGAATGGGCTAAACTGTGGCTTTCCGATATCAGTGATCACTGTGACTGTTCCTTTTAGGTATCTGCGATCGATAGTTGCGATTTATGACTGTTTACAATTGCAATTTACAAATGCTCAACATGTATCGCTGCGCACCCAAACTGCGATTTCTGTGGCTCAGACTGCTACCCCTGTCATTTCTGCTACTTCTGCTTCTGATATTACGACTTCTGCGATTTCTGCTACTGCTATTGCTATTTCTGCGGTTTTTGATATTTTCGCCACTTTGGGATGTGTGTGCAGATGCCATTCTACATGTAAATATATACAATGCATGTAAACGTGAAAATAAATCGAAAAAGTTATATGAAAATGTGTCTGACCATTACGAAACTCTGAAGTGGGTTGAAGACTAGACACAAACATTAATGCTTAAAAAGACAAGTGTAAATATTTCTCATTGAAATGCCCTTTAGGCGCCAAGGTTATGGCGGGATCGGAAATAAAAGGTGGATAGAGTGTTTGATAACAGTGATTGGAATGTTTTTATTTCATTTAATTTTTTTAATCTATCTGTCTCTCAACACTTTTCCTCGGATGTGTTACCACCACACTCGTGCCAATGTCGTAAGATTATTTTAAGTAGCACTGCACGAGATGGCCGTAGAACTACACGAATCACTGATGCGCGCATTTTAAGTTTCTGTTTATTAACCTGACTTCTTCTTTTCCGCAGTTGTCCCCAAGCAGAAGGAGCACACAGGTCGTTGTTGCTCCTTCTATCTTGAAGTGAAGTGCTGTAAAAATTTTAAAACTGTGGCTACTTTTCAAATAAGAAGGAAAGCCAGTTGTCTCATAACATTTATTTATATGTTATTAAACAACAAGCGACATATGTAATACTGTACATGATCTTCGTACCCTTGAATTATAATTACACTCGATGAAAAATATAAAGTTTGAACTGTCTGCCAGACTATTTTAAGAAAGGTGTTAATGTGAGAACCGTCTATCCTTGACTGCCCGTAACTGCCAGTGTTGGTCCCGCGTACCACCAATTTTGGCACGTAGAGCACTTTCTGGAACTGCTACGTTCAATAGTTTTTATTATTTAGAGCATAATTACATAAACAATACATACAATAATAAAGCTTCATTTAAACACATTAATTACACGAAATTATGTTCTATACAACGGTATATCTAATAGTTATAATACAAAAAAAATTCATACAGGGGGGTCTCATACAGAGGTCGGGGCAACCATTCAGAATACGTCTGCGCAGTAATTGAGCAATTTCTCAAGGGAATGTCATATGTTACACCTCATGTTATCGTTTCCCACGCATTCCACCTATGACTTGATGTACTGGCTATGAAAGGTTCTTAGCAACTCAATTCCTGTGGCCATGAGTCAGCCATATACTACATGGTGGACAGAGCAACTGGTGGAACAGATGCAGTGGCGGACTACCACATCTCACACTAAGGCAGTCTGCCAGGTCTGCACACTCCGCACATGTGCTGTTCAGCTTTTGGTGAGTTAGGCTGTCACTGTTTCTTCTAGACCTATACCCACACTTGTTGTTGCTCGCTGCCTCACATGTTCATACAGTACAGCTGCATGTCGTCGGGAAAATGTATCGACTGTACTCTGCCCTTGCTTTCAGCCATTAGCCGAACTACATGGCAACGCCACCTTACAAGGCCCGATCAGTCAATTATTCTGACTGTTGCCCCGTCATCTACTTAAGACTAATGCCCATCTTCAGAAACCACACATTTGTCGAACGTCTCCACAGATAACTCTCCGCTGTGTTTGCATCTATGGTATGGCTGTCTTTTTGGTTAACAAGGAGGTTAATATAAGGGGAGATGGCGCTACTATGTAAAGCATAGCTGTCGATTGACGACAATCTGCCATCTTGCGAACACAAGTGTCAGGCATGGAATGCTTATAGTGATATTCCTTGCCTGAAGCATCAGCTTGGCCAGTGTGCAGACATTTGTTCAAAGAGAGTTTAAGACTATAATAACAATTTAAAAGTAAATAAACCACTCATTTGTGGAAACGGGAGAAATTTGTCTTTCAGATGGAGGTAATTTTTTCCCCATGTTTCAGTTATTTTCACGTCCAGGTTCACTGAAAACCTATATTACTTTTGAATCTAAGTTTCAGGCTAAACTGGATTGGTTACGGAGGAATAAATTAGAATTACTGTTTTTGGAGAAACATATACAAAAATGTGATCACAATATTCAGATTGTGACTCAGCTAGTAACTTACATTGAGTCATTGTAAGATATCCTCAGAAGAAAAAATCTCAATGTCTCTTCATGGAAAGTATGACAGTAGGTTAATAGTAATATTTTCGAATTTCAGCTTTGACAATAACTATGGTTATAAGTTTCAATTCGTTAATATTGTTAGAATACTTTGTACAGATTACGCATGCCAGTTATTACACTTCTTCATGATAGAATAATGTACGGGTTATTCAAGTTTGTTTTAAATTTGTTTGGAACAATTTTATGAAACTGTCTTTGACATAATCCTGTCAATCCTGTATAATTGTATGCACTAATTTAAGAGTGACAAAGTTCAATTGAAAATATTCACGTTATGATAACAAAGTAACTATAAATAACAGTGATAGTGGCATATTGGCTTATTTTATATGATACGTTTATTACAATGTAAGATAAATTAGATTTTTTTTCTTCTCTGTTGAAAACCTTTGGTTGACGAGAAACCCCAATACGTAACGTTAAATTTGCAACCATTATCTTGCAAGTAACCATAAAAACCTATTGATTTGAGCAACAGCAGTCCATTAATGCCTTTGTCAGTACAATAGTTACCCAATAACTAAATCAGTCGTTTATAATTTTCGCTAATAGCCTTAAGAAATTATATTCTCTCTACCCAGACGTAAATAAATATACACAGAAATCAATGTTAGTTCAGTGATATGTCGTATGGTGCTGTTGGCCAGTAGGCTGATGCAGGGAAATACTTTTAGTTTCTCTCTGAGATTCAATCTCTACCTCCTTAAACTGAGCTCAGCAGTTCAGTGACTGGTGTACAAAAGTTATAAAATCTTTTCCTGCGGTTTCTTGTTGGTAAAACTTTTTCAATCTCATCCTATATGGCGACATTAAAATTAAACGTATTACATTGCAGAGACAACGCTCGAGGCTCTTGAACGCATGTCCACGAATGCAATCCTGAGATTTCTGCAGAAGCATTTGCTGCACTATCTTAACACTGTCCTTTGAATTTTCATACTGTTAGCTCGTACAGAACTGTTGTGTCTTTCAAAATAAGGTTTCTTCCGAAGAACTAATTGTAGAATAAACTCAGATAAAATACTCATTAGCTGCCACATCACTGGGAATAAAACCTAAGGAATAGAAAGACAAAGTTTACGTCCATATCAAAAGTTTTATTCGATAAGGGTGAAAATTGTTCAGCATTGAGATAATAATAAATGATATTCGAGAACGACGTATTTAAGATAATATTTTTCTGGAATATAATTTAATTTATTATTGTGTCAGTGTACGACATCGTTACATAGTGGGCCGAGATGACTACGAACTGTTCAGCAGTTTTCATATTATTCATAATTCCTGACGAGAATGTAGCTGCCGTTGGCTTGAAAATTTCCAACCATCTCTCTGTAACACAGATTTGCACCCTGACACTTTATCGCCTCGTGTTTTTAATGAAAGCTTGTTAAAACGTGAATTATCTTTGCTTTTGGATTCTTGTGTAAGAATACTCTCTAACAATACTCTTTAACACTAGAACCGACGGAGTTTTTAACACCCTAAAACCGCCACCGGGACAAAAGTGTCCCATTTCAGATCGATGCGTTACTGTTTGTTCCTAGCCTTTTAATTTTTAGGGAACGCTATTTCTGTAATAAATATTGACTCTGGTGGTCTGATATGTTGTTTTTATTCCAAATATTGAGTACAATTTAATTCAAAACGGTTTCAAATGTTCAAAATGTTCAAATGTTTGTAGAGTCTATGGGACTTAACTACGGAGTCATCAGTCCCTAAACTTATGAACTACTTACAACTAAGGACGGCACAAATATCCATGCCCGAGGGGGGATTCGAACCCCCAACCGTAGTGGCCGTGCAGACCGTGACTGGAGCGCCTCAGTCTCCTCGGCCACTGCGGCCGGCAAAACGGTTTCATGTAACAACATAAGTATGGAATGTTTTCTTTACTTTTAGACAAATCAACACAGTATGCAAGTACTTGAAACTTGTTCATTAGTTAATAAAGAAATCAAGTTTTTTAGTAGAAATCCAGCCATGGCATGAAGGTTTCAGTTCAAAATGATATTTTCTACAAGTAAGAACAGCACATAATACACCATCAACGTATTACTGGAGGCCAATGTCATTCTGCAATTTGATACATTTACCAAAGATAAAATTACAGTCTATTTAATTCCTTTTAGACACCTAATGTTCATCATTGTCTGTAGACTGTACTTTGCAATCTGCAAAGACGCTGGAAAGTACATCAACACATTTCTTGTATACTGGTTTATCACACGACGCACATTTGTATGAACATTTTCCTTCTCTGCAAGATTTTCGAACCTGGCAACGGTGGCGACCGCCACCTACTTCTGATGCTTCTGTATAGTCTGGCCAGTTCATCTGAAAGCTTCAGAAGGAAATCACGTCTTGTTATTTTGGTGTTTGTCACTTGTTTGTAGATTACCCAAGCATTGATGCCTGCTAAATCTAAATATTATAAAAAGTATGAACAGGCCACCTTCTTCCACTAGCTTTCACTCAATATTTGTGGGACATTTGCTCAACAAAATCTACTCCATTCATTGTAACTTGTTTCCCATCAGCATTGTAATAGCAGGCAACAATAAAAGCCTATAACTTTTACTATCAGGCACAACGAACTCGTTGTTTCACATCAGCATTGTAGCACCAGACAACATAAAAAGCCTCCAACAGTGCATAGTTATCGGCAACGTTTAGTACATACAATTGGACAAAAATGTCCCATCGGCGGTTTTCGGTATTTCTTGTTTTTATCGAAAATTACGTAACTCACAGCAGTGGCTTTCATTTATAAATGGACTATGGTAAGAAACATTAAAAGTCATAAAGCCACATCCACCTCCTGAAACAATTAAACTAAGGGTAGGGATTTAATATTGCCACGGGACAAAAATGTCCCATCGGCGTTTCTAGTGTTAAGGTGCTAAACGCTGTCAGTAGCGCTGTTTATTACCCATTATTTGTTTCAGCCGTTAGAGCCTTATATTTTGTATAATGTTTCGCTGGTTATTCTGATAAATTCCTTCTACATTTTTTAGTTGAATCAGTAGTCTGGACACTAAAAACTTGTTGAAATCTGACACTGAAGGTCGTAAAAGATTTGTATGGCATGTAAAAATTGCAAAAAATTTGATGCAAAATATAAAAAAATAATAGAAATGACGCGGATAGTAGTATTAATACGCATATCTTTGTTAACTAGCATAAGAGTAAATCATAATTTCTGTTAAATTGTTGGAAGTATTGGAAACAGAAGTCAGCACAGCAATATTTGTTGAAAGACCATGCCTGGAAATTCAACGTTTGGAAGATAAACAAAACTGAAACTACATCAAAGGATATACTCCACATTCGTCAATCGATGCTTAACTATGTGTATCCGAACTGGCGATCACCTTTTCGTTTTACAAGTATACCCGCAAACATACGAGTACGCCCGAAGTCCAAATGTGTCCCGAAGGATCTCCGACGCGTCCACTACTCAAGGAAGGAGATAGCTGTGTGTCCTCACAGAGAAAACAGTCCAGAGGAGTTAAATCGGGCCAACTTGGGGGGGAATGATTCCACCACACTTAGCTCTCTTTCACCGAATGTGCTGACCATCGACGCCTTGGATGGCACGCCACAATGATGGAACCATATCACCGCAGAAGACGCAATGATACATTCTCCATGTGCTGCGCCAATACGTCTTGCAGGAATTCTAAGGTCTTTTGACACTTCAGACATGACGATAGTAAACGTGGGCTGATCAGACGACCGTATATTATATCAGTCCACACTATAATACCTAAACGATGTTGAAATGCATGGGGATATGGTGGGGTTGGTTTTTCGTCCTAAATCGAACTGTTACGAATGTTGGGTGGACCTTCTTATGCGAAATACGCTTCACTGATGTGCGCCTCATCCGTCAAACTAATGTTCATAGGAAAATGTGGAACCTAATCAATAACTGATCTAATATATAAAGCAGAGTGTCCGTATATTTGTACGTGTTGCATAGAAATCTGCAATTTTGTTCCAATCTTTATGAAATTTTGTACACGTAAGCTTCAATCCATGAGAACGGTCGCCGTAAGTGTAAGAATCACGTACGATATATAGTTCACGAGATATGACGTCATGAACAATGAGATGCGTGGAAAACTGCTGCATTTAGCGACAATACTGCTCATTTTCTCCTAAACCACTGGACCGATTTCAACCAAATTTGGTACACGCATTGCTTGCCGTGAGGTGCAATTTCTGCAGGGTTAAGAATCATATATGACACATGGTTCAAAAGATATTACTTCATAACCAATAGAAATCGCAAAAAAATGCCATATAATGCGGCGAGACTTTCGAAATACACTGTATGAGAATGACAGTACTTAGCGACTTGGAACAAACTTTAAACATAATTTGAAAGTTATATTAAACTTTTTCTCGCTGGCAACCATGGTAAAATGATGAAAGGAAAAAAAGTTTCTCGCTTACTACTTTTCTGCTGTTTATGGAGTAAAACTATGGCTCTCGGTATGGCGTTACAATTTATAATTTGAACACTACAAATTGTAACGACAGGACACTTTACAGACAGTATACACATATATAGTTGAATGTAGCTTCTAAATTGTATCACAGTAAGACACGTAGTTCATGAGATATAAGCACATAAACTGTAACGTTCCGCTGTTCATGGACTAAAACTACGGCTGTCGGTATGACGTTACGATTTATAATTTTTACAATAAAAATTGTAGCTGCAGCAAATTTTACAGACAGTATACACATATACAGTTGAGTGTATCTTCTAAATTGTATCAAAGTACGACACGTAATTAATGAGATATGAGCACATAAACAGTAACTTTTACGGAAAACGGCCTCATCACGCACCAAGTTTCAATCTATTACTTCTTTACTAATTGTATTCTCAAGAGATTTTACAGTTCTACAGCCCTTATACAAATGAATATATACTTGAGAAATGGCAGAAACAAATAAATAAATACCCGGGCAACGCCGGGTTTTCAGCTAGTACTAAATAAACTGGACCCAGTGCAAATTTTCATAAACCTATGGGACTTAACTACTCTAATAATCAGTCCCTAGGCTTACGAACTACTTCAAATAACTTGTGCCAAGGACAACAAATGCACCCATACCCGAGGGAGGATTCGGACCTACGCTGGCGAGCAGGGCGCGCACGGCCACTCCACCACGGCGGACCCCAGCCTTTGCAAATGTTTACTTTCCCTATTTAATAGCTGTTTACCTCATAAACAGAGGATTTCCGAACTTGGGTTAACTGCATAATAATGCCGTCTTGGGTTCACTTCCGATATGTAAATCTCCCTGTACATATGAAGTAGAAAGTCATGTTATCGATGGTGGCAAACTTCTCATTAAAATCACTATTATTATTCTCGCTAATGCAGAAATTTAAACTAATGTTTTATTGTACAATTGAGATCTTAATTCTGTGTTGGAAAACGATTTATATTTACACCAACCACAATTATTTTAAATAACAAGTAATGATTTTGTAGTACTCTTACGGATTTTATTGGCAGCTGCCTCAACGCGCTCATCACTAAAGTCTCTTTTACTGCTTTCAAAGATGTTGCGGGAGTATTTATCACCCTCATTTTTTTCTTTTATTTCTCAACATGAATGTATCCATGTTGATTCTACTATGTCACTTTCCTCAATGACAGGCAAACGAAATATACAACACTGTCAACATATATTGTAGACATAGACTGGTACCATTATCTATACCCTAATTAATAGTCATTAATACCTACGTATTCAGCTTCTGGCGACCATCCAGTGGCCAACTTAAAGGTTCTACGGCCTCATCTATGTACTTATTTTGAAAATCATAATTAAGGGCCTGGCAAAGGGTACATCAAAACACTATCGTAATATTTGTCCATCATTCAATTCCCTAATAGCGCGCTGGAAAAAGAACACCTAAATGTTTCATTTCCGATATGATTTCTCTTACTTTATTCTGATGATCATGTTTCCATATGTAGGTGGAAAAAACATGTTCGCATTCGGAGAAGAAAGATATTTTGCAAATAGATCAGACCGCAACGAACAACCTTTCTATTAATGATTTCCACCCCAGCTCGTGCATAATTTCCTTTGTACCGGGATAATACAAAACGAGCTGTCCTGCTCTGAACTTTCTTGATATCCTCCGTCAGTCGTACTTGATGAGGAACCCACAAAGCGCAGCAATACCCAAAATTACGTCACTTATGTGTAGTGTTCAAATGTTCAAATACTTGTAAAGCTTATCGGACTTAACTGCGGTGTCATCAGTCCCTAAACTTACAAACTACTTATGAACTAATTTAGACTAAAGATAACAGAAACATCCATGCCCTAGGGAGGATTCGAAGTTCCGACGCGGTAGGCCGCGCAATCCGCAAAGTTGCGCTCCAGACCGCTCGGATACTCCCGAGCGGCAAGTGCAGTGTAGCCTGTTTATTTAGCAGATATGTTCTGGTAATGAAACGTAGACTTTCCAATTTAAGCCGCTCACAATTTTTTTGTAGGTATTTATTCGAATTTACAACCCTTTTAAATGGTTTGATATGAATGACTTCACACTTTTCATTATTTAGGCTCAATTGCCGTTATTTGTACCAGGAAGATATCGTATCTAAATCGTTTTACATTTGATTTTGATCTTCTGGTGACTTTACTACCAGGTAAACGACAGCATCATCCACGAACAGTCTAAGAAAGCTTCTCAGATTGTCCCCTACATCGTTTGTAAGGATAAGGAGCAGTAGGGCCCCAATATCGTCTGAAAAAGAAAAGAACGGAAGACGCCATATAACACTACCTCAAGGAGCGGCGAATGTCAGTTCTAATTTACTCGATGACTTTTCATCAATTACTACGTACTGTGTCATGTCTGACAAGAAATCACGAATCCAACTGAGAGGATATTCCACAGGCATGCAGTTTGATTAAAAGACCCTTGGTAGGTACAGTGCCAAAGACGTTCCGGGTTTTTTTAATAGTACGCATTCGATTTGCATTTGCTTGAGGATGGCAATGGTCGCTATGTCATCTGTTACACTACTCGTTCTGGGATGGCGTTGCAACATTCATTCGGCTGCAGCCGAGGAAAAGAGGATAACCAGGCTGTGGCCTAAGAGTGCTCTTGCGTCTAGGATATCTGGTCTTTCGCAAGACTACGAAAATTCCAACGTCAGGAAAACAGGCAACACCAAAATAAATGCACCACAGTGAAGTGGCCGTGTTAAATCCAGGTTTGTCAATGTCTCGTTAAGTTCCAGTTAAGATTTTAACTTGTCGTCAGCAGAGAAATGCGTTTGTCAATGTTTCGTTATGAGTTAACCTGACGTTAAAGGACGTCAAACTGGCCTTTAAGCTAACTAGTTAAGTGAGAATCTGTATGAAAATAGCAGGATTCCAAAGTGCTAAAATACCACAATATATTCACGTGATAAAGACCGATTTATCGAACAAAATAACATAGGCACTACTGAAAACTAGTGTGGAAGGCAGCCTTATTGGAAAATGTATTATCATATTTCTCGTCCTATCCATGTTTGTTGCAATTAGATGAGTTTGATATATTGTTGATACGCAACATAACCTTAAAATTATTGTTGCGATATCAAAATACAAACTTACGGGTAACGAATAGTTAAGTGAGAATCGGTATGATGAAAATTGCTGTATACGATTTGGTTGACAATTACGACGATTTCAGTACTTTGGACGATCTAGAGGTCATTGACCCCATATGGCGTACTAGAAGTATTTATGTTCGTCCAAATCATTTTGAATGCTGGGATGATACAGAATTTGTTACGCGATTTCGTCTTCGAAAAGCCACTTTGAAGACGCTACATGAAAAACTCCACGACCAACTGAAGAGTCCAACAGATATTTACATATTTTGTATATTATCTGTCGTAATAGAAAACAGAAAACATTATTTATGTCTGCAAACTTATTAATTCAGTATTTACGTATGCTTGTTGCGCCTAGTGTAAGGCCTAAAATAAGATTTCCTCCTCCGATCTACAGAAACCGTGCACTTCCGCCTATGTGCAAGTTACTGCTTGCACTAAGGTACTACGCACTTGGCAACATGTTATCGTACTAGGCCCTAAGCATATTTGCTGTCCTACATGTTCCACGTACAGAATTTAATTCATTTGCCACAATGTCGCTCCCTTTTTCTTCCATGTCGTAGCGTCGGTTTTTTAACATTTCTCTATTAAGGACACAAGACTCTCGCACTAACTTCCTGGTAAATTCGAGCTTCTTTCACGTTTGTTTGCCATAGCGTCAAATAAGAACTGTCTGCTAACCTCTTCCCTGATAGTCAAATATGGCGAACAGCTGTTTATTGAGACAGCACTTTTATTTGTTTCTATTGCCAACATAGTCAAAATATATCGTACCTTCCCGTTTTCTCCGGGTTAACAAACGAGAGGCGTATCTGGAAATGACAAACGCAGTGCACTTAACGAGCACATTTAACTGGACGTTAAAGGCATCTTTTTGTTTACTAACGGGAAGATTAACCCTTTCCTGCCCAACGGGACTTAAAAGTCCCGGCCCACTTACAGCGTCATAAAACAAAATGGAAAATGATATCTGAAGTGCATTCCTGACGGGACGTTAGGGTCCCTCTGATATATCGTATGAAACTCTCGCTGGACCGAGATTGCTCATTATCGCTGCTCACAGACAGCAGTAAACAATGGACTGTTTTACGTCAGTGTGCACGATTTCGTCAGGCTAGTTTTGCTGTCACAAAAAGACGCTGTTGTGTGTTCTCGCGTTGGGGCAATTTTGTTTATTGTTTTAGCCAATGGATACTGATATTATTCAATGAATAGGGCCCTTTTTATTTACACAGTGTTCAAAACTGTACCTGGAAGTTTTTAGGGATGACAGTGTCTTAAAGGCTTTTTGTGCGTGCTATTTTTGTAGTTTGCTTTGTTGTTAGGTCTCAATAATGGTTGTAGTTTTCTTTTGTTTACGAATTACAAAATATGAATATGGTTCAGGGATAACTACTCTGTGCTTCCCTCCCCCCACCCACCCCCCCCTTCAGATCAATATCTAAAATGGTATTTGGATATAAAAATTTTGCTCTGTTTCTTGCAGGTAAATACTTTTGTTAAGAGATAAGCATTCATTTCATGTCTCCAAATTACATTACCTCCTCTTGGATTTTGAAGTCCAATTTTTTAACTTTTTTATTTTATATTTTTTGCGTCAAAAAAGGAAAACAAAAATTTATAAATACACTAATGTGCTTTAATTCACTCTGGTAGTAAACTACCGAAGTATGAAGTTATATGCTCGAATATTTGATAGTTTGGGCAGGAGAGGGTTAACGAAAAATGGACGATCCGGCCCTTAGACTTATAAATATTTCAACATTTTAAAATAGTTGCCGGAGCTAGATTACTACAGGAACGTCGATGATGATTCAGAGGACCTACGAAGTCACGTGGATCCGTAATCAAGAAGAAAGAAGTACGTTTAGATTTTAACGTCCTGACGCCAACGTCGTCGGTGCGGACAGCTTGGCTAACTGGGATAAGGATGTGGAAGGAAGTCGGCTGTGCTCTTTGAAGGGAACCATCCCGGCATTATCCTAGAATGATGTAGAGAAGTTGTAGAAACCATAAACCTGGATGTCAGGAAGGGGATTCGAAACTCGGTCCTGGAGCGCGCTGCGTCCCTGGCGGTCCCCAGCGGCGGCTGGGCTGGACGCGCCGGCGGCTACCGCTCTGATTGGTCGCCCGGTCCTCTGATTCGATTAGCGGCACTAGTAAGTGCTCCATCAAATTCTCCGCCTCCCCACTCTGCAATTTCCATCCTATTAACGCTGAAGATGAACTGGCGGTCCGAGGCGCTCCGCGGAACAGTCAAATGGGCCGGCCACCACAAAGGACTAACAGCGGTCGCGGTGCGGTCAAGGATGGCGAGCTGCAGGCGCGTCTCTCTGCGCAGTGGACTCACTCTGTACGTATCGATGATTGTTCATTAACATTCATTGATTTTAGTCTCTTTAGCCAGTTACAAACTTTCTTCCCTTGCCCTGTTTCTCACCAATCTTTCTAAAAACAAGCAAAAAATACAGAAGCGTAAATCGACGCACTACTTTGGCAGATGTTTTATCCCTGCTTCATTTGCATAATCACAACGGTTAAAATGTCTCCATCGAAACAATTAATAACATCTACGAAGGTTTTCAAGATTTACTCATGCTTTCAGTCCTGTATTCAAACAGCCTCGGGGAAGATCAGTTCGGATTTAGGAGAAATATAGGAACACGGGAGGCAATACATTACGACTAATCTTAGGCTAAGGAAAGGCAAACCTACGTTTTTAGCGTTTGTAGATTTGGAGAAAGCTTTTGACAATGTCCACTGGAATGCACTCTTCCAAATTCTGGATGCAGCAGGGGTAAAATATAGCGAGCGATGAGTTATATTCAACCTATACAAAAATCAGACAGCGGTTAATAGAGTTGAAGGGCCAGAAATGGACCCAGAGGTTGGGAAGGGAGTAAGATAGGTTTGTAGCCTTTCCCCAATGTTGTTAAATCTGCACATTCAGCAGGCAATGAAGCAATGGAAGCAGACATTTCGAGAGGGCATTAAAGTGCAGGGAGAAGAAATGAAAACATTGCGGTTTGCAGATGACATAGTAATTCTGTCAAAGACTGAAAAAGATCTGGAAGAGTAATTGAATGCAATGGACAGTGTCTTCAACGGAAGATATAAGATGAACATAAACAAGAGTAAAACGAAGGTAATGGAATGCAATGTTAGAAAATCAGGCGATGCTGAAGGAATTACATTAGGTGACGAGACAATAAAAGTAGTAGATGAATTTTGTTATTGGGTAGCAAGATAACTTCTGATGGCCGAAGTAAAGAAGATATAAAAGGCAGAATGGCTATGGGAAGAAAAGCGTTTCTGAAGAAGCGAAATTTGCTGACATCCAATATTAATTTAAATATTAGGAAGTCCTTTCTGAAAGCATTTGTCTGGAGTGTAGCATTGCATGGGGGTGAAACGTGGACGATAAGGAGGTTCAGATAAAAAGATGGTAGAAGCTTTTGAAATGTGATGCTACAGACGAATGACGAAAATTACATGGGTAGGTCACGTAACTAATGAGGACGTGCATAACCGAGTCGGACAGAAAAGGAGTTTCCGGCGTATTCTGACCAAGAGAAGAGTTGGTTGGACACATTTTGAGACATCAAGGAATTGTCACCTTAGCATTAGAAGGAAGCGTGTGGGGTAAAAATCATAGAGGGAGACCGAGGGACGAACGTAGTAAGCAGATTCAAAACGATGTAGGTTGCCGAACGTATTCTCAGATGAAGAGACTTGCACAGGACAGGTTAGCGTGGAGAGCTGCATCAAAGCTGTCTGCGGACTGAAGACCACAACAACAACTAGCAGAACAGTATTTTCACTCTTCAGCTCATTGAATTCCGATATGAAACCTCCGGGCGGATGAAAACTGTGTGCTGGAACTGTGACTCGAACTAGCGACCTTTGGCTTTCATGGAAAAACGCTCTACGGTTAGTCCTCCACGGTTAGTCCTCTCAGCATAACTTCCGCCAGTACTTCGTCTTCTTTGTAAAACATGAGACGAGACGAGATGCCGTGGGAAGTATAGCTGTCAGAACGGACAGTGAAGCGTGCCGGAATAACTCTGTCTGTAGAGCTCTTGCCCGTGGAAGGCAAAGATCTCACTTTCGACATACAGTTTTGAACCGTGAGGAATTTTCATATATTGCTAGCTTATACTAGTTTTTCGTATTTCTGAGGTATTTCTTATTCTGTTTATCAAATAATTCAAATGTTCGTAAAACTATCGGACCAAACTGTGTGGTCATCAATCGGTAGGTTACAAACTAGTTCAACTAAGGTTAACTAACCTAAGGACAACACACACACCCATGCCCGAGGGAGGTCTCAAACCTCCGTTCGGCGAGCAACCGCGCGCTCCGCAGCTAGGCTCCTTAGACCTATTCTGTTTATGAAATGTATCAGTTCTGTCTTAAAATGCGCAGTAAAACGACAATACTAATAAATTTAATAATAAACACATAGTGTAAATAATAAAGGAAGGCCCTTCGAAAAATGTGAAGAATTTCTATGAGTGTAAGTAACCTTTACGTCTTTATGTATCATACACCGTCATTTTTACTTCCTCCATGCCGTACGCAGTTGAAGTGTGGGCTTCAGACGGAAGAAGCCTGCCGTTTAAGTTTCTAGTTGGCGATACTACGGCATTAGAAGACAGAATAGGCTCCATGCTATCTATAAAAGTTGGTGCTTCAAAATATTCATTGACGAAGTTAGATATGAAATGAGTTTCCACACAGTATAAGAATCACCTTGGTACCTTCTAATATTTGTATAGGCAAGGATACAGCCATTTCATTACCTTAAATAAAAAGTGTGTGCTGTTAGTTAGTAACAATATGAATTAAAAACATCTGGATTGGTTTTGTTGTTTCGAATGATCGATTCGTAAAAGCAAGTTTTTAGGTAACCAAAGGTTGGCAGCACTTTCCCGCGCTAAAAGCAAGTTTTTAGGTAACCAAAGGTTGGCAGCACTTTCCCGCGCGCCATGTTACGGATTGGGTGGTTGCTCCCGTGAGATGTTGGACAACTCCCTCGGACATGAGTGCGTGCGTTGTCCTTAGGATAAGTTAGTTAAAGTCTTGGAACCGACGATATCAATAGTTTGGACCTTTAGGATTATAAATATTTGAACATTTGAAAAGCTTCCATGAATAATTTTATATATTTATTTTTGTTTTCGCTGAACTTACGATTCAGCCGACGGATACACATAATCTTACTTCTGTCGTTACTGTTTAGGAAACAAAAATATTGCGTGAAAGGCGAAAGGAAAATTCGGCTAAACTAAAAAACCGAGTTTTACACCTTGATCAAAACCCATGATGGGAAAAATTATTTGGTTTGGCTAATTAGTATGACGTTTAGAAAACATAAGTACATTTTCATGAAGAAGTTTTTTATACTTGGCAAACTAAAGTTATCTGTCAGTCACGTCCGGACCTGCAAAACACCTCACAGAGTGTGACGTAGGGTACTTCCGTCACTTCTTCCATTTCTTTCGCAGTCACGTGTGGTGCATGAGGAAAAAGAAAAGAAAGAAAGGAAAAAAATATTGCTGGTATGGCTTCGTGTGGGGTCTATTTTTCTTTTACAAAACCCTATACCGTGCTTCATGGCGTTTCTCCTGCAGCGCCTTGGTCTGAGTTTACCGCTTATCTCCGTGACGTAACTAAATCAATCTGTAACAAAGCCTGTTGCTCTCAGTTGCTTCTTATCTGTCGCTTCCATACTAACAAGAAGGGTGAAGAATTAAAAACATTGCGTTTTGCCGACGACATAGTAATTCTGTCAGAGACAGCAAAGGGCCTGGAACAGCAGCTGAACGGAATGGACAGTGTGCTGAAATTTGCATATAAGATGAACATTAACTAGAGCAAAACGAGGGTAATGGAGTGCAGTCTAAGAAAATTTTGTCTTGTGAATTTTACCTTGCTATTACTCTGAAAACTATTAGGATAATTTTGTTGATAATTTTGATACCATTTATGAATATGGCACACAATAATTAATTTATTAACCTCATATGCATAGTCAAAGGTATATTGAAGTGTTCATTATTTGTTTATGGCGTGAAATGTCATTGTATATGAGAAAATGCTTACCTCAGTTATGTACTGTGATTTTTCTATTAATCACGTCCACAGTGCATTACAATTCAAATTCTTTAATTCTTTTCACTCTTGTTAATCATTCATTAGTATTTTTGTGTTGTTGGTTGAATTTTGTGTTGTACGTTGATGTCTCAGGAGGGACGTGCTAACAATTAGTAGAAAAGTGACTATAAGCATGGGAGGACACACAGACCACAGAAGTGTTGACCAATGTAAAATTCAATTTCTATCCTTGAGCTTGCAGCTTAATAGGGAAATATTTAATACTGGTTTAAGATGACCATATTACAATATAGTGTACATATGACACATTTTTGGCTGATGCAAGGTTTAATTTTCATTTTTATTCTTAAAGTTTACAATTGTACAAAGGTTATCAAATTAATTACATTGATGTTTTACATGTTACATACTTGGAATGTTTATCATGTGTACTTGCACATACTCATGATGTAAGGTCATACTGTCTTTTGTACAGAAATATGAAGGTTAATGAACCATTACAGACTACCTATTACTCATTATTATTAACATTAAACTTGTATAATTTTGTATTTTTCATGTGGAACACCTATGTTTAGTTCATGACACACTTGTTGACTTGCTCATGCAAGCAAGCTTTGTGTATCAATTTGCAGTTGATTACAGGGTGTTTAATTTTGATATGGTACTGTATCTGAAAATGATCAGGCAGACCATATGTCAATTTTGACTTTTGTGTAGTATATAATTATGAGATTTTACACTGTTAACGTATACATGTACAGACTTTCAGAACACTTAAGATAGTTACTCATTTTCATCCACTTCTACTGTATGATTGTCACTCATTTTCAACCACTACTGCACAACATTGAATTTTGATTTTGAGTTATTGGGGGGTAGAAACTGTTCACCATTCAATAAACATAGGGTACTCTGGACTGTGTTGTGTTTGATTGGGGCAGTTTGTTCAAAGAAGAACAAAAACTATGTGTTGCTTTTTTTACTTCTGCAGAAATAGTCAAGTTGCCAGTTGCATCTTGTAACTCTTGGTAAGGTAGTTACCATTAATACATACATTCCGTTTAGAAGATTATCTATGAAAACTAAATGGTGTATCGTAATACATTACAAACACTAAATTGTTAAACAAAATATAAGTAAACGCAACCAGAGTCTATTTCTCCTTATGTAGCCGTTTGTGAGTCAGTTACCTGTCCTGGCCATGGACGTAATTTTATGGCAGCGTATTATTCCGCTAATCTCTTGATTACTGCCTTGGGAGTGGGTGTAGTTTCCCAGTTAAAAAATGTTTTCATTTTTCTTTGAATTTATCCCTGAATTGGGAAAAATTTGACACTTTGATGGATCAGTTGCGAACTGACGCTTATTACTTTAACCTCCATGCTTGATTTGAGCTATGAGGATTAACCATTGCCACTGCTAACTACTCGCAGGGGGTTGGTTTTTGAATTTTTATTAATGCATATGTTTTTTCAGTAAGTAAAATGTTATGTAATACTATGATCTAATTTGTTTCTACTCTTTACTACTGCTCATTCTCAATATCTTAAATAGTATGAGAAATATTCAATACCCACAGTACTTGAAAAAGTTTCAAAACCACGATTACATTTTCTGACTATATATCCATTTAAACTATACCATAATTTTGAATGATAGATGTTTGATGTGCTCAATGAGAGCTTGTTTCTATCCACTGTTTTACTATTTAATTATATCATTCTTTCCACTTAGTAAATTGACTACAATTTTTGAAGTTATTACAATCTACAACAACCTTTCTAGAGGAATTAGGAGCTTAGTTCTCACATAATGGCATTTACATACATGTACACATAGAAGAAAATTATTCTGAGTAAAATACTTTTTATATGAATTAATAACACCCATAACTCTTTACAATATGAATATCAATGCTCTTTGAAAAAAAAATGTTGTAATAGCTTGCTATTTCATTATTCGAACCAAAGTAAATGAGAGAGATTTCTTGTTAAATTCATTAGGGTTAATTTGAACCCATAATTTGAATTTGTTTAAAATACCATATTGATAAAATTGATTACTCCTTCCAGTAGCCTGATAACAGTATGTTTATTTATGTATGTAGTTAGGGAAAAATAGTATGTGGTTCTGTGAAAAATACAACCATGTTGTAGGAACCGTCTTGAATGCCTGACACCTAAAATAAAACTTCACTACGGGACATGAAAAATATCACATTTTCGCCTTCAGTTTGAAGTTATATTAACACTATTAGTAAAACGCTTTTAAGAAATAGCACATTGATTTAAACATAACTTTGGCTGTCCTTTTACATAATTTTCAAATTTTAATACTTTTGTAAATAATAGCTGCAAACACAACAAATGCGTTACACTTAGTTTCGGAAATTGCGGAACCTATATAGATACTAATTTGTATAAAAACAACAATACTACATGTTATAACGATTGCACAACCTGATTTCATATATACCTTTTGTTTAAATAAATTAGGGCAGACCATGTATTATATATCAATGGGTCCTAAATAAACTACTGATTTTTTCTTGCATTAAAATTAATAATCCGTTTGGTACTAAGAAACTATCTTCGAAATTAACAAAACTACGACAACCATATACAAATCCGTGTTAATAAAAAATTTGACCCCATCTGAAATACATTAAAATTCCATGTCACAATAATAGTAAGCCTACACAATATTGGAAAAACAAATATGTGTGCACTTCGAAAACACAAATAATGTAAATAATTTGAGCACTGTAAACACTAGTCAAAGGATGACTTTAAATTTGTGTACCACATTAAATACAAATTTCATGAAACACGTACATACATTGAGATAAGTAGTCAAAGCTTAAATGTAATGGTTTAATTTCTGTATTTTGGCATATTTAATGTAAAAGAATATTGTTTAATTGTGAATTACAAAACTTTGTCATAAATCTTATTTCGCGGTTACGTAGAAAGATGTTTGAGAGAAACCATGTTTAGTTAGTCTTCTGGGAGTCTTCTAGCAGTCACACACCTGTAAAGCAGCTCTGTTGGCTTGCCGCTGCATTTTTTGATTGTGCAACAATGTGATTGATTTAAACTTTATTTAAAATGGAAATAAAATCGTTTCCATATCAACTGACATGTTTATGATTTACGAAAAGATCCTGTAACATCAAATCTTTTAGTGAATGCCAAAGACAGCTCACAACGCAATGGACTTCAGCCAGCATATAAGATAAGTTCAACTTCACCTACAGTGGAATAGAGACTGTGAACTAATAAAACTTTCCGTGATTTAGGAAAATATTAGGGCTCAGAATGAGTCATTCCGAAAAGGGGTGACGGTCGTTAGAAAATGACAGACTAAGATTCACTGAAACTATGCTACAGAAGAGGAGTCAATCAACAAAGGAAGTAGCATACAAGACAGGCGTTCGGCCAATACATATGTTGCTTTTGTTGTTGTTGTTGTTGTTGTGGTCTTCAGTCGGGAGACTGGTTTGATGCAAAAAATGTTCAAATGTTCCAGAGCTTATGGGACTTAACTACTGGGTCATCAGTCCGTAAACATACATGCTACTTATGAACTAGCTAATACTAAGGACGGCAACAATATCCATGCCCAAGAGGGATTCTAACCCCCTACCGTAGTGATCGTGCAGACCGTGAGTGGAGCGCCTCAGTCCCCTCGGCCACCACGGCCGACTGGTTTAATGCAGCTCTCCACAATACCCTATCCTGAGCAAGCCGCCTCAACTCCAAATATGAACGGCAACCTACATCTGTCTGATTCTGCTTACTGTATTCATCTCTTAGTATTCCTTCGTGGTTTTTACCCCAAACACTTCCCTCCAATGTTAAATTCACAGTTCCTTCATGTCTAAGAATGTGTCCTACTAATCGATCCCTTCTTTTAGTCACGGTACACCAGAAATTCCTTTTCTTCCCATTTCTGTTCAGTACCTCCTCATTAGTTACGCGATCCACCCACCTAATCTACAGCATTCTTCTGTAGCACCACATTTCAAACGCCTCTATCCTCTTCCTGTCCGCACTGTTTATCGTACATGTTTCACTCCCATACAAGGCAATACACCAAACAAATGCCTTCAGAAAGGACTTCCTTAGGCTTAAATCAATATTCGATGTTAACGAATTTCTCTTTTTCAAAAACGCTTTTCTACCTATTGCCATTCTGCATTTTATATCCTCTGTACTGCTACCATCATTTGTTATTTTACTGCCCAAGTTACAAAATTCATCTACCTCCTTTATTGTTTCTTTACCTAATGTAATTCCTTCAGTCTCGCCTGATTTTCTGTAGGTAGGATTTAAAAGCATTAATCTATCTGAGACAGATCAACTTTGTAGAGCGTGAATAAACAAAACAATAAGCATACAGCTAAGGGTTTCAGTTAACTTCAAGAGGCTCAATGTATACATGTAGAAAAACTTCTACTCTGATCTTAACAAATGGACTACTAACATAGTAAAACATTACTTGGTTTCCAGGTTCAGTTTATAGATTTTTTAAACTTCCTCAAAATTCATGTTCATGTTACTAGAATCACAACTTAAGGCGACAAACAGAAGGTATACTTTCATATTTGCTTTCACTTAATTCTTTAACTAACATTTTAGTAGATGACTTAACATTTATATCAGGGTTTGGAGCTAACATTTCTCAGTACACTTAACACTATCATTTTGATATTCCTCAGCAGTATCAAGCAATTCTAACATCTTAGACTTCAAGTAAAGCATCTGTTCAGAGAATACACTAATCTTAAACACTAAGACATCATCATATTCATTTAACTATTCATTATTTTCATATTCATTTTCTTTATGGCATATTAATTCTTTCTTTTCAATATATGAAGCATTTTTCACTTCCATTTCAGTAACTTAATAACTATTTGTTCAGTACTTTCACTAACAATTCTTAACCTAAGATAAATTTCTCATGAACAGCACTTAGCATTTTTCTAACCTGTCATATCTTTTGATGACTACACAAAGACTTCCACGTGGATTAGCTAGTGGTTCATAAACATCATAACATAAGACTCTAGAATTCCTGATGAAACACATTTAATAAACCCCCATCATCTACCTGTATTTCACATTGTATTTAAATTCACATAGTATTTTAATTCATAAATCCTTTTCAATATTTGTTATTAATTGTAACTGTATTAACTGAAACATGAATTCACTATTCAGTTGAAACTGTATTTCAATATATTTACTTCTTAATTCTTAATTCTACTGGCCTATACACTGGCATAATTAAAAAAAAATTCATATTGAAAACCCCCAACGAGTGTATCAGATTAGATACAGTAATAGTATTTGGTATAAAGTTCTTCTGAATTGATGGTTAAACATCCACCTACATATTTATATTTTCTCAAAAATTCTTATTGGTAATAAAGTTTAGGCTTCACATATTTTAAGTTTCAATAGGCATACTGCAAAAATGCATAAATCAAAAGATATGTATCAGCTGTCTTCATTTATCAGTGGCAATTAAAAGTTTTTCTAATAATCATAAATATTTACACTGAAGGAAAACTTAAAGCATAGAATTTATTCTGCACTGTGAAAATGATCAATAGAAGTACACAGCACACGACTGGGGGCCATAGCTGGTGTCATCAGTTTCATAACTAAAGAATAATTATGCCCCTAAGGTATTACATCAGTATATAGCCTGATGCATCTTATTTTGTCTATCATCATGTAGAAAAGGTAGTGGTACATTATAATTAGGTCCAAAATTAAGGGGGTTAGAATCCCTCTTGGGCATGGATATTGTTGCCGTCCTTAGTATTAGCTAGTTCATAAGTAGCATGTATGTTTACGGACTGATGACCCAGTAGTTAAGTCCCATAAGCTCTGGAACATTTGAACATTTTTTGCATCAAACCAGTCTCCGGACTGAAGACCACAACAACAACAACAACAACAACAACAACAACAGCAACATATGTATTGGCCGAACGCCTGTCTTGTATGCTACTTCCTTTGTTGATTGACTCCTCTTCTGTAGCATAGTTTCAGTGAATCTTAGTCTGTTATCTTCTAACGACCGTCACCCCTTTTCGGAATGACTCATTCTGAGCCCTAATATTTTCCTAAATCACGGAAAGTTTTATTAGTTCACAGTCTCTATAACAAAGTCATTCCACTGTAGGTGAAGTTGAACTTATCTTATATGGTGGCTGAAGTCCATTGTGTTGTGAGCTGTCTTTGGCATTCACTAAAAGATTTGATGTTACAGGATCTTTTCGTAAATCATAAACATGTCAGTTGATATGGAAACGATTTTATTTCAATTTTAAATAAAGTTTAAATCAATCACATTGTTGCACAATCAAAAAATGCAGCGGCAAGCCAACAGAGCTGCTTACAGGTTTGTGACTGCTAGAAGACTCCTAGAAGACCAACTAAACATGGTTTCTCTCAAACATCTTTCTACGTAACTGTGTAATAAGATTGATGACAAAGTTTTGTAATTCACAATTAAACAATATTCTTTTACATTAAATATGCCAAAATACAGAAATTAAACCAATACATTTAAGTCATCCTTTGACTAGTGTTTACAGTGCTCAAATTATTTACATTACTTGTGTTTTCGAAGTGCACACATATTTGTTTTGCCAATATTGTGTAGGCGTACTATTATTGTGTCATGGAATTTTAATATATTTCAGACGGGGTCAAATTTTTTATTAACACGGATTTGTATATGGTTGTCGTAGTTTTGTTAATTTCGAAGATAGTTTCTTAGTACCAAACGGATTATTAATTTTAGTGCATGAAAAATTATCAGTATTTAATTTAGGATCCATTGATATATAATACATGGTCTTCCCTAATTTATTTAAACAAAAGGTATATATGAAATCATGTTGTGCATTAGTTATAACATGTAGTATTGTTGTTTTTCACAAATTAGTATCTATATAGGTTCAGCAATTTCCGAAACTAAGTGTAATGCATTTGTAGTGTTTGCAGCTATTATTTACAAAAGTATTAAAATTTGAAAATTATGTAAAAGGACAGCCAAAGTTATGTTTAAATCAACGTGCTATTTCTTAAAAGCGTGTTACTAATAGTGTTAATATAACTTCAAACTGAAGGCGAAAATGTGATATTTTACATGTCCGGTAGTGAAGTTTTATTTTAGGTGTCAGATATTTCGTCTTTATATGTTGGCAACTGATTTTTGTAAGGAGTGTGCAACATAGCAGAAACGTTACAATCTGTCTTAACCACTTTTATATGCTCATTCAACTGTAAGTCTCTTCTTATGCACATTCTCAGATATTTTATAGATGTATCTACTCTCAGTGATTGTTTTGCAAATGCTTAATCATAGTGTTGAAATATCTTTCTAAGTATTCGTAGTAGGTGACATGATTGTGGCGAGAATCAATTGCCTCTCGCTGCAACAACTGTCAGTACGCTGCAGATTCTACTAAATTACGCTTCAGTTATCCACTTATGAACTTACTACAGCTTCATCATAGACCGAATACAATAAACCGACAACATGAGAACTATTTTGTTCGAATTTAGTAAAAAATCACACAAAAATATAAAACAAAAATATTTTATGATCAACAGACACTTCTTTCGACAGAAACAAAGCTAGAATACATCTTACAGTGCGAACCAAAGAACGTTTAAGCCAATATTATATAAACAATAAAGAAAACGTAAGTCAAATGCAACCCGCCAGGCTTCAGACATGGCGAGTTTTCGTCAGCTTTTTTTAAAAGTGTAAGTGTAATTGTAATTAGTGACAGCGGAGTGGCAATGTGCTACAAGAAACACATGAAGAGGGAAACTTAAGAAGTTTAAGTAATCATAATAGTTCCCTTTATACAGAATAAAATAAACCCATATCATGAAATCTGTTATGATCGATTTTAGTAAAAAACACAAAAACATGTGAAACAAAGAAAATATTTTTTTGTAGAGTTGACCACTGAAGATGATTTAAAACAAAGCGAAACGCTTTTGGTGCCAAGTAGACTAATTTACAGTTGCAAAAGAATGGTAACGTAACCTATACAAACTGTATATCTACAACTGCAAAGAAGGAGGGGAAAAAAATAATGGATTTGGGCTGCTGCCGTGACGCTGGGACCGAGGATCGCGCTCTTCTTATGTCGAAGTTGTAGAGTGGCTGGTTCAGTGCCTCTGTGTAACACGGCAGTCTGGCTGCTGGCAGCCGGTGATAGCGGCGCCGTATCGGTGAGGGATGGCGGATCCCCGCCCCGTGGAATGCCAGGCAGGGGGAGAGAGAATCACGCAGAAAGCCGGCAAGAGAGCACGGCGGCCAGCTGTACGAGACGGAGTGGCGAGTTCGCCTGGCTGTCAGTGAAACTGGTCCAATCTAGGCCTGAGCTACCGGCCACTTCGGCCCCTTATCCAGCTGACAGGACGCTGCCTGGAGTCTTCGCTCCGAGAAATGTCTTGCTGGAAATTCCCAAGTAACTATTAGCCCGTGTGTATGGTCTTCGAGGACAACGCACGAGGAAAATGAAGTGTCAGTGATGGTGGGCGAAAAATTTGGCTTTTTCCGATACCTGTGTCTGGTTGTGTTTCAGCTCAAGTTGTGCTAGTTTTTTCTGTGCCATAACGGCTGGGGCATTGGCAGACCTACTGTTATCTGAACTAATTTCTAGCAGGAGAACATTCTATGTGAATTCAACCTCCAGAAAATCATATTTTATTGTCCGTTAGGGTTAACTCTCTTACCTTACTCACACTGTCTTTGCTGGAGTTTGTTGAATATTAATAGGATTTATTTGTTTCTTTGGTCGTATGTTAATACAGATCTTATTTTGTTGGAGATACAGAGGGAAGCTGATCGCTTCCACGTGAAAGGCGGGTTTTGCCAGCGTGTTGGGTTCCCCAGCTGGCCGGCTACCAGTTTGTACCTAGTGGATGGGGTACAGCAGCTAGTCAGGTTTGTGGTCGGGAACTGGAAGCAACGCTCTTGAATGAGCGAGGGCGGCTAACCTAGAATGCAACTGAAATACAATACAGCCACACACATTATTCTAAAAATCCATATAAAATCAGGAAATGATCATATGGCAAATATAATTATATGAATGGATTTAGGAGACTTGTGAGAATCAAACGCCGTAATTACAATTTAAATATCCCTTACAGATAAAAAGCCTATAAATTTCCGTACTATAATAAGACTTATATTTACAATTATTTATACGCAGGGTTTATCAGTAACAGTTTAAGAAGCAAATGGGCAGCATTGCACTACGCTACCTATCTTAAAAGACGTACCACGTTGTATTCTTGTATTGTGTAACTTTGTTTTATTCTGTTGTTCTGCTTTTCGTTGAGATAATAGTATTCTTGTGTCAGAACATAGATTCCACCACAGAAACACAAAACATGAACCCAGCGAAGCGCATTAAATTTATTTATGTATTTTATTATGTTTAATATTCTTAGTAACGTTCATTTTTATATTGAAGACTGTCATTTAAATATTTCATGGCCGACAAAAAATGAAGATATGCTTGCAGATAATTTATTTATAAACAATTATATATATATCTGTGGACAAGAACTGAATATATAGCATAAAACATGATAAATTAAATATTAATTGTGTAACTATATTTCGACGGCGGCATTGTATTTGAACAGTGAGACGCCACGCTTAATGGCTATCTGAGCAAAGAGCTTCAGTCTCAACCGATTTTAGTATTGTTAAATATATATTTGTTTGTTAAACGTAAACAATATTTGTAGGGAAGTGGTCAAAGCATTCAATTATGTGATATTCAAATGTATAATATTTTGGAAGGTAAATTATATTTTAAATATGAGGCGTTAGAATGCGCGGAAGGATACAAATTTGGGAGCAGGGAGAGCACGCTTTTCGATCGCTTGGAAAGGGACTCCTAACTTGGACGTGGTGGTGAAAGGTTGTGACGCTGGGCGGTCTGAAGCCGCGTTACGGACTTGTGATTTGAAGAGGCATGTGTAGACTTAGAAAATTCACGGGACGATGACTGCAGAACTGAGTATCTGCTTGAAAAGTGATAAACTATGCACGGTATCAGGGCTGTGGAACTGTGATAACTCATCAATCGTGTACTTGTGTGATTACAAACTGTGTTTTATAACACTTTATCGCGGATTAAGTTGGAACTTGAACTGCAAAGTTCGATGGACTACTCTAACTTACGAGTGATAATTTGGAATTATTACTCTCGAGTGCGTGTGATACTTATTGTGCCTCTCATGAACAATAGTTGGGAATATATTTAGTTATTCACTGATGTATAAATTAGGACCACCTCGGCATTTTCATGTCCAGAAAGAGAAATAAACTATATTTCTAAAGATTTACTTCGTGATCGAATCACTTCTTTATCTTAGAATCAATTTTGTTGGTTATTCAGAAGTTTAATTTCGGTTTGTTTAAATATATTTTCACGTCATCATATACAGATTAATAGCCTGGATAAGCTACAGATTAAGTATGGATCTTGTTTAAACAGACTGGGTAGCAGTTTAGGTCATAGAAGCTGACATACATAACTCACCCCTATGTACAGATATTCCGGAGGTAAAATAGTCCCCCATTCGGATCTCCGGGCGGGGACTACTCAGGAGGATGTGATCATCAGGAAAGACAATACTGGCATTCTACGGGTCGGAGCGTGGAATGTTAGATCCCTTAATCGAGTAGGAAAATTAGAAA
The DNA here is from genome assembly GCA_026315105.1 of Locusta migratoria. Classification (NCBI taxonomy): domain Eukaryota; kingdom Metazoa; phylum Arthropoda; class Insecta; order Orthoptera; family Acrididae; genus Locusta; species Locusta migratoria. Next base: position 706,951,374 of record CM048745.1, on the reverse strand, counting down.
ATTTAAAAAGGGAAATGGATAGGTTGAAGTTAGATATAGTGGGGATTAGTGAAGTTCGGTGGCAGGATGAACAGGATTTCTGGTCAGGTGAGTACAGGATTATAAATACAAAATCAATTGGGGGTATCACAGGAGTAGGATTGATAATGAATAAGAAAATAGGAATACGGGTAAACTACTATGTCCAGCACAGTGATCGCATTATCATTGTCAAGATAGATACGAAGCCAACACCGACAACAGTAGTACAGGTTTATATGCCAACTAGCTCTGCCGACGATGAAGAAATCGAAGAAATATATGAGGAGCTAAAGGAAATTATTCAGACAATTAAGGGAGAGGAAAACTTAATTGTTATGGGAGACTGGAATTCGGTAGTAGGACAAGGAAGGGAAGGGAAGATAGTAGGTGAATATGGTCTGGGCAAAAGGAATGAAAGAGGAAGCCGCCTGGTAGAATTTTGCACCGAACATAATTTAGTTATAACAAACACCTGGTTCAAGAATCACAAAAGAAGGTTGTATACGTGGAAGAGACCAGGAGACACCGGAAGATACCAGATAGATTTTATAATGGTAAGACATAGATTTCGGAACCAGGTTCTACAGTGTAAGACATACCCAGGGGCAGATATAAACTCTGACCATAACTTGTTGGTTATGAACTGTAGGCTGAAACTAAAGAGACTACAGAAAGGTAGGAAAATAAGGAGATGGGACCTGGATAAATTGAAGGAACCTGAGGTTCTTAAGAATTTCAGAGGGAGCTTTCGGCAACAATTGACAGAAACAGGGGAAAATAAAACAGTAGAGGAGGAATGGGTAAAATTGAGAGATGAAATAGTGAAGGTAGCAGAGGACAAAATAGGTAGGAAGGAAAGACCTACAAAAAATCATTGGATATCACAGGAAATACTAAATTTAATCGATGAAAGGAGAAAATATAAAAATGCAGTAAATGAAACAGGCAAAATGGAGTACAGACGACTAAGAAATGAGATTGACAGGAAATGCAAAATGGCTAAGCAGGAGTGGCTAGAAGGCAAATGCAAGGATGTAGAAGAATGTATAAATAGGGGAAAAATAGATACAGCCTACAGGAAAATAAAAGAAACATTTGGAGATAAGAAAAACAGCTCTATGAATATTAAGGACACTAATGGAAAACCAGTTCTCAGCAAGGAAGGGAAAGCTGAAAGGTGGAAAGAGTACATAGAGCACCTCTACAAGGGAAATGAACTTCGAGACAATATTGTAGGAAGGGAAGAAGGTGTAGATGAAGCTGAAATAGGAGATACTGTACTGAGAGAAGAATTTGACAGAGCCCTGAAAGACCTAAGTCGAAACAAGGCCCCTGGAGTAGATGATATTCCCTCAGAGCTACTGAAGTCTCTGGGAGAACCAGCCATGACAAAATTGTTTCACCTAGTATGTAAGATGTATGAGACAGGTAAAGTACCCTCAGACTTTAAGAAAAATGTTATAATCCCCATCCCTAAAAAAGCAGGTGCAGACAGGTGTGAAAACTACAGAACCATCAGTTTAATAAGTCATGGTTGCAAAATATTAACGCGAATTATATACAGAAGGATGGAAAAACTGGTAGAAGCCGACCTCGGAGAAGATCAGTTTGGGTTCAGGAGAAATGTAGGAACTCGAGAGGCAATACTCACTTTACGGCTTATCCTAGAAGATAGATTACGAAAAGGCAAACCTACATTTCTAGCTTTTGTAGATTTGGAGAAGGCTTTTGACAATGTTGATTGGAATAAACTCTTTCAAGTTCTGAAGCAAGCAGGAGTGAAATATAGGGAAAGGAGAGTTATTTACAACTTGTACAAAAGCCAGACCGCAGTTATTAGACTCGAGGGGCATGAAAGGGAAGCATCAGTTGGGAGGGGAGTAAGACAGGGTTGTAGCCTTTCTCCAATGTTGTTCAATTTGTATATTGAGCAAGCTATAAAGGAAAGCAAGGAGAAATTTGGTGAAGGAATTAGAGTTCAGGGTGAAGAATTAAAAACATTGCGTTTTGCCGACGACATAATAATTCTGTCAGATACAGCAGGGGACCTGGAAGAGCAATTGAACGGAATGGACAGTGTGCTGAGAGGTGCATATAAGATGAACATTAACAAGAGCAAAACTAGGGTAATGGAGTGCAGTGTAAGAAAATCAGGTGATGCTCAAGGAATTAGATTGGGAAACGAAGCAATAAAAGAGGTAGATGAGTTTTGTTACTTGGGCAGTAAAATAACAAATGATGGTCGCAGTACAGAGGATATAAAATGCAGAATGGCAATGGGTAGAAAAGCGTTCTTGAAAAAGAGAAATTTGTTAACAGCGAATATTGATTTAAACCTAAGGAAATCCTTTCTGAAGGCATTTGTATGGAGTGTTGCCTTGTATGGGAGTGAGACATGGACGATAAACAATGCGGACAGGAAGAGGATTGAGGCTTTTGAAATATGGTGCTACAGAAGAATGCTGAAGATTAGGTGGGTGGATCGCGTAACTAATGAGGAGGTACTGAACAGAATTGGGGAGAAAAGGAATTTCTGGCATACCTTGACTAAAAGAAGGGATAGATTGGTAGGACACAGTCTTAGACATCAAGGAATTGTGAATTTAGCGTTGGAGGGAAGTGTATGGGGAAAAAATCGCAGGGGAAGACCAAGAGATGGATACAGTAAGCAGATTCAGACAGATGTAGGTTGCCATTCTTATGTGGAGTTGAAGAGGCTTGCTCAGGATAGGGTATTGTGGAGAGCTGCATCAAACCAGTCTCCGGACTGAAGACCACAACAACAACATGTACAGAGACAACTAGCCATAAACTTTTACTACCAGAGTTATGTATTGCCAAAGTCTTATTGCTGAGAACAGATAGGTACGTCGCAGGGTGCTATTTCTTTGGAATTTTGGGATCTTGGTTGCTCGGTTGCGATTTTAACTTGGAAAGTGGAGTGGTATATTTTTACTTCAGGTAGGAACAGCACCCATTTTTATGGCCATTACGACACTTGTCTTCTTGTGATAATCGATTAATTCGGCTGCAAAACAGGGGCCTAATATTAGCGCTCAGACAATGGTAGCAGTTTTACGTGCGCCTTCGGATTTCATTTTTTGTTCGAATGTTCGAATGTTTGTAGAGTCTATGGGACTTAACTACGGGGTCATCAGTCCCTAAACTTACAAACTACTTATGAACTACTTACGAACTAGGACGGCACAAATATCCATGCCCGAGGGGGGATTCGAACACCCGACCGTAGTGGCCGTGCAGACCGTGACTTGAGCGCCTCAGTCTCCTCGGCCACCGCGGCCGGCTCATTTTTTGTTACAAAAATCTGTCTTTATGAGAGGTTTCGAACTGCATCACTTCTACACTTTTGATTTGTACGAATCGCTTCGACCTCTGCACAAAGGCTGATAGCTAAATATTGATAAACTCAGAAATTGTTCTTTTAGGATACCAAAGTGAATACATGAAATGGAGTTCTTAAAATTATAATGACGATTTCAGTTACTTCGTAACTATAAGTGTAAGTGATAGCTGTATTACTTTATGAGATTTCATAGAGGGAGCATAATTTACCTGAGTGCAATTACACTATATTCTTCCAACACTTTACAGTAGTAGTCTAGCGTATTCAAATGTTCATATGTTTGTAAAGCGATGGTACTTAACTACGTTGGCCATTAGTCCATAGTCGCGGCGGATTAGCCGTGCGTATTGGGGCGATGTGCTGCGGTGCGCGCGGCCGTTCGCCGTCGGGGATTCGAGTCCCCCCCTCGGGTATGGTTGTTTGTGTTGTCCTCAGACTAGTTTATCTTAGTTTAAGTAGTTTGTAAGCTACGGACTAATAACCCAGCAGCTGAGTCCGATAGATTAACAAGCATTTGAACATTAGTCTCTAGGCTTACACATTGCTCATACCAATTTACGCTAAGGACAACAAATACACTCATGCCTGAGGGAAAACTCGAAAATCCAACGGCGGTCGGCGGCGCGATCGCAGCTAGGCGCCTTGGAACGCTCGGCCACTCCACCGCGGCTTTGCGTATTCATAACTGTATTTTCCATTGAAACACACTTACAGCATTAACACAATTAAAGGAGTTTTGATATCATATATTTACATCACTCTCTGTTAAATGGAGTCAGAGTATCCATAATTTAGTTGATACGGAGTGTACTCAAAATTATTTCAAAAGTAATTAATTTTAAGCAGAAATGGAAAGCTTACGAGCTACTGTATCGGTCCCAACCAGTATGATAAGTATATCAAACAATGAAGTATTAGAAGGAACGATTGTGTAACAGGACAGTATTGAAGGTGTGTAATGGTGCTTATTTACTTCAGTAGGGTATATAAAATAATTCATGGTACGAGGAGCGTTTTTTAAGCAAGTTCCGTTTCAACAGAAGTACACAACGAAAGGTTATTTCAAAACAGTAAATTTATTTTCAGAAAGTACATACTTTATTTTTCGATATTACAAGTTTGTTCCAACACTTATCATGCCTCTCAACCAATTTTAAAATACCCTCTTCATACAATCTTGCCGCTTGTTCCGATAACCAAGCATTCACTGCCGTTTTGTAAAGCACTGATCTCGACACGTCAGAAAATTCTTTTGAGATACCTGTTGTGAAGCTACTATTCTCACAAATCCTCCCTTCACCTGAAACTTCTAAATCGTCTGTAATCGAAGATGGGAGACCGGAGCGGTCTTCATGATGGACGTTGTCACAGTCTTCTTTCAATTCTCGTACCCACTTACGCACTTTGCCTTTACTCATAACAGTATCACCGTACACTTCGCAAATCTGTCGATGAATTTCTATACCAGACAGTTTCTTTGGTGACAAAAAGCATATCACTGAGAGGCGTGCGAGTTTATAATCTTAAACATTTTGAAAGCACAGAACAGATCCGTACAGGTTAGCTACAGAGCTGAAACTGAGCACGGTTGTTCCCGAGGCATGCCGGTACAAGACGCACGCGCTCGTTGCGGTATGTGCGCGAACTACTGGTGCCTACAACTAAACGGAACTGAGCCGTCCCAGCTCCTGTTTCTTCGATTGGCCCTGTCCTTGATTTAATTATTGGCGCAAGTACCACCGATCTCTTTGTGCTTGCACTACTCGTGGCGCTGTTTGATCTATCGCACGTAAGTGGTTTTCTCATGTACAGGTGTCCAGAAAAGGGCTCCCTGATTTCAAAATTAAATATCTCGAAAACAAAGATCGATAGAGGAATGCAGTAAACGCTATGTTTTTTGTGAAAGCTGTAAGAAGTTTATTCAGCATGAAAGGAGTACGCAAAATAATTTTCACTTAATTTTTGCCTGTCATACAGCCTTGAGCAATGAGCAATGTTTTGTTACAAAAATCTAAGCTACAATTCTATAGAAAACAAATTTATATAATATTTTGTACCATTTCACTAATCGATATAACATACTGTACTTATTTTCATATCTTTGCTGTCAACCAAAGACTTTGTTTTATCTTTCGAGTGTGTCTTGCACTCACAGTTGTTGCGTTTGAAAGAGTCGGTGTGTGACCTTCGTGTAGGAGAGTCGAGGCTTGTCTATGGAAAAGTTGAGTCGAATAATAGTCATGAAACTTTCGAGTTAGTCTGTCTTTGTGTTAGACTCTAAGAGTATAAATTCTAACAGTTTTGAAGAATCGCAGCCAAGTCTGCAGATTGTAATTTTTCTGTATGAAAATTAATTTGTCTCAATTAAGGTAAACTTGTCCTTTTCTATTGTTATGTATGGTAGCCTGTATTTGAACTATTGGAGTTGGTGTTTGGTTTTTTGCTAATGAATACTGTTTAGTGCAGCTTGCATTTATCATTTAACCCTGAGTCATTTTACCAGTTCCTCGTTCCTTTCACCAATTTGAATTGCTATCCGTTCTGATAATTGTTTCTTATGATAGTGTTGCATAATTATTGTGTTTGTAAATTTATTTGTTAATTAGAACAGTTCACTGTAGGCATTTTGTCATGATAAATGAGAGCAGGAAGTAGTTTGTTCATAAATGTAGTAAAGTTCAAATTCAAATGTTCAAATGTTTGTATAGCTTATGGGTCTTAACTACGGGGTCATCAGTCCCTAAACTTACAAACTACTTATGAACTAGCTAATTCTAAGGACGGCACAAATATCCACGCCCGAGGGGGGATTGGAACCCCCGACCGTAGTGGCAGTGCAGATCGTGACTGGAGCGCCTCAGTCCCCTCGGCCACCGCGGCCGGCGCAGTAAAGTTCATAGAGATTTTCTCAGTCTTATGAAAGTTCAAATTATTAAGTCAGTTAATGTTAGTAACAGTTAAACTGATTTGTCTGATCAGAAGAGAAGTAGATCACGTAAAGAGATGAGAAATATTTTCAGTGAGTGAGACTTGAAACCATTACCAGAGTTGTAGGTCATTTTTTTTATTACGTTGAATCAGTATGGTAATTGTGTTCAGATAGGCACATTATCAAGTGCAGTGATTTTTGGTGTCTAATTCATATCAAATATTTTTGTTTGACATCCGATTTATTCAAGCAACAAAATTATCACTGAAGTAGCACGCTCTTTTTGTAGGCTCTCGCAGTCGAATTGTGCATGTTTAGTCTGGCTACTGGTATATGGTACACGCTAAGAGATCTAAACTCTTCATTTGCTCATATTGTTCCTCACAAACGAGATTAATGTGTAAACCGATTACGAATTGAATTACTGTTAACTTATTAACCACTGTACAGTTTAAAGTGTTATCCGATGCGCAGAAAACAATACCACATTTATGTAAGATCATTGCAATCCATGTCAGTTGCAATTTATTGTAACACGGCAAAGGAAGGTACTAAGTCTCATTGCTTAGTCAAATTATTTTGTAACCAAAACCACAACAGAACATTTATTTGGGAATTTTAGCGGGGACGATTTCTTACCAAAAACAGTGACACGCTCGTCCCACAAACAGATACTACTTTTCATTACAAACAAACACACACTACTTTTATCTGTCGACCTGTCTGCCAGGATTCGTGCACATATATGGGATTTGCTGATTTTTGTAGTTAGATTAAATTCTACAGTTAGTTATATACCTTGGCTTGATTGTAGACACATAGTAACAATAGTGATTTTGTAGCTGTATGTTGAACTAGCTTTGTTGTAGTTTGCATCTGTAGCATTGTATATGGTGAATTTTGAGTGTATATTTGATTTTGTACTTTTGGCATACTGTTTTTGCCGTGAATTACTGAGTATCATTTTTTGACTGTTTTATTGAGACCGTGTGAAACCTGTTGCGAACATTGTCTCAATTATTAGCTCGCGTGACTTCTCACATTCATATTCTCATTATTGTCACTGTTAAAGGCTGCAGTTTATGCAAAATTTTTATTATTGACATCGCTGTAGCTCAATAAGTACAATGCCTAGAACAATTATAACCCGATCTGAAACTAGGGAAATGTCTGATGAATATTCTGTTGAATTTGCAGACAGAGAAGAAAATAATGAAATGAGGTCTTCTCGCTACACAGAATTAACTGAAAGTAATGAACAAAGTAGTCGTTCCACATCTGACATGGAACAGGACACAACTGGCGATTCTGCCGTGGGCAGTGAGCTCACTGGCAATAATTCGCCAACACAAGCAAGATCCGTATGTCAAAACTCGGGTATCGCACCAACAGCAGTCATTACAATGAACCAAATATACCAGTTAATGCTATCAATGCAGAAAAGCAATGAGGAAAACAACAAATGTATCTACTCCGAAATAAAAGAAAATAATTCACGTCGTGATAGCATCGAGGAAAATTGTAATTCACTTTTTGAGAGTATTAAGGAGGATAATAAAAGTATCTGAGAAAGTATTGAAAATATTAAGAAGGAAATTGTTAGTGGCGTTAATCTAGATCTCCAACAGGCTAAACAAGATATCCGTGATGCGCTCAATCCGGTAGATGAAAATCTCACATCACGTATTGAACAAATTGAGACTACGGAAATATCACAACTTCAATTGCAAGTGCAAAACTTTCAAACCGCCACGAACGAACAATTAAGCACGGTTGTCAAACAGATAGATGAACTTTCCGTTACGGTAAATCAATTAAACAATAATAATGACAAGAATTCTAATGTTACACAACCAACACCATTTGTGGAAGCGGAAGAGTTTCTTTCTCTTGACCGTTTCAAACAGGGACAAATGACTATCAGCTAACAACACAAATCCGAAGTAAAGAAATTAGATGACCGCCTGGCGCGTGTTCAAAGAAACATTAATCACGCGGTCGATGATACGCCTAATCAAACTCCGCGACATGATATTGAAAATGATTTTTCTGATTCTTATGAACTAGGCACTTTGACACGCGAACGCAGTTGGATGCGTAGACAAGACAATGAAAGTACCTCACGCAAGTCGCGATCACACACACCACCCCCAGCTAATCAGTCATTTGCCGGCCGCGGTGGCCGAGGTGACTGAGGCGCTCCAGTCACGGTCAGCACGCCCACAACGGTCGGGGGTTCGAATCCCCCCTCGGGCATGGATATTTGTGCCGCCCTTGTTCGTAAGTAGTTTGTAAGTTTAGGGACTGATGACCCCGCAGTTAAGTCCCATAAGCTTTACAAACATTTGAACATTTAATCAGTCATTTGATTACAAACATTTTCTTACGGTGCGGAAATTTAAAATATTTCGCAACTCTCCAGACGGCATACATCCTGTGGAATGGTTGCAACAATTCGAATACTGCCTTCCACCAAACTGGCCAATTGGTAACAAATTGGAATTCATATGCGGATACTTAAAAGGCGAACCCGCCACAAGAATGCGAATGCATGCGCGATAATGTCGTAGTGAAAACGAATTTCGACGTGCATTCTTGGCAGCTTATTGGTCAGAAGCAGCCCAAGACAGAGCAAAGAATAGCATAGTAATGCTTAAAAAGTTTGCAAATTCAGACTTTACCAGCCCTGCCGATTATTTCCAACACATGGTTTGGAAAAACAGCTTTTTGACAAATCCATACAGCCCATCAGAACTAATTAGACTCTGTTTCAATAAATTACCTAGAAATTTGCGCAACATTGCTTTGGCAGCACGCTGCAAAAATGACATTCAGGCGTTTCAAAATTTATTACAAGACTTCCAGGAAGATAATGAAGATAAAGGACGTTATAAGCGTAAAGATAACAATTGGCATAATTCTTAGTCACAGCAAAATCCGCCACGCGAAAGACACTCCGTGGAACAAAATGATAAACCGGATACAAACAGTCAAACTGGTGTAAGCTACCAACAGCCCCGTACAAATGATAATGACAGTAGTATAAATGACGCACACCCACGTAATCAGTCATTCAATCGTGGTAACTTTCGAGGCCGAGGCCTTGGACGTGGCTTTCGTTATCCGAAACGTTTTGGTAATTACCATAACTTTAACAATCACGACAGCTCAAATGACACGAATTGGCGCGTGAGACGCAATTCTGGCGCAGATTCCGGCGCAGACGAATCCAATGAAGCTGTATGTAATTATCGTTCACGGGATAGTTCTCGTGACAGAAACGTGACACATGATTCAGGAAACCAAAATTGGCGTAATAATGTCGACCATAGTCCGTAGCGACGGTTCGAAATCGTCGAAATTCGACCACTTAATCCACGTCACAAACCAGGGCCGTCACAAGGATGACTCGTAATGCCCGCGGCAAATAATTTGCCCGCCAAAAGTTCACGTTACACTGATTACACAGTCAAATTTATGGAATGCGAACATCCCAACAAACAACAGACACAGAAAAGGAATTCTAATAACTTAAACTAATCAAGGACACATAATAACCCCTGAAAGCGATATAATAATTGCACATCGCGAATTCAACAGTGAACAGTTAAGCTGTTGCGAAAGCAACAATAGTGAAAGTGCTACATCCGCTTTAAATAAAACTAACATTGATTTGGTAGACGCGCGGATTGTGCTCGAACAATCTATAGAAACAGAACCACAACGCATTGTAACTGAAACAGTTCCTGTTTCCTTTGAATAAGATAGTGGATCTGAGTGGGAAACAGAGGATTCCTGCAGTGACACTGAACAATGTACTACACACAAAGTAAATTTTATGGATCACGAATCTTTACGGGTGTATGATAAACCCCGTAACACCACCAACAATCTAAACGTAACACAAGTAATCAGTGAAAACGAGCACAGTGCACAAAGTGACGAATTTAAGCATTTAAATCTAGATGAAATTAGTGTTGCCGATTGGGTCACCAATTATATGCCCTGGCCGGATAACGATAGTGTGTGCGAGGAAGAGATACCTGTATGCAGCAAAAATCAACCAGTTGATGAAATTATGGATGATTTTTGTGACTCTTTTATTGGTAGACAAATTTCGGATAATTTTTGTGATACTTCCGTTGGTTGTAAAATTTCCTTGAATGATTCACCTGAACGGCAGTTAAATTTTGTACATTTTGATGATGTTAGAGAAGCTTCAATAGAAGAGAAAACTGAATCTCAGAATATTCCCATTCATCCTGTTGTTACTATCCAAGTTGGTCAGGTATTATTATCCGCTGTTCTAGATTCTGTCAGTCCAATCTCTGTAATTAGTGAAACCACATTCAAACGATACCAGGAACTAGTCAAATGTCCTACGTTGCCTCTTCTGCGAACAAGAATTAAAGGTGTTATTTTAGGAAAAGCTGTAGTGGTCAGACACGTCTTGATTTCATTTGTCAAGGACACCACTTTTCGATTAATTTAGTGATCGTACCTCTTCTTACCACTGAACTTATACTAGGTGTTGATTTTCTGACAGAATATAAAGTCATCTTAAATTTCAAAGTTGCCAATGCAACAGCTGTAGTCGGTGGTCAATTAATCTATTTAAAGTTCGAAGATTTGATCACATGAGAAGAGGAGGAAGTTAACTGTTTAAAATTTCTGTCTTCAACTAATTTCAATTGTGACAAACAACCTTTGTGTAACGTAATGCAAAATTTTCAGGAGACGACAGAAACTAAGAATATCGCTGAAATCATCCAGGACAAAATAATTAATGTTGAAGATGCGTCTGAGCAGGAGAAACAAGAGTTACTCCACATTCTGCAAACGCATTCTGATGTTTCCAGAATGAAACTTTCACTCTGCAGCGGAGTGTGCGCTGATATGAAACTTCCTGGCAGATTAAAATTGTGTGTCGGAACCGGGACTCCAACCTGGGACCTTTGCCATTCGCGGGCAAGCGCTCTACCGACTGAGATACCCCGATACGACTCACGATGCCGCCTCACAATTTTACTTCCGCCAGTACCTCGCCACCTACTTTCCAAACTTCACAGAAGCTCTCTTGCAAACACGCAAGACTAGCACTCCTGGAAGAAAGGATATGGTGGAGACATGCCTTAGCCACAGCCTAAGGGATGTTTCCAGAATGAAACTTTCACTCTGCAGCGGAGTGTGCGCTGATATGAAACTTCCTGGCAGATTAAAATTGTGTGAAAGTTTCATTCTGGAAACATCCCTTAGGCTGTGGCTAAGCCATGTCTCCACCATATCCTTTCTTCCAGGAGTGCTAGTCTTGCGTGTTTGCAAGAGAGCTTCTGTGAAGTTTGGAAAGTAGGAGGCGAGGTACTGGCGGAAGTAAAATTGTCAGGCGGCATCGTGAGCCGTGTCGGGGTAGCTCAGTCGGTAGAGCGCTTGCCCGCGAAAGGCAAAGGTCCCAGGTTCGAATCCCGGTTCCGACACACAATTTTAATCTGCCAGGAAGTTGCATTCTGATGTGTTCGTCAATAAACCTGGCACTATCAAAAATTTTCTATACGAATTCAAAGTAAAAGAGCACAACAAATTTTTTGTCTCACCTTATCTTATTTCTTTGGTGTACAGGGATCGTGTCAGGAAAGAGATTCAATCCATGTTGGATCAGGGCGTCATAGAGCCTGCTGTTAGCTCTTACAATAACCTACTCCATGTTGTGGAAAAGAAAGATAAGTCCATTCGATTAGTATTAGGCAACTCAATACCACTATATTACCAGAAACAGATCGCCCGCAAACTTTAGAAGAGTTGCTGCAAAAATTTTATGGAGTAAAGGTTTTGTGTACCTTAGATTTGACATCCAGTTTTTGGCAGGTCGAACTGCATCCAAATTGCAGGAAGTATACAGCATTCCTTTGCTTTGGCGTCTGCATTCAATTTCGTAAATTACCTTTTGGTCTTAACGTATCTTCATCAGATTTTATTCGTGCATTGAATGCCACGTTACCGGAACAACTGAAGCAAAGAATTACTAGTTATGTAGACGACATTCTTATTGCTGAAAATTCTTGGTCTGAGCACAACAGTCTTTTAAATTCTTTGTTGGAAGTCTTTGCCCAGTCCGGCATCACTGTTGATTTGGAAAAATCCCAGTTTGGGCGTTCGCAAACCAAATTTCTCGGACACATCATTTCAAATGAAGGAATCCATCCCGATCCCGATAAATTGGAAGCAATAACAAAAATGCCTGTCCCTACTACAAAGCGACAAAATGTTCAAATGTTTGTTAAGCTTATGGGACTTAACTACGGGGTTATCAGTCCCTAAACTTACAAACTACTTATGAACTACCTTATACTAAAGACGGCACAAATATCCATGCCCGACCGTAGTGGCCGTGCAGATCGTGACTGAAGCGCCTCAGTCTCCTCGACAAAGCGACAGCTAAGAGGTTTTTTAGGCGTAATAAATTTTTACAAACGTTTCGTAAGATGAAAGGCTATGACAACTCCTAGATTGTATCAGTTAACAAGTAAAAATGTTATCTGGTGTTTGGATAAAACTGCACAACATGAATTTGTAAGTTTAAAAGAGGCGCTTCTTGCTGCGCCAATATTACATCATCCCGATTTAACAAAAGATTTTTGTATCTCCACAGACAGTTCCAAATTTGGTCTAGGTGTTCATGTTTTCCAAGAATGTGAAGAAAACGGCGTTGTAGTACAAAAAACAATAGCATTTGCCAGCCGCGTTTTGTCAAAATCAGAACGCAACTACTCAGTCACTGAGATGGAAGCGTTAGCTGTAGTAGGGGCCTTTGACAAATTTCGTTTTCTTTTGTATGGCAGACACACAAAAGTGTATACCGACCATCGTGCCCTCCAATTCTTAATGACTGCAAGACTGAATCACGATCGACTTAGACGTTGGGCTTTAACCTTGCAGGAATTTAATTTCACTATCATTCATATCCCTGGTAAGGAAAACATTGTAGCCGACGCTCTGTCCCGTTCGCCCGTTGGACTTGTGAAGGTAACGGAAGAATCCTATCTTGAAAACAATTTTAGTATCTTCTACATTCAAAAGGTAGCTTTTGAAAATTACATCTCTACTACGCTCACTGACATAGCGAAGGAGCAAGATAGAGATCCTGTTTGGAAAGATGTTAAAACTAAGTGGCACAACAAAGATTATGTATCAATTAGGCAATTTTACACCGTTCGTAATGGTATCCTTTTCAAACGCAGATCACCTGTTAGTAACAGTTAAAGTGATTTGTCTGATCAGAAGAGAAGTAGATCACGTAAAGAGATGAGAAATATTTTCAGTGAGTGAGACTTGAAACCATTACCAGATTTGTAGGTCATTTTTTTTATTACGTTGAATCAGTATGGTAATTGTGTTCAGATAGGCACATTATCAAGTGCAGTGATTTTTGGTGTCTAATTCATATCAAATATTTTTGTGTGACATCCTATTTATTCAAGCAACAAAATTATCATTGAAGTAGCACGCTCTTTTTGTAGGCTCTCGCAGTCGAATTGTGCATGTTTAGTCTGGCTACTGGTATATTGTACACGCTAAGAGATCTAAACTTTTCATTTGCTCATATTGTTCCTGACAAACGAGGTTAATGTGTAAACCGATTTAGGGACTGATGACCCCGTAGTTAAGTCCCTTAAGCTTAACAAACGTTTGAACATTTTTGTAAACCGATTACGAATTGAATTACTATTAACTTATTAACCACTGTACAATTTAAAGTGTTATCCGTTGCGCATCAAACAATACCACATTTATGTAAGATCATTGCATTCCATGTCAGTTGCAATTTATTCTAACAGGGCAAAGGGAGGTACTAAGTCTCATTGCTTAGTCAAATTATTTTGTAACCAAAACCACAACAGAACATTTATTTGGGAATTTTAGAGGGGACGGTCTCTGAACAAAAACAGTGACACGCTCGTGTCACAAACACCTACTAGTTTTCATTACAAACAAATACACACTACTTTTAAGCATTTTGAAATAATAGTTACAAAAGCTACTAGCAGTCGGCGCTGTATGTTGTACAGCTCATATCAGCATACATAAGTGAAATAATCGTGTGAAAACACTCTTTGCAAACAATCACATCACAATGTTTTCAAAATGTACACCATTGGCACTACAGAAGTGGCGCAAACGAAGAATGAAATTCGACATCACATTTCTTAGTGTCTCAACCGAAATGGATTCACATGCCACAGCTCGTGCAGCGTGGCGGGATGCTTGGGGTAGACCATGTTTTCACTGTGCCCTACAAAAGAAAAGTCACAGGGTGACAAATCCGGCGAATATGGAGGCCAATCCATGCCTGCACCAGTAAATTTCGGATATTCCAAAGCTATGACTCGATTCCCGAAGTACTCCTCAAGAAAGCGAACACTTGTTCGGTCCGATGTGGTCCAACGCTTGCTGTATGGCGACAAATTGTTCCAAAATTGCAACGTAACGTGCACCAGTGATCGTTTCTCGAATAAAAAAAGGGCCAATATGCCTTCGCTGCATACTGTAGCCCACACAGTAACTTTAGGAGAATACAAGGGTTTCGCTTCACACCAATATGGCTTTTCGGAACCTCAAATCGCCAGTTCTGCTTATTCACGTATCCATTCAGGTGGAAGTGTGCTTGATCTGTAAACCAGATGCAGCAAACATCAAATCCTTCACTGTCAATCACTTTGAGCATCTGATTAGCAAAGGCAACCCTTTGTTTCACAGCTCGTACGGGTGGCCTGGTGCGTTTGAATTTTGAATGGAAACATGTGTAGGCTCTTTCTCAGTATTTTCTGAGTGTTAGAACGCTTCAAATCCAGTCTCAGGTGCAATTCTACGGACGGATGATACTGTATTTCGCTGAATAATTCCATAACTGCGGTTTGCTTGCGGCCAACATGCCCCACTAGATCATCAGTTACGCTGCCTGTTCGTTGAAATTTTTGCGAAGAGCGTACAAATGGTTTTCGCATCGGGTCCTTTTGGAACATTACACTGTGGTTGAAAACTTCGCCTTGTTGCCGTAGGATTCTCTTCTATCCTGTGGTACTCATGCACCAGAAAAACGCGTTTTTCAATGGAGTACATGGTTTTAATCTCTTCCTTCGGTACGCTAACCTCCTTTCACGTTTCAATAGTGGAACTGATCGCTCTGGGCTTCAGATCACTATTTATACTAGGCATTACGTATGGCGATTACAGCACCATCTGTGAGCAGGTTTTGTAACTATTATTTAAAAAGTCTTAAAGCTATCAGAATAAACATACCGTTTACTGCATTCCTCTATCGATCTTTGTTTTCGAGATATTTAATTTTGAAATCAGGGAGTCCTTTTCTGGACACCCTGTATGTTTTCCTTGCCGCGTGTGGTCCTACGGTGGCGCTGAGGCAGTTGGGATGAGGCAGTCAGTTTGATACGATGTATGACAATGCCAGGTTCGAGTTATTTTGATTAAGTGGCCGTTTATGGCCGGGCCCGGCGTGTGCATCGAAGTTGTTCCGTGGCATTCTGTCTGTCCCTGAGGAGCCATGCATGCCATGAGCTGAAGAGATTGGACCGCAGAGGCCTTTCTGTCAAGTTATAACAGCACCTCGGTGCGGGCTGTTTACTTCGTCTCCCGGCTATGCTGGTTGCGTTGCTAGCGGCCGTGCGACACAGCGTCCGTCCCTCGCCAAGCGTCGGAGCTGTCAGCAACTGCTAGAGTACTCCGCACTCAGCCCCGGCTGCGCCTCGCGTCGTTTCAGCCGCTTTGCATGTGGGATCTATTAAATGTTTCCGGGCGTTGGTTGATACCCTCCCTTGCGAGGGCGCCTGCACTTGCCGTGGAGTAAGAAATAAATTAGTAACTGATAAAACCTGCACCGCAAATTTGTGTGTCTGAATTTGTCAGGATTGTTGGTCGTTCCCCAGGGGCCGTCGTTGCCAGTGTCTACGTCGTTAGTTGTTTATTCATGTGATATACCGCACTTTTAGTTCGGTTCAACTGTATTATTCTTTTCCCTTTGCTCTGGGTAGCAAGTATTATATATTCATTAACTTGGCTATCGTAACTGGGGAATTTATCTGGTTTGTGCCTCTCTGCTAACTCGCACCTGCGCGGGCAGTAGTTGTATAACTTTTTTTTTTTTTTTTTTTTTTTTTTTGTCTTCTCCTTGCAGAAATTTTTCCCTCCGTGAGGCACCACCACCCGCGGCTGTAATTTGACGTTCTATCCGTTTGTGTAAGTCCCTTCGTGTCAGAGCTGTAGTTCTTGGTGACCGTTGGGCACCTTATTCCTCTCCTTCCTGTTGGAATCAGCTCATCTGTTTACCTGTGTGGGTGTACTAAATTACTAAATTAACGAGTAGCTATCCCCCCTCCCTCCACCTTAGTGTGATTCTGGCAAGTAAGCTGAGCTCTTTTCATTTAAAGTGCAGGGCTGATTTGTAAATTTTATTGCGCTGTCTTATTGGCCGTTTGCCTATTGATATCACTGAGCACAGTCTCCTGTTGCCAGCAGACCTTACTTAATTTTTTGAGCTCGTCTTTAATGTGTTTTGGTAATTGTGGTTATAAAGGACTGTGTTCGTTTAAATTTTCGAGCCCCACTTTAGTGTGATTTTGATAATGAAGCTGAGCTGTTTCATTTAAATGGCAGGGGTCATTTGTAATTAATATTGTATTTACAAGGCTTGCCTTTCATTTAAAATTTACCACTATTGTTTAAATTGCTGGGCTCATTGTGTCTTTGCTTTTGAAAGAGTTGGTTCACTAAAATTGCAGCCTTATTAACTTATCAGAAATTGCTTTCCTCAACTTGACCTCCTGCCTTGCATCATTTATCTGAACTGTCTTTTTGGGCCTTCAGCCATTGATTGTAACATCAATATATATATGGACTGAATATGCCTGTTTAACTTCACCTACCAACAACCCACCGCTTTCACAACCATCCTCTCAGGAACTTCCTTAAAAAACGCGCCTCGAATTTATAAAAAGGACGGATAGCAGAAATATCACGAAAATGGACTTGCATATCTGTTTTCTGCAAATCTCTAGGAAGCACATGGCAGAGTCCACTTCTCATTGTATCACCTATCAGGGCACCTTCCTGAACGATTCACACAAGGAGCACGGAAAGAGTGGCTTTTTTGAATGCGACTGTGAAAGGTGTAACTGATGAATCCGTTTCTTTGTAAACAACTTACTGCCTTTCTCTGAAAGTGTTGTATATGCTGTTGTGTGTCCAGATAAGCAACATTCTAGGATGAGGCGCACGAGTGATTTCTAAGCAAGCACTTTTTAGACTGCTTGCCCTTCTCCAGTACTAGATTTATAAACCATGTTCTGTCCCTTGCTTTCCCTACGACTGGCCTTTTTTTTTTTTTTTTTCTTTTTTATTCGCTGCACTTCTTATCCCTGTAGAGTGTTACAAACATAGGTCGTATGGGTTGAGTGATTGAAATTGTCACTCGCTAATATAGTTTCTATTCAGACTATTGCCACGTTTTACATCCATCATATTTAAAGCATACAACATCTCTGTCGGATACTGAAATGCCATTGATGTCGCAGCACACATACTTGCTACAGTAAAGACGTGACAGTTCTATTGGGATAGGTTCGAATGTAATCACTGTTGTACGTGTTTTCTTCAAACATATGCAGACATTATTTAGAAAAACAAAAAATTTAGTATCAGAGAGAGCAAAATATTAGTGCCGTACGCTGTGGTGGAGATGCAGAGGTACGGATGACGTAATATCGCTTACACAAGATATGAAATGCCCGTGGCTTTGCATAGCTGTCATCTGCACTACGGTGATTCGGAGGTGATTATGGCCGCAGGGTGGAAATTAACAGCTTTTGAATGCGGAATGGTAGTTGGAGCCCATCGCACAGGACACTCAATTCCGGAAATAGCTAGAGAATTCATTATTTAGAGAGGCAAAATGTCATTAGTGTGCTGAGAATTTGAGGCTTTACGTCTCACTGCCGTAATAACGCCGTCCCAGTCATCCTGCTCTCAATTGTCCAAGCAAATTAGGAAAAAATCAGCAAATAGGGGAAACATTTATGAAGTTTTGAAACTTTTTGGAAAATACTCATGTATGGTGTAGTAATAAGAAACAGAAAAGTTCCCCTTCGTAGGGAGGCGCATCCCCCTTTTACATCCTCCGAAAGACAATTTGTATCGTATTTTAACTTATATGCAAAAGGCTCGTTTTTCGAAATGAGCCCTTTTTAGTAAATATATTCCTCGCAAAACTGTACACGAAAAAGATCTTGTGCATTTTCTTATTTATACGAATGGTATTTGAGGTATAATAATTGGAGTAACATTCTATTAACATATACTTCCTGGTCATGCATACAAGGTAGCAATTCAGGCTCACTCTGCAGTCATGTGTGCTCTTTCTACCATAATACTGGAGGAAATGGCAGTCATGGATGAGAAGAAGCAACATATTAAAGAGTGTATATCTGATGTGAATGGAAACGGTGCATCTTTCGGCGATTTGGAAAAAGATCAAGTCATTGAAAAGTTGAAAAATAAATTTGTCAATACAATAGATAACATTAAGCAAAGAGGGAAAACTTCCCACTAATGAATACAATACGTTCGGTTTGTCATCTTGGCGTTGCAGTTCATCCAGGCAGAGCGTATGGGGAATTGGAAGCTCCATATGGAATTTGTAAGAGCTATGCTCCCAGTATTCCACGCAACTGGACACTTTCCTTATGCTAAGGCGTCTTATTTGTACCTCCAGAATATGGAAAAACTGCTTGAAACCATGAAACCCACGGAGTTCGATAAATTCACCGAGGACAGCTGCTTCGACGCTCTGATAAGTGTTGGTGTGGAGTATGGACCGACATGACGATACAACAAACGCTTATAAAGAACGTGAAGAGGCTGGAGGTGTATCACACGGAAGAGGTTTCACCGACACTGTGTTCAACCGATGGATTTGCGGTATACAAATAGCCCATCATATATGCGAAGTTGTGGGACAGTTCTGCAATGTACAGTACATTCAGTTTCGAGTGAACAACATTTTGAACTGAGGAGTGGGAAGATAGAAACTGACGAGAAAATTCGCAGAACATTTCAGCTGTGGTTGCAACAAAATTCTCATTTGTGTATAAGAGGCAATTGTATTCATTAGGATCTCGATTAGTAGCTTCTCAAGAAGTAAACTGCTACAACTTGGTGAAGAAGCACTTCGAAGAATAATTACTGTCCCGCAAAAATTTGGGTTTCTGATGTTCAAGCGATCCAGCATGGTTAGGACAATGTGCATGTCAACTGTTAGGCTCGAAAAAAATATAATGAAGTAGGTACAACGTAGTTATTTCAGAGAATACTGATGATTTAAAGGATTGCTTGACATACGAAGTGTACCATTGTCTCTGTTTGACAGCAGTGGATTGATGAGGGAAGTCATCGCTGTACAATCTTTTCGATCAAGTACCTGAAAGGATTACGGACAATGATGAACAATTTCAAAGATACATTGAATTTGTGTATACTGTCTGTTAAATATCCTGTGGCTACAATTTTTAATGTAGAAATCATAAATTGTAAGGTCTTAACGAATGCTGTAGTTTTAGTCCACGAATAGCGGAAAAGTAGTATGCGAGAACCTATTTTTGTTTCATTATTTTGATGTGGTTGTCAGCGTGGAAAAGTTTAATAAACGTTTAAAACTATGTTTAAAATCTTTTGCAAGTCGCTAAGTACTGTCATTCTCATACAGTGTATTTATAAAGTCTCGTCGCATTCTGTGGCACTTCCTTGCAATTCCTATTGTTTATGACGTTATATTTTCTAAACGATGTGTCGTATGTGGTTCTTACTCCTACAGCAGTTGTTATCTCACTTAAGGAATATGTGTACCAAATTTGGTTGAAATCGGTCTAGTGGTTTAGGAAAACAATTAGCAGCGAAGTCGCGTAATCGAGCAGTTTTTCGCGCATCTCATTGTTTATGACATCATATCTCGTGAACTATTTTTTGTTTGTTATTCTTACAACTTACTGCGACCGTCCGCATGGATTGAAGCTTGCATGTGAAAAATTTCATAAAGACTGGAACAAAATTGTAGATATGTGTGCAACACGTAAACACAAACACAGACACGAACAGTGGGACACTCTGTTTATATATAAAGATGGAGCGTGTCCTCTGGTCCTGTTGATCAGGCCATTGACTGGAAATGGTTATGTCCGGCTACTTAAGGACCATTTGCAACCATTCATATTCCCAAACAACGATGGACATTTTATGGATGATAATGCCCCATGTTAGCGGACTCAATTATTCGCGATTCCTACAAAGAACAATATGGAGAAGTGATTCTTCAGATTCTCCCGGGGTACTTCCTATCGACACAATTCGCCGGTAAACTGCCGGGTGTCAGTGTCCAACGGGCACAATATTTCCAAAGACGACCACACTGCCACCATCAGGTGAGCACCAGATGATGGCAACGCTATCGTCTGCCGAAAAATTGTGCTAGTTGGACACTGAAACCCGGTAGTTTACCCTTGAAGTATTTCGATAGAATTGTGGACGATTCTAATGAAAGATTTGCCCATGCATATTGCCCGAAATGAATCACATCAAACACATATCGGGCACAATCGAAATGTCCGTTCTTGGGGAAGATCCGGCACTGGCAATATTTTCGCTATTGTAGACGGCTATACCGGCGTGGATCAATATATTCGTGCGGTGGACTTGTATGGCAGTGAAAATTTAGGAGTTACGATAAGAAGATGATAGAAGCTTTTGAAATGTGTTGCTACAGACGAATGATGAAAATTAGATGGGTAGATCACGTAATGAGGAGGTGCTTAACCGAATCGGGAAGAAAAGGAGTTTCTGGCTTATCCTGACTAAGAGAAGAGTTAGATTGGTTCGACACATTCTGAGACATCAAGGAATTGTCAACTTAGCATTAGAAGGGAGCGTGTGTGGTAAAAATCGTAGAGGGAGACCGGGGGACGAATATAGTAAGCAGATTCAAAAGGATGTGGGTTGCCGAACGTATTCTCAGGTGAAGAGACTTGCACAGGACAGGATAGCGTGGAGAGCTGCAACAAACTTGTCTGCGGACCGAAGACCACAACAACAACGGACTTGCAATGATTTGGCTAGGCCATATCATGTAAATTTGTGGACTACGCCGATAAAAAAAAAGAGAACCGAACCGATATTATAAGTTGCCGGATCACTTGTGTCGTGTCACTATGTTACTCTTATCCCTAAAATTTTACAGTCAGTTTTACACAAAACAGGACCATGTATCTATTCTAAAGTAGCACAACATAAAAATGAACTTCTTATAGTCATCAATATTCACCAGTAACACAAATTCTCAGAGGTGTATGGAAAATACCAATGAGCGCAACAGAAAATTAATATATGCCTGGTATTTTTGAGTAATAAGATAAACATAATAAGAAAAAACATCAACTTACGTACATGTATCTTATAACCATTTTGTTCCATCGTTTCAATACTTCAAAAGTATTTCAACGTGTATATCCTGATAGAGATGTGTATGTCCACGCTATGACGATTCCACACCATAAACCATAACATTAATATATTTGGCCATTACGCTGTTCTGAAATATAATCCATACCACGATGTACCTTATTTGTTTCTAGCTAAGCGACAGTTTGCATCCAGTGACGTCACGAGGCACGAGAGCGATCGGCGATGCACTTTGGCTTATGGGAGTACACATCAGCTCGACTTCTGTTGTTTACCACATACATAGAGTTTAGCCATCCAGAGGGAGTTTCTGGAAGTCAAATGACTTCGCCGGAATTGAATAATATTTCTACTGAGTGGGTGGCGCTATTTAAACAATTTAGACGGTTTCCAAGAAACTAAATGATTGAAAATAGTATTTGCATTCTAGCGTATTATTGAATAATATTTCTACTGCGTGGGTGACGCTATTTAAACAATTTAGACGGTTATCAAGAACCTAAATGATTGAAAATAGTATCCGCATTCTAGCGTATTATTAACACTTAGATAAAATTAATAATTTGTCACTTCCGAATTTGACAAACCTTAATCCCAACGTAAATACTCTGATCTTAAAATTACCAATCTTAACTTCACAGTCAAAGCATTATATTTAAAAAAAAACATCCGATAAAATAATGAAAGAAGTCACATTTGTGCAACTTAACACTACTTATTGAAAAACTATTTCTTTAACTTGCAATATTTATTTGAAACAAAGTTGAAATCGTATACTACACTTACTTGTGTAGCTAAATGAAGCACAATATAAAGACTCATAGTGCTCGGCAGTCAATCATCGTCAGGCAATGAAGCACAAGCAAGCGAGCAAGCAATGAAGCAATGAATGTAATAATACCCGGCATACTGTTTATAGTATGGAACATCTGCAGGTCACTAATTTCCATTCTTTACACTTAATTGCTTTTCGTCTAGTGGGCATCCTGTAATTTGTGAATATTAATGCTTAATTTCAAACTTTACGCACAAATTATTGAAACTAGGAAAAACGTTCTGCTTACTAATGGACCAAAAATTTCAAGTGGACATTCTTTGTAATTATTTCGCAATCCTAAATTCAACAGCCTCACTGGCCCATAACGGAGCTTCTCCAAAAGTATGAGATAAAATTATTTGTATTTTGTGATAAAATAGAGAAATTAGAATACGGAGCCGAAAGGTTGGCAAATTCAAAATACAGTGTTGTTCATTTCAAATTAAATACATTTATTAAAAACATAAATAAAAAAGTGCTTAAAATGACCATAAAATTAAACATATAGTCGAATGAGCTGGTGAAACTGAGATAGGTTAGTACAACGATTAAATTTAATAAAGGTTGCTTTAGGGTTGAACAGAGAACTTGCCTGCACTTGCTTTCTTTGGAATTGGAATTACGATATTCTTCTTGAAGTCGGAGGTATTTTCCGTGTCCCATTCATCTTGCTTACTAGGTGGAACAATTTGTTCACGACTGGCTCTCCTAACGATACGAGCAGTTTGGACGGAACATCATCTACTCCAGGGGCCTTGTTTCGACACAAATCCTTCAGCGCTCTGACAAATTCTTCTCGCAGTATCATATCTCCTATCTCATCTTCCTCCACTTCTTCTTCCATTTCTAGAATACTGCCTTCAAGTTTATTTCCTTTGTATAGGTCCTTTATATATTCCGTCCACACTACAGCTTTCCCTCTCTGCTTAGAACTGGTTTTCCGTCTGAGTTCTTAATATTCATACAACTACTTTTCTTGTCTCCAAACATTCTTTTATTTTCCTGTAGACGGTATCCGTCTTTCCTCTAGTCATACATTTCTTCTACGGTACTGCATTTGTCTATCCACTCCTGCTTAGCATGTCTGCATTTCCTGTCAATCTTATTTTTCAGACGTTTGTACTCTTTTTTTCCTGGTTCACTTGCTGAATTTTTATATTTTCTCCTCTCATCAGTTAAGTATATACTGTGTTATACAGGGATTTCGATGGGGCCTTGTCCTTCTGCCTATATGATACTCTGCGGCCCTAACTCCCCTATCTCTCAGAGCTACCCATTCTGCTTCTACCGTATTACCTTGCCCTTTTTCAGCCAATCCTTACCTAATGTTCCCTTTGAAACTCTCAACCACCTCTGGTTCCTCCAATTTCTCCAGGTTCCATCTCCTAACGTTTCTACCTTTCTGCCGTCTCTTAAGTTTTATTCTGCTGTTCATAACCAATACGTTATGGTCAGAGTCTATATCTGCTCCTGGAAATGTCTTACAGTTTAAAACCTGGTTTCTAAATCTATTCCTTACCATTATAAAGTCAATCTGGTAACATCCAGTGTCTCCTGGTCTCTTCCACCTATACAGCCTTCTTTCCTGATGTTTAATCCAAATATTGGTCATCATTAAATTGTGCTCTGAGCACAATTCTACCAAGCGATTTCCATTTTCATTCCTTTTTCCCATTCCATATTCATTTACAACATTTACAACAAAGTAACGAGTGTAGTTTTCCCTTGCTTTTAGCCGTTCGGAGTAACTGCATGGCAAAGCCATGTTAACTGATGTTACAAGGCCATCTCAGTCAATCTTGCCGACTGTTGCCCCCGTAACTACTTAAAAGGTTGCTGCCCCTCTTCAGGAACCACACGTTTGTCTGACTCTTCATAGATATACCTCCGCTGTGGTTGCACATACGGTACGGCTATCTGAATCGTTGAGGCACGCAAGCAATCCCACGTAGGCAATGTCTGTGGTTCATGGGGGTGGCTTCAAAAATGACGCATTTTTGAAATGTCTGCGGCATGGAAAGCGTGGACAAGACATTTATATTATTTTCAAATGAATGCAAATGGTCACTAAGTCTCACTGGAGTGAAATGCAAGAAGCAGGGAAGAGAAAGTGGCTAACCTGTGAATGTTTTGTGTATATTTAACTCTGTAGTTAAATCAAGTGGGGAATATTAGAAGTGTGTTATATAGTGGTGTCCAGTTTCTCTTGGGCATGGATCAAAGGACTGATAAAATATTTCTCAAGCTTAAAATAATTCTCACACTGTTACTAGCCAGTGCAGTATATAGTGAAATATTTTATTTAATGTCTTAGTGAAAAGTTGTATCACAAAATATTTCACGATAAAAGACAGTATTACATTTTTATTGAGATCATTTTCTTTACTTATTTATATGACAGTATGAAGTTTATCAGAGAATTGAACGTCCAGTTAAGCTCGTTGATCATTGAATAGTTATTGAAATATTCGACGACACAATTACATGTAGCCAAAACACAAGAGTCACAAACTTTTGATGAAAATTATAAAATGAGTTGTTTTCTTATCAGACGGCAAAGTCTAGAACAGTTTGTTTGTTTGTAATTATCCTTTACTTTCATAACTATTTATACCTGAGCTTTGTATATTAAAGTTCACTAGCTCTCTCACGGAGCTATTAACTAGTCCTCATACAGATGATTAGCTATCGTCTGACCTTAATACAAGTGGAGAATAAAATCTGATATTTCCAACCCGTTGCTCTGCCCCGCTTTCAGGGACATATTATCTACTCTGAATTTCGGTTATCCACATAAGAATTTCTGATGCTATTTTTATCTGCTCAAATTAAGCCTTATACTCTTCTACAGCCTCATTACGTCGAGTCCCCGATCTTTAGTTAGCATCTGAAAAGCTGAAGTTATTTCTCTTTCCATGCGCTCATCGATATATTTGGCTATAACATCGATCCACTCGGACATGTCCTTCTTCCATTCATTAGACTGTTTTAATAAATTTCATCTATCTGTCTTTTATTTTCCTTTTTGTCTACTTTATTACCAAGATTGTCTAGCGTTCTTTCATTTTTATTCTGATACAGGCGATCCTTCGTACTTTTTGTTCATTTCAGCAAATTTAATTGGTTTAGATGGCATTACATTTTTTTTTCCATAGCTCATGAGTACGGCATTTTGTAATGTTGCGGAACGTGTCAGTTTAGTAATGGATATCTTTTCATAATAGTTGAACGTGCATTTTTGTCTTTATTTTGTAAAATTACTAATTTACATTTAAAGATTCATATACTGAGTATAAGAAGTTGCCATTCAAAGTGTTTAATTTGTATTTTGATGCTATTTTACGAGTGACCAATGACGAGGTAGTATTATTCACCTCTTTCTGGGCTGAAGTACGATGTAGGCTTGATTAGTTAAGAGCATTCTTTCTGCTTGTGTTGTAGTTATGTATACTGCTATTACTTCTAAATTGATTTCGTTTATTAATAAGAATTTTCATAATTGCATATATGTTTATATTGTGAGACTTCTATGAATACCTCTAGCTCCTGCAGGATGATCTTGGGTGGGCTCCAGCAATTATTCTGTTTATGTTATTTCTGTTTTGGGCGATGAAAACGGTTTTACTCAGTGATGAATTGCCCCAAATTATGTTGCCATATTAAAGAAGTGAATGAAAATAGCACAGTCTGCTAATTTACTAAGCTGTCTACCAACAAAATTAGCTTTAGTAGCTGAACTCGAACGTTTCAGCAGTTCAAAAAGTGTCCTTTCAGAGATATTCTGAAAGAAATTAAATTTCATCGGTTAATTCTTCTTTTGATGTGTGATTACAATGCTTGTATTATCAGAAGAAACCACCAGTTTTGCATCTGGCAATACCGTCCAAGGACGCAAGCAAACGGACATGTAGTGCAAGACATTCACTGATCACCATGAAGCGCAAGCAAACGAGCAATCAATCAGTCAACCAAGAAAGCAAGTTCTGTAACAATGCCCAGGATATGTATCAATACTATGGAATAACTACAAGTCGCTATTTCGCGTTCTTTACAGTTTATTGCTCTTAGACCAATGGGTATTCTGTAATTTATGGTAATTTAATCTTAATTTCAGCTTTGAAAATATGACAAATTTTATTCGTAAATTAATAAGTGTTTTCCCGTGTTTTGTAAATAGTGAAACATCTCTCCTGAACTTGAAAATTGTTAGGTCTCAATATGATTGAACCGTTACAGGGAGTTTTAGAGCAGACATTGAGGACAACATTTGCAGATCCAAGATCATAGGAGTAATTGCCGGATGTTTTGGTAGAATAATGAATCAATTCAGTTACAAAATATAAATACTCATTATGAGTCTATTCGCCAAAACGTTGCGCCTGTTTTCAAAGCCATTGGGCAGATAACTCCTTAACTAATAAATAATTTTCGTTCTGTGGAGCCCGCAGTGTAAAATATGTCTTGTAATGACATGATTATTATAATGATACACCAAGAACACTGCTTTATACTTGCTGTTATTATTTATAAATCACATGAGCTCATTTCGGCCTTTAGCCATCATCAGGTGTTCTGTAAATACATTTGTAATGGTCTGAATATACATATATGTATTGTAACTATAGATGGAAGTGGTTTACATTTTCTTAGTTCTTACCTTACATGGAATATCGTATGTGTCACTGCTGTCTTTATTTTTCACCTAGATGTCGATTGGCGCCTCGTTTGTCTCTATGCTGTCTTTATTTTTTACACCTGGATGTCAATTGGTGCCTGTTAGCTTCTTACCTTATTTCGAACTTGACAGCTTGTTTGGCAGTGTATTTGCGATATTCCATGTTTACATAGTTACTATTGAAGTGTTTTATGGAGATCTCTGTTGTAATTTGTTTGTTCTTTTGGGTTTGGCTTTAATTAGGTCTTTTACTAGAATTTTCGATAAATTTTGTTGATGTTGTTATGCTTTATTATTAGTACATTTTTCGTTAATTACTTTGTTATATTTCGTTAGTGGTATCGTCTTCATTGTGTTATATCTCTGTAGTACACTGTTTATTTTGTCTCTAAGGATGTACGTTATTTAGTATGTCTGCTTGAATTCATGTGTCACAATACATATATGTATATTCAGATCATTACAAATGTATTTACAGAGCAGCTGATGATGGCTAAAGGCCGAAATGAGCTCATTGTGATCTATAAATAAAGAAGCAAGTATAAAGCAGTGTTTTTGGTGTATTATTATAATAATAAATAAATATTATGTCTCTGTTAGATTTTCATATTGCCAACAAAGAACTATCAGCGTGATGTGTTTGTCTGAAGCACCGCAACATTTATTTTTATTATTATTAAAGATTAGATTAGATGTACTTTTCGTTCCAGTAGATCTGAATTGAGGGAATCCTCTTGGATGTAGTACATGTCAGAACGAAATATACAATATATACTTACAAAAAGAGAGCATATGTGGTAATGTACCTTCCACAGACCTCAAAAATTATTGCCCTTGTGAATGTGGAATTGGTCAGGAAAAACAATTATCTTAAAAATATTTACATTTTAAAGGACACAAAAACTTATTACTACTTACTAATTTACTAGGTGCATATTAAAATTATTAGCAAATACTTTATTTTTATTTTTTGTTATTTTTTTAATTTAATTTAATTTAATTTTTTTACACTGGTTTACAATGATTACATTAGTGCACAAGACTTGTACTGAAGTCAAACTGAACACAGTATTCATATTTGTGAATATTATATACAATAAGTTACAATCAATCACTTCTGGTAAGAAATTCATCAATGGAGTAGAAGGAGTTGGCCACCAAAAAAATCCTTTAGACTCTTTTCAAACTGTACTTTATTGTGAGTTAAATTTTTCATGGCTGCTGGCATGTTATTGAAAATGTGTACTGCTGAATATTGGACACCTTTCTGAGCCAAAGTCAATGACTAAATCTTTATGCAAGTTATTCTTGATTTTACTATTGATCCCATGGACTGAACTATTGGTTTGACAAAAAGATATATTTTAACGACAAATTTCATTAGAGAATAAATGTATAGGGAAGCAGTAGTAAGTATCCCCAGTTCCTTAAATAGCCTTTTACATGAGGTTCTTGAGTTGACACGACAAATGATCCGTAACGCACGTTTTTGTGCTCTGAAAACTTTTTCTTGACCTGATGAGTTGCCCCAGAAAATAATCCCGCATTACATTATGAAGTGAAAGTATGCATAATATGCTAAATTATGCATAATATGCTAAATTATGCATAATGTGCATAATATGCTAAATTAGGTAGATATAACACGTATTTAAAGATGATTGTTGAAGATGAAATTTGTATTAGTAAATTAACGTGTAACATTTTTGCCCCCTCTCTTTTTCACACACATTGTGTGCATATTTCTCGCAGTCAGTGAAACGCCAGCCCACCAGCCTACGCCGACTCCATAACAAACGAGGGGCTCAGCGCGGAATAAAGTTTTATTCGCGAGTGAATACAAGGCTGTTCATTAAAACGCCAAGTTAATGTGCGCCTTGCCGAACGGCCGGCCAGCAAATGAAACGGTGGCCGGCAGTGTTCCAGGTTAATGGCGCGCGGCCTACGCGTCCCACTCCAGCGGCCGACCGCGCCACCCAGCTGACCATTAGCCAGCGCGGCGGTCTGGAGGCATGTATCTCGACAGGGCCTCACATTACGACAACGACCCGGCCACCAGCGGCGCGTATTTTCATAATGTCAGCTCTACATTAGGCGGAATGGTCTCGTCGCAATTACCGCGTTAACGGGGACATTATATGCAGAAGGGAACGTTCATAATTTGCGTCGTGACAGATCAAAGTTTAACTCATACATCTCGCCAGAGACTCTTCGAGCAATTTCCTCTATTCCTCGCTCATGTCTCTGTTTGCGTAACTGCGTCTGACTAGATGCAACACGATTACTCTGTCTTGCCTAGATAAACAGGAGAGTTAATTATTAACATTTAAAAATAGTCTTTACTTTGTCTGTAACCGGTATTAATTGAAACTGTGGTGTCGCACAAGTCTAAAGTGTGCGCCACCTACTTTCGCCGCGCGTCGCCATGCACGCACGGCGCGGCGTTCTTACGACGTCAGCCACGAGCGCCCTCTGCTGCAACTCCGCTCGTGGCTACCACTGAACGACGTCGTTCACTTGGGACTGATATAAGAACCAGTTAACACTTCGGAATCAGATAGGCAACAGTAAAGACTTGGCTATCGGATAGGCACTAGGCAGGCCTCTAGCTCAACTATGTATCGGCATTCTGCAGTACCGAGCTATGTAAAAGTTAAGTATTACTAAGTCTCTAAGAAATACAGATCTCGTTCTAATTTACTCTAGTGTTTCTAGTTTCTGCTGCCCCACTGGCTGGTCACCTAGTACCTGCACAAGCGTGCATCCTTTATTCCTGTGTCGGTCTTTCTACACGGCCACCGACACCTACGACGGAAACGAGACACAAAAGCGGCGACGAGGCTGGGACACAAAAGAAACTACGTCAGATGTATTCCAAAATGGAATAAAAAATGTTAAAGTTGAAACACGTCCACATAACGTGTTTCATTTAATTCACTGCCCATGAACAAATGTTGACGAGCTTCAGACTTTTTTTTTTTTTTTTTTTTTTTTTTTTTTTTTTTTTTTTAAGTGTAGCAATACACTCCACTCGCAATATGCGATATACGAGATACCAAAAATCATATATTGATATTGATATAGTTTTACCTGTATGTAAAATTCTAAGTGCCTATGTTGTACATGAGGCCCCAAACGTATATTAGTGTGTACTGTGTTGTGCTCCCACTGGCCCTAGCTTCAACAGAATGAAAGAAACTTTGTATGTAAGAAAGTTTAGCAAGTTCTAGGCGCGCCTCGTCTGTTTTGTATCGTCGTTGGGCGTTGAATGTCTTTGGGAGAGGTAGGTTTGCCAACTGCTGAGCAGAGCCCAGTCTTAGCAAAGATTCCTAATGTAGCTTGCTCTTAACCTCCTTGGCTGGGAGTTGATCAGGTTACCTGCCTGACGAATGGTGACACTCTCTGGGCTTCCCTCCACTACCCCTCCTCACCAACGGTTAGGCAGTGGTCAAGAGAGCTATTCATTCGCTTCTTGGTTCCTGGTAGGGTAAGTACCTCTGGGTTTGGTTCTGCTGTGGCCTCGTGGCTCGACTTAGTTCAGGCTCCATAGTCCTACTTATGCCTTTTCGCAAGTTTAATTCTGGGAGTAGCAGATACACTATGTGTAGTAGTGAGATTTTGCTAATTTCGTACAGGATTGCTAATTTTATGTCGGTTTTGCTGAAATCTGATTCCGAGGTTCTGATGGTGTTTCGTTAGCATAGTTCTTGCACTTTATAACTTTTAAATAATTTCTTCACCTGTTTAAAAATGTTCAGTGACTTCTCGTGGTTGAATTGTAATATGTTCGGGGACTCGCGGTGCCTATACTGTTCGTACTTTGTCGACAGAACAGGTGGACGATATCAGACTAAGCCTTCAGCTTTTCCACCATTCAGTGCACATGAGCGGTTAATAATTGTATAGCTAATTCTAAGGTTGTCCATTCTAACTTGTAATCTGTGTACTTGTCGGCCCACGTGTGCGCCATTTGCGTGTTCCCTGTTGTGGTTATTACCATTCAACAGATCTTTTCCTCTGCGTAAAAAGAACCGTTGCACGACGTATATCGTGGTTTTAACTGTCATGAAATAGAATTATTTCACTTATCTGAATTTTTGTGACCGAACTCTGCATTGTGCTGTAGCAATCTGTAACCTTGCTTATCTAATAGATATCATTCCTCTAATCAGAAAGAATGGTTACACGATATATTTCATGATCTTATTCTCTTCGAAATTGATTTTGTTAACTTTATGCATATTTTGTGTTCTGACTTAGTAGAGTGCTGTATTGATCTAACAACTTTAACCTTCTGTAGTTATCTTCTCCCTCTGTTATATGAACGCCAGAGCGACCGCTTTTAGATGTTATTTAATGAAATCTTGACTTAACGTATAGTTAGAAGTTCTAGGGAAACTTTAACTTCCGTCTGTACAGCACACTTTGTGGTCTTAAACCAAGTGTGTTTGTTTCTGATAGTTTATCATGAGCCTAACCCACTAGCTTGACACGTTATGGAAGCGAGGTACTATTTCATTGTGCGCGAGTGAACCTTCGATCTGCATTCTCCACATTGCTTGGCTTTCGTCTTGGTGTATTGGTGTTGGGTCCTTGATAAGTACCTGCATGGCTTGGGGTATGAATCTGTGTGTCAATGTGCTGCAATTCCTCCGTTCGCCCCTATGAAACGTGATCGTAATTGACCTGTACTCAACTTTGCAGGTGGGCAATTTTAGGGCCATGTAATTGGGGATATTTAGTATATTTTGTAAGGTGTGTTTTTATTGTAATTGTAAAAATATGGTCTTCCCCCTTGTTGTTCTTGTTTTGAACATTAAATTAATTTGTTATACTATAATCCTTTTGTGCTAATTTAAATTCTCCCCTCATCATTTATTTTGGATTAATGCGGGGTAATTTGTTCATGTATCTTGTGTCTCTGCTCCCTTATGGAACAGAGAATAATTGCGTTTCCGTTGCCAACATTTACGATTTCTGATTTAGATCCAGAACTGCGGATCATTATTTAATTGTGTGCAGTTTCCTCTAAAGATTACAGTAAGGGTAGAACTGTTTGATTAACTTATAGAATCAGAGTTTTTCTTAAGGAACTGTATACTTCCGTCGCTGTGTGAATATCGTCGTAATTAGATTTTGGAGCAAGCAGTCAGTTGTTAACTTCACAAACACGGCTAGTTAACAGGAAAATGAACAGCGGACGAGTTGCAAAGTTTCTTAACGCTATCAGACTTGGCGTCTAGTATATTGGATACCGACTTTTTATGAATTATAGAGCACTGTATAATTTCGCTTTACTTTTCAGACCCAGCGGCCTGTTTACTGGACGTCTGTCACTTTTAGCTTCGTGCTTGTTGCTGCCATATGTCACCAGACTGGCATATTACAATGAAATACAGTGGACACGGTGGACCCATTGCAGAGTGCATCAGACATGATATCAGTAGTTAAAATCACTCTACTCCATATTTTTGTGGCGCTGGTACATCAACCATAATAGATATTTTGGTAAAAAATAGTCTTAGTTGCACAAAATTGATGTTTCATTTATTTATACATGTCATATTTCGCCTCTTCTGAGCAGCATCAGACGTTAATAGGGGGAAAATTTACAAACTTGTTAAAAAAAAAGAACTAAAAATGTGTTAAATTCTTCCTAAGCAAGAAACATTAGAAATAGGGAAGGTGCAGACTGATAAAACTGCAGGCCACATGGCCACATTCACGTTTCGGCTTGGGGGGGGGGGGGAGGGAGAATAAAGATTGAACTAATAAATACCACTAAAGAGCATAGTTTAACAAATGAAATTACTGATTTCTGAGATTACAGAGCGTCAAATTATTAAATTCAATAAAATAAAACCTTTACAACAGATGTGAAAACTGTCCGCGCTCGTGTCTTGCTAGTAACTTCTTTGCTCTCCATTCTTGAGCAACAGTTACCATGTCTATTGTAAAGGTTCTATTTCACTGAATTTAATAATTTAAAGTGCAAGAATATGTTTTATCGCATTTTTAAAATAATTGACGACTTGGGTTAAACTACCACTCGTTATTACTTGCTAATGTCAGTGCCGATAAAGCGGTTGTTTACCATGCGGGTTCCACAAACCTGGACCTAACCACGAGGCAAATAAGACTGGCCATAGGAACTCCAAAAACGATTTAGTCCAGTCAATTGGTGCCTTGTAGGAGGTCGGCTTCACAACATAAACCTCAAAATTTTCGCACTTCTTTTCAGTTTCTTGCTTATATCTCGAAAACTATGCGTTTCTCGAAGATGTTCATTCTGAGCAAACTTAGGTAGACAAAAGTTCCTACAAAATGCTCTACTCATGTTTGATTTTCTGACGAGCAGTATAGGCGCTAGAACTCAATGAAAAAGAGCAAATTTTGGCCCTTTTGCGAAAACGTCAAAAACGCACAGTTGTACGCCCTACAACTCGAGAAATATACATGTTATCAACAAAATACCTACTCCATGTGAACGTACATTCAATTTCCTACAAGGTACGTCTATAATATTCCATTTTCTCGTATTGGGGGGAAGCACCAAAAGAAAATTACGAGCAATGCTTTCTGCGCCGTAAAGTGTAACGCCCACACCCACCTGCTTATATCTCGTCGGTGCTATATTTTCGATGTGTTGCACTGAAAAATGTTTTGAATGGATTAAAGAGAAAGTATGTTTGAAAAAATATATATATCAATTTATATTTAGAACATATTAGTTACATGACACTGAGCAGAAAACTGAATATGAAATCAACATGTGTTATGAAATGAGTGAGTGTCGAACCCAGGATTGGGTTATCAAATGTTGTGACAAAACCTCCTACACCACGTGCTAATACATTAAATGTCCACCAGCCGAGTCAAAGTGGTCTAACCCTGTCTCCACCCCGTAACGGGAGGTCCTTCCATTCCTTTGTTGACCACATCCCTGCTAATAGGTTCCCCCTCCACTTTCGAGCGTCTGGCAGCCCATCTGATCTTATCTTGCGGTTGTTTAGTCAGGTCAGAATTGTTCTTGTGGTCGAATCTTTAAAGCTGCCATTTTTTTTTAACTTTTCAGTGTCAAATTTTTATTGTATATGCATGCATAATATCTCGTGCGGAATGTGTAACTTGTGACAAACTGTTAGAAGATGGGACACAGAGGAGTGTTGTGAGAGAAAAAGGTTTGAAATCTTTCATTCAAGCCAGTAAGAAGAGACAGGATGGTAAGTTTCTAATATTTAAGAGGAACACTGAAATTGAGGTTCATGAAAAATGTAGGAAGAATTACGTGACAGGAAAGTCTATTGCTGCTTATTTAAAGAGGGCTCTAGAACATCCTGAATCAAAACCATTCCGTTCAATTATACCTGAGTTTGCCTTTAAAACTCACTGTTTCTTATGTGGAGAGCAGGTGTCTCTGGGCTACGCCAAGATAAAATAAATAAGACCCTCTCAAAACGTAATTTGGTATACCCTGTGAGGAAATTAGCCGTTAGATAAAATGTGCTCACACTGGCGAGAAACGTAAATAACGAATATGGGCGCAGCATAGCACGATGTGTAGAGCCAGTTACTGACTTGGTAGCAGCTGATGCGCATTACCATTTCCTATGCATGATAACTCTACACCAGGCTCCACCGACTCATCATGAAGTTGGCAGACCCCTTGGAGATGAGGTGGAAGATGCTATGCAAGGAATTTACTGTTGTCTAGAAAACAACGACGAGGAACGTCAATTCACCATGGAAGAATTGATGGAGCAGATTGATTGTGATTCGCGTCCACATCAGAGCACTATCAGAAGACACCTGCTTCTGAAGTATGGCGACGACATTTTAATTACAACAAGCAAACCTTACGTTTTATGTTTCAAAGCCAATAGACACAAAATCATTAATGAATCATGATATCGAGATATTCAGAGGCTACCAGAGAAAGAAGAAAAGTGTGCCCTAATTGTGGAAGACGATCGCAAGTATACAATGGGATTGAATACCCCGCTTCAGAAAGGTTTCTAGAGGAATTTGAGGATGTCATTCCTGAGACTCTTCGAGTTTTCTTGGACGTTGTGGTGCTGAGCAAAAAGCGAGGGGATCTAGAGCTGAGGTATAAGCAATACGTCAAATCATCCTATCAGGCAACAGCAAACATGGCTTCCATAACTCCCACTGAAGCTGCGGCTTAACAACACACCTTCATTGTTTTTCTTCAGGTGCAGCAATGGACTGGAAACTACTTGGAACACAGCAGTGGGGCTGGAAGTTGACAAAAAGTGGGTTGACTCCCATTACCACACACTGAAACCCCCGGATCCAAAGAGGCTTCTGCAACTTATATCTTGCAAATGCAAAGACGGATTGCCATGGTTGGTGTGGATGCAGGCGAGGACTTTTCTGCACGAAACTGTGCCAGCAATGTGAAGGATTGTGCTCGAACATTGACGACACTTTGAATACAGAAGACGAAGAGGACGTGGACGAGCCACTTGCAGCACCACTGTCTGAAGCAGCTAAGGTGAAAGAAGATATTAAATCTTCTGTCATAATATTAATCATTCAATGACATATTTTTCAGTTGAAGATCAACCACTGACTGTTCAGACTGGACTTTGAAAAGCCCCTGATAGTTTACCTGGACCTTACGTTGCTCGAGATCCTTTACCTGGACCTTCACGTGACCAATAAACATTGTCTGTGCAGAAAACACCCAAATGGAGATTAATAAAATAACTGTGCATATGACATCAGTACAGGTATTTCGTCATAACAGTATCGCTACACAACTCATTTGTCTTTTGTAACCATATTGCTACACTAAAGGCACTCTTCTTTATTCCTGATGGAAAACCTATAGGAAGAGATGACCCAATCCTGAACTCATCATTCACTTATTTCATGATACATGTACTTCATGTTACTATGTAGCTTTCTCTTTAATCAATTCAAAACATAATTTTTCAGTGTAACACATCGAAAATATAGCACCGGCGAGAGATAGGCAGGTGGGAGGAGGCGTGACATTATAAGGAGCAGAAAGCATTGCTCGTAATTTTCTTTTTGGTGTTTACCCCCATTACGAGAAAATGGAATATTATAGACGTCCCTTATAGGTAATTTAATGTACTTTCATATGGAGTAGTGATTTTGTTGATAACATGTATATTTCTCGAGTTGTAGGGCGTACAAATGTGCGTTTTTGACGTTTTCGCAAAAGGGCCAAAATTTGCTCTTTTTCATTGAGTTCTAGTACCTATACTGCTCGTCAGAAAATCAAACATGAGTAGTGCATTTTGTAGGAACTTTCGTCTACTTTAAGTTTGCTCAGAATGAACATCTTAGAGAAACGCATAGTTTTCGAGATATAAGCAAGAAACTGAAACAAGTGCGAAAAGTTTGAGGTTTCTTGAGTTTTTCGTTGTGAAGCCGACCTCCAACGAGGCAGCAAACTTGAAATTCGAATTCAGCGTCCTCCAAAACATACAGAACCGTTGAGAAAACAAAGAACTTTCGGAATTTTGTTACGGAAAAACACCATTTGATTGGGCAATTTACACAGGATGGGGCTACAGGTAGCTGTGTCGCCCTGTCGTGCAGCTGATTAAACTGCAATACACCTAATCCTCCAATGTGCAACGCTGGAAGCAATGAGCCGGGATAACTGGGTCACAAATCCAGGAAGAAATTGTGTCTAATAAGGATCTAGTTAAGCTACTTCTGCTGCTCATTAAGGGCACGAGATGGCTTTAGTAACAAAAACAGGGAGTGATGCCGCCCAATGAACTCACATTTCTGTGTGTGCAGTTGTGGGATGGCCATTGCTAGTTTATTTTCAGGAAAAAGTCTAATCCAATCAATGTCTACTCCCAAATATTTTATGGAATTAACTACACCCAACGTTTGTCCTGGTATTGCGTAGTTATATTCTAAAGGATCTTTCTTTCTAAGTGAACGCGGCAGTTGACACTTGTTTATAATGAGGCTCAATTGCCATTCCCCGGACCATGCTTGAATACGCTCCAGGCAGACCTGTATTCCGCTACCCTTTTCCATTGTTGCGACCTTTTGATAAACTACAGCATCATCCGCAGAAAGCCCCATTGAAGTTCTGATGTAATCTACTGGGATATATGAATACATATGTTATGAATCGTAACGGTCCTGTATCACTCCCCTGGGGTACGGCTGAGAGCAAATTAACGTTTGAAGACCTTTCTCCATTGAGAATCTCATGCTGGTAGCTAGAAACGTCTGAATCCAGTCACACAGTTGGTCTGATAACCCATATGCTCGCACTTTGTTTATCAGTCGACGGTGCGAAACGGTATCAAACGCCCAGCGGATGTCAAGAAACACAGCATCTACCTTCGATCATGAATCTCATTGAACAGCGCGAGTTGTATTTCAAATGATCATAGCTTTCGTAAAACCTGATAAATGTGTTCTTTTAATTTGTTTATGAAAAATTATAATATCCTTTTCACACTTATTAATCTATAATCCAGGACCAATACGCAACACTGTCGATGCATATCAGTATTACAAAATTATAGTAGAGACTCTCACCTCACGGACACAATACTGTAGCACAGAAAACTAGTAACTGATCTAGGAAAATGCCAGAAAACTATACAAGCACTAATATATTACGGTCAATATATGTTTACGCAAAAACTAAACAAAATACCCATATAGATAACTAGCTGAAAACCCGGCGTTGCCCGGATATTTTTGTAGTTATTCCAGCTTTGAGTTAGTACTTCTCTTATTCCTTCTCTATCTCTTTGTTAATCTCTTTTCTTCTAAAAGTATGTTATATGTATGGGAAAATATTTAAAGAAATAAGGCTGTCTAGCATAACGTACAAAATTGTAAGTACAGTATCCAAACAAAGAAAGATAGTAATTAAAATACAAATTATATATAAAATTCGAACCACCTCATATTGAGTTATATGTTGTACAATTTTTCAAATATATATATTCATTTGTAGAATTGCTATATGTCTGTAAAATCTGTTGCGAATAGAATTAGTAGTAAAGAAGTATCAGATTAAAACTTGGTGCGTGAATGGGTGGGGGGTTTTCGATGAACGTTACTGTTTATGTGCTCATGTCACATGAACTACGTGTCGTACTGTGGTACAATTTAAAATGTAGATTCAGCTAAATGTGTGATACTGTCTGTAACATTACATGCGGCTATAGTTTGTAGTGTAGAAATTCTAAATTGTAACGCCATACCGAATGTCGTAGTTTTATGAATGAATGAATGTTTGTATAGCTTATGGCACTTAACTAAGGGGTCATCAGTCCCTAAACTTACAAACTACTTATGAACTAGCTAACACTAAGGACGTCACAAATATCCATGCCCGAGGGGGGATTCGAACCCCCGACCGTAGTGGCCGTGCAGATCGTGACTGACGCGCCTCAGTCCCCTCGGCCACCGCGGCCGGCCCTTAGTGTTAGTTCATCAACAGCGTGATAGTAGTAATCGAGAAACCTTTATTCTTTTTATCATTTTAATGTGATTATAAGTGAAAAAAGTATAATAAAGGTTTGAATTCATGTTTAAAGTTGGTTGCAAGTCGCAAAGTATTCTCATTCTCGTACAGCGTATGAAAAAAGTCTCGTCATGTGATTCATAACCCTGCAGGATCTGTTATCTCACGGTAAGGAATATGTGTATGAAATTTGTTTGAAATCTGTCCAGTGGTTTAGGAGGAAATGTGCAATATTGTAGCGTGAAGCAACAGTTTTTCTCGCATGTCATTTTGTTTGACTTCCCACCTCGTGAACTGAGTGTCGTACTATAATAAAATTTCGAACTTACGTTCAGTAGTATGTGTGTACACTGTCCGTAACATTTCTCGCGAATTCAATTAATAGTGTACGAGTAATAAATTATATCGTCATGCCAAATGCTGTCATTAAACGCTGTAAAAGTAGTAAGCGACCGATGTTCCCCTTTCATCATTTTGCTGGGGTAGTCAGCGAGTAAAAGTTTTCTAAAGGTTTGAGATTATGTTTGAAGTCGCTAAATGCTCTCCTTCTCAAATAGTGAACTGACAAAGTCACACTATCACGTGCCGCAAGACGGGGAAGTTTTCATTGTTTATGACGTCATATCTCTTGAACTGACGGCCCTACCGCAAAATC
The DNA here is from genome assembly GCA_026315105.1 of Locusta migratoria. Lineage (NCBI taxonomy): Eukaryota > Metazoa > Arthropoda > Insecta > Orthoptera > Acrididae > Locusta > Locusta migratoria. Next base: position 706,911,897 of record CM048745.1, on the reverse strand, counting down.
CTTTCTTAGATGATGTCTTCTACATATGACCTACATTCCCGCCAAATTTCAGCTTCATAGGTGAAGTAGTTTTCGAGATTTCGTGATTAGTCAGTGAGTGAGCGAGTGTCTGAGTGAGTGTCCTTTTGCTTTTATATACAGATATTGTTGGATTGAGAGGATTTTTTTTTTTAATTTGCTCCGAGAAATTATGGCGAATCAATAACTTATAAAATATTCATGAACATTACCTGGCATTGTGCTGCTCACATTGATATATTCGTGACGTTGTATCGGCACCTAAAGCTGCACAGTAAATTAACGGTATCTCATAAGCCTTGGTTGAAATTGCGGCGCTAGAAGACCAGTCATTATGGATTATACCAGCACACGCAAAGGCAGGCAGCCAAATACTAAAAATGCACACCTAGTCTACCTGGGATCTTCTGTCAGATTGGAAGTGCAGTAACTTAAGTTTAATTGTTATAATTAGCTTAAAAATGAATGTGAAGGATTTAAACGACTGAAACTGCGCAACATAAATTTGGACAGGACTTCAGTTCAGATACTCCACCGTGTGTCGGTGCTCTAATATAAGAAGAATACAGGCAGAGGCGTACGTGTCTGTAGTCTCGCCGCTCGTAACCTGTTGGCAGCTCAGGGGTTCGTGCTGCATGCGTGTCCAAAACCACGTCCTACCGCAGTGACACTGTTCACGTGTTATTTGATAGCAGCGCCGTTGCACAACTGACGCAGAACGTCCAATTTGTGCGGAAGTTCTCTGAAACGACAATCCCACCACTTGGATTGCTCAGTACACTGTACAAACCAGGACTGGTTTCCGCTGTATGACGCTCGTTTGCTACACATGTTGTTTTGAGTATTATGGCTGTAAACGTTTGACATTAAAAGGCACACACAGTTGTTGCTCTGGCAGCTGTTTGTTAGCGGACGACATGGAAATCATTATCAGTACATCTACACTACTAGCCTTTAGAATTGCTAAACCAAGAAGAAATGCAGATGATAAACGGGTATTCATTTGACAAATATATTACACCAGACCTGACATGTGATTACATTTTCACGCAGTTTGGGTGCATAGATCCTGAGAAGTCAGTACCCAGAACAACCACCTCTGGCCATAATTACGGCTTTGATGCGCCTGGGCATTGAGTCAAACACAGCTTGGATGGCGTGTACACATTCAGATGCCTATGCCGCTTCAACACGATATCACAGTTTATCAAGAGCAGTGACTGGCTTTTGCGACGAGCTAGTTGCTCGGCCACCATTGACCAGACGTTTTCAATTGGTGCGAGATCGGCAGAATGTGCTGGCCAGGGCAGCAGTAGAACGTTTTCCATATCCAGAAAGGCCCGTATAGGACCTGCAACATGCGGTCATGCATTATCTTGCTGAAATGTAGGGTTTCGCAGGGATCGAATGAAGGGTTATTCACGGGTCGTAACACATCTGAAATGTAACGGCCAGTGTTCAAAGTGCCGTCGATGCGAACAACAGGTAATCGAGACGTGTAACAAAATGTGTTAAAGACACTTTGTGCTAAGCAATCAAAATTGTCAACAACCAGAACAGAACTGGAGTACTATGTAAAAATGTACACATTGTAACAACTTGATGTTGATGAATATAAAACAATTGTCTGTGCCTTCGGTTCGTCCGGTTTCACTGCTGCCCCGAAGCCAAAGAGGGGGCAGTGAAACGACACAACAAAAAATTAACGACCTAAGATATATTTTAATCGAGGAGCGTTTTTCTCTCTCTGAACCTTAAGCTACCTTCCCTTGTTTCTGTTTGACGAGAGAAAGAACAACGTTCCGATTCATCTGTCTATGTTCGGCCTCTGATTAGTACAGACGTATCTATAGCAGCTCCTATTGTTTCATTTATCCAGCATGTAAGTAAAGTGCTTTTGTGAGTTAAATACATCATGAAATATTTAAAAATTTAATATGACGGGTTTTTATTTATCATTCCGGTAATGAATCTGGCCTAAATAATTTTTCCTCTTGAAGTTGTGTGGTGGGTTTGGACGCCATTACGACAGACAAGATATCGTGCAGTGATTGTTATAAGTTTTACCATTTTTCCACCCTTATCAGTCCTCATAATAATTAAACGGTTTTTTAGAACCTGCAATCGCGTTTCCTTCTTTTTTTTAATGTCAAATTTCGATGTCCGTTATTGTTCCGCGTAATATTTTTTCCCGTAACTCCGTTTGGATACTGAAATAAAAATTAACGCACGGTGCGCTGCACGAACAAATTACGTAGCAAGTCCAACCCCACATCACGACGGTGTCATACCTTTATAAATATGAATTGTTATATTGCAGCAAAACATGCCAAATGTTCCAGAAGGTAGGCCCCGTCTCTTTTTATAATGTAACTGCCGCCAACATCTGCTCTTTAATCGTCAAAGATATTTAAAAATGAAATTAATTCCCCTGTTTATTTATGAATCATAATCTCTGCAGTCAGTATTTACGTAATTTTTGGCTAATTTAATCCCATTGATATCTTGCAAACTATTTACGAAATTGATTAAATACTGAAAGTTAAACTTGCCACTACAACCTCAACCCACAAGGCAGTTAACATTATAACAGGAGGCATCACAACAACGTTTCACCAGGCAACGCCGATCAACAGTTGTTTGTGTATGAGAAGTCGGGTGGAAACTTTCCTCAGGTCAGCACGTTGCAGGTGTCGCCAACGGCGCCAACTTTGTGTGAATGCTCTGAAAACTAATCATTTGCATATCGCGGCATCTTCTTCTTGTCTGAAATAAATCGCAATTTGCTATCAGTTATGGCTTCACTGTACTAGGTTTCGATAGAATACCAAAGTGCGGCGAATGAAAATTTGTGCCCGGCCGGGATTCGAACCCGGGATCTCTTGCGTAGTAGGCAGACGCGTTGACCACTCCGCCACCGAGGACACAGTGAGCAACCCGCCTGCAGAGGACTCTTTCCTGCACGTCTCCCGCCACACCAGGGGGTTGGTCACTGTGTCCTCGGTGGTGGAGTGGTCAACGCGTCTGCCTAGTACGCAGGAGATTCCGCGTTAGAATCCCGGCCGGGCACAAATTCTCATTCGCCACAGTTTGGTATTTCATCTAAACCTAAAACAGTGAAGCCATAACATCGCAAATTGTGATTTATTTCATTCATTTGTACGCTGTAATTCGTCAAAAATATATATAATTGTATAGAAGCCGAGTCTGGGCTCCTGACGACAATTAACTGTGTCTCGATACCTCATGGTCTGTTGTCCCTGATGCGAGAATACAATATTGTGGCTGCAACCATTATAGAATAAATGTGGTATAGGAAAGAGACAGCGTGGTGAGTGGAGCTTTGTGTGTGGCGGGAGACGTGCAGGGAAAAGTCCTCTGCATTCGGATTGGTCATTGTGTCCTCGGTGGCGCAGTGGTCAACGCGTCTGCTTAATAAGCAGGAGATCCCGGGTTCGAATCCCGGCCGGGCACAAATTTTCATTCGCAGCACTTTGGTATTCCATCGAAACCTAGTACAGTGAAGCCATAACTGATCTCAAATTGCGATTTATTACATTCATTGAACACTGTAATGTCGTCAAAATATATAATTCTTCCTGTCTGTTAAATCTCGCGACTGTAGCTCGTCATATTTGTGGTGTAGCAATTTTAATGGCCGGGAGTGTATTATCCCATATCGCCGCCTGCCTTCAGAAAGTGAAAATCGATGTCGTAATATTAGGTCTACTTTTTTCTGGCACTTTCTATGTCAGTTTTTAGATTTATTTTTTGTCTATTTCTTTTTTTAAGATTTTAAAAACCGCCAGTTACTGACCAGATGATTTTGACTAACACTATTACTGCTGTCTGTTGGAAGATGTACGAACACCATACGCCAAGAGAGACATGACGGGAATCCTCGTGGCTATGTCATTCCTCAGTGTGGCGCTAGACATTTCCTCGTGGACGAATCTGTGTGCGTGCCCATCCTAAGGCGCCGGACGTGCCACAACTCTTATGAACACCTGAGAGCGTGTAGTAACAGCGATGCAAGTAAAAATTACAAGGAGTGGAGTGATATAAAAACTTTTGTCTATATTAGTGTAAATTCAAGCCTTACACTCATTAAAATATTTTATCGACAAAATTTAATTTTAGGTTGTAAACAGAGGATTATTTCGAGAAATAACTGAAAAAATGGACTGAGATAACAAACTATTCCCTAGAAGCTATTCATGTACTAAAATACCCTCAATTTCACAATTGAGTCCATGGTGGAAAATTCATTCGAACGGTGAACTTCAATAACAATTAAATCTATCAGTACGGGCTCTGATTATATGATGATGGTCATTAGGTAGGCGCCAACAAAAAAATTTGCAATCGGAGAAGAGACCTTGATATTTGAATATTTGATGTCAGTGAAAAGACATGACATTGTTTTTATGATTGCCACCCCAAGTTGTATGTCCGTGACACTCTCAGCGCTATTTCATGATGACACAAAAGCCGCCCTTAATTGAACAATTTTTGACGTCGTCCATTAATCGAATTTGGTAAGGATACATCACAGTATTACTCTAGCCAAAGACAGACAAATGTAGTGTAGCCTTTACCTTTCGGGAAACGTCTTTTCAGTACATAAAACGAAGTCTTTGGTTGGCTCTCGTCGAAGCAGGGTCGATGTGGTGATTTGGTGATTCCAGTTTCAATTGTTCACGTTTCAGTTATAAATCTAGCATGATATTCTACATTGTGATGACACATCGAAGATTAGATCAGATTAGAATGATACTCGTTCCATACATCATGAATACAAGATTTCGTAAAGATGAGGAAGGTGTCTGTTTGGTAAAAAGTAACATTACACAACACACAGTTCCTTTTGTCAAAGTACTAATGTAGATGAAGAAATTCATCTTAAGTAGAAGGAGTTGTCATTCAGAAAGTCTCTCAATTTGCTTTTCAATGATATTGACTATCTGTCAGACTTTTGAAGTTATATCTTAAGTCAACAAAAACTTTTCCGGCAGCATAATTCACGCCCTCCTCTGGCAACGTTAGTTTTATCCTTTAATAGTGTAGATAATCCTTTCTCGTAGTGTTTTAGCTTTGCGTTGGGTTATTAACAACAAATTTCATAAGTGAATATATACATTGTGAAGCTAATGTGAAGATTCCCAGACCCTTATATAAGTGACTGCACGATTATCTTGGGTGGGCTCCAGAAATTATAGGAATTACACGCTTTTGGGCATGACTACGTTTTTGCTCAATGTTGAATTACTCCAGAATATCAAGCCATATGAAAGAAGCGAAGCCGCGGTGGAGTAGCCGAGCGGTCTAAAGCGTCTCGCTGCGGAGCGCGCGGTTTGTCACCGTGGAGGTTCGAGTCCTCCCTGGGGCATGGGTGTGTGTGTGTGTGTGTTTGTCCTTAGGTTAGTTTACCTAGGATTAAATAGTTTGTAAGCTACGGACTGATGGCCACACAGTTTGGTCCGATCGATTTACAAACAACAAAGAAGCGAATAAAATTGGCATAGTATGCTAGTTTACTGAGTTGCTTGTCTCCAGAACGTGTAACAACCGTAATAACAACTGTATTGAACCCTGAACTGAAGAAGGAAGACGTCGTATCTATCACCATCTGCATCTAGCTGACAAAAAACGCACTGAGTTCGACAAAATTTAATTTCTGCATGCTGATATGCTACTAGAAATGGAATATTTCCTGGTTGACTGAAACTACTGATACAGACACCGTTAGATACATACAGAAACTCAGCAAGTATACATTTAACCTTTTAAATCTTAGCTGAAATCTATGAACGTTGTAGCTAAAGAATTGGACTTTGCGTCATACCACAATTTCTTAGTAACAGCTCTACATACACCTCTTATTTTTCGAAAATCCTTACAGCAAATATGTTTTCCATCCAACTTTCTCCACCATTTTGTGACGCGCATAGTAGGGAATGAATGGTTATTAGTATACTTTAATCAACTGTGGGGGGCGGTGACGTCAGATGACTTGTCTGTCAGTGATACGTGCTTAATTTGTAACACAAAAATTTAAGTCCTCTCCTTTGACTCATAAACGTGCACCACATTCACATTCAAATTCCTTGACTGTGGTTCCGTAACACAAATTTTTAATTTAAGTAACGGAGGAATGAAACAACCGTTCGCTATAAATTACGAAGGCAAAGAACATTTCAAGAATGTGCTAAACGAATTGTTATTCAATACACTGGTCGAAACAATTATGGCATCAGTTAAAATATCTAGGATATCAGGTGTTGTAATCGCCAGAATAAACTACAGTGGTTCGACGTCTTTCTGTCGGTTCTACGGAAGATAACATTACCGCAACCGAGGTAGTGGTAATAACAGTACGTTGCTGTAGAAGGGGTTGGTGTTGAATAGTGTTTACTCTACCTAACAAATTATATAAGCAGTTGGGTTCATATAGTGTATTGAACAGGTAGTGAAATCCAACAACAATGTGACTTACCTGAAGCTATGTCATGGAGAGCCATAGGACGATTGGAAGTGGAACAGACATAGAAGGAGGTGGATGAAGCTATTGGAGTATCCCAAAGTTTAATTTCCAAGATCTGGACGCGATTTCACACTACAGTAACCGTTAAAATGAGGCAAGATCAAGATAGTCCTTGGGTAACATCACCGGTTAACAGCTCGTCGAGACTGGAGGCTGAATGCAACGCAGCTGCAACACATCCTCCAGGCAGCAAAAGGACGTGCAATATCAACGCAAACAGTCCGAACTATCCCTCGGGAATGTGGCCTTTACGCTTGGAGGCCAATGGTGTGTTTACAGTTGAAACCAAGACACCGTTTAACTCACAGAAAGTAGGTGGAGGAGCATCAGGATTGGAGTCGTAATGAGTGGCACCGGGTTATGTTCACAGATGAGTCAAGATTTTGTGTTCAGCTGGACAACCTACGTTCCTTCGAGATGGGTTCTTTCTGGTGGGCAATAACGGTCGACAACACGATTGAAGCTAAGGAAATGAACAAATGGGGTGGTGAGCTTGTTCACATGATTTAAACCCAACTGAGAACGTATGGGATGCATTTGGCAGACGCATTGCCACAAGACCAGTATAGCTCGTGCAATAAGTCTTGGCCCGTGCGCAGAAACGCATTCTCGAGTTGTGCGCAGGTCGAGAGCATTCCTTTGTTTCTGAGGGGCGGCCGGCTCAGTTGCACGTTGCCTGCCGCGCCGAACACTTCGCCTGTTAAGCCGGCAGTCAACTGCGCCCCGCGACCAGTAGGCAACACACAACTGAGGCAGCCGCCCCTCCAAAACAAAGGAGTGGACTCGCCCAAGTTGAGGAAGGAGGGACAATGATTTCTTGCACGAACTATACTTCCCACAACGATTGCAAAGCTCGGTATTGCACCTACATCTACATAAATACTCTGCAAATCACAATCAAGTGCCTGGCAGAGGGTTCATTAACCACTTTCATAGCTTTTCTCTACCGTTCCATTCTCTAATAGCGCGCGGGAAGAAAGAACACCTAAATCGTACCGTTTTCGATCTGATTTCTCTTATTTTATTGGGATGGTCATGTCTCCCTAAGTAGGTGGGTGCTATCAAAATATTTTCACATTCAGAACTAAAAATCGGTGATTGAAACTTCGCAAACAGATCACGCCGCAATGAATAACGTCTTTCTTTTAATGATTTCCACCCCAATTCTGCAACATTTCCGTGACGCTTCCCCCCCCCCCCCCGTAACGTGATAAACAAAACGAGCTGCCCTTCTCTGAACCTTCTCAATGTCTTCCGTCAGTCCCACCTGGTGAGGGTCCCACAAGGGGCAACAGTACTGCAGAAGAGGACGCACAAGTGTGATGTAGGCAGTCTCTTTGGTGGAGCTGGTGCATCTTCGAAGCGTTCTGCCGATGAAACGTAACCTTTGGTTCGCCTTCCCCACAATACTTTCAACGTGTTCTGTCCCGTCTAAGTTGTTCGTAATAGTAACTCCTAGGTATTTGGTAGAATTTACGACCTTAAGGTTTGACTGATTTATCGCGTAATTGAAGTTCAGCGGATTTCTTTTAGTGGTCATGTGTATTACTTCACACTTTTCTTTATTTAGTTTCAACTGCCAATTTTCGCACAATGTGGAAATTTTATATAAATTGCTTTCCAGTTGATTTTGATCCTCTGTTGACTTCACCAACCGATAAACGACAGCATCATCCGCGAACAGTCTAAGGGAGCTATTCAGATTGTCTCCTAAATCGTTTATAAACACGAGGAAGAGTAGGGGACCTAATAACGCTTCCCTGTGGAACGCCAGATGTCACTTCTGTTTTACTCGATGACTTACCGTCAATTACAACGAACTGTGTCCTTTCTGATAGGAAATCGTGAATCCAATCGCACAATTGGGGAGATATTCCATAAGCACGCAATTTCATAAGATGCCGCTTGTGGGGTACAGTGTCAAAAGTCTTCCTAAAATCCAGAAATATGGAATCGATTTGAGATACCCTGTCGATGGCACTTAACACTTCATGTGAATAAAGGGCAAGATATGTTTCGCAAGAGTGATACTTTCTGAATCCGTGTTGACTACTGGTTAATAGGTCGTTCTCTTCGAGGTAGTTCATAATATTCGAACAAAGTATATGTTCCAAAATCCTACTGCAAATCGACGTCAATGAGATAGGCCTGTAATTTTGGGGATCACTCCTACTGCCTTTCTTGAATATTGGAGTAATTTGGGCAACTTTCCAGTCTTTGGGTACGGATCTTTCGCTGAGTGATCGGTTGTAAATTATAGCTAAGTACGGAGCTATTGCATCAGCATACTCTGAGAGGAATCTAGTTGGTATACAATCTGGCCCGGAAGATTTACTTTTGTTTAGTGACTTAAGTTGTTTCACTACTCCAGGAACATCTACTTCTAAGTTTCGCATGCTGGAAGCTGTTCTTGGATTGAATACTGGAGTGTTCACTTCGTCTTCTTTGGTGAAAGAATTTCGGAAAGCTGTGTTTAGTAATTCTGCCTTAGCAGTACTGTCATCGGTAGTATTACCATTGCTATCGCGTAGTGAAGGTATTGTTTGTGTTTTGCCGCTAGTTTAATTCACATATGACCAGAATTTCTTTGTATTTTCTGCAAGATTACGAGACAGGATTTCGTTGTGGTAACTACTACAGGCTTCTCGCAGTGAACTCCGCTAGGTTGCGAGTTTCAGTAAAACATTGCCAGTCTTGTGGATTCTGTGTCTTTTTAAATTTTGCATGAGTTTTTCTTTGTTTCTGTAACAGTGATCTGACCTGTTTTGTGTACCACGGGGGGTCAGCCCCCTCTTTTATTAATTTATTTGGTATTAATCTGTCGATTGCTACTGATATCATGTCTTTGAAAGTAAGCCACAACTGATCTACACTCGCATTTTTAGTTTTGAAAGACTGGAGACTCACTCAGGAAAGCGTGAAGTGAAATTTTATTGAATACATATATTTTTCGTTTATTTTTGGTGCATTTGGGCATTTCGACATTCAGTCTCGCTGCTACAACTCGATGTTCGCTAATCCCTGTGTCTGTTTTGATGCTCTTTACTAGCTCAGGATTATTTGTTGCTAGGAGATCAAGGGTATTTTCGCAACCACTTACTATTTTAGTGGGTTCATGAACTAACTGTTCGAAGTAGTTTTCCGAAAAAGCATTCAGAACTAGTTCGGACGATGTTTTATATTTGCCGCCGGTTTTGAATACGCCAACATATCGAGGGTAAATTAAAGTCGCCACCGATTATAACACTATGCTTCGGATACCTATTTGAAATGTGATTCAAGCTTTCTTTGAACATTTCGGCCATCGCCTCGTCTGAGTCAGGGGGCCGATAAAAAGATCCAATTATTAATCTATTCCGGTTTTCAGGAATAACCTCTACTCAGACCAGCTCACAGGAAGTATCTGTCTCAATTTCGTTGCAGGATAAACCGTTTGTAACAGCAATAAACACGCCACCCCCTATTTTATTTATTCTATCCTTTCTGAAGACAATTTGGCCCTTTGAAAAAATTTCGGCCGAACTTATATCAGGCGTCAGCGAGCTTTCACAACCCATAACGATTTGTGCCTCAGTACTTTCTATCAGCGCTTGGCGCTCTGGAACTTTCCCAATACAGCTACGACAATTTACAACTGTTATACTAATGGTTTCTAGATTTGCTTTCTTCCTGTGTCTGACCTGCCCCCTTTGAGACTAATACCCATTTTGTGTATTCCCGAGGCCCTCTAACCTAATAAACCGCCCAGTCCACGCCACACAGCCCCCGCTACCCGTGTAGCCGCTTCCTGAGTATAGTGGACTCCTGACCTATTTAGCGGGACCCGAAAACCCATCACTCTTTGGCGCAAGTCGAGGAATCTGCAGCCCACACGGTCGCAGAACTATCTGAGCCTCTGATTCAGACCCTCCACTCGGCTCTGAGTCAAAGGTCCGCAGTCAGTCCTGTCGACAATGCAGATGGTGAGCTCCGCTTTCATCTTGCAAGCAAGACTAGCAGTCTTTACCACTTCTGATAGCCGCTCAAAACCAGAGAGGATCTCTTCCGATCCAAAGCGACACACATCATTGGTCTCGACATAAGCCACCACTTGCAGCTTGCTGCACCCTGTGCTCTTCATGAAATCCGGAAGGATCCGTTCCACATCTGGAATGACTCCCCCCGGTATGCACACGGAGTGCACATTTGATTTCTTCCCCTCCCTATCAGCCATTTTCCTAAGGGGCTCCATCACCCGCCTAACGTTGGAGCTCCCAACTACCAACAAACCCACCCCCTGTGAGTGCCCGAATATTGAAGGCAGCGGGGCGAGTACAGGACAAGCGACACCATCTGCGTCAGGAACATCCTCTGACACAGACAGCGTCTCGAATCTGTTGGCAAGACTAACCGGGGAGGCCTCCATTTCGGTCCCCCGGGAAGTCTTACGCCGCCTGACACGCGCTGAGGAGACCTCCCAATCCACCACAGATTGGGGGGCTAACTCCTCGCGGGGAGTGAGCGGGCTGGCCACAGCCGCAGGCCGATAGGAGGGCACAACAGACACACAGGGCGTCTGCTGCACCCCCGCGAGCGGCCCACAACAGCGGCGCCCACCCACCGCAGTCTCAAGCGTTGCCAGCGAAGCCAACGCCGCCTGAAGCTGCGAGCAAAGAGTCACCAACACTGCCTCCATCCGTTCGCAGCAGTCACAGTTCATAGCCATTCTAAAAACCTTTATTTTTTCCAAGTAAGTACGTCTGAGGACACAGAGGTTTGATAAACAGTGATCTTCCGAAAATGTGGATCAAACACCAAACTGTTTATTAACGGTGGATCTGAAAAAAAAAAAAAAAAAAAAAAAAAAACGCGAGCTAATAAATCAAAATAACAACTGAACTGACAACCAAAATGATAAACTCGCGAGCACACTAAAGATTTAAGAACTGTAAAAGAAAGCACACACGAAAATAAGTCGCTTCTATTAAGAAGCCGGTTATCTTACAATGTAGAGCAGCTGCTGGTCACGTGTGCACGAGCCACCGGTCACTGAGAAACTGAATTGTAGGATTACCAACCGCGAGTACGATCAAAACAAAAGAAAAGCAGTGAGTGGCGGATTTACACTGCGGATCAATACACTGAACTGACTAGTTGAACGCGAATCTAAGTAAATATACACAGGAGCACGAAAAGTTTGATAAACAGTGAGCTTCGAAAAATATGAAGCTAACACTAAGCTGTTTATTAACGGCGGATCTGAAAAATATATACGCGAGCTAATAAATCAAAATAACAACTGAACTGACAACTAAACGCGATTCTTAGTAGATAAACACGCGAGCACACTAAAGATTTAAAGCTGTAAAAGAAAGCACACACGAAATGAAAATAAATCGCTTCTATTAAAAAGCCTATGGAAGAATGGCCGGATAACCTTCAAGAGCTGATTAATAACCATTTTTTCCATGCCGCACAGGTGTGCAATTGCACTGGAAGTCCGAGTTGATCACACACACCTTATTATAGGGCAACGAGAATGACTTTTTCACTATTATGGTAACCCCACGTTGCCTCTTTCTAAGTAAACGCCATGTAAACCTTAAGTAAAGAGCTGAGACAGCAAACTATCGAACTATATCACACAAAAATTACAATTGCGACCAATATCTGAATAAAATACAATATCATATGTATATTGCATATATCTCACTTGATCACGTAATTATTTTAGCACTGTACTTTCCTATAGCAGTTGCAAAAGTCTAAGTCCTGCGTCAATTTTCATTGTTGTTTGATGCGCATTCACGATCTTAGTTTATTTATTAAGTCCGAGCTGCTGTGGCAACAACTTAAACAATGGCATTAACGCAAGATATAGTGTGTGTGTGTGTGTGTGTGTGTGTGTGTGTGTGTTTGATTATTAATTTGAAACAACTTTTTCGTATGTTCAATGTTCAATGTTCGTGTAAATAACAGACTAAATTTCTAGGGTCATAGGTCCCTAGACACTAGACATATCGCTAAGGACAATGCACATATTTTTCATCTGTGAAATACTCAGGGACACTACGTAATTTATAGAATTTGACGAATTATACAAATCCCCTCCGAAGGTCCAGCTATTTTCTTACTGCCAAAAGGATTACTGTAATCCACACTCAACCACTGATATAAATAGTTACAACGGATGAAAGGAAAGTTGCTGGTTAACACAGACGTTGTGGCAGCGCAGAGCCGGCCATGGTGGCCGAGGGGACTAAGGCGCTTCAGTCATGGTCTGCACGGCCACTACGGTCGGGGGTTCGAATACCCCCTCGGGCATGGATATTTGTGCCATCTGTAGTCTTAGCTAGTTCATAAGTAGTTTGTAAGTTTAGGGACTGATGACCCCGTAGTTAAGTCCCTTAAGCTCTACAAACATTTGAACATTTTTTTGGCAGCGCAGATTTTCTCGGCGTAATAACTGATGATATTCTTCTCGGATCTACAGCCGATAAAGTCGCCATCTTGAAATAATACTTCAACTGACCAACTGAAGATGGCAGCCAGTTCGTCTGTTGAAATATCGTGTAAAGATGACGAAGATAAAGGCTGCAGACCCGGGAAGAATATTATCCCAAGAGTTGAAAGTATTTTAGAAATCATTATCACATTGCGAGCGTTCGGTATCTCCGCTGGTTTCGCGCTTAATAATGAGAAGATATAGTGGTCACGCCCGTACGTTACCACTGTATCTTCTCATATATTCGGGCTACAAACCACAGTTAGTTTCTTATTTATTGCAACTGGATCTGGATAAAAATATTCCTGTTATGGTGTCTGTTGCTGGGGACGATCTAATTCGTCCATCTGATGATCATAGGTCTGCAGAATCCGATTATAAATAAGGATTTTGAAACAGTCTTGTGCAAACCTGATTATTCATATTATTACTCAGCAAAAATATTTAGAATAAGTTCTGTTGAAGTTTAGCGCGCTCATTTTAATGTCACTAATTTTTACTCATCGAATGAGTTTTATCAGTCTGTCTTTGTGTGTGTAAACGCTGTAATTAGTCTACCCTTCCTATATTTGACTCCTTTTGAAATTAACTTTTAAATATTAAGTGAAATATGTACTGCAGTTCTCTTCTGTGACAAGGAAAGCCAGGACGGCTTAATTGTCTTGCCTCTTTCTTACGTAAGTATTGCTCTTCCAACACGAACCTCTCCCCACATCCGTGCACTAGGATTACCTAAAACCCTGATCTTGCCTTAGAAGTCCGGCAAATGGCCTTAGTGGAGAACACAGTACTTTGCCGTTTCTACTCTCTGAGAAATTCTAGTAAGGAACAGAAGCAGATTGATCGAGGATGGCAAAAAGACTGAGAGAGAGAGAGAGAGAGAGAGAGAGAGAGAGAGGCAGGCAGACAGACAAACGGACAGAGAGAAAAAGTGGCCAATAATGGCGGAGGAAATATTTAAATGTATTCATTGCTCTTTCAAGTGATCAAAGAGCGCTTTCAGCCGAATAATAATTGCTGGTAGAAATTTATTCACTAGTACTGAATATGCATGATTGGCCTCGCTATGTGAAGAACACTTATTCATTAAAACGGAAGGAAAACGTACAAACGACATACATAATCTGCGGAGAAAATGAGACAAATCCAAAGAATTCAATTCCACGAAGAAAGAAGTGTTTTAAAGTTTAATATCTTATTTTAGGAGCTATAAAAGCACGATCGTATTGTTCGTAGCAACCGAGCTTCTGCATGATTAAGAGCACTTCCCCGTCTTCTGCACCGCTCTGTGATTACTACTTTATTGGTAATCGCAGCCACTTAACGATTCTGTGTATGTGTCGAAAAACGTTCTGCACTCGCCAGTATATTTCGCGATCTAAAACACACGGCGTTTATAATGACGATTGGAAACAACTATAATCAAATCGATATTTCCAGGTAGAATTTTATCGCTGCAGGGAAATGTATGCTTTTGTTACTCTTAATGGTGTATTAAAATCACAACGTACGTCCTACATTATCCTATATCCCCATTGGATCCAAGTGACAAAATAATATATGATTTAGGTTAAATGGTAAGTACTGCAGAGGGTATAATCTACATCTACATGGGATAAATGCGAATTACATTTAAGTCCCTGGCAGAGGGTTCATGAAACCACAATTATACTATTTATCTCCCATTCCATTCTCGAACAGCGCGCGGGAAGAAAGAACACCTGAATCTCTCCGTTCGAGCTCTGATTTTTCGTATTTTTATGGTAATTTCTACCTATGTAAGTGGGAGTCAACAATATATTTTTTCATTCGGAGGAGAATGTTGGCGATAGGAGATACGTAAGTAGCCCACGCCTCAGCGATAAGCGCCGTTGTTGTAATGATTCCCATCCCAGATCCTGTATCATTTACGTAACGCTGTCTCCCCTGTAACGTGACAATACGAAACGAGCTGCCCTTGTTTGGACTCTTTCGATGTCCTCCATCAAACCCACCTGATAAGGATCCCACACTGGGCTGCAATACTCCAAAATGGACGGACAAGCGTAGTGTATGCAGTTTCTTTTGTAGTTCTGTTGCATGTTTTAAGGGTTCTACCAATAAAACGCAGTCTCTGGTTCGCCTTTCCAACGATATTACCTACGTGTTCTTTCCAGTTTAAGTCTGATGTAATAGTAATTTGTAGGTATTTAGTGGAGTTTACGGCCTTCTCTTTTGATTGATTTATCTTGTAAACAAAGTTTAACTGATTTCTTTTCGTACTCATGTGTACGACTTCAGACCTCTCATTATTTAGAGTCAATTGCCAATTTTTACATCATACTGATATCTTATTCAGATCGTTCTTCAGTTGGTTTTGATCTTCTGATGATTTTACTAGACGATAAATGACGGCGTCATCTGCTAACAACCTAAGAGAGCTACTTAATTTTTCCACTAAATCGTTTATGTAAATAAGAAACAGTAGAGGTCCTATAACACTACCCCATGGAACGCCTGATATCACTTCTGTTTTAGTCGTTACCACTGTAATGTATGTCCTATTCCTATGGCAGGAGTTGCCATGTGTGAAGTATGTCCTTAGTTATAAATTTAGGACAGCAATTAATTATCTTGGGTCACCACCATATTTCTCCATGGAAAATTAAAATGTTACTGATCAGCTATGATGTGATCATATTTTCAAACATATAATAAATATTGCTACTCTATTGCAATGTATCAGTTGTACCAAACAAACAAAATGTACTTGAAAAAATATTGGTAAACTGTGGAATTTAACTATTCTGTTTCCCCTCCAAAATAGTGAAAAATGGAATGTTCTTAAATGAAAGACGATCTGCTCACACTCAATTTATTACAATTAAACATGAAAAATCCTATCTTGACACAAAATTAGATGACATTTCCTATTATGAAAAGCAGATAATGGCATTTAAACAATCTTTTACAAATGTTAAAATATTGAGACACAAAAATGACTGGCTGAGTCAAAGGTCGGAGGTTTTGCAAAACAGAATACTATTAGATTGGCTACACAGGGGGTTGAAATTATTGTTAGCCGTAATCTCCCCAGAGTAAATAGGCAGATCTCAAAAGAATAAAATAAGGGTCAGAATCCAACAAGTCTGTTTCATATAACCCTCCAGCAAGTGCGTCACCTTACCCACACAGATGATCATTGACGGCAGCGTCTCAGGCTCGCAGGCAGCAGGCGGTGGGAGCGGATGAGCTGAAATTTTTATCCGACCGTAATTGCTGCGACCTGTTAAGCAGGGTCGACATGTAACTTAACACAGCGCCACTGGCGTCGGCGTCGCTAGGCAGTTGCTGTGCGATTCTATCACGCTAGTAGACTAATCAATATTTTGCATAGGTGACACAAAGGCCACTTGGCACAAATCGATCAGTCACTTGCGTAATAAGATCTGTAAAGAAAAAAAAAAAAAAAAAAAAAAATTGCCCGATTCGCAAAGGCGCGAATGCTCAAATAGAGACCTATAGCAAAACGAAAACTAAACTGTGGCCTCTCACAGCGTAACGACAGGACAATGTAACGTCCGTGAAGTAAACACAAGTTCTACAAGGTCCGAATCTTCGGAATCAAACACAAGTCTAACCAAAGGACCGTTTAAGACAATGTCCTCCCCGTTAATCTAAACGGAGCATTGTGTGACTCCCGAGGTCCCTACACTTCGGACGCTCAAACAGGAGTCTCCCGAGGTCTGTACACTTTGGACGATCAGACAGGAGTCTCCCGAGGTCCGTACACTTTGGACGATCAGACAGGAGTCTCCCGAGGTCCTTACCCCTCGGACGCACAAACAGGAGTCTCGTGCCCCCTCGCGCTCTGCCGCAGCTCACGGCAAGTGACGGGCAGCCACACCCATGCGAAAAAGACACACCAATCCCTGATAACGGCTAATAGTCCAACCAATCTGAAGGCGTAGCGCCGTTGACAAATTGTTTAGCTGTCAGACGAAAATAATCTGCCGAATCAGGATGCGTTCGCTGCGGCTGCCAAGAGGCTCCGCCCACGCCACCAAAGCTTCCCGCGGATTTCACCATTCCCAGGGTGAATGCCCTGCAAGGAATTTGCTCCTAGCTATGGTCACACGACCTAAAAATGTTAACGTTGTACTATACATACAGCCGATGGAGCCAAACCCCTGGGGTGCCAGACGGGCAGAAAGCTTTCCTCTCAACCTAACCATTTGTCACACTAACTGTGCTCAAACTCTGCTGCTTTAAAGGAAGTATTCTTAGATAACACCTAAGGGCAATATGTCTCCATAAACAGCCCGGGGCCCAGAGCACTCTGCTATTGTTTGTATCCAGCAATTTCCTCTCTTGCGAAACGGCCAAATGACTAAAAAGGCAGTCCCCACTATCGCCCACCGTAAACTGCGGGCCAGCATTGTGTAAAGCGTCCCAAACATTCTAAAAAATTCTGCCAGGTATACTCCGCCGCCTGCAGCGTCGGCGCCAAACAGTTCAGGCCAGCCCCTCTCGTCCTCCCCCGAAGGCGAGCGAAAGTTGGTGGGAGGGGGAGATCTCCAAGAGCGTCTCTGCTCTGCGCGGCCTGACCGTGCCCAACACGTGAAACCACTTTTTTGCAGCCAAGCTGAGCCAATAAACATTAAAATCCCGAAATTTTCATATTAACATAGAATGTACTACAATCCCAGGAACCCATCACCTCTGATTTGTCCCCATAGGCACAGAAATCAAAATAAATAAAGATCTACAAAGAAAAATGTTACATATTTCAACAATTAGCGTAAAGAGAAAGGTACAGTAACACAAGGTTAGTACGAAAAATAGACTAATTACAGCCCCCGTCTCACACCATACCATCGATTACTACGAACTGTGTCCTCTCTGACAAGAAATCCCCTATCCAATCGCGAATTTGGGGCGATATACCGTAACCACGCAATTTGATTAAAAGCCGTTTGTGAGGTACGGTGTCAAAAGCCTTCTGGAAATCAAGAAATACGGAATCGATTTGCGAACCCTTGTGTATAGCGCCCATCACTTCGTGTGAATAAAGAGCTAGTTCTGTTTCGCATGAACGATATTTTGTAAATCCGTGTTGACCTTGGGGTCAATAGATCAATCTGTTCGAGGTAATTAATAATATTTGAATACTGGATATGTTCCAAAACCCTGCTGCAAATTGACGTCAATGAAATAGGCCTGTAGTTTAGTGACTGACTCCTACTGCCTTACTTGAATATAGGTGTGACCTGGTTAGATAATTTAAAATAAATATACTGTGTGATCTAAAGAATCCGGACACCTGGCTGAAAACGACTTACAAGTTCGTGGAGCCCTTCATCTGTAATGGTGGATTTCAGTATGGTTTTGGCTCCCCCTTAGCCCTGATGGCAGCTTGCACTCTCCCAGGCATACGTTCAGTGAGGTCGTAAGAGCTTTCTTGGGGAATGGCTGGCCATTCTTCGCGGAGTGCTGCACTGAGGAGAAGTAGCGATGAAGGTCGACGAGGCCTGGCTCAAAGTCGACGTTCCAAAAATGCTGAAGATGTTGTATAGGTAGAGTTATACGCGGATAAGAAAAGTGTTATCCACATCCGCACCACATCTGCAAGGTCCGCATCCGCATCCGCAAGTTCGTTACCCACATCCGCAGATATAAAGTTTTGAATGTGTAATAGTAATAGATAGCAGTATTTAAAACCATGGTATATAATGATATAATTATTGTTAGTGTCATTTATACGATAACTAACTCTGACTTCTCGAATCACGATAACTGTTCAATACTTACCCGAAATAGGCTACTCCAAACAGGAAAACATTGGCGCCCCGAACAAAAATGTTCAAATGTTTGTATAGCTTATGGGACTTAACTACGGGGTCATCAGTCCCTAAACTTACAAACTGCTTATCAACTAGCTTATCCTAAGGACGGCACAAATATCCATGCCCGAGGGGGGATTCGAAACCCCGACCGTAGTGGCCGTGCAGACAGTGACTGGAGTGGCTCAGTCCCCTCGGCCACCCCGGACATTCACAATAGCGCCTCGGAGCACTACGTCACCTGTTTAATATAGGCACCTTCTTATATTTCAGTGGTAAAAACTGATCGGCATAGAGAACATTTTACTGTGTTTACATTGTAAAATAAGTTTTACAAAAGTGACATTTTATTTTCCCCATATTAACGCATAAGAGGTTACGTGACACAAAGCATGTCATCTCAAGTGTTAAAACTGCCGTCTACTTCTAGTTGGTAACTGTCAGCAATAAGAGATAATGTCTGCTGCAGCTATGACCAGCCTATACAATCTAACATTGTGTACCTTACTAAATGTGTTACTTCCACTGTACACCGTATCTGACTACGAAAGTTACTATAAAATGATATTGTCAATCTTTATTACTTCCGTCACTTTTTATCCAATACATAAACATGAATGTTTGTTTGTATTTTTTTTTATGCGCGGCTGTACCGTTCATTCGGTTGCGGTGAAACTTTGCCAACATATTGCTTGCACTTTCGCGACGGTTATTGACATAATTAAATGACTGCAAGACACATATTTCAGGATACGTGACCCCACATTAATATGAAACTGTGCCGTCTCGAGAAACTCATCTCCAGAGGCAAATTCGAGCGGTAAAATGTCATTGATGACGAGATTGATAAATTTTTCGGTCGAGGTTGTCTTCAAATATGGCGGAACTTAACTTTTGCATTTATCTTGGTATTTAAATTAGTAATTATGGCACTTTGCCCTGTCTCACACGAATGTTTAAGCAGACTTGGAGTTCCACTTTTGTGACCAGTGTAAGAATATACTTTTTTACTCGCAAAACAGGGCACTACACGGTTGATCTTTACGCTGCCATCAAATACATATCCACTTTTTTCCCAATTGATGATTTCAGTTTGTTTTCCTTCAATAATGTCAAATCACCTCGTTTCACTTTACACAATACAGTACCCATTGACGTCCAGACGTGACATGAAGTCGTTCATGAGGTATGCGCCCATATCAGTATTAATTGATAAACAGTGCTATTAGGACGCTGTGTAAAATTATAGAGCCACAGATAATGATGCGGTCATACGTTTATTGACGCAGATAAAATGACAGATATGTGTAACCCTACTAATGTATCGTAGGGATTTTATCATGTCAACCGTTAAATGGTGGTATTTTATAACAGCTGAGAGTATCTGTCAGTTTTACTCCCATTTGAATACTTCCTAGTCTCCCGCCTTTCTGTCCTCGCCATGCCATGGGGCACCACCATAAGTATGTGAGTTTAAGAATAAGAGCTGCATTCAGTTGTATTATATAGTCCCGTCCTCTCCATTTTAAATTTAAATGTTTATATGATTACTAGGTTTTAATTCTTTCTATTTGGTTTTATATAGTTTCTATTTTTCTTATCTTCGTCATTTACTAGAGCCACCTGGTGGCGTCTACCGTTTACTTTGATGATGCTGGATGATTTGCCTTCAGTAATGTTCAGCAGGGCCTTGACGCCATACAATTTTATTATGTAAACCCCCTTCCACGGTATATACTAAAGATATTTGTGTTTATAATGTAATTTGGTATCTCTTTTGTCCATGCAGTTCTCTTTTTGTGACACCAGGCTTACTGATGTTTGTAACTTTACAGATTCTGAAGATGATTTTTATCGAAACGCGTCAATAAACGCATGACCACATCACTATCTGTGGCTCTATAATTTTACACAGCGTCCTAATAGCACTGTTTATCAATTAAACCATTGATGTGTTCAAGAAAGAACTGTCACTGTATACGCTACGATTTACTTTGTCACTCCGCTGTAACTGGGCCCTGCAAGCATTCCAACAATGTCCACAAACTTGAAGTCGTACTGGGCAGATACTTCGCTCTTTATGCGTATATATTACGTGGATATCCGCGTCGTTCTCAATATTCGCCGCAAAGTGAGAAATACTGCAAATATCCTATCTACAATATTGAAGTCAGGACTCTGTGCAAGCCAGTCCATTACAGTGATATTATTTTCGTGTAACCACTCCGTCATAGGCCGTTCATTATGAACAGGTGGTCGATCGTGATGTCAGATGCAGTTAAATCGCCGAATTGCTCTTCAACAATGGAAAGGAAGAAGGTGCTTAACACATCAATGTAGGTCTGTGCTGTGATGGTTGAACGCAAAACAACCATGAATCCCCCAATGAAAACACGACCTCACAATAACACCACCGCTTTCGAATTTTACTGTTGGAAGTACACACGCCATACCCACACCTTGCCATCGGATTGGCACATTGAGTACCGTGATTCGTAACTCCACACAACGTTTTTCCACTGTTCAATTTCCAATGTTTACGCTCCTTTCACCAAGCGAGGCGTCGTTTGGCATTGACCTGCGTGATGTGTGGCTTATAGGCAGCCGCTCCACCATGAAATCCAATTTTTCTCATCTTCCGCCTACTTGTCATGGTACTTGGAGTGGATCCTGATGCAGTTTGGAATTCCTGCGTGATTGTCTGGATACATAGCTGCCTCTTACACTGTACAGTCGGCGGTCTATGTCAGTCAAGAGACGAGGTCGGCCTCTAGGATTTTGTGCTGTATATGACCCTTCACGTTTCTACTTCACTATTACATTATAATCAGTAGACGCAGGTATTTTTAAGAGTGTGAAGTTGTCGTGTACAGACTTCTGACACAAGTGACACCCAATCGCGCGACCACGTTCGAACTCAGTGAGTTCCACGGAATGCCCCATTGTACTTTCTGACGTTGCTCAGGTCGCTGATATGGGAAATCTGGTAGTTGGTGGTAGCACAAAGCACCTAATAGGAAAAACGTATGTTTTTGAGTGTGTCTGGACACGTTTGCTCACATAGTATAGGTCAAGGATTACTTTTTAAACTGTATAAATCATTACACTGAATTGACGAGATAGAAATTTGCTATCATCTGTAGATGCGTAACTGCGTTAAATGTGGTGTATCGTAAGCAATTATAGTTGTATTCAATTCGTGACATTGAACTCCTGTCTTTAGTTGTTAAAACACCTGAATCCTAATTCAGAAGATCTGATTGACCTATCATTGCAAAATGAGTCTGTTAACTGAAATACTTGGTGCATAATTGATCCATCCTACAGCTCCCCAATACCTACATAGTTTGACTCGAAAGATATGACGGAACTGGTGTATCCACTGTAACGCCGGCCTCAGTGGCCGAGCGGTCTGCGGCGCGTCAGTCATGTTCTGCACGGCCACTACGGTCGGGGGTTCGAATCTCCCTTCGAGCATGGATATTTGTGTTGGCCTTAGTATTAGGTAGTTCATAAGTAGTTTGTAAGTTTAGGGATTGATGACACCGTAGTTAAGTCCCATAAGCACTACTAACATTTAAACATTTTATCCACTGTATGCCGGGTTGACAGTAAATAATCAAGGATGTTGCATTAGGGATTATTTGAGGAAATTAACAATTTGAGTTTTCGAATTTCTTATTCTATTATAGTGAACATAACTTCTTCAGAACAATTATCCTGATGCTTTGGGCTATCGACGTCTTTGTATTTTATAGCACTGCAAATACTTCATAAAAATCCGAAAGGCGTTATCCTCTTGGAGAAACTGAAGTCTTTATACATATATAAACCAAGGACAAAACATGGTAAATGATCCATCGGATCATTAAGATCGAAATTATTTTAAAAATCCAATTCACATTTTCTACAGTAAAAAGGATTAGGCTGAAAGTAAAACGAAAATCCAAAGAAAACGGAAGCCGAGAGTGAATTAAAATCACTACCTTCACAATCTATGTAAACATAAATGAAACTTGCAGGACTCGAATATTAGAATTAACAAAAATCATACAGAGTTACTACCTATATTAAAATGATAGTACTTTGCGACTTGTAATATACTTCACGTATAATTTGAAACCTTTACGAAAATTATTCTCACAGAGATCCCCCCAACAAAACAATGAAAGGAAAAAAGTTTATTGCTTACCAGATTTTCACTGTTTATGTGGTCAAACTTCATCACCTGCCATGGCCTTTTCATTCAGTAACTACTGCATCGATCCACAATACACTTTGCAGACATCTAATATATATGTGTGTACGTGTTGCATACAAATCGTTATGAAATTTTTTACCCGTAAGATTCAATCCATGAGGACGATCGCCGTAAGTGTAAGAATCACGAGGTATGACGTCATAAACAATGAGATGCGCGAAAAACTGCTGCATTTTGCGACCATGCTGCTCATTTTCTCCTAAACCATTGGACCGCGATTTCAACCAAATTTGGTACACACATTCCTTACCGTAAGGTGACAATTGCTGCATGGCTAAGAATCACATACGGCTCATGTTTCAAAAGATATTACGTCATAACTACTAGAAATCGCAAAAAAAGCCATATAATACGGGAGACTTTCGAAATACACTGTATGAGAATGACAGTACTTAGCGACTTGCAACAAACTTTAAACACAATTTCAAACTTTTATTAAACTTTCTCTCGCTGGCAACCATAGTAAAATGATGATAGGAAAAATGTTTTTCGCTTAGTACTTTTCCGCTGTTTATGGAGTAAAACTACGGCTCTCGGTATGACGTTACAATTTATAATTTGAACACTACAAATTGTAGCCGCAGAAAATTTTAAAGACAGTATACACACATATAGTTGAGTGTACCTTCTAAATTGTATCACAGTACAACACATAGTTCATGAGATTATGAGCACATAAACAGTAATGTTCATGGAAAAACGCCCCATCACGCACCACTTATTTAGTACTAATTGTATTCCCAAGAGATTTTACAGACATACAGATCTTATACAAATAAATATATACATGAAAATTGGCAGGAAAAATAAATAAATAAATACCCGGGCAACGCCGAGTTTTCAGCTAGTAATCTATAAAAGTTACTCAATGCTCCAGCAAAATATATTACCGTACGGCAAATAGTTCAGGAAATACATCGTCATAAAGAGTTAGATTCATTAAAGACATGCTCTTGCTTAAAATAAAGCGCAAATTACCCGATCTATAATCACCCAGTATTTCATAATGAGGGCATTTAACGACTTCCAACATAATTTCAATAAAGGATAATTTCAAACATTTTCTAAACACTTTCTCACTTTTATGTTTATCGTCAAGAATAACAGAGTTAGAGCTCTATTATGATTATTGCATTGCACCGGGAGAAGCACGTGACAAAGTCGCGCTACAATTTCTCTCCCTCTTTTTCCCCCCAATATTTTTGTTGACTGTGATGACTACATGACTGCCTTAGTCCAGGCTTTATAATGGTAGTAGTATCATTGTAAATGTTTGATGTCTTAGGTTGTTTGCAGATAACGCCGTCACTTACCCTCTAGTGAAATCATCTGAATATCAAAACCAACTGCAGAACTATCAAAAAGAGATATCTCTATGGTGCAATAATTGGCAATTGACACTAAATAATGAGAAATGTGAAGTCGTCCACATGAGTACCAAAAGAAATCCGTTAAACTTTGTTTACAAGATAAATAAATCAAAAGTGAAGGCCGTAAACTCCACTAAATACCTAGCAATTACTATTACTTGCCGGCCGAAGTGGCCGAGCGGTCTGCGGCGCGCCAGTCACAGTCTGCACGACCGTAACGGTCGAGGATTAGAATCCCCCCTCTGGCATGGATGTTATGTCGCCTTTAGTATAAGGTAGTTCATAAGTAGTTTGTAAGTTTAGGGACTGATGACCCCGCAGTTAAGTCCCTTAAGCTTAACAAACGTTTGAACATTTTACTATTACTTCAGACTTACACTGGAAAGAACAGGTAGATAATATCGTTGGAAAGGGGAACCAGAAATGCGTTTTATTGGCAGAATCCTTGAAAGTTGCAACAGAACCACTAAAGAAACTCCATACACTGCGCTTGTCCGTCGTTTTTTTGGAGTATTGCTTCCTAGTGTTCGTTTCTTATCAGGTGGGTTCGACGGAGGACATCGAAAGAGTCCAAAGAAGGGCAGCTCGTTTCGTATTTTCACGATACAGGGGAGACAGCGTTACGGAAATGATACAGGATCTGCGATGGGAATCATTACAGTGATGCCGTTTATCGCTGCGGCGTGGGCTACTTACGAAACTCCGAACGCCAACATTCTCCTCCAAATAGGAAAATATATTGTTGACTCCCACTTCCATAGGTAGAAAAGATCATAAGAATAAAATACGAGAAATCAGAACTCGAACGGAGAGATTGAGGTGTTCTTTCATCCCGCGCGCTATTCGAGAGTGGAATGGGAGATAAATAGTAGTAGGTGGTTCGAAAAATGTTTGTAAAGTCTGTGGGACTCAACTACGGGGCTATCAGTCCCTAAACTTACAAACTACTTATGAACTAACTAAGACTAAGGACGGCACAAATATCCATGCCCGAGGGGGGATTCGTACCCCCGACCGTAGTGGCCGTGCAGACCGTGACTGGAGCGCCTCACTCTCCTCGGCTACCGCGGCCGGCTAGGTGGTTCGACGAACCCTCTGCCAGGCACTTAAATGTGATTTGCAGAGTATCCCGTGTAGATGCTTACCGTTTGACGGAGTAGTGTGCTGATGTTGGCAACGACCATAGAATGTGTCTTTGAAAACGCAACCACATAGAATAATGGAAATTTTTTGTGTCATTACGGTTAAGTAAATAATAAACTGCACTTGTCAACGTAGCACATTACGCCTCCGCAGCCGCAATTAAACCTTAAATACTATCAGTGAAGAAACACTACTTTAAAATAACATTATTGAACTATTTTATTGCACAACAAAAATCGGAAATTGCATTTCTGATGTGATTTTCTGAGTGTTTACTTTTTCTGTGAGCTGTTTGAAATCTTTTTGGTAATTGGTGAGTGCAGTGCGGAAACGTTCTCTGAAATGTTCTTCAGATATTATAGATAAATATTTAGATTTGATGTACTTGAGAGATCGGTACATTAATTCACACATATAAGTGGTCTCTGAACTAAAATAATGTTGGAAATGTTCTTCAGGCATATGAAATTAGTAAATTTTTCAGTGTCAAGGCCTTTCTAAAAGAGTTTTAATTTGTTACGAAAGCTGAACACAGACTGCACTAAATCAGAAAGAATTTTATCTCTTCCTTGTAATGATTTGTTTAGTGTTTGTAAGTGCTGAACAACATCAGTGAAGAACGCTATATCTAATAACCACTGTGGCGCATCTAGCTGAGTTACAAATTTTCATTTTTCCTGCAGAAATTGCTTAATTGGATGCAGTAATTGGAACAAATATGTGTAGAACATTCTCTAATGATACCCATACCACTAATCAATATTAAGACACGTTATCAAGGTCGTTATTGCTGAATTCTTGTATGAGGATTTCAACTATCGTTATGTTTTGGCATTTGAGCAAATGTAGCTCACACTTTTTAGTAGCACGTACATATCATGTGGACATTCGAAGTAATTAGATGCTAATGTTGTTTAAGAATAATACAGTGTGCAGGTAGTAGTTCAGTGCATGAAGTGTCAGCATTTAAAAGGTCAACGAGGCCTTGGTTATTACTTGTCATTGACGGTGCACCTTCAGTAGCAATACTGACTGTTTTCCCAGTGTGTACGTAAGTTTTCACTAAAACACCTTCCAGAGCTTGTTTAATGTCACAACCTAGAGTAATATCCTTCAACGTCTCTTCCACCACTTCCAAGTCATTCGATTCGTACTTCATAATTATGGTAAGTTATTGCTGAACATTGATTTTTATGTATCTGCAGGTTACTTATAATGTAACCACTAATACGAAGGTCGTCCACAAAGTAAATCCCGTTCCTATTTCTATCCGCGGCAGTTACTCTGACTCAAAGAAAAGAGATGTACTCTATTTTCAGAACTCTGCTGCCGACGTCTGCTTTGTAGTCCTTCTTTATAATGTCAGCCGTTATTGAAAACGCCGCCGCGAGTGAAATCAGATCTGTGATTCGTTTTCTAAATGCAATTAAAGTTAAAGCAAAGGATACTCATCGGCAAATCTGCGAGGTTTACTGTCAAAATCCTATGAGTGATTAGAAGATGGATGAGACTGTTCAATGAAGGCCGTGATCATGTGCACGATGAAGAACGAAGAACGATGAAGAACGTGTTTGATCATCTTCCGTACAGCCCTGTCCTCGCTCCTTGCGACTTTCATCTCTTTTTATACCTAATATCTGTCCTTGGTGGTCATCAATTCAACGATGATGAGCTGAAAGAACACGTTACCACATTGTTGAATACACAGGCGGCAACCTTCTATGATGAAGGCACACAAACCTAGTGCCACGCTGTGACAAGTGTCTACAAAATTTCAGAAGCTATGTAGAAAAGTGGTTTAACAGTTGTAGATTTTTGGATAAAAAATATTTTTTCTGTATCTGTACACGTTTGTTTTATATAACCAAACGGACTTAACTCGTAGCAGATAAGCGTAACCCTTGGAATCACCGTGTGGGGATTCATTGAATAGGCGTTCATGTCACCTAACACTGACGGCAGATCAATACGTCACAGATATTCTGTGTTCGCACAGAACTCTAGGACAGTCGTCCAGCAAGGCAATGCATGTCTGTCTTTGTACTGCCTGCAAAAAGATCCCCGAAGTCTCCATTATTGAACAGGTTCGGGATAACATTTAGAAGGGGCCTCCTCCACAATACCAAACTGCAACAACCGTGGAGGAACTTTCCTAAAGAGGAGGGGGGGGGGCAGGGGGAGGGTATGCAAAGGCTGAGAGTATTCCTCACCGCACATAAGCATGTATTGCTACCAGATCAGTTGGAAATCGGTAACTGTGTACGGCCTCGTATCTTTGATGCTATGGTATACCTCTGACGAACAATTCGAATATTTCACTACATAGATACAATGATGGACAGTGTGCTAAAAGATGCATATAAGATGAACATTAACAAGAGCAAAACTAGGGTAATGGAGTGCAGTCTAAGAAAATCAGGCGATGCTGAAGGAATTACATTGGGTAACGAAACAATAAAGGTGGTAGATGAGTTTTGTTACTTGGGCAGTAAAATAACAAATGATGGTCGCGGTACAGAGGATATAAAATGCAGAATGGCAATGGGTAGAAAAGCAGTCTTGAAAAAAAGAAATTTGTTAACATGAATATTCTTTTAAGCCTCTCTGAAGGCATTTGTGTGGAGTGTGGCCTTGTATGGGAGTGAAACATGGATGACAAACAGTGCAGACAGGAAGAGGATAGAGGCTTTTTAAATGTGGTGCTACAGAAGAATGCATACCTTGACTAAAAGAAGGGATCGATTGGTAGGGCACATTCTTAGACATCAAGGAATTGTGAATTTAGCGTTGGAGGGACGTGTGTGGGGTAAAAACCGCAGAGGAAGACCAAGAGATGGTTACAGTAAGCAGATTCAGACAGATGTAGGTAGCCATTCTTATGTGGAGATAAAGAGGCTCGCTCAGGATAGGGTATTGTGGAGAGCTGCATCAAACCAGTCTCCGGACTGAAGACCACAACAACAACAGATACAATAATAAGAGGATAGATGTTGTGATTCTACCCCTGGAATAACAATGCCAAATGGTCAATATTTAAGTAGGTAGGCACAGATGAAAGAAAACCTGCTTAATAATGTGAAACATTGTACTACTGGATGATGTCTATTTGCTTAACTGTGCATAAATTTGCGGACTGGATTGTTAGTTAAGGCACTGAAAATGGCGAATAATGTAAGAAACTACGAGTTCTAGACTTTCATGAGAACTATACGTAACGTAAAATTGGAGTCCTTTATGCGCGCAATTATTTCTCGCTTGTGAAGCACAAAGTTGGGGCACCGCCTCGGCGTGCAGAGGACCAGCTGCCACTTTGCGAACATTAGCAACGCAAATTGGTTCTCGTGCGCTCTAGACGGAATACGGATTTCTGCCGACATATGCGGAGGCACACTTGATCCAAAAACTCAAACTGCCGTGAGCGTGAATATATCCAGAAAGGCACTTTAGCATTAAAGATTTGCATTTTTCCTGCTACAGTAAAAATGTGGAACTGACGTAACGTGGTGCCTTGTCTCACACTGGTCTCGCAGTACCGTCAGAACCGATCCTCACTCATTCAGTACAGGAAATAACTCGCTCTGTCCTGGAAATACTACGAACGATGTACCATTTTCGTTATCACTGCCCAGATGTATTAATTAATATCGTGTTAAACTAATTTGGAAGTGCTGTGTCCTGTAGAATGACAGTGTGAGATTACCGCCCAATAGAAATACTGGTAATTAATAGCATTTGATAATTAAACAGTATGAAGTTCACTGCAAACACTGACCATGCCAATGCACTAAATGTTACACAATTTTAATCTTATTAATTATGGTAGCAATGTATGTACACAGTTGGGTGACAACATTTATAGTTAGGCCATAGGTAGAAATTCTCCACGTTGAGATTTGCTGTGTGCTTGTAGCTAACGGGAGGCCAGCGAGCAGGCCGATGTTGGTGGCTTGTTCCAACTTAGGATTTTACAGTTCGTTTCCGGTAAGGGGAGAGAAGGACAATGGCGAGTGCCAGGCACAGTGCAGTGCACAAATATTGTAATACTACTGGAATTTGAAGTAATACGATGCAGTTAGGAACCTTTAAGGCCCTCATTACAAAATAGCCTGTTGATAAATAAACAATACATTAGCTGATATAGTCACATCTAACGTAATATGTTTAATTGACAATGAAAAGTAATAAATTACCAACGAAGACAAGACAGTTACACAACTAGCATGGCAATGTTTGTTTATAAAAATAATATATTAACTATTTTTCATTTTATTTTCAATCAATCTTTTGTATTTTACCTTGAAATATTCAGTTAAATCAGTTATCTGTGATATAAGAAATTGCACGATTATGATAAACAGTACAAAGGATGTTTATACTAATATAAAAACGTAAGAAAATATTTGTTTAATGTGTAGTGTAATTATTTTGATTTTAAGTAAAGTTTTAGAAATGTATTGGCTGAGCGCTGTACGTTGGCAAATCGGTTAGAACAGTTCACATGGGGAAGTTGATGACGTAGGGGAAAAAAACCCGGCAGTTGAGCTTTTGGCGCGCACGCGCGCCTGGGCAGGAAGTGAGGTCTCGGGACCACGTGGTGTGGCTGGCCGGGCGGCGTCGCTCTGCATCAGTCGGCATGTGGATATCGAGGTGGTGACTTGAGATTTGTCTGTGGCAATCGCCACGTGTGGTTGCTCGTCGTAGACTGTACCAAGTTAAATTGAGTGCTACTGTGTGTTTGCGAATATTTAGCCGGTGGAACAAGGTGTGCATCGCATTGAATTAGAGTGACTGTGATTTGTTAATGTAAAACGTGTCGTTGCATAGACATGAACATAAACGGTGTTTGAGACAGCCACGTGGTGTGAAAACAATTCGCGACAAATATTCATTTTGTCTGGGGGCTCACGAGCTATATTTGATCAATGTGTCGACGTACAGACGTATCAGCCACAGCGTTCTGAGATTGTGAACTTTCACGTATTTTTTAAAAAGAGTAGTTAGTACACCCTTTTCTCTCATGAACTTGAATTTATTATGAATTTGTTTTGTTAATCATATGCAGGGAAGGAAAGCTGCGAACGTGTGATATCATCCCCTAGAAAACGAGTCAAACAGTCGCAATAACAGTTCCAGTGTTTTTGCATGTTTAGGAATTTGGTTCGCAGCTGGTGGTTGTTAGTTTTAGAAATTAATCTTTCCCTATTTTAAACTCTCACTCCGACCTTCACGCTCGCATTTGGGGGCTCGTCCGGGATAAGTTCACGTTGGACTTGCTCGGACGGAGAGATTAGGCTGTGTATAGGACAGTGAACAGTTACGAACAGTTGCAAGCAGATACGCAATCGCGTCGCGCGGTTAACGACGGTTAGTGACGCAGAGTTCGGGCGCGGGCATCCGTAACCGGCGATCGACGGACCATCGGACCGGCAGCAGCGAGCGGTGGCGCGTGGGTTCAACGCACTCAAATTTCATCTTCTGCAACGGACGGCAGTGATCGTGGGGACTTCGCAAGTCGCCAACGGAGCGTCGAGGCCCAGCAGCTTCGATTCTACAAAGGATAAGGGATGCAGTGAGGACATATTCCAGCCACAGCTTCTACAACAGACGGCAGCGAGCGTTGGGGACGTCGCAGCTCGTTGCAGCAACTTCTGGATTAAAAGATAAGTAAAGCAGCTGGCGCTATAAATTCTTGTGTGTTAATCAAGCTTTCTTGTGATACCGATAATCGATAGTGTTTTTAAGAGGTCGCCAAGCGACGTAGAGTCAGAGAGTAGCATACCAGAAAGTCCAGAGAGGGTAAATACTGGGGGAATGTTGTTGACACTGGAGATGTTAGCAGCCATGTTAGCGAGTTTTAGCTCAAATTTAGAATCAAAAATAGAAAATTCAAACTCAAATTTAAAATCAGAAATAGAAAATTGAAACTCAAATTTAAAATCAGAAATAGAAAATTCAAACTCAAATTTAAAATCAGAAATACAAAATTCAAACTCAAATTTAAAATCAGAAATGGGAACTGTAAAATCAGAATTGAAAGCTGACTTTAAGGCAGACATTGGGTCACTACAAAATTCAATGTGTGCATTAAAGGCAGAAATAATCACAGACATTGACAAAAAGAAAGGAAGTCTAACAGAACGGTTTGATAATAGGGAAAAGGAGATACATGCCAGAATTGGTGCTATTGAGACTGAGGTAGGAGACAAGTTAAATGCTGTGAAACAAATATGTGATCACAGGATTGAGGGGACTATGCAGGCGTTGGCTGAGGTTGACAAGAGGATGGTGGCAGGTATTAAGGAAACAAAAACTTTGTTGTCAGGAAAATTAGAGAATACAGAATGTAACTTTAGGAAAAAGATAGAACAAGTAGTGACAGTAAACAATACTGAGATTGAGAAGGTGAACACTAGAATAAATAATCTAGAATTGGGTACTGCATCAGGAAACACTAATTGGTCCATGGTGCAGACACCTTATGGCAGAAAGTTTTCAGGAGTGGGTAATTATCTTCCAGTAGATTTTTTGGCTGCATGCAAGGACCAATTTGTGCCTGGTATGTCAGACCAGTGTAAAGTGAATTTAGCAAAGAGAATGCTTGACTGTTCTGCTCAAACTTGGGCAAATCAGTGTGCTAATAAATTTCTAACTTTTGAGGCATTTGAAAAATTGTTTTTAAATAAGTATTGGGGAGAGGCCAAGCAAGCTAAGATACAAAATGAATTCTTGAACAGGCCAAACTATGTGAAAGGGAGACAGAGCATGAAGGAATTTTGTCAGGAGGAACTTGAGAAACTAGTGCATTTAGATACACATTTGAGTCTTTTAGCAGTAATCTCCACTTTGTGTAGGAGGTTACCTGCAGATTTGCATTGGCAGTTAATTCACCATCCCACAGATTCAGCTGAGAATTTCATTGAATTTGTAGAAAAGATAGACCAGGGTTTAGTTATGGAACGACAGCTCAGGGGAACACAGCATGTGAACCACAATGAAAACAGAGGCAGTAGAAATGTGGGTCATAACCAGGGAAACCACAATAGAGAGAGGAATTTAAATGAAAATTGGAGAGGTAACAATAACAGAGGAGACAACTGGGATAATAGAAGCCAGAGGGAAACATGGGAAAATGATAGGAGAAATCAAAGGCAGGAAGGTGGAAATAGGAATGGGGATAACAATAGGAGAGAAAATCTGAGACAGAATCAGGGAAACTAAGATTTGTTCCAAATGAGGTCCGTTTTGGAACAAGTAGCTATTCTAATAACAGGACCAGAAGATGGGATAGCAGGGGATCAAATGACCATAATTACAGTAGGAATAGAGATGGGGAGAGAAGGGAGGAAAAACTATGTCACATGGACAGAGATAATGATAAGAAAGAGGAAGTAGGAGTTCACAGGGGCAAGGATAAAGAAAAGAAGGAAGAAAACATAAATAGAGTAAACAAGGAAAGGGAGAAGAGAGAGGAAAGTATGTGTCAAATGGATGCTGTTATAGGTAGTGAGGAAATTTTTGGGGATTGGTTTAGGCAACATGACAAAAGAAAGGCAAACAGGAGGAGGAATGATAGAAACAAGGACAATAAAGGAGAGTATAATGTAAGAAATTTATTTCATAATAACATTAAAGAAGATAAAAGCAGTATTGGGTTAGCCTTAGTTTTGGATAGGTCAGAGGCACAAGTGTTGACTGAATGTGAAAGTGAGAATGTAAATATTGATGGTACTGGAGCCAGCATAGATGGTGTTGAGTGTGTGAATGAGAATGAATGGAGTTCTGAATTTAAAAAAATTAAATGTGATCCAGTAAAAACATTAAATGGCACTGTGTCTAGTATGAATAATGAGAGAAGTGTGAATGTTTCTGAAGTAGGTGAAATTGTCAATGCTGATGTACACCCACCTGTAACTGATGATGTGTTGGGACAGGACAGAGGTATTATTGAGAAGATAAAGTGGATTAGGAAGTGGGCACCAGATGATTGGCTATTACACAAATATGAGTATTTGGACCGATTTGGGAAGCAATGTAATAGGGATCAAACTTACTATAGCCTGGTAAAAGACTTAGTGAGTGGGGAGAATGAATACAATGAATTAAGGGGACTAGGCATGTGTGCTGTAGGCCAAAATGAAGTAGATGAAGGATTTGGTGTATTACAGGAGGGGATAGTTAATAATAATGAGAGTGTACAAACTTTTGTAGTATACAACAATGAAAATTGTAAGGAAATGGATTGTGATGGTGTAGGAGCAGGGTGGATTGATAAAGAAGTAAGTGAATATGGTCCAGATGATTGGGTCCATTTCCTTGGACATTTAAAATCAGTGGAGCCAGTGACATGGATAGAAGAGAAATATGGGTATGCAAGGAAACTTGGGGAGTTGAGTGCAATAAACCCAGAATTTGGGAAAGCATTCAGTGAAATATTTGAAAATGATGAAGACATACAACCATATTGTTATGTAGGGGAAATAAATACTATGGTTAAGAACTGTATGCAAGAAATTGAGGAGGATTTGTTGGCAGGAAATGAACTTGAGGAAGATGTTATTGAAAATGTACAGCCCATTATAAATGTTAAGGTAGAAGAGGTTAGTGAAACTGCATTGATTGATACTGGAAGTACAATTAGTGGTATTTCAGAGGATTTCTACAATCAAATCAAGAGTACAGGGACAGTAGAGTTTCCAGTTACTGGGGTACGGATAAAGAATGCTACTGGCAGTTATAGCAAACCAGTGAATAAGGAAGTACTGTTAGACTTGATGATTGAGGATGAATTATTTAGTCAAGGTTTACTTGTCATAAAGGGACTTTGCTTAAATTTAGTGTTGGGAAATGATTTTTTGTGCAAATATGGGGCACAACTAGACTATAAGGACAAGGCTATAAAATTGAATGTAGGGGGTCATATGAAGAAGATTAAATTTAAGAACTCTGTTGATAAAAAGAATCTGATGGCATGCATACAGATAGCACAATGTGTTGTGAATGAAGCTGAAGTTGAGGAAGAAATACGGAAGAAGGTAGATGAGACAAAGGGGATAAGTGAAAGTCAAAAGGGGGAATTGTATTATTTATTGTCTAGGTATAAGAATGTGTTTTCTGAAAAGCCAGGAAATATCTTAGATTTTGAATATGAAATTAGGGTAAAACCACATGAACCAGTTAAAGCTAAGCCTTATGCTATAGCCATATCTGAAAGGGAATCAGTCAGAACTGAATTACAACGGATGCTGGACTGGGGCATAATTGAAAGATGTAGAAGCGAGTACAGCATTCCCATGGTAGTGGTAAAAAAGAAGGACAAATCTGTGCGGTTAGTGTTAGACGCCATAAAATTAAACAAAATTATAGTTCCTGAAACAGATCATCCAGAGAACATGGATGAACTGATTCAAGGGTTCCATAATATGAAACTTATGACCAGCATGGATCTGACTGCCGGATTTTGGCAGGTGCCGCTGGCTGTTGAGAGCAGGAAATACACGGCTTTCTTATTTGAAGGCAGGGCCTATCAATATAAGGTTGTTCCTTTTGGTTTGTGTATTTCTGTTGCTGTTTTCATTAGAGCTTTGAGTTATGTGTTGGGAGATGAACTGATGAGAAGGCTTACAATTTATGTGGATGACATATTGGTTGCTACAGCTACTTGGAAGGAGCATTACCGTTTATTGCAGGATGTTTTTACAGCTTTACTTGCAGGGGGTATGACACTCAAGCTTAAAAAGTGTGAATTTGTGAAAGCAGAAATAAACTTTTTAGGTCATGTGTTATCTTCAGAAGGATTTATGCCTAATGGGGATAAGATTAAGGCAATAGCAGAATGTGCAAAACCTAAGAACCGGAAGCAGTTAAAATCGTTTCTCGGCATGGCTAGTTTCTACAGAAAATACATAAGTAATCAAAGCCTGAATTCTCCAAATTTGTCACGGTTATTGAAGAAAAATTTGTCCTGGGTGTGGTCTGATGAATGTGATAGGGATTTTGAAAGAATCAAAACCAGTCTGTGCAATAGCAAACTCTTACATTACCCAGACATGTATCTTCCATTTTACTTAGCCACAGACAGCTCAGACTATGGAATAGTAGTTGCTCTCTTTCAAAGAAAAGAAGTGGATGGTGAGATTGAACACAGAAGCATATCATTTGCAAGCAGGGTCCTATCAAAACATGAGCGGAGATATGGTATTTCGGAGAAGGAACTTTTGGCTATAGTTTGGGGTTTTCTGAAATTCAGAATTTACGTGCAAGGTCATGAGACAATTGTTATGACTGACCATAAGGCATTGAGCTATTTGCAGGATTGTAAGTTACTAAATCAAAGGCTGGCACGTTGGGCAGTAATACTCCAACAATTCCAGTATAAGACAGAATACATAAAGGGAACTGAAAACGTAGTGGCTGACAGCCTGTCCCGTTTGCCTATTAAAGGGGATGAATCTATAGAACTTGAGGGTGAAGGCACTGAATTCCACATGATGTACATGAAAGGTGTTGATGGAGAAAAACATATTAGGGACATCTGTAAGGACATGAGACGGATACAGAACACTGATCCGATTCTCAAACTGGTCAAAACAAACATGAGTACAAAAGGGCACGAAAAATTAGATAAATATTACAAGATCTATAAGGGGGTATTGTTTAGGAGAAAGAATGTTGACAAAGAAGAATGGCGGGTATTTTGGCCAGAGGAACATGTCCAGTCATTGATAGAATATATACATTTGTCACATGGTCATTATGGACCACAAAAGGGTTTGGAAATATTACAGTATTATGTTATTTTTAACAATATGGATAGAAGTGTTAGGAAACAGTTAGGTGCTTGTGATAAATGCCAGCGTGTGAAGCATAGCACTGTGGCTAGCCAAGGTGAAATGCAAAGCATTTTACCTAAGGGTGTGGCTGAGTTGTTGGCAATTGACCTTTTTGGACCATTGCCAGCAAGTAGGGGTGGACAAAAATATGTCATACTTACTGTTGATGTGTTTTCAAAATATGTAAGGCTATACGGTATCAAGAAGGCTACCAGCAAAACAATAATCTGTAAGCTAGAGCTAGATTATTTCAAAAAACATGGAAAACCTAAGGCATTGCTGTCAGACAATGGTTCCCAGTTTACATCTAAGGCATGGGAAGATTTTATGCAACAGTCAGGTGTAAAACATATAAAAATTTCAGTTTACCATCCGGCGAGCAATCCTGCCGAGCGATACATGCGCGAGTTGGGACGGTTATGCCGAACATACTGTAGTAATAATCACAAATCATGGGCAGAGTACATTGTTTCCTTTGAGGATGTCATGAACAGTGTTAAAAGTAAAGCAACAGGATATACACCATATGAGATAATGATGGGCAAAAAGGCACCGAATCTAATAGGTGAGATTGTAAATTTCCCACCAGGGAATCAGGTGACACCACAGGAACGGATAAAGCTGGCGACCGAGGAGATGGCTAAGGCAGCAACTCAGAGGAAAAAGAGATATGACAGTAGGTACAAGCCAACTAAGTACAAAGTCAATGACCTAGTACTAGTGAAAACTAAAGAAAAGTCTAGTGACATTGATGGAGAAATAAAGAAACTTTTTTAGTTATATCATGGGCCATTCCGGGTAGCAGCATGTCCGTACCCAAATGCTTACCGGTTGGAATACCCCAAGTCTGGAAAACCATTGGGGTTAAGAAATATTACTGAGTTGAGGCTATATAAGCAACTGGATTAAGCCAGTTTGCAGCCTCATGTGAATATTAGGTTTAGGATCTGTATGTATTTTTTTGTGACTTATGTATGTCTAGATTTAAGAGTTTTTGTGAAGTAACTTGACAATTTGATAATTATTTTGACTTGGTTTATACTCTATTTTTGCCTTGCTTTATTTTTGTTGTTTATGTATGTGTGTTGGTGAAAGGTGCAATTGTTGCCAGGACTCATTCCTAAAAACAGCAGCTGAGAGGGATATTGTGTTTATTGTGTCATCATCATTTATGTATGAGTAGTGAAACTATTTATTTAGGTAATTCTAAGAATAATAATTAAATTGTTTTTATTTTTGTTGATACATACTAATCCGAAATCAGGACTAGAGAACGTATATATATATTGTATTCAATTGATGTTCACAGGCTGCAGGAGTTGTAGTTACTGTGAAGTATAGACGTGCTAGGATTAACTTAGGATAGTATGGGCCAATTAAATCTCACACCAGCAAAAATATTTTTTTTTTTTTTTTTTTTTTTTTTTGGTGCGAGGGGGTAGGATTTGTATTTATGTTTGTAGGTGTCATTATGATGGAAGAGAAAATTCTCTATGATAACATTCTTTTGGTAGTATTATTTGAGCTTTAAGATATATTTTTGACATGGGGAGGTTGTTTTTTTTTATTTGATGGAGTAATACTCCAAGTAGGCCACATTTTCTCTTGTCTGTTTCATCTGAAGCTATGGCTGATGAGAGTGCAGGCATGGTGGTTTGGGTTAATCTGATAATGACTAACAACAGCCACTTTCAGTTCTTAATTCTGTTGATTTACATGTTACTGTACATGTCTCAATGCTTAGTTTCAATTGCACCAAGTCTCGATGGCAGGGGGGTGGGATACAAATCCAACCGAATCCTGGTGTCCAGACAAACTTTTGTCTATGTTGACTCATGAGTGCCTTCTGCTTTTCCTGTTCCATGTAGGGTGCATATGACGTGTGTGAACAAGAACGCTTGATCCAGTGCCATGAATCTAAGCTGCAACAGCATGTTGGTTGAAATGACGGAGACATAGGACCGTACACCATGGACCAGAGTAGCTGCAACGATGACTCTGGGGTTCTCAGTGGCCAAGTGGTGAGAGATTTCCTTCAAACAAGTGGAGTGTACACCGTCAAAAGTTTTTATAGTGACAATTCTAGTTTTTCCATGTAGGACAATGTTCTCTAAAGACTAAAGTTTAATGATATTATAAATTTGGTGCAAATTCCGTATATAAACAAAAGGCACACTTAAAATTCATGGATGTAATTAGTTATAAGGATCCTTTTCTTAAATAAGTGGTCTTAATGGTACAAATATTGGGAAATTATCTCACTGCACTGTTTATTTTTTATTTATCTATTTATTTATTTTTTGCATTAGTTGAGGTCATAATTGGCATAGTGTTTGAGCCAATCCGATTCAATAATTTTGTAATTTAAAAATTTTGTTCATTTGAATGTATTAATTTTGGTGCTACTTGCGCCCATCCTGCACATGGTTTGGATGCCGCAAGTGGGGGTATTGTGAGATTACCGCCCAATAGAAATACTGGTAATTAATAGCATTTGATAATTAAACAGTATGAAGTTCACTGCAAACATTGACCATGCCAATGCACTAAATGTTACACAATTTTAATCTTATTAATTATGGTAGCAATGTATGTACACAGTTGGGTGACAACATTTATAGTTAGGCCATAGGTAGAAATTCTCCACGTTGAGATTTGCTGTGTGCTTGTAGCTGACGGGAGGCCAGCGAGCAGGCCGATGTTGGTGGCTTGTTCCAACTTAGGATTTTACAGTTCGTTTCCGGTGAGGGGAGAGAGGGACAATGGCGAGTGCCAGGCACAGTGCAGTGCACAAATATTGTAATACTACTGGCATTTGAAGTAATACGATGCAGTTAGGAACCTTTAAGGCCCTCATTACAAAATAGCCTGTTGATAAATAAACAATACATTAGCTGATATAGTCACATCTAACGTAATATGTTTAATTGACAATGAAAAGTAATAAATTACCAACGAAGACAAGACAGTTACACAACTAGCATGGCAATGTTTGTTTATAAAAATAATATATTAACTATTTTTCATTTTATTTTCAATCAATCTTTTGTATTTTACCTTGAAATATTCAGTTAAATCAGTTATCTGTGATATAAGAAATTGCACGATTATGATAAACAGTACAAAGGATGTTTATACTAATATAAAAACGTAAGAAAATATTTGTTTAATGTGTAGTGTAATTATTTTGATTTTAAGTAAAGTTTTAGAAATGTATTGGCTGAGCGCTGTACGTTGGCAAATCGGTTAGAACAGTTCACATGGGGAAGTTGATGACGTAGGGGAAAAAAACCCGGCAGTTGAGCTTTTGGCGCGCACGCGCGCCTGGGCAGGAAGTGAGGACTCGGGACCACGTGGTGTGGCTGGCCGGGCGGCGTCGCTCTGCATCAGTCGGCATGTGGATATCGAGGTGGTGACTTGAGATTTGTCTGTGGCAATCGCCACGTGTGGTTGCTCGTCGTAGACTGTACCAAGTTAAATCGAGTGCTACTGTGTGTTTGCGAATATTTAGCCGGTGGAACAAGGTGTGCATCGCATTGAATTAGAGTGACTGTGATTTGTTAATGTAAAACGTGTCGTTGCATAGACATGAACATAAACGGTGTTTGAGACAGCCACGTGGTGTGAAAACAATTCGCGACAAATATTCATTTTGTCTGGGGGCTCACGAGCTATATTTGATCAATGTGTCGACGTACAGACGTATCAGCCACAGGGTTCTGAGATTGTGAACTTTCACGTATTTTTTAAAAAGAGTAGTTAGTACACCCTTTTCTCTCATGAACTTGAATTTATTATGAATTTGTTTTGTTAATCATATGCAGGGAAGGAAAGCTGCGAACGTGTGATATCATCCCCTAGAAAACGAGTCAAACAGTCGCAATAACAGTTCCAGTGTTTTTGCATGTTTAGGAATTTGGTTCGCAGCTGGTGGTTGTTAGTTTTAGAAATTAATCTTTCCCTATTTTATACTCTCACCCCGACCTTCACGCTCGCAACAGTCTAATGTAGCAACCGATTATGAACATTTCTGATTAAAAACCATCTTCAGTCTAAAATTGATTTTTATTAGTTACATGCCTGGGTTGCGCCTTTGTGACGCATCATCCGAAATGTGATAATGTAGCAAGCTAAGATTCATACCACAGTTGTCGCTGGAGGTCGATAAGTAAGAACAGAATCCTATATGTTGATGGTTTTATCCTTATTGACTAATGAATCTCAACTAACGACAATCTCACAATGTCAGATGATGCCACACCAGAGGGAAACACTGAATACGTATTACAAACGTTAGGTCTCGGCGTTGCCCGGGTGTGTATTTATTCCATCGTCATGTTAATCCATCACTTTATTGAACCTCTATACTTCGTCATCTACTGTTCATTCCATTTTCGTGCTCCTTTAGTTTTGTACATATGACGTAATATCTACAATAACATATTTTTCCACTTAAATAGAGTGGTATATAAGGGAACACTGCAAACTGAATTGCGAATAGAGATGATAGTAAGGACTCGATTTGTTGGGACAACAGCTGATAAAATTTGATGGTGGAGTAAAGTACCAACAACTGTACAACAATTATTTATTTAACTGCGCAACCGGTTTCGGGAATACACTACACCATCTTCAGGTGCCCGTTGTGCAACCAAGAACCGTCAGAAGATAAAAGCATAACGTCAAAAAGATGGAAAAGTCATATTATTGTCATAAAAAGCACTGAAAGGGAATGTATTATTTCAGATGAGATTTCAATAAGTGTAAAAGTTGTGATGTTTAGGGGAGAGAATCAAAAAACCAATGACGTACTCGCACGGCTTGAAGTGCCAGAAAGAATGAACGTTCTGTAAACAATTATTTAAGCAGATGGTCATGAAATATCTCAAAAATGGTTTGTTTTTAGAACCTGTTTGCTCATTTAACAGATTCTCAGAATCTCATTCATTCATTTCAGTGTCCTGCAAGAGGTCCATTGCTTCACTTTTATCAACGATGTGTAGAATTTCGAGACTATTGTTGATATCAGTGACCATATGCTTCGTCGTTTTCAAATGTTCCTCGAAAGTGGAATGTTAATAGTATGTAAAGCGGTGTGTTCCCTGAATCTGTCTCTGAAACACCTCCCGATCTGACCAATGTAACTACATTACAGTCATCACATGTAATTTTGTATATGCCAGATTTAAGTAGAGGGCCAGCACGTCCAATAGAGTGTACAAGTACTTTTGACAAAGAATTTTTTGTTCCCGAAGCCTACGTTTACGTTAACTTTTCGGAATGCTTGTACTATCATGGTAGAGACATGACCTTTGAAGTTCATACTTTCATATATCTTACTGCAGAATTGTACCACTCTAGGGTGATCTCATTTAATAAATGTGATGTCTTATTTATTATTCTGGTATGTATTCGATCGACTAATCTGGCTTCAAAACCGTTATTTATAGCTATGTCTTTAAGTATATTATTCTCACGTTCTACTTCTTCAGGTTGTAGGAGAAGTTTTTCTAACCTACTGGTCTGAGTATAGAAAATGATGTCTTGTATCTGTCAAAATGTGCAGATCTAAGCCACAGGGTAGCATCTGTTGTTGTGGGCTTCCTATATATTGCAAATTTATGGGAACCATTGTCATTAGTTATAGAAATATCTAAGAAATCTATTTTATTGTTCTCTTCTTTCTCGGAGAAACCTTTAGACTTTTGTTTCCTACTACAGATTTCATATTTATTCTAAATGTAACATTTATAGCGATTGCTTTGACTTTTATGTAATGATGTCAAAGTCGTCATCGTACTCTTGTTTGCGGGTAAGATGACGAATTTCGGCGGGTAATTTGACGAAGGAAAATACAATTGTATGAACATAACACATATTTTTATTTTAAGCAAAGAAGTGACATATATTTGCTTTGCGCTTTGTATCTGCCACGGTGAGTTCCGTACAAGTAGCGTGAGATAATTTACGACAGCATAAACAACATGCAAATATCGTAATTTACCACAGTCATTCCTGATTTCACAAAGATCCTTTCTAACGAAATCATGATCGCCGTCACCGTCTTCAGTGTATTTGGGTAATATCAAGCAATTAACGAGTGCCTTTATCACATTTGTTTTGTTTTCTCTTCTCCCTTTGGTCCCCTATTTGTCATTCAGTTTTTCAGCTTCTTTCTTTTACATTTCTTTTCTTCAGTTTCTGATATGCAATATGGACAGGCTTTTCCTTTGCTTCCTCTTGTATGGTTTCTGGACTCTGACTACTGGTGAAGTTTTCGTGCCTCGGTGGAGTGGCCGAGCGATCTAAAGCGCCTCGCTGCGGAGCGCGCGGATGTCGCCGTCGGAGGTTCGAGTCCTCCCTCGGGCATGGGTGTCTGTGTTGTGTTAAGGTTTAAGTAGTTTGTAAGCTTAGGGACTGATAACCACAGACGTTGAGTCCCTTAAGATTTACAAACATTTTAACATTTGAAGTTTTCGTCTACTTGAAATGACAACATAAGATTTTCATTAAAATTTTGTGCCGACCTCGCTTCTTTCTCGAGAAACGGAGAACTGGGAAACTTTCAATGAAGTACTCCCTGGCGAAAAACTAATGGTTTTTCGGAAAGCAAAAATTGCTCCCTACAGAAATGAGTAAATTTTCACTAGAATACGAGCACAGAATAAAAATCAGGGGTTACCATTTGAAAAAATGATCTTGGTTTGACCTTAATAACAATATTGAAGATCAATATCAAACCTTACATATTTTACTACCGACTATGTATTTATTTATACATTTAATTTTTATTTATTTATTTTTATTGTTGTTATTATTTTACATAATCTGTGCCTTCCAGAGTTGTATAGATTAAATTGGGTCACTCTAGATATTATGTGACCATCTGGAATATTTTGCCACTTGGAGAATGATCATAAAATTTTAAATATGTAAACCTCACGTAATTGATTCTTAGGCGTCGATCGTATTTATTTTAATATACTCGTTTCAATTATATGAATAGTAATCTTCAGATTGGTATTTATG
The DNA here is from genome assembly GCA_026315105.1 of Locusta migratoria. Lineage (NCBI taxonomy): Eukaryota > Metazoa > Arthropoda > Insecta > Orthoptera > Acrididae > Locusta > Locusta migratoria. Next base: position 706,868,397 of record CM048745.1, on the reverse strand, counting down.
TTTGCACAGATAGCAACGATTTTACATGTGTATCATATTTTTACAATATGACATTTTACAAAATAACGGCAGATTTGTGCAAATGCTATCGAGGTCTAATAAACCTTCATATAAGGTTGACGTCTCAACTGTCAGTTTGAAGCATTTCCAAGTCCCTGGAGGCAGACTGCGGCCCTCGTTTCTGACGCTGGTACTCAGTCCGTGGCCAGCCGCTGTTAGTTCATAATGATTGACCCCTGATTCTGAACTTATATTCTGGTCACACCGCACGACGAACGTCGATATTTTATATCTCGCTGGAATCCTTGAAATGTCTACTTTTACTTGGTGAATATTACATTTTATATGAAAAGGGCACGACATACGCGGTAATATTTAAGATAAAGCGTGTTTTTTCTGGCTTTTTCGCATTTAAGGATACACAGAAATCAGACCGTAATTAGGAGAAAGGTTTTCTTTGCAGAGTTTAAACATGCACCCTTGTTCTATTTGCAAACGGAGTTTCGTTATTTTCTAATTAGTCGTGTCATCGCTATGATATAAAACGCAAGAATCTGTGATTAAGCTTACCATTGTAGCTATTGAGACGGAGAGAGAGCATTGTTGTTAAGCTTGAAGTTTTGTAGGTGACATCAGATGTCATTACTAATATATATATTGTCTCTATGTTTGTCAGTTAAGAGTTTGTAAAGCAACTGCGTTAGTGTGTGTAGTATATGCGACGCTATGGCGGAGTGTACTTGTCACACCAGCGCGCCGTGACTGTTACAGTGCGCCACAAGCACCTATTTAACTGTGAAAAATGGCAACACACAACACGCGAGCAAAGCAAATAAATAAATTAATTATGTGATAATAGCGCTTGGTGTGGATTTATGAGCATAGAAATATAACAGGTGTGAAAGGCAAGGACAGAGAGCTTGCATTTACACTTTTCGTCTTGTTAATACGTATCATCACTAGGCGAACTGCAGCAGTGTACGCCTACCATTATTAGACAAAACGACTGATCAGAAAATAACTTTACTCCGTCTGTAAATAGAACAAGGTTGGATCTTTAAACTGTGAAAACTGTGAAAACTTTCTCCTGATTACGGTCTCATTTCTATGCATCCTTAAAGTGGAATTTCGCCGAAAAAATCCAGAATAAGCACGCTTTCTCTTAAATATTACCGCGTATGTCGTCCCCTTTAAAAAGTAGATTTTCAACGATTCCGGCGATGTATAAGACATCGACGTTCGTCGTGCGATGTGACCAGAATATAAGTTCAAAGCCAGGGGTCAATCATTACGAAATGGACAAATAGAGCCCGGTTTGCTGGTGAGTGCACCACCACCTAGAGAGAAGGCCGCGGCGCTCTCGTGTGACGTCAGGCAGAGTAGGTTGCGCGCGCATAGCTGACTGGCTCGGTGCTTCGACATGGTGGGCCGTGCCCCAGCAGCGAGCCAGTCAGCTATGCGCGCGCAACCTACTCTGCCTGACGTCACACGAGAGCGCCGCGGCCTTCTCCTCTAGGTGGTGTTGTAGAGTGGCGTGGAATGTCACGTGAGGGGCTGCTGCGCCCCAGCAGACTGTGGTGTGGGCTGCCCACACGTCCCAGAGCCGGCGCCCACGGCAGCGACGGTAGTTGTATGGACTCAGCCGGGCCACTCGCACTGTGACCATTATGCGAATCCTCCGGCGCGCTGACGTTCCATTCTGTTGCTACAGATGAAGGAGGTTACAGGTTCTCCGACAAACATAAGCTCTTCAATATTCCTCCCACAAACTGGCGTAATTCCATAAATCATCGAGACAATCTTTCTTGCACTCCATTTTGGTGCTCACCGGACTGCTAACTCAACTAATTATTAGAAAGTCTGATTCATACGCTCCACCTCCTCGTTGTATTGACGGTGGTAAGCAGGATTATGAAGAACGAAGATTGGTCACAAAAATTCGTGAATGGGAATGAAGTAAATTGGAGGCCACTTACTGAGCCAACTGTCCTTGAAACACCTTGACGAAAATTTGTGCGAACGCCTTGAGTATGGTATCTGTTGTTATTTTATACGTTCACTTTTAATAGGGTAACTTTCGATATGTCTGAACTATTAATAGTAAAATACTATGAAGAAAGGCTCTGTGAAGACACATAGTGAACGTAGAATTTGTGATACGTTAGCTATTAATACTGTATAGTATATGACGTACCTTGTGAACGATCTTATGAGTTTCGGGGATGGAGCATTTTGTCAGTTGTGACGTCCTACATTTGATTGGTTGTAATTTATGGTTTGTATGTATTGCTTCTGTATGATAGGGGCGACGTCAGAGGAGGGTAAGTTTTCGTCGTCTTCAATGTTAGGGTTCAATAGGCTCGTAAATTTTATTTGAGACATACGTTGAGTATTTAAGGTGGTACACCTAATGATTGTTCATATATTCAGTTTGCTAATACCTTTGGATTAAACCTTCCAGAGCCTAACACAATTTCTTGAATATTTTCCTTACTGTTTAAACATGAGCTCTTTATTTTTCAGGGGCTTATTTAAATTACCAAGTCCTTTTAGAATAATATCTTTTCTTTCCCGGCAGAAGCACGACACATAAACCCTTTATTTCAGAGACAAGTCAAAGATATTATTTTGAGATGTTCCTCAAATTTCAATATTTAAGGACAGGTGCTAACTACTAAAGACGTGGTCGAGACAAATTTCAATCACCATTTTACCTATATTTCACCTTAGCAACACAATTGTAACATACAATGTCCAAGTCACACGTTTTTTTCTAGTACACATTTCTCGACAGTACATATCATAAGATAACAGTTCAATATCTTTGACAAAGCTAATATTCGGAATATTCTTCCCAATTCAATTTTAAAGTTATTTAACTCAAAACTTTCTCAATGGAAGAACCCTTTAACAATATTTGATGTTCCCGTGAATATTCACGATCCTATCGGGAGGCAGAATTTTTTTTTAAGTCCTTACCCTAACCCGAATTAAAGTCCACAGATAACTTTTACTCACTCGCGTAACAGTTCGACCCTTTCATGATAAATAATGAAGTCTTTAAATAGTAAAAAAATTGATTCCTTCGCAATTAAAAGAGTTCGGAATATATCCGCACCTGACTTTAACTATTTCGCAAACACAACCACAAACACTGAGACAAGACAGAGAGGTTTTAATGCAATGAGAAACAAAGACTGAGAGAGCGAGTAGCTATTCTGCGGAACTATTTATACTACCATTAGCAACAAAAGATGACTTTGAATTGCAGTGGTTAGACGCGGTTATTCTGTGACTTTACTATTTCGAAACTTCAAAGATATTCTTACTTTGCCGGCCGCGGTGGCCTAGGGGACTGAGGCGCTCCTGTCACGGTCTGCACGGCCGCTACGGTCGGGGGTTCGAATTCCCCCTCGGGCATGGATATTTGTGCCGTCCTTAGTAGTAGCTAGTTCTTAAATAGACCCCGTAGTTAAGTCCCATAAACTATACAAACAAACATTCTGATTTTACTGGAATTTTTGAAAAAATTTGAAAAATCTGCCTCTTACAAAATTATTAAGGCTGAAATTGGCTGAAAATGGCTAGTTTATGCGATGTTTGCGATGTAGTGTCACACAGTATTCCACTGTTAAGAGAGTTGAAATTTCTTGAGATTGTATATCAAGTGTGTCTTTTCTAGTGTCGTAAAAAGGATCTTGACATCTTATAAATCTTTAAATATAACCCGTTCCTTCAGAATTATTTCACGTAGATGTGAGCTACATATCGGAACTTAGTAGATTAGCTGACCTAATAGCGCACAAAAATAAGCGGAACACTGGAAATTCAACAACGTTTATTATAGATTTATGTCGTGTCTGTTCTTTTGGACATGTGCGAAGGAACAGACAAATCAATAATAAGTATTTAAACGCGAAGACGGCGTTACGTTTATTTATTTCACCGCAGAATCGTTCATACGTTCGACCTCGCACAGAAATCCATTATGGCGAGTGTAGGAGGGCATGAACGGTAGGGGCGCTACAGCCATAGCGCGCTACTTATTCAAGTTTGACACGGACGCGGGGCGAGCGCGGATAGTCAAGTGGTTAAGGCGACCGCTGGTCAGAAGCAAGAGACCCGCGCTCACATTTTCACTTGTCGCAACTGTGTAATTTCAATGCCCCACTGCAGCTAAAGTCAATATTTCCTTCCTAATCCTTCTTCCTACCTTCCGTAATAAATAATCTGCAAATTAAACAACATTGCGTCTTATTTTTGTACGTGCCCATTGGACCGGTGAAAACTAGTACGTAATTTGGGCGCATGGAGAGAAGTAAATAGGGTTCAGACAATTAGGTTTTCCTGACATGGTACCACCCCCCCCCACCCTTTTCGAAATAACTGCTTTGCTATTTCCTCACATTGCTCTGTAATTTATTCATGACATAAATTTTTCTCGATACATCGTCTCCTTTTTCAATAATCTATGTTAGAAGTAGCTACCTTGGGAAAAAATAAATTTTGGTATCTCTTATTGCTGCGATGTAAAGAGAAATTAAGTAATTGAGTCACTTTCACTTCTGATTATGAATTTATACATTTTCATCTATACATGTTCTACTGAACGTTAATAACTTACATCTGTACAATCTAAAGCAGAGGTGGGAAAATGCGGTAATACGAGCGCGGGAGCGCAAGAGCGCTCACACTGCTTGCCTGCGGGTACTGTCCACAATGCGCGGTTGCTGGCGTGCGCACACGAAGACGTGACTGTATACTGCACGTCATTAGAATGGTCCTTCTGTGTCCAAGTCTGCTTTGCGTTTGAGGGAGGATAAAATTACAAGGGGAAGAAAGTATTCAAATATTTTACATGAACGTCCCTTGCGAAGAATTCCCACTACTATTCAGACAAGCTGCTTTAGTCTGCAGCACGTTCGGAACTACGTATTTGCGTCAAAATGTTTTTTTTCCCTAATAAGAAATCGACGGTCAGAAGTAAACTTAACGACTCTTATCTAACTGGAACAATAAGGCTAACGATCAGTGCTCTCATTCCAAAGATCGGGCTTCTGAAAACATATGTACTAAGTTGCTTCTGAATTCAACACTTCTCAGTAATATTACAAGTTTTAAAAGACGATTAATAAAAGTTCATCTATTGGCCCACTTTAGATTACTGTTGTTGTGGTCTTCAATCCGCAGACTGGTTTGATGCAGCTCTCCACGCTATCCTGTCCTGCGCAAGCCTCTTCATCTGAGAATATGTACGGCAACCTACATCCTTTTGAATCTGCTTAATGTATTCGTCCCTCAGCTTCCCTCTACGATATTTACCCCACACGCTTGCTTCTAATGCTAAGTTGACAATTTCTTTATGTCTCAGAATGTGTCCAACCAATCTATCCCTTCTCTTAGTCAGGGTAAGCCAGAAACTCCTTTTCTCCCCGATTCCGTAAAGAACCTTCTCATTAGTTACCTACTCTACTCTACCGATCTAATTTTCATCATTCGTCTGTAGCACCACATTTCAAAAGCATCTATCATTTTTTATCTGAACTCCTTATCGTCCACGTTTCATACCCATACAGTGCTACACTCCAGACAAATGCTTTCAGAAAGGATATCCTAACATGTAAATTAATATTGGATGTTAAAAAATTTCGCTTCTTCAGAAACGCTTTTCTTCCCATAGCCATTCTGCATTTTATATCTTCCTTACTTCGGCCACCAGAAGTTGTCTTAGTACCCAACTAACAAAATTCATCTAATACTTTTATTGTCTCATTACCTAATCTAATTCCTTCAGCATCGCCTGATTTTCTGACATTGCATTCCATTACCTTCGTTTTACTCTTGTTAATATTCATCTTATATCTTCCTTTCAAGGCACTGTCCATTCCATTCAATTGCTCTTATAGATCTTTTGCAGTCTTTGACAGAATTACTATGTCATCGGCAATCCGCAATGATTTTATTTCTTCTCCCTGCACTTTAATGCCCTTTCCAAATTTCTCCTTCCATTCCTTCACTGCCTGTTCAATGTACAGACTGGGGAAAGGCTACAACCCTGTCTTACTCCCTTCTCAACCTCTGCGGCCTTTTCTTGCCCTTCGACGCTAATAACCGCTGTCTGGTTTTTTATAGGTTGAATATAACTCCGCTCCCTATATTTTACCCCTGCTACCTTCAGAATTTGAAAGAGTGTATTCCAGTCGACATTGTCAAAAGTTTTCTCCAAATCGACAGAAGCTAAAAACGTAGGTTTCCCTTTCCTTAACCTACCTTCTAAGATGTCGTAATGTGAGTATTGCCTCCCGAGTTCCTACATTTCTCCTAAATCCAAACTGATCTTCCCCCAGGTCGGATTCCACAAGTTTTGCCATTTGTCTGTAAATAATTCGTGTTAGTATTTTGCAACCATGACTTATGAAACTGATAGTTCTGTAATGTTCACCCTTGTCTGCACTTGCTTTCTTTGGAATTGGAATTACGATACTCTTCCTGAAGTCGGAGGGTATTTCCCCTGTCTCATACATCTTGCATAGCAGGTGATAATATTTTTTCATGACTAACTTTCCTAACGATATCAGCAGTTCAGACTGAATATCATCTACTCCAGGGGCCTTGTTTTGACTCAAGTCCTCCAGCGTTCTGTCAAATTCCTCTCGTAGTATCATATCTCCTAACTCATCTTCCTCCACTTCGTCTACCATTTCTAGAATACTGCATTCAAGTTTATTTCCTTTGTATATGCCCTCTATATATTCCTTTCACAGTTCAGCTTTCCCCTCTTTGCTGAGTACTGGTTTTCCGTCTGAGTTCTTGATATTCATACAGCTGCTTTTCTTGTCTCCAAATATCTCTTTTATATTCCGTAGGCTGTATCTATCTTTCCTCTAGTTATGCATTCCTCTATGGTTTTGCATTTGTCCTCTAGCTACTCCCGCTTAGGCAGTCTGCACTTCCTGTCAATCTCATTTTTCAGACGTTTGTACTCCCTTTTTCCTGTTTCACTTGCTGAATTTTTATATTTTCTCCTCTTATCAATTAAGTTCAGTATATCCTGTGTTATCCACGGATTTATATTAGACCTTGCCATTCTGCCTACATGGTCTTCTGCTGCCTTCACTACCCTTTCTCTCAGAGCTACCCATTCTTCTTCTATTGTATGACTTTCCCCCGTTTCAGCCAATCCTTGCCTAATGCTCCTTCTGAAACTCCCAACCACCTCTGATTCCTTCAATTTGTCCAGGTTCCATCTTCTAACCTTTCTATCTTTCTTCAGTCTCTTGAGCTGTAATCTGCAGTTCATAACCAATAAGTTATGGTCAGAGCCTATATATACCCCTGGATATGTCTTACAATTTAGAATTTGGTTTATAAATATATTCCTTACCATTATAAAGTCAATCTGCTACCTTCCAGTGCCTCCTGGTCTCTTCCAAGTATACAGCCTTCTTTCATGATGATTAAACCAAGTGGTGGTGATCATTAAATTGTTCTCTGTGCAAAATTCTACCAAGCGATCTCCTCTGTCATTCCTTTTTCCTAGTTCATATTCACCTACTACATTTCCTTCTGTTCCCTTTCCTACTACCGAGTTCCAGTCCTCCATCACATTCAAGTTTTCGTCTTATTTAACTTTCTGAATGATTTCTTTTATCTCCTCATACATTTTTTCGATATCCTCATCATCAGCCGTGCTAGTTGGCATATAAACTTGCAATACTGTGGTCGGTGTTGGCTTCGTGTCTATCTTTACTACGATAATGCGTTCACTATGCTGTTCATAGTAACTTACCCACATTCCTATTTCCATATTCATTGTCAATCCTACTCCTGCATTACCCCTAACTGATTTTGTATTTATAACCCTGTACTCAACTGACCAAAAATCCTGTTCATCCTGCCACCGAACTTCACTAATCCCTAACATATCTAACTTTAACCTATCAATTTCTCTTTTCAAATTTTCTAGTTTACCTACGCGATTAAGGGTTAGAACGATTCCACGCTCCGACCCGTAGAATGCCTGTTTTGTTTTTCTTGATGACGACATGCTCCTGAGTAGTCTCCGCCCGGAGATCCGAATGGGGGACTATATTACCTCCGGAATATTTTACCCAAGAAGACGCCATCATTATATAGTCATACAGTAGAGCTGCATGTACTCGCGAAAAGTAACGACTGTAGTTTCCCCTTGCTTTCAGCCGTTCGCAGTAGCTGCATGGCAAAGCCATGTTAGCTGATGTTACAAGGCCAGCTCAGTCAATCATCCATACTGTTGTCCCTGTAACTACTGAAAAGGCTGCTGCCCCTCTTCAGGAACCACACGTTTGTCTGGCCTCTCCACAGATACCCCTCCATTGTGGTTGCACCTATGGTACAGCTATCTGTGTCGTTGAAGTACGCTACCTCACTTCGGCAATGTCTGTGGTTCATGGGGGTTAGGTTACGGTACCTAAAAGTGGGCCTTTGCGATCTCCTGTTGAAAGCACGAAATTTAAACTAAAATAACGGCTTAGCCATTCATCTGACTCGAAAATTAAATTTGCACAGGAGAAAATTCTCTACAACTTTGCTATCACAATTTTTCTCATATATCGCATCGTTTCAAAGATATTTGCAAAACTAATTGCGATTTGACGATGTCTGTTTGTCTGTAAGTGCTCCCGGTTTTAAGGTCGAACCGGTAGTGGAGAAAATTCTCTCTGAGTTTTCTCTCATATATATATATATATATATATATATATATATATATATATATATATATATATATATATATATATATATATATATTTGCAACTCGCACCGTAACAAAGATATTTACAAAATTAACAGCGATTTGACAACGTCACATGATTTTACGTAACACAGTGGTTAGGAAATGTCAAGTGTCATTCCTCGCCCTGAACTCTCTCTGGCATACGCCATCGTGTTTTCTGTATTTTATGATTGTCTTGTTATAACTTACGCAATGCCATTTCAAAACAATAGCAGACTGAAGAATTAACAAAGAACACTTGGTTCATGGTACGATATATTGTAACATAGTGTCTAAAAATGATTATTTAGCAGTTAACAACTGGCACTAATAGTAGGACAATTGAGAAATAAGTTTGCAGTTCTTCACTGTGGTGTTTGGGCAGTGTGTTAGGTTGTGATGCAAATGGTTGGCAGTTCGAAACCCGCCACTATTTTTTCACCTTGGCTCCCAAGAGGGTTTTGGGCACTCTTGTTAGTAAAATAATGTTCTGTAGTGTTTAGTGTTGTGCGGATGCAAGAGTGCAGCCTCTCTAAATGTGCGTTTCTTCTATTTAACGAACATGCCGGAAATACGTGACTACGACTTTAACAATGGTCATCTGAAACATTTGTACATCAACTGTCGGATACTGTGATAATGAATATTCTAAACAACGTGCTAATACAGGTAGTTTCATATATAAATTGAATCCTAAATATCTGTGGTAACTGTCATTCCTTAATGAAATGAAAGGGAAGTGTATACATTGCAAAAATGGCCTTGTTCCTTTTCTTAGCAATTATTAACTATTTATGTAATATAATCAATATCAATTAGAATCAATGCATCTTCTAAAATGTGGCATGGTTGCATTGGGAGGTTTTAACGTAGATTGTATTACCTTTCCTGTGGTTCAGATATGCCTTTATTCATGTTACTTTGTTCTGCGCTGAAATAACAAGCAAATATTCCGTTTCAAACCGTGACTACGTTTTCTTTTACAGCGAAAATAACAAACGGAATATGAGTGATAACACTGAATTCCACAACGCTCTCTTACTTAATCTATATACAAAGTTACTACTATCAAAACGTCATTTACAACAGTCATTGGAAAAGTATCTTTCAAGTTTGTGTATATCTAATAAAGATGTCTATGTTTGCTATTCGTGGGTATGTATTTCGTAATGTGTTAACAAAATAGAACAAATGCACTTTTCAGAGAAAGCGCTGTTACCTTCGAACAACTCAGAATCTAGCAAAATATAGTTCTATTCAATTAACAAGAGTGTGAGGAAACCTTTTAGGAAACAAGATGGAAAAAAAAGCCAGTGGCGGATTTACATTTTATTTATTTATTTATATTTTTTGTTCTTCGCGTAGAACGACGCTTTGCAGTCATTTGTTCATGTTAGTTCTGGGTTGTTCGTTGAGAATTTTTCTCAGTGTTTTATTACAGATGGCGTCGACCTCTCTTTCTTTCTCTCTCTTTTCATTGCTTCTTCGGTTTGATCGGTCCTTTGTGGACTTTGGTTTATTTTCTTTTATTTTGATCGTATTGACGTTGACTCTTTTTTCGCTTCAGAGGACGTTAAGCCGTTTCACCGAGCGCGCTCAGCTACCACACCGGGAACCCACAGACCAAGCACGATGACCTAGTGCGCGGCAAGTTTATAATCACCGTCTAACATGTTCGTGCATCAGAAACAAATTCGCCGCCCATTACGCTACGCAGACACCTACGAGGATAATTCGTGATTCTCGTACCATCGCTGGCAGGTGTTATCTGCTAACATGACATTTTTAGACATTAGACTAAAATTCATTGTCCTAAGAACGACCTGTTTTTGACAATTTTCAGGGCGCCATTGCTTTCACATGACAACTCTTAAGTTATAATAAGAAAATCATCAAATACAGAAAGCAACGCAACGTATACAAAAGAGAGTTTCGGGAAAGGGATGTCACGTGACTAATTTTCGAACGCGAAATGTAAGCTGCATTCCTTCCAGGTTACAGTCATTCGTATCCAGTACAGGCAAAGAAAATAAACTTAGAACAAACTACCAAAGCAAGAGAGGTGATAATAGTTTAACGAAAAAAGATAATGAAAATAAATAGGATATGTTCCGAGATAGCATTTTTTATTCCATTTATTCAAGACGACCGGTTTCCGCACTTTATGGTGTCATCATGTGCTCTCATTGACATTCAACTGGCTTATAAAATCTGGTAGGTGTACTGGGTTATTGTTACATATAATTATGTGCTGGTGGCTAGTCAGATATAAAATGGGTGGCTGGTCAAAATTAAAACTATAAAATATACATAAAATAAGAACCACCACAGTGCACATGTCTGGTTGAGCAAGTCCATAAAACCAATCAGACATGTACACTATGGCGATTATTATTTTATGTATATTTTACAGTTATAATTTTGACTAACAATCCATTTTACATCTTACTAGCCACCACCACGTGATTTTATACGTAATTATCATCCAGTAAACCTATTAGATTTTATTTACAGCACTACAATAAGGAGTATAATGTCAGTGAGACTACATGATGACACCATAGTGCGTCGAAACGGGTCGTCTTGAATAAATAAAATAAAAATTGCGTTGTTGGAAGATATCCTATTTATACAATAAGACCGTTCCCTCTGATGATAAATTAACTGATAATGAAAATGTGGGAGAGATATTAAAATAATAGTTCAAAGAGGTAAATGTTCAAAAAGAGTATATTTGTCAAAGCTGAACTCAAATATCAAATAATTTTGGCTGTTTGTTAAAATACAGCCAGAAAGAATATTAAGTGTTAGGTGCATAGATATTACCACAATAGTCTTATGTTTTTGTTATGTTTTTCAGAAATGTTTGCAAAAATTCATAAAGCTTATGTCTGTTTTGTGTTTGTGTCAAGAAAATTAACTTCACAGAAATGACTTATTAATCTCCTCTGCTGATTCTTATTAGCCTCTTCCCTTTCCCTGATCAGCAATGACGTGAAGCACACAGTTTTCAACGTAACTGCTGTCATCTATGTAATACACAATTCTGCGACGTTGCTCAACTCATTCTGGAATCACGCAATGCAATTATTTATTTGTTCTTAATTTTTTCTCTAGGCTTTGACTTCTGCCTCTATATGATACAATCGTAATAAACTGAAATTACGTTTTCAATCCAAGGCAACTTTATTGCACAATATTTATGTATAAAGCTATACTTCCTCAGACATTATGCAAATATTCTCTACATCTACATAACTACTCTGCAAATCTCACAGAAGTGAACAGTAGAGAGTTCATCGAATCGCTTTCATCATATTTCTATACCACTACATACTCTAATAGTGCGCATGAAAAGGGAACACAATTTTTTTTCCATAAATCTCGCCGCCACGAATTACGCCTGTCATCATTCAAATGATTTCCGCCTCAAATCGTGCATCATATCCGTCACACTCCCTCCCCTGTTTCGCAACAATACAAAACGAGCTGCCCTTTTCTGAATTTCCTGTATATCCTCCGTCAGTTCGCCTTGGTGGGGATCCCACAATGCGCAGCAATACTCCAAAATAGGCCGCACAAGTGTAGTGTCGGCAGTTTCTTTAGCAGATTTGTTGCGTATTATAGGTGTTCTGCTAACGATACGTAGCCTTTGGTTCCCCTTCCTTACAATATTTCTATGTGTCCTTTCCAATATTCGTAGGACAATTCATTTCTCGATAATTGATTTTATATCCTGTAGCTTTGACTGATTATCGAAAACATGAAAATTAATGGTTTTCTTTTTCTACTCGTAAAGTTACTACACACTTATTATTTAGGGTCAACTGCCTATTTTTCACCGTGCATATACCTTATCTGAATCATTTTGCAGTTGCTTTGGATCTTCTGTTGACTTTACCAACCCATAAATGACAGCATCATCCGCGAACAGTCTAAGAGAGATGCTCACATTGTCTCTTACATCGCTGTTTGATTAGAAGACGCTTGTGTCATACACTGTCAAGAGCCTTGCTGCATATAAAAGTATGGAATCGATTTGAAACCCCTTCTCGATAGCATGATTACATCATGTGAGTGAAGAGCTAGCTGTGTTTTACAGGAACGATACTTTCTAAATCCGTGTTGTCTGTTGGTCACTTGGTCGTTCTATTCGAGGTAGTTTGTAATATTTGAGAAAAGTATATGTTCCAAAATCCTGCCGCAAACCGACTTCAATGATGTAGTCCTGTAATTTTCGGGATCATTCCTAATGCCTTTCTTGAATATTGAAGTGACCTGCGAAACTGTACTGTTCGTGTGTACGGGGAATTCCGCTGAGCAAGTATGCATCAGAATACTCTAAAGGTACCTAATTAATATACAGTCGACACCACGAGACTTATTACTTTTGTTAAATGATTTAAGTTGTTTTATTACTCCAATGGTACCTACTTCTAAATTACGCATGCCAAGAGCTGTTGTTGTTGTTGGTTTTTGGAAGGAACTAAACAGCAACGGTTATCAGTCCCTTGTTACAGTGTTAGAGATAAAACAGTGTGTTAAGCGATCCTAAGTGAATGCGTTAACATGCCAAAGTTTAAAAATCACAGGTAAATATGATGAAAGGATACAAGTAAAGACGAAGAAGACATAAAAGAGCTGAAACAGTACAAGAGTGTTTCTGATGGGTGATCACAGAAATATAAGGAACACATCCAGCCACTCTGGGACACTTTAAAACCACCTACCTAAAAAACGTAGGCAGGTGGAGGACAGAGCAATGACAGACACACACAAACTTTAAATGGATTTGTAAAGTCCACACTCAGGGATAAAATTTAAAACAGAGTCAACCATGGAGGCATTGTCGGCTAAAGCAAGCTCCAAAGTGTCAGGGATATAAAAATTTCGTCGCATTGCGGCTGAATTGCGGCATTCAAGTAAGATGTGGGCGACTGTCAAAGGTGCACCACATCGACACTGAGGAGGGTCCTCGCGATGCAGAAGGTGACCATATGTGAGCCAAGTATGGCCTATAAGGAGCCAGCAAAGAACAACAGACTCCCTGCGAGAAGCACTCAGGGAGATCTTCCATGCAGCGGTAGATGACTTGACAACACAGAGCTTATTTGGTTCAGTCAAGTCTGCCAATTCAGAATTCCAAACCCAAGGACCTTGTGGGTCAACTAAGTTCGGAGGTCTGAGTCTGGGAGGCCAATATCCAGAGACCGTGAAGTGGTGGCCTGCTTGGCCGCCTGATCGACGCGTTCATTGCCATGTATAGCTATGTGGCCCGGCGTCACTGACTCGCCAAGGGCGAATATAGCATCTTGAATTGCTCGCACCACAGTGTGTTTTGGGAGAAACTGGTCGAAAGCCTGTAAGCCACTCAGGGAGTCGCTGCAGATGACAAACGACAGCCTGGGGCAAGCTCTGAGGTGTTCAAGAGCTCTCAAAATACCGACCAGTTCTGTGGTGAAGATGCTGCTTCCACAAGGCAATGATCGCTGTTTGATGTGGTCACAAAAGGCATATCCAGCATGGCCATCAACCAAAGAACCATCTGTGTAAATAATGTTTGTACCATGAAATGTGTCAAGCAGTACTTGGAACTAGCTATGGAGAATCAGTGGTGAAATGAAGGCTTTCAAATCCCAGGATAAATCAACCGAAGCTCCAGGTGAGGAATTGTCCACACGGGGATGAGGGGGGGGGAGTAATGGAAAGGTGGAGCAAGGGGTAGGGAATCATGTGAGGAGAGAAGGGAACGGACACAGACCGCAATCGGAAGCACGACCTTGGTCGACGTCGCGGGGAAGGGAGTGCAGAAAGTGGAAAGAGAAGCCTTTGGTTCTGATGTTGGGGTGAAGTATGAATCCGGGCAATATAAGACACCAACAACCGTTGTCGGCGATACTGCAGAGGGGGAACACCAGCTTCAGCTAGGAGGCTCGGTACTGGACAGGTGCGAAAAGCCCCTGTTGCAAGACGCACACCAGTGAGATGAATGGGGTCTAGGACCAGCAAGGCAGAAGGGGCTGCTGAGTCATAAACCAAGCTCCCGTAATCAAGCTGCGACTGAATAAGAGCCTTGTAGAGATGGTGGGTAGAAAGGGCTGCTCCCCAACCAGTATGGCCGAGGCATCGAAGAATATTTAAATGCCGCCAATACTTCTGTCTCAGCTGACATAGGTGTGGCACCCGTCAGCCAGACAGCGAAAACCATGCCCAGGAAGCCTTGTAGAGATGGTGGGTAGAAAGGGCTGCTCCCCAACCAGTATGGCCGAGGCATCGAAGAATATTTAAATGCCGCCAATACTTCTGTCTCAGCTGACATAGGTGTGGCACCCGTCAGCCAGACAGCGAAAACCATGCCCAGGAAGCGATGTGTTTCCTCGACCTGAAGTAGTTCACCACCCAGATAGAGGTCTGGGTCAGGGTGAACTACCCGACGGCGAAAGAAGTGCATCACGCGGGTTTTCTGCGCGGAGAACTGAAATCCGTGAGTAGAGGCATATGAGTGGGCTTTTCAGATGGCGACCTGCATCCGCCGTTCAGCTACGCCGATGCTAATGGAGCTGAAATACAGGCAGAAGTCATCAGCGAACAGGGAGCAACTGACCGATGACCCCACAGCCGCAGCAAGGCCGTTTATTGCCACTAAAAACAATGGGACACTGAGGACGGAGCCCTGTGGGACACCGTTCTTTTGAATACAAGGGGGAGCTAAAAGAGGCCCCTTCCCTCACCCGAAACGAGAGGTGGGAGAAGAAGTTGCGAATAAAAATAGAAAGGGCGCCATGTAAGCCCCAATCATGAAGAGTAGTCAATACATGGTGGCGCCAGGTGGTATCGTATGCCTTTCGAAGGTCGAAAAATACAGCAACCAGATGCTAGCGAAGGTAGTGCAAAGCGAAGGCAGTGCGAATGGCCGACTCCAGTGACTCGAGGTTGTCAGTGGTAGAACGGCCCTGGCGGAAGCCCTCGTTGTGGAGCAAGGAGTTCACGCTCTTCAAGGATCCACATAAGCCCCCAACTCACCATACGTTCGAAGAGTTTGCACAGAACATTAGAACATTGGTGAGGTTGATCGGACGGTAATTGTCATCCACCTGGGGACCTGCACCAGGTTTCAGCACCGGGATGATAGTGCTTTCCCGCCATTGCGACGGGAAAAACCCCTCTGCCCATAGATGGTTAAACAGGACGAGAATGCGTCGTTGAAACTCTGGTGAAAGGTGTCGGAGGAATTGGCCATGAATCCTATCTGGTCCTGGAGTGGTATCAGGGCACGCAGCAAAGGCAGTTCGGAACTCCCACTCACTAAACGGGTCATTGTATAGTTCCCGACGACAAGTGTGGCAGGATTACTGTTTCTGCTTGGCCTGCTCTTTGAGGGAGCGGAAGTCGGCACTGTATGTGGCAGTCGCAGAGCATCATGCGTAGTGCTCTGCCATACGCTCAGCGATAGCTGTCGGGAGTGTGCAGAGCATGAGGGATGGGATTCCTGTCGGCGGGCGGTATCCAAAGACGCGTCGTACTTGCGTACATACCTGAGTCAGGGAGGTGCTGGAGCCGATACAGGTTACATACCGCTCCCAGGAGTCCTGCTTGCTCTGCTGTATAAGTCGTCGTGCACGCTCATGGAGCCGTTTAAAGGTGACCAAATTCTCCACAGAAGGGTGGCGTGGATGGCGCTAGAGCGCTCGCCAACGTTCCCGGATAGTCTCAGCGCCTAGTGGATCCGGTGGTTTGTGAAACTGCTGCCTCAGCGGCTATGACAATACTGTCAGTCACCTGCTGGATTGCATTGTCAATGTCATCTGGCAGTGGTGCAGCGATTACAGCGGCTGAGGCATAAACAGGCCAGTCATCCTGCGGAGGTACCAACGGGGCAAGCAGTTTGCAGCTTGGTGCTGCAGGAGCGACACAAAGATTGGAAAGTGGTCACTGCCACACAGGTCGTCATGCACACACCAATCGAGGTGTGGTCGAAGGCTGGGGCTGCAGATGTCTATCGCTGAATACGTGCTCTGTGCGACCGTAAAATGCGTGGGGCCACCTGACTTCAGGAGGCAAAGGTCTTGTTGCGCTAATAATGACTCAACATCCCTATTGCGGCCTGTGGTCTGGAGTCCACCCCACCATGGGTTGTGGGCGTTGAAGTCCCCCAAAGGAGGAATGGTGGGGGACATTGGGAGACCAGAGCAGTAAGGTTATTGAGAGACATGGCCTCATCCGGAGGAAGGTACAAGCTGCAGACAGTTAATTCCTGCGTTGCCCGGATTCTGACAGCCATTGCCTCAAGAGTGGTGGTGAGTGGCACTTGGGCACTGGGGACAGTGTCCAGGACGTACAGACAGACACCGCCAGACACCCTGTTATAAAGGGACCTGTTGCGGTAGTATCCCCGATACCCACAAAGGACAGGGGTCTGCTGTGCTTGAAACCATTTTCCTGTAGGGCGATAAAAATGCAGGGTAGCGGCACAGTAATTGTCTCAGATCGGCCAGGTGTTTAAAGAAGCCACGGCAATTCCACTAGAGAATGACTCGTTCTCCACGCTGTAAGGCCATAAAAGAAAAGAAAAGAAGGATACCATTTCATAGGAACATCTGCTGCCTTATGATCAGGAACTACAGAATCACCATACATTGAGGTGGTTCTGGTTGTGCAGAGATATTATGGTCAGACGAATCAAGAAGTGCGAGATCCGCAGGCTTCATCCTCTGAAGCAGACGATGTGGGTGTGGGTGGCTTCCTTTATCTTCCTTTCCTTCTTCTTACCCTCTCGCTGGCCCTTCGGTGTTAAGGTCCATTGGGGCTTCTCAGAAGGGGCGGCAGGAGCTGACAAAGAGCAGGAGGCCCTTAGATCAGCGGCTCCCAACGTGAAGAGTGTAGGAGCAACCGAAGGAGTAGCGCCCCCAACTGTCAAGGGGACAGGTGCAGTGGTTCTGGCGTGGGGGCCCTGTTGGCCTTTGTATTACAGATTGTGGTCTGAGATCGACGTTGAAACTACTGTGGCGTATGGGGACGTCATGGTCACAAGGTGGAGCTTCAGATACTTACGTCTGGCCTCTGCGTATGTCAGCCGATCCAGGATCTTGTACTTCATGATCTTACGCTCTTTGTGGAGTACAGAGCAGTTGAGAGAATAAGGAGGATGCTGCTGATTGCAATTGATGCACACTGCAGGTGAGGTACAAGGGGCGTCCGGATGGGATGCACGTCCGCACTCCCGACATTTTGGGTTGGCATTACATCGGAGGACATATGTCCAAACCTCAAGCACTAGAAGCAACACATAGGGGGAGGAACGTAGGACTTTACGTCACACCGGTAGTTCATCACCTTGACTTTCTCAGGCAATGAATCACCCTCAAAAGCCATGATGAAGGCACCGGTGGCAACCCTGTTGTCAAAATGTTCAAATGTTTGTTAAGCTTATGGGACTTAACTACGGGGTCATCAGTCCCTAAACTTACAAACTACTTATGAACTACTTACGAACTAGGACGGCACAAATATCCATGCCCGAGGGGGGATTCGAACCCCCACCCCGACCCTGTTGTCCTTCGGACCCCTATAGATGCGCCGGATGAAATGCACACCTCGCCGCTCCAGGTTAGCTCGCAATTCGTCGTCTGATTGCAGCAGAAGATCCCTGTGGAAGACCATATTTAAGCTCTTATATGGCGTGATGGTAACGGAAACATCACCCAATTTGTCACAGGCTAGCAAAGCCCGTAACTGCGCTGGGGATGACGTCGTTATTAGGACCGACCAAGATCTCATCTTTGACATACCATCCACCTCTCCATATTTGTCCTCCAAATGATCCACAAAGAACATTGGCTTTGTGGACATAAAAGATTCCTTATCTGTACGACTGCACACTAAATACTTAGGGGCATAAGCTTCACCTTAAAATTTTGCCCTACGTTCCTCCCACGTTGTGGACATGGAAGGAAACTTTTGAGTGTCATATTGCGTAGCGTTGTAATCGCCTCTACCGCGCTTAGAGACGGTGGTTGTACGTACGCCAACGTTCCGTGGTCTTTTCATGGTGTTCCCACGAGCAGCCAGAGGCATATACAACTGATTCGGCGGTATCTCAGAGGTTTCTCGCTAGCGACTGTTCAACCTCAACAGCCATGCATCTCCTCGGCACGTAGCACACCTTGAGATTAGGTTTTTTTTATAGAGGTTTGTACCGTCCTCTCGACCCGGGCGATTAAGGCCAGATCCCCGGGCTCTGAAACGTATAACGTTTCACCGTCGCGCGGAACGATAGTCGTTGAAGCACGCACAGAGCTTAACGGTGTAGCGGACTGTTGGCGCGACACAGCCCACGCCTCAGGACCCCGAGTTCGCCAAGCCCGTACTCAGAAAATTAATGCTGAGCCCCTGAGGTGTGCCAACAGCTGTTCTTGATTCGAATTTGCTCTACGTTCTTTGTTGAAGGAATTTCGGAAGTCTGGGTTAACAATTCTGTTTTAGCACAGCTGTCATCAGCAGCATCAGCGTTCCTATTGCTTAGTGAAGGTAATGATTGGGTTTTTGCCGCTAGTATAGTTTACATGCGACCAGAATTACTTAGAATTTCGTACCAAATTACGTGACAGTGATTCGTCATGGAAACTATTATAAGCTTCTCGGACTATAGCTCTGTAAAAGAAAGTCACTCTCGAGGATTTTATGTCTGTTTAAATATGACTTGATTTCTTCTTTGCTTCTTTTCAAAAGTGATCTAACCTGCTTCTTGCACCACGGCGCGTCAGCCCCCTACTTTGTCAGTTTGTTTGGTGTAAATTTCTCTTATTTCTTTCAATCTAAGCCACATCTGAACCTCATTAAGATTGTTAGTTTCGAAAGACGCCCACGTGAAGTCAATGTTACTGAGATAGGAAATTACCTCCTCCTTCCCCGTTTATATCTGAGCTGTGTCCACGCACAGTCAAATCGGCCTTGAGAGATTATTGTTTTTACAAATCTTGTAAAAATAAAACTAAATTACACGTGGTAATCCTCTGTTCTGTTCTCAAATCAATCCCTTGAATCAAATTCCCATAGCAGCCTAGTTCCATAATGTCTCATTATATTTTATTTACATTTTATTGCACTTTGAGAGTTTTTCAGAGGGAGGTTTGATTTACCACAGTACCGATTTAAATTTTGCAGTCTGTGTTCAAGTAAGAAATTAATTTTTTATTAAATGATAGAAGTGATCAGTTTAACCTAAAGCAAGCAAGCAATACTGTAATGCGGTGCGACTATACCAACTTCGAAACAGCAAATATATCCTATTTGCTTCCGGATGATGAAGTAGTAAAGTCACCAGAAAATCAAACGCAAGTGCAAAACGGTTTATATAAGAATCTGTATGGTAACAATATTGGCAGTTGAAAATAATGAAAAATGTGAAGTCGTCCAAATAAACTTAGTTTTCACTATAAATTAGTCAAATATAAATGCCGTAAATTCAACTATATACCTAGGAATAATAATTACCAACAATTTTAATATGGAAGCAAATAATATAAACAAAAGTATTTAAGGCCGAAAAATATTGCTACTTTGCTGCAGGTCAAAGTTTCAAACCTGCAGAACCGAAAAATTTTAGTACTATTTACTTAGAAGTAATAAGATACTTTTGGGCAATATTTCTGCAGCAACATTTATCATAAGAGAAAATTCCTAATACGATGATATATCGTACAAAATGTAAGTAAGCATCCAGATTTTTATGCAGTTTATTAAGATGACTGTGGCATTTCATGACACTCTTTACGAGATTTTGTTTCAACGTGTAATCGGAAGAGAATATTAACTTGTACTACCTGACGAATTACAACAGATTGACATATTAAGTTAATCGTAACGTATATTGAAATTAAATCTTTCACAGAAATCGCGAAGATGCCGGTTAAAACTGCACCAAAGAAAACTGAGTGAGGAAAGTTTTAACTGCAGCGTAAATGTACAAAAATACATTACACGTTGTAATAACTGTGCCTCTTCTCCTAATTCTGGAAAAATGTAGTTGATTAATTGTTCAGTTACACAAATAAGGAAAGATATAAAGAGCAAAAAAAAAAAAAAAAAAAAAAAAAAAAAAAAAAAAAAAAAAAAAAAAAACCTGATACACCTGCCTACTGTCGCATAGGGCCCCCGCGAACACACAAGATTGCCGCAACAAAACATGGCATGGACTCGACTGTCTGAAGTGTTGCTGGAGGGAATTGACACCATGGATCGTACAGGGCTATCCACAAATACATCAGAGGACGTTCGGTAGAAGATCTGTTCAGAACGGAGCGTTGCAAGGCATCCCAGAGAAGATCAATAATGTTTATGCCTGGGGGGGTCTGGTGCCCAGAAAAGTGTTTCTGGAGAAACTGTGTAGCTATGCTGAACGTGTGGGGTGTCGCATTGTCCAGCTAGATTTGCGTAAATAAGTCGATATTCACATTGTACGTTAATGGATGTAGATGGTCCGCCAGGACGCGTAGCTACTTGTTACCTTTCAAATTCGTATCTAGACATATGAGGATCCCATACCAGTACAACTTCATACCATTAGGTTCCATCAGCTTGAATAGTTGAATAGTCACCGCCTGGCATCCAGGGTCCATGGATTCATAAGGTTATCACCATACCCATACACGTCCAATCCCTTGATACAAAGGAAATGAGACTCGTCAGATCAGGCAACATGATTTCGGTCATCAACATTCCAATGTTGGTGCTGACGGGGACCACCAAGGCATAAATGCTATTTACGGCCATGTTTAGTTCACACAGTTAGAAGTATGCACTGAGTGAGTTAGATTCATTTTGGACGTTTCGTACTAGTTTGGAGCGACTACACTTTTATTCAGGTTTCCCACTGAGCAGGAGTTGGTGTGCGACCTGCCACGGCGGAGCGACCGAGCGCATTGCGGCGCTATGCTCCGATGCGCGATGCCGTTCCCCGGCGGGGTTTCGTTCCCCCCTGGGGCATGGATGTTTGTGTCGTCTTTAGTATAAGGTGATTCATAAGTAGTTTGTAAGTTTAGGGACTGATGCCCCCGCAGTTAAATACCTTAAGCTTCACAAACATTTGAACATTTTTTGGTGTGTGACCTGGTTAGGGGTTTCATTTCCATGTTACTAATGTGTTATTGGGTCGCCACAGATTTTCTTGATAATATTCCAGGCCAGATTACTGTTGTGGGTCATGTCAATTTTCTCTAGGGTTTCCAACCAGTTTACTTTTATGTCTTCACCGATAGCTTTCAGAAGGGTGGTCCCGCATTCTATAGTCGTCTGGCTGAAAAGGTCCTCCTCATAAGGCCGCTCAAGATTTCAAGAGCTCCTCAATTCCCCTGTCATGCCCGATAGGTATTGTTGTCTACACCCCCTTGAAATACATTTCGTCGTGATCGTTTTTACAAGTTCAACGAACCTTTCATATTTCTCCGGTATTGGCTCTTGATGATGATTTATTTGTCAATTTAATCCGTGAAGTCCGCCCACCTGGCTTTTTTGGAGTTCAATCCCCTTTTAACGGGATTGTTGGTGTTTTGAGTGCACTATATTCGCTGATTCCTGCAGGCCAGTGTTGTGTTCTTGGGATCGAACCATGCACCATCTTAACACAGTTGTGTTGGATGATAGGTGTCGAGAAACAAATATCTGTCTTGTAACCACTTTTCCAGATCCTACTGTAAAAGTAAAACTGCAGTCTAGGGACGTTTATTAGTTATCCCACTCCTCTCTGCCCACTCCTACACAGCCTCGCCTTTCATGCCTATTTTCTCATATCCCAATAAGGTGCTACGGCTGTTAAAGTCACCTATGATGAACGTTGTTCTTTCGGATAAAAAGTTGTCAGGTGGTGTAAAATCAAAGTCAGCCACCTGGAGGTTTATACACAGATGTGACAGTGAAAACTCCCAGCTCATTCGTTACTATCACAGTACCTTTGTGGTTCGTAGTGCCAACGGATATTATTACGATGTCTGATTTGGCGAATACAGAGCTGTCATGTTTCTGGCTTGGGATCTCGGCCAGCAACCTCATTCCAGGGATTCGTGAACATAGGGCGAACTTTCCTGAATGCACAGTATATCGCAGTTTGATGTCTTGCAGGGTTGTGCTAGTATGTCCTGTTTATTACTAGTAATTCCCTCGACGTTTACGATGACCATTGTCAGAGATGGCTCTGAGAAGGGCCGATAATCACTGCGGTTTTTAGTTTCCCAAATTTCCTTGATTAGGTTTGTCTGGTGGTGGAAGCATAAGCCGTCTCTTTTCGAAATGTTTCCGCGGAACACCAGCGATTATTTGTTTCCATTTTCTGTTTTCGTTTCCATTTGTTTTTTGGTTGCATATCGCTTACGTGGAGGCTTCTTCCTTGCCCCCCCCCCCCCCCACCGATCTAAGGCCCTCGCCAGACACCTGTTGACTTACATCGGTGTTGCCGATTGCAGCAGCGTCCTCAGTATTGACATATGCATGCCTATCCCTGTTTCTCTGCCTCTTCAGTGTAGTTCTGGATCTTTTCTGTTACTCGAACCAGATGTTATCATCTTGCTACTGTTGTTGTCGTCTTCAGTTCGGAGACTGGTTTGATGTGGCTCTCCACCCTAATCTATCCTGAGCAAGCCTCTTCATCTCGTCATAAGAACGGTAACCTACATCCACCTGAATCTGTTTACTATATTCGTCTCTTGGCCTCCCTCTGCGATTTTTTCCCCAAACACTTCAGTCCAATGCTAAATTTATGATTCCTTGATGTCTAAGAATGTGTCCTACCAATAGATTCCTTTGGTTAGTCAAGGTATGCCAGAAATTCCTTTTCTCCCCAATTCTCTTCAGTATTTCCTCATTAATTACTAGATCCACCCACCTAATCTTCAGCATTCTTCTGTAACATCACATTTCAAATGCCTCTATCCTCTTCCTATCCACACTGTTTATCGTCCATGTTTCGTGCCCATGCAAGGCCACACTCCACACAAATGCCTTCAGAAAGGAGTTCCTTACACTTAAATTAATATTGGATGTTAACAAATTTCTCTTTTCCAAAACCGCCTTTCTGCCCATTGCCATTCTGCATTTTATATCCTCTGCACTGGGACCATCGCATGTTATTTTATTGCACAAGTAGAAAAATGCATCTACCACCTTTATTGTTTCGTTACCTAATCTAATTCCTTCAACATCACCCGATTTTCTTAGACTGCACTCCATTGCCCTCGTTTTGCTCTTGTTAATGTTCATTTTATACGCGCCTTTCAACACACTGTCCATTCCGTTCATTTGCTTTTCCATGTCTTTTGCTGTCTCTGAGATAATTACAATAACATCGGCAAAACGCATTTTTTCACCCTGAACTTCAATTCCTTCTCAAAATTTCTCCTTTCTTTCCTTTATAGCTTGCTAAATGTACAAAATGAATAGCATTGCAGAAAGGCTACAACCCTGTCTTAATCCCTTCCCAACCTCTGCATCCCTTTTATGCCCTTCAACTCTCATAACCGCTGTCTGATTTTTGTACAATTTTGTAAATAACCTTCCGTTTCCTATATTTTACACCTGATGATTTCAGAATTTGAAAGACTGTATTCAAATCAACATTGTCAACAGCTTTTTCAAAATCTACAAATGCTAGAAACGTAGGTTTCCCTTTCCTTAATCTATCTTCCAAGATAAGCCGTAGAGTATTGCCTCCCGTTTTCCTTCATTTCTCCTGAATCCAAAATGATCTTCCCGCGGTCAGCATCTATCAGCTTTTCTATCCTCCTGTAAATAATTCGTGTTAAAATTTTGCAACGATGACATATTAAACTGATGGTTCTGTAATTTTCACAGCTGTCTGCACCTGCTTTCTTTGGAATGTGGATTATTACATTTTTTTCGAGGGTATGTCGCCTGTCTTATACATCTTACGCAGCAGGTGAAATAGTTCTGTCCTGGTTGGTTCTCCGAGACTTTAGTAGTTCTGAGGGAATACCATCTACTCTAGGGACCTTATTACGACTTAGGTCTTTCTCTCAGTATAGTATCTCCTGTTTCATCTTCATCTACAGGGTGTCCAGAAATGGGCTCTCTGATTTCAAAATTAAATATCTCGAAAACCAAAATCGATAGAGGAATGCAGTAAGCGGTATGTTTATTGTGAAAGCTGTAAGAAGTTTATACAGCAGTTCGAAATAATAGTTACAAAAGCTGCTAACATATGGCGCTGTAATCGCCATACGTAATGCCTAGTATAAATAGTGATCGTACCGAAGTGCAACATAGGTATTTCCAGTGGGAGTAGGATTACATCAGGGATCTATTCTCAGCCCATCTTTGACCTAGTCATGGATGTACAATTCAAAGATAGTCGTTTCATTTTAAATCACTCCTAATGCCTACTCCAGATAATTTATGGAATTAACTTCTTACAGTTGCTGACCCGCTATAGTATAGCTAAATGATACAGGACCTTTCATTCTGTGTAGTCACAGCACATTACACATGTCTACATTGAGATTCAATTGCCGTGCCCTGCACCATGCATGAATTCGATACAGATTCTCCTGCATTTCAATACAATTTTCCATTGTTACAATCTCCCTATATACTACAGCGTCATCTGAAAAAAGCGTCAGTGAGCTATCGATGTTATCCGCAAGGTCATTTATATATATCTTGAACAGCAACGGACCCATGACACTCCCCTATGGCACATCTGACATCACTCTTAATTCGGAAGACTTCTATCCATTGAGAATGCCATGCTGATTCTGTTATATAGGAACTCCTCAATCGAATCACAAAATTGGTCTGATAGACCATATGCTGTTACTTTGTTCATTAAACGTCTGTGGGGTACTGTATCAAACGCCTGCGGAAGTCAGTCTGCCTGAGAACCCGTGTTTATGGCCCTCTGAGTCTCGTGGACGAATAGCGCGAGCTGGGTTTCACACGATTGCCTTTTTCGAAACCCATGCTGATTCCTACAGAGCAGATTTCTAGTCTCCAGAAATGTCATTTTACTGTAACATAATATATGTTCCAAAATTCTACAACTGACCGACGTTAGAGATATAGGCCTATAGTTCTGCACATCTCTTCGACGTCCCTTCTTAAAAACGGGGATGACCTACGCCATTTTCGACCTACGCCATTTTCCAATCTTTCGGAACGGTACGCTCTTCGAGAGACCTACGGTACACCATTGCAAGAAGGGGGGGGGGGGGCAAGTTCCTTCACGTACTCTGTGTAAAAAAGAACTGGTATCCCATCTGGTCCTGCGGCCTTTCCTCTTTTGAGCGATTTTAATTGTTTTTCTATCCCGCTGTCAATTATTTCGATATCTTCCATTTCGTGATCTGTGCGGCATTCTAGAGAAGGACACCGAACTTCCAAAGATTACTTCGCTACTTATAACATATGTCTGTGACCAGTTCACGATATTCACAACATAAATAACTCACTTACAATACAGAATGACAAACAGTATTAATAATAATTCATAATATAATTTTTGAGTATTGTTTGAACACTATTGTGGCCTAAATATTATAGAAAATTAAGACTCGACGGAAGTAAGAAGATCTCCGAAGATGTCTGGCGGCCTCATAACCCGGAAATCCTACCAGCAACTATTTCTTGTATAATCTTAACCATATTGTTGGCTTGTAATGTACGAAGTGACATTTCGATCCCCTAGTTAAGTCATTCTAAATACGGAAAAAAGGTGGTATAATTAAGACCAGTGCACAAAACATAAAGCAACAATTTCATTGGCAAAAAATTATAAACAGTATGATTATGAAATAAGGTATCTAATTGTAGAGGTCGATATCGGTGGCAAAATTTTAATAGCCTGCTGGCGGGAAATGAGAATCTTCGCCCCTGCATACAATGAAAAATTTTACATATAAGTAGCTTCGTAGTCTTAATAGAAACTTTTAAATGTATTGCTATTGTAGTATTAGAGTACAGGCTGTGAATGCATTCTTTGTTTTCACTGAACGAGAAAATTTGGTTTTTAACGAACTTTCAATAATAGTGGTCTGTCGTCACTCAGTAGCCAGAAGTGTTGTCGCTTGGTTTGTCTTAGGACGCTTGGTATGGTACAAAGTACAGCTCGTGCAATCGCCATCCAACATATCAGATGGCGGGAAAACATAAACATTTGCACAAAAGGTGTGAAGAAATATGAAACACCTTAAGTTTCTAATGGGGAAACAGCAAAACTAATATTCAAAGAGAGCATGATAGCACCTCTAGTTCTTACTTTACTGAAACAAGAATTACGATTATTAATTTGACCACAGAGCAGACCGAGCTATTGACCGGATGTTAAATTCTCTGCAGACTTACTAGTAATGTTTTGACATTCAGAATCTGCAAATATCTTACGGACAAACTAATTCAAATCTGGTGACAAAATTTCGGTTCTGCACATCTAAATGGTCACTCCTTATATTTTACTAATCTGTGTACTTCACTAAGAAAAATCTATATAGAATCCTATTGCTTATCAAGGAACGCTGACAGTATGACGTCCAGACGATCTTACAATTACATCGACAACAGTCACATTAATGGGAGCAAATGTGTATTACTGGATCCAATATGTATTTGGTATCGTGGTCTTGATGCATATTCTGTAATATGAACTATTTAAAGCAATGTTGCGGTCACACGATATAAATTTAGAAGAATACGCAATACAAGGTGTTGTGTTTTCTATGTTGGAGATAGATCCAACCCGTATGCTTTAAAATACCTTACGGCAGAAGTTTGTAGT
The DNA here is from genome assembly GCA_026315105.1 of Locusta migratoria. NCBI lineage: Eukaryota > Metazoa > Arthropoda > Insecta > Orthoptera > Acrididae > Locusta > Locusta migratoria. Next base: position 706,840,870 of record CM048745.1, on the reverse strand, counting down.
GCCATTTCCTCTCATTATTACTTGCGTCAACAGAATGAACGAAAGAAAAAAATATATTGTTCATAATCGAAAGTTAAGTACAGATATGTAACTCTGCAGTAAACTTGTGTTAACTAAAAAGGGAAAACACTTGATTTGTGAAAGTGTATATTAAATAGTGAAAGTTGTGAAGATAACAACCAGCTTTAAAGTTCATACGTAACTTGGACAACTGAAAATAGTATAAAACTATTAAATTGGAATTACCACACGATGAGTTGGACAATTCATGCTTCTAAATCGATCCGGTAATATAATTAAGAAAAATGTAACAGTTGCGAATACATGTTGGGTGATAATGAGATTCATCCGTGGAATACTCAATGTTCCCTTTATAAATGTAAATAGAATGAAGACATCACAAGATAAATCACTGCAATTGTGCACCTAGAGAGCCTTCGAAAACAATGGAAGATATTTAAATTTGAGAAATGCAATACACAGCTAAATGAAAGTAATGGGATAAACAGAGGTGGAGAGCAAACGTCTTAAAATGTTAGAATCGTGGATTGCGGGTTGGTCTATTATCACCTGAAGTATTTTCCTATTCTGCCAAAAGTGCTAGGTAAGGCTAAATGTACAAGGAAAACAGATACTGAAAAGTACATTGTTTGCACTATTCAACTACATCACAGAAAAGTAACGTCTATTGCGTTCGTTATATTTGTTATAAATTCAATGTCTTGAGATTTACTGCCTGTTTCATAAACAATTTTGATTGTGTCAGGTATTAGGTATCTACAACATCCCTTATTCTATTTCTTAATCTTGCTTGTGGCTTCGTGTAGCATAATAAGACATTTCACAGTATAACTTTCAGTAAAATTTATCGAAACAGTAGTTACTGGCGAATCTGAGTTTCTTGATTTTAAATCGGTTGGTTCGCAGTCTTAATCCGTACCCAGTGAATAAAAAGCGTGGTTGATCCAACGAGTCTCCGTAACGATTAAAACATTTATCTGGACTAGTAAAACGAGCGCAGTCAGAGAGTATATTATAATGGACTGCTGCGTTCGTGCAAGGTAATAAAACCGACCATTTGTTAGCTGTTTCGCGTCGCTGCGATAATCCAGTAACCTGTTCGTATTTATTGAACTGAGTACACAAACGAAAGAACACTGTTTGTAGAGTCCCGCCGGACACAGTTTATCAAAGCAAATTCTGACAGCTGTTGATTTACTTCTGCTTTGTTTGTTTTAGAAAAACAATGCGGTACGTGTTTTACATTACGTGCCCAGTGATGTGCTAACCTGCGAACACTGTATTCCACTATCAGTGGCTACTGTACCGTATTTATTTGTTGCAGTTATTTCTTCCTTTTCCTCTCACTCTTTATATTCAGTTACGTTTCGCCATAGTTACATTATTACGTCCACTACAAACAAGTAAAGAAATTTCTTGTGAGCACTGGTTTTAACAACTAAAATGTTTGAAAAACAGTAAATACTAATAGAAAGTACTGTGTGAAAACAAGTAAACGAAAAATCTGGATGAAATAGTAAGCAACTTGAAGTTCTCCCTTACTTTAACTGTTTTATCGAGCGAAGTAGAAAGGTGAGTTAGCATCAAGAAAATGTAGTCGTATTCCGAAAGATGGGATATGGGAAAGGTGGGATGGGATGAAGCGAATTTCTAAAATGCCCGACCTACCATACCGACCTGTGTTTAGCGTGATATTCGTAAATCGCTTAAGGTCAGTGCCTGGTTAATTCGTTTCATAGTAATGCCACTCATTTCGGTCCCCATCGTTGTCGGCTTCGGAACCTGTTTTTCGACTCGGCTCTATATCTACATAACTACATCTATATCTACATAACTACATCTACATCTACATGACTCATGTCTCTCCATGTAGGTGGGCGCTAACAAGATATTTTCGCTTTCGGAAGAGAAAGTTAGAGAAACAAACTTCACAAATAGATCTTTCCGCAAGGAATAATGCCTTTCTAGTAATGACTTTCACCCCAGCTCGTCCATCATTTTCGTGATTCTCTCCTATAAAGCGATAATACGAAACGAGTTGCCCTTCTCTGAACCTTCTCTAAATCGGCCGTCAGTACCACCTGGTGTGGATCCCACAGTGAGCAGTAACACACCAAAATAGGACGCTCAAGGGTAGTGTAGGCAGTTTCTTGAGTAGAACTGTTGCATCATCTAAGTGTTCTGCCACTTAGACGTAGCCGTTTTAGTGCTCATATGGATGACTTCACACTTATCATCATTAAGCGCCAGTTGCCAATTATGCACAATGCAGATATATTATCTACATTATTTTTGCAGTTGCTTTTGAACTTCTAGTGACTTTACTAACCGATAAATGACAGCTTCAACCGTGAACAGTCTAAGAGAGCTACTGAGGTTGTCTCTTAGATCGTTTACAAAAATAAGGAACAGTAGGGCCTGTAATTCTGAGTATCACACCTATTGCCTTTCTTGAATATTGGAGGGACCTGTGCAACTTTCCAGTCTTTGGGTACGGATCTTTCGCTGAGCGAGCATATATGATAATTAGGTATATGGATATTGCATTAGTTTACTCTGAATTGGTATAAAACCGGAAACGAGAGTCTTACTTTTGTTAAGTGATTGAACTCGCTTTAAACCTCCAGGGGTATCTACTTCTAAATTACGCTTTCTGGCACCTGTTCGAAATCTGGAGTATGTGCTTCGTCCTCTTTGTTGAGGGAATTTCGGAAAACTGTGTGAAACATTTCTGCTGAAGCAAATCTGCCATCGGTAGTACTATCATTACTATCGTGCACTGAAGGAATTAATTTTGTTTTTCCGCTAGTATACTTTACATATGACCAGAATTTCTTAGGATTCTCTAACAAATTACATGACAGGGTTCAGTTGTAATAGCCACTCTAAGCATCTCACATTGAAGCTAGAGCTAATAGCATATTAGTAAGGTGGACGGTAAACCCTAAGACCCCTGATTTCGTAATTTCAGAGGTTTTTTCCGTTCGTTTCCAAACTTACGGTGAGTCCTAACAGTATATCAGAGATCATGTTCCGTACTTTACTGCCGTGGGGAGAAGAAGTATTAGAAATAGGGTTGGTGTTTAAAATTAATGTACCGCGGTGGAGTGGCCGAGTGCTGTAAGGCGCCTTGCTTTGCAGCGCGCGGTTGGTCGCTGTCGGAGGTTCCAGTCCTCCCTCAGATATGGGAGTGTGGGTGTTCTCCTTAGAATGAGTTACTTTAAGTTATTTTTAGTTGTTTGTAAGCAGACGGACTGTTTACTGCAGTAATTAAGTACCTTAGATTTACAAACATTTGAACATTTTTTGAAAAAAGCGCGTTTTGATTTCTAATTCTTCCTGCATTTTAGTACCTCCTCCATGTTACCATAAATGACGTGTAACTGATTCCGCTTTTAACAAAAAATAGTACTCTTGCGGGACGTCATTGATCTTACCACCTTGCGTGAAATGTACAATGCGGAAAGAAAGCTTCTAGCAAGGTGTTGCCGTCTGAAGTTGTGTCCCCAGCGCCGAAGACTCACATAGGTACTTGAAAGTGTTAAGGTAAATTAGCGAGGAACTTGTTTGATAAAAAATTACATATGAAAAATCTTTATAGCGGGAAGCCACTTGCTTTTCTTGAGCGCAGACCTTTGGAAACTACCACAAATTATTCTCCGAAGAAACTGAGTCGTTCTTTTGTCGACACATATGTGCCTGCGCTTTCCAGTGCCCCACTGATCATCCTTGCCTATTCATGAACGTATAGCGTGAGACATCTCCTGTAGGGAAAAACTGGGGACTGAGCTTGTTTCGAGGAAGCCATAGCTGCGATCAGACCTAAATTTGCTCTTGTATGCTGATACTCCGTTTGGAGACTTTCTGCCTTCCGCTGCTGCTTGAAGCCTTGTCGGTTCTGTTTTATAAGCCGTCTGTTTGTTCAATGTGGTATTCAGCCATGGCATGCAATTACTGCGTTACGTTGTATTATTTTACCTGGTCACACACTGAATAAGAACTCTGTATGTAACATAATTACTCAGATTACAGGAATTGTATGAAGGGCAAGGCGGTACTCGAGCAAAAGTTCGAGGCCTGCAGCTTTCCGGATGGGAAAGCCTGGGCTTGACACCATCAACTACTTAAGACAGCGGAAGGCACTACTGGACAATGGCGAGCTGCCCACAAGATGAGGTTAACAATGAATGGACACTATGGCGGATACTTAAAAGATGGACATTCTCCGAAACAGTAAATAACTATCAAATCACAGTGTTAGGTTCCCATCAATTCTGATCTATTATGTGAGAAAAATTAAGTGCATCTTACGGAAGAACAATATTTTAAATATATTCAAAACTACAAAAGACAATGTTCACAGTAACTGAGTATAGCGAAATTAAACCTAAAATTACCAACTTTTGAATGTGTCATGGGATTTGAGGAAACTGCCAGCTCTGACAATAATGTTCGGTGAATAGTCCTGTAACATTAACGTATCTGAACTATTATACCGACTGTTCAAAAACTGAGTATAAACTTAAAAAATCGCGGAATAATCTAGATAGAGAGGTAAAAATTGACACACATGCTCGGAATGACATGGGATTTTATTAGGAAAATAGAGAGAGAGAGAGAGAGAGAGAGAGAGAGAGAGAGAGAGAGAGAGAGAGAGAGAGAGAGAGAGAGAAGTTGAAAAATGTCCAACAGATGGCGCTTCATCTGATCAGAATAGTAATAATTAGTATAATTAGCATAACAAATTAAGGCAAACCAAAGATTCTTTACAGGAAATTCTCAATATGTTCATCATCATTTCTCACAATAGCTGTAGTCGAGGAATAATGTTGTGAACAGCACTGTAAAGCATGTCCGGAGTTATGGTGAGGCATTGGCGTCGGATGTTGTCTTTCAGCATCCCTAGATATGTCGGTCGATCACGATACACTTGCGACTTCAGGTAACCCCAAAGCAAATAATCGGACTGAGGTCTCGGGACCTGGGAGGCCAACCATGACGAATGTGGCGGCTGAGCACACGATCATCACCAAACGACGCGCGCAAGAGATATTCAACGCGTCTAGAAATATGGGGTGGAGCGCCATCCCGCATAAAAATCGTACGTTCCAGCAGGTGTTTATCAGCAAGGCTGGGGTTGATACGATTCTGTAACATATCGGCATATCTCTCAACCGTCACGGTACCAGTTACAAAACCAGAAAAGTATCGCAAAGTTTAGCGGTACATATTATGGGAGGTGATTATTTCGAAGGACAGTAGGGTAACTACCGAGTGATCAAAAAGTCAGTATAAATTTGGAAACTTAATAAATCACGGAATAATGTAGATAGAAAGGTAAAATTGATACACATTGTTGGAATGACATGGGGTTTTATTAGAACAAAAAACAATTCAAAAATGTTCGACAGATGGCGCGTGATTCTGGTTTTGTAACTGCTACTGTGGCGGGTGAGAGGTATGCCGATATGTCACAGAATCGCAGCCATCCGAGCCTGACTGATAAACACCTGCTGGAACGTACGATTTTTATGCAGGATGGCGCTCCACCCTATATTTCCAGATGCGTGAAAGATCTCTTGTGCTCGTCGTTTGGTGATGATCGTGTGCTCAGCCGCCACTTTCGCCATGCTTGGCCTCGCAGGTCCCGAGACCTCAGTCCGTGCGATTATTTGCTATGGGGTTATCTGAAGTCGCAAGTGTATCGTGATCGACCGACATCTCTATGGATGCTGAAAGACAACATCCGACGCCAATGCCTTGCCATTACTTCGGACATGCTTTACAGTGCTGTTCAAAACATTATTCCTTGCGCAAGACTGGGTAGCGTGGAGAGCTGCATCAAACCAGTCTATGGACTTAAGACCTCAAAAACAACAGAATAAACCCTCCATTTTAATTAATTAATGAGTTATCGTTATTATATATTATATACTTTTTGCGCGTGTGATAGTCTATGCATAGAGTGTTTTACTGTAAAATTAAAGTTGCAAGGTACTATTTGAAGCTAATGTAGTTGCTGGGCATGAGAACAGGCATGTATGGTTCTACCCTGCATTGAGTTACATTTCTTGAAAAGCCTTACATGGCTCATTGTGTGTAAATTGGAGCTAACATAGCGTTGTCTTATAGTCATCAGGCAGCTTGTTACAAATCGAAACAGGTACGATTCTAAAGGCTTATCAAGGAACTATCCTGGGGGGGTGGGGATCACCGGCAACTCAACAAGTTTACTCTTCGTTTTATGGCATCATGTATCATCGTCCGGCTTCTAGGTCCGGTAATTTTGTCTGCTAAGAAAAATTGGTCTAGAAGAGAATACAAGCTTCATCTTCACCAGGTTAAAACCTGTATAGTTTGTAGTAACACTTGTCACTCACGGCACTTCGGCTCATCCTGCCTGATTCTACCCTCCCCCCCCCCCATTATTGGTGTCGTCTCTGGTTGTGTTTTGTCCTGTCATCTTGGTTTTGACCCGCCTCTTGTGGTACTCTAAATTACCGCTGTTTACTGGATTATTTGGTTTGAGGGGAAGAGGTTGAGCCGTGGCAGCTCTCATGTCGTGTTCCATGGGTATTTTCTTCTCGTCTTCTGCTAGTGCTCGCGACCACCTTGTTTCCTAATTTGTGGCACTGCAGCTCGTTAACTTGAATTCCTGTTTCCGAAATTTATCACGTGATTTATTACTCTCGAACTGATAGTGCCTTTCTCTCGTGAGTTACCACCTTTCCTCCTACGATCTGTTTTGCAGCGCATTCTGTCACTCTTTTGGCACAAGTGAATTCTCTAGCCATTCTGTCGATTACGTTTCCATTTCCTATCACTGACGGCGCACTTGTCATTATCTGTGGGCATGTCTTGTCCACATAAACTGCTTTGCACTTGGGCTCTCCTACAACGGACAACCAGTAGAGCCGGCAGTGAGTGTGACTGCAGTTCAGCTTCAATGGAGCTGGAGCATGTGCCGGCAGTGTGCCATAGCTAGGCCTGTTGACAGGGCAGCAGCAGTTGGAGTTCGGCTGTCAGGAGCAGTAAGAACTACGGTGGTGGCGGAGGAGCACGAAGCGTGCTCTGTCAGTGTGTCTGTGTGTGACACTCATGACGGGCTTTGTGGTGTTAGCTAATGTCTACCTATGTCAACATTTAGGTACAAATTGTGTTTTGCATCTTTCTCAATACGTGATGGGATGCTAAGTTTCTGGAGGAATTGCGCACTGTGCTACGCTGATTAAATAGCCATTCCTGCCTTCCCAGTTACCTCCTGACAAAGTTTTGGTGAAATCTGTTGGCGTGTTGTGAATGATGCAAGATTTTGTTATTTTCATTGCCAGTTCGTAAAAGAGTCCTATCTTAGAAGAGGTTGTTTTTTGACAGTTCAAAAGTAAAATGGATCTCGACGTTGTTTTGGTGATTTTGCTGGCATTTTGTGAAATTTTCAAGCTCCTGTTACTTTGATTGCAGTTACGTAGTCTAAGCAAAGTATTTGGCAGTTTTAAGGTAACTGTCCCGCCCTAACCTTGCGTGGAATTTCTTCCTTTTATCGGTTACGTGTTTTGATTCGAATGTTTATTTATTATGCTGTCTCCACCCACTCACTACTACATTTGGTTCACTGTCGTGTTTAATAGTTGCCATCACTGGCCTGTTTTAAGCTCTAATCATTATCAACCAGGTGACCAGGACCTCATCAAACTTGTATGCTCGTTTACCCTATTGTGGCAGTTATATATGTACTCTCTTTCAAAGCATTAATTCTGACTTGCAGGGTCTGCTACTTTGCTGGTCACCTACATTTCTTTCGGTCGTTGACATCTTCTTGCCTTAAACCAACAGCATCCATGTTTGCCCTGATGTTGTCGGTCCATCTCTTTGTCGGTCTCCCTCATGGTCTTGTTCCTCCTGGGTTGATGTGGAGTGCTGTCTTCGCAACCGAGTTGTCTTCCTTGCTGATGACCTGGTCGTACCAACGGAGACGTTTTCCCTCAGTTTGTCGGTGATGGGAGACACACCAAACTTTTGCCGGACTTCTGTATTTTTTACTTGACCACATTGGGTCAGCCACATGGACCAACGAAGCATTTTCATTTCCATCGTATGCAGAATTTGCTTCTGCTGCTTCGTCATACGACGACACTCAGTCCCATAGATTGCTGCTGGATGTACAATGGTTTTGTAAACTTTTGCCTTTAGACGTTGAGGCATCTTTTTATCGCAGAGGACTCCAGTGACCTGTCTCCACTTGACCCAAGCTGCATCCACTCTCGTCCGAGTATCGAGAGTTGTGTCACAATCTGAGGTGACAACGGACCCCAGGTACTTAAAATACATGGTCGTCTGCAAGTCTTCTTCCCCGATACTGATGGTTCCTCTGGTTTGGAAGCCACATTTTAAGTATTCAGTCTTCTGGACATTGAGGTGCAGTCCATTTTCAGGCAGTTTGTCCTTCCACGTTTGAATCTGGTGTTGGAGTTCTGGACGGGTTTGTTGGCAAGTACCTCATCATCGGCATAAAGAAGGGTCCACGGATGTATAGTCTGCATGTCAGCTGTTGCCGTATCCATGCGGTTGTTGAATAGTAAAGTTAAAAGGCTAAAACCTTGATGAACACCCACAGTGATACCGAAAGGCGGAGAGATACCAACAGGACTCCGAACTGCACTAGTGTAATTGCAGTACAGAAGTTGCACCTAGCTTACATACTCTTCAGGGACACCAAGACAACGAAGAGCTCGCCAGATAAGATCACGTGGGATACGGTCAAAAGCCTTTTCCAGATCTAGAATTGCTATGTGTACCCTCTTCTGTCTCTCTCTGTGCTTTTCCATCAAAAGGCGTGTGACATGGATAACATCGATGGTACTGCATCCCTTAACAAATCCGTACTTGTTTGGTGTTACAGTGACAGAACTTTTGACTCTGCTGTCAAGTACACGTTCAAATATTTTTAATGTGTGACAGAGGAGTCGAATAGAACGATAAGTCGAGCATTCATTCACGTCTCTTTTTCCCTTCCAGATTGGAACTGTTACGCTAGTTGTTCATACGTGTGGAAGTTGTTTTTCGGCGATGATTCGGTTGAAGAGTGAAGCAAGAAATTCTGAAGCAGGATTTCCGAGCATTTTCCAGATTTCTGTTGGTAGGTCATCTTGGCCAGTTGCTTTTTCCGTTTTTCATCTTGCTGATGGCAAGCATTACTTCCTCAGATCTAATTGAGGTAACAGGTACTAGGGTAGCATCAGGACTAGTAGTTGGTGGATGTGTAAATTCTGCTGATGTTATGAAAGTAGTCGATCCAACGCTGGAGAATAGCTTTTTTTATGTAGTAACAGTTTGCCATCGGCTCCCTTTATGTGTTCGACGCGTCCAATATCCTGAGTTGAACGGTGACGAGACTTAACAAGACGGTAGATATTGTTTTCTCCTGACGATGTGTCAAGCTTGTCATATAATGTCTGGTAATACTGGTCTTTCGCTGCAGCTACTCCTCTGTTTGCTGCTGATCTCAGGTTGCGAAACTTCTGGAGATCAATATCAAGACTTAAGTTCCACCAAGTCTTCTATGCCATCTTTTTGTCCTTGATTGCTTGCTTGACTTCATCTGTCCGTCACCAGGTCAATGAATGTTGGACGTTTTTGTTGCTGCTTGATGTATTTGTTCTACAGCATCTTTCCACATGTCTTCAACTGACTGATCGGACTTCCAGGAGAAGTTTGCCAAGGTTGTCATCAACTCGTTTTGGGTATTCATTCGCCATCACTTAATTCGCTCAGGCCCAGTCTTAGGTTTAGGTTTGGGTTCTGTAACATTCTTACGAATATCTAGCACAAGCAGTCGGTGTTGAGGGGCGATGCTGTCATACGGAATTACTTTGATATCCGTTACTAGTCTCATATCTTGTTGTCGAATTAGCCAATAATCGATTTGAGTAGCATCACCTGCACTTGTATAAGTAGCCAGATGTGTTGGCCTCTTTTTAAAATATGTGTTGGTCACAATGAGATCATGGGCTTCTGCAAAATCAAGTATCCGAGATCCTTCATCGTTCCGCGCACCAAAACCATGTCATCCATGACATCGCATATATCCTCCTTTGTGAGATCCGACATGTCCATTTAAATCTCCTCCAACAATAACGGGCCCATCCTGGGGAATTGATCGAAGGAGGGCTTCCAGACTGTTCCAAAATGCGTCCTTCTCATCCTCAGTGCATCCAGTTTGAGTTGCATAGCAACATACAATGTGTGCAGTCGTAGCTGTTGAATCAATCTTGATAGACATAAGCCTATCTGACACCCTGTTAACACTGGTGACATTGTTGCGGTAGTCCTGGTCGACGACTATTGCTATACCATTTCGTGTACTGGCACCGTGATAGATGTGTTTGTAACCATCTCAAATTTGTTTTGCCTTTGAAACTTTCCACTTGGTCTCCTGAATGCAGGCAATGTTGACACGACTGTTTTTAAGCATTTCTGCTAGTTCGCGATGTCGGCCTGTCAGTGTACCAACATTGAGGGTAGCAAATCTCATTTGTTGTTTTGGTTTTGGCTGAACTAACTTCTTTAACCTACCCCGTCCATGAGTAGGTAACACTCGCTCATTTCTCGCTTCACTCGGGCGCAAGTGTCGCGCGTCGCTTTGGGGGGACGCCCTGGCATGCTCTGAATTTAGAAGAGACGTAGCCATAGATGCGACGAAAGGTACCTCAACCGACGGATCGCTTCGTCTGTCCCTGAGGGCTTTTTATAGCTCCTGCGAGCATATAATTAGGCCGCCCCTAACCTGGAAAACAGACACATTTTGCAGCCACCCCTCAGGAGTACAGACGCTGCAGCTAAATGGTATTTCCCCTCTCATTTAATCCCCAGAAAGGAGGGTTGCCTCGTCTGCCAGCTTCGCCGTTCCGAAGTCTTTCTTCTCCGCTGTGGCTGCCATTAAGGTCTTCACCCATAACCCTGGGCATGGGTTTCCTTGTTATACCCCACGGGATTGGGTCCCTGCCTGAACTTAGCCATCCTCCCTCTCCGGCCTACTGAAGAGTAGGATGACCACCCCCACGACGTGGACGCGCCGGACAGGAATTACCCCAGTGGAGGAATACGGAAGGGGACCCTACCTCCCTGGAGCTGGGCTAATGACTGTGTATGGAGCCACAATCAAAGGCAATCATATGTGTGCCATTAATCAATTAAAATTTAAAGCCATAGTACATATATGCAGTCATATATGTACTGTGGCTTTAACTTTTAATTGATTAATGGCACCTTTTCTTGTGATTGTTACTTGAAGATCTCACGCCAACCTGGTACTTTGCTCTTTGTAATCGTTGTAAGTTTAGTTAACAATTAATGTATGGGATTCAGCCACCAGTTGTTAAATTTTAAATGCTTAATGTCATTTCTTTAAGAATTAAAGTTGGCCGCTTCCCTTTTAAGGTCTTGTTAGATCAATTAACAAATTAATGTATGGGCTTCTTCCACTGCTTGACATATTTTAAGTGGGCTTCATCTAATGATCAATTTTACGTGGTGATTTGTTTACGGAATTTATTTAAAGTTGGTAATTTGCTTTTCAAATCCTTCTTACAGTTAAGGTATGTGCTTCACCTGCTAATTGCTAAATTTAAGATGGACTTCACCTAATAGTCAGTTTCATTTGGTAATTATTGTTTGAAAAATAAGGTTGGCAGTTTTTCCTTGAAATCTGTCAGATTAATTCGCAATTATTTTATTGGCCTCAACTGCTGCTTGTCGAGTTTTAAATTTTTAAATTGGGCTTCCCCAAGTGATTGCTTTCAAATTTTAAATTTGGAAAGTGCTTCATGATTGTTTTTTAATAAATGCATTTCAAAGTGTTAATTACTTCAGTTTGGTTACCCATCCAGTCCTTCCACTTGTCTTAGGGCAATTTTGACATATACACTGTTGATATCGTCTCTTCTACAGTCTCATTGTTAGACTGGAAACTCTCACTCAACAAAGCGTTGAGTTTTTATCTTCTTTTTTGAGTAAATATATTTTTCTTTTGATTTTGGTAGATTTTTAGAAATTCGATATTCAGTCTCGCTACGACAACTCTGTTTTCACTAATCCCTAAACATGATTTGATGCTCTTTATTAGCTCCAGATTATTTGTTTCTGGGAGGACAACTATGTTTTCACAACTATTTACATCCTAGAGGGTTCATCAACTAACTGCTTGAGATAATTTTCAGATAATTCGTTCAGTACAATGTCGGTCGATGTTTTATGGTTGCCTCCGGTTTTGAACAGTATTTTCCCAACATGTTGAAGGCTGGTCACCACCAATTAAAATTGTAAGCCATGAGTGCATTTTTAAATTTGATCATAGCTTTCTTTGACCGTTTCTGTAATAGAGTCGTCTGAGTCGGGCGGTCGGTAAAGAGAACCAGTAATTAATTTATTCTTTTTCCAGGTATAATCTCTACCCATAACAGCTCACAGTAATTATCTAATTCAATTTTGCTTCAGGTAAATCACTTGTAACAGTAATAAATACGTCACTTCTATTTATTCAGTCTATCGTTTCCAAACACAATTTGTCCCTTTGCAAAACTTTCAATTGAACTTATTTCCGCTTTTTGCTAGCTTTCTGTACTTACAATGAGTTTCTATGTTGCTTGTAGTGGTCATTTGAGCAGTAGCTGAATACTATATATTTCATTGTACTGTTTTTAAAGAAAACGCCTTTTGTTACTGCAACTGAAGGGTCTTTATTTTTATTATTCACCCATACGCGTTTCGCCTTTGTCACAAGGCATCATCAGTGGGTGTCCTGAAATATTTAAATGTTTCTGTTTAAACATAAAACATTTCGTTTCTGATTTAAAACAGTTAGTTGTTTGCTATAAAATGGTGTACTTACAGCACTTCCTATTCCATGTAAGTCTCTTTCCGGGAACCACGTCGAATAAGCAGCACAGTGATCACAATGTCATAGAAGAGATACAAAATCAACACCGATCACTGTAGTACATGTTAATATGTCAACTAGCTCTGCCGACGATGAGGAGATCAACGAAATGTATGAGGAGGTAAAGGAAATTATTTAGACTGCTAAGAGGGACTAAAACTTAACTGTCTGGAATTCGGCAGGAGGAAATGGAAAGGAATGAACAATTTTAGGTGAATAAGGACTGGGGAAAAAGAATGAAAGAAGAATCCGACTAGTAGAATTCTTTTTCACTGAACACTTGCTATAAAAATTATGAAAACGGTTGTATAGCTGGAGGAAGCCAGGAGACATCTGAAGGTGCTAGATAGATTTTATAATGGTAAGTCATAGTTCTCCTAAGCAGGTTTTAAACTGTAAGACATATCCAGGGGCAGATATAGACTGACCATATCTTATTGGCTATGAACTGTAGTCTGAAACTGAAGACACTGCAGAAAGGTAGGAAAATAAGGTGATGTGACCTGGATAAATTGAAGGAACATGAGGTTCTTGAAAGTTTTAGAGGGAGCTTTTGGCAACAACTGACAGAAATGGGGGAACTAGTATAGTAGAAGATGAATGGGTATCTTTAAGGAAGGAATGAAACCGTAAAAGCATCAGAGGTCCAAATAAGTAGAAAGACAAGACCTACAAAAAATTCTTGGATATCACAGGAAATTTTAATTTAATTGGTGAAAGGAAAAGATATAAATATGCCGTGAATGAAACAGGTAAAATGAAATACAGACGGCGAAGATATGAGATTGACAGTGAGTGAATATTGGCTAAGAGATACCGCCCAAGGGAAAAATTTGGGGCAAAGGAAACATTTGGAGACAAGAAAAACAGCGGTATGAATAACAAGAATTCTGAAGAAAAAACAGTTCTAAGCAAAGAAGGGAATACGGGAAGAATATATAGACTTTCTCCTCTAATGCCCCCTAACCGATTATGTCTTTATAACCCTGTAATTACGTGATCAGCGGGTTCGAATCTTCCTTCGGGCATGGATGTTTGTGCTGTCTTCAGTATAAGTTAGATTATAATAGTTTGTAAGTGTAGGAACTGATGATCCCGCTTGTAAGTCCTATAAGCTCAATAAACGTTTGAACATTTGAACTTATTGCAAAGAGATTGTAAAACAAAGGAACGCCTTAAAATACATAAAAAGGAATTAACATTTGTAATTGTTTATTGCACTTGGGAAGATATTTATTTATTCCTTACAACTCTACATGCCAATTTTCTCCTTTCTGCGGTACATGTCATTTTTTTACAAAGGACACGAAATCAGTGATACAATCAAGTATAGCAGTAATAACGTTATCGAAAAATGTCAGGAGGAGTTTTATGAATAACACAATAATACACTAATGATGCTGCACAACAAAAAGAAACAAAATCAAGAGAAATTATTTGATAAATTAATGCAAAAACGGAAATAATCACCTTGTGACATTACAGATAAAGGGATAAACTGTTTCTATGTGAAAAGCAAGTTTTTGCAAGCTGTTGGGTTCCCCAGCCGGCCGGCTAACAGTTTGAACCTAGTGAATGGAATACAGGTCGTTAGGAAATCTCTAATTTGCTCGGACACAGGAAACGGCGGTCTTGGATGAGCGAGGGCGGCTATCCCAAATTGCAACTGAAATAAACATGAACCCAGCAAAGCATTTTACGTTTATAAATGTATTTTATTATATTTAATATTATTCTTAGTAACGTTCGTTTCATGTTGTAGACTGCCTCATAAATATTTCATGGCCGACTAACAATAGTAGATATGCAGCAGATAATTTATACATAATCAATTATTTGTATTTGTGGACAAGAACTAAATATATTTGCATAAAAAGCCGTGATAAATTACATATTGTGTAACTATATTTCGACGGCGGAGGTGTATTTCAGCAATGAGACATCATGCTTAATAGCTACCTGAGCAAAGACCTTCAGTCTCAACCGATTTTAGTATTGTTAAATGTATATCTGTTTTTTAAATGTAAACAACATTTGTAGAGAGGTGCTCAAAGCATTTAATTCTGTGATATTCGAGTGTATAATATTTTGGAAAGGAAATTGCATTTCAAAGATGAGGCGTTAGGATGCGCGGAAGGATACAATTTTGGGAGCAGGTAGAGCACGCTTTCGAACGCTTGGGAAGGGATTCGTAACTTAGTCACGGTAGTGAAAGATGTGACTCTGGGCGGTCTTAAGCCCGTTGCGAACTTGTGATTTGAACAGATAGGCATGTGTGGACTTAAAAAATTTACGGGGCTGGGACTGCAGAACTTAGTCTCTGGTTGAAAAGCGGTAATCTATGGAAGGTAGTAGGACTGTGGAACTGTGATAATTCAGCAACCGTGTACTCGTGTGATGACAAACTGTGTTTTATAGCAAATGCTGTAATTAATCGCGGTTTAATTTGGTACTGCAATGTTCGATGGACTTCATTAATTTATGAGTGATAATTTGGAAATTTTACTATCTAGTGCATATGATACTTATTGTGGTTCTCATGAACAATAGTTGGGGGAATATTCAGTTATTTACTGAGGTACAAAGTAGGACCACCTCCACCTTCTTGGATGACTCTCTTCTAAACAATATCTTACAATCTATTTTGTCTGTTATTCAGAACTTTGATTTATGTTTGTTTAAAAATATTTTTCTCGTAATTTGCAGATTGATTGACTGGATAAACTATAGATGAATTATTGATCTTATTTAAACAGTTTGGGTAGCTGTTTAGGGCGTAGAAGCTGACATCGTAACTCACCCCTACCAACAGAGACAACGAGCCATAAACCTTTTACTACCCAGAGTTATATATTGTCCAATTCTTATTGGTGAGTACCGGTAGGAAGGTCGCAACCTAATGATTAATAAACTAAACTGCACGCTAAGTAGAGACAGATTACTTTGAAACTCAAAATTTCTGATGTATGCCTTCAGGCATCAATGTAAACACTCAAACACCCTGTGCTCGCTGCTGTGGCCGTATGGCGCTCGGCACTAGGATGATTCCAGCTCTGCGGCCGCCATGTTGGTTGGGTGTCGCGCTCTCTGCTCAGCTTCATTTAAATGTCATTATAAGGCCTCTCTTTGCTATTCTGTGCTCGCTGTTGGAGACTCGCTTTCTCGCTATTCGTTTTGCAGGCGCAGAAATAACGACAATGCCTGACCATTGCAGCGGTCTGCCCATTCCCGCACCTTCTGCCCTCCAGTAGACTTTTCAACAGGTACCACATCATCTGTCAGAATCTACACAAATGTTTGGGCTGGAAGGACTTGAGAAAGGTTGAGTAAAAAATTTAACAATTTTGGTCAATTTTTGTTTACTGTCTTCTTTATCCTGAATGTTTTTTTTTTTTTTTTTTTTTTTTTTTTTTTTTTTTTTTTTTTTTTTTTTTTTTTTCTTTGATTGTATTCATGTCAACAAACACTTCACAAACCAAACAGTCCGAATGCTCCGTTAACCTATGTGGTCAAGTCAAATACACACAGCACTATTTTGTTACTATTTGGCCACGGTAACTATAAGAACGGCGCGGCGGTTACTGGTAATGACCTTGCCCCCACATGATGACTGTGGTGGGAGAGAGCGGTGAGGGAAGACAGTGTCTGTTGTGCTAACACCATTACCCTTAACAATGTGTACTGTCACTCGCAAGGAGGCTAGAATTCTAACCTCCATGGTAACACGTCTCGTCTACAGGCAGCGTTACGTCAGCAGCACCTTGAGACAAATGAATATTAGTCCAGTCAATGAGTCCTCAAAAGAGGGGTGTAGAGTGCATGGAATATGCGATAATTTTTGACTTCAGGACTTTGTTAGGGATAGTTAGGAGGTGAACATACTAAAAGTCCCCGCCCCTGGGGGGTTAGCTAAAGCGGGGGTGGGGGTGGAAAGGTACAATTTTTTTTTGGTTTTTCGCTTATATCTCGAAAGCGGTCCGCTTTAGAAAGAAAATGTTCCAAATAAAAATGAAAGATAATTGAATTTGCTATAAAATTGTTTCTATACATTTTAGTCGAATTCCCAACGGTTTTCGAGATATACGTTACTGAAAATCGACAATTTCGGAAAAAAAAAAAAACATTTTTACCTCACTAATTTTGTCAAACATTTACTTCTAGTGACTTACTAGGTCGTTTCTCAGAAAATTTGTCAGAAAGAAAGTTGTAGAGCATTACATTTCCTTCAATTTGATATGCGCATTGATTACTTTATCGTCAGCCAATCAGAAGTTACATCATTTGTAAGATATGCGCTCAGTTTCGAGGTCCTTCTAGAAATGAATGTTTTGAGAGGCTGTGACATTTATGTCTTATGAAACGTGCTAGCATGGTAAATAAGAACACTTTAACAATAACAAGGTAACTGGAATTGTAAGAGAACACCTTTTTAGAATTATAGCTTTTATTATAATATTATAAATCATACAATGAAAGTATTTACAAGCACTGATAGTGATTCAAAATGAATCATTTCAAAGCAACATTTTCATTTTTATGAGGAATGATCGATACCCATTTATTGTCACCTGCAGTGGACAC
Source organism: Locusta migratoria (assembly GCA_026315105.1). NCBI lineage: Eukaryota > Metazoa > Arthropoda > Insecta > Orthoptera > Acrididae > Locusta > Locusta migratoria. The sequence goes on along the minus strand of CM048745.1, from coordinate 706,823,334 downwards.
GCCTTCAAGGTTGCCGGTACTTAACGCCCGGTAGAGGGTTAACGATGGGGAAGTCCCACGAGGAACATCGAAGGACTTCCACTGGCTCCTTCCAAGAGACTGGACAGGGAGTGGAATGGAGTGTTCTCACTCACTTCTTACTTCAGTTCACTTCAAAAGTTCTCCAAGCACAGAAAACTTTGTATGTCGGCTTTTCGTGATATTTTTCATTTACTTATGAAAATGTTGACTATGTAGTCAGCGTAATGGCTACTCGGTGTTTTGATGTGATGAAACAATAGATGGACCAGATGTTGGTGTTTTCACAGTGACAAAAAAGGAATACTATCACTCATCAAAGCAATTAGAGAAAGGGGACATAGCAATGGCTCATCTGTAGAAGGTTTGGGCATCCTTCTGAGTCATAATAAATGTCGAAAAAATTACACCCGGCCGCAATCCATCAACGCTCATTTAAAGAGACAGGCACTCTCCTCTGAAGTAGTTCAGCCTTCAACTTTGAGATCCAAACAAGCGAAATTCGATTTCAAAACAAAATGTTTTCTTTGTGCCGTAAGTGTTGATGTAAAAGAAGCCCAAGGAAGATATTTTTAGTTATTTTCTCACAAAAGGACGCAACAGAACTGACATACAAGTGACGAGTATGGACGCTTCTCGAGATAGACATGATCAGTGGGGAGAGGGAGCGATGAGGCATCTTTCCACCTCAAATGATTTAGTTGCGGACGAGGCTGTGTATCATGATGAATGTCGGTTTGAATTTGTGAGTTCGTTGTACATCAGCTGTAACTGGAAAACTCGGAACTATTCCACTAGAAGCATACATTACGATGAAAGGAGGTCTACGAAATGTGACTGTGGCATTGATATACCAGAGGAGCCGCCACATCCTGCACCAAATGACATTCTGTGGTTTGTTGCCAAAAAACAAGGTATTGTAGTTCCAGAGTGGAAGGGACACAAGCAATGTATAACAAGAGGAGTAGGAATTGAAAATGAATGACAACCTCCATTTGTTATTCCTACATGTATTTACAGGCTGTGACACAACATCCGCAGCGTACTGCAAGAATAAAGTGGGGTTTGTCAAAATGCATCAGAAGTCCAAAACCATACAACATGCTGCTGAGATATTTTTCCAATAATTCTTCTTTTCCCGACTCCATTCAGACAGCGGGAATCATGAGTACTCTCTCATGGTATGGAGCTCCAGCCACTAAGAAATCCCTCAACGAGTTTCGCTTCAAATCATTTATAAAAGCAGCTGGGCACATGAAGCCTAATCTCTGAACTCTCCCTCCAACTGAAGGAGCTGTTAAGCATCATCCATTCCAAATGTAGCACCAAGTACGACTTTGGTTAAGAGAGGAACCGAAATGTGGAGCGCCGAATTGGGGTTGGGAAAGAAGAAATGACCAACTAGTTCCGAAACTCTCAGAGTTAGATGCTGCTCCTGACGAATTATTGAAGATAGTTATTGTCGATATACGTAAGATTGTGACAGTGGAGGTGTGGTTCCAGAAAATCGTTGTTACACTACTCTGTTACCTGCCCGAACTGCAAGGGCGACTGCAACAACGGAGTCTGAATATTAATTAAGGATGAAGATGGACACAGTGACATCAAGACTCTACCAATCTTGTTGGACGACGTCTCCACTACTGACTAAGGTGAATGACACTCGACCATTCCTCAGAAAAATGAAAACGTTGCATTCGATGCACTTATTTTTCATTTTGAATCGCTATCAGTGCTTGTAAATACTTGCACTGTATGATTCACAACATTGTTATACAAGTTATAATTGTAAAATGGTGTTCTCTTTCAATTGAAGTTACCTTCTTGTCATTGTTAAGGTGTTATTTACTATGCTAGCACGTTTCATAAGATAAAAATGTCACAGCCTTTCAAAACACTCATTTCTAGAAGGATCTCGAAACTGAGTGCACATCTTATAAATGATATAACTTCTGATTGGCTGAAGATAAGGTAATAAATGTGCATATCAAATTGAAGGAAATTTAATGCTCTACAACTTTCGTTCTGACAAATTTTCTGAGAAACGATCGAGTGAGTCACTAAAAGTAAATGTTTGACAAAATTAGTGAGGTAAAAATGATTTTTTCCCGAAACTGTCGATTTTCAGTAACGTATATTTCGAAAACCGTTGGGAATTCGACTAATATGTATAGAAACAATTTTATAGCAAATTCAATTATCTTTCAGTTTTATTTGGAACATTTTCTTCCTAAAGCGGACCGCTTTCGAGATATAAGCGAAAAACCAAAAAATTGTACCTTTCCACCCCCACCCCCGCTTTATCTCAACCCCCAGGGGCGGGGACTTTTAGTATGTTCACCTCCTAACTATCCCTAACAAAGTCCTGGAGTCAAACATTATCGCATATTCCATGCACTCTACAATGCATTCATTGACTGGACTATATCTTTAATTTTTTGTTCATTTTCTACGCTTGTGCCAATATAAATTTAATCGGCAAGTTATCGTGGCAAAAGAAGTAATACTTTAGAATAAATCTAATGTAAACACTGCACTATGCATATTTCCATGTTTGTTGTTACGTCATTGGCTTGTCGTTAACGAGGAGTTTAAAGCACGTTCTCCCGAGTACACTCAAGTAAGATGACGATAAGACAGACGGTGCCGCTATGTCTCCAATAACACTGGAAAAAAAATCTCACATCTACAAAAAATATTTCTGTGTACGGGTCTGTTATGTGAGAAAGAAAGTGAAGCCCCTGAAGGCAATAATTACTATGAATCTTTTATTTCCCTCCACATCTAAATGAGATGGATACAGCCATATATATCACCACTTGAGCTACGTTTCGCTTCACCGATGACGCGCCGATCAGTAATACAAGCTACAAAACCATCCACGATCCGTATTTCCTCTTCTTCTTGCACGAATTTCAGAGTGCATTTGGTTACAACACTTCATTGGTATTTACGATCAAGGAGCACTCCCTTGGGGGAATCCACTACACAAAGAGTTGAGTTACCATAATAATACCGTTTTGTAATAATACATCGTCGAGACCTCATATACATGTATTGTCAAACACACTGCTATGAAATTCAGCGCCAGTCACTGATATTTCGCAAAGATTGGCATGGCTATGGCAACTCCGACTCCAACCGACAACACACTAATGGTGGCAGGGTCCACGTCTTAGCGGACAAGCAATAACCTTGTTATGTTTATATTCTGAGGGAATAATTTTAGGATTTATCTTCGTGCGTTTGAGGTTTTCTGGATAAGGTTCAAAAAATTAAAAGTCGAAAATCCTTCATTAAACAAATATATTATGTACAGTAGAAAGTCGATTATTCGAAGTAATCGCGGGACATGGATCTTCGGAGAACCGGTTTAATCGGATAATCGAACTGTACACTTCTATTTACCAATAAGAAGTACTGTACAGTGAATGTATGTATAGTTTTTGGAGGCGCACGATCTTTCACACTGCGCAGAGCGACACTCCGCAACACTTGGAAGGCGCAGCTGAAATAAATAAATAAAAAACAAACAAATAAATAAATTTAAAAAATTAAAAATTGATGCTCTACTGTAACTTTTTTTCTAACATCGCTCACAGAGCTCGGGGACCCGGGGCACTGCCTCGCCTAGCCCTATGATAGCTACGCCACTGGATACGAACACATAAAAATGTATTTTCGCAAACTTCGTCTTCCATCGTATTGGTACCGGGTACTGTCGTGCACCGTATGATAGTTTTTTTTTCATCTAACTTCATCTCTGTTATAATAAGTATGTAACTATGTTTTCATTGTTTTAGTACCTGTTTACACTATAGGGTCAATGTAGTTATTTTAAAACTATAGATTAATTTCAGTAGCAGTAGCTCACATTTGCTCCTGCCATTATTGACGTATTGCACTGAACTCAAGGTTTGCGTATGGTACATTGTGCCTACCAAATAAAACTGCTGTGCTGCGTAAATTTCGTATAAGCTTATATACAGTTTGAAGAACGTATCATAGCCACAGTCGGAGGTACGCTTTTCGTGTTACTAGGGCCACGACATTCACAAAGAAAGAAAAATAAACTCATTCAACGCCTTCTGTGCAAGCTATGTTCTATTTCACATTTAAGTTAAGATTTCTTCGCGACTTCCAGATAGTTATAAACTGTTGGGCTTTGGTACGTTGGTACGTCATGCTTTAAGGAGTATGAAGTTATTATACTTTAATTAGTTTCTGCATTGAGCGCAGTGATGATTAAACGACTTTCCTGGTATTTAAATTAATCTGTCACATGGATCCTCTCGTTTCATTTCAAAGGAGTTATTATTTCCATTATGATTAAGATACCGAACTGAAGGACACGCATTGAATTAAAATTTGTGCTGTGGCCAGGTTTCGTACCTGGGGCCTTCTGCACGATAACCACGAAGTCACTTCGAACTAATCGATGTGGTTACATAACAACACAAACTTCAATTGCTCAAATGTTTGTAGATTCAAGGGAATTCACTGCGGTGTTTATCAGTCCCTAGGAATACAAACTACAAATAAAGCAGATAAAAATTCGCTTCACGCTTTCCTGAGTGATAGTCTCCAGTCCTTCAAAACTAAAAATGCGAGTGTAGATCAGTTGTGGCTTCCATTCAAAGACATAATATCAGTAGCAATCGAGAGATTTATACCAAATAAATTAATAAAAGAGGGGGCTGACCCCCCGTGGTACACAAAACAGGTCAGATCACTGTTGCAGAAACAAAGAAAAACGCATGCAAAATTTAAAAAGACACAGAATCCGCAAGACTGGCAATGTTTTACTGAAACTCGCAACCTAGCGCGGACTTCAATGCGAGAATCTTATAGTAGTTTCCACAACGAAATCCTGTCTCGTAATCTTGCAGAAAATCCAAAGAAATTCTGGTTATATGTGAAGTACACTAGCGGCAAAACACAAACAATACCTTCACTACGCGATAGCAATGGTAATACTACCGACGACAGTACTGCTAAGGCAGAATTACTAAACACAGCTTTCCGAAATTCTTTCACCAAAGAAGACGAAGTGAACACTCCAGTATTCAATCCAAGAACAGCTGCCAGCATGCGAAACTTAGAAGTAGATGTTCCTGGAGTAGTAAAACAACTTAAGTCACTAAACAAAAATAAATCTTCCGGGCCAGATTGTATACCAACTAGATTCCTCTCAAGTATGCTGATGAAATAGCTCCATACTTAGCTATAATTTACAACCGATCACTCAGCGAAAGATCCGTACCCAAAGACTGGAAAGTTGCCCAAATTACTCCAATATTCAAGAAAGGCAATAGGAGTGATCCCCAAAATTACAGGCCTATCTCATTGACGTCGATTTGCAGTAGGATTTTGGAACATATACTTCGTTCGAATATTATGTACTACCTCGAAGAGAACGACCTATTAACCAATAGTCAGCACGGATTCAGAAAGTATCGCTCTTGCGAAACACAGCTTGCCCTTTATTCACATGAAGTGTTAAGTGCCATCGACAAGGGATCTCAAATCGATTCCATATTTCTGGATTTCCGGAAGGCTTTTGATACTGTACCGCACAAGCGGCCTCTAATGAAATTGCGTGCTTATGGAATATCTCCCCAATTGTGTGATTGGATTCACGATTTCCTATCAGAAAGGACACAGTTCGTTGTAATTGACGGTAAGTCATCGAGTAAAACAGAAGTGATATATGGCGTTGCACAGGGAAGCGTTATTGGTCCCCTACTCTTCCTCGTGTTTATAAACGATTTAGGAGATAATCTGTATAGCTCCCTTAGACTGTTCGCGGATGATGCTGTCGTTTATCGGTTAGTGAAGTCAACAGAGGATCAAAAGCAACTGCAAAGCGATTTAGACAAAATTTCTACTTGGTGCGAAAATTGGCAATTGACACTAAATAAAGAAAAGTGTGAAGTAATACACATGACCACTAAAAGAAATCCGCTGAACTTCAATTACGCGATAAATCAGTCAAACCTTAAGGTCGTAAATTCTACCAAATACCTAGGAGTTACAATTACGAACAACTTTGACTGGAGAGAACACATAGAAAATATTGTGGGGAAGGCGAACCAAAGGTTACGTTTCATTGGCAGAACGCTTAGACGATGCACCAGCTCCACCAAAGAGACTGCCTACATCACACTTGTGCGTCCTCTCTTGGAGTACTGTTGCCCCTTGTGGGACCCTCACCAGGTGGGACTGACGGAAGATATTGAGAAGGTTCAGAGAGGGGCAGCTCGTTTTGTTTTATCACGTTACGGGGGGGAAAGCGTCACGGAAATGTTGCACGAATTGGGGTGGAAATCATTAAAAGAAAGACGTTATTCATTGCGGCGTGATCTGTTTGCGAAGTTTCAATCATCGACTTTTAGTTCTGAATGTGAAAATATTTTGCTAGCACCCACCTACTTAGGGAGATATGACCATCCCAATAAAATAAGAGAAACCAGATCGAAAACGGAACGATTTAGGTGTTCTTTCTTCCCACGCGCTATTACAGAATGGAACGGTAGAGAAAAGTTATGAAGGTGGTTAATGAACCCTCTGCCAGGCACTTAAATGTGATTTGCAGAGTATCGATGTAGATGTAGATGTAGAAACTAACTAATGCCAAGGGCAACACACACGCCTATGCCGATAGCGAGCAACCACGCACTTCGCAGCAATATATCTTAGAGTGAGCGGCCACTCCACCGCAGCAACACAAACTTCAATTCTGCCTCATGTTCCTCTTTGTAAATACTTATCAACGTTGCCATTAGCGGCATAGCACCCCAGCAATGATCGTTAATGGTAATTATCCTGTCTCGTACCACAGGCAAAGGCGATATATGTAAATATCAAATACTAAATCAATGTTATGGATAGAGACGTGATTTAAGGCATTCCGTGCAATCAATATATCCATTAGGTCGTGGTTGCGTAGTGTTTATAGAGCTTGCCTACGAAGTGGGAGGTCCGAAGTTCGAATCCCAGCCACAGCACAAATTTTAATTCAAGGGATCTCCGTCATTTCAATATCTTTGATATACAGTATATTGAGACAATTTTGGCCCACTTTAGGTTACGGTAGTAACACTAAAAGTTGGCCTTTGCGTTCGTCTTTTGACAGTTCGAAATTTAAATGAAAATAACGGCTTAACTATTCATGTGACACGAAAATTGAATAACCGAATCTGTAGAGGGGAAATTTTTCAACAACTTTGCTCTCTTAAGTTTTTTTTTTTTTTTTTTTTTTTTTTTTTTTTTTTCATATCTCTTATCGTTTCAGAGATATTTGCAAAAATAACGGCGATTTTGAGATGTATGTCTGTCTGTCTGCTTTTTAAGACGAACCGTTCAACCGATTAGCACCAAATTTTACAGACATAATTGCAGGCCACCAGAGACTAGAACTCCCTTTTTCAAATTTTTCGGACAAAAAATACGGTAGTAATAAAAAAGGCCTTTTGTTTGTAAATCTATCGTACCAAACTGCGTGGTCATCAGTCAAGTCCTTTTGTAATATAATTTTAATTGCAAATAAACAGTTTATCTGACGTGAAAATTGAATAACAGAATTTTTAGAGGAGACAATTCTCTACAACTTATCTTCCTGATTTTTTTTTCATATCTCGTATCGTTTGAGAGATATTTGCAAAAATAACCGAGATTTGACACCCTCCATTGAATTAACGAAAACCAGCCGTTAGGAGATGTCACGTGACATTCCTCGCCCAGAAGTCTCTCTAGCATACACCATCTTGCGTTGCGTATTTGATGATTTTCTTATTGTAAGTTACACATTGTCATTTGAAAGCAATGCCGCACTGAAGAATTAATAAAAACATGTAGTTTTTCGTACAATAAATGATAATCTAGTGTCTAAAACTGCCGTATTAGCATCAGTCAACAACGGCCATCAATAGTACGTGATTAAAGAACGCAACTTATTAGTGGCCGTAGCGTAGTGGGCAATGCGTTGGACTTTGATATCGAAGGGCGCCGGGTGCCATGGCTCAGCGCGCCCGGTCAGAGGGCTCAATGCCCTCTGCAATAAAAAAGCTGAGCCAAGAACACAAAGAAAAAAACGAACAAACATGATCAGCGTCCACAATGAACAGAACTACACATAGAGGAAGAAAAAAATAAATATATAAATAAATAAATAAGGTCTATAAACATTTAGTGTCCTCGGTGGCGGAGTGGTTAACGCATCTGCCTAGTAAGCAGGGGATCCCGGGCACAAATTTCAACAAACATTTTGCCGCTGTGAAGTAGCCGAGCGGTCTAAAGCACCTCGCTGCGGAGCTCACGGTTGCTCGCCGTGGAGGTTCGAGTCCTCCCTGGGGCATGGGTGTGTGTGTTTGTCCGTAGGTTAGTTTACCTAGGTTCAAGATCTTACATTTTAGAACACAGTTAAATGCTGACTGACCTACCGACAACGCGAGAGGCCATGGCTAAGGACTACTACAACATTTTACAAAGAAGGAATCCAAGTAACATGATAGAACGGCGACACCCGAACATCTGCTGGAAAAGTGTGGCGGGCGATTCATTCACCTTTCCTACCGACAGAAGTACGGACATCGTGGTACATATTAGTAAACGAAAAATTCCATAATCGTCAGCGGTTACATTCCATTCGCCTTCTTGGCAACAGTGTGCAGACGTTGATACCGACGTGCATCGACTGAATTGTATCACTGCGAGTGCGTGTTGGAAGCTCACAAGGCATATGCTGGTCCTCCTTCTACGTCGTACTTTCACGTCGATCCTATCTACCGAAGTTTTCTATCCTGATGGCGTCTATTTTCCACCAGCGAAGACGAATGCAATTAACTGGATTAAAGGCATGGCGCTACATTACCTTTACCGAGATAGCAATAAAAACATCCTGGATTTCTGGCAATATTTTCTTGAAACACACACGACTGTCCAACGTGGAGCATCCTACCGAACCACTTTTGCGAACTTTTCAGGGTCACTGTTCACGAAGCCTCCACCCAGCTGGGGTATCCCAGGTATGAGAAGAGAATAATGATGCAGCACATAGAACCAGATTGATCCCAGCGGTAGAAAGGCTACAGCCATTGAATGCGCGGTGGCCGATGGGACTGAGACGCTTCAGTCACGGTCTGCACGGCCACTACGGTCAGGGGTTCGAATCCCCCCTCGGGCATGGATATTTGTGCCGTACTTAGTCTTAGCTAGTTCATAAGTAGTTTCTAAGTTTAGGGACTGGTGACCCCGTAGTTAAGTCCCATAAGCTATACAAACATTTGAACATTTTTTAGCCATTGAATGCGAGAAGACGACTGGGTTGCTCATGTGCAGGATTGTCGACGGGTTACGTTCTTCGAACATTTGGCCCCCTATAATAATCATAAAATTAAATAAAGCAATATATTACAACTGACAAAAGAGGCATTTCTTTTGTTTCATTCATTTACCACGTAGAATCGTTTTAGTTGCACAGTGTTTCTCATTGTTCACATATTGATTATAACATAGAAGATGTTTAATTTGCTTTTTCACTTGCGTTTTCATTACAAAAGGTTTGGTGAAAAAAAAAGTGCAGTCGTTCGAAACTCGCCACTTCCAAAATTTTTGTTTTTCCTAAAAGGGTTTCAGACACTCTTATTAATTAAATACAGCTTTGTTCTTCAATGTAAAAACGCTCCCTGTAAAATGCGTGTTTGTTCTATTTCGTGAATATGTCGTGAAATACGTAACAACGAATTCAAAAATGGTCTTCACCCTGGCAGCGGCAAGGGAGGAAAGGGGCTGGGCAAGGGTGGCGCCAAGCGGCACCGCAAGGTGCTGCGTGACAACATCCAGGGCATCACAAAGCCGGCGATCCGCCGCCTGGCGCGCCGAGGCGGCGTGAAGCGCATCTCCGGTCTGATCTACGAGGAGACGCGCGGCGTGCTGAAGGTGTTCCTGGAGAACGTGATCCGCGACGCGGTGACGTACACGGAGCACGCGAAGCGCAAGACGGTGACCGCCATGGACGTGGTGTACGCACCCTGTACGGTTTCGGCGGTTAAGGCAGCGGCCCGTCTGTCGGTTTATGTGGCGTGCCCTGCAAAGTCTCAAGGACCCTTTCTCGACCCATCCTCTCGTGTACCGGATCCAACGCTCCATCCAGTTGCTAGCAGATGACAGCTATCACCTTACTTTTCTGTGGGTCCCTGGCCACGTGGGTATGCCCGGGAATAAGACCGCCAACATAGCAGCCAAGGCAGCAGCTCTTTTGCCTCGCATGGCTACCTTTTGCGTCCCATCGGACGATGTTCAACGGGCTCTTCGCCGGAGTATCGTGTCGTCCTGGCACAGTGCGTGGTTCTCACTGTACGACAATAAATTGAGAACTGTAAAACCGATCCCGACCGGCGAGAGGAGGTCATCCTGGCCCGGTTGCGGATCGGTCACTGCCGTTTCAGCCACCGTCATTTGCTAACCGCCGACCCTGCACCGCTGTGCTCCTGCGGTGACTTGCTGACGGTGCGACATGTTTTACTGTCTTGTGTTAATTTTAATCATCTCCGTGTAGCCCTTCACTTTCCGTCTAATCTGGAGGAAATTTTAGCTGATGACACACGGGCAGCTACTCGAGTCTGGGCGCTAATGACCTTACAGTTGTGCACCCTAAAACCACCAAAAAAAGGTTTTTGTGGCTTTCCCTGCCATGGGGGCGAAAAAAGAACTGCTCCCTCCGCGAGTCTGTCTTGTCTCTGTGGCAGAGCAGAAGGCTTGGGTGGGCGGGGTAGTTTCGTATATAAAGGAAGTCCCAGATTTCTGTGGAAAATGTAGTTCCTTAATCAAACAGAAGGGAAGTCTATACATTGCAACAAATAACCTTGTTTATTTTTCTTCTAAGCGTTTATTCACTATTTGTGGAATATATTGAAAGTCATTAATTAGAATCAATGCATCTACGCCAAATGTATGCTGTGTTCCATCCAGGCTACAGTCACTCGTTCGAACGCCAAATGTATGCTACATTCGTTCCAGCCTATAACCTGTACTGGCGAAGAAAATAAACTTAGAACTACCAAGGCAAGACAGGTGATAATATTTTAACGGAAAAATATAATGAATATTTAGGAGAGCTATTAAAATAGTTCAAAGATTCAAAAACGAGTATGTTTGTCAAAGCTAAAGTCAAAAATCCTATAATTTTGGCTGTTTGTTAAAATACGGTCAGAAAGAATATTCCGTGTTGGGTGCATAGGTATTACCACAACAGTAGAGTCCTAATCTTATCACCATAATTTTTTATTATTTAGATTATTATTATGGTCGAAAATGTTTGCAAAAACTTACAAAACTAGAAATCAAAGTTGGTCGTAAAACACGTCAGTGCGATTTTTTTAAACACTGATTTATTATTATATATTTGTATCACCTGTGCCTCTGGGTCAAGGCAGGTTTCGTTCCCATTAAGGTTCATTCCTCTATTTGGGAGCATCGGCAACTGTGATATGTGTTTATGTAGCGGAACATGAGGCAGAATTGAAGTGTGTTTGTTGTGGAGGGAGACGTGCTTTAAGATATTTCGTGCAGTCACTATATACATCGGACCGTGGTGGCTTTATGGTTATAGTGCTGGCCAAGTACGCAGCTGGATATTCATTGATGGGACAAGTTTTCGACGTTATTTTAGATCAACACACATTCATGACTACCACAAAAGAAAATTGAAAGGATATTTAGAAACACGGTTCTCAATGATTACTACCGTCCTGTGATCGAACAGTTTTACTGTGCAGACAATCCAACTCAACCGAAGAACTACTGGCTGTAAAAGGGGGGAGGTTCATCTCTACCTCCTGTATATTCGTGAATACAATGAAACTTGTCTAACAGGATTTAAATAGCAGTTCATCAGTTCGAAATAAATTGACGATAAGATTTACGAAGATTATTCCTAATACATAAATTGGCGACAATAATTTACGTGAAACGGCTAAATCATTCACAAAAGGTGACTACAAATGGAAGTGACCAATTTTAGTAGCAGTACATTCATTTAGAACGTCGTATATATAATATTCTTTCACACTGTGTACTGCTAAACTTACATCCTTTAGCTGAAAATTTCTAAGCATTTAATATACTGTTCCACTTTTTATTGCTGAGAAATGGTTCAACCATCCTTGCCCACTCCCATCATATTACTACTGCTACAACTGTTCATCAGTCAAGAGTTGTTGCTGGCACTGCTGACCAAAATTGAAGCACATAAAAACTGTACAAATTATTGTCACTTGCAATTTGACTTGCAGAGTATTTATGTAGATCTAGATGACCGTTTCTGGATTTCGACCAGAGAAAGAAAAGCCTGGTGAAATTACATTTTTCCGACTGGAGCGACATATTTACATGCAGCAATTATCTGGTGAAGCTGACTGCAAAACTTTACTTAATGCAAATCAAAGCACTGAGGCGTGTTTAAACTGATCCAGAAGCGAAGTTCTCAAATAAATCTAACAACGCTTTCAAAATTAGAGACGTAATATATTTTTAGGCACAAATGCAAGGTGCAGCAGCGAAACGTGAATGCTTTCTATGCTTTCAGAAACAAGATCGTGGTTTTAAAGAACCGGCAATAAAACTAGCGGGTTAACTACAGAGTACCATCTTCTGTCCAAAAATTTAATGGCAAAAGGCTTTCTCATATTCATGATACGCTTATTATACATTCACCCTAAAGCAAGGACACCCTTACCATATCTAATCCATCATTGCCAGACTGTTTGCCTTTAATCTGCGCGTATAAACAGACGTTAGTATCAGTACAGAGACTCATAAATGTTTATGTTGGATTAGCAGCTGGCACAGCCAAGTCTCAAGCGCGGCCATCTGCATCACTCACAGAGCACAGAAACAGAGCAGAACCACCAGTATATAAACACACGCAGTGCAGCGAAACTTCGTTCTTGTGCACAATATGTAGTTATTCAAATCAAATGTTCAAATGTTTGTAAATCTCTGGGACTTAACGGCTGTTATGAGTCCCTGGCCTTACAAATTACTTAAAGTAACCTAAGGACAACACACTCACACATACCCGAGGGATGAATCGAACTTCCGATGGGAACAACCGCGCACTCCGCAGCAAGGCGCCTTCCACCGCGACTGTAGTTAATGGAAAGCATTGAAATAATGACTTTCTAAACACAGTAACCTTACTATTACGGAACGAACCACAAATCTCAAGTGTGTAACCATCTTTATCTATATCTATAAATGTGAATGTCTGTTCGGTGTAAGTTTATCATGTCTGAACCACATGACATAAAGAGCTAAAAATTTGTACAGTTACTAATGTCTATCCGGGGAAGACCTTAGGCACGGTTTTATGGCGATCGCATAGCTATTTATCTATATATATTAATGTGTATGTCTGTTCGGTGTACGCTTATCACGTCCAAACGACAAGACGTAGAGATTTAAATATTTGTACAGTTACTAATTTAAACCTGCAGAAGGTTTTAGGCACGGTTTTATAGCGATCTGATAGATATTTAGCAATTTGAAGAATATAACGCGAAATGTGGAACAATAATTACTCTTTGAAAATCATATTTACTCTTTGAAAATGGTTTTATTGGTTGCACTGTTGCCTGAGGGTTGATAATAATAAAAGGGTGGAGTATATTGGGATGGAAAGTTATCGGTGTATATAAAATTCTACATTTTTGTGTGTTAATATTTCGCTCTGCAGCTAAAACTACAGAACTCAAAGGAATGGTCTGTGTGTAATTGCTGTCTGAAGTCTTCCGTTGTACACCACAGCAGTTCCATGCCGATAGTTATAAGGTGGTGGAAGATATGGTGGTTGAAAGTCAACAAATTATAAAAAAATTCGGACTGAATGCCAGCGATGACGTTGGCGACTCTATCAAATGTTCAAATGTTTGTTAAGCTTATGGGACTTAACTACGGGGTCATCAGTCCCTAAACTTACGAACTACTTATCGACTAGCTTATCCTAAGGACGGCACAAATATCCATGCCCGAGGGGGGATTCTTATCCCCGACCGTAGTGGCCGTGCAGACCGTGACTGGAGAGCGTCAGCCCCCTCGGCCACCGCGGCCTGCTGCGACTCTATAGCAAGGAGGTTACATACAGCGAAACCTGATGCCACATACCATATCTTTGGTCTATGCATGCTACAATGTTTTTTATTTGAATGTTGATTAAAATGTTTGTTTCTAAAGAAGGTATTGTATTTCATTTCATCCTTCAAAACCAGTCTGATAGTACACTACTGAAAGACTGCTTATCTATCATAATCAACCAACACGCGAGCGGAGCCGTGGGTTTAAGCTAGTTATATATAAATTAGAGTGTCTGTGTCTTTGTGTGTACGTGTTACATACAACACTACAGGTTTGTTAATACCCAGTATCAACGCAGATCAGGAGTTTACAAACTTTTATGTGACAACTGTCCACAGTACTATATAGGCCAGACAGGGAGAACCTTCTCAATTAGATACGGGATCATATGGATGCTTTCCGACTAAATAATTATGATAAATCAATTTTTGCATTACATCTCAAAGATCATGGTCAGACACATCAATTACAGACAATTTGCAGATACTACACACTGTCAACAAAAGAAGGAAAATGAATCATCATGAAAAACTGGAAATTTATATCCATAGCTCACCTCATTCTAAACGAACAAACGGACCTATCAAACAAACAATTTCTAAATATATTGCGTGAAATATTTAAAACTAAATAGTAACTCAACTGTATCAGAAACTCTTCACAATACAAAATTATATATCTAAATATTTATGAAAATCGACATAGCTAAATAACTCACTTTGCAGTCAAGCCCACATTTTTACAGTGACTAAATAATTCATTATAGTTTACTTGTGATTATTTTTTGTTTTATAAATGACAGTGTGGCTCAACGGTTATTAAAAAGAAATTCATTTTCATATCTTGTAATACTGTTATCCCGCTATACACATGTATAATGTCTTTGTAATTTATATGTTGTAAAACGTAACTGTGTTGTAACATTTTTGTGCTTCTTAGATCTCAGCTCTTTTTTTCCCGAAACTTTGTATCAAAATATAAACAAAGTGTATTTCTGGGCAGTGATGTTGATAAATTAGATTCCAAAAGTGGCAAACAGAATAGCAACAAAAGTAAGGAGGCTGTCAAAAGAAAGTGTCGTCGCATAAATGTGTAAAAAGTGCGTTACATGGACAGTCGCGATTTGGATGCAAGTAAACAGTGGTTTGTTCATGTCATCTCGACACCTGCAATTGGTTTCTCTATTATTAATAGCAAATAATTTGTTTTCACACAGTGAACTCTACCAACATGTTACACATGTAAAATTCCGAATGTTTTAAGCACCTGAAAATGGGCACAAGCCCGAAACCGGTCGTGTCAAAGATAAATAACATTATCTTTAATGTGACTGGTAGCCGTTTTTAATCTCACTCAACCAAATTTGGTACACATTTTCCTTCCCGTGATGTATAAATTGCTGTAAGAATAAGAACCACATACGACACATGGTTCAGGATATATAGCATCATAAATAATGGTATTTGCAAGAAGCTGCCACATATTGCGACGAAAGTTTATTCTTACAGTATATGAGAATGTGAGTTCTTAGCGACTTGCAACAAACTTTAAACTCAATTTCAAACCCTTATTAAACTTTTTCTCGCTGACAACCACATCGAAATGCTGAAAGGAAAAAAGTTTCTCGCTTACTATTTCGCCGCTGTTCATAGAGCAAAACTAAGGCATTCAATATGATGTTACATTTTATAATTTCCACATTACAAGTTGTACTCGCAGGAAATTTGACGAACAGTATACACACATACAGCTGAATGTACTTTAGAAATTGTTGACTTCGGTAGAGCTACAAGCTAAGGAAGAGAATGAAACAGTGTACATCTGACCAATAGCCATTATTTCCGACAGATCTACTTTGTAACTTCAAGTGACTGCAGCTTCCAATGAGACTTACTTTTCCTATTACGATTAAGAAATCACAGGGCAATCTAAAACTGAAAATAAAGATAGTAATGAATGTAAATTAGTATATCACATTCATATATTCATTAATTCATAACCTGACTATAAACAATATTTTTCCTGTTACTTGCCCAGAATCTAATATGAATAATTTCTTTCGTGAGCCTACCCCTGTGCAAGCGTCATAAAGCATCCACAGTACTGTGGATTGGATTTGACATCTCCATGTATCAAACACGGCAACTTTATGACGCTTGCGCAGGGAGGGGCTCACGAAAGTAATTATTCATATTAGATTCTGGGCAAGTATCAAGAAATATTGCTTATAGTCAGGTTATGAATTAATGAATATATGAATGTTATATATTAATTTTTATTGATTACTATCTTCCTTTTTTTGGATACTGCACTCAAATATATGTACATTATACAAGAAAGCCTTATTTCTTTTATATTCTCCGATAAATATAACTTGTTTTTAGAACAGGAGATGGACAGAGAGAAAGAGAGAGAAAGAATAGGAGACGTATTAACTAAAAGCTGGAATAAATAAATTAATATCCGGGTAACGCCGGGTTTTCAGCTCCTGTCAAATAAATGTGGTACTGAAATTAATTTCTCAGGTACACAAAATTATTTCTTTGTGAAATTTTTTCAACTAATTTCCATAACGAACACCAATAATATTTTGTGGACAATATTTAATGTTTTGCGTGTTTTTCAGTGAGTATTAATGAGACTGAATGGCCTCGTTAAAGTCTTTAAAATAGCCACTACTTCAGCAACTTGCATCTACGTAACAAAAGCGGTATCGAACCAACGAAACGGGAGCTACAAATGGCATTCACGTTATATAAAATCCAATTAAAGTTTATAATTGACACAACCTCTTCTTTAATTAAACTACAAGCGTACAAGAAATTAGTATTGCCAGAATTAATTGAATCCCACAGTTCATTATTTAAATACAGACACCAACAAATTACAGTTGAAAGCAGATTTGTAACGGATGTTGCCCACATGCTGTTTATCGAACAGGTGAGATTTATCGTTGTTACTTCAGATAAAGTAACACATTCTTTGGACCTTGATTCTATACTTTTGGTCTCGCTGTTTCTTGTAAAATGGACGGGGAAGAAAAACAAAAACATTTATTTCTTGTGTATACAGTTTTTGTTTCAAATTATATATCATCACAGCCGGCCGCGGTGGCCGAGGGGACTGAGGCGCTCCAGTCACGGTCTGCACGGCCACTACGGTCGGGGGTTCGAATCCCCCCTCGGGCATGGATATTTGTGCCGTCTTTAGTATTAGCTAGTTTGTAAGTAGTTTGTAAGTTTAGGGACTGATGACTCCGTAGTTAAGTCCCATAGACTTTACAAACATTTGAACATTTTATATCATCACTTGGAATACATGTGTGCATGGAACAATTACTATAGTGGTGCACATGGCCTCCTATCAGATTTGAACTCACTGAGACACAAAACAAAACCGCTCATCTACAGGTCACACTATAGCAGTGCTCGTCTTGCAGTTTGTTCTAAAACAAAAGGCGAACATCGTCGTTTAGAAAACATAGACTCTATGGTCTGCAGTCCATAACGAATAAGTTATGGTCAGAGTATATATCAGCTCCTGGATGTGTCTTACGGTTTAAAACCTGGTTTCTAAATTTATTCCTTACCATTGTAAAGTCAATCTGGTAACTTCCAGTGTCTCCTGTCCCCTTCGACGCCTTATCTCATGATGATTAAACCAAGTGGTGGTGATAATTAAATTGTGCTCTGCGCAAAATTCTATCAATCGATCTGATCTTTCATTTCTTTTTCACAGTCCATATTCACCTACTACATTTCCTTCTCTTCTCTTTCCTACTACTGAATTCCACTCATCAGAATCAAGTTTTCGTCTACCTTAACTTTCAGAATGATTTCCTTTATCTCCTCATACATTTCTTCGATATCCTCATCATCGGCCATGCTAGTTGGCATATAAACTTGCACTACTGTGGTCGGTGTTGGTTTTGTTTCCATCTTTGCTACGATAATACGTTCACTATGCTGTTCTTAGTAATTCATCCGCATTCCTATTTACTTATTCATTATCAGACATTCTCCTGCGTTACCACCAATTCATTTTGTGTTTATAACCTTGTACTCACCTGACCAGAAATCCTGTTCATCCTGCCACCGAACTTCACTAATCCCCACTAAGCCTAACCTATGCATTTCTCTTTTCAAATTTTCTAACTCACCTACCCGATTAAGGGTTAGAACATTCCACGCTCCGATCCCTAGAATTCCTGTTTTGTTTTCCTTGATGACGAAATCCTCTAATCCCCGCCCGGAGATCCGAATGTGGTAATATTTTACCCAAGAAGACGCCGTCATAATATATTCATACAGTAGAGCTGCAAGTCCTCGGGATAGGTAACGACTGTAATTTCCCCTTGCTTTCAGCGGTTCGCGGAAACTGCATGGCAAAGCCATGATGTTACAAGGCCAGCTCAATCATCCAGACTGTTGCCTCTGTAACTACTGAAAAGGCTGCTGCCACTCTTCAGGAACCACACGTTTGTCTGGCCTCTCCACAGATACCCCCTCCCCCTCCCTCTGTGGTTCGACCTATAGTACGGCTATCTGAATCGTTGAGGCAAGCAAGCCACTCCACCTCAGCTATGTTTATGGTTGATGGGGGTGGTTTCTTGCTATAAATATTTTAAATTGTTTGAGGTTTGTGCTTTTTATTTGTCTTTATATATTGGTGTTACCAATTTATCGCTCCCATGAACCACAGACATTGCCGATGTGGGGTGGCATGCGTGCCTCAACGATACAGATAGCCGTACCGTTGGTGCAACCACAGCGGAGGGGTATCTGTGGAGAGGCCAGACAAACGTGTGGTTCCTGAAGAGGGGCAGCAGCCTTTTCAGTAGTTACAGGGGCAACAGTCTGGATGATTGACTGAGCTGGCCTTGTAACATCAGCTAATGTGGCTTTGCCACACAGCTACTGCGAACGGCTGAAAGCAAGGGGAAACTACAGCCGTTATTTTTCCCGAGGACATGCAGCTCTACTGTATGAACATATGATGATGGCATCCTCTCGGGTAAAACATTCCGGAGGTAAAATAGTCCCCCATTCGGATCTCCGGGCGGGGACTACTCAGGAGGATGTGATCATCAGGAAAGACAATACTGGCATTCTACGAGTCGGAGCGTGAAATGTTAGATCCCTTAATCGAGTAGGAAAATTAGAAAATTTAAAAAGGGAAATGGATAGGTTGAAGTTAGATATAGTGGGGATTAGTGAAGTTCGGTGGCAGGATGAACAGGATTTCTGATCAGTGGAGTACAGGATTATAAATACAAAATCAATTGGAGGTATCACAGGAGTAGGATTGATAATGAATAAGAAAATAGGATTGCGGGTAAAGTACTATGACCAGCACAGTGATCGCATTATCATTGTCAAGATAGATACAAAGCCAACACCGACAACAGTAGTACAGGTTTATATGCCAACTAGCTCTGTCGATGATGCCGAAATCGAAGAAATATATGAGGAACTAAAGGAAATTATTCAGACAGTTAAGGGAGAGGAAAACTTAATTGTTATGGGAGACTGGAATTCGGTAGTAGGACAAGGAAGGGAAGGGAAGGATAGTAGGTGAATATGGTCTGGGCAAAAGAAATGAAAGAGGAAGCCGCCTGGTAGAATTTTGCACAGAACATAATTTAGTTATAACAAACACCTGGTTTAAGAATCACAAAAGAAGGTTGTATACGTGGAAGAGACCAGGAGACACCGGGAGATACCAGATAGATTTTATTATGGTAAGACATAGATTTAGGAACCAGGTTTTAAACTGTAAGACTTACCCAGGGGCAGATATAAACTCTGACCATAACTTGTTGGTTATGAACTGTAGGTTGAAACTGAAGAAACTACAAAAAGGTAGGAAAATAAGGAGATGGGACCTGGATAAATTGAAGGAACCTGAAGTTCTTAAGAATTTCAGAAGGAGCTTTAGGCAACAATTGACAGAAACGGGGGAAAATAAAACAGTAGAGGAGGAATGGGTGGCATTGAGAGACGAAATAGTGAAGGCAGCAGAGGACAAAATAGGTAGGAAGGCAAGACCTACAAAAAATCCTTGGATATCACAGGAGATACTAAAGTTAATCGATGAAAGGAGAAAATATAAAAATACAGTAAATGAAACAGGCAAAATGGAGTACAGACGACTAAGAAATGAGATTGACAGGAAGTGCAAAATGGCTAAGCAGGAGTGGCTAGAAGGCTAATGCAAGGATGTAGAAGAATGTATAAATAAGGGAAAAATAGATACAGCCTACAGGAAAATAAAAGAAACATTTGGAGATAAGAAAAACTATGAATATCAAGGACACTGATGGAAATCCAGTTCTCAGCAAAGAAGGGAAAGCTGAAAGGTGGAAAGAGTATATAGAGGGGCTCTACAAAGGAAATGAACTTCGAGACAATATTGTAGGAAGGGAAGAGGATGTAGATAAAGATGAAATAGGAGATAATGTACTGAGAGAAGAATTTGACAGAGCCCTGAAAGACCTAAGTCGAAATAAGGCCCCTGGAGTAGATGATATTCCCTCAGAATTACTGAAGTCTCTGGGAGAACCAGCCATGACAAACCTGTTTCACCTGGTGTGTAAGAAGAAAGCAGGTGCAGACAGATGTGAAAACTACAGAACCATCAGTTTAATAAGTCATGGTTACAAAATATTAACACGAATTATATACAGAAGGATGGAAAAGCTGCTAGAAGCCGACCTCGGGGAAGATCAGTTTGGGTTCAGGAGAAATGTAGGAACACGGGAGGCAATACTCACTTTACGGCTTATCCTAGAAGATAGATTACGAAAAGGCAAACCTACATTTCTAGCTTTTGTAGATTTGGAGAAGGCTTTTGACAATGTTGATTGGAATAAACGCTTTCAAGTTCTGAAGCAAGCAGGAGTAAAATATAGGAAGCATAAGCTTATTTACAACTTGTACAAAAACCAGACAGTGGTTTTCAGAGTTGTAGGGCATGAAAGGGATGCAGTGGTTGGAAAGGGAGTAAGACAGGGTTGTAGTATTTCTCCATTGTTATTCAATTTGTACATTGAGCAAGCTATAAAGGAATGCAAGGAAAAATTTGGTGAAGGAATTAAAGTTCAGGGTGAAGAATTAAAAACATTGCGATTTGCCGATGACATAGTAATACTGTCAGATACAGCAAAGGACCTGGAAGAGCAGTTGAACGGAATGGACAGTGTGCTGAAATGTGCATATAAGATGAACATTAACAAGAGCAAAACTAGGGTAATGGAGTGCAGTGTAAGAAAATCAAGAGATGCTGAAAGAATTAGATTGGCAAACGAAGCAATAAAGGAGGTAGATGAGTTTTGTTACTTGGGCAGTAAAATAACAAATGATGGTCGCAGTACAGAGGATATAAAATGCAGATTGGCAATGGGTAGAAATGCGTTCTTGAATTAGAGAAATTTGTTAACATCGAATATCGATTTAAGCCTAAGGAAGTCCTTTCTGAAGGCATTTGTATGGAGTGTTGCCTTGTATGGGAGTGAGACATGGACAATAAACAGTGCGGACAGGAAGAGGATTGAGGCTTTTGAAATATGGTGCTACAGAAGAATGTTGAAGATTAGGTGGGTGGATCGCGTAACTAATGAGGAGGTACTCAACACAATTGGGGAGAAAAGAAATTTCTGGCATACCTTGACTATAAGAAGGGTTAGATTGGCAGGACACATTCTTAGACATCAAGGAATTGTGAATTTAGCATTGGAGGGAACTGTGTGGGGTAAAAATCGCAGAGGAAGACCAAGAGATGGATACAGTAAGGAGATTCAGACAGATGTAGGTTGCCGTTCTTATGTGGAGATGAAGAGGCTTGCTCAGCATAGGGTATTGTGGAGAACTGCATCATACCAGTCTCCGGACTGAAGACCACAACAACAACAACCAATTTATCGTAGATAATAAATTACTTACGTAAAATTTCAATCCATTTTCCTAATCATTTCACCCCTCATCATCTACTAACAGATTGTGTTGTGGCTACTTCCTTCTGGAGGGCATAAAATATTGTTTCCATTGAGAAGTTGAAAGTTTCTATTCAATGTCTATCACACATCACAAGCAGCTAACTTTCATCTGCTATGGTCATCAGTTCGTAGACTTAGAATGATTAAAGTAACTTACATTAAGGACAACAAAAGTACCCATTCCCACAGTACTTGAAACTCCAGCGGAAACGGCCGCCCAGTCCGTAGCATGACGCCTTAGACCACGCGGATATTCCATGCGGTCGTTTGGAACTTGTCGACGGCCATGTTGCAACGGGATAATGCGCGATCACACGTGGCATGGAATGTTGAATACTTCTTCCGTCGCCCATCGGACTGTATTATTTCCCTACCCTTTCTGGTCTCCCATTCTCACGGCTACTCAATACCTGGTCGATGAGTCCGGCGCAGCTCACTGCGTAAGCACCATCCGCTGCTACTGCAGATCAACTCTGGCAGCATCTGGAAGTAGCACGGACTGCTATACCCTAGCCTCAATGATTCAGTGCTGATGCTTCAATCTGTGGTATTAGACAGCAATGGCTGTAGATTCAATATCGAATTAACGAATTAATCATCTTCTTCGCTTCATATGGGACTCTTTTTTCAATCAAGTCATCTCTGCAGAACATGTTGTCATCCAAATAAATATGACTACAACATATCAGATTCTTCTTGGTTTTGCATTCTGGATGGCTAGCTGTGTATCTTCATGGTTATTTCGCAGTGAAAAAAATTGACTCTGCATTGCCCCTGTTGTAGATGATGACCGAGAAGAAAGTGTGTAAAATTTTTGCTATATGTCCCCATAGTTTTTCGTCGTGAAACCAATCAATACTATGTTTATAGAAAGTGACTAAATGCCCTCATTTTCAAATACTGCGTGCATATATTGTGGATATTTACGTGAAGCGTGTTAAGCTGCTTCAAGAGAAGAATGCATTTTCGAGGGCAATACATGTTTTAGTTTATTTAACCTTTCATACCGAACGAGGTGGCACAGTGGCTAGCACAATGGAATCACATAAGGGAAAACTGCGGTTCAAATCCGCCTCAGAGTATCCAGCCCATGCGGGAAAGCCGTGCAGTCCAGGGTACCACAATGCAGATCGCGCGGCCACACGTGTGTCGGGGCTCCCCCCCCCCCCCTCCCCCCTCTCGTAGGACATGTTGTGAGTGTTGTCTTTAGCATAATTCAGATTAAGTAATGTGTATGCCTAGGGACCGGTGACTTGAGCAGTTTGCTCCCTTAGATTTACAAACTTTTGAAAATATTTCACCTATCCAGTGTTGGGTTATCCGTGATTTTCTAAAAATCATTAAATCAAGTGCCGGAATGGTTACTTTCAAAAGGCACTGACGACTTGTTTCTCTTTCCTCATGAAAAAAAATCAAACTAGTGCTCCGTTTTTAATTATCACGCCACTGACAGCCTATCTTCCTTCTTTCATATCATAATAAATACACATAGAGAGCAATTAAAATTTTTTAATTCAGTCAATATTCAAAATCAAATTTGGTTGTCTAAGGAAGTGGTTGATAGGCAACTTGTAACTCGAATCGAGTTCACATGACTTAGGATAACCATTTGTCATTACCGATATCGAGCAAGGCATGGCAGCCCGCCAATACTATCTGAAGTGAA
Source organism: Locusta migratoria (assembly GCA_026315105.1). Classification (NCBI taxonomy): domain Eukaryota; kingdom Metazoa; phylum Arthropoda; class Insecta; order Orthoptera; family Acrididae; genus Locusta; species Locusta migratoria. Next base: position 706,799,524 of record CM048745.1, on the reverse strand, counting down.
CACTGACCACAAAAGCCAAAATAAAAAGCTGGTAAGTTTGTTGGTTGGTGGCAAATGCGTCGGGTATACCGCTTGACGGCGGTGTCCGACTCTTACCCGGCCGCTGTACATAATGGGATATCAATTCCATTTTATACAGAGAATACTAGTCTGTACTAGTTTTTAGATGTGCGCTGTACTCTTAATGATTGAAAAGTAACGTGCAAGTCATTCCCATTTTCAAGAAGGTCGTCCAGCATATGCGCAAAACTGTAGGCCTACATATTAGGTATCAGCCTGTTAACATAATTCTGCTTCATTTTTCAAGCTGGAGTATTATGTCGTTTCTCAGACCGATTGTCGCAGCTGTAGAAACCAGTATGGGTTCGGAAAACAACGATCATGTGAAACTCAGTTCGCACTGTTCGTACACGAGACCCATAAAGCAGTAATTGCTGTTTCTTGACTTTTCGAAGGCGTTCTATACCGTCCCGAACTGCATCATAAAGAAACAAAATGCGATTGCTTTTCTACGTATATACATGAATGACATCGTATTTAACATCGGTAGATCAGCCAGGCTTTCCGCTGATGATACTGTATTACACAGATAAAGGTGGAATAAAGTATACAATATCAAAATTTCAGTTCTCTTTATTGTTAACTAACTGAAAACTCGGCGTTGCCCGGGTATTTATTTATTTTTTCAAGCCCTGAGTTAGTACTTCCCCTATCCCTATCCCCTATCCGTACTAAAAACATGTCATATTTATGAGAGAATATTTAAGAAATAATGTTGTCTTGCATAATGTACAAAATCAGAAGTAAAGTATTCAAAGAAAGGTATTTATGAAGAAATAAATGATATGTGACAGTCATACATTCATTTAATTTAAAAGTTGATTATAAACAATTCTTCAGGTTACTTGTCTACGAGCTTGTAGTTATAAATTCTTTGGTGAGTCCACACTTGAGCAAGTGACATACGTACAGTTTGAGACAAACACGTTCGTTCTGTCATTATTCTGTAAGGTGGCGTTCCTCTGTGTAGTCCGAGATGAAGTCCATAAGCAGCGATTATCAAATGCTGTGGTAGCCTTTGGGCGGCCAGAGCGAGGCAATTTATCAACAATTCCTATATACAGGGTGTCTCACGAAAGACGCCTGCCAGGCGTCCGCAGATCGCGCTGTACGGCTCCCAGCCGCCGCCACCGCATCCGCCGGCCACGGTAGCGCCTTATTCTCGGAAACTATTGTGCCGTGTGCGCATACACTAAGTCTAAAAAACATTGCCATCTGAGGAATCTAAGCGTACCCATATTTACAGGAGATGTTCAAAATGATGTCCCTCTATGGCAAGGGCGGCCTGACATCTCTTGAACACATTTGCGAACACTCGACGAATTTCTGCTGCCGAAATCTGGTACATTACTAGTCGAATCCTGTTTTCCAACTCTTCGAGTGTATGGGAATTGCTTGCATGCATCTTGTCTTTTAACATTCCCTAAAGATAAATATGACAGGGATTTAGGTCTGGAGAACGAGGAGGCCAGTCAACTATCCTATAATCAAAAACACTTCGTATTGCTGCCATAGAAGCATTGGCAATGTGTGGTCTTGCATTTTTCCTGCATGAAATAACCGTGCAGCTTTTCGTTGGGTGAAGGTTCTTGAAATTTGGATGCAGGATATTGTTCACTACCTGCCAGAATTTATTTCGTGAAAAAAGATTCGACTTGTCATTTCCCAGATTTCGGCAGCCGAAATTCGTCGAGTGTTTGCAAATTTGTTCAGGAGATATCAGGCCGCTCTTTTCATAGAGGAACATCATTTTGAACATCTACTGTAAATAAAGGTAGTTTAGGTTACTCGGATGGCAATCCGCAGACGCTTGGCAGGCGTCTTTCGTGAGAAACCCTGTATCTGCACGTCCTCCACGACCGATCAGCATCGGTTTGTTTCATTCTGAGACGTCTGAAATCTATTGAGGAGAATTCCCCCTGACACAAAGTAACAAAGCGGATACTATCAACCGTAGTCTCTGACCTTGTAAGCAAGGCTGAACTACAATCAACACCAGCAGTGTGCTTCCTTCCCGGTGTTATGCCCTCCTGGCCTCCTAGGACATCCTGCCTCGCTTTCCTCCTCCTGGCCCTGTGGGCCCTGCTCATTCCCCTCCCCTTGCTTCACGTTCAAACACTCCCCATCGCATCCTATCCTACCTCCGCTCCCTATCACTCATAGCCATCATGTCATTCTGGTGCCATGTCGAGGGGTATTTTTTTAAAGTGTGTTTTTTTATCAAGTGCCTTTTTTGTGTCTCATCGCTGCCCGTTGGAGAGACCGACACAGGGAAGTAGGATGCACGCGTTTGCGAGTACGGAGTCTGAGTTGACCAACCAGAGACCAGAAACTAGAAACACTAAGCTATACTAGTACAAGATATATATTTCGTAGAAATATTACGTTGCTTAACTTTGATGGCTGCAGACTAGTGGAATGGAGATACATTATCTGAAGACTAAGTACAAGCCTGCCTACTGATGAGTCTTATCTAGTGCCGATACAGTTCAGTAGTGGCCGTGAGCGGGGTTGCAGCAGAGACTTGGACGACACCACACCTATCATAGTGTGGTTTTTTAAAGCGAATGCCTACCCCACAGCAGACGCCAGGTGTGTTTTTAATTGCCCGTGTTTTCCACCAAGCTCAACTCTCCCCTGTTCCTCCATCTGCACCCGTCTCATCATCTACAGTGATTTAGCGACTGCTTCGAGAAACGTTTATATCTTAAGTGTGGTGTTTCATGTACAGTGAACGACCAACTTGCAACCAACACCTTGTGGTCCTTTTAGATCTTTTATGTAGCGCAGTGTCTGTTTTATCTATTATTTTTCATTGTCACCATGTCCATGTGAAAAGACTACATTCTTTTCTCCAAATGTGGGTTTGTGGATACGCCTTGATGCAAAGCACTTGTTATTTATATTTTTTATACCCAAACACGTTTCGACGGAAAACCCGCGTCCTCAGTGGGATTTTTGTATTTAACCTAAAATAATGCAAAAAGACATATTTACAAAAGTATGTGTTTTCGCTTTCTTTTAGATTAAATAGAAATATCCACTGCGGATGGCGGGTTTTCCGCCGAAACTAGTTTGGGTATAAAAATGAAAATAACAAGTGTTTTGCATCAAGACGAATCCGCAAACCCAAATTTGCAACGGAATCACGGACCAATAGAACAGCTTCAAATGACAATGATTCTTTTCTCCTTTTTAATTCATTTCTTCAACACTGACTGTGAAAATTTGTAATTAAGCTTCTACTTTTATCACCTTCATTTTAGTTGTGTGCTCCTTTTCTTTGATATTATGTAGCTCTCGGATGTAGAGCGCCTATGTGAGTTGAAAGTCCGCCTCGTTTAGGGGAATTGAAATAACAATAAAGGAAAAAAAAGAGCAATGAATGTATGTTGTTTCTTCCGTACTATACCTAGTACCAAGCTTAAGGAGTAATGTGACGTGGAATGACAGCATAAGATTAAATAGGGGTAAGCCAAATGGCAAAGGGACTCATTGGTTGAATCCTAAGGTGTAGGCCGTCAAAAAGGAAGTAGCTTAGAAAACTCCCGTTCAAAAAATACTTGAATATTTATCATCAGTATGTGATCCACACCAGGTGGGTGTGATAGAGAAGATCCTAGGTGAGTGACAAGATTTGTAACGTATTCATTTAGTAAGCGCGGAAGTGTCACGGCTATGATCGGCAAAGACCAGTGGCAGACACTGCAGCAGAGGCGCTTTACATCACGGTATAGATTTTTGTCAAATTTCATAAAGAATACGTTTCTTGAACAGTGAAGAAATATATTTCTTCTTATATATACATATCTAGCGAAATGACCACCAGAATAAAATGAGAGGTAAGAGTATACACGGAGGCAAACCAGCAGTATTTCTCTCCAGTAACTCCACACGACTGTAATAGGAAAACAGGAACCGATAGCAGTACACGAAGTACCATCCTCACAAATCGTGAGGTGCCTATCGGAGCTTAGGTGTTGATGTCGGTTACCAGGCTAGAAAGGACCCGTAAACATTATCTCCTTTTAAATCGTGCAGGCAATATGTGTATTTCGAAGTCCGTAACCAAACAAAACGACACGGGTCCCGCGAGTTTCAAACCTAATTCGGTAACATCAATTAATGAAATTTATCTTTTTAATATATATTTTGCATTTTGGCTCGTTTAAACTCATTAATGGCCAGTTATTTGGCCGCGGTGGAGTGAGCGAGCGTTCTAAGGCGCCTTGCGGAGCGCGTGACTGTTCGCCGTCGGAGGTTCGAGTCTTCCCTCAGGCAAGTGTGTGTGTGTGTGTGTGTGTGTGTGTGTGTGTGTGTGTGTGTGTGTTGTCCTTAGTGTAAGTTAGATTAAGTAGTCTGTAAGTCTAGGGGCTGATGACTGCCGGCCGCGGTGGCCGAGGAGACTGAGGCGCTCCAGTCACGGTCTGCACGGCCACTACGGTCAGGGGTTCGAATCCTCTCTCGGGCATGGATATTTGTGCCGTCCTTAGTCTTAGCTAATTCATAAGTAGTTTGTAAGCTTAGGGACTGATGACCCCGTAGTTAAGTCCCATAAGTTCTACAAACATTTGAACATTTGATTTGACTGATGACCAAAGCAGTTTGGTCCAATAGGTTTACGAACACTTGAAAATTTGAACCACTTATTTCCACCAATTTAACCATCATGTTTGTTTGTAGTGATGTCATTTACATTTCATTAACTCTTAAGTTCTGAGTTGCTCATATTAGGACATAGGTTGTGAGATGAAGGCTTGTAAGCCGCTATGCCTTATATTTTTCCCAGACTTATAGAAAATTAAAATCTGATATCCTGGTTGTACAGTATGGTATTTACTGACTGACAACAACTAGTGTTCAATACTTTCATTCTCGTCAACGAGAATAGTGTGTACGGTGGATTAACATCGTGTTTTTAGAGAACTGCGTAAAAGAGCCATTTTTATGTATGAAATATCACAGAGAACATAAACAGACTTGAAAAATTTACCTCAATGTCGTAGAATAAATAAGAAAGTAATCTGGGTAAGCCACATATGACAATTTTTGTGTGCCAGCCTCGTCGCCACTTTTGTGTTCCAGCCTCGTCGCCGCTTTTGTGTCTCGTTTCCGTCGTAGGTGTCGGTGACCGATTAGGAAGACCGACACAGGAATAAAGGTAGCACGCTTGTGCAGGTATGGAGCAGCCAGTGGGACAGCAGAAACTAGAAACACTAGAGTAAATTAGAACGAGATATATATTGCACAGAATTTATACAATACTTAACTTTTACATAGTTCTGTACTGCAGAATGCTGATACATAGTTGAGCTAGAGGCCTGCCTAGTGCCTGTCCGATAGCCAAGTCTTCACTGGTGCCTATCTGATTCCGAAGTGTTAACTGGTTCCTATCTCAGTCCCAAGTGAACGATGTCGTTCAGTGGTGGCCACGAGCGGAGTTGTAGCAGAGGGCGCTCGTGGCTGACGTCGTAAGAACGCCGCGCCGTGCGTGCATGGCGGCGCGCGGCGAAAGTAGGTGGCGCGCACTTTGTACTTGTGCGACACCACAACAATCACCATCAAAAATCAAAGAACAGCGAAATCCAGTACCACAAATTTCAGAATGTATGTAAATCTAATGGACTTACCTGCTGCGGTTATCAGTCCCTAGGCTTACAAACAACTTACAGTAAGGACAACACACACACACACACACACACACACAAATTCCTGAGGGAGGAATCGAACCTCTGACGGCGAGCAAACGCTCCGCAGCAAGGCGCTTTGGAGCGCTCGGCTACTCCACCGCGGCACACAAGTTCAAAGCCTCGATCGTAAACATGAGAAATTGTAACCAACAGAGAACTATGCCTTCTGAAAAATCTAACTGGGAACTTTTAAGTAATTACGTTATCAAAAATTTATAGTTGTACAGAAATTATTTTTAGTAATTCCATTGAAATAATGTGTGACCCTGATAATCATCATGTCTAGTTAACTGTAACAGACGTTGTATCTGTAAGTATGAAGAAGGCGTCCCAAAATTTGAGGAATGCTAAGAAATATGCCTTTCATCGTATTTAATACGTGTCTCCTGAAGTAAAGATTCAATACACAGTTTGAGAGTTTTAAAATTATGTTTCGTTCTTAAGCTTTCGTGCACAGGCAATTCCTGTTAGACTGAATGCAACTGCATCCAGTTTAATCGTTATGTCATTTTTCGTCATCATGCAACCAGGAAAGATGCTGTGTTGCTCTGTGTAAGAAAAGAGAAACAGCCTCCAACAGACGACTTTCCATTTCTCAGTTAGTAAATACACACGAAAGCGAACCCAGAGCTATATGTGGGTGAAAGAGGCAAATGAGAAGCATATATCAAAGTCCAACGCACAGACTTGCACCAACTTCCAGCTAAGAGAGGGGATGGAGCAAGGCGTAAACCTTCCTCTCCGAGGTTAAGCATACACTCAAAATAAAGCAACATTACTAATTCAAGTTAGCCATTTTCAATCCGATTGTGTATGTTTAACCGTAGGTATGCTTGATGAATACCTTAAATCGTAAAGAACTTGTATGATGCACTCCTTAGCTTCGGTCATGGGTGAAAATCTTTTATATTTTAAATATTGGAAAAGATACATACGTTACTTGGACTGTAACAAACCTTTTCTCTCACTATACCGAACCCGCAATAAGGAACGCATCCTTCTTTAAGTTTACTATGGGGATGCGGAGGGTCCTACCTCGTCAGTGTAAAATTTGCTTATTTTATGTACCTATTCTTCTGCAACCGTTATAACTAGAGCTCTGAACTTTTTACAGCAGTTATCAACATGTACTGTTAGCTCACTTTTCTGTTTATGTGATATTTATGAATTTTACGCCTAAGTTACTTTTAATTGGAGTACGTTTTATATAAATCTCCCTTATTCAGAGAGAAATTGAATGTCTTTAATTGTGTTAACGCTAGAAACAATGTAAAGCCTTTACGTGACATTTACTCTACACAGGTAAGTATCAGGTAGTGAAATAACAGAATCACTGACTTAGCATTTCAAAGATTTTACTCCTATAAATACATTATTGCGGATATAAATCCATTCGAGGTTGTTGACAACTAGTTTTTATAGTAGGTACGAGTATGAGGAAATTATGAGAATTCCAGGATGCTCCAAGCCTTTGTTTAATTGCTTCCATTAGAACAACTGATAATTTTTAGGATGACAAGGAATGTAATTATATTGGGTTTTTCTATACTTTCATGATGAATGAGGTCCGTGAGGATAAATATGAGAGCATAAGACTACCATCAACAGCTGATGAAGCGGAAACAGCCGCAACGGAGTGGCCGACAGCATTGAGGCGCTATGATCCGATGCGCGAGTTCGTTCCCCGTCGGAGGTTCGAATTCTCCATGGGGCACGGATGTTTGTGCTGTGTTTAGAATAAGTTCGTTTATAAGTAGTTTGTAAGTTTAGGGACTGATGACCCCGTAGTTAAGTCGTACAATCTTAACAAATATTTTTAGAAGTAGAAACGTGTAAACAAAACGTGTCTGTTCAATTGCAGTCTTCGTCATTGTAGAAGCTGACACTCAACACCAACAGTAACAAGATGAGAGGTAAAGTCCAATCGAAGTACAAACGAAACTAAAAATTCAGCAGACTAAGATAAAAACTTAATTGTAAACATAGCTGTTGCTATGACAAAGGTACCAAAGGAAGGAGAAAAGTTTCTGCAACAGGAGAATGAAACCCATAGAATTGCGAAGATATGAACACAAGCAAATCATAAGTCGGGGTAATTCTTCCGAGTGCATATAAATTATTGAAAAATGAAATAACAAATACATCGAACTAGACTTTCTGAACAACCTTGCCACCATATTACGTCGAAATTTGAAATTATTTTTTATGCTTAAATACTGTAAACAAGATTTATTTTCACTAATTTTCGTTAAAATACATTACAAATTATTTAGCTGTACTTAAGTCGGTGTAAAATCTGCTACTGGGTGAACTGACTGCAAGATGTATCATTGACTTTGTGGCGCATTAAAATATATCAGTTATTGGGAACTTTGTCGTTTATTGTCAGTTGGTACACATACAAAAGTCACACAGAGGTAATACCCAACAGAAGAGCTCGGCCCATCTCACTCGTCTCGTCCACGTATGAAATCTAAGCCCATGTCCCTGCAAAATATGCTCACCGTTACCCTTTCGTTGGAATGCGAACAGCATTCAATTTTCTGTCGCATACTGAAACACGGACGCTACATACGCCACTCAAACATATGCGTCTTCTCATTAAAGTTGTGCGTGAGTGGGCAGCATTCTGCACGGGGATCGATGAGCGCCTCTATTGTCTCGTCTGTATGTCTACCCAAATGCCATTTCGTAGATCGCAGGCAGTTTTTCATCACTTCCAGCCACTGCTAACCTTAATAACGCCACACCTTCGATTTCAGCAACTCAGTTGTACCTCGTTATGGGACCACACTCGTAGTTTGTATCGAAATACACACAACTGTATAACTGACCCCTACCTTGGATCGCGCGGTCTCCCTCGTCGGAGGTTCGAATCCTCCCTCGGGCGTGGATGTCTGTGTTGTACTTAGGTTACTTTTGATTTAATTAATGTGTAAAAGTAGGGACTGATGACCAACCAAGTTTGGTCACACAGAACTAACAACATTTTTTTCGTGCCTTGGATCCCAACGTGCGCAAAAGCCCGGTCAAGATACTACGTCAACGTTGGTAAAATTGGAAGAGAATCTTTTATAAATTAAATCATCTTTGCAACTGGGTACAAAGGTTGGCAGTGATCCTAGGAATCTGGAGAAAATGAGGAAGTTTCTCCAGCTCTTTTTCTCACATATGCTCAAATGCTAGCAGGGTGTCATGTACTCCGCTCTGTAACCGCTGTGCTCCGACGACTCCTAAGCGTTTCAGGTAGTCTCGTCGTATTCATGAACGACAGTTTCACAACCTGCAACAGACATTTGGCCGACTCTGTCGTTTCCAACGAAATCCACAAGCGGGTTGTTTCATCTTATTCTGCACTAGTGTTTTTTTTTTTTTTTTTTTTTTTTTTTTTTTTTTTTTTCACTGTTTCTTCCGTCGCTTCTTGGTAGAACATAATCAAATAAATTAAAAAAACACAATTTTGTGTGTTTGTGTTCTACAAGTTTCTTTTTGTTTATTGTACCTAAATATTGTAATCTCTTTGATACAGCAGTAAATACTCTGAAGATGGCCTAATAAGCCAGTTAAGTAAACTTGTAGAACGCACACAAAATTGTATTTTTTAATTTATCCACTAGTTTTATTCACGAAATAGTCAATTAGTATATCATTTATCTACTTTCCAGTATTTGACTAAGTCCAGTGGTTTTGAAATTTTCTCCTTCCCTGTTATTCATGTGCGTAGGCCTTACAATGAGTGATGATTTCCAGTTGTCGTCAAAGAGATTTCTATTTATAGCCTTTACAGTAGCTTTGAAATTCGTAATTCGTGTCCCGTATCAATAAAAATGATCTTTCACACTTGTAGCTTTACGGCTCTGCGTCTTATCGTAGACTTTTTACTAATGAGAAACATTCCTATCAATTTTTTATATTAATGTACTTATTCCTTCCAGAATGAAACTTTCACTCTGCAGCGGAGTGTGCGCTGATATGAAACTTCCTGGCAGATTAAAATTGTGTGCCGGAACCTGGACTCGAACCTGGGACCTTTGCCTTTCGCGGGCAAGCGCACTACCGACTGTGCTATCCCGACACGACTCACGATGCCGCCTCACAACTTTACTTCCGCCAGTACCTCGCCTCCTACTTTCCAAACTTCACAGAAGCTCTCCTGCGAACCATGCAAGACTAGCACTCCTGGAAGAAAGGATATGGTGGAGACATGGCTTAGCCACAGCCTAAGGGATGTTTCCAGAATGAAACTTTCACTCTGCAGCGGAGTGTGCGCTGATATGAAACTTCCTGGCAGATTAAAATTGTGTGCCGGAACCTGGACTCGAACCTGGGACCTTTGCCTTTCGCGGGCAAGCGCACTACCGACTGTGCTATCCCGACACGACTCACGATGCCGCCTCACAACTTTACTTCCGCCAGTACCTCGCCTCCTACTTTCCAAACTTCACAGAAGCTCTCCTGCGAACCATGCAAGACTAGCACTCCTGGAAGAAAGGATATGGTGGAGACATGGCTTAGCCACAGCCTAAGGGATGTTTCCAGAATGAAACTTTCACTCTGCAGCGGAGTGTGCGCTGATATGAAACTTCCTGGCAGATTAAAATTGTGTGCCGGAACCTGGACTCGAACCTGGGACCTTTGCCTTTCGCGGGCAAGCGCACTACCGACTGTGCTATCCCGACACGACTCACGATGCCGCCTCACAACTTTACTTCCGCCAGTACCTCGCCTCCTACTTTCCAAACTTCACAGAAGCTCTCCTGCGAACCATGCAAGACTAGCACTCCTGGAAGAAAGGATATGGTGGAGACATGGCTTAGCCACAGCCTAAGGGATGTTTCCAGAATGAAACTTTCACTCTGCAGCGGAGTGTGCGCTGATATGAAACTTCCTGGCAGATTTACAAACTTCCAGGAGTGCTAGTCTTGCATGGTTCGCAGGAGAGCTTCTGTGAAGTTTGGAAAGTAGGAGGCGAGGTACTGGCGGAAGTAAAGTTGTGAGGCGGCATCGTGAGTCGTGTCGGGATAGCACAGTCGGTAGTGCGCTTGCCCGCGAAAGGCAAAGGTCCCAGGTTCGAGTCCAGGTTCCGGCACACAATTTTAATCTGCCAGGAAGTTTCATATCAGCGCACACTCCGCTGCAGAGTGAAAGTTTCATTCTGGAAACATCCCTTAGGCTGTGGCTAAGCCATGTCTCCACCATATCCTTTCTTCCAGGAGTGCTAGTCTTGCATGGTTCGCAGGAGAGCTTCTGTGAAGTTTGGAAAGTAGGAGGCGAGGTACTGGCGGAAGTAAAGTTGTGAGGCGGCATCGTGAGTCGTGTCGGGATAGCACAGTCGGTAGTGCGCTTGCCCGCGAAAGGCAAAGGTCACAGGTTCGAGTCCAGGTTCCGGCACACAATTTTAATCTGCCAGGAAGTTTCATACTTATTCCTTCGTTAAATCCTCCAGAGTTATTAGTGCAACGACGTCGTTCCCAGTAATTGAAGAAATACCCTGGCGTATGGTGTCATGGAGTGCTGGTTCAGAAGAAATTCTGAGTTATGAATTTTCAGACATTCATCTACATCTAAATCTACATAAATACTCTGCAAGCCTAATCGAAGTGGATGTCAGAGGGTTCATCGAACCGTTTTCATGATGGTTCCCTACGGTTCCATTCTCTAATAGGTCGCAGGAAAAAGAACACCTAAATATTTCTGTTTTCGATCTGATTTCTCTTATTTTATTTTCATGATCATGTCTTCCTGTGTAGGTGGGTGCTAACAAAATATGTTCGCATTCGGAAGAGAAAGTTGGTGAAAGAAATTTCGCAAATAGATCTTGTCGCAACAAATAACATCTTTCTTTTAATGATTTCCACCCCCAACTCCTACATCATTTCTGTGACACTCTCTCACCTACATAGCGATACTACACAACGAGATGCCCTTCACTGAACTTCCTTTAAATTGTCTGTCCGTCCCACTGGTTGGCATCCCACAATGCGCAACAATACTCCAAAATAGGACGAAAAGAGTAGTGTAGGCAGTTTCTTTAGTAGAACTCTTGCATCTTCTAAGTGTTCTGCCAACGAAATGTTGTCTTTGGTTTTCTTTCCCTGCAATATTTTCTGTGTGTTCTATCCAATTGAAGTTCTTTGTAATTGTTACTCCTAGGTATTTAGTTGCCGTTTTCGATAATCCAAAGTTCCTTATTCATCCGAGGCAATTTCTTGACGTTTCGTAACACTCCTTTTTTATGTGACAGGTTGTGCCTAACCCCCAACCTGGACGAACAGTCCAGTTATTTTTTCACTGTGAGTATTTTATTTCCCCACTTCCCAGAAGGACGAATACCTCTAGGCAGACGGAAAATGAGATGGTGGAACCAGGTTGCCAAGTATCTACGGGTACTCGCAGCAAGGTAGGAAGATGCCGAGGACAGAATACCTTGGAAGAAGCTACTTGACGAGGCCAAAAACCATCTGCGGTTTATGGAGCCAGGAGAGTAAGTAAGTAAGTAGTAGGTATTTATTTGAATTTACAGCCTGTAGGTTTGACTGATTTATCGTGTACATGAAGTTTGATGGGCTTCTTTAGTGGTCAAATGGGTGACTTCAGAGTTCTCATTGTTGTGGTCTTCAGTCCGGAGACTGGTTTGATGCGGCTCTCCCTTATCCTGAGCAAGCCTCTTCATTTCCACATAAGAACGGCAACCTACATCTGTCTGAATCTGCTTACTGTATCCATCTCTTGGTCTTCCTCTGCGATTTTTTCCCCACACACTTCCCTCCAACGCTAAATTCACAATTCCTTGATGTCTAAGAATGTGTCCTACCAATCTATCCCTTCTTTTAGTCAAGGTATGCCAGAAATTTCTTTTCTCCCCAATTCTGTTCAGTACCTCCTCATTAGTTACGCGATCCACCCACCTAATCTTCAGCATTCTTCTGTAGCACCATATTTCAAAAGCCTCAATCCTCTTCCTGTCCGAACTGTGTATCGTCCATGTCTCACACCCATACAAGGCAACACTCCACACAAATGCCTTCAGAAAGGACTTCCTTGAGTTCTCATTATTAAGGGTCAATTGCCATTCTTCTTGGCCGGCCGCGGTGGCTGAGCGTACTGTGGCGCGTCAGTCACGGTGTACACGGCCACTACGGTCGGGGGTTCGAATCCCCCCTCGGACATGGATATTTGTTCAGTCCTTAGTAGTAGGTAATTCATAAATAGTTTGTAAGTTTAGGGACTGATGACCCCGTAGTTAAGTCCCATAAGCTCTACAAAAATTTGAACATTCTTCTTGGTACCGTGCAGATATTTATCTAAATCATATTGTAGTTTATTTTAATCTTCTGGTGTTACAAACCGAAAAGTGACAGCATCATCCGCGAACAACCTAAGAGAGCTACTCAGATTGTCTCCTAAATCGTTTATAAAAATAAGGAACAGTAGGGACCCTATAATACTTCCCTGTGGAACGCCAGATATCGCTTCAGTTCTACTCGATGACTTTTCGTCAATTACAACTTACTGCGTCCTGCCTTACATGAAATCACGAATCGAATGGCATAATTCCATAATCACGCAGTTTGATTAGAAAATGCTTGTGAGGTACAGTGTCGAATGCCTTCCAGAAATATAGAAATACGTAATCTATTTGACATCTCTTGTCTATAGCATTCATCACATAATGTGAGTAAAGAGCTAGCTGTGTTTCACAGGAATGATACTTTGAATCTGTTTTGTCCATGGGGCAATAAGTCGTTCTCTTCGAGGGAGGTAGTTAATAATGTTTGAGGAAAGTATATGTTTCAAAATCCTGCTGCAAATCGACGTCAATGATATAGGCCTGTAATTTTGCGGATCATTCCTATTGCGTTACATAAATATTGACGTAACCTGTGCAACTTTCCAGTCTTTGGGTACGGAACGTTTGCTGGGCGAGTGGATGTATATGATAACTAGGTGTGGGGCTATTGCATCAGCATACTGTGAAAGGAACCTAATTGGTATACTATCAGGACCGGGAGACTTACTTTTGTTGAGTGATTTAAGTGGTTTTAATGTACCAGGCGTATCAACTTCTAAATTACGCATGCTGGTAGTTGTTCTTGATACTAATTCTGGAGTATTTGCTTCGTCTTTTTTCTTGAAGAAAATTCGGAAGGCTGTGTTAAGCAGTTCTGCTTTAGCAGAACTGTCATCAGTAGCATCAGCTTTACTATCGCGTTTTGAAGGTATTGAATTTTTTACGATACACTACCATATTACGTGACAGGATTTCGTTGTGGAATTTGTTATAAGCTTCTCTTCAAAAAATGTTCAAATGTTTGTTAAACTTAAGGGACTTAACTGCGGGGTCATCAGTCCCTAAACTTACAAACTACTTATGAACTACTTTATACCAAAGACGACACAAACATCCATGCCCGAGAGGGGGATTCGAACCCTCGATCGTAGCAGCCGATCAGACTGTGACTGGCGCACCGCAGACCGCTCGGCCACCGCGGTCGGCTGAGGTTCTCTCCTCAGTGGACTGCCAGTCAGAACTGAACAGTTTTATCGGAAGATTAATCATAGCTGAACACATTCCTCTACGTATTTCTTAGTTTTCCATATTCTCGTGAAAAAGACCGCAACACTGAACTTATTCGCATGAAATGTGACTAAAATGACAATTGCAATACATAATATGTATCAGGAATGAAAGTTTTAGCCATTATTTGCGTGGACGTATTCGACAATTCCATTGCAGATCAACAAAGAACTTCCAAACTCTTAAGGGCGATTAAGTAGCATAAACGAGTGGGAAACACTACGTCAGTAATTTGTACCAACTGGGGATTTAGGTCGTGTGGAAAAGATATTCGGATGACCAAAAGTGTTAGGCACTCTGCGTATAACAGTTCCTGACTCGAGTCGCAGCCGGGCAGAAATTTTGAGACATCACCGTTGATGCATTCCAACGCCCTTAGCATAAATGATCAATTTTATTTCTTTAACGTTCGTTTCGATAAAGGTAAAAAGAGAAGCGTAAACTGGTTAACATGATTTCCCTTCTTGCTGACGATGTATGACGCTGTTCTGAAGTCGTCCCTAATATTGTCGTTTGGATGGAGCTTCCAGAATTTTCCGTTTATTATGTGGAACTGATTTCTGAGGGCACTAGAGCAATGAAATTACTGATCTCAAAGCGTCCGTTTCGCTATCGATCAGACGTACTCAGCAGATCGGATGGTGCAAGTATTATAGAAAATCCCCTTGTGCATCAAAAGCAAGGAAATGTAATTATTATTTCCTGGGTTCCAGGGCAAATATGGATCCAGGGAAACGACCTGTCTCATGCGGCTACCAAAGTGGCTTCCTCTCTGCCACCTGCTGCACGCTCTTCTGTTCCTCTGTACTGCTGCACGCTCTTCTGTTCCTCTGTAGCCTGTTTCAACGTTGGGATCAGAAAACTGTTTTGTTGGGAGGCTCAGGGGATGGAAGTGGAGAACTAATAATCTACGTTATGTTAAACCTGGTGTTTCACACAATGCCACAAGTATCAAGGGGTGGCTGTGGGTGCTGAATTCCGGGGCGGGAGTTTTAACAATTATTTTTCACCTTGGAATACGATCGTGGACGGATTTGGAACAAAGATTCCTCAGATTTTTAATGAATTTTGAGTAATTAGGACTAAAGAACATGGTGGAAGTGAAATAACATGAGACTTTAATATTCAAATAAGACTGTAAATCAAGTGGGGAATCATATAAGTGTTTTTGTATTGTGGCGTCGGATATTATTTGGGTTAGCAACAGTTCAATAACTTATGGACTATTTTCATGCTTAAGATAATTTACAGACTGAGATTGGCCAATGATTAGTGAAATCGTTTATTTAATTTTTCAGTGTAAATTTCGTCAGCATAGTATTACACAATAGTTTATATAAAGGAGAACTTCAAATATTTTATTAATATCAGTTCTTTGACTTTTCCAGTCTATACCGCAGTAAAAAGAATTTCGGAATTTAATACAATCAGCCAGAATTCAGTAATTACAAAATAAGAAGCATTTTATTTCATACCTATACATACTTAAAAGTAATCTTAGGACCCAGGATAGTAAGAAAGATTTAATCATGCTCTCTAATAAAAATTGACTTTCATTTTACATTTATTACAAATATATCCAGAGAATTTCTTCACAACACTTCAATGCAGCAGTTAGTTACAGTTAGTTTTTCCATTGTTATCGGAAAGGACGCTACAGACTTCAGTTTGACCATATGACTATAATGGTACAAAGGGCGTATATTCTATCGCACATATCCGAGAGAACAAACAGCATACATGTTATGTGGCTGGGTTAAGAGAGATCACTTTCAATGCAAAGTGCAAAAGGAATGGAGAAATGGATAATGAGCACATTATTCAGATAGTGAGTGACATTCGCTATTGTGGTTGGGGTGAGATGTGTACCAGGATAGTAGTGCACTATGGCGTAAGTGTTCAGCGCTGCTGCCCAGTAAACAGGTGATCCGGGTTCGAATTCCAAATCATAATACATTTTCGACATAAAGTCATTATTTATTTAAAGGCTGATTTCAACTGATATGGATTTATAATGACAATAGAGAAAGATTATCATATTCTACACAGTACCACTCAAAATGAAAGCCGCGTGATCTACCACCTATCGTTTACTTAATTTAGTGCATCCATTTATTGTATAATTTGACAGTAATTTACGTAAACATTGTGTGACATGAGCGGTCAAGCTTATTAAAGCTGATTTGTCTATTTATTTAAGACTTCATGTAATACAGTCATTCGGGTATGTAAGTGGTATACGACGGTAGGAACTGAAATAGTGGTAACTATTTATTCACAACGGATACAAAAAGTTACATGTGTGCACCTATTACTGTCCAACGTAGTTACCATCTTTGTGTAGCACCCGTTGCCAGCGATGTACAAGGCGTAGTATACCGTTAGCAGAGCCTGTTCTGAATGGAGCCGTCTACTGCCTGTCGAATCTCTAGAACAGTTCTAAAGCGAATGCCACGAAGTGGTTCCTTCATCTTCGGAATCGAATCAAAGTCACAAGGACTTATGTCCGGGGAGTACGGTTGATGGTTCAATACTTCCCAGTACTGTATGCTCCCGCGCATTGTCGTGCAAAGTGATGGGAGGGTTGCGCAGAAAGTGATGCCGCCTCTTTCCGAAAGCGTAATAGCTCGACGACACTGTCGTGCTGTACGACCTCTAGCACATTCATTCTTGATCCATCTTCGTTGTTCCTATTTCGAAAAAATAGTGGCAGCGTTACGTTAGACCGATTGCTTACAAGTGACTGTTTTCCTGGATTGTGTGGACGCCACTAACGTGGGACGGGCGAGTCCATTTGCTCGGGGAGGTAAGGTAGGTATGTCAACAACGGTTATGAGTACAATAGTAGATTCCACTTAATAGTGCCTCCACTGCTGTGTAGACACTATTTAAGTTCCAAGTTGACTAAGGAAATGGTTTCAGATGGTCAGATTGTACTTAAAGAAATATCTCATGTTAGGTTGACTTTGTCCATATTATGCATTGTCGCTGGAGCTTCAGCTATATATATATATATATATATATATATATATATATATATATATATATATATATATATATATATATATATATATATAGCAATGAATACAATGACTAATAACACCGACAGGTGTTTCTTCATTTTGTTATTTACTGTTACCAAGTTTCTATGGAGTACCCCATCATAATCAGGACCTTAAAATAGGGTATACTGTATATTGATACATTAAAAAACAACAGAATGTCTGGTGTCGCACAATCATAGCACATAACAGCAAGAAGGAATCCTCCTCACTGTTACGTTCTACGATTGAGCGACACCAGTCATTCTGTTGTTTCTCACCAGGAGACACATGAACGGCTTTATACTGATATGAACTACGTGGTTATAATCTGCCTGATAACTGTAAAATACGTGTTCCGACTTTATTCTGTAGTTCACAGTATGACGAAAGGCGGCGGATGGCAAGTGATCATCAATAGCCTCCGTACCGTTGCTTATTCTGTATTGGTTGTTTATACGATGACACCTCTCGGGTAGATAGAACTCATGCGCAGGCTTCCATAAGAGACGATACTCCACTTGTCTGTTTGTGTTTCGATGTGACCCAAAATTTGCCGGTCGCGGTGGCCGAGGGGAATGAGGCGCTCCAGTCACGGTCTGCACGGCCACTACGGTCGGGGGTTAGAATCCCCCCTCGGGCATGGATATTTGTGCCGTCCTTAGTCTTAGGTAGTTCATAAGTAGTTTGTAAGCTTATTGACTGATGACCCCGTAGTTAAGTCCCATAAGTTCTACAAACATTTGAACATTTGATTTGACCCCAAATTTCAGAAATAAGAACGGTCATAGCCCAAGTACAAGAAGCAGTGTGATAACCTCAAAAAGCACACATTCATCTCCACACTGCACCAGTAACTGGTCTCTGTAGTTTTTATTCTCCACCCCATGTAGCAAAGTGGACCGTTTCGTGTCCCACGCATTCTAGAGCCACACGTATCTTCAGTCAATAGTGGCGGTACTCCGGTTCTGGGACACAGCAGAGTGCAGTTAAGGATATTTGAGAAGTCCGTTTCTTTTGCATATACCAAAAACATGTTCAGTGTTGACGGTATAATTAATCTCTTAGAAATTGCAAATATGAGTCATGCTTCATTCTGCACCGCATTTATCGCAGATAAGCTTAAAGCAAGTGTGACTACAAGCTGTAGCAACCTGCGTGCTGCGCTATGTACGTGTCTGATTTAGAAGTTTGGTTCGATGTTATCTTAAGTCCGAACCATACTTGTCTGCTACTTACCTTTATCGGCCAACTACCGTTGTTGCATATATTATCTTTTTGTCTGTGATCCTGTAGTTAAAATTACTCTATACATAGGCTCTAGTTTGCGAAACAAATAAGGAATAATACACAAAATAACTGCGTCATTATGAAAAAGGGCTTTATTTAAATATTTGATAATGATGTAAGCAAAGTAAGAGATTTAGTTGAATAAATGCATGTTTGTCTGTATTTCCTCATTCACCCGACTGCAGTGAAACGTTTGTGAACTGTTCACCGTACGCCCACGAAGGTTCCTGACCCAAAAACAAAAGAACACGACTCATAACTCAGGAGATATGACGTCATAAATAATGACAGGCCACCGCGTGAGAATACCCAGATTTATGCGTCAATTATTGGAAAATTGGAGTAGTTAGGGACCTGCAACAAAGTTTGCATGTAATTTCGGACGAAAATGAAGCGTTTTGTAACTGACGCTCTCTTCCCCCCCCCCCCCCACCCACACACACAAAATGATGAAACGAAAGGAAGTGTACTGCTCACAACAGTTTCACTGTAGATGCCGTAAAACTATCGCATCAGGCGTGACCTTATATCAAATAATGCTAGCATTACAGATTTGCTTGTTACTATTTATTTTTGTCTGCAAGTTTCCCTTAATACTCTTGCATCTACAATTAAGCACTCTCTTTTCTTAATCTCTATCTGTATAAAACATGACTAAACATGAAATCTCGAAAACTACTTCACCTATGAAGCTGAAATTTAGCAGGTCAGCTAATAAAGTATTTTGTGATACGTCCATGGCGGGGATACTTCTCCAATAGACTCACGGAATCTACAGTTTCATCCCGATCTTCACAAAATTACGCACACTTCACCTTCAAAACAAGAAGAAGGTCACCGTGCACCTTATGTTTCATACCGTGCAAGGGGGAGGGTACTTTGCAGCATAAAAATGTATCCCTAAATACCTTGGTCGCGCCATAACTTAAAACGGCTCTACAGATTTCACAGATCCTTTTTTGTTTTCGTTAGTCTCAGAACAAGAGTTGTATGAAGAAACTGGAATATTTGAGAACAACAAAGTGCGTTTTTCAATGAGATTCTGCGTTTCTATTGCATAGAAATCTATAGTTTTCTTCCGGTAGTGATGAAATTTTGCACTCTCTACCTTAAAAGCAAGAGGAATGTTACTGTCTCTATAAAATTTCGTTCGGTACATGGTGAAGGGTACTTAACTTACGGAATTTTACAAAATGTATAAGATTGCTCCAATCTTTATGAATTTTTTGCACACATGATATGTAAACCAAGAGGAAGATCACTGGGTACATAAATGTTTGTATGGTACATGACAGAGGATACCTTATAGAAAACTTTACCGAGAGAGGGAAAGGTGGAAACGAACAGAGAGATGGAAGAGAAAGAGGTAGATACAGAGAGAGAGGGGGAGGGGAAGGGGATGTGGACTACGAGTGTGTAGGATAAATAAACACCCGGCAACGCCGGATTTACAGCTAGTCCTCAATAAAATAAAATGGTTAAACAGTTGCATTGTCTGCCATCAGAAATTGTAGCACTTTCCTCCAACTAAGTAATCATGAGTTTAAGAAACGTAGAGAAACTCTGTATATTTTGCAAACACTCAACATGAAATTGTCAATAGTTGAAGTTTCCAGAACACCATTTCTACACTCGTAACATAAACAAATATCAGATGCTCTGGCTTCACTCGTTATCGGCAAATATAGAGTCCCGATAAGCGAACGTTCGCTATGCATAGCCTATATTAACACTCTCCGATCGAATCACTCATATTATCCACATGGGTCCTTGTTCTGCCAATACTACATACGGAGTTCCTCTTCCGCGGTCCCTTCTCTCATCTGCTCCCTCTCAAACACTTCCTCCCAACCAGTTATGTTTCTCGGCTGCTTCCTCATCGGGTGATCGCCATCCCTTCCAAAACCGTATACATCTAGACATGAGATATTTCATTAAGTAAAAATTGACAGTCTGAAACCATTTCCTTACTAATATAACACTACTTAAATACAAAACAGGACAGTTTATTAGCATTACATGCAGTCTGAAACAAACAAATAGACAAACCAGCTTTCATGAGATTGACCACTCATGCACACAATATTTACGTAAATTACTGTCAAATTGTACAATAAAGCGACAAACCGAATTAAATATCAGAATGGTAAATCATGGTGCTTGCATTTTGATATTCACATTGATATATGTTGATATTCACATTATCAATTTACATCAGTTGATATCAGTCATTAAATAATTATATGCTAGTGTGACGCTTTCAAGGCGATAGCTAGAGACAATGAGCTAACATCTAAACCAGAGTTTGTTGAAATTGCGAGACGCGTTCGAAGTTGGTCATTTTAAACTTGATTTTTCTATATTTTGATTAGTATTCATAAACATTTGTAATTTTTAGATTCGCGAGATGTGCGTAATTATTCCAACATGGTAGATGTCTTAAATGTTGTTGATAAACATTTTTAAAGATTATTTTATTATGGATTACAGGAATTTGGAGCTCACAGATGTCCCCAGACACACAAGAAACGCTCGGCTAACAGCCCTCGCTAGAGTTGAGTGCAAAGCATTGGCCTTTCCCAGATTTCCGCCTATGTGGACTAACCCCCGTCCAGCTGCTCTGACCTGTCTTGCAGCTGCCTCAGCCACTTGCCGCGGTCCGCTGCCGGCCCTTTATGTTGCCAAACAATACCATTACGTATACTAATTGTACGACTCTATGGACATTACTTCCATAAAGTCACAATCAGGATCTTCTCTCAAAAACATGTTCAAAGTCGAAGGAATAGTTAATGTCTTCGTAACTGCGAAAATTACAACTGATAAAAACGACTACAGGCGCAGTGGCGTAGCTATGTCACCAAGGGCCCCGGGGCATAGATGACATTGGGGACCTCTTCAAACTAAAACTATAGAGATACAAAACTACTACATCATCTGCTTCTTACCACTCACGGGCAGACATAATAAGCAAACCTAAATACTACTAAGTGAAGTATGTGTCACGCCGCAGATAATTAATAATAATTAATTGTACTCTCTAATGTAATAACAGTGAAAAATTGATAGTTCGTTATGCTTTTCGCAAAAATTACTGGGTGGATTTGGATTAAATTTTGCAGAGGGATAGAGTTGGACCATGGGATAGTTTTCGAAGTTACTCCATACTAAGCGAATGTAGTTGCTGACAGAAGCTTCACTGATGACGCACCGAACAGTAATACAATCCACAAGACCATCCACTATGCATATTTTCTCTTCTTCTTGCATGAATTTCAGAGTGCAATTGGTTACAGCACTTCATTGGGATCTATGGTTAAGGAACATTTCCTTGGGGAATTCATTACACAAACAGTTGTGTTACTATAACAATACCGTTCTTTACTAATACATTGTAGGGACTTCAAATGTGGTCTCACCGTTATTGTCAAACACACTGCTAGTAATTCAGCGCCACTGACTTATTTCGCAAAAATTGGCAGCCATGGCGCTCGACTTCAACCGACAACACGCAAATAGTGCCAGGGTCCATGTCTTTGCCGAAAAGTGATATACAAGCAACAGACCTTGTAATGTTTATATTCAGAGGTGGATTTTTGGATTGCACTTCGTGCGTTTGAGGTCTTTTGGTCAGGGTTCAAAAAGTTAAAACACGAAAATCCTTCATTCAACTGTAATTTTATTTACACTAGAACGTCGATTATCCGAAGTAATTTGGGAACATGGATGTTCTTAAAACCGATTTATTCGCATAATCGAACTATACACTTTTATTTGCCAATAAGAGTTTATACAGTATTTGGAGACGCTCGATCCTTCACACTGTCCCAAGCAGCTTGCCGCAACACTTGGAGGCTCAGCTGTTGCTGTGAGCAGCTATGATGCTGCCGCTGCTTCTGCTGCAACGCCGATTGAATTGGTGTACACAGCGACTGGCGGCTTCGCCGGTCAGCAACGACGCAGAGAGGCGTCTTGTGAAGGCCCCATTAGAAGAAACGTTCCGCGTCACCCGATGCCCCAGTGCGGCTACTGTGGGAAACTTTGTTTGAGGGGAGGGGAAGGTGATGGACGTTACGACAGGAGAGTAAAATAAAATTTAAAAATTTGACGCTCTCCTGTTATTCGAAATAAAAAAAAATAAAAAAAATAAAAATCAAATGTTTGTATAGCTTATGGGACTTAACTACGGGCTCATCAGTCCCTAAACTTACAAACTACTTATGATCTATTTACGAACTAGGACGGCACAAATATGCATGCCCGAGGGGGGTTCGAACCCCCGACCGTAGTGGCCGTGCAGACCGTGACTGAAGCGCCTCAGTCCCCTCGGCCACCGCGGCTGGCAACGTCGTTCACTAAGGCCGAGGGGCCCCTTGAGCTCGGGGGCCCCGGGGCACTGCCCCGCCTAGCCCTAGCATAGCTACGCCACTGTACAGGGGGTTGTGCTAACCGGTCCTGTAACATTTCCAACCGTCCTCCATGTTGCCATGGATGAAGCACAACAGTTTGCGTTTGTACCGCAATGACAGTGTACGCGAGGGTTGTAGTAACTCCCCACTGCACTGTGTGAAGAGTAGAAACTCTGGAAGTTCATCAACCTGACGTCTTCTATAGATGTCCCCACGCATATGAGAGCACGCATGTCGGAGTTCTTGAATCAGGCTGAAATTTCTCAACTATTGGCAGGAACTGATCAAATTACGGAATAAAACTGTCGTAGATCGGAATGCCAGCTCATTTATTTAAAGTAAGCAGAAAACCAGCAAACTGCATAATAACAACAACTTGTCATACCTTGTCTTAACTGAAAGTGAATATAAAGTTATTTCCCTTGATCTATGATGTTTAAACAATGTTTTATGATCGCCCACGTATGCATGTTACTCCACCGAGTGCGCGTACTGAAGTCACATGTTACTCTTCCGAGTGCCTGTTCTGAACAGAACTGTGGCGGCACGATGCAAGGCTGCCTTTGTTCCGCGATTTGGCGCGCAAACATGGCCGCCGTGCATCGTCCGTCTTATATTGTTTTGTTTATGTTTTTAGCAACTGTTAATATATTTTACCTACTCAGAGCATAGCTTGGCTTTGAGGAGTATTTCTAAATTGATTTTTACGTTGAATATATCATTAGTTCAATAAATATTAACAAAAATATGAATGCTTTTTGGCGCGTGACCGCCAGTGCTACAGCCAATCGGCGCCCAGTGCCTGCCTCTTGGGAACTTCCCTAGAATTCGGGGAAATTTGCCAGTACTCTTTCCCATGAGAACCCGACCTATTGTACAACCTGTCGTGGTTCCCACCAGCTTTAACCATCAGTCGCGTACTGGTCCTAACCGGCTGCACTGAAGCAATACTTCGATCTTAATATATGGCTTTAAGCCAGAAATATTACAATATGAATCCCACTCTGCTGTATAATTTATTCATGACATATGGAAA
Organism: Locusta migratoria; assembly: GCA_026315105.1. Lineage (NCBI taxonomy): Eukaryota > Metazoa > Arthropoda > Insecta > Orthoptera > Acrididae > Locusta > Locusta migratoria. Next base: position 706,775,420 of record CM048745.1, on the reverse strand, counting down.
GTTGTGCAGGACTGGGAATCGAACCCTGAGTTGCTTGCATCCATGTATTCAAATGTGCAAATGTTTGTATAGTTTATGGGACTTAACTACGGGGTCATCAGTCCCTAAACTTACAAACTACTTATGATCTATTTACGAACTAGGACGGCACAAATATGCATGCCCGAGGGGGGTTCGAACCCCCGACCGTAGTGGCCGTGCAGACCGTGACTGAAGCGCCTCAGTCCCCTCGGCCACCGCGGCTGGCAACGTCGTTCACTAAGGCCGAGGGGCCCCTTGAGCTCGGGGGCCCCGGGGCACTGCCCCGCCTAGCCCTAGCATAGCTACGCCACTGTACAGGGGGTTGTGCTAACCGGTCCTGTAACATTTCCAACCGTCCTCCATGTTGCCATGGATGAAGCACAACAGTTTGCGTTTGTACCGCAATGACAGTGTACGCGAGGGTTGTAGTAACTCCCCACTGCACTGTGTGAAGAGTAGAAACTCTGGAAGTTCACCAACCTGACGTCTTCTATAGATGTCCCCACGCATATGAGAGCACGCATGTCGGAGTTCTTGAATCAGGCTGAAATTTCTCAACTATTGGCAGGAACTCATCAAATTACGGAATAAAACTGTCGTAGATCGGAATGCCAGCTCATTTATTTAAAGTAAGCAGAAAACCAGCAAACTGCATAATAACAACAACTTGTCATACCTTGTCTTAACTGAAAGTGAATATAAAGTTATTTCCCTTGATCTATGATGTTTAAACAATGTTTTATGATCGCCCACGTATGCATGTTACTCCACCGAGTGCGCGTACTGAAGTCACATGTTACTCTTCCGAGTGCCTGTTCTGAACAGAACTGTGGCGGCACGATGCAAGGCTGCCTTTGTTCCGCGATTTGGCGCGCAAACATGGCCGCCGTGCATCGTCCGTCTTATATTGTTTTGTTTATGTTTTTAGCAACTGTTAATATATTTTACCTACTCAGAGCGTAGCTTGGCTTTGAGGAGTATTTCTAAATTGATTTTTACGTTGAATATATCATTAGTTCAATAAATATTAACAAAAATATGAATGCTTTTTGGCGCGTGACCGCCAGTGCTACAGCCAATCGGCGCCCAGTGCCTGCCTCTTGTGAACTTCCCTAGAATTCGGGGAAATTTGCCAGTACTCTTTCCCATGAGAACCCGACCTATTGTACAACCTGTCGTGGTTCCCACCAGCTTTAACCATCAGTCGCGTACTGGTCCTAACCGGCTGCACTGAAGCAATACTTCGATCTTAATATATGGCTTTAAGCCAGAAATATTACAATATGAATCCCACTCTGCTGTATAATTTATTCATGACATATGGAAAGTTGTGCAGGACTGGGAATCGAACCCTGAGTTGCTTGCATTCATGTATTCAAATGTGCAAATGTTTGTATAGTTTATGGGACTTAACTACGGGGTCATCAGTCCCTAAACTTACAAACTACTTACGAACTAGCTAATGCTAAGGACGGCACAAATATCCATGCCCGAGAGAGGATTCGAACCCCCGACCGTAGTGGTTGTGCAGACCGTGACTGGAGCGCCTCAGCCCCCTCGGCCACCGCGGCCGGCACATTCATGTATCTATTAACCCTCCGCCACGCACCTTACGGTGAATTGCGGAGTATGAATGTAGAAGTAGATGTAGATTTACATTGACTGAATCGCTATACTCGGACACTGCTTCCTGTATTTCGATTTCTTTGTGATTCAATGTTAGCCAATTTCACAGTCGTCAATAGCAGTGCTTCCTTGTACAAAATTACTCGTGATAGCAGATGGCTGTTACAAGTAAACGGGACTTCAAAGCCACTCTATAAACAGTTCCTGTATGCGGAAAATGTTCAGATGTTTGTAAATCTATGGGACCAAACTGCGTGGCCATCAGTCCGTAGCTTACAAACTAATTAAACTAAGGTAAACTAACCCAAGGAGAACACACACACCCATGCTCCAGGGAGGACTCGAAAGTCCGACGGCGAGCAACCACGCGCTCCGCAACTAGGCGCCTTAGACAGCTCGGTTACTCCACCGCGGCCCTGTATATATGCTGCTTGTGTGAAACAATAAAACATAACGCAGAGGTGCTGAGTTTTAGTTTTTTTTGTCCTGAAATCTGTTGTAAGTCGTCAACGGGCTCGCCAGAGTTTCAAGTTGTTTATTTTTCATTCTTTGTCCTGGCGGATCTGCGACAGAAGAGGCAGCCTGTTGCTGGGCGTAATCTGCGGCCCCCGGACACCTGCCCCAGCCTCGGCGCTCTCTGCGAGGATTAAGCTGCCGGCTCAGCCCAGCCCACACCTGCTGCGAATTCAAGCCGCAGCACACGTTCCCACGGTACTCCGGTAAAACGCTTTTTGTGCTCTTCTGTGTACGCTTCTATTTCCACTTGCCTCTTAGTGCATCTTTACAAAAGAAATATTATCTCTAATGTTTTTCTTTACAAATTTATAACAGTTAATAAAAAACCTCTGCGATGTCAGGTACAGAATAATTATAGAAGGTGCACAATACATACATTTAATTACTATAAAACTTTGTGTATGGTACTGAAAGGACTGACACAGTTCAGATAGTGATTTTCTATTAGCAATACCAAGAGCTTTTTTTTTTTTTTAATTTTCTCATTTTCATGTTGTTTTAACCCCAGAGGTACTTTTGACTGAAAATAAATGTGGCTATTGAATTGGCGGGATGTGAAAAGGCCCACTACACTCCATCGAGTAGAGAATATACTCAGGTACTGATCTACATCTACATCTACATGGGATACTCTGCAAATCACATTTAAGTGCCTGGCAGAGAGTTAATCGAACCATCATTATACTGATCATTCTCGAAAAGCGCGCGGGAAGAAAGAACATCTTAATCTCTCCGTTCGATCTCTGATTTCTCGTATTTTATTGTGATGATCATTTCTACATGTGTAAGTGGGAGTCAACAGTATATTTTCGCATTCGGAGGAGAATGTTGGCGATTCGAGTTTCGTAAGTAGCCCACGCCGCAGCGATAAGCGCCGTTGTTGTAATGATTCCCATCCCAGATCCTGTATCATTTCCGTAACGCTGTCTCCCCTATATCGTGACAATACAAACGAGCAGCCTTTATTTGGGCTCTTTCGATGTCTTCCTTCAAACCCACCTGAGAAGGATGGGCAGCAATACTCCAAAAAAGAACGGACAAGCGTAGTGTATGCAGTTTCTTTTGTAGTTCTGTTGCATGTTTTAAGGGTTCTGCCAATAAAACGTAGACTCTAGTTCGCCTTTCCCATATTATCTACGTGATCTTTCCAATTTAAGTCTGAAGTAATAGTAATTGCTAGGTATTTTGTGGAGTTTACGGCCTCCACTTTTGATTGATTTATCTTGAAAACAAGGTATAACGGATTTCTTTTCGTACTCATGTGGACGACTTCACACTTCTCATTATTTAGAGTCAATTGCCAATTTTTACACCATACTGATATCTCATTCAGATCGTCCTGCAGTGAGTTTTGATCTTCAGATGATTTTACTAGATGGCAAATGACGGCGTCATCTGAAAACAACCTAAGAGAGCTACTTAGATTTTCACCTAAATCGTTTATGTAAATAAGGAATAGCAGAGGACCAATAACACTACCCTGTGGAACGCCCGATATCACCTCTGTTTTAGTCGATGCCTTACCATCGATTACTACGAACTGTGTCCTCTCTGACAAGAAATCCCCTATCCAATCGCAAATTTGGGGCGATATACCATAACCACGCAATTTGATTAAAAGCCGTTTGTGAGGTACGGTGTCAAAAGCTTTCTGGAAATCAAGAAATACGGAATCGATTTGCGAACCCTTGCCGATAGCACCCATTACTTCGTGTGAATAAAGAACTAGTTGTGTTTCGCATGATGTAATGTAGTTTGCGGCTGACTGTGTGCATTTTCGGTGGTTTATGTCACACATAAAAGTTTGCAGCCCGATGAGACTTGGAAATATCGACAATACGGTAGTCAAAATCACGCGACTACATGTCCTACATATTAACGTCCATGTTTTTAATCCTGAAAGACAACCATTTGATTTTGGACTTGGACCCATATATTTGGCCGTATTGAATTTTTAACCAATTGACGGATGAAAGCAACTAGAATGTTGGGACTCAGTAGCGAATATGACGAGAGAATAAAAAATTGTAAGTAATACCTTGTTCAATTCATGTATCGCGTTTATTAAGTTATTGGTCCTGTAATTTTAATTATTGTTTCGTTATTTAACACAGTAACACCTGAAGATGCGTCTCTATTGACGCGAATCCGGTAGTGCACCTGTACATAAAAGGATCTCAATAAAAACAGCTGAAGCGGCTCCAGAATTTATTGATTGTTTCATAAGAGGACATTTCTATTTCAATTTTCAAAATAGTTTCTTTTATTATATAAAGTCATACAATAATTTTTTTAAAACAATTGATAAATTAATAAAAGAAAATGTATGTACTCAGCTGCGGATGCCCCAATTATAAAATAACTTGGAAATGTCAGCTCGGTGTTGTGAATTTATTAGGCTAAGTTACTACTAAGAAAAATTGAATGAAATAATTGGAACACGTCAAGAATCTACATCTATGTACAGACTCGGACATCTACCCAAAGGTACGTGGCGGAGGGTAGTTAGTACCACTACTTCTTAATTGCTTTCCTGTTCCACTCCCATACAGATCGAGGGAAAATCGAATGCTTCTTTGCATAATTACGAGTCCTAATCTCTCTAATCTCATCTTGGCGCTCTTCACACGAAATGTATGTTGCCGGCAGCAGAATCGTTCTGCAGTCCACCCCAATTTCCGGTCCTCTAAATTTCTTCAACATTGTTTCCTGAAAATAACATCGCCTTCCCTCCAGCGACTCCCTTTTGAGTAATCGAAGCATTTCAGGAACACTCGCGCATTGATTGAAGCTACCTGTTACAAACCTACCCGCTCGCCTCTTAACCGCCTCTAGGTCCTCCTGTAAATCAATCTGATGGCGACTCCACACACTTGATCAATACTCAAGCAAGATGGGGTCGTACAAGCGTTTTATATGCGGTCCCCTTTAAAATCACACTTTCCCAAAATTCTCCCAATAAAACGAAGTCGGCCACTCGCCTTCTTCACGACTGTCCTTATATGCTCGTTCCATTTAATATCGCTGTGCAGGGTTATGTCGGGACATTTAATCGACGCTACTCTGTCAAGCAGCACACTACTAATGCTATATTCAAACATTACGGGATTGTTTCTCCTATTGATCTTCATCACCTTACATTTTTCTACATTTAGCGCTAGTTGCCATTCCTCACACCACCCAGAAATTTGGTCCAAGTCATCATGTATCATACTACAGTCATTCAATGATGACACCTGCTGTACACCACAACATAATCAGCAAACAGCCGAGGATTGCAACTCACTCTGTCTATGAGATCATTTATATAGACAGGAAATAATAGCGATCCTATAGCACGTCCCTGGGGCACCCCCTCTGTTGAACATTCGCCATCGAGGACAACGTAGTCGGTTCTATTATTTAGTAGTTTTCGAGTCACTCACGTATTTGGGTACCTATGTCTTAGGGTAATGGTAACCTTTGCAGTTTAGTCGCTTCCAAAACTAAGTACCAACCAACCAACCAAACTACTTCATAACTTAGTACCTTCGTTAGCGGTCTGTTCTGTGGCAGCGTGTCAAACAACTTTCGAAAATACGCAATCTGCCTGTTATCCTTCATCCATAGCCCACAATATGTTATGAGGATAACGAATATCCAAAGGAAGCAAACAAATAAATAAATAAGAATGCGGAAAAACAAAATGTGAGCTCGTGGTATTACGGAATAAATTACTGGATTGCGTCGGGGTCGCGGTAGACTGCCAGAGCGCTGTAACGCCCCTTACACTTTTTAAGAATCTAACCGCTCCGCCAGCCGATATTAATAACACCTAGAACTTTATTTTTTCACTATTTAGTACAAATTGTATCAGATCAATATAGATTTTTTTCAAATCCAGAAGTAGTCCTGTGTTTGCTAGCTGTAATTCCTCCAAAGTTATGATGTTTTCGTTCCTGCCACGTTCTGCCAGAATCATATGTTTTTCTACGTCCAGAGTGTTTTGTACTCTTGCAGTTACTACGTTTATTTGCCCTTATGTTCTTTGTTTACATGTTTCATTATTCTGTCTGCTTTACTCTTCGTCGCATTCAATATCAGTAATATATTTCTCCCAATAATTGTTTTTAATTTGTCTGACTTTTCTTTCCACTAGGATTCATTTTCTTACACAATCTAGTCTGAGAGCCTAATTCGTGGAGGATTTAACATTTTCAAATAGGCATATTTCTTAGCTACAATCAGACTACGTATTTCTTCATCCCAATATTGCAGATGCATTTTGTAAAACTTTCATATGCCCAGTGCTTATGTTGCTGCTTTATTTATTGCTTCCTTTCTGTTACTCTGTTCTTGGTTGACGCTATCAGCTTTCGTATTTAGTCTTATATGCTGTTAAAATCATTCTTGATATTATACCCGGATACTATTTTCCTGAAGTACGTGCACTTTAAATGACCTGTCAGAATCATTTTGCTTCTGTTTACAAGCTGTTTCCCATCTTTACGGTAGTTTTATTTTTGTATTAACAAGAAATAATCTAAAGAAACATGTGGACCTCTAAAGACTCTTGTGACTTGCACAAAAGACCTAGTCTATTTATTTGCAATTAAATAATCTACAATTGTTGTCCAACCTCTAGCTGACGAGGAATATTTGTGGATCTGTTTAGGTCTGAAGAATATATTTGTTATTTTTCACTCGTTATTCATTTAAAACCCCTTCATTCTACAGGATGGTCCATTATAGCGACCAGACCAAATATCTCACGAAATAAGCATCAAAAGAAATAACTACAAGGAACAAAACGTTTATTGCTTGAAGGGGGAAAACAGATGACGCTATGGTTGGCCCGCTAGAAGGCGCTGTCATAGGTTTAACGGATTTTTTTAAATAGGTACCCCCATTTTGTATTATATATTTGTCCAGTACGTAAATAAATATGAATGTTTTATTTGGAATATTTTTTTCGCTTTAAGATACATGGCACTGTAATTGTGGTGTCGCACAAGTACAAAGTGCGCACCACGTACTTACGCCGCGCGCCGCCATGCACGCACGGCGCGGCGTTCTTACGACGTCAGCCACGAGCGCCCTCTGCTAGAACTTCGCTCGTGGCCTAGAACTCCGCTCCTGGCCACCACTGAACGACATCGTTCACTTGGGACTGAGATAGGAACCAGTTAACACTTCGGAATCAGATAGTCACCAGTGAAGACTTGGCTATCGGACAGGAACTAGGCAGGCCTCTAGCTCAACTATGTATCAGCATTCTGCACTACTGAGCTTTGTAAAAGTTAAGTGTTACTAAGTCTCTAAGAAATATATATCTCGTTCTAATTTACTCTAGTGTTTCTAGTTTCTGCTGTCCCACTGGCTGGTCACCTCGTACCTGCACAAGCGTGCATCCATTATTCCTGTGTAGGTCTTTCTACTCGGCAACCGACACCTACGACGGAAACGAGACACCAAAGCGGCGACGAGGCTGGGACACAAAAGTAATAGTCACAAACGTAGAAGTACGTGGTATCGCATAAGATTTCGCCAATGCGGACGGTATTTGCATTACTCGTGTTAAAAGGGACCGTTTACCAATTGCAGAAAAGGTCGAAGTGGTATTTATGTATGGCTATTGTGATAAAAATGCCAAACTGGCCTGCGCTATGTATGTTGATCAATATCCTCGAAGAAATCGTCAAAGTATCCGGACCTTTCGTCGGATAGTCACGTTATCCGACAGGAAGTGACAGCCACAAGTGAAACGTCAACCACGACCTACAACAAATGATGATGCCAAAGTAAGTATTTTAACTGCAGTTGCGGCTATTCCGCATATCAGTAGTAGACAAATTAAGTGAGAATCGGGAATCCCAAAACGTCGGTGTTGAGAATTCTACATCAACATAAATTTCACCCCTACCATATTTCTATGGAACAGAAGACTTTCAACGTCGTGTACAGTTTTTCCACTGGCACAAAATAAATTACTGGACGAAAACAGATTTTTTCCACGCGTTCTGTTTACTGACGAAGCGTCATTGACAAACAGAGGTAAGGTAAACTGGCATAAATATGCACTATTGGGCAACGGAAAATACACGATGGCTGCGGCAAGTGGAACATCAGCGAACTTGGCGGGTTAATGTATGGTGCGGCATAATGGGAGAAAGGATAATTGGCCCCTATTTTATCGATGGCGATCTAAATGGTGCAATGTATGCTGATTTCTTACGCAATGTTCTGCCGATTTTACTATGTTTCACTGCATGACAGAATGGCGATGTACTTTCAAAATGATGGATGTCCAGCACATGTCTCTCGTGTATTTGAAGCGGTCTTAAATGGAATATTTAATGACAGGTGAATTTATCGTAGAAGCACCATAGCATGGGCCGCACGTTCACAGGATCTTACATGCTCGGATTCCGTTCTGAGTGAAATATTGAAGGATATTTGTTATCGTGATTCACTGAGAATGCCTGCAAACATGCGACAGCGCGTTGTCAATGCATGTGAGAACATTACTGAAGGAGAGCTACTCGCGAATTTCGTTACACGTATTACCAAATGCATTGATCACTTTGAGCATTTATGGAAGTCTTGAGGTAATTACAGGTAATCACGCAGTAACAACATGCGTTCTCATAATGTATGATAACCTCACAAAAGTACATGTATCACATTGAAACAACCGAAATAATGTTCAAATGTATCTACGTTCTGTGCTTTAATTTAAAAAAAAATCGAAGTACGTTTTTAAAAAATGCAGTTGATATCCGTTTGACCTATGGCAGCGACACGAAGCGGACCAACCATAGCGCCATCTGTTTTCCCTCTTCAAGCTAGAAAGGTTTTGTTCTTTGTAGTTTTTTCGTTTGATGCTTATTTCGTGAGATATTTGGCCCGGTCACTCTCTCTCTCTCTCTCTCTCTCTCTCTCTCTCTCTCTCTCTCTCTATATATATATATATATATATATATATATATATATATATATATAAAAGGTTCAAATGTTTGTTAAGCTTATGGGACTTAACTACGGGGTCATCAGTCCATAAACTTACAAACTACTTATCTACTACCTTATACTAAGGACGGCACAAGTATCCATTCCCGAGGGGGGATTCGAACCCCCAACCGTAGTGGCCGTGCAGACCGTGACTGAAGCGCCTCAGTCTCCTCGGTCACCGCGGCCGGCTCGTCTTATTTGGTGAATGAGCTTCTAAAAGCTATGTTTAGTAACTGTGCTTTAGTAGCGCTGTCATCAGCAGGATCGCCATTACTATCACGTAGTGTGGGTATTGTTTGTGTTTTGTCCCTATTACATTTAACATATCACCAAAATCTCTTAGGGTTTTCAGTCAAATTTCGGGAGAGGTGATAAGTATTGTAGGCATCTCGCATTGAAGTCCTCGCTAAATTTCGAGCTTTTGTGATGGATCGACAATCCTGGGGATTTTATGTTAGTTTAAATTTAGCATCCCTTTTCCGTTGCTTTTGCAACAGTGTACCTGTTTTGTGTACCAAGGAGGATCGCCTCCTTCTATAATTAATTTATTTGGTATAAAACTGTCAATTGCTGTGGATAGCACTTCTTTGAATTTGAGCCACATCTGCTCTACACCTACATTTAGTATCAGAAACAATTGGAAGCTATCTTTCAAGAAGCAATGTATTTTATTTCTATCTGCTATCCGGAACAAATATATGTTTCGTTTATTTTTGGTAAGTTCGGAACTTTCGATATTCAATCTCGCTACGACAGCTCTGTTGTCAGTTATACGTGTATCCATTTTGATTCTCGTTATGAGGTCAGGATTGTTTATTGCTAAGAGATCAAGATTGTTTTCACATCCAATTACAATTCTAGTTGGCTCATGAACTAATTGTTCGCAGTAATTCTCAGAGAATGCGTTGAGAACAATTTCACACGATGATTTATGTGAACCTCCTGATTTGAAAATATAATTTCGCCAACAGATTGAAGGTAAATTAAAATCTCCGCCTACTATTATCGCTTGAGTCGGGTACGTTTTTGTAATTTGACTCAGGTTTTCTTTGAACCTTTCTGCTATTGTATCGTCAGAGTCGGGAGGCCGGTAAAAGGAACCAATTATAAACTTCTTACGATTTTCAGGTACAACCTCTACCCATAATAGCTCACAGGAACTATCAACTTCAACTTCACTACACGCAAGACTACTTTTGACAGCGACAAACACGCCTCCATATATTTTGTTTAATCTGTCCTTTCTGAAAACAGTTAGATCTTTTGCAAAAACTTCTGCTGAACTTATTTCGAACTTGAGTCAACTTTCACTGCCTACAATGTTGTGTGATTCGGTGGTTTCTATTAACGTTTGGAGTTCTGGTACTTACCCATGGTCCCATGATAATAGCCTGTGTTGAAACTTTAACAATGTATATGGATATCTTCGCCAGTGACGCAGAAGAAGTGGGAAATACAGAATGTTTCGTCGCCTTGTATTCTTTTTTGACGTCTTCGTATTGAATCCTCTTCGTTGTCTTTATTTTCGAAAAGGCAATCCTGGCTCCAAACTGGACGCCTTCCTGTCTAGGCAAAGAGCTGGATAATCAGTTCCAGATTCCGATTGGTTGTATTGCGACTCTGTTTATGACCGAAGCGCTGGCAACTGTAGAACCTCAAAGTGTTTAGTATGCATGGCCTAAAGCTATCCCATATCGTATTCGGGCAGCGTTGAAAAATCAAAGGTAACAGGTCCATTGCTCCACGTCTACTAAGTTCAGTGATGCTCATTTTCGTTTTAGGCTTTGTAGTGCCCATATCCTTAATGACACATCATATCTTTGGTCGAGTTTACGAGTTATTCAACGATCTCATTGTGTCTTGTCAAGAAGGTCCATCCGATTTGCTCTGTTAATCTGAACTAAAAGAAAACCATTTCGCAGCCTCTTAAAATTTTTTAAAGTAGCTTCAAGTCCCTCATGACCCAGCGGTGAAGCCAAGATCTCCGTTCCCTCAGACACCAACGTTCCATCATCGCTCAACTCGGTGGTTGTTGAATTGCACTCTAATCTAACGGTGATAGAAATGAGGCGCTTACCATCTCTTACTCAGGGACCTCTGGTTCCCCAAGTCCATACTGAGCAAGTGAATCTTGATCCTCGTGAGGGGCTACATTACGGTCACTGTGTGACTACTATCAGTGGTTAAAATTTAGATTAGAACATATGAAGAGACTGAGTTTTCATGTTGAAAATTAATTTTACACTTAATGTAGGAACTCATTTTTGTATATTCATTTTCATGTGTACGCTGTAGTCGAAATGCACACATTATAAGATTTCTTATTTTGAGATTAAGTCCACCTTGACTGCAGTAAGCTTTTATTTAAAATGCACAACCGGTTTAGCGTTTCATGGACACATCAGGTGTTTAAAAAAATGTATAAAGGAACACGTCTTCCGCTTTAGCCACTCCCAGCGTTCAACACTTTAAACATACTACGTGAACGCTAGGGAGTGGCTATACTGGCAGACGTGTACTTTAAACAAAAAGTTTAAGCACCTGCTGATGCGTCTATAAAACGTGAAACCGGTAGTGCTTTTTAAATGAAAACTTACTGCAGTCAGAGCGGAGTTAATCTCACAGCGACATTTTTGGCTACGGATACCCGCATTTCGAGATAACATGCTTATAATGGTTTAGTTATTTCTTGCGTTATTCCTCTTTCCTTCCAAATTCTCCTATTTAATATATTTAACCCGAAAGAAATACTGAAATTGGAATACACTAATTCCTACTGGAGAGTGAAATACCCTTTAAAACTAATGATTATTATTCCTGTTTCAAATTACTTACGTAGCTGCATGTAGGACCATTTTTAAAGCGCAAATTGTAGAACCGGTCGCACATCTACCCCTGTGATTAAAAAAATGCAAAGCGGCTCTGAAACCGCAAAGCGGCTCTGAAAACGGCTATAATGGTAATTTGTTAGTCAAAACAGAAAAATTCCATCCAACACTTGTAGCACCAGGTGTCTGCAGGTCTGATAATAAAGAGCATATCTCAGGAACGTGAGAGAACTGCATGACAACAAGTTTGATTTCAACAGATCGTAATATATGTGTGAAGCACCAATCCTAACGGCCATACACGTAAGAACTATTCTTGTAGGATGTCGAAGTGGAAGATCAGATTTCACCGGAAACCACGGGATACTAAGTGTGTCAGGGTGTGGAAATAGAACTTCACGTGGTAAACAATTTATACACTAAAGGACATCAGTACAAACAGATATCTAATTATACTGGGGAGGGCACATTTGGACCCCAAAGAATAATGTTTCCCCAAGTAGTGAAGGGAGGGTGTGTCTAATAACACATCATCTTACCACTGATAGGATTCACGTTACCAAAAATCAGATTTATGCCAAACCGAGAAACATGCAGCAAAAGTTTTCATAGTTGCGACAGTTCTGTAAATTCTCGCTTCACGCCTCTGCATCTCATCCAATAATTTTGTTAAATTCTCAACTGAGACAGCTGCATGTTGCTCACCCATCTGAGGTTTAATTAGACGTTGACAGAGAACAGTTACTGATTTCGAACGAGCGACTTACGTTGCAGGCGCCACAGGTTGCAGATTACAAATCTGGTAAGGTATAACAGCAACAAATAAGTCAAATGTAGGAAAAGGCGATCGTTATGCAACAACGTACACTAATTCCAAATTTGATTGCTAAGATTTATTTTCGGAAGTTCTAAATACTTTAAATTTCCGTAATCGACATATATTCAAATCTTTCTGTAGTGTTTTCTATCTGATTGCGCCAATCACGGTACGATCTCTGCAGACGCAAATATTGTGTTCATATAAATGTTAAATTGAAGTCTACTGTAGATCCTTTATCCAAATTGCCAACGTATTAGTTCATTGTGATAAGTAGTCTTTAGACTTAATTTCTTCAAATTTTATTTATTCCTGCAAACATGATAATGAATTAAGTTTACATTGATCATTGTTTGCATCTGTAGTCAGAAAACTTATTTGATAATTGATTTTTTTAAAGGTAGATGTCAAGTCCCAAACGTTACAAACTTAACTTACTCAACTAAATTATCGAATTAACGCTCGTAATTCCAACTGACCCTGGAAGGGGGGATGATTTATGTCCGCATTTTGAAAATATTATAATGCATCCTGGTATATTATCTTTTATATTATGAAAAGTTATTTATTGATTCTAATAAAGTTAAACCAAACCAAGAAATAATCATCTTTTTGTTGCTGCTGTTCTTCTTTCTTCCGTGCTTGCTTGGATAAATTGGTTTGGATTTTCCGCCGTATGCAAGACACCTGATTTTTTAATTGTTCCCAAACATGTTTCAGCACATTTTGTGCTATCATCAGTGGGATGATTTATTTTGCCTGAAATTATGTTTACTGTACAATAGTCTTTACAGTTACTTCTAGGTTCATTCGTTATTAAATTTTTACTTAGGTTATCTGACTATATAAACTATTTCAGTTTAGTTAATATTAGGCCTAGATATATGAGTATCACATTTCTTACATACCTTTTTTTACATTAGGCTACATGAATCTCCTTAAGAAGCCTACTTATTCGTTGTTTTTTTGGTACAAACTAGTCATCTGCAAACATAACAAACAGTTAACGATTTCTTGCTTTCTATTTTTCGGTCCGAGAAAAACGATTCTTTTCCTTTTCTGTTGTAATTTGCTTGTTGCCGTTGGTTTCAATGTGTATGTCACTCGTTTTCCACGTTTTTCGTGCTATGCATTACGCCAGTGGCAATATTTGGCGTATGAATACAGCTGGAAGCTGTTCATTTGTTGTTTTGGTGTTTTGTTTTTGAAGAAGTTGCGCGCGAAATACGAGAGTTTACTGTTTGTGTCGTGTTATATTCGTCTGTTGATGGGGAATGTTGGAGTGAAAACAGTATTGTGGATGTGTGTACTTCTTGTTTGCATTTCGTATGTGCATATACACCTGGCTGTGTGTGTGTGTGTGCAGCAACAAAAAGATGATTATTTCAACGCCCAGCCAGGTATTCCCCTCGAAGCTGTTCAACAGATTCCAGAACACAAACATCAAACTACAGAAAACTATGCTCAATATAAAATTCAACAATACATGTCTGGCCAACAAAATTGTACCTAACTATGTAAATGTAACTGTCAACAACATGTCATCTGCAGCACAACACACTAAACGAAAAGCCGAAATCATGTGGATAAGGGAAGAAATTAGATGTCTTCATGCTAAAAAAACAGGAATTGAATACTGAACTATATCAACTTCACCTAGAACTAGCAAACCATGTAAAGTACCAGCCATTCTTTGAGGAACTAGCACACAGGGTTAGAACATACACAGAGGCCATAATAGAGAACAAACAGAAAACACAAGAAAAGAAACTTACCAAAATGTTAAACCAGAAAGCATCCAACACAACACAACATCAATACAACGAACACACATTTCACAAAAGGTTGATCAACATGACAAACATAACACTAAGTGAACAGGAAAACAGCCTACTTGAAAAGGGTCTGAAACATAACATAAACACTAAGGTATCTCAAAAATCAATAGAAAACACCATTACAGAAACCGAACACATCATAAAGCAACAAGAAAGACTAAACACACCTAACTTCAATGCCAACCTAACCAGAGAGCTTGTAGCCAAGGAAATAAAAGACATAATCAAAGAAAACAGAACCAGAATTCAAAACAATGAAACCATTACAGAGGAAAAAGCACACGGAAAACTGCAAATAAAACTGAAACAAGAAAATGCTATCCTTACCAGAGCAGATAAGGGCAACACACTTATAATCATAAATAAGCAGATTTACATTGAAAAAACACTGGATTTCATACATACCAACAACATCACAGAACTTTCAAGTGACCCAACAAGCAGATATCAAAGAAATGTAAAAAAGACTTTGAAAAGTTTAGACTCAATTTTCACTGATATGCAGATCAAAAGAATGATACAAAAAAATCCCAAGGCTCCCACTTTAAAATCATTACTAAAACTTCATAAACCACAGATCCCGATACGCCCTGTGATAGCTTGCACAAACTCACCAACTTTCCACCTAGCCAAACAAACACATAGTCTACTACAGAAAACATACAAATACACAGAAAATAGAAACCTAAAAAACTCAGATGATCTAATAGAGAAGTTAAAAAATGAAACAATACCAGACACAGCAACACTAATCTCATTCGATGTAACTTCAATGTACACACACATCTCAACACAAGAAACCATCCACATAATTGAAAGACACCTACAGTCACAAGGAGACATGCCTGCAGCACACATACAAGAAATATCAACCATTCTCAAACTTATCACAGAACAAAATTATTTCAGTTTTAATAATAAATTCTATTCCCAACAAGAAGGACTATCAATGGGATCACCAATAAGTGGCCTCCTTGCTAACATATTCATGAACCACATTGAAAAACAAATATTTGACAAAATTGTAAAGTCAAAACAATACAAGATACAATATTGGTACAGATATGTAGATGACATAATTTGCCTAGTAGATGAACCACAGACACGCATAAACGAACTGCACAATGACATAAACACCATCAATCCACACATACAGTTCACCATGGAGACAGAAACAGATCAGAAACTAAATTAACTTGACCTCACAATACACAAGAGAAACAACAAACATGAATTTAGCATTTACAGAAAGCCAACAGTGACCAGCACAATCATATATCATCACTCTAATCATCCAATCACACACAAAGAATATAGCTTCAGATATATGCTTCACAGACTGAACAGAGTTCCCATGAATAAAAAAGACTACACAACAGAATTAAACACAATAAAACAAATCGCACATGAGAATGGCTATAACACAAAGAGAATAGATAGATTACACAACAAAATTCAGAAGCAGACAACACAAAACCACAACACCCAAACACAGCCAAACCCAACACAGCGCACAGAAAATCAACAAACAGGGAACAACAAATGGCACATAATGACATACAACAATAAAACCACACACAGAATAGGAAACATATTAAAAAAACAAGGACTCAATATAGGATACAGAACAAACAACACAATACAAAACAGAATGACCCAAAAGCCAGGCAATATTGACAAATACAACCAATCTGGCATCTACCAATTAACATGTAACTGCTGCCAGGCTGTATATGTGGGACAAACATGCAGGAACTTCAGAACCAGATACACTGAACACTTAAGAGCACTAAAAAGTAACAGTTCTCACTCAACCTTTGCAGACCATCTAATATCAGAAAATCACCACCCCACAAACATAGAGAAAGACCTAAAAGTTCTTAAGACCAGCAATAGTTTATACCATAGATTGACAATAGAGGAAAACTACCACATACAAAACGCAATAGCACAAGGAAAAACTGTACTCAATGAATACACTTCACTCTGCAACAAAACACTATTTAGCACAATAGAGGAGATGTACAAATAGTCTTCATAAAAGTACTCTGATCACTCACTCCTATCCCTAATCCCTGTCAGACACACACAAAAACCCACATAAACACTCCACTAACACACATCACATCCGCCTCAGAAACAAAAATTAAAACGAAAATACCAACAAACACACACACACACACACACACACACACACACACACACAGCCAGGTGTATATGCACATACGAAATGCAAACAAGAAGTACACACATCCACAATACTGTTTTCACTCCAACATTCCCCATCAACAGACGAATATAACACGACACAAACAGTAAACTCTCGTATTTCGCGCGCAACTTCTTCAAAAACAAAACACCAAAACAACAAATGAACAGCTTCCAGCTGTATTCATACGCCAAATATTGCCACTGGCGTAATGCATAGCACGAAAAACGTGGAAAACGAGTGACATACACATTGAAACCAACGGCAACAAGCAAATTACAACAGAAAAGGAAAAGAATCGTTTTTCTCGGACCGAAAAATAGAAAGCAAGAAATCGTTAACTGTTTGTTATGTTTGCAGATGACTAGTTTGTACCAAAAAAACAACGAATAAGTAGGCTTCTTAAGGAGATTCATGTAGCCTAATGTAAAAAAGGTATGTAAGAAATGTGATACTCATATATCTAGGCCTAATATTAACTAAACTGAAATAGTTTATATAGCCAGATAACCTAAGTAAAAATTTAATAACGAATGAACCTAGAAGTAACTGTAAAGACTATTGTACAGTAAACATAATTTCAGGCAAAATAAATCATCCCACTGATGATAGCACAAAATGTGCTGAAACATGTTTGGGAACAATTAAAAAATCAGGTGTCTTGCATACGGCGGAAAATCCAAACCAATTTAAACCAAGAAATGTAAGTTTTAGTATTAAATGCGATTTGCACAGTGAATTTCAGTTTCAGTATTCTTCCTGAACGTTCTTACACACAAATATTTCTTTGAATGTTATATTAAGAGAAAATCTCACAATAATTAACGAAAATTGTGTTAAAAAATTTCTTCTAGTGTTGGTCTTAAGGTGCCCTTCTTGGGGATTTTAAACGCCATGCAAAGTCTGTTAATATTGATACGAGAGTGCTAAAAGATGTTTTCCGAATCTACATTTTGCTTAAAAATCAGCAGTCCTTGAAAAAGCATGTTTTTATGATACGTAAACAACAATGCTGTTATTCCAAAACCGAGTGCACCTACTCATCACACGTTACTCAACAGTTTTCCTGTTCTACTTGGTACGTGAATGATTGCAATATCGTGGGGTAAACAACATTCATGATGTTGTAGTTACCGTACTAGTTCAACACGGGTGGTATCCCCTGGCGTACTACTTTTACCCTTCGTGTCCGCCCGTTACGCCAACAACATGGATAAACACCTCGTATCCAGTGATGGCGATTATGTCGAACACATAGGCAGACGTTGCGATAGGTCGAAACCGGACCTATCTGGAATTACTACAGCTTGTCGGTTGGCACTCCTAATCCTTTGTCTAGGAGTATTTATCATTCAGAGGAGATGGAATTTTCTAAATGTGAGAAGCCAAATATCTGACATCGATTTCAAATTCGAACCAGGCAATGTCGCAAAAACCAGGTAATGACGCAAAATTGATAAAAACTCATAGCCGCTGCAGCACACCAGTTTAACCATCATCGGGGACGATATTGAACGGTTTATTCCAGAAACACAGTAGAAATGGAAGTTTTTTTGGTTCGTCCTCTTTCATTAATTGTGCCTGTATCACAATCGCACACTATGTACTGAACGCCCCGAAATTAAACCCTATGAAAAACTGAATTTAAGAAGATTATTCTTGTCTCTTTATATGCACTAATATAATATGCTGTCGTTTCGTCATTCGACGCTGAAGTGTTTCGCGGCATTCGGTTTCAAGTTTCCAATTCGTGTGGGTGGTCTTCAATTATGGCGCTTGGAAGAAAATATAATCTGAACACATGATTAGGCGAAGGTGCTGATAAGCATATTATTTAAAGTATAAAATGTATCGCTTTCCAAACAGAACATTAAATTTCAATTTTACAACACTACAAGAAACAATTAAATGGTACGTAAACTTCAGACACGAAAACTAAAACAGTTTGTACATTTTAAACTACGTTTTATGCATTGATAATGGTCACGGTGACCGAAATCTAGATTTGCGGGAATAAAAATATTTTTGCGAGTGATTGCTCTTCATCATCTACAACTAAATCCAATTTTAATTACTGTAAAAACCAAATAAATGTCTCTACTTATCAGTCAATGGAACGACGATTAACAAACAATTGGTTGTCGGAGTTACTACAGATCAATCGATGGTGCTCGTTATACAGACTCTGGGAAAAGAGAACGAACATCGTTAGTGTGGGATTATCTTCTTTCTGTTTCTTCTGAATTATTCCAGCCAATTAGAGGAGACAATGATAACGATCTCATTTTAATCTGAAACTCTATCTTCAGTAAATCCGTCGTATACTTACTTATGTTGACCATGTAGCTCGATAAAAACGAAACTGCCTGAGAAAATAAGTATCTGGAAACAACTTGAATGTGGTCTATCATAATTAGGTGTAACGTAACTAACAAAAAGGGCAAAAAGGTAGATTATATTTATTGAAAAATTCACTTATTAACATCTCCTGTACACAATCAACCTACTTTCATTCAATATATACAAGTAAGATGCTCCTTAAGTGTCTTGTATCACACAAGGAGACGAACCGTAGCCCTCAGTACTCTTATAGTACATTGACTAGAAACCACTACGGCATATGTTAAACCAGTCAGGTAGATGGAGTGATTGTTGACGAGCATAGAGTCGAACCCAGTACTACCTTTACACTGAAAAGCCAGAGCGTTGCCTGGCCTTGTGATGAATCATCCAGTATGGCAATGAACGTGTTACACACGACTGCAGAGAAAGAAATAACAACTTTGAAATAAAGATGATTTAAAATGTTATCAATGAAATAGAAAAGAAATTTATACTGTTTGTGAAATGCTTCTTACATCTAATTAAAATAACAATTACAATCAATATTTTCTTCATTAAATGTTGAATAATTTTAGTTAGGCTTAATGGAGGTAAATGAAACTTAGAGCTATCATAATAAAATATTTATATTGATCATTTATGACTTCATCTGTGGTTGCCAATTCAGTAATTTACCTACAAACTGATAGCAAGAATTAATATTTACATTCTGCATCGGAGCGTGTGTTGATACGTCACTTCCTGACAGATTAAAGCTTTGTGCCAGCAAGGGCTTCGAACATGGAACTTTCGACTTTTTATCAAAATGCCAATGGTCATATAAATATTTTGACTTCCTTTGCAGATCATTAAGGGCGATAGTGTACAGAAATTACTTTTATATAATGGAGAATAACGTATCGTTTACATTCATCAGAAGGCCTGCTAGAGTATCACGCACACGGTGTCATTTCATTTTAAATGAGCGATGTCAGTTGTAGATCAGCTGTTGATTTTGTATTTTCCTACAGATTTCACCTGAATTTATCTTTCTTTTTTCAGACAGATAAGAGCAATTTTGTACACACTGAGCCGTGCCATGATCGATAGTCGCGCCCGGCTGTAAGTTTGTATCTTTGGCCAGTGGGCATGGGCATTGCCGGTGATGTTTGCGCCTCCTGGCGGTTGTATTACGTACGCCGGTGCACTGCGTTTCCTTGGGACGCGGGAATGAGACTTTGGACATCGACGGCTTGGAAGTTGGCTGTTTCATCTCCCGACGGTCTTTTCGCGGGCAAAAAGCCGTAGAACATTTGGTGTTTCCGGGCAGCGTGCGAGGACCTTTATCCGGTAAGCGTGATTCGAGAGTACTTTCAGTAAAAAGCTGCCGGGCTATGTGCTGCCACTCCATGTGAAGTACTTCTGGTCGTCGTGTGTGACCGTAGTTTGGTTCTTGCTACTCCTCCAACTTTTCTCTTACAATCTTGGTTTCCTATCCGTCTCAGAGTAAAAGTAGTGTGTGTGTTTGAATGAAAGGATGCTAAAGGTAGTATGTGTCTGGGGCGAACGTGTCTTGTGTTGAGAGACCGTACCCGCTAAAATTCACAAATAAATGTTCTGTTGTGGTTTTGGTTACAAAATAATTTGACTAAGCAATGAGACTTAGTACCTTCCTTTACCCTGTTAGAATAAATTGCAACTGACATGGAATGCAATGATCTCACGTAAAAGTGGTTTTTTGATGCGCAACGGATAACAGTACAGTAGTTAACAATAGTAATTAAATTCGTTATTGGTTTACACATTATTCTCGTGTGTGAGGAACAATATGAGCGAATGACCAGTTCAGATGTGTTAACTTGCACCATATACCAAAAGCCAGACTATCCACGCATAATTCGACTGCGAGAGCCAACAAAAAGAGCGTGCTAGTACAGTGATAATTTTGTTGCTTGAATAAACAGGATGTCAAAGATATTTGATATTAATTAGATACCATAAATCACTGCAGTTGATAATGTGGCTATCTGAACAACAATTACCATACTGATTCAACGAAATAAAAAAAATGTCCTACAAACCTGGTAATGGTTTCAAGTCTCACTCACAGCAAATATTTCTCATCTCTTTACGTGATCTACTTCTCTTCTGATCAGACAAATCATTTTAACTGTTACATTAACTGACTTAATAATCTGAACTTTCATTGAAACTGAGAAAATATCTAACTATGAACTTTACTGGATTTATGAAGAAACTACTTCCTGCTCTCATTAATAGACCAACTAATCGTGACAAAATGCCTACACTGAACTGTTCTAATTAGCATACAAATTTACAAACACCATAATTATGCAACACTGTCATAAGAAACAATATCAGAACGGATAGCAATTGAAATTTGTGAAAGGAACTGGTAAAATGACTCAGGGTTAAATGATAATTGCAAGCTGCACTAAACAGTATTCATTAGCAAAACACAAACACCAACTACAATAGTTCAAATACAGGCTAGCAGACATAACAATAGAAAAGTACACATTACCTTATTTGAGACAAATTAATTTCCATAGAAAATTTACAATCTGCAGACTTGGCTACGACTCTTCAAAACTGTCTGAAATTCTTTTTACTCTTCGAGTTTAACACACAGACAGACAAACCCGACAGTTCCAAGACCACTACTCATCGACTCAACTCTACCATAATCAGACATCAACTCTCCTTCACGAAGGTCGCGCACCTACTCTCTAAACGCAACAACTGCCAGAGCAAGACATACTCCCAAGATAAAACAAAGTCTTTGGTTTACAACAAAGATATGAAAATAAGTATATCGATTAGTGAAATGGTACCAAATATTACATAAATTTGTTTTCTACAGTATTATAGCTTAGGTTCTTGTAACAAAACATGCTCAAGGATGTATGACAGACAAAACTCAAGTGAAAACTATTTTGCGTACTCCTTTCAAGAGCGAATACATAGAATTGGATAAGCCTCAGGCTTTCCTTAGGGATTTCTTCTATATATGGTTCTCGGGCAAGACGTCGGATGTTACTGTTGTAACTGCACAATATTTCGTCAGCACACCTGGCGGACATCTTCGGGTGCGATGGACACACAGCTGGGCCGTGACCACGAATTCCTATTTAAAATATACAAAGAAGGAGCGCGCATGCGTGAACGCGCCAACAGTGCACAAGGACTGATTTTGGCAGGTTTCGTTTAATGTGAACAGTTCCGATATTTCTATATTTACTCTCATTTTCTTTTTTATTATCAGGTTTAAAAGCTTCTTATTAATTTTCATTTATTTTGTTATTCTATATCTGACGGTAATAATATTCAGTGTTCTAGATTTTTCGTTCTGAAAAGGAAAGAGCCGGCTACGCCACCTGTTGGACTGTGACGTAAACACTTCGACACTCGCGCAGAACTGTCCACATGCTAAGCGCGCCGCCGAGTGCCCCAACTCCCCCCGTTGGTAGCCGCATACCGATATACTGTGTGTCCATCTGGCCTGGCCAACGCCACCAAGTATCATAAAACGGTTCGTTTTACACAGGATAAAAGTATTTACATACTAACCAGGGTTACAGGGTGCTAGGGCAGACTACGGGGTCGGATTATGAAAAATGTGCAAAGTGAAAGAAATTAACTAACGCAAAATTAAGATCGCGAGATGCGTAATGCAACGCTTAGTTCTGCTCAGGGAAAAGATATGTACTGAATGAAAGGGGTTACAAGATACTACAAGGAACTAGCACACGTGGAGTACAAAGTACCAAGACAACGGATTAGAAATACCACAAATTGGCCGAAATATTAGCGATACACTTACTGAGAAAAGAACGGATTCTGATGTTAGAAAGAAATTACCAAGGCCGGCCGCGGAGGCCGAGAGGACTGAGGCGCTCCAGTCACGGTCTGCACGGCCACCACGGTCGGGGGTTCGAATTCCCCCTCGGGCATGGATATTTGTGCCGTCCTTAGGATTAGCTAGTTCATAAGTAGTTTGTAAGTTTAGGGACTGATGACCCCGTAGTTAAGTCCCTTAAGCTATACAAACATTTGATTTTGATACTAGCAGGTTGAAGAGCAAGAGTAGTTGAACAAGATGAGGCTTTGTTTTGTTAGAAGAAGAAGAAATATTTTTAAATGTATCGGACCAAACTGCGTGGTCATCAGTCCGTAGCTTACATACTACTTAAACCTAGGTAAACTAACCTAAGGACAACACACACACCCATGCCCCAGGGAGGACTCGAACCTCCACAGCGAGCAACCGCGCACCGCACCGAGAAGCTTTAGAGCGCTCGGCTACTCCACCGCGGCCTTTTTGTATTGTCAGTGATAATGTAGTCAAGAGGAGACAAAGAGTGAGGATTGGAAGTTCAAGAATATGGCGAAAATACAAGCAATTTAAAAGTTACTGAATTTATTAAAGTAACTAAATGATTAAATACGACGGGGAGCGATGTAGCAACAATAATACGGCTAGAAACCACCAATCGAACGCCACAGAGAGTGCGAAGTTGCAATTTAGCAAAATCCATAAGTCTGCCTAGCGTTTAATGAAAACATAACCGCCGCGGTGGAGTAATCGAGCGGTCTAAAGCACCTCGCTGTGGAGCGCGCGGTTGCTCGCCGCGGAGGTTCGAGTCCTCCCTGGGGCATGGGTGTGTGTCTTTGTCCGTAGGTTAGTTTACCTAGGTTTAAGTAGTTTGTAAGCTACGGACTGATGACCACGCAGTTTGGTCCGATAGATTTACAAACATTTGAACATTTTTGAAAACAAAAACGCGAAGGAACATTATCAGAGCGACCTTACATACTTATTTCCCAACCGGACACAGACTACCGCTAGGCCTGCTCTCCTGTGCGTGTCAGTGGACGGGGGGATGGGGGTGGGGGCAGGGTTGGGTGACGGAAACGCTCAGCGACGTTACCTCAAGGCACCTTTGGCCTTCCCTAACTAGCGTAAAACAGAAGGTTTGAAAGAAAACCTCGCTGATTTTGCTAATAGTTCTGCTCAGGGCTTAAGTTGCACTCTACAGACAAGCCTACCCGCCATGTTTGCTGGAGATAGCAGACGATGTACACAGCAGACGGAGCGTTGCAGCTAGCAAGTGACTGCACATTGATTCCATTCATTCTGCGCAAGCAGGGGGCTTTGGGAGTACATTGGGATACACACTATCAGTCATGAGAGGTCACGCACATAAAAATAGCCATTTAAAATTGTAAAAAGGTAACCGCACACATGAAAATAGTCATTTAAAGTTACGAAAAAATATAACGTACTTCATAATAAAACCGGGAATAATAGCTTACATACTAGCAGAAAAAAATACTCATTTTGCACTGGCGTTTGTAGTTTTGTGCGAAGTGCAACAGTTAAAATAAAATAAGCCGTTGTTTTAATTAGAATTTAAATTTCAAGCTGTCAAGAGGCGGTCGCAAAAGCCCACTTTCAGTGTTACTACCTTAACCTAAAGTTGACCAAAATTAGGAGCAAGTCGAGGTAGCGAAGCTGTTCGATATTCAGGCGGTCTTTGCTCGCCTGGTTGCCTATCAGTGCTGCGTCATGTATGCCTCACTGCAGGCTACGGCAGGACCCACGGGAAATAACAGCCCACGGAGCAAACTTGTGACGTCACTCTAGTTGCTTTATCTGCCACACATATCGAACGCTCGGCTACTTCGGAGGACAGGCAGTAAATTCGCGTCATAGAAACTACCCCGTGAAGTTCGTAACTTACTCACGTGTTATATAGAACGTAAGTGTATTTAAATGGTCAACTACTTTGTTTTAAACTAGTATAAATACCAGAATGAAACTTTCACTCTGCAGTGGAATGTGCGCTGATTTGAAACTTCCTGGCAGATTAAAATTGTGTGCCGGAACCGGGACTCGAACTTGCCCGCGAAAGGCAAAGGTCCCAGGTTCGAGTCCCGGATCCGGCACACAATTTTAATCTGCCAGGAAGTTTCATATCAGCGCACACTCCGCTGCAGAGTGAAAGTTTCATTCTGGAAACATCCTGTAGGCTGTGGCTAAGCCATGTCTCCACCATATCCTTTCTTCCAGGATTGCTAGTCTTGCATGGTTCGCAGGAGAGCTTCTGTGAAGTTTGGAAAGTAGGAGCCGGCCGCGGTGGCCGAGGGGACAGGCGCTCCAGTCACGGTCTGCACGGCCACTACGGTCGGGAGTTCGAATCCCCCCTCGGGCATGGATATTTGTGCCGTCATAGTTCGTAAGTAGTTCATAAGTAGTTTGTAAGTTTAGGGACTGATGAGCCCGTTAAGTCCCATAAGCTTAACAAACATTGAAACTTTTTTTTTTTTTTTTTTTTTTTTTTTTTTTTTTTTGAAAGTTGGAGGCGAGGTACTGGCGGAAGTAAAGTTGTGAGGCGGCATCGTGAGTCGTGTCGGGATAGCACGGTAGTGCGCTTCCCCGCGAAAGGAAAAGGTCCCAGGTTCGAGTCCCGGTTCCGGCACACAATTTTAATCTGCCAGGAAGTTTAGTATAAATACACTTTTCTAGAGCAAGAAAAAAACCCATATCTATATGCAATGAATGAGCCCCATTTCTTTTATCGTATATTTGTGGTCTTTACTCGTAATGGGTTGGTGGCAGTAAAATGGTTTTACAGTCTCCTATTGTCAGTCTATTCCACTTCATATAAGTACTTAGAGAATCGTGAAAGCATTTGTTATTAGTAAAGAAAATTGAATTTCATTTCATTGCAACGTGTTGAAATTATTGCTGCATTTATTGTTAAGTCACCTTTTTCTTTCAAGGAGAACACAGAAAAAGTTTGCTGCGGAATCTTCAGGTGATGAGAGAAAACGGTGCTCATTGCTCATTGTCATAAATCGTGTAATAATACAATCATGGCGATACTAGATTTAAATTGCAGTTTATGTAAACTGTATCATCATAGCTTGTAATCTTCGTGGAAACATAATTGTAATTTTTAAATAAACATTTAATTTTTATTGTCCAGTTCAGGAGAGAACTGCCTCTAGTAATGAAGGTTTCTTACCAGTAAGGGAAAATGTTATTCTGTTACGACAGGGAAAGTCTATCCGTCTCCCGAATGTAATCTTCTTTCATCTGCCCCTGTTTAAATTTTATGGAAGGAAACAGATTCAGTCTCAGATTTTAAAAAATCGCAAAACTATTTTTCAAAATTGATTTCAGATTTTATGTTTTTGGAAATCACAGAATAGTATAAACATTTTCTGTGATTTCCAAAAACATAAAACTAGTATAGTGACCGTTTGTCGCGACTAAAATACATAACATTTTTCAAATTTAGTATCCATGCATGTAAAGAAAGACAACAATCTCCAGGCTACATAAATGAGTGTTTCTTTCATGCTATACAGTATTGCAGAATTAGTGTTTCGATAAAGCCAGAGGTGGGAAATTAGGAAACGGAAAAAGATCGACATATTCCACAATGGGAGCACGACAACACGTTAGGAAATATCAAACGGTATTAAGTATTAGAGCTTATCAATGTTGAATCTGGAAGGACAGACGTTTTACTAGTACGCGTTAAAAAACGCCGTGAGTTGAGTATTTGTTTGGCAAGCAAACATTTTTCATTTCAAGAATTGTATCTATGATTTCGAGTAAGAAATAGCTATACGTAACCTCTGAATGCGAATCGTCAGGGCACCGTGTACTTTGATAGAGAAAGGGCGCCAACAAAGATACTTTTTTTTTTTTTTTTTTTTTTTTTTTTTTTTTTTTGCGAAAATAGTTTAGTGCTATAGTTTAAAATTTTTGAAAATGCCTCGTAGAGTACTCCACATATTACTGATGTCTATTTAAAGTGAAGCTGAAAGAAGCCATTTTTCAAACTACAGCACTCACTAAAGCGACCTCAAGCTGGTAGTCATGAGGCTCTTGTAGATGGCAGCTAGATTGCTGAAACTAGAATCGCAATAAAAATAATAATAATAAAATTGCAAAAAAAGCTATATTTGGCGTCATATCTCTATCCATATAACCTTGGAAACTTTTACGTTGTTGCACACGATACTACTAGAAACAGAGAAATTTAACTGAGAGATAACCGCTATGTTTAAAATACTAAACCACAAAAATCCCAAATCTCGATGGCCAGTGATGGGTTTGAATTACCGTCTACCTGAATGTGAGTGCAGTGTAGCATTTCGTGTGTTGACTAGGGCACGTCGGTCTGTGAATAATATAACGAATTTCTGTCTCAGCGGAACGATCGAACGAATAGATGCTCAATATCTGTTTATACTTCACTTAGATACACTTAACCACTGGTTTCATTTATACTTTTCATTTGTAGCACTTTTAACACCTTTTTACATTCACTTTGTTGTAACACTTTGTTACATATATTGTTTGAGCACACCGCGGACCGTCCAGACGTCCGAAACGCGGTAGCGACATCGCGGACGCAAATGGGCGCGAATAATTACGCGATTCACGAAGCATCTCTGCATACTGCTAACAAGCTGCCAAAGGAGGAGCCAGCAAAAATAATTTCTGTATTAATGAAAATCTTGTAATCAGCACATTGCAAAGGATCTATTGTCGAGCTACAGTGAAGCACATCGCTGGACTTAATGATTAAGATAAGTTGCATGTAATTTATTGTAATTAATGTAGTGTAGTGTACTAGTGCAGTTTCGCCTTGAAAATGGCGGTGTGGTTGTTATTTGCCACAAGAAATTAAGGAATCACAATGTCTTGTGTACTAAATTTGGTTTCAACTTATAAAACACGTAAATATCCAGTGGACAATACATATACGTATCAATTTTCAACCGCATGAAGATCATTAATCAGTAAAGCAAAATACTTTCATGACTATACGTGTAAAACACGTAATTATTAACAAATAACAATGGTGCGGTGATTAGAACAATTGGATTCAGACGTGTCAATGGAGGGATGAAGGATTACAAAATTCAAATGTTTGTATAGCTTATGGGACTTAACTATGGGGTCATCAGTCCCTAAACTTACAAATTACTTATGAACTAGCAAACACTAAGGACGGCACAAATATCCATGCCCGAGGGGGGATTCGAACCCCCGACCATAGTGGCCGTGCAGACTGTGACTGGAGCGCATCAGTCCCCTCGGCCACTGCGGCCGGCGAAGGATTACAAGACGCATGTCTGCTTTCCTAGTAAGAATAGAGAAAAAAGTAAACTCCGACACACAGTACATCAAAGACATTATAACGCCTGTACGTAAGAACAGTAGAATGTTACGTTTTTGTTCTTCTATTGACATTGTAATCTTCTTCAGGTGTGTAGTTACGGAATGATGAAAGTATTAGTTATGAAGAAAGAGTCTTTAATTTAATTCAAAACGAGATTTGTTGCATTTACTGTTAAGCCACCTTTATCTTTCAAGAAAAGTAGAGATGATGTTTTCTGCGTAATGCAGACAAAATCAGGAGGTGAGTAAATATGGAATACTTTCCTGAGTGACTTAGAGGTCTAACAATGGGAACCAAGGAGACGTAAAATTTTAAATGCAGGTTCAGTAAACTGTATTGACCAAAGCTTGTAATATTCCATGAAAAACGGTTTAATTATTAAATGGACATTTAATTCGTACAGGCTAGTTCAGCAGAAAACTCAAATCCCACCAGCGAAAACAGTTTAGCGCGAGAAAGATTTGACTATAATTAAAGAAATTTTGTTGTTTCATTAAGGCAGGGAAAGAATTACACCTTTCTCGTGAATGTAATCTGCCTTCGTGTGCCCCGATTTAAATATTAAAAAAGAGACATTGTCATGTCTTAGGCATAATACTGAAATAAAGGGAAACATCGCATAGCTCTTTTTTTCCAAATTAATTACTGTGTTTCTAACGCACGTAAAATCGCACGGAACGTACGTAAAACTAGGTTACAAGGTGCATCACAATCATCAAGTGATTGATCTTATCTGCAGTACCTCAATTTTATTGCTGTCTCCCTTACCGAAAATCTTAGCTAATGCACGCTGCCCCACCATGACCTTTCATGGACCTAGTGCTTAAGTGACATAAAGAAACAAAATTCTAAAATAGCGAAATCTAAATGATGTACAGTTTCTGTAGGCGTTTTACTAAACCGAAGAATAATCAGATTGTCCTTATTCATAACAACCTTTTTTTACGGCACTATGAAGCAATTTTCAGTACACCGGGAGTGCTGCTCACACATAAAATCTTCCCAGAAATGAAAGCTAGGCACCCACATTCAGGATAAATACTGGTTACGAAACATGATTTCTCTGCTCCACATCTCTCCCAGGTGAGACGATTCATCTACAAACCGCATCACTATTTGTAACCAACCAACATTATATGTCAGCATTCTACTTTGTAAATGACTTCTTTATGGCAATTACCACTTCTGCAAAGGAAAACAAATTATTAGACTTTATACTTTTAATGCTTTGTATCTCAGTTGTTGGAGTTATCTTCAGTCCAGAAAATGGTTTGATGCAGCTCTTCACCCTACTCTATCCTGAGCTAGGCTCTTCATCTCCTCATAAGAACAGTAATCCACGTACATTGGAACCTGCTTACTATATTTGTGTCTTGGTCTCCCCCTGCGATTTTTACCCAACACTAAATTGACGATTCCTTGATGTGTAAAAAAGTGTCCCACCAATCGAGTCCTTCTAGTGAAGGTATGCTGCAAATTTCTTTTCTCCCAAATTTTGTACTGTACTTCCTTACTACTTACGCAGTCTATCTTCCGCATCATCAGAATTATTCCGTAGCACCACACTTCAAAAACTTCTATCCTCCTTCTGTCACACTGTAACAAAAGAAATATTATGGGTGAGGATTTTTTTTCTTTTAAGAGTACCTTTTGTGAAGTTTCGAAAGTAGGAGGCGAGGTGCTGTGTGAAGTAAAGTTGTGAAGCGTGCCGGGATAGCTCAGACGGTAAGGGTCCCAGGTTTGTATCCCAGATCCGGCACACAATTTTAATCTGCCAGGATGTTTCAACAATGGTTTTGTTTGCTTTTGTTATGCTTGCCATAGGTTCTTCTCTATTCCTGAGAAAGAGTGTTTAGGGTCGGTTGTGTTTCCACCTATGGCTGGATGACGGGATTGTACGAGTGTCATGAGTTTTTGTAGAGTCGCGCGGCATCTGTTTCGAATACCTTCCCTCTGTGAGAGTATCAAGGCAGTATTACCGGTGAAGATCCGCTGTGCGCGTGTATCGTGGAGCATTAGATACGTAGCACCTTGTTTTGTATGAGGTGAGAGCGACGAAGCAGTGTCGGTGCTGCGTAAGCGCAGCACGGAGCACCGTACGTCACGAGAGGTCTTACAAGCATTAGATTAAAAAAAACTGCTCTCAGTTGCAAGTTACATTTTAATATGTTACCGAGGTCTCAATGTCGCAAAGGAGACCTTCTTCAGATAAAATGAAGACGGTGTCCTTTGCGACACTGAAACCTAGCTACTATATTCGAATGTGACTTGCGACTGAGGGCTCTAGTTTAAAAAAAAATCTAATATAATACAGTCGCTGATCAAAAGTGATGCATAAAGTATCTTACAACTGTCGTGTACATGTTCCTCGAAACCCGTGTATTCAGTTTTGCCTATTGAGCCCTGGGTAGAGTTGTTTGAGACTCCTCGCACCACATGTTGTATGTAGTATCCTCCCCCCCCCCCCACCCCCACTCCAAGTGAGTTTAGTGCCTGGCCAGACACCGAGGTATTTGACTTTCGCACAGAAACGTATTGAACGTGTGTGTAATGTTACAGGTCTACAGTGTTGGTGTTTGCGCAGTTGCTTCGGTCTTATAGTGAACGTTACTGATTCGCACTTGTCGACGTTTACTTTAACACTCCATTGTTCCAACCAAACCTCGGCACTACTGAGTCCTGTCTGTAATCAAGAGTTAATGTTAGATAGTTTCCAATCTTGCAATAGGATCTTCAAAACATTTTCAAATGTTTGTTAAGCTTATAGGACTTAACTGCTGGGTCATCAATCCCTAAACGTACGAACAACTTATAAACTAACTTATACTAAAGACAGCACAAACATCCATGGAGGATTCGAAACACTGACGGGGAACGGCCTCGCGCATCGGAGCATAGCGCCTCAATGCGCTCGGCCACTCCTCCGGGGCGCACTACGATGGCTGTGTCATCCGCATAGGTGGCAACCGTCGTGTTATGTGTGGTTTGAAAGTCTTTAATGTAGAAGTGAAATAATAAGGGTCCCAGAATACAGACTAGGAGTACTCCAGCTTGTATAACGCGTCGTGGATTGTTTGCCTTGAATGTCAGTTTTGTAACATCTGTTGGTGAGGTATGAGTTTATGAGACGTCGGGAAACCCAGCAACGTAGAGTTTGCGTATGAGCCCGTTGTGCCATAGACGATAGCCTTTCCGATGTCTAGAAACACGGTCACTGTGGCTTTGTGTTGTAACCACGTGTATTACGTTAAACTACACAAAAGAGTTGTTGTGTTGTGGAGTGGTGATTCATGAAGCCGAATTGCTCAGGTCTTATGCAGTGCTTAGTGAGTCGTTTAATAATCACCATATCAACAATATTGCTAAGCGAGCTCAGTAAGCTGACGGGTCCGTAATGTTGTGGAAATGAATGGAACAGTTAGTAGCTCCGCTTACGAGCTTAACATCACATCACACAAAAAATGATCACACGACGAAATATGCTGATATAATTGACCATGTTGTACCTAAATGCCTATTTCCCCTTTACCTCTCATAGGTGTATATAATGGATTTTTTTTATCCTGTCCACCATTTTTTCTTAACGGTGGGACGTACACGAAACTACAGTATTTTGAAAAGTATTTTACAAAAATCTATTTTTTTTAAGATAATCAATCCAAATTTAGTACACGTAGTAAGAGATGTTTGGTGCATATTTACATAAATTTTCATGTTTGTTGACCTTGTACATCTTTACTTGCTATTAAATGATATTTTCAATAATGTAATTACAAATGTTCCTTTTTTGAAAAAGCTATAAGAGCAAAATTGATTAAATTTTTGTACACACTTTCATGCCGAATAATTACTGACATCTGTGGAACAGAAGACTGACATCTTCTTTTATTAATTTTTACGTGTCTCCAAATTTCTCTGAAAAATAATACATACAATTTAAGGACTATATTCTACCATGAATTCCTTACTACTTTATTAAATAAAAATTCCTTTGACAGAATATTTCACTGTAGTACTAACTAGTCACATACCAATCTTCATTTCTCTACATTTTGAGCTTTGTGAGAAAAAGTTATATTAAGTTACAAAATTGTAAGTTACGGAGAAACTGAATCAAAGATTTGATAATATTTGTATTAGGCCTTACTTTCTCTGTGTGAACTACTGCAAGCCTTATGCATACCACTCTTTATCTGCAAGCAGTCTCTTCATTACTTGTCTTCTTTGGTTAACCTGCTGATGGCTGTAATATCAGCCGCATTAACTCCTTCGTCATTGATATCCTTCAATATTGAATGTGTGAAAGTTCCTGGATGATATCCTAGCCTCTGTAGAGTTATTATTCTTCGAAGATTATCAGTGTCAAAATCTAAACAAGAAGCAGCAATTTTAACAATATTTGTGCAAACAAATGTTGTTTTAGGACAACGTTTCCCAATCAGTGCGTTGTAACTTTCATTAGGATTATGTGCTTTTCCACGCACACAATTTAGTAGGAGGTCTGGCTGTGCTAAACATCTAAATGTTTGTTTTATAGCATTTAACACAGCCACAGGTAAACTGTGCTTGTGTGAATAGTTCTTGTTATCATGCTCAGCCTGCTTGAATTTGGAACGTGATATGTCACACAAATTATTTACGGGTTTCTCATCTGTAGATCATGAAAATCAACAGATCACACAACCTTCTGCATGTTATTCTAATTTTCACTGTTGTCCCTCACAACCTTGCCATAGTAAACTTGTAAAGAATGAATTTCTTGCACATATTAAGGCTTTCCCGGCGGGGTGTTGTCATTTCGAGGAATCGGGTTTCTGCCGGTAATCCGCGTCGTATTAGCACGATATTTCGGTGATTCAGGAAACACCAGATGGAGATCGCGAGTAACGCGATCGAAATATCATGCTAGTACGACCGGATTACGGCAGAAACCCGATTCTCCACGATGATAATTAATTTCTTTGTCTGTGAGTCTGCCAGGACCACCTAAAGTTTTTCCATCTCCAAGTTTCCTGCCTTTCAATTTTAAAAGTCTGCCTCCTATTCGTTGTTGCACATGACCAACACATTCCAACTTTTCTATAGCACAACTAGGACCATAAGGTTCACTTTTCAACATGGTTTTGAAGGAGCTAGAGTCACCATCACCGAGGTATTTTGCGCATCTAACGCCGTACTTTCCTACACTTCGATGGAACATGAATTTCATAGCTGCAGGTTCCATTCCACCACTAGAACCAGAATAGTTTCTGCAGCCCACTTGCTTGTGTTCAAACCATCACTTATTTTCTTCCACGTCACCAGCTCTCTTTCTGAGTGAACAGCTATAACAATATTATCTGAATGTCAAAACTATTTCCAGTATCAACACTAATGACAGATGATACTCCATCCAGTGATGTATGTCCACGCTTCATCCCATGTTCCATCACATGACACACACAAATCCGTGTCTGGCGTGTTATCTGCTTCTGTCTTTAGTTCACTATTCATCTTTGCAGCTTCCTTTGCAGAGGATTTCATGCTTTCTTCCACTTTCTCTCGAGGAGCACTGCTTTATTTCCAGTGGTGTACCTAGCTCTTGGTTGTGGCATGTTCATGATCCCACAAAACAGTCTGTACCTTCCTTGCTTATGCTCAAACATCTCATGCCACATATTAAATGCACATTTGTTTCATATATCCCGTTACTTGATACTGAAGTTCTGAAAGCTGTGTCTGAATTACAGCTTTCACAAGTGAGATGCAACACACACACAATTCCAATTCTGTTTTCTTCATCATATAATCTCAAAGTTTTTGCATCACGGTCAGCACATATACAAGCATATGATATAAAATCAGACAGTATTTTCAAGTCAATAAGACTAAATCCACTAGTAGCTTGAGTGTCTAAGCCACACGCATCAAGTGATAGACCGCTGTCAATTTTCCTTACCAAAGCACTCACTTTCTTGGCTGAAGTCAAGTATTCATTTGTTATTATTGGGCTGCTTTTCAAGTTGTCTTTATGACATGGAGAAGTGCGACACTTCTAAACATTTCTTAACACCTTACTAGAACGAGGCATGCTGCAAAATATAAGAACAGGTCTATTCACCACTTTCGTAAAAATGTATTCGAAACAAACAGTCGTGAACAAAAGCTATGAACCAAAGAACGTTAAATCACCGGCAGAGATGTTATTCCACAGCCTTCTTGATGTATTATACAACCGTTATGAAAACAGTGACTGCACAAACCTAGAGAAAATAGATAAAGCGAGAGAATGAAGAACAAGATGGGGGCATGGCCCTGTGCAAGCTATTACAAATTATTATTTCTTTTCGCGCGTAGAAGCGGAATTGGATCGTGGTATTTGGCAATCTGAAATTTCAGTACCATGCATTTAATGAAGATCCAATAAAAAAATTCACAATGTTGGTCATTTTCGTGTACATCCCCCTTCACACAGAATATCCGTCTACATCTACATCTACATCCATACTCTGCAAGCCACCTGACGTTGTGTGGCAGAGGGTACCCTGAGTACCACTATAGGTTCTCCTTCTTATTCTAGTCTCGTATTGTTCGCGAAAAGAAAGGTTGTCGGTATGCCTCTGTGTGGGCTCTAATCTCACTTTTTTTATCCTCATGATCTTGTCGCGAGATAGACGTAGGAGGGAGCAATATACTGCTTGCCTCCTCGGTAAAGGTATGTTCTCGAAACTGCGACAAAAGCCCGTACCGACCTCCAGAACGCCTCTCTAGCAGAATCTTCCACAGGAGTTTATCGATAATCTCCGTAACGCTTTCACGATACTAAATTATCCTGTAACGAAGCGCGCTGCTCTCCGTTAGATCTTCTGTACCTCCTCTATCAACCTCACCTGGTACGGATCCAATACCGGTGAGCAGTATGCAAGCAGTGATAGAACAAGTGTACTGTAACCTAGTTCCTTTGTTTTCGGACTGCATTTCCTTAGGATTCTTCCAATGAATCCCAGTCTGGCATCTGCCTTACCGACGATTGATTTTATATGGTCATTCCCCTTTGAAACACTCCTAAAGCCTACTCCAAGATAATTTATGGAATTAACTGCTTCCATTTGCTGACCTGCTATAGTGTAACTAAATGATAAAGGATCTTTATTTCTGTTTATTCGTAGCACATTACACTTGTCTACATTGAGATTTAATGCCATTCCCTGCACCATGCGTCAATTCGATGCAGATCCTTCTGCATTTCAACACAATTTTCCATTGTTACAACTTCTCTATACACCACAGCATCATCCGCAAAAAG
Organism: Locusta migratoria; assembly: GCA_026315105.1. Taxonomy (NCBI): domain Eukaryota; kingdom Metazoa; phylum Arthropoda; class Insecta; order Orthoptera; family Acrididae; genus Locusta; species Locusta migratoria. The sequence continues at coordinate 706,739,741 of CM048745.1, read as the reverse complement.
CCTCAGTGAACTTCCGATGATATCCATAAGGTCATTTATATATATTGTGAATAACGACGGTCCCACGACACTCCCCTGTGGCACACCTATTGCACTTACTTCGGAAGACCTCTCTCCATTGAAAATGACATGCTGCGTTCTGTTATCAAAGAACTCCTCAGTGCAATCACACAACTTGTCTGATAGACCATATGCTCTTACTTTGTCCATTAAATGACTGTGGGGAAGCTTATCAAACGCCTTGCGGAAACGAAGAAACATGGCATGTATCTGAGAACCCGTGTCTATGGCCCTCTGAGTCTCGTGGAAGAATAGCGCGAGGTGGGATTCACACGATCGCCTTTTTCGAAACCCATGCTGATTTCTACAGAGCAGATTTCTAGTGTCCATAAAAGTCATTATACTCGAACATAATACGCGTACCGAAATTCCACAACTGACCGACGTTAGTTCTGCAAATCTGTTCGACGTCCGTTCTTGAATACGAGGACGACCTGCACCATTTTCGAATCTTTTGTAACGCTACGCTCTTCTAGAGACCTACAGTACACCACTGCAAGAAGGAGGGGGGCAAGTTCTTTCGCGTACTCACTGTAAAATCGAAGTGATATCCCATCAGGTCCTGCGGCCTTTCCTCTTCTAAGCGATTTTAATTGTTTTTTACTGCTCTGTAATTTATTTCGATATCTGCCTTTTTGTCATCTGTGCGACAGTCTAGAGAAAGGCCTGCCGCGGTGGCCGAGCGTACTGCTGCGTGCCAGTCACGGTCTGCACGACCACTACGGTCGGGCGTTCTAATCCCCCCTCGTGCATGAATGTTTATGGATATTTGTGTCGCCCTTAGTATTAGCTAGTTCATAAGTAGTTTGTAAGTTTAGGGACTGGCGACCCCGCAGTTAAGTCCCATAAGCTCTACAAACATTTGATTTTCTAGAGAAGGAACTAAAGTGCAGTCTTCGTCTGTGAAACAGATTTGGAAAAAGATATTTAGTATTTCACCCTGTAGTCGGCGTGTAGCGTAGAGAATGTTGGGTGAAGCTGTAGCTGTGGCTGAATAAAGAAAAGGTGGGAACATTACCCTTCACAGAGCCTCTGACTATCATTGTTCCCTGACAGGCAACTCACCTGCATATCTTCTGTCTCAGGCGGTCGGACTTCATCTCTTCCAGCAGGGGTTTCAGCGCCTGGTAAAAGGTTTACAAAAAGGGACAGTAAGGGAAGCTACAGAAAAATGAAAGTCGGGATAGCCAGTCGAAACATATATTACCAAAGAAGCACATAGAGGCGAGGTAGCCCTGTCACAAGTTTCCATAAACCCTCACACACTGACTGCAGCCCCTGGGCGTGTAATGGACTTGCTGTAGGCCAAGTCGCAAAATAAATACAAGAGTAAGAATATAAATAAGAACCAGTCCTCAGAGAGACTTTAAGACGTAAGGTAAGAAACTAGCCATGAGTTCGCGCATGATTACAAGAACAGGGGTCGGACCTAGGCATCGAACAAGTTACACACCGGAATAGCAGTTCCCGAAAATACGGCACAATTGCAGAGCTAAGGCGATCGCGTCCGCGGAAGATGCTAAGTATGTCGTTTCGGTGATCATGTCGAGTCCGGCGCGTAAGTCTAGGACAGGCTGCTTGCTCTCAATGTAATGGGAAGCATATGTTAGTAAAGGTAACTGTCGCACTCTGATCTGCCGATGTCGGTACCTCCAGGAACTGCAACGGAATGGGGCTCGGGAGCTGCTCTCCAGGCTATTTAAAGAGGTGACCAATGCATTCGTGTACATCTCCGCGGTTGGCGAAAAGGTCCCTGTAGCCAACCTAACAGAGGAGGGAGGACTCACCGTTACCTATCTTGTGGTCACCGGTAGTGGCGGAGTTGCAACCGTCACGTTGGATGGCCTGAAATGGCGCGGAATCGCAGAACGCGAAAACTCATCTCCCTCTGCCACCGCGTGCTACAACGACGGTTTGAAATAACGGACGAAGGGAAACTAAACAAGATTTCGCCATCTTGGTCATTTTCTATAACAATTAAATGTGCAGAGCCAAAATTATGCTGCTCCCTCCAACAGATGCTCCTCTATGCACACAATACATCGGTAGTGGCTCTGGGCCTGGGAAAATTAGTTTTATACCTATAATCGTGCGATGCCATTTTAATGATTATTAACAAATTAAACGGTCTGTGTGTGTAGTCAGTGAACTCGGAAATCCATCAGGATTCAGAATTTGTAATTAAATTTGACGTATTATTATTTTTTTAATGACTTCCGTTGCCTGAGGGCTGGCCTGAAAGATTCTGTGGCTTTGTCACGTGTCTTCTGGCGTTACTGGAATTCAGTGCGTTACAGGCGCCCATTTGCCATACGAAATTTTAACTGTCGCAAGTTAAATAAGAGACATTTGAGTTCACAATATAATGTTATCACTTCTTTTCCTCGGGTGCTATGCTGTGAAAGAGACAGACAAGCCGCGGAGTTCGTAAGGAAAAGACGAGAGGTTTCACGAATTGCGTCACGATGGGACTTTATCGCTTGTGAATCTTGAGCGACACTTCAAAGAACGTTGAGAGCAGCTCCTGCCTGAGTAGCAGAGGCGGCGGGCGGGCGGGCGGAGAAGAAAGAGTTCTGAATTGGCCTGTCACGACAGAGGCCGCCATCAAATCCAGCGAGCAGCCACTGGCGCGAGAAATAAGGGCGCGAGGATGGGGGTTGCGGCCGGCTGCGATCCGGCGGTGATCACCGCGAGAGGCGAGGGGAGCGACGCCTGCAGCCGCAACCAGTTTGTTTCTACCTGCCGAAGATTACGTTATTACCACGGCACACAATCTCCAGGCAACTGTTCGTTTCAGAGGTCAAAGGTAAAGAAATACCTAACGCAAAATAATTCCCTCTGTGATTATTCGCAGGAATCGAAGGTTTTCGATATACTGGGTAATCAAGAAGTCAGTATAAATTTGAAAACTTAATAAATCACGGAATAATGTAGATAGAGAGGTAAAAATTGACACACATATTTTGAATGACATGGGCTTTTATTAGGAAAAAGAAGTTAAAAAATGTCCGACAGATGGCGCTTCATCTGATCAGACAAGCAATAATTAGCATAACAAATTAAGACAAAGCAAAGATCATTTTCTTTACAGGAAATGCTCAATATGTTCACCACCATTCCTAAACAATAGCTGTAGTTGAGGAATAACGTTGTCAACAGCACTGTAAAGCATGTCCGGAGTTATGGTGAGGCACTATGAGTTCCGATCGGAAGATTCACTTGAATGTCAGTCTTGTTTAAACAAATGTATTACAGCACCGGTGCATACAATCTTGCCGAAACATTAAACACCAGATTAATGAAAGATAAAACCTATGACCAAGAAGAATTTTAGTAGTGAGACCTTGTCATCTGCTGCGACTCTCATTAATGTTTTTACTCCGTCATTATATATATATATATATATATATATATATATATATATATATATATATATGACGTCTGTTGCGAGAGAACAGACGTCACTTCTGATCCTGCAGTTGTTATTATGTAATATTCATAGAATACATGACATCAACTGCGATTGGGCAAAGCTGAAAATGTGTACCCAGCCGGGATTCGAACCCGGGTCTCCTGCTTTCTAGGCAGTTGCGCCGACGCCTACACCACTGGGGACACAGTGATCACCGCACCTGCAAGGACTACCTAAGCACGCCTCTCGTCAGATACAAATTCCCAGCTTAGCCCTGCCCACAGTACTCAAACTCGTAGTTATAACTAATTCCCGTAAGAGTGAGGGCTTCAAACTTTGCCCATCCCTCCCCACTGACGATAGGATCATATTACATTATATATATATATATATATATATATATATATATATATATTGAGCTCCATCCCGCGTGTCGCACTCCTTTGCAGCTACTGTTGCGACCACGTCGGCGCGCAGTGTTTCTGTTTACGCGTTGCCCCCACCTGCTCGCCTCCCCGCTACTGCAGCCGGGCTCCAGGATGGCAGGCGGTGTATCGCGAGAACTGCGCCGCAGGTTCTTGCCGCAGGCGCTTAATTGCTGCCCGCAACACAAAGACACTCGCGCCGAGTTCCCCATTAGTGGGCTCGGCGCTTCTCCCACTTGGATGTTGGCAAATTCCCGACATAGCCGCGAGCACATCCGCATGCAGCGTGACCGACTAAGGGAGCCCAGAATACAAGATGCCATTAGCTCCATATTTCTACGAAGGCTGGGACCGTGGCTGTAATCCAATATACAAAGCAGAGTGTCCGTATGTTTGTGCGTGTTGCATACAAATCTACAGTTTTGATCCAATCTTTTTCAAATTTTGTACACGTAAGCTTCAGTCCATGACGACGATCGACGTAAGTGTAAGAATCTCATACGATATATAGTTCACGAGATATGACGTCATAAACAATGATATGCGCGAAAAACTGCTCCATTTAGCGACAATGCTGCTCATTTTCTCCTAAACCATTTGACCGATTTGAACCAAGTTTGGTACACACATTCCTTACCGTGTGGTAACAATTTCTGCATGGTTAAGACTCACATATGGCACATGATTCAAAAGATATTACGTCATAACCAATAGACATCGCAAAAAATGCCATGCGGCGAGACTTTCGAAATACACTGTTTGATCATGAAAGTACTTAGAGACTTGCAACATACTTTAAACATAATTTCAAACCTTTATTAAACTTTTTCTCGCTGGCAAGAATACTGAAATGAAAGGAAAAAAGTTTCTCGCTTACTACTTTTCCGCTGTTTATGGAGTAAAACTACGGTTCTCGGTATGACGTTACAATTCATAATTTCAATACTACAAATTGTAGCGACAGGAAATTTTACAGACAGTATACCCATATATAGTTGAATGTAGCTTCTAAATTGTGTCACGTTCCGACACTTAGTTCATGAGATATGAGCAGATAAACAGTAACGTTCCGCTGTTCATGTACTGAAACTATGGCTTTCGGTATGACGTTACAATTTATAATTTCTACACTACAAATGGTAACCGCAGTAAATGTTACAGACAGTACACAGTTATTAGTTGAGTGTACCTTCTAAATTGTATCACAGTACGACACGTAGTTTATGAGATATGAGCACATTAACAGTAAAGTTCATGGCAAACCGCCCTTCCCGCCCTAAGTTATAATCTATTACTTCTTTACTATTAACTTCATTCCCAAGACATTTTACAGACACACAGTCCTTATGCAAATGAATATATTCCTGAGAAATGGCAGGAATAAATAAATAAATACCGGGCAACGCCGGGTTTTCAGCTAGTATAATGAATAAACATGAATGTGTGCATTGAAGCGCTATGCTACGATGCCGCGAGGTCATTCCCCGTCGGCGGTTAGAATCCCCCTCGGGCATTGATCTTTGTCATGTCTTTAGTATAAGTTAGTTCATATATAGTTTGTAAGTTTTGGGGCAGATGACCACGCAGTTAAGTCCCGTAAGCTTTACAAACATTTGAACATTTGACGTCTGGTTCTAAACCACTGAATCGATTTCAGCAAAATTTGGTACACATATTCCTTCCATAAGGTAACAATTGACGTAGGGGTAAGAACAGTTTACGACACGTAGTGCAGGAGATATGACGTCATAAACAATTATCTGCTTGAAATCATGCGACTTGCTAATAAGGACACTTTATTCATCCTAAAATCTTCATGACATTTTGGACACTTGATCTTCAAAATAAGAGGAAGGTCACTGTCACATAAAATTTTGGATGGTGCATGACGGAGGACCCTTTACATATGGATTTCGTCAGAATCTGCAGTTGTATTCCGATCTTGATGAAATTTTTAAATATGATTGAACAATTTATCAGTGCAGTATTACTATATTCACATTATCTACAATCTTTTCAATTGATTAACGTGACTAAACGGTCACTTTTCAGATTTCGGCGAAGTTTAGAATGAAATAAAATTACCAAGCGTACCGAGTCATTGGGTGAAACACACCAGCAGAAGGAATTTCTTGGTACCGACGAATTCAATGCGAATTTGAAAATAAATATAATATTTCAAAATTATTTTTACTTGTCTTATTGTACGTATTTTATGCACGGCCATACCGTACATCAGATTGGCATAAGAAGTCGTCAACTTATTGCTGGCACTGACGCGAAGGTTATTGACATACTAAAATTAACTTTGTATGGTGCATGGGGGAGGTTGCTTTAAGACGTTTGCCGGCCGCGGTGGCCGATGGGACTGAGACGCTCCAGTCACAGTCTGCACGGCCACTACGGTCGGGGGTTCGAATCCCCCCTCGGGCATGGATATTTGTGCCGTCCTTAGTATAAGGTAGTTGATAAGTAGTTTGTAAGCTTAGGGACTAATGACCCCGTAGTTAAGTCCCATAAGCTTAACAAACATTTGAAACATTTTAAGTCGTTTCTTACGCCTTCACGCTGAAATGGCTAGACGGATATGAATGAAATTTGGAATGCAGGTAGCTTCCCTTAATTAAGGCATGAGCTACCATTCCGAAGCTACTGTACGTTGCATGGCTGAGGGTAACTTACAGTTGGTAAAGGGTTTGTTACTCTTCACGCTGAAACGGCTGGACGGATTTGAATGAAATGTGGAATGAAGATAGCTTATACCCGGAATTCAAACATGGGCTATCTTCAGTAAGTCTCCGTAGGTGCATGGCGGAGGGTACGTTACAACATACATCCAAATTGTTTGACAGGTTATCATGAAAGTCAGCACAGAAATTAAATGTTTTAATTAATGAAATTTTTATTATCTCAAGAAAATGAATTTCACATGGCGGAGGGTACCTTGAGACATTGACATCATTCGTCCAGTCACCATGATACTTGGCGCATATATGCATGTTTTCATATATAGGAGGCAGACGAGTATGTGGAGTAGGAGGACAGAAAGTAAAGGGAGGAGACGGGCATAGAGGGGGGCTGGGGAGAGAAGGATAATGAAAGAGCGGGGATGATGACAGACATGTGAAAGGAGATGAACAAAGGGAGAGAGGAGGAAATGGACAGGGGGAGATGGGGGAGAAGTAGGCGAACAGAGAGAAGGTGAAGGAGGAGATGGACTAATGGGAGATCGGAAACCTCGCACATATTTGTTCCTATTTTACGTGCTGCCATGACGTTCATTTGATTGCGATAAAATTTCGTCACACACACACACACACACACACAGAGAGAGAGAGAGAGAGAGAGAGAGAGAGAGAGGAGATGAATTGAGAGAGAAAAAAAAAGAAAGATTGTTGGCGGAGAGAGAAAAGACAAAGAGAGAATACTAAATGCAAGAATCAATAAATACCCGAGCGACGCTGGGTATTCAGCTAGTATTAATATAAACTCCATCAGAGGTGCCGGCCGCGGTTGCCGAGGGGACTGAGGCGCTTCAGTCACGGTCAGCACGGCCACTACGATAGGGGGTTAGAATCCTCCCTCGGGCATGGATATTTGTGTCGTCATTAGTATAAGGTAGTTGATAAGTAGTTTGTAAGTTTACGGAATGATGATCCCATAGTTAAGTCCCATAAGCATAACAAACATTTGAACATTTTTTTCCCATCAGAGGTAATTACAGGTTTTTATTCAATTAGCACGTCAATATCATCTTCAGGCCTCCACTCACGAACTGATGCCACAATCCAGTCATTCAAACTGGTACCTCTGTTTAAATTGGTATCCGTAGACCCCTCTATGCATGTGCCATTTACATTGCCTGTTGATGTGCGGATAGACCACATTCACACCGAGGTCGGCGGATTCAATATTAAACAGAGGCAGACGTTAAACTGATTGGATGGCAGCGTCAGTTTGCAGTAAGGGCCTGAAGGTGGTGCGCTAATTAAATGGAAACCTGTAACTTCTGGTTGGAAATTATCTTCTTAAATTCATGACGGGCCGAGCACAGCCGGATTTGACAGGCTGCCCGCAACGATGACCGATTTTTAGAAGCCAAAAACCGAATATTCGTGCGCGACTGCTGCCATCAGAAGCTTCTCATTGCATCTGTACTGGTTAAGCGTCAGGTGACAAGTTTCAGAAAGATGTAATACCGAAACCAGCGTGTACACATTGAAGAAATATTAAATTCTAAAATCTACATTTACAGTAAATATATGTTGGTTTTAGGTGGAAGCTACAAATGCTTCGTGAGCTTACGGGCAATAAGTGCTCTAAACAATTATTTTTCCAATTCGGCTCTAAACTTATCCCTGACTTTCCTACATGTAAAAATTATACTTACTTCCAATCTACAGAGTGCTGGGTCTCTCTGGCCATAGTTGCCTCATATCAAAATGCCTGACGAAAATTGAAAGCAGGAAACTGTTAGCAGTGTTTCACAAACACAGGTACAACATATTATTCACAATTTAACTATTTTTGTACCATGAGTGTATCGTGTCCTCCAAATGAAACACTGTTTTTCTATTACACTTCCAAGATCTCTGTACCTTCTATTCATTGATGAAGCACCTCCAAGTGCAGTCTCATCAAATACAGAGAGATAGTCCCAGTGACTGGAAGAGTGACAAACTTTGGCAAGAGTCAGCGTCATTGCGGGGCCGTCCTGCTTGAGTCCTTCCTGGGATATGGGCAAGTGTGTTGTCTTTAGCGTAAGCTAAAGCTAGGTTAAGTAGGGTGGAAGTCTAGGGTCCGATCAGTTTCGTTCCTCAGTTTACAAACTGGGAACTTTCAAGAGTAGAAATCTGTATTTTAATGCACTCCATAGATCTACATCTACATGGGATTCTCTGCAAATCACATTTAAGTGACTGGCAGAGGGTTCATCGAACCACCATTATACTATTTATCTCCCATTCTATTCTTGAATAGCGCGCGCGAAGGAAGAACACCTGAATCTCTCCATTCGAGCTCTGGTTTATCGTATTTTATTCTGATGATCATTTCTACCTATGTAAGTGGGAGTCAACAATATATTTTCGCATTTGGAGGAGAATGTTGGCGATTGGAGTTTCGTAAGTAGCCCACGACGCAACGATAAGCGACGTTGTTTTAATGATATCCATCCTTGATCCTGTATCATTTTCGTAACGCTGTCTCCCTTGTATCGTGACAATACAAAAAGAGCTGCCCTTCTTTGGACTCTTTCAATGTCCTCCGTCAAACCCACCTGATAGGGATCCCACACTGGGTAGCAATACTCCAAAAAACGACGGACAAGCGTAGTGTATGTAGTTTCTTTCGTAGTTATGTTGCAACTTTTAAGGTTCTACCCATTAAACGCAGTCTCTGGTTCGCCTTTCCCACGGCATTATCTACGTCTACTTTCCAATTTAAGTCTGAATTAATAGTACTTCATAGATATTTTGTGGAGTTTGGCTTTCCACTTTGATTAATTTGTTTTGTAGACAAACTTTAACGGATTTCTTTTCGAACTCATGTGGACTTTTGTATCCCATCCTCGTCGCCACTTTTGTGTCCCAACTTCGTCGCCGCTTTTGTGTCCCAGCCTCGTCGTAGGTGTCGGTGGCCGAGTGGAATGACACCGACACAGGAACAAAAATAGCACGCTGGTGCAGATACGGAGGGGAGCAGCCAGAAACTATAAACACTAGAGTAAATTAGAAAGATATATATATTGCACAGAATGTAACAATACTTAACTTTTACATAGTACTGCAGAATGTTGATACATAGTTGTTAGAGGCCTGCCTAGTGCCTGTACGATAGCAAAGTCTTCACTGGTGCCTATCTGATTACGAATGTCCAAACTGGTTGCTATCTCAGTCTCAAGTGACCGGTGTCTTTCCGTGGTGGCCACGAGCGGGGTTGCAGCAGAGGGCGCTCGTGGCTGTCGTCGTGAGAACGCCGCGCCGTGCGTACATGGCGGCGCGCGGCGAAAGTAGATGGCGCGCACTTTGTACTTGTGCGACACCACATGGACGACTTCACAGTTCTCATTATTGAGTCAACTGCCAATTTTTACACCATACTGATATTTTAATCATATCGTTCTGCAGTTGGTTTTGATCTTCAGATGATTTTATCAGACGGAAAATGACGGCGTCACCTTCAAACAGAGCTGCTTAGATTTTCTTCCAAATCGTTTATGTAAATAAGGAACAGCAGAGGACCAATAACACTACCATGTGGAACGCCCGATATCACCTCTGTTTTAGTCGATGCCTTAGCATCGATTACTACGAAGTGTGTCCTCTTTGACAGGAAATCCCCTATCCAGTCGCAAATTTGGGGCGATATTCCATAACCACGCAATTTGATTAAAAGCTGTTTGCGAGGTACGGTGTCAAAAGTCTTCTGAAAATCAAGAAATACGGAATCGATTTGCGAAACCTTGACGGTAGCACCCATTACTTGTGTGAGTAAATAGCTAGTTATGTTTCGTATGAACGATATGTCGTAGATCCGTGTTGACCTTGGGTCAATAGATAATTCTGTTCGAGATAATTCATAATATTTGAATACAGGATATGTTCCTAAACCCTGCTGCAAATTGACGTCAATGTAATGGGCCTGTAGTTTAGTTGGTTACTCTTACTGCGTGTCTTGAATATAGGTTTTTATGGTACAGATCCTTCTTTGAGAGAGCGGTTGTATATGGATGTTAAGTAAGGAGCTATCGCTTCAGCAAAATCAGATAGAAATCTAATGGGTATACAGTCGGGCCCAGAAGACTTGTTATTGTTAAGTGATTTTAGTTGTTTTACTACTCCGATGGTATCTACTTCTACGTTTTTCATTTTGGCCCCTGTTTTTAGTTCGGAATCTGGAATATTGGTGTGGTCATCTTTGGTGAATGAGTTTCTAAAAGCTGTGTTTAGTAACTCTGCTTTAGTAGCGCTATCATGAGCAGTATCGCCATTACTATCACGTAGTGAGGGGTAGTGTTTGTTTTTTGCCCCTAGTATATTTAACATATTGTCGTGAGACACAACGTAAACGGCCTGCCGGCGTGGCGTAGAGGATAGCGTCACAGACTGCGGTGCTGAAGGTTGTCTGTTCAATCCCGACCACCGGCAAAAATTTATTTCTTTAAAATTAACAATTCAGAAATGTTCTGTATCTTTCTTATGTTCACATGTAACTTCTACTTGTTTCTTATGTTAACTATTCTTCTAATTTCTGGTACATTCTGTGTATAAATAGCAGAGCACTCTGCCCGAGAGGCAGTTAGTGCTGTGTGTAAGTTTGTAATAAACCAGCATTCAGTATAAGTGATGTGTTCAGTTGCCTTCGAAGTCAAGCCTGCTTCAATACAGATCATGATTACACTGGTGCGATGGACATGAAAATTATCTGACAAAGTTGTATGTAGAAGCATGACGAATGTTATACATGAAATTAAAATTCTGATATTTGTAAAGCCTAGTTTACACGACGACACTAGGTTTCATGAAACTGCGCTACTGGCCAGTGCGCATGCGCGACAGGCGTTCGCGCAACTCGTTGGCGAAACTAAACAGTTTCCGCTCCTTCCTACTTTGGCGAAACTGATTGCGCGTGTATACAGAAAAAATACAACATAAAGGGGGGAACGGAAGAAATAATTCGGTTTTTGAGCATATATGCGATGCATAGGTGTTTGTGCGATTTCAAAGATGAATATCTCAGGAATAAGCAGCGGCGTGTTGGTGCTCTTTAAGCAGTTATTCATGAATTAAATACTGATGGGTTGACGATTAATGAATTACAAACTAAAATACATTCAATTCGAAATACCTATGCAAATGTGAATTTCGGAACACGATGCAGGTACTGTAGAGGCGAATATCTACGCGACAAGAAACGAAAGACAATGAAATTAATTTCAGTTCTGGTAACAATGCTTCACGCCTATAGTATCTTGTTTCTTTCTTGCATTACTAATTCTGTTTAAAAGAAACGTGAACTGCTCTGGTGACATTCTCAGTTGATTAAAATAACTTCTTGCGTCTTTAATCACAATTTCTTGCAGCAAGGTCCCTGAGCAACCTAGCTGACGTCTTTTTTTTAATCCAGTCACGAAACCTAAATACTTTTCCTATTCTTACGCAGAGACACAAAGAAGCAATATCTCCCCCGCAAATGTTACAGGTACCAAAATTTTCATTCTACGGCGACTACGGCACTCACAAAGCGACGAAACTGATATGTATGGTACTGGCGCCGTGTCTACAGACATACACGAAACCAGTTGCGCGCAATTGATTTCATGCAACGAGTGTCGCAACCTAGTGTAGACTAGCCTTAAAACTTGCGGGACGAAAACTGCGCCACAGAAAAGCACGCAGACTGACTCAAGACCATACGAGTTTGCTCTTTCAGACAATAATGACTAACTCCAGTAATTCGTTAGAGAAGGAGGGGAAGGTAGAAAAAGCTGCTAATGGCAATTTTAAATTCATAATTTATGGTTGACGGAAAGATAAAACCTCCGACTCACAGTCTGCGGTGCGTGTTACGGTGGTTTGAGCTACACAATTACATGGAACGACACTGAGGTGCTACGGACAAAACAGAGACCTCAGGATCCTGCAACGTACTTTGCAATGTTTTGCCGAGAGAAGGTATAAAAGCGGACCGGCAGATATAAGTTAGGGGGGTAATAAGACTGCGGGTCTGGCGCTGACCCCGCAGATAGCGGCCGCTGGCGCCAGCCGGCTGGCGGCTTAACTGGCGCCAGGTGGAGCCAGCCATTGAGGCGGCGGCCGTCAGCCGCGGCTTATCTGCGCCGGAAAGCCCGCAGGCACGCCGCCGCGGTACACAGGCCGCCCCATACCCACTCGGCGCTCCTTGCGAACTGCGCAGGCCCCGCGGCTCTACACAGAAGAGCTCTCAGCACCGCCGCCCAGAACACGCGAATTTTGTTGTCCACCGGCGGAGCTCGTCTCGCGGAATGGGACTGCCGCGAATTCGGCCGCTCGCCAGCCACCGTATCTCAACTCCGTGCTGTGTCACACTCTCAGCCTTTCGTAACAACTTTGCTGTTTCTACAGCAGTCGCCGCGATGCTCCGAAGTATACAGTGTCGAAACGCGCAGTTTTCCCCCAACACGTACTGATAACCACTAGCAAGGCAGGGGAAATATGTTACGAAGTAACATGCATAAACCTAACTAAGACGCAAGGTTGTTTAAAGTTTTGATAATACACACGACTAGCTGAAAACCCGGCGTTGTCCGGGTATTTCTTTCTTTATTTCAGTCAAGAGTTGGTACGTCTCCTATCTATGCTCTCTGTCAATCGCCTCTCTTCATTGTCTTTGACGTCATAGCACTTGAATTATACGTCGTAATACAATATTATTTCGAAGGTAAATCCAGTGGTGTATGTGTAAAATGTCTGCAAAATAAATCGCGAGTAGAGTTAGTACGAAAGACGTAATAAATCAAAATGTCATGCGTGATGAGGCGACTTTTCATGAACCTAATTATTTATGACTCCGCATCCAGTGACGTAGCCAGGATATTGTCAAAGGTGGGGGGGGGGATCGTAATGGTTAAAGAGGAATTCACAAAGGCTCATGTTTTCCATTTAATCTAAAGACAAACTTAGGCTAACCTATTTTTTATATTTTATGCACATAGTTTGCATTTGTAAGAGCTTCTTATAAATATTGCAATATTTTATATACAAAATTGAGGAAAACATTTCTTAAAAATTGTTTCAATGTATGCCAGAACGACCTTCAGTTGTTATTCCAAATGAAGTCAAATTATCAGAATGAGAAGCGTTTCTTTGTATTTGAACACTGGCAACGACACGGTTGCACGTCACCAAGCTCGCTGCCTGTCAGCCACGACTGTAGCCTGGTGTTTCGCAAAATCTGCATTAATTTTTGCATCAGTATTAATACCTTCCACACTGATTTAGGAAGCCTAAGTATATAGTTTTATTTGCAAGAATATTGGTTCTTTTACTCTTGTTGGCATTGCAAAGTATCCATCCTCTAGATAAAATATTACTCTTAAAACTTAATTTTAAAAACTGTTAAACATACTGAGTAAGGTGCCTTATGATATATTCAAATATTGCTACTCCAAATGACGACTCCATTGCTGTAAATAGATAAATAAGCTATTATGGTAGTACGTATTTTAACTTCCCGTAACGATAGTGGACAAATGAAAGTCGGTTTTTCTCTTTTTTTTTTCGTGTTATGAACCTATTCATAATTGGAAACTTATCTTAACAACACAAAAGAGATAAACGACAGTGGCATCATGGCACTGTAGTGCTTGACATACCAGTAATGGAGCAGGGCCAACAATGGACAACGCCTTAATGGAGGAGTAGGCCATTGTAACGTTTCTGTTTCCCCTCCAAAACAGTAAAAAGGAACGTTCTTAAATGAAAGACGATCTGTTCAAAATCAATTTATTATAATTAAACATTCAGATGACATTTCCTATCATGTAAAAAAAATAATGGTATTCACACAATCTTTTACAAATATTAATACATTGAAGAAGGAAAAAAAAAAAAAAAAAAAAAAAAAAAAAAAAAAAAAAAAAAAACAACTGGCTGAGTCAAAGGTCGGAAGTTTTGCAAAACAGAATGCTATTAGATTGGCTACATAGGGGGTTGAAATTATTGTTAGCTCTAAGCTCCCCAAAGTAAATAGGCAGATCTCAAAAGAATAAAATAAGGGACAGAATCCAACAAGTCCGATTCATATAACCCCCCAGCTAGTGCGTCACCTTACCCACACAGATGATCATTGACGGCAGCGTCTCAGGCTCGCAGGCAGCAGGCGGTGGGGGCGGATGAGCTGAAATTTTTATCCGACCGTAATTGCTGCGACCTGTTAAGCAGGGTCGACATGTAACTTAACACAGCGTCACTGGCGTCGGCGTCGCTAGGCAGTTGCTGTGCGGTTCTATCACGCTAGTAGACTAATCAATATTTTGCATAGGTGACACAAAGGGCACTTGGCACAAATCGATCAGTCACTTGCCTAGTAAGATCTGTAAAAACAATGCCCGATTCGCAAAGGCGCGAATGCTCAAATAGAGACTTCTAGCAAAACGACAACTAAACTGTGGCCGCTCACAGCGTAACCACAGGACAATGTAACGTCTATGAAATAAACACAAGTTTTATAAGGTCCGATTCTTCGGAATCACACACAAGTCTAACCAGAGTACCGTTTAAGACAATGTCCTCCCCGCGAATCTAAACGGAGTATTCCGTGTCTCCCGAGGTGCGAACCCTTCGGACGCTCAAACAGGAGACTAGCGAGGTCCGTACTCTTCGGACGCTCAGACACGAGAGACTGTCGAGGTCCGTGCCCC
The DNA here is from genome assembly GCA_026315105.1 of Locusta migratoria. Classification (NCBI taxonomy): domain Eukaryota; kingdom Metazoa; phylum Arthropoda; class Insecta; order Orthoptera; family Acrididae; genus Locusta; species Locusta migratoria. The sequence continues at coordinate 706,724,443 of CM048745.1, read as the reverse complement.
TCGGACGCACAAACAGGTGTCTTCGTACGTCCTCGCGCTTTGCCGCAGCTCCACTGACCCAGTCTCCGTGTGTTTACGGCGGAACGGGCTGTCTCTGAAGGGACAGCCACAGCGACGGACTGTGAGCCCTCAATGTTTCTGTGGTCCACTGAGCGCCATAAACTACCAGTGTTGCTCCTCCCACACCCACTACACCACCGTTATGACTCATAAACAGTTTTATGCACACACCACTGTTCTGAAAAACATTGCCCAAAAGTGCCATTTTTTTAAATTTTGTTTAAAGTGATAATACTTTTCAACACATTTTTGATATTTTATGTTAATTGTTTGTCTATGATATGTTAGTAATTTTAAGTCACAATTTGAATATTTCTATTGCATATTATTCTCTTTGTTTCATTATAATATTTTTTTTTTTTTTTTTTTTTTTTTTTGCATTTATTGGTTAGGATGCTTCTTTCCTATTGAATTGTTTGTTTTATCAACATTGTTTATTAATATATTAATAATTACAAAGCTTCTTAGCACTTGACACATTGCCTAGAACTGAATATAATGTACTTTGTATATTTCAATCTGAGTCTCTTGTTTACTTAAAACCATTTTTTTTTTATATTTAGAATTTTACGTTTTTTTTTATTTCTTGGTGAATGAATGTTGTTTTTGTGTCATTAATCATGAATGTGGTACAGCCCAGACATCTTAATAGTATGAATGTTCAGAATGCTGACTTCAGAATTTGAAAGTGTATTCCAGTCAACATTGTCAAATGCTTACTCCAAATCTACAAAAGCTAAAAATGTAGGTTTTCCTTTGCTTAATCAATCTTCTAAGATGAGACGTAAAGTAAGTATTGCCTCCCGGGTTCCTATGTTCCTCCTGAATCCAAAATGATCTTCCCCGAGGTCAGCTTCTACCAGCTTTTCCATTCTCCTGTTAAAATTTTGCAACCATGACTTATCAAACTGATGGTTCTGTAATTTTCACTCCTGTCTGCGCCTGATTTATTTGGAGTGGGGATTATTACATTTTTCTTAAAGTCTGAGGGCATTTCGCCTGTCTCATACATCCTACACACCAGTTCAGATAGTCCTGTCATGGCTGGCTCTCCCAGAGACTTTAGTAGCTCTGAGGGTATGTCATCTACTCCTGGGGCCTTGTTCCAACATAGGTCTTTCAAGGCTCTGTCAAATTCATCTCTCAGTATAGTATCTCCTATTTCATCTTGATCGACTTCCTCTTCCCTTCCTACAACATCGTCTCTAAGTTCATTTCCTTTGTAGAGCTGCTCTATGTACTCTTTCCACCTTTCAGCTTTCCCTTCTTTGCTGAGAACTGGTTTCCCATCAGAGTTCTTGATATTCGTAGAGTTGCGTTTCTTGTCCCCAAATGTCTCTTTTATTTATCTGTAGGCGGTATCTACTTTTCCCCTTCTTATACGTTCTTCTACAGATTTGCATTTGGCTTCTAGCCACTCCTGCTTAGCCATTTTGCACTTCCTTTCAATCTCATTTTTTAGTCGTCTGTACACCATTTTAGCTGTTTCATTTGCTGCATTTTTATATTTTCTCCTTTCATCAATTAAATTTAGTATTTCCAGTGATATCCAAGGATTTTTTGTAGGTCTTGCCTTTCTACCTATTTTGTCCTCTGCTGCCTTTACTATTTCATCTCTCAGTGCTACCCATTCCTCTTCTACTGTTTTATTTACCCCCGTTTCTAACAATCGTTGCCTGAAGCTGCCTCTGAAATTATTAAGAACTTCAGGTTCCCTCAATTTATCCAAGCTCCATCTCCTTATTTTCCTACCTTTCTGCAGTTTTTTTCAGTTTCAGTCTACAGTTCATGACTAACAAGTTATGGTCAGAATTTATATCTGCCCCTGGGTATGTCTTACAGTTTATCACCTGGTTCCGGAATCTATGTTTTACCATTATAAAATCTATCTGATACCTTCCGGTGTCTCCTGGTCTCTTCCATATATACAACCTTCTATTGTGATTCTTAAACCACGTGTTCGTTATGATTAAATCATATTCCGTGCAAAATTCTACCAGGCGACTTCCTCTTTCATTCCTCCTGCCCAGTCCATATTCACCTACAATTTTTCCTTTTCTTCCTTTTCCTACTACCGAATTCCAGTCTCCCATCACAATTAATTTTTCCTCTCCCTTAACTGTCTGAATAATTTCCTTTAGTTCCTCATACATTTCTTCGATCTCCTCATCATCGGCAGAGCTAGTTGGCATATAAACCTGTACTACTGTTGTCGGTTTTGGCTTCGTATCTATCTTGGCAATGATAAAGCGATCACTGTGCTGCTCATAGTAGTTTACCCGCATTCCTATCTTCTTATTCATTATCTGTCCTACTCCTGTGATACCCCCAACTGATTTTGTATTTATAATCCTGTACTCACCTGACCAGATATCCTGTTCATCCTGCCACCGAAATTCACTGATCCCCACTATATCTAACCTCAACCTATCCATTTCCCTTTTTAAATTTTCTAATTTTCCTACCCGATTAAGGAATCTAACATTCCACGCTCGATCCGTAGAATGCCAGTATTTTCTTTCCTGATGACAACATCCTCCTGAGTAGTCCCCGCCCAGAGATCCGAATGGGGGATTATTTTACCTCCGGAATATTTACCCGAGAGGATGCCATCATTATATTTCCATACAGTAGAGCTGCATGTCCTCGGGAAAAGTAATGGCTGTAGTTTCCCCTTGCTTTCAGCCGTTTGCAGTAGCTGTGTGGCAAAGCCACATTAGCTGATGTTACAAGGCCATCTCAGTCAATCATCCAGACTGTTGCCCCTGTAACTACTGAAAAGGCTGCTGCCCCTCTTCAGGAACCACACGTTTGTCTGGCCTCTGCACAGATACCCCTTCGTTGTGGTTGCACCTACGGTACGGCTATCTGCATCGTTGAGGCACGCAAGCCACCCCACCTCAGCAATGTCTGTCGTGCATGGGGGTGAAATTGTTTCTTAAAATTTTGAAATAGTCAAATAGTTGATGAATAAAATCACTCTATCACGCGCCGAAAGATGGGGCAGTTTTCACTGTTTGTAATATCATATGAACTATTTTGCCAGCATACAAAATTATTTTTAACCTTAAAGAATAATTTTACCAAATTTGGTTAAAATCCGTCCATTAGTTTAGCAGCAGATGTAGGAATATTGTCACATGATGCGTCCGTTTTTCACGACTATCATTGTTTATGACGCCATATCTCCTTACGTATGTGTCGTAGGTGGTTCTTACCCAACACCGTCTAGATACAAGGCCTCACAACAGGCCGTGTCACGTCACACCGATAGGCTGCCATCGCTAGCTCACAGGCTGGCCGCTAGGGCACAGCCAACACCGCCTAGAAGACAAGGCCTCACAACTGGCCGTGCCAACGTCACACTTATAGGCCGCGGCCGCCAGCTCACTGGCTGTCCGCTGGGGCACGCCCACCGCTACATAGCGCCTGGACAGTCAGATGGCGGCCGCGGCCTATAAGTGTGACGTTGGCATGGCCAGTTGTGAGGCCTTGTCTTCTAGGCGGTGTTGGCTGTGCCCTAGCGGCCAGCCTGTGAGCTTGCGATGGCAGCCTATCGGTGTGACGTAACATGGCCTTGCTGTGAGGCCTTATATCTAGACGGTGTAGTTCTTTCCCCGACAGCGATCGTAGCCTGATAGTAAGGATCATTTGTACCACGTTTGGTGGGAGAACATGTGGAACATACATACACACATACCCACATACAGCCTAATCTATAAGATTGTAGATTACTAGTTTTGGTGAATACAGTTGCCATTTTCAGACCTCATAATGGAAAATTTCAAACCAGTATCAATAACAGTGGATGTATATGCATGGCCAGTGCCAGTTGTACAATGGAGAATAAATTCCAGACATCGAAAAGTTGAAATTTTGTTATTAGCCAGAGAACGTATGTGTAGCTAGAGTATTAGAAGTTTGTAAACAGACTGTAGTCAGTTTCATTGAGCATGCAGAGGAGCAATGCTGCGTTTATTGGACAGTCTGTGCTTACATCTTTGGGGAAATTGATTATAAATTTTCAACATTTTCCATGTTTGGCTTTTATTCTCTTTTGTACAACGGGCACTGCCAATGCATGTACATGTCACTTTCATTGATACTGGTTTGAAATGTTCCATAACGAGATCTGAAGATGGTAATTGTTTTAACGAAACTAGTAATAAAAAATTGAAATCGTGATCTTGGTAACTTGACTTTGTAAATTAATAAAGAGTGCACCTATATGCAATGATATAATAGTGGGAATTATTTCAAAATGTTACAAGCAATCAGAATCAATGTTTAGTATCCCATTACATACAGTATATTAACATTCTGAAAAATGTCATTAAGTAGGCAAACGTATAAGCCCTTCGAAAAAGAATAGCTAATTCTCAGGATAGTGAAAGCAGTATCTGTTCAGTAACACGGAGTTGTGGATAAATAATCAGTGCGCAAAGGAAACTTTCTGTTATTGGTCAGATATATGCACGGTATTTAATATTAATTTTCTGAGTATAGTAGGTGAAGGGAATCTTATCTCCTACAGATAATCATGTAACTCTTTTAAGAAATAGCATTCCGAGAGTTACCTGAAGTAGTTCTCCTTGATGTCGTCACTGGGGATATCGAGATAATTATTAAATCAATAAATACCTACAATAATAATTATTTTCCACGTCTGTTAGCCCTGTACTTACCCATATTTGCAATTCTTACTTTGGAAATTGTTATTTTCCAGTCTGATTGAAGAACTCCATAGTACAACTACTTTACAAAAGAGGAGAACGGGATAACGAGGACAACTTTACACTTATTTCTAAGCCATGTTTTTTTTTCTAAAGTGATTTAAAAATCCGTATATTCAAGAGGGCTACCTGCCCCCAGAAATAATGAATATAAAGAAAAAGATAGATACATTTTTTCTATTTAATGTTAATAATATGATAAGCTTGATCCCGTAAGGTAAAAGGGACTTCGACGCCACTTATCCTCTAAATATGAGCAGCAAAACACGAAACATCATGGGGTGTCTATTTAATTTACTTATCTTTACATTAATGTTGCCCCCCCCCCCCCCCAAGAAAAGTATCTGCTATATGCATTACTGATTCAAGGTTAATTGAACATTTCAGTTCCCATATCTTGCTGCCAAGTGTACATTTGGTTTAACAATAAAAGTGCTATATTCTCTTTTTGCTGTGAGACATTTGATGGATTATATAAAAATCTTAGGAGGTCCGGCAAATTCTTTGTTTTAACCCAAGCGTTTGTTTGTGGTGATTATGTAGTGAAGGGAGTAGGTCACAATTGTTTTATGTTTTACTTTATTAGCAGGAAGCAGAAGATGATCCTCTGCTGTGTTGAAAAGAGCTGTGATATGCACTCACAATGGGGCTGAGTCCAGTGGGGGAGGAGGGGCTGCCCCAGCGTTTCGTTCTGGAGTCGCCATTGTTTCTCATTTATATGAGTGACTAGCTGAAAACCAGGCGTTGCCCGGGTATTTATTTCATTATTCCTGCCATTTTAGGTATATATGCATTTGTATAAGTGCTGTATGTCTGTAAAATCTCTTGGAAATACAATTAGTAGTAAAGAAGAAGTACATTTAAACTTGGTGCGTGATGGGTCGGTTTTCCATGGACGCTATATTTTATGTGCTCATATAGCATGGACTACGTGTCTTACTGTGATACTATTTAGAAGCTACATTCAACTATATATGTGTATACTGTCTGTAAAATTTTCCTGTCGCTACAATTGGTAGTGTTCAAATTATAAATTGTAACGTCATGCCGAGAGCCGTAGTTTTACTCCATAAACAGCGGAAAAGTAGTAAGCGAGAAACTTTTTTCCTTTCATTTTACTTTTCTTGCCAGCGAGAAAAAGTTTAATAAAGGTTTGAAATTATGTTTAAAGTATGTTACAAGTCGCTAAGTACTCTCATGATCAAACAGTTTATTTCGAAGCCTCGCCGCATTATATGGCATTTTTTGCGATTTCTATTGGTTATGACGTAATATCTTTTGAACCATGTGCCGTATGTGATTCTTAACCATGCAGCAATTGTTACCTCACGGTTAGGAATGAGTGTACCAAATTTGGTTGAAATCGGTCCATTGGTTTAGGAGAAAATGAGCAGCATTGTCGCTAAATGCAGCAGTTTTTCGCGCATCTCATTGTTTATGACGCCATATCTCGTGAACTATATATCGTATGTGATTCCTACACTTACGGCGACCGTCCTCGTGAATTGAAGCTTACGTGTACAAAATTTCATAAAGATTGGAACAAAACTGTAGATTTTTATGCAACACATACAAACATACGGACTCTCTGCTTTATATATTAGATATGTCTTATAGTGTAAAAGGTAATTCTGAGGTATTTCTGTTTCCTCATCACAGTAACGCTCGAATTTTACAGTTTATAACGCACAATTCAAGAAAAACAGACATTTCAATTACGCAGACTGAGCACGTGATAACTGAGACTGGACAGTTAAAATTTCTATAGAATTTCAGATAGTAAGCAGTCATGGAAAGCCCATTTTTCGTATCTGTTCAAAACGTAAATGCTGCCTTGCTTACCATTCGAAGAGTTTCTAACATATGTGGTAATGCAACACGAAAAATAAACTACTTTGGTTATTTTCATTCGATTGCGTTGTATGGCGTAATTTTTACGGGTAACTCTTCTGGTTCAAAAAGGCTGTTTATTGCGCAGCAACGTGCGGTTGCATTAATATGTGGGGTAATCTCGCCCTGTTTAGTAGACTGGGAATTATGACATTGGCCTGTCACACATTGCCTTTAATGTAGTTTGTGGTTAATAACATTTGATTATTCCCAAGAGCTAGCAGCTTTCTCTCAATTAATATGAGGCAGAATCGGTTCAGCATTTGGACCACACCTCCTTGACCCTTGTGCAGAAAAGTGTGGAGCATTCTGTCGCACACATATTTAATAAAATGCTCCAGAATTTTTTTTTTAAAAAGTTTTGTTATAATTCGTGCACTTTGACGCCTAAACTTAAAATTTTCCACATGGCTCATCCTTTCTATTCTCTCAAACAATTCCTGAAAAAATTAAGCTAGTTTCTGTGTTCCATTGTTGGTTCTTGTGTTTTGTGTTTGTCCCTGTTGTGCGCATAGGATTGAGGTACATTTCACTCTATCAGTTACTGCTCTTTTGTTACAATCTCATGTGCCGACTCGTTGCTTGACCATGTAGACCTGCTCCCCAATTCGGTCCTACGAAACATGATAAATATAATTAAATAAATAAAAACGGAAAAGATCCCAAAGAATTGTAAAGTGTCTTTGATGCACCCATTACACAGGAAGGGTAACAACAAAGATGTCAACAACTACAGAGGTGTATTTCTCTCTCGCCAGTTGCTTATAAGATACTATTATCAATACTGCTAAAGAGAGTAAAATCGACTGAACAGCCAGTTAGATTTTCAATCTGAAATCTATAACTGGATACTAATTCATAAACTCTAAAGACATAGTTGTAACATTTATTGAATTTTAAAAACCTTTTGACTCAGTTCATAGAGAAACCCTAGATAAAGTAATACGTGAATTCTGCGTTAAAACTAAATTTGCAAACCTAATTCGCGAAACCCTTACAGACACTATCTCGAAACTAAAACTTATGGGTGGAATATTGGGACCTATTAAAATAAATACACGTGTCAGGCAGGGCGATGGTTTATCTCCATCCTTTTTCAACTGTGTTACGCAGAAAATGGTAAGAATTTGGATTGAAAAACTGAAAGAATCCAAAATATTGCCACTCATGTTGGGAAAAAGAGCAAAGTAATTGCAATAAATTGTCTAGCATTTGTATATGACTTTGCCATACTTTCAGGATTCTTTACAGATGCATCAATGCTAGTCTATCCCCTTTAAAAGAAAGCCAATATGAGTGGCTTGAGAATCTCTGCCGAGAAGACAAAATGTTTGACAAATAGCCCTATAAAAAGTTTCTGTTAGCAAATGTTAGTCAGTCAGAAAAGGTAAAGAAATATATAAGTGAGACAATTCAAGAACATGGTTTAGAAAAAACCTGCTGTAGAGGAGAGGATACAAAAAATTGAAAGAGCTTACAGTAAAGAATACTTACAACAAAATGTGCTATCAACAGAACTTAAAATAAAGCACTCCAACACTGTAGTGAAACCAGAATACCTGTATGCCAATGAACGTCTAGAATGGTAGAAATATTAGAAAGAAGAACTGCGAGGAAAATAAGACGTTCTATGAAATGCAGAGATTTGGAAATTAAGAAGTAACAATGAAATTTATCAGAACATAGAAATCATATAAGACACAGTAAGAGAAAGGAGACTGCTATTTATTGGACAGATTTACAGAATAGATGATAATAGATTAACTAAACTAATCCTGAAATACCTTTGAGAAAGGAAATCTACAGCCACATAGATTCAAGAAGTCAAGAAAGACCTAAAAAGGAACAACAACATACGTAAAGAAGAATTAATGAAAAGAAAGACTTTTAGGTAGAAAGTCTTACAAATGGAAGTATTCTAAGGGAGGGAGGAAAAGAAAATAGGCACTAAGTGGAGTGAAGACGGGAAAACGAAGCACAGTGAAGCAATGAAAGAATACTTGAAGAAAAGGAAAGAACAACTAAAGAGGAAGAACTGAAATTGTAACGTCGTCCTTAGAAGGTCGGAACGTAAGAAGAAGAAATAAATCAAAAAATGTTCAAATGTTTGTAAAGCTTATGGGACTTAACTACGGGGTCATCAGTTCCTAAACTTACAAACTACTTATGAACTACTTACGAACTAGGACGGCACAAATATCCATGCCCGAGGGGGGATTCGAACCCCCGACCGTAGTGGCCGTGCAGACCGTGACTGAAGCGTCTCAGTCTCCTCGGCCACCGCGGCCGACGAAGAAATAAATAAATAAGATATCGCACTATATAGACTACGAGTGAGACACATGAGAGCATACCATTGGGCTCTCTATGACTCGGCATTAAGCTTCGCAAGCAGTGTATGAGCACATAGGCTTGCCGTAGACACTAACAGCACAACAGTGAGACGTGCTCAAAGAAATGTAGTCCTAAGCCTTACTGGGGCATTTCACAATATCTCCGCAGAAGCACCTTGTATCACCCGATCGACATAACTGTCAGGTACTGGGTGGCCATATGTTACATACTTGAAAAAGGAAGATACGATAAAATCAGCGAATTACCAGGGGAAGACATCAAACTCAAACGTCATCTGAGCACTTGGCGAGTGGGTGTCTGGCGGCGAGAGAGGGACCACTGTAATAAAGGCCGTAGTGTGAACGTATTTTTACCGAACATCTTATCTTTGAAATGGCACGGCCGGCTTCCTTCCTCATCCCTATACAAAATAGCCGGTCGCGAGACCCGTCTCAAATTACCACGCTCTCGACGCGACGTTAAACCCTAAGCTTCGTTCCTTCCAACCGAAGAAGAGCATGTCGACACCTAAATGGGATTTGTAATTTTATTGACGTACTATTACTAATCAAAGAGTGAAAAAAGTTGTCTGACTAATAATCGTGGCGCGTAATCATTCCAGGTGCTACATTAAAGTATTATAGTGGTATGTAACTTCCTTAGCGTATCATGTAAACTATAATTAGAAAACACAGGTGACAAAACACTTGACGAGAAATAACACACTATACGTACGAGAAACAGTCAGCCTTCTCAGTGGAACTCATTGTTGCGCCAACAATATACAATATTTTTAATTATTATCCTTTACGAGTTTCGGTACTATATGCCATCAACAGAAGACAGATGTATGTCCAATATCTTTTCAATCTCCTGTTGATGGCTGACAGTGTCGAAATCGGTAGAAGCTAATAATTAAAAATATTTTACAGATGTTGGCGCAAGATTTTTTTTTTTTTTTTTTTTTTTTTTTTTTTTTTTTTTTTTTTTTTTTTTTTTTTAAACCGAGAACCACATTGAAATGCAGTTCCGTCCGTCCACAATGCTACAAAAATAAGGACCAAAGATATAACTGTTTAATTAATTTGGGAGGTCGCATGATGGAAAATAAAACGCCATCTGATGAAGTCATTATTGATTGTGGTCACCATTAACGTCTACGACTGCTGCTACAAGCATCAGTATTGAATAAAATAAACTTGGTTTTATTTCTGGGGTACAGCAGTAAACGTTGTTTCCACATATTGCCATCTGATGTAGCAGCAAGTGTTGTATCTCGAACCAGTTGTTTCGGAATCACCGAAAGACGTTACAGAAAGGGAGTGGCGAATATATCACATATATTCGAAGGGGGGCGGGGGCAAGGATAATGTAAAGATAAGAAATTTTAAATAGACACCCCACGATATTTTGTTTGCTGCTAATATTTAGAGGATAATTTGCGTTTCAGCGCAAAGTGCGTGGCAGAGAGTTCATCGAACCTTTTTTATGATATTTTTTCTATAGTTCCACTCTCTAATTGCTCGCGGGAAAAAGGAACACCTAAATATTTCAGTTTTCGATCTGATTTCTCATAGTATATTATGACGGCCATGTCTCCTTATGTAGGTTGGTGCTAACAATATATATTCCCATTCTAAACAGAATGCTGGTAGACGCGGCGGATTAGCCGTGCGCACTGGGGTGCAGTGCTGCGGTGTTCGCGGCCGTCGGCAGTCGGGGGTTCGAATTCCCTCTCGGGCATGGGTATTTGTGTTGTCCTTAGGTTATTTAACCTCAGTTTAAGCAATTCGTGAGCTAGAGACTAATAACCACGCAATTGAACCCAATAGATTTACAGACATTTGAACTCTTTTTCTAAGTTGGTGAAAGAAATTTCTGAAGCAGATGTCGCTGCAAACATAATGCCTTCCTTTTAATGATTACCACCCCTGATTGATGACATCAAATCATATAAATACAGTAATTAAAGAAACTGCACGAAATCACCAACAGCCGCGGCGGAACAGCCGAGCACATCGAGGCGCTATGCAACGATGCGCGAGGCCCTTCCGCGTCCGGGGTTCGAATCCACCCCTTGGGCATGAATGTTTGTGTCGTCTTTAGTATAAGGTAGTTCATAAGTAGTTTGTAAGTTTAGGGACTGATGACCCGCAGTTAAGTCTCTCAAGCTTATCAAACATTTGAACATTTGAAATCACTACCCACCCCCTTCACCGATAAAGACGAGTATGTCTACCACGAAGATGCCTTCACGCAACATTCATTACAATAATTCACACACCGTACTTATTTTCTTTATATTCATCATTTCGAGAGTGGGGAAATAGGCCCTATTGCCGCCCCCCCCCGCCCCCACCGTATATACGCTACTATCTATAGGCGAAAGATAGGAGGGGCAAAGCAGCAATGCAGTTCGATAGACGACGAAAAGCCTTAAACGTTGGGTCCCATGTTCTTGTGAAACACAGCTAGCTCTTTACCCACATTATATGGTGAGTGCTATGGACAAGGGATGTCAAATATACATAGTTTGTTTCTAGATTTTTGGAAGGCTTTAACTCACAAGCGCTTCTAATCTGATTGCGTGCTTACGGTATATCTCCACAGTTGTGAGGTTGGATTCGTTATTTCCCGTCCGAAAGGACACAGTATGTTGCAATGGACGGTACGTAATAGAACAGAACAGACGTGATATCTGGCGTTCCACAGGGGCTGTAGGGCCCTATCTATTCCTCATTTTTATTAACGGTTTACGAAACAATCTGCGTAGCTCTCCTAGAGGCTTCGCGAAAGATACTGTCTTTTATCGGTTAGTAAAATTATCAGAAGGTCAAAAGCAGCTGCAAAATAATTTAGATAAGATATCACCAATGTGAAAGAATTGGCAATTGACCCACAGTAATGATGAGTGTGAAGTCATCCACGTAATCACTAAAAGAAATCCGTTAAACTTCACTTCTACGATAAAGCTACAGGCCGTCAATTCTACTAAATACCTAGGAATAACAAGAACAACTTAAATTGAAAAGTACACACAGAAATATTGTAGGAAAAGCGAACAAAAGACTACGTTTCATTGGCAGAACGCATAAAAGATGCAACAGTACTATAAAGAAACTGTCTACACTACACGTGTGTGTCCTGTTGTGGAGTGCTGCAGATGGGACTGACCGACGATTTAGAGGGAGTTAAGAGAAAGGCAGCTCGTTTTGTATTATCGCGATATTGGGGAGAGAGTATCGCGGTAATAATGCACGAGTTGAGAGTGAAAATGAGTAAAAGAAAGGCATTATTCGTTACGGCGAGATCTATTTTCGAAACTTCTTTCATCATCTTCTTCTTCAGAATTCGAACCTATTTTTTACCACCTACGTACATAGGGAGATATGATCAACATAATACAATAAGAGAAATCAGATCGAAAATAGAAAGGTTTAGGTGTTCCATTTTCCCGCGAGCTATCAGGGAATGGAACGGAATAGAAGTATCATAAACGCGGGTCGATGTACCCTCTGTCATGCACATCAGTGTGCCTTGCAGAGTATTTATTTAGATGTAGACGTTGGTCGTGTATTGCCGTGTTGCAATGTGGCCGTCCGAAATTATCGGCAACAACATCCAACAGTCTACACTTGTAACACTTGATGGTTAATGGTTAATGGTTAATTTACTGACAGTGAATACTTGAGGAATGTTAGTGGGGGGAGGGGGTTTCGGGATTTGAATCCAGTACCACCCCGTGCCATAACATTAGGACACGACCAGTATACCGATGCATAAGGGAATATTTCAGCGGTCCCTCACCATGTCCCCTCCAGACCGCAGCCCGACTATCGCGGTGACGCAGAAGTTTCAATTTGCAGCATTCTTCCCAGCGTGGATCGGGGTCCTTCGGCTTGGAGCCAAGTGGAGAATCTGAGCCAAAGGCTTCGTCGATGTCTGGATCTGCGTTATCGGGTGATGGATCAGGGTGCACCACGCAAAGGAAGCAGCTTTTTGGGTAGCAGATTACTTATGGAAGGCACAATCAGAAGGACTCTTCAACGGTCATAGTATTAGCAGTAAATTTTTAAAGTATTAGAAATAAAGTTCCAGAATTCATTGCATTGCAGGAAAGTTGCTACGGCAGAAGAATTCTCGGGACTGAGAATTGGCTGGATCCCGACGTTGGATACTCCGAAATATTTCGCGAAGAATGGGATGTACATCGCAAAGATACATCAGGTACTATCGGAGGGGGTTGTGTGAGTTCACTGCAGTCCACATAAGTATTCCTTCTGATGAGCTCCAACTGGAGAATGACTATGAGGTTATCTTAACTCGTGTAACAGGTATAAACGAAAGCAAGTTAATAGTTGAGAGTTTTAACCGGCCACCCGGTTCCACCGTCATAATAATACAGTCTTCAAATAAAATTTACTATCAGTAGCGCAGAAGTACTCGGGCTATGCTTTATTAGTTGCGAGCGACTTCAACCTGCCGAGTATAGACTGGTATGCCTATGATTTCAATACAAAGGGTGCAGACAAGCAGTACTTTTTCCGAACACTGCTTTGAGCAACTAAATCGTCAGCCCATAGGCAATGGAGCATTGGAAACATACAAACAGCCAAACTTTGTCAATGATGTCACTGAAGAGATGATGTCATAGCGACAATGGCGATCAAAGTTAATAAATCAGTGATTACGCCTAGGACAGTGTTTGCGCTAGAAAGAGCAGAAAAGCAATTGTTAGCGTCCCACTTCGGCAATGAATGGATATCGTTTAGTTTTGATACGGTGGACGTAGAGGAGTTAAGGCCAAAATTTCAAAGAATTGTTAATCATGCGCTGGAGACATGTGCCGACAAAGTGGACTAAGGAAGAGAAAGACCCACCGAGGTTTCACTCTCGGCCAAAAAAAGGAAAGCAAATAAAATCAAACGCGCGTCTATAAAAGGAGCAATGCGCAAATCATACAATAACTACTACCGTCATACCTCAGCAAATGATCGTGCCTATGTAAGATCGGTAAGCGGATCAAATGCCTCTGTTCAGTCACTATTCACCTTTCTGGTGTGGTGTTAGAAGACAGAAATTGAAGACCGAAGTTTTAAATTTAACGTTTAAGAAATCATTCACGAAGAAGTACCATGCAAACAGACCTTCATTTACAATTTGTATAGGTTATGTAACTGTAAATAAGTCAAATTTAGACCAGATGCGTTTCGCTTTATTCTAAAGCACCTTCAGTGGTCAACTGTACAGGAAATGTTCTGTTTTACATTATTTGTTTGATTAAATTAGATCGATAACAGTTCCCACGCAATAGGATTAGTTTGGTTCTGAATAAAATAGACTACTAACATTACTCACGTATTGTTATGTTGTCCTCTTCATGTGTCTTTTGTAGCACATTGCCACTTGCTGTCACTGTTAATAATTACAATATTTACATTTTCACTTTCTCATAAATGTTTCTGAAAAATCGCCATTTCTATGGCTTGGTAGGCTTTGTATGCCGTTTGTTTGATTTTCCTCTCCCTCTCCCTCTCTCTGTCTGTCTGCCTGTGTGTGTGTGTGTGTGTGTGTGTGTGTGTGTGGTGTGTGTGTTGTTTGCTTACGAGTTCTTTGGTTCGCACTGTGAGATGTGTTTTTGTTTCTTTTCTGTCAAAACAGTTGTCTGCTAGCAACTTTGTGTGTAATATTCTGACTGTGTTGTGCGTGTATTTATAAATACGATTTTAGTTTTACTAGCGAAGTTCTTTGTATTTGTGTGTGTGTGTGTGTGTGAGAGAGAGAGAGAGAGAGAGAGAGAGAGAGATAGAGAGAGAGAGAGGGGGGGGGGAGAGAAAAAGAGATATTCAGATTTTCTGTAGGTGTGTGTTGCCACCATATTTATCTAAAATATGGAAAATTAAAATGTTACTGATCAGCTATGATGTGATCATATTTTCAAACATATAATAAATATTCCTAGTCGATTGCAATGTATCAGTTGTACCAAACAAACAAAAATGTACTTGACAAATTATTGGTAAGCTGTGGAATTTAACTATTCTGTTTCCCCTCCAAAATAGTGATAAAGGAACGTTCTTAAATGAAAAACGATCTGCTCAAAGTCCATTTATTACAATTAAACATTCAGATGACATTTCCTATCTTGTAACAGATAATGGTATTCACAAAATCTTTTACAAATGTTAAAACATTGAGACACAAAAATGACTGGCTGAGTCAAAGGTCAGAAGTTTTGCAAAACAGAATGCTATTAGACTGGCTACACAGGGGGTTGAAATTATCGTTAACCCTAAGCTCCATAGAGTAAATAGGCAGATCTCAAAAGAATAAAATAAGGGACAGAATCCAACAAGTCTGATTCATATAACCCTCCAGCAAGTGCGTCACCTTACCCACACAGATGATCATTGACGGCAGCGTCTCAGGCTCGCAAGCAGCAGGCGGTGGGAGCGGGTGAGCTAAAATTTTTATCCGACCGTAATTGCTGCGACCTGTTACACAGGGTTGACATGTAACTTAACACAGTGTCACTGGCGTCGGCGTCGCTAGGCAGTTGCTGTGCGGTTCTACACGCTAGTAGACTAATCAATATTTTGCATAGGTGACACAAAGGCCACTTGGCACAAATCGATCAGTCACTTGCGTAATAAGATCTGTAAAAACAATGCCCGATTCGCAAAGGCGCGAATGATCAAATATAGACTTCTAGCAAAACCAAAACTAAACTGAACTAAACTGTGGCCACTCACAGCGTAACCACAGGACAATGTAGCGTCTGTGAAGTAAACACAAGTTCTACAAGGTCCGATTCTTCGGAATCACACACAAGTCTAACCAGAGGACCGTTTAAGACGATGTC
Organism: Locusta migratoria; assembly: GCA_026315105.1. NCBI lineage: Eukaryota > Metazoa > Arthropoda > Insecta > Orthoptera > Acrididae > Locusta > Locusta migratoria. Next base: position 706,708,564 of record CM048745.1, on the reverse strand, counting down.
CTCCCCGCGAATTTAAGCGGAGTATTCCGTGTCTCCCGAGGTCCGTACACTTCGGAGACTAGCGAGGTCTTTACACCTCGGACGCTCAGACACGAGAGACTGTCCTGAGGTCCTTACCCCTGGACGCTCACACAGGAGTCTTCGTACGTCCTCGCGCTCTGCTGCAGCTCACGGCAAGTGCCAGGCGGCCACACCCACGCGCGAAAAGACACACCAATATCTGCTAACGGCGCCGTTGTCAAATTGCTTAGCTGTCATATTAAAATACTCTGCCGAATCAGGACGCGTTCTCTGCGGCTGCCAAGAGGATCCGCCCGCGCCACCAAAGCTTCCCGCGGATTTCACCGTTCCCAGGGTGAATGCCCTGCAAGGAATTTCACCTTGCTCCTAGCTACGGTCACACGACCTAAAAATGTTAACGTTGTGCTATATATTCAGCTGCTGGAGCCAAACTCCTAGGGTCCCAGACGGGCAGAAAGCTTTCCTCTCAACCTAACCATTTGTCACACTAACTGTGTAAACTCTGCTGCTTTCTACGAAGTTTTTTTTTTTTTTTTTTTTTTTTTTAGATAACGCCTAAGGGCAATACGTCTCCATAAATAGCCCGGGGCCCAGAGCACTCTGCTATTGTTTGTATCTGGCAAATTCCTCTCTTTCGAAACGGCTGAATGACTAAAAAGGCAGTCCCCACTATCGCCCACCGTAAATCGTAGGCCAGCATTGTAAAGCATTCCACACACTCTGCCGCCTGTAGCGTCGGCGCCACACAGGTCAAGCCAGCCCCTCTTGTCCTTCCCTGAAGGCGAGCGAAAATTGGTGGGAGACCCCCCAAGAGCGTCTTTGTTCTGTGTGACCTGGCCGTGTCCAACACGTAAAACCACTTTTTAACAGCCAAGCTGCGCCAAAACACATTAAAATCCTGACATTTTCTTGTAAACATAGAATGTACTACAATCCCAGGAGCCCATCACCCCTGATGTGTTACCAAAGGCATAGAAATCAAACTAAATAAAGATCTACAAAGAAAAATGTTACATATTTCAATAATTCTCTTGCGCCTCGGTTGCACAGTGGTAGAGTGCCAGACTACAAATCCGAAGGTCGCGGGTTCGATCCCCGCCAGGTCCTAGGATTTTTATCTGTCACTTTCCACTTCTTTCACCTCTGGCAGTATTGCTCATGTGGAAAATACCGAGTAGCGCCGTGGTTCGGAACCCACGTTAAACTATAGGTCCCCCTATAACTGGCTGGGTAAGTCAGTTCGAAGGTCGGAGGAAGGCAACGGCATACCACCTCCAAAAAGGACCATGCCTAGTAAAGCACTGTGGTGTTCAAACCAATCTTCGGATTGTTGACTGCTTTACCTTTTACCTATTTCAATAATTAGTGTAAAGAGAAAGGTACAGTAACACAAGGTTAGTGTGAATAATAGACTAATTACAGCCCCCGTCTCACAATTTGTCTTTGTCTACTATGTGTTCTTCATTTAATATCTGTTTCTTTTCTTTTAGGATACCGTCAGTTTTGCCCCAGGAAAGTGTAATAGGACCGTTATTATTTTCTATTTATGTGATCTGACGGACAGAGTGAGTTGCAATCTGAGGCTGTTTGCTGATGATGCTTTGAGGTATCGGAGAGTGTCGTCATTGAATGACTGTACTAGGATGCAGGGTGCAAATATCTAGGTGATGTGAGGAATGGCAACTAGCTCTAAATACAGAAAAATATAAGGTGTCTGCAGATGGGTAGGAAAACAATTGCCGGCCGCGGTGGCCGAGGGGACTGCGGCGCGTCAGTCACGGTCTGCACGGCTACTACGGTCGGGGGTTCGAATCCCCCCTCGGGCATGGATATTTGTGCCGTCCTTAGTGTTAGCTAGTTCATAAGTAGTTTGCAAGTTTAGGGATTGATGACCCCGTAGTTAAGTCCCGTAAGCTATGCAAATATTTGAACATTTGAAAACAATCCCGTAATGTTCGAACACAACATTAGTAGTGTGCTGTTTGACAGAGTCTTGTCAATTAATCAATTAAATATCTGGACGTAACGCAGCAGAGCGATTTGACATGTAACGAGCATACAAGGACAGTCGTGGGGAAGGCGAACGGTCGAATTCGGTTTATTGGGAGAATTATGCGACGATGTGATTCGTTTGTATAGGAGACCGCACATAAAACTCCTCTGCGACCCTGCCTTGAGTATTGGTCAAATGTTTGTGATCCCCACCAGATCGGTTTAAAGGGGGTCATAGAGGCAGTTCAGAGACGCACCTCGAGGTTTGTAACTGGTAAATTCGATCAATACGTGACTGTTACTGAAATGCTTTATGATCTCAGCTGGAGGGAAGGCGACATTCTATTCCAGAAACATTGCTGAGGAAATTTAGAGGGCCAGAATTTGAGGCGGTATGCAGAACGATTCTATTGCCGCGAACGTACATTTCGCGTAAATACCACAAAAATAAGATAAGAGAGATTAGTGCTCGTACGGATGTATACAAGCATTGGTTCTCTATGGGAGCGGAACAGGAAAGCAATTTAACCAGTGGTGGTACTGAGTACCCTCCGCCATGCACCCTTGGGTCGATTGCGGAGTATGTATGCCTGTTATCAAGTGAGGGGGGGGGGGCATGAGATGCGTGCAGTAGATCCCCTTCGTCCGGAGATCCCACCTGCGTCCATTGATTTCAGATCCGTAACACATTTGCTTCATTACGTCAGCGATTTCTCTAGGGTAAGCCTCAGTCCCTACAGGCAACTATTATTTCTCGGTATAATTCCAAAGTCTGCTCGAAAGATGCTCGCTGAAGGATATAGAAGCTCGTTGCGTAAAACTACGTCGCGAAAGAACAATTCCAGTACATCTACACGGCCACTTGTTTTCCCTTTACACAGCGCTTCCAGATGCCAAGCCCGTGATGAAATACTTTAACTGTTCAAATGTTTGTAAATCTATCGTACCAAACTGCGTGGTCATCAGTCCGTAGCTTACAAACTACTTAAACGAAGGCAAAAATAAGGACAACACTCACCCATGTCCCAGGACCCGAACCTCTGACGGCGAGCAACCACGCGCTTCCCAGCGAGGCGCCTTAGACCGCTCGGCTACTCCACGGCGGCACTGAAATGCTCATCTTGTCTTTCGTCACCCTATACACATGCTAAAATTGTCACCTGATTTGGTTGCCTCATTCACGGCGTTACATTTAGGTGTCAATCAGTAGCTTCTGTAGCTATAATTGTTTTATAGATAGTAACACAGTAATAATTATTACACAAAATGTGAAACGAAGTTATTTTGGGCGTTGTGGACAGGAAGCCGACAGATACAAAGTGAAAACTTCTATATCGATAGTGGTTTCGTGCACTTGCGACGTTATTTTCAACTGTTGCTGATCTCAATGTAATGGGTTTGCAGTATATTAGCTTCACTGCTGGCATTATTTTCAGCACTTAAAATACCGAAATTAACGCGTTCGTGTCAGAATGTTCTGTGTGTTAAAAGTAAGGACGTGAAACGTAGTAGATATACTAATGTGTTTTGGAAATTCACGTTTGAAAATCGCCCCCCAGGTGAAAATGTGTATCTGTGAATGTAAGGAAGATGTATGCTATCTCTCAACGGATAATCTGAAGATCAATAAAGAGATTAGTCCTTGGACTTACAGTTGTTTAAAACAAAGAGAATTCACAAAATTTACGAAGAAGCCCTCGACTTTCTTCTTCCGTAGGTATGTGCGAAACCTAGTTCGTTCAATGTATTTCTCATCGTACCTGGTAACCACACTGTGTTACTAACGTGTAAAAACTACAATTGTTATAACTTTTGTGAAATTTAAATACAGCTCGTTGTTGCTGACACAAAAAATCGCTGAAATTGTTCGCCTACCTACAACAGCATCAGCTATGAGCCTGTGGCGCAAAATATTCATAATGTACGCTTCCGAGTGCCCATTTTATTTAACCCCGGACCTCTCTGTGGTGCGATGTATGTGTAACGCGGAGTTTTAACTGTCACGGCAGTAGAATTCGTTTCCTCTCTGCTTACTGTCCAGTGCAGTCACTTGTGGCGCTATTCTCATTAGTCAGTGCTCTGTTAAAGCCGCCCCAAGCGAGCTTCGCCAACAGACCGCATCAAGCCACATTAAAGTAACTTTTTTAATTGTTTCTGAAGCACTCATTTAATCCGCTTATTATTTAAATTCGCGAAGACATAAACTGTAAATATTAGTTCAGTAACAGGATGGAACGCTTCCATAATTACCTACAATACTGAACCTAATGACAGATATATCACAAAATACTTACTTGAAGCTATCGTGTGTGCATCATAAATTACTATGGTTTTAATGAAGTCTGGTAAAGTTCATAGAAATTGAAAAGGTAACATTTGTGAAAACACAGATGCTGAAAGAATGTGTGATATCAGTAACCTACAAAAGATTCATCTTCGTCTCGATCATGCTGTTGTTGTTCTTGATGGTGGTGATGATGATGATGATGATGATGTCAGTGATGATGATAACGATAATGATATATATATATATATATATATATATATATATATATATATATATATATATATATATATATATACATGTGGCGTCTCTTCCGAAAGAACATGAATATGATAATGATACGTTGTAATTTTCTGCTGTGACAGAGAATAATTCAAACAAGACTGTTGAAAGAGCTGATTATTTTCTTGATTGTTACAGAATGAAACAGGTTTCTCGTGATTTGGGTGATTGAGAATTTGAGACTAGAAACTACATCATAAATTTTATAGTTTGAGCTTGTAATTAAGAAACTGGATTTACGTCATAATATTGAGCTATGCAACTGTGAATGTTAATTAAATAGCTGCTATGTTAATATTCTGCTTTCAAATGTCTGATAAAACATGAGAACTTACTTCCTGTTGCAATGTGGGAAGAACATGTACAGTCTCCGTTACATTAAGAATTGGTAATTAAAAAGAGAAAGTAATTTCGTGAATATTTGACCTAACTATCTGACTGCGTATTGCAATTCTTTGTTTAATGAAAACTGTTACTCATCACTACCTTGTGTGTTAATTGCACAACATTGTCTACATTCCGAATTGCCAGTCCAACACCATGACAAAAAGACCGTATAAATCTTTGCATTCGACTCATTTTACAAGCTGCAAAAACGCTTTTAATTACGTAAAACCACAGGTTATTAACATCTAACTTTAATCTGAATTTCAAGCATCAGTAATTTAGTTTGATTGTCTGTGAACATGGAGAGCTACTCATGCAGCTGATTCCTCTCGGAAACCTGCTAATTTTATGACTAATTAACACACAGTCAATTTTTTCCTTTATCGTGATTATTATTACCAATGTAGCACAATAAAACAGTTATTCGACAATGCAACATACATCACTTTTTTTTCTAAATTCTTTGAAGTGGGAATGAAATGTTACTATCTAATGGAAGAATACAAACTACCACTTAAAGTTTAACCATTAAAATTTCATTAGTGAAATACTCTTTTACACACAAGACTAACAATGTCTATAATGTCTTTACAATTACAGAACAAATTAATCTTACATTACCTGTTGATATATGGACAGCTGGAAGTTCCTTTTATAAACTGAATAGTGTCATTAATAATCCTCTCAAGACTATCCTTATCGTAATGAATTTATACTATCAGTACTGCCTCCACTGATTGCCAGGTCAGCCTTCATTTTTAGGCCATGTTCACATTGTGACGCTCTGCACGTAAGTACTACTGTGATTTCCTACAGCTACTAAACTTCCTTTACCTGTACTGTTCAGTCTTTCGAATGATTTTAACAATGCAGAGGATTTGAGAAGGACGGCATAGTAAATCGAAACTGCTTGTGAATGAGATGTGAGGTCATTAAAATAATTTTTTAACAATCAACTGTGGCTTGGAATACATTTGTTTGTCCCATAAAACAATGTATTCCAGTTGCACTCCTAACTGACATTATGTGAGATTATAATAAGCTTTCGAATAAGCTATCGATTATACATAAAATACGTCATTAACACCAATATTACGTATGGAGCCACAGATACGTTTCAACTTTCCAAATTACGAGTAGTATTCATATGATGAACATGTTGCATTTGAAAAATTACGGTATACATAGTGTACGTCCTACGTGTAGGTAAGGAGGCTGACGCTCTGAGTATGTATAAATGTATTATAACACTTGTGGAGGAGAGTAAGAGATTTTGTTACTGTGTTGATATCAAAATCGGTTGCGCAAAATAAATTCAGTAGGATAATAATTTGGGTTCCTCTTATTTTTAAATTGTGACTTTATTCATTCACAATTTTCAGATTATTTTTCTTTCCGTATAGTGTTCTGAGTGTAGGAATATCGCAAACTTGTGATGGATGCTTGCAATGTGAAACCTGTTACATATTTTCTGCTGAATAACACTTGGCGTTTGAACTCGAAATTGAAAGGTTAAACTGTTGTGCAATCGTTCTATAGGTAAATGTAATTAAACTACAAGAAACCATTACATATCATAAGGAATACATTCCTAAATGTCAAGGTTACTTATGGGGCATTCCTAGTCAAGTCATACCATAGGGCCCTACCTGACCGTTTACAATTTTGCCTTTTATGATGGCTAAACACACAACATATATAACCTCCCGCAGAGATTTAGCTCAAGATGTGTCGTAGTTTTATCATCAGAGCATTTTGCTTGGAAGTCATTCATCCAATTTGTGTTATGTTTAACAGCTCTTAACAAGCCCACTACTGTAGTGAAAAAACTTGGTGTCTCAGCTCAACATTTGGTGCTCAGTTGAAGTATAACATGGACCGGATCCGAAGGGTGGCACATTTCTAGTAATGTAGGTTGGAAGCGTCATACGAAGGCCATATAAATTTCAACCATTGATACATCCCGTCTGAAATATTATTATATTATAATACTTGATTGTAGAGAGAGCCTAAGTTTGACTACATGGTGAATATTAATTTTCTAGCTTGTTTCCTTACTGAAATATTCAGACCTAAACTTGTGTTTGAGATGGCAAAGTTGGAAACAGCAGTGTAAAATACAGGGTTAAAAACTGGTTCATGATACAATGCGTAGTAAAATAGAACCGTCACACAGTTGTAAATGCGCATAAAGATACGATATATAGCGTATGTGAGAGGGTAGTGGCCGGCCGCTTTAGGCGAGCGGTCTACGGTGTGCCAGTCACGGTTTGCACGGCCGTTGCGTTTCTAACAAGCGAAAGTTGTTGATATCCAATTTTAATTTTAATGTTAGGCAGTCCTTTGTGAAAACATTTGACTGGAATGTAGCATTGTATGGGAGTGAAACGTGGACAGTAGGGAGTTCAGACAATAAGATGATAGAAGCTTATGAAATGTGGTGCTACAGACGAATGATGAAAATTAGATGGGTAGATCACATAACTAATGAGGAGATGCTTAATCGAATTGGGAAGAAAGGTGTTTCTGGCATATCGTAAGATTAGGTATGGGTTGGTGGGACACATTCTGGGACATCAAGGAATTGTCAACTTAGAAGGATGTGTGTGGGGTAAATATAGTAAGCAGATTCAAAAGGATGTAGATTGCCGAATTTATTCTCAGATGAAGAGACTTGCACAGAACAGGGTAGCGTGGAGAGCTGCATCAAACCAGTCTGCGGACTGAACTGAAGACCACAACAACAACGACGAGATGATTGTAATGATTCTGTAATTGATTTTTTAATTAATTAACTGGTTTTTTTATCCCACAGAGCACCAGAAATGTACGTGAAGTCGATCCGGCTTCAATATCGTGATGTAACAAGTGCAGTCTGGTGTCCTGCTGGAATCTCTCCACGTATTAAAATCACCGTTGGCGTTCATCAGGGTTCAGTCCTCTCTCCACTACTATTCATTCTTTGCATGGACACAGTGACAGCCGATATACAGACCCCTGGACGCGTCTCTATGCCGACGAAGTGTTAATTACACAGAAAATCCGTAAGGAACTTCCAAGATCAAACCCAAGCTTGGAATGATAGGCATGCGTCTGAATCTCCAGAAGACGACCTATTTGGAAAGCGGTCCGGAAACCAGGAGAACCATCAGCATTGACGGCCAGAATTTGAAAAAAAAAAAAAAAACTACCAAGTTCAAATATCTTGGATCCGCGATAAAATCTTCGAATTGTTCCAACCTGGACACCTGGTTGAGAGTAAATGCAGCATGGTTGAAATGGAGACAGATCACTGTTGTTCTCTGTGACAAAAGGATGCCTGTACATCTGAGGGCAAAAATTTATAAATCAGTATTGCGTCCAGTAACCCTCTACGGGATAGAATGGTGACATTTGAAGAGAAAACAGGGTCAGGCTCTCCACACAACGGAGATGAAAATGCCACGATGGTCCCTTGGATTGATTCGCTACGACCATACAACAAATATCTATGTCCGCCATTGGTGTAGCGTCGATCATAGAGAAGGGAAGAGAGGCTCGTCTTCGGTTGTACGGACACGCCATGAGGAAAGAGTGCGATTCTGTGGCTGAAACACCACTCCAGTTCGATCCAGGAGGTAGACCGTGCAAGAGGTGGATGAACAACATGAACAACATGTGCGATGCGGATCTCAGCCCTGAAGGCGTAGCAGAGGAGCTGACCCCAAGTAACAAGGCAAATGATAGGAAAGAAGAAGAAGAAGAAGAAGAAGAAGGAGAAGAAAACGAAGAAACAAGAGTTTTGTGACTGGATAGTGTAGCTATGTGCGCTCCTGCTCACGGAGCACCCTGTTAGGCTGTCAGAACAGCCTGACTTACATCATCCTATTAATTACGGCGTCCAAAGCGGTTATAACTATTCACTTTAGGGCGATCTGTACCTGAATATAACTACGTAAAGCCGTAGCTTCTCCCATGAAATTCATAGTGAAAATGCGGCTCTTTCGTGGCTGTGATTCCAGAAGTTTTACGCGACTGTAATCAGTGCTGTAGTGCCATTAGCTCCAGGAAGAGCACCTCGGAGAAGCACATTATTTATTTATTTATTTCTCATTTACTATTCTGCAACCTTTTAATATAAAGCAGGACGTACATTTGTAGTTTTACATGTTATACATTAGTTCATTAATGTTACATAATTTGAGTATTTAAGATAAATAGAGATAAGAAGAAAAAATAAAATAAAATCAAAGAGAAAATACATATATACAAGTGCTTACAGTTGTTGCTACAATTACAATATAACAAATTACAATTCGTCCATTTTACAATAATTAGATGTAATGGAGAACACTAAAACATGATTGGTTACATGGTTGTTTACATATGTCGAAAATCAATGTATTCTGAAATTTGTTAATTGTAATTATGGGCTAAACAATGTAATAGGAAAGAAATAAATTATATCTAAAAAATATAGGGGGTTTTCTGTCCTTATGGTTAGCTGCATTGTTCTGTGCTGGGCGTTGAGTACCTTGGAATGTTTCTTTCAAGCCACCAGTCACGCAACACAGTTTCCATGGTTTCGGTGATATTAGTATGGTTTCTTTATACTGTTTTTGTTTTCTTTCTTGTGTCTCAGGTGTTAGTATCCACATTAATGTCAAGAAGGTCTGGTTTTGGATGATGAGTGTGGGAGATTGCTTCCCTGTCAATCTTGAGTCTCATCGGTGTCACTTCCTTCATTTATGAAAGTTTCATCGCCTTCTTCTTCATCTGTTCGTTCCCAACTATACCTGTCCACTATGAAGGGCATACGGGCACGCCTCCTGTAGGGCCTTGTCGTTTTGTATTCTTCGTAGGTTGCATTGGATATATTGTCTGCTAGTGTGTTGAGTTGTGTCCATTTTTGTTCATCTCTTACTATGTCATATGTCGAATTGTCTGTTGTAAAGTCAAGCTGCTGTGTGTCTCTGACGTGTGTATCGTCCGCAGAGTAAGACGATGTGTTCAGGCACACACAAAAATGTACAGACGGGAAACCTCCGTAAGGACAGTGTATGTAGTCTACGTCCATAATCACAGGCCTCCCATTCCTGTTGCCATGTTCCCCATGTTCTCAGTTGGCAGTTTGCTACAATATGTGTGCCCGTTACATCGTGCACTTCGTCTAGATTCCCCATTTTATGCCAGTACGCTGCAGCTCTATATCTTATTGTGATGTCAACTGGACAGATACCGAGAAGGGCGCATAGCGTTTCTATCGGTGTTGATTTGAATGCACCTGTAAGTTGTAATAATACACTTCTCTGCCCACAATTGTTTTGTTGGTTCCTAGGCTCAATCTTTGAGCAAAGGTACTAGCTGCAAAGGGGAGATTACTCCCCTGTCAATCTTGAGTCTCATCGGTGTCACTTCCTTCATTTATGAAAGTTTCATTGCCTTCTTCCTCGTCTGTTCGTTCCCAACTATGACTGTCCACTCTGCAGGGCATACGGGCACGCCTCCTGTAGGGCCTTGTATTATTCGTAAGTTACGTTGGGTATCTTGTCTGCTAGTGTGTTGTGTCCATTTTTGTTCATCTGTTATTATGTCATATATCGTATCGTCTGTTGTAAAGTCAAGCTGCTGTATGTCTCTGACATGTGTGTTTCGTCCGCGGAGTAAGGGGAGCCTTCGGTGTTTCTGCAGGTGCAAGTGTTGGTGTCGCCCAGTCCCATTCGGAACAGGAGTGGGATATGGACCACGTCCTCTATGGAAGTAAACCATACCGCGGCTGGGGTCGATATGCTTCATCCTTTTTCTTTCTCTAATGCCAAGGAGCAAGGGAATATAGTCTATGTCCCTTATCGTAGGCCTCCCATTCCTGTTGCCAGCCGGCCACAGTGGCCGAGGGGACTGAGGCGCTCCAGTCACGGTCTGCGTGGCCACTATGATCGGGGGTTCGAATCCCCCCTCGGGCATGGATATTTGTGCCGTCCTTTGCTAGTTTGTAAGTTTAGGGACTGATGACCCTGTAGTTAAGTACATATGAACTTTTTTTCCTGTTGCCATGTGTCCATTCGCCATGTTGTCAGTTGGCGGCTTGTTAAGATATGTGCGCCCGTTACTCCGTGCACTTTGTTTAGATTCCCCATTTTATGCCAGTACGCTGCCGCTCTATATCTTATTGTGATGTCAACTGGACAGATACCGAGAATGACGCATAGCGTTTCTATCGGTGTCGATTTGAATGCACCTGTAAGTTGTGATAACACACTTGTATGCCCACGTCTCACAATTGTTTTGTCGGTTACTAGGCTCAATCTTTGTGCATGGATACTAGGTGCAAAGTTTAACAATAGCGTCACACACGCTTCCTCCCTTTATCAGCTCTCTGCCGGCTTCAGACGGCACACACTCACACAGTGGTACAGCGGGCAGCAGGGCTGTAGCGTATAACGGCCGGTCGTGAAGCCGCGGTGTGCTGGCGGTAAGTGATGAGATCTCGGCGGGTTTTACGCTGGTCCCAGGAGGTGGCGACCGTGCCGCCTGCTCGCTCACAAGCCAATTTCGTCGTTCCGCCGGCGGCGGCGCCTGCGTCGGACAAAAGCCTTTGTCAACGGGCCCTTGTAAAAGCCGCGCCACCTGCCCCTGCAGTGCCGCGTCGTGCCCTAACAACCAGACCGTACCTACAGCGCCGGCGACCGTAAAACCCCACTGCCTTTCCGCGACGAATCTCGACCCTCTGGGAAACAGAATGGAGGCTTAACTTGTGCACCCTGCGACGTCGCCGCCCGGTAATGGCGTTAGAACCAAACAGGTCCCGTCATGGATATCCTTTAACTGGGAATGTGGGGTGTTAACAGCAAATCAGTTGTAAATGTTTCCTGGTATTTATTGAAACATATTGGTCACACTGATTAGCGGCTTGTTAAATTCATTGAAAAGGATGCACATTGTTGCGAAACAATTGCTCATGAAACTTCCTGGCAGATTAAAATTGTGTGCTGGAACTGGGACTCGAACCTGGGAGCTTTGCCTTTCGCGGGCAAGCGCTCTACCACTGAGCTACCCCGACACGACTCAAATGTTTGTAAAGCTTATGGGACTTAACTACAGGGTCATCAGTCCCTAAACTTCAAAACTACTTATGAACTACTTACGAACTAGGACGGCACAAATATCCATGCCCGAGTGGGGATTCGAACCTCCCACCGTAGTGGCCGTGTAGACCGTGACTGAAGCGCCTCAGTCCCCTCGGCCACCGCGGCCGGCGACCCGACTCAGAGAGAAAGTTTCATTCTGGAAACATCCATTAGGATGTGGCTAAGGTATGTCTCCACCATATCCTTCCTTCCAAGAGTGCTAGTCTTGCATGGTTCGCAGGAGAGCTTCTGTGAAGTTTGGAAAGTAGGAGGCGAGGTACTGGTGGAAGAGAAGTTGTGAGGCGGCATCGTGAGTCGTGTCGGGATAGCACAGTCGGTAGTGCGCTTGCCTGCGAAAGGCAAAGGTCCCAGGTTCAAGTCTCGGGCCGGCCGCGGTGGCCGAGGGGACTGAAGCGCTTCAGTCACGGTCTGCACAGCCACTACGGTCGGGGGTTCGAATCCCCCCTCGGGCATGGATATTTGTGCCGTCCTAGTTCGTAAGTAGTTCATAACTAGTTTGTAAGTTTAGGGACTGATGCCCCGTAGTTGAGTTAATATTTACAAACATTTGAACATTTTTTCAAGTCCCGGTTCCGGCACACAATTCTAATCTGCGAGGAAGTTTCATATCAGCGCACACTCCGCTACAGAGTGAAAGTTTCATTCTGGAAACATCCCTTAGGCTGTGGCTAAGCCATGTCTCCACCATACCCTTTCTTCCAAGAGTGCTAGTCTTGCATGGTTCGCAGGAGAGCTTCTGTGAAGTTTGGAAAGTAGGAGGCGAGGTACTGGCGGAAGTGAAGTTGTGGGGCGGCATCGTGAGTCGTGTCGGGATAGCACAGTCGGTAGTGCGCTTGCCCGCGAAAGGCAAAGGTCCCAGTTTCGAGTCCCGGTTCCGGCACACAATTTTAATCTGCCAGGAAATTTCATATCAGCGCACACTCCGCTGCAGAGTGAAAGTTCATTCTGGAACCATTGATCATGTTTCAAAAAGTACACAACACTATACACAAGTTTTAAACGCTGTGTTGCAGATAACACCCCACCAACCTACTAGTAGTGTGACTTTCTGTGTCATGCTGAGCACCTCATGAAAAAAAAAAAAAAAAAAAAAAAAAAAAAAGAACGTCGTAGAAGGTTGTTGGAGGAAGGTTTTAATGATCAAGAAGACTGTGAGGTTCCTCAATTTGAAGGTTCCGGTGACAATGAAGAAGAAGAACAGTGCATAGATAACGATCATGCTACTGGAAGCAAACTACAGTAACTCAGCTTCCTGATACCACATTGAACTGCAAGACTGCTGTAGAATTCTTTCGTGTTTTTATAAATGCGCACAATAGTAGCGTGCACCAACATTTATATACATCCTCAGGTTTTACAAAGAGCTTCAAATTCGGCTGAAGGCACCTAAGATCTCCAAAATGGAAGGGTTTATTCCAGCAGTTCAAAGAAATAAATGTGCCTCTGTAACATGCAGAGTTTGGGTGAGAAATGCTGAGAAAAATCTCTTTTTTCGCAAGTGTAATCATTTTATGTGTTTAAATCAAATGAAAATCACTTGCAGTATACGTATTAATTCAGAATCTTGTTCCAGTGATGACGAAAATGTTTCGTGTTGAAATGTGATTTTCTCTGGACTTTTGACATTAATGATTCTTTTCAGTTATGTAAATACGTCTGTTGCTTTGTCTGTTGACATCTGTCTATAATTTGAAAATGGTTAAAGCTTTTCTTGTTTCATTAATTTGAAAAAATATTATGTATATGAACACTTGAAACCATTTCACACATGTTCTTCATTTATCAATTACGGATAATTTTTCGAGTACCTCAGTGACTAAAATTGTACTTTAGTGAATTAATGAAGACTAAATGCTATGTTTATTCTATAATAAACAAAATAGTAACATCAGTATGGTATATATGTAGGGTGCTATGAACACCCCATGCCCCTAGTTATGTTGTGAATGCTCACCTCCCCAGTTAAAGGATATAACGGCAATGCAAACTTAGATTTCTATCTTGTTGACACATTATTCTATATTGACAACTGAATTCTGTAAACTGCCAAATAAATAAATGACAACCAAGTCTTGTGGGCAAAAGGAAATAGTGGCAAATTGTAAGAGGGGCATTTGAAAAGACAGTGCAGAATCCGAGAGATGGCACCACAGACGCGTATAGAGCTCATGTTTAGTTAGTAGAATCTTTGGAAAGAACTCACACCAAGTTTCAGCCATATGTATCTATTCTTTGTGTTTGGCATTCGTGTGAATCAAGGAAGTCGAGTGATTTCAAAGAATGGATGAAAAAGAATTTCGTGAGGTGATTAAACATTACTTTATGAAAGGCAAAACTTTCGAGGAGTCTAAAGAGAAGCTCTATAAACATTATGGTGACCTCCGATTAGAACGGTTTATAAGTGGTTTCAAAATTTTCGGAGTGGCCATATGGGCACAAGTGGCGCTGAATGTTCTGGAATCCCTGTGGAGGTTACGACTCCAGAAATCATTGATAAAATCTATGATATGGTGATGTACTCATATGAAACAGTCGCTATTTTACTTTTATGTTTTGTATTTATTTTGTACGTCATAAAAAAAGTAAAACAGTGACTGAGGCATATGAGTACATCGTTTAAATTGCTCCATCTTAAACAATTCTATCAGTTACACTCCTTACAGACAATATGACTGAATTTACAATGTATATAATAAACACAAAACATACAAGAAAATAACGACTGCTTGAAATTGCTAGTGCTGTGGGCATCTCGAATGAATGGGTACATAATATTTTCTATTACCATTTGGGTATCCGCAAAATGGGTGCCGCGATTGCTCACGCTTGACCAAATACGAAGTGTTTGAAGTGTTGCAAGAAAGTTTTGCAGCAGTTCAGGAAGAATCCACAGGACTTTAAGCGTCTTTTCGTTACTGTGGATGAAACAAGAATACATTACCATACTCCGGAGACCAACGAACAATCCAAACAATTGGTTACCAAGGGAGAATCTGCACCGATCCTTCGATCGGAAAGTTTAAGGGACTGATAACCCTTGATGTTTAGTCCCTTTCAAAAACCACCAACCGGAAAGTTTATGGAGACGGTCTTTTGGATTCGCAAGGAATACTCCTCATCGATTATCTGGAACAGGGTTAAACTATTACAGGTGCACTTTATTCGTCGTTATTGGAGAGTTGGAAAACAGAGCTGCAAGGAAAAAGCCAACAATTGGCCTATTCCACCATGTTCACTGTGTGATCAAAAGTATACGGACATTACCAAAAACAATCGTTCTTTATATTAGGTATATTGTGCTGCCATCTACTGCCAGGTATTCCATATCAGCGACTTCAGTAGTTATTAGACATGGTGACACAGCAGAATAGTGCAGTCCTTGGAACTTACGAATTTTGAACTCAGTCAGGTGATTGGGTGTCACTTGTATGTGAGAATTCCACACTCTTAAACATCTCTAGTTCCACTGTTTCTGATGTGAAAGTAAAGTGGAAACTTGGAGAGACACATACGGCACGTAAGTGTACAGGCCGATCTCATATTTTGTTGACTGGCAGAGACCACCGACAGTTGCAGAGGGTTGCACATTGTAATAGGAAGACCAACACAGAGAAATACCAAACTGCATCAGTATTCACTCTAGATACTATGACAGCTCAAAATATGACCCAGAACTGAATTTTACGCCTACATTGAAAAACTCGTCAAATTATTCCCTCCTTCTGCCTAAAGCAAGATTCAGTAGTAGCTTTCTTGAATTGTCCAAAATAGGTTTCAAGTCTTCCCATGATTTCTGCTTGGATTTTCATATTATCTTTCTGGCTTTATTTCTTCAACATAAATTTTTCTGTCGACTCAGTTCCAGTAAGGAGCTAATTTTTAACCACCTTCTTTTTCAAGTCTGTTTCATTTCTTTTTGCATGTCATGCGTGACTTGTAGTACATCATTATTACTTTCAATGTAATGTACTTCCCTATTCCTCAAGGAAATTGAATTTTACCCATATTTTTCAATGTCGTTGATATTTTATCCTACAGTGTGCAAATTGATTTGGTCCACTTGCTGTCGATATACGTCTTCGCTCTGCTCTTCCTTGCCACGACGCTGACAAGTTCGAAAGTGGAGGGTGGCTACAATTGTACAAACATCCCATTATTTTGTCAAACTTAGAGCATCCGTATAACAGCTTTCTGACGTATGAGAACTGGAAACCGAGAAAAGCGCGAGAGTGATACTGGTATATCATGGTACAACATCCTTTGACTTCTCGTCGAGAACTATGAAAATTATTGAAAACTTTTACAGCATCTGCTGCTGGAATATGAAGCTTTTACTATGGGTATGCTCACATATATGACATACAGAAACAAGCTAGAGCAGAACTTGCTCCAGGCAACTGGAAGGTCAGACGTCAACGACAATACGTGTGCCACGAGACAAAGGAGTGTTTGGACAGCCATAAAGCTAGGCACTGGTCTGCCCCGGGCAGCAAGCCAACACTGTCGTCCGCTGCAAACAAGTTCCGTGTGCTGCCTATAGTGCTGTCATATATGTCACTGCGTTCCCAATACTGTTGTGTAACTTCAAGCTAACGAAATGCTAAGGTTTTTAAAATTCTAATTTCGCATATTAAGTGTGTCATGATTTTCACCCTTAACTAGTTCCACGGAACAGAGGCTTTTTGAAACATTTTCTCCGAACTGGTGATCCATGTTCTAAATTAGTTTGCGTGACAAACAATTTCTTCTGTTGGAATGACGTCAATTTGCAGCAGGGATAGGGGACTTCCTGTCAGAGAGGGCACAGTTTGTAGTAATCGATGATAAGGCATCGACTAAAACAGAGGTGGTATCGGGCGTTCCACAGGCTAGTGTTATTAGTCCTCTGCTGTTCCTTATTTACATAAACGATTTGGAAGAAAATCTTAGCAGCTCTCTTAGGTTGTTTGCAGATAACTCCGTCATTTAGACTTAGCGTTGATTCCACCACTATCATGTATATTTGTTAAGCAACAGTACAAACATAGACCAGAAGAAGGGCACTCAAGCGCCGTAAACCGGTCGTTAAGTGAAAAAGATAATTAACCACAAGCAACTGGTTGCTGCATATCATTAATCTATTTACCAATATGAGCTTAAAAACAACGAACTGGTACCTAAAACTAAGAGAACATCAAACTGGAGAAATAGGAATGTATCAATGTATTAGGTGTTTTTAATATTACAATGACAAACTATTGTATATTTATCTTATTTATGGCTTTATAGTAAACTGATAAATCTACGTTTTCAAATTTTTAAGAAAGGCCTTCCTAACATCTGGTATTATATTTCTCGCATATTTCTGGAGTACCCACTGGCTGACGAAATAGCTATTCATTATTGCAATATTCAGTATCGTAATATCCGATGTAGTGTTTCTATAAGTTGATAATTTCACGGCAAATACGAATAAGCAGACTTTTTCATCCAATAAGAAAAGTTTACTTACAAATTATTCGTAGAAACGGAGGGAACTGCAGATTACTGCAGATGTTGCACCAGCTGAGGGCAGCCTTTGCAGATACTACCGACTGTTGCAGGCCTAAAGAGCCGCGTTGTACGCAAAGCAAGCGAACTGCGCCTATCGGCGACATCAAACATTTCTGGTGTTTCGACACAAATCGGCGGTCGATTGGGCAACAAATAGCAGTGTCTCTGGTTCACGTGATGTAAGACTACCGTAGTATTCAACACTATTGTCCTGTTAAAGGAAAAGTAAAGGCAACAATAAACGTGCTCTCGATGGTGGGATTATTCAATACTCAAAATTCAATGATTTTTTTCCTTTTACTAGAACACGATTCTTCGTTAAATATTGACAAATTACGAAGGCGATCATGGCGGTGCCCCCTCTAGTTCACCTGCATAAACACTGCATCTGTTCACTGAGTAATAATATCAGTTTAATTTGTTACAAAAAGTACATTGATTTACACTATATTAATACCTTACATGATGAAGGAATGCGATCAGAACAACTGTATTTAATAGCGAAGTAGATTTTCTTCAGCAAGTCTGTATTTTTCAACAAATTTTAATTCAGTGCCTCTCCTTATGTTTAATATCTTGTGAAAAAATTCTACATAAGTTTCATTATAATTTATTTTAGTTACTAATATTAATTTCACAGTTTCTGCGACAAGCTGTGTTTTGTGACTTGTCCAAATATTATTCATGTGAGGAAAATACCCTTTGAGTAACAGTATCATTTCCGGAAAGGTAGAAGAGAAACTGCACATTTGAGAATGGCACATGATTCTGTCTGAAATGAGAAATAATATCAATCCATCTTTGAACTGTAAAAGTGGTATTACCAGTTTATTCACTGATTTTCTCCCGGTACAGTTTGTGGGCGTATGATCAGTGGCAACAGTTTGAAAGAGTTTCGACAGTTTGCGATAAGTATCTTAACACTAGGAGGACCAGCAGTACCGAACTACCTAGAAGGACCACTACCGGGCACTTTGACCAGTGACGTTTTTTTTGTTAATTTTTTCCAATTTTAGTTCTTAAATTGATTTAGTTTAATTTTTTGAATGTTGCTTGTGTATTATGCTTACCCTAACCCTACCAATGTGCTATGCATAAAATTTTGTATAGAAGTTTTATTTAATTAAAACAATTGATAAAGGTAAAAAATACGTTTATTTGGAATTGCATTTACAAATGCAAATAATCTCCTCACTACCAACTACTGGATATGATTCTTTTTGGATTTCTTCCTCGGCTGCAAGTTCGAGTTTGTGCTGCCACGGGAATCAAACCATTATGTGCTAGTTTATTTGTATGTTTTTCTGCAGATTGTGAATCTTCATTTTCCGAATTTGATGATTCGCATTGTTGTGTACCGTCAGGATGTTATCTGTATCTTATCATCCAACTCATCAAATTCAAAATATCTTCTCATTCAGAATCTTCTTTTGAAGTAGTTGAGTAATTCTTCATCTGAATGAAAATACTGACGCATCATAATACTGAGGAGAGCTAAAGCTGTGCAGACCACAACAACGTACTGACAGAGTACAGCAACACAGTATATCCACTCAACTGCGAAATAAAGTAAAAAGGAAAGAGGGAACAAGATCACAACAATAAGTAACATACTGGTACCCTAAGCTGATGAAAGAAACAGTTGTTGTGCTTTCAGGTACATGTAACGTAAAAAAAAATCTCATCTGCCAAAATGACTGGCTACGGTCCTTTAAGGTAAATAAAATGTGGAAAAAATTATAACTCATTCAGTTTTCGTATTTGATATTCGTATCTGACGCAAATTGTAGACCACCGAAATACATTAAGAGTAATGAAATATAAACTTGCTAAAATAAAACGTACGCAATTTATTAGATGCTAAACAACACACACCGGTCAGGTTGACCGGTATGATACTAGTTAAGTCGAACGAACCTCTTATCAAACACTTTCCCATGGTAATTAAAACTAATAATAAAATAGACCGATATAGGTTAGATAAAATTTTTTGAAAAAATTCGGGACAGACTCAAAAATCGTGAGTCTTGAAACAATTGGTACGGTCCATCACCTTAGTTAATACACACATACAATACCAAGCAATGGCAATAACTACAAGCATCAATCGAAGTAATCGTTCAAGATGAGCAGTTTATCATAAATATATACTACAATTGCCTGTGGAGTCTTCTAAAATTTCGTCAGATGAAAAATATTCAACATGTTTTAGGTTTCAGAAATTACTGCAATTAGTCGCCTTTTTTTCTTCTCAATAAATATTTATTCTACCATGACCGGCTTCAAGCTGCCTAGCAGCTCATCATCAGACGGTATGTATACATTCAGAGCAAATTACATTAGCCTGTGGTATAAAAATAATCTTTGGTTTGTTTACAAGTTGAAAGACGTGGTAATGGCTGTGCTGTGGTAATGTGTGTGCAGTGATATTTAATTTTATCACTTGAAAGTCGTGGGTGTTGCTGTGGTGTGCTGATGGAAGGGCAGTGGTATGATATTAAGAAATGCTATCCAAAAAGCAGAACACACATGGACGTACTAAATGTGAAACTCCTAACTGTTAAGTAACACCTTGAAGGCGAACTTATATTATAATTAATCAGTGTAACATACCACAATTAGTGTTTACTTTTTCTCGTTTTCTGCCCTGCCACAGATACAAATGTAATTTGAACTGAATATATATAATATATAAAGCAGAGTGTCCGTATATTTGTACGTGTTCCATACAAATCTACAGTTTTGTTCCAATCTTTATGAAATTTTGTACACGTAAGCTTCAATCCATGAGGACGGTCGCCGTAAGTGTAAGAATCATATACGATATACAGTTCACGAGATATGACGTCATAAACAATGAGATGCGCGGAAAATTGCTGCCATAAGCGACAATGCTGCTAATTTTCTCCTAAACCACTGGACCGATTTCAACCAAATTTGGTACATATATTCCTTACGTGAGATAACATCTTCTGTAGGAGTACTAACCACATACGACACATTGTTCAAAAGATATTACGTCATAACCAATAGAAATCGCAAAAAAATGCAATATAATGCGATGAGACTTTACAAATACACTATATGAGAATGAGAGTACTTAGCGACTTGCAACAAACTTTAAAAATAATTTGAAATCTTTATTAAACTTTTTCTCGCTGGCAGCAATAAAATGGTGGAAGGAAAAATGTTTCTCGCTTAGTACTTTTCCGCTGTTTATGAAGTAAAACTAAGGCATTCGGTGTGACGTTACAATTTATAATTTCTACAGTACAAATTGTAGCCGCAGGAAATTTTATAGGCAATGTACACACAAATCGTTGAATGTGCCTCCGAAATTGTAGCACAGTGTGATCTGTAGTTCATGAGGTATGAGCACATGTAACAGTAACGTTAATAGAAAACCGACCTATCACGCACCAAGTAGTAATCTATTACTTCTTTAACACCAATTGTATTCCCAAGAAGTTTTACAGACATGCAGCACTTATACAAATGAATACATACCTGAAAAATTATACAATTGTACCACATATAACTGAATACATAAGAGATCGTGAGAATTTTATATGTGATTTGTGTTTTGTACATTATGCAAGACAGCGTTATTTCTTATATGTACTCCGATAAAGATAACATATTTTTAGAAAAAAAGAAGATGGACCGAGAGAGAAGGGTAGGAGAAGTACTAACTCCAGGCAGCAATAAATAAATAAATACCTGAGCAACGCCGGGTTTTCAGCTAGTATATATATATATATATATTGTTTCACTAAGTTTATTTGCCTCTGTAACTTAGAAAATAATAGGTGACTGGAAATTTTAATGCGGTAGGTCAACACAAGAAATGTACACTTTCTGCGGAGCTATGAACATAGTTTATTATATCATTTTCCAAAGAGTTACAGCACAAAGATATAATTTTTTAAATGGAACAATAGTTTTTTTTTCTATCGTGCATTGAATTCTTTGAAACCAGCTACGTACAAATCAATTTAAACTACATTCCTATCACTGTTACTTGGGAGCTACAACCCTTCAAAGTTTGGGGGGCAGAGACTACGACAGCGTAGCTGACTGACTGGTGGTCATGAGACAATGGGCCGTGCCCCAGGGGTTAGCCACTCGGCCAGTCAGCTACGCTATCGCAGCCTCTGCCCTGGAACTTTGAAGGGTTGTAGCTCCCAAACTAACAGTCATAGGAATGTAGTTTAAATTGATTTCGATGCAGGTGGTTTCAACGAATCCAATGCACGATAGAAAAAACTATTGTTCTATTTAAAAAATTATATCTTTGTGGTGTAACTCTTTGGAAAATGATAGAATAAACTATGTCCATAGCTCCGCAGAAAGTGTAACATTTCTTGTGTTGACCTACCGCATTAAAATTTCCCGTCACCTATTATAATTTACAGAGGCAAACACACTTAGTGAAACACCCTGTATATACAGGGTGTCCCAGCTATCTTGTCCACCCAAAATATCTCTGGAACAATAACAGCTATTAGAAAAAGACTTTCATCGGTATCAATGTACGGCTGGGGCCCATGAATGTACAAATTTGAAAACATTCTAAAACGAAAGAAACTTTTTTTTTAACACAAACTTATGTTTTTTTAATCGACAGCCTATATTTTTTCTTCGGCAATCCATAGCATGACAATCACATAAACAATGACGTTGAGTGCATCGCAATATTCCAATTACATCCCGAGATATTGAGACGCAAAGTTGACGCTTGAAATATGCGAAACGGGCGGCTAGCGCACGTCCTGAGCAGCATGGGGTTCTCGCCTGTTAAAAAAACACATTTGCTTTCGTTTTAGAATGTTTTCAAATATGTACATTCATGGGCCCCATCCGTACATTGATACCGATGAAAGTCGTTTTCCAATAGCTGTTTTTGTTCCAGAGATATTTTGGGTGGACAAGATAGCTGGGACACCCTGTATGTACCGTTTGATGAGCAGCAAGGAGCTTGAAACCGGTCATTGTAGAATAAATTTTCTTTGAGAGGAAGATAGGTGACTGGTTGCAATAATTTCTGAAACTTATTTCAAGATACAGTCGCAGGTTCTGACACATAATGATTAAAAATTTTTATTCAACATGTTTTTTCTATTTTAATTTCGGTAACCAAAATCTTGACTCACTTAGGGCTGGTCTGGGGCCCCCTTCATCCCCGGGCCCCTGGACCCTCGGGTCCTCGCAGACCCACCCTCGTGTATGCCACGCACCCCAGCAAGTAGCGCCACGGCGTTCCGTCGTTAGCGCCGCCGGCTGCGCGCGGCTGCACTCGTTGCGCGCAGGTGTGTGCTAGGCCTCGCGCTGCCGCGCCGCGCTGTGCCTCGCTGGCGGGCACCTGGTAATCCGCGGCGCCGCTTGTGTACAGACCCGCGCGCCTAATAAGCTTAGCCGCAATTCCGCTGCCCGGTAATAAGCTTACCGGCATTAATCGGCCATTCGCGTCACGCCCGCGCCGCGCGCCAGCGCTGGGACTCGCGTGCACAGCGCCGCCTGCACTCTACACCAGGCTACACTACACTACACTACACTACACTACGGCTCCTACACGCCGGAGGCCTCGCACGTGCTGCCCCGGTCCCAGGAGCCGCGCCGCCTCGCCTACGCCGCCGCCTCGCCTTTGCCGGGGAGCTCGCCGCGGAACTTTATTAGCACTGCCGAGGCGTGCACTGAAGTCGCAATGGCTCCGTCTTCCCCGGCCTCGATGAGCGCAGCACGTCTTATGGCGACACTTAACCCACCGTTCACGGCTGCAATTTACACGACGTATTATCCTCCATCATTAAATATTTCTTTAAGAGAAGTTGAAAACTCATAACTATTATATATTTTTGACGACATTACAGCGTTCAAATTAATTAAATAAATCTCAATTTGCGATCAGTTATGGCTTGATGTACTAGGTTTAGATGAAATACCAATGTTTGGGGAATGAAAATTTGTACCCGGCCGGGATTAGAACCCGGGATCTCCTACTTCCTAGGCTACCGCGTTGACCACTCAGCCACCGAGGACACAGTGACCAACTCGAGTGCAGAGGACTCTTCCCTGCACGTCTCCCGCCACGCCCAAATCTCCATTCTCCACGCTGTCTCTTTCCTATAGCCACAGCCTATTTTGTTCTGCAATGTTCGCAGCCACAATACTGTATTCCCGCATGAAGGAGAACAGACCATGAGGTATGAGACACAATTAATTGCCGTCAGGAGCCCAACCTCAGCTTGTATACGATGATATATTTTTGACGACATTACAGCGTTCAAATTAAAGAAATAAATCGCAATTTGTGATCAGTTATGGCTTCACTGTACTAGGTTCAGATGAAATACCAAAGTGGGGCGAAAGGAAATTTGTGCCCGGCCGTGACTAAATTTAGAGTCCTCTGCAGTGAGGTTGGTCACTGTGTCCTCAGTGGCGGAGTGGTCAACGCGTCTTCCTAGTAAGTAGGAGATCCAGCGTTCGAATACCGGCCGGGCACCAATTTTCATTCGCTGCACTTTGGTATTTCATCTAAACCTAGTACAGTGAAGCCATAACTGATCGCAAATTGCGATTCATTTCATTCATTCATAACTAGCTGAAAATCCGGTGTTACCTTTGTATTGATTCACATAGTACGGTGCTTCTATCCCTCTCCACTTTTGCTCACACCCTCCCCCTATGTCAACACATCTGCTTCCACCTGTCTATGTCCATTTCGGTCAATTTCCTATCCTACTACTGTCTACGTCCCCTACTTATACAATGATCAAAACGATTAAGGGATAAGTTGAGATATCTAGGTTCTTAAGTATTGCCATGGTTCGGAACCCACGTTAAACTGTAGGTCCCCCTATAACTGGCTGGGGAAGTCAGTTCGAAGGTCGGAGGAAGGCAACGGCATACCACCTCCAAACAGGACCATGCCTACAATTTAGGTACGGATAACAATACAGAATTTACCGCATACATGATGTGTGAATATTATAAAAGTAAAAAATACACGGAACACAAAAAACAATTTGGAAACATGCTAAAAATTACTTTTGAGAGGTTAGGAGTTGGCTAACAGTTACAAACATGAACTAAGCCCATACTGCAGACATCGGGATCTCCTAAGGATACCAGCAACAGCGACACTACTTTTGCTTGGCATCGCAAATTGAATATTCACAAAATGTATGTGAGTTCAAAAAGAAGAACTCTATGTTCACAATTACGATAAAGTTCAGTAAACAAGAAGATGCAGCAAATACAAATATGTCCGTCCGAGGATGATGTGAGAGAAGGTAGTATGCGTGCCATCTGTTTTCGCAATTGATCACCTGGTGTTTTGTTTAAGTTTTCCAGGATACTGGAATGATGAAGAACCGCATCCCATTCATTTTTATTTTATTTTTTTTCCCAAGAGAGATAATTGTTTCAGTTGTTACAAGAATACTCTCATGCTCCAACAAAAGAAGTAAATTCAATCGGCCATTTCAAAAAAAAAAAAAAAGTAAAGCACTGTGGTGTTCAAACCAATCTTCGGATTGTTGACTGCTTTACCTTTTAAGTATTGCCATTCGCAGAATCAACTAAAAAGATCAATAATTAAAATAAGACAGTCCAGATCGCAAGTTGTTGCGGTTTTTACTGGCAACCGGTTTTGGTTGTACAGAAACATCTTCATGCTTTTGGCACCTTGTTGGACGGTGGCCAACTGCTCCAGCCCCCGCCACCCTCCACTAACAAGGTGCCAAAGGCATGAAGATGTTTCTGTACAACTGAAACCGGTTGCCAGTAAAAACCGCAACAACTTGCGATCTGGACTGTCTTATTTTAATTATTGAAAATTTATAAGATTGCTGTCCCCCCCCCCCCCACCAAAAAGAAAAGCTTTCAAATATTATATTACCAACTAAAATGAGTCGACGTCTTTCTGACGGTTCTTCACGGAGGAGGCATCAACTTTGTGGCAACAGAGATAGTGGTAATAACATAAAGTTGCTGCAGAGGGCCGCGGCGGAACAGCGCGCCAACGCCCCTTACTGAGGTGCGCGCGGCCGTTGCCTGTCGGAGGTTCGAGTCCTCCCTCGGGCAGGTGCGAATTTGTTGTTTTTAGTTTAAGTAATTTGTAAGTCTATTGAATGATAACCTAACTCGTTGAGTCCAATAGGATTACAAACATTAGAACATTTTTTGCTTCAGAGGGGTGTTGTGTTGAAGTGCGTCTACTCTTCCAAAAGAAATATACAAGAAGTTGCTGAGCGGGTAGTGCAGCACATCAACAACGTAACTTAAGCCAAGCCATGACACGTACATTGTATACGAAGGTTGGAAGTGGGGCTGACACAGAGGTAGGTGACTGCAACTGTTCAAAACTTCCAGTACCTGGACGAGATTTCAGCAATAAGAATCGTTAAAAGAAGACAAGGCCAAGATCGTCCACAAGTAACATCACCACCACAGATGGATCCAAGGGGATGGGGGCGAAAGATTGTTGGCCCCCCACCCCCGAGCAGCACTTTTAACTTTTATTTTTTAATTGTTTTTATTTGATTTTATTTTTTATTTGGAATGTGAAGCTATCACTGCACTGAGTCTGCAAAACTGAGACTTTTGTTTGATTGGGTGTGGGATAAAAAGGGGTGGCCAGCCAGTACTAGTCTATCTACTGAACCAGAGTATAGCTGACGATGAACCCCCTCTCTCCACCAGAAGGCAGTCTTGGATCAGTCCCTGGCTGCAACGCACCCTCCAGGCAGCAACAGGACTCGCAATATCAACACATACAGTCCGAATCGCCCCTACGCACGGAATATGGCGCGTGTCCCGATAAAAGCACGATACCGTTTATCGCGCAGAAAATGGGCGGAAGAATATCGGGATTGAAGTCGTAAATAATGGTACCGGGTTCTGTTCACAGATGAGTTAAGATTTTGTGTTCGGCCGGACAATCGTCGTTCCCTCATCTGTACAGGATGTGGGACAGGTACAATCCTGCTTATGTACGGGAAACGTGGTGTGGGCAGGAGTCAGTATTGGCGGACGTACAGACATCTACGTTGTTCACAATGGCGCTTTGAGTGCTCAGAGGTATGGAGACGGGATCCTTCCACATTTTGTCGTGCTCTACGCTGATACCATAGTAGATGTGTTCCCCACAGACCTTCGCTGGTGGTCATCTTGCTTGATGCTGAGGGTATTGAATGAACTGAGTGGTCAGCTTGTTCACCGGATAGAGCATGTGTGGGATGAACTTCATAGATACATTGCAACCAGACCAGCACCTCCCATAGCGGTTGCCGATCTGGATACTGCACTCATGGAAGAATGGCCAAATATCCCCACAACATATTAGAGAATGATTTTGTCACTATTCTGGTAGCCCCATGGTGCCTCACTCTATGTAAACGCCATGTAAAACTCAAGTAAATAGTTGATACAGCAAAATATTGTGCTGTATGACATACAATTTACAATTCCAACCAATACTTGAATAAAAGACGTTACCACAAGTACATTGTGTACCACATATAACCTAATCCCTAAATTAAAACTTCCTGGCAGATTAAAATTGTGTGCCGGAACCGGGATTCGAACCTGGGATCTTTGCCTTTCGCGGGCAAGGGCTCTACCGACTGAGCTACCCGGACACGACTCACAACTTTACTTCCGCCACTACCTCGCCTCCTACTTTCCAAACTTCACAGAAGCTTTCCTGCGAAATTTGCAAGACTAGCACTCCTGGAAGAAAGGATATGGTGGAGACATGGCTTAGCGACAGCCTAAGGGATGTTTCCAGAATGAAACTTTCACTCTGCAGCGGAGTGTGTGCTGATATTAAACTTCCTGGCCGATTAAAATTGTGTGCCGGAGCCGGGACTCGAAAGGCAAAGGTCCCAGGTTCGAGTCCCGGTTTCTGGCACACGATTTTAATCTGCCAGGAAGTTTCATATCAGCGCACACTTCGCTGCAGAGTGAAAGTTTCATTCATTCTAATCCCTAAATTCTTTCGAGCAGTGTATATACAGGGTGACAATTACTACTTGAAAAGTCATCCCAGTGACTTCTAGACGATTTGCGTTAGGATGTTCAAACTGGGCGAGTGACCACGTGGCATGGTGGGTAACCATGTGCTTGTGCATATGAATGCGATTCCCTCAGCGACGGAGCCCAATTTTAAAGGGTTCGCCAATAAGCAAAATTTGTGCATTTGGGGGACGGAAAAATCCACGTTCCACAATCTGGAAGTCCCTTGACTCCCAATGGGTACTGTGCCGTTTGTGGTGTCTAGTCTGAATAATCGGTACGATATTCCTTGATGACACAGTCACTACCGAACTGCACGTGAAGGCGTTGGAAGATACGAGCCTCATTATGGAAAGTGACCCTGATTTCGATGAGGTGTGATTAATTTCAGACGAAGCTCGACCCCACAGAAAACAAAGAGTTCTTAATGTCCTGCAGGAGTCCTTTGGGGGCTGCAATTTGCGTTATGCACTTCGCTTGGCCGCCATATACTCTGGATCTGAACACATGCGCTTCCTTCTCGAGGGGTTGTATTAACGACATGTGTATTGCAATAGTTCCAAAAGCATTCCTCAGCTGGAAACGGTCATTCGGGTGGTCACCGACTGCATCGGCCGTTCCGATAATACAGTGGACCGTGTATAATTACGTTATTCGTCTGCGCTACAACGTCGCCACGGAAGGTAGGCATATCTAACATGTACCTTAAATCAAAATGTCTCCATGAACGTTTATAGTGTTTGTCACTAATTTAAAGTTTGTTTCCTGTAATTTATTGTCACTCAGTATTTGTAGACTTTCTTTGTGATCGGTGAAAATGTCTCTAAGCTACCCTCAGACATGCACCGTGGGAAATATAAAGTAGGCAATGTTGTTCATATTGTTTTGAACGTGAAGTGTGCGAAAATTTTATGGAGATCGGAATAAATTGGTGTCGATGTGTTTTATAAGGTACCCTCCACAATGCACCGTATGAAATCTTACATTCATTACGGTAGTCTTCAATGAAATCAGGAAAGATACGACACAATGAACCAGTAAGCAACAGTGCCAGGAGTAATAAATTTCAGAAGTTTCGATAGTAAATATAGCGATCAACTATTGAGGAAATATTAAATGTTTCCTCAGAAGAGTGAAAGCTGAGTTATACGTAGAATTCAAACGCACGATACCCTCAATTTACCTGTGAAAAACCCATGAAAATGTGACTACCAATTTTCAAGATTGACGTATTGAAACAGACTGGCAAGACGATCGCGGAAAAAAAATCGCTCTGGCGTGTTTTATGGCGCGCTTAAGGTTATCGTATAGTTTTATCATTTATTAATTTCTTTCCATTTTTATTTATTTTATTTTATTTGTTTATTTATTTATTTTTGCAAAGATGTAATACGCAGTCTTTAGCAATATGCCGGCCGCGGTGGCCGAAGGAACTGGGACGCTGCAGTCACGGTCCGCACGGCCACTACGGTCGGGGGTTCGAATCCCCCCTCGGGCATGGATATTTGTGCCGTCCTAGTTCGTAAGTAGTTCATAAGTAGTTTGTAAGTTTAGGGACAGATAACCCCATAGTTAAGTCCCGTAAACTATATATTTACATTTACCTTTAGCAATATATTTTAATATAATAAAATATACGAATTCCGCTAAAGGAATTAAAGGAACACTCGTTAAATTCTGCGCCGAAAACCTCGACTTCATCATAATGAATTACTTTTGAAAAAATCAGGTTGTAAATCATTTATGGTCTTAAAACTTTTATGATCGATACTATTACGACTCTGGTATTGTGATAACATCTAGGCACTCAGAAGGTAATATTTTCTGTGACCGTATTTTAACACCTATTTAAACTGTTAGTTGAATACTTTTCCATATTATAATTCTGTTAAAATATTATCAACTATCTTGCCATGATAGTTTTTCCACTTTTTCAAGTTTATTATCTTTGACCTACTGGTTTACGTAAAATCAAGTGGCAGTGTTTAATCACAGTTATTTTTGCAAATATGTCTGAAACATAGCGAGTTAAGGAATAAAATTAATAGTGCAAAGTTGTAGAGAATTTTCAGTGACAATAATTTTATTGTTTTTATTGTCCGACGCGTGTCTGATCTATAACTCCATTTTTTAGGACTTTATTACTGTATTTTTGTGTTACATCTGCTTCAGTTTTTCATCTTCATTTGTCGAGATGAAATTTTCTCCTGCTTTCGTAAAATAACTTCCGCATTTGCACACATTTTACATCACATTTTCGCAACTGGCATGTTTATACCGGTACTGTATACATAAAATGAAAATGCAAATGCAAATGCGCAAGTTATTTTACCAATGCAGGCGAAAATTTCATTTCGACAAATGCAGGTGAAACACTGAAGCTGATGTAACACAAAAATACAGTCATAAAGTCCTCGAAAATGGGGTTATAGCTCTCAAACGCGTCGGACGATAAAAACAATAAAACGATTGTAACTGAAGACGACTTATTTTATTATTACTATTATTATATTTCTCCGCTACAAAAACGTTTATTCAACTTTCGCCTCAGATGGATAATGTTGGCGTTATTTGCAATTAGATTTCCTTCCGTCAAAAGACCGTTACGAATGGCCTATTTTCTAGTGTTAGTAACCTAGCTTTTGTCGGAAACGTTTGCAGAAGGGAGGTTCATGTCACTGTCGAGGAACAATTGTGTGTGCAAAATTTGGTGCGGATCAGTTACACGGCATGACCCAAAAACCGAGAACACGTTACAGACAGACAGTTCCAAATTACCGTTGTTTTCGGACGGTGCGAGATATAGGAAAAGGTGACAACAAATTTGTGAGGAATTTTCTACTACACAAATTAGTTCGTTCAGTTTTTGTATCAGATGAGCAGTTAAGCCGTTATTTAGAACTGTGAAAAGGCGATCGCTAAAGCCCACTTTTGGCCGAAAATTATCACCTGGTATATCTTTTCTTCCCGTGAATCGATGTATAAGAAACGAAATCTATGCTTTGCCCCAAGATACGCTGAAGTTACCTGTCAAAACCTCACGCAAATTCGTAAAGTAGTTATGAAAATAAGTGCTTTCTAGTAGATGAAGCATATAAATATTTCAGTAACTAATTTGATTTTTAGTGTATTTACTTTTATTACACACTGTCATCTACACAGCTTTTTCAATGTACAGATTAAGAAAATTTTTATTTATATAAAAAGTCTAGAGCTCAGTTTCGACCAAATGTTGGGTGGTGTGGAATGAAACAGGAGCCCTGAGATCCTCAGGTCAGTTTTGCGCTCTATACTTTTTTTTATATCAATAAAAATGTATCATTTTCAAAAGGAAACAAAAATGTTTCAAGAAACTGTGAAAAACGTAAACCATAGAATGACTAATAATTATCATTAAAGAAAGAGAACCAATACAATCCCTTCAATTTATAGTCATTAAACAATCAATTACAATTATTACATGAGCAACACCAGAATAAGATCTCAAAGATTGACGTATTGAAACAGACAGGCACGACGATCGCAGAAAAAAATCGCTCTGGCGTGTTTTAGGGCGCGTTTAAGGTTATCGTATAGTTTTATCATTTATTAATTTCTTTCCATTTTTATTTATTTTATTTTATTTGTTTATTTATTTATTTTTGCAAAGATGTAATACGCAATATATTTTAATATAATAAAATATCCGAAATCCGCTAAAAGAATTAAAGGAACACTCGTTAAATTCTGCGCCGAGAACCTCGACTTCATCATAATGAATTACTTTTGAAAAAATCAGGTTGTAAATCATTTATGGTCTTAAAACTTTTATGATCGATACTATTACGACTCTGCTACTGTAATAACATCTAGGCACTCAGCAGGTAATATTTTCTGTGACCGTATTTTAACACTCGGCCAAAATTATTAGATATTTCAGAGTTTGACGAACATATCCTTTTTCATTTTACCTATTTAAACTGTTAGTTGAATATTTTTCCATATTATAATTCTGTTTATTATCTTTGACCTACTTGCTTACGTAAAATCAAGTGGCAGTGTATAATCACAGTTATTTTTGCAAATATGTCTGAAACATAGCGAGTTACGGAATAAACTTAATAGTGCAAAGTTGTAGAGAATTTTCAGTCACAATAATTTTATTGTTTTTATTGTCCGACGCGTGTCTGAGCTATAACTCCATTTTTAGGACTGTGTTACTGTATTTTTGTGTTACATCTGCTTCAGTTTTTCATCTACATTTGTCGACATGAAATTTTCTCCTGCTTTCGTAAAATAACTTCCGCATTTGCACACATTTAACATCACATTTTCGCAACAGGCATGTTTATAACGGTACTGTACACATAAAATGCAAATGCGGAAGTTATTTTACCAATGCAGGCGAAAATTTCATTTCGACAAATGCAGGTGAAACACTGAAGCTGATGTAACACAAAAATACAGTCATAAAGTCCTCGAAAATGGGGTTATAGCTCTCAAACGCGTCGGACGATAAAAACAATAAAACGATTGTAACTGAAGACGACTTATTTTATTATTACTATTATTATATTTCTCCGCTACAAAAACGTTTATTCAACTTTCGCCTCAGATGGATAATGTTGGCGTTATTTGCAATTAGATTTCCTTCCGTCAAAAGACCGTTACGAATGGCCTATTTTCTAGTGTTAGTAACCTAGCTTTTATCGGAAACGTTTGCAGAAGGGAGGTTCAGGTCACTGTCGGGGATCAATTATGTGTGCAAAATTTGGTGCGGATCAGTTACACGGCACGACCCAAAAAGCGGGAACACGTTACAGACAGGCAGTTCCAAACTACCGTTGTTTTCGGACGGTGCGAGATATGGGAAATTGTGACAACAAATTTGTGAGGAATTTTCTCCTACACAAATTAGTTCGTTCAGTTTTTGTATCAGATGAGCAGTTAAGCCGTTATTTAGAACTGTCAAAAGGCGATCGCTAAAGCCCACTTTTGGCCGAAAATTATCACCTGGTATATCTTTTCTTCCCGTGAATCGATGTATAAGAAACGAAATCTGTGCTTTGCCCCAAGATATGCTGAAGTTACCTGTGAAAACCTCATGCAAATTCGTAAAGTAGTTATGAAAATAAGTGGTTTCTAGCAGATGAAGCATATAAATATTTCAGTAACTAATTTGATTTTTAGTTATTTTTTTAATTTCTTTTTAACTAGGGGACGTAACTACGGGGTCGTCAGTCCCTAACCTTACAAACTACTTATCAACTACTTACGAATTAGGACGGCACAAATATCCACCCCCGACCGTAGTGGCCGTGCAGACCGTGACTGGAGCGCCTCAGTCTCCTCGGCCACCGAGGTCGGCTGATTTTTAATGTATTTACTTTGTATTACACATATACCTATACAGCTTTTTCAACGTACAGATGGAGAACATTTTTATTTATATAAAAAAGTCTAGAGCTCAGTTTCGACCAAATGTTGGGTGGTGTGGAATGGAACAGGAGCTCTGAGAGCCTCAGGTCAGTTTTGCGCTGTATACTTTTTTTATATCTATAAAAATTTATCATTTTCAAAAGGAAACACAAATGTTTCAAAGAAACTGAAAAAAGTAAACCTTAATGACTAATAATTATCATTTAAGAAAGTGAACCAATACAATCCCTTCAATTTATAGTCATTAAACCATCAACTACAATTCATACCTGAGCAACAGCAGAATAAGGACTCAAAGTATTAAATGAACCTGACAGAAACAAAGAAAAGGCTACAACCGTGCTGTTCTCCCTTTCCTTGTCACTGCACCCCTTTCATTCCCTTCAACTCATAACTGCTGAGTGATGCTTTTTTTTTCTTTTAGTTCCCACTTTTAACCCCTCTTGCCTTCAGAATTTGAAAGTGTGTATTCCAGTCATCATTGTCAAAAGCTTTCTTCAAATCTATGAAAGCTAAAACCATAGCTTTGTATTTCCTTGACCTATTATATAAGTCATAACACGAAAATTTCCTCACATTTTCCAACATTTCTCGCAAATCCATATTGATCTACACGAGGTCTATCGTTACAGTTTCTCCATTCGTCTGAAAATAGTTTACGTATTTTGCAACCATGTGTTATTAAGCAGATAATTCAGTAATTATCGTATCTGTCACTACATGCTTCCCTTGGAATTTGAATTATTACTTTCTTCTTGAAGTCTGAAGGTATTTCCTCCATCTCATGACTGGCTCTCTCAAGGATATCAGTAGTTAAAAGGGAGTCCTCGTGTACTTCAGGTGCCTTGATTCGACTCAAATCTTTCAATAAATCCGGAAGATAAAAATACGTTTCACACATTATCTTAGTTATTCCCATTCCTTTTACGGGACACTCACATAACAAAAATCAGGAGATAGCTATACGTACAAATACAGTTGGCAGTAGAATTGAGTATACATTGTATAATAGGGCAGTGCATTAATGGAGCCATCAGTCTCGTGATTTACTCGAAAATGTGTAAGACTTCATTATAGCCACACAATCTGACAGACTTTGAATGTGGAATGGTAGTTGTGTAAATTGTTTTAGAGGTCATGTTCTACAGTGTCAAGAGTGCGTGTAGAATACCATACTTCGATAGTTGCCTCTCACCATGGAAAACCGAGTGATTGTCGGCCTATCCCTAAAGGAAGAGAGCAGCTGTGTTTACATAGAGCAGACAGTACTAATGTAGAAGCGAAGCTACGTGAAATAATCGCAGAAATCAGTATAGGATGTACGATGAAAACATTCGTTATGACAATACAATTACTGTAATTGAGAAACATAAACAATCGATCAAGTGCCTTTGCTAATCAGCCTCTTTCCTTTGTTTTGTTTGATATTCCTTACCGATCCTTTCGCCCCTAGTGAGTTCTCTGTTCAGGGGGTTTTGCGGATATATTGGGCCCTGCAGGATTCCCCCCCCCCCCCTCAAGCGAATCCTGTACGATCTCATCCCTTCCTGCACTCAAATTCCTTGAACAAATCCGCATCCTATACGTATCCCACCAGAAAGAAAGTAGGTACGCTATGAAGATTTCACCACACAAATTTGGGTCTTCTAACCCAACCTTGACCTTTTGACCTTGACCTTGACCCTTTGAGCTTGATTTGACCTTGAATTTTACTCGACCTATCGATCGAATCGATAAATCGACCAAATTGAGCTATCGATCGATCACCAAATCGACGAATCGGTAAACCGACCTATCGCACAAATCGAAAAATCAACCTAACGACCAAATCAAGCTACCGGTCAATCACAGAACTGACGAATCGGTCAATCGATCAATTAACCTATTGATAAAATCGATAAATCAACCTATCGATCAAATAGATCAAACACGCTATCGAGCTATCGCTAATTTGGTGAATCGAGCCATCGATGAATCTATAATAAATCGATACGCTATCGACCATCTGGTTGCAAAGAAGAACTAGAACAAGATGGCGGTCATGAACAAAGTGATGGGGGTCATCGGTAGCGCTTGGCCGGCGGTGTCGATAGGTCTGAGGAGTGGCGTTGTTTTGATTGAGGGTGCGTGGCAGAAGGGGGGGGGGGATGAAAGAGATGATGAAATGGACTGTGTGGCAGTGAAGACGCAGCCGCTATTTGTAGGTCCAGTCACGGATACATATGCTTGGATGTGTGCGTGTGTGTGTGTGTGCGTGTGTGTGTGTGTGTGTGTTTGTGTGTGTTTGTTTTGTGCGTGCTGGCTGTGGAGGCTTC
Organism: Locusta migratoria; assembly: GCA_026315105.1. NCBI lineage: Eukaryota > Metazoa > Arthropoda > Insecta > Orthoptera > Acrididae > Locusta > Locusta migratoria. Next base: position 706,673,189 of record CM048745.1, on the reverse strand, counting down.
GCCTTTGTTTTGTTGGGTGAGGTTGGTTTTGTGGTTCGTGCTTGTTGCGTGGCAGGCAGCCGAGTTTGCGATTGTGGTGTGAAAGCAGTGTGTGTGATGTGTTATGGTGCATGTGGACCAATGTGACCAAGCCAATGTTGGTGGACATGTAGGCAGGGGAGCAAAGGGCGGAGTTGCCATTGCCGTGGCCAGTCTGGCGTATTTTGTGATTTTCTGAGGAGGGGCAGAAAGAGAGTGGCAATTATGCGGTGAAAGTGCGTGGGTGGCCGAGCCAGTTAGTGGCGGCCATTGCTTGTTGTGTCTTTTTTGCCGTCATGTGCGTGGATGGTGTGTATGAATGTGTCGTGGTTGTGGCTTTGGGATGTAGAATCGTCATGGGTGTGCCCGAGAAGTGGTGGACATTGAGCGACGATGCAGGCCGAGTTGCGACCACTTTACCTGTGTCTTTTTTCGTTTGTCTCTATGAGCAGTGGCTGGTCAAAGTTGCCAGTGTGTGCGCCTCCTGGCGAGGGGGTGGCGGAGGCGGCAGAGGCGGGGGTATCTGCACCAGGAGAGGGCGTGGCGGTTGTAAAGTGCATGTGGTGCTGTGTTGTGGAGAGGTGCATCCCGGCCGCCAGAGAGTGTGCTTGGATTTGGTTGGGCTGGCAGCAGTCGTGTGCTTGTGCGTACACGAGAGGAACGTGGGTAATATGTGCGCCATGGTGGTGCCGACGGGTGGTGATAGTAGTTTCTTGATGGTGATGGAGTGTCGCCTATGTGTTAGTTTGTCTGTGTGCATCCGTTAGTTTTGGCGAGGGTGTGATCAAATGAGGTGTCTAGTTTGTGGCTGCCATCATCGCTGTGGCAGGTGTGTTTGGGTGTTGTGGTTGGTGCTGGTGGTGTAAGGAGTCGGCAGTGGTGCTCGGCGCCTTGGCCCTTGGGGTGAGTGACTGACTGAATGACCGAGTGAATAAATGAAATAATGAATGGCTATGGGCAAGGGACGAGAGTGGTAATGGAGGGCGCGAGTGCTGTTGTGTGGCATGTGCGTGACCACAGACTAGGTTGAGACAGACTATTGCATTGCACTTTTGTATATATTTGACATAATAGGGAGGTTAGGTGGTGGCGGTAGCGAGCGACGTTGCCATGGGTGTTTGTTGCGGTACTTTTGTTGTCGTTCAGGAGAATGTGGTGTGGAAAGGCACAATGACATGTGTCGGTCGTGTGGCCATGTGCAGGAGTGTCAGAGTGCGGCGTTGTGCGATGGTTGGTAGCCGCGCCACATGTTGTACTTTGTAGAGGCGCATATGTGTAATTGTAGTATTTGTGGGTGTCAGTTGTGTGGGCGCATTTTGTAATGTGGCTTTAGGAGCAGCGGTTTGTGTCGACCCAGCTGTATGCCCGTAATAACCATAACCCTCAATCTAAGTTTAACGGTAACGGCCAACGGACGCTTGTTTTGTGCCTTGTGGTTAACAGCAGTTGGTTGGTTGCTGACGTCGTTGACCCCTTAACCTAAGCTAAGTGCTAACCTAATGTCACCTATAGACCTAACCTGTGGGGCGGTGGGCTGTGTCCTGTAACACAAGTAGTTAGTGCTAAACGTAAGGCAAGTGCTTAAACACGAACCTGGTGACGACATGTCGGTTGTGTGTTTTTATGCTGGCGTGCGGTGAAATAGCGGCTGTGGTAGCGTATCTGGCGTATGTAGGGTCTGGGTGAGCCTTGGTGAGCGTTTTCACTGTGGGTGTTAGGTTGCGGTTTGCGCCGATGGCTGGGCGCGTGCTGAGGCGTGGCCCGACCCGTATTTCGTGTTAGTTGTCTGGCGACGAGCCGGAATATGGGAGGGGGGGGGGGCGATGGCGACAGGTTGAGTGTTGAATGCACGGAATGGCGATGGGAGGTGATGGGTCACTGGTGCCGGGTTTTCCGTCGCTGCATGTTTCGTTTTAGGGGCACATGTCATCCGTTTGCGGAAGGCATGCTCAGCGACGGTGTGGAGGCATTGTCGAAGGTTTGGTATTGTGTCGGTACATTGGGTTGGGGTCTTGGGGGCGGAATTCGGTCGGCGGCGGCGATTCTCGGCGGGTGTGGCCAGGCTATTTGGCGCAATAGGCGCACTTTGCCTGCGTTTTGCGGCCTCAACGAGGGGGGGGGGGCGCATGCGCGGCAAATGGGTGTAACGATACACTGAGATTTTTATTTATTTTTTGTTTATCTTTGATCAGCGATGCTTTTCCTCTGACTCGTAATAAAACTAATTTAATTTCGTTCGTCATTTTTTACTTAAAAACAAGCGAGAAGACGGAACCGAGATAGTAGATTTACTCACTCTCTTGTCTTTGTTCATCCCGTGTGGACGTCTTCCATTCATGTATATATTCAGGTATTGTCATGCAAGTTGTAAAAATATATTACTTAAATTTAAAATCATCCCCTCTCTTTGGCTTTTATTTAAATGAATCCCTCCACGTCAAATACTTATTTTCTATTGTTTTCAGACGCCATTACAATCGCTTCGCATTGTCTGCAAAATTTCCATCAATCATCCTTATACTATACTTTGCTTGATTTTAGAACCTGCAGTCATTTCTTTTGTAATTTCACGAAGTCCGATCATTTTTCTTAATTTTTTTTATCATTACCAGTAGCTTTATGTTCCACCCACGGTCACACAACAATGAAAAGCGAAGTGAACAGTGAACATTGATCTCCTACGGAAAGTATCTCGAACATTCATTTATTCAATAAGACATAAAAGTTATTTCCAGCTTTTACAATACGAAGTGCAGATTCCAGCTAGATGCTTTCCGTAAGTTTTATAACCTGCTGTTGCTTGTATGGTGCCCAACTTTAATATGCATTCCGCGGTTTATTTGCTTTAATGTTCATTTTGTGCTGTACTTTAACTAACTTATTTCAAAATTCAAACATTCGGTACCATCAATTCTTTGTCCAAAAAATATAATCGCGGAATCTACTTTTAACAATTATGGCATGGCATGGCAACGTTATACGGGCCAGTAGGTAGCCCCATCTTTGGTGGCCCGAATGTCGTTTATGGTGTGGGCGTGAGTGCAGGGCGACGCCGGCCACGCTGTCAAACGTCTGAGTATAGCAAGTGCACGAGGCAGCGCGCAGCATCTCGGAGTGGTGGCTGCTCTCTTGGTCCGCGCCCGCTCGCGACACTGTCAGTGCGCGCCTGGCCGCGATTATTCCCTGCCGCTCTGCGCTCATATAGAGTACGTGCACGCCAGTTGGCTTTCCGAGTCTTTGTCGCTCGTTCGATCGCAAGTTAGCTGACGGATATGGCGGATCAGGCGGCCACGTACGAGACTCCTGCGGCCCTGCGGGCACCGGCATCATCGGCAGGACCAGTGTTGCGTGTGTACTTTAAACAGCGTCTGCGTCCTTCGTCACTGCCTACTTGTTGTTTTAACCTACAGTGTATTTTAGCCACGGTGACAACATTTTATGCCGACTGTGTATTTCTTTTGATCTCTTTTCAACGTTTAAATTCGCCGCATTGTCTCCATTGTTTGTAATATGTCACCGTTTATTGTCTTCGTGTTTATATTTTTACTCTCCTCGGCTATGTAGGTCTCTTGGCTGTAGAGCGGCGCTGAGGCAGCTTCTAGCGTGTGTGTTTCAAAACCCAGTAAAGAATAAATAAATAATCAGACGGTTAGGGCAAGTCGTTGTGGCTCGCCTGTGGAGACAGCTCGCCTGTAGAGACTGCTCGGAAGGTGGAGGTTCACAGGCAGGCGGCACCGGCGGTGACCAGTGAGGACTCGCTCCTTCCACAGTATTTGTCGTGCTGTGGTCGGCTCTTTGTGGGCTGCGCGCGGATGTGCAGCAATTTGGCCACACACGTTCCTCTCACATGTGTTAAGCAGTCGTATGTTGCTTGGAACTGTTTGATCAGTCAGCAAGATTCGTCATACATTCCTGCCTCCACATTATGAGCGCTGCATTGGTTGTTTGCTGTGGGTGGGGGGAGGTGCTGTCCAAGTACTGAAAGCCAGGGGTGAGCGTACCATGGAGGAATTGGTTCACTCATGGAGGGAGAAATGGAACTGGGGGTTGTCAGGAATGGAGAATGTACCATTTAGGTGGGTGGCGAAGTGTTTTGCCTTGCTGAGGTTGTCCGGGAAAGGAAGGTCATTATGGAGGAGTGGCTAGTGGGGAGCGGAGTGACTGCCAGTAGGGCGGTGGAAGGCTTGCCAGTATTTGGAGGAGTTGTGTGGGAGAGTGACGTTAAAATGTGTGCATTTCTGGCGTCAGTCGCGATCTCTTTTCACGTTCAAGAGGTGTCGACAGAGTGTGTCTCGATCGTGAGTCCGCAAGTAGGATGGCAGGATTCTCCGAGAAGGGGTGCAGCCTGTGGAGGTAAGGTAGGACGGTGGGGGTGGATGGTTTTGGTAGGGATGCAGGAGTGGACGGTGTCAGCAAGTGGTCTGGTGTAGGAAGGATGCAGCATAGACAGTATATGCAGGGGTGTGGAGGGGCTGACAACCGAGGTGTCTATTGAGTGAAGGTAGGCATCGCAGTCACCGCAGGTACAATAATGGACGGAGGCTCAGGATTGGGAGCGCGAGAAGGCGGCTGCAGGGATTGAAGGTGAGGATTATGGGGGCATGATCATTGCCAATGAGGTCGAGGACATCTGCCTGCAGGCGGTCCAGGAGGATACGAGAGGCCAGGACGACATCAGGGGTGGTATTGCTATGTGGATGAGTGGGTTGCAGGAGGGTAACAGACTCGCTGCAAAGCTGGGAGAGAAACTGACGCCACCGCCGGAGTTCGGCGTCAGAATGGGAACAAAGGTTTTGGTTGGTGGAAACTACATAGGTTGTGAAAGATTGGTCTTTGTGAGATAAGTTAACAGGAAAGGGGCGCGACGCTATGGGTGTAAATGATGGCGAGAGTGACATTGAGGGAGGGAAGAAAGAGACTGATGATGAGATATTCTGTGCGATCATTGAGGATGGGTTGTGCAGGACTGGGTGGTGATGGAGGTGGGGGGGGGGGCATCTGTATGGTGGAGGGTGTAAGGATACATGATGATGGAGTGTCGAGGTTAGAGGAAGTTTCATTCAGGAGGAAGGTATTCACGTGCTGTTGGGAGGAGATGCATAAAGAAAGGTTTGTTGGTAGGTAGGCATAGAATGTTGTGGTAAAGGATGGGCGCGCCATGGGGAGCTGCAGGTGTGGGGAGAGATGGCGATGGGAAAAGGTGGGAGGTGGCTGTGGTCGCAAGCTGTAAAACTAAGTGGGCAGCTAGGGCTATCTGCTGGAGGGTGTGGGGACGCTGGAAGGGGTGGATGTTCTGAGGGATGGATGATGTCCTCCATGATTGGTGTGGTCAGACGAAATTGTTGGGGTGGATAGTAGTATCAGTGGGACGGATGAGCTCAGGATTGGGCAGCAGGGCGAGCCTGACATTTATAGAAATAGGTCAGGTGGTGACCGCCACGGATGTTGCAGGTGGGGGTGGAGGCGAGGTTGGTAAACTGTTTAACAAAATGTGTCGACTTATAGTGGGGACAGGCACGTTGCGGTATTTCTCTGTGAGATGATCGTTGTAGGTGAGACATCGCCCACAACGATAAGACGGGCAGGGAGCAGGAAGGATCCACCTTGTAATGGCGATTGTAGATGTATGCTTCCTTGGTGAGCAGGCAGTCAATGGAGGATGCGGATTCCATGAAGATTCCCATCAAAAAGGTGGAACTGGAGGCATTTTGGATATGATGGAGATTTCTGAAGCCGGCCGCGGTGGCCGAGGTGACTGAGGCGCGTCAGTCACGGTCAGCACGGCCACTACGGTCGGGGGTTCGAATCCCCCCTCGGGCATGGATATTTGTGCCGTCCTAGTTTGTAAGTAGTTCATAAGTAGTTTGTAAGTTTAGGGACTGATGACCCCATAGTTAAGTCCCATAAGCTTAACAAACATTTGAACATTTGAGATTTCTGAACAGGAGCGAAACTTTTCCCAACACCTCAGCCTCCACGGTCAATGGGCTAAGCTTGGTGATCACAGCGGTGAAGGTGGGTGGCTGGCAAGGAGCTGGGTTTGTGGAAGAGTGGAGGAGGTGATGTATGGAGTGAGGAGGCATGCGGAATCCAACGGAGGAGGTCAGAGTGAAGGAAGAAGACTTGACGAGGATGGGATCCTTGCGGGGGATGAGCTGTAGGGTTGGGACGGATGGGACGTACTTGCATATTTCGAGAGAGAGGGCGCTATTGTCGAGGAATTTGAGGTCGAGGCAGGAAATGCCGTACTTGAACACTTGAATGGCGGTAGCAAGGGAATGAAGGGGAGTTGTGTCCATGGTGATGGAGGAGGTGGACGAAGGAGCGGAGGCTCTGGTGGAGTGATTTTTCTTGGTGACGCCATGGGTGGGTTCTGCGGTTTTCTTGGTGGTGAGGCAGGATGTCGAAGGACAGGGAGTGGGAGAGGATACGGCGTGATGGGGATGTGGCGAGGTGTGGGGATGGCTTGTGCCTGGTGGCGGCGAGTAGGTGAGGAGGGAGAGAGGGAGGGAGAAAGTTGACCGGCGGCGGTGGTGAAAGAGGAGGAAGTGGCAGAGAGGAGGATGGAGAGTGGGATGAGTGACTGAGGGACGGAGAGGCTCCATGTTGTGGTGGCTTGGGAAGGGGGCGTGTACATAACCACCGTGTTGGTGGAGGTTACGGTGAGGGTAGTGGAAATGATAAAAAGAGGACGAGATGAAGTCACAGTTCGGACGTTCACGTAGGTCTCAAAGGTCTCCAAGCGATGGATGGCTCCGACCCTCTGCTGGACCGCGGTGTCCCTCGGCCGAGGGGTCCCAGGCCAGGCAGAGACGTCTGCAGCGGAAGAGACGGAGGGCTGTGGCGGCGGCGAGGAGCTGCAAGGGAGCCAGGTGACGTTCGCTGCAGCGGCGGCTACGACGGGAAGAGACAGGCAGATCCCTGCAGCGGCGGACGAACCTGAAGAAGGGGACAGCAGCGGCGCAGCAGCGTCCGGCCGTAGCAGGTGCGGCGTCGGCGGCGGCGGCGGTTCGGCGGTGGCTGCCACAGCGGCGATAGCGGTCCCTCCTAGCACGAACCCAGTACGAGGACTTCTGGGACTTGAAACAGCGTCGCGTCTAAGCGCGAAGCTATTGCTGTTGCATGGTACCAGGAGGGAAAGCTGGAAGTCGGAGTTTTCATTCTTTCCTGTACATTCGACCTGTCCGTAGCAGAGGTGAGGAGAGGATGCAATTAATCTCGGTGTACCGTCACCGCCATTTGCTATTCGTGGTTTGCTATGACATCACAATTCTCTCTATGCATTAACTTCATTGCCCGTGAATAGTGCGTATTATGCTACATTTGAGATCATTTACCCAGGGAATCTCTTTGGTTAGTTAGTAAATTTTGTACATCGTTTTCATATTTAGGATCTGTAACCCAACAGAACATACATAATAGCAGGATCATCTGGAAAGTAAGTTTTGTTTTATACGAACACAATAAATACAGTAACATTCAAACTTTTTTGCATTTGAACTACTTTTCAACAAAGTGAGCAAATAAATTGAGACATCTTCTAATCACCTTTTGTATTCCTGTGTCGTAAAAGTCTGCCACCGGTGAAAGGAACCGGCCTTTGACAGTCGTCTTCAGCTCTTTGCCGTTGTCAAAACGCTTGCCGGAGGTCAGGAATTTTTTGAGGTGCAACAAAAGATGGAAACCGCGTATGAGCAATATCGGGTTGTATTCTGGATAGTCAAAAAGCTTACAGGCGGACTTTTGCAAATGTTGCTGTGCGGCGAGCCACATACGGACGAGCATTGCCATGGAGCAATACGGCATTTGGAGAAGCATTCCGTGACACGTCGCCATCTTGTTCTGAATGACAACGGCAGGTAGCCTAGTATGACACACGATTATTCTATTTACAAGCTGCAGACATCTACGGCACAGAAATACAGAAGATTGCTCTCAATATATTACAAATGTCTCAAGTATTTTGGTGACTACGTCAAAAAATAGCTCAAATACTGCTATACTTGTTGCAGTACAGACCTTCATGTATTTATTTATTTACTTTTAATGGGGAAAATTACTTTCTGAATGCACATCATGAAAACTCATCTCTAGGTATGAAGAGCACATAAGGACTTTCTGAACTGTATAGAAGATACGAACTTTATGTATTTTTATTAATAATTTTTGGGAACCTAGTGTGTATTACCTCCAACAATAACCTTGGTTTGGGAAACCAGGAGGTATTTGTAACAGTCACACAGTATTGAAAAAAATCATTAAGGGCGCCTAAACGTGAAAATGAATGAAAAAAATTACCTCCATCTGAAAGACAAATTTCTTTCGTTTCCAAAAATGTATGGTTTATTTACTTTTCATATTCACGGAACGTATGACATTAACTGCGAATGGGTAAAACTGAAAATGTGTTCCCAGCCGGGATTCGAACCCGCTGCTTTCTAGGCTGTACATATTTTCAACTTTACTCATCCGCAGTTAATGTCATACGTTCCGTGAATATGAATAGATAATAACTGCAGGATCAGAAGTGGCGTCTGTTCTTTCGGACATGTCCAGAAGAACAGACATCACATATATATTTACTTTTAAATAGTAATTATGGTATAAACGCTCGTTCAAAAAATGTGTGCACACTGGCCACGCTAATGTTTCAGGCAATCAGTACAACCATAAACATTTTATGCCTGCCACAGTCATGGAAACAGCAAAGTCAATATACAGGACCTACCAGATAAAAAATTACTTAGCAAAGGTCTACATGGCGTTACTCAAAATTCTAATGACGTTTTCAACAGCTGTGTGTGGCAACGAGTACCGAAAACAGTGTTTGTTGGATGGACAGTACTCAAAATAAGTGTGATAGATGCTGTTATCTGTTTCAGTGATCGTGTAATTATCAGGACAAAAGTATGGACCAATTATTCATCCAACAAGGAAATAATATGATAGCGCTCTGACTGCATAGATCGTCAGTGACTAGTTGAAGCTGAAAGGGCTGCGGAAGACATCCCTAAAGAGTACAGAGTAAGGAAAAGACTCCTGAAAAGGTTTGCAAGAGGATAAAGAAGCAGCTGGCCAGCAAGATTATGCCACTGGAATGTTCTGAAAGAAGCATACGGTGAGTCAAAAACACAGTGAATAGTCTTTTCTCATTTTCTCGAAACTACATTTTCACAACATTAGGTACATATATCTTCATAATGGTTTCAGCTATGTTCACCAAATTTCTCCCAAGTGAAGAGTGGGACAGCATCTTTCTATAATGTTTAATACATTGCAGAAGTGATCTTTGTTTATCATTGTGTATGTAATTTTACGGCAATTTTAGACAAAATAGTAATAAGAGTTTCCTATTTCCTCAAATGTACTCCAAACCAAAAAAAAAAACATGGTGCATGATGTGTTCCTACGAATGTTGATAGCTGCCTGCCAGAGTCTAAATGCTATTAGATTGACGATGCGCCAGAAAATGGTTCCAGAAAGCGAACATTTATTATAAGAACATCTATTAGGCAAAATATGGTAACTCTAATTTATAACAGATATTTCAATAAATTCCCTATTACAGCTAGAGTTAATGTCATTCACTGTTGGTACAAAATCTCAACTTCCTCCGCATTGCAGATCAAGAGTAATGTGCATCGAAAGCAAGGTATGAAAATACAGCCCGTTGATGTCCAGGTCCCCTTAAAGAATGGTTAGATGCGACTAGCGCTTGTGATATGCACATACATTATTTTCAGTTATTAATGGAAATACGAGGTTATTTCAAATATATTTTGCTTTTGTAAAGAATAATCAAGCAACGCGCTTCTCTTTATATGGACTTTATTTGGCTGTCATAAACCGTTCCCTCGTATGTTTAGATATCGTACAAAAAGCCTCCCACTCACTTGGACGTAATTAACGGGAAACATGATACTCCTCGGAACAATACGAGCAGGTTTCCTGTCCTTATCTGCCCTCATTCCTCTTTCTGGTCGCCTCCTGCCCCTTCCACTCTTTTCTCTTTTACACTCCAGAGGGCAGTACAGATGCTTCATGCATTGTGCTTCCACCAGAGGGAGATGCCACATTTCGCAGAAGGAAAAAGGGAACACAAAAGGACGAAAAAACGAAAGGCGTCAAAAACAAAAGCCTGGCGGCAGCTGCGGCAGGGCGTGGCCGTGACTCACAAAAACGAGCCGCTTAAAATTTCGGCTCGCCAAACCCTTTTCGTGTAACGTAATTTTTCTGACAAATCTATGCCGTCGCGGTCCATTCTAAAAACACAAAATCGAGAAATGTGTCCTGCAAGTACTAAACTGAGCGTTGTTGAATTTTCCTCTTGTACCCAAGCAGTTTCCTCAAAATAAAGTTTTCTTTGTCTAGACATGTTTCAACAAGCACGCATATAAAGTTTAGTGTTAGTGGAAGCAACAAGAAAAAAACTTGTAGCTCGTCATTTTATAAGATGCTCGTACATAAATTGTTGTGAACGTTCTACGTTTCATCACAAATTTCTTACAGTCTTATTGATGTTCGATAGCCAAGTCTCCATTGTGTACATGTCACCATAGATGTACCTGAGAAAACGTAGAAGGGCGATGCACTGTTTGGTTATGCAGCATAGAACCACGTCACTACTGGTAAAGGTTACCAGCGTAAAAACGACAGAGTAGCAGTTTTCAAGAAATGCCACCTTGCCTACACTTAAAATTTAATGTTACTCCATCTTCACATAAAGCTCTAGAGAATCATAAGCACAGATGAACACCATAACTGTTTTGCCAATAATCAAGTGCTTTAGAGATAGTGGTTCTATGAAAATAATACCACGGCCAAGCAACAAAGATATGTAGACCCTTGGATGTTGTCCAAGTATTCCAAGTTTTTCCAGAATATCTGTTATTTTTTCAGTGGACAAGTGAAAACGTTTGCTCTACAGAGAAACATATCCATCGGTTTTTGAGTAATATATCACACTGGTCATATTCTGCTTACCAAATTACATCTAGTTGGTGTTAAGTATCGAAAGTATAATACGTTAGTGCATTTTCGGCACAACCTTTGGAATCCTCAGCGTGTGTCATTGACATATTGTTTCTAAAGTACGACTTCAGATAATATGCAACATTAAGAAAAATGTCATATAATTTAATGTTACAGTTCTATCAACATTGCTGATATGTTTACAGTAAATTATTGTACTGACCGTATCGTTTGACGAAAAGGAGGTATAGGTAGTTGATATACATATTTACATGCGACAGTTGAATAGCCGAGCTCTCTAATCAATGTTGCAGAGCGCGCGGTTGCTTCCACCTGAGGCTCGAGTCCTTCCCTCGGGGAAGGGTGTTGGTGCTATCCTAAGGTTAGTTTCTGTTAGTTTAAGTAGTTTGTTAGCCTAGGGAGTGATAACAACACTAGTTAAACCCCATAGATTTACAAACATTCATTAATATTCCATTTCTAATTTTTTCGAGTGAGACATATAACACAGATATTCAAGCTTAAGTGTCGAGTTATTATTTATTCTATCGATTTTTATGATTCATAGTTGAGAAATACTTCGGTATAATTTATTAACATGTAAGGCTATGTCGTAGTCTCTATTTATAACTTATTAAGCTGCCCTGTTGAACTAAATCTCAAAATCCGTACAATGACAAAAAGTGAACAGTGTATTGTATTCCTCACTGCCATGTGAGAGATAAAGCCAGTTGATTTCGATTTCACTATTCTAACACACGACTCTTTACTGACTTAAAATTTACAGCAATTAATTTTTTAAGATAATAAATTTCAAAAATTAGCAACTATAATTTTTTATTCGTTACTGCCTACATTTGTCTACGGGAGTATGCAGGAAAGATCACTTAGCTCACACTTTAAGTTTTGCTTTTAATCAAAACTGAACTCACGAGCACAAGATGTACAGAAATAACCATAGGAATTTCGTAATTAAACAATGCTATAAGGGACGATTTTAAAAACTAGAAGGCCACAGATGGTGAAGTAGCTGTTATTTATTGACTCGTTTCGACTTTGTCATCGTCGGGATCTAAAACATGGGGTATTTTTGTACAATTGTACAACGGCCGGCCGCGGTGGCCGAGGGGACTGAGGCGCTTCAGTCACGGTCTGCACGGCCACTAAGGTCGGGGGTTCGAATCCCCTCTCGGGCACGGATATTTGTTCAAATGTTCAAATGTTTGTTATGCTTAATGGACTTAACTACAGGGTCATCAGTCCCTAAACTTACAAACTACTTATGAACTACCTACAACTAAGGACGGCACAAATATCCATGCCCGAGGGGGGATTCGAACCCCCGACCGTAGTGGCCGTGCAGACCGTGACCTGAGCTCCTCAGTCCCCTCGGCCACCGCGATCGGCTGGATATTTGTGCCGTCCTAGTTTGTAAGTAGTTCATAAGTAGTTTGTAAGTTAGGGACTGATGATCCCGTAGTTAAGTCCCATAAGCTTGACAAACATTTGAAAATTTGATTTGTACCACGGCATGGGTCTGCGGAACTATTGTAACTGCCACCATACCACCTGTGGCCTTCGTGTTTTTAAGGCGTCCCTTATAGCGTTGTTTAATTACGAAATTGAAAATGGGTGCATACCTCATTGGTGACTTCATTTCAAATTTGGAAACCACTGGAATTCCTATGATTACAGCAGAACCTTAAATATGTGGCATATAACTTTAAAAAAAGCGAATGGCTCATCACTCAGTCACAAATCCATCAAAATTTCCCCTACCATGAAATATCATTTACGATATTTACACCTCAGAAAATAACAGTTAAATGGTGAGATGTTATAATAAAAAGTAACTGAATTCCTGACTTAATCCCCGCAACACAAGTCTGGAGAAGCGGGGATGGGCTGTGTGAACGTCGCACCTGATTCTCACCTCTTGAAAATATTGTAATCCATAAAAGTAAAAGAAAAGTTTTAATTTAGACTTTTACTACATTACATAAAGGTTTTAATATTTTCAGCAAAATATAATTTTTTGTTGTAAATGGTATCCTCGCAATGGATGTCACACTCAATATTTTTAAGTTCATGATCCTACCTACACATCAGTATCTCTTTTAGAAATATATTGCGCATAAAAATAAAAATAAAATAATAATAATCATAGCGGTGTGTTTGATAACATTGTGTTGGTCTTAAGATACTATCATCTTAGTAATATAAGTTATTGATAGTTGGTTGTTCTAGTATACAACATTTTCATGTTCGAAACCCTAATTAAAGCTGTTACAATAAATGTGGCCATGTTATGCTCATACTAGGGCGTTATTGTGCGTACATACTTCGCCAAGTAGGAATACAAAGAATTAATTAACATAAGAATGGTTACAACTGCGGAAACTGAAATGTAGGCTCTTCTCACGGTTCATTTTCTAAAATGATTCGAACAACAAACAGCCGCGGTGGAGTAGCCGAGCGGTCTAAGGCACCTTGCCTTTGCATCCCCCTTAAGGGCGGAATATCGAAAAATCGCTTCTTAAACGACGCCAACGGTGTAAGATGAACGCCTTCTGCAAATTTCATGTTTATTTATTTATTTATTTATTTTTTTTTTTTTTTTTTCATCAGTGGTTTTGGTTGGGCGATGGCGAGTCGTTCATTTAATCAGTCATTCACTCGGAATATTGCCTTCTATCTATAGATACTACGCCTTGCAAGCTGTAGTGATTTCTCTCGAAGGTGGTCTATGAAGGGTCACCTGATAAATACTCGGTATTACCGAGAGGAGCGCAGCGGAGTAACCTGTAATCTCGCTTGTGGAGAAAACGAACGACAAATCATATAGCCACAGTAGTCCAACGATCGATATTCATTTGATTGAAAAATTATTTTTGTAACTCTATGCGCACATGAGCTACATACAGTATTTCCCCCTCTACATATTGCATATGGGAGTTGAAATTTACTCTTAGTTTCGTCTTAGTGCAAAATATTGTGTCTTAAATGCTTTATTGAGTAGTCATACTTTAAATGATGATAGTATTTTGTAAGGCCTCCTCTGGTGTTTCTAACAGCCTTTACTCTGTAACGCTCGATCAATTTTGTAATGCTACTGTATTGAATAAAATATCAGTGAAGACAGAAAAAAATATTCTTCGGTTAACCTACGTAATGGTCATATTCTGAAATTTGTGGCCCATAGAGCTGGTAATGCAGCTACTAGGCTGCACAGGTTTTCATAGCGCGATTGTCACTGCTGTTACTGCAATCGTGCCACGAACATCTGAGCATCCTAGTAGCCGCAGTACCAGCTAGATGGGCCTTACATTTCTGAGGATGATCCTTACATAGGTCGAAACCAGTGAAATGAAGGATACTTTCTGCTGCCTTATACTGATATTTTACCCAATACAGCACAGATCTTAGCTTACGGAAGTGTTGTCCACATTAACGTTCTAATGCTACGAATGTCAGTTTTAATGGTGCCACACTTTGACAATAACATCTAACAGCTATTGTTTTGTGGAAAGCATCTTGTTCCGAACTCCAATCAGTCGCAAAAAAATTCTCTTATTAAGGTATGGTTCAATATCCGTCTGCGGAAGTTCCTTGATACACAGTTCTTTCATGACAGAAATAATCTGAAATGATAGAAAAAATAATTAAACCTCTTCTTACGTGTGGCTTTCTCAAAAACATTTTCGATTGACGGATTGCCTTTACGAGGGGATGTCGAAAGACAGTTTAGATCATTTGTAATTGCCCTTTGAACAAAATCTTATTCATTTCTACCCACGCCATTTCCGATGGAGCAAGTTCCATGGATCACGCAAGCGGTCAGTGTCCATTCTCTCGCTGGGCTCAACTGTGGCACGTTGCTCGTCATGGAAAATTTTCTTCCACATAAAAATGGCACAGTTCATAATTTTTGTTAAGCTTACATGTGTTTTAGTGAATGCCAGCCTCTTTCCCTCACTGCATCAGTTGAAAATACATCTACATCTACATACATACTCCGCAATTCACCGTAAGGTGCGTGGCGGAGGGTACACTGTACCACTACTAGGCATTTCCTTTCCTATTCCACTCCCAAATTGAACGAGGAAAAAAAGATTGCCTATATGCCTCAGTACGAGCCCTAATTTCTCTTATCTTGTCTTTGTGATCTTTACGCGAAATGTAAGTAGGCGGCAGCAAGATCGTACTACACTCAGCTTCAAATTCCGGCCCTCTAAATTTACTTAACAGAAATTCACGAAAAGAACGTCGTCTTTCTTCCAGCGATTCCCAATTGAGTTGCCGGAGCATTTCCGTGACACTCGCGCATTGGTCGAACCTACCGGTAACAAATCTAGCTGCTCGCCTCTGAACCGCCTCTATGTCTTCCTTCAAACCGATCTGCTGCGGGTCCCAAATACTTGAGCAATACTCAAGACGTGGTCGTACAAGCGTTTTATACGCGGTCTCCTTTACAGGTGAAGTACATCTTCCCAAAATTCTCCCAATAAACCGAAGTCTGCTGTCCGCCTTACTCACAACTGTCCTTACATGCTCGTTCCATTTCATATCGCTCTGCAATGTTACGCCTAGATATTTGAACGTCGCGACCGCATCAAGAAGCTCACTACTGATGCTGTATTCGAACATTATAGGATTGTTTTTTCTACTCATGCGCATCACCTTACATTTTTCTACATTGAGAGCTAGCTGCCATTCTTCGCACCAACTAGAAATTTTGTCTAAGTCAACATGTATGCTATTACAGTCAGTTACAGACGACACCCTCCCATACACCACAGCATCATCAGCAAACAGCCGCAAATTACAACTTACTCTGTCCATCAGATCATTTATATAGATAGAAAATAATAGCGGTCCTATCACACTCCCCTGGGGCACGCCTGACGATACACTCGTCTCTGATGAACACTCGCCTTCGAGAACAACGTACTGCGTTCAATTACTTAGGAAGTCTTCCAGCCAGTCACAAATCTGTGAACCTATTCCATAAGCTCGTATCTTCGTTTGCAGTCTGCAGTGTGGCACCGCGTCGAACGCCTTTTTGAAGTCGAGAAAAACACAATCCGCCTGTTGCCCTTCGTCCATGACTCGCAAGATGTCATGTGAGAAAAGGGCAAGCTGAGTTTCACATGAACGATGTTTCCTAAACCCGTGCTGATTCATGGAAAGAAGCTTTTCCGTTTCAAGGAAATTTACTATGTTCGAACTGAGAATATGCTCCAAAATTCTACATGAAACTGATGTCAACGATATTGGCCTGTAATTGTATGGGTCAGTTCTCTTTCCTTTCTTATACACGGGAGTCACCTGCGCTTTTTTCCAATCACTAGGAACTTTGCGCTGAATTAAAGACTCGCTATAAATGCAAGCTAAGTAGGGGGCCAATGCCGCAGAATAGTCTTTGTAAAACCGAACTGGTATTCCATCCGGACCAGCAGACCTTTTCGTATTTAGCTCTCTCAGCTGCTTCTCTACACCGGAAATACCTATTGTTATGTCCCCCATTTCGGAATTAGTACGTTGATCAAATGATGGTATATTTGTGCGGTCCTCCTGCGTGAAAGATTTCTTAAAGGTTAAATTTAGAACTTCAGCTTTCCGTTTGCTTTCTTCTATTACTGCCCCGGAATGATCAACTAGTGACTGGACAGTGGGCTTTGACCCGCTTATCGATTTTACATAGGACCAGAATTTTTTCGGGTTCTCGGAAAGATCTTTTGCTAAGGTATGGCTGTGATAATTATTGTATGCTTCACGCATCGATCTTTTTATAGACGCACGAATCTCTACTAACTTTTGCCTGTCATCATTTGCGTGTTCTTTTTTGAATCGAGAAAATAGCTTGATTTGGCAACTCATCCCTTCATCCCCAGTGTTCAGAGTTTTTTCCTAACATATAATGATCTGGAATGAACTCGTGTCGACTCTTGCCGTGGTTCTCTCAGGTCAACCGCATTAGCTCTCCTGTTTTTCTTAATTATTTGTCGAAGGAGAGTGTCCTATCGGAACGAAGAACTATGCAGATCGCGGCTCACAGCTAGCTTTGTACCTTTCATTGTTTTCACATTGCGTAGTTGCTTCGGCCTTCGTTGTGTAAGCCTCGATGAACTTTTCCTTTCTAGGAGATGAACAAGACTTTTCACCATTGATTGTAAAGAACACGAGACTCTCAGTCCACAGCTGGCAAACCCCCTTAAATCAGAGCACTTTCTGAGACAACATTCAGCAGTAGGGTAAGATGGTACAATTTCGATCATTTCAGACAAATGTCATTGTAACTGGAAATATATTGAGAAAATAAATAATTTCAACAATTTCACTTGTTCCCGGATGTTTAATGAATATATAACACAAATATCAGACAGTTACAATTGTTGGTATAAACACTAGGAAAGCTTACAGAATTGAGAAAAATCGATCGAAAATGTACCACACTAGGTACAATTATGATCACTTCGTCGTACAATTTTGATAATGGGCATCTTCCACATAGAAAGCACTTTTTCCTTAAGGCACCAATGAACACTTCGTGGTAGCAAACATTGCATATTTAGCAGCGAATCCAATCACCCTTAACCAGAAAATGTATAAGAGTGCATTGGACTAAGTAGCTTCACTTACCTCTTAAAATGAAAAAAATTATATCTCCGTAGCACAAATTGGTGTATTCTTGGAAAAGACAGGAGGAGCTGTAGAAACCTGCTACGCTACAACGCCACACAACGAGACACAACGAAATTGACAAATGGCGCGAAAACATTTGTTGATCGGAATTGTACCTATATCGAATTTGTACCACCTTACCCTATGATATCAATATGTTGCTCATGAAAGTCTCAGAAATTTTCAGTTCTGGTCTGATAAAATTTCAGACTGATACAAGGCTCACACATTTAAGGAAACTCTTAAAGAGATTAGATTTTATGCAGGTATGTTATTAAAACGATTTTTTTTAGTAGGGATGATATTCACTCTGTACGCGTAAATACGCACCTGCCCTAGCTATTGCGATATTTCCGGGAAACTAGAGCAGTAAAATATTCGCGCCCAGCACCCCTGCAGTGATAGCGGGGAATAAACAGGCGGTCGTGGTCGCGATACATATTCACGGCTCAGCCCTGCGTCCCGGCTGACACATTTGAACGTAACTGCCCTGTCTGCCTGATTGCGGTCTCTGTTCCTGGCTCTCACTCGACTGTTAATGGCGCGTCAATAGTCATTTATTCAGGTGCCGACGCGTCGTTTAGTGCCGCCTCTGATTTTACGAATTACTTCTGTCGTGTAAACCGTGACAGCTATTCCATTGCAGGCAAAGTGCCACTTTGTTTGCTGGTATATGCTGCGGCATGTCACATCGGCTGCCAGCGAAAGCTTTGCGGTTCACCTACTTCATTCCCGCACTTTAGCCCCTTTACATAATTTGCAATTCGTTTGTCAACTGTTACAAAGTACCTTGAACTGAAACAGACTAAACAGTCGAAAGAATGAACTACATTGAGTGTAGACAATCGAAATATTTTCTGCGGATATTTGCCACCATTTATGTTACAATGAGTGAGGGATGATAGGTAAATGTATTAACTGGACGTGACGGACTCAGGTCCGCAAACGACTGAGTAGGAATGGACAAGCGAAAATCTTTGGGATAATTTTCGTACTGGAATCCGTGTACTGCTACTGTTGTAGCTAAGATTTTACGGAAAACAGTTACACACCATCTGATATTCGTCACCAGATGAGTTTACAACATGGTGGAGCCTCCCCCTTCCATCTGTAAGGCAACCCTTAAGGTAAGCCTTACATTATAACGAGAAATGAGCTTCATTATGAATATATTATTCGTTTGAACTTGTTTATAATGTATATGTAGTAACTAACTTCCAATGTGATTTAATTAATTATCGTGATGCATAATGTATGTACGTAACCTAACTGTGAACGTTTTATGTCATTTATTTATTATCTGTATTGTAATTGTTTATGTATGTATTATCTTATTTATTTGTACTTTGTATCTTTTCTAAATGTTTGTGATTACTTGTTATGTTTAATTTGTCAGTGTAAAATACTTCTCTGTAAACGAGATCAAATATCGATCTGAATAGTAATCGACGTGGCTCCTTAGATCAGAGACTTTATTCTATAGCAGTGCTCGCCTGTGAGAGAGCAGGCAAGCAGCAGTATCTGCCGCCCCGTGACGTAGATCAGACGTTCGTACACGGTCCGCGGAGTGCTCAAACAATATCAGTAATAAAGTTGAACAAAGTGAAAGTTATAATTTGTTATAAGTGCAACGATATGAAAGAATATGTGAAACAAGTGAACATAAATGAAGCAAGAATTGATCTTAATGAAACATTTATTAGTTTGTTCTGCGTAGGCAGAAATTCGTTACGTGTTCGGTAACCGTTCCAGACGTCCGAAACGTGGTAGCGTCATCGCGGACGATAACGGTCGCGATTAATTACGCGATTCGCGAAGCATCACGGCGAACTGCTAGCAAGCTGCCAAAGGAGGAGCCACCATCAAATGATTTCCGTATGAATTTGTGTATCATTTATATGACTGCAGAGTACCACGTCGCTGGACTGATAAATAAGATAAGTTAAATACTATTGGTTGTAATTTACTGAGCATGCATGTTTAAATTTTGCTTAAATACAGGAACATTACACAGTACTTTTGCTATCTTATTTGAACAGCTAATTTAACCAATTGACAATCCTCAATAATCCATGAATAATATTACTACACAATTTTACAACCAAGTGAGTGTCATTAATTATTATATACTGTGATAATAATAATTGAGACAATCTTGCTAAAATTGATGGTAGAAAATAACAGACAGTTGAATTAATGAATAATTTTTCTATTTCGTTTTGCACTGAGTTCAACAATAATAGCCACCACCATATCTATCCTATAAAGAACCAAACTCGTACAATTGTCGTATGCATAGCATCAATTAAGACTGATTTACTTAAATTTCCTATTTGCTTGAGTGAATTAAAT
This sequence comes from Locusta migratoria, assembly GCA_026315105.1. Lineage (NCBI taxonomy): Eukaryota > Metazoa > Arthropoda > Insecta > Orthoptera > Acrididae > Locusta > Locusta migratoria. The sequence goes on along the minus strand of CM048745.1, from coordinate 706,653,164 downwards.
TTTATTAGATACAGACTATAGTGGTTGGACTGCACCCATTTGCCAATCACTTGATGTTAAAAAAAAATCCTACTATTCATGATTTTCTAAATTATCATTACCATTAGCGTACTAATTGAGTCGTACGCATTGCACAGACGGAATAAGTTAATTTCTGCTATCTGCGTGTGCACAGTCTCTGTAGGAGATTTTGTAAGGAAAGGAAAGGTGAGTGATCTTTTGAAAAGTTTCTCAGATAGGACCATAGTATTTGTTAATTACACTAATTGTCTTGCTAAGTATCTTCAAAATTTAACTACACCACTTGCATTAATAACGAGTTTAACGTAACCAACCACGAAATTAAGGTCAGGTTTGTTATGTTGCTCAAACATTACAACAACAGCCACCCTAGTTAATAACACGTAAAACATTTTTTTACCTCCACTCACACTTTTCTACAATAAAAAAAACACCTTTCCACCCATTATCTACAACAAAGATATTTTCTTTCCTTACACCTCCCCCACACATTCTACTGAGTGTTCTTGTACACCTGGACTAGACGATCCCAGAAATTTGCAGAGGTGCAGGTGGTCCTATTTCAAGACCCGGTTACTCCTCACCCCGCTATATTTTATCTTGTGGGACCATCTGAGAAGTCTTGCTGGCAGCTGCGGCGGAATGGCCGTGTGCATTGGGGCGCCATGCTACGGTGCGTGCGGTCGTTCCCTGTCGGGGCTTAGAATTCCCCCTTGGGCATAGATGTTTGTGCTGTCTTCCGTATAAAGTAGTTCATAAGTAGTTTCTAAGTTTTAGAGACTGATGACCCCGCAGTTAAGTCCCATAATCTTAACAAATATTTGAACATTGAATCTTGCTGTCGAGAGGCCTATTGTGACTGTAAGGGAGCTACATATAAATGGACACTCTTTAAAATTCTACCTATGACATTGCATGAAACGACTTTCGTACAATTTATTTGACATTGCACTCTCAAATAGCACGCTGTAAGAAAGAATTCAGACTTTCTGTTCGAGCTCTGACATCTCTTATTTTCTACGATAATTTCTTCTGATGGTGGTGGGATTGAACAATTACTTTTACACTTGGTCTGAAAGTTGGTGATCGAAATTTCGAAAGTAGATGGCACCGCAACGTAAAACGCTGTTGTTGTATGATTCCCACTCCACTTTGTATGCCATATCCGTGAATCTCTCTGCTGCATCGCGATAAATACAAACCGTATTGCCCTTTTCTGATCGTTTCGATTTCCGTCAATCCCACCTTATAGTGATACCACACCGTGAGGCAATACCCCACAGGAAGACGGGCAAGAATAGTAGATAGTTGTGTAGTATCTTGCAAGTGTTCTGAAAATAAAACTCAGTCCCTGGTTCACCTTTCACATACTATTATCTACATGATCTTCCCAACTTAAATTGTTCGTAAATGTATTTCTCAGACTAATTAGTTAAATGTTATCAAATGTCTACAGATTAATCTATTCTGTAAACGAAACTCAACAGATTCAATGTTCAAATGTTTGTAAAACTATGGGACTCAACAGCTTGGTTATTAGTCTCTAGCTTACGAACTGCTTAACCTAAGATAAACTAAATTAAGGAGAACACAAACATCATGCCCGAGGGGGGAATCGAAACCCCGACGGCGGAAGGCCGCGCACACGGCAAAACGATGCTCCAGTACGCGCGGCTAATCAGCCGCGTTGCTTAACAGATTTCTTTCAGCAATCGACCTCACATTTTTTAAGTGTTTATTAATTTTATGTCCAAAAAGAGGTGTTTCCTGTGTCTTCCTGCGATTGAGTTTCATCTTCTGATGACGTTAGTAGTACAAGTTAAATGATTGTGTCAACTGAAAAAAAAAATTAAAAACTTGCACAGATTTTTCTTAAACAGCAAAGGACTTGCAACAATATCCCAGGGAACACCAAGTATCACTACTTACTTCAATGCCTTTCCTTGTGTTACTAGAAACTGTGTTCTGTCTGTCAGAAAATTTCGGATCCAATCACGTAACTGCACGCAACTCGATTCAAATAGATCTTCTGCGATCGTTAGTCGATAGCATTCGTGTGAAGAAAGAGATATTTGTGTTTCACAAGAACGATATTTTGTAAATCCTTGTTTGATTATGGGTCAGTTATAGTCCTCTTCTGTTGCCAAAAATTATTCCAGCATCCGACACTGTTCAAACTGAACTGGTAGTACCAAAGCATACATGATAAAACAGGTATAGCTATTTAATATTCACAGAATATATGACATCAACTGCGATAGGGCAAAGCTGAAAATGTGTACCCAGCCGGGATTCAAAACCGGGTCTCCTTCTTTCTAGGCAGTTGCGCTGACCCCTACACCACTGGGGACACAGCGATCATCGCACCTGTTCCGAAGGAACAGACGCCACATGTATATATATGGTATGTCTATGTTGACGGGAGAGGGTGCGTGTGAGGTTTTCTTTATTTTATTTTTTTTTTTTGGGGGGGGGGGGGGGAGGGAGGGAGGGGAAGCGTGATGGAGCATGTTGTAAATTGATCAGCCTGAGAAACTTCTTCAGGTAAATAAATTTCGCCACTACTACACCGCTATTGCAACCATTCAATCAAAAAGAAAATTATCTGAGAGCTTTGCTAGGTATGCATCGGGAATTCAAAAAATGTTCAGACGTTTGTAGAACTTACGGGACTTAACTACGGGGTCATCAGTCCCTAAGCTTACAAACTACTTATGAACTAGCTAAGACTAAGGACGGTACAAATAGCCATGCCCAAGGGGGGATTAGAACCCCCGACCGTATTGGCCGTGCAGACCGTGACTGGAGCGCCTCAGTCCCATGGGCCACCGCGGCGCATCGGGAATTCTGTACGTTAGTATGAAGACATGGAAGTTAGAGCCCTTAGTTTGAGAGCTGCGTGTGGCTAAGGCGAAAGCTAAGCAGATTTTCGATTATATCTTACAAATCGTTTCTTTCCCTTATACAGTATCTACCGCTTTGCATCAGTGCTGAATGCGGGCTGCGCAGGAGTGGTCATGCGGTTATAGCAGCCATTCAAAATATGCCGGAGATTCGAGTCCTCCCTCGGGCATGGTGTGTGGTCCTTAGGACAGGTTTTAGTTAAAGTACGGATGAACGGCCACAGTAGTTTTATCCCATAAGTTGACAGAGTTTTGAACATTTGATTTGTGCGGAATCATCCTATATACGCAAACCTGTAAACTACAACTCATTATACGCAGTGTAATGTAGATGTACCACCCTCTTTTTTGCTTTCATGATATTGTTTTAGAAGAAAGCATTTATTCACCTGCATAGAAATGACCTGTGTAATGTGGTCGAATTCCTTAATTTGGCTTGACGTTTTTAACAGACACCAATAACATCATATTACAGTTGTTCCTGAAATAGATGATGAGGTGTAACGCTTATAAAGACACACGTGATCCGACCCCCCTCGGTCCCTGCCCCCCCTCCACCCCATGTAGTTACTAATAGCAGTGGCTCTTTCTCACCGAAACTGTAAGGTTTTATGCCTCCCCCTAGTTAGTAATTCCGAAGCTACGTTCCCGTCCTTAATAAGTTAATTTTCTTACTTCCAAATATATTGAGACATACTATAATAGATTGCACATATGCAGCTATATTTTAAGGATAGTCATGTCATATGAGATATACGACAAACGATGGTACGAGCTCACTCCTACTAGATTTCCACGTAGACGGAATACAATAATAAATCAGGTAACGTAATCGAGAAATACATCAGAAAGCGAGTGCGGCCTTCACCGCTCCCTTACATCAAAGATTCTTCCTATATTCCGCACGTCAACAATAAAAATCAGTGTGTGTGCTCTGCCACCGTTCAGAAAGCGCCTGTCAGGCAGACTCCACGCGCAACACACCTGCACGCCAAAAACTTTAACACCGTTATATTCAGGCGTTACAAGTTGAGAGAGAAATTAACAGTAGGGTAAGGTGGTACAAATTCGATATAGGTACAATTCCGATCAACATAAGTTTATAGTCTCGTAGTTTTGGTAGCACTTGCCTTTGTATGGCGTTGTAGTGCAGCAGGTTTTGTACAGCTTCTCCGACTTTTCCTAAAATACACCACTTTGTGCTACGGAGATATAATTTTTTTCCTGTAAAGATGTACGTTGAGCTACTTCGTCGAACGCGCTCTTATAAATTTTCTAGTTTCAGCGCACTTGTAAATTCATTATTGTGCAACGTTTGGTACCAAGAAGTATGCGTTGGTGCCCGAAGGAAAAAGTGATTTTCATGTAGAAAAAGACAGTGATCATAATTGTACGAGGAATTGATCATAATTGTACCTAGTGTGGTACATTTTCGATCGATTTTTCTCAATTCTGTAACCTTTTTTTGTTGTCTTACCAACATTTGTAATTGTCTAACATTTATGTTACATATTCATTAAACATTCCAGAACAAGTGCCATAGTTAAAATTATTTCTTTTCTCAATATATTTGCAGATACAATAACATTTGCCCGAAATTATCGTAATTGTACCACCTTACCCTACTGATTAGAGACCAATTCGAACATTTTATATCAAAAGTTGCCGTTCCTTCCTAGTAAACTAAGAGTAGCACGCTGGCCCAGCCCGGCTATATACGAAGATCTCGGCGAGTACACCGGCAGTTCCTTCTGAATATAGGAATCTACTGAATAGGAATTCACCTAAGGTCGCCGTTACCTAGGTCGACGAAGTGTTTCCAGAAGAAAACCGTCATCTACCGCTGGACCAACAAAAGAAAAGTGAAAACAGAGAAACCAATTACGTAATTGGTTTCTCTATCATCACTTTTGTTTTTTGTATGCCGAAGTGTATCTGATGATGGGCAACGCCCGAAACCGGTAATGAAGTTATCAATTAAACCAATTTACAACCAATGCTCCCTTTCCACACCACCTCTATCTGCTCACTCCCTCCTGACACGTATGCCTAAGTTTGACGCTGTGTTATCTGTGATATAGCAAACTTCTCAGGATGTGGTGTATCTTTGTCAAAGAGAGTAGTTGCACGGCAGTGTTGGTAGAGTGCAGTTGAACGGTAGCGTTGGTAAAAGTCAGTTGTACAGTAGTGGGTGTGACGAGTTGTGTGGAGTAATCACAGAGAAATTGTACCTCCGAATTATCGTTTATTGGGACGACAGATCAGACCACTTCTTGTTTCTCCTGTTTATGTAAAACACTGGAAACCAAGGTAGTGTACATCGCTCCTCTTGCGTAACAATAATTTTTCACTGTATTTGCAGCAGTGTATCATTCAAGTAGTTAGTTGCCTAACCTCTTTCTCTCAAATTGCAATAAGTGTTCAAAGAAAAACAGGAGAAATCATACCGATTAGATTTTTTTTAAATCCCTTCCTTGATTCTGCACAAAATGATTATGAATATTACTGATTGTTATCTGAAGTAATCAATAACGCCTTAAATGAAAGTTACTATTATATCAATATGCATGTGTGTTGTGTGTTGCGGTCTACAGTGCGGAGACTGGTTTGAGCAGCTCTCCACAATACCCTATCCTGAGCAAGCCTCTTCATCTCCACATAAGAACGGCAACCTACATCTGTCTGAACCTGCTTACTACATCCATCTCTTGGTCTTCCTCTGCGGGTTTTACCCCACACACTTCCCTCCAACGCTGAATTCACAATTCCTTGAAGTCTAAGAATGTGTCCTACCAATCGATCCCTTCTTTTAGTCAAGGCAGAAATTCCTTTTCTCCCCAATTGTTCAGTACCTCCTCATTAGTTACACGATCAACCCACCTAATCTTCAGCACCATATTTCAAAAGCCTCAATCCTCTTCCTGTCCGCACTGTTTATCGTCCATGTTTCACTCCCATACAAGGCATAACTTCACAAAAATGCCTTCAGAAATTATTTTCTTAGGCTTAAATCAATATTCGATGTTAACAAATTTCTCTTTTTCAAGAACGTTTTTCTACCCATTACGATTGTGCATTTTATATCCTTTGTACTGCGACCATCATGTGTTATTTTACTCAACTTTAATTCCTTCTCCAAATTTCTCCTTTATTTCCTTTACAGCTTGCTCGATGTACAAATAGAATAACATTGGAGAAAGGCTACAACCCTGTCTTACTCCCTTTCCAACCACTGCATCCCTTTCATGCCCTTCAACTCTGACAACCGCTGTCTGGTTTTTGTACAAGTTGTAAATAACTTTACGCTCCCTATATTTTACTCCTGCTTGCTTCAGAACTTGAAAGAGTTTATCCCAATCAACATTGTCAAAAGCCTTCTCCAAATCTATAAAATTTAGATATGTAGGTTTGCCTTTCATATTCTATATTCTGGGAAAAGCCGTAAAGTGAGTATTGCCTCCCGAGTTCCTACATTTCTCCTGATCCCAAAGTGATATTCCCCAAGGTCGGCTTGTACGAGCTTTTCCATCCTTCTGTAAATAATTCGTGTTAATATTTTGCAACCATGACTTAATAAACTGATGGTTCTGTAGTTTTCACACCTGTCTGCACTTGCTTGCTTTGGAATATGCATATCAATACATTTTATAGAGCAGAATAGATTCTCGCAGGTGATATAAATTACGTTTTTTGACACGGCTTTTCAACACTCCCGAGCCGCCGCCCCTCGACCAGCTGCCGGGACTCTCCACGTCGCCATCTCTTCATCTCCCTGCCAGCAACGCCGACCAACCAGCTCCATCGGCCTCGTCCTTGCCGCCGTCGCAACCAGTGCCCCCCTACAGGTCCGACCGCACAGCTGGGCGAGCAGCACTGTTCTGTCCCAGAGGTATCCTCCATCGCCTTCCCCAGGGCACCGCTGCCGAGGACCTAGATGATATCGTAGCCATCGCTCTCTTTCGTTCAGCTAAGCACGGAAATGGTGTGTGATCCGCATCACTACAGGAAGCCCCTGCATTAAAAAAAAAAAAAAAAAAAAATAATAATGTTTGTATAGCTTAAGGGACAGCGTGGTCATCAGTCCCTAAACTTACAAACTACTTACGGACTAGGAGGGCACAAATATCCATGCCCGAGGCGGGATTCGAACCTCCGACCGTAGTCGCCGTGCAGACCGTGACTGGAGCGCCTCAGTTCCCTCGGCCACCGCGGCCGGCACTCCTGCGCGCCTAAAATCCTAACCCCACTACGTTATGGTGTTAGAAGTTCAAAACACGTGGAGACCAAAGAAACAGAAATTACTAGACTGATGATAAAATGTCTGTACCTGTTGCAATAAGAAAAACGGAAGTTGCGGCTATCCTAATTTTTTATTTTATTTTTTTAATATATATATATATATATGTGGTTAGTTGAGGCATCGCGGCTTTGTTGGTTCGGGCTGTTGGTGTGTGTGTGTGTGTGTGTGTGTGTGTGTGTGTGTGTGTGGTTTAGAGCTTTAGTCTTGGCTTGTCAATTTCGTTTTCGGGATCATAGTGATTGATGCACCCACATATTTTCTTTCTTCTTTAAGCGTGCTTCTAGGCACTGATTTGTGTGGGTTGTTTCGGCTTGAGGGGAGGAGGTTGAGCCTTACCGGCTCGATTAATTTGTGTTGGCGCCAGTTGCTTCGCTCCAACTCGAGTATCCTTTTCTCTTCGTTACTTCACCGCGGCTGGCGTCGCTTGTTTTAGTTTGTCATTTGTCTGGCGGCCGGCGCCGATCGACAGAATTACCTGATGACGCGTGCGAAAGGCAGTTGGAGTGAGGTCCCGGTGAGTCAGTGTGCAGTGAGGCGTGTACCGGCAGTGTGATTGTCGGGCGCCGGTCCCGCGGAGGCAGTGTGGTTTTGGCGGTGCAGGTGGACGGAATGAGAGCGAGGGAGTCCACGCCATGTAGATAGTGGCACTCAGCCGGGCAGCAAGTAGGGCCGGGCCACGCCCCGACGTCTGGTCGACGTGGTGACGTCTCTCACCTGGACTGCGGCTGTTTACCAGCAACATTGATGTCAACCGGCTGTGGGATTCGAAAATGTTTGATAAGCTTATGGGACTTAACTGCAAGGTCATCAGTCCCTAAATTTACAAATTCCTTATGAATTAGCTCATCTTAAAGACATCACAAGCATTCATGCCCGAGGGGGAATTAGACCCCCCGACGGGGAACGGCGTCGCGCATCGGAACTTAGCGCCTCAATGCGTTCGGCCGCTCCGCCGCAGCGAACTTACTAGACTAATTCTGTTCCCTCGTTACAAAGGTCGCCGTTCCTTGGTGCTAAACAAAGACTACTACGCCGGGCTGAGCCCTGCTGTATACGACGAGCACGTCGTGTACACCGGCAGTTACTTCAGGAATCCGCCGTTTAGCAACTCACCGAAGATCGCCGTTATCTCGTTGGACGTAGATGTGTTCTCAGTGTACAGAGTGATATGACAGATGCGATTTACAATAACATTGCAATTACTGATTTAACGCTCGTTCTCTTTTGAGGCCCTGTGGATAAATCTATAGAATCCGGAAAAGAGAGCTTTCTTCTGCGGACTTATGGAGCCGACTATTCGGTAGAATACAGACTGTTCTTTCGGGATGTTTAGTAAATGGTGTTACAACAATGCTCGAATACCTTGGTGTCTGTAACAGACATTCCTTACTGTCTGCATCAGACAATTATTTTAAAAGTTTTATAAAGCACCCATCTAAAATTGTATAATTTAACAGGAAACTAATATTGTACAGCATTAACATATTTAAAAGTATACAACATATATATATTCACAAAGTGTGTTAGTGATTGTTCGTGTGTGAGAGAGGAAAGCAGAAAGGTAGTATCGCCATCTGGGGGATTTTCCACTTAGTAACTGACTTTTAAGCAGATGTCAGTATGCACTTCGCCCCTCACAGAGATATTCTGTACCGGGGGGGGGGGGGAGATTATAAACTTCTTTTATGTATGACATATATCTACGACGGTAATAATTTTAATGGGAATTTCTTATATTTGCTTTTTAATAATTTTTTTGGACGTTATGGTGAGTGTAAAATTAGTATTACTCGTTTGTTATTTTTTATCAAAGTGTTGGATGGACTATTAATACCATTGCATTTTATAGTCTTTGATAATGACATGACGAAACGCGTAAAGCCTTAATGAAGTGCAATTGTCGTCAAGACAGTTAAACTTATTTCAAATGTTCCGATACATACAGCTGTAGAAGGGAGAGGTAATATGACTGAAACGCATCTTTCTTTCGCTACACGAAACGTCTTACAATGAAAACAGTAAAAATCTATTTATTGTATACACCTTAGGTTTTGAAACCATTATCCATTTTTTAAAATTTATTGAAGTGTCCCATTTGCTTGATATAAATGACGATCTTGAGATTACGATGTTTCTTTTCTCGTGTATGAAGATAGAGCTCCTTTAGAAACAAAGAAACTATCACCATTACAAAAATCAATAGAAATATTATAATTTTTCAGGTTTGACTCTATATATATATATATATATATATATATATATATATATATTGAAACTGTGTCAAACTGCAATCTTTGCTTAAAATCCTAAAAAATGAAGCGCATTCGATAAAAATATGAATGTATGGTTAATGTTCTGTGGGAAAAAAGTACGGTAAAGTAGTCCACAATCCGAAGATTGGTTTGAACACCACAGTGCTTTACTAGGTATTGTCCTGTTTGGAGGTGGTATGCCGTTGCCTTCCTCCGACCTTCGAACTGACTTACCCAGCCAATTATAGGGAGACCTACAGTTTAACGTGGGTTCCGAACCCTTTTCACGTGAGTAATACTGCCAGAGGTGAAAAAAGTGGAAAGTGACACATAAAAATAATAGGACCTGGCGGGGATTGAAACCGCGACCTTTGGATTTGTAGTCTGGCACTCTACCACTTTTTTTTACCCTTTATTATTATTTTACAAAGCATTTATACATAATATGTGAAAACAAATTATCTCCTATTGCTTCTGAAATTTATTTTATATTTTCATTATGTTGTTCATCTTCTGTTGGTTTGTTGTAGCTTCAGAAAATCATTGTTGCACATCTTGTGATACCTCCTCACATTTAACTTATTTAATTTCTTATTTCAGGGTATGAAAGAGGAAATTTTGAAATTGTTGTTTATATTTTGGTAGCTTCTGTAATTTGTTGTTTTCTTCTTTAATATACATCACAAATTCTTCTAATGTACTTTTGTTTTTAATGATGTAGTTTATAAATTTTCCAAGTAACCAAAGATAGCTGTTGTGTTTCATACTATGGTATAGATTCCAGTGTGGATATAGTATATCATCTACCTTTATTGCATTTTCCGACGTCCTGTTGATAACTGCTAGCTTTTTTCGGGTCCACTTCCAGATGGTATTTCGGTCTCTGCAAACAAATGTATGTGCTATTGTGTCTACCAATTGGCAATGGTCACAATATGGGTCAGGCTTCATTTTTTTCTCCTGTTGGAACTTTTTCATTAACAATGTCATACCACACAGATTGTTCGTCAGTCGTACGGATGTTATTATTTATGTTTTTCCAGATATTTTTCCACTTTTTGTTTTATTATTTTAGCTCTCTAGGGTTTCGTGGGTGTCCCCTAATCAGTGAAATGTACAACTTCGAAGTGGTATATCACTGAGCAACAGAGGCGCCTGTGGGAAAAACATGTCAATAAACTGAAAAAATAACATTTCGTACGTTTAACAGACACTGTAGACAGCAATTATCGCTGTTACTCGAAACTATGTATTTAAACATGTATAGACTTGAAACAGGTAGCGAGCCCTTTCCACGCAATGTATTCGGATTCGGCAGAAACACACAACGCATGGCTGTTCGCAGCGAGGGCTGAATTCTGCGAAGCGCAGTCCGCCTGTCGGCTGATTGATGGCAGCAGGGTGGAAACTGCTCGGCTGACCCGTGAGCGATTCCCCAAATGTAATCTGAGCGAATCGATGGAAATTAGCGCGGCCCATCAGGCCTTTCGTGATCAACGGTAGCGGCGCGTGGAGGACAGGATGCGCGGGCAGCGCGCATTTGGACGTGGCAGTCCTGGCCTGCCGGAGCAGCCGCGTCCACAGCCGCACATCTGCATTCACGAAAGTACTCCGATAATCACAGTCAAGTACATGGAGGAGGGGTCGTCGAACTGTTTTTATGATATGAGGCGCGACAATAATGTTCGGTGAACAGTCCTATAACATTAACGTAACTGAACTGTGAGATATACCGGGTGATCAAAACGTCAAAATAAATTTGAAAAGAACCATCAGTTTAATAAGTCATGGCTGCAAAATACTAACGCAAATTATATACAGAAGGATGGAAAAGCTGGTAGAAGCCGACCTCGGGGAAGATCAGTTTGGGTTCAGGAGAAATGTAGGAACACGGGAGGCAATACTCACTTTACGGCTTATCCTAGAAGATAGATTAAGAAAAGGCAAACCTACATTTCTAGCTTTTGTAGATTTGGAGAAAGCTTTTGACAATGTTGGTTGGAATAAACTATTTCAAGTTCTGAAGCAAGCGGGAGTAAAATATAGGGAGCGTAAGGTTATTTACAACTTGTACAAAAACCAGACAGCGGTTGTCAGAGTTGAAGGGCATGAAAGGGATGCAGTGGTTGGAAAGGGAGTAAGACAGGGTTGTAGCCTTTCTCCAATGTTATTCAATTTGTACATTGAGCAAGCTATAAAGGAAAGCAAGGAGAAATTCGGTGAAGGAATTACAGTTCAGGGGGAAGAATTAAAAACATTACGTTTTGCCGACGACATAATAATTCTGGCAGAGACAGCAAAGGACCTGGAAGAGCAGTTGAACGGAATGGACAGTGTGCTGAAAGGTGCATATAAGATGAACATTAACTAGAGCAAAACTAGGGTAATGGAGTGGAGTCTAAGAAAATCAGGTGATGCTGAAGAAATTAGATTAGGTAAAGAAGCAATAAAGGAGGTAGAGGAGTTATGTTACTTGGGCAGTAACATATCAAATGATGGTCGTAGTACAGAGGATATAAAATGCAGAATGGCAATGGGTAGAAAAGCGTTCTTGAAAAAGATAAATTTGTTAACATCGAATATTGATTTAAGGCTAAGGAAGTCCTTTCTGAAGGCATTTGTATGGAGTGTTGCCTTGTATGGGAGTGAAACATGAACGATAAACAGTGCGGACAGGAAGAGGATTGAGGCTTTTGAAATATGGTGCTACAGAAGAATGCTGAAGATTAGGTGGGTGGATCGCGTAACTAATGAGGAGGTACTGAACAGAATTGGGGAGAAAAGAAATTGTTGGCACACCTTGACTAAAAGAAGGGATAGATTGGTAGGGCACATTCTTAGACATCAAGGGATTGTGAATTTAGCATTGGAGGGAAGTGTGTGGGGTAAAAATCGCAGAGGAAGACCAAGAGATGGATACAGTAAGCAGATTCAGACAGATGTAGGTTGCCGTTCTTATGTGGAGATGAACAGCCTTGCTCAGGATAGGGTATTGTGGAGAGCTGCATCAAACCAGTCTCTGGACTGAATACCACAACAACAACACAACTGACTAAGAGAAGGGATAGATTGGTTGGACACATTCCGAGACATCAAGGAATTGTCAACTTAGCATTAGAAGGAAGCGTTTGGGGTAAAAATCGTAGAGGGAGACCGAGGGACGAATATAGTAAGTAGATTCAAAAGGATGTAGGTTGCCGATAGTATTCTCAGATGAAGAGACTTGCACAGGCCAGGGTAGCGTGGAGAGCTGCATCAAACCAGTCTGCGGACTGAAGACCATAACAACAACAACAACAACAACAACAACAACACAGAAGAAATTTTTATTGCACAAAATTATACAACTCTTAAACTACTTTTCCACATAACTGCCGAAATTTTGCAGGCATTTGTCATAGCGTTCCATCAGGTTTCGTGTATACCTTCGTCATAGAAATCTGCCGCTTGTGTCTTCAACCAGTTGGAAAGTTTCTTTCAGCTCGTCGTCCATAGCGAGAACACTGATTGTAAACCTACGGTTTTCCTGGATCTTGTCATCAATCGCGTAAACCAGTTCTTCTGTAACCAAAGGTGGACGCCCACTTCGTTCTTCATCGTGCACATCACTACGCCCGCAATTGAACTGTCGGACCCATCTTCTCACCATCGAATCACTCATCGCATTTGGTCCGTAAACGTCGCAAATTTTCCGATAAATTTCACTTGGTTTCACTTTCCTCGCCTTCAGAATCCGAATCATCGACGAGATTTCACAGGCGGCGGGATTTTCAATTAACGCTGACATTTCAAACAAGCACAACAAAGCGTACGTAACTGACAGCGATCTCCAAATTGTGCACGTTCTTCTCCTTGATTCACAGCGTCTACAGCGCATGTGCGGAACTGCAATCGCAGTGCTGCAGCGGAGATAAATTGAAACGGAACTTACTTTCTGGACGCTCCTCGTATTTGTCTACCTTTCTGTTGTTTTGTGGTCTTCATTCCGTAGGCTGGTTTGATGCACCTCTCCACCCTATTCTATCTGAGCAAGCCTCTTCATCTCCTCATAAGAACGGTACACTACAACTCTGCGATTTTTAGTCCACACATTTCTCTCCAACGCTAAACACACGATTCCTTGATGTCTAAGAATGTGACCTACCAAGCGATCCCTTCGTTTGGTCAGGGTATACCAGAAATTCCTTTTCTCCCCAATTCTGGTCAGTACCTTCACATTAGTAACGCGATCCACCCACATTATCTTCAGCATTCTTCTGTAATGCCACATTTCAAAAGCCTCAACAATTCAAATGTTCAAATGTTTGTATAGTCTATGGGACTTAACTACGGGGTCATCAGTCCCTAAACTTACAAACTACTTATGAACTAACTAAGACTAAGGACGGCACAAATATCTATGCCCGAGGGGGGATTCGAACCCCCGACCGTAGTGGCCGTGCAGACCGTGACTGGAGTGCCTCAGTCTCCTCGGCCACCGCGACCGTCTCAAAAGCCTCGGCCCTCTTCCTGTCTGCACTGTTTATCGACGACGTCTCACTCCAATACAAGGCGAAACTCCATACAAATGACTTCAGAAAGGACCACCTTACTCTTAAATTAATATTCGATGTTAACAAATTTCTCCTTTTCAAAAACACTTTTCTTCCCATTGCCATTCTGCATTTTATATCTTCTGTACTGAAACCATCGTGTGTTATTTTACTGCCTAAGTAACAAAATTCATCTACCACCGTAAATATTTCTTTACATAATCTTCTTCCTTCAGCATCGCCTGATTTTCTGAGACTGCATTCCATTATCTTTGGTTTGCTCTTGTTCATCTTATATGCACCTTTCAACACACTGTCCATTCCGTTCATCTTCTCTTCCGGGTCCTTTACAATTATCATTGTCAAAACGCAATGTTTTTATTTCGTCACGCTGAACTTTAATTCCTTCTCCAAATTTCTCCTTACTTTCCTTTATAGCTTGCACAACGCAGAAATTGAATAACATTCGAGAAAGGCTACAACCCTGTCTTACTTCCTTCCCAACCTCTGCATCACTTTCATGCCCTTCAACTCTGATAACTGCGTCTGGTTTTTGTATAAGTTGAAAATAACTATATTTTACCCCTCCTGACTTTCTCTGAACTTTATCTGTATCATCCGTCAGTCCGACTTGGTTGGGATCCCACAATGTGTACCAAACCTACAAAATAGGATTGCGTAGGCTGTTTCTTTAGTCAATTGCCAGTTTTCGCACCATGCAGACATATAAATCATTTTGCATCTACTTTCGATCTTTTGGTAACTTTTCTAAACAATAAACGACAGCTTCAACCGCGAATAGTCCAAGAGAGCTGGTCACATTGTCTCCTAGGATATCAATTGCATTTCACTTTGTTCTCATTAGACACTGACGTTGTTAAAAAAAGTGAGTAACTTACAACTTATACAAAAGAAGAAATGTAAGCCGAAAACAAGTGTAATTAAAAAAAACGAGTTACTATACTAGGGTACGTAAAAATCGGTTGTAAAGATAAGGAACAGTACGGGCCTTATATCAGTTCGGTGGAGAACACAAGTTATTACTTCTGTTTTACTCGATGACTTTGCGTCAATTACTAGGTACCGTGTCCTTTCTGACAGGAAATCGCGAATCCAGTCGCAAAACTATGGCGATCCTAAGCACGCAATTTGATTAGAAGGCAGTTGTGACCTACAGTATAAAAAACCTTTATGAAGTCGAGAAATATGGAATCGATTTGAGATCTCTTGCCATGTTGGAGTAGCCGAGCGGTATAAGGCGCCTCGCTGCGGAGCGCGCGGTTGCTCGCCGTCGGAGGTTCGAGTACTTCCTGGGGCATGGGTGTGAGTGTTGTCCTTAGGTTAGTTTACCTTAGTTTAAGTAGTTTGTAAGCTACGGACTGATGACCACGCTGTTTGGTCCAATAGATTTGCAAACATTCGAAAATTTGAATTTCGAAGTCCCTTGTAATCACTTCAAGACAGTATACAGCTAGTTCTTCACAAGAACTATACTTTCTGAATCCGTGTTTTACTTCAAGGTAGTTCATTGTATTTGAGGAAAGAATATGTTATAAAATCTTGCTGGAAACCAACGTCAATAATAAATGCCAGTAATTTTGCGGATCACTGCTATTGCCTTTCTTGAACATTGGAGTGGCGTGTCAAAATTTCCAGTTTTTCGGTACGGATCATTCACTGAGTGACCGGTTGTATATAACAGTTACGTATGCGGCTATTGCATCAGCATACTCTGAAAGGAACCTAATTAGCACCCAGTCCGTTCAAATGTTTGTTAAGCTTATGGGACTTAACTACGGGGTCATCAGTCCCTAAACTTACAAACTACTTATCAACGACCTTATACTAAGTACGGCACAAATATCCATGCCCGAAGGGGGATTCGAACCTCCGACCATAGTAGCCGTGCAGACAGTGACTGGAGCGCCTCAGTCCCCTCGGCCACCGCGGCCGGCCTCAATCGGTTACTTTTGTTAAGTGATTTAAGTTGCTTTAATACACCTGGGATATGTACTCTTAAATTACGCATGCTAGTGGCTGTCCTTGATTCGAATTCTGGAATATTTACTTTGTCTTCTTTGGTGAAGGAATTTAGGAAAGCTGTGTTAAGCAAGTCTGCTTTAGCAAAGTGGTCACGCGTACTGTGCGGCCTGTGGCGAAGGGTACTGACTCTACTGACAATCCCACTAGACCGACAGGGCTGCAAGAACATGTCTGAGGGCCAGCTTGCGGAAGAAGTATCTTCCTCCACGTTACTATATAATTTGTAAGTTGCAGCCTTACGATAATCAGTCTCGGAGGGAAGAATAATACGTCCGTCAAGATCCTTATTCTACAGATGTGAGGCATCGTGACTACTTTTATACGATTCCCTTCACATCACTCCGCACAGATGCTACTGATATACATCGACATATTTACTCTGCAAAACTTATTTAAGGGCCTGGCAGGGAGTTGCCATACTATTCCTCTACTCCTCCATTCTCCGACAGCGAAAGCAAAAAGGAACACTTAAATCTTTCCAATTTCAATCTGATTTCGCTTATATATTTATATGAGCGTGTCTCCCCACATAACTGTGTTTGACATAGTAAGTTCGCATTCGGAATGAGAAGTTGGTGAAAGAAATTCCGCAAATAGACCTCGCTGCAACTCACGCATCATATCCGTGACACTCTCTCCAACGTGTAGCGATTACGCAAAATGAGGACGTCCTTCTCTATTCTCTGCCAGTGAAACCTCGCGAGGATTCGACAACGAGCAGAAATTCTCCAAATTAGGACGCACTGGTTTAAGCAGTTTCTTTAGTAGAACTGTTGTGTCTTCTGCCAATGCCGATGGTTCATCTTTCCCATGATTTGTTGTTTCCAATCGAAGTTTTTAATAAATGCAGTTCCTAGGTATATAGTTGAATTTACGCCCTTTAGGTTTGACTTTTTATTGTGTAAAGAAAGTTTAAACGGATTTATTTTAGTTCTCCTATGTCATTATTTAGTGAGAATTGCTAATTTTTGCACCATGCAGATTCGTTATCTAATTAGATTAGTAGTTGCTCTTGATTTTCTGGTGGCTTTAGTAACAGATAAATGACAGAGCTTCACTCGCGAAGCAGTCTAAGAGAGATGCTTAAATTCTCCCGTAAATCTTTTATAAAAATAAGGAGCAGTAGAAGCCCTGTAACACTTCTCTGGGGAACGTCAGATATTACTTCTCTTTCGCTCGATGATTGTCCTTTCTGAAAAGAAATAACGAATCCAATCGCACAACTGTGAAGATATTCCATAAGCAGACCATTTGATCAGAGCCGCTTGTGAGGTAGATTGCCAAACGCCTTACGTAAATCTAGAAACATGGAATCGATTTGTAATGCCTTGTCGATAGCACTATTTACTGTGCTATAATGGGCTAGCTGTGTTTCAGAAGGATGATACTTTGTAAATCCGTGTTGTCTATGGATTAATAGATCGTACTCATCGAGGTAGTTCACAATTTTGGAGAAAAGAAATTGTTTTAATATCCTGCTACATACTGAAGTGAATGATATAAGCCTTATATCTTTCCTAAAAACTGGAGTAACCTGTTAAATTATCCAATCTTTGGTTACGGATGTTTCGCTGAGCGAGCTGGGTTTCGTTTGCAAGCATTCTCCATTTAATCGAGACATTCATTGTGCCCACGTGGGGTTAGCCGTGTGGTCTATGGTGCCACGCATGGATGATGCGGCTGCTCCGGACAAAATTTCGAGTCCCCCCCCCCCCCCACCTCGGACATGGTTGTGTGTGTTGTCTTTAGAATAAGTGTTTAACAGTAGGGACTGATGACCCTAGCAGTTTGGTCCCATAGAACTTGCCGGTGGCTGCAGATTCAAAGTATGTAGTGCTCGTGGGGTGACACAAATAAGTCGGCCGTCCTAAGTAACCTCTAAGTGCAGCTGTATGCACGGTCGGGCAGTTCAGTAAGCTACGGAAGCACTTCAAAAAGTAATTCCTTCCGTTGTTGCTATTCTGTGCTAACTACATCCGTACTCAAGCACTAACAGGGATCACGTACAAATGCGACGTGTGTTAATCTAGGTCGGTCCTGGATTTAATCTTTATAGTGCCTCTCCTGTTAACGATGAAACAAACACCTGTAATAGGAGTTCGCGCCGATAACATATCTTTCAGGTAAGATTTGGTTGTCAGGACACCCGCAAATAAAAGGCACAGTTATTGGAGAAAGAAAACCTTCCTGAGTGGTATACTGACTTTTAATTAAGCCACGAAGGTTCTCGGGACACCACAGTTCTATCTTCAGATGAACATTCCATGCACCCATGGAGTGCATTACCTGTGACGTTTCTTAAGCGCAAAACATATCTTGATGCACGGCCTTCAGCGATTGGCCGGATCGCAAGGTTTGTTCCACATCTCAAGTGGGATTGTAACGTCCCCAAACAAGTGGTGGCTTCATTAATGTCAGTACACAGCTGAAACAGACTTTTCATTTCAAGTAATTAATTTGTCTGACAGATTGACCGTTTACCTCTGAACGCCTCATGTACAGGCTTTAGTTTCGTTGAGTAATGGCCCACAAAAAGTCTTCGTTTTCCATTTCTTACTTCATAACAAAGTAGGCAGACCATACGTTATTTTATAGTATGAGCATTTTATTACACTAGTGTACAATACTACAGACCTTTAAATGTGTGGGACGAATTCTTTGTAAAGGTAAAAGACTGTATTGGGTGCGAGATATAGAAAGAAATTACCGCACGAATTCAAGAAGGAAACAGGTCAAGGTTTCCACTGGGAAAGTTTCTAAAGCCCCGGCTTATATCGAGATCCAGAAAGATGAAAACTTACACTATAATATAGTCCTATATGGAGTAGAGACTAGTGCTTTACCCAAAAGCTGGAGAAAAATCTGACACTTCAGAATGCCAACCTAAGACAGAAACTGTGAAGGATGGAGGTGAATGGAGAATGAACTATGAAATGCAGGAGTAGCACAAATAAATGGACATAGTATCAGTGATTAAAGAGAGCGTCTAGAAGGCCAGATCATCAGAAGTCCTCTAAGATAACGTCGGAGGCAGAAGTCCAAGGGTAAGACCACGAATGACGTTGATTGACGGCGTCAAACAGGATATGAGTAGGATGGGACTATTTGTAGAATAATACGTGGAGCAGCGAGGAGACTGACTGGTGACGCCAAAACAGACTGCGGTTTGAGTAGCCAATGCAGTAATTAAGTAATATACATTACCATGTCAAAAATTTGTTGTGCAGTTTGTGACGCAATTAAATACGTTACTAAATTCGTTAAAGCTATTATTGATACTTTATATAGCGTTCCTTCTCCTTCGCTTCAGTGTCGTTGTATAGTTCCTTCAGTGAATATATGCCAGAAAAACTGTAAACTCCGTCCGACAGGGCTCAGGGGGCCCACTGGGTACTGACCGACCGCCATGTCATCCTCTGTCTGAAGGCGTCAACGGATGCGGTATGGAGGGGGGCGTGGTCAGCGCCCCGCACTCCCGGCCGTTATGTCAGTCTTCGTGGCCGGAGGCGCAACTTCTCCATCAAGCAGCTCCTCAGTTGGCCTCACAAGGGCTGAGTGCACCCCACTTGCCAACAGCACTCGGTAGACACGGTAACCCATCCAAGTGCTAGCCAAGCCCGATAGTGCTTTTTTCTTTCTTTCTTTCTTTAATAGCTACGTAAATATCGCTGGGGTGGAGGGGGACAGATGCCATAAAAAATAAATAAAGTTTATTCCGTCTTAAACATCAATTAAAGAAATAATTGCAGTATTAAACTGTATTTAAAAAGTCCCCAGACCTGTAAAGAAAAGTATCCCACGTCGGATATGTCGAGCGATGTGCCCCAACGTTGTAAAATTAAAGAAATCGTTAAAGACCTCAAAATTACCCACTCCTCTGGTGGTAAAAGCATAAAAGTAACGTTAAACATCGCATCCCGCCGACGAGCCCTAAATCATGAGCACTGTATTGCCTCCATCAAAAAGAAATGGAGCAACATAATGAACATAAAGAAAGTAATCAACATTAAAAATGACTCAACTGAAATTCTCTCTCCTCACTTGAAACCAAATGGCATCTGTCTCAAAGAAAACAACAGAACGAAACCAAACGTCTTGTGAAAAC
This sequence comes from Locusta migratoria, assembly GCA_026315105.1. Classification (NCBI taxonomy): domain Eukaryota; kingdom Metazoa; phylum Arthropoda; class Insecta; order Orthoptera; family Acrididae; genus Locusta; species Locusta migratoria. The sequence continues at coordinate 706,633,008 of CM048745.1, read as the reverse complement.
AACGATGAACTTCTGTTAATAATTTTTATGTTCCATAACACTATTTCACGAATAGCTCCAGATTATATCCACTCAAATCCAAAATTCAATGCAAGGGGTTCATCTTTTTGGTGAATTCATGCAGAAGTGCAACCTTAAGAAAGTTTGTAAACTTTTCTTGGTAGGGTTTGAATCCTGTCATATTCTGCCCATAAGTATTACAAAAGCTCAAAAACAGTGGTCAATTTCAGGGAATAGATGACGAAAACCGTGAGTCCGAGGAGCCAGAGCGTGGCGTTCCACTTGGTGGACGGGAACGCGTGGCACTGCGGGATCAGGGCATCAGTCGCCGTGACGTTGCGTGTGTCCACCCTGTTGATCAGTCTGACCATATCCCTGGCAGTAGTCTTGTGTAGTTCGCGAACGAATTAGTTCGGAAGAGCGCTCCCACAGTCGAACTACGCGAACTAGTTCGCAGATCCCTCGCCTCTTAGTTCGTCCGCTCCTTTTCCGAAGACTGACGGGTAACGGCGAGAGGACGCGAGAGCGCGCAGAATCGCGTGATTCCCTCTCGCCAGTTGCCGTCATTTCAAGTTGGGATGCAGCTCAGCTGTAGTTTTAGTAGCGGTAGCAAAAGCCAAAACGAACGGACGAACTAAAAAAGAGCGACCTACTTGGCGGCCGAGCAGCAAACTACAATTAGAGCTCGCGGTCACGAACTAAAAGATGCGCAATAGGTCGCGAACTAAAATATGTGCGATGAGTCCCGAACTAAAATATGCGCGATAGTTCGCGAACTAAAATATGCGCGATAGTTCGCGAACTAAAATATGCGCGATAGTTCGCGAACTAAAATATGCGCGATAGTTCGCGAACTAAAATATGCGCGATAGTTCGCGAACTAAAATATGCGCGATAGTTCGCGAACTAAAATATGCGCGATAGTTCGCGAACTAAAATGTGCGCGATAGGTCGCGAACTAAAATATGCCTGATAGGTAGCGAACTAAAATATGCGCGATAGGTTGCGAACTAAAATATGCGCGATAGGTCGCGAACAGAATTAAAAATCACGTGTTGCCTTCTGCTGATGAGAGCCATTTCGAGGTTAGCAAAAAAATGTTCAAATGTTTGTTAAGCTTATGGGACTTAACTACGGGGTCATCAGTCCCTAAACTTACAAACTACTTATGAACTACTTACGAACTAGGACGGCACAAATATCCATGCCCGAGGGGGGATTCGAACCCCCGACCGTAGTGGCCGTGCTGACCGTGACTGGAGCGCCTCAGTCACCTCGGCCACCGCGGCCGGCAAATAAATTCCATAATGCGAAGATATAGAGATAACTCTAAACTTAAACGCGAGAAATTATCCGCAAACTGCTTCTTTCGGTTTGTGTGATACCGTTAGCGGCTCAAGCTGCAAGCGCATGAAGCAGACCACGCCGCTCCGCAGTCACTGGGAGCGGACGAACTAAAAGAACGAACTAGTTCACGGCAGAGCTAAAGTGAGCGCTCCCGATCGCGAACTATTATGCGGAAGTCTACCTGACAGCATTCCACACGAGGCAAAGGCGGCGGAACACCAGGCGATATTCCAAGGTGTCCAAGTCGCAGGCATCATATTGTTCGAGGCCTATCGAGTGCAACTTGCTGTTGGTAGGGAATGTGCGATACACGACCCGTTATCATGTGGCGTGCACGGGCGACGGTAGAGGGTCGGAGGCAAGGCTCCACCACACTGTCTGCCAGCTGCGCAGCCGGTACTCCACTTACGTCGACCCAGGACCCGCGCAGAACGGAAGCGAGGACGCTGACCGTGGAGGTAAGGACGTCAGCGAGTACTAGATAGCTGTTGTCGAGATAACATCGGCGGACGTAGCTGAGGTGGGGCGGGAAGTGGCGGACACAGACGGATGCCGCCAGCGAGTGGGGCGGTACCTGCCCCGCCGCGGTGGAGTAGCCGAGCAGTCTAGGGCGCCTCGCTGCGGAGCGCGCGGTTACTCGCCGTCGTATGTTCGAGTCCTGCCTGGAGCAAGGGCGTGTGTGTTTTTGTCCTTAGGTTAGTTTATAACTTAGTTTAAGTAGTTTGTAAGCTACGGACTGATCACCACGCAGTTTTGTCCAATTGATTTACAAGCATTTTAACATTTTGGTACCTGCCCAGGAGGTCGGCCGTTGGGCCCAGGGAGCTCGCCTCCACCATCGCGGTTGACCTCTTTCAAAACAACGCCGCACATCTTGCTCCGAAATCGACGAGTCCTCCCTCTAACGGGTCCAGAGTACACGTGTCGTGAGAAAATATATCCGCCCCCCCCCCCCCCCCCCCCGCGTCACAGAAACCAATATACCACCAGTGGGATAGCACGCGCCAGGAGTTTGGGCACCGGGCGAGGTACGACGCCCTGCCGAGGACGTGCGTGCCGATCACTGCCGCTTTCTCACGGAGCGCCAAGTTGCGAGAGGCGTAGATGCGCGCAACAGCTCTGATTTTGTGAAGCGCGGGGCGCCAATTCAACGCTTCCATGTGTTGCGGATTCGAGGTGAAGATAACACATAGGATACTGTGTTGTTCGCTAATGTAAAACCAATGACTACTCCAATCACGCGCTCGAGAGGTTAACGGCAGCAACACTGTCTTTCGGCGGTTGACAACGGCGCCCGTCGCGTTCTTAAATTTGCACAAGGCGCCGTACAACTTGTGGACGTCGTCATGATGTTGTACGAAGACTCCAAGATCGTCTGCATATGCCTTACAAATCAAACGGTCAGGGCCTAACTGAATCCCACGGCATTGTTGCCCGATAAATCGGAGCAGGGGGTCTAGTACGATGGCGAAAACCGTCATGGTCAGGTGGCACCCCTGACGCACCGAGCGGGAAAGGATGAAGTAAGGCAACCGTTCACATGCACTCTCCCAACAGATGAAGCACCGTGGTAGGAAACTTGACTCCGAAACCCATGCCTATCAGAACTCTGCGGAGATACACATGACTGATGCGGTCAAAAGCATCTTGGAAGTCTATTAGTAGTATCGCAGCCGTTCTCAGCCTCTCACTTTTGACGTAGCCGGCAGACATACTATACGCCAGAATAGCATCAAATACGATTCTATTCGTAACGGCGCAAGTGTGGTGTGGACGGAGGACAGTTGGCAACACCTGTTTGAGCCTGTGCGCCAAACATCGAGTAATTACTTTATACTCGGCGTTCCACAAAGTAATCGACAGTATCGATATTGGCCGTGGCAGCAGATTGGGAATGAGGGTGACCCACCCTCCCCAGGGTGACCCACCCTCCGTCAGATTCAACAGGTATGACGACGCCGTTCATAATTTCATTTGCAGTTGTCACAAAGATGTCATTAACAAAGTTAAATTCGGCCGGGATGCCGTCAGGTCCGGAAGACTTCCCTTTGGGACTCTGCCGGAGAGCGTCACGCAACTCGTCGGAAGTAAAAGCCTGAAGGACCTCGACTCGAGCTGCGTGGTCCACCAGCCGAGGTACAGTTCTAGAAATCCTCGCAACGCCACCAAGTCGACATCCACATCAACAAAAACGGCACTAAAATGGTGGAAATTTCTGCCGGAATATCGGACTGGGAGGTAACGAGAATCCCATCCGGCCGCTGCCAGGTGGAGATGCGCAACTGCCGGCGCCTTTTGCGCTTCCTATCGAGATGGTATATGGACAGCGGCTCTCCCTCCACGGCACCCACGGGTTGGCTGCGCGCAATCACGCCGGCGCTCTGTCGGCGCATATCGGATAAGACCTTTAAAGGAGACAGGAGGTCGGGCTGTGACTTCACGCGCCGGGCGAGATCACGTAGGCCTCTCTGGTTGAAGCAATCCGTTGTCCGACGCTGACTGGGTAGCCGCTGGGGCACGGCCCATTGTGCCGGAGCAGCGAGCAGGTCAGCTATGCTCGCGCAACCTACTCTGCCTGACGTCACCCGAGAGCGCCGCAGCCTTCTCTCTAGGTGGTGGTCCACCGTGCCGCCTCGCGACTAAAATCGATCAAAAACTGCCGGACAGCCAGCTTAGCGACCCGCACCCACCATACGAGGAAGCTACTGTCATCTTGCCTGCTTTGCACCAGTTTGTGCCACTTTATGGCAAAGCACTCGATAAAATGCTCGTCGTTTAATAGATTACAATTAAATTTTCACAAAGTACGACGACGAAGAACACAGAAACGTGCTAAAACCAACTGACAAAAATGACTACTGTGGTAAAAAAGGCCACCGGCTTGACGTCAACTTTACACACATTAGCAGACAGCGGGGCTGACACATAAATCCTGTTCACTCTACTACGACCAGTAGGATAAAAATCCGTAAAATATGTGACGTCTGGATGGAGCACACGCCAGGTGCCAATGAGTTTAAAACTGAAAACTGGTAACAACAGTACCAAGATCTTGCCATTTCGTCGGGTGTGGTTCCTGATCTCTGGCGTCCAGAACACAGTTAAAGTCCCCGCCACTATTAAGGCGTCAATGTTACGTCGTAAAATATGGCATAATTCGGGATGGGGATACCACCCGTCAGATTTGATCAATGACGTCATTATTCAGAGGTGTTATATGTGTGGCTATCGCACGTATGCCAAAGAAGTTGATATATGCTCTTAGGAACAAAGACATCATGGAGGTAAGTGAAAGACACAAATTAATGTATGTATGTGGTTCGGAACATTTGAGTATTGATGAAACCGAAGATATATAAATATCTCTGGAAATAACGTAATTTTATAAGCTAACATTACATACGCGATATATAAAATGAATTTATTGTAGATATTCATATGATGAAGTTGCGGAAAATAAAATATCACACGAAAACAAATTAAATCACTGTATCGAGTATATCGCAATAAAATCGGTGTTTTGGATGTGGAGATAAATAATAATAATAAAAAAACACGAAATACAAAATCACGCACACATTTAAACACACTATACATTGTGGATGATGAAGAAAATAACACTAACGGGACTAGCGCGGGAATATGGGGGTTTTGGGCGGGGACATTCCAATAGGTAAACTGACGATATAAATAAACTAATACCAAGAGAATGTAAATTATAAAAAAGGGTTAAGATAAAAATAACGCTGTAACAGCGTAAAAATCGATTAAAAGGGTTTCGGATAGTCAAAAAGATCTATATACGTGAATTACAGACCACTACCGAAAATAAAAATAAAAAAAAGAAATAAAAAATCGTATCGAAAACTCGAATTGACCTATATAGCTCAATTGGAGAAGAGGATACCAGTTGTTTATTTGGTTATTTAAATTGTTTCATAGAAATCGATGTTTTTTAAAAACAAATAATAATAATTGACGCGATAGATAATATATGATCGGTATCGGACACTCGAATTGACCTATATAGCTCACGGCAAAAATACACTAAGTGCACTCTTAAAGGTTAGTATCACAATTAATAAGAGCATTCTACTCTGCATACCACTTCATTGTCTCTTTTTACGAAATTATCCCTTTCTGTGTGAAGGCTGGCTGTCAACTAAAGCCGAAAAATGTGGAACATCGATGTGACACTGTATCTGGTTTTGGACAAATGCGTCTACTTCTCGATAAACTAAACAGGCTTGCTGTACACTCTTCGGTAAAATTTTACGACACTTCTCGCCAGGCTCCAGTGCTTATGTTGGCAACAGATGAACAATGAAGTGTAGAATTGCGTTAATATTTTTCACGAGCAACATAGTAAATGTTATTGCTGCTCGTTTCACTCGCAGCAAATTCAATACTGTACCTGCTCTATGGTCGACAGTTTCTTGTATGTACCCTTGTCCGTTAAGAAAATAATAATGTTCGTTTTAATTGCAGTTGTCACGAAAAAAACATTTATTGATCATCTGAGTTGTCGTCAATACCTTTGCTACCAACATAACCACTGCAGCCCGGCGAGAAGCGTTGTACAATTTAACCCTCGTGTAACACTGTCCTCGAAAAACCACAAATTTGATAGAATTTCAACCGCTTCCAAAAACGCGTGCGTTTAAATATGATACGAATATTTATGTTTCAGTTCATTAAAAAAATAAAGTATCTCACAGGATGCATACATATCTATATTTTACTGCAATCACAGGATTGCCCACATTAATGTTCGGGCAGTCGTATTTGCATGTTACAGCGGCGGGAAAATGTAGTATTGAATGACTACTATTCGTTGATTAATGCTATTACATTGTGCTGTGGTTGGCTGACTACAACACGTGTCCTGTGCTCAGTTAGCGTAACAAAGGAACATATCGTAGCGTAAACTTTTATTTGAGGTACTGTACCGTATTTGACGGATTTCGTATTTAATCTTACTTAGTACGAAAATTTAGAAGGAAAATGAAACGTCGCATTAAAGATATTTCCAAAACACGCATTTTAAGACGAAGTATGCTGAGGAAAAGTACTTACAAGTGACATTTACATACAGTAAAATTTATCCGAAGAAATTAAATTAATAAAAAATTTCCAAAGATGTTATTTACTTATATTCGAAACGTCAGCGACACAATGGCGTCATACAACACAACACGGCTACTTCACGGGTCAAAGCCGACGAGTGGTATCCCCTGCGTGAATTGACCCTAAAAGATGGCCCAACACTGGGCCGAAAAAAGGAGCCCTCAACAGTTTACTGTTCCCCCCTAAAGATGCATATACATTGACAAATCATAATCCCATGAATTTGATAGGCGAGATGGGTAAGGTGTCAATATTGCTGACGGCAAGAGCAGAACTAAGAGAGCTGTGTAGCCATGTTACAAGAATTTCTCCGTGAGGCACTGTTTTACATAAACGATTTTAATTATGATACTGTTACAAGGCTACGTGAGAGTAGTTATTTAAAAAATTCTTTAGCGGCAGCGCTTTGTGCGCGCTACGTATTTTATTGACGTTCCACAGGCAGGCGTTAGTGATCATACCAACAAAGGGGACACAACAATTCACACATATAAAATACGGCAACACCAGATAAAACTCTATTGTCGTTCAGAGGAGGGTGGGTACACGCTGTAGGGGACACGGATTCAAGTTCAAATGTTCGTATAGTCTATGGGACTTAACTACGGGGTCATCAATCCCTAAACTTACAAACTACTTATGAACTACTTACGAACTAGGAAGGCACAAATATCCATGCCCGAGGGGGGATGATTCGAGCCCCCAACCGTAGTGGCCGTGCAGACTGTGACTGGAGCGCCTTAGTCCCCTCGGCCACCGCGGCCGGCCGGATTCAAGTCCCCCCAAGCAGGTTGGAGGGGCGGCGGTGTCACAGAAACTGATCACGAAGGCCGGGCACGACGACGATGAAAATCGTCGGCCTCGGCTTTCCGTTTCTTTGGCGCACTTGTCGAGGCCCCTACAGGATCATTGTCCATTGACAGATCTGCTTCCGTATCCAATTTTTTGTGATATCAATTGCAACTGGCGTACGGTCACATCCCGTTTGTCACCCACATGACGGGGTGGTGTTGTGGATGTTTTTGTTGCGCTTGCTGTCGGCGACCGGAGCCAGACGCGGTACTCTGCCGTCGTCTACGAACTCTGCTGCCTCGAGTCGTGCTGATGGGTCCCCCCTGCGGTTTGCGGGAAACGGGAGACGGACTTCGGTCTCTCCTCGAAAATTCTCTCGTCTCGACCTTGGCATATGAACTCGAACTACAGAGACGGTGTTCGAAACGCTCTCGACGAGACCGTGGTTCCGCAAACACTTCACGTTTTGCAGTTATTGGGACCGCGCGTGGTTCACTTTCTGACTCGGCGGACACGGGAGCCACGGAGATGACGGGTTCTGATAAGAACTCCGAGACTTCTGGTTCCGCCAATAGCACTGTCTCGCGCGCGGGCTCGCGAGATTCCGGCACCTCGTCCACAGCCGGCACAGACTCCTCCGGCGCAGAGCATGTAATTACTGACTTCTCAGCCTCGTCGAGCACTGATGTGTGTGTGTAGGGATGGGTGGGGGGAGGGGGGCGGAAGCGACTGCGGCGGCGGCGACGGAAGCAAAACTGGCCGCGGGGGCGCCTTCACCGACCAGAAGCTGAAGCTTAGGTCACGCCTGCCTGTAATGTTCCGGCACCATTACAGTAGCTACAAGTCTGCGGCTGGCCGCTGTACGTCACAAAGGCATGGTGCCTGTTAACAAAAATAAAAGACGGCATGTACTGTTTAGTCACTATTTTGACGCTGCGAACACCGTTCTGTACTTTAAATATGTACGCAGACGACCACTTTTCTCTTACAAGTTCGGAAACAGTGCCGTATGGGGACAAATACCGTGTTATGGTGTCGTTACGGATCTCTAACGGTAAAGACGCAATGGCGTTCACCAAAACCGACATGAGATATATTGATGTTACGAATTTTACCGTTGAAATGTCTAAATTTACGTTTCCCGTCATTCGTATCTACAAGTGATTTATACAATTCCGAGCATAACTGTAGACTGGGATACCACCCGTCTGCTTTGACCCATGACGTCATCAACATGTCGGAAAACTAGTATACGGGATATCTCAATACTTCTGTGTTGTAGGTACAAATAATCGGTAGTTATCATAGATAACAGAATGTTCCATCGATCACAGGTCTTAGCCCAAAAATTCGCGTCCTCGGCGCTCACATACGAGGGAAAAAGAAAAAAATCTTGGTTAACCTACATTTTAATCAGAGAGAAGCTACAGATCACTTTTTAAACACAAAATATTAATCTATTTTGTTTGTAAACAAACACCACACAATCATTCACGCCTTCTACAAAAACGCACGCACCCTAAAACTACCGCGCTGCGATGACGTTACGGGTCAAAGCTGACGGGCGGTATCCCCGTCTTCAGGATGAGCTCAGTTCCGGTGTTCGTAATTTCAAAAATACTGAATTTAGGAAAGTATCGAACTGTATACCGATAACATCACGGGGCGGTAGCGAAGGATCTTCAAAAATCCAACGGTGGATCACAGACGTGTTCGGTTTGTCTACGGCACGATCAAATTCACATTGCACGTTATTCTTGCGTTCGTCACTGGTATCATAATTAACGTTAGCTGTATTTATCACTTGATGAGAGAGCCTCGCTGAAGTAGACAGAGAGCAACCGCGCGAAGCAACAGCTGCCAGCCACGTAAACACACTAGCTGCCTGAGTGCCGCCACGAACACGTCCGGCCAAGGCGGAACCCGTGTATCCACTGAGGCACGGCCGGTGGCGAATACCATTAACTGCATCAACTATAGCAACGCAAGCAATCAGCATATTTGGAGCCTACTAACACGAATTATTTACAGACGAAAGGAAAAACTTGTGGAATCCAACCTTGGGAACCTTGGGGAAGATCAGTTTGGATTTAGGAGAAATTTAGGAACACGGGAGGCAATACATTACGACTTATCTTAGAAGATAGGCCAAAGAAAGGGAAACCTACATTTTTAGCGATTGTCGATTTGGAGAAAGCTTTTGACAATGTCGACTGTAATGCACTCTTCCAAATTCTGAAGGTGGCACGGGTAAAATATATGGAGCTAAGAGTTATATTTAACCTATCCAAAAACCAGACAGCGGTTATTAGAGTCGAAGGACAAGAAAGGGACGCAGAGGTTGGAAAGGAAGTAAGACAGGTTTGTAGCCTTTTCCTGATGTTGTTCAACCTATACATTGAGCAGGCAGAAGGTTAAATTTGGAGAGGGCATTAAAGCGCAGGGAGAAAAAAAAAAAAAAAAAAAAAAAAAAAAAAAAAAAAAAAAAAAAAAAAACCTTTGCGGTTTGCCGATGACAAAGCAATTCTGTCAGAGACAGCAAAAGAACTGGAAGAGCAATTGAATGGAATGGGCAGTGTCTTGAAGATATAAGATGAACATTAACAAGAAGGTAATGGAATGCAATGTCAGAAAATCAGGCGGTGCTGAAGGAATAAAAGTAGTAGACGAATTTTGTTATTTGGGTAGCAAGATAACTTCTGATGGCCGTTGTAAAGAGGATATAAAATGTAGAATGACTATGGGAAGAAAAGCATTTCTAAAGAAGCGAAACTTGTTAACATCCAATATTAATTTAAATATTAGGAAGTTCTTTCTGAAAGCATTTGTCTGGAGTGTAGCATTGTATGGGAGTGAAACGTGGACGACAAGGAGTTCAGATAAAAAGATGATAGAAGCTTTTGAAACGTGGTGCTACAGACGAATGATGAAAATTAGATGAGTACATCACGTAACTAATGAGGTGCTTAACCGAATTGGGGAGAAAAGGAGTTTCTGACATCTCCTGAGTAATAGAAGAGATATATTGGTTGGACACATTCTGAGACATCAAGAAATTGTCAACTTAGCATTACAAGGAAGCGTGTGGGGTATAAAATTCGTAGAGGGATACCGAGGGACGAATATAATAAGCAGATTCAAAATGATGTAGGTTACCGAACGTATTCTCAGATGAAGAGACTTGCGCAGGACAGAGTAGCATGGAGAGCTGCATCAAACCAGTCTGCGGACTGAAGACAACAACAAAAACTTCTATAGCGGAGAAAGAACTGTCTCCCAGGCACATGAGTCATGAAGAAGGGAATAAAACTGACAGTTCATTCTAATTTCTTATGAGACGTGTTGCAAATCAGTCTGGAAATCACAAAGCAGAAACATATTTCCATTATCACAAAATACCAAGTCGACTTTCTGAGAAAACGTGGTGCACAAAGGTATTTCTTCTGATCTCGTTAAGTAAGCTGGTATATCAGTTTGCAGCCTCAAAAAAATAAAACAATAAATACGACTCTTGACTGCGCTGCTTACTACCGCGGTTAAAACTGCTGACTTGCAGCTTCTTTGCATAACAAGACACGTGCTGAACCGCATAGAAGAAAGGGCCGCTGCTTTCAGCAGGCACTTCTTATTAAAATATATGGGCCCGTGAGTCTCACAAGGCTTCGAGAAAAATAAGGGCGGGTGTCTCTTTTGTGAAGAACGGCATTCATTAAGTCCAAAAATTAAAGTTTGCCTCTCACCATCTTACTCGAGGATTACATCGCAGGAGTAATCGTGCGATAGAGGAATCGTGCGAGTAATCGAGTGGAAATGGAGTGACAAGTGAATTCAACAAGACACTTCGGTACCGCAGGCGGAAGTAACTTAACTCTCGCAGCGTTGCCAACTATTTTCAATGATCTTATCAATTCTTAGTTGTGCTAGGAAGACTTCTGTAGCGATAAGTGACGCGATCTCTTGGTCGTTCCATATAGGCGTTCAGAAGGCAGACGCGATTAGCGTTTGCTCACTATTCAGCGTTATCTCCAGACATGTTGTAACTGCCTGTAAGACTGTCGACACGTAAATCATTCAATTAGATGATCTCCAGTCCTCCAAGTTTTTAAAGCTTTACAGCGGTTTTGCTAATTTCGGGAATGGAAAAGAAACTTAGTGATATGTATTTCTGTAATGAAACATACAACATGTCAAAATAAAGGTGTATAATCTTCAGTTACGATAACAATTTTCAGGAATATACAAAGAATAAAAACCTGGTGCAGTTAATTTTTAACGGAAGCATATTTATTTATTATTTTTTTTTTTTTTTTTTTGGGTCATCAGTCCCTAAACTTACAAATTGCTTAGAAACTAGCTAATACTAAGGACGACCAAATATCCATACCCGGGGGGGATTCGAACCCCCGACCGTAGTGGCCGTGCAGATCGTGACTGGAGCGCCTCAGTCCCCTCGGCCACCGCGGCCGGCGGAAGCTTATTTCAGAGCACAAAAAAGTTACTGCAAATCAGCCTTAACCCATCCACCATGGAAAAGAAAAGCGTCAAACACTCTGCGTGATAAATGAACTGTATATGTACTTGGCCATATCACTAGAATTTCACAATTTCTTTATGAATACGGAAACCTATTAGTTCCCATGGAAACAATACTAAACGTAGTTAAGTATTATGTGCCACACAGTAATCAATTCATTTTAGGATGATCAGACACGTGTGTATGTAACTTATACAAATTGCCAATAACAAAAATGTTCAACTGTTTGTATAGCTTATGGGACGTAACTACGGGGTCATCATCCCTACTTATGAACTTATGAAACTACTTATGAACTAACTAATTCTAAGGACGGCACAAATATCCAGGCCTGAGGGGGAATTCGAACCCCCGACCGTAGCGGCCGTGCAGAACGTGACTGGAGCGCCTCAGTCCTCTCGGCCACCGCGGCCGGCTGTCCATAACAGTCACTGATCTTTTCTTCAGTGCGGAGGCTCTCTTAGGCCCTTACTATTAAAGGATTCAGTTTACAAAAACTACGAGTTTGAGTTCTATTGTGCACGCTAGGCGTGCTTTTGTAATTCCGTTTAGGTGAGGTGATCGCTGTGTCCCCAGTGGTGAAGAGATCAGCGCAACTGTCTAGAAAGCGGGAGACCTGGGCTTGAATCCCGGCTGGGTATACGTTAAGGTTATAAAGAGTGTATATTACTAAAATTATGTTACTTAATACAAATAAGATGGCACTGTGCAGTTCAGTGTCTTCTCATCTTCGTATCTGCACAGTTTATGCCTACCAACCAGCTTATTCATTCCTTTCGTAACGTTCCCCCTTTGTCCATTCGCCAAATCATGTCAAGTATCCAAACCTGAGTTTTTGACGGAGCCTTAGAATCTTCCCATCGAGTGTTTATGTGTGCTGTTGCTTTGTATTGGTATAGAAGACTACTACAACTGTTACCACGATTAAATACATTCGAGATTGTGGGAAGGCTTATGAATATTATTCGATATCGAATGTCACAAGTAAAACATTGTAGGAATATCCAAATACGTTTACGTAGCACAGTAAAAAATAAATAAATAAAATTTAAAGAATCCTTACTTTATCCAGCGGCATAAACTATCGGAACAACAGCAGCCGACCGCGGTGGCCGAGGGGACTGACGCGCTTCAGTCACGGTCTGCACAGCCACTACGGTCTGGGGTTCGAATCCCCCCTCGGGCATGGATATTTGTGCCGTCCTTAGTGTTAGCTAGTTCATAAGTAGTTTGTAAGTTTAGGGACTGATGACCCCGTAGTTGAGTCCCATAAGCTTCAGAAACATTTGAACATTTTTTGAACAACAGCAGAATAATATTTTGAACGTAGTGTTCCACTTACTATTACAGCCATTAGCTGAACCGAAAGCATACCGTTGTCGAGGCCACAAATCTGTAGAAGTGACCGTGTCTAAATAAGATATACGACTATCCAGTGAGACCCTGTGACGAGGATCTATTTGCCGTGACAGTGTTAAATCTACATAAATTATTACAAATGTCTGCTTTTGTCTCAGCCCTCTAGATGTCGACTATTCTTATTTCACTTCAAAATAACTTTAACTGCCTTCACCCCAATAATGACATACCTCACTATCAAAGGCAATAAAAAGACAATGATATTATTATTCCATCCAACACTTCCATAAAACACAGCGAATGAGTAACAATAACTCCGCACTCATCAAAACTCTATTTAAAAATAAAAAAATTCTTACCTTAAAACTGTTAGTGTCGCAGACATATGTCATACATAAAAAATGTCTACAGTTCACACCAGAACATCTCTGTTGGATGGTCAAGTTCATACTGAAGCCTGTTTGACAGTCACTATGTGGAAAATCCGCCCTTCAATTGCCCTATTTGTATGCCCATTTCTTACCTTCCTCATTGTCCTCTTGGTTATCTCTCGGTATTAGCCAGCTGAATACCTCTCTCTACTTTGTATCCCCCTCTGTCTTGTCCTCCTCCTCTATCCACACGTCCATCCCCGGTCTCTGTCGTGACCTCCCCCGCTCTCCTCCTGTCCCCTCTCTGTCCTGGATATGAAATGTTTCACACATCTGCCAAATTACCTTCTTTCCGGCCAAACGGCGTCAGTCTCGAGAAGGGTACTCCGCCATAAACCGTACACAATATATGTAAACAGTGACGATACTTTTTTTTTAAGTTCAGGTGAATGGCAAGACAGCTCCTGAAACAAGAATCTAATTCAATGTTGATGAGCCCATATAAATTTAACGATTTCAGTTTCTGTCCAAACCTAATTGCCAACTAGAGTCCTACTCAAACACACAGAAAAAAATTCATCAAGATCGGTCCAGAAGTTTAAAAGTAGTTCAGAGACATACCCACAGACATCTGCATTATCTTTATACGTACAAAATTTCTTGTCACTATGTACCATGTAAAAATGAAATACACGAATATTATAGCATCAAGGAGATGTTTAGAGTCGCAACCGGGTGCCACGTATGCTTACCCAACCCAAAAAACATTTAATTTGTAATCAAAATATTGAGTTCATGAACAAAGTTGGACCAAGTAAAAAACAGTGTATATAATTTCATTAAGGTCACTTACGTAGTTCGGGTGTTTATGGAGGACAAATATCGCGACATGGGAATTTTATACATATAGAGGTACATTTTTATATATCCACAAAGAGCCCTATTTTGTCCAATAAGAAACTAAATGTATAAACATTTAAATGGTAAGCTCAATGACATATAAAAATATTAACTTTTGACATTAATGATACTTTCTATAATTTGATTGAAGCTTGTTGGTTCTATGCGTAAATCGTTTTCCACAGGGCTTATTCTTATATTTACTAATTTTAATTTCCAAAGCATGATTGCATATATAAATAGTTGTGAATCCTATTAATTCGTTGTATGCATTTGATACTTGCTCTTAAATGGGATTACACTTGAGTCTTCAAGGAAACTGTTCAGAGATGAATCACTTGATAGGCCCATAAAAACAATTACTTTTCATTGAAAATTTTAGTTCATAAAAATAGTTCATGACCATTATCAGTTTAAGTAATTTTCCTTATGGGTTGAAACATAGTATCTTGAAAATAATATAGCAAACAATAACTTTTTTCAGTCCGAAAGATATTTTACTTAGATGTTTTAAAGTTATGTGGCGACCCAGCTGACTGGAGATTGGAACCGCTAGTGGGTCGACATCCACATTATAGGAAAACTGCTATAGAGCGTGTCTGGAATGCACTAGGGAGACGGTGAAAGTTGACCACTGCAGATGTAATGTGGTATTCAGCTAGTTTAGCTGAGTATCTTCACTGTAGTTGTCTGCTGACTAGAATAAACTGATCTTGGTAAATAATCAAAAATGCACTGCTTAAATGGTGTAATCAAATCTGCCATCAATTAATTTATGAAAAACTCACAGTTATAAAATTAGTAAATAGAGTCTTGACGAGAGGAGCCAAAACCAAGATCAACATTAATTTAATGAAATGATTCTAGTAGCAGAAAACATAGAAAGATTACTTTTAAAAATTATAATTCTGGGTGTATAAGCCAGTTAAAAGATTCATGTAAACTACTTGTGCTGCTGAAACTTGTTTCCTGGCCCAAATTGAGAACTAGTTTGACCTTAAATTACTCTCAAAGCCGCAAGTTAGAAAAGCAGCTGTCATATGAATTGTAGCTCACAGGAATCACACTTACTATGAAACGAGCCACCACAAATAAATTACTTTATGAAAGTGGCGGACGAAACAAGAGGCGCAACGGAAATATTAACAATAATCAGCATCTGAATCTGTTCTCAGCACATGTGAAACAATATTTATAAAGAAAGGGGTAGGTATTCGTAAACTACTGTATTAAAAACAGGATACGTTTTTACTGAACGAAATGCTTTTATTCAGTGTAAGCACAAGCACGCGGGGGGAATCAATTTAGTTACACAATAAAAACGCATCCTATTGAAACTAGCTCACAAACACTATCATATCTTATGCTAAAAATGCCCATAATAGAAATTTAAATTTATCTACACTGAATTGAATTTTAGTTGGGGGAGGATTTACAAATAACAAGCATTCATCCACACACACACGCAATGCACGCGAAACTTACTAAAATCAGCGTGCTGAACAAGGCAGAAACGGCCGTCGATCTCGTAGGGGAAGTTTCAGAGAGCCAAGACGAAGGACCCAACACAATAAAAATAACTTTCGTACGTGGCTGGTTCTATTCTTTCTTAACTGGAGATGGCACGTATAGCAACAAAATCTGTTTGCATTTGAAGCTAAACCAAGCGCTGGCAAACTAACTGAGGCGCGCACCACGTGGTTCCGAAATCCAGTAAAATGAAGAAAATCAGTTACTAAAATATTACGAAAATTAACTATAGCATGCAACCCATAGAAATGCGTGGAATGTTACAAGGAAACGGAAGAAACACTGTTCCACACGATAGGAGAACATTCGAGAGATGGATGAGGTCCGCTCTCAGAAATCATCAAAGTTTAATAATTTCAGATTCGCGGTAAAACAAATACAAAATACGGCATGCAACGCATCGAAATACGTAGTATGTTGTAAGGAAACGAAAGAAACACAGATATACGCGATAGCACGAACTTTACAGAGAAGGATGAAATCCCATCTCAAAAGTCATCAAAGTTTAATAAATTCGGAATCGCGTAAGAACTATGAAATACGGCATGCAACCTATAGAAAAGCCCAGCATTCCATCAGGAAGCAAATGAGAAAGGTTGTACAGGCTTAGTACAGAATTTACAGACCGCCGTTGGGAACAGAGTACAAGTTCAAGAATCAAATAGCAATTTACAACAGGCGGAAGAGGGAAGATCGCGCATTAATACCAGAAAATGGAAGGATACATGCTGTTATTCTAGCCTGAAGGGCATAGAACAAACACGGATTCCGCTGAAGGCTTTGTTCTGAGAGCACACCACGTGGAGTACATGTTACTCGCGGACAGAGAAAACGAAGGTAAAATTGCACACGAGTTACAAGAAGCAAAAGTCCTGCTTAGTAGTCGCGCATCTTTCGATGCAAGCTCGGAGAAACTTACTCCGAAAATGAATGCAAGTTCTAAAACCTAAGTTGAACTAACTGAACAACGAATTGCTGCCATCTCCAAGCTGAAAGAGCAGAGCTAACTCACCATTCTGAAGGATAGCCACCGCACGAGTGAGGCCATGGCGGGCCATGTGGGCCTCCACCCGGAAATCGGTGGTGGGGGAAACTCAGGGATTCGCACAAGGGCGCGTGTAGCCTCTTGCCAACCTAACTTGCAACGAAAGGTTGTGGAAACCTCTTTGGAGTGCATAGAAAGAGAGGTTGGTACTAGCCACCTATCGACGCTGGTCCAGAGAGCATCGCCCAAGACTTCCCAGACACACTAGCACGCCAAAAAATTCTCATACTCACACATGCAGAGACAAAACATTTTACACTCCTATAGGCACAGTGGCGAGACGGAGAAGCCGTTCATGTTGCCACATTGATTGACACAATAATAAATTAATAACATAAATCTAACACAAATGAAGTTAAATACGATTACTAATAAAAACATTTAAAAACAAGAACTGAAAGTCTACATTACTCCTCATGCCTCATAAAACGAATATAATCTCGTTTAGCGACTTTAAATAAAATACAAGATTAAAATTTAGGGAAGGCGGCAGACAGCCGTCTTTCAATGGCTTGCATCAAGTCAGCATGTACCTAAGACTTGCTAGCAGCTCTACAGCAACAGAGTACATTATTGCCTCTTCAAGAGACTGATGGCATTAATCCCAGCTTGGCTCCTCGTTTTGTGGCCTGTATTGCTGCCGAAGTGGTCACAGTACAAGCTAGAGCACAGTAATCACTTGTTGCAATGTTTGTACACATTCGTTTAGTTGAAAAAGAAACGAAGAAAATATTATTGCCTAATTTTAACTTTTTGTTTGCTTCCGTTCTGAATTATTTATATTGTTCCTATTGGACTACCACCTGTTTATAGTATTTTCAAGCAAACTAAACACAACCTAGCAAAATTTTCATTTTTTTTTTAAATTTTGGACAACGGTGTAGTACTATGGTACTTTGACGTTTTCGTTCCGCAGCTACCCTCCTCCATCCCTTCCTCTCTCTCTTTCTCTCTCCCCACATTTCGTGGCGTGCGTTTCGCTGTCGGGCACTCTGCTGCTTGTACGTGATCTCCACACGACCCCAGAGCCGTAAACTCGCGCAGACACTTCGCTGATTTGATAAAAGCGATGCTGGACGGTCGTTTTAAGTGGTAATTTTTGAGATATTAAATTCTGAAGCTCGCTGCCTGCATTATAGCTAGAATCGTTATCGTTCCGCAGCTCGCGGCAGCAAAATTTTATTAAGGGCTTAACGTACTGCGGAATTATGTGTCCTCTTTATTACCCTGTGAGTGATAGCGACGGCATTTAATTTATCTCTGGAGATAGCGTTATACCGCCAAGTTCAGAGAAAATTAACTGCACTCCCAGACGACGCTGAAGGGGGTGCGGCACTTTCTAAACTAGGGGTAAAACTATTTTCCAGTCCATAAACCGTCCGTTGTTTCATGTAACGCACTATTGATACGTAGTTAAGTGCTTAATATGTCAATAACTGTAATCGGAAATAACAATGTTTGGTTTGTTATGAGTACGTAGGGTTCTTTAATCGTTGTGTGTCCTCTGGTGTCTGTTTCTTTTGTATTGCTAATTGACTGAAAAATCTCTGCCCGCAGAAGTGCTTCTCGTAGAGACTGTTTGACACAAACGAACACTGGGTAATAAGCCATTGCATTTCGAATGCATACTGCTCAGTAAAGGCCACCAATGGTACTATTCTTTGAAGGTACTAGTTCCGTTAATCGTTGCCGTAGAATACAGAAATCACACAATAAAAGTTATTTCAGATATGTATTACAACAACGTAAGTCGTACATTGCAATTTTTTACTGCAAACTTGTTGTTGTTGTTATGGTCTTCAGTCCGGAGACTGGTTTGATGCAACTCTCCATACTACTCTATCCTGAGCAAGCCTTTTCATCTCCTCATAAGAACGGCAACCCACATCAATTTGAATCTGCTTACTATACGCGTATCTTGGTCTCCCTCTGCGATTTTTACCCCACACACTTCCCTCCAATGCTAAATTTACGATTCCCCTATGTCTAAGAATGTGTCCTAACAAGCGATCCCTTCTTTTAGTCAGGGTATGCCAAAAATTCCTTTTCTCACCAATTCGGTTCAGTACCTCTTCATTAGTTATGCGATCTACCCACCTAATCTTCAGCATTCTGCTGTAGCACCACATTTCAAAAGCCTCTATTCTTCCTGTCCGCACTGCTTATTGTCCATGTTTCACTCCCGTACAAGGCAACACTCCACACAAATGTCTTCAGAAAAGACTTCCTTACACTTAAATTAATATTCGATGTTAGCAAATTTCTCTTTTTCAAAAATGCTTTTCTTCCCATTGCCATTCTGCATTTTGTATCCTCTGTACTACGACCATCGCCTGTTATTTTATTACCCAAGTAACAAAACTCATCTACCACCTTCATTGTTTCGTTACCTAATCTAATTCCTTCAGCATCGCCTGATTTTCTAAGACCGCATTCCATTATTTTTGTTTTGCTCTTGTTAATGTTCATTTTATACGCTCTCTTCAACACACTGTCCATTCCATTCAACTGCTCTTCCAGGTCCTTTGCTGTCTCTGATAGAATTACAATGTCATCAGCAAAACGCAATGTTTTTATTTCTTCCCCCTGAACTTTAATCCCTATTCCAAAATTTTCCTTACTTTCCTTCACCGCCTGCTCGATGTACAAATTGAATAATATTGGAGAAAGGCTACAACCCTGTCTTACTCCCTTCCCAACTGATGCTTCCCTTTCATGCCCTTCGAGTCTAATAACTGCGGTCTGGCTGTTGTACAAGTTGTAAATAATTCTCCTTTCCCTGTATTTCACCCCTGCTGACTTCAGAATTTGAAAGAGTGTATTCCAGTCAACATTGTCAAAAGCTTTCTCCAAATCTACAAAAGCTAAAAATGTAGGTTTGCCTTTCCTTAATCTATCTTCTAAGATAAGACGTAAAGTGAGTATTGCCTCCCGGGTTCCTACGTTCCTCCTGAATCCAAACTGATCTTCCCCGAGGTCAGCTTCTACCAGCTTTTCCATTCTCCTGTAGATAATTCGTGTTAACACTTTGCAACCATGACTTATCAAACTGATGGTTCTGTAATTTTCACACCTGTCTGCGCCTGATTTCTTTGGAATGGGGATTATTAAATTTTTCTTAAAGTCTGAGGGTATTTCGCCTGTCTCATACATCCTACACACCAGTTCAAATAGTCTTGTCATGGCTGGCTTTCCCAGAGACTTTAATAGCTCTGCGGCTATGTCATCTATTCCTGGGGCCTTGTTCCGACCTAGGTCTTTCAAGGCTCTGTCAAATTCATCTCTCAGTATAGTATCTCCTATTTCATCTTCATCTATTTCCTCTTCCCTTCCTATAACATCGTCTCTAAGTTCATTTCCTTTGTAGAGCTGCTCTATGTACTCTTTCCACCTTTCAGCTTTCCCTTCTTTGCTGAGAACTGGTTTCCCATCCGAGTTCTTGATATTCGTAGAGCTGCCCTTCCTGTCCCCAAACGTCTCCTTTATTTTCCTGTAGGCGGTATCTACTTTTCCCCTTCTTATACCTTCTTCTACAGATTTGCATTTGGCTTCTAGCCACTCCTGCTTAGCCATTTTGCACTTCCTGTCAATCTCATTTTTTAGTCGTCTGTACTCCATTTTGCCTGTTTCATTTACTGCATTTTTATATTTTCTCCTTTCATCTATTAAGTTTAGTATTTCCTGTGATATCCAAGGACTTTTTGTTGGTTTTGCCTTCCTACCTATTTTGTCCTCTGCTGCCCTCACTATTTCGTCTCTCAGTGCTACCCATTCCTCTTCTACTGTTTTATTTCCCCCTGTTTCTGTCAATTGTTGCCTAAATCTCCCTCTGAAATTCTCCAGAACTTCACTTTCCTTCAATTTATCTAAGTCCCATCTCCTTATTTTCCTACCTTTTTGTAGTTTCTTCAGTTTCAGCCTACAGTTCATAACCAACAAGTTAAGGTTAGAGTCTATATCTGCCCCTGGGTATGTCTTGCAGTTTAGGACCTGGTTCCGGAATCTATGTCTTACCATTATAAAATCTATCTGATACCTTCCTGTGTCTCCTGGTCTCTTCCACGTATACAACCTTCTTTTGTGATTCTTAAACCACGTGTTTGTTATGATTAAATCATGTTCCGTGCAAAATTCTACCAGGCGACTTCCTCTTTCATTCCTCCTGCCCAGTCATATTCGCCTACTATTTTTCCTTCTCTTCCTTTTCCTACTACCGAATTCCAGTCTCCCATAACAATTAAGTTTTCCTCTCCCTTAACTGTCTGAATAATTTCCTCTAGCTCCTCGTATATTTCTTCGATCTCCTTATCATCGGCAGAGCTAGTTGGCATATAAACCTGTACTACTGTTGTCGGTTTTGGCTTCGTATCTATCTTGACATTGATAACGCGATCACTGTGCTGCTCATAGTAGTTGACCCGCATTCCTATTTTCTTATTCATTATCAGTCCTACTCCTGTGATACCCCCAACTGATTTTGTATTTATAATCCTGTACTCACCTGACCAGAAATCCTGTTCATCCTGCCACCGAACTTCACTAATCCCCACTATATCTAACTTCAACCTATCCATTTCCCTTTTTAAATTTTCTAATTTTCCTACCCGATTAAGGGATCTAACATTCCACACTCCGATCCGTAGGATGCCAGTATTATCTTTCCTGATGACAACATCCTCCTGAGTAGTCCCCGCCCGGAGATCCGAATGGGGGACTATTTTACCTCCGGAATATTTTACCCGAGAGGATGCCATCATCATATGTTCATACAGTAGAGCTGCTTGTCCTCGGGAAAAGTAGCGGCTGTAGTTTCCCCTTGCTTTCAGCCGTTCGCAGTAGCTGTGTGGCGAAGCCACATTAGCTGATGTTACAAGGCCAGCTCAGTCAATCATCCAGACTGTTGCCCCTGTAACTACTGAAAAGGCTGCTGCCCCTCTTCAGGAACCACACGCTTGTCTGGCCTCTCCACAGATACCCCTCCGCTGTGGTTGCACCTACGGTACGGCTATCTGCATCGTTGAGGCACGCAAGCCACCCCACCTCGGCAATGTCTGTGGTTCATGGGGGTGGGCAAACGTGTAAGTAAGAAAAAAAAATGTTCAAATGTTTATAATGGGACATAACTACAGTGGTCATCATTCCCTAAACTTACAAACTACTTCATCGATGTTAAAATGTTTGTAAATCTAAGGGACTTAACAATGTTGGTCATTAGTCCCTAGCTTTCAAACTACTTACACTAACTTAAAGTAACTCATCCTAAGAACAACATACACATACATACATGCCTGACGAAGGACACAAACCTCCGACGACGAACAGCCCACGCACTGCAGCAAGGCGCCTAAGTGCGCACGGCTATATAGCCGTTGCAGTAAGTAAGTCATGATGAGTTGCATTTTTTAACTTGGGTTTTTCCTCTACACACTTTTTAAGTAAGAAACATTTAGCGGCATCGGGTCTGTAATACGTACGCTTTGCTTCTTTCAAGTATATCAGTCTAGCTAGCAATGGCAAAAGATAATTTACATAACCTCATCTAGTTCTCGTAATCACAACCAAACATGCTTTTTTATCTAGTGCATCATTTCCTATGGTCGTAACATATCTTTCAGTTCGTAACCATGTGATCATAATTACGAAAGTAATGAAACTTCGTTGTAATTAGCTTACGAGAAAAAAATTTGAATACAAATGTCCCCGTTGTACGTTCTAATCTAGTCTAGATTTATTTATAGTTTAATCAATATAATTAGATATCAGAATACCTATCCTCTATTCAGATTCGTAGATGTCGTTGATGTTTATTTCCCTACTAGTGATGTGTGTGCTTTGTACGCAATTCTCGTTGCTTGTGTTTTACTGAAATTAGTCATGTAGTGACCAAAACTTTATGGAGTAGAGTTTGCACTATCTGAAACTGGTTCAGAAGAAGACTGTTCAGTTGTTAAACCAATTTAATAGCCATATTTACGGCATTAATTACATATTTAAATGGTTGGTTTTGTTTCGATGGTAACCCGTCTTCCGATCTGAATGTAATGGTTGGAAAAGTAAACTGTTCAATTATCAGCAGAAGTATTTGATATATCACATAATAAGATCGTTATTATATTATAAATCAGTAATTTATTTTGTGACGTAACATGTCATTTTGCTGATAGTTGAACAGGTTATTCTTTTAAGAAATGCACTCTCAAATGAAGATTGTCCGTTGTTGTACCAAAACCGCACATGTGAAAAGTGTCAAGATAATTATTGAAGTACAAAGTGAGAGGTCATGATTTGATCTCCCTGGATATTATATCAAGGTTTCTAAACTTTACTCGTGGCCTGCAGCTTTATTTCATTTCTGTTACAGCCTTACTTCACTTTACCTTATACCCCTGTTAAGCTTGTTTCCCCATTAATCATGTAGATGCACTTTCAGCTTCTCCAGGTACACTTTTATCACATCTGGTCATTCACATGTACAGCTGTCAGCGTATGGAGCGTGCATCTGACCGTTGACGTTTAGCGTGACGAATGCCCCGTGATGCTAAACTCTCAAAAGCGGTGCGGCTTGTGTATACAGTTTTTAGAGAGAGCTGGAGTCTGATGCTTCCGTGCAGGCGTGCAGCCCGTAGTGGCTAGCTCTCTCAACAAATTGTTTTAAATATTGTGACGTATGCTTTACAGCTGAGTTGTAACTTTTACTATATGAATTGTTTAAATTTATAATTTCTGATGAAGGCAATCGTAGTTATTGCCGAAACCAGGTTAAATAATTTTAATTTTGCGACCAAGGGCTGCATTTTTATCCTTTGACTTTGTAACGGTGGCTACCTTGGAAACAATTGTTTCACGAAAATACTGTCTACAAGTTTAGATATTGCCCTCAAAGGACCTGCAATTGTATGGTTATTCGCTTTGAAACATTTAAACGGACTAAGTACTAAAACAGTAATTATGTAATGTCAGTATTATGCAGTCTATTATTATTACTATTAAGGGCATTTCTCAAGCACTAAAGCATTAACAGTATATAGTCTTATAATTGTTTCCATTTCAGGAGGAAGGATTGTTTTTCGGTTTAGTGGAACAGCTACAAAAACAGCAAATCATTTATTTTCGTTATTTCAGACATTAAAATGTATAATTGAAATAGTTTTTGTTTCTGAAGGTAATTTGGTTATTAAAGTGGATGATCGTTGATGGTGGGGCAACGAGAATTAGCTAATATGTGATTGTCCAAAAGGCACCGTGTATAAGAAAGGCTGGGAATGACTGGTCTGGTAGATAGGTGCGAGGTGAACGTGGTCGATACATGTGTCTGGAGCCTGTAAAGTTAGATGATTAGTCCAAGCGAGTGTCATTTGTTGCACATTTATGTCACAAAAATCTACTGATGTTTTCTTACAGTAATGATGACATACCCCTGAAAAAGGGAACTAAGCAAAATACCTGCAGTAACCGCACGGAACCATCGTAAGAGTACTGAACACGTAAAATTAATGTTAAGAAATGTGGATCCCATGCTGAGGTGCAGTAAGGAAAATTAATTTATAATCAACTGCCTCTTTGGTCGGTAGTTGACGGAACAAATACTTGGCAAATAATACTTATTCGGCGACTGAGTCAATAAATAGATATTATTTGCAGAACATTTGGGTTTGCTTTCCTTTTGCGATAAAAGCAATTTAGGTATATAAAGGCTTATAAGTGTTGTATCTCGAGTGTTGCTCATTAATTAGCAGAGATATGGTACATGTAGGATTCGAAGATTGACATTTGGACCTAAATAACGATTACTGAAAAGGAAACCGTTAAACGTCGTTTACAAATTTAATCAATGTAATCTAAAAGCTATAACTTTAAATAAGTATCTTGCAATTACAAGTATGTCCGACTTAAATTGAAAAGATGGTATAGAAAATTCAATGTGGAACGATAACGAAAGACTGTGTTTTATAGGTAAAACTCTTGGAAGATGTAACAGAGTTAATAAAAATGATTCTAAAAAACCTTTTAGGTAGCTGAAATAATATCATTGCTGATGAAGGTAAATTATTTTAATTTCATGTTTCTAGCATAGCCCATCATCTGGTAACTTTCTCAGCATATTACGAAATTGAGATAAATAATCTGTTGAAACAGTTATGTGAATATTGCAGCATCCTAAAAGCATTTTAGAATGATTTGAAATTTTTTATCATGACGGTTGCATATGATCATGATAATAAAATGAGAGAAAGCAGGACCGGAAGAGAGAGATTTAGATGCTCTTTCTTTCTACGTGTATTCGAAAATGGAATAATAGATAAAAGCTCTGAAAGACTGCCACTTAAGTCAAATTGCAGTTTTGCCATGCAGATATAGATGGATATGTAGAACTATGTGCATGGGTAGTTCTACATATCCATCTATATCTGCATGACAAAACTGGAATTAAGACTTAAGTGGCTGGCTTTAAGAATTTAGGTGACTGGATCCACTCCCATGAACCACAGACTTACCGACGTGGGGTAGCTTTAGTGCCTCAACGATACTAATATCGGTACCGTAGGTGTAATCACAACGGAGGGTTATCTGTAGACAGGCCAGACAAACGTGTGGTTCCTGAAGAGGGGCAGCAGCCTTTTCAGCAGTTACAGGGGCAACGGTCTGGATGATTGACTGAGATGGCCTTGTAACATCAGCTACTGAGGATTTGCTACACTGTTATTGCGAATGGCTGAAATCAAAGGAAAACTACAGCCTCTACTTTTCCCAAGGACATGCAGCTCTACTGTATGAATATATTATGATGGCATCCTCTCCGGTAAATATTCCGGAGGCAAAATAGTCCCCCATTCGGATCTACTGGCGGGTACTACTCAGAAGGATGTGATCATCAGAAAAGACAACACGGCATTCTACGGATCGGAGCGTGGATTATTATAAGCCTTAATCGGGTAGCGACGATAGGAAATTTACAACGGGTAATGGATAGGTTGAAGTACGTTAGAGTGGGGATTAGTGAAGTTCCGTGTTAAGAGGAACGACATTTCTCGTCAGGTGACAGTACAGGATTATAAATACTAATTCAGTTGGAGGTATTACAGGAGTAGGTCTGACAATGAAGCCGCGGCGGAGCGACCGAGCGCATTGAGGCCCTATGCTAGAATGCCCTCCTTGGACGTGGAAGTTTGTGCCGCCTTTATTATAAGTTAATTCATAAGTAGTTTGTAAGTTTAAGGACTGATGACACCGTAGTAACGTCCCATAAGCTCTACAAACATTTGCACATTTTTTGACAATGAATAAGATAATAATAACGCGGGTAAACTACTATGGGCAGCGTAGTGATCGCATTATCATTGCCAAGGCCAACATAGACGACAGTAGTACAGGTTTATATGCCAACTAGCTCTGCCGATGATGAGATCGAAGAAATATATGAGGAGATAGAAGACATTATTCAGACAATTAAGGGAGAGGAAAAAGTAATTCTAATGGGAGACTAGAATTCATTAGTAGGAAAAGGAGAGGAGGAAAATAGTGGGTGAATATGGACTTGGCCAAAGGAATGAAAGAGGAAACCGCCTGGTAGATTTTGTGGGGAAGATAATTTAATCATAACAAACACCTGGTTTAAGAATCGCAAAAGAAGGTTGTATACGTGGAAAACACCAGGAGACACCGGTAGGTACCAGATAAATTTTATAATTCTAATAGATAGATTCCGAAACCAGGTTTTAAACTGTAACACATACCCAGGGGCATGAACTGTAGGCCGAAATTTTAAAAACTGCAGAAAGGTAGGCAAATAAGGAGATGGTATAACACCCCAGTGGTAACCCTACAGTACACTCCCACTTACACAACAGGAAGTTCTGCGTGCGTTATGTACTGCGAAACACCACTGTTATGCTAATACACCTGTGCCAGGATTTTCGTTTTACCCGTGTTGTGTGTCTAACTTTCGTCTCTATAGATTTTTCGTTTCGGAAGGGAATGTCTATCAAATAATGCTGTCAGGTTCAGTATAAACTGCAATTTAAATGAACTGTAATGTTTAGCAAAAACGGTCGCCACCGTGGTTTAGGGAAATAAATATTGTAACAAAAATGGAATTTCAGATCAAGTGAATTTAGGCCTACTTTAGTTATCATAGGTATCCAAAAACTTCAAGGCAAAAGGAAAGGAAACATTTATGGCAGCAAAACTTGAACAATTACTAATGTATACAACACTGCGGTACAGTAAGTAATCTGTTTAAATTTGGAGCCGTTACCAAGAGAGGCCTATATGAATGTTACTGGTTAATAAAACAAACAAGCTAATGGGCTACACTGTTCAACAAGTCTGACTTAAATATGATCAAATCTATCACAAATAGAAAAAAGAAAAAAAAATTGCCCAGTTAGCACCAATAGAAAATCTGATACTTTGAATATTTAGTAAGCTTATGATTGTTTTAAGCAATGATTATAAGAATAATATTGAAAATAACTGCACTTTCATTACTTTACCTTACCTTGCAGTTTCTTTACTAAACAAAAAAAGTACTTTTCACTGGTTTGGTACTTCTAAAAGATATTTGACAACTAGTTTGATTCTGAATTTTATAGACATTAAATGAAACTTTTGATCCTTGAAATTTCATGAAAGACCTAATGCTAGCTACACTTTTAATAATTCAAATAGATTTGTTTGCTAACAAAAACTTTATAAAATGTGACATTCAACAAAATAGTTGTTAAACTAGTTTTGTCCAGCTGAACACTATTTAAGTAATTGGTACTTGGTTACTGTACCAATAATATTTAACACTATTACTGTTCTGCTTAACACACACACTCTGCATTAAAAGTTCTTGCAAGTAATAATTATTATTCTCAAGATTCTCGGAATTTGCATCGCCAGGAAAGGAACCTACTTGGTGGTATGACTTGGGGAAATCACGGTTTGATACAATGTTTGTTTCTTGATGAATCGATCTATTTTACACCTTTAAACAAACTGCTGGTTCATGCATGAATACAAAACTAAACATATATTACTTGCAGTACTGTAGGTGCCTGATTAGGTGTTTTAGTGGCCACAATATGTTCCAGAAACAATTCAGTTGTTGGTGTGGCTGTGTGAGCTCATTTCCTCTTGGTGGCATAGTCAGTATTGCACAACAAGCCAACATTACAAAACCACATTACTTCAGAGACTATGTACTTGCATCCGAGGTTATTGGTAACTTGCAGCTAATTAATTTAGCCTCCAATTATTCCACAGCTTCCTCTTAGTCTCCAACATGTTTGCCACAAATGACGGTATTGTCACTTAACTTGGCTGTTTCTGTACTTCATACTTGACTGCTCACGGCTACCACTGAACTACGACTCTCACACCGACAAAACTGCCTGTTACCACCTTTTCCAGAAGCATCTCCCGCCATCCAACCAGCTTTTACCTTGTACTGGCCACCTTTCCGTTCTTAGGTACTGCACTCCATCTTTTAACTACAATTACTAAATTTGCCCTGACATGAACCACCAAACATTATTTCTTATTTTATACAGAACAATTTATATTATAACATCTGCAGTATGTTTAAACAGAAAATAAACATTGTCACAGGAAAATAATTAAGTTTTAGAGATTCTAGCAGAGCTAAGTCAAAGATTATAAATACAGACATCAGTCATTACAATACAATTGACAATTGATATATATCAAATCATTAAAATAAATAATTTAGTAACAATTGCTTAAAACAATAATAAACAATAGATAATTATGGAAAGCAGTATACTATAGTGTTACAATGGGACCTGGATAAATTGAAGGAACATCAAATTATAGAGAATTTCGGAGGGAACTTTAGGAACAATTCACAGAAACGGGGGAAATTAAACAGTAAAAGAGGAATGGGTAGCATTGAGAGATGAAATAGTGAAGTCAGTAGTGGGCAAAATTGGTAGAATGGAGAGACGTACAAAACATCCTTGGATATCATAGCAAATACTAAATTCAGTTGATGAAAGGAGAAAGTATAAAAATGCAGTGAATGAAACAGCCAAAATAGAGAACAGAATACTAAGAAATGAGATTGACAGAAAGTGCAAAATAGCTAAGCAGGACTGGCTAGAAGGCAAATGCAAGTCAGTAGAAGAATTTCTAGCTATTGTAGAATTAAAAAAATTCTTTTGACAAAGTTGATTGGAGTATATTCTTTCAAATTCTGAAATTAGAGGGTTATTTACAACTGGTACAAAAACCAGATAGCAGTTTTCAGAGTTGAATGGTGCCGACTGCGGTGGCCGAGGGGACTGAGGGGACTGAGGGGACTGAGGTGCCACTACGGTCGGGGGTTCGAATCCTCCCTTTGGCATGTTGGCATGGATATTTGTGCCGTCCTTAGGATTAAGTAGTTCATAAGTAGTTTGTAAGTTTAGGGGCTAATGACCCCATAGTTAAGTCCCACAAGAAAAAAAATAAAAAAATAAAAATAGTTGAATGGCATGAATGGGATGCGGAGGTTTGGAAGGGAGTAAGACAGGGTTGTAGCATTTGTCCCATGTTATTCAATTTGTACACTGAGTAAGCTATAAAGGAAAGCAAGGAGAATTTTGGAGAAGGAATTAAAGTTCAGGGTGAAGAATTAAAAACATTTCGTTTTGCCGATGACATTGTAATTATGTCAGAGACAGCAAAGGACCTGGAATGGACAGTGTATTGAAAGGTTCATATAAGATGAACATTAACAAAAATAAAACAAGGGTAATGGAATGCAGTCTTAGAAAATCAGGCGATTATGAAGGAATTAGATTGGGTAACGGTGGTAGACGAGTTTTGTTACTTAGGTACTAAAATAGCACACGATGGTTGCAGTACAGAATATATAAAATGCACAATGGTAATGGGAAGAAAAGTGTTTCTGAAAAAGAGAAATTTGTTAAGGTCGAATATTAATTTAAGCTTAAGAAAGTCTTTCTGAAGGCATTTGTATGGAGTGTTTCCTTGTATGGGAGTGATACATGGACGATAAACAGCCGTATAGGAAGGGATAGAGACTTTTCTGATGTGGTGTTACAGAAGAATGATGAAGATTAGTTTGGTAAATCGCGAAACTGAATTGGGGAGTAAAGGAATTTCTTGCATACCTTGACTAAAAGAAGGGATCGATTGGTAGGACACATACTTAGACACCAAGGAATCGTGAATTTAGCATTGGAGGGAAGTGTGTGGGGTAAAAATCGCAGAGGGAGACCAATAGATGAATACAGTAAGCAAATGGACGTAGGATGCCGTTTTTATGAGGAGATGAAAAGGCTTGCTAAGAATAGAGTAGGGTGGGGAGCTGCAGAAGGTTCTTTTTTTTTTTTTTTTTAAATCTATCACCTCCGCAGCGAGGTGCTTGAGACCGCTCGGCTACTCCACCACGGCGCTGATACTATCTGTCACTGGCTCTTTCAGTGGCCTCAAATATGTTCAAATATTTGTAGAGCTTATGGGACTTAACTACGGGACCATCAGTCCCTGAACTTACAAACTATTTATGAACTAACTACCACTAAACACGGCAAACTAAAGCAAAGTGAAAGTCAGCTCACTGGCGGATCCAGGAGTTTCGTATAGGAGGGTGTTGATGCAAATGAGCGTTAAACAAGGACGATATGTGATCAAAATATCCGGACACACGAATCTTACGATATTCATATTAGGTGTAATGTGCTGTCACCTACTGGCAAGTACTGCATATCGGCGACCTCAGTAGTCATTAGACATCAAGAGAAAGCACAATGGGGCGCTTCGCGAAACTCACGGACTTCGAACATGCTCAGGTGATTGGATGTCCCGTGTGTCAGAAGCCTCTGCGATAGCTTTCCACAATCCGAAACCTCTGTAGGTCCACTGTATAGGACAAAGGTGTACAGGCTGATTTCCTCTGTTGACTGATAGAGACCGTCGACAGTTGAAGAGGGAGGTGCAGCGAAATACGCAGGCACGTATCCAGACCATCACACAGGAATTCCAAACTACATCAGATCCACTCCAAGTAATATGACACGCGGGAGCTAAGAAACGTTGGATTTTCTGGTCGAGCGGCTGCCCATAAACCACACATGATGCAAGTGTATTAAGCGTAAACATTGGACGATTGAACAATGGAAAAACGTTGTGTGAAGAGACGAATCACGGAACACAGTTTGGATGGGTGTGGGTACGTCGAATGCCCATTGAACGTCCTCTGTCAGCGTGTGTAGTAGCAACAGTAAAATTAGGCGGCGGTTCATAATGCACGATCAGTACTCAGTGGTTAGACAATAACATCTTTGTAACTGACAGGCTTACACAGAATCTTGAATTCTAAAGAACACCTTTGGAATGTTTGGAACGTCGACTTCGGGCCAGGGCTCACCGATCTACATCTATACTCTTCCCAGTGAATAATAGACTGCCATTTCCCAAGAAACTTTCCAGCACCTAATTGTATGTGTGCGAGAGTGGAAGCTGTCATCAAGGCTAAGGTTGGACCAACACCGTACTGAATTTCAGTATTACCGCTGGAAGGAGCCAAGAAACTAAGTCATTTTGAGCCGGATACTTTGTTGTTGTTGTTGTGGTCTTCAGTCCCGGAGACTGGTCTGATGGAGCTCTTCACAATACCCTATCCTGATCAAGCCTCTTCAACTCCACGTAAGAACGGCAACCTACATCTGTCTGAATCTGCTTCCTGTATCCATCTCTTGGTCTTCCCCTGCGCTTTTTACCCCTACTCCAACGCTAAATTGATAATTCCTTGTT
This sequence comes from Locusta migratoria, assembly GCA_026315105.1. Taxonomy (NCBI): domain Eukaryota; kingdom Metazoa; phylum Arthropoda; class Insecta; order Orthoptera; family Acrididae; genus Locusta; species Locusta migratoria. Next base: position 706,601,237 of record CM048745.1, on the reverse strand, counting down.
GTCTAAGAATGTGTCCTACCAATCTATCCCTTCTTTTAGTTAAGGTATGCCAGAAATTCCTTTTCTCCCTAATTCTGTTTAGTACTTCGTCATTAGTTACGCGAGCCACCCACCTAATCTTCAGCATTCTTCTGTAGCACCACATTTCAAAAGCCTCTATCCTCTTCCTGTCCGCACTGTTTATCGTCCTGTTTCACTCCCATACAAGGTAACATTCCACACAAATGCCTTCAGAAAGGACTTCCTTAGGCTTAAATCAATTTTCGATGTTAACAAATTTCTCTTTTTCAAGAACGATTTTCTACCCATTGCCATTCTGCATTTTATATCCTCTGTACTACGACCGTCACTAGTTCTTTACTGTCCAAGTAACAAAACTCATCTACCTCCTTCATTGTTTCGTTACGTAATTTAATTCCTTCAGCATCACCTGATTTTCTTAGACTGCACTCCATTACCCTAGTTTTGCTCTTGTTAACCTGTCCATTCCGTTCAACTGCTCTTCCAGGTCCTTTGCTGTCTAACAGAATTACTATGTCGTCGGCAAAACGCAATGTTTTTAATTCTTCACCCTGAACATTAACTCCTTCTCCTAATTTCTCCTTGCTTTTCCTTTATAGCTTTCTCAATGTGCAAATTGAATAAAATTGTCCTGCGGTGGAGTAGCCGAGTGGTCTAAAGCGTCTCGCTGCGGAGCACGTTGTTGCTCGCCGTGCAGGTTCGAGTCCTCCCCAGGGCATGGGTGTGTGTGTGTTGTCCTTAGGTTAGTTTACGTAGGTTTAAGTAGTTTGTAAGCTATGGCCTGATGACCACGCAGTTTGGTCCGATAGATTTACAAACATTTGAATAACACTGGGGGAAGACTACAACCCTGTCTTACTCCATTCCCAACCACTGCATCCCTTTCGTGTCCTTCAACTCTGACAACCGCTGTCTGGTTTTTGTACAAGTTGTAAATAACCTTACGCTCCCTATATTTTACTCCCGGATACTTTATCAAGGGAAGTACTATAAGCTAGATATTTTTGTGTCCTGTACTATTTAGTACCCCTCCCCCCTCCTAGGATTCGCTACTGATTATGCTCCCCGCTCCCCTCATGTCTACATATCATTCGCGGATGGAAGGGGAGGATGGGGTGCAAGTACTACTCTGTGCGGCACAGTGTAAGGTGGAATACTGGATATGTGTAGAGTTGTACGTGCGGATTACGGTAACCTGATTCTGCTCTACAACGGGTACATCAGTTTACGCGTCCAATCACGACGTGAAGTCGCACTGCCTGCTGTCCGCAGCACTGCGACGGCTACCTGCCTTCATTACAGCCATCTGTTCCGGCGCCATTCGACAGAGCTGCTGGACAGTGCGCGGGGGCGGGAAGGGCAGGGGAGGGGTGGGTTTTGGTGAGCGACCGGCCACTGTAATCAACGGCAGCGCCCGGCCGACAGGCGGCGCACTCACAAACTCATCTGTCGGGCGCCCCGTCAGGCGTGGTATTGCACCGGCCGGATTCTGGCGCTCAGTGGCTCGCCACGCGACCGTTGTAATCAGCGCCGACGAAAAATATAATAACGATAGTTTGGACGCTCCAAATATTGGGCCGTGACGGACGCACCGGCCGCCGCGCCGGCCGGATGGTGCGCTGCGCGCGGTGCGCGGATGAAATTCATACGGCGTAATTAATTAGGCAGTCAGTGTTGCGACATGGTAAATTCCTTGTCGTAGCGTGCATAATGACGAGCACGTTCAACTCCAAATTCATGCGCCTGCCACCCCCTTCCGTGTCCAGCCTCCACCCTCTCACCTCACCTCACCTATCCCCCTCCCCCCTTCCTATTGCCCCCTCCCTCTCATTATTGTCCTCTGCCTCCTATGTCCCAGGCTTAGCATCCGAATGTGTCCTCGTTGTTATTGTTGTTATGCTCTTCAGCCTGTAAACTGCTTTGCTGCAGCTCTCCACGCAACTATATCCTGCGCAAGCCTCCTCTTCTTTATACGAGGCGCGTCCAGAAAGTAAGTTCCGTTTGGTAATAAAATGAAATTGTACATAGATACCGAAGAAATTTTTATTACACAAAATTCTACAACTCTTAAACTACTTTTCCACATAACTGCCGAAATTTTGTAGGCACTTGTCATAGCGTGCCACAAGTTTTTGCATGCATCCTTCACTGAAGGTTGCCGCCTGTGTATTCAACCATGTGGTAACAGCTCTTTATCATCGTTGAAGTGTTGACAACCAAGGGCAGATTTTAGGTGTAAGAAGAGATGAAAGTCGCTAGGAGAGAGGTCCGAGCTGTATGGAGGATGATCAAACAGGTCCCATTGAAATTTCCGTAAGAATTGTTTGGTCACATGTGGTGTGTGAAGTCAGGCATTATCGTGAAAAAAAAAAAAAAAAAAAAAAAGAAAAATCTTTTGACAGTAATCCTCTTCTTACACCTAAAATCTGTCCTTGGCGGACAACACTTCAACGATGATGACGAGCTGAAAGAACATGTTACCACATGTTGAATACACAGGCGGCAACATTCTATGAAAAAGGCACACAAAACCTTGTGCCATGCTATGACAATTGCCTACAAAATTTCGGAAGCTATGTAGAAAAGTAGTTAAACAGTTGTAGATTTTTGTACAATCAATGTTTTCTCTGTGTCTGTACCCTTACGTTTTATATAACAAAACGGAACTCACTTTCTGGACGCGCCTTGTATATAAAAATTAATATTTTTCCGTTATTTTAAATGTGTTTGTTTCCATCAACAGTTGCAATATAATTGTTTAATTACATGTTTAGATCACTTGCATCATCTTCAGATCTAAAAAAAAAACAAAAGTGAAATAACAATGTACAATTTGATAAACTTACTAAGTGTTAATTGAACAATAGTTAATTTATACATAAATGGAGATATTTTTCTTTTTCTTATAGTTGCGTCCGCAACTCGTCTGTCTGAGTACTAATTGGTACTGAGTTTTACAGTTTGATATAGGCAATTACAATTTGGTTGCAGGTGGCGGTGGGGAGGAAAAGAGTAGGTGGGGGGGGGGAATTGGAGGGGATGGCTTGAGCCCTAGTAACTTAGGGTCTTATACGGAACGATTGTTCGTTATATAAATATTTTCCTAAAAGTGGGGTTCTTGAATATATCCAGACATAAAAATTATAAAACTGTATGTGATATAAGTATGAAAATATGGTAAGATAATTAAAACATGCATACAGTGTTTTAAAACATTGAAGGTGTAAAACAAAGATGTATCAAATTACAAACGTCATACTTTAAAAAATTTAAAACGTCAGTTTGTTAAAATTATAATTAAAATGATTAAAGGTACTGTATAAAATATTAAAATTTATATAAAACAGCGTGGTATGGGCGTTAATTGCTTCTTTTGCTATTTGGTGGCTTTGTTTTTCTTGTACGTTCTGAGGCCAGTCTGCACGCCGCCCTGCTGTTGGGGCTGTGTCCGGGCCGACGCGCTGCCGCCGCCAGCCACGGGAAAGTGAAGTGGGGCCGCCACTCCAAGGCGCGCTGCGTCCAGAACGAAGGTTGCAAGGGGCATTCAAAGTTTTTAAAGAATGCACTGTTATTAAAATCATTCTGCTGATTCAGTGCACTTCCAGGTTCTTGAAGCCGGTGTGTGAAAATATGTAGCCGGCCGCGGTGGCCGAGGGGATTGAGGCGCTCCAGTCACGGTCTGCACGGCCACTACGGTCGGGGGTTCGAATCCCTCCTCGGGCATGGATATTTATGCCGTCCTAGTTCGTAAGTAGTTCATAAGTGTCGGGAGTTCGAATCCCCCCTCGGGCATGTATATTTGTGCCGTCCTAGTTCGTAAGTAGTTCATAAGTAATTTGTAAGTTTAGGGACTGATGACCCCGTAGTTAACAAACATTTGAACATTTGAAAATATCCATTTCTTCCAGTATCGTTAGGAGGCGTCCTTTCGGTTCCCTATGTAGCGCTTGTAAATGGGTATTAACTGATCCAACCGCATGCTTTTCTCTCACTAAATGCTCTCCTAATGCTGTTTTATTATTATGAAGAGAGCAGTGCTCTTGTGTTTCGAACGTTCTGCCTGTCTGACCTATGTAGATTTTTGTACAGTCTGCACATTTAAGTTTATAGACGCATGCTGCCGAGAATTTTGACGATTTTTTGTTCACGCGGTGTCTCAGTCTAAATCGAGTGACATTGCTGATCTTAAATCCTATTCGTACGTCGGTGTCGACCATGTAGACTATAATAAAAATTTTGCGTTAGTGTCACTAAAACTCAGAAATGGCTCGGCTTTAACTCTTTCGCGGCTAAAGGGACGAGCGCCCTGGCTGCCCACCCGGCTGACGGCGCGAGACCAGTTGTGTGCCTGAGCGGCGGCGGCTGACCCGGCCCCACGGCCGCTGAGGGCTACGGCCGCTGTAGCTGCACGCTAGCACAGAGTAACATATTTGTCTGTGACGCTAATCGCACGCTGCGGTGACCACACAGCTCTGCCACAGCAGTTTCAGTTTGTGATACGAAACGGCCTTTGAAATCTAAACGACATTGTTATAAGATTATCCTCGGCTGAGAACGAAAAGATTTAAGTACATTCAAATACCTTTTTGAATTGTTATTGAAAAAAACTATAACTTGAGGTGTACGTTACCAAAATATATAACTACAACGTATTAAAGTTTCATTAACATTGGTCGAGTTTAGTTTTAAAGTCAGTTGTTCGTAGGGAAAACCTGCAAAACTCCGACAGTTCTAGCTATAATCGCAAATAAAAAAGTTATTGAAATTTATGTTGTGCCATGTAGCACAACGAAGAATTAAACAAGATAAATAATGATGTAATAATGTAATGGAAACAATAAAATAAAATAATCAGTTTGGAAAACATTGTTTCCTTTCTTGGAGTAAACACTCACCGCCTGAACATCTGTAGCGGTGTCTGAAGATGATCTAGCACTTAGATCGAAACCGGTCGCCTGTATTAATAAATTGCAAAAATATAATTTGCGAACTGGACTGTTATTTTTATCAATAAAATAAAAATATTGATAGGTCGTTTGCATCGTTTGAAATTAAAGCGTAATTTCGACTCACTATGCTAAATAATCCGATAATAAGTATCTGCATGCTTTATGCTAGCGGATTTATTTTTCAGATATTCACGGAGTGGTAGAGTTTGACTTAGTGGTTTCCCATCCTCATTTCTAACGCAGGCATTCGACTGCCGCTGGCTGAGTTAAAAATTTTTTTTTTATTTCTATTGCTTTCATTGTTTTCTTATTTTTTCATTTTCTTTTCTTTCAACATTCAAAGTACCTGAAGAAACTAATACTTCCTTAGTTTGTGCTATGTCTCAAAACATGGCATCATACAGAGAGCAACATTACATTTTTTTGCACCTGATTCGTGTCATTTTCCGTTTTGTATGGGCAGTACACACTACACAATGTCTTTGCGGTATCTCCTTTCTCTCCGTTGCTCCGAAAAACCCGGGATAATGTTATTTTTTATTCCAGTCGAAAAGGGCTGTCCTTTTTGGTGTCAGTGGTATCTAGCTTTTAGATGTTTATGAATGAAACTTCTCCAGTAACTGACGAGATTAGTTCTAAGTGGAATTTCGCTAGTGGCTTCTTCTGTTTATTCTGCATTTCAAAAATAGTTTTTGCATGGAGCATACTCAAGTCCGTTAAATGAAAGAATACTTTCTTGTACCATTTCTGTTTTTCGAATGCACTGTAGGGACTTAATATCATGTTAGTCCTATCAATCACACCCACTGACTACTTGTAACTAACTACGCAAGTGTGTTTCACTTTATTTCCTCCCATTTTATGATTCTTTTTATCTGTCTGAGCAAACTCTGGTACATTTACAGTGGATAGCATCCAGGATTATTTATTGTCCACCCCCAGACTTCAGTTTTATTTACCTTTCTTGTGTTTATCAGGTAAAGGTAGTAAATGTTTCCTGTTTTTACGCACTGTGCCAATGTCATTAGTGCACTTCGCATGGAGCCATAAGAACAATTCAGGACTCGAATACCAATTGTCTAAATAAATGCCATGACTTTTGTTGAGGTATGGTAACAACAAACTGACATCACCTGATTTGCCCCAGTCAGCATTTCCGGGTTCTAATTCAGTAGCGGCACCAGTGTAGACAATATAATCCAGAATGTAACTGGTCTGTACGACACAAAGCACGAAAATTTTAATCCCACGGCTACGTTTGTTTGGAATATACGGTTTGAACCGTAGCCTTCCTCTGAAAAGCAGCAACTTTCGTCAGTTACAAAGTTCTCCAATGGGACTGCAGCCTGTCGGAATCTCTTTTTGGCGTGTTCCACAATCATGCGTATTTTCACAAGAATATCTTGCGATGCGGGCAAATTCTCACTGAAGTGCAATAAAGGCAGCACCGAGTGGCCGATCGCGTTGAGGTGCTGTGCTTAGTTGCGCGAGGCCGTTCCCCGTCGGGGGTTCCAATCCTCTCTCGGGCATGGATGTTTGTGCTGTCTTTAGTATAAAATAGTTTATAATTAGTTTGTAAGTTTAGAGGATGATGACCCTGCAGTTAAGTCGCATAAGCTTAACAAACTTCGTAACAAATGCAGAATCGCCTTGTACCTGTCTCTGGCCATTATATCAGAAAATACTGGTGTTTGCAGCAAGGAGTCTTTTGACCAATATTCATTCACTGATAATGTTTGTACCTTGACGTAAGGAAGGAACAAGCCAAAAAGCAATAAATATCTTGAGGGTTATAAGTTTCGATCTTGTTATCTGCTGGGCACTGTCGTCATTTTCTCGGTGATAAATGTATAGTACTTGTTCATATCTATAAATAACTGAGACACATTCAAATGAGATAAAGTACAATAAATAAATAAATAATCTAAATGAGTTCCTTATTCATCGAAATCTACCTTTAAACCACTAAAAGTCATTATTGATAGATGTAAAGCATTGAATTAAAATTTGTGGTGCGGCCGGGAATCGAACCCGGACCTCCATGCTTACTAGGCAGACGTCTTAACCGTTAGACTACCACACCACTAACGATTAAGGCGCCTCGGAATAGTCTATGTACGATTTCCCTCCACAACGCAAACTTTAATTCAGCTTCTTTGTTCCAAAGATAATTGCCACTACTGCCAAGGCTCTCCATGCAGCGGAATAGCACCTCAGCAATGGACATGGTGTAACAAACCCGTTATGGTGATATAAATATCAATTAATATGAATAAATGATCCCTGAGACGGATTTTCGTCTCAAATATGTCAAAGACATTATTGATAGATGTGAAGCATTGAATTAAAATTTGTGGTGCGGCCGGGAATCGAACCCGGACCTCCATGCTTACTAGGCAGACGTCTTAACCGTTTTTTTTTTTTTTTTTTTTTTTTTTTCGGGCCTCCTTCCACCCCTTCAGCCCGTCCTTCCGCTCGCCAATGATTTGCCTTCTCGGCCTGGCTTCAATGCCATTCGTTCCTGTTGACATGGAATTTCGTTCCAAAGAAAGAGAAGTGAAAAAATAATAAAATAATATTAAAAAATGAAAAGGAATAAATAAATAAGTGTCTTTCTCTTACATATCTGCTCCTCGGGAAAAACTTCACTTCAACATCCCAGCGCATTGACAGCTGCAGAGTTCGGCTTCACGTAATATTTGTTTAGGAGGTGTTTCCCCCACTCCGTTCTTGATCGATCCATGCTTCTGTTTTCTGGAATTTAATTGTGTTTTTCCACTTTACATTTTTGGTTTCTCACAACTTTACATTTAATTTAATTTGTTTATTTTTCCTCGTCTCTTAACTCTGCGCTTGTCTCGTGCCGTGGGCGTCGTTTCAGCAAGGTTTCGCCAAGGGACACATGAAACGTTGTAATCGCTCCTTCTGGCGTAGGAACTCCGAAAGGAAATTTTTAATGTGAAATAAGACGACAGATTCTGTCGGGGGACATTTTTCCCATACGAAACGAAAAGCACTTCTGATGCATCTCGCAGACGTCAGAAGGTTGAAAACAGCACTAAAAGGAAAGCACCACAAGGAGCAAAAAAAAGAAGTTTTGTTTAAAGCACAGATGAAAATCTCGGCGTGTTCTAATTCTTCAGAATGTCACAATCTGGGTCTTGTAGTGGGAACAATTATGATTCAAGTCCTTCTTCCTGTGTCAAACAATAGAATTTTCAGAAAATTGGCGAAATTTTTCTTATAGTGTCGCGATGTCATTATGATATGGTGCTGCAGCTGAAGGTATAATAGAAAATCCTCTTTGCTTTTATTTGCTTCAGTGAGGATATAGTGGACTGTTTGACCTTTTAACCAATTGACGGCGTTCCGTTTTGTATATGGATAAGGCACACTGTCGGGAGTCAAAAAATCTGCAGGCTTGATTGTGTCTGGTGCGGTTCGGGTGATTGTGGCTATCATTTGCCTAGCGAGTAGGCAGACTGCTGCCACGTTATTGCAGACAAATCTATGTTCGTCAGTGTCTGGTATGCTACAGTTTCCACACAGCGGCGAGTCCACTAAATGGATGGCGTGAAGTTTGGTCTTGGTGGCAAGTTTTCTGTTCACAGCTTTGTACCATGTAGTTCTCACATTTGTCGGTAAAAGACGGGTGCTGATATTCTGCCATATTATTCGCCAGTCATATTGAGGGTACTTTTCTTCTACCACGTTTCTACTCTTGGTTTCCATTAATTTGTCATACACTGCCTTCACTTTGGTTAAGTTCGTGGTACAGACTCTGGCCCGAATGTAGCTAAGTTCAATTAAAAACTGTTTAAAATGGTGAAAGCCAATAGGAACGTGGCGCACATCAATTGGTGGATCCATTGCCCCAGGGGCTATTTCCTCTAGTAGATGGGACGTTAAACTGTGTTGCGTCTTCCGCCACAGTTTATATGTGGTGCACACGAATAGAGCTCGGGATTTCAGAGCAACATCAATAAGGTTAAGTCCTCCCTTATCCGCGGAGAGAGTAAGAGTGTCAAACTTGACCTTAAAGATACTTCCTTGACTTATGAAATGGCCCAGAGCAGACATGATGCTAGCTGTTGTTTCACCGGGTAAAGGTAAAACTTGTGCCACGTAGTGTAGTTTCGAAACTATATACATGTTAGCAAAGGCTGCCTTTTGAATGTCATCAAGCTTTCTTACACGTTGTTCCTTGACGCATGCTCGCACACTTGCGAGTAGTTTCTTAGAGTTGGCAGCTATGGTATGCTGTATGGTGGACCTGTAATCGATGCCCAGTATTCGTTTGTTGGTGACCACATTGAAGTCTTCTATGCCCTGCAACGACATTCCAGCCCCTATGCTCATGATGCTGGATTTCGTTTTGTTGAGTTTCGCACCCGAAGCAAGTTCGTAGTTAGTGAGCACCTGAAGTGTCTTCTCGATGTCATTTGCACTCGTTATAACAAGACCTACATCATGCCTTGCAGACAATAGATTGACCATGGATGCACAATCCTTGCAGTCGTTGCTGTAGAGTGGCTAGGAGGGGCTCAATGGCAATGGCGAACAAAGCCATGGACAGTGGACACCCTTGTCTGACTGAACGTGTGAAGTCCAAAGGTTTCGTCATTTGTCCATTGATCATAATCCGGGACGTGCTATTTTTCAAAATCCTTCCAACGACATTGACAAAATTATGGGGAATCTCCATCGCGGACATAGTTTTGAGGAGGTAATTATGGTCCACCCTATCGAAAGCTTTCTCAAAGTCAAGTGTCATGATAGCGCACCGTAGTCGGAGAACATCTGCTGTCGCAATGATGTCTCTATATTCGCAGACCGTTTGAATGATTGACCTCCCCTTACTCACACTTGTCTGATATGGGCCAGTGACCTCGTGCAGTATCAATTGTAATCTTCGAGCGAGTACGCGCGCCATAATTTTGTAGTCGCTGTTCAGGAGACTAATGGGTCGAAGATGGTTTACGGAAATGCTGCCGGGGCGTTTCGGAACTAGCACGATAATACCTTCCAGAAACTCCTTCGCGATTTCTCTGTCAGTGGTCATTAATTCATTGCATACGAGGAGCAGTTTAGACTTCATCTGCGCTTGGAAGGCCTGGTAAAATTCTGCTGGAAGGCCGTCAGGACCCGGCGATTTATTTTTGGGGCTCTGCGCGATAGCTGTTGTCAGGTCGTTATCGTCAATCTCCGCGATAAGTCGCTGCGATGCCTCTCTGCTGAGTCGGCCCTGCAGATTCCGTAACAAGTCCTCTTGAGCTTCGTTATCTACTGGGCAGCCTAACATGATGGATGAAAGATGGCTGTAGATTGCCTCTTTAATGTCTCTCTGTGTTGTGAGGACGGTACCGTCAGTTCCTTTTAGTTCCATGATTATTTTTCTGTGTGCCCTTTTCCTTTCGCGCATAACGTGGTACATCGAGGTTTCTTCATGTGGGGCGGCAGCCTGCGTTCTCGCACGAATTTGGAAACCCTCTAATTGTTTGCGCTTCAGAGCCAGAATTTTGGATTTTATCCTCTTGATCGCGACGTAATTTTCAATGACTGATTGGTCCAATTTGTAAAGGTCCCGCAAGCATTGGAAATAAAATTCTGTCGTTGTCTTGAACCAAAAACTTTTTTCCTTTGAGTAATCTATGAACATTTTCCTCAATTTCGGCTTCGCGCACTTGATCCACCAGGTCAAAGCAGAATCATACGAAGTAAATTTATTTTCACAGTCCTGCCATGTTTTTTGGAAACGCTCGCGGCATTCGGCATCTTTTAAGTGTGATACGTTGAGCTTCCAGTAGCTTCTTCCTCTGTAGGTACCCTGTCTCGCCATATTAATGGTGCATATAAAGGCAGCATGGTCGGTGAAGCTGGTGGGCCACACTTCTGTGTGTAAGATACGAGTCGTCAAGTTGTTAGAAACATACATCCTGTCTAAGCGGCTGGCCGAATGGTTAGTGACGAACGTAAACCCGGGTGCATCCCCATGGCTGTGCTCCCACGCATCGGTTAAACTGAAACCGTTGATGATGTGTTCCAGTTCGGGAGACGGATTGAAGTTAGGGAACTGATCTTTGCGATGGAGGACACAATTGAAGTCACCCGCAAAAAGGATCTCGGCTTGATGCTCTCCAAAGAGAGGGACAATTTCGTGATGAAAAAATTCTGCTCGGTGACGGCGGTTGCTGCTCCCAGATGGCGCATATATATTTATGATCCGGGTATTGTGAACAGTACAAGCGATCCCCCTGTTGTTGACGAGTTTTTCCACATTCGTTACTATTATTCCTTCCTTAAAAAGTATAGCAGTCCCTAGGTCACCATCGCTTCCAGCATTTATGACAGCGTGGTATCCATATATTTCTTGAAGTGCAATGTCGGTTACTTCCTGCAGTAAAATGATGTCGATATCCGCCGCGTACAGAAAGTCTTTCAAGCTATGTAATTTTAATGTACTGCGTATGCTGGTGATGTTCAGAGTCGCGATTCTATAGGCTTGACAGGTGGTCATGATGTAGTGCGTTTTACAAGGATGACTTGCGGAATTTCGCACCTGTTAGTAGGTGTCGGACACATGACCAGCCTCCGTTTCCTGGTTCTGGAGGGGTGTTCGGTCATCTGAGGTGGCTGGCACGGCGGCAGTAAAGTACGTAGGTTCCCTCATTTCCTCATCTCCGTCCATATCGTCCGCCCAGTTTTTCTGGAATGACGGAGAGAACGTGTTTGTTTCAATAACACAGGGATTTGTTGGGTTAAGGTTGTCGGGTGCTACTCTGGCGAATTGTTTTGCGCCTACAGAGGCGCCACCGGATGCCTTGGGAAACAGGTTGGGCTGAATACAGTCGGAAACTTTCCCTGGGCCCTCATTTAACTTCTGCACTACTTGTTTGACCTTCTCCCGCATTAATGGGACAATTTCTTCGGCAGCTTGACGCGCGATTCTGCGTTTCTTCTTTTTCCTGGGTGACTGGCTCTTCGTAGGGCTTGCGGAGTGTTGTGGAACACTTTCCTGTTCGGGATCGGTGGCAGTTTCGTCAGCAGAAGGTACATCTGATTTCGAACAACTTTCCTGTACTCTCTCGCTGGAGTTTCCCGCAGGGGGTTCTTGCGGGTGTGGTGCGACAGAAACTGCAGCCGTTTGGTCAGTGACGTCCATCAGAGTAACGCTCTGGACTTTGTCAACGGGAGCTACCTGTGAGGGCTCGGTAGGTTCCCGGTCTCCAGAGACTGCCGCCGAGGCCTCAGATACTTCCATCGGGGTTTCACGGTCAGCATAGTTGTTATCCTGAGAAGTATGCAGAACGGGGGCGATGGGTGGGGATCCCGCGACAGCCGCCACGTACGAAATCGGCAGCGAGGACATAGCAGGAGGTCTGACAGATTCACCGGCCGGTAACTGCGCTACGCGCCTCTGCATACACTGTGCACGCACGTGGCCCGTCGCCCCACACCCTGCGCACGTTCTGGGCTGCCCATCATACATGACAATGGCTCGGTACCCACACACGTCAATATAGGACGGGATATGTTTCCGTAAATCGACCTTCAGTTGTCTGATGCCATTTAGTACCGGAAACCTATGCGCACCTGACCACCTTTCTGCAATGTTGCTGAGTACCGTGCCATAGGATGACACTACCGCATTAATTTGTTCGCCTGTGACCTCAAAAGGTAATTCAAATATTCTGACTGTTCTTATACCGAAGCCGGCGTGGGTAACAGTAACTTCACTTATGTTGCCATCCGAATGCTTGAATTTATAGCTACCGCCACTAGACTGTAGTACTGTCTCACAGAGATCTGCTGTCCTCAGTTTGACGTAAATAACTGTACTCACGATCGAGAAATGAATACCGACAAGCTCATCTGAGGTAATCTTCACAACTTCTTCAAGAAAACGTTCAAATTCGTAAGAGGTCGGTCTAACGAACATACGATCGAAGGTGAACTTCAAAGTGTCTTTTCTATTTTTCTGATTCATGGTGTCATCTTCTAATAGTCACACAAACACAACGACAACAGCGAAAAGCCGCAGCAACACTCCGACTTACCACGCGCGAGCGAGGCGGCCGCAGCACACCGCGGACTTCCTCACGGTACCGCTGTCGCAAGCGGACTGAACCGTTAGAATACCACACCACTAACGATTAAGGCGCCTCGGAATAGTCTATGTACGATTTCCCGGCCGCACCACAAATTTTAATTCAATGCTTCACATCTATCAATAATGTCTTTGACATATTTGAGACGAAAATCCGTCTCAGGGATCATTTATTCATATTAATTGATATTTATATCACCATAACGGGTTTGTTCCACCATGTCCATTGCTGAGGTGCTATTCCGCTGCATGGAGAGCCTTGGCAGTAGTGGCAATTATCTTTGGAACAAAGAAGCTGAATTAAAGTTTGCGTTGTGGAGGGAAATCGTACATAGACTATTCCGAGGCGCCTTAATCGTTAGTGGTGTGGTAGTCTAACGATAGCCGGGCGCCGTGGCTCAGCGCGCCCGGTCAGGGGGCTAAACGCCTTCTGTAATAAAAAAAGCTGAGCCAAAGATTCAACGAACAATCAAGAACGAACCGAAACAACGACCGCAAAGCATAGATCTACTTGAGAAAAAAAAAAAAAAAAAAAAAAAAAAAAAAAAAAAAAAAAAAACGGTTAAGACGTCTGCCTAGTAAGCATGGAGGTCCGGGTTCGATTCCCGGCCGCACCACAAATTTTAATTCAATGCTTCACATCTATCAATAATGTCTTTGACATATTTGAGACGAAAATCCGTCTCAGGGATCATTTATTCATATTAATTGATATTTATATCACTAAAAGTGTTCGCGAAATTATCGCGATTCGCGGCAGGACGATTATTTGACCAGTCATAAAATCTTTTTCGTGTCGAAATTTCACTTAACACATTTTCTTAAGAAGAGGAATCTTCTGCAAATGTTCTTTGTTGTGTTGAATAAATACCGTTAGTCCCATACACATCCAGATCTTCGTATAAAGAAAGGATGTAGTAGCACTATCGTAATCGTCACTACTATTCATGAGGATGTCCATTATTTCCTTACTGGCCGCGGTGGCCGAGGGGACTGAGGCGCTCCAGTCACGGCCTGCACGGCCACTACGGTCGGGGGTTCGAATCCCCCCTCTGGCATGGATATTTGTGCCGTCTTTAGGATTAGCGAGTTCATAAGTGGTTTGTAAGGTTAGGGAATGATAACCCCGTACTTAAGTCCCATAAAAAAATAAAAAAATATTTCCTTCTTTGATAAACAATGTTCCGACATTTTAACGACAGTGCAGTGTAATGCTGTTCTCTCGCCAAACAGAAAATACAGGACGAGCCCGATGGAGAGCTCGTGAGCAGGAAGCCCCGGAAGTGAAAACTGTAGTGCTTACTGACATAACAAAGAAGACCTGTTAATGGCCGTGCCACCAAGAATGTTGAGCCGCGGGTAAAACCGAGTCGCCGCCGCTCCATTGTGCGAGCGGACCCCGGGCGTACATTAATGCCCTTAGCCTTCAGGCCGCTCTACCTGCTGGGCGTAGATGTACGCCCGTAGCCGTCTGGGCCTCCTGCCTGCCGGGCGTACATATACGCCCGTAGCCGTCTGGGCCTTCTAACTGCCGGGCATACATGTATGCCCGTAGCCGCGAAAGGGTTAAACTGCGGGTGGTGTACAGAAAAGACGTATAGAGAAAACCAAAAGAAACATATTGTTCGTGGAAAGAAAGATTGTCCGTATGCCTCTGGGTGAGCTCTAATCTCTCTGATTTTATCTTCATGATCTCTGCGCGAGATATACGTAGGAGGGAGAAATATAATGCTAGACTCCTTGGGAATGCCCGTACCGAGCGATAGAGCGTCTCTCCTGCAGAGTCCTCCTGCAGAATTTATCGATCATCTCCGTAACGCTTCACGATCACTAAATGATCCTGTAACGAAGCGCGCTGCTCCCCATTGGATCTTTTCTACTTCCTCTATCAATCCCACCTGGTACGGATCCCAAACCGGTGAGCAGTATTCAAGCTGTGGGCGAACAAATGTACTGTAACCTACTTCCTTTGTTTTCGGACTGCATTTCCTTAGGATTCTTCCAATGAATCTAAGTCTGGCATCTGCTTTACCTACGATTGATTTTATATGGTCGTTCTATTTTAAATCACTCCTAATGCGTACTCCCAGATAATTCATGAAATTAACTTTTTCCAGTTGCTGACCAGCTATAGTGTAGCTAAATGATGCAGGATCTTTCTTTCTATGTATTCGCAGCACATTACACTTGTCTACATTGAGATTCAATTGCCATTCCCTACACCGTGCGTCAGTTCGATACAGATCCACCTGCATTTCAATACAATTTTCCACTGTTACAACTTCTCTATATACCACAGCAAAAAGCCTCAGTGAGCTACCGATGTTATCCGCAAGCTCATTTATACATATCGTGATCAGCAACGGACCCACGACACTCCCCTATGGCACAACTGATATCACTCTTACTTCGGAAGACTTCTCTCTTTTGAGAATGACCTGCTGCTTTCTGTTATGTTGGAACTCCTCAATTCAATCACACAATTAGTCTGATAGACCATATGCTCTTACTTTATTCATTACTGTATCAAACGCCTTGCGGAAGTCAAGAAACACAGCATCTACGTGAGAACCCGTGTCTATGGCCCTCTCGTGGAAGAAATAGCGTTAGCTGGGTTTCACAGGATCGCCTTTTTCGAAACCCAGAGCAGATTTCTAGTCTCCAGAAATGTCATTATACTCGAACATAATACATGTTCCAAAATTCTACAACTGACCGACGTTAGAGATATAGGCCTATAGTTCTGCACATCTGTTCAACGTCCCTTCTTAAAGACGGGGATGACATACGCCATTTCCCAATCTTTCGGAACGCTACGCTCTTCTAAAGACCTACGGTACCACCACTGCAAAAAGGGGTGCAAGTTCCTTTGCGTACTCTGTGTGAAAACGAACTGGTATCCTGTCTTGTCCTGCGGCCTTTTCACTTTTGAGCGATTTTAATTGTTTTTCTATTCCTCTGTCAATTATTTCGATATCTTCCATTTTGTGACCTGTGCGGCAATCTAGAGAAGGAACTACTGTGCAATTTTCCTCTGTGAAACAGCTTTGGAAAAAGCCATTTAGTAATTCAGCCTGTAGAGTGTCAATCTCTGTTTCAATGCCATTTTCGTCACAGAGTGTCTGGAGATTTTGTTTGATCAATCTACCGCTTTGACATAATAAGTCGCAAACTGAGGTAGACATGCCAGTACTACGCACTTTATAGGGGTATTTCTCTACCACTACGACACGTACGTCTTGTGAGTTGCAGCAGTTTAAGGAACCAAATAAAGTTACAGCTCAAGAGCGTCACTTATAGGATTCACACGTTACCGGAAAATTTTCAGACTCCAGGATTTTAATGCCTTCTAGAACGATGGGACGAGTGCTGAAATTTACAGATGGAGTCAGCTGAAAAGTAAAGCAATTTTCAGGCTTGTAAACACAGTATTGGCGTGACTACCTCAGCTTGCGACTTATTTACTGTTTCGCCCTCGTAAAGAGTGTCCCTTTGTGTGCTTGTTTACAGTTTATAAAAACTACTGTTTATTTCCGATGGAACTCTTGACTTTCAAACCAAGGGAAAGGTATAGTAGGTGGATGCCAGAGGGTACATTACTTACCTTTTTAAACAACAGCTACAGTTTTATTCCGATCTTGAAATTTCGTACTCTTAACCGTGAAAACAACTTATGATACAACAACACGCTGGATAACATAGCTTTCCATTTTCCTTTCTTGTTTGTAAATTCAGTAGTAAATTTATTACGGATATATTTGTGTAAATTGCATTCTATATATAATTCTTTTTTTATGTGTGACGTTAATTTTATATGCCTATTTCAATAACGTAAATGAAATGTAGTGATAAAAGTAGACACACTGGCCTAGTCAGAAATTGTAAGATTAATACAATATTTGACTGATAGCTTCGTATCTGGAACACTAAGGCGCGACAGTAGTACCGCAGGGGCAGTTGGATTCGAGAATCTGTTTGTAGCAGTTGTGGTGTCGGCACAAAGCAACAGGCGTAATTAAGTGGTTGTGGTCGTAGTACAAAGGATTAAGAAGGTACACATAGGAAGAACAGTACTGTGCGCCCAAATTTACTGTAAATATTCCGCCGCCAAAAGAACCTGTTATGCCAGTTATTGAGTGCCAATAATGACCGACTACGACACACGCCACCTCACTAAAGTAAAATTCAGCCAATCAGTTTTAGAAGTGTATTAGAACTGGGCTTCTCAATAGCGAAGCAGTGGCAACGATTTTTCACCCAAAACATGTACCAGAGAGGATCCTATCGTCAATCATTTTTATTCCGAGATCAAACCATAAAATGTTAAAATTTAAAGTGAGCAATATTAGATATTCTGATTAGTAAAAACAATTTCAGTTATAAAAGACGTCAGTGTTTTTCACGCTTTGCAAATCAGTAAAATTATTATCTTGCATTACTGAACTGCCTATTATTGATCGTAAAGTTGCTATGACTCAGAGTAATTCAATTATCGCTGTTTCATCAAGAACAGGATAATTTATTCAAAAACAAAATTATTGACAGTGTTACGTAAAACATTAAAAGTAATAAATTTTAGAATAGAAATAGAATTTCTGTTTCATAAATGTAAATTGGTAAATTTCTGTCATCTGGATTCCAAGTCACAAAAGAATTACGTCAAGGATGTAGCATGTCAGCTACATTGTATAAAATATATACAGAGGTAACTTTACAGAATTGGAAGAAAATATTTCAAACTATGAGAATACCAATAAATGGCAGAACAATATATTGCAATTCGCAGATGACCAACTGATTATAGCCCAAGACTATGAGGACATAGAGTATATGACCAGTAAGCTGATTCAGGAATATAAAAAAGTAGGTCTAAATGTCAACATGAATAAAACCAAATACATGGTAATTGGTGGAATAAATGAAGACTTAATATTAGAAGAAGTGATGGGAACAATAAAAACTACGGAGGAATATAAATATTTAGGAGTGAAAATTACAAATGATGGAAAACAGAAAAAAAAATTAGATCAAGAATAAATGGAGGAAAGACAATTTCTTTGTTGAATGGAATTCTCTGGGACAAACACATAACTAAAGAAAACAAAATAAGGATATAAAACAATAATACGGAGGATTATTACATATGGTTGAGAACTGTGGACAACAAAATTACAACTGAAATCAAAATTATTAGCTACAGAAATGGATTTCTGGAATCGTTCAGCAAGAATATCAAGAAGAGAAAGAATAAGAATGAAGTAATAAAAAATTTAATGTAAAAATTCAATTATTGAATTCATCGAGTACAAACATCTAAAATAGGATGGACTCGTCAGAAGAATGGGACAAGAATGGCTTCCAAAATGCATACTCGACTGGACACTGAATGGAAGAAGGAAAAAGGGACGACCACCTACCACATGGATGCAGGAAGTTCAGTCAGCAATGAGGAAGAACAACATTCCTGAGGACTTATGGGAAGACGGAGAAGAGTGGAGAACAACAATTAGTAACTTAATGTAATCAAATATAGGTGCTGGAAAAATGTACTGACGTTGTAATACCAGAATAATAAATGAAAATATATAAATAAATTTTACCAGTTGTTAATTGCTAGTAAGATACTGTTGAGAGTAACATGTCTGCTCAAGTAACCGTGTTAATTAATCAGGCGACTCATTAGTTCATTTGATTTGCATGACTTTTGAGAATATTGACAAATTACGAGTTCCACAGCTACGTAGAAAGTAAGGAGAGTGTAATTTTTTTATAAACATTGCCAGGCTGTGATGATTAATCTCCGAACTTAATGAGTGCGATTTTCTTACTGTGGGTTATTGTGTGTTGAAAGCAATAGTCATTACGATGGGAGCAAGATTATCAGTAACACAAAAATAGCTTTGCTGCTGATAGCTGCTTCTTAATACACAATAGTTGCAACGTTTACAAGTTGATTTATTTTCAGTTCATGTTTGTATGGTGTCATTTAGTTTTGTACTTGGCCTAGCTTAGCGCAATGTGAGTCCCGCGTCAGCCAGTCTAGGGAATTAACTCCTCGCGTATTAACTTTCGGAATCAAACAATTTTTCAGATTTTGTTCGCTCATTCAGTGGCTTGGCGACCGGAAACCATTTCTTTTGCAATGTTCAGTCAATTCCACCCATTTGTTCAACATTTTGGCTACTGAAACAACTTATAAACAATTTTTCCAAATTTATACCACCAAATAAAATAAATCGCAATCACTTATGGCTTCACTGTACTGGGTTTAGATGTAATGCCAATGTGCGGCGAATGTAAATTTGTGTCCGGCCGTGATTCGAATCCGGGATCTCCTGCTTACTAGGCAGACGCGTTGACCATTCCGCCACCGAGGACACAGTGATCAACCTGACTGCAGAGGAAAGAATTAAGAGGCTGTGGTAGTAGGAAAGAGACTGTGCGGCGAATGGAGATTTGGGTGTGGCAGGAGACGTGCAGGGAAGAGTCCTCTGCAGTCGGGTTGGTCGCTGTGTCCTCGGTGGCGAAATGGTCAACGCGTCTGACTGGTAAGCAGGAGATCCCAGGTTCGAATCACGACCGGGCACAAATTTACATTCGCCGCACATTGGTATTACATCTAAACCTATGACAGTGAAGCCATAAGTGATTGCGATTTATTACATTTCTTGGTATAAATTTGGAAAAATTGTTTATAAGTTGTTTCAGTAGCCAAAATGTTGAACAAATGGGTGGAATTGATTGAACTTGGCAAAAGAAATGGTTTGCGGTCGCCAAGCCACTGAATGAGCGAACAAAATCTGAAAAATTGTTTGACCACTCCGCCACCGAAGACACAGTGACCAACCCGACTGCAGAGGACTCTTCCCTGCACGTCTCCTGCCACACCCAAATCTCCATTCGCCACACAATCTCTTTCCTACTACCACAGCCTCTTAATTCTGTCGTCTGCAGTCGGGTTAGTCACTGTGTCCTCGGTGGCGGAGTGGTCAACGCGTCTGCCTAGTAAGCTGGAGATCCCGGGTTCGAATCCCGGCCGGGCACAAATTTACATTCGCCTCACATTGGTATTACATCTAAACCTAGTACAGTGAAGCTATAAGTGATCGCAAATTGCGATTTATTTCATTAAAAATGAACGCTGTAACGTCGTCAAAAATATATAATTATACCACCAAATTTCCAATTGTTGTCGTACACAGAAACTCTGAGGCAACGATCAGGTTATAACCTCCACTATTTTTACCCGGGATTACATTTTGGACGATTGCCTTTCCAACTGCTTAACGATTTAGGCACACATATACTTGATTGCTAATTGTCTGGGGAGGTTATAAACTGAATACCTAACAACAGACTTTGACACGGTTTTGTTGATTATTTGTTGCATGGGAAAGGGTAAAACTTTGACATTTTTCACTCATCACGTAAGTTGACACATAAATGTGAGGAAGAAATAAAGTGAAGTGGACAAATGAACAGTGGTAGCAATTGGAGGTGTTGGGGAGGGGGGCGGTGGGTGGGGGCGAGGCAGAGAGACGGTGAGACGGGAGAGGAAGACAATGAGAGAGAGAGAGAGAGAGAGAGAGAGAGAGAGAGAGAGAGAGAGAGAGTAATGAACTGGGAGAGCATGGGATATTCACCCAATCAACGCTACTTACTGCATTCTCTCCGTCTCAATCTGCGAATTAGACTCACCACACTTTAAGAGATTGCCGATTCCCTGATATCCCACAATCTGTCCTACCAGTCCCTACTTTTATTCAAGATACGCTTCAAATTTCTTTTCTTCACAAATATGTGCAGTACCGCGTTGTCGCCCTCGTTTCACTCCCGTAAAAGACTTTATTCCAGACAGATACAGAAGAAAATATTTCCTAGCACGTAATATTCGTTGTCATCGAATTCCTCTGATTCAGAATTGCTTTTCTTCCTTAAGCCATTCTCTACTTTTTCCATGAGAAGTTATTTTACTGTTCAAATAACAAGCTCATATAGTACTTTTATTATCTCACTACCTAATCTAATTCCATCAGCATTGCCTGATTTTATTAGACTGTAATCAGTTACCATTCTTTTGCTCTTCCACGACCTTTCCTGTCTCGGCCAGAATTACAATCTCATCTACAAAACGCAAAGTTTTTATTTATTTTCCATTAATTTTAATTTATTTTGCATATTTCTGCTTGGCACACCTATGAAACACCTAAAGAGGGCCAGCAGCCTTTTCAATGGTTTCAGGGACAGCAATCTGGATTATTGACCTTGCATTGTAGCATTAGAAAACGCGTATTTCCATGCATCTACTGCGAACGGCTGAAAGCAAGGAGAAACAATAGTCGTTACTTTTCCCGAGGACTGTAGCTGCGCTGTATGAATATATGGAGATCGCATCCTCTAGGGTAAAATAAACTGGAGGTAAAATTGTCTTCAATTAGGATCTCCGGGAGGGTATTACTCAGGAGGATGCCGAGTAAAACAATATATATTCTATGGCTCGGAGCGTGCGATGCTCTACAATTAATCTGGTAGATAAGTTGGAAAATTTGAAAAGAGAAATGGGCAGTCAGAAGGAATAGTGAGGATTTTTTAAATTTATTTATTTATTATTATTTTTTTACTTATTTATATCTAAAAACTCATCCAGTCCATAGAGTAGAAGCAGTTGTCATTCAGAAACTCTTTTAATTTATTTTTAAATGCTAGTTGGCTACCTGTCAAGCTTCTGATGCTGCTTGGTAGGTGGCCAAAGACTTTTGTGGTAGCATAATTTACCCCTTTCTGTGCCAAACTCAGATTTAGCCCTACATAGTGAAGATCATCCTTTCTCATGGTGTTACAGCTGTGCAGACTTCTATTACTTTTGAACTGGGTTGGATTATTAACAACAAATTTCATAAGTGAATTTATATACTGTGAAGTTACAGTGAGGATACCTAAATCCTTACATAGATGTCTGCAGGATGATCGTGGGTGGGCTCCAGCAATTATTCCGATTACACGCTTTTGTGCAATGAATACTATTTTACTTAATGATGAATTACCACAGAATATGATGCCATACGAAAGCAGCGAATGAAAATAGGCATAGTAAGCTAATTTATTGAGATTCTTAAGACAAAATTTGCAATAACCCTAACAGCATACGTAACTAAACTCAAACGTTTCAGCAGACCGTTTATGTGTTGCTTCCAGTTTAATCTCTCATCAATGCACACACCTAAAAATTTTGAAAATTCTACCTTAGTTCTAGACTTCCGTTCAAAGTCTATATTTATTACTGGAGTTGTGGCATTTACTGTGCAGAACTGTATATACTGTGTTTTTTCATAATTTAAACAGTGTCCGTTTGCCAAGAACCACTTAATGATTTTCTGAAAAACGTTATTTACGATTATATCACTTAGTTCTTGTTTTTTTGGATGTGATTACTATATTTGTATCATCAGCAAAATAGAACTAACTTTGCATCTTCATCAAAGTAGAATGGCAAGTAATTTATGTATATCAAGAACAGTGAAGGACCTAAGACCGAATCCTATGGCACCCCATCCTTGATAGTGCCCCAGTTTGAGGAATCGGCTAATGTTTTGACATTTCATAAACCATTTATTTCAACTTTATGCATTCTTCCAGTTAAGTATTAATTAAACCATTTGTGCACTGCCCCAGTCAAACCATAATGATTAAGCTTTTCTAGACGAATTCCATGATTTACACAATGAAAGGACTTTGATACACCAAAAAAAAATAAAAAAAAAAAATAAAAAAAAATACCTATGGGTGATGTCCGCTTATTCAGAGTATTTAATATTTGATCGGTGAAGGCATATAAAGTATCTTCTGTTGAAAAGCCTTTCTGAAAACCAAACTGACATTTAGTTAGTACTTTGTTTTTACAAATATAGGAGGCTACTCTTGAATACATTACTTATTCAAAAATTTTCGATAAAGCTTTCACAAGAGAGATTGGGCGGTAGTTGTTAGCATCTGATGTATCCCCTGGGTTATGCAATGGATTGATAATGCAATATTTCAGCCTATCATGGAAAACACATTGCTTTAGAGCTATTAAATGATTGAGAATCCTACATATATGTGGAGGACAAGCTTTAAGTAACTGGTTGGAAATGTCATCAATTCCGTAAGAGCTTTTACTTTTCAGTGAGTTTATTATTTTACTGATTTCAAGAGTAGAGGTTGGTGGAATTACAATTGTATCAAACTATGTAAGTATGACCCCTTCTATTAGTAGCTTGGCCTCTTCTAAGAAACATCTAGAGTCTATTTTCTCCACGTTTGGAAAATTATTATGGAAAATATTTTCCATTTCTGACTTATTTTTAGCACACATGTCATTCCGTTTCATGCAAATAAAGTCTTCCTGTGCTTTTGGTTGCCCTGTTTCGCTTTCCATAATATTCCAAATAGTTGTAATTTTATTATTAAAGGTACTGATGTCAGACACACAAGCTTCTGCACTTTTTAATAACTCTTCTTAGTATTGCACAATAATTTTTATAATACTGAACAATTTATAAATCAGTACTCCCTCTCGCCATTAGATACTGTTCCTTTTTACAGTTGCAAGATATTCTTATTCCTTTGGTTAGCCATGGTTTTTTGCATGTTTTCTTATAATTTTGTTTAACTACTTTCTTGGGAAAACAATTTTCAAATACCCTTAAAAATGTATCATGGCCGGCCGCGGTGGCCGAGGTGACTGAGGCGCTCCAGTCACGGTCATCACGGCCACTACGGTCGAGGGTTCGAATCCCCCCTCGGGCATAGATATTTGTGCCGTCCTAGTTCGTAAGTAGTTCATAAGTAGTTTGTAAGTTTAGGGACTGGTGACCCCGTAGTTAAGTCCCGTAGGCTTGACAAACATTTGAACATTTTTGAATGTATCATGCAATAATTTATATTTCTGGCTTGCATCGGGTTCCTTATACACCTCATCCCCGTCCAACTGTTGTAGGCTTTCCCTAAGGTTTTCAATGTTTATATTGTTAATTGAATGGACTACTTTGAAAGTGTGATTTGATTTACTGCATGGAGCTATGTCATGTACTGTAATAAGCTGAGCACCATGGTCTGAAAGGCTATTCTCAACAGGATAAGCATTTATGTTCTTACACTTATCTCGGTCTATAAAAAAGTTATCTATAGATATTATCTCTACTTACACGTGCAGCTAATTCATACCCATTCATATTTACCGTTTTTATATCAGTGACAATGTGATGTTCAGACGGGCATAGTACATCTATTACATTATTAGTTTCTGAATCTTCTAAACAAACCAAAAGCTCATTAACTCTATTCTATAATCCCCCAATATTTTGATGAAATATACAAACATTGTTTTTCACTTTACTTTTGTGAGTATTTTGAATTTTTTTAAACATCTTTCGTACCTGCCTGCCTGAGATTTTCACTGGACACTGATCTTAACCTGAAAGAGTTTCTACCATGAGTTGTAGTTCATCCCCCTTTAAATTTCCTGCTATAAGCGCAGCCAATTACCCTTTCCTTTTCTGTTGAGGTGGAGGCCATGCCTAGTATAATCCCTCCTAGAGAGAGAATCAACAGAAAGCACACCAATGTGAGACCCTACACCACATTCAAGATCCCGTTCCAGCTCCAAATTAACTCTCCTGACAGAAGAGTCCAAGTGGGCTGATTATGGCGCTCCAGAACCGACACAACCCCAACGCTGATATGACTCAATGCTGAGGCAACTTTTGCCAGGTCAAACTCTATGATGTACCCGGGATCTTTCTCAGTGCACGTGATGCATGTGGACTGGGGAAAAGTAACGAAACAGTGGGTCGCCTGGTAGAATTTTGTACGGTAAACATAGCCTTCTAAGGCAAGTTTTAAATTGTAAGGCATATCCAGGGGCAGAAATAGACTCTGCATAAGTCACGAACCTTAGATTAAATCTTAAGAAACTGCCAAGAGGTACAAAAGTAAGGAGATTGAACCTAGATAAATTGAAGGAACGAGAGATTTTGAGAATTTTAGAGGTATCATTAGGCAAGTATTGATAGCATCTGGGAATTTAATACAGTAGATGAAGAATGGGAAGACCGCAAATGCTCATATAGGTATAAGGACAACGCGTAATGGAAAGTAACTGATAAAAAGAGAAAATATAGAAACGCAAAAAGTGAAATAGGCAGAAGCAATTAGAGACGGCTGAAAAATGAAATTGAGAGGATGTGCAGGTTGGATAAGCAGGCGAAGTTAGTAGACAAACGCACGGCCGTAGAAGAATGTATATCTAGGAAAAGATACATACCGCCAACAAGGAAGATAAAACATACATTTCGAGGCCAGAAAAAGAGCATAAATATCAAGAAACATGGAAAATCAGCACTAAGCAAAGAGGAGAAACTGATAGGTGTATGGAATATATTGGCCTATACAAGGAAATAACCTTGAAGTCAGTATTGTAGGAAGGGAAGAGGAAGTAGATGAAGATGAAGTAGGAGATACAGCGAGAAACGTTTAAAGAGAACTGAATGATGTGAGTCGAAACATCCCTGGAGTACATGATATTCCTCTGAACTGCTAATATTGTTGCGAGACCCAGTCACAAATAAATTGTCCCGCCTTGTGTAAAATGTATGAGAAACAGCCTATGAATTCACGAAAAATGTAAAAAATCCAATTAGAAAGACAAGTATGAGAATTACAGAATAGCAGTTCGATAAGTCGTGGATGCAAAATTTTAACACTAATTATTTACACATGAATGGAAAAACTGGTTGAATTCGACCTCGTGGTAGATCAGTTTACATTTAGGAGAAATGTAGGAAATCGCGAGGTAATACAAACAATACGACATATCATAGAAGATAGTATAAGGAAAGACAAACCTACAGTTTTAGTTTTTGTAGATGTGGAGAAAGAGTTTGACCTTGATAATTGGCATAGACTGTTTCATTATCAGAAGTAAACCCGTGGGAAGGAAAATTATATATAAGCTTTACAACGAACAGACAGCAGTTGTAGGAGTTAAAAGGGTTGAAACAGGTGCATTGGGTGGGAAGGGAGTAAGCAGGGTTGTAGCCTTTCCGGAATGCTGTTCAGTCTGTACATTGAGAAAACTGTGAAAGAATCCAAGGAGAAATTTGGAGAAGATATAAAAGTTCATGGAGAGGAAATAGAATCTTTGTAATCTGCCAATCACATTGTGTCTCTGGAAGAGACAGAAGAGGACTTGGAAAAGCAATTGGACAGAGTGGACAGTGTCTTGAAAGAAAGTTAAGCTTGAATTAACATGAGCAAAACAGGGGCAATATACTGCAGTCTAGGGAAATCAGTTGCTTTTAATGGAATAAGATTAGGTAATGACACAATAAAAGTAGTAAACAAGTTTTGTTATTTGGGTAGCAAAATCTGATGAACGAACTAATGAAGATATAAAATGCAGAATGGCCAAGGTAAGAAAAATCATTTCTGAAGAAGTTAACTGTTTTGAAATTCAAAATTAATTTAAATGTTAGGAAGTCCTGTCTGGAAACATTTGTCTCATGTGTATCATTGTAAGGGAGTGAAACGTGGACTATAAGAAGTTCAGACAGAAAGAATTTGAAATGTGGTGCTACAGACGAATGTTGAATATTAGAATGGAAGATCACGTAACTTATGAGGAGGTACTGAATACAATTGGGGAGAAAAGAAATTTTTGACTTTTCTTAACCAGGAGAAGGGCTGATTGTACACATTCTGCTGCATCAAGGAATGTTTAATTTTACGTTGGAGTGAAGTGTGAGAGGTAAAAAATACCAAAGAGAAAGACCGAGAGACGAATACGGTGAGCAGGTTCAAAAGGATGCAGGTGACGTTCTTATTCCGGATGAAGAGGCTTATACAGGTCAGGGTAGTGTCGCTCCTAGCTCACATAGTACCGTACCATAGGACTGACTTTAAGACGTTATTACAGCGGCACATCTGGTATTAATAGATTTCAAACGCGGAACGGCAGTTGAAGCTAGACACATTTAGGAGTTCGTTAAGGGAGTTAATATACGAGATCAACGATGCCAATAGTGTGCCGAGAATATCAAACTTCAGGTATTACCTTTCACCACGGACAAGGTAGTTCAAAATGTTCAAATGTTATGGGACTTAACTGCGGGGTCATCAGTCCCTAAACTTACAAACTACTTATAAACTACCTTATACTAAAGGCAGCACAAACATCCACGCCCGAGGAGGGTTTCTAACCCCCGACGGGGAACGGCCTCGCGCACCGGGGCATAGCGCCTCAATGCGCTCGGCCACTCCGCCGCGAAGAAAGGTAGTGACCGAAGGCCAACATATAGAGATTAAGATCAGTAACAAACGCGCTGTCGGTACTTACATTGCCTGAAACAACTGCAGAAATAAATGTGGTAAGTACGACGAACGTAATTCCGTAAATTTCCCCGGCGTAATAATTGGTGCTCTTCACTGCTTGGTCAAAGCGATCAATCGAAAATTAAGAAAGACCTGTTCGAAAACTAGACAGTTTTTGTTTAATATTGCGTGTCTGTGGACAGGCAATTCGTACAATTAAAAAACGATTTGTAGGACGTCGAAGGCACACATGTCTGCTCCAACCAGAAAAGTGTGCAGTGGCCTAACATTACCTTAATGAAGGGCATAATATTTCATTAAAAGACATGCAAATGATTGCTCCAGCCAATCTTTGTTGGGATTTCCATTAAGTAAAACGTGTAATCCGATGTTATCAGATATTAAACAAGAACAGTAAAGTTGTGAGGCGGCATCGTGAGTCGTGTCGGGATAGTACAGTCGGTAGTGCGCTTGCCCGCGAAAGGCAAAGGTCCCAGGTTCGAGTCCCGGTTCCGGCACACAATTTTAATCTGCCAGAAAGTTTCAAGAACAGTATAGTTTTCGACGAGCTCTTTCTTAATTTTCGATTGATCGCTTTGACCAACTTTTACCACTGGTAGCACTGCAATACTATTCGATTCCCAAAGGGCGTTCCTTCCGTTACTCCCACGCGCGTACTGTCCTATTCCCGCAGTATAAAGGAGCCACCGTTTCTGATGTGTCCTCAGTTTCGACATGATTGTACACGAGTCGCAGCTCAAGATGGCGGCCAGGTGGGCCACTGAAATGTCGTGTCAGCAGAATGACGTAATCCAGCCGCAAACGCATGAAGAGCACGACGAAAGTACCCATTAGTAGAGTGTGAAGCAATCTGGCGTTAGTGGACTGTGTCAGCAAACGAACGAATCTATGCTGCCGGCCGCGGTGGCCGAGGAGACTGAGGCGCTCCAGTCACGGTCTGCACGGCCACTACGGTCGGGTGTTCGAATCCCCCCTCGGGCATGGATATTTGTGCCGTCCTTAGTCTTAGCTAGTTCATAAGTAGTTTGTAAGCTTAGGCATTGATGACCCCGTAGTTAAGTCCCATAAGTTCTACAAACATTTGAACATTTGAATCTATGCTGAGATCACGATATCGCCTGCAGGGACTATTCATATCGGTGGTAGCTCAGTATTGATGTGGGCTGTTTTTACGTGTCTGGTCCAAGTAATCCGATAACTGACTCCAGATGATTACATCCGCACACTCTAAGACCACTTTCACTAATTCCTGACCACCCCTTTTAAGGATGTAATTTTTTGAATGACAAAATGGTATATCACGGGGCCATAATTGTTGCTGAAATGTTTTAAGAACATTCTGGAGAATGCCAGCGTATGATCTGGCCACCAAAATCGTTTGTATGCCATCGAACATTTATGGGACACATTCCAGAGATGTTGGTGCGCTATATCCTGCTTTGGCAACACGGTCGCAATTATGGACAGCTGTTGGGAAACAAAGACCAGTATTCCAGTATTCCTGCAGGAGACTTACAACGACTTTCTGAGTTTGGTTCACTTCGCTGGACAAAAGGAGGTCCATTCCATGACCTCACCTAAGTATATTTTCAGTCCTGGAAGAAATTATATTTTTTATCACAGCCTAAGTAAAATATGCGACAGACATATTTCAAAAATAACTTATCTAAAACAATTTCTGAAATGACTGAATATGTTGACCCACCACTTGAAGTGTAGTCAGGAATGGACAGGCTAGAAATTAAAGCGTTCAGATGTTGAATAACAGGTTACAGGTTTATTTTTTCATAGGGAATACATGGTGAGGTTTGGGGGTGGGGTGCAAGAGAAGGTCGTTCAAGTAACCCCAGACCCATCTCGAAGAAGAAGGGAAAATGAAAAGAAAATGGAAGCAGCTGTTCTGGTAGACGTTTCGGAACAGCATTGAGACGCATTTCTACCTCGGCTCCAAGACGCTGAATTTGCACACGTCAGGCTATACAGCGGCTTAGCTGATGACAAATCTGAGTATTCCCTCACCATCTGATGGAACGGTGGCAGACGAGAAAGCAGTCTCTTTGAAAAGATTAAAAGCGTATAAAATTATTCGCGCTAGTGTCTGGAACGCCTTGTAGAAAGTCTGCCGAATGCCATTCCTACCGTGATACTACTAAGAAATTTCTAAACTTCGTCTGATCATTTCTGCAAACCAACTGAGATGCAGCAAGACTCGTAATGCGAAATTAAGAAGAAGTTGGCCCAGCAGAATTGCAGAACAATTAAAGTGACAACAGGACACTTAAAATGACAACGACTGGAAGAGCGGTTTTCTGACCCTAAGTGCCATTTCGGCATTCGATTGCGCCAGTCGTTTGAGGTTGGGCGTTGGGTAGCGTTACCCTCTCCCAGGCTAGTTTGGACAGAAACAATAGCGAAACATTCTACTGTTCTGTAGATATAGTTTTAAGTTATGAATAATAATGGCCATTCGTCTATGTATTGTCCTAAGCTAGTTTAAGAAGTTTGTAAGTTTATGGACCAATGACCCTAGCAGTTTGGTCCCTAATGTGAAAAATAAAAAGTTGCACAGTTTGAATAATAACTCCATCCACAAACAAAAGACATTTAAGCACTAATTTATCACTACCTTAATGCCATTTACGGCTAATAAAAACGTTGTTTGTAAATATTTTGTTTGTACATAACACTTTTAATGCACGAAGAGGCAAATAAAATGGGACACCTACCTAATATAGTGGGCCCCCCGCAAGTACCCAAAACAGCCCCAACATGACTCGGCACGGACTCGACTAATGTTTGAAGTACTGCTGGAGGGAACTGACACCATGCATTCTGCAGGGCTGTGCATAAATCCGTAAAACTATAAAGGGTAGGGGGGGGGGGGAGATCTCTACTGAACAGCACGTTACAAGGCGTCCCAGATATGCTCAGTAATGTTCATGTCTGGTGAGTTTGGTAGGCAGCGTAGGTGTTTAGACACAGAAGAGTTTTCCTGGAGCCACTCTGTAGCAAATCAGAACGTGTGGGTGTCGTATTGTCTTTCTGGAATTGATCAAAATGTTCAAATGTTTGTAAAGTTATGGAGCCTAACTGCAGTGATCATCGGTCACTAAACTTACAAAATATTTACACTAAATTATCCTAAGAACAACAGATAAACCCAAGCCCGACGGAGGACTCGAAACTCCGACGTGGAAAGGCTTGAATTGTTCATTACCGTCGGAATGCAAAAACTACACACTACACACACCCATAGCTTCCACCAGCTTCAATAGTCCCCTCCTGACATGCAGGATCCAGGGATTCATAAGGTTGTCCCTATATCCCTACACGTCCACCTACAACAGGCCTCTCCAGCTCGCGCCGTGCGGCCTCGGTGATTTCCCCCACCACTCTTACCTCGCCGTGTAGCAGCACTTGTGTGACAGAGAAGAAAACGCTCGCTCTCGCGTCTTCTTGGATGCACTGAATATCCGTTCTGAAACTTATCAAATAGGACACTGTTAATCCATCTTGCGAAAGGTTAGCATGAGCACAAAAGTTTCTGATTTATGTGTAACAATTTTTAATGCTTAATAGGAAGATTTTATAAGCCTGATGGGAAACCACAATGCTTAATATAACGCTCTACCGTAAATATAAAAGCTCTGTCACTGCGAAAATAAACATTCCGTAACATGCGAGGGCATTAAAGGAACAGACAGAAGGGAACTGATTACTAAATTAAAAGCACTATTGCCACGATCTGAAGAAGAACAAAAATATACCTTTTTTTTAATTTATACTTATGGCCACATCCGGGAGTACACAGTTATTAAATAAAAAATTCTAAGATAGCTTTGAAGAAATAAAATAAAACTGCACTCAAAAGTTTTTATGATGCTTTTTTATGTGGACGCAGAGGATGCCCCATCAAGTATCCAAACTGAACTGACAGAACTACAGTACAGTTCAGTTTTGACAGACCACTATTACCATTAGTCTACATTAGTGATTTAAATTCCTTTAATGTAGCCTTTGATCAACAAGAATTCGCCGTGGCGGAGCGACCTAGCGCATTGAGGCGCTATGCTACGATGCGCGAGGCCGTTCCCCGTCGGAAGTTCCAATCCCACCTCGGGCATGGATGTTTGTATCGTCTTTAGTATAAGATAGTTCATAAGTGGTTTGTAAGTTTATGGACTGATGACGCAGCAGTTAAGTCCCTTAAGCTTAACAAACATTTGAACAAAAATTCCTGAGGATAAATGTCCTTGCCCTAAAATTTGTTACAATGTTCTGAGCAACGATCCTTTGTGAACAAATGTTTCCCATTATGAATATTAACGAAATAACAACAAGATAGGGTTTAATGAATTGTTGCGAGCTGTATTTCGAATTGTAACTGCCAAAACTATTGTACCTAATACGAGAAAATGCGATGCCAAATATCAACAAATAATGTTGAAAATGTGTATAAAATGAGGAGCGCAATAAAACATTCTGTCTATAAACAAAAATTGACATCATTATTATTTTAATAATTCACAAAGAACACGACTCCGGCCTCGCTACGCGCGTCGTCAACACGTTCCCCTGCTACCCCTGCCTGCCTCTCGTGCCCCACTACATACCACATACTGCTGCAGCAGAGCACCGGTGCTTTTCCCGGTGCCCGCCGGTGCTCGCCAAGCACCCGATTTGGAGAGGCCTGATCTACAATATACAATTGTAGACGAGACGTGACAAACCAGGCAACATGTTACAAGTTATCAACGACCAAAAGTCGGTGTTGACGGACGCAGTCAAGGCGTCAAGCTTTGTTAAAAAATGTTCAAATGTTTGTATAGCTTATGGGACTTAACTACGGGGTCATCAGTCCCTAAACTTGCAAACTACTTATCTACTAGCTTGCCCTAAGGACGGCACAAATATGCATGCCCGAGGTGTGATTCGAACCCTCGTCCGTAGTGGCCGTGCAGACCGTGACTGAAGCGCCTCAGTCCCCTCGGCCAGCGCGGCCGGCGTCAAGCATTGTACCGTGCAGTCAGCGAGGAAAGCCCACATCGACGTTTCGTTGAATGGATCTTATTCGACACTTGCTGAAGGCCCAGCTTTGAACTCGGTAGCAATTTTCGGAGGGTTTGCACTCCTGTCACGCTAAACGATTCACTGTGGTCGTCACTGGTCCCTTTCTTGCAGACTTTTCCTCCTGCCTCAGCGATGTCGTAAATTGTTGTTTTACCGGATTGAGCCGTGTCAAGGCTTGCGTGCTTTGTTTTCCCGCCCTTCCCCACCGCTCTTGCCGCCCTAGAGGGCATCCTTGCGGTGCAACTAGGATAGACGGCGCGCCCGTTGAGACGCGGGGCTATGAGAAAATAAGTTTACGTGTGGAGCCGGAAAGAGGAAGTCCGATCCTGCGAAGGCAGTGGCAGCGCTCGGGTCGATGCGGTCGGTGGCAGTATGGACGGCCAGGATTTGCTGCGATTCAAAATTTTGAGCGAGGTGGCCTGCACTTGTCTGCCTCAATATCAGGTATCGTGCCCATGGAATTGGTGTACTGTAGTGAAGTTCTCCTGGTCAGCTTGCGGTTACTGGTATTCTGAGGCTCAGACTGAAATTTGTTTTAATAATTATCCTCAGAGTATTTTGTTAATAATTCATAAGTTACATGTGTTATTTATCTTGTTCAGTAGCGATTTATCTTACCAATATTTCGTGTTGTGTATTTGAGTTATAATAATGTCATAGTGCGAAGCTTGTCTTATTGTTCTTTGCCAAACCTGTTGTGTCACAGACATTGCGAAATTTCTCCGATAATTGATAAATATATTGTATTGTGGCTTCGCTTGTGTCTTGTCGAAAGGCTATCATCACTGAATAGCCGATTATATCTCAAAGCAGTACGATGTTATATCTTAGCCAACCATGGTTAGGCGTATTAGACAACTTAATTATGTAAGGTAATCCTTACTCTATATGTAGACGGTAGTGCGTCACTGTGATAGTTATTTATTGCTCCTACCAGTTAACTAAGGTTGTGTATCGCAAAATCAAAATTTCCCTTAAAGATCTTCCTAACTTAATATTTAGTGTTCCTTCTTTGCAAGCTAAACGCTAACGCCTTTTAGACGGGCCTGTTGTCCGGTAGTCGCGCTGCGTCTCTTAGCGACGCGTTGCATTACAGGTTGTGAATGTACAAATTGTATTTTTATTTGTAATTACCTGTTTCCTGCCTTACAAAATTTGTGCTGACATTATTACCTCGTGGTGTAAAATTTATCAGGCAAATGGGTCTGAAATCTGGCAATTAATGTTTCACAGTTAGAGGGCAACTGCTGCTCTGTTCTTGACAGACTTGTACTAGTATTTTACCATTATTTGAATTGCAGCCGTTTTCAGGTTCTGAAATTTTTTATTGTTAATCGCTTTAGCCTTAAGAATTCTTAGTAGAGCAATTAGCTCTGATTTTGTCCCTAACGGCGAATTGCTTGGTTTTTAAACTTTGTATTTCCTTTATAAATTTTAGTTAAAAGAAAAATTATTGAGAAAAATAACTTACGATCTTACGATTAATGCTTCACAATTGAGGGCAACTGCTGCCCTGACTTGCTTCTCGTTATTTGGATTACATTTCTTTTGAGTTTAATTTTACGGTTAATTGTCTGAATCAAATGATGTTGACCCTTATGGCAACTTGTTAGTAAAGCACCTTGATCGAATCGAATTATAATTTGTGATTGTGTTAAAGAAATATGTGTGACTACAAGACCTGCGCTCATTACAAATGGGCTACACCTTCCGTAACTGCTCCTTCCCTACCAGTAGCGTAAGTCACGGATTCCTGATGTTAACGGTGCAGTCGCGAAACGGTCGTTCGGGAAAATTGCCATCTCATCCATACCTCTGAGATGCTGCGTCTCACTCTCGAACACCGATCAGAACACCAAATAGTGATAACTGCCGTTGTAGCTGCAGTAGCCGGTCTTACGCCTACGCCAGACACCTGTTGCCTTATATAGGCGTTCCCACCGCATCGCCGTCCTCTGAGTGTTTTCATCCGTGTGTTTGCATTCGAATACTTATACCAGTTTCTTTGGCTGTTTAGTGTGTATCAGTCAAATGTTCAAATCGTTTCGACAGCTATGGTACCAAACTGTAGTGATCACAAGTCAGTACACTTACAAATTACTTAAACGTATCCTAACAGACGCATCCATGCTCGAGGGAAGACTCGAACCTCCGACGGGGAGCAGAGAGACCAGCGAGGCTCCTTAGAGCGCATGCTCACTCCCAGTCAGCTACATATGAATCATCTCTGATTCTATCGTCGGTGAAAATGTATATGAATTAATTGTAATTCTCATGTCTCATTTTTCATTATGACAAATTAAACTGCAGATTTGTTCTTATTTTGCTGTCCAAAGCTTTACTTTCAGAAGAAGAAGAAAAACAAAAAACACTGATATTGATAATAATTGTGTCAATGTTACATGTGACAAAATAAAACACAGAATTGCCGCCCGGAAATAGCTGAGCGGTCTGGAACGCCACGTTGCGGATCGCTCGGTCTTCCGCGTCGGAGGTTTGAATCCTTCCTCGGGCATGAATGTTTGTGTGGTATTTAGTAAAAGTTAGTTCATTGTAGTTTGTAAGTTTAGAGACTGATGACCCCGCAGTTACGTTGCATAAGCTTTACACACCTTTGAAAATTTTAATACAGAATTATTCAACTCTACGGTCATATTAGTTCAGTATTGGGGAAAAAAAGATTTTCTGGCATACCTTGACTAAAAGAAGGGATCGATTGGTATGACACATTCATAAACACAATGGAACTGTAAATTTAGCGTTGGAGGGTGTAAGATTACCGCCCAATAGAAATACTGGTAAATTAATAGCATTTGATAATTAAACAGTATGACGTTCACTGCAAACATTGACCATGCCAATGCACTAAATGTTACACAATTTTAATCTTATTAATTATGGTAGCAATGTATGTACACAGTTGAGTGACAACATTTATAGTTAGTCCATAGGTAGAAATTCTCCACGTTGAGATTTGCTGTGTGCTTGTAGCTGACGGGAGGCCAGCGAGTAGGCCGACGTTGGTGGCTTGTTTCAGCTTAGGATTTTCCAGTTTTCGTTTCCGGTGACGGGAGAGAGGGACAATGGCGAGTGCCAGGTGAGTGCAGTGCACAGCGTGAAATAAAATATTCTAATACTACTGGCATTTGAAGTAATACGATGCAGTTAGGAACCTTTAAGGCCCTCATTACAAAATAGTCTGTTGATAAATAAATAATACATTAGCTGATATAATCACATCTGGCGTAATATGTTTAATTGATAATGAAAAGTAATAAATTACCAATGAATATAAGACAGTTACACAACTAGCATGGCAATGTTTGTTTATAAAAATAATATATTAACTATTTCTCATTTTATTTTCACTTAATCTTGTGTATTTTATCTTGAAGTATTCAGTTAAATTACTTATCTGTGACATAATAAATTGCACTATTATGATAAATAGTACAAAGGATGTTTATACCAATATAAAAGCCTAAGAAGACATTTATTTAATGTGTAGTGTAATTATTTTGATTTTAAGTAAAGTTTTAGTAATGTATTGGCTGAGCGCTGTACGTTGGCAAATTGGTTAGAACAGCTCACATGGGGAAGTTGATGACGTAGGGGAAAAAACCCTGGCAGTTGAGCTTTTGGCACGCGCGTGCGAGGGTAGGAAGTGACGAGTCGGGAGCACATGGGGTAGCTGGCCGGGCAGCGTCGCTCTGCATGAGTCGGTTTGTAGATCTCCAGGTGGAGGTTATAGATTTGTATGTGGCAATCGCCATGTGTGGTTGCTCGTCGTAGTCTGCACCAAGTTGAATCGAGTGTTACTGTGTGTTGGTGAATATTTAGCCGGTGGAACAAGGTGTGCATCGCATTGAATTAAAGTGACTGTGATTTGTCAATGTAACACATGTCGTCGAATAGGCATGGCCCGCCGTGGTGGCCGAGGGGACTGAGGCGCTCCAGTCACGGTATGCACGGCCACTACGGTCGGGGGTTCGAATCCCCCTTTGGGCATGGATATTTGTGCCGTCCTAGTTCGTAAGTATTTCATAAGTAGTTTGTAAGTTTAGGGACTGATGACCCCATAGTTAGGTCCCATAAGCTGTACAAACATTTGAACATTTGAATAGGCATGAACATATACAGTGTTTGAGACAGCCACATGGTGTGAAAACAATTTGCGACAAATATTCAGTTTGTCTGGGGGCTCACGAGCTATAAATTTATTAAGTAAATGTGTCGACGTATTGACGTATCAGCCACAGAGTTTTAATATGGTGAAATAAACAACATAAAGTGAACTTTCACGTTTTTTCAAAAATAGTAGTTAGTATACCCTTTTCTCTCATGAACTTACTTTATTATGAATTATTTTGTTAATCATATGCAGGGAAGGAAAGCTGCGAACGTATGATATCATCCCCTAGAAAACGAGTCAAACAGTGGCAATCACAATTCCAGTGTTTGTGCATGTTTAGGAATTTGGTTCGCAGTTGGTGGTTGTGAGTTTTTAAAAATTAAACCAAATGCGAGAGTGAAAGTCGGGGTGAGAGTTTAAAATAGAGAAAGTTTTAAAAATTAAACTCACAACCACCAACTGCGAACTGCGGGTTGTTTTGGTTTCTTTGGGGAAATGTCGTAATGTATGTGGATCACCTGTTGCAATGTTATGAACAGCTGTGTTTAAAATACCTTTCGTCGTGGCAACTTCCAGTTTTACAATGAAAAGTACCAGACGCTTGTGTTGGAGTCATGGAAAAGACGCTTGCAATCAAGTGACCTTCTGTTTGGGCAGGCTATTACTACGGATGCTCCTCATGTTATTTACGTGATAAACTGATCGAAAGGAGTTGATTATTAGTTTTTTCACTTATTTTTCAAAATATAGCGTCAGAAAATTCGTGATGGGCAAAGTGGTTTCATGCATTTTATGTGATGTATTAGTGATACTATTTCAATTAATTACAAAATAAAGTGCCTGAATAGGAACACCGGTATCGACAATTAAATTATAGCGTGCATCGCTATTTGTTATGCTTTTACGATAGTGCTGCGTATATAGCATACTCCAATTTTTTTATTAAATCTAATTTTTGGTGCATCTGAAAGAAAATTATTTCATCTGTGAATGCAGCTATTTGTACGGTAAGTTATACAGGAATGAGCAGAGCCATATTTGATGCTGTTGTTAACACTTAGTACTGGTGTCCCGTGAGTCGATGCATCTGCGTGTGGTAGTGTACCGTGATGTCACGACGCCCTGGCAGTGGTGCGCATCGCCTGCTCATTGTTAAGTGGCTGAATAATCACCAGTTGGTTACCGACCGTTACGGCTTTATGCTCCTATAACTGCACTCGCCGGCGACCGTCATTTTCTCGTTGACTGCTTACATCGACACTGCACCATGTAAACAACTGCATGCACACAGTAGTATATTGTCATCACGTTTACCAAACCACTACCTTCTCTCGATGTTTCTATGCATTTCACTTACATCAATACTCATCCAACTACGTCTGCTATTAAATTTCCAGAATTTCTCCTGTGAAATTTGCTTCCGCGTCGAAATTGCCTTGCGTTCTAATGCGCCCTGTCACGGTTTGCATGGTGCTACCCGACGGAGAGTCGGGTCTTCCTTCGGATTAAGTGTAAGTTAGCTTAAGTTATTCTTCAGAGAACGGTGACCACTGCAGTTTCGTTCCAGCTTAATAAAAGTTCGAACATTTTGGCTCTTGTAGGGATAGCACGCCTGAAAGGATGAACGTAGTGGAGATGTGCATTTCTTTTTACAACCCTAGGACGTCGAGGCACTGCAGCAGCAGAAGGTGACGGTGCTGCAGGGACTGGGGATGTTGTTGCCTGCGGTCGATGTCTGGGTCGTATCCAGAGTGCAACAGCTGCCAACTCGAGCGACCAGTGCAGACAGGCAAAGGATCCGTACTCGTAGCTTCGCGGTGGCATAATCGTAGACTCGTGGCTAAGGATAGCACATTGCAGCGGCCGTACGTGATCCTGCCGTGGCGAATGACCAAGTACTCGGCTACATGAGTTTCCTTTCCTTGGTGTCACTCGAAACGATCTGAAACGAGGGATGTCCGACTCGTGACTTAAACACGACTATGTCGGCCAGCTGCGACAATTGGGTGACGTAGGACTGTAGGGTTAAAATGACGTCAGCTGATGACGCAGTTCCATGACCAGCGACTGCCGTCTGCCTGGAGTTACCGCTCTGAGGTGACGACGTCTTATTATGTTCTAAAGGATCGCTACAAAGATTTACTGAAAAGACTGCAATCGATGCAGTTATCCGTCATCTTCTGTATTGTGCGGTAACAAACCTTTAACAGACATGATATATTTATTGGATCCAACACTAACGTGGATTGTGGACTGAGGATGGTCCAGACAGTTATAGTGATGGGACCAACAAGGAATAGATAAACTTAAATAAAAAATAATTTAGAGTCCTAACCATTAAAATTACTACACCATGAAGATGAAATGCTAAAGATGTGAAATTTAACCAACAGGAAGAAGATGCTGTGGTATGTAAATGATTAGCTTTTCACATAACGTTGGCGCCGGTGGCGACACCTACAACGTGCTGACATGAGAAAAGTTTCCAACCGATTCCTCATACACAAACAGCAGTTGACCGGCATTGCCTGGTAAAACGTTGTTGTGATGCCTCGTGTAAGGATGAGAAATGCGTACCATCACGTTTCCGACTTCGATAAACGTCGGATTGTAGCCTATCGCGATTGCAGTTTATCGTATCGCGACATTGCTGCTCTCGTTGGTAGTGATTGTTAGCAGAATATGGAATCGGTGGGTTCAGGAGGGCAATACAGAAAGCCGTGCTTGATCCCAACGGCCTCGTATCACTGGCAGTTGAGATGACAGCCATCTAATCCGCATGGCTGTAACGGATCGAGCAGCCACGTCTCGATCCCTGAGTCACCAGATAGGGACGTTTGCAAGACAACATCTGAACGAATAGTTAGATGTTTGCAGCAGCAAGGAGTATTCGCTCAGAGACCACGGTTGCGGTTACCCTTGATGCTGCATCACAGACAGGAGCGCCTGCGATGGTGTACGCAACGACGAACCTGGTTGTACGAATGGCGAAACGTCATTTTCTCGGATGAATCCACTTTCTGTGTACAGCATCATGATGGTCGTATCTGTGTTTGGCGACATCGCGGTGAACGCACATTGGAAGCGTGTATTCGCCATCGCCATACTGTGGTATCACCCGGTGCAATGGTATGGGATGCCATTGGTTACACGTCTCGGTCACCTCTTGTTCGCATCGATGGCACTTTGAACAGTGGCCGTTACATTTCAGATGTGTTACGACTCGTGGCTCTACCCTTCATTCGATCCCTGCGAAACCCTACATTTCAGTAGGATAATGCACGACCGCATGTTGCAGGTCCTATACGGGCCTTTCTGGATACGGAAAAGTTCGACTGATGCCCTGTCCAGCACATTCTCTAGATCTCTCACCATTTGAAAACGTCTGGTCAATAGTGGCCGAGCAATTGGCTCGTCACAATACGCCAGTCACTACTCTTGATGAATTGTGGTGTCGTGTTGAAGATGCATGGGCACGCGCCATCCAAGCTCAATGCTCAGTCGTATCAAGGCCGTTATTACGGCCAGGGGTGGTTGTTCTGGGTACTGATTTCTCACGATCTATGCACCCAAATTGCGTGGCAATGTAATCACATGTCAGTTCTAGTATAATATATTTGTCTATTGAATACCCGTTTTCATCTGCATTTCTTCTTGGTATAGCAATTTTAATGGCCACTAGTGTACTTAATTACCACTTTCGGCTTCACAATGAAAGCATCCACAGGCCCATAAAACAAGTACTGGTTCCATCTCATTTTACGGTACTAGGAGTCTACACAGGCGTCGTGGATTCATGTAATTCCTTTGAGTTATCATTGGTGGCAGCTGAAGGAATTACATGAATCGATGATACTAGTTGTATGATCCTCTTAGCCTAAAAGGAGATGGAGCCACTATTTGTTTTAGGGGCCTGAAGATGCTTCAAATGTGAAACAGAACGTGGTAGCTAAACACATTATATATAGATATTTATGTTGTTATCTCCGATCAGTTTAACATTTGATTAACGGAACTTCAAAGAAAGATGAAAATACCGCGAATCAATAGATAGGGCGTCGTGAGTATCAAATGTTCAAATGTTTGTACAGTCTATGGGACTTAACTACGGGGTTATCAGTCCCGAAACTTACAAACTACTTATGAACTACTTACGAACTAGGACGGCACAAATATCCATGCCCGAGGGGGGATTCGAACCCCCGACCGTAGTGGCCGTGCAGACGGTGACTGAAGCGCCTTAGTCCCCTCTCGTGAGTATCATACGCGAGTTCGAATGGCCACCATTAAAACAACGGATTTTCTGTTCAGCGAAAATTTTTCTCGCAATTTTGTAACTATGTAGTAAGAATACGGAAGTGTTGAACTGACGCTTACATACACAGTCAGAAACGATAATAAAGGAAACAAAAAATCTGATCGAGACGGAAACAGTTAGTTGTTCATTATTTGGAAGTATAACAGATAGAGAAACAGTGTGAACTAGGTATTACGAGCCCTTTACGAGGTGCTAATTTATGGAATGCAGAGTACTCGCGAAGGAGGAGGTCTTGTTCGACTCTCGATGGCCTGCGCTGCGGTACGTCGGATGCAGGACGACCAAATGTGGAGTTAGTTGTTGAAAAACTGGTGTTGCTGTGTGAAAAGCAGTAGCGGAAAAATGATTACTTACATAAGTCAAGAAATTTCTTCTGGAAGGGTAAGGATGTAGTATACCGGTTCGAATGACATTATTTGTGCTACCTCCATCACACATGACACGTTGTTGCTGTGCAGCGTAGTCTACCCCGAGATCAGCAGACGTCCTTGCTACTGGTGCGGTTAACACTAAAACAGACTTGATATAAGCTCGAGCGTTACTGCACTACTCCGTAGTTGATTTCCAGCCGGCCAACGGCTCCTGAGCCATGGGTATAACATTTCACTTTATTACTTTACTGCCTTTAGTATGCGCTGTCGTGGACTTCAAAGCACTAATACCTCTACGTGGGACATGGATCGTGGTGCTGATTTACAATATGGTTTCGTCAGCATGGCCGCTAAATCAGCTCGTAAGACAAGGGCTACAAAGTTTAGATACTTATCATCCCATGAAGGCTTTCACGGCCGGCGTCTTCTTCAATAAACACTTCCGGGCTGAGTTGCCGTGGTCGATCTATAAAACTTCCTCTCCCTGACGTTTCGTTCTCGACTACGGAGAACATCTTCCGAGGTTGAGTCGACGAGAGAACGAAACGTCAGGGAGAGGAAGTTTTATAGATCGACCACGGCAACTCAGCCCGGAAGTGTTTACTGATGAAGACGCCTCAACCTCGGAAGATGTTCTCCGTAGTCGAGAACGAAACGTCAGGGAGAGGAAGTTTTATAGATCGACCACGGTAACTCAGACCGGAAGTGTTTACTGATGTTTAGATACTTAGTTACACTTATATAGCGCACCAAACATTCTCAGCTCTCGAAGTTCCCAAGTAATCACAGCAGCTACAGAGAGGGTGGTATCTCAGAGCGACTGAGTACCCTATGTCCCGTCAGGCAGGAAAGGTCACCTTGCTGATGGTGTGACGTGAGTCACATCTTGCCACGAAAGTTAGCTGACTGAAGAGAAAAAGGGCTCAGAAGCCCGCGTATTTATTATTGTCTGTGAATGACCACGCATGTGCTAACTTTCTCGGCTCATCAGCGTTGTTCCCCATAATTCGTGGTTAGACCAGTGCTTTCACAATGACAGCGTGATGATGTTTCTGTGGAGTGCATAGTAGGTGTTGCGGTACTGTGCACTGCTTCCAGAATTACGTTGTGGTCCCTCTCCCACATGAGACAAGTTAATAGCTTGCAGGGCGTGTGCCATATTACTCATCTCTGTCTGTTTGTCAGGCGCGGCGCGCATGGGCCCCCAAGCCGTTGCGGCTCTCTCACTTTATTTCCGGTTCTACATCACCTTTCCTGTTCTCCTCGTGTTCTCTCCTTCTCCCTCCTCCTCCCGTCCCCCTTTGCATCCGCTAGGAGTACCGCGGGCAAATGTATTTCGTAAATCACATGTATGTGCCCCACCGAGAGTTTCTTCTTGCCTTTCGTAAAAGATGACGAGAAGGAGTCTCTTAGGGACAGAACTTCATGTTCGGTGTTTTATTTACTATTATGGAAATTAGGTAAGAAAGACTGTTGACCTACTAGATTAGTCCCTTTAAGCACTAAACCATCCAACCAACTTTATTGAAGCGCGGCACGATGGTCAGGTTCTACGTCGCTTAGTGCCGGCGATAGAAGGATTGTTCATTTTCCCTCCATATGTTGCTGCTGTCCAACAGTACAGTTATTGATTGGTCAGGTTCTACGTCGCTTAGTGCCGGCGATAGAAGGATTGTTCATTTTCCCTCGAAATGTTGCTGCTGTCCAACAGTACAGTTATTGATTGTATTGATTTATTTATTTCGCTATTTTACTTATTTTTTATCGGTAACATAATATAGACCAAGGGTGGCCAACCTACCGCGGCTATTAGTCTAGTCGATCTTGGCAAGTCAAAAATCTTGTAAGTTTATTATGATTCATGATAATAGTTGTATGTAGAAAAAAATAGGAAACACTGCGCAACATAACAGAAAGCTTCCTGCATCATCTTATATCGTTTTACAAACGCCATTCGATCACATTATTTATCTTCTCTTCCACACAGTAGCTCTCTTGTTTTTCCGCATACAATGGAAATAGGTAGGGAGCGTGTGGGACGGAGGAGTGGGGCAGATGTTAGGGCCTGTGAGAATTACGACGTTATCGACTACCGACGTAAATCAGTATCATAATTCGCATCGCACCTCATACGCTATGGATAAGTGGCTGAAGAGAGGTGCTGAAAGATCTCCAAATGAAGAAAGAAATTCTTCGGAAGATTCAGCAAATATAGTAAGACAATCGGATTAGTATTTTGTTATGGGGTGATTTCAGATGGTTTTGTGATTATTTTCACCGTATCTTTCACAAGTTTTATCCGATTGCATTGTTTATTACAGAAGAAATGGGTTATATGTAGTGGTCTGCGAGGGCAAGAAAAGTGTTATCCGCAACCCCATCCGTATTCGCGGCACTTTATCCGCATCAGCAAATTCGTTATCCGCATCCGCAGATATTAAATTTTTCATGGTTAATAGTAATACAGAGAAGTGTTTAATACCGCAGTACATAATGATATAATTATTGTTAGTGTCGTTTCTGCGAAAACTTAACTACTTTTGTCTTCTCGAATCTCGGCAACTGTTCTATAGCTACTCCAAAACAGGCTATTCCAAACAGGAAAACATTGGCGCTCCGAACACACACAGTAGCGCTTCGGAACCCGGGTGGTCAAAGCACTACGTCAGCTGTTTAATTCAGGCACCTTGAAACGTGTCCATAAAAAAAAATGTAAGAAAATGTCTAATATTGTACCTCCTGTTTTGTGTTGAGTAACTTGCATGCAAGAAAATGTATAATATTTCTTCTACTGTGTGTATCAATATGTGTACATAAATCTGTGAAGTTTCATCTTTGGCAAAGATTATGTATCGCATAGCATTGTAGCTCGCGCAGAGAGAGAGCGGGACTTGTGGTTCAGCTCTCTTAGAGAGCAGTTAAGTTGTGTGTATGGCTCCGATGTAGAGCGATGTAGAGACTGCTGTGCCAGCAGGTTGATTTGATTGTATTCGGAATATGTATATTGTATTTTTAGTACTATGAAAACGTTGTACCACCGCTGGAATGAAGGTAATTGCATTT
Organism: Locusta migratoria; assembly: GCA_026315105.1. Classification (NCBI taxonomy): domain Eukaryota; kingdom Metazoa; phylum Arthropoda; class Insecta; order Orthoptera; family Acrididae; genus Locusta; species Locusta migratoria. The sequence continues at coordinate 706,556,836 of CM048745.1, read as the reverse complement.
TATGTCATGATGAAATAGTTGTATTATGTAGGTAATGTAATGGTGATTATTAATAATAAGTAACAAAGTTGACCTTTCTTTCCTGTTTCATTTACGTGGTTAGAAGATTAACCTACTTCCTTCATTTGATAATTAGTTATTTGTGGATTTAAAGTGCAGTATTGATTTTGGTAATCTAGTTCAACATATTTCGTTATTTGTACCATAGTAAAATTTTTTGAGTATAGTCAGAGTCTGTTTCATATGGTGACTTGCCACAGCCATTTTGTTAAAAGATCCGTTGCGCACATAACCCGTTTAATGCACTGTTTCTTATTTAACAGTATATACATCAATATCAGGGCCATAATTAAACCAAATTACTGTGTTAATGAACAATTTGTTGTCTGATTTAAAGATAAGTTCAACATCAAACAACACACACACAGAGCTCTTAACCTTCTTGAATTTCAGTGGTTAAAACTGATTGGCTTAGAGGAGATTTTACTGCGCTTGCATTCAAAAAAAGAAACTGATATTTCGGATTTTTACAAAATGGACACTTTATTTTCCCCATATTAACGCACAAGAGGTTGTGTCACAAAGCAAAGCATGTCATTTCAAGTGTTGAAATTGCTGTCGACTTCTAATTGGTAACTGTCAGCAGAAAGTGACAACGTCGGCTGCAGCTACGGCCAGCCGATACAATCTAACATTCTGTACCTTCCTAAGTACATTACTTTCACTGTACACCGTATCTGAATATGAAAGGTGCTATAAAATGCTATTGTCAATCTTAATACCCTACTACCGTGACCATTTATCTAATACATAAATATGATTATTTCTTTGAATGTTTGTTTGTATTTTATGCGCGGCTGTACCGTCCATTCGGTTGCGATGAAACTTTGCCAACATATTGCTTGCAGTTTCGCAACGGTTAAGGGTATATTACACGGAGCGAATTTGGTCGCTAGTCGCTGGCGTATTTGGACGCAGCTGCTGAATTCGCTCCGTGTAAACAGGGACAGCGAACAAAGTCGCTGCTCCGAAACGCAAGCGTCTAAAGTTGAAGGGTGGGCTACTTTAGACGCTGGTCGCTGGCGTTTTTGGTCGCTGGCGTTTTTGGTAGCCCCGTGTCATATACGGGAGCGTCTAAAGTAGCCACCAGTCGAGTCAAAATGTCGAAGGAAATTGTAAATGCTTTGTTTCTCGCAACAGTTTTAAAAGAACAATTAATGAACCAAAAGCAAAACGGAAAAGTAGAAAAGAATAAAAGAATATGGAGTAGAAGGTGGATTGCGAGGAGGGATAAGTATGATGCTTCTGCAAATCTTTTGGGTGAATTATCGTGTGAAGATCCTTCTCCCTACAGAAATATAATGAGGATCACATAAGAAAATTTAGATAGATTACTGTAAATGGTAGATGATAAAATAAGGAAACTGAATACCATCATGAGGATGGCGATCTCGCCAAGAATAAAATTTAAATAAACGTTATTTTTAATGTCCCATAATATTGGAAAACTTCGATAAATTTTCAGAAATTTGATTACAATTCCACTTAATATTTTGTTTGGTGGGACACAGAACTTTTAATATCTTCATTTACGTCAATGATCACAAAAGCTCTCGTCGTTTTGACGACCGGTTTCGGTCAGAATGACGATCTTCAAGTCTACAGCAAATCAGAAACAGAAGGATACATCTAGTATTAGACTACCTTAGAAAACATTAATAATGCATTAACTTACAGTCATCAATACATGTAATATAGCCATATGGCATCATCACAGAATAAGTGTATCTTGATAAAGGAGTGTAACAACAGGTATTATGTATAATATTTTTACACGTTTTTTATATTGATAACTGTAATGCCTTATTTATGTTTTATACAGTACCGTAGTCTATTACTAAATTTGTCCTGTTTCCGATTTGCTGCAGACTTGCTGTCGCACCTTGTCAAACAGAACTGTTTGGTATCACCTAACCTCCAAAACAATATATCATTTGCTACGTCGTGTTTAAATTGTTTTTAGGAAGACGCTAGCGTCTAAAGTCGCTGCGTGTCATTGCGTCAGCATTCATTCGCTATTCGCCCATACGCCGAGCTACAACAGACGCCAGCGACTAATGACCAAATACGCTCCATGTAATATACCCTTTATTGATTTAATTAAATGACCGTAAGACACATAGTTCAGAAAATATGCCCCCACATCAATAAGAAACTGTGTCATCTCGAGAAACCCAGATCCACATGCAACTTCGAACGGTAAAATGTCTTTGCTGACAAGATTGATAAGTTTTTCGGTCACGGTTGTCTTCAAATTTGGCGGAACTTCAGGAAATTTGGTATTTAAATAAGTAATTAAGCTACTTTTTCCTGTCTCTCACGAATGTTCCAGCAAATTTGAAGTTCCACTTTTGGGTCCGGTGTAATAATATAATTTTTTACACGCAAAACAGCCACTCTATCGTTGATCTTTTCCTTATCATCAAATACATAACCTTTGTTTTCGAAATTGACGATTTCAAAAATGTTCAAATGTTTGTAGAGCTTATGGGACTTAACTACGGGGTCATCAGTCCCTAAACTTACAAACTACTTATGAACTAGCTAATCCTAAGGACGGCACAAATATCCATGCTCGAGGGGGGATTCGAACCCCCGACCGTAGTGACCGTGCAGACAGTGAATGGAGCGCCTCAGTCCTCTCGGCCACCGCGGCCGGTATGACGAGTTCAATTTGTTTTACTTCACTAATGTCAAATCACCTCTTTTCACTTTACACAATATAGTATCCTGGGTCCCGCAGGGATTCGAAGAATGTCCACAAGCTTGAAGTTTTCAACTAACATTTCGACAAACGTACTGGGCAGATTCGTCGCTCTTTATCCGCATATAACACGCAGATATCCGCGTCACTTACAACTTTATCCACAAAGTAAGAAATACTGCGGATATCGTATCCGCGCAGACCTCTAGTTATATGTATAACGAAATCATCGCACACAGTACACAAATTTATAAAAACCGCCGATATTTGATAACTTCACACAGAATTTTTGAGTAACATGTACAGCAGTTGAAAACTGCAGCTACTATCCGTGCAATTGGCATTTAATGAAATCTAATATTATCACTACTTAACTCTTTCTTTACCCGCGTTACGTAAAAGCAACATCATCTGTCCATATCTTTGCTACATATAAGATTGCTTGTAATCACTGTTTGCCCCTATTTACTGTAATTCTCATGCCAGTAATAATTGTTCTTGACAACAGATGGCAGGAACTCACCAGATGAGAGCAGAAAACAAAGACGAAGACTTTCCAGATTTCATTAGCTAGTAAGAGATTGAAACAAAACATGTAATGGATACTTGTTTCAAGATTGTAAATTTTATGAAAGGAAAATCTCTCCAAAGGTGGCTGTTTAAGCAGCAATTAGATGAGGAGCTGTATTTGGCATTGCACACTGACGTGAAGTGGATGAGTCGAAGCAAATTTTTGCAAAGGTTTCAAGATAATTTGGACGAAATAATAAAATTCCTTGAAGAGAGAGGTAATGATTATCAACAACTGCGTGATTTACACTGGTAATGTGATTTAGCATTTTACAGGAAAACTGAGCACATTAAATCTGGAACTACAAGGCAAGAATAAAACAGTAGCATATATGATGTGTTCTATTTCAAAGTCAAACAGTGTTAATGATAATTGACATTGAGAAGAAAAAAATTTCAACAATTTATAAACATCAAGGATCACATGGGAAAACATCCTACCCACAGATTCATTCCTTAGAAATACAAGGCAGAAATTAAGGGAGTAGCATCTGACTTTGAAAATCGTTTGAGGGATTTGAAAAAAATTGAGAATTTGGTGGAACTCATCAGTTACCCATTTAACAATTCCATTGATCGTAGTGACATCTGTGAAAATGCTAATAAATTTTGAGAACACATTTCAAATTGAACCCATAATACTGCAAAATTCAAATTATTACTTAGTGCTGCGATATGTTTCTAAAATCAAGGCCATTCTTTGGTCAGGATTTCTGGTCATTGGTTTCCAACAATAAATATCCTTGTTTGAAGAAATTTGTTGAACAGCTGCATTCATGTTTTGGTTCAACATATTTGTGTTAATTAGTATATTCGTACTTTTTAAAAAATAAATAAATATATAAAAAGACACCGTTCTCGATTGACAGACACTCACACATTGTAATCTTTAAGGTTGTCAATTTCGAACTACAAAACAGACTTTCCTAACCTGACAGAAGACGCTCAGACACAGTGCTCACACTAATATAAAGTAGTTACTAAGAATAATTTTCAATTAAATTTTCCCCTCTTAACAAAATAAAAATACTACATAACTGTAAATTGAACTATACTGTTTTATTTAAATTTTGAAGAAATTTGTAATGGTAGAGAATAATTTTCTATTTACTGTTTCTCCTCTTAACAAAATACGAGTACTGCATAACTTTATACTGAACTATATTGTTTCATTTAAAATTTAAAGAGGTGTATTAGTGGCAGAAAGAATAATTTTCAATTTAATATTTTCTCTCTTAACAAACTTAATACACTGCATAACTGTAATATACGTTTCATTTTAAAATTCAAGATGTATGTAAGTGGTAGAGAGAATAACTTCCTCTTAATGAAATAAAAATACTACATAACTGTACATCGGAATATGCTATTTCATTTAAAATTTGAAGAGGTGTTTAAGTGGTAGATCGCAGAGAATTTTATCAGTGAACGGTAGATCTTGGGTACAATAAAGTTGGCCAGCCCTGATCTATACCATATCAGTCAAGGACAACAATAGTTATGTAGTTTTTCGGTATGTGTCAGATATGATCCAGATGGCCAGTAACTCTACTTGGTGACATAATTAAAGTAACGTGATCCATACTATTCATGGATCATATGCTGAAAACAGTAGACCGGCAGGGCGGGATTAAAATAGGTGAAAATAAAATAAGCAGTCTCGCATATGCGGACGACTTAGTTGTAATGGACGATTCAATTGAAAGGTTGCAAACTAATATTTCAGAGCTCGATCAGAGGTGCAAGGATTATGATATAAAGATCAGTATCTCGAAAACGAAAGTAATGTCTGTGGGAAAGAGATTTAAACAAATTGAGTGTCAAATAGGAGGAACAAAGTTAGAACAGGTAGACAGTTTCAAGTACCTAGGATGTATTTTCTCACAGGATGGCAACGTAGTGAAAGCACTGGAATCGAGGTGCAGCAAAGCTAATGCACTGAGTGCTCAGCTAAGATCTACTCTCTTCTGCAAGAAGGAAGTAAGTACCAAGACTACTTTAGCGGTGCACCGCTCTATCTTTCGACCAACTTTGTTGTATGGGAGTGAAAGTTGGGTGGATACAGGTTACCTTATTCATAAGGTAGAGGTTACAGATATGAAAGTAGCAAGAATGATTGCAGGCACTAATAGATGGGAACAATGGCAGGAGGGTGTCCATAATGAGTAAATCAAGGAAAAACTGGGAATGAACACCATAGATGAAGCAGTTAGAGCGAACAGACTGAGATGGTGGGGTCATGTTACACGCATGGGGGAAGCAAGGTTACCTAATAGACTCATGAGCTCGGCAGCGGAGGGTAAGAGGAGTCGAGGTAGACCAACAAGAAAGTACTTAGATTCTGTGCAGAATGATTTTGAAGTAAAAGGCATAACATCAGACGAGGCATCAATGTTAGCATTGAATAGGGGATCATGGAGGAATTTTATTAAAGGTACTATGCTCCAGACTGAACGCTAAAAGGCATAATCAGTCTCTAATGATGATGATGATTATCCAATTGAAGTATATATATATATATATATATATATATATAAGATAAGATATATTTTTTCTACGTACCTTCAGTTTTCTGTTTTTTAACCAGGGGACCACCTTATTCAATTTGGTAAGACTCAGGTTTTGGCAGCCACAAATAGATACCAGAAAAGACTGTACAGAGAGGCTATAGAAATTGTGAAACACCCCATTAATTTCAAAAGGATGGAGGAGGGCGTGAATCTGAATGAAATCTGGATTCCGGTGTTGAAGAATAAATGTAACAGTCTTCCACCATGGGGTGATATTAATAACGGACAAAGGTAGTAGCCAATGACGAATTGCGTACGTCTATCCAAAACGTGGCCGGCGAGAAAGACAGGCCTCCACGCACACATCACGCCACGTAAGCAAGGTAGTTCAACACCGTCTAGGTACAAGGCGTCATATCAAGCTCGTGTCACGTCACACCGCTAGGCTGCCCTCGAAAGCTCACTGGCTGGCCGCTGGGGCACAGGCTACGGCCTCGTAGCTTCAGCCAGTGAGCTTGCGAGGGCAGCCTAGCGGTGTGACGTGACACGAGCTTGATATGAGGCCTTGTATCTAGACGGGTAGTTCCAAGCCGGCTCCTTCACACCTATAAATCCATCATGCGCCCCGTCATCTGTTCCTTCCACCCCGCCTGGATATCGGCCCCTCCTACTTTCTACAAGTCCTTACAGATCCTGGAACGCCACGCCCTCCGCCTCGCATACCGTGTCAGACTCCCTTCCCCCACACGGATCCTGTATGACCTAATCGCCTTCCCTCCTCTCCTACAACACCTCGAACATCTCCGACTCCTTTACACTACCGAAAAATAGTCCCAAAACTCTCTGGTATACCCTATTATCACCAATCCCGGGCCTCTGCCACGCCTCCACCAAACTATCCCTCCCGGCCTTCAACTACATACACTCCGTGTCCTTTCCCAGAGCAATTTCCGCACCCTTTCCTTACCGGATAAGGAACTTCGTCCCGATATCTACCCCTCCTACCAACCCTGATCCCTTCCCCGTAGCATCAGCACCCCTCCCCTCTCTCCCGTCCCTTTTCCTTCCCACCCGCTTGGCTACCCCTCTCCCATGCCCAGAGTCTCGTCAATCCCTCCCCTACCCCCCTACCCTGCGCTTCCCCCATTCCTGTCCCACCTCCTCCCCCTCCATCACCCTCCCCCCCCCCTCCGTGGGGGCGTCTCGACCTTTTAAACGTGCACAGTACTAGTGTTCAGTGACATATGTGTGGTTTTAATCAGTGCCTCCGCGATCAGCGTCAACGAGTTTTTTCATGTGCGCCGTCAACTGTCTTCTTGTTTGTCCTTGTGTTTCTTCCAATGTACTTTTAAACCGCCGCCGTGGCCTTGAACAGTTTTACTGACTATGTATGCTTTCATTACCGCTTTTTTGTTCCAGTTCTCCCATATATGTTTGTCTCTTTGTTCATTTACGTGTAGTCCTTCAAAATCGCAACTTGTCTATTTTTAAAATCTCACATTTTTTATTCACCTGTTTTATGTTCTTTCACTGTTTCTCATTACATGTATTTCGCATGGCTGAAGAGCAGCCACCGCAGCTGCTGCCAGCCGGCTGACTTCAATGGTTGGCTTTAAAATAACAATAAAGGAAAAAAAAGTAGTTCCAAGCCGGCGCGATCACAAGCTGATGGGCCGGCCGCTGGAGCACTGCCCACTGCCTCATAGCGGCCAGCCACCGAGCTAGCGATCGCGCCAGCTTGGAACTACTTTGTTTACGTGGCATGACGTATCCGCTGGGGCCTGTATTTCCCGTTGGCCACGTCCAAAACATCTGACGTCACACCTATGCGCACGAGCCCTCTTGAACGGAACTCTACTGTAGTCAGTAACGAGCCAGGATGTGTATCGGACGTGCAAAAGATCCACGATGCCCCTTGAGATTGTCCACCACTGATGGGGGTGAAAGTTGGGTTTAAATAATAAATCCATAAAACCAGGGCATAATAGTCCAAAACATTATAATATTACTTTTACCTCGGCGAAGGTCGAAAATTGCGCTCCTTCCTTAAAAATTGCATTCCTAACGAACACCCGACAGGCAATCCCTTGGAAACAATAAACGACGTTCCACGCTACCGCCTTCAAAATAAATTTCCAGTAATATATGCTTATTACTCTTGGGTGTGCATGAACTATTTGCGCCTGAAACATCAGTTTTCAACGGTTAATGTATGAACTTAAACCGTCTCTTTAATTCTTTTACATAAATCCTCACTAATCACATTCATATTCGCATGTGTTTCAGTACTCATAAGAGTAAATATTCCTGCTATATTTGCTAATACTGCAGCTTGAATAATTTCTTTGCTATCTTTATAAGAACATGCTCTCTCTTTAAATAATTCTTTTCTAATATCTCCTCGTCATAATATCGAATGATCACCACCAACCCACCCTCACTATGGTCGCCCCCAATTTTTCAGCGGTCGAAACCCGGGAACCCTGTACGACCGCCTCTAGTTTGGTGCTTCAGCTGCGGATGGTGAATTTTCGGGTTCTTTACCACCTCCACTACCCCAATACGTTCAGTTTTATCTTGTCTGCTATTTTCAACATTATTTTGACTGTTCTGTGGCTGTTGTTGTTGCATCCGTGGTATTTCTAATGTTCTGTCGCCAATTGTTGGTATTATGATTATGATATTTATTTTTATTATTACCTTGACCCCAGTTCTGGTGATCGTTACCATTTCTGTAGTGATTGTCACCCGGGTGGTACCTACCACCAAAATTCATCCTAATTACAAGCTCTCTCCCCCCCACCCCAGTTATCTATGCAGTTTCCCTTATTACGATTTGTACTGCCATTGTTCGTGTTGTTCCCGTTGCCGTTACTCCCGGCCTGATATTGTGTGTTTCCGTTGTTGTTTCATTGTTTCAGTTATGCAGCTTGTTCCATTTAAATTTCTGTAATGCCGGTGCGTTGGTTTTCAAACACAATATCTATTTCATCCGCGACCGACAAGAATTTTTCTAAATCGTGCAGTGGAGCTTTCGTTAACATGGCGTAAACTCCGTCGGCACCTTTTCTTTCAGTATACCAAGCACGTCATACATTGCCATTGGCGTATCAAGGTATCCGGTTTTGTTAACATACCGCTTAAAGTATTTACGGAAAGGCTCCTGCGTCCGGTAATAAACAGGCGTTCTATATTGTCTACGTAATTTTGCTTTCTAGTTAGATGAACAATATTTTGCAAGCAACGCCCTCTGGCGTTTTCTGACGCCCACATAGCAAATTCCCCTGCATATATGCCGCGACAAATTTTATTTTCTGTTTTTCCGTCCTGTTTGAAGGCAATACGTCTCTCAATGAGTTCATAAACATGCTTGGATGTGGTATTTTTCTTTCGGAACAAAATATTTGAAGTACAGCTTATGACCTGCATGGGCGTGTTTACTTTGATATGAAAAGGGCATTACGTGCCTTTGAGTATAAAACAAATACACACAGGCGTAAAAACAGGAGTGAACCGTACATTTGGTCTATACCCCCTACACAAATGACCTACCTACATAGTGAAGTGCTGTGTTACGTACGCCACAACGAAAGCAAATAAACTATCAATGTGCACACGTTTTGTGACATGGTCCAACGTAAGAGATGGGAAACCTTTTATCTCTATTAAAGACCAATATGTTTTTATTGCAAATAAAATGTTGGGTAAATTATTATTACTATCTTTTTCAAAATTTTCCATAATGTTACAGTTTATTTCATATTACATGAGATTCCCAAACTTACTTCACAGATTTGTGACTGACTGGAAGATTTCCTAAGTAATAGAACCCAGTACGTTGTTCTCGACTGTGAGAGTTCATCAGAGACGAGTGTATAGTCAGGCGTGCTACAGGGGAATGTGATAGTACCGCTGTTATTTTCTATCTATATAAATGATCTGATGGACAGAGTAATTTGCGGCTGTCTGCTGATGATGCTGTGGTGTGTGGGCGGGTGTCGCAGTAATTGACTGTAATAGCATACAGGATGACTTCTAGCTAATGTGAAGAATGATTCCTAGCTCTAAATGTAGAAAAAAGTAAGGGGGTGCACATGTGTAGGGAAAAAAATCCAATAATGTTAGTGAGCTTCTTGATACAGTCGTATCATTCAAATATCTAGGCGTTACAATGCAGAGTGATACGAAATAGAAATGTACACTGCCCTCCATAAGTTTGGAAACACCTTGCTGCTTATTACAACGGATCACTGCAAGGTGAATAAATGTGAGTTGTTCGTTAGAATACGGAATATGAATCTCAGATAACGGTTAATAATTACACTCACATATTGGAACATACTAATATTGCTCCGTTTTATGTAATCCGACGTTACCTGTCGAAGCAGTTATACTAAACACGCCAAGTGGTGCGAGGAGAGCGCATGGCTATGTGAAGGTAATTTGTTTACAGTTCTGTTCACTTGTAGTTGCGTTTGCATAAAGGCGTAACACGCCATGAAAGTAATTGAAAATGGCCCCAAAGTGTCAGATACTCTAAGATTCACGGGTAATTATAATCATGTTGGACCAAGAATGCGACAGTGTCCGGCAAATAGCAAAGAAACTGAAGATTTTTATCAGCGGAGTTGTCAAAACAATACACCGGCATCGAGAAAGAGGCTCCTATGAAGATCGTCCTCGCTCAGCTCAGGAGCAGCCAGGAAAATATTAGAACGCCATGAAAAGTATTTGGTACTGATCAGTAAACGTAACAGATTAAAAACGCTCCGTTAATTGACTGTGGAACTAAACGCAACGAAGGATACACCGCTGATTGAGTCAACAGTGAAACGACGCCTGGCACACAACAACCTCCGAGGTTATGTAGCAACAAGAAAACCACTGTGGCGGCCCGTTTAAATGGCTTCAGTGGTCAAAGACACACCAACGTTGGACAGCGGAGGATTGGGAAAGAGTCTTATTCACAGATGAATCCAAGTTCGAAATATGTGGAATAAACGTCGTCCATGTGTACGCCGTTTACCCCATAAACGCTTGAATCCTCAGTGCGTAATTCCAACTATAAGGCATGCAGTTGTTTTCGTGATGGTACAGAGATTCTTTGGAGAGAATGAAACCGGAGATTGGGTGGAAATAGATGTAAAAATGAACCAAAAGGATTATCATGCCATTCTCCAGCGACGTGCTAAGACATTTGGTTTGCGTCTGATTGAGAAAGAGTTTGTCTTGAAGCAAGACAACGACACGAAACATATAACAGAACTGTGTGAAGTTTCTAGAGATTCGTAAAATATTGAAAAACGTCGAATGGCCACCCCAATCCCCTGATTGTAACCCAATCGAGCTGCTATGGGATGAATTGGACAGGAGGATCCGAAAACGGGAAATCGTGAGTGGGACACAATTGTGGGAGGTCCTGCAGCAAGAAAGGGGATTAATTCCAACTGAAACCTTCGCAAAACTGACGCAGCGCCTGCCAAGAGTGTGCTAGGCAGTGATGAAAGCAAAGGGTGTCAATTTTAATAAATCGAAAGTTTAAGTGTTGCATTTTCCTGTGCATTATTTGAGATTAATAAACATTAGGAAAACAACAAAATGCACTTTTACACTCCTTTCCATTTTCGATAATTACTACGTGTTTCCGAACTTATGGAGGGTAGTGTAGGGACAGTTGTGAGTAAGGCGGATGGCCGACTTCGGTTTATTAGGAGAATTTTGGGAAGATGTTCTTCCCATCTCTAGAGGAGGCTGCGTACGACCATATATTGAGTATTGCTCAAGTGTTGCTCAAGTGTTTGGGAACTTCAGCAGATCAGTTTAAAGGAAGACATGGAAACAGTTCAGAGGCGAGCAACTAGCTTCGTTAGTGGTAGGTTCGACTAATGCGCCAGTCTCACGGAAATGCTCCGGGAACTCAGAATCGCTAGAGGAAAGACGACATTCTTTTCGAGAAATTCTGTTGAGGAAATTTAGAGGGCTGGAATTTGAATCTGAGTGTAGAATGATCTTCCTGCCACCTACTTACATTTCGCGTAGTGGTCACAAAGACAAGATAAGAAATGTTGGGGCTCGTACGGAGATATATAGGCATTCTTTTTTTCCTTGTTATATTTGGGCGTGAAATAGGAAAGGAAGTGGACCCTCCGCCATGCACTTTACGGTGGATTACGGACTATGTATGTAGATGTACTTAAGACATAATCATACTTTTCAAATATATCACGTATTTCATTTCTTTCCAGCTGCACTGTGTATTATTTTCTATAAGACGTCCCGAAAGAAAAGAAGTACGTCCATTAGATCATTGTCTATTTGCTTTTTATACAACTCTGCAGTTTATTTTGATTTTTATGAAATTTTGCTCACTTCACTTTCAAAATAAGAGGAAGATCGGAATGTAGTTCGGCATACCGAATGGTGCCTTACAACGAACAACGACACCGTGAAAGTTATGAGATGCATGTATGTTCCGTGAAGAAGATTTTTATATTTCGTAAGACATCGTACGGGCCGGCCGCGGTGGCCGAGGGGACTGAGGCGCTCCAGTCACGGTCTGCACGGCCACTACGGTCGGGGATTCGAATCCCCCCTCGGGCGTGGATATTTGTGTCGTCATTAGTATAAGGTAGTAGTTTAGGGACTGATGACCCCGTAGTTAAGACCAATATATATATATATATATATTTATATAAAACCTTGCGGTACTTGAGAAGGGTCCACTCTTCACCAATTAACATGAAAGATATCGGATATGTATCGACATAGAGAAGAGGAGATTGACTGAGTGAGGCTGACGAGAAGATCAACACAAAGGAGGAGAAAATGGACCGAGGAAGGGGGAGGAGTTTGACAGATAGAAGGGGAAGATGGTACGAGAGAAGAGGAGGAGATAAAAGGGGAGAGTGACGAAAAGACGGGAGAGAGAAGGATATAGAAGTGATACGGACGGGTGAACATCGAAATTGTACATTAAGGTGTAAAGAGAGATGGGGAAGGAGGAGATGGACCAATGAAGGAATGTAATAACAATAAATAGAAGGAAATATTATTGTGAATTACATATACCATCGATTGTAAAGGAGGCAGGGGATGTATGAAGTGGAGTAGAGGGTGGTGGATGAGGAGCAGAATGAGGTGGAGGTAGGATGAGGGGGAATACGGAAAAAGTTCAAATGTTTGTATAGTTTATGAGACGTAACTACGGGGTCATCAGTCCCTAAACTTACAAACTACTTATCTACTACCTTATACTAACGACGACACAAATATCCACGCCCGAGGGGGGATTCGAACCCCCGACCGTAGTGGCCGTGCAGACCGTGACTGGAGCACCTCAGTCCCCTCGGCCACCACGACCGGCCCGTACGATGTCTTACGAAATATAAAAACCTTCTTCACGGAAAGAGGAAGGAGAGGGTGAGTCGGGAAAAGAGGGGGGGGGGGAACACAAGGATGATAAAATGTTTGTAAATGCATGGGACCAAACTATTGTTGTCATCAGTCCCTAAACTTACAAACTACTTACACTAACTTGAGGACAGTACACACAGCCATGCCCTAGGGAGGACACGAACATCAACCTGGAGAAGCCTCGTAATTCCTGACTAATGGGTCTAGAACCACCCCTTTGTTTTGAGGAAAAGTTTGTCGATATTGATTCTGTGTGTGTTTGTGTGTGTGTGTGTGTGTGTGTGTGTGTGTGTGTGTGTGTGTGTGTGTGCGCAAGCGTTCTCGTGCAACTTATTCACCATACTCGCCGGATCTCAATCCTCCAGACTTCTTCCTCTTCCCTCGACTGACACTCACTGTGAAAGGAAAGAGATCTGACGATGTTCTTGACATCCAACGAGACGTGACGATGCTTTTGAACACCATATAAAAAAAAATTTCCAGGACATGTATCGCAAGGTTCAGCGGTGGATAGTTATGAGAACTGAATATAGCAAAGGCCAGTAACTGTGCTTCAATAGTCTTCTCCGCTCATGTCACGCGAATATTGACCTAGCTTTAGTGTCAGAGGTTATATAAAAAGTGTATGAAATTCATGTGTAAATTAAATTAAAAAGCGTTTTATGCAAAGTTAATAAAGATCATTGCCTTAATGCAACCAAAATAAAAAAGCAAGAGATGTTTTTAGAGTGTAACGTCTAGTTATTTTTTCGTGACCATTAAGTTTCTTTTATTTAATAAAGGTTTCTTGGTTTTAATGAAACAATAAATTTCATTTAGTTATTGGAATTGAATTGCTTAATACTGGCACATCATAATCACTTAACGATGCAAAGAGCAGTAAAGAAATCTGAAAACAACGCACACTTCTTTTCAACGAAAGTATGACAATTCATAAACATTCAACGATTATAATTCGAAACCAATTCCTAGTCATTAAACGTCCTTTCCTACCAAAGAAAATATAACGCCCCGCTACAGTGATGACCTTTGAAAGACTGTTCGAATACCAGCACTCGACTACTCTACCGCTACTGCATGGTGCTCCACTCGCATTAAACCTCTATTAACGTGTACTTGTGTATACGCATGATAGGGCAGTAGGGTAAATCTTGTCATAATTAATTATCATCAATAGATTTATCAAATTTACTGTGTCGGTAACTGTCATCAAATTAATTGCATTGAATATACTTGAGGGCTCCCACCATTTCGAAAATGAAAAAGCTGATCCTAACTGGGCCGGGTGGTGCACAGTTGTGAGCTGATCAAACATTTATAGTCCATTTTGTATCTTGCACGTGTGTACCAGTCTGCTATTACATTAACTGGACTCCCTCTACTGCTCATCTATTGGTTAGACATACAGAAGAAAATCCCTTCGAAATATAGTGATGGTAACTGCTGATTAGTCGAGACAAATCTCTGGTATGAAAAGATTCATTCAGTGTAAACACAAATAGACACCCTAACCAATGTCAATTGCAATATAAGTGCTCATAAGAAATCATACAGACAAATAATGCTATCAATCAGTCCAATACGCTTACAATGTACTGATTTGAACATAAAATGACTGGCTATTCCTGAACAGATATCATAACCAATAATGAAATCTTTCAAAAAAGAAGTGGCCACAATCAATCAGAATCACCTGGAAGCAACACTATGACACATAATCGTGAACACGTTCACCAATCGTCACACAAATCCTGCAATAATAACCCGTAAATAGCACAACCGAGGTGCTGGCGTTATTTTACGCACACCGATGCAGCTGATGAATCTCGTGGAGCAGACAGACAGAAGCTGAAGAGACGCAACCAATAAAATATATCCCTTGTGTTAGGCAGAAACGTCATTTTTTTAGACATCAGCCTCTTTTATCTCGTTAGAAAATAGTTCCACGAAATTGGGTTGGAAGAAATTTACCACTAGTTTCTTGATAAGACTAGGTAGACAAGAACTGACGTATTCTGTGTCCCGAATAGACAAGATGACAAAGAGGCAGTTGTGAACCCTTCTGCAAAATGTAAGTTCACTATGACCGCAAACTGCGGTACTGCAGCACAAAATCAAATAAGAAGTTCCCGCTAAACCTAGCCACGATCGAGGCCCGCAGAGTCTCGCAAGCGAGTCCCTTTTACACTCACAAACTGTGCTGCTCCAGGCTGCTCCTAGCAACCAGGCCCCCTCGACGTTGAAACACCAAGATACTCGTGCCCTTAGTGACCGCCCAATGAGTGGACGAGCACCGAAGACCTACAGACAGAGCTGTCATCATAAAACCCACCAACCAATCACAGAGCGTTCAGTAGACGTCACCTTATGCTCCTCCCATTGAGAAGATTTGTCACATCCTTACCGTCTCTTTGGCGTTGAACCCTGCGATATCTGCGATTCACAGTCCTGAGCTGGATCCAAGGCACTAAATTCACCAGCCAAACACACAGCGTTCAGTAGGCGTCACCTTATGCTCCACCCATTGAGACGATTTTTCATATCCTTACCGTCTCTTTGGCGTTGAATCCCGCGGTATCTGCGATCCACATTCCTGTGCCGAGTCCGAGGCACTAGCCCGTTTAAATTTATCCAGCCTCGGCGCCGAAACCGCACAGCTCTAGACACTCACCTCCATCTCAATATAACTAGCGGAAATGGTCCTTCGATTAATCACGCGGTGCCGGCCGCGGTGGCCGAGGGGACTGAGGCGCCCCAGTCATGGTCTGCACGGCCACTACGGCCGGGGGTTCGAATCCCCCCTCGGGCATGGACATTTGTGCCGTCCTAGTTCATAATTTAGTTTGTAAGTTTAGGGACTGATGACCCCGTAGTTAAGTCCCATAATCGATACAAACATTTGAACAATCACGCGGTAATACATTGTCATCCTGGCCGACTCTGCGCATTTTTGAGATAGCTATAGCCCATAAGTCTTCCAAACGTATGCAGCACCACAGAGATTGCTCCAGCTTGTAGCAACTCTTTGCAACTGAAACTAGGCTGGCGCCCCCCTCCACCCGTGGATGGCTCTCGGCTGCTCGCAACAGCATTGTCCAAATGGAAGCTCCGGTCTGCCCAGAAAGTGCAGGTAACCTGGGCAACCGAGCTCTGAGCGCTCAGCCTCACCCCCCCCCCCCCCCGCTCCCCTTTCATTGACCAGCTCGATCTTTTATGGCACCTTCCAGAGTGGCACTCGAAAGCAGTGCTGCGGCACCACTTGCTGTACGATTTCCCCGAAAAAAAATGCACAATCTGTTTTATTGTGGCCAGCATTCGACAAGCCCGTCACGTGAAAAGCCTCCTGCTCCACCCCAGCGCTCCCCTGGTTAAAACCCCCACTGCACAAAGCAGCTCACAGCAAGAGAATTAAATGGGGAAATTAACACAGCAGATAATTAAGGACCTCCACTCCCACAATGTATCATATGTTTACTAAATCGATCAGTAAAATAAATAACATAGGGAAATTAAACCTCCGAGGTTCCCCCCACTTTGCAACATAAAATAAATTAATAAACAAGAGATATAGATCTCCAATTCCTTCCACGTTAGAATTTAAAATATCTCTGGAAGAACTTGTCACTTGGATCAGAATACATAGGAAACCTACTTCGGAATTTTTGATTCATTAAGAGCAATAAGCGACTATCGCAGACCCATTAACAGACATTCAGAAAAATACCATCCACACAATTACAAACGGAGAAAGGGCAGACTAGTGTGAAAATTACCGCATAATCAGCTTGACAGATCTTGTGTCAGAGATAGTGGCGAGTAAACATACAAAAGAATAAATATACAGAAGAATAGGGAAATAATTGATGATCTGGTAGATCAAAATCAGTTTGAAATAAATCGCAATTTGCGATCAGTTATGGCTTCATTGTACTAGGTTTAGATGGAATACGCAAATGCGGCGAATGAAAATTTGTGCCCAGCAAATTGCGATTTATTTCATTATATAAACGCTGTAAAGTCGTCAAAACATATAAGTAAAATCAGTTTGGTTAAAAAAGAAAAAAAAATGTAACGGCACCAGTGAGGCATCCGGACCATGTGTTTGAAAAATCAAGACACTTGCATAGAATCTGTCAACCGATAAAAAGGGTTGCACTATGTGGGAAAGTCTAAGTAAAGTAGGGAAGGATGGGTAATACGTACAAGAGCCAAGATGCAGTAATAAGACTTCAAGAGCAAGAAGTGGTCAGGTTGAAAACGGTGTGAGACAGGGGTGCAATCTTTTGCCCCTACAAGGCAACAACGGAAATAAAGGGAAGCTTCCAGCGTGGGAGCAAACTCAGTGAAAGATATCAAAGGTAAGATTCGATGATGGTGGCTATCCTCAGTGAAAGTGAAGAATAATTACAGGATCAGTTGACTGGAATGAATGGTACAAAGAGAACGTAATATAGATTGAGATTAAACTGCAAAACGACATAAATAATGAGAAGAAACATACCTGGAAATTGCGAAAAAAATGTGTGGTCTCAACGTAGATGAAGTTTTACTATCGTCGAAATAAAATAACCCTCTTCGAATGTACCAAGGAAGCCATAAAATGTAGATTGGCACAGGAAAAGGCGGAATTGATGGCCAAGAAAAGTCTTCTGGTATCAAACCTTGATGGGTAAGAGGTTTCTGATAATGTACGGGTGCAGCGCAGCTTAGTATGGATATCAAGCAGAGACTGTAATGAAATTGAGACGAGAGTTGAAGCATTTTTAGATTTAGTGCTACAGAGCACTATTGAAAATAAAATGTACAGATAAGGTAACTAATGAGGAATTTCGCCGTATGAGTGCAGAAGAAAATAACAGATATAAAAAAATTACGAGGAGAAGGAATGGAATAGTAGGGCATGTGTTAAGACGTGATGGAATAACCTCCCTGGTACCATATGGAGTTACAGAGGGTGAAAAAAATTTTGGAAAACAAATTTCGGAATAAACGCAGCAAATAATTGAGCACCTAGCAATTGAAGACTACTCCGAAGAGTGATTCGCTGCGTACCATGTCAAATCATTCAACGGATGACCTACGATAATTAAGCGATGTGCAAGTATGCAATACTGTTCTGACTGTTGTAATGCAGTCAGGTTTCTGCACCACGTTTCCAAGTTTCCAACTGCAGTTAGTATCCAGTCTTTTTCATGGAGAACGGTTCGTAATTGCAATGTATCTTGCTCTCAAATCACCTTTTATTAACATCCTAGTTTCTCTTTGACACTTGATTCACTTATAGGCGAGCTGACACGATTATCCCTGGCTCCGCCTACTGGGCTGGGAGACCGACCCGGCTGCGGAAAAGGAATGCAACCATGTTGCCAGGTAGTTGGTTCGTTGCCGGACACTGTATATAACGGTCGCCGTTGTGTGACAGAACTGGCAAAAGCGCATAGCGCAGCCAGACCCGCGCATGCGCAGAGCAACGTTCTCGTTTTATTTACTCCAAAGGTCTGCTGCCGCAACCGGCGCTCAAAGCTGATTGGCGCAAGCACCAGGGATCATCGTATTTCGGCTCAACTATAGTGAATCGTCGTTATTTATGGCGCAGTAAGATGTAAAATAAGTTATTTATTCGGCATATAATTAATTGGTGTAGTCTTTTCGCACCAGGCTTGCCGCTTTTCTACCTTTCACTCTCCTATTCCAGTCTACCTCGTCGGACTACAGTTTCTGCGTCATGTAACTAGCCAGCTCTGACGCGAGACACCGCTATCGGTATTTTCATTTGCTATGGTAAACTGCCGGACGAAGCTTCAGAGCTGTAGCAATGTAAAGCACAAGAGCGTGCTCTTCAAAGTAGCAGCGAATCCGCGGTCCCAATCCTGTTACCGCTGCACCACTGATTTGCATTGCTAGCATGACTTACCCTATCTGAAAGGGCAGTCGCGCTACTACGCATCTGTGTGTCAGTGTGAATCGGCATTCCGTTGATGGTGAAATTACAGGGAGTGCAACGTTTTCTAATACAGTACTCAAAACGAGGTATATCGAAACCATTTGTAACATGATGAAGCACGAAAACAGACCGCTATACGACCATATCTCACCAATTTTCAAACACAGAGACAGAAAATATTATAACAACTACATACGTGAATGAAACTTTCACTCTGCAGCGAAGTGTGCGCTGATATGAAACTTCCTGGCAGATTAAAATTGTGTGCCGGAACCGGGACTCGAACCTGGGACCTTTGCCTCTCGCGGGCAAGCGTACTACCGACTGTGCTATCCCGACACGACTCACGATGGGCAAAAGTCCCAGGTTCGAGTCCCGGTTCCGGCACACAATTTTAATCTGCCAGGAAGTTTCATATCAGCGCACACTCCGCTGCAGAGTGAAAGTTTCATTCTGGAAACATTCCTTAGGCTGTGGCTAAGCCATGTCTTCACCATATCCTTTCTTCCAGCAGTGCTAGTCTTGCATGGTTCGCAGGAGAGCTTCTGTGAAGTTTGGAAAGTAGGAGGCGAGGTACTAGCGGAAGTAAAGTTGTGAGGCGGCATCGTGTGTCGGGATAGCACAATCGGTAGTGCGCTTGCCCGCGAAGGGCAAAGGTCCCAGGTTCGAGTGCCGGTTCCGGCACACAATTTTAATCTGCCAGTAAGTTTCATATCAGCGCACACTCCGCTGCAGAGTGAAAGTTTCATTCTGGAAACATCCCTTAGGCTGTGGCTAAGCCATGTCTTCACCATATCCTTTCTTCCAGGAGTGCTAGTATTGCTTGGTTCGCAGGAGAGCTTCTGTGAAGTTTGGAAAGTAGGAGGCGAGGTACTGGCGGAAGTAAAGTTGTGAGGCGGCATCGTGAGTTGTGTCGGGATAGCAAGAGTCGATAGTGCGCTTGCCCGCGAAAGGCAAAGGTCCCAGGTTCGAGTCCCGGTTCCGGCACACAATTTTAATCTGCCAGGGAGTTTCATATCAGCGCACACTCCGCTGCAGAGTGAAAGTTTCATTCTGGAAACATCCCTTAGCTGTGGTTAAGCCATGTCTTCACCATATTCTTTCTTCCAGGAGTGCTAGTCTTGCATGGTGAGCTTCTGTGAAGTTTGGTAAGTAGGAGGCGAGGTACTGGCGGAAGTAAAGTTGTGAGTCGTGTCAGGATAGCACAGTCGGTGGTGCGCTTGCCCGCGAAAGGCAAAGGTCCCATGTTCGAGTCCCGGTTCCGGCACACAATTTTAATCTGCCAGGAAATTTCAACTACATACGTATTTCTTTAATTAGTATATTGTAGAAAGATATAAAAAAGCCAAGATCGCTGATCATCAATTTTTATTTAAGACGACCGGTTTTGCTGAACTATGTCAGCATCATCTGGTCCAATAACATCACTTTACAAGGCCATAATCTTGTAATGTCATTTAGTTGTGATATAACATAATTTACAGTGCATAGGTGCACTATGTCATTATAATAAAGCATAATTATCACAGTGAGTGACAATAGAGCTTGCTATTGTCACTCACTGTGATAATTATGTTTTATTATAATGATTTGCAATAAATGCAGTCATTCCAAGTATTTTGTGAATATAATTAATCCCCTATGAAAGAAAGGCATTGCCGACGTGAGGTGGCTTGCGTGCCTCAACGATACAAATAGCCGTACCGTAGGTACAATCAGAACGGAGGGGTATCTGTGGAGGGGCCAGACAAACATGTGGTTCCTGAAGAGGGGCAGAAGTCTGGATGACTGACTGAGCTGGCCTTGTAACATCAGCTAATGTGGCTTTGCCACACAACTACTGCGAACGGCTGAAAGCAGGGGGAAACTACGGCCGTTACGTTTTCCGAGGACATGTAACTCTATTGTATGAATATATGATGATGGCATCCTATCCAGTAAAATATTCCGGAGATATAATAGTCCCACATTCGGGTCTCCGGGCGGGGAATACTCAGGAGGATGTGATCATCAGGAAAGACAACACTGGCATTCTATGGATCGGAGCGTGGAATGTTAGATCCGTTAATCGGGTAGGGAAGTTAGAAAATTTAAAAATGGAAATGGATAGGCTGAAGTTAGATATAATGGGGATAAGTGAAGTTCGATGGAAACAGGAACAGGATTTTGAGTACATGATTATAAATACAATATCAGTTGGGGGTATTACAGAAGTAGGTCTGATAATGAATAAGAAAATAGGATTGCGGGTAAACTACTATCAGCAGCGCAGTGATCGCATTATCATAGACAACATAGATACAAAGTCAACACTAACCACAGTAGTACAAGTTTATATGCCTACTAGCTCTGCCGATGATGAGGAGATCGAAGAAATGTATGAGGAGGTAAAGGAAATTATTCAGACAATTAAGGGGGAGGAAAACTTAATTGTGATTGGAGACTGGAATTCGGTAATAGGAAATGGAAGGAAAGGTAAAATAGTGGGTGAATATGGACTGGACGAAAGGAATGAAAGAGGAGATCGCCAGGTAGAATTTTGCACGGAACGTAACTTAATCTTATCAAACACCTGGTATAAGAATCACGAACGAAGGTTATATACATGGAAGAGACCAGGAGACACAGGGAGGTACCAGATAAATTTTCTAATGTTAAGACATAGATTCCGGTACCAGGTTTTAAACTGTAAAACATACCCAGGGGCAGATATAGACTCAGACCATAACTTTTTGGCCATGAACTGTAGGCTGAAACTGAAAAAACTACAAAAAGGTAGGAAAATGAGGAGATGGGACCTGGACAAATTGAAGGAACCTGAAGTTTTTGAGAATTTCAGAGGATGCTTTAGGCAACAATTGACAGAAACGGGGGAAAATAAAACAGTAGAAGAAGAATGGGTAGCATTGAGAAACGAAATAGTGAAGGCAGCAGAGGACAAAGTAGGTAGAAAATCCTTGGATATCACAGAAAATACTAAATTTAGTTGATGAAAGGAGAAAATATAAAAATGCGGTAAATGAAACAAGCAAAATGCAGTACAGACGACTACGAAATGAGATTCACAGAAAGTGTAAAATAGCTAAGCAGAAGTGGCTAGAAGACAAATGCAAGTCAGAAGAAAACCACTTCTCAGCAAAGAAGGGAAATCTGAAAGGTGGAAAGAATATATAGAGGGACTATACAAAGGAAAGGAACTTAGAGACAATATTGTAAGAAGGGAAGAGGATGTAGATGAAGAAATAGGAGATATTATACTGAGAGAAGAATTTTACAAAGCACTGAAAGACCTAAGCCGAAACAAGAGCCGGCCGCGGTGGCCGAGGGGACTAAGGCGCTCAAGTCACGGTCTGCACGGCCACTACGGTCGGGGGTTCGAATCCCCCATCGGGCATGGATATTTGTGCCGTCCTAGTTTGTAAGTAGTTCATAAGTAGTTTGTAAGTTTAGGGACTGATGACCCCGTAGTTAAGTCTCATAGACTATACAAACAAACAAAACAAACATCGTCCTTAGTATTAGCTAGTTCGTAAGTAGTTTGTAAGTTTAGGGACTGATGACCCCGTAGTTAAGTCCCATAAGCTATACAAACATTTTCGAAACATGGCCCCTGGAGTGTACGACATTCCCGCAGAACTACTGAAGTGTCTGGGAGAGCCAGTCATGACAAAACTATTTCACCTGGTCCGTAAGGTGTATGGACAGGGGAAATACCTTCAGACTTTAAGAAAAATGTAATAATCCCCATTCCAAAGAATGCAGGTGCAGACAGGTGTGATAATTACAGAACCACAAGTTTAATAAGCCATGCTTGCAAAATTTTAAGAAGAAATTATTTACAAGAGGATGGAAAAGTTGGTAGAAGTCGACCTTGGGGAAGATCAATTTGCATTCAGGAGAAATGAGGGAACTCGGGAGGCAATCCTAACTTTACGGCTTATCTTAAGAAAAGGCAAACCAACATTTCTAGCTTTTGTAGATTTAGAGAAAGCTTTTGATAATGTTGATTGGAATACACTGTTTCAGATCTTGAAATCAGCAGGAGTAAAATATAGGGAACGGAAGGTTATTTACAACTTGTCCAAAAACCAGACAGCATTTATCAGAGTTGAAGGGCACGAAAGAGATGCAGAGATTGGGAAGAGAGTAAGACAGGGTTGTAGCCTTTCTCCAATGTTGTTCAATTTGTACACTGAACAAGCTATAAAGGAAAGCAAAGAGAAATTTGGAGAAGGAATTAAAGTTCAAGGTGAATAAATAAAAACACTGCGTTTTGCCAATGACATTGTCATTCTATGAGAGACAGCAAAGGACCTGGAGGAGCAATTGAACGGAATGGACAGTGTGTTGAAAGGAACGTATAAGATGAACATTAACAAGAGCAAAACAAGGGTAATGGAGTGCAGCCTAAGAAAATCAAGTGAAGCTGAAGGAATTAGTTTAGGTAACGAAACAATAAAGGAGATAGATGAGTTTTGTTACGTTGGCAATAAAATAACAAATGATGGTCGGAGTACAGAGGATATAAAATGCAGAATGGCAATGGGACGAAAAGCGTTTTTGGAAAAGAGAAATTTGTTAACATCGAACACTAAGTTAAGCATAAAGAAGTCCTTTCTGAAGGCATATGTGTGGAGTCTTGCTTTTATGGGAGTGAAACATGGACGATAAACAGTGCGGACAGGAAGAGGATACAGGCTTTTGAATTGTGGTGTTACAGAAGAATGCTGAAGATTAGCTGGGTAGATCGCGTAACTAATGAGGAGGTACTGAACAGACTTGGGGAGGAAAGGAATTTCTGGCATACCTTGACTAAAAGAATGGATCTCTTAGTAGGACACATTCTTAGACAACAAGGAATTGTGAAATTAGCGTTGGAGGGAAGTGTGTGGGGTAAAAATCGCAGAGGGAGTCCAAGAGATGAATATAGTAAGCAAATTCAAATGGTTGTAGGTTGCCGTTCTTATGAGAAGATGAAGAGGCTTGCTCAGAATAGATTAGGTCGGAGAGCTACATCAAACCAGTGAAGACCACAACAACAATTAATCTTAATCAAAAGAAAAATTATTAATATTATTACAAGTTTACGATCGGCAAACATAATATCGTCAACAGCCATTTTTTTCTCAAGAATCTTTGAACAACGGCTGTAATAGTAAACAAAAAACATGGGCCAATTCCGACATTAAGTGGTATGGTATACTAAATTTCATGATACATTCAACCTAAAATATACATTAGTAACAGTAATAAGGCGAGTTGGAGTATAGTATGTTCTTTAACTACAAAAAATGATTAGTAAAAAATTTCAAAACAATTATATATCGTCACATAAGGACTGGTTCCTCAGTGTCCTATAAAGAAAAACATAGTCGCCATTTTCTATGAACAGATTTTTTAAGTATCTGTATAGTTACCAAGATAAAGTTATCCTTTTTTGTATCACAGCATCAGCCAAATACGTCATTGATGTTGAAGGTGTAAATTTGTTCCTCGCCCTCTGCTCTAAAGCTCCTCATAACGGTTCAGTTATGTGGAGACGTGATACTTCTGTTGTCCAAGGAATATTTGTGCACAATTTTCTGATGCTGTTCGAAGTACACCTGAACCTTTTTGGCTTTGTTCGTGTGGGCGTATTACCATTTTAGACAGCCACAGTAAGCATTTTGTTGTCGATAATAGTGAGATTTTCCTTTACAGATATCCAGCCATTGACGGTAATTATATAGTTGAATACCAGGATACAGACACCCAAATCATGACGGAACCATCCCCATCATTGATTTTAGGAATCAGACTTGCCGCATCGTGATCTACTTTTGGGGTTTTCAATACATAAAAGTTAGTTTGTAGAGAGTCATGTAAACGCTTATTCATTGCACCGCGTCACATTCTTCCAGTCTTCAAGTATCCAGGTTTTATGATCGTTGCACTACTTCCTCCGCAGTTCTGAGATTTTTTCCGTTATTATTGGAAAGCAACAGCGATCCTTCTACGAATGATATTCTCCATCCGTTTATCGAAATAATACTACTCAGTGTCCACTTTTGCATCCACTATTAAGGTGGTAGTTTTATGTTGTATGGCCTCAGTCATTCTTAATAGTCTTCGGTCGTTGTCAGATAACTTTAGAGTTAATGCACTGTCCCTTTTCGCGAATGATGTTCTACCTTGTTTTGTGTACACTGTCCTTCGACTACAGATATTGGTAGACTGGTTGTGCCATCACTTTAATGGTACCAACATCTCTACAGCTAAACAATTGCTCTGCAAACAGTCACGCGGTAGTGTCTATCTTTGCTTATGAATTCACAGAGTTTTTTGTGTGAAGGGAACTAACATTCAATTTTTACGTGTAAGTATTATTAATTGCATATAGAGGCATTTTTTTAAACTGCTGTTTTTTTTGTGTCTGGCTAATTTGCCAATATTTACGTGGGCCTATTTTGCTGTCTCGGCTTGTGTATGACCGCTCTGCTGTTTTCCCAGTATTATTATCTTTGGTCAAAGATATTGGCATTACCGTGAATACCGTTGGCAGTGAAACGTGCCTTTATTCGTAGAACCGTTTTCGACTGGTACCGCGGCTCTCACCTCAGGTGTATCGTATAATAAGGCCTAATATAGATATTTGTACAAAGAGCGAAGTACTTTACACAAGCTAGACTGTAGATGTCGTCGCTGTTTGTTCACTCACAACAATTTAAGCTGTACTCTTAGGTTCCTCCCTAACCACATCATTTAACATCAAGACATATTCATAAAAAAAGAAAAATAGTAAAGTACATTTGTCAATCAGAATAGACATCTACGGTGTAGTTTGTCAAAAGTACTTTTGCCATTTTCTACAAATACGTGAAGTTAGGCGCATTACACAATACACCAGAGGCGGAGCCGCAGTACCACTCGAAAGCGATTCTACAAATAAAGGCTGGTGCCGGTGAAACGTTAAGAGTGCAGCCTTTTCGTCACTGATCCTCCCACTAACTGCACACTACTGAGTTGGCCTGTTTATGACTGCGGGGATCATGCGTATCACCGATCATTGCAGTTGATCATGGTACAACAAAATGTATAGAAGATAACGGCCAAGACTTGCTGGTGTAACAATGCTAACACGTATGCAGTGGTGTCAACATGCAACATGATGAAATGTACTGCATGGTGTTTATATCATTTTGACAACACCCAGTAAGGTTAGTCTATTTGCAAATATCGACACAATTTGAGTTTGTTTATGTTCTAGGAGGCGATCCTATTATGATATTGTAGAAAGATATAAATAAGCCAAGATGGCTGATCATCAATTTTTATTTGTGACGACCGGTTTCGCTGAAGTATGACAGCATCATCTGGTCCAATAAAATCATTTTACAAGGCCATAATCTTGTAATGTCAATCAGTTGCTACATAACATAATTTACAGTGCATAGGTGCAATATGTCATTATAATAAAACATAATTATCACTGTGAATGACAATAGCAAAAACTGATACATGATACAAGTTCCTGTTTGCTATTGTCATTCACAGTTATAATTATGTTTTATTATAATGACATATTGCACCCATGCACTGTAAATTATGTTATGTAGCAACTGATTGTCATTACAAGATTATGGCCTTGTAAAATGATTTTATTGGACCAGATGATGCTGACATAGTTCAGCGAAACCGGTCGTCATAAATAAAAATTGATGATCAGCGATCTTGCCTTTTTATATCTTTCTACAATATCGACACATTTGTATTGTGGATGTGCCAAATGACGGAAAGAAGACTCGCATTCCTCCACACGGCGTTTTATATCTTACTAGCTTAACGCTTAACGCCCACTGCTTCGCAAGCATAGGCTGTTTGGTCTGCATCAGTTGTTTCTCCCTCTTAGTATAAATTTTCATAGATATAACTTAGGTACTATCATAATGAAATGTTGTGATACTACTTGTAGCTGCGGCAGAATGGCCGTGCGTATTGAGGCCCCATCTACATCTACATGGGATACTCTGAAAATCATATTTAAGTGCCTGGCAGAGGGTTCATCGAACCACCGTTACACTATTTTATCTCCCATTCCATTCTCGAATAGCGAGCGGGAAGAATGAACACCCGACTCTCTTCGTTCGGGCTCTGATTCCTCGTATTTTATTCTGATGATCATTTCTACCTATGTAAGTGGGAGTCAACAATATATTTTCGCATTCGGAGGAGAATGTTGGCGATTGTAGCTCCGTAAGTAGCCAACGCCGCAGCGATAAGCGCCGTTGTTGTAATGATTCCCATTCCAGATCCTGTATCATTTCCATAACGCTGTCTCCACTGTATCGTGACAGTACAAAACAAGCTACCCTCCGTCAAACCCACCTGATAAGGATTCCACACTGCGCAGCAATACTATAAAAATGGACGGACAAGCGAAGTGTATGCAGTTTCTTTAGTAGTCCTGTTGCATCTTTTAAGGGTTCTGCCAATAAAACGCAGTCTCTGGTTCGTCTTTCCCACGACACTATCTACGTGTTCTTTCCAATTTAATTCAGAAATAATTATAACTCCTAGGTATTTTGTGGAGTTTATGGCCTTCACATTTGATTGATTTATCATGTAAACAAAGTTTAACGTCTTTATTTTCGTACTCATGTGGACGACTTCACACTTCTCATTATTTAGAGTCAACTGCCAATTCTTACACCATACAGACATCTTATTCAAATCGTTCTGCATTTGGTTTTGATCTTCAGATAACTTTACTAGACGGTAAATGACGGCGTCATCTGCAAACAACTTAAGAGAGCTACTTAGATTTTCCTCTAAATCGTTTATGTAAATAAGAAACAGCAGAGGACCAATACCACTACCCTTTGGAACGCCCGAAATCACCTCTGCTTTAGTCTATGCCTTACCATCGATTACTACGAACTGTGTCCTCTCTGAGAGGAAATCCCCTATCAAGTAGCAAATTTGGGGCGATATACGGTAACCACGCAATTTTATTAAAAGCCGTTTGTGAGGTACGGTGTCAAAAGCCTTCTGGAAATCAAGGAATACGGAATCAATTTGCGAACCCTTGTCGATAGCACACATCACTTCCTGCGAGTAAAGAGCTAGTTGTGTTTAGCATGAACAATATTTTTTAAATCCATGTTGACCTTGGGCCAATAGATCATTCTGTTCGAGATAAATCATAATATTTGAATACAGGATATGTTCCAAAACCCTACTGCAAATTGAATTCAATGAAATAGGCCTGTAGTTTAATGGGTTTATAAGTATAACCAATTTTTCACATTGTAAATACGAGAGAGAATACACAGATGCAGCAAGCGGAGTTACAGCACCACTTCATGGCTCTGCGACAAACGCACCTGCTCTGTGCGTATGCCAAATGTAATGCAGCAGTATGGGAATTTACGAGCGCCACTGCATGGTTCAGGAAAAGCCACAAATCACAATCTTAGTAATGAAACATCGCCAACACAAGGGGCGACAAATGCGAATTTGTCGGGATTGCGGAAATGTTTCAGGCAATGATGCACCAGATGAAGAGACAGAGTCAAGGGTGATAACGAGGTATAACGACGAGTTTGGGAACACAAAATCAAGATTTAGAGCAGAGGTTAAGGACAAGGTGGAAACCCATATTTAAGATTTAGAGCAGAGGTTAAGGACAAGGTAGAAACACAAATTCAAGATTTAGGGCGAAGGTTAACGACAAGTTTTAACAAACAAAGAAGTTAACTTAAAATTCATGTCGCGTCCGGTTTGTCTAGGATTGATGAGCAAATTAGAAAGATCAATGATGATGCGAAGAAATCCCGCGATGAAATTGAATCTTTAATGGGAGGACACAAAGGATTACATACAGATGTTGACAAGGTACTATTGGGTGCAATATAAGTCGATCAAAAGGTAGACAAAATAAGGAAGCAGGCTACGCAAACAGTACATCAGATTTGTGACGAACAGTCCACACAAAAACATGTTGCAAAATTCGCGCTAAAGAAGTACGATCAGCAGATGCATTATGCCGGAAACATCGGAACACACATACAACATGTACAGAATTCACAGCGCATTTTGGTGCCGGTAACTAAAGAAATAAATTTTAATAGCGAATCATTTTCAACGCCACAAGCGTAAAAAGAAACACTATGACAGAACAGCGTTTTGACGCAGTTGTAGGACACGGTTTGTATGAAATACAGAGTGCTCTACAGACTTCACGATAAGATGTTGAAATGTCGCGTAGACCGAATGGTTTTGTGGAACAACCACAATACGGTATGATGACACGGTATGGCACATACCATTGTTACTGGAGCTTAGTACATAAACCATTTCATTTTCCACGCGTCAGGAGCAACACGGAAACAACACGCGGAAACAATGCAAAATGTTGCAGCTACCTGTAAGTCGTTGCAGTCATTACGCACGGCATTTTTGTCAAGATACTGGTCGACAGACACAAAACCGAATCCAAGTTTATTGCAGAATGTTCAGTACGAGAATTCAGCAGAAAAGAGTCCGGCGAAATTCTTTGAGAATATGGGCAAGAAAAACGAACAGTAAAGGAGAACTAATTCCTATATGTACAATGAAACTACCTCCAAATACCAATGATCTTTGGTTGATCGTGGTGGATATAATATATAGGCGTTTAAAGGCATCCTAAGGGAATTTAAGTTCTCTTTCTCTGAGAGGATGATGCGAGGAAAAAACGAAACGCCAGAGAAAATAATATCGGCAGACCAAGAAATGACATTCAGCATAATGGCACTGAATACAACAATGTTAACACGATAAATACTTTTTTAGGAAATACGTTTCTACCACACAACTAAAAGTACAAGATAATTTACAGCCGGCCGCGGTGGCCGAGGTGACTGAGGCGCTCCAGTCACGGTCAGCACGGCCACTACGGTCAACGGTTCGAATCCTCCCTCGGGCATGGATATTTGTGCCGTCCTAGTTCGTAAGTAGTTCATAAGTAGTTCGTAAGTTTAGGGACTGATGACCCCGTAGTTAAGTCCCATAAGCTTTACTAACATTTGAACATTTTTGTAATTTTCAGAGAGGAGAATGGGTATTAATCGTCCATAAGGTGGATACGGAGGTAACTCCTACAGGGGAGGTTACAGGTTTCACAATAGAGGAGGAGCACAACAGCAGAGTTATTTTCAGCATGGAGGAGACTTAAAACAAAATTGGCGAGCTCAATGGCTTGGACATTTCCGACAAGGAAATGGAGGACTGCAATAGAACAGTAACCAAAACGAGGGGAATGGTGTTCAAATCATTGACATTAGGTGACTGAACCCTTAGAAAGGAAAATAATGACTTGACGTTCAGGACGAGGTCCAGCAAGACGATAGACAGCCTGAAATAAAGAGCAGGCAATTTATTTCTTAAAGTAATGTTAGGAGGAGGTACCGACACAGCCATAAAATGCAGGAACGTCTTGTTGGGACACAGTACACTGGGACAACACGATCACTGAGGACGAATTGTCAGCTCTTCCTATTAAAAAAAAAAACGGTAATGGAAGATGAAGGATTAGTGGGAATAGTTAATTTGTTTCATGCCACCAACAGTGGGGACCAGTCAGTACAGGAAAACACAATACAGAATGCATCAAATTCATAGAAGGAAGGTAGGACAAATGCTCACAGTGTATATAATTCCAACGACTATGACGCGACTGAAGCAGAATATAAGAGAGAAAGTAGGGAGAAAGAGAGTAAAGAAAAAGGAGAGAGAGAGAGAGAGAAGGGAAAAGAGCTAGGTGATAATCTGTTTACGCTGTTTGCGAACCAATGCAAATGTTTAAACCCATACAAACCTGGACAGAAGACAATGTAGATCAATTACATTATGACGTTTTCAAAATTCCAAAAGAAAGTAGATTCAGGTCCAGACGTTTTTATGACAATCACAAATGGAAGACCAAAAATATTATAAGCGTAAAGAAAAGTGAGAAAGTCAGTAGGACTTTACCTTGTGCGGCATTTGCAGTACGAGAGCCAATTTGTAATACATGGCTAAGCAAACCAGTTCTTTAACAGAGCTGTCCAAAACCTAAACACAATTTTTTGACATTTTTGTTTTTATTAATCACTTTAATAACTAAACAATTTTTAAATTGACAGTGACAATAAAATAACTTAAAGACAAACAATATATATATATATATATATATATATATATATATATATATATATGAGTGTATGTTTTCGGAACGATAGCCATTAATGAAATGTTCTCGGGTTACAAATCGCGTCATGTTGTTTTTCCGCCCGCGAGCTTTCGACGGAGAACTCCTCTGCCATTGTCAAGTGGATGACTGTCATTTCGCGGCCGCTGCCGTGATTATATGATATCGACGCGAAAACATCCACTC
The DNA here is from genome assembly GCA_026315105.1 of Locusta migratoria. NCBI lineage: Eukaryota > Metazoa > Arthropoda > Insecta > Orthoptera > Acrididae > Locusta > Locusta migratoria. The sequence goes on along the minus strand of CM048745.1, from coordinate 706,525,241 downwards.
ATATATTACGTACCTTGACGGGGAGGAAACGTGGCGCACCATCAAACGCCTGGGGAAGCTGCGAGTGAAGAAGGCGAAGATAAAAAAAGTCATGAAGAAGTTTATGTGGTCTTATAAATTAATTACTAACAATATATATATATATATATATATATATATATATATATATATATATATATATATATGCGGTTGTAGCAGGAAGTTTCTTAGCGATTATGGAAACCATGAATATAATAGAGATACTACGATGTGTGTGATCACAGTGCATCACAAAGACTCACTGCCCCCCCCCCCCCCCCCCACATTTTATAGAAGTAAAGACGATGTCCAACAGCCTGGCACCAAAAGAGGTTGCATCAGCTTTCAAAATATACCGAACAACTTTGTAACATTAACAAATGCTAAGGACACCACCGACAATTTGATAAGGCTCTTCCGACTAGCTGCCTAGAGCTGGTGCACTCACCTGCGACTGGGGAGAAATGCTGAAAAATATGATAAATATGAAGCATTGAATTAAAAAATTTTATGCGACCGGGAATCGAACCCTGACCTCCATGCTTACTACGCAGACGTCTTACCGCTAGACCACCGCATCACTAGCTGTTAAAGCGCCTCGGAATAGTCAAAGCACGATTTCCTTCACCTCACAAACTTTAATTCAGCTTCTGTTTCCATAGAACATTGCCACTACTGCCTAGGCTCTCCATGCGGTGGTCTAGCGGTAAGGCGTCTGCCTAGTAAGCATGGAGGTCTAGGTTCGATTCCCGGTCGCATCACAGATTTTAATTCAATGCTTCATATTTATCATATCTTTGACATATTCGAGACGAAAATCCGTCTCAAGGATTGTTTGTTTGTATTGATATTGATATATATTCAATAATCAGTGCTACCAAAGAACGCTTTTTATGGTGGTGACAGCCACGTGCAGGACACTAGCCGCCGGTGTGTAGATCTGAGCGACCACACGATGCACGTCTGTCAATACTTAGCGATCCACTGTGGTTTTTCCTGGTGGCATAAGCAGCAGTACACGGTGCCAAGTGTTGGAAGATTCACCTGTAATCATGTTACTTTCACAGAGTGATCAGAGGACATTTTACCTGTCCACAGTAATTATCGTCTGCAGATGAAAACCAGAAAGCACGACAGTGGGCTGATTTGCTGAATCAGTGTACTCTGTCATTTTATGTTTTTTGACCAGGGAAGTTAGCAGGTCGTGACTTCATCGAGATTAATCGGAAGTTTTGACTCAGTTTAGCTGCAAATTTAAACAGCATTTCAGAGCCGTAGTTGATGCCCAACGCAATGAACGGTAAATGCGCGTTAACGAAAGGCTAAATTTTGTTCCTGCAGAGTCCCTTCCATGCAAATGCATTTCATTATTTAAAATTATCCGACCTTATTTGCCTTTGTGTTTCCATTTTTTTCCTATATCCGTTAGGTCATTTGGTAGTAATTATTTATTTTTCTACTTTGATCGTTAGGTTCATTCCGAGTACATTTAAGAACCTCTTACCTGTCTTTGATTGAAGTGTGCACTGCTTTCTCATGTCTGAGGCTGCGTGTCATGGTAGATTTGTTCCACCTCCAGAGCCACCGTTTTAGGGTACAAAACATTTCAGATCAATCCTAGCTCGCAGTACAAGGTAGAAGAAATCGCCTGTTCAGTTTTTAAGGCAGGCTGCCGGCACGTAAAATGCAACTCCTTAGCTAGTCAGTAGCTTATTATGAAATCTTCGACGGGGCGGAGTACTAAATTGTAACAATAACAGTGGAAACCCGTAATACAAACGATCCCAGAGGAGACGGACACACACACACAACACATTAGAAACAATCTGGTGACATTCTAACATGGCGAACAGCGAGCATTAAAACCAAATTACTGACTCGACACAATGGGCAAAGCCCGCAATAAAGGAAGGAGTTCTCCTGTTACGTCTAATGGCTCGTTTTCCCAGTACGGCGTCTGACGGAACACTTGCAAAGAGGTTAACTGAAAATGTCTTTCTACTTGCCAGACTGTCCTTCCACCGGCATCCTAGTTAAAGAATCTGTAAAAATAACTACAAATTCCAAGGTCGCATTCCACTGCCCCACACATATTACAATACTCTACCGACACATATAGAGCATTACACATATATATTGGTGCCTACTATACAGGGTGGTCCATTGATAGTGACCGGGCCAAACATCTCACGAAATAAGCATGAAACGAAAATACGACACAGAACAAAACTTTTCTAGCTTGAAGGGGGAGAACAGATGGCGCTATTGTTGGCCAACTAGATGGCGCTGCCATAGATCAAACGGATGTCAACTGCATTTTTTTTCAATAGGTACCCCCATTTTATTACATATTCGTCTAGTACGTAAATAAATATGAATGTTTTATTTGGAACACTTTTTTCGCTTTGTGATAGATGGCGCTTTAATAGTCGCAAACGTATAAGTATGTGGTATTGCGTAACATTTTGCCAGTGTGGACGGTATTTGCTTCGTGATACATTACTCGTGTTAAAATGGATCGTTTACCATTTTCAGGAAAGTTCGATATGGTATTTATGTATGGCTACTGTGATCAAAATACCCAAAGGGTCTGTGCTATGTATGCTGATCTTTATTCGTAGGTTTGTTTATCTAGGTTTAAGTAGTTTGTTAGCTACGGACTGATCACCACGCAGTTTGGTCCGATAGATTTACAGACATTTGAACATTGAACATTTGATTTGATCGTTATCCTGGAAGACATCAAGTGTCCGGAGACAGGAAGTGTTCGGTCATAAGAGAAACGACAACCACGACCTGCAAAAATTGATGATGCACAAGTAAGTGTTTTAGCTGCAGTTTCAGGTAATCCGTACATCAGTAGCAGACAAATTGAGCGAGAAACGGGAATCCCAAAAACATCGGTGTTGAGAATAAAGATAAATTTCATCAAGATAAATTTCACCCGTACCCTATTTCTATGCACCAGGATTTGCTTGCCGAAGACTTTGAACGTCGTGTATAGTTTTGCCACTCGGCACAAAATAAATTATGGGGCGATAACAGATTTTTTTTCACACGTTCTGTTTAGTGATGAAGTGTCATTCACAAACGGAGGTAACGTAAACCGGCATAATATGCACTACTGGGCAACGGAAAATCTATTATAGCTGCGGCAAGTAAAACATTAGCGACCTTGGCGGGTTAAATGTATGGTGCGGCATAATGGGAGGAAGGATAACTGGCCTCTGTTTTATCGATCTCAATATTAATGGTGGAATGAAAGCAGATTTCTTACGTATTGTTCTACCTATTTTACTACTAGATGTTTCACTGCATGACAGAATGGCGATTTACTTTCAACATGATGGATGTCCGGCACATGGCTCGCGTGTAGCTGAAGTGGTCTTAAATGTAACATTTAATGACAAGTGGATTGGTCCTAGAAGCACTATACCATGGCCCGCACATTCACCGGATCTTACATCCTTGGATTTCTTTCTGTGGGGAAAATTGAAGGATATTTGATATCGTGATTATTCAAAAATAATCGTGATTATTGAACGCCTAGAAACATGCGTCAGCGCAATGTCAATGTTTGTGAGAACATTACTGAAGGCTAACTACTCGCTGCTGAGATGATTTTTGTTACGCGTATTGCAAAATGCATTGACGTTGAATGACATTTTAAGCATTTATTGTGGTCATGAGATAATTACAGGTAATAACTCAGTAACATCATGCGTTCTCATAATGTATGATAATTTTGCACAAGAACATGTATCGCATTGGAACAACCGAAAGTTGAAAGTAGGCAGCCATAGGCTGAAGTTCATTATTTATGGATTTTTTGGTAATATTTTTGGTGAATATGAACGTGTATCCGCGTTATAGCTTTATTCTGTATGTGAAAGTCATCCATGATCGATAATCTCAGTCCATGTTTGTAACTACTGCACATTATAATGTCTTTGTAACTGCGATGTAGCATCTGCGCTACAGCAGCTTCTTTGACTGCTGAGGCGAGTAGTAGAGAGTGAGCTGTTGAGCAGAGGAGTCGATTGTGGGCTTGGCAAGCTGACAGACGTGTGTCAACTTTGTTGTGTACTAAGGTTGAATTGGTCAGCAATGATTGTATTGAGTTGGATTTATTTCACTCTATATTTATGAATACAAACGTATTATATTGGCCAGTGTATTCTGTATCAAGAGGAAGAGAATAATTGTATGGAACGGAATTGTGTAAAACCATTATACTGAAGACTCAGCAAAGGCATGTTTCTTTAATTCAATAAATAACTTAATGATTCCTATTTTTTCTTATCTCATCTCAACCTCGTCCGTCATTTTCCTGATTGTTGCATTTTTGATTTTGTTGTACGGTACGTATTGAACTTTTTGAGAAAAAGATTTCCTTTTAAATGTAAATGTTCATATACCAGTAAAGTAATACTTCCTTACATGCCACTGAATCTGACTGTCAGAAATAATGTTCACAGAAGTACAGATTCTTTTACTTACAGGGCCTAATTTTGTTTGTTAAATCCGTTGCGCACGTGTGATTAGAGAAACTCCTTGATTTAAATAGAAAGACTTAATAAGAATAGGAAACTTTCACTTAACAAACTTTTATCAAGCTTTCACTTTCACTTAACAAACTTACAACAAGAAGCTTTCAAAGTTTAAACTTATCTACGTTCTGTGTTTTAATTTAATAACCTACCTGTTACCCAATCATCGTCTAAAATTGTGATCAATATGTTTGAGAATATTACAGCGTCATCTATCGTATAGTGACAAAAGTGTTGCAAATATAACTTTCATATTTATTTACGTTCTAGGTGAATATGTAATGGCGGTCCAACCATAGCGCCGATTTCCCCCTTCAAGCTAGAAAAGTTCTGTTATTTGTAGTTTTTTCGATTGATGCTTATTTCGTGAGATATTTGGCCAGGTCACCATCTTCGAAAGGGGGAAATGAAGAAATTAACATGTGATAGCGACAGGTCATGAGAGCTGCTAGTGAATACTGTAGATGCTTCAGGCAGATGGAGGGAATATTTTCAAGATTTTGAAGTACAATCGGATAGGAAGGAAACAGGTTCACATTTGAGAAAGTGTCAATAGACTGCAGTGCAGTAAAGCTACTGCGTTAGATTAAATTAAGCCGGAACTCATCATATATAGTGGAATGTCAGGTCTCTCAGTGGTGGAATGTTGGCTCAAAGCAAACTGCACTTACTCCTGCAAATGTCGCCACGGTTATTGGAACTACTTATCAAAATCCAAGGACATTCTTTAGAATTGCGGCATAGGCTGGTTTGAAACGTTACAGTACACTGGGAATACAGAGGCATAGCCTACAACTGTCCCCATTCATAAATGCTATGCAATTGTATGAGCAGTGTGGAAAAGGGCTCATTTTCTCGAACGAGATTCCCACAATGGTTCACATGAAGGTGTTGATGTTGGTTGCCTCTGATTCACAGATGAAGTGCATTTTCAACTGAATGTAGTTGTGAATAAGCAAAAACGGTGACTCTGCAGTTCTCACAAATCCCCATTGGAGTGAAGTCATCGAATCTCCGAGTGGACTGCGGTGTGCAGAAGAGAAATTATTAGCAGTACTTTCATGCGACAAACGATCACTAGTGAACCTTATGTAGAAAGTTTTGAACAATTTGTCGCCACAGAGGTAGCGGTGGAGGACTATTCAGACACCAAGTGGTTGATGCAAGATGGTGCCAGACCACATTAGACGGAACAGGTGTTTCACTATATTGATGAATACTTCGGTAAAAGGGTCATTGCTTTGTATTATTGCAAAATGTTCAAATGTTGGTTAAGCTTATGGGACTTAACTACGGGGTCATCAGTCCCTAAACTTACAAACTATTTATGAACTACTTACGAACTAGGACGGCACAAATATCCATGCCCGAGGGGGGGATTCGAACCCCCGACCGTAGTGGCCGTGCTGACCGTGACTGGAGCGCCTCAGTCACCTCGGCCACCGCGGCCGGCGAATTATTGCAGATGGGTTCGCTTCCATATTCGACACAGCACCGGCAGTCCATGCAAATCGCTATGCCAGTACAAGATGGGCGATAAGTATATACAGACGGGAAACCTCCGTAAGGGCCAGGTCCTACGCTCCGGGATACGGGGAGGGAGGGTTTCCATCAGTTCCGATGATGTCGCTGCAGTCAGAAGCAGCCCTTTAAACTGGCCAAAGCAGGCGGCAGGTAACGGCTGCCCCCACCACCACCTCCCCTCAATCGCCGACACACCGGACACAGCCGTGGCCTCGTGGCAGGCGGCACGAGCTCTCCCCTCAGCCTCCCCTCCACGCTACCCTCTGACGTGCGAGAGGCACCCTAAACCAGCGAACCGGGTGACACCTGCTAGCATCTTACGGATCTACGAGGGGAGCGTAGGACAGTGGTTTAGGGTGGGCTGCTTCTCTGTATATGTTGCTCTGTGGTAGTACTTACGGCCGCTGGGGGCACCCGCAGTCTCGGTACCTCTTTACCTGCTTCGCGCCGGCCAATAGCAAGAAGGGGGCTCGCCTACATAGGCCGATGCACCACAGCAACTCGAGGGAGTTCTACAGTTCTGAGCGGGTAGTCAACAGAAGAGTTTCATATACGAGAGGCAGCAGTCTGTCTTAGCACCAGCCGGAACAGTTTACTGTTGTCTTACAGCACTGTGTATTCGTTAGGAAGAATTTGTACCAATAGAAGCACAGCAAAGTTAAGTACACATTTCATCTGATAATAAATACATGTTGACTAATAAATTCTTTTAGTTTCAGACAATGTCCGCATCCATGCTCATGACGGTCCTCTTCCTGATCTTGCTGCATCGCGAGGCATAACACGCCCGATCTAAGGATGAGCTTGTATAAAGCCCCTTTTACACGAACGACTTTCTTGCCTCAGTTGAATACTCGAACGGAGTGTGTCGACTGCAGCGCCCCTGGTGGTTCCGTGTTTCATTTGTTTTGTATGATCGTTTACGTTTACACGATAGCTTCAAAATTTGTGTGTGTGCTGTCTGCTGTGCGGTCTTTGCGCTGTGGTTGTCGTCGTAATCCCTCGTGTGCTGATTTGCATTTTAATCACAACCTGTTAGCCAACACAGCGAAATGGATGAAACTCTTGTGCTATTGGCTGCAGCAACGGTAGCGGTAGTTATCGCCACCACTTTGTACGAAGGCAAAAAGAAAGGGCGCAGAGGCAGAAAGAGAAGCATTTGGATGCGATGTGTGGTTGCAAAGACGAAAAGGAGGAAGGGAGATGAATGTACGGAATTCTCGTGAACTAATTGCGACTTGAAGACCGAGATGCACTTAGGACCGTCCTACGAATGAATAATACGTGTTTCGATAAGTTGTTCAAACCACCACGCTTTAGGATGGTATACATATGCTGCAGAACACCCACTCTTTACAAACTGGCGTTGTTTTTTTATTTTATTTTTTTTATCTCTTCGATGTAATGTGATCACAGAGGGCCATATTTAGTTTTACAATCTTCAGCTCTAACTTTCGCGCAAACTCCTGATACTTTGTTTGTGACTACTTTGAGCATTTCTTTCTGTGCATTCTAGAAAATATATGATGTTTTCAAGAAGTATCTGCAGTCACCGTAACACACAAAGATCGTAAATAATACTAGAAGCGGTTAAAATTCTCATAGTGATATACATGATGTTGTGTATCTACAAGGGCTCACTCCTCTTCATAAGCCGAAATAACAGCCTTAACGCTTTCTTTCGTCCACTCCATTTCTGCAAAAAACAAAAAGTAATCCACAATCAACGTGCTTTGTATTATTTCGATAGAAGACGTGAAATAAAAATGCCAGTGATTGCTCACTAGACTTTTACTCTGTGCTATACTGCTTACCATGTGCCATAATTGTTTACAAAACACTACCTCGCGTCTTGTACTGGAAAATGCAGCTGCTGCTGCTGCGCATGCGCAGGGTTCACCGTACTCGAAAATTTAAACCTGCACACTCGGCACAAACGAAAGTTTATTGACGTCATAGTTGCACTCGCGCTGTGGTTGCCTCCTGATTTACAAGACGCTTCACGTAGTCAATTTTCACAAGAAAGTGGATCGTGTAAAAGTAACCTCCGAGCCATCCACTTGTGTTTTTACAAGTTTGTACGTTAGCGCCACCTCCATACTGCGGGCGGTGGGCATATCTAAAATACTGTGAAGTGATGCAAAGATGCTGTGTGACGGACAAGAGCCGCGTCGGATTGACACTCCGATGCTGGCGCTGGATCTCACAGATCCACTAGATAGTGTTTCTGTGCCTACGTCTCAGCGTCTGCGGTGTTGTTTACCCCTTCTCGTCTGCTACTGCAAGAACGACACGAATGTTCGAATGTTTGTATAGCTTGTGGGACTTAACTACTGGGTCATCAGTCCATAAACTTACAAACTACTTATGAACTAGCTAATACTAAGGACGGCACAAATATCCATGCCCGAGGGGGGATTCGAACCCCCCGACCGTAGCGGCCGTGGAGACCGTGGCTGGAGCAACTCAGTCGCCTCAGCCGCAGAACGCTCGGCTACCGCGGCCGGCCAAGAACGGTACCTTAGCTACAGAGGAGCGACGGTTCTCACAGGTACCACGCCAGCATCACCTTAAGTATTTTTGATTGACTGAATTTTCCTCAGTTTAATGCCTCTTTTTGTGTTACATTAAAGCATTCTCTATGTGAAGTAGAAATTATTATTGTGCTCTTGTATAATAGAAACTGGTATTGGTCTGTTAGATCCAGCGCCAGCATTTACGTTCAAGTCTTCCGCTTTACTTTACAATGGTTTCAACTACAACACATACACACAGACACAGACACAGACACAGACACAGACACAGACACAGACACACACACACACACACACACACACCACACACACCACACACACACACACACACACACACACACACACACACACAAATATATATAATCCGGAATTTACAAATTTTCAACAAATTTTGTTTGATGACAGTGATGATGAGGGCGAACATGCTGCACACAAGGCTTCTAGCCATTCAATTTTCCCAAGCGCAGTTCCTTATTTCTATGTTGTATGTAGTAGGTGGGCAGGGTGGGCTTTGGCGCAACAATAGGTCATGAACAATGGGCTGTCAGTCCTCTGAACTCCCCCCCTCCACTCCCCCTTCCCCCTCCTCCACCTTCCTAGAGGTCAAGGTGAAGGTCATCAACAGGCTTGTCCCCAGTTCTGGCTCAACCGTGTCTATTTCATGGTTTATGACCCTAATTAAAAATTTGCATGATTTATGACCCTAATTATAAAAAAATTGCATAATTTATGAGGCTAATTATGAAAAATTGCATGATTTTTACCCTAATTATGAAATTTGACATGATTAATGACTCCATTGATACCCCCTGCCTGTCTTACCACTCGATGCCTACGAGACAGAGCTCAAGTTATCGTTCTCGGAATTGAACCCGCGACCTACGATCTCGAACTCCCCTCACAGCGCGCTTGTATTTTATATTACGTAGAGCCATCGCTGTTTATGTAATTAATTGACTCCCCTTCCATACAGAACCATAACTCTAGAAAAAAAATCATGATTTCTTTCACGCCACTAACCCGCGACATTGCAAAAAACGGCGCGACACGGGGTGTCGGCTTCTCCCCCCTTAAGAGGACGGTTTCTGGCCCAACCGCTACTAATTCATGATTTCTGACTGTAATCTATAACCATAATTTAAAACTGACATGATTCCGAAGGGGCGTGACATCTCGCATCACTGTGCCTGCTTTAAAGAGACCGCGCACGGCTACAAGACATTAATCATCTACATCTACAATCTACAACCATACTCCGCAAGCCACCTGACGGCGTGTGGCGGAGGGTACCTTGAGTCAAACAGTCAGTATGTCACAGAGGGGCGTGCCTTCACATCGCGGCTTGGGAGGCATGCGCCCCTTACCGAACGGCCGCAAAACAAAGTCGGCAGTTTCTGGAGCGTGTCAGGCCCCAGTTTTTCTTGCTACTTGTTAGGTCAAAATCTTCAGAGTTAAAAGCTCGCGGCCGCTCCTCGCATTGGGAGGGCATAACACGCCCCCTCAATAGATGCTGATTTCTGGTGCGTGGCAGGCCCCAGTTGTTCAGGTGAAAATCCTCAAAGTTAAGTCAGGAACACGGCCCGGACGTGGCAGCCCACGACACTGATATACGCATCAGCCAGGACAGAGGCGCGCGCTATGGTGGTCGCGATTGTGCATGCTTCAAAGAGACCGCACGCATCTGCAAGCGATCAATGAAACAGACGGTCGGGATGTTGCGGAGGTCGTGCCATCACATCGCGGCTCAGGAGGCACGCGCACCTTACCGAGCGGTCGCAAAAAAATAGCAGGCGGCCAGAACCCCAGTAGCCAGCGGCTGCCGCCACACCAGAAGGCCCACTGGGAGGGCATGCCGGAGGCCGCCCTTCCAACTACCGCAGGGCGAGTGTAACGCTCTCGTTCACACACCTGCCAGCCGCTGCATCCAGTTTGATTTTTAACTTTCAGTTCCAAAGAGCAGCATCGCTCTTCCCTCCAGTGCAAATCCCACAACCAACAGCTTTCGCGACTTTAACTTTTATTTCCTATGGAACTTTGCACTTACGACTTTTGCAAACGAATGCTTATTAAATATTGTTAGCGGAATGACGATGCATGTAGGTACCAGACATAATTCGGCGATAACTGTTTCTGAGGGCATTGTGGGGAAAATATTCTGAAATTGGAGAAATGTGATTCTCATGCTTCACTACTTATATCGTCCTTGCTGGCGTCAGTATTAAGTATCACCAGGTAATTTACATGTAGGTAGTTGAATCTAAGAACTGATAGAACATAATCTCTACAGATTTACCTGTAAAGAAAACCAATGCAAAAAATTTCCATATAGAGTTTTAATTTTTGCAAGAAACAAATTACCATTCCACTCTAAATATGTGTAGCCAGCGGTATGTTCTCGTCGTAAAACAGAACCCACGCTGGAATAATAGAACCCAGTTTCAGGTATTAAAATATTTGTAAGGAGATAGTTTTAAATAGCAATGTAGTGGTAATTAATATCTCTATTCCTTCCTGATATATGCCTTTTTACAATTTGCGTAGTGATCACAAAGACAAAATAAGAGAAATTAGGGCTCGTATGGAGGCATATAGACATTCTTTTTTTCGTCGTTCTATTTGGGAGTGGAATAGGAAAGGAAATGCCTAGTAGTGGTACAGTGTACCCTCCGCAATGCACCTTACAGTGGATTGCGGAGTATGTATGTAGATGTAGATGTAGACATACAGAAAACATCTGCAGTCCATCTAGATTCTTTAAGGGGGCTAGGCTTAAACCTGTTCGATCGATTTAATCTTTTCTTAGGACTTGTGGAATAATGTTGCTTGTAGGTACTAGACCTAATTCGAGATGTCCACATCTGGCCGTAAAGTAGAGAATAACGTCCTGGAATGGTAGAAACGTTTCTCCTGCTTAAAGTAGCTCTTATATTGTCCTTGCTGGAGTCTTTATTTCCAATATCCACGAAATTTACAGATAGACACTTTAAACTAAAAGCTTACAGAGCATAATTTATATGATTTTCTAGGTCTTTCATGTCTGGAAGATTTACCTGTACACCCGTCATAACTGTTTAAACAAAATATCATACCGTTTTATTATTTTAAGCAATCTCACAAAATGTTCTTCGTATTAGACAACATATACATATTAAAAAATAGTGTGTGTTAGATAATAAACTGGAAGTAGTTTAAACTTTTTTGGAGTGCTAGTTTAAACATTTTGGGCTTACTAGTTGCAACACGTCCACATAACGTGTTCCATTTAATTGACTCCCCATGAACAATTGTTGACGAGCTTCAGATAGTTTTTTTTTTTTTTTTTTTTTTTTTTTTTTTTTTTTTTTTTTTTTTTGGAGTGTAGCAAGACAGCAAGACACTCCACTCGCAATATGCGAGATACCAGGCATTATATATTGATTTAGTTTTATCTGTATGTACAATTCTGTCTATGTTGTACATGAGGCCCCAAACTTGTATTAGTGTGTATTGGCTCTGGCTTCCACAGAATGAATGAAACTTTGTATGTAAGAAAGTTTAGGAAGTGCTAGGTGCGCCTTGTCTGTTTTGTGTCTTCGTTTCTTTCAAATGCTGGGTGTTGAATGTCTCTGGGCGAGAAGTATGTTTGCCAACTGCTGAGCTGAATCCAGTGTTAGCAAAGATTCCTAATGTAGCTTGCTCTTAACCTCCTCGGCTGGGGTTTGGTCAGGTTACCTGACGAACGGTGACGCTCTGTGGGCTCCCCTCCACTACCCCTCCTCGGTAATGGCTAGGCGGTGGTCAAGAGAGCTATTCACTCGCTTCTTGGTTCATGGTAGGGTAAGTACCTCTGGGTTTGGTTCTGCTGTGGCCTCGTGGCTTGACTTAGTTCAGGCTCCATAGTCGTACTTATGCCTTTTCGCGAGTTTAATTCCAGGAGTAGCAGCTACACTATGTGTAGTAGTGAGATTTTTGCTTAATTTCCTACAGGATTGCTAATTTTATGTCGATTTTTGCTGGAATCTGATTCTGATGCTCTGATGGTGTTTCGTTAGCATAGTTCTTGCACTTTATAACTTTTAAATCATTTATTCACCTATTTAAATATGTTCATTGTCTTTCACATTCTTATCATTGTCGAATTGTGATATTTTCGGGGACTCGTGCTGCCTATACTGTTCGTACTTTGTCGACAGGACATGTGGACGATATCAGACTAAGTCTTCAGCTTTTCCATCATTTAGTGCACATGAGTCGTTAATAATTGTATAGCTAATTTGCTAAGGTGTTTCCTAGTGAGTGTAGCGTGATAATTTTCCCCGAAAATTGTCCATTCTAAATTGTAATATGTGTACTTGATGGCCCACGTGTGCGCCGATTAGCGTGTTCCCTGTCGTGGTTATTACAGTTAAATAGGTCTTTTTCCTTTGTGTAGAAAGAACCGTTGCATGGCGTATATCGTGTTTTTAATTTTCATGAAATAGAATTATTTCACTTAGCTGAATTTTGTGACCGAATTCTGTATTGTGCTGTAGCAATCTGTAACCTTGCTTATCTAATAGATATCATTCCTCTGATCAGAAAGAATGGTTACACGATATATTTCGCGATCTTATTCTCTTCGAAATTTGTTTTGTTAACTTTATGCATATTTTGTGTTCCGACTTAGTAGAGTGCTATATTGACCTAACAACTTTAACCTTCTGTAGTTATCTTCTCCCTGTGCTAAGCGAACGCCAGAGCGGCCGTTTTTAGATATTATTTAATGAAATCTTGATTTAATGTATAGTTAGAAGTTCTAGGGAAACTTTAACTTCTATCTGTACACCGCACTTTGTGGTCTTAAACGAAGTGCGTTTGTTTCTGATAGTTGATCATGAACCTAAGCCACTAGCTTAACACGTTATGGAAGCGAAGTACTATTTCATTGTGCGCGAGTGAACCTTCGATCTGCATTCTCCACATTGCTTGGCTGTCGTCTTGGTGTATTGGGGTCGGGTGCTTGGTAAGTACCTGCATGGCTTGGCGTATGAATCTGTGTGTGAATGTGCTGCAATTCCTCCTTTCCCCCCTATGAAACGTGATCGTAATTAACCTGTACTCAACTTTGCAGGTGGGCAATTTTAGGGCCATGTAATTGTGGATATTTTGAATATTTTGTAAGGTGTGTTTTTATTGTAATTGTAAAAAATGGTCTTCCTCCTTGTTGTTCTTATTTTGAACATTAAATTAATTTGTTAAATTATAATCCTTTTGTGCTAATTTAAAATCTCCCCCATCATTTATTTTGGATTAATGTGGGGTAATTTGTTCATGTATCGTGTGATTCTGCTCCCTTCTGGAGCATTATTTGCGTTTCCATTGCCAACATTTATGATATTTTATTTAGATCCATGACTGCGGATCACTATTTGTGTGCAGTTTCCTCTAAAGATTGCAGTAAGAGTAGAACTGTTTGCTTAACTTATAGAATCAGAGTTTTGCTTAAGGGAACTGTATACCTCCGCCGCTGTGTGAATATCGCCGTAATTAGGTTTTGTGAGCAAGAAGTCAATTGTTAACTTCACAAACACGACTAGCAAAAAAAAAAAAAAAAAAAAAAAAAAACAGCGTGCGAGTTTCGAGTTTCATAGTTTAAACTTTTTGTTGCTTTTAGAACATCCAGTATAGTTTTTAACTTTACATCTATGTCTTGCATTTACGCCTCCAACTATTGAATCGATAAGTACAGAGAAAATAACTTTTCTAAATCCAATACCTTTTGATTTGCCTACATTTTAGAGCTTTATTAGAAACTGCTTGTAATTTGTCTAATGGAGAGCATATGTTTAAAACAGAAAACAACTCTTTGTTTGGCGTGATTTTAATAACATCCATCTTAATTTTTAACTCGTAGTTTAAATCCACATTTGAATCTTCCATTACCTTTTCCATCGAGTAATTAGATAAGTACAAAGAAGGTACGTTCTTGAACTTCATAACGTATCTCTGCTTCTTCCGGTAAACTACCTCATTTAAGGCCATCACAACAAGATCTGATGCTTCTGGCAGCTCTTCTAGACGAGAATATTCGGGTAGTTTTGTATTGAAACGTACAGCTGGGAATGGCTGCGTGGTCTAGGGCACCGTTTATTAGATTATGGGGCCACTCGAAGCTTCAAGTCCTTCCTCGGCCATGACTGTGCGTTTTGTCCTTAGTGTAACTTAGTTTAAGTGGTTTGTAAGTCTAGGGACTGATGACCATGGCAGTTTGCTCCATTATGCCTTGAAATTCTTCGATGAATTTCGGCCTCATATTATCATTATTACAGGATTAATCAGTTCAAAGGTTAATTCACAACAACATCTTATCGTATTCCTGTTATCCTCTGTCAAGCCTCATTATCCAGCACATCTTCCTTGCCGATGCTGCGATGTTCCATTTATTTGGTCTGTCGAATAATGTCGTGGTCTTCCATGCTTACGTCAGCCGAGTGGTCTCCATTCATAAACCGTCTTTGTCCACCGACGATCTGGCATACTCATCATATGTCCGTACCATTTCAGTGATTTACTTTAAATTCTGTCAATCACTGTATCATTTGCCTCCAATCTAGCTCTTACTTCATCATTAATTTTTCTTTCGATTCTTGATATTCTCCTACGAAAATAATCTACTTCCACAGCTATTAGACTTCTTTTGAGTTCCGCATTTAATATCCGTAGTTGTGATCCATACCATAGCACTGATTCAACGATTATCTTACCTGCTCTTTTCTTATTGTTGTTGTAAATATTCTTATCCTACTAAAAAGTATTCATACACCCTAATACCTTTCTGCTTTGCTGTATTCCGTATTTTACTTCTGTGTGGCCCAAACCATTTTTATCAAAATGTGCTCCGAGGTATTTAAATTTCTCTACCTGTTTCGTAACTGCTTTTTCATTGATGTGTCCTTCAAATTTAGGACAACTATTCACCACCAGATACTGTATTTTTGTTAGACTCATTTGTAGCTCCCAGTTGTAGTATTCGTGATGCAATCGTCGTATCATGAACCTAAGGTCATAATCATCTTGTGCTATAATGGCTTAATCGTCAGCAAAACATAATGAAAATATCTATACATCGTTGACAGTTTTTTCCATTCCTCTGCAGCTGTTCTTCCAATTTAAGAGAGCCACTGCTGCATATAAATTGAACGAGCTGGGGGACATAGTGCAACCTTCTCACAAATCGTTTGTGACATTGATAGGTTCTGATACCTTTGAACCTTGTTTAATCTGTACCACATTATATCTGTACATTTCAATAATAATTTTTCATAGCTTCCCACAGCTGAGATCTACGAACTGCATCGTAAAAGTTTGCTAAATCTATAAACGCAATATGTTGCTCCTTCCCTACTGCTAAAAATTTCTCCATTAGTTGTTGTAAAATAATTAGGTTATCTGAACATCATCTGCCTAAAGCCGCTCTGGTCTTCTTCAATTTGGTGGCCAAAATTTTGTGTAACATTTTTCTAACTTTATGTTGGCAAATAAACTGCTCATTATACAGTTGACACTAATGCCTCTATTGCAGTTTGTGTCTTTTCTATTCCGTCCTTTGAAAATAGAAACCATTTACGACTTTTTCCATTGTGAACGAACTTCAATCCCTTTACAACAGTTGTTCATCAGGCAAGCTACTCGCTTCTTCAGATATCTTCTTCCAGACTTCAATAATTCAGCCGTCCGCGGTGGCCGAGCAGTCTGCGGCATGCTAGTCACAGTCTGCACGGCCGCTGCGGTCGGGGGTTCGATTCCCTCCTCCGGCATGGATGTTTGTGCCGTCTTTAGTATAAGGTAGTTCATAAGTAGTTTGTAAGTTTAGGGACTGGTGATCCCGCAGTGAAGTCGCTTAAGCTTGATAAACATTTGAACATTTCAATAATTCAACAGTCATGTTTCCCTGACCAGGTGATCGGCCATTCTTCATTTTATTTAATGCACAATTCATTTGCTCTATTTTAATGTATATATCCGCTATCTCCTTCTCTTCATTCCCTTGCGTGTAATATGGCCTATCTTCAGTTAAAAGAACTACATAATGCTTTGTCCATTCCTTTCAGGGAATTAGGTTGTTAAAATGTTCAAATGTTTATTAAGCTTATGGGATTTAAATGCGGGTCATCAGTTCCCATACTTTCAAACTACTTATAAACTAACTTATACTAAAGACAACACGAACATCCATACCCGAGTTGGGATTCCAACCCCCAACGGGAAATGGCCTCGCGCATTGGACATAGCGCCTCAATGCGGTCGACCACTCCAGCGTGGCCGTTATTTACTGCTTTGTTCGCTTATCTTCATACTGGTAATATTCATCCACACTTGTCTGAACCATCTATTAGACTCTCAATTTCAATACATTTCTGTTTTCACATCTTGTTCTTTTCTAATTTAATTCTGTTTCTTAATTCGTAATTTGTTGTCTGGTAGTTTTGCCTGTTGTCATTTAGTTCATTTTTGTAGAGATTTTTCTTTTCCCTAATCAACATCTTCAGGTCGTCACACATCCAGTGAGGGTCCCGTTTTTCTAGACTCTTACTTCCAGTCCGTAGTACCTCTACAGAAATTTTTGTGAGCGCTGTTTTTTTTTTATTTTTTTATTTTTTTTATTTTTCATATTCTACTTTAACATTGTCATCTTCTGAAATCGCTTTTAGTTCATTTCCTAATCAAAGTTGAAATTAATACTTAATGATGAAATGCTTCAGGCGGAAGAGCTTATACCTTGCGTGCTGTAACGTCTTAGAAACATTTGAAAATTTTCATATGGGGTGATAATAATGTGACATAGAAATGTTTGTTCTGACCTTATTTCTTTAATTGCACTTGTGCCATGTAAGAATCGATTGCGATAATTCTGAAGAACTCATACTAAAGCATCTTTTAGTACGTAAAATCCCAATGAAATCCATACAGTATACATAACATTGTATCTTTCGCTTGCAAGGTGGCAATATGTTTGTACATTTTAATACTTCTTGCAATCGTCGCAATATACCACAATCTGATTATGTAAACTATGCTTTGATAGTAATAGAGCTGTGTTATTCGGACACCGTCGTGTGTGCTTTAGTAATAACGATTCAACTTTAAGTGCATGCTGGCTCGCTGGGTTTGTAGTAAAACTGTGTAAAGCTCAGTGTACATCACCCCCTGGTGTTTGTTTCGCTTTGCAGCAGTTTGAAGCATAGTATAGTATGCAATAACTCGGCACTGTAATATTCCAAACTGCACTGAATTGCCACTACAGCCCTCTTCCCAGAGAATTGCGCCCGTCTGAGAGGATTTAATTTTGACCGTGTGCGTTCCTAACGCCTAGTGGATGAATGCAGCAGTGGTGCTCTTCGCTTCGCAAAGATAGATTCCACAAGAGAAGCAATAGTAGTGCAATCTCAGGGATTCAGAAAAAGTTCCAGTTCAAGGACAAAACACCACAGTTAGTTATAAATACTGCCGCAAGTCTCTGTGGACAAGAATTACCTATTCGTGTATAACAGGAATATAATTATGAAGTAAGACAAATGCTTCAAGTATATTAAAATCATTGGTAAAACAAACTCTGAATGCAACACTACTTGAAACTCACTCACTTTTCTAACTATCAGACAGCAATCAAAGTAATCTACACTTGAAGTAACTATTAAGTATCATTAATCGGACTACTACCGAACTGTAGATGACATCAAACTTCTGAAGTTCTTCATAATAATGTCTGCTCTTTCATAAAAAATGTGAATCCAAAAAGCTAGTATGACCAAGTTTACACTTAGTTCTATTTAAAGTGCAGTGGTTTAGTAATAGAATAGATCACTATTCCGTACTACTTTTATGAAATTAATTAAATAACTACTTTGTAAGAATTATCAAATGTTCAAACATGTTAACTGCTGGTATTTTAACTACTTCTTTAACTACTGTAATAAGCCTACCTTGTACTAACTTATTATCATGGAATATTTTAGTAGTTCAGTTTTTTATAAAATATTTTAATAGTTCAGTTGTTTATAAAATAGACACACTTTAATAAACGAGGTACCTGAATCTGTTCATATTTTACAGATAAAACATGAAAAAACTCAGCTTATAATTCTATTAAGCAAATCTTTCTTTGATTATGATTAAGTACCGAATCTAATAATTCAGCAATAAGTGAAAGCTTTTTACCGTATGGAGATGAAAACTGAACACAACCTACACTTATTATTAATCTCAAAGCATAATTATGCAATAAAAAGCCCTACAATTTTCAGCACTCATTGAAAGATAAAATATTGCTAAGATTTCCAAATTATTTCACAAGGACACTCGGAATACTTCAGTTTAATGAGAAACGATCCTCCATAGGACAATGACGGATTAACAGCACTGTTTTGTGAGGTTCAGGTTGTTATTGCAGTACTAAAATATTTTCTACTTTGCCTTTGATGGATGATTAGCGCTGAAATGAACTCACCTTGGCGTAATGTTGTCTAATATTGGCTCTTGCTGTAACTGGAAAAATTCAGTAGCTAGGCCTCGAAAACATTTAAACAATATGCCACCACTACTATGGCAGAAACCGTACTTAAAATATTCTCGATCCGAGGTCGTTTGATATTGCTCTTGATGTGGAAGAAGACGCCTGACGTCGAATTGTAGAGACGG
This sequence comes from Locusta migratoria, assembly GCA_026315105.1. Classification (NCBI taxonomy): domain Eukaryota; kingdom Metazoa; phylum Arthropoda; class Insecta; order Orthoptera; family Acrididae; genus Locusta; species Locusta migratoria. The sequence goes on along the minus strand of CM048745.1, from coordinate 706,505,959 downwards.
CGGAACTGTAAACAACTTTTTGAAGAACGATGGGAGCATTCTATCGTGAGCTCACTGGCTCTTAGTCTAACAAAACAGCTACATGTTACTGGCACTGTTCTCTGCTGAGCGTCCATACAAATACTTTCCACTAACTAACATTTTAGCCACGCGATCGGCCTCCTGGGGAGATTTTTCCACCTTTTCCCTCCACGTCAAGAGTTCTCTTGAGGCAGGGATGGTCTCCATCTTTTATATTTGAATATATACATAATTTACAAAAGATTTAAGCTGAAACCTCCACAATGTTATTCATTTACATAACATTTAACAAAGTAAGAGTTACAAAGCGAAAAACGTGTACGAAGAATTTACAACAGTGAATTACAAATTTTAGTAATTAACATACATGTCCAAAGATCATAGACATTCAAACATATACGCAGCAAAAGTAATCGATAACGTACATGTCATATATAGACAGTACAGAAATTATAAATTACGAAAATTTAATTATTTTGTTAGAACTGGAAACTTGGCAATCTGGTTTCACCGTGACACAGCGATGATGACATAGGTGAACGGAATATAGCTACAGGTGGTTGATAGTGGCAGGGCTTGAGAAGGACGATTACACAGGTGACTGAAAGTGCATTTCTATGAGGCAACAATCGCGAAATGAGGTTGGCGACGCAACACAAGTGGAAACGACGGCTGACGCAGAATTGTAACCGACCTTTTGAAGAGCGATGGGAGCTTTCTATCGTGAGCTCACAGGCACTTATCTCACTATATTTTTCCCACATATTCTAGAGCGGACGCGTATGAATCGTAAATTCGAATGAAGAAGGAGAGGAAATTGGTTGTAGAAGGTTCCATTGGAAACCGAACTTTGTGATTGACTGGAGCAGGTTGAAGTAATGAGAGTGGGAGTATGACCAGGGAAGATGAGACATTGATTGGACTGCCTTTTACTTACGGTGGAGACACAGCATTTATTGCAACTCTCTGAGCTCCTGAGGAAGGAATCTGAGATGTGACGACCCTCCGGCGTCCTTTATAAAAGGAGTAAGATGCGATTGTATATTGCTGTTTGGAAAAGGACGAATCTGAACTTTGCCTTTAAGGCTGGAAGTTTGCGTATAGCGCTAGTACTGAATGTACATTGATCTGCTGTCTAAGAGTTAGGGGGACATAGCCGACTCTAATGCAGCATTTGTTGTAGATGAAGTAAATTGTGGCTATCTTTTCTAAATGTTTCTCCACTAAGGTTTCTAGGCGATCGATTAGATTTTTCTAATTTCCGGTAATGAAATTACTATATAGAGCTAATTATTTTTTACACCACTGTTCAGAATCAGACATACGAGAGCAAAGGACAATATATTTTAGCACGTACATGTTTCTTTATGTGTCAATGGAAAGTGTTGTAGTGTATATATTTTGTTTATCTTCAAATAAATTATATGGTAGGGACTAATTTATTCTTCGACGAAAAGAATATTTTCCTTTCAACATTTAAGTTATTAATACATTTGGCCACTCTTAAAGAGAAGAGAAAGCATCCGGAGGGAAGGGTCTGTAGCTGAGATCATATTAACAGAAAAAATTCACTGAGTTAGTTTCGGTAGCGTACTTCAACATTTAGAATCAGTGCAATAGTTTATTGACGTGTGATCAGGGGCGTATTCTGCTGGTAAAGGTGATTTATGGATGGATAATTTGGAAATCTGATGGGAATGCTTCTTACTTTGAGAACATTTCCCTTGGATTCAAAGTGTTGACAGTCGCGTTTCTAATTGCGTTACGCAGACAACACTTGTAGGTATCCTTAGTTACTATATCTCCAGGTTTAAAGTAGAGGGGTTTAAAAACAGATAGTAGCAGGCAAACGACTGGTAGCCTAGTTAAAATCTGCAACGAAACAAATTACACGTAATTATCCTGGCCACCAGCTACGTTTCGTTCTCCAAGCTTCGTTTAATGATGTTCTTGTTGCTTTTGGTCGCTCAACATCGTCTTCGTTTATATACGTGACATAGCTACAATAAGACATATATTCTAGTGGACGTACAAAATGTGCCTGGTCCAATCTAAAGCAAGACGTCTTAAACTATGAACATAATCTCATGTAGAAGTCAACTACCAAGACCTTCCAGAATAATTCTATTGCACTCGCACTTTTCAAACATTTTTATTGAACCACTTATTCACTGTTAAGATTACTCATATTGAGTATCGTGTATGTATTATATTTTGTAGAACATGTCGGCCAGGCGGACTGGCTGCGTGGTCTAAGGCGTCATGCTACGGACTGGGCGGCCACTTCCACCGGAGGTTCCAGTCCTCCACCTTCAAGCATGGGTGTGTGTCTTGTCCTTAGTGTAGCTAATTTAAGTAGTTTGTAAGTCAAGGGACTGATGACAACAACAGTTTGCTACAATATGTTTCCAAACATTTCAACATTCGATAACATACCAAATAATAAAAGCATTTTCACTGGTATGGTAAATTCAAAGGGCAAAGAGCTTATCCAAAGATTGAGAATTTTTCCCTAATTCATGTGGTATTCTTCAATTCATTAGGCTGTATACCTTGTAATACAAAAGACGTCTTTCTCGGGGTTCACGCTATTTGCATGGAAAAACGTATCAACATTGAATCAACACACCCAAGCACGAGGGAAGAAACGAACCTCCGGCGGGAGCTGCCGCGTTATCCGTGACGTGACGTTCCAGAACGCAAGGCCAGTCCTGTGCGGAAATGCAAAATTATTTTAGTGTGGAATTACGGATGAAACACATTGAGAATTACACAAGCATTGTATTTCATTATCTTCAAGTGTACAATGTAGCAAAGTGGTTCCCATTTTAAGAACCATTACCACTGTGTACCGACAATTTCCACATCTGTCTCTCTCTCTTCATCCCTACGTCCCTGCCATGACCTATAGCGCTTAATTAAACCTCATAATGAAAAACAATTTGTTTCGGAACTCACTTTTAAATAAGCGAAAGATAAATGACATTTTATTTAAGAATTTTATTAAACGATCAACTGATGAGTCAAGTGGAGAGTCCGTACTGCTAATTTCTAACAACGAAACTTTGTAGAATTACAAGGGCCGCATAAAATGAGTTCCCTGCAAGGGGCTCACATTTCTTTCGTGAGTACGTGCGTGGCGAGCACGGGGCCCCGAGCTAAAGCAGTCTTCCTTTCTTCTTTGCTTCCCGGACTGCATTTCCTTTCCTCCTCCCATCCTTTCCTATTCTCACTCCTTCCCCTCCCCACCGGGGGACTGATACCCTCAGTAGTTTAGTCCCCCTAACCCAACCTAAAAACTGTTATTAATGTGTGAAATGACGTTATTGACAGAAGCGGAAACTTGGCAACCTGGTTTCACGGTGACGTAGAGATAAGGACATAGATGAACGGAACGTGGCTGCAGGTGGTTGACAGTGGTAAGGCTTGAGAAGGACGTATACACAGAAGACAGAGGTTCATTCATACCAGGTGCGACTGAGAAGTTCGGTGAATGGTCTCAAAGTAATCGCTAGTGACATAGGCTGTACAGCTTTTGTAAACTGTCAGCAAACGCTCCTTGTGGAATCGCTCGAACTACTGGGATTACTCTTTGTTTGTGCTTACACTCTCTGTGCTGCTCTCCAACTCGTGTGCTATCGTTCTGATAGATCGTCCGCAGCATCCGTCGCACCCGTTCGATGTTGTCTGTGATTTTGGACGGTTGACCCGAACGCGGCTCATACTCGTCACCTTCCGTTTCGTCACTAAAGCGTTTAAACCACTCCTGAAGACACTTCGGCTCACTGCTTCAAATCGATTGACTTGTAATAACAACCCATGGGTCTTCGCCACCGTTTTGCCTAATTTGAAACAAAACTTGAAGTAAACGCGTTGCTCCGTTTTGCGCTCCAAGTTGCAATGAGACGCGTTAGCTGGCCCGCACCGTGTACCACCGCTTCACTGCAGTGCTTTTCACGGTAGGGGGTGATTGTTGACATGTCCCGCAATTTGTATGCGTGGGCATCTCATCCCAACGAGCTGAAATTTCATATAGTGGCTGACACACGAGCTACAGCGCTCTTTGTGGCAACCTTTGTAAACTCGGCCGCTATGTTTTCGGTGGTCAACACACTTCAGTGCAGTCTGTCTATCGTATGCTGTAGTTAAGCTTTAAGTGCTGTATTTAGTGTATACTGTATGTAGGGTGTACTGTCTGTAGAATTTTTCCTGCTGAATATGCCTAACGTGTGTTCAAGCATTTAAATGCGCAAATCGAAGTGATAAAAGACAAGTAATTCATGCAAGAACACCAAATGTTTCGCCTTGTTTGATCTCAGTCTGCCTATACGCAAACAAAATTCCAGACTAATGGTACTTAGCTGCCCCAATAGTAAAGCTTCAGATGACCTATCCTGCAATTTCTTTGAAGTACATACCATAAAAAAATGTTCAGTTTTCTACCTAGTGTTGGTGTGTTTGTGAGATATTTCTTCTTCTGTCGCCCCTGTGGTTGATGAAACAACACTTTTGAGTGTTTACACATTTAAAAATATTTTCACTTGTTGTCGACAATACTTGATCAAGCCTGGTTGACATGGAACCAGTGCAAAGTGTGGAAGTAGTAGTGACAGCCAGAATTTTATCACTTGTATATTTCAATGTTCTTTGGAACAAATATCTACTTATTTCAGCGTGGCAACAACGAAAGTTATTAATGATACGTTATTTTGCTGTGGAATGTTTTTGTGACAGCTGACCCAGGCGCATTTTTATTGCAAGATTCTGTTGTCTTTGTATTGAAATGTCACGTACCAAACGTACTTGTTTCAGCATTGCAACAAGGAACATTAACGACACCATATTTCGACGTGGATTGTTTTTGTGGCAGATGACCTAAACGTATTTCTAACTGCAGTATTTTTTTGTCACCGTCGTCTTTGTACTGAATTTCGTCCACCGAAGTTTACAACCAAACCCTTTAACATCAATTTTGGAAGGTTGTAGAGTTAATAGCTTTAGCAAACACAAGATAAATGTATACTAGAGTTTATGAAAGCAGTTGCTACAACACATTAACAGCAGATACAAATCCAGTGTCATGATTGTTCGCCATAATGATTACTGTTCACTGTACGTATCGCAGCTCGTTTAGTCCACATACTTGCATTAAAATCAACACAAATATTTTCGCAATCGCACTTTCGTTGTTATTGCAAACCTCAGCTAACTGTTATACTGCGAGCCAGCCGAGGGGGCTGAGGCGCTACAGTCACGGTCTACACGGCCACTACGGTCGGGGGTTCGAATCCACCTCGGGCATGGATATTTGTGCCGTCCTTAGTGTCAGCTAGTTCATAAGTAAGTTTAGGGACTGATGACCCCGCAGTTAAGTCCCATAAGCTTAACAAACATTTGAATTTCAGTACGATTGAGCAGCAGAAGGGGACATTTACGAAAATCTCATAAATAACGGAGCGTTCTACTGAAGGTGCACGAATAAGTCTGTTAAAAGAGTCATTTCAGAGAGAAACAATAGCACTTGCATAAAGCAGTACTTCGCTACCTTCAGCCCTTCAACTTAGGGAAAGGTATCCAATTGCCCACCTTGAGCACAGACACTTCGTACAAAGCATCACTCATCTGCGCCACTCTCCTACCTAGGGACATCAGATACAACACATATTTCACTCGTATTTAAGACCAAAATAAAGTCTAATGTTGCCACTTGATATCCAGCCCCATTACTTTTCGAGTAGCAGAAGTTTTAAAAATACTGATTGCCAATGCTTTGTGTTTGGCCACTGTCGCCAATAATATGGGTAATAATACAATATAGACCCTAGAGTTGCACAGTTGTAACTCAAATATCAACAGTAAAGCAATTTCGTGTCTATTTTGGATACAATCTAGAAGTTATCAAAGAATTTCCTTGAGATATTTAAGTATTTGTAATTTATGTGCCTGAATATTTTACTTTCGTAAGTACGTGGTACGAAATTTGTGTTTATCCCTCAAGTAGTGAAACACTGATGTAGAACATATCAAATTGTAAACCCTTTTCGCTTACGTGATTAGTTCATATAGTGAAGAGCTTTTCAACAGCTTTAGGTTAATAACACTAAAGGTGGGTCTTTTGCGATGACATTGTTCTTTCATTACCTGGGTAGGGAGAGCTGGCAGCGCCTGAGGCGCTCTTCAAGCCTATAGAATTTGTAATTTGAACGAAGAACAATACACATAAAATGAAGTACAAACAGGAGACAAGGCACATGAAACGGCGTAAAATGGAAGATGTGCATCGTGTAAAACGGAGTAACAAATGTGAAATATTTTGCACATTCGCGTTTTAAGGTATACTTAAGTTTTTCCTGTAATTTTATGATTTTTGTAACTGGTTCAGGCAACTTATAATATAACATAATACATAATAAAAAATTTAATACATAAAAAGTAGTAATATGCTACACAATATTTAATAAAGTAGTACGATATACATATAAAAATAAAGTAATACATAAAATTTTAACATACTTAATTTTATATTATTTAAATGTTTTTGTCATAAATATTTGCAAAAGTGTGCCGAAAAACTGTCCAGTGAAATTTTTTCCTGTGTTATGTATTTTTTATTCTTGTACATAATTAAACAGATTTTAAGTAGCATAGAAAATATTTTTGTTAATTTTTACATCTCATACATTTTTCAATATATATTTATCACGATTTACTTATATTCTTTCATTTTCATTGCTCTATTCAAATTTTTATTCGACTCTCTGCAACACCTCTGTTTCCTATATATATAATTTTACCTCTTTTTTAAAAAGGTGTTTTTCTTGGATTTATTCATCACCAAAGAGAAGTGTACGAATAGGGCATTTTCACTTAAAAATTGTCAGTGCTAATAAGAACGCTGCGGTTAGAATGAAGTAGCCACATGTGTTGATGTGACCATGCCCCTTAAAAAGAAAAATAAATAAATAAATAAATAAAAAACGCGTTTATCTAGCCTCGTCAGAATCCAGACCTGGGGCACTTCATACATAAATGTACACTATGGACGTACTCAGTTTCTTTCCCAGAACTGAATTCTGAAGATGAGATTTTCGAAATTCGTTAATAAAGGATTGGGTCATGTCACCTCCTGATGGCTACTCTGTTCTAACCACAGAGTTCTTATTAACAGTGATAACATGTTTGAGAATTGACATGATGGGCACGTATCTCATACAATACGGAGAGACACATCAAATTGTTTTCTAGAGCGTGAATTTGTAAATGACTCGGTGTATCTGGCATTAAAGCCGTGTTTGAACTGATACCATGATGCAATAAACGTGTAGATGACTTCGGTGGCCGGCCGCGGTGGCCGAGGGGACTGAGGCGCTCCAGTCACGGTCTGCACGGCCACTACGGTCGGGGGTTCGAATCCCCCCTCGGGCATGGATATTTGTGCCGTCCTTAGTGTTAGCTAGTTCATAAGTAGTTTGTAAGCTTAGGGACTGATGACCCCATAGTTAAGTTACCTATTAAAATATTTTGTTATAAATTTTCGTGCGTTATTTTTCGGAGGTCGCTCAACTACAGACACGAGTGTAGCAGAGTGTAATGGGGATGCACAGCAATCGGCCTGCGCGTAGAGACGGACTGGATTATATGTGGAGTGGCTGGCGCAGTGGCGTAGCTACTACATCAAGGGCCCCGGGGCAAAAATGACGTTGGGGCCCTCTCTAAACTAAAACTATACCACAGGTGCCGACTTTCGAAAATCTTGGGGTATGTTCAGTGGCGTTTCCAAATTAATTTTGTTTTATTTTAGAACTATTTCTTCTTTTTTGCTTCATCTGGTGTTAATTTAGGACCATTTTAATCTCTGAAAGGAGAAAAGTAATTTTTTAACATACAAGAAAGAAATTAACAGCCATTAATTTCAATTTCACGTTTCAGAACTACTGGGTGGCTTTTGCGGCCATTTGAAACGGTTTTTCCCGTTTTAGTAACTACTGAAGTCATTTTCAGAGTTTTCGTCTTCTTACACATGCATATCAGATAATGATGTGCCTGTATTGTGAATACTGTGTTCATTAGCACAAAAACAAACCTCGAATTGTCTTCCTGCCTTCTTTCTTCTGCAGATTTATTTTCTATACAGTATTACGAAAATAGTCCATAACCACTTCTGCTGTCATACCATGTCTGTCGATACCAATAGGTTCACAACCCATTGTTACATCACACACCAATTCAGTAATCAGGATGAAAAATGTCACGACTTGACACTAACACAATTCCTTTAAGACAATTGACTTCTAAGAGAATACATAAACGTTAAATAAGTAGTATACTCATTTTCATAGTATCGTACCAAACCCACTTCATTTCTAGTTATTTAATACAAGAATTAAAGGTTACCGCCTTCAGTTTACGATATTGAACTTACAAGCAGCGTTCCATTAACATTCGGACTATTTAGAAAATGATCACTTCAGTCACAAGTCAACATGAATTTTAATGCCTACGAATCCAATTACCTGTTTGTTTTAGATAATCTTTTTACAGCGGTGCATTACAAAAGCCAGCCGCCCATCAGTGGAATGAGAGAGTCGAATTTAATTACAATCAAGAAATATAACGTAAAGAAAAAATAATACCACAATTTTCAGTGGGGTACGCCGAGCATACCCACTCAAATGTTGGGGTATGCTTGAGCGACCGAGCATAACCGTAATGAGCGCCAATGAACTATACAGATGCAATACTACTTCATCAGGTCCTTACCGCTTACTGGACGACATAATAAGGCAAACCTACTCTTAAGTAAATGTGTGTCACGCAGCAGATAATATTTAATCGTACTCTCTAATATAATTATAACAGTGAAAGTTAATTATGCTTTCAAGCAGAAACTACTGGGTGGATTTGGATGAAATGTTGGAGAGGGATAGAGTTGGACCTGGGTAGGACATACAGATAAAACTACCAAGGAATAGTTTTCAAAGTTGCTCCATACTCGGTGAATGAACTGGCAGGCAGAAGCTAGTAAAAATGAACAATGAAGTTTTACTCAATCACGAAAATATGGCCCCCTGCCGCTAATCAAACCATGAACAGTATTGTCACACACTACTAGTAATTCAGCAGGTGGCAGGGTGCACGTCTTAGCGGACAAGCAATACCTTTTTATGTTTATATTCTGAGATGGGAATAATTTTTGGATTTCACTTCGTGCGGTTGAAGTTTGTTGGCAGTGTTCAAAAAGTTAAAAGTCGAAAATCCTTCATTCAGCAAAAATATTATATACAGTAGAACGTCGATTATCCGAAGTGTGATTGGGGGACATGGATGTTCGGAAAATCGATTATTCGTATAATCGAACTGTACACTTCTACTTGCCAATAAGAAGTACTGTATAGTAATTGTATTTATACAGTATTTGGAGTCGCGCGATCGTTCACACTGCGCCGAGCGGCACGCCGCAACACTTGGAAGACTGCTGTTGCTGTTAACAGCTTTAATGCTGTCGCTACTTCTGCCGACTGGAGTGTGCCGATTGTTGTACTCAGCGACTGTCGGCTTTGCCTGTCAGCAGGCCCCACTAGAAGCAATGTTCCGTCACCCTGTGGCCAAGTGCGGCTACTGTGGGCAGCTTAGTTTGACGGGAGGGGAAATTGATGGACGGTAGGGTGGGAAGGTAATAAATGAATAAAAATAAAAATTAAAAAAATGTCGCTCTATTGTAACTTTTACCGAACTTTGCTCATGAATGCCGAGGGGCCCCTTGACCTCGGAGGCCCCGGGGCACTGCCCCGCCTAGCCCTATGATAGCTACGCCACTGGGCTGGCGCCAAATTGACAGCAAAGCGGCGGAGCGTGGAGCGAAGCGTCTGCTGGCTGCTGGCGCCAGTGATGTCTGCACGCTGAGTGGCGGAGAGAGCGAGTGGGCGCCGCAGCCGCAGCCGGCGGAGGCGCTGCGGTCGGCACGGGGACCAGCCGCAGCCGCCTCTAATTACCCCAGCAGGGGCAGCCGCCCACCGCACAGCGGCGACGCACGCTCTCTGCTGCAGAGCAGGGAGGCCACTGCTGCGGCAGTATCAGCCAACTACACCGCCTCACTTACATTTTCTTTATTTTCTATGGATAGAGGAGAGATTGGGGAAATTTCGTTGATACGATCAGATAACTATACACCCTGTCCTGCAGATATTTATTTAGGGATCCTCACTGTAGCATATATATATATATATATATATATATATATATATATATATATATATATATATATATATATATATATATATTCACACATGAAATTTGTTATTAACAATCTGACCCAATTCAAAAGTAATAGCAGTGTGCATAGCTACAACACTAGGAGAAAGGATGATATTTACTATTCAAGGTAAAATCTAACTTTGGCTCAGAAAGGGGTGAATTATGCTGCCACAGAAGTCTTTGGTCACTTACCAAGTAGCATCAAAAGTCTGACAGATAGCCAACTAGTATTTAAAAAGAAATTACAGGAATTTCTGAATGGAAACTCCTTCTACAATGTAGATGCATTTTTAGATAAAACTTAAAAATATAAAAAATAAGCAAAAAAATAAATAAATAAATAAAAACAAAAAAATCCTTAAAATATTGATTGTCAAGTATAGAAAACATTTACCAAACTGACATGTTCCACATCATTACGAAATGTTATATATATGATCTATGGAATAAGTATTAATCTTATCTAATCTAATCAAACCTATTGCCAAAAGAATAACCTTACTTTCAGTGGTGCACGTTCTGTGTTTTCACAGGTTCAGTGATCCCCAGAAAGAAGCTCGTCATAAAAAAGGAAATAATAAATAAATGAAGTGTTTTTAAAATATTGTTATTCGTTCAGTTCTTCTACCAGATCATTTTATATGCACAGGAGACAGCACCTGTATGAGTAGTAGCGCAGCTGCTTAATATACGCGGAAGTGACCGCAACGTTGCAATGCGCATGGGCGCTCCCGCAGCAGGGAGGGGCGAGGGAAACGCCGCTTTTAACATTGGCGGTTATGCTCGAATAGTCACGAAGCAAGACAATGCAGCTATGTGCACCTTGCCTTGTGCATCGGTACGTCCTCCATTAAGGCAACACCAACCCTTCATATTTGTTTTTGGCGCATTGAAGATTTATCAAAACACATAATATTTGGTGAAATATCTTATAACTATAAATTAAAGACGCATCAACTGTAAAGCTTCATAACATTCGATCATGAATAATAATTAATTCACTACTCTCCACCTAGTAAGAACTGCCAGCCGTGTGTTCAGCGCCATCACAGTGCACTTTCGAAGATAGTGAGACTGACTCCGAGCAACTTTTTAAAACCCAATCTTCTTTTTAACAGACATTTGTATTGGTTCTTGTTACATATCCTTGAGCATTTTAGCAAAAGTGTCGGAATGCTCAGGGTAAATGACATTTGTACTCTTCGTTATAACAAATATTTAACTATTTCAAAAGATGTGAGGCAGTGCATCCTTCGCCTGTGCGTAAGGATAGGAGGGGGTGCTGCTTACAATGTCACAGGGCCCAAAGGTAGCTTGTCTCTTCATTGCAACAGATTCATTTTTTAACAGCCACTTAACAGTGTAATCAGTGTAATCAAAAAATGCTAAGCTTTATGTTTGGAACAAATGTGTGAAATAAAGAAGCTTGGTAGGTCAACACCTCAGCTCGAGTCGAATCAAGCGCAAACAAGTCGAGGTAAGACATTCTGCAGATTTTTTAATGAAGATATATCTAAAGGGGGAGCGGGGGGAGGAGTGGCAGGGGGGCATACCAACATCCGGCACCCACATAGATGAACCCGAGGTCATGTGAAGCACCAGCTGCCAATGTTTAGTGTTTATAACACAAAAACAAGTGTTTGTAAAACAATTCACACATTTTCACAATTATTAGGTGAAAATTCTATGTTTATTAGACTCTGACCATAACTTGTTAGTCATGAACTGTATGCTGAAACTGGAAAAACTGCAGAAAGGTAGGAAAATAAGGAGATGGGACTTAGATAAATTGAAAGAACGTGAAATTCTGGAGAATTTCAGAAGGAGATTAGGGCAACAATTGACAGAAACACGGGGAAATAAAACAGTAGAAGAGGAATGGGAGCATTGGGAGATGAAATAGTGAAGGCAGCAGAGAAGAAAGTAGGTAGAAAGGCAAGACCTACAAAAAAATCCTTGGATATCACAGGAAATACTAAATTTTATTGATGAAAGGAGAAAATACAAAAATGCAGTAAATGAAACAGCAAAATGGAGTACTGACGACTAAGAAATGAGATTGACAGAATGTGCAAAATGGCTAAGCAGGAGTGGCTACAAGCCAAATGCAAATCTGTAGAAGAATGTATAAGAAGGGGAAAAGTAGATACCGCCTACAGGAAAATAAAAGAGACATTTGGGGACAAGAAAAGCAACTCTACGAATATCAAGAACTCAGATGGGAAACCAGTTCTCAGCAAAGAAGGGAAAGCTGAAAGGTGGAAAGAGTACATAGAGCAGCACTATAAAGAAAGAGACAATGTTGTAGGAAGGGAAGAGGAAGTAGATCAAGATGAAATAGGAGATACTATACTGAGAGATGAATCTGACAGAGCCCTGAAAGACCTAGGTCGGAACAAGGCCCCAGGAGTAGATGACATACCCTCAGAGCTACTAAAGTCTCTGGGAGAGCCAGCCATGACGAAACTACTTGAACTGGTGTGTAGGATGTGTCAGACAGGCGAAATACCCTCAGACTTTAAGAAAAATGTAATAATCCCCATTCCAAAGAAATCAGACGCAGACAGGTGTGAAAATTACAAAACCATCAGCTTGATAAGTCATGGTTGCAAAATTTTAACACGAATTATCTACAGGAGAATGGAAAAGCTGGTAGAAGCTGACCTCGGGGAAGATCAGTTTGGATTCAGGAGGAATGTAGGAACCCGGGAGGCAATACTCACTTTACATCTTATCTTAGAAGAGAGATTAATGAAAGGCAAACCTAGATTTTTAGCTTTTTTACATTTGGAGAAAGCGTTTGCTAATGTTGACTGGATTTTACCCCCGCTGTATTTTACCCCCGCTGTATTTTACCCCCGCTGACTTCAGGATGTGAAAGAGTGTACACTCTTTCACATCCTGAAGTCAGCGGGGGTAAAATACAGGGAAAGGAGATTTATTTACAACTTGTACAAAAGCCAGACCGCAGTTATTAGACTCGAAGGGCATGAAAGGGAAGCATCAGTTGGGAAGGGAGTAAGACAGGGTTGTAGCCTTTCTCCGATGTTATTCAATTTGTACATCGAGCAGGCGGTGAAGGAAAGCAAGGAAAAATTTGGAATAGGGATTAAAGTTCAGGGGGAAGAAATAAAAATATTGCGTTTTGCTGATGACATTGTAATTCTGTCAGAGACAGCAAAGGACCTGGAAGAGCAGTTGAATGGAATGGACAGTGTGTTGAAGAGAGGGTATAAAATGAACATTAACAAGAGCAAAACAAAAATAATGGAATGCGGTCTTAGAAAATCAGGCGATGCTGAAGGAATTAGATTAGGTAACGAAACAATGAAGGTGATAGATGAGAATATAAAATGCAGAATGCAATGGGAAGAAAAGCATTTTTGGAAAAGAGAAATTTGCTAACATTGAATATTAATGTAAGTGTAAGGAAGTCTTTTCTGAAGGCATTTGTGTGGAGTGTAGCATTGTACGGGAGTGAAACATGGACGGTAAAAGTGCGGACAGGAAGAGAATAGAGGCCTTTGAAATGTGGTGTTACAGAAGAATGCTGAAGATTAGGTGGGTAGATCACATAACTATTGAAGAGATACTGAACTGAATTGTGATAAAAGGAATTTTTGGCATACCTTGACTAAAAGAAGGGATCGCTTGTTAGAACACATTCTTAGACATCGAGGAATCGTAAATTTAGCATTGGAGGGAAGCGTGTGGGGTAAAAATCGCAGAGGGAGAACAAGAGAGGAGTATAGTAAGCAGATTAAAGTGGATGTGGGTTGTCGTTCTTATGAGTAGATGAAAAGGCTTGCTCAGGATAGAGTAGGGTGGAGAGCTGCATCAAACCAGTCTCCGGACTGACGACCATAAAACAACATAAGTCACAGGATAAAAGATCTTAAACAAAAGATATGTCAGTTAAAATTTTAAGTTACCTAAATTTTTACTCAATGTAAATAATATACATATTTTTAAAGTCTTGAAAATTGAAGAAAATTATTATCATTATTATAAATGTAATATTTGTTGTAGAAGAAAATGCTAGTAATACTATTCGTTGCTAACATGAAAATTCATGTTAAAATAAAAAAGAAATGATAATATAAGGGATCAGAATATTATTCTAATTCTTCATTGTCCTAAACAATAAACATTTATTTAATTTATAATGAAGATCATCCTATGTTCACATGTTGTAACTGATCACATGATATAGATTATTCTTTGTCATAGTGTATATAAGCTGATGTGCAGACAGTGCCAGGTAGTGATCTGTTATGAGTTAGTAGTCAGTTATGAGTTGATAATTGTTATTAGCAGAAGTCAGTTTGCGTGGTTGACAGTTTCAGCTGTTATGTAGAATTGTACATTGTAATGTCGCCAGAAATGAGTTTGGTTTAACAAGAACCTCATATTTGGATGTGAGACTTAATGAAACTGAAATTAGTATTTTTTTTTGAATCGGAAAGAAAATTCAAAATAAATTTCCTAGTGAATAAAATAGAAAGAATTCCAGAACAATATGAATACTTGAGAAACGATACATACCCCTAAAATGAGTGATTTACTAAAATTTCTCTTATTGAACTTATTTGATGGTCAGTAATAGTTTTGTTACATGTCAGCTTCATTGAGGAGCTTGAATCAATTTGTTGTGTTCTAGAAGTACTAATGACAACTGTTTCAGATGTACTTAACACCCAAAACATGAGATAAAAATTTTGTGGACATTCAAACAAGGAACCATCAATAGGAACATATAACCACAATGGATTGCAAAACGAACTGAGCCAACTGGATAAAGTGACTTCTCTACAATAAAACTAATAACAATATTCCTTTTTGTGGTGTCGCACAAGTACAAAGTGCGCGCCACCTACTTTCGCCGCGCGCCGTCATGCACGCACGGCGCGGCGTTCTTACGACGACAGCCACGAGCGCCCTCTGCGGCAACTCCGCTCGTGGCCACCAGTGAACGACATCGTCCACTTGAGACTGAGATAGCAACCAGTTAGGACCTTCGTAATCAGATAGGCACCAGTGAAGACTTTGCTATCGTACAGGCACTAGACAGGCCTCTAACAACTATGTATCAACATTCTGCAGTACTATGTAAAAGTTAAGTATTGTTACATTCTGTGCAATATATATCTCTTTCTAATTTACTCTAGTGTTTATAGTTTCTGGCTGCTCCCCTCCGTACCTGCACCAGCGTGCTATTTTTGTTCCTGTGTCGGTCTCATTCCACTCGGCCACCGACACCTACGACGAGGCTGGGACACAAAAGCGGCGACGAAGTTGGGACACAAAAGTGGCGACGAGGAGGGATAGAACCTTGGACCAGCCCGCTTGCAGCAGCCAGACAGCAGCAGTCGGAGCACGCAAAAATTGCTCCTGCCCACCCACACTTATTATAAGATTTTTGGGGGAACGTTTTCAGTTACGTGTTTTGTGGACTTTTTTGTTGCAGAGCGTCCTCTTTCATATTGCATTTGTGTTTTGTTATAATTTACTTGTATGCGCGGCGCCTAATCGGTCAGCATGGCCACTACCCCGAACCCAAACTTAATGGAAATTATTCAGTTACAGACGGCGCAAATCACTCAACTACTGCAGGCCGTGTCGCAGTTGACGGCACAGGCTGCTCACCAACAACAACAGCCGTCACATCAGTAGCCCACACCTGCCGCTGCACCGCTTCCTACATTTCGCCAGTACAACGAACGTGAGGAAGAATGGAGCGACTATTTCGCACAGTTTCAAGAACTCGTCGCGGCTCATCAAATTACAGGTCAGAGAGTGAAGAACCTTTTCTTATCGATTGTGGGCCCCCAGACCTTCGTACTATTGCAAAAACTTTTCCCTCTCGCATCTCCTCGTGATGTAGACTTTGAACAAATTTTAGACGCACTGAATGCTCATTATGAGAGAAAAGTTCTTCTGGTCGCTGCACGATACCGATTTTTCAGACTTAAACAATTACTGCAGCAATCACACCAAGAGTGGATTACGGAATTGAAGGGCTTAACCCGCCACTGTAAATTTACTTGCTCTTGTGGACTTTCTTATAGTGACGTTATGTTAAGAGATGCGATTACGCAGAATATTCAGGACCCCAGAATTAGAGCAGCAATTCTGAAACAGTCTGACCCTTCATTAGACAGTGTACTGCAGCTTATTAAAGCGCATGATACTTTTGACTTAGCAGATGTAGAAATGCAAAGCCACAGTGTTAATTCAGTGCGCCACAACGGACGCTTTCCTCGCCGTAGTTCTCAGTATAGCACTAGTGATTCTTATTTTTCTACCGGCCGTGCTGAACAGACAGTGAACAGTAGCCAGTGTAAAAGTGCGACACAAAGGTCGCCCCGTCGTGTTAGAAACAGTGATTTGAATAACGGGCGCCAACACTCATTTCAGAAAAATGTACGTAAATCTTGCCCCCAGTGTGTGTCTCGCCACAAGCGTGCTCATTGCCCTAGTCGCAACGCAACCTGTTATCAATGTGGCAAATCAGGACATGTACAGTCTGTGTGTATGCAAATTAAAAACTCAAAGAACGGTACCGTTAGAAACAGTGCATCGCAGAGTGCGAGAACAGTTCATTCTGTAAATGTTATACGGGCTGTGGAATTGAACAGTGCTTTCCTTGGATCTCAATTGCAAGAAAGTAGTTCTTCGCCTATGGCAAAACTATATAGTG
This sequence comes from Locusta migratoria, assembly GCA_026315105.1. Lineage (NCBI taxonomy): Eukaryota > Metazoa > Arthropoda > Insecta > Orthoptera > Acrididae > Locusta > Locusta migratoria. Next base: position 706,488,984 of record CM048745.1, on the reverse strand, counting down.
CACCACGTAGCAAGCGCCGACGAGCGCGTAAAACAGTGCAAGGGAAAAGGGTTCGGGACAAGCAAAGTGACAATGTACGGTGCAATCCTGTAGTGCACCTAGTGCCTTCTGCAACTTCTAATTAGTAATAGTGCCCAGTACTGTGTAGCTAGTAACAGTAGACTTGTTGTAGCTACTCACAAGTGTGGTGCAGTAGTTAGTAAATCTGGAGTAGCTTCCCATGCTGGCGCGGACGCCGATCCGGCGGTAGTGCCATCTAGTGACAGTGATATCAATCTATGTGCCGAGTCTGCGCCGCTTCCTTCACTACGCGGCCCGCGCATACGCAGCAAACAAACCGTAGCAGACGTTGCCCACATTCGCGCACCTGTCGTGCGCGAGAAGCACAAACTTTTTGTAAATCTCTCCATAGAAAATAAGACTGTGCAATTTCAGCTTGATACTGGTTCCGCTGTTACATTAATAAATAAAGATACTTATGAACTTCTGGGTTCGCCAAAATTGTCGCCGTCACAGCAAGTGTTAACAGCTTATACAGGTCAAAATATTCCCGTGCTACGAACGTGTAGCCTGCCCGCCTCTTTTCAAGGTGTAACAAAAACAGTTGCTTTTGTAGTTCTTCAGGCCAAATCTACACAGAACATTTTTGGACTAGATGCTTTTTACTTGTTTGGTTTATCAGTTCAAAGAGATGTGCTTCAAATTTCGTCAATAGTGCCTCAGGATAAAATCAATGCATTGTGTGACAAATATAGTGACTTGTTTTCGCCGGAACTAGGTTGTGCAAAAGACTTCGTGGCACATGTAACTTTAAAAGAATCTGCAGTTCCAAAATTTCGTAAAGCTAGACCAGTGCGTGATACATTTGCCGAAGAACTTAAACGTTGGCAAGATAGTGGGGTGATATCTCCTGTTTCTGCGAGTCAGTGGGCCTCGCCTTTAGTAATTATACCCAAGCCGTCAGGAAAATTTCGTCTCTGTGCGGACTTTAAATCAACAGTGAACAGTCAAACAATTGTAGACACTTACCCTCTGCCCAGACCTGACGAACGTATGGACAAATTAGGACAGTCTCGCTTCTTTTCCAAGATTGATTTAGCAGAGGCATACTTACAAATTCCACTTGATGACGAGTCCAAAAAGTTTTTCGTCATTAATACTCACATGGGCCTTTTTCAATTTCAACGCCTACCCTTTGGCAGTTCTTCCGCTCCCGCTATTTTTCAGCGTTTTTTGGAACAGCTGACAGTTTCTGTACCGTGTTGCTCGAACTACTTAGATGACATTGTGGTATCCGGACGTACAGTTGAAGAACATTTAGCAAACCTGGAGTGCCTTTTCAAAGTTTTGACTGCAGCAGGTCTATGTTGTACTAAAGCAAAGTGTTCGTTTTTTTTAAACTGAAATAGAGTACCTAGGCCATGTGACTAATGCCCAAGGAATTCATCCCTTACAGTCACATCTTCGAGCAATCAAAGACTTGCCTCCTCCTAAGAATGTGCACGAATTGCAAGCAGTAATGGGGAAGCTGAACTATTATTTCAGATTTATTCCCAATGCCTCTCAGATTGCAGCTCCACTGCATCACTTACGTAGGAAGAATGTTCCTTTTGTATGGTCTAAAGATTGTCAGGTTGCCTTTGACAAATTAAAGTCTGCACTACTCAGTGATGCATGTTTGATTCCCTTTGACCCACAGAAGCCTGTAGTGTAGCAGTTGACGCCTCGTCGTACGGTCTGGGTGCCGTTCTGTCGCATCGTATTGGTTCTTACGATCGTCCTATTGCCTTTGCATCCAAGCTACTAACGCCAACGCAACAGAATTACAGTCAGATAGAAAAGGAGGCCTTAGCAATCATTTACGGCGTCACAAAGTTTCATCATTATCTCTATGGTAGAAAATTCTATTTGTTGACAGACCACAAGCCTCTCACGTCGTTGTTCTCACCCACAAAGTCGATTCCGCCCCGTACGGCACAAAAGCTTCAGAGATGGTCCTTGATATTGTCTAATTATCAGTATGAGATTTTGTACCGACCTACCACTAAACATGCTAACGCGGACACACTTTCCCGACTTCCGGTTGGCCAGGATGTATCATTTGATTCTTCAGAAATGGCATTTTGTCAGATAGACTCCAGAGATGCTTCCGCTGTCGCAGACTTTCCTTTGAACTCTCGTCGGGTTGCACAGGAAACAGCTTCGGATGCAGATTTAAGTGTGGTAGTACATTTTGTTCGCTCAGGGTGGCCTGCCAGAGCCAAAGACATTGATCGGCCTCTGGTTCGACGTTATTTTGCACAACGTCATGCATTATCTTTAAGTCAGGGTGTTCTGTTGTTACATACGGACAACGACCAAACAAGAGTGATTGTTCCTCGTTCCCTGCAACGTGAAGTGTTACGCCTCCTGCATCAAGGACATTGGGGTATTGTTAGGACAAAGCAATTGGCCAGACGTCATTGTACCTGGGTTGGTATGGACGCTCAGACAGAGAGCATGACATCACAGTGTACAGTTTGTGCGGAGCATCAGGCGGCTCCTCCACAGCGTTTCTCAGACTGGCCACGCCCCAATGGACCATGGCAACGTTTACATATTGACTTTGACGGACCTTTCTGGAATACGCGCTGGTTAATTGTTGTAGACGCTTTCAGCAAGTTTCCTTTCGTGATTGCCATGAACTCGACGACGGCGTCTAGTACGATCAGTGCCTTAACATCAGTGTTTTGCATCGAAGGTTTGCCTGAAACTATAGTAAGTGACAATGGACCTCAGTTTGTTAGTGCGGAATTTCAACAGTTTTGTCATGTGAATGGCATTCAGCATATCACCACCGCACCTTTTCACCCTCAGTCCAATGGTGAAGCAGAACGTTTCGTTCGAACATTCAAGTCTCACACGGAGAAGATGAAAGGTCAGCACTCCAGGCAGCAAGCTCTTCAAATTTTCCTGTCTACGTATCGATGCATGCCACGTGACGGCCCGTCTCCTGCCGAGCTGCTACACGGCCGCCGTCACCGCACTCTCCTTCACCTGCTGCAGCCTCCCACGCACCGAGTCGGTTCGTATGGCGCTACGCGTTTTCAGGTTTCTACGCCGGTGCTGTACAGGGTGTTTGCTGGTATGAAGAAGACATGGTTGCCAGGCACCATTCAGCGCGTGCTCGGTCGCAATATGTGTGTTGTACGTTCTTCCACAGGGTCGGAGCTGCGGCGCCACGCAAACCAGTTACGTCTGCATAGGCCGCGCGATCCTGTCTCCGGTTTCTTGATTCCAGACCCAGTTCACCGCCACGGAGCACAACCACATCGTTCGTCCCCGGACTACGAGATCGTCCCGATGGAGATCGACGCGACGCCGCCGCTGTCGCCGCCGCAGATGACAGCGTCACCGAGAGGGACTCCGGGACCGTGCGTGCCGCCGCCGCCTGGGCCACGCACCTCAGAAGAAGATGACCTGCTCCCTCTGGGCGGGGGCGGGCGCCCTTCCGCTGGTTTTCGCGGGTTTTCCAGCGGATCGCAAGGTGTATACCGGGGCGCGGACGGCGTCTCGATCCCAGCCTCAGCTACGACGCCCGTCCCACCAGTAACGCCCCCGCCCAGGCCCTCCTCCCAGTGCCGTCGCCGTGGCCCTCAGCCCTACGCCACAACGGCGAGGCGGTTTGGGGGGGGGAGGGGTGTGGTGTCGCACAAGTACAAAGTGCGCGCCACCTACTTTCGCCGCGCGCCGTCATGCACGCACGGCGCGGCGTTCTTACGACGACAGCCACGAGCGCCCTCTGCGGCAACTCCGCTCGTGGCCACCAGTGAACGACATCGTCCACTTGAGACTGAGATAGCAACCAGTTAGGACCTTCGTAATCAGATAGGCACCAGTGAAGACTTTGCTATCGTACAGGCACTAGACAGGCCTCTAACAACTATGTATCAACATTCTGCAGTACTATGTAAAAGTTAAGTATTGTTACATTCTGTGCAATATATATCTCTTTCTAATTTACTCTAGTGTTTATAGTTTCTGGCTGCTCCCCTCCGTACCTGCACCAGCGTGCTATTTTTGTTCCTGTGTCGGTCTCATTCCACTCGGCCACCGACACCTACGACGAGGCTGGGACACAAAAGCGGCGACGAAGTTGGGACACAAAACTTTTTCATCTTGTATCAGTAGTGTTTAGTGAAAGGTTTGATAAGGACTGCGTGTAAAACAACCAGTTTCAGGCAATTTTCATTCATGGTTTTTCCCCATTTTATTTCCTTCATCATGATAGGTGAAGTAAATGCTTGGGCTGTGGGGAATAGGACTGAGACAGACATCGTAAACAGTGTCTCATACAATCGAAATTTACTGATATGGGGGAAGTAAATGAGAACAAACAACCAGTAAGCTGTGAAGAATGTTCGCTCTTTTGAGAATTTATACATCAGGAAATATTTCTATTAGATCAGAGTGGAATATTTTTAGAGAGGAACATAGGAAATTCGAAAACAATATTAAAGAAGAACATAGGAACTTTAAAATGAGACATAGGAGAATTAGAAAATAATTTAAAGTAGGTAATAAATAAAGCCATTAAGGAACCTCTTTTCAGAGACTGTAGAAAAGGCTGAATAAATCAAAGAAAAATTCCAGGGAGAAGTAATAGTTCAAAGGCCAAATATTTAATATTGATAGAAAAATTAGTAACTTATAATAATGAGTAGAAACTTTTATAAAATTGTACCACGAAATGAATACATAGTGGAAAGTATTAATATTACAAAGTTATCAGAAGTCGAACAGGTGAACAAGAAAGTAGAAACTGTAGAAAATGAACTGTAGTGTCACCATATATGTAAACGCGGTTTGTAATAGTTATGGTTCAAATAGAGAAGAGCTAGATAAGAAGTTAAGACAAATATCAAGATGGATTAGGAGCTAGAAACGTTTTAAGTATAATTGGTGTTGGAAATAATATAGAAACCTTTCCTGGTAACAAAAAACTGCATCCTATGAATTTCCTACACCAATGTAAGGACATTTTCCTACCTAGGTTTTCGTAGGAAGAGGAAATAGTTTGTAAAACTATATCTAGATGGTCCAGCATTGTCTTGGGGAAATCCCAGCATTTAACCGAATATGACCTTTCAATCTTTTGAAATGATTGTTATCTAAACTTTGGTCTGAGTCAGACAGGCAAGAATAAAAAGTCAATTTATGAATGGTCCAGTATATAGGGAGGGAAGGGAATGTATTAATGAATTTAGTGAAAGACAGTTATCGAAATGAATATACCTAGATAAACCTACTGGTGAATTAATCCAGGTGGATGAACTTAAGAGACATTTGCCAGGAAGTATGCAACAGGGATTGCCTTATGGTGCAGTTTGGTCAATTAAATAATTTTAAAGGTAGAATGATGAATTAGATTTTGTTACAGAAAGGGAAATTAGCCATGAAAATACTCGATTCGGAGAGCAGAATTAAAATAGAAGCCATAATGGAAGAGATTTTAACCAATACAGAAATGTAAATTATAAGGGTAGTAATAAAAATAGAATATGGTCAGAGGAAATAAAGTGACAATTGGGAAAATGATACTAGTACTATAGGTAAAGGATCAGAACATTTATACCAGTAACCATCCTAGTGGGACCCAGTGAACTTCAGGCAAGGAAAACATGTAGAAATCAGGCTGAAGCACGTTTTTGGAACACCATTCTTAAGGCTAAGATTCTAAGTAATCTGAATACAGATTTGGATGTTGGATTAAAAAAACTTTGTAAGGAAAATACTGAGAAATATAGTACCTACTCATATCAGTTCCAATTATTGAACTTCTTCAAAGTAGTTACAAATGAAATGGTTGAAATGAAGCCTAAATCATAGTATAGAGATAACATCCTGACATCTATTAATCATAGTATCTGTGACAGGCAGCAGGTAAGATCTTTATAATGCAATTATTAACGAAAACGATATGAAAATCAGCATCGATCCAATATATTTACTATTAATGAGAATGGTGAATTATCTATTTGTGAAGAAATTAACTAAATAATTGAATATAATTAAAATTGCATTTTAAAAATGAATGTTGTTGCATGTTGCATGTTGTCAAATATCATACAAAGAAACTGAAGAAACTTGAAAATTATAATTTGAAGTAATTGAGAAGGATTTACTTACAGAAACTGAAAAGAAATTAACGAATGTAATAGATGGCAGTCCCTACATTAACACTGAGACCGTTGTCTGGAATGGAAAGTAATTAGTAGATAATAGAAGCCCAATTAGTGCAATATCAAAGTTGTTGAGAGATAGACTTTGTCAAAGGAAGAATTATGTAGAATTACAAATCATTGGAGTTTAGATTAAAGGGGCAACTGGGACGTATAGTCAATTAATACTGAGACCAGTCTATTACACTTTAAAATTTATGGAATATTATATCTGCATGGATGTTTGCTTGTCCCCAAATTAAGTGAAGACATATTACTAGGAATGAACTTGATACTCAAATCAAATGCTAAATGTGATAGGGAGAATTGAAAATTAAAATTTTCTGAATCTAAAACTAAAGTGATTTCAGAAATTGAACTTACTTCATTAATGGGCAATATGAGCTACAATCATGAGAATTAGTAGAAAGGACGAGTTACTATTTAAACTGAAAATGTTGAATTTATTAGTACTATGGTTTTCCTATTTTATATTTTGTTATTAACATGCATTGACTACTGACGCTGTAGCATCGTCACTAGGCACATGCCCCACGTGTCATGTTTACCTGGCATCCACACCTTGCTCAGCTGGTCAGTCGGCAGTTAGCACGCTGGGCAGTCTGCTGCGTTACACATCATATGTTATCATTTTATATGTTTGACGTGAGCTCCATTATGTGTACAAAGATTGACACGTGTAACAATTTTTCACAATAAGAAAGTAATATAAGAACTTGTTTCCTGTAGACTAACCTTCATTGTAATTTTATAGGTAAACAATCTGTGGTTTTAATAATGTTGTACATAGCTCGATTGTTACTTTCTTATTCACTGTATGTCCATGTATCTTCTGAAGAAGATTGATTTATATCAATTGTAACTGCGGTAAAGTTTATTAAACATTAATTTTCAACTGGTTTGCTGTTATTTTACTACTTTGTTTTTCATAAAATCTCACTTGAAATTGGTTCTAGAAACTATACTGCCAGATTATGTTCTAAAACAAGACTTGGACAGCCTTATACCGAACTGAAGTAACTACAAATTTGGGGAAAATATGTTTGTAACACATTTGATATGATCGATACTCTATTTTTCATATGCAGAGTGTAGTAATGTTCCAGGCATTGCAGCTCACAATATACAATTTTGGCACTACTTGTGCCTGAACAATTGACATACACTTCATTCAACAGATTGAACTAAGTCAGATATCAAAATGGCGGCCCATTATGCCAGATGTGCTCAATAACAGTGATTTGGATCTAGAAAGTTATTCAAGCGATGATTATTTGACCTCATCAGATATTTCAAGTAGTGAAGGTATGTAAATTCATAGAATTTCTTGAAATTTTGTTACTAAATAATGACATATAGATTTCAATATATTACTTGTAGTTATCACATATTGTCATATGCCAGAATGAACCAACTACTAGAAACTTTGTGATGCTGACATCTATGTCTTAAGCATAGAACTACATACTAATCTACAAACTATGCTCAATAGAGGGCATTATGTGATGTCGGGGGAAACCTAGTGTATTTAGAAATACATACTAATGAAGTCAGTTCAATCTGGTATATGAAAAATCTTACTAATTATCTTGTGGGATTACGTGAATCGACCATTACGTTTTAACTAATGACAGAGCTGCACATTGTTAACTCGCTTACATGTGACATGAGCTGTTTTCAGCAATGATCTGTCACAAAATATGAGTCTTGAATTACAGTACCAAAAATTTGTTTAATTTTCGATTCATCTATTTCAGGAGATGTAAGTGAATCCAGAAAAACAAAATTTAGAAGTAAGGTAACCCAGTGAAATGGCAGATGAACGAAAGAAAATTATGAAGAAATGGTGAAAAATCATATTTCCCAACAACAGGAAGAAATATACCAGGAAAATGTTTTAAGGAATACTCTTGCAATTGCCAAAATAAATGTTTTGAAAAGGTTTCTGTAGGAGAACAAAGACGATTTTTCTATTAATATTACAAAGTAGGAGCTTTCGAAACACAAAGCACAACACACAGACAATCTGTTACATCAATGCCAGTCACAGACAGAAGGGCTACTTCTGAAAACTGCAAAAGACTTATCTAGAAAATATTTTATTCCTACAGACTCAGCTGATGTGAAAGTGTGTAAAGATATGTTTCTCAACACACTGTATACTGATAGTGCTAAAGTAAACGACTCAATCAGAATGTGAAATCAGATGATGTACAGAACAAAAGGGGTAGACATGAACCACATAACAAATTCACATAGGAAAAGATCCAGCACATCAAGAACCATATAAATTCATTTCCTTGATATAAAAGTCACAACTGCAGGAAAGACAGTCTACATAAATAAATTTAAGCTTGATGTACAGCCTCTACATACATAACATGCAAGAAGACAATTCAGAAACTGAAATTGTGTCATGGGCTTTTTATGAAAATAATTTTAGAACAGAATTCAATTTGGGATTCAAGCTTCATCGTAAAGATACTTGCAAGTAGTGTTATATGTTTGAAATGAAATCAAGTTCACTTATGAAAGAAGGAAAAACCTCCTGAAATCTTAAAAGGACTGCAGGATGTGCAAACAGAGAAGGAATATCATTAGTGGCAGGTTGAACTCACACAAGAAATCATGAAAAGAGACAAAGAAATGGCAATGACTGGAGAATGGACTGTGCTTTGTTTTGACCTCCAGAAGACTTTTTCTCTTCCAAAAGCATGAAATGGTATTCTATACTATGAATGAAAGCTATCTTGTTTCAACCTTGGCATGCATGACTTTGTGCTTCATGTTTGAAGAAGCAATAAAAATTCCGAAATATAGATAAGTAATGTAATTTAGTCCCATTCGAATTTCATAGTAATTTATTCGATTTGCAGTCCTGTCAGGAACTTACTTATCTCCATCATGAATTTTGTAGTTGGTTCACTCGGGCTACAGACCATCCAGTTAGCTAGTAATTTATGTTGATGACATCTTTTTAAATAGCAGATTATAGAAAGAACATATGCAGATATTAAAGGAAACTGGAGACAAACATAAAGAAAGAGGAATTACTTTAAAATTTGGGAATGCAGATATGGCATGAGGAAACTGAAACTTTTGGGTCATGTGATTACTGAAAAACTAATCCAACCAGATGGACATAAGATCATTGCTATATCTGACTTTCCTACACCCAAAAATAAGAAGCAACTGAAGTCAGTAAAAACTGGAGCACTCAATGCACCTTGTCTTCTAAATTTACTAATGAAGAATACTATCTGGGAATGGAATGCAGATTGTCAGCTTGCCTTAAATCAAGAAACAGCTTGTAAGCAATGATCCCTTATACAGACCATATTTGTCCTTACCTTTAAATGTAATGGCTGATAGTAGTAACAGTGGATTTGGGGCACACCTGTTTCTGAAAGTTGATGTTCATGGATTATTAGAAGACAGATCTATTGGCTATGGTAGCCAGACATTAAATATTCAAGAACGAAAATATACTGTTACTGAAAGAGAACTATTAGCAATCCAATAGGCATTTACAAAATTAAAAATTTATTTATTAGGCCATAAAACAATTATGTATTCTGATCATAACACTTTAATTCACTTACAAGAATGCAAGTTGTACCATTCTGCAATTACAAGATGAGCATTATTTTTAGATCAGTTTGATTATTCTGTTCAATATATCCAAGGAAAGGAAAATGTTGTATCTGATGCTTTATCAAGATTACCAGTCCGAGGGGGGGGGATGAAAATAGTATCGAAAATTACAGTACAATCAAAATTATGTATATGAAAGAAATTAAGAAAAAGAAAGAGATTAAAAGAATAAGTGACATTTCAGAAGAAATCAAAATGATGAGCATTGGTGGCTAGTTAAGAGCTACCTATGAAAGGAAAATCTTTAAAAATTAAGTCAGTATTATCAAGTGTACAAAGGGACACAGCCCTAAGAAGGATATCGGGAAAGTTTATTGCCCTCATTAATATGTTTAAAAATTGATTAAACACATCCATTTAAGTTATGGGCATTGTGGTCCACTAAAATTCACACAAAAATTACTACTTGAGAATGTTTATTTAATATCTATAGGAAAATAAAAAAGTGCTATGAAATCCTTGATGAATGTAAAAAAGTTAAAATAAATTACCAGGCTAGATTTTTTGTTTTTTTCCTTTTGTTTTGCGAAGTATTATACCCAGTCAACCACTAGAAATTATAGAGACTAATTTATATGGTCCATTAACTGGGAGTAAAGGATGTTTCTAATTGTGGACTTATTTTCAAAACTTGTAAAATTTCATCTTTTAATAAATTCAACCAGTAAAACAATTGTTTCTTAGATTAACAAAGACTATTTTCATATTGTTGGGAAACTCAAAACATTTCTTTCTCATAGTGGCCCTCAATTGATAAGTAAAATTCGGAAGAATTTTATATCAGATAATAAAATAAGACATCCACAAAGCAATCCAAATGATTGGTATAGTAAAGAACTGGGTATATTGTGTCAAGAATACTGCAGTAAAAATCACGTGCATTGGATAAATAGTTTTAAAGGTTATAAAAGATCTTAAACAGCTTACAACATAGTACTACTAGATTATTCCCGTTTTCGATTCATTACGATAGGAAACCAGACAGTTTCTGGGATTCTAGAATTTTCTATTTGTAAACCTATATCCTTGAAGAAAGAAAACAAATTGTAAAAGAATCTATGACAGTTATGTACAGTAAGCAAAAACAAAAGTACTATAATAATACAAATATTGTAGAATACAAAATTGGAGATCTAGATCTTATTAAAGAAAATAAAAAATCAAAGGCAATTAATAGTAACATAAGTATTTTCTTGAAATCCCTTTGAAGTTGTGGATAACCCACACCCAAATGCTCACAGAGGGATGTACACTAAAACTAAGAAATTATATGGTCTTAGAAATGTGGTATTCTATCGGAGGCAAGTATTAACTCCACTGTTAATGATAAATATTAATGAGTCAAACCGGTTTCCGTTTCAAATGCTGTTATATTATCATTAAATATATTAAAAATACTTTTGTATAACAATGTGTCATGTGAAACTATTTAGAATTATTGTTTTACCCATAAGTTTCCGGTTTCTGAATGAAATCCTATTTGCAATCCTGAAGATCTTTTTGTAAAGAATAAATCACAAATCTTTTTTATGTTTTAGCCTTTGTAGTGTAATGTCTGTAATACTTTCTGTGAAAGATTGTTTAGTTCAATCTTACCTCTAATGGTGCACTGATTTGTTAGTTCATTTACATTGTAAAATGTTGTTCATATTCATCGTAATATACATCAGAAGATGTAGTTATCTATTGGATATTTAGAAGGTACTAGATTAGATTAGAGTAATAGTTGTTCCATAGATCATATACACGATATTTCGTAATGATATGGAACATGTCAGTTTAGTAAATCTTGTCTACATATGACAATCAATATCTTAAGGATTTTTATTACATTTTGTTGTAATTTTTATATTTTTTTCTTACTTTTTTAAGTTTTATCTAAAAATTCAGCTACATTGTAGAAGGAGTGGAAATATATGCTGAATGAGCTGTAAATCAAAAACTCCTAACACTAAACAGTTTGCTTTTTTTATTACCTTTTGTTTTCAAATGTTTTCTAAGATCATAGTCACTTTGCAACAAAGTATCTTGTGATTTATTCCCATCTGCTTGTATTACTGAACCTCCCAATAGCTGAAGGTATTTTTTATTATTTGCCATCACAGAGTTTTGTTTAATTAGCAAATATTAATTAGTTCATGCAAGAGGTGCATAGCTGTTGATCATATATTATGATGACTAGTATTTCTAATGAGACTAATTTAATTCTATGTGTTTAATAATGAAATTGGTATTACGTTGCACAGTTAATATTAGGAATTTTGTGCCCTCATTAGTTTCTCTATAATCACTTTTATTATTTCAGCCAGCCGTTATCGTGAATGCCGATCCATGAGAGCTTCAAGAGGCATCGAGGTACTTCCTGTAGTGTGACAAGTATGCGGTCACATTGGGCAAGTTTATGGAGGAGATATTTGGTGACAATGTGATGTCATTTACCCACGTTAAAACTCACATGCAGTTCTGAGCTCTGGAATTTTTCGGAATTGATCGAAACGCGATTTTGAAGCCTCACAGGACCCACAGGTGGTGTCGCAAGACCTGTAGATATTCCACCGTAACAGACACATGTGAGCCAAATTTCAAACCTGATTCAAATGCGATGATGGACTAAGCTTCAGGTACGTCACTGCAGATGCGGGGAAATGTTCGACCTCATACGGAAATCCGCAATGTGGTGTACAAGTCAGACAATGGGGGTCCTAAAGGCGTAGCATGCGAGATGGATGGGGCATGAGCTCGGGTAGTAAAGTAGTAGTTGTTGTTGTTGTTGGGTTGTTTAAGGGGGACTAAACTACAATGGTCATCAATCCCCCAGTAAAGTAGTTAAGATGACTGCTGGCCCGAAGTGGGAGACGAAATCCTGGCCCGGAACACATTTTCACTTGCAGCCATTGAGTAACTTAATTCCCTTGTGGAGCTAAATTCATTCATTTCCTTCTTCATCCTTATATCTTCCCCTTCATAATAAAACATTTACAAATTTAGTATGGCTGGGATTCGGTTGTACTGTTTTTTCTTTCTTACACTATCGTAGTATGATATGTGATGCCCAGTTCAGGACATCTGCATTCCTTCTTGTCACCTAGGGTAAATTGCATATCTTTTCTTCCTTGTCGCTGTTTCTGTACGCTATATACTAATGTTTATACCTAGTTATGGATGCAAATATGTACTCTGTTAATATATATATATATATATATATATATATATATATATATATATATATATATATATATATATATATGGGACGGGGAGCGTGAAATTATAAAGCAGAGGTTTGATACTTTAAATTATTATCTATTCAATGAAATGAACAAGCGAAGTGTTGGGAGACCAAATACGTACAATGAAGCACACACCTTGTACAACAGTGAATTTAATTCTAAAGTTACTGCCCATAATAAAATAGTTTCCACCCTTCTTGAATATGGAGGTAACATGGGAGGATATTTGCAAATACGCAGGGGATAAAGAAAGCACACTCATTCATTCACACACATGCGCATATTGCTCGCGACACTCACACAGGCAGGAAAAATTCGTAGCAACGGCAAAACGAAGCGTGGGCTGCGTTTTGACGAGATGTTCAAATGTTTCTAGAGCTTATGGGACTTAACTACGGTGGCATCAGTCCCTAAACTTACAAACTACTTATGAAGTAGCTAATACTAAGGAGGGGGATTCGAACCCCCGACCGTAGTGTCCGTGCAGACTGTGACTGGTGCGCCGCAGAGCGCTCGGCCACCGCGGCCGACTTGACGAGATGACCGGCGTCTTCAAGCACAATTGAAATTTATGGACAAACGAACACACATGCGTGGAGGTAGAGGCATACTGTCGTTAAGTACCACGTGGTGTACGGCCACGGTGAATTACACAGAATTTACAAAAAGAAATTAACTTTGAATATACAAGTAAAGCACACGCGAGAATTCAATAGACGAAAGCTAATATCAGTAAAAGGCATGGATGAAGGCCGAAGTAATGACTGTTACGAAATCACATTCTCCAGTCGCTCGTACCAAGATAGTAAAGACGGAATCAATCGAGAAATTCTGAAAGAGAGAATTTAGCATGCTCACGGGAACAGACACCACACGAAAACTTTCGTGAAAAACAGCAAGGAATTCAAACAAGTTTACGCAAAGGTTGATGGCCACACATGAGTATTCTAGCTTGAGAATCCGGACACAAAAATCATTACCGGGATGAAAATCAAAATACTAAATTTACACTGAATTTTCGTGTGGTGTCTGTTCCCGAAAGCATGCTAAATTCTCTCTCGGAATTTCTCGATTTATTCTGTCTTTACTATCTTGGTACGACCGACTGCACAACGTGCTGTCGTAATGGCCATTACTTCGACTTTCAGCCATGCCTTTTACTGATACTAGCTTTCTTCTATTAAATTCTTGCGTGTGCTATACTTGTATATTTAAAGTTAATTTATTTTTGTAAATTCTGTGTAATTCACCGTGGTCGTACACCACGTGGTTCTTAACGATAGTATGCCGCTGCCTCCCCGTACGTGAGTTCATTTGTCCATAGTATAATTTCAATTGTGCTTGAAGACTCTCACCACCTCGTCAAAACGCCGTCCACACTTCGTTTTGACACTGCTACGAATTTTTCCCACCTGAGTGAGTGTCGCAAGCATTATGCGCATGTCTGTGAATGAATGACTGTGCTTTCTTTATCCCCTGAGTGTTTGCAAAAATCCTCCCATGTTACCTTCATATGCAAAAAGGGCAGAAACTATTTTATTACGGGCAGTAACTTTATAATTTAATTCACTGTTGTACAAGGTGTGTGCTTCATTGTACTTATTTGGTCTCCCCACATTTTGCTTGTTCATTTCATTGAATAGATAATAATTTAAAGTATCAAACCTCTGCTTATAATTTCATGCCCCCTGTCCCATGTTTAATTATCTGTTCCTTTAAATATATACATACTAGTTTATATGCCCGTGCTTCGCAACGGTTGTTAAAGAAGGGCCTGTGTGTATCATGGCTTTTTAGGGTTCCGGACCTCAATCAGTTTTAAACGTAAACTATCTGTAATCGAGGGTGCTCACTTATCCTGCGCTCTCGTAGTCCACCTCCCCTTCCCTCCCGTCTCTGCATCCATCTCTTTCTCTCCCATCTCTCTGTTCATTTCCACCTTTCCTTCTCGGCAAATTTTTTTACAAGTTTACCCTGTGTCATGTACCATACCAACATTTATGTACCCAGTGTCTTTCCTCTTGATTTAAAGGTCATGTGTGCAAAAATTAATCAAGACCGAAGTAAAACTATGCATTTTGTAAAAAGTCCCTAAGTTAAGTACCCCCCATCATGCAACAACCGAAATTTTATACAGAGTGTGACATTCCCCTTGTCTTTAAGCTCAGATATGCAAAATGTTATCAGTGTCGGAAAGAAACTATAGATTTGTATGAAAAAAAAACAGGGTTACATTAAAAAACCGCTCGTCGTTGTTCTCAAATTTTCCAGTTTTAATTCATACAACCCTTGTTCTAAGAATAAGGAAAACAACCCAAAAAGATCAGTGAAATCGGTCTAGCTGTTCTCAAGTTATGGCGCGACTAAGGTATTCAGGGATACATTTTTATGTTGCAAGGTATCGTTCTTAATGCACCGTATGAAACTTTAGGTAGGCGCTGGCCTTCCTCTTGTACTGAACGTCACGCGTGCAAAATTTCGTGCAGATAGGAATGAAACTGAAGCTTTCGGCAGTCTGTAGGAAAAGTATCCTCCCCCTTGCACTTTAATTCTGTCCTATCGCAAATACTTTCTTAGACGGACCTATAAACCACATACCGGCAAGATTTCAGCTTCATAGGTGCATTAATTTTAGCGATTTCGTGTTTAGTCTGTGAGTGAGCGAGTGAGTGCGTGGCTGAACTTTCTGAATTATGTGCCCTATAAAAAATTATTTACCAGATTCGTACAGTGAAATATTGGAAAACTGACTACGAAATGTGTCGTCAATGGAGTTGGTAGTGAATACGTAGTGAATTACCATGCAATTCATTGTCTTTGACATCATAGCACCTGAACTATATGTCGTAATACGATATTATGTCTAAGGTACATCCAATCTGCAAAATACGTCGCGAGCAGAGACGGTAAGAAAGACGCAATACATCAAAACGTCATGCCTGATGAGGCGGTTTCTCATGATCCTAATTGTTTATGAATCCATATCTCATGGGCTGCGAGCAGTACTACGACAAAATTTTGAAAGTACGTTCAGTAATATGTGTGTGTACTCTCTGTAAGATTTCTCACGAATACAATTAGTAAGTTTACGACTAAGAAATTGTAGTGTCATACCAAACGCCTTAATTTTACTGCATGAACACCAAAAATGTATTAAGCGACAAGCGTTGTGCCATTCATCATTTTGATATCGTTGTCAGGGAGAAAAAGTTTCCCAAAGGTTTGAAATTATGTTCAAGGTTTGTTGCTAGTCGCTAAGTCATCTCCTTCTCAAATAGTGGACTGATAAATTCACAGTAACACGTGCTGCAAGACGTGGAAGTTTTTATTGTTCATGACGTCATATCTTATGAACTATCGGTCCTATCACAAAAAGTTTCTTAGCTGACGTCTAATACCTATAAACTATATTCCTGTCAAATTTCAGCTTCATATGTGAAGTAGTTTTTGAGATTTGAGTTAGATAAATTTCCGTTGCGCAAGTACTGTGGCCACTCACAAAGTAATTTAGAGCAGCATTGAGCGCTTTAACATGCATTTCCTGATCTTTACAGCCCGACTTCTTTCATAGAAAATTTAACAAGCTACTTTCAAGTTTTGCAGCCGTGACTGGTATGTTCCGAGCATAGTGCTCTTCTTAGTACTGATGTTTGAAAGTACATGACCTGTAAAGCAGAGACTGACATTAATAAAGGTTAAAAATTCAGCTGTAAGTAATAAGCTCTCATTCGTTTTATGTTCTCTTTTAAACGACGTGACGGACAATGCGAACGCAGAGGAATTCGGTAACGCAAAGCTGGAATGTCCAGAGCAGAGGCTGCGTCACCGTAGACAGAATGTGCAAAACTTCAGAATTCATTACCCTTTTGTGTGTGTCTGTGCGTGCGTGTCGGTAGCGTGAAAGTGGACGAGATTCCTCATATTGTTCGCGGCACAGCTGAGATGGCGCCATTTTTTATATTGTGCCCGTCCCGCCTTTCCGCTGGCGCCTCGCGACTCGCAGATGAAGCGACAGCAAAAAATTTCAAAACTGGACAGGACGGACGCGGGCCACAGCGGCCACCCTCTGTTGTCAGCAGAAATCAATTAAACGCTCGCCGCGTGACAGCGGTCCTGCGGATTTGTTGGCAATTGAAATTTATCATGTATCGCCCGTAGAAAAAACACGACGCGGCGAAACGCTGCTGCCGCAGAAAACAATCCCTCCCCTATATCCGTTTCCATCATTCCACTAGTTAAACAATCACAGTGCGTGTTACGCCTTGCAAACTCTGACACCCCAACTGCAAGTCCGTGTATCCTACTGAAAATTCGGTACTCTCTGAATCCGCGATTTTCACTTTCAAAACTATGCAAGTATCTACTTTACGCTCCGCATTATAATTGAAAGTTGTAACAAACCATTGAACTATAAATCTGCAATCTAAACTTGGTATTACAATAAACTACTTTTTTTTAACAAAATCGTGTCAACATTTAATGCTAGTTTATTTTGATGAGGCCCAAACATCAAAGTGACCCTGCAACTACATAAGTAAAGGGACCTTCCTGCATCTAATTATATATTTTTGACGGCGATACAGTGTTTACTTTTATTGAAATAAATCGCAATTTGCGACCACTTTTGGCTTCACTGTACTAGGATTAGATGTAATACCAATGTGCGGTGAATGAAAATTTGTGCCCAGCCGGGATTCGAACCCGGGATCTCCCGCTTATTAGGCAGACGCGGTTAACCACTCCGCCACCGAGGACACAGTGTCCAACCCGACTGCAGAGGACTCTTCACTGCACGTCTCCCGCCACACACAAATCTTCATTCGCAACGCCATCGTATCTACCTAGTAAGCAGAAGATCCCGGGTTCGAATCCCAGTCGGACAAAAATTTTTATTCGCCGCACATTGGTATTACATCTAAACCTAGTACAGTGAATCCATAAGTGATCACAAATTGCGATTTATTTCTTCCTGTATCTGTTGTGATCCATGATGTCCTACAGCACTCAAGAAATAAACTGCATTGAATACCTAACATATCTGCATGGTGCAAATTGGGGCAATCGACCCTTAATAATAAAAATGTGAGGTCATCTACATGACCACTACAATAAATCCGTTAAACGTTAGTTACACGATTAATCTAACATACATGCCGTCAATTCTACTACATACCTAGGAGAAACAATTACGAACAACTTAAATTGAAAAGAACACATAGAAAACATAGTAGGGAATGCGAACCAAAGACTACGTTTTATTGGCAGAACACTGAGAAGGTTCAACAGTTCTACTAAAGAAACTGCCTACACTATACCAGTGCGTACTATTTTGGAGTGTTGCTACGCATTGTGGGATCCTCACCAGGTGGGACTGACGGACTGTTTAGAGAAAATTCAGAGAAGAGCAGCTCGTTTTGTATTACCGCGATGTAGGGATGAGAGTCGCTGAAATGATGCACGAGTTGGGGTCGAAATCTTTAAAACAAAGGCGTTAATTGTTGCGTCGAGATCTATTTGCGAAATTTCTTTCACCAGCTTTCCTTTCTGAATGCGAACATATACTGTCAGCACCCACCTACATAGGGAGGCATGATCATCATAATGAAATAAGAGAAATCAGACCGAAAACAGAAAGATTTAGGTGTTCTATTTTCCAGCGAGCAATTAGAAAATCGAACTATAGAGAAATATTGTAAAAGTGCTTCAATGAAACCTCTGCCATGGACTTCAATGTAAGTTGCAGAGTATCGATGTAGATGTACTTCAAGCGTTGAGTAAACCTTTCTGCCAGTTGGCTGCCGTCAGACAGAGGCGGTATAAAAAAAAACTCTCTGACTATGCTTACTTTAATTCCGTAATGTCTTTTGGGATTATTTACTGTGGTAACTCGGAAAGCCGAGCTAAAGTTTCCCGTCTACAAATACGTGCAATAAGGATTGTTTCTTGTGTGAACTCAGAGGGTTGTTCAACACGTTGGCTGCAGTGAGGCCGCAGGCGGCTACAGCAGGGGGTTCTTGCGCACCTCTGACGTCATCGCGGCAGTCAACATGTTAATCAATTGGTGAATTAACTTGTAAATATATTTATTACTTAGTGAAATTTGTTATTAAAATTATATGTTTCCAAAGCAACAGCTCAGTTCATGGATTCAGTACTAGAAATATAAGTTGTACAAACCTTACTTTCGTGGTGAAAGGTATCCACTAGACACATACCACATTTTCCACAACACAGCTATATTTGAGGAGAGTCTAAAGCGTTTCTATGGGACCAACTCCTTCTACTCCATTGAATTCCTTAAGAGCACCGATTAATGAGTGCATTTTATTAATATTACAAATGTTCAAATGTTTGTAAAGTCTATGTGACTTAACTACGGGGTCATCAGTCCCTAAACTTACAAACTACTTATGAACTACTTACGAACTAGGACGGCACAAATATCCATGCCCGAGGGGGGATTCGAACCTCCGACCCGTAGTGGCTGTGCAGACCGTGACTGGAGCGCCTTAGTCTCCTCGGCCACCGCGGCCGGCTTAATATTACATAATATGGATATTATGTACAGTCTGTCTTCTGTAAAAATCTTGAACTGCAAGCTGATCATTGCAAATAGGTGTTTTAAAGAGCTTATATTTTTATTTTTTGTGATGATGTGTGGGTGTAATGGACTAAGAATTATAATGTTCTAATGTTTGCTTAGCTTATCGGACTTAAATACGGGGTCAGTCCCTAAACTTACAAACAACTTACGAACTAGTTAACACTAAGGACGGCACAAATATCCATGCGCGAGGGGGGATTCGAACAGCCTACCGTAGTGGCTGTGCAGACCCTGACTGGAGTGCCTCAGTCCCCTCGGCCACCGCGGCCGGCTATGTTTAAGTAGTTTGTAAGCTACGGAATGATAACCACGCAGTTTGGTCCGATATATTTATAGACATTTGAACGTTTGAATATTTTGAACAATTATCTCGTACTTTATTCTACTTTTCAGCACCATTAAATTGTGATTTGTCTGTATCTTCTCGTTGATTAGCTTTACAATTCATTACCTGATTTCTTAAGCTCTCTTTGTCCATTATTTACTCCAGAAAGAATCTTTCCATGTAACCATGTGGTGAATGGATACTGTACTCATTATTACCATTACAAATTTGATAGAACGCAATGTCTTTATTCTCTCTCATTCATACGGCCAAACCCATATTTTCACACAATTCTTCGCCTATAACTTCATTTTCTTTCTTATACCAAATTACCTTTCGTATACCCTCACATATTTCCTCTTCATCATCCCGCTAGAGATGCATGTTGTGCTGTCGAAAGTTCTGCGGCTATCGCAGAACAGTTCACCGTAATCACTCTCTGATCTATTCGTAACAAATTCTACCATGGCTATACCTTTTTTTGTTGGGGACCAGGAATCCTCTTCTTTTAAATTACTTATTAAGGAGGGGAACGAAAAAGGATTAGGAACGAAAGGATTGACATTAGCTGCACTGGGTCATTTAATTCATACAATGGCGACAAGTGAAAATGTTAGACGGGCCAGGAATAGAACCCGGGTCACTCGCTTCGGGCCAGCGGTCGCCTTAAACACTTGTCTACCAGCGCTCGCCTCCCGTCCGTCTCAAATTCCTAAGAAGGAGAGGACGCCTACTCGTCTACGTCGAATTCGTCCAAATTTATGGTACATGTTGGGCATGAGAACTCCAAATAGCCAAGAGTCAGAGGGCTGATCGATCGATGAAGTACGAACAATGAAAACGACCGCAAATTATAGATCTACATGAAAAACAAAGAAGAAGGGGAAAATAGCGGTAAAATACCGGATTCGTATTGAAAAGATCGGATTCGTATTGAAGAGATCGCGGGTTTAACTGCACCTGGCGGCAAATATTTTTCTGCTCCTTGGCAATGCTCCCATTATTGCTCCCATTGGGGTCGTGAAGACAAGATTAGCTTACACAGAACGCACGGAGGCATTTAAACAGTAATTCTTCACCCTCAATACGTGAATGGAATAGGAAAAAACCCTAATAACTGGTACAGTGGGGCGTACCCTTTGCTATGCACTTCACAGTGGTTTGCAGAGATTTGATGTAGATGTAGTTGTAGACTAACGTCCCAATTAACCGCAACTTCATATAGGTTATTTTATTAATTAATATAAACAATTAATGGAAGGGCGTTGGATGAAATACGGGACTACAAGCATTTATAAAGGGACTGTAGTGATCGCATACTAGGAGACGTCGTGTATGTAAATCGATACTTCCGTTCATTTGCAACTGATTAATTACATGTACCGGAGTGATAGTCACCGAAGAAACAGGGGAAGCAATAATTTTGACCACATCTTGCGCATGTTATGAACGCCGCCCTACATGTTGTGCACATATAAATACAAAATAACATATATTGTGTTCCGGTTAATTTGAAGTCATTAGTGTACGTATTGAAAAGGAGCAAAAATATGTTTGCCCCCTAGCGGAATCAAACCCGCGAACCTTTCAATAAAAATACGACCTCTTACCGCTTTTTTTCTTTTTAAATGGTTCAAATATAATTTATTACTTTTTATAACAAATATAAATATTATACAGGTATATACATTTACTAAAGACTGTCCTAGCAGAAGTTGCTTTTAATCGTCCGATATTGCTTCATTTGTTTTTTAAGCATTTCCTGATAGCCTCATATCTCTTGAATACATTATCACTCGCCATCAACAAGGAATCAGTTAAAATTCTTTGTTCGATGGTACTTCCATGCATGCATGTTTTTTTTTTTTTTTTTTTTTTTTTTTTTATACAGCAAGAGTCACCTATGAAGTGTAACAAGAACTGGTTTTGTGACATATCACTGAGTCAAACACGAACTAGTTCGGAAGAGCGCTCGCAGATCCCTCGCCTCTTAGTTCGTCCCCTCCTTTTCCGAAGACTGGCGGGTAACAGCGAGAGGACGCGAGAGCACGCAGAATCGCGTGATTCCCTCTTGCCAGTTGCCATCATTTCGAGCTGAGATGCAGCTCAGATGTAGTTTTAGTAGCGGTAGCAAAAGCCAAAACGAGCGGACGAACTAAAAAGATCTACCTACTTCGCGGCCGAGCTGCGAACTAAAAGGAGAGCTACCGGTCGCAAACTAAAGTATGCGCGATAGGTCGCGAACAGAATTAAAAATCACGTGTTTGCCTTCTGCTGATGAAATACATTTCGAGGGTAGCGTTTGCCTGCTAGATTACATAGTGCAGTGCTACAAAATTTCTGCCTGAAGTATTCTGCACTCTGCAATATCTGACTAATAAATTCCGTAATGCAAAGATATAGAGATACCGTAACTTTAAACTTAAACGCGAGAAATTATCCACAAACAGTTTCTTTTGGTTTGCGTGATATCGTTAGCGGCTCAAACAGCAAGCGCATGAAGCAGCTAGGTGGGGGAACTTCTCCCTCCACCTGCATGCCCCGACCACGCCGCTCAGCCGTCACTCGGACCGGACGAACTAAAAGAACGAACTAGTTCGCGGTAGAGCTGCGAACTAAAGTGAGCGCTCCCGATCGCGAACTATTATGCGCAAGTCTAATTCTATTCTCAAACTTCTGACATCCCTTGCTCCTAATCAGAGGAATATCCCTTCGTTAGTTATTCAGTCGTTTCCTCGTGGTCACCTCTCCATTCGCAGACAGGTAATGGGATCTCTGTCCAATGAAGAGATCATCACGACATCTTTTTCTATTATACTATCTATCTTTAATCAATTGGTTTCGATTGGCTTTGCATGCCGTTGATCACTGATAGTTCTTGTGACTTTTTGGCGTAGTTTCCTACTGAGAGCGTGAAGTGTGGCCTGAATCTCTGTCCATCTCTCCGTCCTCTTTGACAAGGTTCTCCGCAGAACTCCAGAAGTCTTAGATTGCCATTAGTGATGATTTGTGTTGATAATTTAAGTAGCGGTTCGCTGTGCTCGCCTCCTGCACGAGGTCAAACGCCAGTCACCACACCTTTGGACGCCTTTATAATATTGTGTGTGGTATCAGTTGTTTCGGATAAGTCAGACGTAAATGACCACACTATTACTTAGTGTGAAATATTTTATAAGAATACTAGCTGAAAACCCGTCTTTTCCTGGGTATGTATTTATTTATTCCTTCCTTGAGTTAGTACTTCTCCTACCCCTTCTCCGTCTGCCCATCTATTTTTTTCTAAAAACATGCTCTATTTATCGGAGAATAAATAAGAAAGAAGGCTGTCTCGCATAATGTACAATATTGTAAGTGCATTTGACATGTAAAATTCATACGATCTCATATTTATTGAGTTATATGTTGTACAATTGTACAATTGTTTAGCTATGTATTTGTTTGTATAAGTGCTGTATGTCTGTAAAATTTGTTGTGAATAAAAAGTAGTAAAGAAGCAATAGATTAAGAAACTTCCTGGCAGATTAAAATTGTGTGCCGGAACCGGGACTCGAACCTGGGACCTTTGCCTTTCGCGGGCAAGCGCTCTACCACTGAGCTACCCCGACACGACTCACGATGCCGCCCCACAACTTTACTTCCGCCAGTACCTCGCCTCCTACTTTCCAAACTTCACAGAAGTTCTCCTGCGAAACTTGCAAGACTAGCACTCCTGGAAGAAAGGATATGGTGGAGACATGGCTTAGCCACAGCCTAGGGGATGTTTCCAGAATGAAACTTTCACTCTGCAGCGGAGTGTGCGCTGATATGAAACTTCCTGGCAGATTAAAATTGTGTGCCGGAACCGGGACTCGAACCTGGGACCTTTGCCTTTCGCGGGCAAGCGCTCTACCACTGAGCTACCCCGACACGACTCACGATGCCGCCCCACAACTTTACTTCCGCCAGTACCTCGCCTCCTACTTTCCAAACTTCACAGAAGTTCTCCTGCGAAACTTGCAAGACTAGCACTCCTGGAAGAAAGGATATGGTGGAGACATGGCTTAGCCACAGCCTAGGGGATGTTTCCAGAATGAAACTTTCACTCTGCAGCGGAGTGTGCGCTGATATGAAACTTCCTGGCAGATTAAAATTGTGTGCCGGAACCGGGACTCGAACCTGGGACCTTTGCCTTTCGCGGGCAAGCGCTCTACCACTGAGCTACCCCGACACGACTCACGATGCCGCCCCACAACTTTACTTCCGCCAGTACCTCGCCTCCTACTTTCCAAACTTCACAGAAGTTCTCCTGCGAAACTTGCAAGACTAGCACTCCTGGAAGAAAGGATATGGTGGAGACATGGCTTAGCCACAGCCTAGGGGATGTTTCCAGAATGAAACTTTCACTCTGCAGCGGAGTGTGCGCTGATATGAAACTTCCTGGCAGATTAAAATTGTGTGCCGGAACCGGGACTCGAACCTGGGACCTTTGCCTTTCGCGGGCAAGCGCTCTACCACTGAGCTACCCCGACACGACTCACGATGCCGCCCCACAACTTTACTTCCGCCAGTACCTCGCCTCCTACTTTCCAAACTTCACAGAAGTTCTCCTGCGAAACTTGCAAGACTAGCACTCCTGGAAGAAAGGATATGGTGGAGACATGGCTTAGCCACAGCCTAGGGGATGTTTCCAGAATGAAACTTTCACTCTGCAGCGGAGTGTGCGCTGATATGAAACTTCCTGGCAGATTAAAATTGTGTGCCGGAACCGGGACTCGAACCTGGGACCTTTGCCTTTCGCGGGCAAGCGCTCTACCACTGAGCTACCCCGACACGACTCACGATGCCGCCCCACAACTTTACTTCCGCCAGTACCTCGCCTCCTACTTTCCAAACTTCACAGAAGTTCTCCTGCGAAACTTGCAAGACTAGCACTCCTGGAAGAAAGGATATGGTGGAGACATGGCTTAGCCACAGCCTAGGGGATGTTTCCAGAATGAACATATCAGCGCACACTCCGCTGCAGAGTGAAAGTTTCATTCTGGAAACATCCCCTAGGCTGTGGCTAAGCCATGTCTCCACCATATCCTTTCTTCCAGGAGTGCTAGTCTTGCAAGTTTCGCAGGAGAACTTCTGTGAAGTTTGGAAAGTAGGAGGCGAGGTACTGGCGGAAGTAAAGTTGTGGGGCGGCATCGTGAGTCGTGTCGGGGTAGCTCAGTGGTAGAGCGCTTGCCCGCGAAAGGCAAAGGTCCCAGGTTCGAGTCCCGGTTCCGGCACACAATTTTAATCTGCCAGGAAGTTTCATATCAGCGCACACTCCGCTGCAGAGTGAAAGTTTCATTCTGGAATAGATTAAGACTTGGTACGTAATGGGGCGATTTTCCATAAACTTTACTGTTTATGTGCTCATAACTCGTGAAATACGTGTCGTACTGTGATAAAATTGAGAACGTACAATCAAATATATGCGTGGATACTGTTTGTATAATTTCCTGTAGCTACAATTTGTAGTGTAGAAATTATAAATTGTAGCGTCATACCGAAAGCAGCAGTTTTAGTCCATGAACAGCGGAACTTTACTGTTTATGTCTCCATATCTCATGAACTGCGTATCGGAATGTCATACAATTTAGAAGCTACATTCAACTATATATGTGTATACTGTCAGTAAAATTTCCTGTCGCTACAATTTGTAGTGTTCAAATTATAAATTTTAACGTCATGCCGAGAGCCGTAGTTTTACTCCATAAACAGCGGAAAAGTAGTAAGCAAGAAACTTTTTTCTCCTTCAATATTTTGATATGGTTGTCAACTAGAAAAAGTTTAATAAAGGTTTCAAATTATGTTAAACGTTTGTTGCAAGACGCTAAGTGCTGTCACTCTCATATAAAGTCTCGTCGAATTATGTGACAGTTTCTTGCAACTCATATCGCTTATGACGCTATATTTACTGAACCATGTATCGTATGTGGTTATTACTCTTACACCAATTGTTATTTCACGTAAGGAATATGTGTACAAAATTTGGTTGAAATCGGTCCAGTGGTTTAGGAAAAATGAGCAGCATTTTCGCTTAATGCAGCAGTTTTTCGCGCATCTCATTGGTTATGACGCCATATCTCCTGAACTATGTGTTGTATGTGATTCTTACACTTACGGCGACCGTCCTCGTCGATAGAAGGTTACGTGTACAAAATTTCATACAAATTGTAACAAAACTGTAGATTTTTATGCAACAGGTACAAATATACGGACACTCTGCTTTATATATTAGATAGAGCACAAATAACAAAAAAATATCGTTCAGTGATTTCTCTTATATGTCCAAATTATTCACGTAGTGATATATTACTTGAGATGATGACTATTTAAGGAAAATTAAAATGTATTTTTAAACAAA
Source organism: Locusta migratoria (assembly GCA_026315105.1). NCBI lineage: Eukaryota > Metazoa > Arthropoda > Insecta > Orthoptera > Acrididae > Locusta > Locusta migratoria. The sequence goes on along the minus strand of CM048745.1, from coordinate 706,462,577 downwards.
AAGTGATCGTGGTCAAAATAATATTAGTAAAAATTGAAGTGAAATACTTTCATGAAATCGTATGCCTCATTGTGTAAGCTAACATTGCTGGTCAGCACCGCATAAGGAAAAGTCTAAACAAATGACGATGCATTAAAAGTGTCTGTAAAATTAGAAGCAGTACAAATTGACCAAAGAGTGAATTGCTTCCATCAAAACGTTACTCCAAACAGCAATTAAAACGGGTTATAACGGTCCCAGCAAAGTAATCAGGTAATCACGTTGGACAAAACCGATAATTCGGCCACCAACCACGCCGTCATTTGCAAAGTAAACTGCGAACAGTGACGCGCAGAGACCGCGATCCATACCTGCGGGCTGTCAGGAACTTGCCTGCAATATTCCGGGACCAAGTATGGCCGCGTGTAACGAGGTTACGCCGCGGCATTCCCTGAGGCTCACAACCAGTCAACTTGCCGAAATCACGTCATTACACTAATGGATATCGTTACAATATATTGTTTTGCAGTTTACTGGGAACAACTGATAAGATTTTCTAAAGAAAAATCTGCCAATTGCCACGTAAATCGTGATAGTTGCCGCGAAACAGCGACGAATGATAATATATATATATATATATATATATTGCCAATGACGTGCAATGATCCTTTCTTCAGTGCGGAGGCACTCCAAAGCATTTACACTTCCGGGAATTAGTACTAGATGACTGCTAGTTCTAGTGGGGAGGGTAAAGTCGCAAATTTGTATCTGACGGGAGGCGTGCTTGAGTAATTCCGTGCAGTTGTAATGGTCGCTGTGTCCCCAGTGGTGTAGGGGTCAGCGCAACTACCTAGAAAGCAGGAGACCCTGGTTCGAATGCAGGCTGGGTACAAATTTTCAGCTTTACTCATTCGTAGTTAATGTCAGACATTCCATGAATATGAAAATATTAAATACCTATTCCATTAACGGAAGCGAAGCCTGATCACGAATTGTCAATATGCATTCGAAATTTCATACAATGCTGTGTTCAGCAGGTGGAACTGCCGATTGCTTTAAGGCGCCTTCCTGCGGAGAGAGGTTGCTCTCCGTCGGAGCTTCAAGTCCTGCTTTAGGCATGGGTTCGCTCGTGTGTGTGTGTGTGTGTGTGTGTGTGTGTGTGTGTGTGTGTTGTCCTCAGGCTAGTTTAAGCCTACGGACTGATAGCCACAGTGGTTAAGTCCCTCAGATTTACCGACATTTGAACATGTACGGTGTTTGGTGATGGTTGTTGTGGAACCAATATCTGCGACGTTCCGAGTGGTACTGTAACGGTCATGGACGAGCAGCTCGAAGCGAGTCTGTCACTACTGTTGGCATAGTAACATGAAGCAGCACTGCTACTATGCTACCTGCAGCCCGTCAGCCAGATCAGTCACTTTAGGCGAACAATTATGCCCATGAACGACTATGTCTGTAATCTAATGTCTTGCCCAAAGAAGAGCCTACCAAATTTACAACCCCCCCCCCCTGGCAGATAAAATATCAACAGCTAGAAGGTTTTTATCGGAAAGACCGATCTGTACAGCCACTGCGCTGAGAGTGAGACACGCGATGCCGTTTTTACTTCTCCTACAGTAATTGATGGTAGCAATAATAAATAACCGCAATTTACTACACAACACATTTTAGGGAACGGTACCTTGGCTCATCGAAACTTAACCCTTTCAACATGACTGACCTACTTATTAAATCCCTGATTTTACATAAAATTTTAATTGTCACCCCCCCCCCTCAAAAAAAGAGCACAAAAAAAATCCCTTATTATTCAGAGCCCCGTCTATTCACGCACAAAAGTAATTCTTCAAAACACTCGTGCGATACCACGCCCACCAGGAATGAATTCACTAGATAAATTATTCTCTGAACTACTGACAAGTTTTCGTTTCCTCCGCGCACCAATAATTAATCGATCGGATTGTCACGATAAAACACTCCCCACAATTTTGCAATTACAATACAACACAATTATACTCCTGGCCACGAAGATGACGTGGTACAGACGCGAAATTTAACCGACAGGAAGAAGATGCTGTGATATGCAAATGATTAGCTTTTCAGAACATTCACACAAGGTTGGCGCCGCTGGAGACACCTACAACGTGCTGACATGAAGAAAGTTTCCAACCGATTTCTCATACACAAACAGCAGTTGACCGGCGTTGCCTGGAGGAACGTTGTTGTGATTCCTCATGTAAGGAGGATAAATGCGTGGACCATCACGTTTCCGACTTTGATAAAGGTCGGATTGCGGTTTATCGTGTCGCGACATAAAAAAACCGTGTGCATACAGTATGCCATCAATGCCTAATTCAAAATTTACTTCGTTTCTTATAGGTTTACTAAGACTTCCAATTATTGTTTTCATCTTAACCCTACTAAATGAAAAACAATGATATCATCAATTTAAAAAAAAAAAGAGAATCAACATCAGAATCCACATTTGTACCATTAATTTCCACTGTAATTAACGATTGCACTTTCTCGACTGGCTCCTTCCTAAGCTTAGTCTCTGCCAATATATCCCCTTCTGTTTCTTTAAAGCTATGTACTCACATTGTACTAATTACTGTTTCACTTGGCGGTTCCAGCTCTAAATCATCTTTAAAAATTTCATTAATACTTGCGAAACTCAGTCAGACTTGTAGTTTTTTAGCAACGTCGAACTTTTCAACTTCTCATTCCTGTAGAAACAACTGAATCATAAATTTCGCTTTACAGATGTAATCACTAGCCAAAAACACACTTTCCTTCTTGCTAAGCCAGTCAGTATGTCAACGGCAACTTGCTGTTCGTCATCAATAATAATGAATTCCCTAATCTCGTTCCTTTAATAAATCATGTCCCTGCCACCTACTTCACAGTTCTTGATTTCCTAAAATTGCGTCAACATAGAGAACTCCTAGATATTTCTTACTTTTATTACCACTAAAATCGTGGTTCATGTTCCTTACCTCACCTGAGGTGCTGTTTATCTTTGTTCGCTCCTTTCACGAACTACGGTTTGGACGTCTTTAGTTTCCCCACCGCTGGTCGTTAGTTGTAGCATAATTTGTCCGCTGTTATACCCTACTTCACGCCATTGTTTCTGTCATTTCTCGTTATTGTGAAAGTTACTCTAGAATTATTTCCCTCCCTATTACGATGGTGCTTTGCATACTCCATTCGTCCCACGTAATCAAGGAAACTCTCGACGCAGTCTGTAGGATTATGTTACAGATCCCTTTGTATCGAATCTGGCACACATCTTAATACAGTAGAGACCACAATTAGCACACTAAACGGCTTGTCCAGGTACATGATTCTTTCCAGTTCCCTCAGTTTTCCCCAGTCCTTACGGTAATAATCTCAGTTTAAGAATTAGTTTTGCAGGCGTGTCTTTTTTTCTCACTCCAGTATTTGTTTAATACGAGTGCCTCAAAGGTGGCAAAGTCCATAACATCAGCAGCGTGCTAATATGCCAAAGTCTGCGCACTTCCGTCAAACTGCCGCTTCACAAATTTAACTTCTACCTCAACAGACATTCCTGCAACAAAATAATTTTTAAATGTGACCAAGAAGTCTACTACGTGATATTTTTCACATTCGATATTAGGGCTCCCAATTACCTGTGAATTTTTAATGTCCTACACTTCATTGCTAACACGTTTCGGTTCGTACCTTACTGTTTTTAATTCTTCAGCCGGGCACAGGGTTACGGTATATATACCCTCTCTCTCTCTCTTTTTATTTTTATTTATTTATTTATTTTTTTCCAGCATTGATACCGTCTCTTTCTTTTCCCTTTTGCACCTCGACTGCACACCATCTATGCTCTCGCAAAAATAACTATCAACTTTAGTAATCCTACCTGTTAATTTCTGAAAAGTTTCCTTAACTTACATTTCCAACCAATTCAACCTATCACTGAAATACTCGTTTTAAGTTACTAGCTTTGTTGTAATCTTATTAATTTCTCCCATAAAACACTATTTCATTTTTAATTTCGTCATTCAATTCACCAATTTCCTTATGAATATTAATGGTTTCACTATTCAAATTAAAATTCTGGATCTTACTTTCACAAATCTGAGTGTCCATCCGACTTCTCAATTCTACAGCTTCAATATTTTATTCGATTTACAAATTACCATTCACTTCCTGCATCTTTTAACACCGGCGAATCAGAATATATATATATATATATATATATATATATATCCCGTGGTAAACTGACCTCAAATTCCCCCGTGGATTTACATTCAGCTTGGCTAACACACTGCAAGAAAAGCAAACAGATTCAAATGATGCCCCACATTACTGTGTCCTGTCTTTTGTGTGGAGTGATGTAGGCTGCTTGCAGCGTTGGCCGGCGCGAAGTCATTGTTGGCTGCTTCTCCACTCTGCGTGGAGTGCGCCGGCTGCTTTGTTATGGTGTGAGTTGGCTACTTGTGTTCGACGGTAGCATCTCCAACTTGTCGTAGCTCACTTCAAGTTTCCCCGACCTTCGGGTCTAACTTGGTAGCAATCTAGAAATTCTGGACACGAGCCCCCAATTGTAACGCTAGGACCTTCTATTTAACTATGTCTTAGGCTATGACTCGTTCCTTTCTATACACGTATACATTTATTTTTAAATCTGAACTTTTCATTTTAAAGTCAGGGAATTTTTCTTTTAAATAGGGTGGCATGTACTACATAATTTACTGTAACATTGCTATTTTACTAAAATGGTTTATTGTTCATCGCATAATTATGTATGGCGAGAACCACTGAATTCGTTAGACTCCGTCTGATATGATTAGCTCGAGCCCCTAGTTTTGCTAATAATGTAGCCGTATGAATATTTAATCATTTGGACAGAGTTACTGTAATGATTTCTATTAAAGTCCATGCTAATTTTTCAATTAGAAAAAAAGGATAAAAAAAACAGGTCAGAAAGCGATGAAACATTTCTGAATTCTGACTACTGTCCACATACGTCCGAAAATACTTCAGAGTGCAGCATGGCATATTCTGCGGCTATGTTGAACACATATCGTCTCGTTGGATTTCACGCCACAGCCGATACACGTCTGCCGGCAAGGCCGCTCAAAAAATCCCACTGCTCCTGAAACTCTACGGCCGTAGACCGCTGCGGACTTCCACTTATATAGAAGCTGTGGTGTAATTCCTGTAATACGCCACCCTACGAGCTTTAACAATTCTTGCAGTAGTCTACAAAACTTTTTAAATAATGATTTGAGATGATATGACAGCATCGTTTGATGTGTGCTAAAATTCAAATACAAGTGCATACCTTACTTAAGTTTCTAATATTAATAATACCCCAAAATCGTGAGTTTAAACAAATGAATATTTTCAACATAACCGATAAATAAGACTTTCAGCTCGAACAATATTCAATTAATCACTTAGGTGAAGTTTTTTTCAGTTAGTTTTTGCAGTCCTCTATCCAATACACTGTTCAGAATTACCGTACTCTTAAATTTTTACAAATTACGGCCCGATAAACGTAATAATGTAGTTCACACAATAACAACATATTAAAATAAACAAAAAAAACTGTAAACAATTCATAACATCTGTTTACGACACCTGCAAATTATCACTGCCTCGCTGCTTATGTATCGGTCTTGTATTAATTGTTATTAAAAAAATCATTATTGTTTTTCCTTAAAATTGCATTATTATTCGTAATATAGTGTTGCAGATAATTTGGTTATACTAAACTCTTAGTCTCGATGAGACCTCTCATTTCAGCCCTCGCTCATTGCTGAACTTCAATTACTTCAGCATCTGGCTTTTTCCAAGTGAATTATTAGTAATTTTCTTAATAATTTCTGGTAAAAAATTAATGTAATTGATGCCATCACATCATATGGATCGCGCTGTTCCCCTCTTTAATTTGTTTCTCCGTGCCCGTCTGTAACTCTGATAGTTTCAGCGTAGTATCTAGTATTTTTGGCGGGAATAAATAGCAGGTGAAAATGACGCCGGCCGCGGTGGCCGAGGGGACTGCGGCGAGCCAGCCACTGTCTACCCGGCCACTACGGTCGGGGGTTCGAATCCCCCGTCGGGCATGGATATTTGTGCCGTCCTTAGTATTAGCTAGTTCGTAAGTAGTTTGTAAGTTTAGGAACTGATGACCCCGTAGTTAAGTCCCATAAGCCCTACAAACATTTGTAAATGACGTCATATCCGCCAGCGTCCTGTGCACGCGGTCCTCTTCCCGCCGATGCTAAGCCGCTGATCATCAGTCATCGCAATTTCGACGCTCTCCGCTGTCAAAACTAGCATACTTTGCACTTCAAATGAGTATTGTAAGTTTTTATATATTCACTGCTTCACTCAGTGTCGTCTTGATGTGGTGAACTGTGTTGTATAGTGTAGTGACAGTAGAGTTCGGTAGTGGACGATCAGAGACAATAGAATTATTGAAACTTCCTGGCAGATTAAAATTGTGTGCCGGAACCGGGACTAGAACCTCGGACCTTTGCCTTTCGAAGGCAAGCGCTCTACCGACTGAGCTCTGCTGACACGACTCACAATGCCGACACACAACTTTACTTCCGGCAGTACCTCGTCTCCTACTTTCCAAACTTCACAGGAGCTCTCCTGCGAAACATGCAAGACTAGCACTCCTGGAAGAAAGGGTATGGTGGAGACATGGCTTAGCCACAGCCTAAGGGATGTTTCCAGAATGAAATTTTTTACTCTGCAGCAAAGTGTGCGCTGATATGAAATTCACTGCTGAGTGAAAGTTTCATTCTGGAATATAATTATTAATTGTTAACATCACACATTATTGTTGTAATATCCTGACGTCTCTTCATATTCTGTATTAGGAACTGTAACTACCACGTTTTTACCTTGGTTCTACGTTTCAGGTAGGGTTAGGAACTTAGCGAAGAGAAATTGCAATTTTGTCGATATGACGTTACTTTGTTTTATCATTTTCGATTCAACACAAATGAAATGTCTCTTATTATAAATTAATTTTTTCTTGTGATCTCGGGGTATAAAATTGTATTTGAGTTTACTTATTGTAAATGGTAGCACATTCTGTCCACGTACGAAGTATTTCAGCATTTTGAGCAACATCGATAGATAGCGAGAGATTTGAATTTCAACAATTTAGTATTATTTACATTCAAAGGGAAATGTTGTTGTTGTTGTTGTTATGGTCTTCAGTCCGGAGACTGGTTTGATGCAACTCTCCACCCTACTCTATCCTGAGCAAGCCTTTTCATCTCCTCATAAGAACGGCAACCCACATCCACTTGAATCTGCTTACTTTACGCGTCTCTTGGTCTCCCTCTGCGATTTTTACCCCACACACTTCCCTCCAATGCTAAATTTACGATTCCTCGATGTCTAATAATGTGTCCTACCAAGCAATCCCTTCTTTTAGTCAGGGTATGCCAAAAATTCCTTTTCTCTCCAATTCTGTTCAGTACCTCTTCATTAGTTATGCAATCTACCCACCTAATCTTCAGCATTCTTCTGTAGCACCACATTTCAAAAGCCTCTATTCTCTTCCTGTCCGCACTGCTTATCGTCCATGTTTCACTTCCGTACAAGGCAACACTCCACACAAATGCCTTCAGAAAAGACTTCTTTACCCTTAAATTAAGATTCGATGTTAGCAAATTTCTCTTTTTCAAAAATGCTTTTCTTCCCATTGCCATTCTGCATTTTATATCCGTTGTACTGCGACCATCGCATGTTATTTTACTAGCCAAGTAACAAAACTCATCTACCACCTTCATTGTTTCGTTACCTAATCTAATTCCTTCAGCATCGCCTGATTTTCTAAGACCGCATACGGAAAGTAATTGATAATTTTATTTCAGTTTGGCTGCAGAGACTGGAAAGGACATTGTTGTGTGATTTCAAAGAATGGCACATGCAGTTAGTTTCATATGAAGTATTTTGCAGCAAGTCGGCGTGAATATTGATTATGTTATCAGCCACAGCAAGGAGGAATTAAATGACAAGGAATACATAAAAATAATGAGAAGTAGTTTCCTTTACGCTTCCCTTTGGTTCTATTTTCACTTATAGAAAGGGTGTTGTGTAGGATTAGTGACGAACAAATTTCTGTTTCATTATCGAGAAACTTAAACTCTCTTTAGTTTTGTTCAGATTAGTTGCTAGCCAGGTACTTATTGCAGAATATTTCTAGTGCGTTAGTAAAATGAAGCCATTTAAATGTAGGGATACAGACTACTCAAGTTACATTCAGGGCCGCGCAGAAGTAGCCGAGCGGTCTGGAGCGCCACGTTGCGGAACGCGCGGCCTACCCCGTGGAGTTTCTAATCCTCCGTCGGGCATGGATGTGTGTGTTTGTCCTTAGGTTAGTTTAACTTACTGTAAGCAGTTTGTAAGTCTAGGTACTGATGACCAACATAGTTTGGTCCCATAGGACTACAACAATTTGAACATTTTACATTCAGGCTGGTAAGCTATTTCTGTAGAGGAAAACGTACTACGTAGTTGTTAGCAGACTACCAATAAATTTAATCGAAGTTTGGAAACTTCAATACTTTACAACACAAATAAACATTCACCAATGCGTTTCAAGTAGACACAGACGTAGATTTCTCTGAGAAAAAGCAGGGGCACCAGGCCACCAAAACACAAAGAGAAGATACAATACAATCAGTAGCAGTGGTCCAGAGTGATAGTCTCGAATGAATCACACTTCAGTACAAGTTATCTGATCCGCAGTTTGTGTGGAGATACAGGGAAACACGTTATATGTCACAAAGTTTTCATGGACATCACAAGCTTGGGGTAGATATTAGGCACAATGGCATAATATGTCGCATGAAGTACTGTTACTGTTTAGCGTCATTTCAAGGACATTATTCTGGATCATGTCCATTTGTACAGAGATGGGTTAGGTGCAGGCTTTCTTTTAGTCTGCGACTACTCCCGATTGCACAGAAATGCTTAGTTGTAGGATACATTGCAATGTAAAAGTATTGACCTTATGGAATGTGCTGCTTAAACCCTACAGATCGTACCAGGGAAATTCTTGGCAGACGTGTTCCTCAACGAATACTGAATTCCTCCATAAACGGTGGAAGAACTTGAAACTTCTATGAAAGAAGACAGGGACAATATCCACGAAGCACTTCTCAACAGCATGAATAACAGATGCCAAATGTGCATTAATCTCCGAAGAGAGTGTTATCCATAGTGAGAACCTTCTTTCAAGGCACTGTCCACACCATTCAACAGCTCTTGCAGGTCCAAAAAATGTTCAAATGTTTGTTAAGCTTATGGGACTTAACTACGGGGTCATCAGTCCCTAAACTTACAAACCACTTATGAACTACTTACGAACTAGGACGGCACAAATATCCATAACCGAGGGGGGATTCGAACCCCCGACCGTAGTGGCCGTGCTGACCGTGACTGCAGCGCCTCAGTCCCCTCGGCCACCGCGGCCGGCTTGCAGGTCCTTTGCTATCTCTGACAGATTTACAATGTCATCGGAAAACGACAAAGTTTTTATTTCATCTCCATGGACTTAACTCCTTCTCCTTATTTCTCCTTAAAACTCTTTCACATCTTGCTCACATAGGAGGAACATGGCTCACCACCGTAAGGCCAGGCATTACAATAATGACTGACGATCCTTTCGAGGTAAATTAGAGTTACGAGCAGCGAACATCGTGTGGAATCTGGTTACTGAGTGCATCAGTCAATTGCACCATACGCTGATATATGTAGAGTAACTTGTCACCAGCTACGACCCGGAGGACAGTAAAATCCGTAGCTTACCTGGTGTCCTGAAGGTATTGCTCTCCTTGGCGTCTATTTGTAAGTTTTGAAACATCTTAGTTTAGATTTAAGGCAAATCTGATAACTTTAATTAGGAGCGTGGGAAGCGGGCATTAGGTTTAGTAAAGAACTTGTTTCATCCATAACATTTATTTAACAGTAAGACCAATTTTGAAAATTTTTATAGTGTTGGTGGTACAAGAGTAAAAAAGAAAAACCAGCGATTGACCGGCTCATATTGGCGAAATGGAGTAATAGATATTTTGTTCGTGTCTTGATTGATGCAGGGCCTTTAAATATTTCTTTCGAGTAGCGGTGGAGCTTATTGTTGTAATGGGACTCTATGCATTTTATTGGAATTCAGTTACTGTATGCTGAAGTTATAGTCCAGTTATTTGTTGCGGTCTTGTGGTATAAGTGGCCCGAACAGAGCTACGACACATTTGATTGAGCCAATTGTTTCTGTATTCGACCACTATTAAATATTGTGTAATCTTATATAATGTTTTGGGTGTCATCTACGTAATTTCTAGGTGTAATGAAAGAGTCTTTCTTATCGTACAATGTGATAACACAACTTTAAGGATCTCGATAATTCCTACAGGAGTCTTGTAAAGAATTTTATCACTCTTATTTGATTTTCGTAGTATTTGTTATTATCAACAAATATTTGTGGTCAAATGACAAATGACTGATCAATATCAACCATCTTTCCACGTGATTCCTTAATTTAATCCCAATCGTTGTCTCGGGTATCACATTCTATTAGTCTTGTTTTACTGTTGTTATACCCTCCTTCCAAGATATGTTCAGTTGCTTTTCCAAGTCCAACTCCTCACCGACAGAATTACGATATCATTGGAAAATTCATAGGTGTCTACATCACTGACCTCTTTCTCCTAATTTCTCCTTGCTCACCTTCACTGCTTGCTCTAGAAACCTGTGTTACTCTCCAACCACTGCGTGACTTTCATATTCTTCGAGTCTTATAGCTCCTGTTTGTCTAATGTACAAATTACATACATACATACATTTTATCCGTACTATCTTCAGAATTTTGAAGGAGTGCGTTCCAATCAACGCAACAAAATCTCTCTGCAGAAGTTATTAATCTGTAAAGAAGTATTTCCTTTTCGTTAACCTATCTTCTGAGAAACATGGTAACGTGATCATTGTTTCACACGCTGCTATTGGTCAAAATAAAACGGATCTTATCCGAGGTCGGATTCTACCAGTTTTTCCATTCTTCTCTCAGTAGGTTTCTAGTTAGTGCACTGGTCAAAACAATTGGGGTATCAGTTGAGACACCTAGGTTCTGATGTATTGTCAATGTTCAATGTTCAATGTTTGTAAAGCTTATGGGACTTAACTACGGGGTCATCAGTCCCTAAACTTACAAACTACTTATGAACTACTTACAAACTAGGACGGCACAAATATCCATGCCCGAGGGGGGATTCGAATCCCCGACCGTAGTGGCCGAGCTGACCGTGACTGGAGCGCCTCAGTCACCTCGGCCACCGCGGCCGGCGATGTATTGTCATCGGCAGACTGAACTAAAATGGTTAGACGTTTTTCTGTCGGTTCTACTGAGTGGAGACAGCAACATTACGGCAACCGAGATAGTGCTAATAACAGAAACTAGCTGTAGAGGGGGTTGGTTTTGTCGTGTGCTTAAGAATCGAATTACACAAACAGTTGGGTTCAGATAGAGTAGTGATCACGTAGTGCAATGCAACAACAGCGCAAATTACTGAAGCTATTGCAAGGAGAGCCATAGGACGTTTGCGAGCCAGCCACACAGAGGGAGGGGGTTGCAGGTATTGGAGTGACGCAAGAACGGAAAGTCAAGGTCGTCCATGAGTAACATCAGTAAGAGACGACCGTTATCTCCGGTTAATCCCTCGAGACAGGAGGCAACGCACCCTCCAGGCAGCAACAGGGCGGGCAATATTAACACAGTCCGAAATCGCTTGCGGCAATTTGCCTCTACGAACGAGGCCTATGGTGTGTGTCACCCTTTAAAAGCCTGATATCGCTTAGCCCGCAAAAGACTGGACAGAGGAACGTAACCGTAACAAATGCAGCCGGGCTGTGTTCACAGATGAGTGCTGATTTTGTGTTCAGCCGGAAAATCGTTGTTGTCTTATCTGGAAAACGAGAAACTCGGAACAATCATGCTAATGTGCAGGTATGGGCAGGAAGTATTGGCGAACGTACGGACGTATAAGTTCACAATGGCGCTTTGAGAGATAAGAGGTATAGAGACTAGATCGATCTTTTATTGTGCCCTACTCTGGTGCCATGGGTTACTTCTGGTCGACGATAGCGCTCGTTTCGATGCAGATGCACTGAGAGACAAGTTGCTTGAAGCTGAGCGAATTGAACGAATGGAACGGCCAGCTTGTTAGCCTTCATGAGCTCGCGCTGGCGGTGAGGTGACTGCCTTCTTACAATTTCTCGCCGCACTAAGTCCACAAACGGATAAGGTGGTGGGGTGTTCATATATTCTGTAGTTGGTACAACTAAAGCGTATATGGTCATCTGACTGCCTGCTTACCTTTATGGAGTTAGTGGGGCGAGAAATTGTAAGAAGGTGGTCACCGCACCACCAGCTCAAGCGCATGAAGGTTAACCGGACTTGATCCCGCTCGAACATGTGTGGGATGCACTTGGCAGACGCATTGCAGCCAGACCAGCACCTCCCAGAACGGTTGCAGAGCTGGATAATGCAGTCGTGGAACAATGGCCAAAATATCCCCCAAGAGCTGATTGATAACCTCATACTGTCCATGCGACGCAGAAGGTCTACTAATTTTACCGTCCTAGGTGATCACACACCATATTAGAGAGCAAAGAGAATGATTTTTCCACCATTTTGGTAGCCCCATGGTGCCTCGCTCTAACTCCATGTAAACCTCAAGTATATAACTGGGATAGAAAAATACCGTACTGTATCACACAGATATTACAGTTGTAACCAATATCTGAATGAAATACGTTACCATATGTATATTGTGTATGTCACCCATCCCCTGTTTTGAGCAGTTTATTTTGCAACCGTATTAAACCTTTTAACCAATAGTCAACACGGATTCATAAAATATCGCTCTTGCGAAACACTTGCCCTTAATTCACATGAAGTGATAAGCGCCATCGACATATTTGTAGATTTCCGGAAGGCTTTTGACACTGTACCTTAAAAGCGGATTCTAATGAAATTGCGTGCTTATGGAATATCACCCCAATTGTGCAATTGGATTGGCGATTTCCTATCAGAAAGGATACAGTTCGTAGTAATTGACGGTAAGTCATCGAGTAAAACAGAAGTGATATCTTGCGTTCCCCAAATAAAAAAGCGTTATCTCTTCCTTGTATTTATAAACGATTTAGGAGCAATCGTAAAAGCTCTCTTAGACTCTTCGCTGATGATGCTGTCGTTTATAGGTTAGTGAAGTCAACACAGTATCAAAAGGAAGTGCAAAGCGATTTAGACAAAATGTCTACGTGGTGCGAAAATTGTCAATTAACACTAAATAACGAAAAGTGTGAAGTAATGGACATGGCCACTAAAACAAATCCGCCGAACTTCAATTACGCGATAAATCAGTCAGACCTTAAGGTCGTAAATTCTACCAAATACCTAAGAGTTACAATTACGAACAACTTTGACTGGAGAGAACACAGAAAATGTTGTGGGGAAGGCGAACCAAAGGTTAAGTTTCATTCAAATCAAATGTTTGTAGAGTCTATGGGACTTAACTACGGGGTCATCAGTCCCTAAACTTACAAACTACTTATGAACTAGCTAATCCTAAGGACGGCACAAATATCCATGCCCGAGGGGGGATTCGAACCCCCGATCGTAGTGGCCGTGCAGACCGTGACTGGAGCGCCTCAGTCTCCTCGGCCACCGCGGCCGGCTACGTTTCATTGGCCGAACGTTTCGAAGATGCAACAGCTCCATCAGACTGCCTACATCACACTTGTGCGTTCTCTCCAGGAGTACTGTTGCCCCTTGTGGGACCCTAACCAGGGAGGGCTGACGGAAGACATTGAGAAGGTCCAGAGAAGTGCAGCTCGTCACGGAAGCGTCACGGAAATGTTACACGATTTGAGGTGAATTCATGAAAAGAACGACGTTATTCGTTGCGCCGAGATCTATTTGCGAAATTTCAACCACCGACTTTTTCTTCTGAATATAAAAATATTTTGCTAGCACCCTCCAACCATCCCAATAAAATAAGAATCAGGTCGAAAACGGAACGATTTAGGTGTTCATTCTTCCCGCACGAAAATGGAACGGCAGAGAAAGGTTATGAAAGTGGTTAATGAAGTCTCTGCCAGGAACTTAACAGTGATTTGCAGGGTATCTACACTCCTGGAAATTGAAATAAGAACACCGTGAATTCATTGTCCCAGAAATGGGAAACTTTATTGACACATTCCTGGGGTCAGATACAACACATGATTACACAGGCAGAACCATAGGCACATTGACACAGGTAACAGAGCATGCACAATGTCGGCACTAGTACCGTGTATATCCTCCTTTCGCAGCAATTCAGGCTGCAATGCTCCCATGGAGACGATCGTAGAGGTGCTGGATGTAGTCCTGTGGAACGGCATGCCATGCCATTTCCACCTGGCGCCTCAGCTGGATCAGCGTTCGTGCTGGACGTGCAGACCGCGTGAGACGACGTTTCATCCAGTCCCAAACATGTTCAATGGGGGACAGATGCGGAGATCTAGCTGGCCAGGGTAGTTGACTTACACTTCTAGAGCACGTTGGGTGGCACGGGATACATGTGGATGTGCATTGTCCTGTTGGAACAGCATGTTCCCTTGCCGGCCTAAGAATGGGTAGAACGATGGGTTAGATGACGGTTTGAATGTACCGTACACTGTTCAGTGTCCCCTCGACGGTCACCAGAGGTGTATGGCCAGTGTAGGAGATCGCTCCCCACATCGTGATGCCGGGTGTTGGCCCTGTGTGCCTCGGTCGTATGCTGTCCTGATTGTGGCGCTCACCTGCACGGCGCCAGACACGCATACGACCATCATTGGCACCAAGGCAGAAGCGACTCTCATCACTGAAGACAACATGTCTCCATTCGTCCTTCCATACACACCTGTCGCAACACCACTGGAGGCGGGCTGCACGATGTTGGGGCGTGAGAGGAAGACGACCTAACGGTGCGCGGGACCGTAGCCCAGCTTCATGGAGACGGTTGCGAATGGTCCTCGCTGATACCCCAGGAGCAACAGTGTCCCTAATTTGCTGGAAAGTGGCGGTGCGGTCCCCTACGGCACTGCGTAGGATGCGACGGTCTCGGCGTGCATCCGTGCGTCACTGCTGTCGGGACCCAGGTGGACGGGCACGTGCACCTTCCGCTGACCACTGGCGACAACATCGATGTACTGTGGAGACCTCGCGCCCCACGTGTTGAGCAATTCGGCGGCATGTCCTCCCGGCCTCCTGCCCACTATACGCCCTCGCTCAAAGTCCGTCAACTGCACATACGGTTCACGTACATGCTGTCGCGGCATGCTACCAGTGTTAAAGATTGAGATGGAGCTCCGTATGCCAAGGCAAACTAGTTGGCACTGACTGCGACGGTGCCCAACCGCTGCGCAGCTAGCGCCATTCCACGGCCAACACCGCGGTTCCTGGTGTGTCCGCTGTGCCGTGCGTTTGATCATTGCTTGTACAGCCCTCTCGTAGTGTCTGGAGCAAGTATGGTTGGTCTTACACACCGGCGTCAATGTGTTCTAATTTCAATTTCCAGGAGTGTATGTAAATGTAGATGTAGATTTAGTGCTGTGATTTTAACAGCTGCGTACATTTCCTTCCATTACATTTGTATGTATTACATGTTACACGATAGACGGAATAGTTTCGTCATCACTGGCTCTTCCAAAGACAGGAGCAATTCAGAAGGAATGTCATCTCCTCCTGATGCGTTTTTTCGTCTTAAATGTTTCCGTGGTCTGGTACCTTCTTCTGGCAGTAACGTATCACTTCTCGTACTTCACCCTTTTCCACAACACTGCTCTCACGTGTATGAGTGCGACATCTGACTAGCGCCGCCCCCGCAGCGCTTCCGCCACCGCCTGCCACTGCCCCTGCCTCTTGCGCCCCTCTTATCAGCTTCACAGCGCACTGACGTTGCGCGCTTTACGGCGTCGTTCCTCGTGAATAACGGCCCTCTGCCTGTCTGAGGGACGGTGATTTCGTGTAGATGTCTCAGTCTGTCAGGTCACGTAATGTGTTTCACGCTTACTGAGCAGAATTATAATAGCCTGTCAAATGAAGATGGTGGACACCGAAACCATTATTATATTTATGCTGCATAAAGATAGGTTCCACATTTACGTCTTGTCTGCTTCGCTGCGGAGTAGATATTAATGTTCAGGAGATGCACAGTCAGCACGACTATGTACATATTGCCGCATGTCTTGGCTGGTGAATGGTTAGTCAATAACTTATACTAATCCTGCCGTTACTGTCAGTTATACAATATATCTACAGTTGCTCATGGAATTAATTCATCATAGTTCAGCGGATTGGCATGCCTCGAATAAAAACTCAGAAATTTTCTGACTGGAAGTCGTACAGTCCAGTATCACAATACCAAGAAGGCGAAATTACCATGACCACTGCGGCAATATTGCTACAACGCACCGGGTTGAAGATAACCTTTTATCAAAACGCAATAATCTAATAACGTAATTGCCTGCTGCACATATTAGTCTCACTGGAATCTTCCAGCCTTCAAAGCGCTTGGATTGTTTTCTTTCTTTGATCTGACGTAGTCTGTGATGATCAGTCTGTATAACAACGAGGTGGGAGTGATACGGCATTTTCATTAACAGCAAGAAGCAAAAATTAGAGAAGGGGTGAAACAAGGCTGTGCTGTCTCTCTCTCTCTCTCTCCTCTTACATTCAACACGTACATCCTGGAAGCTGTAGACCAAGTTTGAGAAACTAATCGGAATCCAAGTTAATGGACACGAGATGAGTTTCTGTTTCACGCACATGATATGGCTGTCGCCACGAAGACAAAAGAGGATGTAGATAAAATCCTCAGAATAATGAAAGGATATTATCTAATGACTGTGGAATGAAACGAAAATGTAATGACAGTTGTGAGTAAGGCGGACAGCCGACTTCGGTTTATTTGGAGAGTTTCGGGAAGATGTACTGCATCTGTAAATGAGAACCCGTAAAAACCGCTTGTACATCACGTCTTCAGTATTGCTCAAGTGTTTGGGACCCGCAGCAGATCAGTTTAAAAGAAGACTTTGAAGCATTTCAGAGGCGAGCAGCTAGGTTCGTCACTGGTGGGTTCGACCAAGGCACGAATGTCAGAAAAATGCTCCCGAAACTCATATGAGAATCGATGGAGGAAAGACGATGTTCTTTTCGCGAAATTCTGTTGAGGAAATTTAGAGGGCCTGATTTTGAAACTGACTGTAGAACTATATTGCTGCCGTTTACTTACATTTCGCGTAAAAATCGCAAAGATAAGAGAAATTAGGGCTCTTACAGAGGCATAGAGACAATCTTTTTCCCCTCGTTCTATTTGGGAGTGAAATAGGAAGAGAAATGCCTAGTAATGTTACAGTGTACACTCCGCCAAGCAGTTTACGGTGGATTGCGGAGTATATATGTAGATGTAGAATAAACACGAAACAGACTAAAGTTATATTATGCAGTACTGAAACAGAATGTGAACCATCAAGAATAAGAATTGGAAGCGAGAAGCTACAAGTGACTGAGAAATTGGCCTGTTTAGGAAGAAAAATGACCCGGGAATCGTAGGAGTCGGAAATAAATTCTGAGCATAATACATCGGTCCAATATAGTATTTAATTTGAGACAGTACCTGAGCAACAATAATATTCAGTAAAGGAAACGTGTCGTGAGAGGTCTTGTTTGGACAGGGGTCCTATACGGATGTGGGACAATGGAGCAACATAAGGGAAGACCGTTAAAGCCATGGAGACTTAGTGCTAGAGAACGACAATAAAGATAGCTGGAGATACAGATCAGCAAATCAAGATAGAAGACTAAAGGAAACCAGACAGCGAAATCATATCCACATAGAAAGAGACAAACTATTGTTACACATCATGAAAGACAAAAATATCATTACAACAATAGCAGAAGTTACTATGGAGATATTGCATGCAATACATACATGGAAATGAAAAAGCAGACTGAATGGTGCTCTGCTATAAACCAACCTCGGGGTTGAATAATGAAGAAGAAGGTGTGATAATCGCATGGGGAGAGATCACAACTTTTTAAGTAACCTCCCAGATTGACTGGCGTCTTGTGTCAAAACGCGAACAGCACGGTATTGACGCTCAATTCCAGAACGGTGGTGTTCGTCAGGCAGACTGTCCAAAAAATTACTTTCCAATAGGTTTCCCGCGGTTTGTTCTTCAGCAGACTACAAAACAGCAGCTAGTTCTTCGGAATACTCATATGACACGTGGAATGTGCCGTAGTTAACGATTCCGTATTTACTGCACGCACGTTAAAGACACGAATTCAGCTCTAATCCTTTGCCTACATATCTGTGCTGACATATCCGCAACAGAGTTGCGCCACGTTGCATATCTGCTACAGAAACATCTGCAAACGGGAGTTGTTTGATCCTCTCTACACTGTTAAACGAGATTATTTCGTTAGGTTAGTGCCCAGTTTGTGATGTCGCAGCAAATGGTCATTTACCGATTGAAGAGACTTCGCTCTTGTCTCTTTTTCGGGCCCTCATAAAAAGGACTTTGTAACTACCTGAACGTCCAAGAGGTGGGTACTCGTCTAATTGAGTTCCTCGAAGTGGCAGGTTCGTAGTAAACAGAAGAGTATCCTGACGCTTCGATGTCTCACCGCCGGCCGCGGTGGCCGAGGTGACTGAGGCGCTCCAGTCACGGTCAGCACGGCCACTACGGCCGGGGGTTCGAATCCCCCCTCGGGCATGGATATTTGTGCCGTCCTAGTTCGTAAGTAGTTTGTAAGTTTAGGGACTGATGACCTCGTAGTTAAGTCCCATAAGCTTAACAAACATTTGAACATTTGATGTCTCACCAGCTTTAGGTGAGCGATATGAGTTTCTGGTGCGCTACCCAAGACAACTGGTCCTTGTTGTTTAACATAATGCGGTAGCAAAAGGCACAGTCATCTTGCATGGTGATATAGATCTGACGTAGAATTGATAACGAGCAGAGTATATCTTTAGATATTATTTTACCATCAAATTATGTCGACAAAGAAAAAGAAGATGTTATCCGCATTATTTTCCTCCCATTTATTTACAAAGTGTTCCACAACATTCTAGTATTTCACATCGCTATGTTTTGTACATAAATGAGGTTAATACCTAAAGGTGCAAAGCTTGCTATATGACTCGCTAGGAATGAATGCTTAATCGACAAGACAGCAACAAAAAGAGTACCGTATTTTAAATTCGTGGCGTGATTTTAGTCACGAGTTTTGGTACTGCACCTACTGAAGCTTAAAGTACTCATATTCTGTTATGGTACCAGTTGGTTCAGGACACTGGTTGTTCATGGAAACGAATACCCGTATGTCTACAGCGTTTCGTTGTGCAACAGATGTGTATTCCACAGAGTTTTACACATAATTCATGTAAGATTAATCGTCGTGGCAGGCAAGTATTATCAATACTTTTGGTCCCTCTTTTTTTTTTTTTTTTTTTTTTTTTTTTTTTTGATACAGTAAGCAGATTCAGACATATGTAGGTTGCCGTTCTTATGTAGAAATGAAGAGGCTTGCTCAGGATAGGGTATTGTGGAGAGCTGCATCAAACCAGTCTCCGGACTGAAGACCACAACAACAACAT
Organism: Locusta migratoria; assembly: GCA_026315105.1. Classification (NCBI taxonomy): domain Eukaryota; kingdom Metazoa; phylum Arthropoda; class Insecta; order Orthoptera; family Acrididae; genus Locusta; species Locusta migratoria. The sequence goes on along the minus strand of CM048745.1, from coordinate 706,442,910 downwards.
GGTCTCTTTTTATGGTGATTTTAGCGTTCTTTGTGTTTGAAACCGTAGGACAGAATTGCTATGAACTGTTGTTCATGAACAACGTTCTTCATCTTTTATTCTGGAAACAGAAAGGAAATATAAAAAAGTACTGTCTTCCTAGTGCTCAATATGACACCTAATTAAAAGGAATATGGAACATTCATAACTCTGGTTTACGAAGAATATAGTAGCCGCAAGATAGTAGCCACTTACTGGAAACATGCGAGGTAGGCTGCCAACGCTTGAAGCGTTTTCTAGTCTTTCTCAAGATTTAGTTAATAGCCGTACTTTTTCAGAGGAGGGCATCACAAGAATTATCCAACTGAATATGTTAAATACCTGATAGTTTGCCGATTTGCGAGAAAGGATAGAGCATAGCCGCACTTTCATGAACGTGTAATTTTTTAAAAAATGAGGTGATTCAGTTCCTCAGCGGCCGCAAGGAGGGATTATGCCTAACACCGGATGTTTCACCTCGAACGTCGTCTGACCTTTCGTTACGCCTTTGACTATTTCTGTGCGTGTTATTTTACTACTGTAAAAACCTGGGTAAACATAAACGCTGCATAGTAACGATAGTGAAGGAGACTGAATATTCGTACTTGCATCTGGTGCAATATACATTGAATATTAGTTGAAAGTATAATTGTAAACATAATTGTGCAAAGAACCGATAGCTACACTGGGATAGATGAATGGAGAAGATATATCCTTGTAAAATTGGATTATTTCTCAACCAAATAAAAATTGTAATCGTATGTTCAAACAAAATTTATCTAAAACTTTTTACCTACAACCAAGTACAAGTAAAATCGTGTGACTCTTGTTCAGACACCACGAGTCACTGCAACAAGTGTGCAGTAACTAAGCTTCACGCTGTGCTGTATCGTGGGGATGCCGCCGTTTAGGCGAGCACACGACGAGATAGCTGCTGATGTTTCTAGCTACATGAGTTGTTTGGACGTATTCCTCGGGCAATATTACCACAGTCTAACACATACAGTCACGACATTTCCACTGATATTTGTTATACGCCACGACAGCAGCGCTCCAAGCGTCTGGCGAGGTACATATCTGAATACGATATCAGACGAGTGTGAATAGTGTCGTTTAAATTGATTCTAACATACTTTTTACAACGGGGAAGGCATGTAGTGCCATAAAAATAGGTAATACCCAGAAAAAAACTCCACGTTTGTCTTTATGAGGTTTCCTAAGAACCAGTGGAGCATACGTACGGTACTTTGCAGGACACTTTATTTATGTACATCTTGAAATCTACGACTTTTTTAATCAAGAATTTCAGTTTCTTTTAAGAGCAAAAATTGCTAATAAACAACAGAAGACCCAACCATCTACAGAAACGCGTCGGTTTTATACTCAGAAGTCAGTATTTCTTCTGTAAGTGTCGAACATAAGAAACTTATATGGAATGCATTACCTACATTATTAAATGTACCAGATTAGCTACTACGGCTGTATCTGAAGGGAAATTCCCGCAAAAGCGACAGTAAAACATCGATAGCAATAAACACAGTTTCACAACAAAGGAGAAACCAATTCTACAATTGTTACTACACCTGATGTACAAACGGCAAGAATCTTCAAGACATTCGTTTTATAATCAAAAGCAATTATATTCAAAAGTACATGGTCTTATAACAAAGAGGAGTGAAGCGTAAAAAATTTCGAATTATTAGACTTCATATAGAATTTTTATACGTCAAAGAAAGTTCCTGTTTCTCGTTTATTTTCTTTCACTTTCAGCGGAGTAAGCTACAAAGTAGCCACTACAGTCGGGGGTTCGAATCCCCCCTCGGGGACGTCCTTAGTATTACCTAGCTTGTAAGTAGTTTGTAAGTTTAGGGACTAATGACCCCGTAGTTAAGTCCCATCGACTCTACAATTTTTTTATTTTTTTATTTTTATTTTTATTTTTTATTTTATTTTTTTGCTACAAAGTGTACACACATTCAGTAATATTTCCTCGTGAATAAGTTGTTGTTTATGTCAGTGAATTAGGGAAATTCGACTGTTTTTACATTTATTTCACGATTATTTATGTCTCTCGATATTTTACTAATGTTTGGAACGCAATAATTACACGAACTATTTGGTTAATTACCTAGGACAGCAATTACAAACAAACATTTCTCTTGCGGCACCTTGCCCACCATCTGGAGCGCTAGTGTCGTTGCAACTGTTAGTTGCTAACAACTTTGACAGCAGTGAGTGTCGCGACGTGATGTTAACCGTGTCGTGAGCTTAGAGTCCATACGTTTGCAGTTAGACAATATGAATACGCAGCTAGACAGCAAACACTGAAACAGCGTATATCCAGCAGAAATATTAAGTTGTGCGGTTTTATCACTTCTAATTCAGAAAAATCAAGTATAGCAAATGCGCCGCTACTTTCTGCGGCACGCACCACATGAACTGGAATTCCATACGCCGTACAGAGACGTGCTAACATCGCTAGTACTGCCTCACAGATACTTCAGCTCACAGGCTCTTCTTCAGCATGCTCCGGGCTCCTGTTAGGAGAACAGTTGCAGCCTACACCTCTACTTACAGAGGTAGCACAGCAGTAGTTGCGAGAGAAGAATTGCATACCGGTCATTGCTCTTTGCTTTTTACGTAGTATCGTGAACGACTGTGGACTGAATAAAACCGAACGGGGGGAGGGCAAAAAACTAAGCTTGCTACAGGTAGCTCTGTGGTACGTCCCAGAGTCCCAACCTGCACGAAAAATATTACTGCTCTTTATTCCCAATTTGTGTTCCTGAGGCCAGTAGTGCCATGTTTATTGTAGGCAAGAACAGTTTCGCTTAACGCAAGTATTGTATGTTTCATTTGTGACATTTTTTTGCCCGCATGCGCTGTCTGACACTCGTTATGTCCCTTATATGCCTTACAAAGCCTGAAAACAACACTTAACACCATGAAAAGTCATTGTAACTTTAACAGCGATTTTCAATTGCAGTCGTTTACTAATAATGCTAAAAGTGTGAAAATCACAGGACAATCAGCCTAATATCGCAAACAGCAAAAGTACTTCTTCGAGTTCTGAATAGGAGTATTTATGGAACGCTGGAAGAAGAGGAACAAAATGGTTTGAGAAGTGGAAAGGGAACATGAGATGTAATTGGACTCCAAAGAACCATCGCCGAAAGATACATTGAAAAGTATAAAGAAGTGTATGGTGTCTTCATAGATCTCGAAAAGGCATTTGATAGAGTGCAGTGGGATAAGCTGTTAGACATCTTGAAAAGGAAGGGAGTTAAGTGGAAGGGAAATATGTACCAGAATCAGAAGGCACGAGTAAAAATAGGCAACGGGATCTCTGAAGACAGCAAGATTCGGAAAGTTGTCACACAAGACTGTTGTCTCTCGCCAATTTTATTTAACAATTGTCTGGAGGAAGCACTGGGAAGCAGTTTGGGTGGGACAAGAGGCATAAGGATAGGTGAGAGGAAAATTGAATGTATACGGTTTGCTGACGACATGGTCATCCTTGCAGAAAATAAAGACACACTCAAATGCTAAAGGACCTAGGTGAAGCCTGTACAGCATACGGCATGCAAATTAATAAAAAGAAAACCAAAATTATGGCAATAGATTTAAAGAAAAGTGAAAATTAAGTGGATTCTCATAGAACAGGTGACAACGTTCAGGTATTTGGAAAGTTGGATTAAGGAAGATATGAATTGCCGACAAGACATCAAAGTGAGAATGGCTTTGGCGAAAGAAGCGTTTTTGCGCGGCCTCCCGCGTCGGAGGTTCGAATCCTCCCTCGGGCATGGATGTTTGTGCTGTCTTTAGTATAAGTTAGTTAATAAGTAGTTTGTAAGTTTAGGGACTGATGACCTCGCAGTTAAGTCCCATAGCCTTTACAAACATTTGAATATTTCTGAAAGAACCTTTTCAGAAGCAAAAAAGATTTCAGTGATTTAAACAAAAAATTAAAGAAGAGACGTTAAGTGTCTAAGGTGCAGTGTGGCCTTGTATGGGGCAGAAACGTGGACACTGAGAAAGCAAGATGAGAAGAAAACTTGAAGCTTGTGAAATGTGGATATGCCTTTGGATGGAGATCAGCTGAATCGATAAAGTCAGAATGAAATTGTACTGAGTAGAACTGGAGAGGAACGGAGGATGTTGGTAAAGAACGGGAATCTAAATTGAGGAGGTCACAGTTTAAGACAAGACTGTCTTCCGGTAGAGGCAATTGAAGCTTGCGTACCGGGAAAGAGAGGGAGGGGCAGAAAAAGGTACCAGATGCTGGATGACGTCAGCAAGCCACAAGGAGAGTGCCAAACAATGAAGATAATTGCAAAAGACAGATGAGCAAGGAGGGCTATGCAGTTTGTGTGATTTACCTTTCGTGACAGACAATGTAAGTGACCTCTAAGGCCGCGGTGGAGTAACCGAGCGTTCCAAGGCGCCTAGATGTGGAGCTCGCCGCTACTCGCCGTCGGAGGTTCGCGTCCTCCCTCGGGCATGAGCGTATTTGTTGTTCTTAGCGTAAGCTAGTTTAAGTAGTTTTTAAGCCTAGGGACTTATAAACGCCGGCCGCGGTGGCCGAGGAGACTGAGGCGCTCCAGTCACGGTCTGCACGGCCACTACGGTCGGGGGTTCGAATCCCCCCTCGGGCATGGATATTTGTGTCGCCCTTAGTCTTAAGTAGTGCATAAGTAGTTTGTAAGCTTAGGGACTGATGACCCCGTAGTTAAGTCCCATAAGTTCTACAAACATTTGAACATTTTTTGACTGATAACCAGAGTAGTTAAGGCCCATATATTTACAAACATTTTTGTCCTCTCACTGTCTTTAAGAATTAGTTATACAAACAGATATGAGTACACAACAAATGATGGTCGCAGTACAGAGGATATAAAATGCAGAATGGCAATGGGTAGAAAAGCGTTCTTGAAAAAGAGAAATTTGTTAACATCGAATATTGATTTAAGCCTAAGAAAGTCCTTTCTGAAGGCATTTGTATGGAGTGTTGCCTTGTATGGGAGTGAAACATGAACGATAAGCAGTGCGGACAGGAAGAGGATTGAGGCTTTTGAAATATGGTGTTACAGAAGAATGCTGAAGATTAGGTGGGTGGATCGCATAACTAATGAGGAGGTACTGAACAGAATTGGGGAGAAAAGAAATTTCATGGCTGAGGGGACTGAGGCGCTTCAGTCACGGTCTGCACGGCCACTACGGTCGGGGGTTCGAATCCCCCCTAGGGCATCGATATTTGTGCCGTCCTAGTTCGTAAGTAGTTCATAAGTAGTTTGTAAGTTTAGGGACTGATGACCCCGTAGTTAAGCCCCATAAGCTGTACAAACATTTGAAAAGAAATTTCTGGCATACCTTGACTAAAAGAAGGGATAGATTGGTAGGGGACATTCTTAGACATCTAGGAATTGTGAATTTGACGTTGGAGGGAAGTGTGTGGGGTAAAAACCGCAGAGGAAGACCAAGAGTTGGGTACAATAAGCAGATTCCGACAGTTGTAGGTTGCCGTTCTTATGTGGAGATGAAGAGGCTTGCTCAGGATAGGGTATTGTGGAGAGCTGCATCAAACCAATCTCCGGACTGAAGACCACAACAACAACAACATGATTACACTGTTCGACAAGGGTAATTTTTCGCATATGGAAATATGTCTTTTCAAAGGATTTTCATTTGATAAATTCAAATATGAAATCAGAAAATCGCTATCAGCCATAGTATTTTTGTTATGCGCAGATAAATGTCTAATGTAACTGATAATTTAAAGGTGATGTTTTGAAAAATATGCTGCAATTAAGTATAAAGAACATATGCGGAAAGTAAGAGGCGATTCGAAAATATTTGCAATGATATTGGGAATGCAACAAGTCTACACAAAATATCGATGTTTTATGTGTGAGTGGGACAGTCAAGACAGAAATCTCCACTATATAAGAATGCTTTGGCCTCAAAGGAATTGGAAAGTTGGAGAAAACATTTAAAGAATGAGAAATTGGTAGCCAGTGGAGGTTATTTTACCACCTCTTCACATCAAGCTAGACGTTTGCAAACAGTTCCTAAAGACAATGGATCAATCTGGACAAGGGCTTACGTACATTTAAAAAAAAAAATCCTTCGACTTTCTTCACCAAAGTAAAGGAAAGGGTGTTTGTGGACCCCGAAATTAGAGAACTTCAAAAAGGTCTACATTTTGAATTCCTTTCACCCAAAGAAAAAAAATGCATGGATCTCTTTTAAGAATATAACCGAAAACTTTCTGACGATAAGAAGAGCTGTCAACTATGAACAGCTGGTTCTAGAAATGATTGTATAACTGGCTTATAACGTGACATGTATTTTATTCCAACTGGTTCTTTTGTATTTATTTTGGCATTGTTAATGGTAGAAATCTAGATCTGCCAATAAATAAATAATATTTACGATTGACTGCTGAAAATGTTTGTGAAATACAAGCTGATAATATTACTACTGCTACAACTTGTAAAATTGACATTTGATTGTGTGATGTTGAATGCAAGATTATTAAAATGTCATCAAAAAGTAATTTGAAACAAGTACGGTATATAAATTTTAAGACACCAACTAGTGTATGTTTTTACCACCAATCACATATAAAAGGTAAACGATACTCATCAATATAGAATACTTTAAAGTAAAAGTGCCTATTGAAATTATAATAAAACATAACTACTACTAACAAAAACATAACAGAATTTTTTTTTTTTTTTTTTTTTTTTTTTTTGTATGAAATTTTAAAGGGGGCGCCTTAGTCGCGAATGACGAATGCTGACGTCAGCCGTGTAACAATTGTAACAGCTGCATCAGTACGAACGCAACCTCCAACATGGACGTCGAGATAGTTTTAAGTGTCTTAATCGTTTTTAAGATATGTATGCATCAGCAGTGTCTATATCTGTCAAATATAAAAACGTGACCTTACCATCTTGCCACAAAAAGACACTTACTCTAATATGCTTTATGGACGTCAGTCAAACGTAAACTTAAGTGAATTTATAATGATATAATTTTTTTTAATTTTTTATAAAAATTATACATTGTAAACGTAGGTAATTATTTTGTTATACATCACCAGGTCCACTTGAAAATGGCAAAAGCCGAAACAAGCTTGTAGTGGAGTCAAGTTGCCCAAGCTGAATAAATATTGTTAGCAGCAAAATTGGATTTATATATTACGATTTGTATGTATTTTACCATTGACTATAATTGAACTTGTACAATTGGCTTATAACTTGATATGTATTTTATTATAACTGGTTGCTTTGTATTTACTTTAGCACTGATAATGTCCACACAATGGTCGAAAACTACATCTGTCAATAAATAAATAACGTTTACGACTGATTACTGATAATTTCTACATGATTAACGTATGTAGTAATTTAGGAAGTAACACTGCATTAAAAATGCATTTCCTACGTTCACATCTAAACTATTTTCCCGACAGCTGTAGAGATGTTTCCGACAGAGGCCTGTAGTCCACACAGATGCCTCCAAAGAAGGTATCCTAACACTAAATCTATATTCAATGTCAACAAATTTCTTACCATTTGAAGTCTACATTTTATATTATATTTCGGTCATCGAAATTTTACTGCCTAAATAACTGTTTTACTACTTTTACCGTCTCTTGGTATCGAATTCCCTTGCCTCTTCTGATTGACTACATTGCATTACCTTCGTTTTGTTACTGCTCATCTGACATGGTCCTTTGAAGACACTGTCCAGTCCAGTCACTTCTGTTTCAAGTTCTTTTTGTGTCTCTAACAGAATCAAAATGTCATCAGTAAAGCTATAAGTTATATTTTCTCCCTGAGTTGTAGTTCCTTCAATGAATATACCTGTGGTTTCCTTTACTGCTTTCTCAGTGTACCTAGATAAACTAAAACCCTTAATCATTGCTCCCTTCCACGGCCCTCGATCCCCATAACTGCTGCCTGATTTCTGTGCAAGTTGTGTATAACCTTTGTTTCTTTATTTTAATTCTGCTGCTTCAGAATTTTTAAGGGATGTATTCCAGATATTGAAAAAAGATTTCTCAAAATGTACAATAGCAACAAACTAAGATTCGTCGTTTGTTGACCTGTCTCCTAAAATAGATCGTAGGGTGTTCCCACATTTCTGGAAACCAAATTGATATTCCCCGATGTTCATGAAACGTTTTCCTTTCTTCGGTAAAATAATCCCATTAGTGATATTCAATAATGATTTATTAAACTGATAATTCTGTATTATTCGCACCTGTTAGCATCTCCTGTCTTCGGAAATAAAACATTAGTCTTCAAATGTACGGGTACATTACAAGTCTCATACACCGGTTCAAATTAGTTGGCTTTCACAACGGTATCAATAGGTCGTAAGTTAAAGGTTCCATCAAGACATAATGTCATTGGAAAAGCTTTATGAAGGGAGATGGACGCCTGCAGTTCTTGCCGACTACTGCTGGAGCATCTTTCGAGAGGACACCGGCCCTCCCGGCAGCGCTTCCTCGCCACGACGTGACCCGTACATTTGATGGCAATAGCAGCCACTTGAGGCCCTCTCACTCGATTATTGGCACTGCCTGCCTCACACGCTCCACTGGGACCCGGCGGCCAGCTCTGGTTTGTGCCCTCACTGTGCATTCACTCAGCACGTGCTAGTCACCATTTCCCAGTCTTACTACAAGGTAAGAAATGTCTATCAAAAGTCCTTATCAGGAGAAAAAAGTAAAACCGTAATACATTGCTTTTTATTACTCTTTATTTATTTATTTATGTGGATTTAGGGCGCACAGCTGCTGAGGCCATTAGCTCCCGAATCAAAATTGGGATATACCCAAGGATAATCTATATCTATAAATGTGAATGTCTGTTCGGTGACGTTTATCACGTCTGAACCACAAAACATAAAGAGCTAAAATTTTGCACAGTTACTAATGTCTACCCGGGGAAGGCTTTAGGCACGGTTCTATGGCGATGGGATAGCTATTTATCCATATATATTAATGTGAATGTCTGTTCAGTGCACGCTTATCACGAACAAACGACAAGACGCAGAGACTTCAATATTTGTACAGTTACTGATTTATACCTGAGGAAGGTTTTAGGCACGGTTTTATAGCGATCTGATAGATATTTAGTAATTTGAAGAATATAACGCGAAATGCGGAACAATAATGATTCATTGAAAATTATGTTTAACCTTTGAAAATAGTTTTATTGCTCGCATTTTTGCATTATTGTTGAATTTCGTGATTGGATTCTTCGAAATGAGTGATTTCTTATATATTCTCTGATAAATGTAACGTTTTTAGAAAAAAGGAGATGGACAAAAAGAGAGTGGATAGTAAAGGTACTAACTCAAGGTTTGAATAAATAAATAAATACTTGGGCAACGCCGGGTTTTCAGCTAGTAAGCCTATATATAGAACAGCTAAAAATATAAGATAAAATACAACAAAGGGAAGAGCTAAATGTCCTTTGGTCAAGTTCATAAAATTCAGCTAAAATTTCTTCCACTGTATCCGATAGATTCAGTGCAATCCGAACAGGAGTAAAATTAGAACAAGACAATAAAACATGGCGCACCGTCAGCGGGTGACCACAGGAACATAACGGTGCGGGGTCACCAGTTAGCGAGCGGCGTGAGGAGGTCCTCCAAGCGACCGGGAACGCTTTAATGGACGGAAGCTTATTATTTGTAAGCGAGGACCATACATTATGCCACGACGATATAAGGGCGACGGGAAAGAGCCCTTCGAATATAATTCAATGTTACACAGTACGTAGCTGTTCGAGGTAGGAGAATTGCAGCCTTGGCCGCGGCATCAGCAGTCTCGTTCCCAGGAACGCCTGCGTGGCCAGGTACCCACAGGAGGTGAACGCGAGGGCCGTCGGCAGCTAATAATTGAAGGGAGCGGTTGATTCGGTGCACAACAGAATGAGCCGAAAGGGGGGGGGGGTCTCTCAGACTCTGGATGGCGCTCGGTGAGTCAGAGCTGATGACATAGGAAGGAGAACGGTGCCGGCGGATGTATAGTACAGCCTGATAGAAGGCAAAAGCTCAGCTGTGAAATTCGAGCAGTGGTCATTAAGCCTGTACTGAAAACCGTCATCCCCGCCGACAAACGCACATCCGACACCTTCATTGGACTTTGAGTCATCCGTATTAATGAAGACGGAATTTTCGAGCCGTGCACGAAGTGCAAAAAAAACCTCGAGCGGTAAACAACATCCGAAGTACTCTCCTTCGGGAATGAGGTGAGTTCGAGGTTGTAATATATTTAGCCAGGAGGGTCCAGTTTGTTTAAATAACTGAAGTATTCGATACCATAATTGGTCGTAGTATTGTAACCTAATATTCCACGTTTATATTACATAAGCATTTTATAGCACCCTTGTCAAGTTATTTTAATCATCATCTCCATTACTAGGGTCTTCTAACAAACTTAATAAAATTATTGAAGCTTAATGTCGAACAATAATGGAAACATATTAATACTGCACCAATTGTTGTTTACTTACGATCTTTTGTATTATTTCATTTTGATATGGAAATATTTTTATTACATCTGTCATACTTCTATGTATCTTTACGTAAAGCATAATATGCATATGTTTCATGAACAAATTGTTAAATATTTAAATGTTGTACTTCCGTGTTCTAGAAGGTTCTAGAAATGCTAGCGTGTATTTATACGCGCGAATTGGCGCGAACTAAGGCAGAACTACAGGAGTCTTATGGCAGTCTTAAAGCAGTAACATCTTAGTTAGTATGGAAGTGAGTTGTGAACCAGTCTTACTCTTGCATCACTTTTGTGCTTTATCAGGAATGGATAAATAAACATACTTGAAAGTGTCACAAATGTAGTTTTCTGAAAACCCAAGAACCCGACGTCATAACATAGTTTTGTAATGTGTTAATGGCAGTCGAGCTACTAGATCTACGAGACCACTGAACATCTGCAACAGGTGATGTATAGAAAAATGTGGCTTTAATGTTTGTCCAGTAAAAAGAAATGCGCCACAAGGTGAACGCGAACTTGAGCCTGAAACCAAGGTGGCACTGGGCTCTCACCTATTTGAAATGTGGAAGGGACATTGCCTATAACTTGAAAACTATGCCTGACATGGAAAATATAATTACAGATTTGAATTTAGGAGATGTGCTTCCATGTGTGAAACCCCTAGAAAAAAATTTCATTAGTAAGTGTATATTAGTGATCACTTCTGAGTTGCCCGCAGTAGCTTGTCCCTTATGAGATCGAGCACTGCGGGGATGTCCCAAGTTGGGGGTCGCTATCTGCTGCGTCGTCGTGGCAGGAGGCGACGGCGCGTTAAACTGAGATGAGCCGTCCGGCAAGCTTTGGCCCTCGGGGGGGGGAGGGGGGCAGGGGTTGGAGTCTGCGGAAGCAGCAGTTGGGTTGCAGCAGCGGTCAGCGGCGGCCACGTCTGCAGAACGCCGGCCCCATCTCGCGCCCTGCTGACGCCACTAAAGCCCTCCAGGCCCTCTCTAATCTTAACCCCCTCCCCCCCACCCCTTCCCTCCACCCATCTGTGAGTAGCAGCCACTCACGGCGCCAGTTCCAAGAGTTATGACAGCAGTGCCGCCCTAGTATCGCTTCACAAAATTACAGAGACTGATTACTCACGACCATAAATTTCTCCTAGTCATTTGAGTCTCGAACACTTTTTTTTTTAATTTTATTTTTTTGCTAAGCTAAAAAAGGTTAAACATACCACTTCATCACTGTAGTTTTTTTCCAAATTTAAGATTAAATTCACAAAAATTACACACATTCTTCACTTAAATAACTGCACATGTAAAGACGACGTCGACTTCTTTCCAATGACGGAAGATGCTACCTGAGGGATACATGTACTGATATCACACTCGTGAAATGAATTAGGGAATAAGGTGACATATAATGCGCAACATACATTTGCGTGTGATACTGTTGTTGTTATGGTCTTCAGTGCGCAGACTGGTTCGATGCGGCTCTCCACCCTACTCTATCCTGAGCAAGTCTTTTCATCTCCTCATAAGAACGGCAACCCACATCCATTTGAATCTGCTTACTATATGCGTCTCTTGGTCTCCCTCTGTGATTTTTACCTCATACACATCCTTCCAATGCTAAATTTACGATTCCTCGGTGTCTAAGAACGTGTTCTACAAAGCGATCCCTTCTTTTAGTCGAGGTATGCCAAAAATTCATTTTCTCACCAATTCTGTTCAGTACCTCTTCATTAGTTATGCGATCTACCCACCTAATCTTCAGCGTTCTTCTGTAGCATCACATTTCAAAAGCCTCTGTCCTCTTCCTGTCCGCGCTATTTATCGTCCATGTTTCACTCCCGTACAAGGCAATACTCCACACAAATGCCTTCAAAAAAGATGTCCTTACACTTAAATTAATATTCGATGTTAGCAAATTTCTCTTTTTCAAAAATGCTTTTCTTCCCATTGCCGTTCTGCATTTTGTATCCTCTGTACTGCGACCGTCCTTTGTTATTTTACTACCCAAGTAACAAAACTCATCTACTATCTTCATTGTTTCGTTACCTAATCTAATCCCTTCAGCATCGCCCGATTTTCTAAGACCACATTCCATTATTTTTGTTTTGGTCTTGTTAATGTTCATTTTATACGCTCCCTTCAACACACTGTCCATTCCATTCCTCTTCTATCTCTGACAGAATTACAATGTCATCAGCGCGTGTGATAAAGTACGATGTTTTGCTGTGTCAACTCTTAAACTTTAGACTTAATTGGCCTTTACCCAGAGTGAGGCACCGTATTGAAAACATCATTCTCGTTGTCCTCTAATATGGTGTGTGATAATCTCTGACGGCCAGTAGAGTTGGACATGTGTGTGACATAGACAGTATGAGATTATCGACCAGCTCTTGGGTATTTGGCCATTCTTTCATGAGTGGAATAGCTATCACTGCAGGCGCTGTGAGAGGGGCTGCGATGAGGGAGCAACCGCGCGCTCCTCAGAAAGGCGCAATAGAGCGCTCGGTCTTTCCACCACGGCTAGTTATCACATATGACAGTCTTCCCCGTGGTCGCATGGAAGGTACATCTTTGTTAGTCATCGCTTTGCGTTTTGAGAATCCCTCCGCAACACTACGCGAACTAGCTGCCTATTTCTGAGAAGTGAGCAGTAGTAGAAATAGAATAGAATGACTGAATGTAGTTAATTTGTAGTCAGTATTTGAAAAACGGTCGCCAGACGATTACGGCAAAACGTACCAGCAATAACCCTGTTACAAATATCCAGCTCTCTGGGGACGAGCGTTACCGTCCACCGAAGTAATCCGCCTGCTATTGCACCAGCGTACGGCACAAGAGGTAAACCGATACCTCTATACCTCTCAGCAGTCAAAGCGTTGTTCTACACGACATAGACGTCCGTACGTCCCGCAATACTGACTCCTGCCCACACCATTTTCTCACAACCATGATATGGTGATGTTTCCGGCACATAAGCAGGATTGTTTCGTGCACATACGGTGGAACGACGTTTCTCCGTCTGAACACAACATCTTGACCCATCCATAAACGAATCTGGCGCTATTTCTTACGACTCGTCCACCCAGTTTCCACGGACTAAAGGAATCGTGATTGTAGTGGGACACACACCATACGCCTCCGCGCGTAGAGGCGACATTGCTGAAAGTGATTTTGGACTTTGCGTCGATACTGAACGTCCTTTTGCTGCCTCGAGGGTGCATTGCAGCTGAGTTGCATTCTGTTTAACCTGAGAAAGCGATCATCTCTTGCGGATGCTACCCGTGGACGACCTTGGCCTTGCCTTCTTTCAACGGTTTCTGTTATCTCACATCGCTACCAGGTCCTGGAAGCTACACTCTGGGACACACCAATAATAGCAGCCACCTCCCTCCGTGTAGGTCCCGCTTCCAACTATCCCACGCCTTTCTCTGCCATTGCTTCGGGTAAGTCACGTTGTTGTTGCGTTGCACTACCTACTCATTACACTGCTTAAACGGAAACTACTTGTGTACTTCGTTTTGTAGAGTAAACAAAAATCAACACCAACCGCTTGTGCAGCAATTTCCTGTTAACACAAAAAAAGTTAAAATGTTTGTAAATCTATTGGGCTCAACTGCTTAAACTAAAGTAAACTAACGTAAGGACAATACAAACACCCATGCCCGAGGGGGAACTCGAAGCTCCGACGGCGATCGCCCGCGCGCAGCGCAGCACGGTGTCCCAGCGCGCACAGCTAATCCGCCGCGGCATGTTATTACCAATGTGTCGGTTGCCGTAATGTTGTTGTCTTACCTTCGTAGAACCGATAGAAAGACGTCGAACCATTTTAGTTCATACTGGTGATTACAGTACTTCAGAACCTGGATATAGCAGTTGATCCTCTAATCGTCATCCACCAACTGACAGTGTAGTGACACAGCTGCCAGAATACCGTCTACGTGTAGCGTTTAACGTGGAACTTTTACAGCCATAACGCTCAGTGTTTTGTCAACGTGATAAGGGCCCAGCCACCTCGCCACCTGCAGCCAACTGAGCGAGTTGGATGAAACTGTGGCCTCCCAAGGGGCGGATGGTCCTGTTACAGAGAAAACTTGTGACAAAGAAACTTGTGAAATTCTGAGATTGCTCAAGCAATCGCCAGCCAAGCTAGGCGGAAGCAGGTCATCGGCTGTGTCGTAAATGTGACGCTAGACTCACGTGACGACAGCAGACTTTGCGTAGAGGAGTTGGAAGCCTACAGTCAGCATACTGTTGACTGCGACTATCTACCAGGAGAGGGTATATTCGTCAGCTTATAAACATTCTTAACTACACGTAACTCTGTCACAAGAGTGACTAAGACCGAAGATACGTCAGCTGTTAAAGGGATCATTATTGAGTGCTTGATTCTCAAAGAGGACACATTCGGTCATTGCGAACCTGCGAACCGACTCATGTCAGAGCTTCAGCCGATTTCTGCTTTTAGAAGTGTAACCACTTTCCTTAGATGCTAAGGAAAGTAGTCCTCGATAAAATTACCTCATCAATGTTTCAGATAAAGCAGTACAGACTAGTAGCCAGTAATAGCAACTAGGAGATGGAAACAAGCTCCGAACTGACCATCATACGGGGATATGATGAACCGCTGTCTACCGTCCTCACAACGCTGAATATTGTTGCCTGAGGCCAGCTCAGTCTTCATTGGTCGTATTCCTAAAGGCAAATGATCCTGTCAACTAATCTTTCAAACACTTATTATTATTATAGAAACAAATGATCTATACAATGTTACACAGATAAATAAATCATTATGAGCCGCACTGGGTCGATTTACTTCTGTTGCCACCTGTTGCTTCGCTTCAACTAACGTATCGATTTAAAAATATATCTGTCAAGATTCCCGCTATTGAACAGATAATGAAATACACTGTTTAGTTAACAAATTACATCGAAAAATTAAATTTACGAAAGAATTAGAAACGAATGGCTCAATCAATTTCTTCGATTTAAAAATTAGCAATAACCACAATTTTCATTCCTTTGAAATTTACCGAAAACTAACAACAACAGACAACACAATAAATGCCAATTCATGCCACCCTTCATCGCAAAAATATGCCTACTTTCATTCAATGATAAATATAATTAACAACCTGCCCCTAGAAAAAGAAATTATTGATAAAGAAATCCAAATTTTAAAATATATAGCTTATACAAACGATTACAATCCTGATATAGTTCAGGTATCGATATCTCTTCGTTGCTTCACTGCGGGTGCCGTGGCTTGTTTTGGTTTGTCATCTGACTAGCGGCCGGCGCTATTTGTCGCTATCGGCGGGTGTATCTGGTGGCGTGTGCGCGAGGCAGTTGAAGTGAGGATCCGGTGAGTCAGCCTTGATCCTTTCCCTCCTTACTTGCATCCCATTTGGCCGTGGTAACCTAGTGTTTGTTATCGCCAGCCTGAACCATTGCTGCTTCATTTATAGAAAAAAATGGGACTGAAGGTGGTACCAGTCCTACTTAGGACTCTTATTTTAATAGAAATAAAAATCTTGTCACTTGCAAGTCACCTATATTCTACATTAGATCTATGTTTCGTGTTGCAAGGCACCTTTTTGATGTGGTATACGTACTTGAGGGGCGTTTTAATTGTAACATGTAGTTGTAATATTAGCCTCCTTGCTCCATGTTGCATTTTGAGGTTCCTCTCCACTTAAACGGCATTTCTGTTTAGATTTAGATTATGTGATAGTCTCTGAGATGTTTTGATTATTCAGGTTAGAACTTTGAAAATATTTAAGAATGAATCTCTTTAAACTCTGACTGGAAACGAGCCTTCAGCAAGTAACTTGTTCCCTTGAGTTTCTTCAGTTCATTTTTCATGTCAGAGTTTTATATAATTCTTTGGATATCTGCATCTGTCAAATAAGAGTGACCATAAACACGGACTATCATTGATGTACACACGCAGTCCTTCCATGTCCTCTGTGTCATTTCTGAGCAATTATCATTAAATAAAATAATTTTAGTATTTTAAAAGCCCACCAATCTCATCCCAAATCGGAAACAGAGCGTGGTTACTACGTAGCTACCCTGGCTCTGTGATTGTGATCTTGTCCGCCTTCACTGGATTTGTATTTTGAACTGGTGATTAGTGCCATACTGGTGTTTGTTTCAGGTGCCCCTTTTGAAGCAGCAATGGCAGTAAGGCGTTGTCCGGGCCTTGAATTTCTGCGTTAAAGAGATGCTCTCTTATGACCTGAAGATCCGAGGGGAATCATGCAAAGAAACGATCGTCGAAATCGCTGCGCGGCTTCTGGGTGTGTAGGATACTCCTGTCATAATATCCGAATACCTTAATCCTCCACTGACGATTTTTAAAATCCTTCCCCTATATTAAAAAAAACCTACTTCCAGACAGTTGGACGGAGTCAGATGTTAGGGGCAGTTGTAATTGTACAGTTATGTCGCTCTTTACAGCGCGTCCCTAGTCATCGGCGTTGCAGTATCGCAACTCACGTCGTCCGTCTGACTGCGTGGCGTTGTGGGCACATTTGGCACCATCGCTGTGCATGGGCGGTCCGGGCTATCCATGCTTGCGGTTGGTTAAAATTATCGGTGTGAGCATGGGTGGTTTAACCAGCGGTAGTTGCAATGAGGAAAAATGAAGTTGCGGCTATCCTTAATTTTTTTTTTTTTTTTTTTTTTTTTGGTAGTTGAGCCATCACGGTTGGTTGGTTCGGGCTGTTGGTATGTGTGTGTGTTAGTGGTGGTCCATACATTGCATCTGTGGCTGCTGCGTTTAGTTTGAGGGGAGGAGTTTGAGCCGTGTATTGGAGTAACCTTTCTGGTTTAGAGTTTTACTCTTGGCTTGTCAACTTCGTTTTGTGGATCATAGTGATTGGTCATGAGTTTTAATCAACACATTTTCTTTCTAGTCACTGATTTGCGTGGGTTGTTTTGGCTTGAGAGGAGCAGGTTGAGCCTTGCCGACTTTTACTTGTGTTGGCGCCAGTTGCTTCGTTACAACTCGCGTATCCTTTTCTCTTCAGTACTTCACCGCGGGTGGCGTGGCTTCTTCTGGTTTGTCATTTTTCTTGCGGCCTGCGCTATTTGCACCGATCGGCAGGCATATCTGGTGGCGCTTCCGCAAGGCAGTTGGAGTGAGGCCCCGGTGACTCAGTGTGCAGTGTGGCGTGTACCGGCAGTGTGATTGTCGGGTCCCGGGGAGGCAGTATGGTTTTGGCGGTGCAAGTGGAAGGAAGGAGAGCTCGGGAGTCCACGTCGTGTTGATAGTGGCACTCAACCTGGCAGCAAGTAGGCCAGGCCACGTCCTGACGTCTGGTCGATGTAGTGACGTCTCCCACCTGGGCTGCGGGTATTTACCCGCAACATTGATGTCAACCGTCACCGGGTGCCGGCTGTGGGATTCAAAAATGTTTGATAAGCTTGTGGGACTAAACTGCGAGGTCATCAGTTCCCAAACTTACAAATTCCTTATGAGCTAGATCATGCTAAAGACGGCACAAACATTCATGCCCGAGGGGGGATTAGACCTCCCGACGGGGAACGGCCTCGCACATCGTAGAATAGCACCTCAATGCACTCGGCCGCTCCACCGCGGCTGTGGGATTTAGTACTGGTGTTGTTCTTTAGTTATGTCTCCCCAGGGAGAATAACTATGTTGGATGGACGCATGTTATTGATGTTGTTCACCTAACACGCCAGTTTGCAAAGTTTTGGGGGAGGTCGCGGTGTGCAGCTCGAGCAACATACTTGAGATAAAGTACCTTTCACACTTCCTGTTGTCCATTCCATTTGCGGCTGACGCAAGTCTTGCCTGTATGGTTCCGTAAATTTCGTGTTGTGTTTGTGATTTATTAGGGTTTGTGCAGCAGAACCCCAGCTATCGACTTGTCTTAACGTCCACGTCTTATTCTTTACTATTTGTATTCCTAAGAATTCAAATTTGGTCTCTAAGGCTAAGGATGTCAAGGATTTTAGCTGGTGTGTGCCAGTCTGCTACTTGTTTGCCTACACGGCGAGGGGGGTGGGGGAGGGAGGGGGCGCAGGCGTAATTTAAGGTAGTGCTCTTTTCCCTCCGCCGGATATCCTGCCTGCCCTAACGTTGTGTTGCGGCCGTCCCTGAAATTCTCATTTGTTTTCTATCCGACCTCCATCCTTTCCCTCCTTATTTCCATCGCATTTGGCTGTGGCAACGTAGGGTGTGTTATCGCCAGCCTGATAAATGGCTGCTTCATTTATAAGAAAGAGGGGTTCTGAAGGTCTGAAAAATAGTCCGACTGTAGGGTGCTTATTTTAGTATAAATAATCTTGTTACTTGCAAGTCACCGTCTATATTCTGCCTTAGGTCTAGGTTTCGTGTTGCAAGGCATGCTTTTGGAGTGGTATTTGTACGTGAGGGCACGTACTCGTAATTTTAGGCTTCTTGCTTCTGGTTGCATTTTGAAGTTACGTGTCCACTTAAGTGGCATTTGTGCTTGGATTTAGACTAAGTGCTATGAAGCCAATTGACGAGTATTTGTTTAAAAATTTCAGTTCTCATTTTCAAGGTACTGTGTATCAAATTGAGTGCCTTTCTAAGAGCTTGTACGGTTAGATATCTATGACTTGTAAAATGAAAATTATTTTGTTATTTGGAAGTCATCTTTTGAAAATTAAATTGTGCCTTAGATCTAGGTTTCGTTTTGCAACGCACGCTTTTGAAGTGGTATCTGTACTTGACGGACGTTTGTATTTAACATGTACTTGTAATTTTGGCTTCCTTGTCCCAAGTTGCATTTGAGGTTACGTCTCCACTTAAGCGTCATTTGTTTTGATTTAGATTTTGTAATAATCTCTGAGATTTTTTGTTATTCAAGTTAGAATGTATAAAAAATATTTAAGAATGAATCTATTAACTATTTTTGTAAACAAACTTTCAGCAACTAACTTGATCTGTTGAGTTTTGTCACTTCGTTGTTCCTGGCCGAGTTTTATATAATTCTTTGGATATTTGCCTCTGTCAAACGAGTGCCCGTAAACACGGACTATCGTTGGTCTACACACCCAGTCCGTCCATGTCCTCTGTTTTTTTACTTCTGAGCATTTATTTTTCATTAAAGTAAATTTAATATTTTAAGACCACCAACACCATCTCACATTACAGAAGGTGTGCTTTTTGTTCTAACTAAAGCTCATGTATTCCTCTACTTGGCGACGTTTCATTTGTAATGTGAGCTCTCAATGCGAAGTACCATTGGTGGCACTTTAGGGTATTATTCTAGTAATTTTAGTGTCTGTACCGAGTCAGGATGGATTTATGTGGCACGCAGACACGGTAACACTTTATCGTGAAAACTGACCTGGTCAGACCCCATTTTACTGCTACGCTCTGCTTAACACTATTAGCGCCACTGCTGATTCCGCTTGAGATAATTATCTTTTGTAGCAATTAGGTAGAGACTTGCAGTTCAATAGGCCCACAAGGAAAAGCTTAATTCTTGTTTGCACTTAGTTTACACACCTTGAAACATTAGGAAGGAAGCATCACATTCCCTCTGTTTCTTACAATAACTAGTTAAGCTACGCACAAGAGATATTGAATTCTTCTACAGTGGCGGCTAGGCTTCATTTGTCGATAATGTGCTCATGAAGGACATTCTGAGCAGGGCGTTTTGATGCTGTTTTTCTGTTGTTGCTGCTCATGGAGACCTTCAACGAAACATATCAGAAAGTAGTCAAAAAGCGTCAAGTGATTGGTGTATGCAAAAAAAAAAAAAAAAAAAAAAAAAAAGATGGACAAAGGAAGTTGGGAGGAGGCGATGGAGAAGTTGAGGAGGGATAGACTTCGGGATAAGAAGAGAAGAGGTGAGGGTATATATCCCATACACATTAACGACTGCGAAGCGTTGCTAATTTACTTTAAATGTGAGTTCTGTCTCATTACCAGTGGCGGCCGGTGCTTCAGATGACTTATTTCAATGGCGGATCTTGATGGGCCGTTCACTTCTTTCAATGTCGGATCTTGATTGGCCGTCTCTACACCTCCCCCCCCCCCCTCGCGACGATGTTTTGGCGCCCCCTCCCCTCGCTCGGCGTCTAAAGAGACAATTTGCTGCATGTCTGCCAGTGGGGCCGGGGAAAAGCGATCCGGTTCGCCCCCTTCCTCCCATTATATATATTAAACATTTGCAGAATGTTTTACCTCGGGCTTGTTTGCACTTGCTTCAACTCGAGCTCAGGCGTGGCCTACCAACCCATTTCATTTTAGACTTTTCTCCTAAGCTTAAATAGTAATTTTTTCCTAAAAGGTACAGAACATTGTTCACTTTTCTTTGATAAGAAACACGAAGAACATATGAATACGCACATGAACACTAAAACACCGTAAGTAACTGATTACGCCGTTAAGTGACTGTAACAAGATGTTACGATGAAGAGACAAGCTATCTTTTGGTCACGTTACACTGTAAGCAGCACTCCCTCCTCTACCGTATCTGTTAAAATGAATATTGGGGTTAAAAAAATTGCTTGCAGTCGGTATTGAAGCGATTACATTCAAGATCGCAATCCGATGCCGCTAACCACACGGCTACTCTTGCTAGTTGGAGAGAAGTGACTTGATTATTCTTCATGACTGTATCTTCTGAATGCTTTTATAGTTGATGTATCTTTAATTTATCGTTATATTTCAGCAAATATGACATATTTTTGATGAATCTTGAATGTGCCAAAATAAAATATGGAGGGCGGATGTTGCATTCATGGAGGATTTGCGCATGTTCAAGGCGACGTGCGCAGTAGCTCCATTTGTGCGTAACCGCCAGAGCTCGAGTAGCCAGGAGCTGACGACTCTACCGCCAAAGCGGCGTATCCCCTCGCCCCTCCCTGTCGCGGGAGCGCCCATACACTGCCTCCAGGGGGTTCAGAAGAGAATTTGAACCTCAGCCGCGCATGAGCATTGCAAAGCTACGGACACTGCCGCCTATATTAAGTGGCCGCGATACGAGTTGCATACGTGCTGTCTCCGTGACGTAAAACGTTTCTCATGCGATAAAAATACATTGAATGTGCATATAAAATACCCGACAGAAGAACGAAAGGAAGAATGATAGTTTAAAAACACTTTCTTAATTTACTTTTTGTGACTCGGCTTCGGTTGGTTGACTTTTACTTGACTTTAGTTTGTGACTTGTAAGCTGTAGATTTCGGCTTAACTTTCACAGTTTGTAGTGGATGTATGGGTTCTAAATTTTGACATTCCAGTATGAAATTTAAGTTGGTACACCTGGCACTTCTTACGTAATTAAATAAAATTTATATCTTTCTTGATCTTTTTCACACTGTAAATATTGGTTCTGTGCATAATTTCAACTTAAATACTTTTTTTAATTTTTGAGCATGAAATTCCGTTTGTCAGGGGCTGTTATTTAATAAACCGAAAAAAAACTTGAATCATTGAGTCCCGGTAGTATATTTTTTGTGCCTAATTCCTTTTTCTATCGAATTATTCTTTAAAAATAATTTCTTACAAACTTCACAGATATTATTATATGTTCACCCTTAGAATAATCTTGGACCACATTAGGGAACTAACTACTTGAATAACTGTTTAAGACTTTTTTTTAAGTTTCACAGATTCTCTATTTTGAAATTAATAGTTATAACCAAATCACTTTCACAGAAAACACTTCGTAAGTTCACAATTCGTGACTACTTTCGTAAAAGTATCATTTACATTAAATTCTCTGGATCCTATTACATTGACTTTGAACTTTGATTCTTCCAGATACGTTTAAAAAATATATATATATTTCCTTAAAACTTGCAAATAAGTTCGAATTTCATTATCGCGAATATTAATCAGTTTATTAACGGGAGGCAGAAGTTTCTAATTCTTCCTTCCTAGCCTATCCTTATCAAAGCCCAAACATATTGCACGCATTAGCGTTCTCACGATATGAAAGTTTATATTAAGAAATAAATAGTTTATCGGGTTCCTTTCTATCTTGGACACAAACCCCGCATTATATTTTGAAGCTAAGAACTGAATACTGAGGACAATCACATAGACAGCTAATCACATAGGGAGCTAATCACATAGAGCGTTAATCACATAGAGAGCGAGTAACTCAACTGCTGGTACTATTTATAATGGCAATACGACAAATGTTCTCTTATATATGAGGTGTTTTGACCTACTTATTCCCTGGATACCATTATTCTTAATTACGCTGATATAATTTGAATATACTAAAAATTTTGAAAAATAAGAAATTTCTTCCTGTTAACAAATAATTAAAATTAAGAAATTTTGTGTCTCGTTTCCGCCGGTTGGCCTAGGTGTCGGTGGCCGAGTAGAGAGACCGACACAGGAAAATAGGATGCACGCGTGTGCGGGTACAGAGTCTGAGGTGAGTAGCCAGTAGGACAGTAGAAACTAGAGAAACACTAAGCTAGATTAGCACACAAAAAATTATATATATATATATATATATATATATATATATATATATATATATATATATATATATTTCGAAGAAATATTACAATACTTACCTTTCATAAGTTTCATTATTGCAGAATGCTGGTTCATTAACTAGGTAGAGCCCTGCCTACTGATGATTCCTAGTGCCTGTCCTAATCCCAAGTGACCGATGCAGTTCAGTGGTGGCCACGATCGGGTTTGCAGCAGAGGGCGCTCGTGGCTGACGTCATAAGAACGCCGCGCCGTGCTTGCATGGCGGCGCGCGGCGAAAGTACGTGGCGCACACTTGAGACTTGCGCGACACCACACGAAACAATGAAAAATGTTGGAATATGGTGATTCTAATGCTATGTTCGCGATGAGGTGTTACATTTTCTTTCACGACAAGATGTCTGCCCGAGGTTCACTGAACCAGTGAACACGTAGGTCGCGCTGCCACTGCTTATTACTGACGCTGAATGTGGAAAACTAAAGAATATCGAGATCACAGTAAAGAATCATTTTAATGTGATATTCTTACAACAGGATTAATGCTGGGGTTTGTTTCAGATCACCATTATCCGACAGTGAGTTATTAGCAAACAGGTGGTCACAAACAGCACCATGCGATTTGGGCCCGCAGCGGATCAAAATGTTTGTATAGTCTATGGGACTTAACTACGGGGTCATCAGTCCCTAAACTTACAAACTACTTATGAACTACTTACGAACTAGGACGGCACAAATATCTATGCCCGAGGGGGGATTCGAACCCCCGCCCGTAGTGGCCATGCAGACGTTGACTGGAGCGCCTTAGTCCCCTCGGCCACCGCGGCCGGCGTAGCAGATCAGTTTAAAGGAAGACAAAGAGGCGGTTCAGAGACGAGCAGCTGGATTTGTTACCGGTAGGTTCGACCAATGCGCGAGTGTCACGGAAATACTCCGGCAACTCAATTGGAGATCGCTGGAAGAAAGACGACGTTCTTTTCGTGAATTTCTGTTAAGTAAATTTAGAGGGCCGTAATTTGAAGCTGAGTGTAGTACGATCTTGCTGCCGCCTACTTACATTTCGCGTAAAGATCACAAGATAAGAGAAATTATGGCTCGTAAGGAGGCATATAGGCATTCTTTTTTTCCTCGTTCAATTTGGGAGCGGAATAGGAAAGGAAATGCCTAGTAGTGGTACAGTGTACCCTCCGCCACGCACCTTACGGTGAATTGCAGTGTGTGTATGTAGATGTAGATGTACGTATTCCTGTACCTACCTACGCAGCAGTTTTGGGGAGCCCTCCTTGCTGCCCAGCCGCGCCCAGTAATCAGGAGAGGGCCGCAGAGCAGCCGAGCAAGTGGCCGGGGCGGCCCCGCCCTGCCATCCCATCCCATCCCAGCTCAACTCGTGACTCGCGATCGGGACCTGCCCACCTCTGCCGCCGCCGCCGCCGCTGCCGGCTCCTTAATTAGCCGGCTGTCGGCTGCGCGGTACAGGCCTTAATTAAACGCCAATTACGGCCGCCGCCAGCCACGGGATCCTATGCCGCGACCGCCGCCCCAAGTGCCTCCTCAAATGGCCGGCCGGCTCCCTGCTCTGTTCCACGACCCTCACCACCTGCCGCTGCAGGTCAGACGGGCACTGCATCCATCTGACGCTCTGCCATAGCGCTAACAAACGGCGCTTTTTTCATTATAACAGTTCTATTCAAACTAAATAAACACGCCCATGATTTTCCGTGAACTGCAAAGCAAATATCAAAGAAACCACTACCCTCCTTTGCGTTCCTATTGCTATGTCAGATGGAAGCAAACATATATATGTGTATATATCTATATCTATAAACTAGCTGAACCCTCGCTGCTTCGCATGCGTAGGCTGGTTGGTCAGCACCTGTTGTTTCTTTTTAATCCTGATGAATAATCCATATCTTAAGTTTCATAGTTATAGCTTGAAATTTGAGTTAATAGCACCATATTTTTAAAATCAATTTTTGCATTTCTTATTTCACCCTCTTATTGGTCGAATTTCCAAAAATACCGAAACACGTGTATTTAAATTTGGACCCCGAATCCAAATCCGAAAATTTGTAGTTCTAACTTCAAAATTGCCTAAATAGCAACATATTTTCGAAAAATACCCCCTCTCCAATTTAACCCCCTTGATGGTTGAATTTACAAAAATACCGAAACACGTATTTTTTAACGTCTAACCAACTATACAAATATCAATTTTTGCAGCTCTAGCTTCAAAATTGTATCAATAGCAATGTGTTTTTTAAAGAATATTTGATCCTCTATTTAACCCTCTTACTTGATGAATTTCCAAAAATACTAAAAATCGTGGATTTTTAATCCGACCAAGATTCCATATCCGAAGTTTCGTAGTTGTAGCTTAAAATTTGAGTTAACAGCAACATATTTTTGAAAATCAATTTTTTGCGTCACCTATTTTACCCCCTTATTTGTCGAATTTCAAAAAATTCCGAAACGTGCGTCTTTTAAATTCGAACCCTGAATTGCCGCGGTGGAGTAGCCGAGCGGTCTAAAGCATCTCGCTGCGGAGCGCGCGGCTGCTCGCCGTGGAGGTTCGAGTCCTCCCTAGGGCATGGGTGTGTCTGTTTGTCCTTAGGTTAGTTTACCTAGATTTACGTAGTTTGTAAGCTACGGACTGATGACCACGCAGTTTGGTCCAATAAATTTACAAACATTTGAACATTTTTTTTCGAGCCCTGAATTAAAATCCGAAATTTTGTAGTTCTAGCGTCACAATTGCCTAAATAGCTATGTATTTTCGAAAAACGTTTCATCCCCTATTTCACCCCCTTACGGGCGGAATATCGAAAAATCGCTTCTTAAATGACGCCTACAGAGTAAGATCAACACCCTCCACAAATTTCAAGTTTCTATCTTCAGTTTTTTGGGCTGGGCGATGATGAGTCAGTCAGTCAGTCAGTCAATCGGGACACTTCCTTTTATATATAGAGATAGAGAAGATGCGAACGTCTGTTCGGTGTACATTTATCACGTCTGAACCACAAGACATAAAGAGCTAAAAATTTGTACAGTTACTAATGTCTACCCGGGGAAAGCTTAAGGCTAGGTTTTATGGCGATCGTATAGCTATTTATCTTTATATATATTAATGTGAATGTGCATTCGGTGCACGCTTATCACGTTCAAACGACAAGACGCAGAGACTTAAATATTTGTACAGTTACTAATTTATACGTAAGGAAGGTTTTAGGCACGGTTTTATAGCGATCTGATAGATATTTAGTAATTTGAAAAATACAACGGGAAAGGCGGAACAATAATGACTCTTTCAAAATGGTTTTATTGGTTGCATTGTTACTTGAGAGTTGATAATGATAAAAGGGTGAAGTGTATTGGGATGGAAAGTTATCGGTGTATATACAATTCTACGAGTGTGTGTGTTAATATTTCGCTCTGCAGCGAAAACTACAGAACGCAAACGAATGGTCTGTGTGTAATTGTTGCCCAAAGTCTCCAGTTGTACACCATAGCAGATCTATGCCGATAAGGTGGTGGAAGATATGGTGGTTGAAAGTCATGAAATTATAATTAAAAAAAAAAAAAAAAAAAAAAAAAAATTCGTACTGAAGACCAGCGATGACATTTGCGACTCTACAGCAAGGAGGTTACATAACTACAGCGAAACTTGATGCCACAGACCATATCTTTGGTCTATACGTGTTACCATGTCTTCAGCTCTTTCTCTGTAAGGATAAACATACGAATAAGGAAATATAAGAATAAATAAATGAAGCTGTAAAAAAGAAATTTATTTTAATAAATCTCTTTAAAAAATCGATTTGACATTTCGGGCATTACATCAAGTGATCGAATTGTGATATTATTACAATCGTTATTTCTTTATTTGAATTTTGATTTAAAATTTTTGTTTCTAAAGAAGGTATTGTGTTTCATTTCGTCCTTCAAAACCAGTCTCATAGCAGATAGATAATCACCCAACACGCGAGCTGAGCCGCGGGTTTAAGATAATATATATATATATATAAAGCAGGGTGTCCGTATGTTTGTACGTGTTGCATACAAATCTACAGTTTTGTTCCAATATTTATGAAATTTGGTACACGTATGCTTCAATCCATGAGGACGGTCGCCGTAAGTGTAAGAATCACATACGATATATAGTTCACGAGATATGGCGTCATAAACAAAGATATGCGCGAAAAACTGCTGCATTTAGCGACAATGCTGCTCATTTTCTCCTAAACCACTGGACCGATTTTCGGCATTTTCTGAAATTCAACCAATAAGAAGGTAATAAAATATGGGACACAAAAAATTTATTTTCAAAACATGTTGCTATTCAGACAATTTTGAAGCTAGAGCTGCAAAAATTGATATTTGTATTGTTGGTTCGAATTTAAAAAATACGTATTTCGGTATTTTCGGAAATTCAACCATCGAGGGGGTTAAATTGCAGAGGGGATGTTTATCGAAAATCTGTTGCTATTTAGGTAATTCTGAAGCTAGAACTACAAATTTTCGGATTTGGATTCGGGATTACAATTGAAAAGACATGTGTTTCGTTATTTTTGGAAATCGACCAATAAGGGAGTGAAATATGGGATGCAGAAATTGATTGTCAAAAATATGTTGCTATTAACTCAAATTTCAAGCTATAACTACGAAACTTACGATATGGAGTCTTTATCAGGGTTAAAAAGACACGAGATTCGGTATTTTTGGAAATTCAAAAACTAAGGGGGTAAAATAGGGAATTAAAATTATTTTTGAAAAAACACTGTAGTCCAGACAATTTTGATGCTAGAGATGCAAAAATCGTTATTTGTATTGGTCCTTAGAATTTAAAAAATACGTGTTTCGGTACTTTTGGAAATTCATCCATCAAGGGGGATAAATTGGGATGCTTTTAGAAAATGTTTTGCCATCGAAGCCCCGACGGCGAACAACCGCATGGTGCCTCAATACGCATGGCCATTCTGCCGCGGCTACAAGTACTTTCACAACATTTCATTATGATAGTGCTTAAGCTGTACCTAAGAAAATTTATATTAAGAGGGAGAAACAGCTGGTGGAGACCAACCAGCTCACGCATGCGAAGCAGCGGGCGTTTTATACATACTTTTCTGGCTTGAAGGGGGAAAACAGATGCCGCTATTGTTGGCATGCTAGATGGCGCTGCCATAGGTAAAACGCATATCAACTGAATTTTTTTAAATAGGTACCCCAATTTTTATTACATATTCGTCCAGTACGTAAATAAATATGAATGTTTTATTTGGAACACTTTTGTCGCTTTGTGATAGATGGAGCTGTATTATTCACAAACATATTGCTCACAATTTTAGATGAAGAGTGGGTAACAGGTAAGTTTTTTAAATTAAAACAGAGGACGTAGGTACGTTTGAACCTTATTTCGGTTGTTCCAGTGTGATACATGTACTTTTGTGAAATTATCATACATATTGGGAATACATGCTGTTACTGCGTGATTACCTGTAACTACCTCATGAATTCAATAAATGCTCAGAATGATGTTCTTCAACTTCAATGCATTTGGCAATACGCGTAACGAAATTCCTCTTAACAGCAAGTAGTTCACCTTCAGTAATGTTCCCACATCGATTGACAATGCGCTAACGCATGTTTTCAGTCGTTGTCAGTGAATCACGATAGCTAATATTCTTCAACTTTCCACACTGAAAGAAATCCGGGTATGTAAGATCCGGTGAACGTGCGGACCATGGTATGGTGCTTGTACGACGAATCCACCTCTCATTAAATATTCCATTTAAGAACGCTTCAACTGCACGCGAGCCATGAACCGGACATCCTTCATGTTGAAAGTACATCACCATTCTAGTAAAATCGGTAGAACATTACGTAAGAAATCAGCATACATTGCACTATTTAGATTGTCATCGATAAAATAAAGACCAATTATCCTTCCTCCCATAATGCCGCATCACATATTAACTCGCCAAGGTCGCTGATGTTCCACTTGTCGCAGCCATCGTGGATTTACCGTTGCCGAACAGTGCGTATTATGCCAGTGTCCATTACCTCTGTTTGTGAATGACGCTTCGTCACTAAACAGAACGCATGAAAAAAATCTGTTACCGTCCCGTAATATATCTTGTGCCCAGTGACAAAACTGTACATGACATTCAAAGTCTTCGCCATGCAAATCCTGGTGCATATAAATATGGTATGGGTGAAATTTATGTTGATGCAGAATTCTCAACACTGACGTTTTTTGAAATTCCGGATTCTCGCTCAATTTGTCTGCTACTGATGTGCGGATTAGTCGCAACTGCAGCTAAAGCTCTTACTTAGACATCATCATTTGTTGCAGGTCGTGGTTGACGTTTCACTTGTGGCTGAACATTTCCTGTCTGTTTAAATAACGTAACTATCCGACTAAAGCTCCAGACTCTTGTATGATGTCTTCCATGATAACTACCAACATACATAGCACAGGCGCGTTGGGCATTTTGATCACAATAGCCATACATAAATACCATATCGATATTTTCTGCAATTGGCAAACTGTCCATTTTAACACGAGTAATGGATCACGATGTAAATACCGTCCACATTGGCGAAATGTAACGCAATACCACTTACGTATACGTTTGTGACTATTACAGCGCAATCTATCACAAAGCGAAAAATGTGTTCCAAATTCATATTTACTTACTTACTATAACCATGGCGCTATCTGTTTTCCCCCTTCAAGCTTGAAAAGTTTTGTATTTCATAGCTTTTTCGTTTGATGCTTATTTCGTGAGATATTTGGCCCAGTCACATTCAATGGACCACCCTGTTGCGGTGGGACAAAGGGAAAAGGTGATGAAGAACTTTAAATTGTCAAAACATTCTCGTATCATACCAAACTCGTCCTATATTTGGTTCAATTAAGAAAACTTGTTTATAGCTCTTATAGTCAGTTGCCAGGTAAATATTTATAAGTTTTCTAACGTCACCTAGCAACTTGACACATCTCGTGAAAAGTGGCACCGAACTTCTCTCCGAAGTCTATGTTCACCGCCTAATATAAAAAAACATATAATAGTTTATATTTATATATTTTCTTAAACACAAACAGGTCCTTATCCCCGCAGGACAAAGATAAAAGGCCAGTATGTAACTAACATTCAAAGTTTGAACTCATTAGCACCAATTCAGTCATGAAACTGTCGTTCGAGCGAAAATCCACAGCCTACTATTAGTTTCACATTTAAAATACCACTGTTTCATTCGATTGCGCCTTGAAATTCAAAGCCTGTTATAAACTTTTCAAACTTATCGTGTTTGTTCCTCATATAAATTCAAGATTTCACACTAAATAATAAATCATTCCATATAGATGATGTAATATTTAAAACTCTTCTTCAGTCAAACATCACATGTTTATTTGTCTTCTTGCATTGCAAGCATATACTGTTTGCTTCTGAGCTAATCAAACATTCACAAAGACATAATCTGAACTAACGAACATCCATAGCAATAATAAGTTCAGTAATCTTCTTAGAGGACCACCGATGTCCCGCAATAAAGAAGGCGCAGAGACGTCCGCTGCCCCGTGACCGTCGGCTAACTTCATATAACGGCCAGCTCTCCCCATGACGCCGGTCGGTGCTGTGGAGACGCTGCTCCTGTTTATTGCAGTACCTCGATTGACCATGAAACAAACCGAAACAAACATTTTTCTTAAGTATCATATCATAAAAATCGTTACTCAACATTCAATAAATTGTTTTCATCAATATACAAAAAAAAAAAAAAAAAAAAAAAAAAAAAAGTTCAAATGTTTGTAAAGCTTATGGGACTTAACTACGGGGTCATCAGTCCCTAAACTTACAAACTAGTTTCGAACTACTTACAACTAAGGACGGCACAAATATCCATGCCCGAGGGATGATTCGAACACCCGACCGCAATGGCCGTGCAGACCGTGACTGAAGAGCCGCAGTCCCCTCAGCCACCGCGGCTGGCATTAATATACAATGTTTAATTTTCATGTCCTACAAAACAAAGCTGATATGGGAGAGTAGGGGCTCACAAATCTGTCCCACTACACTATATATATACATATACATATACGAGATGCGACAATGAAGTAATGAGACATTATCTCTGTAAGAGATAGACCTGATGTCGGATCTTCAATGGTGTCATCTGGACGAGGCGTGGAACTCTCCGTATAGTCATGCTGACAGCGGTAACCCACTGTTACCCAGTGGCGGTGACGATCGTCTCAGCGTCGAAGCTGCACATATCCTCGACTGGCCGTACTCGGACAAGACCAGACTAGCACAGACGATTATGTCCTTTCGCATACTATTTATGTTGCCTCCTGTCCCGCTTGTGGCGCGTTATGCTTTATGTCAACTGCAACGCGGTCGGTTTTCCCGCGTGCTCAGCGGTTCGTTTGAAAGTATCCCAAGTCCCTCGCTCCAGTCCGAATCAAATATTGCAATGCATGTGCTTCTGTTTGGCGACTTTCCACGTGCTCTTTCAACACTGATTTAGTTGCTAACTCTGCCGGCACGTACGGCTGTTTGCTTTCTGTGTGACCTAATGTCGCAACAGCGAGCTTTTGCGGTACACTCACTGTGCAGCACTCTGCTGCTAATTCCTACAAAATTACTTATCGCTAATTTTAGTTCCTTTACAATATCTTTGACCTTGGTCCATGAGCTGCTTCTAGTCCAAGAGGCACATCGACTCTTCTGCTCACTTGTGAATTGTGCTGTAATAAGTTTACACGTGTTTGTGTCCCTCGTCACGGAAATGGAACCGCATAATATTGCGCAACGGTATGCCATTTCTTTTTGCGTTATATCGAGTGAAACCGCGACGACAACTTACGGTAAGGTTCAGGAGGCTTTTGGAGAGGTGGTTATGGCAACAGTTGAAGTTTTCTTTGGCGTAAAATGTTTAGTGAAGGCACAACGAATGTTGAAGATGAAGACCGCAGTGCCGCGGTGGACTAGCCGAACGGTCTAAGGCGCCTCGCTGCGGAACGAGCGGTTGCTCGCCGTCGGAGGTTGGAGTCCTTCCTGGGGCATAGGTGTGTGTTTGTCCTTAGGTTAGTCTACCTTAGTTTACGTAGTTTGTAAACTACGGACTGATGACCACGCAGTTTGGTCCGATAGATTTACAAACATTTGAACATTTTTATCTTTACTTTTATATATATATATATATATATATATATATATATATATATATATATATATATATATATATTAAGACTGCAGTGGACAACCATCAACCTCACAGATGTCAACTTGGCCAGGGTGCATAAGGTCGAACTATCTGATCGGTGATTACTCCTGAAAATGATTGTAGTACAAATGAACATGAATCGAGAAACGGTTCATCTAATAGTAATTAAAGATCTTGGTATGTGAAATATTTGTGCAAAAATGGGCTCCAAAAATCTCACAATACAATAGCGAGGAACACGGAATAATGTGGCAGCCAATCTGTTAGAGCAAACGGCAATCAATCCAGAATTGTTGCGTCGTGTGCTGAAAGTTTTTTTTTTTTTTTTTTTTTTTTTTTTTTTTTTTTTCTGTACGACACATAGGCAAAACGCCAAAGTTAGCAATGGTGCTCTAAGGGATCACCCAGACCAAAAGAAAAGCTAGGATGTCAAAGTCAAAGGTTGAAATGCATGCTTGTGTGCCTCTTTGATTACAAGGGAATTATTCATGAAGACTGGGTGCCTCCTAGACAAACAGTTAAGCAATAGTACTACATATAAATTTTAGAAACAGTTCGTAAAATAGTCTTCGTGTCCGTACCAACATTGCTGATAATTGGATTCTGCATCACAATCGTGCGCCATTCCACACTGCTCTGTCAGTAAATTTTAAAGAAAACTAATTTCAGCACTACTAGAGCCACCTTATTCACCATATATCGCTCTATGCCACTTTTCTTCTATTTCCAAGACTCAAAATGGCGGTCAAGGAACACCATTTTCAAATAACACAAGATGTTCAAAAAGCTGTGACTATGGTCTTGGAGGATATTACAGAAGATAAGTTCCAGAAATGTACCATCAATGGCAGAAGTGCTCGAAGTATTGTGTTAAATCAGAAGGTAACTACTTTGAAGGAGACAACACTAAACTTGACTAAAACGGTAAGCAACAGTTTTTTCGTATCAGTCTCATTACGTTATTGTCGCACCTCGTATGTATGTATGCCGGCCGCGGTGGCTGAGCGGTCTGCGGCGCGCCAGTCACAGATTGCACGGCCGCTACGGTCGGGGGTTCGAAAGTCCCTTAAGTTTAACTAACATTTGAACATTTTTACGTTTGTGTGTGTGTGTGTGTGTGTGTGTGTGTGTGTGTGTCTTTCCTCAGAAAACCATTTATTGTGAAGGCAGCGAATGTTTACTTTCTCCATTTTCTTTGTAACCATGCAGATGACATGGTTTAACGACTCTGGAGTATACGATGTATAACTGCCCTTTGGAAAAGCGGTCGTTTTCCACATTAAATGCGTTTGTTTCTCATACCGTTTCTCTGTCTACCAACTCCCCTTCTTTCTTCATTGCTTCTCCCTGCCTTATCCCTTCCATCTCCTCGTTCGATTCACCTGCGGAGCGTCTATTGTGGCCGCAGTGCAGCTCCAACGTTCTGTGTTGAACATTAAATTTTCAAAGCCATGCATGCTCTCGAGCATCATACGTGCCCGCAGTCTATAATTGCGCACACATCGTTCACTATGTCATGGTTGTGTGACGTGTAACACACCACCCAAAGCTCTTTGTAGGGAGTATATCTTCCCGCGACGGAGCCTCAGCAACAGCTCATCGACGATCTGCAAACCCTGGACGCTCCCCGTGCCTTCTGAAGCCATCTCCGCACCACCTGCTGTCATTGTCGCGATAGGCGCTTATGGAAGGACGATTGGGGACGCGTCGTCTTCACTTATGAGAGTCGCTTCTGCCTCGGTGACAATGATAATCGTACGCTTGTGAGGCGTCGTGCAGGGAATCGCTAAAATCTCGAGTGTATACCAAAAAGGCACATGGGGCTGACATGTGGCATCATGGTGTGGGGAGGCACACCCTTCACTGACCGTTCTCCTCTGGTGATCGTCTAGGGAACAATGAACAATTAACCGTACATTGAAAGCATCATTCAACCAACCTTGCTACCTTTCGTGCACCAACAAGGTTGTACCCCTTTCAACAGCACAATGCCATCCACGAGTATCCCATACCACCCAATGTGCTCTTCAAGGTGCACGTCAACTATGCTGGCCAGCACTACCCCCATATCTGTCTCGCATTGAGCATGTTTGGGACCGGACGAAACGCCATCTTGTGAGGTCTGCACAACCAGCACGAAATCTGGCCCAAGTGAGGCACCAGGTGAAAATTGCATGGCAGGCCATCTCGGAAGAGTACATTCGACACATCTACGATCGTCTCTGTGGGATGATCACAGTTTGCATTGCTGCAAAAGGAGGGTATACACGGTACTAACTTCAATATTGTGCACGCTCTGGTGAGTACATTTACGCACGTATGGCTCTGTCTGTATAATCGTGTGTTGTACACATCCTCGAGAGTGTGTCAATAAAATTTCCTTCTGCTGGGTCGACGGACTGATTTTCGAAGAGTGTACATATACAGATAGTTCCGTCGATGATTTTGATGACTAATTTTCATAGTAATAAAATGTTTGACATAACTGGCGGCCACTTACGATTTCATTGACTTAGAAACATATTTAAATCGCACAGTACATTTAGAAATCGATGTTTCACGATACATTCAATACCATGGCGGGCACCTTTTTTCCCGGCAAATTGCAGCAACTGGACGTCGCTCAGCTGTGAGTTAAAGCTGATAAACGGGAAAACCACTGCCTACAAGTGCTTCAAGGGAGTACTCCAAAAAACTAGGGGCGACAGGAAACATGAACTTGAAAATTGCATCAAATACTAAAAAGAGTCCAGGATAACTGATTAAAGTACTTTCATCTTACAGGTTTGAGGGATCGTTAATTGTATCGATAAGATGGGAATGGAGACTTCTTAGAAGTGTATTTACGTTTACACTTTAAGTACGTCCTTTGTTATGGTTCTGACTTTTGCAGTAGCTATTTTAGTTTTTTTTATTAGGCGTGGTATAGCTGGAGAGTTCGCGTAGTTTCCCATGATGTCAATACTAATGGGGAAAGTGCGCCAATTTGGTCAGATTGGTTACTGCCACGATAGTGAATGACTGCAGGCTCCAAACTTCCTAAATTAATATTTTATAAATCGTAATTTATTTGCAGGTAGTTTAGATGTATAAGATACTTTTCAATAACAGCCTACCTTCCGAAATTTTCAGAATTTTTTAAAGTATTACTTTCTATAAACAAAACAATAACTAAATCACTGAGCGCGCCTCGAAAAATTTCTTTTCCGCAAAAACCGCGTATAGAAGCCTCTCGTCGAGTTAACCCACTCCTGTCTCGGCTATCGCGACGGTAGGATCGTGCCGATGCAATGAATAAGTTATACGTGTCTTATCGCTCGATCAACATCTGAGTAGCGTGCTTTAATTGTTCTATATTTTTAAGTAACTAAAGATATATTGTATAAAATTATTGAATATCCGTCTCCAGATCGCTTATATTTTCTAAAACATGACCGGTTTCGGGACAGCTGCCCATCTTCAGATCAAAATTTTGAAGTTACAGAGTAACCTGTCCTGTAATGAACGAGGTCTTCTCAGATGATGCCCCAGCGGAGATGAATTTTACTCGCGTCGAAGATTCCTTGAGTTGCAGTGAAAATCTTAGATGAGGTTGTGTAGGCTCTGCTATAAAATGATAATGCAATATTGTTTTAGGGATGCCAGCTACTTGAATTCTGAGATAGTAAGGTAGAAAACTACGAGCAGCTGCACATGTATACAGTAAATACTTCAGTCACAAAACACACATGGCACAACATATCTTTTATCAAAGCAAGACGTATTAGTCTCCAGGGAGTTATTGCGATCATTATATGAATAAAATTCTTGAATATCCGTCTCCAGATCACTTATATTTTCTAAAACATGACCGGTTTCGGGACAGCTGCCCATCTTCAGATCAAAATTTTGAAGTTACAGAGTAACCTGTCCTGTAATGAACGAATGTTCACAGTCGTTCATTACAGGACAGGTTACTCTGTAACTTCAAAATTTTGATCTGAAGATGGGCAGCTGTCCCGAAACCGGTCATGTTTTAGAAAATATAAGTGATCTGGAGACGGATATTCAAGAATTTTATTCATATAATGATCGCAATAACTCCCTGGAGACTAATACGTCTTGCTTTGATAAAAGATATGTTGTGCCATGTGTGTTTTGTGACTGAAGTATTTACTGTATACATGTGCAGCTGCTCGTAGTTTTCTACCTTACTATCTCAGAATTCAAGTAGCTGGCATCCCTAAAACAATATTGCATTATCATTTTATAGCAGAGCCTACACAACCTCATCTAAGATTTTCACTGCAACTCAAGGAATCTTCGACGCGAGTAAAATTCATCTCCGCTGGGGCATCATCTGAGAAGACCTCAGGTTAGTGAGAAACATTATAACAAATCCTATGTCTTCTATGCTAACGCGTCCGGAGACAACTACACCTCTCGTGTGTTAACAGCGAGCACAGAATAACATATAGAGCCCTTGTAATACGGTGATCAGATTTTCAGCCGGCCGCGGTGGCCGAGGAGACTGAGGCGCTCCATTCACGGTCTGCACGGCCACTACGGTCGGGGGTTCGAATCCCCCCCCCTCCGGGCATGGATATTTGTGCCGTCCTTAGTATTAAGTAGTTCATAAGTAGTTCGTAAGTTTAGGGACTGATGACCCCGTAGTGAAGTCCCATAAGCTTAACAAACATTTGATCAGATTTTCAAAATCAAAATAAGGGACACAGAGTAGAAGGTGAAATTAAGCCATATTCTTGAAACGTTTCATCAACACGGTATCAGTAAAAAAGATTAGATTTCAAATATTTGGTCCATACTACCCTACTACATCACAATATCTTTTTGTTAAGACTCGCACATATAAACTAAAATACGTTGCGTTACTAATGGCGTAAATATTTTATTTTCGTAACATGCAAACAAAACAATGACATCTTTCATATGGGCTGACAGCTATTATTATATACATAAATTACTTATTTTTCACTTCCTCAACTATATTTTTCAAAAGAATACACTTCATTCAGGAGTATGATAATTTGAAATATAGTTTTGTTGAAATTCAGTAAACTCATGAAGTATCATAAACATGAATCTTATTTATAATAATATCCTTAACACATTTAACACTAAACCTCTAATTTATCATCAGTCCATAACGCAATGGTATCTGTTAGACACTGTGTGAAGATAATAATATGGGCTGTAAGCTTTTCCAGCAGATACCACTGACATGAAATAAGTTGAAAGATATATTTTTCACCAGAACATTATTTCTAAATTCATGCTTTACCGCTTGGCCTACATTTTCAACATTGTTCAGTTAGTACAACCCACTGACTTCAGAGAACAGCATGTTTTATCGAAAATGGTCATAAAGTACAAGGTCAGTGGGCAGCAGAGTCAGTAATCGCTGGTTAGCAAACTCGCTGAAAGTAAAGAGTAGAATTTGAAAGATTCCACCGCTTTATTCTATCCGAATTTGTGAGAAAACTAGAAGAGCTACAAAAAAGTTGTTTAAATGAAAAGTTCGTTTCATTATCTACAACTTTCTCGCTGACGAAAATTTTCTGACCACAAAACAAAAAAAAAGCGGAAGGCGATTGAATTTTTCATATCGTAATTTTAGTTTTATATAAAAGTACTAGTTTCAATCATCATTTTTATACAAGCACAAAACTTATTCTACTTACACTGTTGCATTCCTTCAGTATTCACCTGTCTGCGTGAAAAATTTGCAATGTTTTTAGTATTATAAGGGGTTCAAATGACAATGTAATTGAGGCGAGCGCCTTTTGAAGAACTACGCATTTATCGGTGCAACTCCGTTTCTACACCCATCCAAGATGGCTGCCGTGCCTTCACTGCCTGTACGCTGATGTAGGCGGTATAGCTTCTCTATGTTATTCTTTGCTCACCGGTTCTGCATTGAGAGTATAAACAGCGACAGGCGCACGTAGGTCGTGGTAACACGATTGAGCGAAAGGCAACAGAAAAGGGAACGAAGTGTTGTTTAAGGTGGAAGCTATAAAATTTTAAAACCGTCGAGGTCACATAACATCTCTGATGTACTAGTTCACATGAAATTTGTTCCACTAAGCACCTACTGCTGATTCTACCACCCTTTCAAGGGCCAAATTACACTATCAAATTGGGTAGTGTAATATCGAACTTTTGTCGTAGTCGACTTTCGTCAAAAGTCCTTTGTTCAAAACAAGCTACTCACCTGATGTTTCATACAACAAAGCATTCCCCTTACTTTAATTGCGGCGAGAAACGTGCCTAGTAGAAGCGCTAGCATCGCAGTAACAGTTTTTGACGCACTGTTTGAAAATTCTAAATTCGTAAGGTGTGTCACCGCAACAAGAAAATTTACACAATTTTATGAGGCTGATTATAAAAACCGACTGCATCGAGCCGAAAGCTACAAGACATTTGTTGAGGTCAATAGCGACGAAGTGGAGGTCTGTTCCCACTACAGACGACGTGAAAAAGAAAATTAATGGCGTCAGCGCCAGTTTTGTAGTGGAGAAGGCGAACGCACATAGCGACAGTGGTTACTTCACTTCATATACTTATCCAAACAAATAATATTTACGCGGAATATATTTACTAATAGTTCGTAAAATAAATATTTTTGAATATTTTTGTTGACTGTAGATGCAGAGGACTAGGAAAAGTGGAAACAGTGAACAGACTTCCTGCCAGCCACAAGTTTACTGGTTCCACCTATTGAAATATTTAGAGCAGAGTACCACTGCTGACTGATGACCCCTTAAGCCTTACAAACATTTCAAGTACCACTGCAGGTGTAAACGTCCCCCTTGTTGAAAGTCTCCCAAATGTCTAGACGTTGTAATTACTGTACATGCAACCATAGAGTATAAACAGATATTTATTCTATATGTAAGCAACAGCTAAGTTTAATAAGAAATTTTCGACCGCCATTTTCAATGCACTTTCATAGATTCTTCTTGAAGGAACATTTGTTATTATAATGTCCCGTTATCACACCACCAAGATTTCTTTATCAAAGATTATTGCAATATCGGTCTAAACAGTAAGAAAGACAACTAAATTACCTCTAACCTACTGCAGATGATGTTCGTTGTGAATCAAATAAATGATCAAAGCGGTCCCTGAATTAATCAGATACTTTGTGGCTTAAATCTCGTATGAAAATTCCTAAACCTTTGCCCACAATATCTGACCTGTATCGCACTCAATACGGTATACATCGGAATAAAAGGATGACAGAAATCTAGATTCCGAAACAGGTCGTTTGCACGATTAAACGAATCATATTCATTGACTGTTCAACAGCTTATGCAATTCAAATAATATTTAAACAGTTGCATGTGTGCATCTCGTTCCCGTACGTACATCATTCTTGATTGATAATACGCGAGTTTCCTCAACTTTCGTACCTTATTAGATGTTCAAGTTACATAAGGGAAATTCTTCAAATTTAACTTGAACAAAATCCACAACAACAACAAAAATATATTTTAGGGCCCGCCTTTCTTAATCATAAGCTCTTCAGGTGTGACCCATCATAAGTTACAGTAACTGAAGACTTCTGTTTCAGATTAATTAACTCATAATTTATCTGCGAGTACGTACCCAGGTTTCAATGCAGCTTCAAAACCAATGTAAATATCTGTAGGAAGTTGATTTTACTCAGTCATTTGATTTAGCAATCTTAATTCAAGAAAACGTAAAAAAGACGTTAAAAGGTGGCATTATTTTGTATGTTTCTTCGACGAGATCATAGGAAAACCAAGTTCATCGGTGTCTGCGATAGATTATACAGCTGAAACTCCGCTGCGATTGGAAAAGGATTCTGTCAAACTCCGAAAATCGTAAACGGAACTTGATGAGAGTAACTAGAAGTGCCGCCAGATCACAAATTTCGCGAGAGCGAGGAGTCGTAATCGCCACTTGCTTACGGTTCCCAAATGAAGATCTGCTACAGGACTGCAGAATGGCTGTCTCCCAGCTAATCGGGAAAATGGCGCTGTTCCAAGTCCTTCAAACTTCGAATTCGTGAAGCTGCAGAGCTAATTACATAAATGGCTCTTGAGTTATGACTACCGCTAAACGTTAATCAAACGATGTTCGCGACAGAATCGTTTAACTCTCAACTCCGATTACGCTATCTCGTTACCCAAACTTAATATTATATGCACCTTTTTATCTCCCGGAAATTTAATGCTGTCTATGATTATAAGACCACCCTGGATTTACGGATTGTATTTAATGCAAATGGTACACGTCTAAGATCATTGTATTTACTTTGTGTATTTTATAATTAGAATAATTTTGTGGTTTTCATGCGTAGAGTATATTATTTAATAACTGTCTGCTCGCGTATGCTGGAATCATATACTTTAGCGCCTTACAATAACGGTAGCATGAAGAGGTTCAAATGTTTGTTAAGCTTATGGGACTCAACGACGGGGTTATCAGTGCCTAAACTTAAAAACTACTTAACAACTAGCTTATCCTAAGAACGGCACAAATATCCATGCCCGAGGGGCGATTCGAACCCCCGACCGTAGTGGCAGTGCAGACCGTGACTGAAGCGCCTCAGTCTCCTCGGCCACCGCGGCCGGCAGCTTGAGCTGTACGCGGCGGTGTATTGTCGTGAAAAATGATGGGTGGGTTGCCGCTTCTTTAGGAAAACTGGTCGCAATTGATGCTCCAAAATTAACATTGACGGTCTGACATGAAGAAACGTAACGCGTTAGGATAATACCATCACAGTCGTACACGAGAATCACCGTAACTTTCACCATACTGGGGCTGTGACGCACTTTCGACTTTCGCGGTGACCCATAACGTCGCCATTAGTTGGATTGGCATTTCAGTT
The DNA here is from genome assembly GCA_026315105.1 of Locusta migratoria. NCBI lineage: Eukaryota > Metazoa > Arthropoda > Insecta > Orthoptera > Acrididae > Locusta > Locusta migratoria. Next base: position 706,401,817 of record CM048745.1, on the reverse strand, counting down.
TGCGCTCATGCGATGTGGCCCATGTCTCTTCCAGTGTTACGATATAGCGAAAGAAACTCATAAGGCTCCACGTACATCTGAGCACCCATTACTGCATTTCCGTCAAATCGTGTAATTTTTCGCATGCCCAGGCGTTCCTTCAGGATGCGAAGCACAGTCGTATGCGCTAATGGGCGAGCTCACGAATCATCTGACGTCGATTACTGTCCACTAACGCGGGAACATTAAGCAGTTCTTCTTCACAGACCTACGACAACCTGTTCGATGCATGTCTGCCACAGTTCGCCGACCTTCGTTGAAGGCATTCACCCAACATGCCACTGTACAGTGCCAATTCTCCGCAACCTCTTCAAGACCTTGCAGACACTGCCGTGCTGTACGAACTCTGGCACATTCAATCTTGATACAACTCCGTTGTTCCCGTTTAGATAAGATAGTGACACCGCTCGATCATAAGTCACTGTGTTTTCCTCGACTGTGCGCACGCCAGTGACGTGAAACGGGCGATTCCATTTGCTCGGAGGTACGGTAGGTATGTCAACAACGTGTGTTATCAGCGACAATAATAAATTCCATTGCATAGTTCGTAGTAATCGATGGTAAGGCATCGACTAAAACAGAGCTGATATCGGGTGTTCCAAAGGCTAGTTTTATTGGTCGTCTACTGTTCCTTATTTACATAAACGATTTAAGGGAAAATCGCCGGCCGCGGTGGTCGAGGGGACTGTGGCGCTTCAGTCACGGTCTGCACGGCTACTATGATCGGGGGTTCGAATTCCCCCTCGGGCATGGATATTTGTGCCGTCCTAGTTCGTAAGTAGTTCATAAGTAGTTTGTAAGTTTAGGGACTGATGACTCCGTAGTTAAGTCCCATAAGCTTTACAAACATTTGAACATTTTTTTTTAAAGGGAAAATCTAAGTAGCTCTCTTAGATTGTTTGCAGATGACGCCGTCATTCACCGTCTAGTAAAATCATCTGAAGATCAAAACCAACTGCAGTACGATCTGAATAAGATATCACTATGGTGTAGATATTGGCAACTGACTCTAAACAGTGAAAGGTGTGAAGTTGTCCACAGGAGTACGGAAAAGAAATCCGTTGAAATTTGTTTACAAGATAAATCAATCAAAATTGAAGGCCGTAAACTCCACAAAATACCTAGGAATTACTATTACTTCAGACTTAAACTGGAAAGAACACATAGATAATGTCATGGGAAAGGTGAACCAGAGACTGCGTTTTATTGGCAGAACCCTTAAAACATGCAACAGAACTACAAAAGAAACTTGTCCGTCCATTTTTGGAGTATTGCTGCCCAGTGTGAGATCCTTCTCAGGTGGGTTTGACGGAGGACATCGAAAGAGTCCAAAGAAGGGCAGCTCGTTCTTATTGTCACGATACAGGGGAGACAGCGTTACGGAAATGATACAGGATCTGGGATGGGAATCATTACAACAACGACGCTTATTGCTTCGGCGTGGGCTACTTAGGAAACTCCAATCGCCAACATTGTCCTCCGAATGCGAAAATATATTGTTGACTCCTACTTACTGCACATAGGTGGAAATGATCATCAGAATAAAATACGAGAAATAAGAGCTCGAACGGAGAGATTCAAGTGTTCTTTTTTCCCGCGCACTATTCGAGAATGGAATGGGAAATAAATAGTATAAAGGTAGTTCGATGAATCCTCTGCCAGGCACTTAATGTGATTTGCAGAGTATCCCATGTAGATGTAGATATAGATAGTTTCTCCATAGCAGTGTTGCCAATATCTGATATCCGTTTTCTTCTTTAAAGTTTGTATGGCTGTTCCTCACATAAACATATAATTTTTATATCTAAAAACAGTCTAGAGCGTTAATTTGATTATTGATTTCGGACTAATTTCGACCCAACGTTGGGCAATTTTCAGAATGTTGCTCGGAGATGGTGTGGAGCGGCGCGGGATCTGTGAGTCCCTCATTTGCTGTTATGTGAGGCACACGCCGCATCGACTGCGATCCGCGTCCGTCTGGCGTGCTTCCAGTGGTCGCTGGAGTTCCGACTGCCACCCGCGACCGACTCGGCCATCATTTTGCGTCATGGTCGTTATCTTAGGTGTGTCAAATCCGTTCTGGTCTAATGGATGATTCCTCGGCTGCATTTATTTCCCTCGGTAAATCTTTAATGTCCTTGAGTTGAGTTTTACAAGCTCAAGAGCCGAATTCCAAGCAGTGCTGAGCTGGTATCGCGCATCATATTTGATTAGATTCCTTGTGATTTGGATGGATTATTTTATGACATTCTCACAATACTTCTGGGTCTGTGTAACAACGCTAATGTCATTGTCGTTCATTGAGTGACGAAGTGCTAGATAGTGCTGTGATAGGGCCGATTTTGTTGCCTCTCCGAGTTTGGTGTGCCTGTGGTGTTCTTTGCACTTCATGTCCTCAGTCCTGATGATGTAGCCGATGTATATCCCGCAGTCGCTTCCGGAACCCTAGGTCAGTCTATACAATGCCCAGTATTGTCCCAGTTTTAGTGGCTGGTCAAAAATCTCTTTCGGTATTATGTTTGATGAGGATTCCACTCATCTTGGACGAGGTCCTTCCTGCACATGGCAGGTACGTAGGTATGTCACTCTGAACTGGCCGGCCGCGGTGGCCGAGGGGACTAAGGCGCTCCAGTCACGGTCTGCACGGCCACTACGGTCGGGGGTTCGAATCCCCCCTCGGGCATGGATATTTGTGCCGTCCTAGTTCGTAAGTAGTTCATAAGTAGTTTGTAAGTTTAGGGACTGATGACCTCGTAGTTAAGTCCCATAGACTATACAAACATTTGACCATTTTTAACTCTGAACTGGGAGTTAACTAAGGGAGGAAAAACAACAACAACAACAACAACAACAACAACAAAGGAAAAAATGGAACTTGAGAAAATAAAACCTCCAAAGGATACATGAAAGTAATTTTGAAATGCAAGCAACTAGTTTGTGACAGTATAATAAATGGCATTGACTATGCGTTTCCATCTAAAAATAATAACAAATCATAGGCGTTTTAACTGGGTTAGACTAGAAACTTTCAAAATGTTCAAATGTTTGTTAACCTTAAGGGACTTGACTGCGGGATCATCAGTCCCTAAACTTACAAACTACTTATGAACTACCTTATACTAAAGACGACACAAACATCCATGCCAGAGGGGGGATTAGAACCCACGACGGGGAACGGCCTCGCGCATCGTAGTATGTAAAAGTCTCGACCGGCGGTATGGTCTAATGTACTTACGTAACGTAGCGCGCAAGTGTTGGCAGCAGTCACTGTGGGTACTGGGATGAATGGCGGCACACAATGTTTACAATATGTGAAAATGAATGTGTTAATATCACGTTTCTGTGATTTTACTTTTGAATCACAGCATTGGATTTTAGAACATCGCACACTATAATACTACGCTTCTCCACATGCAATGTCTTTCTGTTCAGATGTAACACTTAGTTACGTAAATCGAAATGCGTATGACTATCTCTAAAATTATATGAATAACTATGATTTTTAAATGTCATAATTTGGTAATTTGGTAGAACGAAAGCAACAATTTAATCTGTACTCTTCGATTCCTGCCTAACCACATCCGTTACAATCACGACATGTTCGTACAAATCATAACATTCACTTACATCTTAGGTTCCTGCCTAACCACATCCTTTAATATCATTACCTATTCGTAAAAATCATAATATTCGCTTGTTCACTCGCAACAATTTAAACTGTACTCTTAGGTTCCTGCCTAACCACAACCTTTAAAATCATGACATATTCGTAAAGATAATAATATTTTTCGATGTACTCCTGTCCAGTCAGTAAAAGTAATTGGCCTCGTAAAAGGAAGGTTAAAACGCACTTCAGTACTGTTTCGTACAGATCATATGTTGCCAACCTAACGCTGCTACGGACGCACCGAGACGCTTCTCATGCCGCTGAGCGAGACTTTAGCCATCGTAGTATACCACCTCAATGCGCTAGGCCAGAAACTTTTAGAGCTATGCGATCGAGGTAATTAAAGCAAATGAAAACCGATAACGTTCAACCCCTCTTTCCTTTTAGTCAAGATCTAGCCCTGAGTACTAGGTTTTAAGGGCCACATTCTTCTGTACCGGACGGTGGCAACGGTTGGGTTACAGGTATAAGTCAAAGGTTTATCGTAACTGTTGCCGTGATCTCGTAATCACTTCCGAAACCGTTCCACATGATGCCCCGGAGCATAATGGAAACTCTGCCAATGTACGCGATATTACCACATCCGTATCTGTGAATATCATTGATATCCAATGACTGTCAGCTACGTGTAAAACAAAAATTACAGTACTATGTTTAGTGACGAATTATTTACAGACGAATGGAAAAACTGGTGCAGTCCGACGTTGGGGAAGATCATTTTGGATTTAGGAGAAATGTAGGAACACGGGAGGCAATACATTACGACTTATCCTAGGCTAAGGAAAGGCTCAAAAATGTTCAAATGTTTGTATAGTCTATGGGACTTAACTACAGGGTCATCAGTCCCTAAACTTACAAACTACTTATGAACTACTTACGAACTAGGACGGCACAAATATCCATGCCCGAGGGGGGATTCGAACCCCCGACCGTAATTGTCGTGCAGACCGTGACTGGAGCGCCTCAGTCTCCTCGGCCACCGCGGCCGGCTAAGGAAAGGCAAACGTACGTTTTCAGCATTAGTAGATTTGGAGATAGCTTTTGACAATGTCGACTGGCGTAATTTCAAATTTTGAAGGTAGCAGGGGTAAAATATACGAAGCGAAGAGTTACAACAAAAACCAGACAGCGGTTATTAGAAGGGTCGCAGACGTTGGAAATGGAGTAAGACAGGGTCGAAGCCTTTCCCCAATGTTGTACAATCTGTACATCGACCAAGCAGTGAAGGAATGCAAGAGGAAATTTGGAGAAGGAATTAAAGTACAGGGAGAAGAAATAAACTTTGAGGTTTGCCGATGACATAGTAATTCAGTCAGAGACCGCAAAGGATGTGGAAGAGCAATTGAAAGAAATGGAAAAGAGGATAGAAGATGAATATCAACAAGAGTAAAACAAGGATAATGGAAGAAGTTTTTTACTTGGTAACAAAAACACTTGTGATGGCAGAATTAAAGAATAGCTATGGGAAGAAAAGCGTTTCTTAAGAAACGAAATTTGTTGACATCCAATATTAATTTAAGTGTTAGGAAGTCACTTCTGAAAGCATATCATTGAGTGGGAATAAAACGTGGAAGATAAGGAGTTCAGACAAAAAGATGATAGAAGCTTTCGAAATGTGGTGCTATAAACGAATGATGAAAATTAGATTGGTAGCTCACGTAACAAATGAGTAGGTCTTCGGGGAGAAAAGGAGTTTCTGGCGTATCCTGAGAAAGGGAAGGGATAAATTAGTGGGACACATTCTGAGACATGAAGGAATTGTCATCTTAACATAAGGGGGAGTGTGTGGGGTAAAAATCGTAGAGGGAGACCGAGGGACGAATATAGTAAGCAGATTCAAAAGGATGTACAGGGTGTCCAGAAAAGGACTCCCTGATTTCAAAATTAAATATCTCGAAAACAAGGATCGATAGAGGAATGCAGTAAACGGTATGTCTATTGTAAAAGCTGTAAGAAGTTTATACAGCAGTTTGAAATAATAGTTACAAAAGCTGCTAACAGATGGCGCTGTAATTGCCATACGTAATGCCTAGTTCAATGTTCAAATGTTTGTAGACATATCGGACCAAACTGCGTGGTCATCAGTCCGTAGCTTACAAACTACTTAAACGTAGGTAAACTAACCTAAGCACAAACACACACACCCATGCCCCAGGGAGGACTCGAACCTCCACGGCGATCAACTGAATGCCTAGTATAGTGATCCGAAGCCCAGAGCGATCAGTCCCACTATTGAAACATGAAAGGAGGTTAGCGTACCGAAGGAAGAGATTAAAACCATGTACTCCATTGAACAACGCGTTTTTCTGGTGATAGAGTACCATAGCTTAGAAGAGAGTCCTACGGTAACAAGGCGAAGTTTTCAAGCACGATTTAATGTTCCAAAAGGACCCGATGCGAAAACCATTCGTACGCTCTTCCCAAAATTTCAACGAACAGGCAGCGCAACTGATGATCTAGTGGGGCATGTTGGCCGCAAGCAAACCGCAGTTACGCCTGAAATTATCGCCACAGTTTCTGGAATTATTCAGCAAAGTCCAATGTCATCCGTCCGTAGAATTTAATCTGAAACTGGTTTGAAGCGTTCCAGCACGCATAAAATACTGAGAAAGAGCCTACACATGTTTCCATTCAAAATTCAAACACACCATGCCATACCCGTACGAGTTGTGCAACAAAGGGTTGCCTTTGCTAATCAGATGCTCACAATGATTGATAGTGAAGGATTTGATGTTGGCAGCATCTGGTTTACAGATGAAGCACACTTCCACCTGAATGGATACGTGAATAAGCAGAACTGGCGATTTTGACGTTCCGAAAAGCCATATTGGTGTGAAGCGAAACCCCTGTAGTCTCCTAAAGTTATTGTGTGGGCTGCAGTATGCAGAAGAGGCATTATTGGCCTTTTTCTTTTTTTCTTTTTTTCACTCGAGAAACGGTCTCTGGTGCAAGTAACGTTGCAATTTTGGAACAATTTTTCGCCACAGAGGAAGCGTTAGAGTATCGACCAGGTACTGCATGGTATATGCGAGATGGAGCCCGACAACATCGGAGCGAACAAGTGTTTCGCTTTCTTGAGGAATACTTCGGGGCCGGCCGCGGTGGCCGAGGGGACTGAGGCGCTTCAGTCACGGTCTGCATAGCCACTGCGGTCGGGGTTTCGAATCCCCCCTCGGGCTTGGATATTTGTGCCGTCCTGGTTCGTAAGTAGTTCATAAGTAGTTTGTAAGTTGAGGGACTGATGACCCCGTAGTTAAGTCCAATAAGATTTACAAACATTTGAACATTTGAATACTTCGGGAATCGAGTCATTGCTTTGGAATATCCAAAATTTACTGGTTCAGGCATGGATTGGCCTCCATATTCGCCGGATTTGACTCCCTGTGACTTTTTCTTTTGTGGGGTACAGTGAAAGACATGGTCTACCCGAAGCATCCCGCAACGCTGGACGAGCTTGAATCGGCGATCTCTGTGGCATGTGAATCCATTTCGGTTGAGACACTACGAAATGTGATGGCGAATTCCATTCTTCGTTTGCGCCACCTCTATAGTGCCAATGGTGAACATTTTGAAAACATTGTGATGTGATTGTTTGCAAAGAGTGTTTTCATACGATTATTTCACTTATGTATGCTGATATGAACTGTACAGCGTACGGCGCCACCTGTTAGCAGCTTTTGTAACTATTATTTCAAACTGCTGTATAAACGTCTTACAGCTTTCACAACAAACATACCGTTTACTGCATTCCTCTATCGATCTCTGTTTTCGAGATGTTTAATTTTGAAATCCGGGAGCCCTTTTCTGGACACCCTGTAGGTTGCCGAACGTACTCTCAGATGAAGATACTTGCACAGGACAGGGTAGCATGGAGAGTGCAACAAACCAGTCTACGGACATTAGACAACAACAACAACAACAACTTGTTTAGTCAACCAGCATCGGCGTAACTGGCAAGCTGGTGACTTGGTCGCATGGGATGGTGCCTCGCCTATACTTGCCCGGGCGCGGCCATGTGATATTCACAGTCTCGGTCGTGTCTCCCTCGCTGGTGAGTGGTGTGCGGCGCGCGCCTCAAGCGGCACTCAGCCGCTGTCCATTGTGGCCACACGGGCGATAAGCTGCGCTGATGGAGGGCCGCCGCGCCGCATCGAACGTGCTGCACGGCGCACTCCAGCCTGATGGACGCTCAGGATTCAGGACCCCGCCTTGCGCGGAATACCGGAAAATATTGCCCACTGAAACAATACAGCCAGAGACTCGCCTGGAAGTGTTCGTGCCCACCTTCCCAAACCTTCTGGTAACGTAAAATTTTACCACTCTGGTACCCCAGATTACAGTGTTATTAAATTGACACTCACAAGGACAAATTCCCACAGCACCCCGAACAGCTTTAGTGGTTAGGTGACGCAATGGATAGCCCATCAAAAACTGAACACTGATTAAGCACGAAAAAAAAGGGGGGGGGGGGGGAGAGATTTCACGGAATTCTGAATTCTGACGAAAGAAACAAAACAGTTAACTATTCAAGTGAAACATATTTAACATCGATCAAAAGTGTGCAGCCATGGCGTCCTGCTTATGTGGTCATGGTTTTGGAGTACGAAGCGCAGATGCATATTCAAATCTCCCTCGTCTTCTACTTTTTATTTATTTATATTTGTTATTACTATTATTATCACTTTGTTCATAAAACCTTCAATTTTTTGCGGACAAATGTCTTGGTCGCAATATACTTTATTTTACTATCACGCGTTTCGGCATCATCATCAGATCTGTAGCACAAATAATAGAAGTACATTACATTTCGGATGTTTACTGTTCATAATCACAATATTCACAAGGAGAACAAACACATTATATGCACATATACTTACAAACTTTAAAAAAAATGAAAAATATGAGAAAAAAGTGGGGAGGGAGAAACAACCCACGTCCGCCTATCCATCCATCCACCTCTTGCCTGCCCATCCCCTCTCTCATCATCTTACTTCCATACTTCCCTCCATCCACATCAAGTGATACACAATGCAATATCTAAGCATATATCATGCCTCATTGGCACATTGTGCTCTGCCCATGTATGTATATATTATATTGTCATTTTGTTGTATTGATTTTCAGGCCTAGCCTATATTCATATTGTCGTAATCTATTTACAATTCGCCGGCCGCGGTGGCCGAGGGGATTGAGGCGCTCCAGTCACGGTCTGCACGGTCACTACGGTCGGGGGTTGGAATCCCCCCTCGGGCATGGATATTTGTGCCGTCCTTAGTCTTAGTTAATTCATAAGTAGGTTGTAAGTCTAGGGACTGATGACCCCGTAGTTAAGTCCCATAGACTCTACAAACAATTGAACATTTATCTACAATTCAACTCGTTCTTCTCTTCTTCATAACCCATAAATGTTAAGTGACATATTATCCTTTCACATAATTTATGTACGTTAGGGCTCGTGACATGTTATTCCACTATTTAGGACCATATATAACCACTATGACTATCATATAAACGATTACAACCATTGTGTTTCTATGTATAATATTTAAATTTGAGCATAATCAGATACAATAGGATATGTACCCTATGTGATTCAATACCCTTTCCTCCCCCACCATGCTCACCTTATTTAGTCGCCAAGTATGTTACAACTAGACTTGGTACACAATTTTGTTCGTAAATATTGGTAACTTTTCCTTCCTTCCCCCACCCCATTATTTCACCTGTATTATCCTCTTTTAATTTTAGACACAATACAGGCATTACCTGGTTATCCCTGTAATTATTTCATCGCTAACATAACTATAGTTAGCTGACATTGCTTAAGGACATCTAATAATCCGTTACCATATTGATTTGTAAAGTGAGCAGCCATGTGACTGTCATGTCACAGTGGTCTAGCATGCTTGCTTCTTTATGCTGTACTTGGCCACGCCCAATACCATCTTTCTGCCCTCGCACTCCCCCCTTTTCGTAAGCCCAATCCTTGTAGTATGTTTCAATATATTTATAATATGGTATCTGATATTGTTCATATGACTTAACACATCTTGTAGCCATGTTTTTCATAGCTTCTATGTCGGCAAGCAGTACAGAGGGCGCAAGATGATGTTACTGTAAATTTATTCAAATATCACTTAATTTTAACCCTGCGCCATCTGGTGGCTATTGGGCTTACTTTACCTGTTACGATGTTTCCCCCTCGCACCACAGTTTGGCATGTGAATCTAGTCTAACACCATCAATAGACATCCACAATGGTGGTTTATGTTTTAGTTATGCATCCCCACTAAGATGTATTTTAATTCCCATCGTTTAATAAAAAAAAATTCCGTAAGTATATGTGCACATAATGCGTTTGTTCTCCTTGTCAATCTCGTGATTATGAACTATAAATGCCGCGGTTGAGTAGCCAAGCGGTCTAAAGCACCTCACTGCGGAGCGCGCGGTTGCTCGTCGTGGAGGTTCGAGTCCTCCCTGGGTCATGGGTGTGTGTGTTTGTCCCTAGGTTTGTCCCTAGCTTTAAGTAGTTTGTAAGCTACGGACTGATGACCACGCAGTTTGGTCCGATAGATTTACAGACATTTGAACTATAAACATCCGAAATGTAATGTACTTCTAACGCCTTTACCAGCATGTTCCTCCCTCTCTCCACCTCCATACTCTCCACATCCTATCCGAGGGTAACTTCCATCAACTTCCTCTCGCAGATTACGCCCTCAGTCCTGATATATACCCCTCCTATAAACCTTAGCCTTCCATTTAGATTAGTGCGACGTCCCCCTCCACCCATCCTTTGCCTTTCCTCCGCTTGGATCCCCGTTCCCCCCACTCCCTTGGAGTCCTTCAATCCCATCCCATCCCCTCTCCGTCCCCCTCCCCTCCTTTCCTTCCCCTTCCCTCCCCACTGCGGGGCCTACTCAGTGATTTTAGCTCTGTGTCAGTGATTTTAAGTGTGCAGTGACTTAGTGCTTCGAGTGTACGTGTGTTTTTAAAACATCAGCAACCGCCGCACAGGTAGAAAATAGTGTTGCCATGGGTTTTAAATGTCTCTCTTCGTGTCGTCGTCATCGCTTCGTTTCTTCAACATGAACGTTTTATCCACCGTGGGTTTTAAATCCTAAATATTTGCATTTTGTCATCCGTTTCACAGTCATTGTCATTTCACTCAATTATCTCACCGTGTCTGTTTTTAAATTCTTCATATTTGTCACCTGTGTTAATTATTTTAAATCTTCTGTTCCCATATCTGTATGCTCTCGGCTGAAGAGCCGCATGTTCGCTGCTGCCAGTCTGCCCCTTCTGGGGTTTTTAAAAAACAATAAAGAAAAAAAAGTACTTCTATTATTTGTGCTACAGATCTGATGATGATAGTGTCGGAACGGGTAATAGTAAAATAAAGTATATTGCGACCAAGACATATAAAAAATTATGCATTATTATTATTATTATTATTATTATTATTATTATTTTAAATGGCTCCATACTAGAACTCAGGAAGACAGATAAAGTTACGTTGAAGAAATAAGAAAACAGATAATTGCAGAATACAAGATGAAATCATGGGGATGCCTTTGGAAATAAATTAGAAAATATGGGTCAAGCCGCGGAAAATCCACTCTGCAGCGTAATCGGCAGTCTTCGAAACGGAGGGAAGAAGGAACTAAATCATGTGCTTGCCTTGGGCAGATGGAGTTGCTCAATGGAGATGAAACGTTCAACAATGTGTCAGATTTTGAGGACAGTGCGATAAGAATGATAAAGGATACCTGATCATATGTGAGGAAGTAGAGTGGATGGACAGTAGATTACAGTGCAATAAAGCTGCCGGGTTGCATGAAATCACGACGGAACTCAAATACAGTGGAATGTCAGGTCTCAAATGGTTACACAGGGTAATTGAAATAGCGTGGCAGTAAGGACAGGTTCCGTCTGACTGGACAAATCGATTAATCTCACCAATTTACAAGAATGGAAACAGGGGAAAAATGTAATAACTACAGAGGTATCTCTTTAATTATCGTTGTGGAGAAAATCATCTCAGCTATTGCTGAAACGAGAGAGCGAGTATTAGTGCAAGACAAGGCGGATGAAAATCAGTGTGGGTTTAGGGCTATCAGGACCACGTGTTTAACTTACGGCAGATAATGGAGAACTGGTATGAGTGCATCAGAGAATTGTATTGTCTTGTATAGATCTAGAAAAGGCTTACTATCGTATTCCTAGAAGGCAGCTGTTATCTGTTCTACAAGATTATTGAATACGAGGCAAACTTCTGCAGACTATTAAATGCCTTTACGTAGACTGTCATGCAGCAATTAGTTAAGTTCATCGATCAGAGTAGAACAAGGCTGTAACCTGTCACCACTGTTGTTCATACTATTTATGGATCATATGTTGAAAACAATAGAGTGACATGGTGAGATTAAAATAGGTGGAAACAAAATAAGCAGTCTCACATAAGCAGGCAAGTCGTGATGACAGATTCGATAGGAAGGTTGCAATCTAATATTTCATAGCTAGATCAGAGATGTAAGGTTCATGGTATGAAGATCAGCATTTCCAAACCAAAAGAAATGTCTGTAGGAAAGAGATTTAAATGAATGAGTGCTGAATAGGAGGACCAAATAACAGGTGCACAGTTTCAAGTATTTAGGATGTATTTTGTTAAAGAATATCAATCAAGATGCAGTGAGTGCTCAGCTAAGGTATACACTCTTCCTCAAGAAGGAAGTCAGTACCAAGACTAAGTTAGCAACGCCCCGCTCAATCATTCGACCAACTTTGTCGTATGGGAGTGAGAGCTGGTTGGATACAGGCTACCTTATTAATAAGGTTACAGATGTGAAAGTAGCAAGGATGACTGCAGTATTAATGGATGGGAACAATGGCAGGAGGGTGTCCATAATAAGGCAGACAAGGAGAAACTAGGAATGAACATCATAGATGAAGTTGTTGGAGCGAACAGGCTGAGATTGTGGGATCATATTACACGCCGGAGAGAAACAAGTTTACCTAAGAAAGTCGTGCATTCGATATAAAGGGTAACAGGAGATAGATCAGGGAGAAAGTACTTGTATTTTTTCAAGAATGATTTTAAAGTAACAAACATTAGACTAGCTATCAATGTTAGGAATGAATAGGGATCACGCAGGAAGTTTATTAGGGGGATTATGCTCCAGGCTGAACACTGAAAGGCGTAATCAGTCTCTAATAATAATGATGATGAGGACAAAATTATAAACTGTTCGTACGGTCATTGACGTATCTGTTCTCATTCTGTAGCCTTGACAATTGTGATTCTGTACATTAGTTACAGAATGTGAGACAAGTAGCAAGAATATATTGTAGTCCCAAGTATATATGATGAACAGTGAGTGCAGGCGAGACGCCTCATAGATCTCTCATCAAAATGGGCATTACATATAAACAGGTGTGAATTAGATTAGTCCGAGATAATAAATAATAAATTTCGCTTTCCAAAATTTCAGAACATTTTCATATTTGCTTTCTGCGGCATATGCAGGATTTGATAGTGTACATGAAGAACAAAAGCGTAAAAATCTAAAGAAATTGTATGAAAGTGTTGATTCGCGCCTATCTTTTGCACCTAATGTGACAAACTGATTTCTTTCCATCATTTCTTTGGGGCTGTTAACTTTCACATTCATAAAAACACCTGAATTGGCCAAGAAGGCATATTCCACTCAGTCAACAGGCACTCTAGCTAGTTCTGTTTTTAAGATTTTCATGCCATGAGACATACAATCACCACTGGTCGTATATAATACAATTAACGTGGTTCACGCTAGAGGATTCTGTTGACCTGTCGCCTGGCCATGAAACGTTTGCGTCTCCCAATCGAGAGCCTGTTCCTCTTGGCTGTTAATAGAGCAGCTGTGTAGTACGGCCTTACTGTTCAAAACTGTTACAAGGATTGAATACAGCGAACAAACACATCACGTCGTTAACCGAAGGGACAGTCGATGATTATCTGAAAACAAAACATAAAAACATTTAGTAAGACACAGATTTGAACCCAGACCTCTCAGTGGACAGTTCAGCACCTTGTCTGCAGAACCACGATGGTATAGCTGAAGTGTTTAACTCAATGTTGCACATTGTGAGTTAACGGAAGGAATACCATAGAGGCGTGCAAGTAGTATAATTAATGGCACTGTGTGGGAAGATAAAGGGCTGAGAGCGGTTGTAGCAGCTACGAGGCAGCGCTGGTGCTACCAGGTTTAACCGATCAGCTGGTCGGAGCTTGTCCAAATAGGCGGAAATCTGTGAAAGGCCCATGCTTTGTATTCAGAACTAATGTGGGCTGTTAGCCGAGAGTTTCTTATCTGTCTGGGGGACATCTGTGGGTTACACACTGCAGTAATTTAGAATAAAAAAAAGAATCAAAAAATTGTTTACCATCTACATTTAAGACATGTGATGTCAAAATAACTACACAAATCTCATGATTCCAAAAATAATTTCAGCATCTCGAAAGTTACAAATGTTTATGGCTACTAAATCAAAATATAGAAAGTGAAGCTTAAAATAACCAACATTTTAATGCATCAAGCAATTTCAACAAACTCAGTTTTAGATGGTAGCTTCTTGCCTCTAGCTATCATCTTGAAAGCGTCACACTTGTATATATTTACTTAATGACGGATTTCAACTGATATATATTTATTATGGAAATGTAAATAGATAACCATATCTCCCACAGATACCTCTCGTATATTTAATTTTGTATTGTTTTATTGCACCAATTGCCAGTAATTTACGTAAATATTGCCTGACATGAGCAGTTAATCTCATGAAAGTTGATTTGCCTATTTATTTCAGATTTTGTGCAACTCTAATTAAGTCCCTTTTGTAATTAAATAATGTTATATTAGTAAGGAAGTAGTTTCAGATAGTCAGTTTTTACGTAAAGAAAATCTCTTATTAATTTTTTTTCTATTTATGAATAAAAATCATCCGACCACTTCCAATAAGGGACCAATTTGACTGAATAAACCTTATTCAAGTAAATCTCTGAATTTACGTACATCATTTCCAAACGTTAGAATAAAACCCTTTTTAATTATGAACCAGCTGTCTTATGTAATATTTCTTATTCGTATCGCAAACTACAGCATATGCATACAGTATTTTTAACTATAAGATGACAGGTAAAAGATAATATATGCGACTGAGATAGTTGTTGGGGCATGAAAGCAGACATGTACAGTTCGACCTGTAAAAATACTCTTTAAGAGATAATATTTGATTTTTATGTTGTTTAAATAGGTTTTCTATATTTCAGTTATTTATTTTATTCCTTTTCATTCTCGACTAGCTCAGTATTTTTACAATACACTTCCACATAACTAATGATAAAATATCGTTCCATTGAAGTTTGTTAGTAGTTATTTGAAATCCTACGTGGAACCAAACACCTGCAACGAATCCTAGTTTTGTTTAATAACCTTAAAATTTTTATTTCACTGTCCACGGTTTGATATCCTACACACCACAATGGAAAATAAATGAAAGTCCCCTGACATGAAAACTGGTTCACTATAGTTGTTTTCTAAAATCTGCCTATTCAGAAAATTATTTAATAAGTATTTCATCCTTCCCATCGATTCTGAAATATGTCACTGTTAAGGGTTAATAACACGTCGCAAACTGCATTTCTTCAAATCATACCTATGTCATAAAAATTATCTTTACCATTATGTTTTATAAAAACGTATAAGTTCACTGTCGCATACAGATGAGCTGAAATAAAATTAGTAAATCATTAATAGTTTGGTTACTCCCGACCCTGATATTTATTACGGTTTTTATTTCTGCCACGTAATGGCGGCAGGATGCTGCAATTCATGTCGATGGCTGCTCGCTGCGACAACTGCTAACATTGTTTCTAAAAGAAATCTCTTGAAAATGGGTTAAAATGTTCCAGTCACTAATCGAAATTAACACCCGTTGTGGGCAGCCGCAAAACGCGCGGACATTCTGCGCTGCCTCGCTCTTTCCACAGTCCAGACGAATGCAATCATTCGTTGCAAAGGAAAGGCGTTTTGAAATAAAAGTACATGTCTGGTAAAAGTGGACTGTATTTGTGAGAATCGCTACATTTTGAGGCAGAAACACATGCGTCCGAACAGGTTGGCGTTCACCGGCCGAGTCCCCCCACCGGCCCTGCACCGGCCGTTTCATTGTGCGAGGGCCGAGCAGGTAGCGGCCGCCCTTACCTGCAGCCACAGCGCCTCGCACCGGTACGGAACATTCCGCCCACCTAATTTGTATAAATTACACTACTACACAAATTACAAAAAGTACAAGGTAGATAACACAAACAAAACAAACTAAATAGTTGAGGAACTCAGGTCCGATGTACATGAAAGAAACACAAGTTCAATTAGTTCTTGAATGGTTATGAACACTAAAGTCTACGTTTCCTGTGGAACAATACAAATCTTCGACAGCGGTCGTTTATAGGTTCATGTTGCTGTGCGCACTGAAACCACTCGCACCACACCGTCAGGACCAGGGTGAGTGCAAACAATGACCCCAGACCGCCACACGAGAGGTGGCAAGTTGTCTTCCTTCAGGAGAACCAGTGTACCCGGCTGCAGATTGTCTTTCGCTGACGTCCATTTAGTTCTCTGCTGCAGCTGTGACAAGTAGTTGTGTGACCAGCATTTCCACACGTGCTGCTTACACTGCTGGATGAGCTGCCATCTCGACAGCCTGGATGATGGCTCCGAAAGCAAGCCTGGCTCTGGGACTGCTGTCAAGGTTCACCGATAAGGAAATGGCCAGGAGTAAGGTATGAAAATTCACCTGGATCATCAGGAAGTTGCGTAATAGGTCGAGAATTTAAGCACGCTTCAATATGAGTTAGAAGTGTGTATAATTCTTCAAACGTCAGCACTTGGTTTCCCACCACTCTCTTTAGATGCGTTTTTATGGATTTTACACCTACTTCCCATAATCCACCAAAATGTGGCGCATGAGGGGGGATAAAATGCCACTGTATCCCATTTTGTGATGCATAGCTCTCGATTTGTGTTACATCTGACTGAGTGCTGAACAATTTGTGGAGTTCATTCAGATCATTCCTTGCTCCCACGAACGTCTTTCCATTATCACTGTACAAGTTTGCGCAGATACCTCGTCGTGAAATAAATCTTCGGAGAGCGGCAATGAATGCTTGAGAGGACAGATCAGTGACAAGCTCAATGTGTACTGCCTTTGTTGCCATGCAAACAAACAAGGCGATGTAGACTTTTACCTTCGTTTTACTTCTCCTTCCACCGTTCCTGACGTATAGTGGGCCACCATAGTCAATCCCACAATTAAGAAACGGTCTGCTTTGTGATACACGAACTGAAGGTAGCTGTCCCATAAGCTGGGTTGCAGTAATAGCCTTCAACCGGTAACAAGGGAGACACTTGTGAGTTATCTGCCTGATGACTGATCTTCCAGTGGGAATCCAGTACCTTTGTCTGAGGCTTGCTAACATGAGTTGAGGTCCTGGATGCAACAACCGTAGATGCTCGCTCATGACTATTAACTTAGTTACGTGATGCTTAGGAGGAAGAATCATGGGATGCTTTTGACTGTAAGAAGCATCTGACTGCTCCAACCTGCCGCCCACCCTTAACAACTGTTCTTCGTCCAAAAACGGATGAAGCGATATCAATTTGCTTTTCTTAGGGATCGTTCGACCATGTTGTAGCTCTTCGATCTCCTTGCGATACTCCTGGTGTTGTACCATACGGATTACTGTCTTTGACGCAGCATGAAGTTCTTCTGCAGTCAAGTTACCACCTTGCCTCTCACTGGGTTGCCGGCGGAGATTATTTATGTATCTTAGTACATACGCTATAACTCTTTGCAGTCTCGCCCATGATGAATAACGTTCGGCAATCTCATTCACCACACAAGTGGTAATGAACAAACAAATACGCTTAGTCCGTTTC
Organism: Locusta migratoria; assembly: GCA_026315105.1. Lineage (NCBI taxonomy): Eukaryota > Metazoa > Arthropoda > Insecta > Orthoptera > Acrididae > Locusta > Locusta migratoria. Next base: position 706,384,135 of record CM048745.1, on the reverse strand, counting down.
TCTGGTATCTCATCTGATTCACATGTAAAATTCAGAGTGCTAACAGGCCATGCGGGTGGTGACTGATTGAGCCATAAGGGGCCTGTCCACCATAACTTACATTCTCCAAGATGTTGCGGTGCGATTCCTCTTGAAATGATAGCAGGATTACTTGTAGAAGATACATGATTCCAGTCTTCTACTGCAGAGAGTTGGTGGATTTCAGAGACACGGTTTGCAATAAACGTTTTCCATGACGTTGGTTCTTTCGCTAACCATGCTGAAACGACAGTGGAGTCTGTCCAAAAGTAAGTTTTGGCAATCTTTAAGTGTAGCCCAGTCTTAATTTTCTCCATCAGTCTAGCCAAGAGGAGGGCGGCACACAGTTCAAGTCTTGGCAGTGATATTTGTTTGATTGGCGCGACTCTAGATTTAGAACTTAAAAGTTTCACTGAGAAATCATTTTCTTCACAGATACTTCTAAGATAATTGCAAGCTCCATACGCTCGCTCGGAGGCATCTGAGAATCCGTGCAGTTCCAGCCACTTTGCTCCACTCCTGATCACGCTACGTTCGATTTGAATTTTATTCAGTGACGGTAGATGATTATTTATCTCTTCCCACTGCGTCTTCAGATCATCTTGTAAGGGCTTATCCCATTCTATTTGTTTTTGCCAAAGGTGTTGTAGAAACATCTTGCAAGTCACTACCACAGGTCCTAGAAGTCCCAATGGATCGAATATAGAGGCAATCCGAGAGAGTACACGTCGCTTAGTCCAGATTGCGTTACTGTTCTTTGCATCAGTGGCCAAGAATTGGAAGGTATCACTATGAGGGTACCACAATAGACCCAAAGTCTTCACTGTTTCTTGCCTTTCATCGCCCAGGCTCCATGGGATTTGTGTTTCACGGTGTTCAGGTGGGATGTTTTCTAATAGTCTTGAATCATTGGCACACCATTTTCGAAGGGGAAATCCTCCACTATGAAGCAATCTGGTTAGCTCTTCCTGCAAACTGATCGCCTCCTCTATGGTGTCCGCTCCACTCAAAACATCGTCTACATAAAAATCTCTTTTTAATATGGCTGCATCCCTAGGATATGTTGTTTTCTCATCTTCTGCTAACTGTAACAGGCATCTCGTTGCTAGAAAGGGTGCCGCTGCAGTACCGTAGGTGACTGTTGTCAGCCGATAAGCTCTGATTGGCTCGTTAGGAGATTCACGCCATAGAATTCTTTGTAGATCTTGATCTGCCCTTTGGACCTCAATTTGTCTATACATTTTCGTGATGTCTGCAGTGAAGGCATATCTATGTGTGCGGAATCGTAGGACAACAGAGTATAAGTCATCTTGTACTGTAGGACCGACCATCAAGATGTCATTAAGGGAGAAGTTCGATGATTTCTTTGCTGAGGCGTTGAACACAACTCTAAGTTTAGTGGTACTGCTTGAGTCTTTAAGCACTGCATGATGTGGCATGTAGTATGTGCAGTTTTCTGTATCTTCTGTTACCAATTTCATATGACCCAAATCTTCATACTCTTTCGTAAAACTAACGTACTGTGCCTTTAATTCTGGCTGGCGCTGCAGCCTTCTCTCTAAGCGTTGTAAGCAGCGAGTAGCGTTAGTTATGGAGTCTCCCAGTCCAGCATGGTTGTCTTTCATTGGTAACTTCACCACGTATCGACCGTTAGCATTCCTTTGGATGGTTCTTCCAAAATACTCCTCACACAAACGCTCTTCTTTCGTTCGCACAGAAACATTCATTTCTTCTTGCTGCCAGAACCGTTCAACCTGAGTGTTAAGGTGATTAGTGCATGTGAGGCATGACAGTACATTTACTGCCTTGGACTTCAGAGACAGTGGAGGTATTTTGCCTGAAACAATCCAGCCGAACGATGTCTCCTGTAATGTTGGATGGTTCTCTCTCTTCAGCTGGCCTGGCTTCAGTGCGTCAAAGAAGATCGAAGCTCCAAGTAGTAGATCAATCTCACCAGATTTATGGAAGGCTGGGTCTGCTAGCTTTATGTGCCTAGGAAGCTTCCAGGTGGAAATTTCAAAGGACGCTGTTGGAAGTGGTCCTGTTATACGTGGAAGTACTGCGCAGACGGCATTTGTACTGTAGTTACCAACTCTTGAGGAAATATTCACCTCACAAACATGCGACGATTCTACGGTTTGAACATCACTGATCCCGCTTATTGGTATCAGACGCCGACTGAGCTGCAGGCCCATCCTATCTGCCAGGCTAGTAGATATGAAATTCATCTGAGATGCACTGTCAAGCAGTGCTCTGCATTGGTGTACTTTCCCTTTATTGTCCGCAATGTCTACAAGGACAGTTGATAACAGTACTTCTATATGCTGGTGATTTCCCTTAACGGCGCAGTATGTCTGCTGTTCTGGTACGCTCGTCTCTTGCTCTCTATCGCCACTACTACTGGCTTGTTCCTTGTGCAGTAACGTGTTATGGCGCTTCTTACAAATGCGGCAACTCCCAGCACGGCATTCTCTTTGCCTATGACCCGTGCGCAGGCAGTTGAAACAAAGCCTTTTTCTTGTCACAAAGTCTAGTCTACTTGCAATATCACTCTCTTTGAACTTGGGACACTTATTTAGTTCGTGAGCTGCGTCACAGAATACACAATCTGGTGAAGTTGAGAGAAAGGTTCGTTGTAAACTGTAACCTTCTGCTTTAGTACGCTTGGCGGCAGGCTGGTGGAAGTGCTGTAACATTCTGTCTGAATGGATTAGCTCTAAGGTCTGACAGCTGCTTTCCAGAAATGCCACCAAATCTTGCAGATGAGGAAAAGTGATGTTAGATGTTTTATATTCCCACTGTTTCCTGAGATTCACACTAATGTGATCCAACAGAATGTGTGAAAGTAACAGCTCATGTAGTGGAATGCCGAAGTTCAGAACTTGGATTGCGTTCAGATTTGTCATCAGCTGGTTGATTAACATACGCAAGACCTTAGCCGATTCAGTTTTGATGCTTGGCAGATTCAGTAGTTGTTTAACATGCAAATCTGCTATTAACTTTGGATTATTGTATCTATGAACAACCAGATCCCATGCAATTTTAAAGTTGCTCTCTGTAACCGGTAAGGATTCAATTAACTTACGTGGTTCACCAGACACACAAGACAACAAGTAATAATAACGCTGGACATCAGTTAAGGCGTCATTGCTAATAATTAGTGCCTTAAAAAAGTGCATGAACTCTGCAACGTTACCATTAAATGTTGGCAATGAAATTGCAGGAAGCTTTATTTCAGGTGAGTTGTATGCAGTTGACGAATGAGGAGGTGCCACAACATTCGACTCGAGTAATGTAGTTATTTTTGATTCTACATCTAAGCACAAGTCTTCAAATGACTCTCTGTCAGCATCATGGGAGTCTTCCAGATCGTTAATTTCTAACTGAGTTTGTATTTCGTGATATTCATTTTTGCTTGTGGTTAGCAATGACTGCCTTACTCTAATATCATTGAGATTGGATTCGTCCTGAAAGTTATTGAGAAATGTTGAAATTCTAGTCACTCGTGACTTGATGACTGCTCTTTTCGTAACTAAACTACGTTTCTCGACAGGATCCATGACAGGATATTAGAGCACAGATAGAAGATCAAGGAAAAAGAGCCAGGCTGCTTGCAGAGCAGAGCGACGGTACCTGGCGATGCGCCGAGTGGACCGCAGCTGCTGCAGGAGTCGGCGGCGGTGGCGCGGCTCGCTGGCGCGTTGTGTTGTGCTGCGGGAACGGCTGGGCTGCTTCACGATGTCTACTAGTTTGAGATGCACTTCACAACACGATCGACACGATTCGCACGTATTCTGTACTGCGGACGGCTTTACTATGGGCATATAGCACTGTTAGTGCACTGGAGGCACTCTTAATTCATGTTAATCTCGGAGATCAACATACAAACCCACGAAACCGGATACTCTTAGTTCGCGGTACGCACAGTCAAACGCCGGAATGGTTCCATTCGCGCCCGGAGGACCAAATCTGGGCAGCCGCAAAACGCGCGGACATTCTGCGCTGCCTCGCTCTTTCCACAGTCCAGACGAATGCAATCATTCGTTGCAAAGGAAAGGCGTTTTGAAATAAAAGTACATGTCTGGTAAAAGTGGACTGTATTTGTGAGAAGCGCTACATTTTGAGGCAGAAACACATGCGTCCGAACAGGTTGGCGTTCACCGGCCGAGTCCCCCCACCGGCCCTGCACCGGCCGTTTCATTGTGCGAGGGCCGAGCAGGTAGCGGCCGCCCTTACCTGCAGCCACAGCGCCTCGCACCGGTACGGAACACCCGTATTATTTTTAATTTCCATATTTTGTATTTTTTATGTTACACACCTTTTTTATAAGTGATTCCATAAATATTCAAAAAATGACGCCTGATGTAAAATTATACTTTCTCTCTTACATCCTACAACATCGATAATCAGACATGAAGAACAAGAACAAAGACAACAATTTCTTGTGCAACATACGTTTATATACTTATTATAACAGAGATATTAATATTTCTTAAATTATAATTTCATGATAGTCGTTGCATGTTAATCAACATAAATGTCTTTGGTTGCATCTCCTGTTTACACAAGTGGCGCATTTGAAATAGTCTTTCATTACATACAGAGTTTTATTGTCAGAAAGTAATCAAAACGGAAGGACATTACAGACCCTAAGATAACATCGAGCCAAACTTCTAAGATCGTTAACAGCCCAATAATCGGGTTCTTACAGCGTGTAGTCACAGTTATTTTAATCTTAGCTGTGATAAACGCGGTGTTGAAAGGAACAGTGTAAAGTCGCAACATGTTAACGTTTTCAGTTTATACTTTGATTTTTTTCACGGTTCTGCGTAGCTTCTTGCTGTTTTCATGCTCACTGTGTCTTTAAGTTTTGATGAGCTGTCCACAGCGCTAACTCATCTCTTAAACTGGGAGGGATGCGATGGGAAGTTTCCCTTGTCAGTTGTATCAACACGCAGTTTGGTGGCTTGCCGTTCGTTCTTGGCATAACTGCAACTCCACCACGAGGCATCCGTAGGCAGTTTTTGATACTTCAGGACTGGTCTATCATACACAGTGCTGATACTTGATACTGCAGGACGTCTCATTTCCTAACCAGACAATTTAATTGGTTAAGCCATTTGTACGCCATCCGAACCGTCGTAAGTCTTATATTTTTAATGGCGAAATGCTAGTTATACACAAACACTCCAGGATGCTAATTTTATGTATCAAGACCGGTCGTGTCTGATCCTGATATATAAGGATGTTGAACAACTGATACGAATTCCTGGAATTTAATTTTTCCTAAAATTTTCTGAATAAATTGCTTCTGGTTACGAATTAGACCAGCATACTTTTTTCTAAAGCTACATGTATTTTGACAATTTATTAACAACATTAATTCGCCTACCATTACACAAAAACGTCACACTTATCATGAGGTTAAGTTTCTTGTAAATAGAAACAAAGAGCTAACAACGACTATAAAATGGACGTTATTTAAGAAGGCACAAACTACCGTTCACATGGTTTATTTTAAATTTCATTACTTCCTTCTCCCTGCCTTATAGATATAGTTTGAGTTTCAGCAGACTGACTTTGGCTAATCCATTCCTGGAAATTCTTGAACAATTGGCGCGTGCTTTGTCAACGCCACTGGAATACTTGAAACACCATCTAACAGATGATATGATCGATATCCTAGTACAGTAAACAAACATATTTAGTGTTCAAATATGTGTTCAAACAACTGACTTCTGAAATTTCTTCAATTTCGTATGTAATATCAGTGGCACTTACATAAACTTCAGGATTTACAGGGTTTTCACTTACAATACACCTACGAATGTTTTCCAGCGTGTAATTTTAATCTTCTTTTTCGTTATCTTCTAATTCCCATATTTCAGACATGTCACTGTCTACGTTAAAATGAATATCAGTTATCTCACCCTCTGATTACTGGAATTTCTAGAGAAAGAATAAAAATAAATAAATGAAGTTAGCTCCTGAAATTTATTCATTCACATTTTCACCTATTTTATCCAATATTACGGGAATGTAACATTCATATGTTATTACTAATAGCATCACACTTGAGCAATATTTAGCATTATAATAGACATAAGCACGCACATTAACTTTAATCTTTCATAAGAGTACATTATAAAATTTCGTGGTTCCATTACATTTAGAAAATCAACATTATTAACATGCCGTACGAGTCATGGCTTCCCTCAAACAAAATGATTGAATTTAAACTGATATAAGATAGATCAAAACCGACCAACAGAATGCGTTGCAAGCATTGGTACAAGGATATAACAGTAGGCATTACAGGAATATGGGTTTGTGAGGCAATTACAGTAAATTTCCAGTGTTACATACCTGTAACAAGGGACATTGAAGGGTTAATTTTGACCATTATTATCAGTGAATCTTCCGTGACTGTTTTACTTCTATGTAATAAAACGCACTAACCTTCAGTCACAAAAATTCTGCTTTATTTGTACATAATGCATTTCGAGCCCATAGGGCTCATCTTTAGGTGCCTCTATGATTTTTTACACATGTTTGAGGACCTGGGCTTATTAAACAGTGATGCAGAAACAAGTCTGGTGCAGTACAATTATTGTCTGCCGTGGAGTACATTTGCAGGTATAAATAACATTAATTACAAACACTTCCATCCTGAAGCACATCGTGGAATAACAATAACATTGCACCAGGCTTGTTTGTGCACCACTGTTTTATAAGCTCACGTTTTTAAATATGTGTAAAGAATCAGAGGCACTTGATGATGAGCACTCAGGGCCGAATTGCGTTGTGTACAAATGAAACATAATTTTTAGGACTGAAGGCGAGTTCGTTTTATTTACAAGAGAAAATGATATGTTGTTTTTTATACATTCCATTTTTGTGTAAAAGGTCATTACTCGCTAGAAATATTGTGATGCAACACTTTTTTGTGCGTGTACAATGTACCGTTATTACTACTAGAGTGGTAAGAAGGCTCTAATGTTGGAAGGTGTAGCCATGAAAGGAGTCGAACATCATTCATATTTTAACATGAAACTTTATATTTAGAAAAAAAAACAAATAGATACTAGGTAAATTATTAATAAATGTGTGAATCTTAAGCAGAAAATTGCTTCCACTCACTATAAACTATTTAAGTAAAGTACATAGATAACATCCACTTTCTCTAATGGTAAAGTTTTTTAAAAGTGACATGAGGAACCTGAAGCAAGTGCTTTGAAACAAGTAACGCTTCACTTATGTTTTGCAAGATCGTAGAATGAATGTATATTGACAGCAAATAATGTGATCCTAAAAGAGAATAATGATAAGAACAATTTAACATACAACAAGGTTATCACAGTCTGAACAATGCTTCCTGCTGATAAGTACACCCCAAACTCCGGGTCAGGGTTACAGTTAGTCCCTCGCCGCTTAGACCTTGGACGATGACACAAGGCAAACGGGCTTCGCAGCACAAAGCATACAATGTAATTACAGAATGGCCACACAAACTGTCAACAACCATTCATTGTTGGGATGGTTACAATTAAAGGACAGATCTTTCGAGATTTTAACGTCCCATTTTGGCCACTAAATGTGATGTAAACAACGAAGCCTTCAAAACTAAATTGCCAACGTTATCCATAAACCCAAACCACAATTTGAAACCATATAGGATTCATATCAGGATATATCGCGTCGAAGGTGCTTTCCTAGGTACATGAGGTGAAAAGGCAGAAGCAAGAGCAAAACGCACGCGACGACACGTGCGATCCACAGACCAGAACGAGGTAGGTTGTTCCAAAACAAGCGGTACCGTCTGAAATCAAACCACCGAGGTGCTAGTGAAATCCAACAAATCGACGCTCACCATATTTCCAAAACGCCTGGAGCTGCAGATGTCCGATGAAATCGGAAAGGATCGAGAAGGGTGACAATATCAAATTCCCATGCAGGACCCTCTGAATTCGCACTACACCAGCCCAAGGGCAGCTCACCGGACCCGTGGTATAATAAACACTGCTGCCGCCACACATACCGTCGGCTAAGTACGCCGTCCACAGTCGGTGTTAATTTTTTCTCTGTATCTGACTGACGCTTCATCCGCTGCAAAGATACGGCAACTGCTGACATACAGACTTCATATCCGTGGACCCTTCTTCATGCCGATGATGTGGTACTTGCCGAACAAACCTACCCAGAACTCCAACACCTGGTTCAAACGTGGAAGGACAGACTGGCTGAAAATGGACTGCACCTCAGTGTCCAGAAGACTGAATACTTAGATGCGGCTCCCAAACCAGAGGCACCATAAGTATCAGGGAAGAAGACCTTCAGAAGACCATGCATTTTCAGTATCTGGGGTCCGTTGTCACCTGTGACACAACTTTCGATACTCGGACGAGAGTAAATGCAACTTGGGTCAAGTGGAGACAGGTCACTGGACTCCTCAACGTCTAAAGGCAAAAGTTTACAAAACCATGGTACGTCCGGCAGCAATCTATGGGACTGAGGTATGCCCTATGATGAAACAGCAGGAGCAAATGCTACATACGATGGAAATTAAGATGCTTCGTTGGTCCATGGGGCTGACCCTCGATGTGACCATGTAAAATATACAGAAGTCCGTCACAGACAAACAGAAGGAAGCCCGCTGGTACGGCCACGTCATCAGAAAGCAGGACAACTCGGTTGCGAAGACAGCACTCCACGTCAACCCAGGAGGAACAAGACCGTGAGGGAGACCGGCAAAGAGATGGACAGACAACATAAGGGCAGACATGGACGCTGTTGGTTTAAGGCAAGAAGATGTCAACGACCGAAAGAAATGGAGCAGACGCAGCAGATCCTGTTAGTTGGGATTAATGCTTGGAAAGAGAGAGACCTGACTTGTGATTGTCGCATTCCTACCGCCGCTTCTCCCGAATACCCCACGTGATGTTCAAATGTTTGTAATTCTATCGGACCAAACTGCGTGGTCATCAGTCTGTAGCTTACAAACTACTTAAACCTAGATAAACTAACCTAAGAACAACAGTCCGTAGCTTACAAACAAACCTAGATAAACTACCCTAAGAACAACACACACACCCATGCCCCAGGGAGGACTCGAACCTCCACGGCGAGCAACCGCGCGATCCGCAGCGAGACGCTTTAGACCGCTCGGTTACTCCACCGCGGCACCCCACGTGAACCCGCCGGAGATACCACTTCCCGGTTCCGCCAAATGAAAGAGAAAAGGGAAAGGCCGCGCGATATATCGACGCGCGACGGTTCATACAGGTGAGAAGGGTGAGAGATTATGAGTTAAAGTACCATCGACAGTGTGGTCATTAGAGACGGACCTCATGCACGAACAGTTTTGGCTAGAAAATCGGCCTTACCTTTCGATGGAGCAATCGCGGCATTTGCCTGGAATGACCTAGAGAAATGACGGAAAATCTAAATTTGGATGGCAGGTGGTGGATTTAAACCACTAGCCACGAGAAATTTATTACCACTGCACCACGTTGTTCGGTGTGTAGATAAAGAGTCCTCCACGAAATAAACTTGCTCGGAGACGGACAGACAGCAATACATTCTTGGGAATGCACTCCGCAGCTGCACGTTTCGAGAGCTAGAGAATCTCGCTGCGTGGGCGGGCGCGTTAGTTGGGCGTCGAGTTGCAGAGTGTATGGGTCGGCTACCGCTCCGCCAGTCGGCCCTCTTGCGGCTGCGGCTCAGGAGGCTAGCTAGCTAGCGGCGCCCGCCGGCCGCAGCCGGCAGACAAATGGCTGGCGCGGCCCGCGCCGCCGCCCCCTCGATTTGTAAGCGCCGCGAGCGCTTGCCAAGTCGCATCGGCCCTCCCGCTGCCTCATCGCTCGTCAGCTACCATTCTTCCTCCTCCTGCCGCCTCCCAGCTACAGATTCAAACCGGATTCTGCTCACCCCGCATCACTCTTCCTGCCTCTCTGGAGGCCGCAAATGCTTGTTTTCTTCCTTACCCCTCCTCCTTCCGTAATGTTGTTTGCTCCTTTTTCGTACGACTGTATCCCTTTTATTTTCAAATAGCATCCGGTCAAACTTCGCATCTATAAAATTTACTAATGAAAGAAATTACAAATTACATGCCTATTATTTAGGCTGTGTATGGTCTCCCCCGAAGTTGTCGAGATGGGATACATCCTAATCAGTCATACCTACAATTTCTGTGAGTTGAAACTCCAATATTACTAATCATGCCGTGGTCTTATGGATTTATTGCTGAAAGTCAACGTTCCGTCCCCATCTGCGGAGGACATTTTCAAGGGGGATCGTGGTACTTTTGTACGTGCGATGCACACCATGGCTCGTTACTGACTGCTCGTGACGTCAGATATTTTGGATAAGAAAAAAAGAAGGGGGGCTCAAACATCCATGCACAAGGGGTGATTCGAACCCCCGACCGCAGTGGCCGTGCAGACCGTGACTGACACGCCGCAGACCGCTCGGCCACCGCGGCCGGCTTTCGATAAGCGCGTGCAATTCGTCGCTGTCGATTACCGTTGTTAATATTGCTCCAGGGTCGAAGCTTGTTACATTTATTCTTCAACACCGGAATCCAGATTTCACTCATTTTCACGCCCTCCTCCATCCTATTGAAATTATTGGGGTGTTTTGCAATTTCTATAGCCTCTCTGTACAGTATTTGGTGATATCCATTTGTGGTTCCTAAAACCTGAGTCTTATCAAACTGAATAATATGGTCCCATGGTTGAAAAACATATTCAGCAACAGCTGATCTGTCAGTCTCTCCCCTTCTACAGTTACTCTCGTGCTTTTCTAGTCTTTTTTTGACTTTTTGTGGTACCCACGTGTACATCTCCACAGCTACACGGAATCCTATAAATCCCTGCTTTTTCCAGCGGTTTTCGAGCATCCTTCGCCGATTTCTAGCGATCCTGTATCTTCCGGGTGGGTTTCTAAATAACGACGAATAGCCATTGTTGTAAATCATTACTCATGTGTTACAATTATACGTCGAGTAATTCCGGTTCCCAGATGTTCTTTGCTCTGTCCGCCATTGTCTTTATAATGCCCCGCTTTTGCTGTGGGTGGTGGTTTGCATCCCTGTGCAGATAACGGTCTGTGTGTGTTGGCTTCCGATAAACTATATGGCCCAATCTGCCAGTCCCCTTTTCGAGAAATGGCACGTCAAGAAAATTCAGTTTTCCGTCTGCCTCATTCCCAATGGTAAACAGAATTCTAGAAGTAACCCCGTTGAGGTGTTCAAGGAAACGCTCTAGTTCCTCTCTACCATGCCTCCACACAACAAACGTATCGTCTACATAGCGGAACTAAATGGCAGATTCTTTTGTTTGCTGTATACAGCGCCTGTTTCTCGTATTTTTTCATGTAGAAATTTCATATAACTAGGCTTAAAGGGCTCATCATAGCTACACCGTATGTTTGTTCATAGCAATCATCGATCCATTTGAAATAAGTAGTCGTGAGGCAATATTTGAACAGATCTGCAAATACTGTTCTGTTTGAGTAATAAATTCGTAAGACCACGGCATAATAGCCCGGAATAATTTAGTAATATTGACCTTTCCTGTCGTGAAAGTTTACATTTTACAACGAGTTGAAACTTAAAAATTTAATGAAAAGATACGATTCTAAATGAAAGAACAGATTTTAAACAAACTACAAAAAATAGAAACATGATTCCAACATTAATCGAAAGAGAAAAGTTTACAATTATTAGTAATTATGGTATGTATTTAATTTGTAGCGCCTCGCTGCGGAGCGCGCGGTACTCGCCGTCGGAGGTTTGAGTCCTCCCTGGGGCAAGGGTGTGTGTGTTTTTCCTTAGGTTAGTTTATCTTAGTTTAAGTAGTTTGATCCGATAGATTTACAAACATTTGGCCATTTATTTTAATATGTGAGCCGTGTGTTACACGACAAATATTAAAACGGTGGCTCATTTCTTGCCACACACGAATCAGCTGGTTTCTGGTTATCGAATTCACAGCTTCATCAATTCGATGTCGTATAACTTCAATATAGTCAGACATAGGAGGGATCTAAAGACGGTCTCTTACGTAACTCCATAGATAAGTCACACAGAGTAACATCTGGAGGCCTGAGAGGCCACCGGCGTTGATCTTCTGCTCCTCCTGTTCCAATCCAACGTCCTGGAATGGTGTTATTGAAGTAACGTCAAATGTGTTTAGATAAATGAGGCGGGGCACCAACTTGTATGAAGGTTATGTCATCTGAATCATCTTCAAGGTTTGAAGCATATCTAAATGGGTTATTCCTGTCACAGTATTATCCATGAAGAAGAAAGGCACATAAACTTTGGTTGCAGATATCTCAAAGAAGACGTTCATCATTGGTGAATCTCATGTTGAATACCTGCCGTAGGATTTTCAGGGGCCCAATTCTAACGTTATGGCGATTAACTTTACCAGAAAGATGAAAAGTGGATTCATCGGGAAAAAAAGCAAAATTGTTTTTTTCCATATCATCTCAGTCATGATGCAATGCTTACAATAACTGTAGTTTGTATGGCTTAATGTGCAGACGATGGTTTAGAACTCGCCATATCTTTGGCTGAGGAATGTTCCTTGCTTGCTCGTTATGTGGATTTCCTTGGGCTCATTTTGTAAAGTATACGAATACGCAGTACCTTCTCTTTCTATGTGCGTGGACGTCCCGTGCTTTATCCTTTGCAGATGCAACCATCTGCTACGAATTTTCGATGCCAATCGTAAATTTGCTTATGATTCGGCGGTTATTTATTAAATTAGCGGTGAAATGCTCGCTGAAAAGCAACAATGGCCTCTAGTTTTGCAACTGATCCTGTGGTGTCGCCGCCATTTCACTACAGACAACCAACAACACACAACAGTACCAATACAGACGTGATTGAAATTTATATCCGGGCTGTTTTAATTTTAAACTTTTCTTAATCCATTAACGTTGGAATCATGTTTCTATCTTTGTTAGTTTGGAAGAAATAAGTGTTTTAAATAAGTGCCAAATATGATGGTGATGTATCGATTACGTCATTCTTATCGCCAATTATGATCGCGAGTGAATTCAAAACATGAGTTTTCCATTTCGTCCGAATTTAACGATCTCCTATCGTAATTGTCCCGATGTTTCTTAAAAGCGCTTACATGAGTACACTGAATAAAATAAAATATAAAATAAGCATTATGCACATCCCTCGTTTCAATCGTGATATACGGTCTTCAAATCACATAAATAATTCATTCGTTTTTCTCTAATTTTTCTTCAGATTTTCTAATTTTTAATTTAACACAAAATTGATCTAACATGTGCGAACACACACACACACACACACACACACTAATCAAAATAAAATAATAATTAAAAAAATAACAAGTCTGTCGAGCCGTTATGGTGATCTGTCATAAACGCAACAATTCATTTTTATTTCTGAACTATATGAAACCACTTCGTTGCCTGGGTTCTTATTTAGTCCAGAATTAAGTTAATCCATGTCTACTTCGCTTTTCGTTCTCCTTCTTTCGCATTTTCTGTCCATTTCCTGCCGGCCGCGGTGGCCGAGGTGACTGAGGCGCTCCAGTCACGCTCAGCACGGCCACTGCGGTCGGGGGTTCGAATCCCCCCTCGGGCATGGATATTTGTGCCGTCCTAGTTCGTAAGTAGTTAATAAGTAGTTTGTAAGTTTAGGGACTGATAACCCCGTAGTTAAGTCCCATAAACTTAATAAACATTTGAACATTTTGTCCATTTCCTCCTATACTCCTCCTCTCTCTGCTCATCACCACTCTCTCTGTTTATCTCCTCATAGCCTTCTCTCTGTCCATCTCCACCCCCCCCCCTTTTCTTTGACAATCAGCTGCTCGTCTCTGGTCAAACCACTCCTCCACACATTCCATTGTCTCCTTCATTTGTGAAAAATTATATAACTATATTATATTCCATGCTGATCAGTGATTTGGTGTCTTATTTGCAAGATACCCTCCGCAATAGTTGTATCAAATCGTAAGTAGACGGTAATGTTGATCTTGTTTCGAAGGTTAAGTTGCAAAATTGCATCAAGGTCTTAATAAAACCATCGATTTTTTCGAACTTCGTAGGTAAAGTACCTGTATCAACGCACCAAACAAAATTTTACGTAGGCAGGGACTTTCCTCTTAAATTTGAAGATCAAGTGTGCGAAGTTTCTTCGGAATCGGCAGCTCATAAAATACGAGAAACATTCATTTTTATATATTAGAAAAAGATGCACAAGCAAGTTCTTTAACAAATTGATTGTAGAAATTTTCAAACATTTTTGTAACTATTAAATAAATATTTGTCCTCAAACGACTTTTTGGAAAGAATTATGCACCTTATCCATGAGAACGTATGTATACGAGCCAAAATTACTTGTAATCTTATGTTAATTTTATTAAGATCATTGCAGTGAGAATAAAAATGTACATTTTGTCAATTACATTAGGTATAGTACCCTCCATCATGCACTAAACGAACATTCATGTATCTAGACTGTCACCTTCGTCTTGGTTGAAAGGTCAAGTATTGGAAAATCCTTCAAAATCGGAGCAAAACTATGGCTTTGGTTAATGTCCGTTATCAAACTACCTTCTGCCATGCACAGAACGAAATTTGTTGTACTCAGTGATGCTCCTCTTGTTTTGAAGATCACGTGTGTCAATTTTCATGAAGATTCGAACAAGACTATAGATTTGTATGCAATAGATATACGGTATAAGGACACACTAAAATGGCACTTTCAGTTCTCATATTTTCAAAATTTCATGTAGATTTCTCGAAAATTTTATTTCATACTAATGTTGTCCAGTGAATTACAAACACACACCAAAATAAAACAAAAAATAATAATACTAATAATAAAAAGTTAAATGTGGTCGAACTTTTCTCAAGTTACAACATGACCATAGGAAATGAGGAAATTTTCAAGCATACACTAATTCAGAAAAGACCTTCACTTTTGTGTTTTGTAGCTGCGAACCCTGTTTCAAATATTGCGGTTACTTCAAATCCTTATATACGTCATATGAACTGATTTGTTGCATAATATGTTTCCAATTATTTGTATTCAGACATGTCCGAAAGGGCAGACGCTATGCGTGTTTTTTTACGTTCTGTCAAACAAAAACGACATTTCCTGTGCAGATGTACAAATATTATCTGGCCTGTTGTGGGAATACATTGGGCTGCGACCAAAGGGTAACATGAATGGGAATCAACACGTTAGTAATGTGTATGTGAGGGGGGTGGGAGGAGGTGCTCTTGATTAATGCCGGAGTTTAAAGAATTTTTCATTAGCAGTACGTTAATTAGAAGCCTGTAATTCATTTCAGCTCATGCTGACAACCAAAGATTCATTAACATATAGTGATTGAGATAGCAATGGTCCAGAGCGCTGGAAAAGTAAAATACATGAATGCATCATTCATTGTTTCGAAAGGATTATAGGATGCAGCAATTGAGCAATGGCAGCTCTCGCATTGCATTTCATGTGTCTTTTCTTCTGGTATTGCCCTCCTCCAAATGCTTGCCTTGTTCTATAATTTGTGGCATCTTACTTTGTTTACGTGAATTCCTTTCCTCTACTTTTATCTAGATTGGTTATTATTCTCCTATACAGTTTGCCTTTCTTTCACAAATTCCCATCTTTCCTCCTATGATCTATTTTACAGCGCATTCTGTCATTGCTTTTGGCACAAGTGGGTATTCTAACCTGCACTGTCGATTATGTTTCGGCTTGCTATCACTGACGGCGCACGTATCGCTATAGTCCGTTCACCGAGAGCTGGGACGAAATGTAAACAGTGTCACGTGAGCGACTACGATCGTTTTCAGAGGAAGCATTCGGTATTCACGTGATACGAAGGGGTGTACAAAATCCTAGGCGCACGCTTTGCAGCTGGTGGCGCCGGCTGGCTGCCGAGCTGAGGTCAGAGCGGACCCTAAGAAAGCTGGACAACCGTGTAACGAAATAAAGCACGATATGGAAGATTCAAAGCCAGTTACAATACTGTTAAAAGTACGATGAAACTCAGTTCATTCTGTCAAAACAGATTTGTTTTCATACAGGTTGCTAACAAAACGCTCCATTCATACACAATTTTTAATACCATTACCAGCAATAATAATGGTAAAGGACGCCGAAACTTCATTCTATCAAAAACTGTTTTCATTGAGATTTATACCAATCCGCTCCTCTATCTCTCCTCTACAATTTCCACATCTGACTTTCAACTAAAAATACGACACGGAGGACGCACTTGTTCCAAAATTCTGCAGTCACTGTTTTTACTGCATCTTCTTGCAGTTCTTTAACTTCCTGCATTTTGTATGTTTTGTCATTCGCTGCAACATAGCCTTTTATTCTGGCCCACACTTACTCGATGGCGTTTAATTCACAGCGATACGGAGGAATTCTAAGAACAGTTTTCCCTGCATTTTTCGCCATTTCGTCTATCGCGTATTCGTTGTGCGCTGTTCCGTAATTTTGAAATATATCTAAAAGTTATTTCTTCAGTATACCGTCTTCAAAATCGAGGTTTTTAGATTTTAGCCTCTCTGATATTTCCTGCTTATTGGAATTCGCACTGGGAACTTTTTCTTTTCTACGATAATGGTACGGCGCTTTAAGAACAACTGCAAGCCGAGGAAGAACATCTTAAGACCAGTTCTCGAAGGTTCAACTAGTCTTTCTAGCGTCTTTAAAGATAAGAGATTCTGAGATCACCGCTGTACAAGGTGCAGTAACGAGCTCACACCTGCAATTGAGATTGCCACGTTGAGCGCCCCGCCTTGTACACCCCTCACCGTCAGCGCTGTGGTCACGCGCCTTGCTGTGTTTACAGGACGCCTCTCACTTCGGTGAATGGAGTATAGTTGTAAGCATTTCTTATCGACATGCACTCATTTGCGGACGCGCTCTGTAAAGGCTAGTTTACAGGACGACACCACAACGAGAATAGGTTTCACGAAATTGCGCTACTGGTCAGTGCGCATGCGCGGCAGGCGTTCGCGCAACTCGTTGCCGAAACTAGTTTCGGCACCTTCCAACTTTGGCGAAACTGATTGCGCGTGTTTTTAGGTTAGGTGATAACCAATACAGAACAAAACACAACATAAAGTGGCGAAAGGAAGAAATAATTCGGTTTTCGAACATTTATGCGATGCATATGTATTTGTGCCATTTTAATGAATGACAATTTCAGGAATAAGCAGCGGCGTGTCAGTGATCTTGAAGCAATTATTCCTGAATTAAATATTGATGGATTAACGATTAGTGAATTGCAGACTACATTCAATTCCAAAGACCTATACAAACGAACTATGGCTATTGTGGATTTGAGAATACGGTACAGGTATTGTAAAGATATCTATTTGACAAGAAACGTAATGCAATTTGTAATTTCAATTCTGGTGACAATGCTTCACGAATAACAGTATCTTGTTTCCTTATTGCATTACTAACACTGTTTAAAAGCAACGTAAACTGCTCTGGTGACTTTTTGAGTTGATTAAAATAACTACTAGGGTCTTCGATCACCATTTTTTTCAGCAACCGATCTGACGTCTTTTTTTTTAATCCAGTCACAAACCCAAACACGTTTCTTAGTCTTTTTATGTTTAGTCTTATGCAGCGACTTCACACAAAGAAGCAATAGCTCCGCCACAACTTTTACAGCTACGGCGACTACGGCACTCACAAAACTACGAAACTGAAGGCGCCGTGTCTACAGACATACACGAAACCAGTTGCGCGCAACTCAATACAGAACAAAACACAACATAAAGTGGCGAAAGGAAGAAATAATTCGGTTTTCGAACATTTATGCGATGCATATGTGTTTGTGCCATTTTAATGAATGACAATTTCAGGAATAAGCAGCGGCGTGTCAGTGATCTTGAAGCAATTATTCCTGAATTAAATATTGATGGATTAACGATTAGTGAATTGCAGACTACATTCAATTCCAAAGACCTATACAAACGAACTATGGCTATTGTGGATTTGAGAATACGGTACAGGTATTGTAGAGATATCTATTTGACAAGAAATGTAATGCAATTTGTAATTTCAATTCTGGTGACAATGCTTCACGAATAACAGTATCTTGTTTCTTTATTGCATTACTAACACTGTTTAAAAGCAACGTAAACTGCTCTGGTGACTTTTTGAGTTTATTAAAATAACTACTAGGGTCTTCGATCACCATTTTTTTCAGCAACCGATCTGACGTCTTTTTTTTTTAATCCAGTCACAAACCCAAACACGTTTCTTAGTCTTTTTATGTTTAGTCTTATGCAGCGACTTCACACAAAGAAGCAATAGCTCCGCCACAACTTTTACAGCTACGGCGACTACGGCACTCACAAAACTACGAAACTGAAGGCGCCGTGTCTACAGACATACACGAAACCAGTTGCGCGCAACTCATTTAATGAAACGTGTGTCGCAGCCTGGTGTCGTCGTGTAGACTAGCCTTAAAAGATAGCAAGTTCCGCTGGCAGTCACTATGGAGTTCGGCGGTGTCAGTGGAGCAGGCAGCATGCCCCGGATTGTCATCGTGTGTGGGGGATGTCGGTGACCAATATCGTCGAGTTAGCTGACGTCTACCTGTATCAGTACTTAGGTGCAAATTGTGTTTCACATCTTTCTCCAGACGTGATGAGTTACTAAGTTTCTGGTGCGCCGTTAATTTCAGTAAGATGGTGGCGCTCTGGGCCATAGCATGCTCACGGAGAGACCTTTCATGTTGACTGCGTGTCGGTATTCACGCCATTTCGGGACTGATAAATACGTTTGTACCTTTGGTCATGCCGCATTATATGTTCTGACATCATTTTTCAGGTTTCGTTTCGGCGTTGTTTAATAGTTTCTCGGCATATCGTATAATTTGCGAGCGCCTTGTTATTTTCATTGCAAGTGTAACCAGAGTATTTTCTTTTTGTGAAGCCATTCCCGTTAGTTTCCTGCCCTGACCGTCAATGTATTTGTTCGTAGTGTTCTTTCTGTCCCTCTTCCATTACTGCCTCGGATAGAGGGTGCATTTGGTAATTTTAAGGAATTGGGATAACTGCCACACACTGCCTCATGTGGAATTTCTTTCTTGTATTGGTTACATGTCTTGGTTGGAATGTTTATATTATTATGTCATTTCCACCTGCTGGCTTCAACCTCCTGGATTTGATCCATTGTGGTGTTCAACGGTTGGCGTCACCAGCCTGTCTTAATGACTAATTACTGTCAGCCAGGTGTACTCAGAACATTGTCGGACTTGTATGTTACTTTATTCTATTGTATTGCGTCATGTATGTAATGTGGCTTTAATTGTTAAATGGCACCATTCTCGTGGTAATTATTGTTTCAGAGTTCACGCAAACTTCGTGCAATGCCTTTGGAAATCCTTGTAAGATTAATTAAAACATTAAGGTGCAGACGACACACGCAGATAGATAAATTTTATACTGGGCTTCACCCAATGACCAATTTCATTTGGTAATTATTGCTTAAGGATTCACTTAAAATTAACTTTTTGCCTTTTAAAAGCCTTTTAAGACTAATTAACAAATTGATATATGGGCTTCACCGACTGGTTGTTCGATTGTTAGTAAGCTTCACCAAATGATCAATTTATGTTGGTAAAGTATGAGAAACTACTTAAAGTTGGCGCTTTGTCTTTTGAAACCTTTGTGAGATTAATCAACAAATTAATGTATGGACATCCCCTCTGCTTGTCAAATTATACGGTTCTTTTATTTTTCTTTTTTATTTGGGCTTCACCCAATGACTATTCTAAAGTAATTAAATTTAAATTTTGGTAACCCTCCAGTCATTCTACTTGACGAATTTGAGATTTCAGTAATCCCAAAATTTTTGGACGACCAAGAAAGGAAGAATGAAACGATTTCAATGTTTAAAAGTCACTCATAATACACTGATACTATCTAAAGTTGACAGCATGAAAAGTGGGTCAACCTTGAATTCCTGAGAGTGTGGAACCAACATAGCATATCTGAGTCGCAGGTCATCGCAACCCTACACAGTACAGACGATACACGATAGGTACCCCAAAAGACACTAGAGAACAATGCTCTAATATTTGTTGTACATTTACATGTGGACACATGTATACCAATACCGACATACAACAAATATTATAACACATTTTACTGAAGGTAATTGACAAGCCATATACCTTCTAACACTTATTTAATCGTATGTTGAGTTACTGTCCGTGATCTGAATTTCAACGCACTGTTAACCAGTTAAAGCTTACGTGTTTAATCGAAACTCGATTTGGTGTAAAGAGACGTAACACACTGACATTTATTGATAGATGTGAAGCATTGAATTAAAATTTGTGGTGCGGCTGGGAATCGAACCCTGACCTCCATGCTTACTCGGCAGACGTCTTAACCGTTAGACTACCACACACTAACGATTAAGGCGCCTTTGAATAGTCTATGTACGATTTCCCTCCACAACACTAATTCAGCTTCTTTGTTCCAAAGATAATTGCCTTAATCGTTAGTGGTGTGGTAGATAGTTGGCCTTGGGCCGTGCTAGCGTGCGCACCTGCGCCGCGCGCCGCTTAACGCTCCGCTCCGGGGTTTGTTTACTTCCGCGTCGCGGTATTTGTGTGTATTGAGTCCCGCATTCATGAACCTCATGGCGCACGCTTACCGCCGTGCGACGATCAAAGTAACGTTTCAGGCTGAACATCCACGACCAAGAGCTTTTGAAATCGAACAGTTCATACGAGAAGATCTTCGTTTGAACCCACAAGACGTGATCGGAATACACTTTTCAATCACGGGAAGCATCGTCTATATCAAGATGACGACAGAAGCGCTATGCACTGAAGTTGTCCAACGACATAACACCGGACTGAAGTTCAAGCACTCTGATGGACACATCGGTGCCGTAACGGTCGATCATGTAGGATTCGGATTACGTACTCTACGGGTGTTTGAGCTCCCGTTTGAAGTACCTCAAGAAACGGTCATTGCAGCCTTCCAACCGTATGGTAACGTCGTTGGTCACCTCGCAGAAAAGTGGCAAACATTTACGACCTACCAGGTATTAAATGGTGTGCGTCAGATACAGATTGAGCTGAAGAAACACGTTCCGTCGTACCTGATGATTGGTGGTGTGCGGGCCATCGTTATGTACGATGGCCAGCCACGAACATGTTCAGGATGTGGCGAGGAAGGCCATGTCCGGTCCGAATGTATGCGCCGACGTTTGGTACAGACACCACTAGGTGAGGTGGCCTCAGCAACAACGGTCACGTCCCTACCCGTCACCTACGCTGCAGTTGCACAGAACCATGTAATACAACTCCAGGCTACGCCTAAACCTACGTTGCCTGTACCCAACGCAGAAGAAAATACTGACGACACAAGCACAGCACCGCCTCCAGCGCCCTCACCAGAACCGGCAACAATAGAGGCAACTCCGAATGACTCTGCTGGTATCATGGACATCGACCTAAGTGTGGTGCCGACGTCCGCTTTCGTACAGACGGGTGCGGCGATAGAAGAGGAACAACCAAATTCTGATTCAGAACAACACATCCGAAAACAGCGGTCACCTCGGAGGCGTAAGAAACGCCGTCGAACACCCTCCGCTGACGGCCTCTATCAGACGACCTTTTCGGATACCGAACGAATGTCTGACAGTGACGTACCATTTTCCGACCAGCAGCAGGATGATACTGCCACACTGGACAGTCCTACGGTGACGCAACATACCTCAAATCAGGACATACCATCCTTGATGTCAGCACCTAAGAACGACCTTACCCTCACAGCACCGCTTGGAGCATGCGCCTCGTCCGTTACAGACCAACGCCAGCACACGTCTTCGACATCCACATCATGGGCCGACGATGTTGGCGAAGGAGCGGATCAGACAGCTAACGTGGCCGAGCGGGTGCATCCCATGGAGGCACCAGATTTGGTACCCAACTAAGAATTGCGGCAACTGTGGGAGACACGGCAAGTCAGCGACTTTCGGGAGCCGCTGCAACGCCTTCTGTAAACCTTGCAAGTGTCCATCCGCAGCAATATCGTGTCGCCACGATGAATATGGCCACCATTCGCGCCCCACACAAACTGGCGATGTTTCGAGACACCATCTACTCAAGTGATGTTGATATTGCGCTCCTACAGGAGGTGTTTGTCGCTGATTTTCTCATCCCTACTGGTTACACTGGCTATGTTTCACACGCCTCCGACACCGGCAGCGGCGTCGCCATCCTCCTACGCGATGGCATTCCAGCAGACGACGTCGTTTACCTCCACACTGCTCGGGGAATGGCTCTTACTGTATTTGGAGTGCGTATCATTAACATCTATGCACCATCCGGCTCCAGCCACCGTCGAGACCGCAATACATTCTTCGCCGAGGATATCACGCCGCTATTTATGGGTCCACAGGATGATTTGGTATTTGGCGGGGATTTCAACTCGACACAAGGGCCCACCGACCAACTGCCACAACATTCACCCTGTGCGGCTCTCTCCGTGGTCATCGACAGACTACAACTCGTTGACACCTGGACAAAGCTCTACGGAACTCGCCCTGGCTTTACGTTTTACACCGCCCATTCCTCGAGCCGCCTGGATCGCATATACCTCACCCGCTCTCTCGCAGGTGGAACCCGTCACGCGGAAGTCTGGCCCTTAGCCTTTTCAGATCATGAGGCATATATCTGCGACGTTAGTCTCGTCCGACAGCGTGTGTGGCATAGTCGTGGCCTGTGGAAACTAAACGTGTCTCACCTGACCGCTCCAGACTGTCGACATATCATCGAAAGTGCGTGGGCACAGTGTTTACGCCGTCGTAATGCCTATAACTCCACTCTATCTTGGTGGCTCTCCTGTGCAAAGCCAACGCTGCGCAAGTCGCTGATGAATTACGGCCGGGACATCAAGACATGGCGAAACAACACTTTGAATTTTTATTATTCCATTCTTCGAGAATGTGTGACGATGCCTTTCTCACCAGCCAGGCAGACGATGGTTCACCGTACAAAGGCCCAAATCTCTTTGATAATGCGCCGCCACCTGGAAGGGACTGTCATCCGATCTCATACAAATGATAGAATAGGTGAAGAACATCCGTCGATGTACCATCTCATCCAGGAAAGACAAAAACGACGCCGGGCTCTGATACACGCCCTGATTGACGCGGAAGGTCACCGGCACGATACCCAATACTCCATCGGTCAGGCGTTTCATGCCCATTTCACAAGACTATATGAAGCTGTTCCGCATTCGCCAGAACTGATTTCAGAAGTCGCACAACTTATTCCAAGTACTCTCCCAGTGGAGGTGGCACGTGAACTCCAGGAAGGCGTGACCACGGATGAAGTACTAGAAGCAATTAAAATGGGGCATAACAATAGGTCTCCTGGGCCCGACGGTATTCCCGTTGAATTTTATAAAAGTTTTGACTTTTTGTTAGCACCTACATGGACGACGATCGCTCAAGAACTAATGTCCCCAGCGACTGATGTCCCTAAAACCTTCCTTGAAGGCATAATTATTCCTGTACACAAACCGAATGGGTCATCCAGAATACAAGATTATCGGCCTAAAACTCTGCTTAACAGCGATATGAAAATATTTACACGGTTGTTGGCCTCACGACTCAAGAAAGTTGCACGGTACGTCACATCCTGCGACCAGACGTCCTTAGGAGGAGACAACAACATCCATACGGCTCTTTGCCGCTATCGAGACATGATAGCACTTGCCCGATATCAACGACTTCCTGGTGCCTTGGCTTCACTTGACTTTAGCCAGGCCTTCGACCGTGTTGATCACTCCTACTTACAGACAGTTCTCCAGCACATGGGTTTCCCTGGCGACATTATTGCAGTAGTTATGCGCCTTCTGACTGGCGCGACCTCCAAAATCATGTTCAACGGTCGCCTCACCCCACCCGTGGTTATAACACGATCCGTCCGACAAGGCTGCCCACTTTCAACTATATTATACGCCTTTGCTTTAGAACCATTGCTCCAGGGACTACGCCAACGTTTGGAAGGTATGAGTTTACATGGGAACCGATTCTGTTGTACAGCTTACGCCGATGACATCGTCCTTTACCTACGCACTGAGAACGACGTACGGGCAGCCCTGACGTGGGTGGCCACTTATGGCGAGGCATCAGGCAGCTTGCTCAACGTCTCAAAATCCAAGGTCTTGCTCATCGGCGAGGGCCTACCAGAGAGAAGCATCGCTCCTCTAAGTGTAGCCACAACCGTTAGATGTCTTGGCATAGATTTTTCAGCCGATCTCCGCCGCTCAGCAGCGATCAACGGTCGGCGATTGCTTCAGAGAATCAGGGGAAGTCTGGCAGATCACCGGCTACGATCCCTCGACATAGTCCAACGTACACAATATGTGAACGTCTATCATGCCTCTCGCATACCCCATGTTGCTCAAGTGCTACCGATCCCAACTCTCCTGGCACGGCGTATATTGGCTGCGTTAGGCTCCTACGTGAGCTCCGGATTGATATTCAAAGTGCAATACGACGCCCTTGCACTCCCGCGGGAACGTGGTGGGGTGGGACTAACACATGTGCCGACCAGAGTCACGGCGCTCTACGTCAGCTCTCAATTAAAAATCTGGCGACGTTGCCCACAGAGTCTCACCGGTATACTATTCAATGCCTTTGCCCCGGACTCTTTGGTAGCCCCAGTGACGATTGCAGCCATTCCAGTTGCCTTCCATCATATCCGACGATTCTTTTTGGACCTTAGTTATGTATACAAATCTTTACCACCTGCTCGTTTGTCTCAGACTAAAACAGTATATGATCTGCTACAACAGTGTCGACCATCCAACCCGATCGAAATTAAGCATCCACAGTATGTATGGCGGCATATATGGAAAGCTATTTACGAACGTTTTCTCGAATCAGACGTCCAGTCAACCTGGTATCTCACAGTGAACGGAAAACAAGTAAACCGACATCGCCTGCATCGGATCCATCTCGCCGATTCGCCCCTCTGCATTCACTGCGGAGTGGACGACACAGACGGCCACAGGTTCCACTGTGGTCAGGCGAACGATGTCTGGACGCTCGCTCGGCGAATTTTGGCGTTCCTTACTCGCCAAACACCCGCCCAGATCGACATCAACATGCTCCTATTTCCGGAGGAGACTTTCTACCCCACCACCAAAACACACTCGGTAAATTGGATTCGTGGCTGCACGATCCGATACCTCTTTGATCCTGGCGAGAAGTCAGTACTTGGATACTGGAACTTTCTTAATGAACGACACTGCGTCCTAACCCGTAACCCAAAGTACCAGAAATATTTTTCCAACTTTTTACGGAGTGCCTTTCACGACCCGCCTCGCAGCTGGAACGTCCAAGCGATGAGAAGATAAATCTTAACGCAACCAACCTGAACTGAACAGAACCCACAACGGAACATAATAATCAACGAGAAGACGCGTTTGGACGATTTGAAGTATGCCGGCGGCATCACTACGGCGCACCTCTTGTCATATATTACAATATATATATATATATATATATATATATATATATATATATATATATATATATACATAAAGAATTAAAAAAATAAATAAATAAATAAATAAAGAATACAAAAGAGAAGAAAAAAAACAACAAAAAACAAAAAAAAAACGGTTAAGACGTCTGCCTAGTAAGCATGGAGGTCCGGGTTCGATTCTCGGCCGCACCACAAATTTTAATTCAATGCTTCACATCTATCAATAAAGTCTTTGACATATTTGAGACGTAAATCCGTCTCAGGGATTATTTATTCATATTAACACTGACATTTAATGAGTGTTTACAAAGCCGATGTCCGAACCCGGAAATAAATAACAAATTTAGCTCATTTATATAGCTTATATCGTTGCTAAAAGGTATGTAATACAGTGCAACTCTCAGATCTCAAACGCCATAAAGTTGTGAAACAGAATGCAGTACCTATATGAATTCTTAACTAAGCACAATCAGATGTCACATTTAATATACTCACAAATAGCGTTAAATTGATTTTGTTCCCGGTAGGATTCAAACCCGGCACCATCACTGTTCTATTATTGACATGGATAAAGATAATATTCATTGGGTCTTCACCGTTTGTGGGATGTGCCCATGTTCGGCTATAAATAACTCAAACCCCGCGCATATCGTCAATTTTGACCCCATGCGAAGAGGTTTCAAGTACCACACTATCGTTCACTGGTAGTTAGGATTGCTCCGTTCGTACAGATATGGGGGCATTTAACGTTTTGAGGAAACAATGACAACTACACCAACTATTTTACATGTGCAATGTTGATTTTAACCACGGCTCTACTGATACGTTTTTGGCTGTTAATCACTGTTACCCCCAGCCAGAATCGAACTCAAACCTTAGACATTACAAGACAGCCTCAGTCCGGCCAACCACCGAATTGCAGATATGTTAGCATAATTGTTTTTGTCATAAAGGACTACTCATCGCACGGTACGAGAAGACCTCGTCATGTTTGTCTAGGTAGGACAAATGTCTTGGCCGCGCGGCCTGGGGCGCCATGTCGCGGTTTGTGCGGTAGCTCCCGCCGAAGCTTCTACTCCTTCCTCGTACATGGGTGTGTATGTGTGTTTCGTCCTTAGAATCAATTAAGTAAATTAGCATATGTCTATGGACCGATGGCTTCAGCTGTTATATTTGCGCTGCCTGAGACTCAAACCCGCGCATATAGTCACCGTTGACCCCATAATATATATATATATATATATATAGTTGGATTCAAGTTTGTTTTATAGCTATTGATATCTTTAAAACGGATTGTAAAACTTGGAAATGTCTAACATTTGTAACAATGTATTCTCTTTGAGTGAAATCAGTGGAGGCCATTCCAAATACTTGCGCTCTGTATGGAGTGAATGCTACCGAGAACATCAAGTTGTAATGGTTCAAGTAAGATCGTTTTGAGATAAATTATTCACTTCCTTCAGAAAGACAAACAGGCGTTCGGGGAGGAGATTTACTACCATGGTCAATGACAGTGTATCCAGTAAAGTTTGCGACGAGTCTTTCAGACAGTCGAAAGGGATGCGAATAACATCTGATACGACCGGCATCAAGAAACTCTTATAGTGTCACATATTACATTACATATAAGGCACACAATTAGAGGCTTCTCCCAGTTCTGATATTACCCAAGTTCTGCTTTTGCTCTGGATAAATATTCGGACACTAAAAGTCTTCTCTTCTTCTTCTGTTTCAGCACGCTCAATTCTGCAGACTTTCACATCGTTCGTCCATTCTATTTGGCAGGATACGTTAATGTCCTCATTGCCTTTTTCTCTCTTAGATTTCAAAACTACTACTGGCGATGCACGACGACAAAAGTAATACATTTATTATTTCACGTTTGATAAATTCAATCCTCCACCTTCACAACTTCATTCAAGATTCGTCTGAAAATTTCGGTGAATGGTCTCAGGAATAAAGGGTTACAAATAAAAAAATGCCTTCCTGGCCTTCAAAGTAATCCTCAGTGGCCACAATACACTTCTGTCGGTTTTACAGCGGATGGAAACGGTCAGAAAACACTTTTTGTGGAATCGCTAAGCGTTTCAAGTCTAATTTAAAGTCGGGAAAACAGAGAGAGATCTGCTGGCGCCGAATCATGAGAATATAGAGAGTATGACCTTCCGTCTAGCGAGAAAGTTTAACACGCGAATCACAGTGTGCGGACGGGCATTGTTACCAACTGTCATATTCTACATCTACATCCACACTCCACAACCTCCCCTACGGTGTGTGGCGGAGGGTACCTTTGAGTACCACCGTCGATTCTCCTTTCTGTTCCAGTCACGTATTGTTCGCGGAAAGAAAGATTGTCAGTATGCCCCTGTGTGAGCTCTAATCTCTCTTATTTTATCTTCATGATCTCTTCGCGAGAGATACGTAAGAGAGCAATATACTGCTAGACTTCTCGGTAAAGGTATGTTCTCGAAACTTCGACAAAAGCCCGTACTGAGCGACAGAGCGTCTCTCCTGCAGTCTTCCATTGGAGTTTATCGATCATCTCTGTAACACTTTCACGATTATCAAATGATCCTGTAACGAAGCGCGCTTCTCTCCGTTAGATCTTATCTAATTCCTCTATCAACCCTACCTGGTACGGATCCCACACCGATGCGCAGTATTCAAGCTATGGGCGAACAAGTAACTTACTTCCTTGGTTTCCGGACTGCAGTTCCTTAGGATTCTTTCAATGAATCTATGTCTGGCATCTTCTTTACCGACGATTGATTTTATATGGTCGTTCCATTTTAAATCACTCCTATCACTCCCAGATAATTTATGCAATTAACTGCTTCCAGTTGCTGACCTGCTATAGTGTAGCTAAATGATGATCTTTCTTTCTATGTATTCACAGCACATTGCACTTGTCTACAATGAGATTCAATTGTCATTCTCTGCACCATGCGTCAATTCGATGCAGATTGATATCTTTTAATTTTCCATTATCACAACCTCTCTATGTACTACAGGATCATCCGCAAAAAGCCTCAGTGAACTTCCGATGTCAACCACAAGGTCATGAATAGGAACGGACCCAAGACACTTCCCTGTGTCACACCTGACATCACTCTTACTTCCGTAGACTTGTGTCCATTGAGTATGACATGCTGCATTCTGTTATATGGAAACTCCTCAATGCAATCACACCATAGACCACACGCTCTTACTTTATTCATTAAACGACTGTGGGGAACTGTATCAAAAGCCTTGCGGCAGTCAAGAAACACGGCATCTACCTGAGAACCCATGTCTGTGGTCCTCTGAGCCTTGTGGACGAATAGCGCGAGCTGGGTTTCACATGATCCCCTTTTTCGAAATCTAAGCTGATTCCTACAGACCAGACTACTAGTCTCCAGAAATGTCATTATACTCTAAGATAATACATGTTCCAAAATTCTACAACTGACCGACGTTAGAGATATAGTCCTATAGGTCTGCAAAACTGTTCGACTTCCCTTCTTGAAAACGTGGATGACCTGCGCCATTTTATAATCTTTGAAACGCTACGCTCTTCTAGAAACCTTCAGTACACCACTGCAAGAAGAGGGGCAAGTTCCTTCGCGTAGTCTGTGTGAAATCTAACTGGTATCCTATCAGGTCCTGCGGCCTTACCTACTTTGAGCGATTTTAATAGTTTTTCTATTCCTCTGTCAAGTTTTTCGATATCTGACATTTTGTAATCTGTGCGGCAATCAAGAAAAATAACTAAGTGCAATCTTCTGTAATGATGGTTACAAATAATTAGCTGATTCCAGTCAGACATGTCAATGAAATATCAAGATGCTTCTCTACGAGTTTGCTTCTGTTCCTGCTCCTGAACAATAGTGCTTACACTCTCTGTGCTTTTAACTCGTCTTCCATGATCCTCAAAGACAGCAGCTGATCATCCTCGTTCGATGTTATCCGGAACCGTGATTGTGTACGGTCGACCAGAACGCGACTCATCCTCGACACTTCCCTTTCCGTCCCTAAAGCGTCTAATCCACTCACACACCTTTACTCACTGCTTGAACACCACATAGTTGCACTAACATACCACGGTTCTCCGTTGCCGTTTTGCCTAATTTGAAACAAAACTTGATGTTAACGCGTTGCTCCATTTTGCGATCCATGTTGCAATGACACGATTTCTCACCCTGACCCTGTTGGCTGGGTCGCAGCGTGTACCACCGCTTCACTGCAGCGCTTCGCACGGGAGGGAGCACTTGTTGACATGATATGCCCGGGTACCTCATCCTCGCCAACACGGTTTTTAAAATTTAGGACCATTCAATGAACTTTTCAGACGCACCTTCTATCTTTTGTGACATTATCTGAATCATAGCTAATCCAAAAATTCTCAGAATACTACGAGTGTATCTCTTTCCATTTGTTACACTTACGCCCGCAACTACCATACTGAAATGCTGTAGTGGTACTGTACATATGAATGCGCTGCTAAGGGTAACCTGGAATATCTGGGTTATAATCATATTAACACAACAGCTATATGTTCAGAAAACAACAGAAGTCAAGACGTAATACTTTAATTGAAACTTTAAGAAATACAAAACATGGGAAATGCGCACTCTTCCGTTAAGTTGCAGTTATGAGTACGGACAACATTCCCATAAAGTACGTATTTAGCAAATGTCATAAATCAACGCAATACCATTCTTAAATGGAGCGCATTATTCGTGTCACCATCTGTCACAATTAACTCACTGGATCCAGTCTTAGACAACTGGCTCCTAATACCGCTCGTCACATCCTGGAAAGAAAATTGTCTCTCTGCTTCATCTTCAGGTACAGGTGCAGTAAATTTATTCAGTCTGGAACTGCATGTTTCCACAGAAGCAGTGTTCTTTATGGAACAAGATGCCTCTCAAGCATTAGGTTGAAAAGACGAAACGAGCTTTCTGTTGGAATTTCTCTCCGAAACATAATGTTTATGTGGAGAGTATGTCATGACTTCTGATCGTCTGGCTTGTCGCTTGTCGCATATTTCGGTAAAGGCAAGATTTTTGCTGGAGACACTCCTCCTGTGTTCTCACTTCCCACAAATGGGGAGTTTCTACCTACGTCACCATTCAACCTCTTTGGATGGAAGCTCTTTTGTTTCTTCAGAAAGCTGGATTAAAATATCCTGGTGTCGATCATTTACATTAGATGGAAGAAACTCTTCCTCTGAAAACACATCAGGGTTAAACGGATGTGTAGGCTACCTGCTGCGCTCTTTCGCACATTGACGATGATTACAAGCAAAGTCAGTAAAGGACAACACATGTCAAATTAGCAAAACTGTAAGGTAGATTAACAGCCGGCCTTTCATTATGAAAAATTCTTGTTTCGAAACGTGATCGGAACACGGAATTTTCCAAACTAGCAAACATTTTCCAATAAGGCGAAGATTCGCTTCGGACCAAACATAAAACTGTAGGTCCCTTTATCTCAGACGATTGCTTTGGTAGGCTAGAGACACACAATTCGCAGAAGTGGTATCCAACTAGAAGACTTGACTAACACCTGACTTCAGCTAAACGTAAATCATACTTCAGTAGCACGAAAATATCTTACTTCATTAACAGCTGTATTTATTGCGGCCTCCAGCATCGGGTAGCACTTCACTCACAACTGCAAAAGTGTCACGACATCCCAGTTCTAGCATTTAACCGAATTTCGTCGAATTATTGGTGGGTAGTTTGTGAACGAGGCGTTCGCAATGAAACTTCACTCCCATGATGTGTGTACTAATAACTCATTTCTAATTAATTGGTACTTCAACACTTCAAATTCAAATGTTTCTAAGTCTATGGGACTTAACGTCTTTGGTTATTAGTCCCTAGGCTTACAAACTACTTTAACTAAGGATAACAAACAATCCTACGCCAGAGGTAGGACTCGAATCTCACATGACGAGCATCCGCGCGCTCCACAGCTTAGAACGCTAGACCACTTCTCCGCGACCCAATATTTCGGTTCTCACACTTCATCAGGTTAGCAGAAACTAAGTTAATAATCGGCGCTGTGGAGAGCCTCCGCGCTTTTTCCTACTTACTAATTAGAAATATTTAAACATTTCGACCGTTTCAGGGCACTGAAATAATTCTAATGGCAAATATGGAAATTCGTGTTGGACCGGGATTCTAACCCGGATTTCCCGCTTTGGGCCAGCGGTCGCCTTCACCAATTAGGCTACCCAGGCACGCTTCCCTCTCAACCCAACTTCTCATCTTGTAGCACACTACGATGGTAGTGCCCCCTGCCCATTTGATTCCACTTGCTCGCAGTCTACGAGGATAAGTCAATTATTATCCGCAATTTAGTTATATTTTTGTTTATGTTGGTAGTACTGTCGTTTTACGTTGCTGACGCATGCTTTGTTTATTTGTTGTTATATCTTTGCAATTTTCACGCTGCTACGTTAGTTTACTTGTCCCTGCCGTGCTGTTAATAATGGCTGCTCCGCTGTCTATTTGCACCAAAGAAGAGCAACGTTCAGTAATACGTATTTTGTGTGCGGAAGGTGTTTCAGGGGCCGAAATTCATAGAACACTTTCAGTACAGTACGGGAGTTGTGTTTTGCCACAACGAAGTGTGTACGAGTGGATTGGAAAATTCCGAGCCGGCCGTGGTGGCCGAGGCGACTGAGGCGCTCCAGTCACGGTCTGCACGGCCACTACGGTTGGGAGTTCGAATCCCCCCTTGGGCATGGGTATTTGTGCCGTCCTTAGTATTAGCTAGTTCATAAGTAGTTTGTAAGTTTAGGGACTGACGACCCCGTAGTTAAGTCCCATAAGCTATACAAACATTTGAACATTTTTGAAAAATTCCGAAATGGTCACACGAGTGTTAAGCACGACGAAAGAACTGGACGACCGTTTACCGCCACAAATGAAGAAACCATTGAGCGATCACGTGAAATGATTCTCTTTTAATCAGACGATTAACTATTGATGAAGTGACTCATCGTCTTCATAGTAGTCATGGTTCTGCCTACGAAATTATTCACAACAGACTTGGGATTCGTAAAGTTTGTGCAAGATGGGCCCCAAAACAACTCACACAGTTGCATAAGCAAAAGCGCCTCGACATCTGCAACAAACATTTGTATCGCTATGGTAACGAAGGGGACAACTTCTTAGACAGAATCATTACTGGTGACGAAACATGGATCCATCATTACGAGCCGGAGAGTAAACGGCAAAATGTTCAAATGTTTGTATAGTCTATGGGACTTAACTACGGGGTCATCAGTTCCTAAACTTACAAACTAGTTATGAACTACCTAAGACTAAGGACGGCACAAATATCCATACCCGAGGGGGGGATTCGAGCCCCCGACCGTAGTGGCCGTGCAGACCGTGACTGAAGCGCCTCAGTCCCCTCGGCCACCGCGGCCGGTAGTAAACGGCAGAGTATGGAATGGAAACCTCCAAATTCGCCGTGCAAGAAAAAGTTCAAGACCCAAACGTCCGCAGGAAAACTGATGTTTACGGTTTTTTGGGATTCACGAGGTCCTGTACTGGAATATTATGGTGAAAGGGGCACAACAATAAACAATGTACGTACGTTACAGTGAGATGCTTACTGACAGGCTAAAGCCTGCATTCGAAGCAATCGCCGAGGATTGCTGTCAGGAGGTGTTGTGTTGTTGTACGACAATGCCCATCCGCATACTGCTGTTCACACTGCTGAAACACTCCAGAAATTCAAATTCGAATACTGGATCATCCTCCATATAGTCCCGATCTTGTCGTTTTGACTATCAGTTGTTTGGTCCACTCAAACAGGCATTAATGGGAAGTCGATTTTTACTGGGACAAAGCAGTGAAGGAAACGGTGCATTCCTGCCTCGCAGCTCAACCGAAAACTTTCTTTTATGAGGGCGTAAGGAAGCTTGTAGAGCGATGGACGAAGTGCATTGAAAAGCAAGGAGACTATGTCGAAAAATTATGTTCTTGTTAGTTATGTATTTTATTACAATAAAATTTTATAACTACTTTGCCGATAATAATTGACTTACCCTCGTATATTGGACTCCCTCAAGAGGTCGAGCGTATTAATGTGTCTGCATTAAAATTGTCTATTGCCTGTTCGGGCAGATATATAATTATTTATAAGGTGTATGTTCTTTGCGGAAATGTCTGAAAACAACAGACACCATATAAATAATTGTGCCTACATAGTTTTGACGCTCAGTAACATTCGCAACTCATTCGCATCGACTGTGGCACGCTCACTCATTACCTCTCTCCCGCCACATTGGTGCTGTGTCACCAACCTAGCGGCAACGTAGTAATCTATGTTGGCAACGAAATGTTCACTTTACAAGTATAATTAATTTATTCATCGGACAAGGGTACATACCTGTCAGTCACAGGACGGGCACAGCATTAATATTTATTTCATCGTCAACACAATTATTCGTCTCATTCTATGTCATTGGGTTTTCAAATAACATTCAGCTGCCGTTGCGATTATCAGTACACTACCGGTACGCCGTTGCAGTGTGATGTGAAAAAATAAAATAAATTTAAAAAAATTACAAAATGGAAAGAAAACACTGAGAATTTGAACACAATAGTATATCCAACTGCACATAACTCACAGTTGATCAAATAAAAGATTAACAGAGACTCCTACCTCGCATAAAGACGGAAGTACAGTACATTTTGTTCGTCGTTTACGCATTATGTTGTTAATGATTTTTTACTGGTACGTGACACCTTCTTTGTTTTTCTTGCTGTCTGAAAACTCCTGTGTCACCAACAATATTGACCCTAATGTTGTAATTTAATCCTAAGCCTAAGGAATACTTTAACCATTGCCATCAAGTTCATATACGTATCTTAATTGTGCGTGAATTTTGAATTCACTGTCTTCTAAGGCACGACATCTCATAACAGTCAGAAGCAATCGCTTAATAGGAAAGTGAATCGAATAAATTATCTTTTTGAAACCTCTAAACAATTGCTTTTTGTTCATATAACTTGTATTCCCAAAGCGGTGTACAGTACTTACGCAAAACATCGAGTGTCATTAGGTGTACGTATTTCAGTAATGCGAATGTGATAGACATTCCTACAAGATGGTACCCAATACACCTAAACCGCATGGGACTCTCCCACAACGCTCTATGCACTTACGGAGAAACTGGGACACTGGATCTTGTCACACTACAATGCAACACATTGGCGCATGTAACACCGACTCATAACGACAACAACATTGCCGAAATAATACACGATCTTAATGGTTTAAATTCAGTAAACAGAGCAGCCGATTTAGTGTCCGACACACTACACGAAGAATACAAGCGCCAATTCCCTCATGGAAAGAGGTAGATACTAGCAGAAACACCATAACGAACCATATTGAAGACATTTAAATTTTTAACGATCTTTACAGTGGCTTTACAATGTACTTATTCTGTTACGAAATTTGTTGTTGCTAATCCAATCCGGTACAAAAGTAACAGCAGTGTGCATAAATACAACACCAGGAGAAAGGATAATCTACACCAGTCAAGGTTGAATCTATCTCTGGCACAGAAGGTGGTCAATTATACTGCCACAAAGAACTATGGTCACTTACCAGATAACATCAAATATCTGACAGGTAGCCAACCAGCATTTAAAAACTAATTGATAGAATATCTTTTACTCAAAAGATGAATTTTTTCATAGAAATTAGTAATTTTACAAAAAGTAAATAAATAAAATAAAAAATAAGATGAAAAATGTTTGTCATGTAATATTATCTTTTACTAAATTCCCGCGTTCCCCATCATTATGAAATCGCGTATTCATGAGCTATGGAACAAGTATTAATCTATTATACTTGGGAGGACACAAACACAAATACAAATTCCGAAACCGAGAAAGGATCCGACACTCTAAGCTAACGTGCGTTTGGAGATATACTTTACTGTTTATGATATGTATAACACTTTAGTCCCGGTTTATCGTGTTTCGATTGGTAGTTAACTTATAGGTAAGAGGTTACACCCTCCCTGCGAAGCCATATATGTCCATTCTCGTACGTCTATTACTTATGACTTCTTTGCCAACATAGACAGCACCTTCTCAACCTACGTGATCGCCGCAACCTCCATAAGTGGCATCAGTTCCTTCCTACTATTAGTAATGATATTGTCCATCTTCCGCACTACACCCGTCATTGTAGCAACACCACCCCTGACGTTGTCATCGTCACTCTGGGGTCGTCACCGACGACTCCTTGATCCCATTGGCAGTTACCACAACACCACTCTCATCAGCTTCAGCCGCAAGGTCGGTCGCCCCCACCTCCAAAACTCTTCCACAATTACTCCTGGGCAGACAGGGATGATTTTCGCCTTTACATGATGCAACAGGTAGAAAATCATCCTGCCCCTTCCTCTTTCCCGACGATAATGACCATTCCGCCTCCTTCCTTCAGTATACCAAGTCTGACACGGTGCAGTCCCATATTCAGCCACGTCGCCCCACCCTTCCGCCATTGGCTGTCCTGCTCCTACGGGAATCCCGTCACCTCTACTACTCCTTCCTTCACATCCGTGACTGGGATACAATCCTTCGATACCGGCAACTCAAGCGACAAGTGTTCAGTCTCTTGACTGCGAAGAAACGCCAGGATTGGCGTCAGTTATACGACCTAATGCCCACCTCTCCGCCCATTCGCCCAGTATTGAAAATCCTTCCACCGCTGCATCCACCTGCCCCCTCCTCCAACACGGCCGGAACTTTCCGGTTAACGCCAGTAAGTCTAACATTTGACCTCCTTCCTCTCTAACGTCTTCTCTATCCCTGATAATCCCAACTTTGATTACACCTTATTTGTGGATGTTCATGAAAATACAGGTCTCCACCCCACTCCTAACTCCTGGCTTCCAGTACCTGAACCATATCATCTGCTCAGACCTTAACACCCCCAAAATGCCCACAATTTGAACACAACACACCAAATGTACCACAGCTCGCAGCCATGATCACAGCACCTACCACAACCTCAAGGAATGCCCCACCCCAACCCACTCCAAATTCCTCACCACCTTAGCTTCCTTCTAGAACATCATCCTATAAACCAGCTAATACCCTAGCATGTGGAAAATATCCTACGTCCTTATGTTCCTAAAACAAAGCAAACCTCCACCTGCCGTCTCCTCTCACCAACCCGTTTGCCTCATCCCAGGGTTCAGCAAGATCTTTGAAACCATCCTTT
This sequence comes from Locusta migratoria, assembly GCA_026315105.1. Taxonomy (NCBI): domain Eukaryota; kingdom Metazoa; phylum Arthropoda; class Insecta; order Orthoptera; family Acrididae; genus Locusta; species Locusta migratoria. The sequence goes on along the minus strand of CM048745.1, from coordinate 706,347,317 downwards.
CCCAATGCACGGAGCACCGTCTCTATCTTCACCATTCTCCCTGACACCGTCTTTCGGTCTGACTTCTTCTCTAAATTCGCTGCCTCACCCCAGACCCTCCAGTTCCCGTTGAGCTGGCATGTGAAAAGGACCTACGACGAGTCTAGCATCACAGCCTGCTCTTCACACTCCACACCTATGCTCTTCCCGTCAGCCTCGTCCAGGTCATTGCCTCCTTTGTTTCAAATCGCCCTACCTGAGTCACCGTTCATAATACCGACTCCCATCTCTACCCCTCTGCCAGCATGGCTCCCGTGGCTCCCACCTGCCAAGATCAACAGCTTGACCAGGTAACCAGTGGCTCTGTTCTATCAATTTCCACCCCCTCGAATTCTACCTCACCATACACTGTCGCCCCTTATAACTTACCCCACCATTAAATATCGAGAACTGACTATAGACCGTACCCTTTCCTGGTCTCTTCCACACCATCGAAGCTAAAGCCCATCTCTTCAAACCTCATTGGCCGAATCTCGAGTCTACACCCTTACACAGTTCTCTACACCTACAAATTTTTCATCCACCCTATCCTTTGTGTACTCCATCTGGCCTGGATCTCCGACCCCCTATCATTCTACAAAACCCTGGAAGTCCTGAAACGCCTTGCATTACGCCTTTGTCCCCTTTCCCCCTGCGGATCTTCTATGAGCTCATCCCCTAATCTTGTCTTGGTCGCTTCATTGGATACATCCGCCTTCGTTACCTTTTGCACATATTCGACGCACCCAATCTCCTTGTTCATACCCTCCTCAGTGATTGCTGAACACCTCAAAGCATAAGGTCACAGTGAACCTACAATCAATGCACTCTAGAATTTGCACAGAGCCCCCAGGGGAAGAAAGCTTAACCTTCTTGAGAATTTGAAAATTACGAAATTTCTTAAATCATCAGATCATCTCAGACTCAATGACCAACTGACAAGTAAAAATCAGTACCTCTTATTCTGAATCGCAACTCCCAATTCCCCCTACCCTTTAGTAACCCCTCCCCCGTCTCCTTCGCCACCAGATTGTCGTCTTCGCTTGAGCTTCATTCTGTAACTTAACCACAACCCGGCTCACATCACTTCATTTACTGTATATTTTAACCATATTTGTTTTTTTTTTAGTGTTCTGTGACTAAATACATTTGTAATTAATTTCCATATATAATTTTCCCATATATAATTTTTATGGTTGTCTTACTAACATTAGTTATCAATATCACTGTCATCCAATCTGATTACAAGTACTTCTATACTTCACATTACTATCCATTGTTATCACTTACATCCTTTAATAATTTGCAACCATGTTGATCGATTTTATCATTCAAATTTAACGCCCAAATATTAGTTTGCACGCCGGCGGTCTATCAGCGCGCCTAGCGGCGTTTTCTATATTCCAGTTCCTCACGTCACTTAACTATGAGCTGACCGCGCAGTAACGTTTGCTCGTGTAATGATCGATATTCATTCTGTGAACGCAGACCTATCCAACACAACGCTGTTGATGTGGTACGTTATACAGTTATACATCTCCACACCCGCTGTGCTTACCACTGTCCATTCACGATTGTTCTTAATTCCCTAATTTCCATTTTAGGAACTTTTTGTCCCCCCTTTTTCACACTTGACGATGCTTTTGAGTAAATCTTCAGATTTTATCCAGTAAAAAATGCTGAGCATCGTGTGCTTTAATAGCAACTAATGCCATTCAGCTGTTTCTGAGGTATGTTCGCGCCCCCAGTTCATTGTTTCCTGTTATTGTAGTGGATAGGTCCGCGGTATGAAACTGACATATTTGTATATTTTCCCTGTTACAGTTTTCTGGTGATGCACCAAAACTGCGAAACGCTTTAAAAAGTAATATAATTCGCAATAGACACTACTTTTCAGTTCAAATAAATTTAAGATCCTAGTTCCTAAGTGACTGTTGCTTCAAATGAGCCGTCTACTAATTCCCTTCCAGCACGTCTGGCTAAGTCACGTTCGCCTTTTACAGTGCTGTGATAGGAGAATTTTTCATTCTCATAGATTTACATTGACGTGGAATGCCTTCTGTGAGTTTCTTTCCCTACTTTAAGTTTCATCTTAGTTACCTCTTTCATTTTCTGCTTCATTTTTAAGATTGTAGAATTCCACAATTATATCGTCTTCGTGGTCCACAATGTTGTGAAGTATATCACCATTATTCTGCCCTGGTTGCATTACATTTATTTCAATTCTGTGTCTAGCGAAACTTCTTTGGTAATTTTTTTAAATTATTATTTATACAGGTCGTTGATGGACGTTTCTATTTCTTCAAGTATACGTTTCATCTCCCGTACTTAGGAACGTAGGTCAGCAGTTTTTACTGCTTTAAAAATTCTGAACAATGTTTGCATCTAAAAATTTTCAAAAGCTCAAATCACCGATGCATGATTTTAACAAACAGGACTTAATTAAATGTAATTCAAAGTACGCAGTCAATGTATTTGCCTAAAGACAGTTGCCATCGAAACAGGAAAAGAAGAACCTCAGTCTATCAACATATTTCCAGTGAAAGCACGAAAAACCCTCGGCTTAAAGTAATTTTAATAAGACACACATATCCTACACACCACACAGATATTATTCCACACGGATAAAGTGGTTGCAACAATGCCGAGGAGATACATCATCGCTATATCTTCATCAAACTTTACTCGTGATATACAATCAGTTCTCTACACTAACGTATAAGGCTATGGAGGAATGTATTTGACGAAAGTCAGGTTATGACATTGACATACTCAACAATCATATAGGAATGCTGCTATTTAAAAGTAATTTTGGTATTAGTTAGCTATGCACATTGCACTCTTCCTGTTTGTTTTATACATTTCACTGAAATCGCGCATTTGCGTTTTGGGAACAATAAAATTAATTTCAACAGAGGGTCTTTGGCACTGAAGATTGAAAGTGCAAAAATAATTCATTAAAACGAAAGAGAGAGGTAGAGTAGCTCCCAAGAACGTAGGTAGCAAAATTAAATAAAGTAAAATAAAATTAAAATTAAAAAAAAATCAATGTTACAAGTTTACGGAATGAAATGCCTTCTTCAGGCAGGAGATAGGGACGAGGTACAGGGTGTAGAAGGGAAGGGGATTTGCTTTACTCACTACTGGGCCACGAGGAAAAGGTACTGCAATGTATTTGACCCCAACACAACACCATTCACTCAATCTTTACTTCATGGCCTAGGATGTGACTAAATCAGTTTCTCCTTCCGTTCCATTCCATTTTAGTCGTACCTCTCTCCTGCCTGATGAAAGAACTGCTTGTGTTGTAACTCTATTTTCATCTTTTTTTGTGTTATTATCGATGATACTGTAAGCAGAGACCAGCCACTCTACCCTTTCTTTCAAATTTCATATCTCTGTACCAAGTGTTTCTTCGAGACTAACCGGTAATTAGATACATATGTGACTGACTGAAGTATAATTTCCCACATGTACCACTGATACCTTGTAAGTTATTTCATGTCTCGAAAAATTCACTTGTTTTTTCTATTAAAATGACATAACACAGTGTTTTTTATGATCTAACATCTATATCCTCATAAATACAGTAGAGTACCGAAACCTCGGCACTCGGTAACCCGGCAGTCCGGGTAACTTGGCCACCCCCTGAACATCTACATCTACATATACATGGGATACTCTACCGATATACTATTTACCTCCCATTCCATTCGAGAATAGCGTGCGGGAAGAAAGAACGCCTGAATCTCTCCGTTCGAGCTCTGATTTCTCATATTTTATTCTGATGATCATTTCTACCTATGTAAATGGGAGTCAACAATATATTTTCGCATTCGGAGGAGAATGTTGGCGATTGGAATTTCGTAAGTAGCCCTCGCCGCAGCGATAAGCGCCGTTGTTGTAATGATTCCCAGCCCAGATTCTCTATCATTTCCTTAACGCTGTCTCCCCTGTATCGTGACCATACGAAACGAGCTGCCCTTCTTTGGACTCTTTGGATGTCCTCCGTCAAACCCACACTTGGCAGCAATACTCCATAAAAGGAGCGCACACGTCTCCAGTGATTTAGGAGAAAATTATCAGTTGTAAGTGTAACTGGCTTCTCTCTAGAAGCTACATATTTTTACTTTTCAGTGCGTTTTCCCTTCAGTTCATTAAATTTATTGTGTGCTCGCGTTTTTATTTGATTCCAATTCGCGTTAAATATCTGATTAGTGTATTATTCGGCCGTGTAAAGCGCGTCGCGACAGCCGTCTTTGTTTTGAAACAGGGTTACCGTTTAACAAACAGTGTAGTCTTCCTTTGAGTGCATCGCGACTGTACTTTCTGTTTTCTCGACTATAATCATGAATAGGGACTGTGACTACTGTGTGCGAATGGAGTCTGAGCTGGTGACACTTCGCTCCCAGCTTCAGGCTGTGTTAACCTCAGTTGCACAGCTGGAGGCTGTGATAGAGGGGCGTCGTTGTTGTTGGCCGGTAGTGGGGACCGAACGGACGTCGTCTCCACCGATCGGCCTGCGGCAGCGGCATGCCCTGGTACTACGAGCGTGGGAGATCGCTCCAGTGCGTGGCAGGCGGCGCAAGACAATCCGTGGGACCGATCGTGAGGCCTCCCCGGTTCGTCTTGCGAACAGGTTTGAGGCGCTATCTGCTTAGGACGACGTTCCTGAGTCGGATGGTGTCCCTCACCCTGACACCACCCAGCCCCTAAGATCCGGGCTTTCACAGATGGTGGGTTTACTTGTAGTTGGGAGCTCCAACGTTAGGCGGTTGATGGAGCCCCTTTGAGGGATGCTGCCAAGGAGGGGAAGAAGGCCAACGTGCATTCCATGTGCATACTGGGTGGAGTCATTCCAGTGTGGAACGGGTCCTCCCGGATGCCATGAAGGGTACGGGATGCAGCCAACTGCAGGTGATGACTCACGACAGTACCAATGATGTGGGTCGTTTAGGATCTGAAGAGATCCTTTCAGGTTTCGAGCGGCTATCTGAAGTGGTAAAGACTGCCAGTCTTGCTTGCAAGGTGAAAGCAGAGCTCACCATCTGCAACACAGTTGACAGGACCGACTGTGGACCTCTGGTACAGAGCCGAGTGGAGGGTCTCAGAGGCTCAGACGGTTCTGCGACCGTGTAGGCTGCAGATTTCTTGACTTGTGCCATCGGGTGATGGGTTTCCGGGTTCCGCTGAATAGGTCAGGAATCCACTACACGCAGGAAGCGGCTACACGGATAGCGGGGGCTGTGTGGCGTGGACTGGGCGTTTTTTTAGGATAGAGGGCTTCGAGGAAAAACAAAATGGGCAATGTCAAAGGGTGCAGGTGGATCACAGGAGAAATGCAGATCTAGGAACTATCGGTATAACAGTGGTAAATTGTCGTAGCTGTGTCGGGAAAATCCCAGAACTCCAAGCGTTAATAGAAAGCATCGAATCACACATTATCGTAGGCAGTCAAAGTTGGCTTGCCGGCCGCGGTGGCCGAGGGGACTGAGGCGCTTCAGTCACGGTCTGCACGGCCACTACGGTCGGGGTTTCGAATCCCCTCTCGGGCATGGATATTTGTGCCGTCCTTAGTTGTAGCTAGTTAATAAGTAGTTTCTAAGTTTAGGGACTGATGACCCCGTAGTTAAGTCCCATAGACTCTACAAACATTTGAACATTTGAAAGTTGGCTCAAGCCGGAAATAAGTTCAGCAGAAGTTTTTGCAAAAGATCTAACTGTTATCAGAAAGGATAGATTGAACAAAATAGGTGTAGGCGAGTTTGTCGCTGTAAAAACTAGTCTTTCGTGTAGTGAAGTTGAAGTTGATAGTTCCTGTGAGTTATTATAGGTAGAGGTTGTACCTGAAAATCGTAAGAAGTTAATAACTGCTTCCTGTTACCGGCTTCCCGACTCTGACGATTCAGTAGCAGAAAGGTTCAAAGAAAACCTGAGTAAATTACAAAAACGTACCCGGCTGATACGATAATAGTAGGCTGAGATTTTAATTTACCCTCAATCAGTTGGCGAAATTATATTTTCAGATCAGGAGGTACGCATAAAACATCGTGTGAAATTGTACTCAACGCATTCTCTGAGAATTACTTCGAACAATTCGTTCATGAGCCTACTAGAATTTTAAATGGATGTGAAAACACTCTTGATCTCTTAGCAACAAACAATCCTGAGCTCATAACGAGCATCAAAACGGATACAGGTATTAGTTAACACAGAGCTGTCGCAGCGAGATTGAGTCCCAAAGTTACCAAACATAAACGAAAAGTATATTTGTTTCGGAAAGCAGATAGAAATAAAATACATTGTTTCTTGAAAGATAGCTTCCACTCGTTTCTAACACTAAATGTAGGTGTAGACCAGATGTGACTCAAATTCAAAGAAGTGGTATCGACAGCAATTGACAGTTTTATACCAAATAAATTAACAAAAGACAGAGGTGATCCTCCTTGGTACACGAAACAGGTCAGGACACTGTTGCAAAAATCAACGGAAAAGGCGATCCTACACAGACGCTCCAAATTTAGCGAGAACTTCAATACGAGATGCCTACAATACTTATCACAACGAAACTCTCTCTCAAAATTTGACTGAAAACCCTAAGAGATTTAGGTCATATGTTAAATATATTAGGGGCAAAACACAAACAATACCCTCACTACGTGATAGTAATGGCGATCCTGCCGATGACAGCGCTACTAAAGCAGAGTTACTAAACATAGCTTTTAGAAACTCATTCACCAAATAAGACGAAACCAATATACCAGATTTCGAATTACGAACAGAGGACGTAATGAGTAACGAAGAAGTAGATATAATCGGAGTAGTGAAGCAACTAAAATCACTTAACAAGAACAAGTCTTCTGGTCAGGATTGTATACCATTAGATTTCTATCTGATTTTGCCGAAGCGATACCTCCTTACTTAACAGCCATATACAACCGCTCTCTCAACGAAGGATCTCTACCAAAAGATTGGAAAGTTGCACAGGTCACACCGATATTCAAGAAAGGCAGTAGAAGTAACCCATTAAACTACAGGGCTATTTCATTGACTTCAATTTACAGCAGGGTTTTGGAACATATCCTGTATTCAAATATTATGAATTATCTCGAATAGAATGATCTATTGGCCCAAGGTCAACATGGATTTAGAAAATATCGTTCTTGCAAAACACAACTAGCTCTTTATTCACACGAAGTGATGTGTGCTATCGACAAGGGTTCGCAATTTGATTCCGTATTCCTTGATTTCCAGAAGGCTTTTGACACCGTACCTCACAAACGGCTTTTAATCAAATTGCGTGATTACGGTATATCGCCCCAAATTTTCGACTGGATAGGGGATTTCATCTCAGAGAGGACACAGTTCGTAGTAATCGATGGTAAGGCATCGACTAAAACAGAGGTGATTTCGGGCGTTCCACAGGGTTCTCTGCTGTTCCGTATTTACATAAACGATTTCGGGGAAAATCTAAGTAGCTCTCTTAGGTTTTTTGCAGATGACGCCGTCATTTACCGTCTAGTAAAAACATCTGAAGATCAAAACCAAGTGCAGAACGATTTGAATAATATATCTGCATGGTGTAAGAATTGGCAATTGACTCTAAATAATGAGAAGTGTGAAGTCGTTCATATGAGTACGAAAAGAAATTAAAATGTTTAAATGTTTGTGTAGCTTATGGGACTTAACTACGGGGTCATCAGTCCCTAAACTTACAAACTAGCTAATACTATAACGGCACAAATATCCATGCCCGAGGTGGGATTCGAACCCCCGACCGTAGTAGCCGTGCAGACCGTGACTGGAGCGCCTCAGTCCCCTCGGCCACCGCGGCAGGCACGAAAAGAAATCCGTTAAACTTTGTTTACATGATAAGTCAATCAAATGTAAAGGCCGTAAACTCCACATAATACCTAGTAATTACAATTACTTCGGACTTAAATTGGAAAGAACACGTAGATAGTGTCGTGGGAAAGGCGAACCAGAGACTGCGATTTAGTGGCAGAACCTTTAAAAGATGGAACAGAACTACTAAAGAAACTGCATACACTACGCTCGTCCGTCCTTTCATGGAATATTGCTACCCAGTGTGGGATCCTTATCAGGTGGGTTTGACGGAGGACATCGAAAGAGTCCAAGGAAGGGCAGCACATTTCGTATTGTCACGATACACAGGAGACAACGTTACGGGAATGATAGAGGATCTAGGATGGGAATCATTACAACAACGGCGCTTATCGCTGCGGCGTGGGCTGCTTACGAAACTACAATCGTCAACATTCTCCTCCGAATGCGAAAATATATTGTTGACTCCCACTTACATAGGTATATTGACCATCAGAATAAAATACGAGAAATCAGAGCCCGAACGGAGAGATTGAGGTGTTCATTCTTCCCGCGCGCTATTCGAGAATAGAATGGAAGATAAAATAGTATAACGGTGGTTCTGCCAGGCACTTAAATGTGATTTGCAGAGTATCCCATGTAGATGTAGGAGGGTAGTGTACGCAATTTCTTTAGTAGATCCGTTGCATCTTTTAAGCGTTGTGCTAATAAAACGCAGTCTCTGGTTCGCCTTTCGCACATTATCTACGTGTTATTCCCAGTTTAAGTCTGAAGTAATAGTAATTCCTAGGTATTTAGTGGAGTTTACGGCCTTCACTTTTGACTGATTTATCTTTTAAACAAAGTTTAACGGATTTATGTTCATACTCATGTGTTGGCGGATTCACACTTCTTATTATTTAGAGTCAATTGCCAATTTTTACACCATAGTGATATCTTATTCAGATCGTTCTGCAGTTGGTTTTGATCTTGAGATGATTTTACTAGACGGTAAATGACGGTGTCATCTGCAAACAACCTAAGAGAGCTACTTAGATTTCCCCTAGGTGTCATCTGCAAACAACCTAAGAGAGCTTGCTAGCGTGAAGGTCGGGGTGAGAGTTTAAAATAGAGAATGTTTAATTTTTAAAACTCACAACCACCAGCCGCGAACCAAATTCCTAAACATGCAAAAACACTGGAACGGTGATTGCGACTGTTTGACTCGTTTTCTGGGGGATGATATCACACGTTCGCAGCTTTCCTTCCCTGCATATGATTAACAAAACAAATTCATAATAAAATCAAGTTCATGAGAGAAAAGTGTGTACTAACTACTATTTTTGAAAACACGTGAAAGTTCACTTTATGTTGTTTATTTCACAATCTTAGAACCCTGTGGCTGATACATCTGTACGTCGGCACATTTATCAAATAAAGTTATAGCTCGTGAGCCCCCAGACAAAATGAATATTTGTCGCGAATTGTTTTCACACCATGTGGCTGTCTCAAACACCGTTTATGTTCATGCCTATGCGACGACACGTGTTACATTAACAAATCACAGTCACTTTAATTCAATGCGATGCACACCTTGTTTCACCGGCTAAATATTCACAAACACACAGTAGCACTCGATTTAACTTGGTACAGTCTACGACGAGCAACCACACGTGGCGATTGCCACAGACAAATCTATAACCTCCACCTCGAGATCCACATGCCGACTGATGCAGAGCGACGCCGCCCGGCCAGTCACCCCACGTGCTCCGGAGTCATCACTTCCTGCACTCGCTCGCACGCGCGCCAAAAGCTCAACTGCCGGGGTTTTTTCCCTACGTCATCAACTTCCCCATGTGAGCTGTTCTAACCGATTTGCCAACGTACAGCGCTCAGCCAATACATTTCTAAAACTTTACTTAAAATCAAAATAATTACACTACACATTAAATAAATTGTCTTCTTAGGTTTTTATATTGGTATAAACATACTTTGTACTATTTATCATAATCGTGCAATTTCTTATGTCACAGATAAGTGATTTAACTGAATACTTCAAGATAAAATACACAAGATTAATTGAAAATAAAATGAGAAATAGTTAATATATTATTTTTATAAACAAACATTGCCATGCTAGTTGTGTAACTGTCTTGTATTCATTGATAATTTATTACTTTTCATTGTCAATTAAACATAATATGTCAGATGTGACTATATCAGCTAATGTATTGTTTATTTGTCAACAGACTAGTTTGTAATGAGGGCCTTAAAGGTTCCTAACTGCATGGTATTACTTCAAATGCCAGTAGTATTAGAATATTTTATTTCACGCTGTGCACTGCACTGTGCCTGGCACTCGCCATTGTCCCTCTCTCCCCTCACCGGAAACGAAATTGGAAATCCTAAGCTGGAACAAGCCACCAACGTCGGCCTGCTCGCTGGCCTCCCGTCAGCTACAAGCTCACAGCAAATCTCAACGTGGAGAATTTCTACCTTTGGCCTAACTATAAATGTTGTCACCCAACTGCGTACATACATTGCTACCATAATTAATAAGATTAAAATTGTGTAACTTTTAGTGCATTGGCATGGTCAATGTTTGCAGTGAACTTTATACTGTTTAATTATCAAATGCTATTAATTACCAGTATTTCTATTGGGCGGTAATCTTACAAGCTACTTAGATTTCCCCTAAATCTTTTATGTAAATAAGGAACAGCAGATGACCAATAACACTACCCTGTGGAACTTTAGATATCACCTCTGTTTTATTCAATGCCTCACCATCGATTACTATAAACTGTGTCCTTTCTGACAGGAAATCCCCTATCCAATTGCAAACTTGGAGCGATATACCATAACCACACAAGTTGATTAAAACACGTTTGTGAGGTACGGTGTCAAAAGCCTGATGTGAGTTTCTGTGCTTTCTATTAATTATTCCGTGTTCCGTGCTCGCAGAATGCAAGATAGAATTGAAATCTTAGAGCGTAGCAGTTACAGGATATGCTATAAATTGGCGTAGACATAATCTTCTCTTATGCCACATACATCCTATTTACAAATCCTTTCAGTTTCATTAATACAGTATATATACGTCTTGATATGTAAAAAAAATAAAAAAATAAAATAAAAAAAAATTGAATGAAAAGAAACCACAGTCGTGATCAAAATTATGGGACTGCATTTTGTCACGGTGCCTTTGATAATCAGCTTATGCGTGATGGGAATTTTAGTGAAATATGTTTTACGAAGCAAATCATTATTGTCCATACTTTTCATTGTTCAAGGCTGTATACCTTCTTAACGTAGTTTTCTAAATGTAAATTGAAGTAACGAAGTTACGAATATCATTTGTTAGATATTTTCTTAAATTTATTTTGTGTTACTGTATTCCATCACTTGTATTGTATTCTAAAATAAAAATAGAAAGAATTTTATAACAAAAAAAACTTTCCTATCATTTTTAACATCGTTCCCAATTACCCGCCATTTTCACAAACTCCGGTCCATATAAGACCGAGTTTTCGGGACTCTACTGTACTCTGTAAATCACGTTGATCGCATGGCAGAAGTTGCATCGAACGTTTTTTTGATGTTTATCTGCCGTTTCATTCTGTGATAGCACGCGGGAAAAATGAACACCTAAATCTTTCCGTTTTTGATCTGATTTCTCTTAATTTATTTTCATGATCATGTCTTCCTATGTAGGTGATTGCTAACAAAATATGTTCGCATTAGGAAGAGAAAGTTTGTGAAATAAATTTCGCGAATAGATCTCGTGGGAAACAACGCCTTTCTCTAAGTAATTTCCACCCCAACTTGTGTATAATTTCCGTGACACTATCTGCCCTATATCGCGATTTACCAAACGAGCTGCCTTTCTCTGAACTTTCTCTAAACCTTCTGTCAGTCCCACTCGGTGTGGATCCCACAATGTGCAGCATTACTCCAAAATAGGTCGCACAAGTGTGGTGTAGGCAGTTTCTTTAATAGAACTGTTGGATCTTCTAAGAGTTCTGCCAACGAAACATAGCCTTTGGTTCGCTTTCCTTACAATATTTTCTATGTGTTCTTTCCAATTTAAGTTTTTTGCAAATCCTAGTCCTAGGTATTTAGTTGAATTTACGGTCTGTAGTTTTGACTGATTTATCGTGTAAATGAAGTTTAACGGCTTCTTTTAGTAGTCATATGGGTGACTTCACAGTTCTCATTATTAAGGGTCAATTGCCATTTTTGCACCATGCAGATATCGTATCCAAACCACAGTCAGTCGGCTTCAGTCTGGCGTCTGATAGAAATGACGATTTCTGAACTAAAGCGTTTCCGCACAACCGCCCAGCACGGAAATGCAACCTCTGATCACCCCGATGGAGCTGATAAATCCCACTACATTGACGATAGTCTGTAAGTTTAAAATTTTGTTTGTTCATTCTACGTGAAAAATCTGATTAGCCTACATGATTCGTGATTCTCAGTAATTATTATAATAGTTATTTTATTTGAGAGGCATCTATCACGTCACCTAAATGACAGACAAGCCAAACAATTTTTATAAACTGATTGCCCAGTTTTCAATATTTTTACTTAAAACTGACACGAACTGGATGGTCAATTGATTTTATGTTTGACGAAATGAGGGAAGTTACTAGCGGTCGAACCTGACCATGAATCCCAGTTACCATAAGAATTTTATGCAAAACTTTGTAAGTAATATGAAAGATAATTATAGCAAAAACTAGCCTAGTGCCTTACAAAAAATTTTCATTTAACTTTCTGATACACAAATTGTTTGGATTTTTGCTTTTTTAATATGTAACATATGAATCTAAATATTCGTTTTATAGAAACAATATCATTTTTGTACAGTAACTGCGCCTGAAGATGCAAGTATAAAGTTGTGAAACCGGTTGTGCGGGTCGCCACGACTCTAATAAAAAACAGCTGAAGTGGACCAACGGCCTTTCACTCAAACAACTTCTATTTTAACACCTACATTTTAACTGTGTGAAAGTTCCTTAATTATGAGTAAATATTTTAGCTTTGGTTGCCCTTCATATAAAATTCTTATCTAAATCATTTTTCATTTGCTTTTGATCTTCTGGTGACACTACTAACCGATAAGAGACAGCATCATCCGCGAACAACCTAAGAGAGGTACTCAGATTGTCTCCTAAATCGTTTATAAAAATAAGGAACGGCAGGGGCCCTTTAACACTTCCCTGAGGAATGACAGATGTCACTTCAGCACTATCGATGACTTTCCGTCATTATTCTAACAAGGGGACCTCCCCATCGCACCCCCGTCAGATTTAGTTATAAGTTGGCGCAGTGGATAGGCCGTGGAAAACTGAACACAGATCAATCAAGAAAACAGGAGGAAGTTCTATGGAACTATGAAAAAAATAAGCAAAATATAAAAACTGTGGAGTCCATGTGAAAGATAAGCAACGCCGAGCACGTCGGGAGCACCACAGCACCGTGGTCCCGTGGAGGAGCTGCAGAGAGAGAGAGAGAGAGAGACGTCCTTGGTTCGACCCTTCCCACAGGTGAAAATTTTCAGTTTTTCATTTTCAGAAAATTATTATCTGACCGTCCGTCCGATGCGGGGTAACTGCGCTATAGTATGGCGACATGTTCAGATCTGTTTTGGACATATGAAGGATTTGATAGTCTGCACACGGAAAAATTCGAAAACGTGTTTTGACAGAGCACAGGGAAAACTGCGACTGTGAACTGTTGCATGCATTTTTCGTAGTTAATGTGATAAACTCTTATGTTTACATTACTTTTTTGGGAGTGTTTAACACATCCACAAGAAAACGTAAATCGGGCTATGTAGAGTTTCTTTACCCATTCACCAATTGTACAAGTTAGGTGGGTTGACAAAAGATTTCTGTCATATGACTCACTTACCATCACCAGTGTTATATAGTAGGTATCAAAAGTGTGGATTTTTTTAAGCAATCAGTCGTGAAAAAATACATTTATTTATTCGCAAATCATGATTTCGACCACTGTGTGGTCATTATCAATTTAATTGTTTTTAATCATTGATAATGATCACACAGTGATCGAAATCTAGATTTACGAATAAATAAATATATTTTACGACTGATTGTTGAAAATATTTCCACAAGTCAAATACAGTCCTGGAGCACATATTCCACCATGAAAACAAACCTGATCTATCAGAAGTGTTTTCCTGTGGAGGAATTGGTTGACCTATCACCTTGCGATCAAATGTTTTAGGTTCCCATTTGAGAGGTACTTCTTTTCGTGTGCTAATCGCACGGTTTTGCGGTGCGGTATCGCAAAACACTGACACTAAACTGATTACATCAAAAAGAGACTTCAATGAATGGACGGACAGATCATCATTTTGTGAAAATAAAAAAAAAAAAAAAAATTAAGGTTTTCAGTCGAGGGAAGGGTTGAACCAAGAACCTCTCGCTCCGCAGCTCCTCAGGCTAGGCGCAGGAGCACGGCACTCGAATGCTAACATTATGCTGGACGTTGCCGATTTTTAGCATGGACGGCTCAGTTTTTATATTTTCCTTACTTTTTCATAGTTTCACACAACTTCTTCCAGTTTTCTCGACTAATCTGTGTTCAGTTTTTCACAGCCTATCTACTGTGCCAATTTATAACTAAATCTGAGGGAGGTGCATGGTTTCGTGCGGTTCCGAGCGTGAAAGTCAAAGTATTCCTAGTCAATGCCGGAGTGAATTGGATCTGCTTTCATCCTGATAGGATTGCTCCGCTCTACAACGTACTAACTGTTAAAACTGATTAATACTGGCCGATAAAAAAAATTATTTCCAATATCCGGAAAAGATAAAAAAATTTCAATATGCGGAAAAGCCGTTACATCAGTTTGAAATATTAAAATAAATTGTAACTTTTCTCGGAATCTCAACATTTAATTTGTTTGTCCCGCCTGATAGGAAAATGAATTCGCTGTCAGAGGTGATTCGTCGGCGCCGGCGTTCGCCTCGCCTCGCCTCGCCTCGCGATGTAATCTGGCCCGAACGCGCACAGGGACAGGCCGGCCGGCAAACAAATTTCTTTTGGCGAATTTGTGTGACGCGGCGGCTCGGCGAGTGCCGCCATCCGTCACGCTGACAGATGGCGCCGAATTAATTCGCGACGCCGCGCCGAAAGCCGGCGGAACGGGCCGAGCGCTGACACGAAGCCGACTCTGCCCAGCCGCTGTCGATCGCTTGACAGAGCGGACCCCAGCCGCTACAGCAGCTGACGATTGTAACAGCTCAACTGTATGCGGGGCGGGCGGCGAGGGCTGTGCAGGGAGGACTTCGTAAATCGAGTTTAACATAGCAACCCATGTTCGGGAATGGCACCCAATGACTCAACCTCGATACCGTTGGAAGTAGTCGTGCTTGTAAATTAGGGGGATGTTGATTATCTAATTCCTCTCTCTGACAGCCACGACACAGGGACTAGCCGCCCTGTACATTAGTCAATGCGCAAGGGATCTATTAACGCCTAACATAATGATGAATAGGGCTGGGTCGACCTACATAAATATATGTATACAGCTTTTATTAATAAAAGGCGATTCCCACGCATGGAACAAGCGCCTGCTCCGTGGACGTCAAGCCTACGCAACATGGATCTGAAGATGGCCTTGTAAACAGGCCGAAACCGGTCATCATTTGTATAAATGATATTTTTTCCGATTTCTGACTGTTTTCATTTATAAATACGAGGTATGTCCACAAAGTAAGTTCCATTTGGTTATATAAACCAAACGTGCACAGATACAGAAAAAATATTTATTGTATAAAAATCTGCAACTGTTCAACTACGTTTCTACATAACTTCCGAAATTTTGTAGACAATTGTCATAGCGTGGGACAAGTTTTTGTGTGCCTTCTTCATAGAAGGTTGCCGCCTGTGTATTCAACCATGTGGCAAACATCTTCTTTCAGCTCATCATCAAATGTTCAAATGTTTGTATAGCTTACGGGACTTAACTACGGGGTCATCAGTCCCTAAACTTACAAACTACTTACGAACTAGCTAAGACTAAGGACGGCACAAATACCCATGCCCGAGGGGGGATTCGAACCCCCGACCGTAGTGGCCTTGCTGACCGTGACTGGAGCGCCTCAGTCACCTCGGCCACCGCGGCCGGCAGCTCATCATCGTTGAAGTGTTGACCACCAAGGACAGATTTTAGGTGTAAGAAGAGATGAAAGGAGTCTTCTTCTTCCCTTCACGTTGCCTCCCAACCTTACAGGGCGAATGTGACCAAACAACTGTTACGGGAATTTCACTGGGATGTGTTTCATCATCCTCCTTACAGTCTCGCTCCTAGCGACTTTCTTCTTACACCTAGAACCTGTCCATGGTGGTCAACACTTCAGCGATGATGACAAGCTGAAAGAACATGTTATCACATGGTTGAATACATAGGCGGCAACCTTCTACGAAGAAGGTGTACAAAGACTTCTGCCACTCTATGCCAAATGCCTACAAAATTTCGGAAGCTATGTAGAAAAGTAGTTTAATAGTTGTATATTCTTGTACAATAAATATTTTTTCTGTATCTGTACACGTTTGTTTTATATAACCAAACGGGACTTACTTTTTGGACATACCTCGTACTTTCCACAAGTTCGCTGTTTTCCGAAAAAATATGTTTTCAAACAAATTTTCAATTTTTACAGTTATCTCCACAAGAATCTACCAAAATATCGTCAGCATTGGAGTTCTACTTGAATCAGAATAATTCCAAAGTTTAAAAATCTTATATATTTAAAGAAACTACGAAAAATAAAGTCAGTTGGCCAGACCAAAGTACCTGATCGATTTCCTTCATTTTTGTTTCAATAGAAAGGTATTCATCGACAGTTTTCTCATCAAGTATCAGAATTTACATAGCTCTTGCCTTCCTTTTGCTACACTCAAAAGCGACTTCCTTCTGTATATTTCTTATGGGGATGTCCTTGCTGTAAACTAAAGTCAGTCGGTCAGGCCGTTCTATCCGACCGATTTCCTTCATTTTTCTTTAAAGAAAAGGTTTCCTTTCGCAGCTTTGTCATCAAGTATCAGAATCTATCCTTTATTTGTATTGAAACGCCGTATCCTTCTGTCCTTGAATTGAATATTTTAATCGGTTTGTTTTACGATATCTTCGGTTCCAATTAAGAACTCTCAGCGGATCAAGCTCTTTCATTTGCGCTTTTAAACACTTGCACTGATTGATTTGAAGGAAAGCCGGCCGCGGTGGCCAAGAGATCTGCGACGTGTCAGTCACGGTCTGCACGGCCGCTGTGGTCGGGGGTTCGAATCCGAGATTGTGACACTTGCGCGGAGTGACACTTGCGCGGAAAGGGAATTTGTAGACACTTGCGGGGAGACCCGGGCGCTGCAGTTAGTGAACAGGGTGTTCCAGAAGTAGGGATACACCACCCCTACTCCACGCCCTCCAGCCGCTACCTGTGCCGTATTCAGGGAAAGGCCCACCGAGCGAGGTGGAGCTGTAGTAACGGCCCGGAGATATCACAGCCTCATTCAACAGGGAGATAACACGTCATACAAATATTACTCGATTTACAATACAGCACCATGTGAAATCGGAATTGAGCGCAACCGTTGCTAACTACAATTTCGGATTTACTGCATTTTGAGTCAGAATTCGCATCTATATTCGCATTTATCGCAAATGCGAATTTTTCCTATCCCTAGTTATACCTCTAAAAATAAACAGCTGATCAAGGCACTAAAAGCAAGGGCAGATCTTTGGGTGTATTACTACAAATAACTAAAATACAATTTGATTGTGGAATTATATACAATCTCATTATAAAGGTTTTTTGTAGGTGGTTTTGAGCAGCTTTTAAATATATTAGGAATAGCATTATGAAATATAGACAGCTACACCTTATGTTTATTATGAGATATCGATTTCGGCTAATTTCAGGTCATCTTCAAGTCTCAAACAATAGGTGTTACTTATGCATTTTTCCAGTGGCACTCATAACCTTTAACTGTTTACACACGAGGTCTAACGCATTAGCGATGAAAACAGAACCCAGAATCTTTGCGTCTAAATGATACATATATTGGTGTGATGTCTTATTCCGAAAGAACAAACATCACACAAAAAAATCAAATGTTTGTATAGTCTACGGGACTGAACAACGGGGTCATCAGTCCCTAAACTTACAAACTACTTACGAACTACTTACGAACTAGGACGGCACTAATATCCATGCCCGAGGGGGGATTCGAACCCCCGACCGTAGTGGCCGTGCAGACCGTGACTGGAGCGCCTTAGTCCCCTCGGCCACCGCGGCCGGCAAACATCACACCAATACATATATAGCTCTCGGTAAAATGGAACGGTACGATGTCGTTACGTAGCACAGCACGGCGACTGGAAACGCAGGAGAAGTGCAAACAACGTTCTCTCCTCAGAGGTATGATTCTAATTAGGTTCGACGTAGACTTCTACAACATACAGTCTACACGGCGAAGATTACACCAAAAAATGTAACGTTTCGTCTACTTTGGCGATAGCAACCAAATTTTAAAATCGTGTCTACTATGTAAAGATTTGGCAACACAAAACGCTTCAAGTCCATAACTTCACTGGTTTTCGAGTTCTCAATTTTTAATATGTTTTTAATGTTATTACATAAAAAACAAATTTGGGACTGACACTACAATTTTCATATGGCAGATTTTGTAGGTACATTCACAAGACATAATTCAACGGTTCTGTGCATTCATTTTATAAGAAATACCAATCATTTGTTTCCAGTGTTTATTTCAAATTTCTACATTTAAGTTTCTTTAATTATTAGTACTTAAATGTGGTGATGAAATAAATAAATTACGTGTAAATGTGTAGTCTTATGCGGCCAAACTACTTAGGTCATCGGTCGCTAGATTTACACATTACTTAATCTTACTTAAAATAACTTAGGCAAAGTACAAACAAACATACCCATGTCCGAGGAAGGACTCGAACCTCCGACCGGACCGGCCGCGCAAATTGTGACACAAATTACATGTTTGATAATATTAATGCATAGAAGTATGAAATCACGTCAAGACTACTTCCTGCAAAAATTTCAACAAAAAAAGTTGACACTGAGTTTAGAAAAACAAAATTCTGGTATATTGGATTTTACCATTTTATCAAAAAATGAATGTTACTACAAGAGATACAGCCATTCAAATTTACGGGCACCATAATATTTTCCCTTCCTGAGTAAATGAGCTGCTTCTTGTAGTTTCAACATCACAGTAGCCTTTTTCTTGAATGTTCTGAATATAAATCTTCAGACAGACTTCTTGAGGAGGAGAGTGATACGGATATCTGATTGTAAACCACTGCCTATTACCTTAGACCTTTTTGTCTGTACTGACCAGGAGTTCCGCGTATTCCGTAATTTATATTTATACAGTTAAAAGGCAATGGCTGTCAATTTCGCTTCATTTTTCCTGAAAGTCTCGCAACTTGTTTCACCCTGTTGGTTTATGCCAAGTTCGGAGTAAAAATGGTTCTATATGACGGTGATGGAAAATAGAATTTATCTTTAGCATTTTTCGGTGTGTGACATTCCCTTACACATTCCGTATTTCATACATTTCTTAGGTGTATTTCTAATTCGAATACAGCCAAATCGTTTTGGGGTCTACGAATAAACGCTTCAAGTATGTAAAATACTTATTGACTTATTATTAACGTTTTATAATTGAAGGTTTAAGGTTGCGTCTCCTATTAAAAAGCATAGTATCTATTTTTAAAGAGATGGAAGTTGCGTGATAGTGGGGTTAACTACATAGCGGTCAATTACATCAACGTATCTGTGCACGATTCCTAATATATTTATTGCTTGCGCAGGTGTCTTGATATGCGTAGTGTTCTGAATAATATGCTTTTAGGAGGTATGAATGTGGAAAGTCATCGTCTTGTAGTAGCAAAGAATGTCTTAATAACTCTCCAAACATTATCACTATTAAAATACCTTTTTGTTTTCAGGAGGAACACTCAACGAATTCATATGTAGTTAGAACAAATTACTATATGGCTCTTCAGCTTTGAAAGGGTTGTGCAATTTCACTGAGTTTCGTGTTATGTTGACAGTGTGGAAACTTGACAACAGCAGTGCTAGACTTCTTGGTGTGCCTGTACCCAGGAAAAGCCATTAGCCGCCCCAAGGGTCCCGGGTTCCGCGCAAGTGTCACTCCGCGCAAGTGTCACTCCGCGCAAGTGTTCCAACCCCTTGGAATCCTCCCTCGGGCATGGATGTTTGTGCCGTCTTTAGTATAAGCTAGTTCATAAGTAGATTGTAAGGTTAGGGACTGATGACCCCGTAGATAGTCCCATAAGCTCTACAAACATTTGAACATTTGATTCTGAAGGAAACTATGCCTGAAAATTCCCCTACATTTTTGTCATTCCACTAACGGTGCGAAGTATTACCATGGGTCCTCTGGTATAATTTATTTGCTAAAGACAACGAAAAAGTTACATGAGAATGCAGGCTTTCTCGGCGAATCTAGATGATTAAATTCTTTCGGGTTGACAGCCGTATCATTGCTTCGTTCTCCGGTAAAATTTCGGCAACTTTGTTTCTTGCATTTCCTGTTAATGAGGAGATTATTCCTTTGTTTCCCTCTCTGTGAGGGAGTGTAGTGGGGAGTTAGAGACCAGTTGGCTTTTATTCCACTGTATACTTTGTGATGTGTGTGTGCGCGCCTTTTTTTGTTTTTGTTTTTATACGTCTGTGGAAATGGGGAGAGGGGGTTCTGTAGGTGTGTCTTGCCCTGGGTAGGCGTGGTGTTGATTTTGTTGGGTAGGGATGGAATTTGGGACGTGTGTTAGAATTTTCCTCTTTGTTATACGGATCAAAAATGGTCATGGGGCACTTTTATTCGTCGCGAGACATATCATACCGACCTAGGGAACGGATAAGATCGTTTCCAGATCTGGAGGAACTCTCTGAGAAAGCCGTTACCAGATCTTGGACACGGTCTTTTAGGTGGAGAACTCCAGCAGTAGCATGTAAGTCGGCCGTGGGAAAACCATGGGGCAGGTTCAGAGCTCTCTTGAGGCAGCGCTTCTCCAGATTTAGGAGCTGTTCCATGGATTTCCTGGCTGCGAACATCTATTTAAGTCTGGAGTACATTGAGGGATAGATTAGGGATAGATAGGTGTTGACTCTTGCGCAGGGGGATAGGGAGCTATTTGTATTGAGATAAAGGTCGGACATTCTGGTACAGACTTTCCGGTAGATAGGTACTTGGCAATTATGCGCCAGGGGAGTTGAGATCCTCGGAGGTGGTGGAGAGGGTCGCAGGAGGTGTTGACTAGGATCGGCGTTACCCGAGCTTCTCAGCATAGCCTGAGTTTTTCAGCATTGATAGTGATTCGCTAGTGATGGGCCCATGTGTCTGTGTCATCGAAAACCGTTTGTAGCCTACAGATGACCAGGTCCTTGTTTGGATTTCTCGTGAAGAAGGCTGTATCATCAGTGTACCGAGTGGTGTGCATTAGGAGGGCTGTGGGGGTGTCCACAGTGTACATACTATACAATACGGGTCCCAAAACCGATCCCTGTGCACTCCGGCACATATATGCCTTTTTTCTGAATATTTCTACTTTGACGAGAGGTAGCTTTGACTTCTAGTATACACCTGGGGAAACCCTGTGTGCATAATTTGTATGTCAACACCTTGTGCCATACTGAATCAAAGGCTTTTATCACATCCAATAGCATTATCCCACAGTAGCCATTGTGGCTGAAGGCCGATGTGGCTGCTTCAACAAGTATTATACCCCTCCCCCGCTGTAAATACAACTCCCGGAGCACCTACTAGCACAAATTCGACACAAAAACCGAATGAATATAGACTGTAAAATAACCAGAGATCAAGCCAGTAGGAGACTTCTCAACAGAGAGAGTTGAAGGTGGCGCTCAATGAGC